>JAPUBQ010000015.1:6482500-11282500 GCA_035578125.1 Mellilla xanthometata
TGGGCAATTGAGCAGTAGGCCGCGTAACCACATGAGCTAGTGACACTCTGCTCTGGAATAACTAGCTCTCAAATAGGCTACTGGAATACACTGTTAGGTTCTTGGTTGTTGATGCACGAAAGCAGATTTTGAAAGTTGTAGGCGAGAGACCATTCAATTCTTTTGACAAATTTTTATCTATTGTGTAAAGGTTTAAATACTCCTTTATCTGCTTACAGCGGCCTTTTTGGGATCCGTAACGTTATTTCGAATGTTATATGTTTGATGAACGTTGTTAACTTTTTTCATTAATAATTTATTATCGAAAGACGCTGCTGCAAATGCGTTTGCTCGAATATTGATTCATCGAATGTCTTTTGTAAAAACACAGTTTGCTTTTGAGATCTCTTTGTAGTTGGCCATATTGAGTGAAATGAGCACGCGGTTGCTCTTCTACCTACTGGTCTGACTTCATAAAGATATTTACAGGCCCATACTTTGCCGAAGCTCTAAGACCATTGAGGACTGAAAAACGTGAAAGAACATAGTTCACAGAGTAATCTACACTTCATGCTGGGCACGACCTTTAGGAATGAAGTGAAGAGCAAGAAGAAGAAGATTAGTTATTTCTGTTATACAGAAATTCCAGAGTGTCTTGAGTATAGTTTTGATTTTCGCAAGCAACTTCATAATGAAAAAGTAATATAATATATCAAGCGGAAAATAAAAGATTTCGGGTTTGGAATGTTTTCATAAAGATTGAACACGTGCTGATATGATGTAAAACGATAATGGTGACAGAATTGGTTTGATAAGAGGCAGGTGTCTTTTATCAGCTTATCAATCAGGGAAAATAAATGTTTTCGATTCGAATACGTGTCTTAGAGTGACTTTGAAAAAAGTTTCTGTTCGTCTTGATCCATTATTTTTGATAATTATCGTGATAAGTCAAGTATCAGTACCGATAGATAGACAAAATGCCGCAAAGACTATCTATGAATAATATGGAAACTTTTTACAAGTATTAGGCAAGTAAACAAAGCAAAACCATCCGCCGATGAGTAATCAATACAATACTGCTAAAACCACTACAGTAAGTTTAAAGCTTCTACTTTATTCCATATGTTATATCTAGCACTAATAAACGATTTTATATACGAGTACATACCTGAGGGTTAAATAGATAGCTAACTTATTTATGACACCAAGTACCTATTTTGCAAGTAATAAATTATTTGATTTGATTTGATTTAATACATACATATACTTTCGTTCAATTTTCGACTTATAATTCTAAGGTAAGACAAAGAATAGAAGTAAAATAATTTGGACCAGAATAAATATCGATATTTTACAGTGAGTAATAGTAAGTAAACCAAACTCTGCAGCATAATCAAATGGCCATTTACTATAAAATATACAGCTTCATTATTCTTAAATAAGCAGCGAAGCAATTAGCGTTACTAAACCGAAAAGAAAGGGTATGTTCATTTACTTTAATACATATTTGTTATTACAGATCTTATCAACCTAAGAGATGTCTCACATCGTAACGAGTGAGAAGATTGTTAAACACATTGTATCGATAACGCAGTTGCGTCGTAACGCGAGGTTTAGCTGTCTCAAACACCCACGTGACTTCGCAGCCAATCACATCACGCGTTTCAGGGATTCTCACATTACGGCGGCGCTGAGTTGTCGATACAAAGTTTTTAACAATATCATCACAGACCCAAATTTCTCATTTAATAAAAATCTACACATCTAAAGTGCTACATTACAGGAAAGTTATTAAATTATCTCACTTTTGGGGCAGCAAAACCTTTTTTTAAGCTTTAGCGTAAAAACCTTCTCTAGAGAGAGCTGCAACTTATTGTCGCTGGGTATCACTATGAAGATTTTTCCCGTTTCAGAAAAAAAGTTTAATTATCTAGAGAAGAACTAGCAACGAACTTTGATACAAATCAGACTTTAATAAAAAGGTTCTTTAACCATGAATTTTAATCATATTCTTCACGCTAAAACTATCAATAAAGATTTTGTCCCTGTCTGATGTAAGGAAGCGTAAGACAACAAATAAAAAGTCATGCCAAGCAAAGTACGTACACATGCATTCACTATTTCTATGGTACCTGCGCATCGTAAGCTCTGATAAGCCAGAAGCGGGTCTAAACTCCTGTTTTACAACGTTATACTGTTCTCACGCCATGCTGTTTGTTAGTACCTAGAAATAAGACCAACTGCGTAAAGCTAGGTAACCTACACTTAATAACAAAAATAAGGTTAAAGCCGAGAACCACCGCGAATGGAACTTGAGCTAAGGAAAGGGAAAAATGCCATTAAAGAGGTTAAACGATCAAAAACAAATGTGAGGCTACACAAGTTACCATCGCTTCAGGAATCACTTCAATTCGATATCGTCAAATGACTTGAAACCTATGGGAGTGACGTAGACTGTCGATAGGGTTTTTCGATAATATAAGTCACTTTCTATACATTTCACATCGTTTGACGAAATCGAATAGAAACGATACCTAAAGTCTAGGCCATCTGATTCGCAACCAAACCAATGACACAGTGAAGCGAATCGAAGCGAAGCGTAAACGTAGACTGTCGATAGGGTTTTTCGATAACATTAGTCTTTTTTTTCATTTCATGTCATTTGATGATATCGAATAGAAGCGATACCTAAATTCTAGGCCATCTGATTCGCAACCAAACCAATGACAGAGCGAAGCGAAGCCTCTTTCACGTTAAATCTTTGTTCGCTTAAAAACCGATCCGGTAGCCTCTATCTCCCCGCGTAACTCACTTCGCCCGTTCTACTCGCGGTCGAGACTCGGCATTAAAGGATGCTCAACTAGTAATTACTATGTGTTTATCAACTTATACTTTTAATTTATTAATAATTTACAACACTTATTCTACGTCCCAAACACAACATGCAATGATAACACATTGAAACATGCATCATCTATCAAACTCTAACACTATTACTATAATAATGACAATAAACTAAAACAAACATCGAACATCAGTATATTGATTTTTCGTTATTAAATTTCTTGCAATGATTCTGTACTTATAAATTTTTAGGGTTTCCTTCCCAAAAGGTATTAAGGAATCCGCTGTCCGTCTGTCTGACACCAGTAAGCCGAGTGCAAGTTTTGTCGTATGCCTGACGCGCTCGACGAAAACCGCGTTCGCACATGATTTGTATGAAAAAAATAGGGCGCCACCTAGCGGCGCAAAAAGTTTCAAAAACGCGCCGCTAGGTGGCGCCCTATTTTTTTTTTCATACAAATCATGTGCGAACCTCAGAATACAGAAAGAACCAGAAACCGTGAGCGCGCCTAAAACTGAGGCTACTAAAACTACTCCAAAATGGAGTAGTTTGACGCGCGACCGATCAGTCACTCTGTGACCGTCGGGACGTACGACGCTGTACCAATTTCATTGTAGAATATTAATAATTAATTTAATATAAAATAACCGACTTGAAAAAGAAAGTATAAAACATCAGAGCAGCCTGTGTGTACATAACCAAATAGTCCTATTAAATAGTATGTTAGTATCTATGAAAAATACCTAGACATAAGATTTCATCATTTATCTAAATTTAAATTTTTGTTACTAAGTTCAAATTCTAAGAGACAATATTATAAAAAGCTTACTAAGCAAAAAGGAAATTAAATGTATTTTTTTCTAAAGCGTTTTATTAAATTCAATAAATCTATCAATTTCTTGAGACAATTAGGTAGGTACATAATTATAATAAAGATTAGGACAATTTTTATTCTATTAGTATCTCACCTCCTGGACTCCCAAATTTTACCCTAAAAACGGGCACATAATGCCTGAGCTAGAACATTACGCGGGTGAGAAGTGACGCGGGCGGGGGGCATTGTTTTGATTTTTGGACACAGCGTGTAGCTCGCAAATACAGATGAACGCGGCTTCTGGTACTTTCTGTATTCTGAGGTGCGAACGCGGTTTTCGTCGAGAGCGTCAGGCATACGACAAAACTTGCACTCGGCTTACAGGTTGTTTGTCATAAACCCTGATAGGAATATGACAGAGTCATGTGAAAGTTTGAATCGCTCCTGAACGGTTATTTACCACAGTATATCGCCTACTCGTATACCCCGTATTTTTCCCCAACTGGCGTAGCAACAATCGACTCTAGGTTTTACAACACACAGCGTAGAATTGCGTAGCACTCATTGCTTGTTGTGTTTCGAACTCATACTACATTTTCGTGAAAAACGCGTAGAAGTTAGTACAGTCTAAAAAGTCTCGGTGTGTACTTTGGTACTACGGCAAAGTCTGATGATGAAGCCGGGGGTCGTCATAAGAACTTCGAAACTAAACAAGAAATCCCATCTATGTCATTGGGTCTCATCTAAAAGGATTTGATGAAATGATGATAGTGATCATTTATTTATATTAATTAAAAGCTTGCGTTATAAATACTTTACTAACTTTGACGACCTCGTTGGCGTAAAGGTTACCATGCCGGACTGCTAATCAGAAGGTTCCGGGTTCGATTCCCGGCACGGTCAACATCTTTGTGTTTAACTAAATTTGTTGGCTGTGGGTCTGGGTGTTAAATATCTATTTATATATAATATGTATGTATGTATATGTAGTATATCAGTTGTGTTAGCAACCATAATACGAACTAGAAATGGTTCAGTATGGGGCTAACCAGCCGTGTGTGAAATGTGTCCTAATATTTATTTATTTTATTATTTTATGTAACTAGAAACTTACCGAAATATTCTCTTCAGCCGACTAATGACGTGGTGTTGTATATACACTGTACACTTTGTTAATTACCGAGGCATTGACACAAACACTCTTTTAGTTCGGACATTTTTAACATTTTGTTTATTTTTGGAATGTCTGTTGACCTTTCGATAGATTATTATAAGTCTTTTGGGGTTATAATAATTAGCAAATCATTTGTTAATTGAAACAAATATTTTCAGATTTTTTTCAGCTTTTTGATGTAATTTGATTAACTGTAACTGATTTCAAAATAAATTATTATGTAATTAAAATTATGAATATCACTCATGATAATCGTAAAATAAAGAAGAAATGCAACGAGTTTAACATATTGATTCACTCTCTTCAAACGACCTTAAAGACCTTGCCAGATAAGTTGAAACAATAAAATTCAATTTAAAAGTAGATTGGATCAAAATAAATTGTTCGAGTTTATTACATCAGAAGCTAGACAAGCGCATAGTACAAATAAGTTCAGTATTACAGAACTAACTTTTTCGATATCCTTATTTATGTAACTATATTTACTAACTATATTTATATTTATGTAACTATATTTATATCTAATGGCTGCTATATATATCATTTGGAAAATCGGTTCATACTGCAACTATAAATATTTACATGTGTGTATTAGAAAAAATATTTAGTTTGTCAATATGTGGTCACTAAGAAAACTGCACAATTTCCACCATTTTTTTCCACCGTTGCTCATATGCTTCAAAGACCATAAAATACATAGACGTGTCAACTATCAACTTGCACTTGGATAGCGTGATAGATTATGACCTAATCTCTATCTAACCTCTGAAGGCGCTGATTCCCTATAGTGAGAACGTATTATGGGTCTATGCGCATATAAATTCTTGCTTTATACTTGTTCTATCATAGTCATGCATCCTATGCACACAGAATATTATGTAAGTACGTTGAGAATTAAGTAAGATGTCTTACAAGTGCATAGGATTACGTGATGTGACACATTTAGTTCTTTTCAAGTTCTAAAAGTGGGAGTTAGTCCAGCGTGTTTGGAGAAACACATTTAGCTAGACCTGTCAGGTACACCTGTACTACAGTTAGACATTCGCCTATCAGTGCCGTGCTTTAACCATTGTATAATGCCGTTAAGTATTAAGCAAATTTACTAATATAACGGCACTGGGTGATGCAGTTAAACGTCCAGATGCAGCATACCTTAAGGTGGAGCATACCTAGCCGAAATAAAGGAAGCTTCCTTTAATAGCTGACATAAGGATGGTAACTAGCAAGAAGAGTGCTAGAGAATGCTCGATAGTGGGCCCCATAGCAAAACATGGGTTTCTACCCATAAATAATGTCATGAAGTTAATTACTTTACATAAAAAAACAAATAGTGCCGTTTAGCAATCCATATGTACCTTGTTGTCTAATCGAATAAGCAATAGATACCAGAGTTATTTTTACACTACGAGGAGAATGTGAAGCCTTAAACCCCAAAGTGGATAATATGAGAGGGTTCAATTCATTTCCATCCATGTAGGTAAATGCAGTTTCGGTACGATTAAAAAACCAACAAGTATTTATTTATACCTACGTTTATTATGAATGTGTAATTATGTACGACTAGATACACTCCGCAGTGATATACATGTTTATTCGGGATTAAATGTAAGTTTGTGTTAATCCAAAGGCTTTATACCAGCTTCTATCCAAATTACATTATGGGATTGATCGTGAAAGAGTTACAAACAAACACACTTTCGCCTTTATAATATTAGTGAAATTGATTTCAATATAAATGATATTAATAAAAGTTTACGGATAACTTTGAAAGTAAAGAATTAGTACTATTATTATTCTATTCCAAAAAAAAGTTTTATTATGTATGTATATTACATCTTGCACAGTACAACTTTACTTAGACCATATGTCTAGTTAAGTATTTTTTAACTCTACACGCCCTAACTTCTTAAACACCTTTCAAATATGTGGCTAGGTCGTTTATCTATTTGTACTCACGCTTGCCGGTGCCTCGATGTAAAAAATAAAATTGTTTAATCAAATGAAAACACCTTATTATTTCACTCACATGCCTTGAAAATAATCAAAATATGTTAAATACGTTGCGTTACCCACCTACGCACTTTTGTTACAAAAGCATTTATTACATGGCAATTTATTAGATTAAATCTTTCATTATCACTGCTGTTTCCAGTAAGAACTTGGAACCGAACTGATATATTGTAAATCACGACTTGTTAGAGCGATAGGATGATGGTCGATTAGGGTTTCTTTCACGAATGTTTGAATTTCTCGATATTTTCTAGGAATTTTCCCGTCCACAATAAAAACCACATGCAAACTGTATCATTACGGGGCTGTCATCTGGTCTCAAAGTGTAATAAAATTACGTTCTAAAATCATTCCTATTTACTTATGTTTAAGGTTTAAAGTTCTTTGTCCAAGGGTGTTTCTGGACTAACTTGCGCAGTGTTGTGTTGCGCAAGATATCGATTGCTTATGTTACGGGAGAAAACGCGGAAATTTTTGATTTTATATCGTTTTTATCGTCCATTATTATCAATCAATAGGGTGGGTACCCCTAAAAGCAATGATCTGCTGTAAACAATAATAAACTGAGGGAAACTATGCCTATACGTTATTTATTGTATATATTAAGGTTTGGTGTTCCTATTTTAATTGTGATAGATTATTATTGTTGCAACTCTTAACTAAAAATATTCTTAATTAATGTTAAAAGTATGTTGTACTTTTCCTATCTAGACAATTTCATTTTCCTTTTGTCTTAAACCTCGTTGGCGTAATGGTTACCATGCCGGCCTGTCAATCAGAAGGTTCCGGGTTCGATTCCTGGCCCGGCCAACATCTTTGTGCTTAATTAATTTGTTGGCTGTGGGTCTGGGTGTTAAATATGTATCTACAAAAAATATATATGTATGTATATGTAGTATAACAGCTGTGTTAGCTACCATAACACGAACAAGAAATGGTTCAGTATGGGGTTAGCCAGCCGTGTGTGGAATGTGTCCAAAAAAAAATATAAAATATAAATATAATTGTAAAAAACTACTGATCCTCTTTAGTACGCGACACTAAAGAAAAGAAAATCTAAGTACGAGTTTTTCTATAAATTAATTTAGTTACATTTTTATCTTACGTTAATTATTTGTAATAGAATATTAACCTAGAAATGGTTACAAATATTACACTAAACCAAAATTGGTGCCGCCTGGTTAGTGTACCTAATATGATGGCGGTATTACCTCGTTGGATGGTCAAACTTAAGCATTGGCCAAGATAAGCGCCGGTTCTGGGGTCAATTCCTCGGTATTTGTCTTTCGATTTCTCTGGACTTTAATATTTTATCTTGCTATAGCTTAATTCGAGAGACATCGTAAGTAGGTTACCTGTTCTATCCTGTACAAAAAATAAATAGTGATTATGAGGCCATCAAGAGCGCTGGCCATATCCTCGCGCTGAATTGCTGGCAAAATCAAAGTTTTTAAGGTAATTCATAAATCTAGCAACACCCTAATGTTACATAATTACAGGGTACATGTTACTGTATTAATTTAATTTGTACTGTACATGTTTTGTTGAAATAAATATTCTATTCTATTCTATTCTATAAATTCGCTGCGATAGGATTTTTTAAAAGAGTTGCATCAGTTTCCCGTAACACTGTTTATTGTACTGTATATTCCAGTAATACGTATAGGTTCTTTACTTAAGCACCTACTTATTGTTATTATCTTCACAGTACCCATACATTTGCTACTATTTTATTCATTTAATGGTGCGAACATAATAACATAATTCCCTTGTCCATTGTGATTATCCGCGTGCGAATTAATGATTATTTCATCTTAACGGCGGATCTTTCTGATTAGGATAAGAGCTGCTCAGGTAATTACCTACCTCTCTGTATTAATACCGTAGCGCCTGTAGCTCGGCTGGCTAAGGTGATCTAACGCGATCATTGAAGCTAAACAACGGTTGATACGAACGGAGTTTGGATGGGTGACCATGCACAACTGTGACCATAACTGTTGTTTTTAAAGTGGCATTTTCATCTGGGCGCTACTGTTGGTCGGATGACACGTTAAATTGTATGTCTCGGCTGTTAGTCTTAGTACAAGCAGTGGTTTAGCCAAGTCAGAGGCCTTCGGGCGGCTTTAAAAATCTCTACACCAGAGTTTGGCCACTTAGCTCATACGAAGAAGAAGAAGTCTATCAATGCCGGAAGAATGGGTATATATATATTTTTGGACACATTTGACACACGGCTAGTTAACCCCATACTGAACCATTTCTAGTTCGTATTATGGTTGCTAACACAACTGATATACTACATATACATAACATAAATATTTTATATAGATACATATTTAACACCCAGACCGAAAACCAACAAATTTAGTTAAGCACAAAGAAGTTGGCCGTGCCGGGAATCGAACCCTTAACCTTCTGATTACCCTTAACCATCCGGCAGTCCGGCATGGTAACCATTACGCCAACGAGGTCGTCAATATTAGAAGCAGAAAGGTAGATTTATTTTTAAAGTATTCTCACGAGGATAGAGAAGGCCATAATCCACCACACTGGCCAAGTGCTGGTTGGCGGATAGTGCGGGTTGGCCTTTATGACGTCATCAAGGTCGGCAATCACGGTTACAGCTAAAAATGAACCCATTACTGTCAGTATGGTATCACTTAGTTCATTAGCAAAGTGGTAAATATTTGTGGGCGGCTTGGTTAGCTAGTTTAGGCAATTAGCAGCTGAATGGACGGTACGATTTGTTTGTAAATGTTGCTGAATGCTACGAGTATATAACATATAACAATACTAGCTGATCCGCAAACGTTGTTTTGCCTCACTTGGGGTATAAAAAATAGATAATAGCCGATTCTCAGACCTACTGAATACTGAACGCATATAAAATTTGGTGAAAATCGTTCAAGCCGTTTCGGAAGAGTACGGTAACTAGCATTGTGACATGGAAATTTTATATATAAGAAGATTATAAAGAGGAAACGTTTGATTTTTTGTTTATTTGACGCGAATAAGCTCCGAAACGACTGGATCGATTTAAAAAATTCTCTCACCGTTGTGAAGCTACTTTATTCCCGAGTAACATAGGCGATATTTTGCTTCTCTTAGATTATTAAATTATTTTGGAGCCCGGGCGAAGCCAGGACGCGATGCTAGTGCTATATAAAAATAAACACAGAGGTTCAATTGAGTGGTAATTTTATCACTAGCCGGGACCTACAAGTTCACGTGTCATCCGAACCACGGTAGCGCCAGATTTATTCTAAAATACCTCTTTCTAAACACTTCCACTGCCTTGTGCATGGTCACCCATCCAAAAACTGTCCACATCGACTGATTCTTAATCCCGATGATCAAATCAGATCACCTTTCGTCCGTGAACTTCTCACACCTTACATTACCAACTTACATTAGAGAATTTGAAAACTTAAAACTCCTAACTTCCATTCCAATAAAGAAAAGCTCAAAATAATAGCTATTTTGCAACATTAGTAGTAAAAGCATTTAAAAAACGACCAAGTGTTTATTTTTTAATTTTTTCAATAGTCTTCACGGTGACTAAATAAATCAGTTTATAATTCCTCCTGCAAAATGTGCGTATAATCAGATAGAAGATCTCAGAAGTTCACAGACGATATGCAAAGTTAACTCACGTGATATCGAAAACTGGCACGTCGCAGGAGGCGAATCGATGTATTCTGATTGGTCCGTTGCCAAGCGCCTGCAGCGAACGCGAGGGAGTCGCTGGTAGTATGTCCAGGTACGCCAGCTCTGTACCTGACAAATATATAAAGCAATACGTACTTAGAAGTTAGTAAACCATAAAAATGGTTGCCTGTAAAGTCGGTTTTACGGGCGAAGATTTTACGTGACAACGTCTGCCGCGCGCGCAGCACAATCATAGTTGAGTGGGAGAGAGACGCAAGGCATTCGGCGGGCCTCTCTCTCGTTCGGTGACTCATCGTAACGTTACCGGGCGTTACACTTTTTCATAAGTGACTCCCAGCCGCAACCTAATTTAAGACGTTGTCACGTCAAAAATCAAAATAATGAATATCAAACAGTTATATAAATACAATATTTGTAAATTTGTTCGCAAAACAATCGAGAGTAAACTTCATTCAAACTTGCGGTTCACTAAACGCAAAACTGTTGCGCGCCCCTGCACCCGACGCGCAAGCTATCTTGTTTTGCCGAAGGCTCGCACGAACTACGGCAAAACAATGATAACGTTTGCAGGCGCGCAGAGTTATATCAAACTACCCTCAGATCTAAAAAATGTAAGCTCGTTCCACCGCATTCAAAAGTCGACTTTACCAGCACGTAATAACGGATAGCTCACTTTTATGAATGCGTTGGACGGTCAAGCTGTTTATGTAAATTTCATTTTGCTTAGTAATTTTATAGTGGTGACGAATGATTCAAATAATATACATGTAAATATGTTTTCATGTAAGTGATAATTTAATATATTTTGTGAGAATAAATGTCTTTAAGCCTAAACCTAAAAATTCCTGAAAATTATACGTTTTTTACGAGTTTTTTGTAGTGATCGCCTGGCAAGCTACTGAAGAGCCAAATTTCAAGATGAAAATCGGTCGTTATTTACTACGGCAACTTTTTTGAGAGTTAATTACTCCATACTAGGCATCCTCCACCTTTAGCCAGAGTGTCACTACTCCTCTGGTTCCCACGGCTCTCTTGCGGGGTACTGGCCAAATGCCTAGCTGTATAGTTTAATACGAACTAGATAGACTCAACTAGACAGACTAATAAGACTCAAGTCAATACAACATTTTTTATAATTACGCTTTTATCTTCGGTAATATGTATATGATACTCGTAAACAAATAAATAAAATTAGGACACATTTCTCACAAAATTTTTAGTGAGTATTATGGTTGTTAACATGACTGATAAACTATGCATTAAGATACATAAATTATTTATATCGATACATATTTAACACCCAGACAGACAGCCAACTAATTTAGTTCATCACAAAGATGTTAGGCGTACCGGTAAACAAACCCGGCACCCTCTGGTTGGCATGATAACTTCGGAAAGGGCCCATAGGAAAGGTTCAAGAGAGTGCGTCAGCAGCAAAAACAATGACGCAATACCATATCTACATCAATACCTTTTAACGCAAGAATATCAACAATTTGAGTAATGACTGAAATAACTTCACAACCTATAAGTTAAATAACTTAGTTATAAGTTGGCAGGTAAGTTGGCTGCCAGAAATAGCCGGTATCCAATCCAATTAGTGGAAGGCGTTTTAGAAATGGGTTAATAACGTATTAACTTGCGGACTTTAATCAAGTGCGTGCCTTAGGTCGATGCTATTTTGGAGTGCCATGGTAAAAAATATCCATAGCTAGGAAAACTTAAAGAATGCTAGACTTTACTTGACTTTAAGTCTAAAATAATAATGTGTTAAATTACATTCTTATAAACTCAGATCATTCTTATGAAATAGATTTTGACGTGACAACGTCTTAAATTAGGTTGCGGCTGGGAGTCACTTATGAAAAAGTGTAACGCCCGGTAACGTTACGATGAGTCACCGAACGAGAGAGAGGCCCGCCGAATGCCTTGCGTCTCTCTCCCACTCAACTATGATCGGTCTGCCGCGCGCGCAGCACGCGGCAGACGTTGTCACGTAAAATCTTCGCCCGTAAAACCGACTTTACAGGCAACCATTTTTTTTGAATGATGTATCTAATTATCAGCACCTTACCATGATCTTTGATGGTGCACAATCCTGCATCGGAAACGGATCTGCCTCTATCTCTTAGGCCTGGCCGGTCGCGCTTGAAGTAGGCCCAATGGCGAGCAACTGACGTACGTAAAATGCGGTTGAACCTGGAAATAACAATTAGAAAAAATCATTAACTACGCAATCAAAAATCTAGATATTTTATCCTAAAGAAGAATTTTTCAAACGAGGTAATAAGTAGAAGAATTATAATATTTTAATGATACAATATCTTTTAACTTTCTGAAGACAAGGTACTCGTATTTTAAAAGAAATATGACTAGTTCTAATCTATGATTTACACAATAGGCATTTTAGTCACATTACCCGCGGACACTGACTTAGATTTAATCTACTATTTGTAAGGTTTTTTAATTGTGTGTGTGTGTGTTTTTTTTTCGTGAAATTTTTAATTTTAGTGTTAAATAATAATTAAAATAAAATGAATTTATTAAATTCTAGTGGGGTTCGGTTAACGAATATTTTTTTTAAAAGCGGGATACATTGCTACATTCTCTCATAGTGGGTTAGTTGAGTTTATTTTTAGGGTTTTGTACCTAAAAGGTAAAAACGGGACCCTATTACTAAGCCTCCGCTGTCTGTCTATCACCAGGCTGTATCTTAGAAACCGTGATAGCTAGAAAGAAATTCACAAGTTATGTATTTCCCGTGCCAATGTAACAACATATACTAAAAAAAGTCAATATTAAAGGGATCCCCAAACAAGAGACGAGTTTTTTTCGTGTTATTTTGCTACCTATCAATACCGGTAATAGGTAGACGCTTAAAATTTTGACAGAATATATAAATCTATGTAAACTTTCAAAATAAATTTTTAAGGGGGCTCCCTTACAACAAACGTAATTTATAAGAAGTTTTTTATTCTATTTATACTATTTTAGTCTGATATACAGCCTCGTGACAGACAGACAGAGGAGGCTTAATAATAGGGTCCCGTTTTTACCTTTTAGGTAGGAACGGAATCTTAAAAATTGCACCAGTCATACTTCTTTAACAATTAAATCCCACTGAACGATTACATATGAGTATACTACCTAGGATTGACTCAAAAATAGTATACTTACACATCCGTTGGTTATATTGTACCTATCTATGCTTTATTTTTAAACATGACCTACCCGTAGTCATTCAATATACCTGCATGAATCTCATCAGCGTTTATTTCAGTATGTGATCTTGACCTGAACAAGATAGCGTTGTTCTATGAAACTTCTCACACGATAAACTGTAGGGCTAGTATAAGTTTTTTCGAAGGCGTCAAATTATTTACTATATTAAAATTACTTCTAATCTTCTATACGTTGTAACGTACGTACGTACGTAACGTACTTAGCATAAGCATAAGCAGCCCACTATACGTTCCCACTGCTCAGGGCCTTCTCTCACGAGGATAGAGATATATAGGCCATAATCCACCACGCTGGCCAAGTGCGGGTTGTCGGATGACACACGTCTTCGGATATTGTTGTCCTCAAACATGCCGGTTGCTTGTCGATGTTTTTCTTCACCGTAAAGCGAGTGCAAATCCACACATAGCTTGAAAAACAAGTCATTGATGTAGGGCCGTGATCGAACCAGGGGCCGTATGACTGAAAAGCAGACGTTATTACCACCGAGCCACACTTGCTTTTACGTAACGTACTTAAGAATAGGAAAATACCTATTTTATGCAAATGTGCAATGAGAGCTCAGGCAGGCATGTGGCCGCCTCACGTCCCAAAGGTCGTGGGTTCGATTCCCACCCATGACCTCGAGTTTTAGGTGAAGGATAACATGGTTAAGAAACCATGGCATGGTGGTAATAAGGTATATTCTCGTGTCTGGCTAAAAAAATTAAAAAGATACATTTGATAAAACACTATTTACGTATTTAAAATTATTTATTGTATTATACCCGCGAACCTCAGAGATTAAAAGAAACCTACGCGTTAACCTAGAGTCAAAATAATGTCCGTATCAAATTTTATCGCAAATAGTTCAGCCGATTGAGAGTAAAGAAGTAAACATACAGACTCACACACTCGTGTGTGTGTATGATATTTAAGCATCTAAATGTAATTCTGAGGCATTTGAAATATATAAATAAATATATATTAGGACACATTTCACACACGGCTGGTTAACTCCATACTGAACCATTTCAAGTTCGTGTTATGGTAGCTAGCACAACTGATATACTACATATACATACATATTTATATAGATACATATAATATTTAACACCTAGACCCACAGCCAACAAATTTGGTTGATCACAAAGATGTTGGCCGTGCCGGGAATCGAACCCGTAACCTTCTGATAGGCAGTCCGGCATGGTAACCTTTACGCCAATGAGGTCGTCAATATGCCTATAGCACAGATAGGAGTTACTTCCGCCGTCATTATAACGGTCCATAATTGTATTACAATCACGTCTGATGATCAAACAAATAGGAAGCTTTTCGAAGACAAATATTTAGCGTTTTCCTTCAGCTCGACCTTGTCTTATTGAACGTAAACAATTTTATACATGTGTCGAATAATTCACGTGCGCTTCATTTCTGTGAACAACGCTCACATGGGTTTTGACGCATTTTATATCCTAATTACTGTACATATGTACAGTAATTAGGATATTAATTTATTAGATTTAGATTAAGATACTGTTGACGACTCCGTTGGCGTAATGGTTACCTTGCCGGACTGCCAATCAGAAGGTTCCGAGTTCGATTACCGGCACGGCCAACATCTTTGTGCTAAACTAAATTTGTTGGCCGTCGGTATGTATGTATGTATGTATATGTAATATATTAGTTGTGTTAGCAACCATAATACGAACTAGAAATGGATCAGCCTCGTGTGAAATGTGTCCAAAAAAAATTACAGTAATCCTAATTTTAATTCATATATCTAGTAATAAGGATTTTAAAATGCGTCAAAACACCCGTGGGGAATAAATCTGTTTCTTCACTAACAACGACTTCGCATATCATTTAGCTTTTTTTAGGGTTCTGCACCTGATAGGTAAAAACGGGACCCAATTACTAAGCCTCCGATCTAATCCGAAGTCTGTCTCTAAGCTGTATCTCAGAAACCGTGATAGCTAGAAAGCTGAAACTTTCACAAGTCATGTATTTTACGTGTCGCTACATGAACAAATAAAAAAATTTATAAATATTAATTACCTTTCAAATTAAAATATAAAAATTAGATAAAATTACAATAAACGTTATTTTTAAGCATTATTCCATCTTTAAAATGACATTTGGTACATATACCCTCTATACATTTACAGAATATTTAATTATGTATTAAGTTTAAAAATAAATTATAAAATAAAAATAATATTTAAGGGGGGTTCCCATACAACAATGATACGGAACCCTTCATGAGCGAGCCTGACTCGCACTTGGCGAATTTTTTCTTACCAATTTCTTCTTACACGCCAAAATCATTAAACAAACCTTTGATCTTGGTAGATCGATTTACCTGATGCTTGTTCGAGCAGTACCTACCTGTTTTCAAGCTAGAAATACGAGTAGGTACTTATGATTTTTTTCTAAACAAAATTGTTACTAAATTTTTTAAGAATTTTAAAAGAAAATTGTAATACAATGTTTCCTACTTACTTCCTCATGTGACTTTATTAAAGACTCGCAGTAACAAAACAATTACTTACTTTTTCAATGCTGAATCCGAGTTGTCCGAAGATGAATTAGTTGAACTATCACTGCTGCTTGACTCATGTTTATACACCTGATAGCTTGCGCTATTTCTTAACATTTTTAACTCCATCTTTTACTCACTAAAAAACACTTGTAAATTCGTAATCACATAACGTTTGCTGCAATTGAATATTGAGCACAATTTTTTTTCACACAAATTCGCGAGTACAAAATCCGCTAACGTGGTTTTGCCGCAACTTTCGCATGGAATAACGAATTTTGTCACTACAGTTCTAATTTTAAACCGTCTGCAGACAAGCGCGTACGGCGCCAGAGGATGTGAAATTGACTCATAGGCAATTGAAAAATAGGAAGGCTTGTTTACGCGAATTGATTTCGTAGTTTCGTAAACACAATATGGGTCGACTTATTTTTGTACGAAATAGAGACAGGATGGGAATCTTAATCTATTTCGCTACCTCGCTCGAAACTGGTTTACAAGAATTTGAAGGCAGTCATTTGAATAATGAATGTTAGATTCCTATGTATTATGGCATTTAATGACCCGGAATGACATTCGAATATTCTAGTCTAATATATTTCATTAATAATACAGTGTTAATTCTATAAAACGACAGTGAAGCAACTGTGCATTTTATGACGTTATAGAGAGTGGTCGTTAAATGGAGAGAATGTATCATTGTATGGAATACAAGCTAAACATGGTTTAGAGAGTTTGTCGTTAAAGCGAGAGATGTTACATGGTGTTACCACTGTATTTTATTTTTGTCACAAAATAACTTGTCATCATAATCATCATTATCAGCCCGTAGTCACCCACTGCTGAGCATAGGCCTCTCTTCTAGTATGCCAGTCATCTCGGTTTTGCAATGCTCTCATCCATATCCTGCCAGTGGTGTTACGGGTGTCATCGACCCAGCGTGTTAATGGTCGACCGGCGCTTCTTTTGCCTGTCATAGGCCTCCAGTCCGTCAATCTGTCTCGCAACATGCCCTGTTCAGCACAATTTGAGTGATTTTGAAATGAGTTGTCATTGTGTGTTGATTTCCTACGTGTTAAAACACCATCATATTATTCATATTCAATTTAATGTATTCGTAAGATATTACACGAAATTTAGGCAAATTATAATTGAAGACTTTTTAATAACTCAGTCAGATAAATTGAACTGCATCCATAGATTAGACACCTTCCTCGACGGCTGAACAAGCAAATTCTACCAACACTATAAAATTATTGCAAATTAATAAAACGGTGTAAATTTTTCAGAATATTTATTTCATGAACAAAAACCTTAAACTAAACTTAACTACGATAAAATGGAATACGACTTAATTAATTCCTAATTTCCATATTCATTACATTTTAAAAACGATAATACATAATTCACGTAAATAAACGTAAGAGAAAACTTTTGTTTAAGGAGATTACTATTTATTTAATTGGCAAAATGAGCTAGCTAATAATGTGATAATAATATAATAAGTATTATTTGCCCTTACTTGTTACAAAATCAGAATCCACAAATGAATAAGTAAATAATCATCAATAAAACTTCTAATTAATTTGTTAAAAATAAAAATATTTTATATTGCTGTCTTTTTACAATAAAATTAAACTACTTGAGTAAAGTTACTTGATAAAATAACAGTAGGACTAGATCATATTTTTCGAATTCGCAAAACTATATTATATTATGTTCTTTCCATATCCATAGGCAAACGATATAAGCCAATATTAAAGCTCTTCCAAACATTTGACCAATGAGATTTAAAGAAACAAAAACGAAACAAAAAATGTATTTTTGCGCATGCGAAAAATCTTGTGCTAGACCTACAGTTTTTCAGTCGGGATTATAAAACGTAATTTATTAGCTTTGTCACAAACTATCTACCATCACAAACACAGGTATGATAAGGTACAAAAACAGTTTGTTACTAAAATCTATCTTGTGTGCTCTTTTCAGTAGTAGGGCCTTCGTGGATTATTCTGAAACAAAAATAGGCAGTTAGATCTGGACTCTGTAGGTGTCATAAAGTATAAGCAAGTTACACATATATTTCCGTCCAATCTTATGCTGGTATTTCCGTTCATAATTAATATTTGCTGATAGTAAGTATTAGAGTTGAGTAATATTATAATAGCTGACCCGGCAAACATTGTATTGCCTTAAAAAAAGATAGTAGACGACGATACGCATATAAAATTTGGTAAAAATCGGGCAAACCATTTCAGAGGAGTACGGTAACATTGTGACATGGAAATTTTATAAAACAAAATTATGTATATTCAATGGTTAACTCACTTGTTAATATGTTACAATTAATGTTATCTGTGTATAATTGTTTTGTCTATATTTTCATAAAGTCTAAATAAACTGTATAAAATATGTATTTTTAAATACAATTTTGTCAGATACATATTATGAGTGTAATTTAGGGGTACAGCGGTCTATATTACAGGCTCTACAGCCTAGCTTAGACAGATGTAGATCACTTTATACTGTAGTTCAAGTAATACAAATGTACTCTTTTTTGTATACATTCTTTTTTCCTTTCATTTATAGCTTTGTACCAAATTTACTGATGTGCCAATAATAACTATTTGATTTGATTTGAGCTACATAAAAAAAAAACTTGTGAAGACTGTCGGATAATACCCCTCAGGAAACAGAGACTCAGATAGAGTTCCAAAGCTTCGCCGTCCTCACAATAAAGGTTGACGCAAAACCTTTTGACCGAAACTTTGGAACTTCAACTCTGTGTCGGTGCCTTTTCACTTCACTGAGTCTCTGCTCGTTCTCTGGTAGAACATACTGAAACATATCCGAATTTAGGCCTTCTATTTTTTTTTAATCACAAAGCTGGTTAGCTTTTATTGTATAAAAGACAAAATTAAATATTTAGTGTATCTGCTGTGTATCACAGCGGAAGTATTTTATTTACAATGGATCTCCGTAAAGAAATGCCTGAGTCAATAGGTTAAACTATTTATGGTTTGAATTATTATACTTAAATACTTTATGTGGATACATATTTAACAACCAGACCAACAGCCAACAAATTTAGTTCATCACAAATATTTTGGCCGTGCCGGGACTCAAACCCTGGACCCTCTGGTTAGCAGTCCATAAAGTTAACCATTACGCCAACGAGGTCATCTATTAGACTTACCAATGGGTTAGGTCGGAATCTGTAGGCCAGCATCATACGTTTCCTATACGCGTCGAATTCATCATCTTCAGGGGCAACGTTATCCGATGTATTCGCTCCCAAACCGAGGTTAGCTACCGGCTGGTTGGCTCTGGAGAAATAGCATTAAATGTTATGCATGTTATATATTATATTATATGTTATATATTATACATGTTAGGCATCACATGGTCTTAAATTCATTCTAAGTGTCCAAACTCTGGTGACAAGAATTTTTTCAAGCCGCCCGAAGGCCTCTGACTTGGTTTAAAGACTGCTTGTACTAAGACTTACAGCCGGCACCTACAATTTATAGTGTCATCCGACCACGGTTGCGCCTAGATGAAAATGCCACTTGAAAAACGACAGTCTCGTGCATGGTCACCCATCCAAACGCTGCCCGCATCGACCGTTGCTTAGCTACGATTATCGCGTCAGATCACTTTAGCTAGCCAAGCTACAGGCGCTACATTAATAGCTATAAAATATCTATAAATAGTGTTTTTTAATAGGAGATGGTTTTGCGCTTGATCAGAATTCACCTGATGGTAAGCGACATTGCGATCTTAGGTGTCTATCTGTGGCATCATAGTTCCCGAACAGATGAATCAATTTAAACTGCGTTTTTTTTAACCCCAGGCGCAATAACGACGTGGTTTTATAAGTGTTACATATCTGTGTGTGTGTTTTTATTTCTGTATTGTAGCTTCCAATCGAACCGATTTTGATTCAGTGAAGTGTGACGAGATTGTTGTTATCTATGGAACGTTTTAGACGTTTAATTATATGTTTATGTATATACAGTGTAAACTCCATGTAACGTCACTCGATTTAACGACAAACTCTCTAAAGCGTCGAAATCAAGTGCCTTTAATTGGTTTAGCTTGTATTCTAAACAATGATTCATTCTCTCCATTTAACGACTACTCTCTATAGCGCCATGCAATGCACAGTCCCTTCAGTGTCGTTATAGAGACTTTCCAACCATCCGCCAACCCGCACTTGGCCAGCGTGGTGGATTATGGCCTATATCTGTCTCCTCGTGAGAGGAGGCCCTGGGTCCCAGCAGTGGGACCATATAGCGGGCTACTTATGCTATTCTTATGCTATATAGACTTTACACTGTATTTGTAAGTTCAATATAATACAAATATATCAGATGACTTACTTGTTAATAGGATCTACTATTCCTGATCCTTCAGCGCCCAACCCTTGACCTTCGCTCCAGCCGAGTTTCTGCAGCATTTTGAAACCTGAAGTAGAAATGAAACTATTTAAAGTAACTCAACTGGCAGTCCTGTTTACAAAACAAAAAATACAAAAATATTAACTGACGTAAAGGTACAGATACACACTAATAATAACGAAGCTTTACAATTACTAACATTCTAAGGGTGACTTAAGTATACGAACGACTTTATTTCTAGTCAGAAAGGTTCGAAAGGGAGGAATTTATCATCAGGAATAAGGCAAGAAATAACATCAACAATAGGTTAAATAAATAAATAGTAGGACACACTTCAAACACGGCTGGTTAACCCCATACTGTGAGAACTGCGAAGCTCTGGAACTCTCTTCCTGAGTCTCTTTTTCCCGAGAAGTACAATTTGGGGGTCTTCAAATCTAGAGTAAATAGGTTCCTTCTAAGTAAGCGTGTTACATCTTAGACCACAGTCAAGCTTAACATCAGGCAAGCTGCGGTAGCGGTCTAACGTAAGACTATTTATCAATAAAAAAAAATACTGAACCATTTCTAGTTCGTATTATGGTTGCTAACACAACTGATATACTATATACATACATATTTTATATAGATACATATTTAACACCCAGACCCACAGCCAACAAATTTAGTTAAGCACAAAGATGTTGGCCGGGCCGGGAATCGAACCCGGCACCTTCTGATTGGCAGTCTGGCATGGTAACCATTACGCCAACGAGGTTAAGCAAGTGAAAGGTCAAAAGGTGTGAGCAAAAGGAAGGTTTTCTTTATTTTCGCGAGATATGGCGAATAAGTCATTATTTATTAACCCTTTTCTAAAATGACTTAAGAATTTTATTAAGTTCAAATCAAATATATTTTTATTGACACTATCTACACTTCTTTATAGTATCAATAAATTAGTGTACAAGACAAAATAAAGTAATTGATCCGTTCATCAAAAATAAAATAAATATTTTTTAACAAATTCTTCACAATTTGTTTTATTGATTTGTCTACGACATGATACATGCAAAATTCTTGAGCATACACTCAAGTCTAAACTATACTATGTTTGTACAGTAAACTTTATGAGCCAGAGGGAAAGCATGCCAAAATGACAGACATTAATATCTAGATGTAAGAGTGTAAATATATAAATATCATTATTAGACGTACCAACATTATCCTCTTTCAGTTTGAATTCCTTGTAGTCGCTCAAATCTGGCTCTTTGCCACCTTTTAACGCGGAATATTTTTCCATGAATCTGTTGGAAAAAATGGACGGTTATTAGTCATACATATACATTACTATGAGTATGGGAGAAAATATTCAAGATTTTGCAGAACGGGTGATTACCAGAAACATAACTTGTATGTTTACTGGTTGGTGAAAATCGGTCTCAGATGGCCGCGGTTCCAAATAAATGGTCAAGTGCGAATTGGGCTCGCGCATGAATGGTTCCGTACCATTGTTAGATAGAAGCCGTATAGAAGCCCTCCTTAAATATTTATTTTCATTAAATTTTATAATATAATTTGATAGCTAATATACATTTATATATTTTGTGAAAATTTTAAGTGTCTAGCAGCTACCGTTAATTATTGATATATAGCATAAAAATACGAAGTAAACACGTTTATTGTATATGGATCCGCCTTAAGATTTTATTTATTTTTAATTTTAGTATTTGTTGTTATAGCGGCACGGGAAATACATATATTGTGAAAGTTTCAGCTTTCTGGCTATTACGGTTTCTGAAATACAGCCTGGAGACAGACAACGGAGTCTTAGTAATAGGGTCCCGTTTTTACCTTTTAGTAAAAATACAGATTACATACTTTACATAGAACCCAACAAAATGGGTATCAAATGAAGGGATTAGAAGAAAGAACACATAAATTATGATAAATTTCAAATTCAAGATGGCTGCCAATTAAAAGTGTTTCAGACTTTTCAAAAATTTTGATACACTTGTAAGTCTTTCAAGCTTGAATCATCTACCGTTTATGGTTGGGGCAAAAGTTTTTTTGGTATTGTTCATACAAAGGCAAATATTTTTTTAAGGCATATTTTTTTAGTTATTTGTAATATGTATGTGCCGTTTTGATCTTTTTTTTACTTTGAATAGGTCAGCGCTTGACCACAATTCACCTGATGGTAAGTGATATTGAGGTCTACCGTGGATCGCGCTTACCTAGAAGGAACCGGTTCACTCTCGCCTTGAAAATCGCTAGATTGTAGTCATTGGGGAACAGGGAATTCGGCAAGGAATTCCAAAGTTTGGCGGTTCGGACAACAAAGGTGGAAGCAAAACGATTTGTACATGCCTTGGGCACCTCAACCGTAAACCGATGCTGCCTTGGCGTTTCCCTGCTCGTCCGATAGTGGAAGGGGGCGGGGGGAATTACATCATGATCGATGACTTGTTGCCATTTTGTAGGAAGTGCCATTATTCCTGTAGAAATTTTGTGATTTTTTTATATTAATTATAGATTTTAAATACGAACTCACTTCTTAAGTTCTTCAGGCGGTAGGAAATCCCCAATGTGATGTTTGCCGGACGCTTGCTTTGTGAGTTCGTCCGCCCATTTTTCTGTGGCATTCATTTCGCGAGCACGGAGCCTGGAATTACAAAAGATATGAGCTATTTTTTCATATAAATAAACAATACAATACAAATTTATTTATTCCCTGGAAGAACGGCAAGTGCCTGATTTGGGACGCCACTTGTGTCAGCACTGTAGCCGCTAGCCACCTCAGTCGCACCGTTCACTCTTCATCTGCCGCGGCGGAGGACGCTGCCTGTCGGAAAAGGGTCAAGTACGCTTCCTTGGAGCTGCTTTACGATTTCGCACCTTTAGCAGTGGAGACTCTGGGTAGTTGGAGCAGTGAGGCGAAGAAATTTGTCCACGAGATAGGTCTTAGGTTAAATAACATCACCGGTGACTCCCGCTCCGGGTCGTTCTTGGTGCAGAGGTTGGCCATAGCTATTCAGCGCGGTAATGCAGCGAGCGTGATGGGCACCTTTGCACCGGGGGCGATCATGGGCGGGTTATTTGATTAGTATTAGTTTTAGTTTTTAGTGTGTGACATTTATATTGGACGTAATTTTATATAATTTTATAGGATATTAGACATTTTATGAATAAAACTACCAAGAATTTATTTATTACCAAAGGGTTTAACAGAACCTAATACTACTTATTTTATGTGAAGTTAAGCTAACATTATATTAAAATATACTTGAGTGACTAAACACATATTAGTACTTATTTCACACAACCGGCCTGTTAACTCCATACTGAACCATTTTTAAAAAGGAAGTAAGTTCTATTTCTAAGTTTGTGTTATGGTAGCTAACACAACTGATATACTACATATACATACATACATACATATTTTAAATAGATACATATTTAATACCCAGACCGACAGTCAACAAATTTAGTTCAGCACAAAGATGTTGACCGTGCCGGGAATTGAACCTTTAACGTTCTGATTGGCAGTCTGGCATGGTAACCATTACGCCAACGAGGTCGGGCTTTACATCTATAAGACATGATTTCATGTAGCGTCTGAATGGTTATGGTATCTGCAATCATGGCTGAACAAGCCGATGCGAGAGCCACAGAGGCGGTCACATTTATGACAGGTGTATTATTGCCTTAGTGTGGAGAGAGGCTAAAATCATGCTCAAACCATCATTCTTAAACAGACAGTAAATAATTGTACCCCAAGTCTTAAACTTAGGTTGTGTAAGAAATTACACTGTAAGTTAATGTTATAATAACTAAAGTTAAGTAAAGGTTGATGCGAAATCCTTGGATGCGAGCCTATGCAAAAAAAAACTGTTATTCAAAGTGGTATTTCCAACTATTGGGTGCTACCGAGTGTCGGATGACGCGATAACTGCTTGCTTGTGCAGTTATATGCCAAGTCCTGAGATATCGAGAATTTCAAGCTGCCCAAGAGCTTCTTAGCCTTAGGCAGAGTTTTTAAAATTCTCGAGACCAGAGTTTGACCACTTGGCGCATACGAAATTATGATGATACTGACCTATGTTCCCAAGTGCCGTCAGATGTATCTTCATCGCTGTCATACTCGTACTTGTGTTTGCCGGCCGCCGCTAAACGCTCTACCTCACTGCGTTTCTTCAACATATCCTACAAAAAAAATGTGTTGTGTGGTTTATTGACAAGTTTAGTCTATACCAATATATAAAGAGGAATAGTTAGTCAAGTTTCGGGAGCGTGAAACTATCTTTTTAAAAACTAATGAAATTAAACTAACTTACCCGATTTGAGGCTTTAGTCTTAAACTTAAAATTATAATTAAACTAGGTGTTGCCGATTTGGAGGCACTAACTCTAATGATTAATACTATTTAAAATGAAATTATTCCTAACTATGGGTGGTCGAACAACCGGGAATCCTATTCAGCATGTACGGTTCTTGGTATTAACAGAAATGTGCTGAATAAGCCCCCTCTAATCTAGTACACAAGGGCGAGGGGGATGTATAACTAGTTTGTTTTTTTGTTTGTTTGACTTAAACTACTGGAACGATTTGAAAAATTCTTTCACCGTTGGGAAGCTACATTATCCCTGAGTAACATGGTATGCTATATTTAGTTCCTCTTTGCAACTTTGATTATTTTATAGCCAGTGCGAAACCGGGACGATCTTCTAGTACTAACTAAAGTTAGCACCTGTAGCTCGGCTAACTAAGGTGATCTGACATGATCATTGTGGTTAGTAGTAGGCAACGGTTGTTGCGATAGTCTTTAAATGGGTGACCATGCACAAGACTGTCTCTTAAAAAGTGGCATTTTCATTCTGGTCTCCACCGTGGGTCTGATGACACAATATATTATAGATCCCGGCTATTTTAGCATTAGTACTAACGGTCAATTTAACCAAGTCGACCTTCGGACGGCTCGAAAACTTTGTCACTCAAGATGTTGTATTGGGCAACTTATTTATTACTGCTCTGGACATACTGACATGACATATTTTCCTTTATAGTGGGACTAGTAAAAGTATTCTTAACGCGAAAAACTAAACTGTAGTTTCTGTTTCGTTAAAGTATGAACCACGATATATATATTTTTTCCAAATTTCATAGATTCTGACGAACATTTTGATCAATAGGATTGTGTTTCTGTTACATAGTTTGCCGCCCAGCTAAATAATTATTTATCGGTATTTATAAAATTAGTAATTATCAAACTGTAATGTAGTTGGTGGGTTCAATGAGAATTAGAAAATTTCCGTCCACCCACCAGTGAGTCAATTGGTGGTACATACCTGATACAGCAAATTAAGTTTAAAATTATCTTCGCATTTCTTCCAGTCCTCGGGACTGAGGTTGGTCGAGCCGTAGTTGGTCATCGCGTACTGCATTAACGCGTAGTTGTTTTTATTCACTGTGGTCAACTTCAGGCCATCTTCAGCATCGATCTTAGCTAGTTTCGAACCTGATAATAGTTTTGAAACCGATTAATTTGGTAAAGTGTATATTTTTCACTCGTGTAGGTATATGTGTGTGTGAGTCTGCGAAACCGTAGCTCCCAAACTGATTTTAATTGTTTTATATAATAAATATTAGGACTCATTTCACACACGGCTGGTAACCCCATACTGAACTATTTCTAGTTTATGTTATGGTGGCTAACACAGCTGATATACTACATATACATACATATATATTTTATATAGATATATATTTAACACCCAAACCGACAGCCAACAGATTTAGTTAAGCACAAAGAGGTTGGCCAAGCAGGGAATTGAACCCGGAACCTTCTGATTAGGAGTCCGGCTTGGTAACCATTGCGCCAACGAGGTCGTCATTTTTCAAAGGCGAAGGAAATTGTCGAGTGTTCTTTGCAAAGTTTGATGAAAATCGGTCCATAATAACCGCTGCTATAAAATTGTGAATGACTTAGTTTTTTAAAACTCGCTCAATATGAGTATCATAATATGAAATAGCTTGACTAGTAGAACGCTATACGCCATGATAGTTCTCAAAATCTAAGAAAGCATCCACCACAAAACTAAATCTTGTCTGAAGTTTTCTAGATTATTAATTTTCACTTATCATAGTTTTTTAACCAGTAATGGAAGTGTAGTAATTTTTACTACACTTTGTTTCATCATTGTATCACATATGTATTCAGTTGAGTAGAAAGAAAATAATAGAACTCTCAACTTTTGTTTAAATTTAAGCAAATTTTCTGCCAAACTTAGTTAATTATTCTAACACAATCATACAATTTCTATTACATGTAATAGACACACAACCTCTTGTTGAAAATCGTACAATGTGTATCGTTCGATAAAGGTAGCGCCATCTGTTCGTATTTTCTTGAAACGACTTCATGCTCGGGTCACGCTATCTACTAATCGTCATATTATCACTAAGCGACTACAGCGCGTTGCGGAATTAAGCGTAGCTGCCGCTTAATTCCGCTCCTCGCTAGATTGGCAGCACCATCTAGGTTTAATCGGTAATTATGTCAAACTTCCGCGTCACGTTTTTTTTGTATGGGAATCAGTAATCCTCTGTATTCTGATCCCTGGTATTAATATTACAGCCAAACATACAAAGAAACGGTTCAGACAAGCTTCGTTACGTTTTAACCACCCTTCTCAGGGAAGAGTATATAAATATAATTCAGACTGTTCCCGTTTACGATGCTACCTTTATTTTATGATCAATTATTTAACATCTAAAAACGAAGACTTTCTAATTTGTTGTGCGTAATAAACAAAAATAATAACAAGTCATTCCATTCCTACCTGCCATTCCAGAAACGGGCGGCATACCCTGCATCATACCGGGAATCGGGGGCATCCCCGGGAACGGAGGCATTGGGGGCATTGACCCTGGTATTGGGGGCATTGGGGGCATTGGCCCTGGCATTGGGGGCATTGACCCTGGCATTGGGGGCATTGCCCCAGGAAACGGGGGCATAGACCCCGGCATTGGAGGTATCATTCCTGGGGGCATTGGCGCTACAACCCCAGGGGGCTTAATGTCTGATACGGGAGGATCATCACCCCATCTGGACTTTTTCTTGCGCTTGCGGCGTTCTTTTTTGGATTCTGGCTCGTCATCGCTTTGAGAACTCGCTTCCCGCTTTGAGGTTTGCCAGAAGTTGTAGTTTGAACTTGCGTTACTGGAAAAGATAGAAAAATTGTTTTGAAGAAATTATTGCTTATTATATAACAAATTCTTGGAAGATTGTATATGTTATTTTTATGTTGCTTTATTAGGTAGGGTGACATGACAAGGCTAATTATGATGGCAACTTAAATATCACCATTATGCAACTCGATTTAAAGCGCAATATCATGTAAACAGGACATTTTGCCACACATTATCTTAAATACAAATATCTAATTGCTAAGATTGAAATTTAATCAACATAATACAATAATTTTATGACTTTTGGAAAATATTATGTGCATATTCTACAGAAAAAAAATTGCAGGTATTCAATAAACTACCATATAATATAAAAAATTTAGCTTCTATGATAAAATCATTACAACCAAATTGACCATTGTTATAAAAATGTGCCCTTATGACAAGAATGTGAATATTCTTTTAACATTATTAAACCATGCACCATGTAGAAATGCCAAATTAAGAATAAAGGATATGAAATGGCCTGATTTTTGCTGCCCGGTTGCTGGCAACACTGCCTGGACAAGTCACAGAACGTGCCCTATGACGTCACGTTTCAAGCGCGTTATTGTTTCAGTATGTTAGTTTTTTTTTTCTATATCAAAATGAAGTGAATATATAAAAATTGTCTGCATATCCCTCATTGTCATAGTCAGGGAAAATATGTCAATAATGTATTATTTACCTGTTACAATTCTCCTCTTTGGGCGGTTTAGCATCACAGCTATCATCATCATCTTCCAACGAGAACTCTGGCTCATACTTATCTTCATCCTTGACTTCGTGTTTCTTTTCCTTCCTAAGCTTTTCAACTAGCTCCCTAAACCTCTTGAACTCCTTCGAGCTGGTGTCGTGCAAAAACCTGCAAAAATTCCCCGTGTACACTTATCTGGACAAAGAGGCAAAATAAATAAGGTTACAAGGTTACATTTTACCTGAAGACCGACGTGTGGGATCGCATTTTCTAATTTGCAAGTGGAATATGGATTTTAAGTGCAGACTTAGCATAGTGTTAGCAAGGTTTACAAACACTGTCCCACTTAAACGTTTGTTGTGTTGTCTTATTGTGGAGCAAATAAACACTGGGTAGTATTTTTTTTAAATAGTAATGTACATCAAAATGTAAGGTGTAGATGTAATGAATAATTTGGGACCATAGCTGACATTACAATGTCTATAGATCCATATCTATAGAATAATCTGTATGTGATCACAAAACTTTAAAATAAATTTAGAAATAAAGGGCCATTTTATATAAATAAAGAGCTTCCAGTATAATTTCACACATCAAAATTATTTGAGGCTTATAAGAATGTAAACCTAGAACTTGCAAAACATTATTTAACACTGAGCGCACATGTTACTGTATTAATTTAACTTGTACTGTACATGTTACGCTTCATATTTTCAACCGTCGAATCAAATTAGAAGCATTTATTTACTCCACAAAACACATGAAAACAAAAGAATAAAACAAAACTAAATAAATAGTATAAAAAGGGAATACAGCACGTATCCTCTTTTAGAGTGGCATTACCACAAATTATGGTCTTGGGTGTGTATAGCTTTCAGGGCACTTTCCCAGTGGTCGCCGTTGGATGCGACCTCGGCGGCCGCTGCGCGTACTGTAGGCGGGAACCCATCTGCGAAGAGAGCTGCGCAACGCGAGTCAGCAAGGTGCCAAGTGTGCGCACGCACAGCCGAGCGCATATATCAGTGCACTACACCCGCACGCAGCGGGAATGAGAATTTCATGCCGCGCGAAAGAGACAGCCTTATCTAACACTAGCATAACAACTTTCAAGACTTTAAGTTTATAAATAAAGAATTTTCCATACAAACTTTCACCCCCCATTACAAACCCTTAGCTCCCCCCGGGCAAAAAACTTGATATCATAATTTTTCATTTTACAAAAACTATACATATTCCAAAATTCATAGCTGGAAGTTGAAAAACAAAAAAGTTTCATACAAACTGTTTTACCCCTTTTCACCCCCTTAGGGGTGGAATTTCCAAAAATCCGTTCTTAGTACGTGTCTACATACTAAAACAAATCACAACCCTAGGACCAGCCGTTTGGGCTCTGCATTGCCTATAGATGAATGAATGAGTCAGGACAAAGAGTCTTATAGTATAGATAGATAGATTATGCTTGCATGGACTAGCTATCTAGACCTTTTTTGTGCAGACAGACATCCGCAGAGCGGCAATGAACTCTACAGTACAAATTTGTTATAATAAAGTAGTTGCATAAGAGAGTATGTAATCTATGTATGTATGTATGTGTTAATTTTTTACTCTTATTTGTATTTGTAATGTTTTTAGTTTTTATTTAGTTAACTTAGTTTAAGCAATAGTGATTGTATTGGGCAACTGTGAAGCTCACTTATTGTATGTACAATAAATAAATAAATAAATAAACAATACAGGATTACTGATTACTGTATAAAGTGGCTTTAATACTTGTCCTTGTAAATTTGAAAAAAAGAGGAAAATTTGGTTGCTAAAATAAGTTTTGTTACAGTCCGAACTTGATGATCCAATTGTCACCAGAGACTTTTTTCCCACTTTCATCTGATGTTTGATGTTTCTCTCTGTCATATTATGATCACCTCTGTCAATTTTTGGTAACAGCTTTTTAACAAAAATGTTTAAAGTGACAATTTTTTTGTAAGCAGTTGCGAATTATTTTCATGCAAAATTTCTCAAAGTCATAGAAGAAAGGTTGTTAGTCTAAACGTCCTAAAGCCACCATACCATACCAGTTCCACTGTATAAGTATAATACAGGACTATTGTATCTGTTATGTCTACACCCCGCTGTCTTACCCGTGTTAGTCCAGGATAAAAAGTAGCCTATGCATTAATCCAGGTTCAACCGTTTGAGCGTGAAGAAGTAACAAACTTACACATAAACATTTGCGTTTATTATATTAGTGGGATCACGTCAAAAATACACAATTTATCCAACAGCTAACTTTTTTCTAGATTTCAGGTTTGGGTCCATAGTAGAAGTGGTTTGCCTTTAACAAAACATTCTTGCTATTTCGGCTACAGGGTTTCGAAATAACTATGTATATGAAGTTATTTGTCAGATTTCACGCGGCATAAAATTATCTCCTTCTTACGCGGTTTACGCTAGAATTCAGCCAGTTATGTGATACTTCATTAAACTGGCTGATAGCGAGATCTGGTGCCTGATAATTTGCGCCTAGCTTAATATTGAGAAGTCTGATGTTTACGCTATATTGAAAAGCAAAAAATTACACTGACTTTGATGTGACAATGTTAGGTCATTTTCAATAAAAAAATGGTCACAGAAAACAAGTTAGTTTTTACATAAAATTCAAAACTTGCTTACAATATAATAGAAGCATTTTTCGTATACTACTCATATTTTGGTACTGTCTCATTATATCAAGCAAGTTATTTTATGCAGTCTCCATACATGTGAAGAGCTAACCCCAAAAAGGATCATCTTTATTGAATACTTATTTTATATTTTAGAGTTTAACTCTGCCTGATTTTTTTTTTATGGCAACTGATTTTGCTTTAAAAAAAACTAATTTACGCTCTTGCTAAAGCAATAGCTCCACATAATTTCTGTCAATACTACATGAGACAGTTATAGATATTTTACACAAAAACATCAGAAATCTCCATAATAGATGAAGTAAAATCAGATGTTATATTTTCTTCATCTATTCAAAATATGCCTTTTTATGTTAGTATTACACTATATTTTACCTTGTGATGGTACGTTTTCCTTCTTCTTATGGCTGGCCAGGGATTCCGGGTTTATAGGGTTATTATCTGAGGGAGGCGCAGGAATGTTTTCAGAATCGGTTTCAGGGTCATTTTGCATGAAAGGGGGCAAAGGTGGTGGACCATTACCAAAGTTGGGGCCATTCGGACCAAATGGTGGGCGTGGGCCGAAGAATGAAGGCATGTTATTGCCATTCATTGAATTTGGAGGCATCATAGGGTTTGGTGGGGCATTTGGTCCTCCCATCATAAGATTAGGAGGTCCATTAGGACCAATAGCTGAATTAGGCGGGCCATTTGGCCCCATTATACAATTTGGAGGACCATTTGGCCCCATCATAGAATTTGGAGGACCATTTGGCCTCATCATAGAATTTGGAGGACCATTTGGCCTCATCATAGAATTTGGAGGACCATTTGGCCCCATCATAGAATTTGGAGGACCGTTTGGTCTCATCCTTGAGTTTGGTGGACCATTTGGTCCCATCATTGAATTTGGTGGACCATTTGGTCCCATCATTGAATTTGGTGGACCATTTGGTCCCATCATTGAGTTTGGTGGACCATTTGGTCCCATCATTGAGTTTGGTGGACCATTTGGTCCCATCATCGAGTTTGGTGGACCATTTGGTCCCATCATTGAATTTGGTGGACCATTTGGTCCCATCATTGAGTTTGGTGGACCATTTGATCCCATCATTGAATTTGGTGGACCATTTGGTCCCATCATTGAGTTTGGTGGACCATTTGGACCCATCATACGACCATTGGGTCCCATCATTGGTGGACCGTTAGGGCCCATCATAGGTCCGTTTGGACCCATCATAGAATTAGGTGGGCCATTAGGACCACCCATGGCGTTAGGAGGACCATTAGGACCCATCATACCAGGATTAGGGAATGGCGGCCTAAAGAAAGGTGGCATTGGTCCATTGGGTCCGCACATGTTTGGTGGCATAGGGCCACAAGTCCTTGGTCCATTGGGACCCATGAAGTTGGGGGGCATAGGAAAATTGGGAGGACCGCCCATGAAAGGCATATTTGGTCCACCAGGCCCCATCATAGGTCCAGGACCCATATTGGGTCCAGGGCCACCCATATTTGGTCCAGGCCCACCCATATTGGGTCCAGGGCCACCCATATTTGGTCCAGGCCCACCCATATTGGGTCTAGGGCCACCCATATTGGGTCCAGGGCCACCCATATTGGGTCCAGGGCCACCCATATTGGGTGGCCCAAAGCCTATCATGCCTGGCCCCATCATGTTGGGAGGCAAAGGAGGCATGGGACCCGGAGGCATTTGGTTTTGTCCCATGTCAGTAGAACCTGACTCCCTTTGTGGACCATCTGAATTATCATTATTAGGAGGATTGACTGGGATTTGCATCAGGGATGGTATTTCAGGGTTTTCGTTGTCCATTTGATTCTTCTCATCATTCAAAGGGCTTTGGTTTGAATCCATTCCCCTGTCACTCCAGTGCGGGCTATCTCTGTAAGTATACAATAAATGGGCTTCAGTCATGTCAGATTATTTCCTGTTACATGCCTTACTGATCTTATCAGTAACATAAATATTTATGACTATTGTCCATATAATTAACATCAAGTTATTTACATTACCTTTAATTAAGTAAATACATGAAGAAGAAAACGAGTGTATACTAAAAATTTTGAAAACCCCTAACATATTTTGGTAGTGGCCATTTAATTTAATATATTTATCATAGTGTATTAATTCTACAAGTCCTTTTCACTTGATAAGCATATAGAGGGAGTAGTGAATAAAAATTGTAATCCACCATGTGATGGCAGCCATTTAGAACCAATTGTCATCAAACATAGCTAGTTTAGAACACTTCAGGCTACCAAGGCTTTTAAATAAAAAAAGTTCTACTACATAGTGATAAAAGTCGTTTTTTTTTTTACTCTAAATAGGTCAGCGTTTGACCACAATTCACCTGATGGTAAGTGACATTGACAGTGCATGATAGTTGTGGGGTCACAGATGACTTTATTTCACTTGCTCATAGAATGTGTCCAGAATACAAGCTCTAGACCCAATCTAGCGGTGGGATATTGTAACAGTGTTCTGGCAAAACCAAAGTCAGATTCTGCCAGAACACTGTATAGAATATAATATAAATAGAATATAAGATTAGTAAGTATAAATTAGCTTAATTGCACTATCAGGCAACATATTCTGCATTATATTTTATTACATATGCTTTTCTTTAGATAAAAAAGAAATATCAAGCCAGTTCATCTGTTAGGGAGCTACGATGCTACAGGCAGACTTATAACTACTTATAACAGACCCATCGTTTTTGCATCAGGGATAAAAAAATACATAAAATAACATCATCATAGACATGATTGTGACTTTTGCATTGCTATTAATGCAGCTTATATTTACTTTTTATTACAATAAATTAATTATATGACATGTTAAAATTGTTAGTTCTCTACTTCTTGTTAAGTATAATGTATGAGTATATAATGTTGTAAGAAACCAGCCAGATTTCTTTATATATTTTGCACACCCTAGTGGTAGGTTTCAGTTAGGACATTTAAATTAATTGTACAACATGAATACTCTGAAGCCGCAACAAATTATTTGACTTTGACTTTATAACAGTTGCTCATTCTTTCCAGAGGCCTGTTATACTCAGTATAGCTAGGCACTTGACCAACAGAGAGCATAAGTACATGAGTCAGCGACACTCTGGCCAGGGAGTCAGCAATACTGACCCAAGGTGGAGCATGCCTAGTCTGAAATATCTGGCTCTTATGAAGGCTACCGGAATACACCACTAGATGCTTGGCAAGATATTTTTCAACTCGAGGAAGGATGCTAGCACTAGAAAATATCCTACCACCATGCACAGCATGAATCAAATTTATTCATAAGTGACCTATAAGTAAAAGTTAGCTTAGTTAAAAGCGAATCTAACCTCTGATTTTTCTTATCATCATTTTCTTGGATATTATCTTCCTGCGTTTCTTGTTTTTCGTTTGTAACTTCTGTGTTTGAAATAATCAATTGCTCTTTTTCTTGCTTCTCTTGTTTTTGTTTCTCCAAAAGAGCCTTGAATTGGCTCATGAAACTGCCATCATTTGAGAATATGTTTTTATCATCTTTGGCTGTTGGACTGAAATTGAAATAAGATTTGCCTTAGATTGATTTTGGAAAGATCTTAGGAAATGGTCAGCAGAAGTCTCTATATACACGAGAACTGGTGCGTACCTATCTACAATCATGACAAAGGTACGATTTGAATGTACTTTGAAGTATCTATTAACCTCAAAAATATAATATTATGATACTTTTATGAGTTCATAATATTATATCTAAGTTCTTCAGTTTATAAATATACTTACTTGGCAAGTTTAGCTTGAGCCGACAAAGCTGCCGCTTGTTTTTGAGCCTCCAATTTTGCCTGGATCTCCATCTTTTTCCTCTCGATGATCTGCTCTTGTTTCGTCATTTGCGCCCATCTTGTATTCAGAGGCGATTTAGTCTTGTCTTTAAAGCTAATCATTTCATTTGAATTCTTCTATAGTTTATAGCGATAAAATAGTAAAATTTTATAAATTCACGGGCTTTATTCTCCAAACTCCACAATTTACGCACGATTGCACAAGGGAACGAACGAGTTTACGAGTAAAAGAGGATGTAATCACTATGGAACGAGCTGTGGGAACGAGAATGACTGAGCACAGACAAAATGACAGGACCTGTAAGGACGTAGAAAGATTTATGGCCACTCTACTCTTTCTACGTTTATGGCCTTGTATTTCAGAGTAAGTTGGTATCTCCGTCTACGATCTAGGCCTTGTATCTTCTCTTTCTACGTAGAAAGAGAATATAAATCTGTGCGTAAGGAGGCGAGCAAGCAGGGTTGCCAGTTTAATGGCACGGTTGAGTGCTAAGTAGCCACAGATTTATACAGATGGCTAGCGCAGAAAGAGAAAACTAAACCTACCTTAGCCTTTTCAGGACTATATCTAGCTCTTTTTGCTATTTGTGATTTAGTTATTAAAACTAAATTTAATAACGGGTTATTAAGCTAAATAGCCCGGAAAGGGCTATTTAGCCTTTTTATTTGAAAAGTATTAGATGAACAACACTTATAATCATCATAACGACGACCTCGACCTCGTTAGCGTAAAGGTTACCATGCCGGTCTGCTAATTAGAAGGTTCCGGGTTCGATTCCCGGCCCGGTCAACATCTTTGTGCTTAACTTAATTTGTTGGCTGTGGGTCTGGGTGTTAAATATGTATTTATATATAATATGTATGTATGTATATGTAGTATAGTCTGGCAAACGAAACATGAGACTCGAATTATTTGCAAACTTTTTATATGGCAATGCTATAATAATGTGAACGTCAATATCCAAAACAAGATGGCGTGTTGTTATGATTTTGTTATACACTAATTACTCAGCGAAATTTGAAAAATATCACCAAAAGTGGAGTACGGGAGTTGTTGTTCCGCGTGATCTCAAAGTATCATAAAAAACAACAAGAAAAAGAATTGAAATTCGGCGTTATTTCAACGAAAACAAGATTGTTTACATGTGGTGTTTGATTTCTTAGGTTAGTATGACGCTACTAAGTTGATACTTTGTTTTAATTCGTATTTATTATATATCTTTTTGCATAAAGTAATTATCTATTTCGATTCACATTCTTGTATCATTAGTCAAAACCTTCCCACCTTCCTAATTATGCATTTTGGTTATTTATCATACCATAAAATGTTACATTGTAATTTTAACACATTTTTTCTTTAACAGGTTTAACAGGTTTTTCTTAATTTGGATTCTGCCATTGAGCTGATATGAAGTTTGGGTAAACGCAAAGTGTCAAGTGAAAATATTGCTTTGCCTGTCTTGCGGTGTTGAATCAGAAAAAGTGATTAAAGATACATTTGGAACCATAACTCCAGAGAAGTGGAAGAATAATATGACTGATAATTTGTAATATACATTGAAAAATACTATGAAAATAAGAACGGGACAGGATCACCGAAAATTATTTGGAAAGTTTCATTATAGTAGGAAACTAATAAATAAAATAAATATAAATAAATAAAACTGTGATTCTAGTGACACCGGTGAATCTTTTCAAATTTAAGTCTTATATTCACATTTTAATTATGGCAGTGAATAAAACATTATAGAATACTGCTTTTTTTTATTCAGATTTATTGTATAATTTCTAAAGTATTACTTCCTAAAGTACTCAAAGCATTTTTATTCAGATGAAATAAAATAAATAATTTCAAAGTATCAAATTAGTTTATTCCAAGTATTTCATATTAGTTTTGGGGTTGCTATACTCAGATTTTTTAAATTTGCCGCTCTTTTCCAGGGTCATGTTTTGTTGGCCAGACTATATATCAGTTGTGTTAGCAACCATAATAAGAGCTAGAAATGGTTCAGTATGGGGCTAACCAGCCGTGTGTGAATGTGTCCTAATAAAAAAAAAAAAATATCAACACGAATTTTGGTGATTTATGTATATTTATCTTATATATATTGAGTTTTTTCAAATATACTTTTGACGTAAAATTCCATATACTTTTTTTTTTCACGGCTGGTTAACCCCATACTGAACTATTTTTAGTTCGTGTTATGGTAGCTAACACCACCGATATACTACATATACATACATACATAATTATTTTAGATAGATAAATATTTAATGATATCATAGATGATATATACATCTACTTCTTCTGCTGCGCCAAATGAGATGATGGAGGATTCATATGAGGATTATGTATTTTGTTTTTAAATTTAGTTTATTTTTATTGGTTCAACCGGCTACATTTGAAATATTATTATTACTCAAGCTGAAAATTTTACAAATAATTGAAATCAGTATGTTGTATTAGCCTTTTTACAGCAAATCATAGTAATTTGTGCTACATACATTTGGCCGTATCTATAATTTTTTTGCTTCTTTAACGGCCCAACTTCAACTAGAATTAAGGTGGTACACTACTTAAACTCAACTTTTATCACTTCCTTTATTCTGTTCCGTGCACGACGTTGCAAACAATTTCTTGTTTGTTACTAAAGAAACATTTGCCATTTTCTTTGTTGCGTGTCATCTCGAAATTCTTATTTGAGTTCAGCAGTATGTGAAAATAAATCGGACAGCTAGTTTTTGCATAGTCGAAGCTAAAATTGTGCCTGAGCATAAAATAAATAAAAAAATGGTTGCCTGTAAAGTCGGTTTTACGGGCGAAGATTTTACGTGACAACGTCTGCCGCGTGCTGCGCGCGCGGCAGACCGATCATAGTTGAGTGGGAGAGAGACGCAAGGCATTCGGCGGGCCTCTCTCTCGTTCGGTGACTCATCGTAACGTTACCGGGCGTTACACTTTTTCATAAGTGACTCCCAGCCGCAACCTAATTTAAGACGTTGTCACGTCAAAGAATGTACACAGCCACATGTAAAATTGATGAAGAGAATGAGGCCATTATTGACGCAACCTGCGGCATCTGCATGTAGTTTTTTTTAATCAGAGGTAGATATTATTGTTACAGATTGATGTTGATACATACCTTTCATATTAGCCAAGAAAAAAATGCCAAAAACTTAACGAGTTATAAAAATTGTAAGAAACAATAATCTTTTCTAATTTTTGGTATTGTTGTATATGGCTGGCAGCTTTTTCTGATCCGTGTCTGGCAGCATTGAAAGAGGATATCTATGGCTTCGACTGAAGGACTTGTATCCATGGTCTTGAAATAAATAAAAAAAAATATGGCTTACATGCATCGAAAGTTTTTCGAGGCCATCCGGAAATTAATTAACCGTAGAAAAGGCGGCATTTTTAACCTTTTGAGTGACAAAGCGCCTAATCCGCACTTCCATACTCTGTACGCCAAACCATAAAATTGAAAAATACCTACAAAAATAGTGCTGTGCCAACGATGAAAAAATATGTTTCTTTAATTGTTATTTTTTATATTATCCAATAAATGGCTTTTGTAGCCATTAAACATTTAACCTGTTATGTTTTATTAAAACTTACACATTTTCTAACTATTTGTCTATGTACACTAACAGCGTGTTAAATAATTAACGGAGACTCGCTAAGGATGTGACAGATTTGAGATTTCAAATTTGATTTGATCGTATTTTTAGATTTTTATTTTAAGTATTTAACGATAGTTATACGTCATTTACCTTTTCGTTTAATTAAATACTAATAATAGAAAAATAACACGTCCTGGAGTCTACAATAACTTTCAAGCAATCTATGGCTCGCACATGTACATCACTAGCGGTCAACTATAGATGACTTTGACGTGTGGACATATCTTTTTATTAGTTTCCATGTTTTATAATTGATTTTTTCTCAGTTTCTGTGATTCTGTGTCTTTAGGGTACTTATTTCTTATACTCGCACGTTACTGAGATATTCTAATTCACGAAATATTAAGTAAAAAGACCAGTAATCATTTCGAAACACTTGTATTTAATATTATTATGGACGTCGCTGGCGCTCAGGGCCCGTTAGTGCTTGTCAAGTATAGAAGACTTTGGCGCTCAAAAGGTTAATACCGATTTACAAACTAACTTTGAAGCAGTGTCGGTATTTTGCTCTGAAGATTTACGACTTCGGACAGTAAACGAATTTAGAATTTAATACTGTACCTTAACTTGTTTTAGTAGAAATGTGTCATAGATTTGTTTGTTTATTCAGTAGTTTTATCTGAACAATTTAGTGAAGAACATACTTTATATATAATAAAGAGGGGCTGTATGTCAGTAGCTCAACTACTATCAAAAATGATGGATTTAGAGAGTAAATACATTGTATAATTAAAGTTGTAATTATATCCGCTATCAGTTACTGCCATAAAAAAAAAGTATAGTATAATATTTCTAGAGTAACCTCTAATATACCTACCAATACACCAAAACACCAAAAAAAAGTTTTCTGTGACCACAAAATAAAACATCTGATTCATTGCATATTATTCTTTTTTATATTTTTTTCATCAGTTTAAATGGAAAATACAATTTCATTTATTTATAATGTTGTCATTTATTATTGTAAACAAATATATTATAAAAGATTTACATATTACTATCAAAACAAAATATTCACAAATGGCAGACTAACTAAACAATTACTTAGCTGATTCTTCAAGCATGCTAACAATTGCATCATTTTGAGCTAAACAAGAAGGAGAAAGTTTGGCACTGATCTCATAATTCAAATTAACGTGAAGATGGCATAAATGCATATTGCAGCAACACTATCTGTCCTGTGTTAGTCTGATCACCAGGTCTCGAATAGGTACCTTTTATAACAATACTCTTCACAACCTCTCTTCAGCTCCTGCGCACTGCTAGATCTAATACTGTCTACCTAACTAGCTCGCGCGCCCGCCTCGGCGCCTGTCCGCTTCCAAACTACATAAGGGCAACGCCAAAGAGAGCCTACATCTGACTATTGATTCTGTGGTAACTTGACAGTTCATTAACTAATCTGCTGCCTCAATTAAACCGAAATTCATATTGACTTAATTAAAAAAAAAACAACAAACTCTGGCTTCTTTCATAACAATACAAATTCCATTGCATGGATAAAATCAACTCAATTTAACTCGATTAAACATTCAAACAAATCCTCATCAAATTAAAAAGTACCTCTTCACATTTTCTGCATTACCCTGCCATAACAAAATCATATTATACACTTAGACAGTTGACAAACAAAAAAGCAATGGAAGAGGACATGAGCAAAAGAAATCACAAAATATATAGAAACATTCGACACAGCGGAGTGGGGTCGGCACGCGGCTCGGCCCGCGGACTGCGCGGGCGGCGCGCGCGCACACAAGCAAACCGAGCTAGCTCCCTTCCACTGTACAATCAAATGCCGAAAAGAAAAGTAAAATTAATAAATTGTACCTATACTTTGTTTATAATCTAATTTTTTTTTACATTTTAATAATTTAAAAACAACCAGTACTTGGTCGAGAAATTTATATCCATTTTTTTGTGTATTTTATATTTTGATGAAATATTAAAAGCTAATTAACGTGAGCCGATGTCAGGATTCATAGCTAGTCGTCGTTTCTCGCGGCGGCCGGGGGCGGTCCGGCCGACGCGAGCCTCGTATAAACACATCTATACACATTAACACTACGTCGTCGTCTATACATCAAGACTCAATATTTAATGCACTGATATTTCAAGGGGCACAGGGAATATCGCAGCATTGTTCCGTCGCGCCGAGCGCTCGACCGCCGGCGCAGGCGCCGCGCGCCCTCACTTCTTACTTTATCAGCAAATTACACTTCCCACCGAATATACATTTTACGTGCAAAAATTAAAAAATAATTCACTACGCTTATACCCCTTAAATTGTCTAATTCGTACTCTCTATTTACATCGTCGTTATATTCAAATTGTTCTGCGAGTGGACAGTCTTTATGGGCGCGGGGCCGGCCGCGGCGGCGGTCGATCTCTGTACACCAACACTTAGAATAACGTTTGATCTGAATACGCAAACTCTAACATCTACTTCTAAAATATAGGTATGGATCATCGTGTAACACCCGCCTTAAGCCGCTATAATATCAGCTATGTAAAGTGTACTATAACGTGTTAAGGTTTTTGCACATGACAAAAAATGCCACTTGACAATCTAATAATAGGTACATACATCTGTAAATAAAATAGGCCCGAATTCATTGTTACTTTGCACGCGTGGGGTTAACACAACCGGACCGATACATTTACAACCATATACATACATTAATTCATAAAAATATACAATTAAAATTGGCAAACGTAACATCATAAACAACCAGGGTGGCTTGTTTGTCATGCCGCAAAGTATCATACATATTTGGGGAATTAGTATTTCTAATATATTAACTAACTATAAGGATATAAGAAAACATTATGACGTCACTAGTAACTATGTATCGAATACACTGTACAAATGGACTATGTTAATTTATTGAGAAATTCTTTTTTCCTTTGTATAAACTTGACAAAATACAAATATTTCTGTCCAATTCACTAAATAACTTAATTCGGTAACAATCGAGCAACAATTCGACAATTTACTCCATTTGTGACTTTCATATACTAGGTAGGCATTTGAGAATTAGAGTTTAAGTTGTTCACACAAAAATATGTATTACGCCTACTTATGAACTAACAGTGATGATATATATTGATACTCATTACATAGGTTTCTTACATGTTTTTGTGTGAATAACATTTCACTTTAATTTTTAAGAGGACATCTTATTCATAAGTAGTCTGGTATTTGAATATAATTCGTCAAACTTATCTCTCTCATCCAAAGAAGTTTTTAAAATGAAAATAAAGATTCGGAATAAGGCAACACTTGCGAAATCGAATATATGCCACAACACTGGCAATCGATTCATCGTGACTATTGCTTATAAGCAAAAATTTTCATATTAATTCTTCTTATATTCCAATTGGATGAAGAGAAAAGTTTCACACACTTCCCTACTGATAGTCAACGCCTGTAAAAATAGTTTAAATATGTTTTATAATATTTTTTATACTATGCAAGTTTAAGGGTGCATCGATGAACAGTGCTATATCAACGGTTTTGACAAATGGAATGCATCTTTCACAGTATCCACTTTGTTATTATATCCATTTTCTTATAATCAACAACCCGTCATTAGAGGTGCTTTTCCCTTGAAATTGAAAGATGTGTAAACCCAAACTGAGTGAGGGGTAGATCAATCACAATGCCTGAAATCTTCGCTCAGTCATTATGATTGGTTAATTCACGCACAATTAGAGTTGACTCAGTCTGTCCGTTACAGAGGAATCGCGCCCTAATACATTTCGATAATACATAGTATCTCCTCATGATAAACGAGTATGCATGCTTTAATCATAATAATACGTTTTTTTAATACGAATACGTTATAAAACAATTGATAGCTTACACTAGTGGTAACAAGTAACATTTTGTAATGAGTGTTCAAATTGATCGAATAGGTAAAATCGAATCGAATCGGTGAAATCAATCGAATTGATTGAAATTAATATTCTCATTTCAGAAAAATAAAGGAAGCGGCAATAAAAACGAAATACGATAAACAATATAGATTAATTTAAATTTATTCTATTTTGAATTTAATCTTGGGTAATTTCCTACGTTTGCTTGGAAGTATTGTGAGTTTTGAAAGGACGATAATGAATGGTAAACACTATTGATAACACATGTTATCTCAAACACCTGCGAGCTGCGATGCAAAATTCTTATTTTTTTAGCATTATTTTGAACCATTGTACCAGTTCATTCCGTGATATAACGAGTTTTGAATGCCACGGTAATAATAAATTATAGATCAAAGTACCAAAATTGTCTTCAGTCTAGTCAGCTGACGTAATTAAAGAACTAAAAAATGAGTTTGATAAATAAATAAGAGAAATAAATTAAAATCAAAAGCGAATTTAATTATCTAATATCATGACGATATAACATTGAGCATTTTAATGAGTAAATAAAGAAGCGTTAAACCACAAAGTGTAATCATGAGCAACAAAAGGACACTTACTTTTGAATTGACCAAATAACTTGACATGAAAAATCTACTGCATTTTAAATACACAAAACAATTGACAATGAGAAAATTAAATAGCAATGCCGTTTTGACACGTTAATTGACAAAAATAACTGAAGTTAATTAACAGTTAACCCTCAACAAGGTTTTGTAAACCCACGCGGTGTTCCGATTTAACACTTCAATATACGTATTAAATAACAAATAATTGATAAATCATCAGGAGAAATCAAATGACAATTGTTTTAGGACGCCAATGCCCTATTTCCAACCAATGTTTACAACAAATGAGAAAATCGATTTGCACAAATTATTTTGCCATATTTACGATATCAAAAAACGAGAATCACTTAACGCTAAATAATTTCAAATATGGACGTTTTATTATCAGGACAAAATATGCAAGACGGATTACACATTCGGGCCAGATAAAGGAAATTGCTAAGTTAAAGCGTTTTAAAAACCTAAGTTCCGTGGAAACGTCTACTGGCCCGAGTGTATTACTAATATTACTAAGAATTTTATTGTGAGTCTGGAGGGTTTTACCGAAGAGGACCAGAAATCTTATATCCTAGTGGATGTGTCAATACTGGCCGGTTGTTGCACTTTTTAAGACTTATGTTGGCAAACAATCGAGACGCGATCCTTTAATAATATTTTGGCAAATTCTATGACAGCAATTCGCACATCCAACCCGGGCCGTCTCGCACCCCTCGCCTACATTCTAAAACTACTAAATCGTCAATCTCTTATGGAAGAGTAGGTTTGTGACACAGGTGAGTTACATTCTTAAAGCTGTCGCGAAATTTACAAGATCTTCTAAGGCAAGGCGGAACGGCACAGGCTCGACGGTGCAAAATTGAAGATAACCAAACATGTTTGAAAAATATTACACTACCCATAACAAAATTTTAACAAGAACACGCGATATAATAAATCTTTTTATCCGAGACTACTATTTACAACATGCAAGCTGGGCAAGACAAATAAATAAGAATGCACGTCCGACATCAATTTTATGGATGGACCGTTTCGAAGCAGGGGGGACGAAATTTAGCTAATTTAATATAAAATACGGCCCAACATTTTGGCCAGGGCCAAATCATATCAATTGACTTAACGTGGGTCTATAGCGTCGAATGTTAATACACTATTTAGTGATACGAGTATTACGAGGTGTTATCTCAGTGATATTCTTATATAATCGACATTTGTGTCACAAACATTTTTTAGCCTCAAAATTGACCACAAAGTTGTTACTAATTGGCATTATCGTTAACAGATTGACCTTTTAATTAGACTGATAGTTAAAAACGATTTGGCGATTAATCAGTATATAAGCAAAATTCAAATGGACAACAATAACATTAGACGGCAATACTTTTCGAATGGAATTAAAATGTGGACGAACATATATCTCTATTATTGGACTATTTATATGATAATTTACTTTTTTTATACACATACTATTTACATTATAAAAAGAAAATGTCATCGGACTACCATGGCTATATATTTATTTTTAGAATATATCGAATGACGAGCGTTTGTCGTGTGCGGTTGTCACGTGCTTAGGATATTATGACAACAGCAAACGAACTTGAGTAACTGACCATTCCTGCTTCTTTCCACTCTGTGTTAAATCTATAAGGAGATACCTCGCTCCAACCTCCGCTGCCAACCTTACAAAGTATTCTAGCATCACGAGAAACTATGAGAAAGAAACAAGTGACAGTTCTAAAAGCGAATTTACACAGTCGCGCATATAAAAAGTTTATTTATTTAAGTATGGGCCCTCATATCCGGTTTTAGAATATCTTTTAGTTCAATATTTAGCGAAATGGTTAAGGTCATTGTTCCGTAGTAATAATGGAAGAACATTAAAACTTAACATACGTCTATGTAACATAATATTTTGTTTCGCTTACCTACGTCAAAATGACTAATACAGAACGTACCTTAACCATACCTACTATGTGATCCAAATAATTAGTTTCATTGAAAAATTAACGCCCTTTTTTGGTTCGCACCTAAAATAATTAAGTAAGAAACCTAAATACACCTTTACTGAAGTTAGCTACGGATCACAAAATGGCGTCAAATAAAAATACTAGTTATTAGAACCACAAAGTAATGTCTCTTTTAGTGCTCACTAGCCAAATTGGCATGATGCCTATTCTCTATCATTTATATCACTATATTAATATCTGTAAATCAAGTTCATTATCATGCTCTATAAATAAATATGGTCACGTTAATAGTATCGAAAATATAAGATATATATATATACATGAATCATCATAATTCTTTAAATATTAATTTTTTTTTTTTTTTTTAATTTAGTTAGTTCAGACACAACTAGTATGTTTACAAAACTAGTCAAAAGACTTCAATTCTTAAATATATTACAAAAATATTTCATATATATCTCATACAAGATAATTTAGCCACATAAGGGGTCGAGAAAATAAAACTTACAGACAAATGAGGTAAGACAGATTTAGAATGCGTGGTCGTAAACATATTCAGATATAGTTGAAGCAATAATTATGCAAGTAACCTTGAATAATATTAATGATAGAGAATTCGCAATCCTACTAATGAGACTCGAGCTGCATACAAAATATGCGACGCGTTGTTTTACAGAGAGCAATACATACATTGAATTTGACTTATGATTCTCTGAGACATAAGGTAGATATTGCATTAAAAATATAAATATGTAGGATTAGAATATTCGACACCACTTAAAAATGTCAGTTGTTTACAAATCAAATCCAGTTTGATTTATTTTTGGCCAAAAAAAATTGAAACTAAATATAAATAATGAGTATTATAACTTTACTGTCCTTAAGTCCTTATTAATGTCAAATCATAGACCTTAAATTATTAAAGGAGTCAGAGAACGATTGTCCAAATTGTATCCACATTGTCCTATAAGCGTCCTTAGATTCATTGAGAACTAATCCCAACTTTGGTTGGGTGTTCAAAAAATTCACCTTAATTAATTTTAGGTCTACGATTCGACAATAGGGCAGTTGTGTTTAAACGATTTGATACGGATACTAAACTAATTTATAGCGGTCAATGTATAAAAACACTCTGAAAAACAACGCGTCGCCATCGATCCGTACAAAAAATAGCATAACAGTCAGCGCGGCTTTGACAGGACCGATATATGGCGGATTTGATGTCTCAACACTGTCAATCGCTTTGCAAAGTCAATCTTACAACTTTTTCATGAGGCTTATAAAATTTATACATTAAAAAATTGTACCGAGAGACTGATAAGCACTGTCTTAAGTTGCAACTAAATAATTTCAATGTGGCCAATGAATATTAAAGTACTTTTTGCCCGACGTCTTGCCAATAGACGGAGCAAAACAACTACTAAATGGCTTTCACGGGCAGACCACCAGCCCGATGGATCAATGATATCCGGGCCATAATACTAAAGAGACCTATACCCAGCAGCGGGTAGATAGGCCGATGATGATGATGTGAGAAAACATTCAACTACACTATAAGGTCACGATGTATCGAATTATACAAACTCGTGTCTCTCGTCAAGAATGACAAGGTAATTAGCTACCGTTTAAGGCTATGCAAAATCAGTCACGGTCACCAACGTTAACCTTGCACAAGGTAATCTGTTGTCACGATACTAATTTATAAGTACCGGTTTGAGACGAAAAAATCTATGTTAAATCGAAACGACTCAATAAGCTCGATTCGACTTAGCACACTTCGTGTTTCCGAGTAACAAAGATCTATCTGTAAGATACGTTATCTTGTAGATTGTACTTTATTATCGCGACGATTCGACTTACACATAAAAATCATACCGATATGCTAAGCGATTGAGAGTGGTCCGTCATAAAACCCACCATCTTTTTACGAGTAACATTTTCCAAAGGCCTTACAATATAAAAGCTTAAACATACAATAATATATAACTCTTGTGGGAGGCACTGTGTAACTATATTATAAAATCGTCCGGTAATGCATAGCAGTATTACCGATATTACGAGCGGCACTAGCGGGCGCGGGCGCGGCGGGTGTCAGTACGCCTGGGTCGTACTCGCCGGCGCCACTCGCTCGGGCTTCAGGTTGCGCTAGGGACAAACAATTTACATTATTACTTTACATTTTTTTTTTGACACATTCACACACGGCTGGTTAGCTCCATACTGAACCATTTCTAGCTCGTATTATGGTCGCTAAAACAACTGATATACTACATATACATACATACATATTATATATAAATACATATTTAACACCCAGATCCACAGCCAACAAATTTGGTTAAGCACAAAGATGTTGACCGGGCCGGGAATCGAACCCGGAACCTTCTGATTAGCAGACCGGCATGGTAACCTTTACGCCAACGAGGTCATCAAACATAACAACCATTTTAATATATGCGAAGAATTGAACATTAGAAAACAGACTACATATAAAAAAATACTGATCCAATTTCGATTTATAACATAATTACATGGTAACAATTTGGGAACGTATAACTTTTGCAATAAATTAGATTGCGCTGCGGACATACAACAATTAACATTATCACATTGAATACCAAAATGTGTATTAAACATGTAGTACAATTGAAAATTAGAAAACAGATTGCCAACCGAACCAATTTTGATTAAAATAATTATCATTAGGATTCCGTATCTGGCCGCTTGCCAATTGATGGGTTATGATTTTTATATATATGAGTTCACAAATTGTAACTTACTTAACTACATACAAAAAAAAAACATATCCAACTTTTTAAAATCGATTGGTAATAGATCCATTCGGGCAACTAAAACTACAAAACAAATAGTACAACGTTACTAAAACGTAAATAATATTACAAATATTAATATTACAACAAAATCATATCATGCCTAACATGAACAAACAGTGCGATATAGTAAAATATTTGTTTAAAAATCTAGAACTCATCTACTCAACACAAAATAAAAACATTGTTGTAACATCAAGAAACAATAAGAAAAAATATTGTATATGTGCATTAACACTTAATCAGAGTGGAAACTACACATTCAACGTCTATTGCTGCAAACTTACTGGTGGTATGCTTCCGAGGTCTTTTAAATGGGTCCCAGACTTGAAATATTAAGGAGAAAGTATAACCAACTAACCAAGATGTATAAACGACAAGAAGATTGTAGCTTCATCAAACACACACCACGTTAGTTATCTTCATAGTCCTTAAAATATATGCATAAAAGAATAAGCAAGCATAAGCAGCCCACTATACGTTCCCAGTGCTGGGATTCGGGGCCTTTCCTCACCAGGAGAGAGATATTGGCCATAATCAACGCTAGCCAAGTGCGGGTTGGCGGATGACACACGTCTTCGTATATTGTGGTCCTCAAACATGCCGGTTTCCGCACGATGTTCTCCTTTTCCTTCACCGTAAAGCGAGTGCAAATCCACACATAACTTGAAAAACAAGCCGTCTGATAGAAAAGCAGACTTTTTTACCACCGAGCCACACTCGCTTTTATTAAATTTATGAAACTAATTTATTTATGAGCACATAGAAATCAGATAACATTTAAATCTCTAACTTACTTTGTAGAGTTTATTTTTTTACCCTTTTTGTCATAGTTGGCCACGGTTTGATTCGAATGGAATATGTTAAAAAGGTAACTTAGAAAGAATCCAGATTAACCAAAGCCTCATTACGCTGCCACATAAACGGAAGAAACTAAGAAGTATATATTTAAGGGAAGGGTTGTGACGAGATATGCCAGTCACAAACAAGGGGGAACAAATCTCTTTTTAAAACATTTTAACTAGCCAGCAGAGTTTATCAAGTGTCTTAATTAAGAAACTTGACTTGTTGATGGTAAACGCCATTAGCCAATCCATTCCAATTGCAGTGAAGCTACGGATTAAATCTATGTTTGTAGCTCTGAGATATAGAATCTTAAATATTTTAACGATAAGATCTTCAAGTGCTTTAAACACTACTGTTTTGTCGAAAAATAAGTGACAAAGGTGTGGTCCCTGCTCGTCTGATGGTGACATTGGGAATAATTGTATATATGAATAAATAAATAAACATTAGGACTCATTTTACACACGGCTGGTTAACCCCATACTGAACCATTTCTAGTTCGTGTTATGCTGGCTAACACAACTGATATACTACATATATATTTTATATAGATACATATTTAACACCCAGACCCACAGCCATCAAATTTAGTTAAGCACAATGATGTTGGCCGAGCCGGGAATCGAACCCGGAACCTTCCGATTGGCAGTCCGGCATGGTAACCGTTACGCCAATGAGGTCGAATATGTAGTAAGTCTTGTGATTTGTATGAACTCACCAACTGATCGTACTGATGCACCATACGCTTGATGTGAGTCAGCTTCCGATGCAAGTAGTTGACTCGCTGCCTCGCCGCCTGGTACTCCGAGTCGTTGTTCACGCGACGATACTCTTCCACTATGCGTTGTTCTATGCTCTGTGGATGGTAGGAAAAGTTTAAAACGTAAGCAAAATCTTGTACCACCGCTGCTACCATGTAGAGAAACGCAGTGTACAACGTATAAAACGTATTTAAAGACCCATGGTAGCGCTCAGACGTAAATGCCACATTTTAAAAGACATTCTTGTGCATGATCACCCATCCAAAGAGTGTCCGCATCGACCGTTGCTTAACCTCGACGATCGCGTCAGATCAACTTAACTAGCCGAGCTACAGGCGCTACATATAAGTAAGTAAGTAAGTACTTCATAACTACATCCTACTAGCTTTCTGTTTCAACTTATATTCTGTTTCTAGTTAATGTAACTCTTCTTTTTTGTTTAATTTTGGCACAATGCTGTGAACACATACCATTGTAAAAATTTGAAAGATGCCATTGGTACCCATAACACAGTTTCTACAAACTACCTTTGGTTTCTTATAAAACTGTTTTACTGTAACCTATCTATACCAATATTTTAAAGAGGAAAAGCTTGATAGTTTGACGCGAATACGCACTGAAACTACTGGACCGATCTGAAAAAATATTTTACTGTTGAGAAGCTACATTATCCCTGAGTAACATAGGCTTTATTATGTTTCTCTTTACAACTTGGATTATTTTATAACCCGTGCGAAGCCGGTACTGGCTGCTAGTGTCAAATAAATATAAATTTTGAATTTTGTTTGTTTTTTATGTGATAGGCAAAACATTTTTTTTTTAACACACACGGCTGTTTAGCCCCATAATGAACCATTTCTAGCTCGTATTATGGTTGCTAACACAACTGATATATTACATATACATACATATATATTATATATAAATACATATATAACACCCAGACCCACAGCCAACAAATTTAGTTAAGCACAAAGATGTTGACCGGGCCGGGAATCGAACCCGGTACCTTCTGATTAGCAGTCCGGCATGGTAACCTTTACGCCAACGAGGTCGTCCGATTATCACGTCGATTATCACGCAGATAACTATAGTGACGTAATTTCAAGTTTACCTGATGATGCGGCGACAGTGGCATGGCGCGTTTTAGTTCAGCCTCTAAGCGAGTGAAGAGACACGCGACCTTCTCGACGCGCGCGTATACACTCTTATATTCGGTGTAGAGCTGAGCAAACTCGTTCTTGTACGCCCGCCGCATGTTGGAATTCGTTATACACGGGTATAAACTGGAAATATACAATAGATTGTACTTTGTAAACTGTTATTGTAAGGCATATTATATATTTACACGAAAGAAACGGTCACACTTACTTAAAAACGTTGGATATACGTCCAACGGGCGTCATCATCGGGGACGAGCTGCACACGGACTGTCACCGACGAGATCCGCGCACAGACTGTCTGTGCGTGTGGACGTATATCCAACGTTTTTAAGTAAGTGTGACCGTTTGTTTCGTGTAAATATACAATAGATTTATACAAATACAAATCATTTAATACCAAAGTTACAAGTCAAATAATATGATATCAATACAAAAAGTATATGATATGTATCCATGTCAATTTTCAATTCTAATTCTAATAATATAATATCATTACAATAGTATATGATATCAATCATAATGTCAATTTTCACTACTAATTCTAGTATCTAATATAATATCAATACAAAAGTATATGATATGAATCAAATGCCAATTTTCAAATTTAGATAATTATTTATATTGTACAAAGTTTTATCTAATAGCCAAACCTATATAAATATAAGTATGTAGCAGATAAGTTTTGGTCTCAAACCATAAAACGCGTCACAGACGAGACTATATAATATTTCATCACAAAAATAACATTTTGGGGGTCTTCGAATCTAGGGTGTTGTATCTTAGACCATGGTAAAGCAACATCAGGCAAAGAATTATCTTGTTATTGTGATCAAAGGCGGAGTGCGCTTGCCCTGGAGAAACCAGTATACTTTTGCTTTGAAAATGCTCTAGCTTGGTTTGGTTTACGTAATCTTTGAATTAGGCAACTTTGAATAAGTAAAGAAAGACAGGACACATTTATTTCAGACACGGAAGACATATACATATAAATTGTTACAAATTACATAAAACAAACATGATAATAAGAATGAAGACAGCGTAGTATGTGTCCCCTAGCGTCCTAAAAAGGTAATCCCTCAGTACAAACGCTACAGATATATCTGCAGCACTGATTTTCAGGACCCTTTTACTCCCTTTCTACATTTACTAAAGCAATACATATGTACTGGCAAAGAAAAGCACCAATTTTGTCGCATAACTATTTCTGATATAATACGTATGACAAGAAGAATATCAAAATTTTGAATACACACCTTTCAATATCTTCAGTTTCATTGATATTCTCATCAGGCACTGACGTTAATTCTGTAGTTTCTAAGGGTTCTGTATTTGTGATGTCCGTTTCTGAAATCATGCAAGTGGTAGTATTAAAAACAATGCTTAATATCTTTAGTAACAAGATAAGTCGACCAACCCTTAACAAGGTACGGAAGCAAAAACCCATCACCAGTTCCATTGTTTTTGAAAATTTTCTATTATGCCAATTGGAAACCTCAAGTATTCGATAAATCGGAGACTTCGAATATACATTCTTCAGATATATTATTTCGGGACATAGAAATATATATAATGGCCGTAGGTAGGACTTTTGGTCTACTTGGAATTATAATTCCATGCAGAATTTAGATTAGTGCCACGAATAAAGCATTTAAAAGACCTGCCAACGTGCTAATACCCCATGCTTTTGTTATTAACTACATGTTAACCCCAGAACTATCTAATCAATTCCATTGTTAGTATCTAATTAACTGTTAGAAAAATCTATTTAGCTTTTTTGACTCGGTTTTAGTTTAATAATTCAGAATGTTTAGTTTGGGCTTTGAGAGCCATAGAGCACTTGCGCGCCATGTGACTCGCACAAGAGTTTTTTTTTAACAACTATTGAGGTTTCTGCTCCACAGTTGTCAAAAAAAAACTCTTGCTTAAAAATTATATACAAATTTAGTGTTAACAAACCCAAAAGATTAAAAAAATACCATATTAAAAGCCCACACCCAATATACCACAACCAATAAACTATGCATACTTTTTTACCTGTGATATTTTGCTCTACTGGGGGGCTACTCCTATAACCGTTAGTCACTCCGTTCTTAACTGGGCTTGGACAGAGTTCCTTCACAGTTGTGAAATTGAGGGTGTAGCCGTTATCTTTCTTACTATTAACTGGAAATAAAATAGTAACCAACATAAATTAAAAAATGAAATATAACAATAAATACCATACTATTAAAACAAGCATGGGTATTAATGTATGTCTCTTTTGCTTGAACGACCACACGATTAATTCGAACATTCTTGCTTTCAGTTTATCAAGATAACTTCCCGTTTTGCCTACGTTCTGTATTAACGACCACTGGAAATAAAATACTAATCAACATAAATAAGAAATAAAATATCATACTAATAAGACAAGCAAATCAATATATATCTCTTTTGCTTGAACGCCTGAACCAAATAATTTAATCATTTTTGCTTTATATGTCAATGTCAATTGGTTTATATGTCAATTTACCATTATACCTACGTTCTATATAAACGACCAAATATCTTAATTTTTTAAAAGTTTTAAAAGTGTCGGACGCCTAGGAGCACTGCGCGTTACATTTATTCACACAAAGCGATACTTTGTGAGAAACCATAATATGAAGAATGACATGAACAATATATAATATGTGAATGTATAGAAATAATATGGACTAGTATACAACTCTTTCACACATAGAGGCTCAAGCGGCTCGACTAGTACATATAGAGAATTATCAAAAACCTTAAATTACGGGTACTTTTATATCTATATGAAGACAGAGCAAAATAACGAAACCAAATATAATAAAATCAACTTTCCAAACTGAGTGACAAAAAGTTTTTTTTTGAAACCGGTTTTTTAAATGTTCTATCATATTAATAAAGATGGGGAGATCACAATGTCAATTGCTGATAATTCTTCACATGTAAGGATTATCAATTTAATTCTTTGAAGGTCTCATTTGATAAATTTCAACTTTATCTACTATATAGTTTGAAATTAGCCGTAGAACCTATAATAAATGTTTCTGCAATAAATACTGTAATAAAATGATTCAGATAACATTTCAAGATTACGTCATTTTAATGGACACAATAAATCATAAGAGCATGTGTTCTAACATTTATATTTACAACAAGTCGTAAATATAAGACCGAATGCGGAAACTGTATCTAGCATCTAATTATAATTAAATCCAAACACCTTAGTTACAGATATGACAGCCAATTATAATTAGTACAGTTTATTAATGATCGAGCGAGCGAAGTGTCTGCATTAACTGACAAATTTTACTTTTGTATATCTGTATGTGTATGAAATGTATATATTTTATTTCTCACGCAGAGGCCGTAAATTTTGTATCAATCTCGACACATTTGGTATACAGGTACTTAGAGATTTTTGATTGGGGGTAGTTCTTCCAAAAATAGGAGAAATCTTGTTGTTGCGCTACTTACTAGCCAAATTTAATGATAATAGGTAGATAAATTATATATTGTATTTTCAACATTTTTTTTTTAGTTAAATAAGGTCAACCAATTTGTATATAGAGATATGAAGTCTAAAAATTTGGGTAATCACAAACAATGATCCAAGAAATATTCTTCGCAGGGTCTACTGCTCAGAAAACTACAAGTTTATTTATTACGTGATATAAAGCCGTTTTGCATTCAAGAGTATTTATAATTGCATTGCCACTCACTGTAATGTAGTCATAAAATGTATACGAGGCCAATTTCAATATCAAGTAGTATTATGTGTACTGAACAGCCAATTTAGAACTGTAATATATTATTTCTTAGAGATGTGTTAATTTTATAAGCAGATTTTCTATTTATTTTTTGAGGAAGCGCCGAAATTTAACTTCTATTAATTATACATTTTAGTAGCGCCTGTAGTTTAGCTAACTAAGATCTGACGCGATCATCGACGTTACGCTACTGTCGATGCGACAGTCTATAAATGGGTATAGATACATAAAAATTGGGATTTTATATCTAAGCGCTACCGTGGAACGGCTGACAAGTTACATTTTAGTTCCCGGCTATTTGTCAAAGTACAAGCAGTCGTTAAGCCAAGTCAGCGACCTTCGGGCGGCTTGAAAACTCTCTGACAGAACTTGGCTACTTAGCTCATATGAAGAAAATGATTTTAAAATTTGTTGGCAACCGTACGACCTGGTTTGCCGTCGCAATTACCATGTAAATTGATATTGTATTTATATGGTACAATTTTCCTCGAACTTGTAAACAGACTATGTCAGTTGAAACTACGGAATTACACGGCATTTCATTGTATCCTGCTAATATATAAATGCGAAAGTTTGTGCGGGTGTGCGTTAGTATGTTACGTCTTCACACTCAAACAGTTGAATAGGTTTTGTTGAAATTTGGTATGGAGATATTTAGTTAAGACCCTGGATTAACACATAGGCTACTTTTAATTTTAAACCCGCGGGTAACGTTTCGTGGCATATAACATTAGTTAATTATTGTAAATAAAACTATTATTGTACTCAATAAGTAATATAAGTACATTAGTAAGCACTGTAAACTGGGTCAATACATATTGTTTATCATTATTCCAAGGCAGTGTCAATTCAATGATTTCTAGTTTTACAAAATTATTTGCCCTATGCAATAAAAATAATAACAAACAATATGTCTGCATAACATTCGATCTGACCTTAAAATATTGGCGTGAAATGAGAGCCACTAATAATTAACAAGTAAATAAATACAGAATTGGATTTAAAAAAAATAAAGAATGCGACAACGTGAACTGGAAAGGTGATAAAACGCATTAATTCAGACGATACCATAAAAAGAAATGATATAGATATGTATGCATTCACTAAAAGTATTTTAATAAGTTAAACCCAAGCTATGAACAGGCGCAATCTTAAGTTTTCCATCTGTCTTGAAAACAGTCAGTCCAGAGACGAGTAATTTTTTAACGCAAGGTTTTCTAAAACGAACATAATCAGTGTATTAATGAAGGTGAAGCGATTAAAACACATTTTTAAGCAATCATCGCTCAGCTTTAACCTTGTTGAGCAAACGAGTGTGCTACTTTCACTGCACTACGATGCGACTGCTCACAGCTGTATTCGAAAGTTACTTCTGTCCGTTTCTTCCTTTTTTTATGAGCGGGATCGTGTTTGATTAAATTAGACCGTGAGAAAGCTTCGACGTTAGCGAAAAATATTTGTTTTCTCTTTCGGTTTCAATATAAAGTTATTTAGTAAAAAAATATTTATAACGTTATACAGTGTAAGCTATATATTACGACACTGAAGGGACTGTGCATTTTATGGCGTTATAGAGATTGGTCGTTAAATGGAGAGATTGTATCAATATATGGAATATAAGCTAAACAAACTAAAGCCAATTGATTTCGACTTTCGAGACTATGTCGTTAAATCAAATGCTACTAATGTTAAAAATAGTATTAGAGCAAATAGTATTAAAGGGGGATATAGATAAATTATTTTTTATTTGTTCAATAAATGAGTGTACGTTCGTGAAGCCAATATAAATATCCAAATAGTTATTTTGGATGGCATATGTTATTATTTGTTGTTTTAACGGCACGGGAAATACATCAGCTATCATATTTCTGAGATAAAGTCTGGTGATAGACTGACAGACAGCGGAGGTATAGTATCTCGTTTGTACCTTCTGGGTCGGGAACCTTAGAAACTTGTGAGGTTGTTTTTTTTTACGTTACCTGTAGTCCGATCGTCCTCATTATCAGACGCGTGCCGCTCCCCTGACGAGGTCGTCGCGTATCCCGATGAGGGCGGCGAGGGCCGTCTATAGTGAGAGATCCTTTGCTTCTTCGCAGTGGGCGGATCTTCAGCGGCCACGGTGATGTTCGCCAGCCCCGCGATTCCCGCGGGACGCTTGCTCGTGCTCGGAGACGCGCGCGGGGACAGGGAGTTGGCGGAGTCGCTGCTAAGCGGTGGCGTTAGATTTTGAGGTTTCCGCCTGTGGGGATAGAGTTCAGTTTAATAATAATAATTTAAAAAAACTAACTAACTAACTGGGTTGGCGCGTCGACCCGAATCGGATCTTGGCCTCCGATACTAGGAGACGCCACTGTTCTCGGTCCTGTGCCTTCTCCTGCCACTGCGTGACCTGAAGATTGCGCAGGTCCTCCTCCACTTGGTCTATCCAGCGATACCTGGGACGTCCAACCGGTCGACGACCGCTCGCTCGTCCCAGGTAAGCTCTTTTCACTGCATAATAATAATAATTTATTCATGCCAATATTTTAAATCTAACTAATGTAAATACATTGGTTGAAACCAAGTCAAAACGTAAGCCTACGCGTTGTCAAAAATGCCACCCCGAAAAGCTCCCTGTCCAAACGTGCCCATTATAGCGGCCGCGTTCCCGCGCTGAATGGCTATCGACACTTGCTGTGTCAAAAACCACCCAGCTCGGGAATCACGCCCCCTATCCCTCAATTGCAAACCAATTTCTGCGATTAAATTTTTGAAATTCAGTTTTAGAAATAAAAATAGGCCTCCCTAATTTATTTCGATAAATTTTATCTTCAAAATTTAGTAACTACGACTTTCATTTCAATTCATTATGTTGAAAAATAAGACACAATTTTAGAACATAATGAACTGAAATAATTGTTGTATGTACATTTTATATTAGATCAGCCATTTAGTACATTAAATAACTTTTAGTAATTATTTATGTTTTTTCTTTGGAACTAACATACGTAATGTAACCTTTTACTAATCGATTAATAAACGCAGATTCTATAATCTAATTTTCAAGTTGAATCACAAACTTCATCGATTGTAAATAACTTAAAACATAAATTATAAAAAGCAATCAGCTTTAACAATATCTATGAAGATAAATCTACGGTGACCACTTACCAGTTAGCGAAGACAGTTATGTAATATTTTTTTTTCAAACCAAGAAAATTGGAATTTCATTCGGCATGGCTCGTTGCTCGAATTAAATGTGAGCAACACGCAGTTTTAATAAGGGGATTACCACTAGCTGCAATACTGTTTGATTAATTATTATTGTCCGGGCGTAAAATACGTCACGCATTCAACGTGAAACTTATGGAATTTATGCAGGGTATTTTACCTGCATGTTTTCCATTAATAGGCGACATAGATCCTCGACAGTTCTGTCTAGTAGTTTAATATTAGTAATTTTTGGTTTTTCCTGTTTCTCTTGCTATGTTTGAAACGTACTATGTTGAAAATGCTTGAAAAGTATTTAAGAGGAAGACCTAGACAATCATTTTTAGACCAAATTAAGGAGAAGGCGAAAGTCATGTCGTATAGGGAGGTCAAGGTTTTGGTCGAAGATAAACTACCTGGAAAAAACTCCACGGACAAGAGCCTAGCTCTTAAATATTGAATGAATGAATGAAGTTATAATATTTATCACGAACTCTATGTTAAAGATTGATAAAGCGGAATCTAAAACCATAAAGAATACAAAGATTATAGAATCTATATGAGATTGGTCTTTATGGTCTATGAGACCGATCTCTCAACCAAGGTGGTAAGAAGTGGTTTCTTATTTTCTACCTGGATAGACCTTTCTTTAAAAATAGGCAAGTAGCTAAGCTCTAAAGCTCTGTAGTAGAGATTTCTAAACGCCTCTAATATGACTCCACAACTGGAGCTGTATTGAAACTCTATTTAATACTCACATAATTAGATTACTGCCGCTCAGCATACTTCAAGGATCATCGAACGCTATTCCCTTGGAAATAAAGTACATTTTAGAACAGTATAATACCGACCTCTTGAGCATACGTTTCTCTTCTTCAGTATAGAATGGCCAATCTTCATTGACGTCGTTCCAAATGTGCCTACGTAAATGGTAACAGTTGTCCTTTAGTGAACTGATTTGCCCGAGAATCTTGCCGACGACAATTTTTTCTTTGTCCTTCATGCCTTCTGTAATGTTAGTCCATGTGTCAATGGTTGCCAAGTTTCTCTTTCAACTGGATTAGCGTTGACGCAAATTCATTGATTGATGCTTCTAAATTGTATTATTTAGAACAGTTTCTTTAACGATCGAGATATTTTAAAAGCTTTATTATTCCATAACAAAAATTGTGAATTAACTCAAAAAAAAAACAATAACTTTGATAACCTTATGACATATTATATAAGTTCATAAAATCATATTTATCTACCAAACAAAGGATTTCAAAACAATTTAGAATCACCTATCAATGTATTTGCGTCAGATATAGTAAAATGATGCAAAATAAACTTACCACTAAACAATCGAGCGTAAAGTTCTGGCTTCTTGAAGGGTTTCAACGCTAATAACTGTATAAGTCTTTCTCTGAAATAAAAAGAAAAAAACATGTTACAAGTTAAAGTTAAAATATTGATTATGACATGATGATTTAATTTGACATGGTGAATGATATTTGAATATTAATATAATCATTTAGAAAAATATTCGATGTATGCACACTCATAATTTGTCAAATTATTAATAATTTGTTTATCAGTTTATTATAAAAAAAAATATAAAATTTGTTACAAAGATATCCCCTATTTTAAAGAAAGAGCTGTATGTAATTCTTCTAAACAGAGGTTTGATTTATTTTCCAATATATAATACGTTAGCTAAACAAATATGTTTAACAAAATTCATCAATATTTTACACCAAGATTTTTGTAAACCAGACAACACTAAAAGGTTATGCACTTAGGCTTACGGTATTTTTAAATTATTATTAATTTAATATTATTATTACTCATTTTTTCGCGCCCATTACATTGCATATCATCATGTAAACACACAGGTACAGTAAGTCAATGATTTCTTTCAGTTCACGATCTATTACGTCATTGATAAATTGTTATTGTTTTAGTAAATTAAAGACAAATAAGTCGAATCATAAGGCTAAATGTTATCAGTGAAATTGTATTATCAGTTTCATACTATCTGTGACAAGTTAAAAAAATTATCAAATCTTTTAAACGAAAGTATAGATGAAATAAGCACTATGTTTTTACCAAATTTCATTTGCTACTGTAATATATAAATATGAACTATATCTTTACTTTGTTACTCCAGACTTCCACTACCGGACGAGCAGGGAAACACCAAAGCGGCTTCGTTATACCGTGGAGGTTCCAAAGGCGCGTACTAAGCGGTTTGCCTCCACCTTCATAGTGCGAACTGTGAAGGTGTCTTTGCCTAGTTCCCTGTTCCCTGAGAGCTACAATCTGGCGGTTTTCAAAGCAAGAGTGAACCGGTTTTTTCTGGGTAAGCGCGTTCCACCTTAGATCATAATGTCGCTTGACATCAGGTGAATTGTGATCAAGCGCAAGCCCATTTAATGTAAAAAAAAGTTACTATAAAGTAGGTGTATGTTAAGCGCCCTTTCTATGGAAGAACAGTTTGTAATTGAACCCGAGACCAATATTAGTATTCCTTTGGGATTCGTACCTACACCAACAGCCACAACGGTAATTACCTTTTTTCGAGGTAAGCGGGCCGACTGGACGGGCTGTTATTGCTTCAAAATACTAAAGATCGTTTAGCAAATAGAGCGAAGACTTTAGAGTCATTATCAGATAGGGCAAAGATACATATTCGTGGTGTTTTGGATACAACGTGGAAATAACGTGAGTGCGTAATTTTATCAATATTTAAACACAATACACGTGTTTTTAAACGTGTTTTGAATAAAATCATAAATTCTTATTGTAATAATCAATTCTATATCTTATATTTTTAGGGCCATAGGTTTCCTGACACATTGGTTAATTAAAAATGCTAACAAATGTTTAATATTGTAAGCATGGTATACGTAATCATAATATTTCTAAAGTTCTTCCCCTTATCTTTATTCTCGTTTTACTGAAAATTGTGTCTAAGAGCTGTAATACACACATTTTTTACCATAACTAGTAAAAAAACCTCATAAACACATATCGACTTTTTTTACTAGTTATGTTCGCAGTAAACACCTAACAAAAGCAAAAACCGTACACATATCTTCTTATATATAAAATTTCCGTGTCACAGTGTTTGTTACCGTACTCCTCCGAAACGGCTTGACCGATTTTTTCCAAATTTTATATGCGTATTCAGAAGGTCTGAGAATCGGCTACTGTATATTTAGATTTTATTTTTTTATTAAGGTAAAAAAACGTTTGCCGGGTCAGCTAGTTTTCCTATAAAAATACAAAAACGTAAATCGTAAACAGCCTAGTAAGTACATAGGTAGGTACAGTTATACATTAATTGTTTATTGTAGTTTTTGCGTATTTTAATTCTACGGGTTTTGTATGGTAATTCAGCATTTGGTTTGTGTTTATACGAGTACCGAATTCAAACATTTAATTATACAACTGAATACATAATATATGATTAGCGAAGATTAATAAATTACATGCAACAAATTCTTCGCTATTATGTACACAATAAAATGCTTTAAATTAATGTTGAATTTTTACATTTCTCAATATATTAAATTCAGTTTTAAACGACAACATTTGATTGCCTACGCTAATATATTTTGAAATTGTGCTAGTGTGAAACCGCAAAAACGCAGCCATAGATAGATATACTCTATCGTACTTTCAACTGATAAAATTGTGTCGATATCTATATCAGAGTAATATTCCTGATGAATAATGTGACTGATAAATAATTAAATTGCCAATTAAATGTCACTTTAAACCAAAAAAACATTAGAAAACAGATAAGACACAAACAATAGAAGTGGACAGTTTATAGTTTTTGTTTTAGTTACTTTTTATACTAAAGGTTATTCCCAGAATCTATTAAATGGTTTAAACAGAAATTATCATTTGTTTTAACGATAATTATATCATTATTGTTGGATTTAAAAGATAACGAGTAGTAAATTCAAAGGACTATATTAAATACTACATTAGACTACATTACATGTCTGTTTAGTTCTTCTTTTGTTTAATGCTTTCTATGATTGTTAAGGCCACAAATTTGCCAATGGTGAGATTGGCCAGTAACCATATGAGCCAGACAGGCACTGAGTAAATATTTAAAGTTATTTAATACTGTGATATCGTTACTATTATATGTATTCAAATAATAACTAAATCTATAGCTAGAAAATCATTCATACCTCAATTTTTTTGTCAACATAGATAACCACGACAGAAAATGTCGAGAAGCTTGCAATACAATAATAGAATGGACACAATTTCATGGTTTGATGATCTCGCAACAATTACGTGGTATATTAGGTGTGAGTAAACCAAATGAATATAACAATTTACACTACGTTTAGGTCACAGGATATAGTAACTGTTTACTCTAAACATAATTATTATGTGATTACTTGAATTATGCGTAGTAGGTAAATAGTAAATATGTGTCATACTGCCTAAACTTTATGGATTGTTTACACTGATATTAGTACAAAATCAAATCGAAAATGAACTTTAGTGACACGTAATAAGAGTTACGGGTTTTTGAAATCAGCTGATGGTTTAGAGTAAAACCACTAAAGGGTAGTTGAACTTTTCAATGACAAACATACTGAAAAAATCATAACAATACAATAGGTATAATTAATATGAGAATATTTAAATATTATTATGTATTCATAGTTTGATAGCGAGTTATAGCAAGATTACATTGGAAATACATAGTTGAAATATTTTTTATCAAATGTAGAATGCGATGTACTATATCAAATAATAAGTCAGCCTTAACATATAATAATATGAGTTTATATAGACCAACTCATTTAATGTTATTCGGTATAGAAAGAGAGTTCGTTTACAATTTTTACCTAATTATAATTAAAATATAATTTGAATAAATATATGTATAGATAAAAAAAATACCTAGTCAATCTGTATCTGGGACACGTTGAATGCACTTTTGTTTATCAATCAGGTTAATAAACGATAAAAAAATACTCGCAAAAGATGAAATCAGTAGGTTTGTTTAGAAATCTTTGCACTTTTTTTGGTTATATCTGTAATTTCAGTTTACGGACGATAGTTGAAAAACATAGATGAAAGATTGGTATTGATATGTATCTAAATAAAATATATATGTATGTATATGTAGTACATCAGTTGTGTTAGCAACCATAATACGAACTAGAATGGCTCAGTATGGGGTTAACCAGCCGTGTGTGAAATGAGTTCTAATATTTATTTATTGTTACTTCGCTGAAACGACAGATGCGTCACAAGCCACAAGCAATCGATTGTTACTGCTCTTACTTGCCTCTAGACTCAGAGAGAACGTGACAATGAGCTATTTTCTTTTTTTTTCATTTTCTACAGTGTTTCAGTTTTAAAGCAAAAAGGAGCAGATATTAGAAAAATACGAACTTTAAACAAGAGTTTCTTCACTGAAACAATGTCTGAAAAGAGTTATTTGTGCCTGCGAGCTACGAAAGAGGTTTCATTTAATTACACTATACAAACAAACCTTATACGTTACATACTTTTTGAATTATGTTTAAACAAAGAAGACACATTATGACAGTGTTTTGGTGCAATAATGCTCTTATGCAAATCTGATTCTGTACGCCAGTATTGAAATTACGTTCACGCGAGATCATGCGAGGTCAATCGAGGGGTTTGTTTATTAGTTCTGAACTATAGACACTCAGATAACACTAAGTATACGTAATTTACCTGATACACTAATGATATATATTCTACCTTTATATACGAGTATAGAAGGGAAGATACTATAGGTTGTGAATGAAGTTGGTTTTCGCTGAAAAAGCGATATTGATTAGGTTGTTGCATGAGTACATATCCCTACTATATTACTTTGATTTTTTACTTTCCGACGCAAACGACGGGGTGTTATTAGAACGTGTCGAACGGATAAACCGATTTTGGTAAGTAAGTCGGCAGTTGTTATAAGCTGTTTAATATGAACCGATCCAAGACGGCCAGAACAAAATGGCGGATTGCTTCTTTTTCTCTACTACTCAATATGGGTATCAAACGAAAGAGTTTGACATACATTATAATTTGATGTCTATCGAACTCGTTGCTGTGCCTACATCATATTAGAGTAGTAATTATCCTTTGTATTTTCCGTGTACTGCGTGTCTACATATAATGGCATAATATGCACACTGAAAAAACTGAACATGTATTGACTATGAGTTATGACTCAGCTTGTGTTTCCCAGGTATCATCAATTTCACAAGTATTACTTGTATTGCAAAATATTAATCTAATACTAATACAACGTTTTAATGATTACGATTTTAAGGTGACATTTTAAAGGCTTATCCAATTCAACATGGACAATATACCTATTATTAGTGCTCTCACTATATTACACATTTTAATGTGCTTATTTTTTATGTATATAGCGTACAATCATAAAAGGGGATAGAGAAACCATCAAGGATTCTCTTTTGATGATTGTATTATGATTTTATATTTGGGGGGAGCGGTGGAAGTTGCATCGATAGATTTTTTACTCATTAATCGGCATATATCGCGATTGATTGTGAAAAAGGTTGGGGGAAAGAGCAGCTTTAAGCCAGCGACTACGGTACTCACTTCAATGACCGCCTAGTGAGATCCGGATTGGGCGGCGGCCGTTGAGCTTGGTGAGGGTTGAGTTGCGGCTGGGGCTGCGGGGGCTGGTGCGCCGGCTGCGGGGGTGGCGGGCGGGACGCGGCGGGAGCGACCGACGGCCGGTCAGGCCGCTCCGTTCGCTCGGGCCGCTCCGGTCGATCGGGCCGCTCCGTTCGCTCGTTGCGCTCCGCTCGCTCGTTGCGCTCCGATCGCTCATTGCGCTCTGCTCGCTCGTTGCGCTCCGGTCGCTCATTGCGCTCCGCTCGCTCATTGCGCTCCGCTCGCTCATTTCGCTCTGGCCGCTCGGTTCGCTCAGTGCGATCGAGCCGCTCAGCGATCTGAGCCGCAGAAGGGTAGGGATGTGCCGAGCGCTTTTTGACTCGTCGCCCGATATCCGTTTGGTTAGGTTTTATCACGCGGGTGCTGAAACATTAGCGATAATTCTATTTAATTCGGATAATAAAGTAAATGCCAACATGTACAAATAAGTGTTTCTCGCGGCAAGTTAGGGAACCAGTTTTGCATTTTGTCGCCAGATCTAGTTTTCATTTGTAGAAAATTGTGACTACCTACATTGTTGGGTATTTAAATGTCAATTGACCGCCTGTAGTAAATGTCAACCAATGACATTGCATTTTTATAGAACACGTTCTTCTATTCCATTTCAGAAGTTGACGACTGACGACAACTATCATTACATACTCGGTATTTTTCTTTGGTTTGTGATTTTATTTTCCAGTGATTTATTTCGAGCTATACAGAATAAGTATAAGGATAGCAAGTATAGGTATATCTAGAGCGGTTATTATTACTGTTGCCCCGAAAATATATCGCCGTCTGATTAACCAATACAATATTTTTTTATGGGATCACATGTTATTATTAGGTTTCTTCTCCTCTAGCAATTTCTACGAAGACTATAAATAGAGCGTACCATTTACCTATTTCGTTGGTGACCGTTGTCGATAAGCGGTCATAACTCGCCCCCGTACGAAATATTGCTTACCTAAACTGTTATCTTTCTATGTAGCGGCTCGCACCTCTCAAAACGAAGAGCGAAGGAACGATATGAATGAACGATCATACCATTTACTCTGTTCGGCGGCGACCGTTCTCGCCATGCGGTCTTTCGTCGCCTCATACGAGTCGTCGTTCGCCTGCACCCGCATCCTTCTAGGCAGCGGCCCGCACGACTCCAGACGCCTCTGGTTGTCGCTACGGACGCACTCGAACGAACCCTGAAAACGTTCGGATGGACTTTTAGTAAAGGGGAGAAGTAATTTATTAACAAAATGAATGCATTTTAGATTGTTTACATTGCCTGGCGCCTATAACTAATTCAGCTAGATTGAAGCCTTCAAAAGATATAGTTTCTAGGACTGAGTCGGCAACATTTAGTGGGTATAATCCGTCGAGTTTTATCAACGATATTGTACAATTCCATAATACAATTCCTCTTTCAATATACAACATAATAGTGATATAGATAGTCTACAAATAGTTACTTTCTAGACACTTTAAATAGCTACTATGGTCATGGATTACAAACTAATTACACTTGGTTCTTAACAGTCTTCTGAGAAGAAGCAGAAAAGGTTCTAGTACGTAGTGTATCTTCTGTGTCAGGTCACGCACATCATAAATTGTAGGGGTAGGTTGGGATCATGATTCACTCTGCATGTTTACGTAACTAACATCACGATGGTAACACTGATAAAAAGAAATCGTAAACCTCTGTCTGAATCATTCAGCTGAATTTACCTATTCGTTTATCAATCCGACAGTTTGGCTAGCTTCTGGATTGGACTTTGAGTATTAAAATAATCACATTCCGTAGAATATGTTTTAGTGCATATTATTCCAATCCTGTATACACATCCCGGATTAAAAGTAAGAAAACACATTCTGCAATATGTTTTGCGCAATTAAATTATTGAAAGTAACAAATTTTACTTACAAGCGAGCCATCTCGACAGCGAAATTCTGATTTATGAATGGCATTACGTTGTAAAGAGTCGAATGTTATCACTGGGTTGAAATATTACACAAGAAAATGAATGTTTTTACTATAGTAGCTTTCCTAAAACTCAGCGTACTGAACGAAAGCTCGTGGGAGGGTGAAATTGCTACGCCAACGCGTTCATGTCATTTATAGAACCGATGAATCTGCCGAGAGATTACCTTACACTTTTATGAGTAAACGCAAAACATATTAGGCGATAAGAAAATTGAATACTTCAGAGAACGATCATACGTCCAAAGATGTAGTTACAAGAGAGTTGGACTAGTAACCTCGTTATTTTTAGACGGTTCTCGACCAAATGTGGAAAATATGAAATTAAGGAACTTGAACGGACTGTTTATGATGCAACACAAATGCTCAGTGACTGAAATCGCGCTTTCTACCAGCCATTGTGTAACGTTCTCGGTAGCACGACGTCTCCGTTGCTTTCCGACTTCAAGTATTTTCCATTTATTTGCGCGAGATCGGCCAAACCCAAGGTATTGTACAATTTCCTTAAAAGGTTATCGAGCAGGTCGAGAAAGATCTCGTGACCGATGCAAAAAAAAAACGCACCTCAACCGCCGCGTCACAGAGGGCGCTGGCTAACAATAATTTCTTGGAAAGCAGAATAGAAGTACGGTTACATGATTTCGATCGATGACCATTTAGTACAAGGCGATCGTGATTACATTGTAATGGCTAATTTAAAATTCATCAGTGATCCAGTTTCTATCGCTACAAATAGTGAAGTACTAAAGATAACTCTGATCTATTTACGCGTGTGCTTTATAGTTAGCGGTCAGGTAGTGCCACTTCATACAATAACGTGTTAAATATATTGTTGACTGAATCTGGTGAAAATATTCAGGGCGTGGGCGGAGTGGGTTATCCATGGCGTGAGTAAGTTTACTCTTACAAATTTGTCGGCCATAGCTTGTATATCGGATGCCACCGTTCCGCGACCCACAAAGCCAAACGTGTACGCGAGGGGAGCCATGGAGAATATTAATAAATCCGCAATCGACTGCCATCTTGATCGATCAGCTGAGCCACGCAAAAATAGATTTATGAATCGTCGGTAAACATCTTGAACCTTGATGTAAGAAAGAGAGACTTGCACTTAGTAGGTAGAAACATTTACGATACGAATAGCTGTAAATTAATCTATTATTGCATCTTTTGTAACTCGAAATTTGTTCTCGGAATTAAATTAAATATAAAATATTACACTACGAATACATCAATAGATGTTGTCTATGGACATAAATATGTTGAACTCATTACAAAATACTTGGATAACAGGAAAATTCCCATAAATCAGCTATTATGTACTAACAAGGCAATTAAGTGCGAATTTCAAGTCGCACTGTCGTCAACTGAACTATATCAGGTAATAAAATAGTTTTACTGCTAAGTTAACGTTGCATGAAAGTCACACTATTTTTAATGAGTTTTTCCATTTAGTAAACAATCAAACTGTAACAGTATTATTTTCAATATTTTGTTATGATCAGAGGTTTTGTTTACCTTTTAACCAGGTAAAGATGAGTAGACTGTACATAACTAGTTTATCAGAATCATTTATGTATTAATCATTAAAAGTATTTTCTAATCATTAACAAAGTTTTTTTAATATTACGTATATACTTTACGATATGCAGTTTAGACATTTTGTTTTTAACCTAAAGTTGAGTTAGTGGCTTTCCTTCAATTTTTTCCAAAATGATTTAACAATCGGTGTCAAAATAGATATCGTTTAGTATTTGCCACTCCAAGAACAAAAAAAAATAACATTGTATACAAGTCTGATAAATTCAAATGCAGGTATCAAACAAGTGAGAATTAAAGCAGTTGAAACACATATTAGTCGGGCATCGGCTTATTGATAATACCCGCATGACGCAAACATCGGATCGTGAAGGTGAAATGGGATGCCACATAGATAATGAAGACATATATTTCTACAAATGTACCTATCTGACATAAGATATTTTTGTTGCGATCCCCATTAATACTTGTACAAACTTTTGGTTATACTTATTTTATACTCTTTGTCATTCGATATGACAGAATTAGTTTTATTTATTATTATTCTTTCGACATACCTGTGGACCCTCCATTTCTGAATTGCTATTAATGGAGAAGCAAAACGTCGCTTCCCCCGTGGGATGGACTGGAATTGTGATTTTCTGAAAAAAAAAAATAATAACACAAATTTAGCCTTAGACTTAGACGATTAATGATATAGAGATTTACGCGTTTATCAAGGTTTACAAATTATAGCGATGCAAATAAATGTGCATTATCTCAACGATAAGAAGATGTCTACCGTATTAGATAAGATTTGACGCATATAGATATGTAGGAATAAATAACAATTTCGTAAATAATATAACATTACGGTAAATTTAACATGCAAATCTTAAAACTAAGTCAACATCATTAGCGAGATCTAGTTTTTGTAAGTAGGTGATCAGTATCATTTGAAAGAGGTTAAATATACGCCCTTGGGCTTTTCTGGGGAACATCGGAGAAATAAAACTGCGAGTGTCCGATGTTTTCTTTTTGTCGAACTAAAATAGTATCTGCACGGAACGTGTGGTGTGCGAATAGTTTAAACGTGTCGGTCGCGCGATTTGACGTAAGAAAGCGACAAATGATATTTATTCTGGTGGTAAGAAAACGAGAACACAGACAAGACCCGAAACGACAAGAGAAAAAACAAAAGGCAGTCCCAAGAGATTGTGAGATTTTTGCCAAAATAAAGTATGTGAATAATTTATGAAGAATTCACATGTCGCGTGTGAAACATTTTAGAAGTTTCTTTAACGTGGGTAACCTGGCACAAAATACATGCCTGAATCACACAAACAACATAGCGAGTGCGATATAGTTTCAAATCAGATGTGCGAACGGCTCAGTAAAAATGTAACTGCAAACAAATCGAACTCTACGAATATTAACAAGAGCAATACACCTGCTCTGGCCACTCAATAATAACGTTGTTGACTAAAGAGCGGAATGATCCCACGAGAAATTTGCCATAGACTTGTATGCAGAGGTTCAAATAAGGGCATCAGGGGCTACTAGGCTTAATGCTATTGCGACGGCAAGCGGCATACAGTATAATTATGCGTGTACGCAGCCTCACCATGTGATTAAACTTTCATCGCTTGGAAATCTTGTAAATGACAAACTCGTCTGTATTACCTACAGTATACGAGTTACGACCAATAGTATCGTTTATCTTGTAAGTAGTTCAAGTATTTTTAATTATATCACTGGATCACTTGTTTTCTTTAGTATTGTTGCGAGAAAACGGGCATGACTGGATTTGTTTATTGAGGTCGTCACTAGTTTTTCATGGTTCGCTACGTTATGCGGTGCCATAAAAAACGAATAGTCTCATTTTACTGGCTCTCTCGAAATCAGTTAACGATGAAGTTGAAAATGTAATGTAGTATTTTATGTGGATGGCTGTTATGCAGAACTATTGTCACGAAGTAGTGTTAATGAGAGTGTATAATCAAGGGACCGGACAGATTCCGAGGCGTGCCTCGTTCGGTGACGCGCACACCTACACGCGTGTCGTGGCCGCTACCCGATTTAAGGTCGCGGCTGACGATGTGTGCCAGCACCACAATGCCAGACAATTAACCTATTAAAGAGTGAGTCGTGAAGCGCAGACTGATGGAGCAATAACCTGATGTCTATCCTATCCCTTACACATTAACGGATACCATTACATACTAAGTACTATTTTAACAAAACAATTTAATGAGGAAATGGAAGTTCCCCTGGAAGTTATATTCATAACTTCCTTCCTACTCTCAAGAAGCAGTTGCAAGGTGTTTAGGCAATAGGCAGGGGCGAGCAGGCCAGTTTTGTTGTCACGTCGCATCTATATTTCATATCATCAAAAGGCAATGTCAATAAAGATGTGACGTTCATTGCACGAGGCGACGACGCTGATAAACACAAAGTATAGAACATAATATGGAATTATGGAGCTAATGAGGAAAAAACCCGCTACGAGTAGAGGCGAGCACGCGGTGCGGGGCGCGCGGGACGCGGCTTTCTCTACCGTGCCAGCGACCAATATAAAGAGCGCTTCGCGATGGAATACTTCGGCATTCGGTGAACAGCCGTCTCGCCCGCATCATCCGTTCTCTCATGGCCCTCATCCATTGTTTGGTTTGCTGTTTTATTGACCGATTTCTTTCCACTGTTGTGACTAATACAATAACACATATGATTTAGATTATTTATAGGCAATTAGGCCAATAAATCATCAAATTGTATCATGTCAAGGTCGTTGGGTTTTCATTGTTTGTCTTATAGCGAAGGTCGGAGTAACCACTTGGGTATGCCGGAAAATCGGTATGTTCGAGGAAATCCGTCATCCGTTTTTCAAGGCATTATACGAATGCCATCCAGTCAATTAATTTGTGAAGGTGTCTTATCAGACGGCACATGGCGGCGTTTGTAAATCGCACTCTTACGTCATCCTAATGCGTAACCGGCCTATTTTCAGTGTTTTCATGTAATTTCGCGCTCGTGGAGAGGGATTTCTTTATTGTATTGCCGTCGTGCGCAGCGACTGTGGCTTTTGTTGGTTACCTAATTTCACAGCAAGCGGCGAGCGGTATACGGAGTTGCGAAGTGAGAGGCCGTCACAACCGGTCCGGCTCACTCGACCGACAGATATATAAGCCACGAATACAACTACGCGGCAAGCTTGTTGTCAACTCTCCGCGGTTCTATTTTAGTTGGCTTTTCAATATTTACCGATAATTCTGTGGAATCGGATTCATTCCTCAGAATTGGTCTCACTGAAGATAAACTCTTTATGTTAATGTTGCTCAGGGGGACAAACCCGGACGCAAAAGCGGTCGTGCGCCCCAGCCTCGAGTTAACGTGTTGTATCTTATTGACGTAACGTCGTAGAGGTGGCAACCACTAGTTCGTTTTAAAATGAACTTTATGGCTCGTACATATACAATTCAATATTGTTTAATTATTTATCATTATACGTCAGCAACGTACGATAATAAATGGTTTACTTCAACACGAATCATAGCGGGAAATCCACGCGACTGGGTTGTGATTGCCTCCATATTAATTGCTTAACGTTTTCTTGTTTTTTATTGGTGCACAAGTGATAAACATATTTACAAGATTAATTATATTAATATTGTTTATAGTTTCATCACGCTGAATATACCAGAATGCTTAAAGTTATATTTCTAAAAGGACAAGGTAACGAGCAATTCATTGAATGCATGACTAACACACACAAAAGAAATATAAGCTACAATGTCACTTGAGTTTGCTCTGCCAACTTCGAGGCATTGGAATTTAATGGCGAAAATTAACTCAATTATGAAAGCGACCTTTAGTTTGTTTTGAACAACACCCTAACGTAAGGTCAATCGTCCTATGAGAAACCTCATAAATATGAAATCGTGAGAAGTAGTAGGGCTTCGTTTTATAAATAAACAATACGCAAGTATCCGAACAAGTAGTCGACGTGTTGATAAACACCGATCCGTGTTCAAACAAAATGTTTTCCATTGAACAGCACAACAAGACGGTGTCTTTTGAAAAGGGAAACTTAATAACTGATGGAGATGCGTCGCGGTAGAGAATGAATTCGGTAACGCGTCCGCGGAAGAAATTGTTTTAACACAATTTACTAACGGTAATAGTCACTTTCATCGCAGACACATTTAAAGGCGAAGTGAGTGGCCAGTTATTCGTGAGGTTTCTACGATACTATTTGCATATTCGCCGACTTTCTAATGGACGATGCGGCCGCTCTTGTCGCAATCGTCGGCAGCGGTGAGGTAACACCAATTCATTTAATTATATGTGAAAAACAGTATTCAAGTCGCGCATTATATTGTTGCTATTGATCACTCTCGTGTGTGCGTCGGACTAGCTAGAGGTTTTGCCGCTCTCTGATTGGCTGGCGCTAGGCTTATTAAAAAGTCGCGCTCGAACCAGAATACCTTGCATTCACGTTCGTTCGATTGATTGCGATTTCAGCAAACTAGCCGAATGAAGAAAAACAGCGAATCGAGCTATTGCCCGCAAGCAATCAAATTTTCCATTAGTTAGCAAACATCTCAGATACGGTTGCGAAATTTTGCAGCAGTCATGATCAAGCCAATAGTTTAGCTGTTGTAAATACTAGATTTTAGTCAATATTTCGTGTTGGTTTCTATTCCGGTTAATGAACTACATTATGTTAATTGAATTTTCGCGTGTGTAACGATTAGATTACTCGGTACTTGAAGTCGTTCGAGCGCGTGTTTTGTTATCGTGACTTCCTATGGATAAAGCGTATTACGTGAAATAGATAACTCTTTAGTAAAACTATGAAAGAGTTAAGCGGCAAAGTGTAGCTGGTTGAGATTCGTGTTCATAGGCTATGCATCGGTGTCGTCGGGCGGGTTTGAGTAAGGATTCATGTCGGTGCCGTTCTCCTTAGCTCGCGACCTTCCGCCAGAGGAGGGGCACCTCTCACCGGCGACGTGACTGCAACCACGGCCTTACGTCGCGAGGCTGTATCGAAACTTCTACGTAACGAAGCTCTTTCCATCGCGCCAGTTACCCAACGCTCGATAGTTCCGTCGATACATAGCACACTTGCTTTGGTAGGCTTATAACCACCGCTGGATCACGTGAACACCTTGCGTAATCGAATATTGCTGGCACTCCTTTTGATACAACGTGAAATACATAGAAATCTTTCATTATCGAGATACAAATGGTGAAACTCTTATTGAAGTTGCGAAAACTAATTGAGCGTTAGCACATTCACACATCGTTTCACTCGTCTTAACAGATGGGGAAAATAACAAGCTATTGAAGAATATAGCCTCAATTTGTTGCTGCTTAATGAACAAGGGGTTAATCAGATGACACAAATGTGTGTGTATGAATGCTTTTTTTACAGCAATTTCAAAAACAATGGTAAGTAAAAGGTAAATAGATATTCCCACTGCAGTGAAGTCGAATATCCGCAACATCTATTGTATTCGCTCACTACTTTTACTAAACAACCGCGCTTCAAGACTAAGCATTGTTTTATTTTTAAATTACACAGCATCATAAAAGTTAACGATTACCTAGTTATTTTTAGTTCAAAATACTTCTCATTAATAAGACTTTTCCATACCTAAATGCAATGTAACATTCATAGACATAACACATTACACACGTGCCTTTTCAACAAAGAAAACATATGAGACCTACACTACTAAAGAAAATATAACCACCTGCGAAGACCCAACACCTCTATCAAAAGACGGTACAGTAATCCGAAAGGGTACTGACCGAGGTTATTTCCCTCGGGAGGCTTGCCCTGAGACATGAAAGGTTAAAAGGATTTTTTGATATAACTTCACATAATATCTACTCGATATACTGTTTGACATTGTTACATGATTCCATTATTTATAAACAAATGACACCGTAATATTGATTTAGGGTTATGAATAACATGGCCAACACTAACCAGCCACAAGTTTTTGGAACACAAAAACGATCGAAATTAATCATGGCGGAAAGAATTAAAATGCACCTCTTCCACATTTTGACCAATAAGTTCCCTATTTAATTCGAGTCACGCCTACAAAACAAAATAAGGCTATTCCAGCGCTATATATAATTAATTTATGTGTAGACAAATTTAGGATGAAAGCAAAATATGTTGGGATATTGATAGCTAACTAAATGCAGCAAATACACCGGTACCTGTCGAAGTATTACCAGACGCACATTGTGCACGACTAGATGATGTCGCAGGTATTTAGATCAAGGCGCTAAACACGCGTTCGAGAGTTGAGATTGGATCCGAGGAATTTTTGTTGAAGAGCACGCTAGTGCTCATGTTGGATCGCATAAATTCATTATGAAACCAAAGCGGAGGAAGGAATACACAGAGAAATTAAAACACATGAATAAATATAATAGTGAAAACAATGCTGAACGAAAAGAATTTGCAAGCAAAGATGATACTGTAAAGAGTAATATAATAAATCGACACATAAAATTGTGTTGTTAAATTTGAGCAAAAAAAAGAACTATCTTGAAGGCCTAAGGTAACAAACCATAAAAAACTCCAAATACTAAAATCGTACTCATAATAGTCAATTTTAATACTAAAATGAAGCGGTTTTTACGAGATTAGCGCGTTCCACCGTTAACAACAACATCGCTTACTATCAGGTAAATTGTGGTCGTGCACTGACCTGATTAGTGTAAAGAAAAAAACATTACACATAGCGTAGTAAAACACGTAAATGCTGAGGCATTTTTAAGGCATTTAGTACACTAACGTCTATCGTGGCAAAAAATGTAGATCGAGATGAATGCGCGGATAAAGGAACCAGATAATCCAGAAAAATCGAGTAGTGGAGAAGAGACGCGGCGCCGGCGTGACGTGACACGAACCACGCCTTCTCTGCGAGCCTATATTACGTCTGGGTTCCTACGCAATTACACTGTGTACAGAGGGAAGGCAAAATCTACACAAGCATTAATTTAAGTAAATGAGATCTCTAAAAAAAAATTGGTTACCATGCATTGTTTATAGCTTCGATTACCTCTATCTATGAAATTCGACCGTATCCTAGCAACGGTCATATTACACTATGCTATATATAAGAGTTATTATATTAATCAAAACTATTCGAAAAGTTATATAAACAATGGGAAAATTATTGCTTAGGTAACTACCGAAGTCAGAATTTATTTGACTGTCGATTAATGGTTCAAGTACAAAAGGAAATCTAACAATTGTAAACTAATTAGTTGAAATGATTATGAGTACGAGACATAAATAGAACCAGTTTTCGCGATTGTTGGCTTATAAAGTGCTAATTTTGTGAGACATAAACCTGGTAACCTGAGCTACATTACTTCCTCTGTGCTTGAAGATAAAGTTAACGAGTACGGCATCCTTAGGGCAGAACAAGCCCGGTCGGAAATTAAAGATATAAAACAGTGTTATTACTTAATCTTCTTCTGATACAAAAGACATTACAAATAGGTTTAGGTATATTAGTCGGAAATGTTCATATTTATTCAAAAAGTATTTTACACATTGAGAATTGGTTCTCTTAAAAATAAATACAATAAAAAGCATTCTTAAAAAATTATCGAAATGATATCAATTAATAACAATTACATATTCTCGCGTTATCATAAAAAGCCTAAACTTAACCACATCCGATAGAAAAACCACTTGAATTAGGAGTCTTCACGCCGAGCCGGCTCACACCATCTCAGAAGCGACAATGGCGTTGCCTGAAGTCGTTTATGTCGGTATATAAATTTTCTTCATGTCAATGATAGTTGGTGCTTAAAACCCAAACAGAGGCGCACAGCACAGGTAATAAAGCAGACAAATTGACTGCAAAACCACGATCGGCGACTGGATTCAATATAACATAGAGTCGTGTAGGTGCGCCCGTTATTGTCTCTGGGCGGATGCCCGTATATTCCCAACTGCTAACCATATTTGGCCAATCTGAGTATTCTGGATAGTTATCTCTTCAAAGTAAAACAATTTCTGCCTGAACGATTCTGTCGGATATTTATAGCTATTATCGTTCAATGTTTCATTACGGGGCGACTTGTATGAGAAATGTAATTTATCTGGTACCATCCTAACGTCTGTTTTAAATTGAGATGTATCTTATCACAACACATTGGTCTGTCGCATTCAAACAACATTTTGCGTACGAAAAAGTAAACTTGTCAATGGGCTATAAGCCGTAACACATTTCTCGTTTAATTTGCAACATGTTGTTAAAAAAATTTACTCTCAACAAACACGGACATTTCAGTGTTATAAGTAGTACAGTTTGGTGAAAATGAAACATTAATTTACACGTAAGAAAATAGTCGAAAATTTTGTAGTACAAAGTGATTTTTATTAATAGAGATTGAAATGTGTGTGTGGTTTGGTGGGAACATGTTTCTTTTTTTTATAGTTCGATCCCATCTCTACACTTAAGACTTGCTTCCTCCGATGAATAAATTCTGCAGGGAAGTCACGATCTTCAGTGACGAGGTATACAACTAAGGAGGAGGGAGAGATTTAGAGAAAAGCTTTCAAGGTTCTTAGATATTCAATTCTATAGCAAAAAAACAAAACGTTTGTATTTTAAAGACGAAATATTTGTTTGAGTTAGCTAATTTAAACAAAAGTGGAACGGAATAAGTCATGGAATAATAGCAGCTTTCTTCTAATACGGTTAATGTATGTTACAAAAAATGTAGACGCCCATTGTGTACATAATGATTAGACATGATGTGCAGGAAATTGACCAAGACGAGTTGCTTAGTGGGTAGCATAGATAGATATACGCTACGTAACTGTTAGTCTCTAGTTGAGCTAATAAGATTTGTTGTATAACGGGCATTACGAACGTGCGCCTAGCAGGGCGAAAACAATTGTACGACCGGTTCTTAGCATATTCCGATACTCCTTGCTTGATTTAACTTTTGAAAGTATGTAAAACTGCGTTAATTTATAAAGGAAATAAGTTGCCTTTAATAATTTGAAATATTTCGCGAACGGTCAGGGTTGCGTTATTAGATTAGCTTTAGTTTTAATTTTATGTTTTTATTGCATATTGTGTGTGACATGTAGATCTGGAATAAATAAATAAATAAGCATTTTATTTGTAACATGTCCGTAATTCCTTTAAAAACGAAGCGTAAGTTGATTTGAGAAATCTGTTTCTAGTATTGTTGTAAAACGAATTCAGAGAAAAAACAATAGTTTGGAAATGCATACTCTTTGTTATGAACGTCGTAGCGAATTCTAAATGAATTGAAATCAGTTCAATAGCCCATATTTTGTATTCAAATATATTGTGCGGGTACGAAAGGCTGACGACATGCAAGCTATCTATAAAGTTTATGAATTAAAACATTTACAAGGAACAGAAATTTCACTTCTCGTACCACTTTTTTTTTATAACAAATTAGTTATTTTAAATACCAAATTCAAAAGTCAAAGTCAAAGAGATAGAGCACGCACACAGCATATTAAATGCTCAATGCATTTAAAGAAAAGAAGTAAATAGGGCGTATCATTAAAATGGGCTTAAGCAACAATCGGTTTAGTCACATTAGTTGGACGTGTCTCTTTCAAATCTAAAATAGGTTTTGAGGTGAAGGCCGTTACATACTACTTGCACGTTGCAGTAAGTTTTAATAAACTTTAGCAACACGATTCATTATAAAGTACGCTTGTTAGCGTTAGATTTGAGTAATCTTTGAAGAACATCAATAAGCGAATGTGTTTGTTACGCTGAAGTTCAGAATAGGACACCGAGCGGGCGGTAGGTAACTTTTACCTGACTTACATAACACTGCCAGGCACAATTTATTATCGGCTCCAATGCGAGCTTTCGTAATAGCTAGTGCTGATTATACACCACACTTAGCTTCCACTCGATCTCTTTCAATTCATTCCCGGATATTCTAGGCCTTGGTGCGTTTTATATGACAAGCAACTTTGACTTATGTATAAATAATAAATAAGTAATAAGTACGTACGTACCATACCTAGACGAGTGCTTGGGATTACTGTACGAAAAGTCAGAAATCTAGACTATACTCATAAAGTTACCTTAGCCCAACAATTTTTAAATGGCGGCTAAACCGCCGACTTCTAAACAAATATTTCCGCAGTAAATTCAATTAGAGGTAAAAAAAACTCCAAGAGTTTTCGGTGAAAGCGGTTCTGTTGCTAACTCGGATGGTCCGGTCAGAGTATTTTTATTGTAATTTTAAATCGAGTTCAACACCGTTAAAGCTTATTTACCAAGTAGGCAGACAGTACACTAGCCGTGCCATTGTTGTGTAACCATTCGTTTTATAGATTAAAACCTAGATTTCAGCAACATATTACAATTTACATGGCAACATTTCATAAGATGTCCACGCAACAACGAAAACAGACTAAACTGTCAAAATATTTGATTTAAAGCAAGCAGTATGATATAGCTTGATAGTCAACAGTTTAATATTAATTAACAACTGGGTTGAACTCAATTCAGGCGATAAAATACGTCGGAACGAAATAGAAAGATTCGTTGTTATTGTGTACAGGCACGTGACACACCTGTGTTGAAGTCATATACATTAACTGTATATACAGTAAGAATGCTGATCTATTGCCCTATTCATTTAACTTCTTGTATGAAGCCTCAGTTTTGATAAATATTTTGGCGGCTTAATGTCGATAATAATATGAGTATATATGTAGCTTGGTTGTATTAACGTTGATGTACAATATTTGTATCAGAGACTTTTATGTCCGCGCAGTAATTTAAAGTACTTGATGTAAATATTCACAAACATAATATTTTTAAAACAGAATTACACTACTAACTGTCGAAGACCTAATTTGGATCAGTAAAATAGTTCAAGTTAAGGAAGCTATTAAAAATCTATTAAGTATAGCAAGTAATACGCACAATACAATACAAGGCCAACTCTGAATCAATTTTAATGTGTTTGTTCTTAAACAGCGTTCCTCACCGTAAAACCAATTTCTAAACATGCACCAATAAAATCCAAAATCATTACAGAATACTTCATTAGGACAAGTAGTTTTGGAGATAACGATATTGGAATTGGCAACGTTGGTTTGTATAAAAAGTTTGCTACAACAGTGCCTGGTGAGTTTTCATTATGACACTGTTTTTCAAAAGATGCAAATCCAAACTTGAAGTTGAGGAGATAAATGGCAACATTGGTTTGCTGAGACACACATAAGAAATAACTCATAAACGCCATACCGTCGCGAATAAAAATCAGTGATACTGCATTTTTTTTACAGATTGAGCTCAAATGTATAATAACAACAATCTACGGCCTAGGTAAATCTTAGTACCTGTATACAATGTCACAATTCACGCTTCATTGCATAAAGTGATCTCATTCAATCCAAGACATTTGAAAAGTAAAATTCTGTATTTACACTTTTTCGTTGAAGTTGATAATTATTACGATTTTCTAAACGTCGATAAACTAAATTTCTATACTGATTATGATGACATGAAACAACTAAAAACGACATAAATAAAATCGACTGACGGAAAACATCACGAGGCAAACAACATGTCTAAGGAGAAATTCAAAGCGAATGAGCTGCAAAAAGTGTAGTAATAAACAAGTCTATGGTGGCGAGAGACGTAGGAAAAGGTGAAATTGATATTAAAACTAGAATGTCATTTTGTAATAACAAATAAATCACGATGAATTGTAAAATTGGTCACAATAATATAAGTAGAAATGATAATTTTATGTCATTAAAACGACAGAACACATAATGATGTTAGAAGAAAACAAGATGTAACAAGTATTCCTTGTTATTTAAAGTTGGGTAAGAATGGTAAATAAGCGATTATCTAAATAGTTCCACGATAGTTGCCAATAGATTGAATGAGATAAGCAGAATTGGGGAGAGAATACCAAAGACCTTATGTATAGAGAAGGCATTAACAAGTAGCAGCAAATAATTTTCATGTACGCTTCCTCGTTTGGCATCGAAAGCGGTATTAGCTATGTATGATGGACACGAGGCATCAACGCACACGACAACTTTCCCTTCTTTAATGGAAAAACAGCATTAAGCCGACCACCTTACGGATAAAACTCGAAAGACACACGCATCACGCGTGGGATACCGGCTTGTCCACCACAGAACCACATCTCATTTCAAGTGTTAAATAAAATTTTAAAGGAAACTAAATGCGGGACTCAAAGTATTAACAATAACAAGCCTTCGAAACTGATGGGCGTTGCATAACACTCCACGCAGTTTTGATAAAATCGATTGAAATATGATTCTAAGCGTGAATAAAGTTTATTTAGCCTAAACCTAAGCGCAACGATATGCACAATCACGAATTTTGGTATTGTATTTGCATAATTGCCTCAGCGTCGATCACGGCAGACCTGGCAATCAATTCTATGAATCAAGCGCTGCAAGGCAGGGCAGACATCGCTTTTGTGTTTAGTATTCACAAGACAGGCACGAGTCGAAGCAAAATCAGAAGCGATGGAAGCATACTTCTGTTGTAATGTAACGGTTGCTGCAGTGTCCTTAATGCTCGAGTAGAGATTGCGCAAAGGTCGTTTCTCAAAATTGCTTTTAATAAAATTCTACTAAAAATAAGTCGCAATGAATTTGTTGAGTACTAAGCAATAGTATATTGCAGCGTGGCTAACAACCAAATAGGATTTAGTATAGGCAAAGCAAAATTAGAGAGTAAAAGGTTTGAACAGACAGAATAAATGATCGATTCTACCTTTCGATAATAGATATGTAGACACGAACATCCCATTGGTTCTACTTATTACAAAGCAGCGCTATTAACAAATATTTGAGACTCAGTATGTACACAGGTGGTTTTCCGTACTATTGAAGTAAGTCTTGATTCGTTATTTGATTTATACGGTAAAATATTATGTAAAAATCATTGTCAAGTTCGAAAATGTTACGACAACACGTGATCAAACTTTGAATTTATTTGATATAAGTCTGTGATGCAACTGGACTGGAGTCGTTATTTGTCGTAACTAGAATAAACGTACGGAGTAGTATCAACAATTTATGTCAAGATTGAATTGTAAAATATGTAAAAATAAAACTTATTTGAGTTATCAGATGTGTGGAAATGGTATATATGTATATAAAGCCTTCTTGTTTTAATTAGGCACGTGTCCTCAATAGCACCTGCAGATACGCCCAAATGACGTCTGCCGACCACCAATAGTTGAGGCACGCGCTGCGAAGTGAAAGTGAATAGCGCGCACGTACGGCCGGCCCGGAGCCCCAATAAGACGACACCGTCGTCCGCATACTTCAACAATTACCACGAGGAAATCGAGCACCGTTCCGCCGGGTCGCTCCCGCTACCCTGCTTAACTTCTCAAACGGCGCTGGACTATATTAATACCAATATCAATGAGTAAAATAAGCGACAGTTTCCGCCAAATTCTTATTCCATTTATCAAAGCACTATTTGTTTTTACATCTTTATTCTTCTCGTTAAAAAAAGAAGTATTTCCTCTACTACAAACGAGGTGGCCTAGAGTATTTCCGATATTCATATTCAGGGATATAAAATGGCCGTTCCATATTGTAGCTACCAACCCTGACATCACGGTCAGATCTTAAAGCATGTACGAGTACAACTTGCCGGCCTCAGTATAGATTCAAAGGCTTTTCATGATTAGTTCCGGTTAATGCAATAGCTTGTGCGAATTTCCGAATTATGAAACTTAATAAAGTTATTTGCTGTTCATGTACCTACATTCTTTAGACAAGGTTTATCAATAAGATTCAATAGAAAGGGATCTCAATCGACGAGTAGTGAGCATGAAATGCCACTGGCAGTGAAGTGTATTCAACGTTGCATGCGTTTAGTTATCCAAATAAAAATGGAAAGTTATAGTGGATGGTATAATGGATGGTGTCACACACGTCATTTACAAATTCTACAGTGCCTAAACGATTCAAAGTAAGCCTAACGAGCCGATGAGCATTCACTGGGGCACTGGATGACGTCAATATCTGTACAATACGCAAGTAAAACGCTCTTACATCCAATAATGGTGTCGCCTAAAGTTTTCTCGTCGCGTTGAATCGATCCATGTGAAAAACTATTACGTAAGTTTACTCTTTTTAAAAATTAAACAGCTGCTTACGTAATCTTAATTAAGTTCCGTTTAGCTCTATAAACGTGGCACATTGTTTAGCTAAGATTTCTTTTCGTATAATTAAAATAATGGCAACTATAAGGCCACTGGATGCAATTTAAATTTACGAGGACAGGTACAATGCAAACTACTTTATTCGGTCAATTATGAAGTAGTTCGCCATTTGGGCTTTCGTTTAAGTGGTTTTTGAATGGGCCAAGATTAAGAATGGCGTTAGGTCCTAAAGTTAATGAAGTTTTAGCACGTCTAAGTAAAGCAAGTCGTCCTTGTGACCAGTGTAAACATCATTGTTTGATCACGTGGCTGTACCCATTATTATCTGATAAAGAAGCTCACGCTTACACACCTTTGTTTCCATCATTTTAGCAATATAATGTCTTGGAACTCGAACACCAGTACGCTACATGTAACTAAAATATTAAATATTATTTTGATTGCTGTTGGATTTTTTGTAAGTTTCTTGTTATAACAGTGACATTGCAAAGAACTTAAACCACAACAACCATGAATTTGTAACCTTTATTGACTCATACGTACTTATTTTGTGAGCTGAGTTAAAGTATTTTTAAATTAAAATAAGCTGACCTAATAACTGAGCGGATAAGACAAAGAATTTACCCTAGGTATACTTTGTAGACTCATTTGGCTAGATAACAATATTTGAATGGCGATATTTGTATTGCTACTATGTATATACATATAGTTATACCAATAATTTAAGAATAAAGTGTTAATTACACACGCAACAATTGAGCTCCAAAATGTCGATGAATTCGCGAGCGGCCAACTAACAACAACGGTACTAATACATTGGACCTTTTCTGGCAAATTTAAATTTAGAATGTGTGACAGTGACAGAACGGTATCGGCATATTTTATTCTAACGCAGCAACGGAAGATCTTAAAATGAAATAAATATCTATCGTTTTGGTGACCGATATACAAAAAAATAATTATAAAAACATAATTTTCTTTCATAACATCAATATCTAAATCGAATCCTGTTTTCAAGGACTGCAGTAAAGTTCCGTAAACCGTTGGTGAAGGTAATGAAGTCTTGAGAGGACAACGACCTGACCGAGTCAAATTGTATTCCAAGTTACAGTGTGATGAACATTTAATTTTATAATGCAGAACATTTGAGTTCATTGTACACCCGTTGTGGATGATTCATTTGTTGGATAGATAACAGTCGATAGGAGATCTTTGAAATCGCAATAAAGATAACATCGGCGATAATGAAAGGTAATAACAAAAAAGAATCAGAGGAGGGATAAATACCCTGTGATGCAAAGTAAAGAGGACAACGAACGTCCGAACACCTGGAAGGTGCAAGCCGGTGACTGGAGCCGTTTCTATTTTTACCCAGTCCACTCTATCTTATTTACTATTCTGGTCTGCGACTCATTGAATTGTGGTTATTATGTGCAAGTTGGAATTGTGCCAGGGACTCGGACCTAACACACCGATACACAGATATTCGAGGAATGATGGCGAAGCGTTTTCAGTGAACACAGTATTAAACGCGATTATTTTCGTGAAAAATCACAAAGCCAAGGTTGACATTTTATTGACGGTAGATTTGCATAACTGTCGTAACGCAACACGAGTTTTTAAATTAAATTGCCGAGGAACGACGGAGAGCCGTTTCGGTTTAAAAATTAATAGAAGTTAAATTAGATAATTTAGTTTTTGTGTAAGGTTGTCGGGGTCGTTTACATATGATATGGGCAAGTGAGGCTCGACAAGCATCGCGAGAAGAGATCACGTCAAACCGGCAGGCGGTGGCAGCGCAGAACCGGTCGCAGGCGCCGCACGTCGCCCGTCGCTCGGCGCGGGGATCGACCGGGGATTATCGCCGTGTAAACAAAATTGCATTACGTTTTTTGCGATAGAGTCTAATGAATACAATGATTGTAAAGCATCAAAGTTGTTTGCACTTATACAACAAAGGAATGACAAGACGAGAGTCGACGCTTACGACCCGGACCGTGAGGAAAAGGTCGAAGGCGACGAAAAACATATATGTACCTACATAGTTACTATACATACAAATGTAGGAGATATACATGTCGCAATTAAAAACAATGACACGAACTGTCGATCGATCGGTACCAACTACAAAGCCTCCGAGTTGAAGCCTAAATGGCGAGGCCACTGCGGGTGCGTGAAGGCGCGGCGACGTGAGGGCGACGACACGATTTTCGAAATAGGTGATTTAGGGTAAAAGTTTAATAGACCGCACAGACGAAACAAATCGGAATCTACTAAACTCGGTCATCAAATAATTTCGCAATCATATCGAGTGCCGCAAGCTAACTACTAGACGAAGCGAGTCAAGGCTTGGCAAAGAGGCCCGAGCCTCTGATGTGACTGTCCTGTTCTCATTGTTTCCATACACACTATTCACTCCGGTAATTTAAGAAAAGTATCGAAGTACAATGGCTTCGCTGAAAGGCAATTAGCATTATTTTTAAATAAAATTAAAATTTCCACTACGGGTAAAGTAGACACATTAATTCTTCTACATTTCGTTCTACTGTTTTTGAACTTTTATTTATAGAATTTTAATTGTAGGTACTTAGTAACTTAAAAAAAATATTTAATATATACACCAAAATGGTGTAACGAAATAGAAAAAAATACATAATCGTACAAGGCATTTCTCAACGCGCATTTCAAATGTCTGAAACGATAAGGTCGGGGAATTATGTAAACCGTTTATTATCAAGTACGTGCATTAGAGTGAATTGTTATATCATCAGCATTAAGAAATCTCAAGTTAATAACTCGCCAAAGGCAACAGAAGCATTCTAACTTAAAACTTATTATGTACTATTTTGATACGTATGTACTTAGGCACATATATCAAAACATCTCCAGAATATACTGGTAAACAAGTTTTGTCAAAAATTCAATTAGGAGTATTTTAAAAGAAAAAAACTTTCCGCTTAAGAATCTATAAAATTCTGAGATAGATAATTTAAATCTATTAAAAAGTAAATATAAATTTACACGTATGCCAATAAAAGATATGTGTTAAAACTTACCCCTTCATTTCCACCTAGGAACTCTATAGTCGGCTTATTTAATTTGTCCTGAAACAGAAAATTTTTAAAATTAATATTTAAACATTCACAGATTACATTAAAAGATTTGAGAGTTTACAATGCCAGTATAAATCTAAACCATATTACTAGACTTTCAGCGAAAGCTATTTAATTTTAATTGCCTACCTTTAGTCTAATAGTTGGCTAGCATTATTGTTAATAATAAAAGTATGTACGTACGTACTCCTCAATTGTTTAGTTCTACAGAGATACAGGAAAATATGACCAATGACGCAATATAAACAATTCCTATGAGCTAACATGTTACTATTCAAATTGAGAAATTAGTATTTACAACTAAGCAAAATCCTGAACCACCTATAGTACTACAAGTTTTCCGAACAGAACACCGCACGAACAAGATTTCTTGAAACATCGTCTGTACCTATGTGGTTATTAATAAATTTCATATCTCCAAAATTACTTAACCAATTTTATGTAAGTAGTTTATTCACAAATAAAATGTTATAATATTAAAATTGAGCAGTTAATTGCGCTGAAGCTAATTGACCCTATATTTAGTGGGAAGTGTCCACCAAGCTAAAAATCGCCGAAGAAAAAAAATCGATTGATTGATTGGAAACGGCTTTTCCACGAGACTCAACATCCAAACATACAGTCAGACGAAAGTGAAATTGGCCAGTTAATGCAGAGACTTCGCTCACTCAGTCAATAATATAATTTTAATAGTAATATAATTTTTATAGCCACGACAATGGCAGTCGATTCGGGAAAAAAACAGATACTGCTTATGACCTAGGCATCTACGATAAAATGTGTATTTTCCTGCCCATCGCTATTAATTCCCTTCAGCACTGGTAACTAGTGAACTAGCAATAACTTTGAGCAATTAGTAACTGTATTTATAGACCTGATATTGTTCGTTCTACAAATCTTAATTTGATTCTATAAATTACATATGTATATTAAAAGTCACTTAGATGAAATATTGAGATATTTGAATGATCATGCTTGCTTAACATGTAGACATAAGTCTTTAAATAGTAATTTAATGGTAAATAAAACTTCATACACTATTTTTCATTTTGTTGAGACTCAGCATGAAATGTCTTATCATAACAATAGAAATATAACATGTGCCACAAATTGCCAATCATTTGGAATCAAAACATTGCTGTGGTCAGCCGCAATACTGCTTTGTATGTGTATAATTCGCATTTTATGTAGTAAAGATACAATCAATAGCATATTTGGTCTCAAAATAAACGACGAAAAGTTTTACTAGTTAGCCATACACAATTACTGCTATGATTAGTCGATTCCAACTAAAAGTTACTAAATTGAGAGGTAAAAACAGGTCCAGACACTTCACCTAGTGATAAGCACAGGTCTCTTGCGATAATGGGCGTCATGAATGTGATTATAGATTACATTTCTTCAGCGGAGAACAAGTCTAAATGTTCACAGCTAATCATTATGATCAAACCTTATTATTCCTCTGCCGTGTAATACAGTGAGCATACGCCCTTTCTCTCTAACACGCCATACTGCTCAGAGGTATAGAATCGTAATTTCCACATGATTATACGGCATAACCTAATGAAACGCAGTAATTAGACGACAAGAAGCCAAACAAGTTGGGCAACGAGTCGCGCTAGCTACAATAAGCAAGTGTCGGCAAGTCTTGAGCGTTGCACAACCGGCGATGGTCGAACGCGAGAAACATAACTAGGCTGGGCGGCAAAGCTGATGATGTAAACTTAAAAATTGCTTTAGTTACTTTACCGCGGAGCTCAATGTGAAATTCAAGTTGCATTGCAGTCTAAACGTAGATATGAGTGGGGATGACCCGGAACTTGAAACCTCCGTGGCCGTGATCTCTTCAAAGAATTCCTTACTTACAGGGAAAAGGAAGAAGTACCAAATGGATGTCTAAAAAGTACTCGTACGTCACGCTTTAATTATGTTATCGAAAACTTTTTATTACCACTAGCACTTTAATATAAACTATACATGATAAAACAGTGTACATGGATTTAGTTTGAATTATGTTGTGAATGCCAAACCAGTTTCAACAGGCAAGGTCGAAACTTGTGAATAATAATTTATTCCAATACTAATTTAGAACACCCGTATAAGATCACCAGTGTTAGAAGTTTGGAGCTGTACGGAGCCTTGCTAGGTTGCAAATGAAATTCTTTTCCCCGCCCGCTACTCCGCTGTCATCGAGAAATATATCTGGTTTCCCATACTGGCGGGTAAATTTATTGATTTGTAGTGATTACCTATAGGGCTATAGTTACAACAGGTAAAAACCAACTAAGTAGATAAAACTTGTACGAGTGATACGACGATTGTGGACTAAATAAGGGTTTTACGGGGCAATAAGATAATAAGCATAATTTATAACAAACGAGACACTCATCACAGAGTTGCAAATTGTTCAAACTAGAAGTGGTCCTACATAATCAGTATCATTTTGTAGTATAAAAAATATACAAAAGCAATTTTGGCCTTGCGTTGAATTGCTACGTTGTACAGTGTGGCAATAAAATACCTGCACAAAGTGACCTTAGCGGAATATGCTGGTGACCTTTAGCGAAGCAAAAAATATATAAGCTTTTACAAGCTTATGTTTTAGAAGAAGAGAAAATCGATTACCTCTGGTTCATCAGACGAATGTTATTTACCTCTTACGATAAAGCGTGGGTGGGACAAAAGTAAGAGACCGTTATGGGGGTACCCGCAAGCTTTCGACTACTACAACAATCAAGCTACGCATATGCAAATAAAACGCAAAGAGGAAACAACAATAAACATCTGGTAATTTGATGCAAAATGGGAAATAAAATATTTGGATAACGAAATCAGTTTCGGCACGGAAAAGTTACGTGTTAAATGCAAGCTAATAACATTTAATTAAACCTTCGATATTTTTTTCGTTGCAGTGTTGAGGTCAGTTCAAGGTACGAGTACAAAGTTGTCTGACAAGATAAGAAAGCGTCAAATTGTGCGTCGCCCCCAGCACCGTTGTTCGAAGATTATGAACAAACATCTCGATTGGCGACACACATTCTCCAGTTACTATGGCATTCATCTTGTTTATAGCCAGGACTAAAGATTTCGGAATCGAACGATAATTTTTTTATCTATGCGTAAGTATTTATAGTTTCTTCAATACATATTACAATGTAATTTATTTACATGTATATAAAAATAATAAGAAGTGCCATTTACAACTCCCTACCGACTATATTACTATTAACAAAATTAAATTAAGTACCTACATTCTCTTCAGTTAAATTTTCAATTTTAAAAATGTCTTTATTTGCATAATGATTTCATACTTTTGCAGATGATGTAATAAATAACGATTTAAATATTCTTGGAGTAAATACAGTCGTTAAGAATTATTTGCCCGATTTTCAGATACAGTAAAAGAACAATAAATATTCGCTTTAAAGGTGAATCAAAAACTTCAATAAGATCACATAGCTGAATTAAAATATCAGTTTTCTGTATTCTATTAATTGCTTCTCTAAAATCTTGTCTTTAAAAGAGGCAGAAATAATTCCATGCTTATCTTCTTCTTATATATAAATTTTCCATGTCACAATGTTAGTTACCGTCCTCCGAAAAGGTTTGACCGATTTTTACCAAATTTTATATGCGTATTCAGTAGGTCTGAGAATCGGCTACTATCTATTTTCTATACCCCTAAGTGCGGCAAAACAACGTTTGCCGGGTCAGCTAGTATTGATAAAAAATAAATTAAAGAAATCTGTTTATCACATACCTGCTTAACCAGGTGCAGGAATTTAACTTGTTGTAGTCAATCTATCACAATAGTTATTATTAATTATCACAGCTTCTAATAAGCTTCGCAGATATAGTATGAAATCTACTTCTTATGAAAAACTGTGTATGACATATTCCAAAATAGTGAAATTGAAAAGGTAGTGTGGGACTTGTTTATGACTACGACACAAGGTAAGGATAGCGAAGGGTCCGTTATAGATAAAAAAAAAGTAAGTCCAGGGTGTAGGACGGCTTACCTGAGAAACCGTTTTTTTATAACGATGATGACACAAAAGTGTTTTTTAATTCTTATCTCATCTTAGTTTAAATAACTAAATTTATCTTAGTATAGGTACTTTAGAAAAGCAGATGAGTTTGTATTTTGTAAACAGTGTTGCTAAATCCATTATACGATTCAATAGTTTTTCATCCGAACACACAGAATACATTGTTTCGATATCGTCGTAAACAGCGTATCGTATTCCAAAATCTTCATTAAAATGTAACTATAATCATTTGAATATAACCGATTAAAACATAACGTTCAACTGTCTGTTGAACAAATAAAACATTCCGACCTCTGTGTATCTAGCTTGACAAGAACAGAAAATATATTAAATTAAATATTGATTATTCTACTTCCAATACATATTTATATTAATATATCCATATGCAATATACATATAGGTTCTTGACTTTTTTCACTTTTCACTTCCTGTTATTTATTACATAGGCGTTTTCTCAACGGTTGAGCCGCCACATCTCGTAAAGCGAAAACCGCCAACACATTACGCGTAAACTGGACAAAACATCAAATAAAAACTAAACTCAGATACGTTTCTAACACAATACAATTTAGGAATTTGATTCCCTTCATTGTAAATATGTGTACGAAGTAGATATTGTATACTTCACGGTAGTTAGCACGGACACCGGCAGAAACGCTGACATTTTGCCAGACAGGTTTCCTTCAATTTAGGTCATACAGGCAACAAATCTAGTAAAATGAAGTACGAAATCGTTACAAGGAGCGTGAGACTGGGACGGTTGTAATTTTATTAACAGACGAATAGAAAAGGATGGAAGGATTCTTTGGGAGAGACGACCATCTGTTTGCGGGTGAGTTAAGCCGGGGACGGCCAGGTGCCAAGGCTTGGGGGCCGGAGGGTGCGACGACCCCGGCCGCTATCGGGCGTCTACTCCGTCACGCTTACATCAATATACATCTATCACGACCCAATAGTAACCTTAACCTGCCAACACTAGAGACCAAGGATTCGAAACTAGGTGGCAGAAGCGCGGGTCATGCGACTCTTGTTTTACACATTTCTATCTTTATTCACATATCTGAAGCTACACACGTATACGTCGAAATATTATACATGCATATAAGTCGACATATTAAAACTATCCACACAAATATAGGTGACATATTAGTTACCGGTTTTACTGATGTAGCTAATTTTAACTTTTCGTAATAGAGGGACATAAATAATTCTCGAAATATCGATGGGCAGAATTTATAAAAGCATGCCAGCAGGTATTTATTATGTAGTAGTTAAATGACTTAATGTTTCCTTAGCTACCCTTGCGAAAATCATATATCTAACCTTGTCTGATATCAGCAATGTTTGTTGATTCATTAAAGCCTAAGAAAATATCAGTATCTCGAGATCTGGTTAGAAATTCTAAACGTGATACTAAAGTTTTATGATACTGTAGAACTCTCTGTAGTACCTACTCGGCTTTGTATTATATTGGCATAATATTGCGGATATCCGGTACGGTTGCCTATTTATGGAGATGTACGACATCACTTCATAATTGCATCGTAAGAATAAACGGTACATGACGAAGCAGAAAGTTTCTTCTACTAATAACTTCAATATTATGCTGAAATACGAGAGAAGAGACTCTCACGAAACCTAATTGAAAGCTGAATGCTGAATAGCACGGTCATTTGCAACAAACGGTGAATCATACAACAATGCCAATGCGTATTCCTCTAAACCAAATCTGTAGCGTTACTGGACACTCATTCGGGAGCATTACAAAAGTGATTCATACCCTTGAATGGACTCTATGGCCAGGAAAAAAGACCAGGTGGCACGCTTACAAAGCAGGGTGAAAAAAGTGGCATCCAATCCAAACCTGCCGTAGGCAGGGCGGCTGTCGTCGGATTTTGAAATCTATTTCGGGCAAGAGAGAGTTGTGATTAGTTTGGCAGAGTGAAAGAATGAGTGCTCATGATCAGAGCAGCCACAAAAGATATACATCGTTGTCAAACACGTGCACGGGCTCTGGAATCACAAAGCAGGTGGGCGATGGAAGGCAAGCTTTGCTGCACTGCCTTTATGATATGTTTACTTTGGCAAACTTGAAGTTACAGTTTAGGCTAGTAAAGCATCTGCTAACGCTCAATAAAAAGGTACAATCTATGGATCGATCTGATTTCAAATAAGCGCCAAATGTTTAAATCATCAATTGAATAGCAGGTTTGCCAAGAAATTAAAGTTTGACTAGTTATACCTACCATAAAATACAAATTCATATATCCAAAATGATTTTGGCTACAAAATAAGAACCGCACTGACAATCTTTATTTAGTAATGATTACATAACTTCAAAAACAGGCTTTCGGCTTTCTCGATATAGACACTAGTCCTAGAAAATGCCACACAAAACATGTGCCAAGCAATGTAGGTAGGTATACGAATTTCGGAAAAATAAAAAAGTTATGGCAAAGCGAAAACATTCAGGTACCTAATGAATGAAGAATGAAATAATGAATTTATAATAATGCTTTAGTTAATGACACAAGAGATGAGCCCATAGGACACTACTGTCAAATAAATAGAATAAACAGAACTATTTAATGAAATTGACTGGATTGTCTCCAAAGTCATTAAAAAGCGGTGGAAACCGGGCCAGATAAAACCTCATACATATATCTAAATTACTTGACGAGCGAACGAAGAGATCGAAGTCTTTACATTAACTGGTCAATTATGCTATTGTCAGTCTGTATTTTGGTACTCGCATAGAGATCGTAATTTCGAATTAATCTTAACGAAACTTGGTGCCAGGTATTACTATAGGTACTCATTGGCATTTTTTATCGAGTGATAGTTACCACGAAAAGAGGTTAATTTACTGGAGCACTAATGACTTGTAAATTCAATTATATTTGGCGGATGAAATACCTACCATATTACTAAATGATTTCGTGAGTATTAATAAAACTTGTCAATGAATACGCTTTTTTTTATTGGTACAAAAGTAGCAAGAAATCTTGTTCACGAGGTCTGTTGTTCGTAGAAATATTAGTTATTTAGATATTCAATGTCACAAGGATAAGCCTTGTAAGTAGTATGACCCGAATTCCAGTCATAATCTTAATGGTTAGTTAATGAGATTTATATTATCAATGTTTAATACGAAGATCTTCAATGTATATTATTTATGCATTGTAAGATCTTACTAATTACGGGGATTAATATGTAAACAAAAAAAGTTTAATAGTAACGATGTGACATATCAACTAACTTGACGACCTCGTTAGCGTAAAGGTTACCATGCCGGTCTGCTAATCAGAAGGTCCCGGGTTCGATTCCCGGCCCGGTCAACATCTTTGTGCTTAACTAAATTTGTTGGCTGTGGGTCTGGGTGTTAAATATGTATTTATATAATATGTATGTATGTATATGTAGTATATCAGTTGTGTTAGCAACCATAATACGAGCTAGAAATGGTTCAGTATGGGGCTAACCAGCCGTGTGTGAATGTGTCCTAATATTTATATTTATTTTTATATTTAATACATATATAATTACTAATAATATAGATATTTAAAAATCACAAATTTAAATAATAGGGTACATAACATATAAATAAGTCGCTTGGTTAATATAATACATATGTTTTTAATATTGATATTCCAGAAAAGATAATACATACTATAAATAGGTATTATAAACAAACCCTTTGGTATTGTCAGGGTGTTCTTTGCTTTACATCTATCATCTATTCATTTACCTGAATCTAACTCAACCAATACGCAGTCACCTAATAGGTAACTATGTATTTATTCATTTTCAAAAATATGTTTAAAGTAAGCACTTGTAGGTACATATACTCGTACGTCCACTGTCATTGTTACAAATAACCTTGTAATGTGTTTAACAAAAGAAGACACAATTTAGAACAAGACGGAATTATGTTAATTCGAAATATTTTAATTCGACAAGTAATCCGGCAGCTTGGTACTTTCACCTGCGCAGGCGCCGCCCCAACATTGTCATTGCGGCTGTGCGCCCCATTCGCTTGCCTAATGTACAAACTACGGAGTTTGCGAAACTGGGCCCAAACGGCACGACACGATACGAATGCCTGCGTTTAGAAATAGGAGCAATCTGATGTTTAATTCGTAACCAGCCAACGAGCGGCGGCGAATTTACACGCCTCTATACCACCTTTACTAGCGGTCTGATAGTGATAACGTGCTAGATAACAGTTGTAAAATAATTAAGGTGAAACGACCTTTGCCGAATTTGAAGTAATGCGCACAACTTTGAGCTGTTTTATACACAATTATATAAAAGTATTTATTAATTGTTTTTTACAATAGACAACAGAAGAGGAAAGATGGTTGGCCACCTTATAGGGTACGACATGACAGTTTCATTAAAAATATCGTAGAAGGATAGATAGAAGCCAGGAGAGGAAGAGGAAGACCTAGAAGATCATATTTAGACCAAATTAAGGAGAAGGCGAAAGTCATGTCGTATAGGGAGGTCAAGGATTTGGCCGAAGACAGAACTACCTGGAAAAAACTCCACAGGCAAGAGCCCAGCTCTTAAATATTGAATGAATGTATATAAAAGTCTTTATTAATTGTTTTTTAAATTGTATTGACAAGAACCGCAAAGCGGCGAGTAGGGGCAGAAAAAACTGTTGCCATGCAACGCGGGATCGAAAGCTACTATAGCTATAACTAACTAGCTGCGCCCCGCGGTGTTACCCGCGTTAATTCGGGACAAAAGAAGTTAAAGTTTCCGGGATAAAATGTAGCCTATGTGTTAATCCAAGGTCTAACTTATTGCCATACTACCAAATTTTTTAAGAAGTAACAAGCATACACACACAAACATTCGCATTTATTAGATATATTAGTAGGAAGTAGGGTAAAAAAATAAACTTCGTCTGGTGATCAAGCTGCAAGGCTTACCTTTTGGGAGGTTAGCCTATAAGCTTTAAGCCTAATAAGTCTTCATAATATAAGTGCAGAAATTACTACCTAAATGATAGCATATTCTTGTAATTATGTAAGTCAATGAAGAATTTTAATTTTGCAACCAATTTACTTGCAAATACTGCTCATTTAATTTAAAAGTTTGGTTTTAAATTGACTTTCTCAGTTATGTATTCAATTAAAGTAAGCACATTCGTTAAATTAATTAGGGTAATTATAGGTGTAACAAAGTATTTGAATGATGTTTATATTTAATATTTAAAATGTACAATTAATATTTTTGTAGCTTGTATTCTAAAGATTATTTTACATGAATATGGAACAAATAAGAATAGAAACATTGTTGCCTAATAAATATCTTTTAAAATAGGTTGCATAGGATTCACAGTAAGAATTATTAATTAAAATTCTAATTTAGTTATTGACATGATCTACTGACTATTCGAAATGCATTCAAAAAATATTTCAATTTCTGTGTTAATAGGCAGATAGTAAAAAGCATCCTAACTTATCCTACTAATTATGATATTTGGTGAGAATGGATGGTCTATGTTATGTTACTCTACTACAAGAAAATGAATAAAAATAATAAACGGTTAAAGTGTAATTGATAAGTGTATTTGTTGCATGCTGTGGTAAATTTTCACTGTAACACCTATCTAAGAACAAGCACCAATGAAATCAAAGTCCATTATAATAAGCAAAAATTGGGAGCATTGATCTACTTCTCATGTTAGGTCTTTTATCTATGAACACTAACATTCTGCACAAGAACATTCTCTCACCTCTTTCGTGGAAACGGGAAAGCTGTTCAAACCATTATAATCAAAATTACATGTTATAAAAATAGAATCAAACCAAAATATGTCTGCAACTAAGTGCCAGTCATATTATTTCATTTGAGCTACACAATAGTAAGAATGAGGAAGGTAGTTAACCAAGGCTGTGACCACCGAGGAAATTATAAAGACATGCAGCAGGAATAATTGAAATAATACATTGAAAAACATGTAACTATTCATTTATGATAAAAAAAAACAAATAGTGTAAAGTGCTCTGACACAGTTTACTCCATGTAGTATAGTTCTCGATCAGGTGAATAAATCATGGGCAATATCATGAATGACAATAGTATTATGGTTACGTCTTTTCGTTTCACATACATATGTACATAAGGTTAGCTAGAGTACTACTGAGTTTTTCAACAAATGCTAGAGAATAGGCCCATGATAGGCAATGGCACTATAAAGGTAGTACAGACAGCCTAATAAGAATAAAGGTGATGTGTAGTTCTGTTACTGACTACATAGAAATTCTATTGAGAATTTAAGTGTTAAGTGCAATAATATCAATACTAACACTGGGAAATATAATACATGTATTATTTTTTATGTAGATTTTTACAGTGATACTTTATATAAAATAGTATTTTCGATGTTAAAACATAGATCAATGCTTTATTAATAATACTTTATTCTAGGATTGATTTTATTCTAGCCAGCTCTATAATACAGACTATGCAACTATTGTTAATACTCTCATAGCTTAGACTAGATGCAATAATAACAATACAAGGTCATATTCTATGTCCTGAGCCACACATTAAACATAAACATAACATATGTAGGTATAAGTTGTTTTTGTACTTTAAGTAAGTTATGTCTAGATAAGTATTATGTGATCACTGAATATTAATAATACATTGGGGTTTTCTCTTCATAAAAAAGGGACCATATTTCACATCAGGCGAGTTAGTGGCCAAAGGTTTACCTACCACCTAGTTTAAAAAAAACAAAGGAGACAATATTTATAAATCTAGAGACAATATTTTTTTATTCCTTTTGCTGTTGAGGTTATGGGCAGTTGGGGTGCAGATGCGAGGAGGCTAGTAGAAGAACTCGGACAAAGTCTAGTGGATAGGACGAGGGATCCCCGTTCTCGATCATACCTGGTGCTGAGGATTGCCATTTCTATTCAGCGTAGAAACGCAGCCAGTGTTATGGGCACCTTTGCACCAGGTACGGTCATGGGCGGGTTTTCCTAACATCAAATGTTTTCGACATGTATAATTTTTATTATATATTTATAAATGTTCAAAACAAACAAATATTTGAATTATGTTACTAAAACAAATGTATGCCCCAGATAACTAACTCATCTTTGTCTCATAAACAAGAATTAAACATACATCAATGGAAACATTGACCTACATCACCTTCTTGAGAATGTATAATAAGTCTTTGACATAATAACTTTTCAGGCCATAATCTTATCTACTATGAAACTCCATATTTGGGAATACAAATAGACCTAGATAAGGTACTGTAGGGTAAATGTGATATGGTTTTATGGAAAAAATATTAAACCATTTGAGAATATGGCTAATGTTATCACTACATCAAACTCTTTGAGATGAATATAGAAGATCTTGACAACTTTCAACAATTATTGATATCAAGTAGCACCAAAAAACTCATCAAGACAAAATCCCTAACATTTATTTTGTTTCATTTAAAAGTTCTTATGGTTGTCTTCTGCTTCATCATCAGAACAGATCTATGGTACCTTATTTTAATATATATTATATTATTACATATTTTATCACCCACGACTCTGATGCCCCTTTTAGTTGCCTCTTAAGACAGGCAGGGGCAATTCTGCAGCCTTATTCTTTCACCCAGGCTGCAGGGTTAATGTTGTCTGAGACTAGAGGATGAATATTTCTATTTATACCATATGTATTGAGCTATACAAATAGCCACCTTGAATGTTTTATAAGAGGTGTAATCTTGTTTACAAGTCCTTAACTTGTTTTTTATTGGAGGTTAACCTCTGTTTGGAAAATTACTACTATTCAGAGATAGCTCTAATTATTATCTACGTTTTGAAAAGAATCAACTTTAAATCTGAAGAGGTTATAACTTTGAGGTTTAGTTCCATGTTTATTGCAAAACTTTTGCATACTTTCATGACATGTAAGATTTAAAACAATTGAGATTAAATTAATATTTATCTCTGTGCTGAGCTTAGAATTTGGATTAACAAACAGACTTCATTTTTACTTAGATTAACACAAATAGATCCATGAAAAGTTAGGTAATGATTGTGTGAAAGAAACAAATTATTAATACTAAATATTTACAATCAAAACTTAATAAAAATCTAACCTGAGTTTTTTACTTTAACTACCTAAATGCTAGTAAAAATCTATTTAAAAATCGAAATATACATATCTATATGTAAACAACTGTAATAATATGTCTGGTTTCTTTAACTGTTATTTCAACCTGTACTTGAAATGAGGTGACAATTTTCATATCTTATGTGTTTTAATGGATTGAATTTGATCTACTTTCAAGCTAAAAGTTAATTATCAACCACAGAATTACTATTGCACAGTGTTGGGGCAGTCAGGCTTTGTTTAAAATGGAGTATAAAAAGTAATGTTTTTATTTATATGAGATATAATTTATGATAAGTAATATACATTTTTACTTGACCGCAGCACAGTTTAATAAGGGCTCTCTTTGTATTTATTTCTTGTACATCAAGTTTTTCAGTTACGGTTATACAGCAAAAAAAAATGTAGTAAAACAAGGCCCAAAGTGCAAATGTTTAGTGAGAGAGATAAACTAAGTTTCTTACTTATAATGTAAAAGCAAGGTAAAAAATCAAGGTTTGTAATTTTAAATTTTTTTGTACCTACTTATTATTCCTTGCCTTATCCTTATCCACTAGGTGGGGTCTGTACAGCTACTTTTCTTCTTACACTCTCCTCCTCCTCTATCAGCCGTTCATCTCTACACTCACTCCTTTCTGTCTTATGTCTTCTTTCACACACTCCACCCATTACTTTTTCGTTCGGTCTCTTGTCCTTCTTCCCTATACTAACATTTCCATGCACCTCCTAATTGACGACCTCCTTGGCATAATGGTTACTATGCCGGACTACCAATCAGAAGGTTCCGGGGATTCCCGGCACGGCCAACATTTTTGTGCTGAATTAAATTTGTTGGCTGTCGGTCTGGGGGTTAAATATAATTATATCTATAAAAATATGTATGTATGTATATGTATCAGTTGTGTTAGCAACCATAATACAAACTAAAAAAAAATGGTTCAGTATGGGGTTAACCAGCCGTGTGTGAAACATGTCCTAATATTTATTTATTTATTTTATAATAACATGCATCTCTACTCATACATGCCCATACCATGCTAACCTTTTACTCTTCAATTTCTTACTCGCTAGATCTTATTAGTAACAGAATTTAGCTTTGTAGCACAATATTATATGTATTATACCTAAACCATGTATTTTTATTGACATTCAGATAATAGTTTATAGTTAGCAAACTGCCAACGCCATCTTTCTGGACAATATGGTACTACAGAACAGCCAAAGTTGTTTACGAAGTCTTGGCAAAAAAATGCTTCTAACCTTGGAACTTAATCTTATAATGTTGCAAGAAAACTATGGTGCTGAACTAATGACCAAGTTTTGTGTTTAGAAAAGTATACCAGTCGAGTTGTAGATGTAATAACATTAAAAATAAACTTATTATATTTTTCATGAAAACCACTTTCTGACCTTTCAGTTGGTAGATACTCAAATTTCATCATATGTCCTTCATTTTTGGATAATTTGGATTGGATGATATTTGGTGCTTGACATAAATGCATAAATTTTAAGGTCATACAGATGTAGAAGTTACAAGGATACCAACTTTCTCTCTCTTTGTACCTATTGAGAACCATTTTTGTTTGTTTAACCTTTTATTGATAAAATTACTGCTGATAGTGGAATTTTTATAACCTATTATTTAATCTTGTTTTGAGCTTGGATGATTGTAACATTGTTGTAAAAGTAAAACAACATTGGGAAAAGTAAAATAGTTAATATAGGTACCTACTTAGTTGTAGATTGAAAGATTTGCAGAAAACATACTTGCCTTGAAAGTTGCAAATATGAATAAAAGAAGCCTTGAAAGTTTGCTTCACCTGTTTGTAGTCAATAACTGAATATTTACTGATCTTTCAGAATTCTAGAGCTAATTCTTACTACTGTGTACCAAACGATTTTAATTGTTTGAAAATTTAAAACTGTACCTACGTAAAGGCGCGATATTATGAAAGCTGAATCTTGAGTGATTACAAAGTTGGAAATTTCTAAAGTTTCAAGTTACAGTTTCATTTCTATGCTTTGTAATAGAATTGGTGCTACGGACTGTAACGTAACTCCTCGGTAAACGTCGAATTCCGCAACAATAAGAATGAATTCTCTAATTATAGCCGTATGAAATGTAAATCTGTGAAAATAACAGAGCAAATTTTCTACATGTTGACGTGGCGTGACATTGTAGAGGAGTTTCTATCGACGGCCCGAAACCCTAGACTTGAGAAGAAGCGAATTCTGGCAATTAAAAAACTGATTTGTTAATATAAAACTTGTACATTTGCAGTTTCATTTCAATTAGTGTAATAAAAGTATGGCGACTGACATTGTTGGCTTATCTTTATTTTGGTGTAACAATATGGCGATTTTACTTACCCTGTTATTTCTAAGGAAGTCTTGTATAGCTTTTAGCGCTGAATCCGTCAATTTGAAGAAAAATAGTTCCTTGTTTTCTTTATTACTAGGCTCCGATGATAACCCATACTGAACACCTGCAGGCAAGGCCGCCATTGCTTATTCACTATTCGCACTGTGGACCAGCTGACTCCTTGCTAGCCGTCACGATTCATATCATTCACACATTTCTTAACCGTAATCACAGATTCACAACCTATATAAAATTATAATTACAACAACAAAAGGGTTAAATGTCCAAATTAACAATCTTTTTGTAACCCCATCGACTCGGCCTTTGTTGGCAGCGCTCTTCAGTCTGCAAGGCCGCACTGACTGTCATGCGCAATGGCGCTTTTGACAGGAAACGCAAGCATTCACTGCTACACTAGCGCCATTAAGCAGTTGGCAACAAGTAATTTGATTCGTGGCTAACTTCACGTTGGCATAAAATCCAATATTTTTTTATTTTTATCCATGAAAACAACTGAAAATAGTTATTTGAAATATAAGAAAACAATTAAATATAGCAACTATAACATCAATAATAATATTTCCCTTAAAGTGCATTTGTTTCAGTTATCAGCTTCAGAGAAGGCTAATTGTTAGGTTATATTTCACTCAAGTTTCGTAAGCTCGCAAGGTACGTGTCCATTTCTTTTTCTTCTGTTTTCTCGAATTGTGCTCATTTATAAGTTACAAATCAATTCAAATCATTCGTGTTTTTTATCAGATAAGGTACAACAAATTTATATTTTGCACCTATAGATAAATGTTTCCCAGGTACCTAATGAAACATCAGTTTTATCCTACTTATTAACTTATTTTCAGGTGTTATAACTACATCAATATGACGTCTTGGGAGGAGAAGAAGCACTTGATTACACGAAATCTGCAAGAGGTGTTAGGAGAAGAAAAACTCAATGAAATCTTGAAGCAGAGGGATCTTAAAATCTACTGGGGTACGGCTACAACTGGACGACCCCATGTAGCATACTTTGTGCCTATGTCTAAAATAGCTGACTTTCTAAAAGCTGGCTGTGAGGTAACAATACTGTTTGCTGATTTGCATGCTTATTTAGACAATATGAAGGCTCCTTGGGAACTTTTAGCCCTCCGCACTCAATACTATGAAGCTGCAATAAAAGCTATGCTGGAATCCATTGGAGTGCCATTAGATAAACTTAAGTTTATTAGAGGAACTGAATACCAACTAAGTAAAGAGTACACATTAGATGTGTACAGAATGTCTTCTGTTATTACAGAACATGATGCTAAGAAAGCTGGAGCAGAAGTTGTGAAGCAAGTAGATCACCCATTGTTAAGTGGATTGTTGTACCCTGGTCTGCAGGCGCTGGATGAAGAGTACTTGAAAGTTGATGCCCAGTTTGGAGGTGTTGACCAGAGAAAGATCTTCACAATGGCTGAAAAGTATTTACCAGCACTTGGCTATGCTAAAAGAGTACATTTGATGAACCCAATGGTTCCTGGACTCACAGGGGGTAAAATGTCGGCCTCAGAAGAAGACAGCAAAATTGACCTTCTAGATAACCCTGCCAATGTTAAGAAGAAATTGAAGAAAGCCTTCTGTGAACCTGGTAATATTACTGACAATGGAGTTCTATCTTTTACTAAGCATGTGGTATTTCCACTATTTGCAGCTGGTGAAACCTTCAAAATTGTAAGGCCAGCTGAATATGGTGGTGAAATTGAGTTTGCAAAGTTTGAAGACTTAGAGAGTGCATTTGCCAAGAATGAAATCCACCCAGGAGATTTGAAAGCATCAGTTGAGCAAGCTATTAACAGGCTTTTGGCACCAGTTCAAAAGATATTCAGTGAACCGAAGCTGCAAGAATTAGCTAAAAAAGCGTACCCTCCGCCAACAAAAACCAAGGGCAATGTGAATGCAGCTACTGAGGAAATTACTCCATCTAGATTGGATATTCGGGTTGGCAAAATTGTGGAAGTATCCAAACATCCAGATGCCGAAGCATTGTATGTAGAAAAAATTGATTTGGGTGAAGATGAGCCCAGAACTATTGTTTCAGGACTAGTTAACTTTGTGCCTATTGAAGAGATGCAGAACAGAATGGTTGTGGTGCTGTGCAACCTGAAACCTGCCAAGATGCGAGGAGTCGAGTCCAAAGGAATGGTGCTATGTGCCTCTGTTGATGAACCTAAACAGGTAGAGCCGCTACTTCCTCCAGAAGATAGTAAAGCTGGTGACAGAATTGTTGTGGAAGGATATGAAACTGGTGAGCCTGATGAGGTTTTAAACCCTAAGAAGAAGGTTTGGGAGAAATTGCAAGTAGATTTAAAAACAAATGATAGTCTCATTGCAGTTTGGCAAGGAAGCAAACTGATTAGCAAATCAAGTGGCAACTCTGTCTCCACTAAGTCCATGAAAAATGCCCCGATTAGGTAAAATACAAGGATAGCTATAGCTACTCGGTATATATGAACTAAAACATTCATCAAAATTCTGCAGCATTTTCTTGCATTTTAATAACAGAACAATTTTTTTTTTTTTTTATAAATTATACTCAGTATGCATATTTATTTTTGTTACACAAGAAATAAAATATAAAACAGCTTTATATTATAGAAAAACTATTGTTTTTATTTTCCTTAGTTTGTAAGTTTGTCTCCTTGTTACTTTATTGCCTCATCAAATAAGGAGCTGGTATTAGTATGAGGCTCGATTCGAGGCCGCAGCAAGAAAAGAATGTAAAATATAAGCAAACTAGCTGACCCGGCAAACGTTGTTTTGCCTCACTTAGGGGTATGAAAAATAGATAGTGTAGCTTACATTATTATGACACGTTCGTAGATGTACCATAGCAGCGCCATCTATTGATTACTTACTCAACCCAGTCGAAAGGTATCGACATCTGTTAGAATCATTTGGAGTTAACAGACAATAATTAGCAATAAATTAAAATTGCGACTATAATTTGAGATTTAAACTATCCTATTTCTCAAGTTGGATCAGACTGCACATGGTGTGCAAATTTTATTATAATCGGTTAAGTGGTTTAGGAGTCCATTGAGGACAAACATTGTGACACAAGATTTATATATATTAAGATAAGATGTATTTTTATTAATCTCCACTTAATTCTATGCACTTCTGGTTTCCAACGCCTGTATGCCGGTCATAAAAAAGTCGGAACGTGCCAAATCAGGGGAATAGGTGGGATCAGGCAATAACTCAAAGCCACAATCACGAATTTGAGCCATAGATTCTACATGTGAACGCGTGCATTGTCCTGATGGAACAACAGTTTCTTGATGAATAATCCTCTTTGTTTTTTTTTTAAATATTGGGACACATTTCACACACGGCTGGTTAACCCCATACTGAACCATTTTTAGTTCGTGTTACGGTAGCTAACACAACTGATATACTACATATACATACATGCATATTTTATATAGATAAATATTTAACACCCAGAACCACAGCCAACAAATTTAGTTAAGCACAAAGATGTTGGCCGGGCCGGGAATCGAACCCGAAACCTTCTGGTTAGCAGTCTGGCATGGTAACCGTTGCGCCAACGAGGTCGTCATCTTAATCAATTTGGTTATCTTATTAATTTTACTGAAATTTTGTAGTGGTTCAAATAATATCTTACTAAAAAATAACTTGGCTGATTCATCAGCCAAATCCTAGTCTTCAAAAAAAATGGCCAGAATTATAAGTATACTAACTATAGAAACATAAAAAACTAGCAGCCATCCAACACGTGAATGAATAATAGAATGCGTGCATCGCAGCTGAGCTACAACAATGAATGCACGATAAAATTAGATATTCAATATAAAACGGGAAGGGGGTCGAAAGGTCCGCCATGTTGGAGCCGGCGCGGCGAGTGAAGGGGACCACGCATGCGTACAACCGAGCCCGCACCCTACTCGCCGCGCCGGGACCTCCGCAAGTGTATGTCAAAAAACAAGTTATTCTCTCCCCTAAATCTACTAACCCAGTACGTATTAATATACGCGATAAACGATACACGCCCTGAGTTCCAGAAACGCTCATTCCATTTATAAAACGAACCAAGACTGTGGACTACTCTGAACAATGTCAGGAATCGGCTGATTAGTGATTCGCTATGGTGCTTTATTTGTGACATCAGACATTTTATAGAATGGACCGGTAATTGCAATCTATCGTTGTCTTCTTCATCAATGAAAAGCTGCTCAGTTCCGTAACCAACACAAGTGCGCGATTCGCGAATCGAAAGTGTGAATGACAATGGGATGACATCCAAGACAGATGGAAAAGGTTTGGCGTCGGGTGGGACTCCATTCCTCCCGAAAAAAGAGGGATGGAAGCGGAACTAGCCAGGATCAGACGGTTAGACCTGATACCAGTACTGGGCCACCTCAAGAGGCCGAGTATCAGAACATACACACCTTGAGAACAGCTGACTTGATAAGACAAAGACAGGGCGAGGAGAAATCTACTCTGCGCTCGTCCTATATCATTCGAAACGGGGATAATTTTATCCTGGTAGAAAGGAGGCGTAGGCGTCGTCGTAGGAGTGGTACCAGGGCATCATCAGGAAGCAGGCACCATACTCCGCCGGTCGAGGAGACAGCGCGGGTGGAGCAGAAGCGCAGACCTCCAGCTCGTCTTAAGTTGTTTGGCATCCAATGGCCCTTGCACTCTAGTGATTCCAGGTAATTACCATATACTTAGTTCAATACCATGTAAATGTGACCGCACATTAGATAAATGCATTGAACGAATCGATGTCAAAAGAGAGGATTGTGGATTCTGATTATTTGACGCGAGTAAATGTGATAAGGAATGTAGGGAATTTAAAAGACAACCTTCTACAAATACGCTACCGGCAAATGTGCGGATACTTTCTATTTCTGTTAGAACGACAAATATATGCCATACTATAGGCACTGTTAGGACCTCAACATTAGCATCCGTTTTTAAAAGCCCAATACTGGACACCTAGGCTCCTAACCCTACCAGGGTCAGCTTACTATAAACTGCAAAACTACCGCCATGTTTATTCTAAGCGGGTCATAACTTCTTTAAGTAAGCGAGTAAATAGAGATCGAAACCAGCAACGCTAAATTTATTTTCCAAGTACTAACTATGAAAGTCTGCTAATTCTAATATTTGAAATTAATTAAACTTTACTAGCCTTGTTGCGTATTTATTACAATTACAATTAACCGTGTCATCCGATCCACGTTAACACCCAGACACAAATGCTAATTTTTACTAATTATATTGTCTCTTTGATTGGTCACTTTGGTGATAGCGTCAGATCACCTTAGTTGCTGAGCTGCTGGCGCTACTGTACCTACGAGTAGATAAATAGATAAACTCTTTAATGAGCAAATAAAAGGTCTAAATCATTACAAAAAATAACAGTACAAACGGCGGCCTTATTCCTAAAAGCGATCTCTTCCAGGCAACTTCAAGATAAAAATGAATTAAAAGGACGAGAAAAGGGGGACACATTATAAAGAATATCAATACGAATAATATGGTATAGAATATTAATTAAAAATAGAAGTAAAAGTAGAATCTAGAAACAAACAACCCCTACGTATAATATCCACGAATTTTATGGAAGCGCGCGTGACTCATAAATACATATGTGTATGACTCATGTCTGTCCCATAACTTTCATCTATACATTAAAGATGCTGTACGTTGCTATTATTAAGCCAAACCCTTAAAAGCTATAGGTATTGCTTAATAATAGCAAGCTCGAGAGAAAAAACAAGCATTTAGTATTTATTACAGATCTTACTCATATATGTATAGCTTTCTGCACTAATATAATAACCAACTAAAAAGCGTGTGTCATTCTGCGGGAAAACGTCTGCTTTTTAATCTGACGGCCCGTGGTTCGATCCCGGCCCTTGTTGACCAAAGACTTGCTTTCAAGTTATGTGTGGGTTTGCACTCGCTTGCCGGTAAAGGAAAATATCGCGATGAAGCCGACACGTTTAAGGATCACATTATCAGAAGACGTGTGCCATTTGCCAACCCGCCCTTGATTAAGACTTATAATATCTCTCTTTGTGGGAGAAGGCCCCTAGTCCCAGCAGTGGGAATGTATGATAGGCTGCATATGCTATGCTTATACCTTAAGTTCACTTTTAAAAGTTTTTAAAGCAAGCATTTATTTGACCACTGTCACAGTTTCAGTAAATCCTAATAAATGACTCTACTCTCGATGCGTTTATCTTAGTTAACAGTTAATTTTTTTTAAACGGGCAATACTATTGTGCGATCCTTACATTGCATTAGATTTGATGGTGGTACAACACTATTTGCCACTGCCCGAGATGTCTTTTTTTGTTCTACCCTCGACTCTGGATGAGAGCGGAAAAAGACAACTGACACATAAGTGCCAGTGAGTGGATCGACGACAAGCGCCTCCGTAGGTCGCATCTTCTTCAAAATCACTAAAAGGACGTTCCTTTAGCTCCGTGAGCTCTGCAAATAGCTGCCGTGCACTATTTACAACCCAGTGCGTGTGTGTGTGTCGACATCCGATAAGATCCCACCTTACCCAGGAGAACTCTCACCCGACCAGCCCTGTCTAGTGGTAGATATGTTGGCCTCCTCTTATCTGTGTTCTTGTTTGGATCGGTGCATCACCACTGCATTGTAATTTTTTTTATACAGTCCACTAAGCTTCCATTATCTGATTGTTCATATATCGAACATTTTTTGGTCTTTCGAGTCGGATATTTTGGTCCACCTTCATTGGATAATATCAATTATCTCACCTATCAAATTCATAGATTTCATCGTTTAATTATAATAAGCCGTGCTTACAAAGAATTTCATAAATTCCCTTTGTAATTTAACCTACAAGGTTCGTGTGCTCATTCAAAATGGCTCTTGTCGACAGACCTCACTCGAAAAAAGAAATAGAAATTAGTAGAACTTTAACTAGAAATATTGCTATGAAGCAAAGATTGTTTTCCCAAATTCAATCCTTATATGATTTGTCAATCACGTTACATTCCAAACCTGACGAAGTAGAAATGTTCTTATTACGTGATGATTTTATTTCAGCAGCACGCAATAAGAAGATTTCTACTTTGTCAGGTTTGGAATGTAACGTGATTGACAAATCATATAAGGATTGAATTTGGGAAAACAATCTTTGCTTCATAGCAAGCTTCTATAATAATAAAATTACTATATAAGAACTATAATATAATCATTTTGTTAGGAACGGTGTACTTTTTGAGCGAATACGAGTATGATTTTGCTCTGCAGTTAGAACACAAGTTACTAGTCTAAAATTATAATTTAATTCAGTTAATCTTCGTCAATCGTTTTGCGGATGTCTTATCAGTAACCTATTATTTTTCTTCTTCTAATATATAAATTTTCCATGTCACAATGTTAGTTACCGTACTCCTCTGAAACGGCGTGGCCGATTTTTACCAAATTTTTTATGCGTATTCAGTAGGTCTGAGAATCGACTACTATTTATTTTTCATACCCCTAAGTGATAAGAGTTGTTCACCCTTAATTATTATTATTATATTAAATTTTTTTTTATAATGTGGAATTAGAAATACATACAACCCCTTTTTTTTTCAGAGTAAAAAAGTGAATTATCTTGGTCAAAACTGGCAATCTATAAACGAATCCTACTAATATTATAAAGGCGAAAGTTTGTATGTATGGATGTATGGATGTATGGATGTATGGATGTATGGATGTGTGGATGTATGGATGTATGTTTGTTACTCTTTCACGTAAAAACTACTGAATGGATTTGAATGAAACTTTACCACAATATAGCTTATACATCAGAATAACACATAGGCTATAGCTTATACATCAGAATAACACATAGGCTACAATTTTTGAGGTTTTTAATGTGAGGTCGTAAAAAAAAACACATTTTTTGCGCTTACATTGCAAACGCTGACTGAATCCTACAAGATAGATCAAAACAATTTACTACAGTATTGTACAACTTAAAAAGGTCTACAAAAAAGTCCGTGATGGTATATGTTTATCTCTAAGGAATAACCCACAATAACCATTTTTTATCCTTTACTTTGTACGAGAAATAATGGCTTATTTACGAAGCGATTTTAAGCAATACAGTATTAATCCTTATCCAATTAAGTATCTTAAATACATTGTGCATTTAATAAAGATCAATATGGCTTTTTACAGCATGTAAATTAAATAAATATTTTCGAAGATATCACAGATTTAAAATGCAGAGTCATAGCAATTTCGGCGATAAATACCGTTTCGGTGATAAATACCGGCAGCGGTGCCAGGCGAACGGGTCGTTCGAAAGAAGTGGCTCATCGCTGAGTGCGCGACCCGAACGCGGGCAGACGGGTGAGGGCAGACGTTGTTGACGGTTGTGTCCGTTTTGCGAATTTTCAAGGCACTAGCGATTTGATAAAAACGTATGGTCGCCTACTTTAAGTAATATAGGCCTAAGGTTAGTTATTGCCAGGTTTCTTTTTGGTTAGGAGTAACACGTACAAAAAGATACTTCATTTTTACGAATTACTTCATTGATAATTCAATTACTATATAGATAGGTTACTTACAGTTAATTATAACAAATTATATTAGCAATAAATTAAAATTGCGACAATAATTTGAGATTTAAACTACCCTATCTCTCAAGTTGGATCGAACTGCACATGGTGTGCGAATTTTATTATAATCGGTTAAGTGGTTTAGGAGTCCATTGAGGACAAACATTGTGACACGAGATTATATAAATTAAGATAAGATTATTAATATTATATGTATGTTTTTTACTATTCTTTATTGTACACTACGTCCTTCTTTAGTCGTTTATAAATTCCTTTCCATCCAAAGGTTGCCTGGAAGAGATCGCTTTAAGCGATAAGGCCGCCAATTGTGGTACACTAATTTTAAGTTAATTGTCTTTTACTGTGCCTTTTTTATTTATGTGTCCAACAAAGAATTATAAAATTTCCATGACACAATGTTAGTTACCGTACTCCTCCGAAACGGCTTGACCGATTTTTACCAAATTTCATATGCGTATTCAGTAGGTCTGAGAATCTTCTACTATATATTTTTAAGGCAAAACAACGTTTGCCGGGTCAGCTAGTAAGTAAATATATTTTACGTAGACAGAGAAAACAATCTGTCTACGATCTTTTATGACTTAAATTTAATATGTCAAATAAGTATGATATATTTTGATAATTATTTATTTATTTATCGCCAATCACGCTCGCTGCATTACCGCGCTGAATGTCGATGGCCAACCTTTGCACCAAGAACGACCTGATGGAAAAGTCACCTTTTTAAATAACGCGAAATAGGGTATTCAAACAACTAACAACAGACATAAATGGAGTATCTCTCCTATTTACATTAACTGCCTATTCCGCAGTTGATTAACGTTTGTTCCCCTGAATATCATTAGCCCCTTTGTGCCACTTAAGTGTTAGCCCTGCGCTGCGGTATACAGATACAAAACTATTTGAATATTCAAACGTACTTATGTGAATTCGAAGTTAGATACTTAAAGTCAGAGCCAGGTTATTCCAGAGCCTGCAAGCTTCACCTTAGGCCACAGTCCCTAACCTAACTTGTGTGGTTACGCGCCCTGTCGGTCAAATGTCTAGCTGTATTAAATTGTAAAAAAATAAAACCATAAAGACTTGAAACATTAAAATGAAAAGCTGTTGTTTTTTTTATGTTTCCGTACCTAAAAGGTAAAGACCCTATTACAAAGCCTCCGCTGTCTGTCTGTATGTCTGTCTCCAGACTGTATCTCAGAAACCGTAATAGCTAAAAAGCCGAAAGTTTAACAAGATATGTATTTCCCGTGCCGCTATGACAACAAATACTAAAAATAAAAATAAAAAATATTAAGGAGGGATTAATTAACGTAATAATTAACCCAGTACAATTAACGTGTTTTTTTCTATATATCAATAACGGTAGGTGCTAGATACTTAAAATTTTCACCAAAAACATAAAAGTATATTGGCTATCAAATTAAATTATAAAATTAAAATTTAATAAAATTTTAAGGGGTGCTCCCATACAACAATGGTACGGAAACTGTCATGCGCGTGCCCAGCTCGCATTTGGCCAAATTTTTTAAGAAAATATAATTTAAGCCAAAAGTTAAATTTATTCGAAATACATAATTCATAATCGTAAGTGTACTAAGCTGTTTGTTTTTTTTTAAGTACAAAATTGTACAAATTAGTGACTGGCTGTATGGCTAGAAAGACGGACGGACAGAATGAACTGTAAAAGGATTGCTTGTACGCTAAGCCAAAGGCAGAGCTGGTTGCGCCTGCCGTCATCTGTACAAATTTAAATGTAATGCTAACCAAACATAAACAATAATTAATAAGAATTTACGAGTAACTTTTGCCTACTTAATGCAGAGATTTCGCTCGTTCGGTCAATAAGAATTAAGTAGTCGTTGCCATAACAGAATCCACTGAAAACTTTCCACAGAGTGGCAACGAAGACAAGTTATTATTCTGTGACTTAGGTAACTTATGCCGCAGAATAATAACTTGTACTTCGTACTTATGCGAAGTACGAGTAGAAGAAGAACTGAAAGATTCAGGCGATGAAACCGCCTAATGTACAATATCTGTTTGTTTTTTTCTTTTCATGTAATATTATTGACTTTTTATAAAACTTTGTGTGACATACTTTGATTTTTAATTCATTTTAGGGTTCCGTACCTAAAAGGTTAAAACGGGACCCTATTACTAAGCCTCCGCTGTCTGTCTGTCTGTCTCCAGGCTGTCTCAGAAACCGTAATAGCTAGAAAGCTGAAACTTTCACAAGATATGTATTTCCCGTGCCGCTATAGCCATCACAAAATTCCCCCCATACAATAAATGCGTTTTTTTCCTCATTTTGCTATATATGAATAACGGTAGGTGCTAGACACTTAAATACATAAAATAAATATTTAAGGGGGCTCCTGTACAACAATGTTGCGGAACCCGTCATGCGCGAGCCCAACTCGCACTTGGCCAATTATTTCCTTACTAATAGTTTTATGTAATTATATAATTAAGTAATAATAATACTAATAATTTGACATGGGACTTGATCCTGAAATAAACGAAAACGAATTTTGAATTTGAATATAGTTTTGTTTTTGGTGTATTGTGTTGTATTCTTCTTTGGTATTTCAGACATACATCGATAGCCCGGCGTTTCTGTCGCGGCCGCCGTTCCAGGGAGGACAACGAGCTCTACCGTTCTAACAGCTTCAAGTTCGAGAGATTCGCGCGAGAGACTCCGGCGGATGAGTTCGCGACTGGTTCTCAGGTAAATGATATATATATTTATCCTTCTTATTAGGGTTTTCTGCCTAAAGGGAAAAAAATAAATATTAAGGGGGGGGGGGGGTCTATACAATAATCGTGTTTATTTTGTGTATTTTAGGGTTCCGTAACCAAAAGGTAAAAACGAGACCCTATTATTAAGCCTCCGTTGTCTGTCTGTCTGTCACCAGGCTATATTTCATAAACCGTGACAGCTAGAAACCTGGAGTTTTTACAGATTGTGTATTTTAGATGACGCTGTAACAACAAATACTAAAAATAAAATATTAAGGCCATACAATAAACGTGTTAATTCCGTGAATGTTTTGAAAAGAACACCCCTATAATTTTATTCAGAATGTTTAAGTAGTTGTATATAACCATCCAATTTTTAGTTAAAATATAATAAAGTATATAAGGACGGGCTCTCATACATTAAACGTAATTTTAAGCAATATATTTTAATATAAAATATATATCTTTATATTTAAGTATAGTTTTTTACTCCGCTATAAATATTTTATGAAAAGTTAACTTTCAACCTTTTTTAAAGCGAATCCATTTACAACCCTAATCCAACAATCCACCATAAGCTTTTCAATCGAACGTCTATAAATTTCACACCGCATCCTCTGAAAAGTCTAGCTAAATCCTAGGTTCTCGCTCTCAAAGCCCTAGGATGTGATAGCGTGCGTTCCTCGGTGAAAGGTTAGCCACTTATCTAGATGAGCCATCTTCCCCTACAAAGCCTCCTTAGAAAGTTCACCGAAAGCATTCCCTCAAGCGTTTTGCTATTGAACTTTTAACAAGGTAGTTTGGCACCTAGACTTCAGCATGCGTTGGTACATCAAAGACATTTTGACGCTTTAAAGGATATTCTAGATAATATTAAACATATAAATCCGTGGAAAATGAATGAATGCTGGCTTTAGCATTTATTTATTTACAATTCTACATGAAACACGAAATTTGCGAAAAATAAATTTAATTTTGAAGATGATGTACCTATAGGTGATGAAAAATTAAAAACACGCGATCGTAATACGACCTAAAATACATTTGAATTCATGCGAAGTGATTTACGAATAATTTGAGTTCCAAATAGTTTTTAACCAATAACGTTCTAGTGGCGCCATCTATCCCACAGTGCTCGTACTAGGAACATCGAGTTACCTTGCTGGGTTAGTGACATTCGTACTAGTATGTACCGTAGAGGTTCTACACTAAACAGCCTTCTTTGTTTTAGGGCAAGCTTCGTGAAAATGTTTGCAGATGTCGCTTTACTCTGACACATTACACTTTTAGTCAGACATCTTTGAATACATAATGTCATTGTGGACTATCTACTGTTTTCGTTTGAATATGTATATCGATATTCAACATATTATTGTCTGTTATCGTATTACTCTTCCTAATTCTAGTACTATTAGAACAAGAAGTAACAATCATCAAGAAACATATGCAGCCATCATAAACATATTTCTGTACTATAAACAACTTAGGTACTCGTATATTTTACTATTTCAATGTTTATAAAATGTGATTAAAAAAGTTTAAAGCTGCTTTAAATTTTTGATACTTGAGATATAAGGGTATCTTATTAGTAGAACTTTGCTTAAGGTAAAGAAAGGGAAATTATAAAACCATGCTACGTACATAGAATCTGCCCCTTCTGCCTATTTATCACAGCGCGGTATGAAAATTGCGATGTTGAATATCCCGTCTACACCAAGGGTGACCATATAGACAGAGCCTGTGTTAGGAAAATATTGAGGCCGGACTAACGATTAAAAACCGGGGCAGCGGTTTAAATGTTCTGGGGTATTGAGAAACGGTAACAAAAATTAATACACGCCTGATCAGGCGATTCAGGGACGAATGTCACGATGGTTCGTGTGAAACTCGCCCCTGAAGAATGTGCTCGGAAAGAACCGAAACTGTGGACTCATTCCGACTTTTGATAGTAATGTAAGTGTAGCCGTTTCTACGCCGAAATTGCGGAAAAAAATACAGTCAAAACTCGTATATTGTTTACTTTTGTACCAGGTCCCAATTAATTTAGTTAGATTATAAAAATAATACGAATTTAACCTATGGAAAATTTTACGAAAGGTATGTATTTAATAGCATTAAAAGACTTTTAAAACATTTTTTTTTGTCATTTAATTAAGGTTATTTGATTTTAGGCCTAAGGCTCTGAGTCCGTCCTATGGCAAAGGGCGCAGGTCGTATTGCAACATAAATTGCGAACACCCGTTGTCGGCTCGACATTAATATCTCTGTCCTATCAATTACGTGTGGTCACCCGATAGGACGATATTTTGGGATGAGTGTGATGTATTCGAGAGGTAGATGGCTTCTTATTAAAATAGGGTCTAACTTGTAATTTAATCCAACCATAACAATTTGCGTAGAAAGGGATTGTTAGATATTTTGTGGCATGTGGTAGTAGGTAGCTAAAATTGATACCCATACAGTGGTTAGTGCATATGAATAGAGATTAATTATAATAATAATAATAAATATTAGGACACATTTCACTCACGGCTGGTTAACCCCATACTGAACCATTTCTAGTTAGTATTATGGTTGCTACGACAACTGATATATTACATACATATACATATTTTACATAGATACATATTTAACACTCAGACCGACACAGTCAACAAATTTTTGTTCAGCACTAAGATGTTGGCCGTGCCGGGAATCGAACCCAGAACCTTCTGATTGGCAGTCCGGCATGGTAATCATTACGCCAACAAGGTCAGTTATGTATACTAATGTGTAAATCTTGAATAAAAATATGCAGATTAATTGTATTATATGTTAAATTATATTATAATTTATCCGAGTCTAGATATGCACAAAGAGGGGTGTGGAAAAAGAGAGAATTTGCTGTGCCTAGCAGGCAAGCAATATGATTAAGATATCATCGAATCTGGCTTAATTTATCAAAATGATCCATAGAGAAAATCATTTTCTTATCGGAAATACACATTATTTGCATAAGAACTACGATCACTGACCTCTATAGTAGTAATAGAGGTCAGTGACTACGATGCAACACAATTTTGTCATCATAATATACAGGTGAGTATGTTGTACGACTCAGGAAAATTCCCGAGTCGATCAATACTGGAACTAGCCCTAAAGGGCCTATATAAATCACATTTGGTCGTGCAATGTGCGTGATTGCCTCATCAACATACTAATGCGGCGCCAGATGCGTTGCAACTAGGTGGGGAGAAAATTGATTTATTCTACAACTTTCTCGTTGTTTTTTTTCACATGCATTTGTTCTTTCAAGATTGGATCATTTGTGGCAGAATGATTGGTCGTAAAGCTATATTTTTACTAAATATTTTTAAAATACCTTAATATAAATTTAACAACATTTGATCTGAAATAGTTAATGTTTTCTTTTTTAATATTTGATCTTGTCCATTAAGTGGATATTCAGTTGAGAAGGTTTTAGACACAATTGAGAGTGTAGTGTTTTATTTAGCATGTTTTACTCGTACTCAGTAGATATAAATATACCTAAGGCGTATTCTTAGTGTGCAAAATTTGTAGAGTTGTGCCATTTTATGGTAGCAAGTGTAGAATCTAGTCTAAGCGGAAACACAAACATCATTTTCTTTTCATTCAAATTCAAAAGATTTTCCCACAAAATTAAAAACGAGCATTGAAATGAATGTGATGCTTGACTGAAAGTCCTGAAATTCTAACAGTTCGAAAATACCGTGCACTTTCGAAAATCTAAAGTCACTGAATGGCTTACCATGATTTCAATTTCCATATGGGAAAACTTGAAGCATTTCTGCGCCTCTCGTACGTAGTCTCGTTCAATTTTTCATGTGAATATTTTCTAGAAACGTTCTTGTGGAAACTACAAAGTTTTACGAGAATGCGTTGAAACTTCTGTATTTTAGGAGGGTTTAGTGAGTTTGGTAAATAGTTGTTGCTATTTGGCCTATTGTACTTTTGTTCTTACCTCTCTTATAAGTTAGTTAGCTGTATTTGGTTTGCTGTTTGTTCAGATCTTAAAAGTTTAAGACAAAAAGCCTAAGGAGTTTTTAATTAACCGATCTACAATTAGACATGTTACGAAAAGCGAGTGTGGCTTGGTTGGAGCAACGTCTGCTCTTGTATTGCCAGTCCTTGGAACGAACCCGGCTCTACACCAATGACTTGTTTTTCAAGAAATGCGTAGATTTGTACTCGCTTTACGGGATGGAAAACATCGTGAGGATTGTTTTACTTACGTAAAAATAAACACTTACCCAATTCATTAAATTTAGTTTTGAAAAAAGCTTTTAATTTTTTTTTTGCTAGGCTCACTTAATTTAACGCAACACTATTTTTAATATCGCTACATATAAGAAAGACTATTACATAGATTTTTAAATGATTTTTAAAATTGAGTGTTTTTTACTATACATTCCTACTCAATACAAAACTGTATACTACATAAATATGTAATTATTTAGACCTCCTACATAGCACTTTAATTTAGTTTCCACCTCGTACAACAGTAACATTAGGTAAATCCCTGTCACCCTTCCGTCGAACCCATCACAATACCTATCAGGGGGCGCGTAGACATCGTCATCAGCGATTAATTAGTGGAAAATGAACATCGCGCGACGTTTTCAATTACACTGCGTAATGCGTAGAGAACCTTCGTACCTACTCTATAACTGGTGCGGTCAAAGAATATAGAATCTGCAGACATTAGCTAGACTCTATTTAGAATGAGTTAAATAAGGTTAATAATCTTCTCTTCTGCTTATTATCTAAAACTTTATTTTTAAAGAAAACGACAGAACCAAAGAAAGAAATAAAATAACCAGTCAAAATACAATGTCACAAAATATGTAAATATAGAATTTTAATGAAGTCTAAAATTAACATTTATTTCAATAAGATCACGTCCCTTGCTCGAACGTGTCCATCAAACTCGCAGCATTCCTCCGTTGTATGGCGAGAGATTTATTTTTTTTACTCAGAATAGGTCAGCGCTTGACCATTTTCACAATTCGCCTGATGGTAAGTGATATTGAGGTCTACGGTGGATCGCGCTTACCTAGAAGGAACCTGTTCACTCTCGCCTTGAAAATCGCAAGATTGTAGTCATTGGGGAACAGGAAATTCGGCAAGGAATTCCAAAGTTTGGCGGTTCGGACAACAAAGGTGGAGGCAAAACGCTTAGTGTGTGCCTTAGGCACCTCAACCGTAAACCGATGCCGCCTTGGCGTTTCCCTGCTCGTCCGATAGTGAACAGGGGCGGGGGGAATTACTTCATGTAATTCAGTCGCACACTCACCTAATGCAACCGATAGGAGACCGACAAACTGGCAAAAATGCGGCGATGCTCTAGGCCCTGCAACTTTGCCTTGCAAAGATTGACATTCTACTTTTATACTTATTCTGTTCTAGATTCTTTTAGTAAGTCCATGGCATGTTTCCGAAATACGGAGTTGATTACAGTCCACCGGGAGTCGATACGCACCGTGCGCACTTAATCTGGTTAAAAACTACCGACTGGAAATCATCAGAGAATTTCGGTCGTTTCAAATTAATTAAGTGTACTGGTGATGGACATTGTACCAATTGTTGGGTTTTCATATCGATAATGACTTTTAATTGTTAATATCTGGTCATTTTTATTATATTTCATGTACTCGTAATTTTTTACGCAACCTCTCTTAAATACTGCTCGGCTGCCTGTGCATGAGCTCTGCATCGATCTACTACCACATTGAAATCTGAAGTATCCCAAAAATATTAAAAATCATAAAAAATATACTCGTAAATATTAAAAAGTTAATTAACAATACAGATTGATCTCAAAGTGTGACAAGCTCTGTAGATATTGCACAAACACAAGTAATGCAATTTTTTTACATTACAGGACAGCTGGAAGTACATTACAGTTTTGATCTACATATATGTCTGTCGATCAGTATGTTTCATAAAAAGGCTATTTTTGACGATGATATAAAAAAAAAATATGTTGTTTGTGCTAGAATTATGAAGGGGTAAAATGGTCTTCTCTCCTTTTAATATACCAGATGTCGCTAGGTTTTTTTCTTAAGCTTTGTGGTTTTAAATGCTACCGCGTCCTTAAAGTAAAAAATAGGTAAAAAAATAATGTTGGATGCTTACATTTTTCTTTACACCGAATTTAACCAAATCCGTAGGTAGCCTAAAACTGGTTTGATGTAATTTCGTGGAACGCCATACCCTCGGGAGATGCAATCAACAATACTGCAGTTTTAACCAAAACGAATATAAAACCCATTTTAAATTCATTTGTTACGAATTTAGAATTAAGAATGTAACATTTTGTTCTTCTGTCTGCATAAAACAATGCATGAAAATGGACCTAAAACTTTTTTAATAAAGCTTAGCAAATCCTTGCACAGATAACAATGTAAAATAATATGTATACATAGTATTTCAATGAACTGCGAAGAAGTGATTAAGATGGAAATAAAACCTTATGAAGACACTTATAAGAACCAGTTTGATATTTTCTTAAAGTGACAAAATAAATTAATATGTCCCTCGTATTTGGCATGTTTTTAGACCGTTAAGCAGACGAAAGATGGTGTGAAAAGATTGTAAACATTATTTGTATGTTTAGAACAATTAAGATTTTATCAATTGTATTGGCATTAGAATAGAGTTGTCTTTGATTTTTGTAGAGGATTCAAGCTTTAACAGTTATTTTATTATTCGACTGCAGATATATAAAGGCTAAGAGGTGTTAGGTTATATTGTTGTACGTCTTTAATCTGCAACTCATTTTAAAATAAATTTTTGGCCATTTCATCTGCTTCTACTAAGATGAAATTGCCAAGAATTTAGGCTACTAAGGCTGGCCAGGCCCTGGCGTCTAGAGTTTTCAAGCCTACCAAGGTCATCTTACTTGGTTCAAGCTCTGAGAAGGCAATTTTTTATTGACTTTTCTTGCGTGCATCCATTAAAATGTTGCTCCCGATTGTGTTTATTCTATTTTTTTTTATAAAGTATTGCTGTAAGTAAGACAAGAATTAATTATCATGGAAGTTATTTGCCTCAAATAAAGAGAAAATTCAAAAATAATCTATATCAGACATCTTCACCTAACACTATTCTCCAACTTTGTAAATCCAAACTGTTTCAAATAACCTTGCAGTCGCGCATTTGTTTGAACAAGTCGTGTAAATTGATTCCTACGATATTGGCAAAGTTTGTTTCGGCAAATCCCTTGAAAGAAGGCTGGGGTAGGGACCAACATTCCTTTGCTTGTCCTCGGATATTTGTCCTCGTGTCCTTATAAATCAGTTGTTCGAACTTGCCTCTAAATAACAAAAGTGGGGTCTTTGAAAAAGATCTGTAGATATACATAGTTACCCCTTTTTGGGTATTTTCAAGTCAATTTATGAGTTCCATGGTTTTGACTAGTAAGGTAGAATAGAGCTTATACATACATTTTTATAACAAGTTTTACTTAACTACCACCTAAGTTTATTGGTAGACAGTAAAAATCGCAATAAGCTAAGAGATTTACTCTGCGTACAAATCATTCCTCTCTCATGAAGTTTTTTTAGGTTTCAGTAAATTTAATTTTACTCGCTACAACTAGGCATATTACTAGTAGAGCGCGTAATCACACACAGTTATACTTCCGCCAAATTCGATGGGAAATGTTTACCAACAAAGCGTTGCCTAGCAACCACTGACAGCAGTGGTAAAGAACTTTTTCTCTAATGTTCAATTTTTTTTCTGATGTTTAATATAGAAATACTTGTAATACAAACGAATGTCGGCAAACAAGTGTTGAAGGAGCGGCCATGTTTGAGATGTTTGTTTACGATTTATTTTTAGCACATTTCTTTTTACACTATTGATACCTTACAAGAATACATCTTCACATTGTAAAAAAAAAAACTCCCTAAAATAGCACTTAAGTATGACGTAGATTTTATAAGAAACTTGTCATTGAAATATATACTAAAACTGTTATTTTTAGTGATAAACAAATCACTATTTTCCTTTAATAAAAATATTTGTTGAAATTGCATCTTACTAAAATACAGCGTATATCGGAACATCATATATCAGGTCAATAATGCGACTAAATCAAAACTACAAGTTAGTTTTGATTGGAATTTTGTTTTATTATATTTGGAAGAATAATAGAAAAGTGGCCAATGGTTTGAGATTCCTGCACTCAAACGAAAAAATAGCTAGGGTTGATGCAAATTCCAATGTAAGTAATCACTGAATATTCTGATTTCTTTTAAAACCCACTTTTTGGCAATTTGTTATTGCTATTGATCTTTAAATTCAGTAAATATGACTTTTCGATTGAAATTACAAAAAGTCTGGACGACTTTTATGACAAATTATAGAAATTCTGATATCCGAAGCACTTTCTTGAAGTGATAACCCTAAAATAGTATTTTTTTGTTTGTTTACATTTAGTTCACATCGAATTTGGCGGAAGTATAGACACTAAGCGACATTCTGGCATAAGGTGTTTCATGCCTGGTTTGGAATAACTGGCAGTCAAAAAGGCTGCTGGAAGACATTGTTAAGTGATTGGCGACAAGTTTTTAACCTGAGTATGGTTGCTAGCCAGGCGAGTACTAGAAAATGCTGGATTGATTCTCCATAATGATTTTATACTTCGTAGGAAATACTATAACAAATAGGTACTACAACATTTACATATAACATAGCATTTAATCATCCTACAAAACGTTTCCACAGCTGCGACTTGGAACCTTTTCTTGCAAAGGGAAAATGAAACAAAAAATAACAACGTAAGTTTCCAAAGTGTTAGTTTGCGTGAACATCATCTTCTATGAATTATAATACCTCGTACTTACCTTGATAATAGTTCTATTCATAATAGTTTACTCATATTACCCATTTTGTGATAACAATGGTTTATGGATAGTCATATCCATTTAATATTTGGCAAATGGCACCCTTTCCAAAATACCTCAGCTCCACAATACCGCATTCACCTAATATTTGTCGTCCAATGAGCGATAACGAGCTAAGTTTCATCGTTTATACAGAGTTACATATATCCATACTCGTGTACATAGGAATTTATGTACAATTTTGAAAATATTTTAATTTATTAAAGTATTTTTAGAACATCATTTTTTTACGCTTAATAGGCTTGCGCTTGACCACAATTCACTTGATGTTAAGTGATATTGCAGTCTAAGATGAAGCGCGCTTGCCTAGAAGAAACCAGAAATAATCATAGCGAGTTGAATTTGTACTACAAAAAGGATAAATAAAGAAAAATACTTATCCCTTTTCATTTGATACCCACATTACGATAATTTAAAAAAAATGTGATACGCTATTTTGAGGCGGTGGCTATCTTTGACTAGTTTTAAACAAAAATTGCTAAAAGTATCGACTAAATCACAATTCAAACATTAAAAAGAATCAAAATCGGTCCATCCGTCGCCACCGATAAACACACATATTTGTATATGCAGGCTCGTCAAATTTATATTTGGGTAACATCCAATCGTGTTTTTGTGTTGTAGTGTAATGGGTAAAACAATAACGTAAAAATTCCAATTTCTTAAAATATGGAGCATATAAAGCCTATTCTACAATATAAGAGATTAGTCTCTTTAGTGCTACATTTAATGAATTAGAATTTGAATTAAATAAATACTACATGTAACGTAGTGTAATAATGTAATCATCAGATCTCTTTTTTACTAATTGTTATACGCTACCCTGTATAGTGTTAGTTTAATAGTTTTGGCTCGACAGGGGACAAAATATGGCGATTAACAGTGGATAAAATTGAATAGTATCCTATTACACGTGATTGGTTTACTTATATTGAAACTTATACGATTAATTAATATATTTTGTACTAGTCCACGGCTTCACCCGCGTGCAGGACGCTTTTTTTGGGTAACTCGTGGAAACTACAATTATCCAGACTTATACCTAATAGATTCATAGTTAGTTATATCTAAAGTAATGTTTTACCGTGCCAATATTATATAGCCATTAATTACATTGCTAAGATATTTTCGAAATAATTAATAATATAAATACAATCAATCAATATCTACTTGATATTTAAATTAAAGAAGAGTAAAGATTTTCTGAAGTATTTTTTCGTTAACGTCGCTCTAGAGTACTTTCGAGCGTAAAAAAACTAAAGTTTTCTGTGTGTGAGTTTGTGCGCGAGTGTGTGTGTGTTTATCCACGAGTTTTACGACACATCTTAAAACTTTTATTTTATTTGAAATTACTGGTTATATACGCATTCGAGACTTTTCACGCTATCTTTCAAAAGCTTTTAGGCTCTTCTGCTTACTTTATATCAACAATACTCACTATATCACCATCTTTTCCATTAAAAATACAGCATCCTCAAAAACAGACATGAGTATCACAAAACGAAAGTTTAGACGACGGAAGCTGAAGACCATTTCATCAAACAACTGTTCAAGCTTTAAAAGCTCAGCGCGAAATGAAAGAGCTTTTAGCTACCGACTACAATAGGAATAGAAAAATACCGATGGTGGATTTTTTTCTTGATTATTTCTTTTTGGTGCAGTTTTTGCAAGCAATATACTTCCGATATAGATAACAACTTGCTTACCAGACTACTAAAATGTACTAAGTGTAGCGTCACTTTATTTATTTACTCGTATTTGTCGATATTAATAGAGAATGTAGTATTAATAAATTCAAACATTTTGACTGACAGCTACTAGCTTTTAAATTACCGACAATAAATTAAAAAACAAATTGATTATTTAAAATTTATGTTTTTTATACGTTATGTTTTATGTAGTAATAATTAAGATTTAAAATATTATGTTCCATTTAATAATATGTTTAATGATTTTTTTACACCTAACAGTTAGGTATTTGAGTTATTATCGCTTCTAAAATGCACACGTAGTAGACACGTGGCATTAAAATAAATAGCTTTCAGTACCAACTCAAAATTGTTTAAGGATTCTACTTACTATTCTTTAACGTATATGTATGTATGTACACAGCTTATGTTGTCTTTGATCTTGTCGTGGTTTTACTATTTACATAATATTTTCTCTTGCCACTATTTGCACTTTGATCTCCTCAGAAGGGATCGATTTGATTTACCGATATCGTGTTTACATTATGCCGATGCATGTGAGAATTTACATTTGAAAATTAGATTTGTTGCCTTTGGAAAGTTGTCGTGTCTTATTTTTCTTTCTGACGCGAAATACAATTTTCAAAATGGTGATACAATTTATTGGCTCTAATTTAGTTATTTGAAATCATATGTTTTCATAAGAAGAAATAATAGATTTAGGTATTCCTTACTTCCAAATTTGTATAATGCTATTTACTTTTTTTTATGAAATCTTAACAATTAACTGCTACAAAAAGTAAACAATTGGTATAAAAATTTGAAAAAAAAAACGCAAGCCGCTCCAATAGCCCGATTAACCTACACTACACTTGTTTTTGAGTTTCCGTACCCAAAGGGAACCAACGAGAGCTTATTACTAAGACTTCGCGGTCCATCCGTCTGTTTGTCCATCAATGACTATGTCGAAATTTTTATGAGTACATACTCGTATTTTTTTCGTACGTACATACTCGTTTTTTTTTGTAGGTACATACTCGTATTTTTATACCAGTGTATAAACAAAAATAATTTAGCCACATCATCTGAAGAGCTACGATTTCGCTTTCAGCGCTTGAAAATCCTAACAATAGGCTCACAGACGTTCGTGAGGCCCCACATGGTGGCTACAGAATCTCGTGCAGAATATCTTTATCAAATTTTCTCCTGTCTGGCGCTACAAAGCGTCAAGCCTGTATGATTAGGGACGATACAAACTAGGTTTCACGAGGCATCGTGTAATTTGTCGTCGCGTCGCAATCAGCCGTGTGTATTGTTAGCTGGAAAGATGGCAATGACAAATGCTTCAGAGAAAATGGGAAGCTTGACAGAGTATTAGAAGGTTTGTTTCTATTATTTTGTTTTTTACTCCTTACAGCTAGGCATATGACTAGCAGTAACCACGCGAGATAGCGACCTAAGATGGAGCATGCCTAGTTTGGAATAGCTGACTATAAATAATAATAATAATAAAAGTTATTTATTCGGGCCAAAATTTGAGAACATATTTAACGATTACAATTTTCTCCAGTATTACAATATGTTAATTTAAATATAGCTTGATTCCCAATGAAGCTGCCGGAAATCACTGTGTTTAGTGACAGATTTTTCTTTCTTTCTCTTTTTCTTTAATGTTGGTTTGTCTTTCTTTCTTTCTTAAAGGTTGCTAGCCAGGCGAGCGCTACAAAATGCCATATACCACCACCATGCCTAAGGTTTCCTCACGATTTCCTACATCGTATAGTTTTGACGATGTTTTCTAATGATTTTCAAGGCAAGAGCAAACCGATTGGTTTAGGGCAAGCGCGCTCTACCTTAGATCACAATATCGCTGCACTTCAAGTGCATTGCGATATAGCGCAATAAATGTAAAAAAAAACGAAAGCTTGAGCTTATTTGCGAGAATCGAACCCACCTTCAGGACGCATGGCGGCCGCAAGTCCGACTGAGCTGTCATCCCTTAAATTTTTTCGCTATCTCGCGTATACATTTCTAGACAAGCATGTATTGTCGTTTCGTTTGACGACCTCGTTAGCGTAAAGGTTACCATGCCGGACTGCTAATCAGAAGGTTCCGGGTTCGATTCCCGGCCCGGTCAACATCTTTGTGCTTAACTAAATTTGTTGGTTGTGGGTCTGGGTGTTAAATATGCATCTTTATAAAATATATATGTATTTATATCAGTTGTGTTAGCAACCATTATACGAACCAGAAATGGTTCAGTATGGGGTTAACCAGACGTGTGTAAAATGTGTCCTAATATTTATTTATTTATATTTATTTGAGCTCTCATGCCTTAAATATTTTCGCTATCTCGCGTATGCCTTTCTAGACAAGCATAAATTAAGTATTTTTACTTTATTACTGTTAGTTCGTTGACTTAATCATATCTTTATAGTACTTACTAAAATTTACGATGTAAGCCTATGTCATGTGTAGAAGGTTTCCATAAGCCCCTACGCGAAAATAAAGACCGGCGTGGACGTGATGTGAATATTTTATCATACGAGAACATTCTACAAATCCCTAAGTCAGGTCTTTTCTGTACTAAATTGTTTTATAACCTTTTATGCTCTTGAATATGCGTGATATAAATGAAGAGTAGGTCCTGAATAAGGTGGGTCTCAGCGTTATTTGTTTACATTGAAACGGTATTTAGGTATAATATAATGCAAAATAATTTTAGTAAATTTTAATTTACGTATGTTTTAATTATTATAAGAGACAAGTTACTAAAATAATAATACAAATACAATTACTAGTGCTCGCTTGGCTAGCTATCACTCTCAAATCTAAAAATAGATTGCCAAGCAAGCGGAGTTGTCAGGCGGCCTTCTTCAGAGCCAGTAAATCCATACCAGGCATACTCTTTACCTTCGGCTAGAGTGTCACTGTCTCGTGTGGTTACGCACTTTGATAGTCAAATGCCTGGCTATATGTATTACATATAAAAAGTGAATATATAAGCTCTAGTGTAGTGAAAATGAAATCTGGTCGGTTCGAATATTTCAGTGCTGCTCTCTTTATATATGTATACACAGATACCATTGTTTGTTGCTAGGCAAATCAAGGTGGGGCTAACCTCCACGTTAGTTTGCCTAACAACAGATAATAATATCTATTATCATTTTCACTACACAATAGCTTATATATTGTTTAATAGCTGACCCGGCAAACGTTGTTTTGCCTTATATTTATTTTTGTGTGCACAATAAATAATTTTCTTTCTTTTTTCTTTCTACTTTATAAATTATTTCTATTAATAAAAAAAGAAAAGGTGTATGGTAAATAGACAGTAGCCGATTCTTAGACCTTCTGAATACGCATTTTAAATTTGGTAAAAATCGGTCAAGTTAAGTATAAGATAAGAAGAAGATATGTATAGTAGGTGAGCCTCGTGAGTTGATTTTAGTGTTACAGAAGACATACCTGCATATCACATGGCTTCTGAAACAGGTTAGCCGTGCCTTATCTTCATCTACGTCCCCTAAGTCGGGAACAAGCTGAGAAATACCTTTTTGCGACGTGGCTCTTTGATGTTACATAAGTTTACCTACTTTACCTGTTTTAACAATACTAACTAACTGCTACTACAATGATAATAATAACAATTTATAAGGGCACGGATATGTTAAGGATTTTTTATGACTTTACATACAATTATAGATTCAAACTAGTCCACTACCAGAGATAAGCTAGCCTAACATGCTAGAAAACAGCTAGCTGTTGATGGCTCAGATCTCATAAGCAGAGAGTTCTTGACGAGAATTAAGAATACCTAATTGTTGCAATTTCACCGTTCTGGAATAACTGATCCAAATTCCAAATCTATAATCTCTGTTTCCTGAGAAGTACCATCTGGGGGTTTTCTAGATAAGCGTGCGTAGGTAAGCGTAACATCGTGTTGCTTTACACTCTGCAAACTGTGGTCAAACGGAAACGAATCAGTTGTAAAAAAAGTACATGAAAACAGACCACATATCATAAACAGTGTTTAACTATCACATATCATTGCATTTATCAGATCCGTCTTCATAACTCCGATTAATGATGATCGTGAACAATTCGTAGAAAACGTTTTCTCGTTACGCTTTCAGTGCGGACGGCGAGATGAGATGAGGTACTCAGCGCACGCGATGCCTGTACTTATGCTTTCGACGCCATTTACTTTGGGTTAGTTATTATTAAAGCTAGTATTAAAATAAAAAATAAAGAAAAAATAATTATAACCTATTGACTCAGCCGTTACTTTCCGGAAATCTATTGTAGATAGAAGAAAAAAATTAATATTTAGTGTACATCCGCTGTGATCTGAACTAATACAGTAACCTATTATAAAAATAACTAAAAAAGTGAAATCTACATAATTTTATGTATTGTTCCTGGGTGTTATGTGTTTTATTTAGAACTCAAATGTGGACTAAACGCACGACAAAATGTATTTATTTACCTAATAATGACACAATTATTTACCTACTATAATTTGATTTTATTACAAATTAAATCGAACACTAAATGGATTTAAAGTTTTTGATCGAATACCTAGATAAAATTACTTATTTGTAAAACCCTATAAAATACATTATGATTAAGAAATATACCTAAAATAAAATAACCTTGTAACAAAGACAATTTAATTTAATTACTTACACTAATAAATGCAGACTGCTGAAATTTATTTACAACATGAAAAAGCATCTAATTAATCACAGGGTTTTGTTAAACATAAATCGGTGGTAAATAACTTTTTTGCGATGGTCCTGCTCGACCTAAAGGCGGCAAGTTTAATGGGAAATTTTTGGCCGGCGGTGGTGAAAGATCCCTTTTCAACTGATCGAAATCATGACCGTTTTTAAAAGCACTGTTATTTCTCTGAAGGACTTTATAGTTCTTAATTATACCTCGCAACTCTTCCGGGTGGTAACTCGTTCGATGATTGCTTGGGTGTTGGTTCATATTTTCCTCCTCGTCATCATTGCCATCTGAATTTTCTTGATTGGCTTGAACAGGTATGAAACGAACTTCACTTCTATGGTGATAATTATTAGAGCCATATTTGGATTTTGGTTTTACTTTATTGGACTCGAAATGATTTTTTGCCGATATGTAATTCATAATATCGAGTAAATCGAGGGGCTTTTTGGGTATGTCTTTGACATCATTATGTGGTTTGGCTTGCATTTGTATAAACTTTGGTGTTTTTTCAGGTTTACGTTCCGTATATATTTTGGAAATTTGGGAGTTTTTATTGTCATCCTTGATTTGATTTCCTACGTATTGATCATTTTTATTTGTTTTGAAAAGATTTTTTAAAAACATATTGTTTTCAAATATGTCTTCAATAGATTCTGTTGTTGTTGTTGGTTTTGCAATCTCTTCTACCATGTGAGATGGTGAAATTGGTTTAAAGTCGTTGTCTTCTTTTACCACAAAATCAGAAAATTTCAAGCTTTGTTCTGTAGTAGTAGTCATTGGAATTTCAGTGGTTGAAAATTTCTGAACATTTTCAATTTGATTTGGTGTAGACCATATAATATTCTGAGTTCCCTGTTCATAGCTATTTATATTTTTGTAATTTATATATGCTAAAGATTCAGGTGCTTTAGTTGTTGAAGATCTACTTATTCTTTTTGGTTCATATGAAGAATTTTCATAATCATAAGATTGGGTTACCAATTGACTTTGTGGGACGAAGTTATTTTGTGTGATGAGTTTTGCACGAGAATTATATTTTTCTTGATTTTGGTTCGATTCATAATAATCAGGGGAATGATATGAATTACTTTGTTCATTCGTATTGTCTGGTTTCTGCCAATCTGGTTCATGTGTTGAAATATAACTACTCTCTGCTTCTATCGTGGTCAGTTTTGGGTCTGATTTAACTGTGTTATGAACTTTTGTACTGTGATTTGGTTCTTTATAAACTTTAAATTCACTGCTAGGTTGCGCAATTTGATCATCTCGAACAGTTTCGATGTTTGGTTCTAATTGGGATTTTAACATTTTTGTGTATTGATCAGCTGTCATTTCACCAAAATTAATCATAACATCGTCGCCAATACCTGACGACCTAGAAATTGTGTTCTTTTCAGGAGTGTGATTTACGTTTGCATTCAAGCCATATTGCCATCTCCAAAGTCCTTTATTTTCAGATTGGTCTTGTGCAGGCTCCTCTTTCATAGCCACTTCATAATTGACTATTTGAGGTAATATTGTTCTTTCAGTTGTGAATACTCTGGATATCGATTGTTGTGAATTTGGACCAGGGACGTGAGCACCTTGTGAAGCCAAAAAAGTTATTTGGGGTGATATTGTTCCCGCATTATTGCCGTTATTAACAATACCTTTCATTTGATCCTGCGTAAAATCATTGTTTGTTCTGATTGGGTTTTGTGCACTTGCCGCAGGTGTTAAATTAGGTGTATTGTAAGATCCTTGAGAAAACCCAAATGAAAATGATTCAGGAGTTTTTCCAGTAAATAGTGGCCGCGCAGTTGGTGGCATAGCATACCGATGATATCTTTCACTTTCACTCACTTCATTTTCTTCATTCCATGATTTTTGATTTGGAGGTCTTTTTGCTTCTTCAGCAAGATTATATTGCACTGCCCTAAAAGAGAGAATGGTTTTAAATTTTTAATTATTTAAAGTAATGCATAGTTTTATTTCAAAATAAAAAAGAATTACCTTTGGATTATTTCAGGTATTGGTGGTCCAACTGGCAAATGGTCGCCACTGGCTCTGAAGCCTTTCGAGTCTGCAACATAATGCACTGTATATGTCTGTCCATTGTCGCCAACATACGAGTATGAGCCTTCCACGACTTGCTCTTCTTTATCAGTACCACTGTTCTCCATGCGACTATGTTGCACATAGTGGGTCTGGTCAGCTCCTAAGGCCCTAGAACATTATTAATCATTTTTTGGTATTATTTCTCAAATAATAATAACATAACAGTAAAAACTATGTTGTACGTACTCATAGCTGAAACTGCCATCCAGATCCATTTCATTGGATAGTCGCAAAATAGGAACAGCTGTTTCAGTAGTAGAAGAAATATAAACTCCAGGTGCATTTGGTGCTGGGAAGTATTGAGGTCCTTGATAGGTAGCAGCTGCTCTGAAGTGGTCGGTTGCATCATTTCTTGGTTGTTCTACAGAAACTATCATACTTCGAGGCGTAGCTTTCTGTTGCGGTGGATTGTGTTGTTGTTGTTGTTGTGGATTAAAGAAACCAAATGGCGGTTTCATATCAATTCTATCTATTAGCTGATTGTTAACAGGTTTCGGTTTTATATCTCTTCTCTCTATTTCCCTTCTCTCAAGTTCTCGTAGTTCTATTTTTTCAGAGCGTCTTCTTTCAGTGCGATTATTTTTTTGTAATTGAAATGATGGCGGTTGTTTATCATGTTTATCATGTTTATCATCATAATCATCATTATCATCATTAATTGGCAGAAGTGTTGAAGAAATTATTAAGGGGTATGGAGTTGGAAGTATTAGTGGAGCTTTGGTTCCAGTGTGAGGTAAGTATGGAAATGGAAGGTTATTGGAATTCTTAACCGGATAATAAGGTACAGTCGTATGAGACTCAGGTGGCAAATAAATCGAGCTATCAGATGGATGCATCATTCCTGAATTAGGGTGATGAAATTGCGGGGGAAAAGTGAAATGTTCATTTGAATTCACTTTTGATATACTTATAAATACAAGTATAGATATCTGAAAAAGAATGTGTATCACATTAGACTTACAGTTTCAATAAATCCGAAAGCAAAATCCAATTTTGGGAAAGCACTGGCACTAATTTCACTTACCAGCTTCATCCTTGAAGCTGTATTATTTTGTAAACAATTTTCACGTCACACTTGCACCCTACTAGAAAATAGACTGATAATGAAAATGAATTCCGCATATATTTATACACACGCGAGATGCTCGTGTCCAGGCATTCGTGAAAGATATCGCGCGGCGCCGAACCAAGTTTCTCTTTACTACAGCAGTCTTCATTGTAGATCTTTTTGCTCAAGATAATTTAGTATTTAATTGCCCTTGTTGCAACAATCTAGCTTACTAATCGCATGTTAAAATCCAATGGGCATATTATATGTTCTGTCTTACGGACAAATATAATAGTAATATTATGTGTACTTGTGCGAAATATAAAATAGTGCGCCTTGTATGACATGTGACATGCTTAGTCAAGGCGGTATGGGAGCAAAGAGCAGTTTTTTCAGTTTTATTAGCTTTAATTCAATATTAAGAATCGTTAGAGCTCCAAAACACGGTTACGTAAAATTGAATAGCTTTATTTTTTGATAGATTGTCGTTCTTAAAATTTTGTGCATCTGAAAGTAATCAAGATATTGAAACAAATCATACTTTTTTAATTTAGATAGATTTTGATGTGTTAGTTTTATATGAATTTAATTCGTCAAAAATCTTATGCCTCGCGGCTGGCGTTTCGTTCAAATATATATGGAGTGGCTGAACTTGGCACAATAGCGCATTAAGAGCTACAGTCAAACTATAGTCGTCACATGTACTAAAAAGTGTCTGGATGCATTAATATACTCGTAGGTAGAAGCTGTTACTTAGACTGAAACGAAACTGACTCACCCACAAATGTAAATAAAATAAACCGAAGTGATACCGCAAGGATCTAATTAAAAGGACCCGCCGAAACCGATTCATCGGAAGGGCAGTGTTCGATAAATGTGCTGATAAATTACCTGGATGTACCGTCATCCTGAATCCCACCGTAAATGATGCAAGCTTGGTAATGGTCAAAGCCATGTCAATGACCTCTAAAACCGGTTTTTGGGAATTTCGGACACCCTTCGCGGATTCAACTGCCAATTACGACTTTCGATATATTTTAAACTTCATTAAATTGCGCCGTATCGTCCTTTATGCGTCTTTTATTTTTAGTTTTTATGGGAATATTTACATTGATTTTAGTGCGGCTACAGTAATTTCGTGTTATCTCATGTATTACGCAATATTCACCTTGCGAAGAATTTTTCCTTAATTCAACTGAAAGAGTTCATTTACCCTTTATTATTAAAAGTTTACTCATTTATACATACCTACCCAGTTTTTTTTGACATTTTTAAATGCCGGCATTGGTACTAAAATGATAACTTGAGTTTTTTTTACTTCTTGCAGCTAGGTATTTGACTATCAGGGTGCGTAATTACTAATTACATAAGGTAGCGCCACTCATACCTATGGTGAAGCATTCTGAGTCTGGAATAACTGTCTGTCTAGGAGGCTGCTAACACACTGTTAGGTGCTAGGTTACAGATAGAAACTTGAGTTCTATTTCACAATATCTTTTTAGAAAATATTAAACCACTTAGGTTCGGTGTCTTCACTAGTTGTTTATGTATTACGCAGATTTGAATGTTTCAAATATGTTTTAGTTTAGTATTTGTCAAGGAAATGCTATCAGCTCAGTCGGGTGTGCGGCCTCCTTGCAATCCGCAGGTTGTTGGTTCGATCCTGCTAACGAGCTCAAACTTTCGGTAAAGGAAAAAATCGTGCGGAAACCATGGCTACCAACCATATTCAAGTTGAGAAATTTGTCGTCAATTTACAGTTAGATTGACGACAGATTTCTCAACGGTTTCTCAACTTGTGTTCCGGTAGTGTCCTTAAAAGCCAGTTATTCTAAACTAGGCATGTTCCACCTTAGGCCAGAGTGTCACTAACTCGTATGGTTATACATAGCCTACTGGTCTGATGGTTAGCTGCACTGTGTGTAATAAACATTGAATTCTAAATTATACCTAAAAGAGAGTTTTGCAACACTATCTTACTAAATTAAAAAAGCGAGTGTGGTTCGGTGGTAATAACGTCTGCTTTTCAATCAGACGGCCCCTGGTTCGATCCCGGCCATACACCAATGACTTGTTTTTCAAGTTATGTGTAGATTTGCTCTCGCTTTACGGTGAAGGAAAACATTGTGAGGAAACCGGCATGTTTAAGACCACTAATCCGAAGACATGTGTCATCTGCCAACCCGCACTTGGCCAGTGTGGTGGATTATGGCCTATATTTCTTTCCCCGTGAGAGTAGGCCCTGAGTCCCAGCAGTGGGCTTATGCTATTTTACTAAATTGAACCAATCTTCTCTTGTTACAGGTAACTAACATTCAAACTACTATGTTCTGCTTGAGGTAAATAAAACCATTAAGTTTTACGAAATTCATTTATTTAATTACAAATACATCAAATATCACTGGCCTGACCTACATCCATTATCACAACCATTTGCAATCCACCTGTCACCAGCAATCAAGATCACAATGAACATCGTGATCCAGATTACTGATCGAAAACCGAGGTATTAAAATTATTCGTATACCTAGTAATTACATTCGCTTAATAAATAAACCTTATTCATGGGTAAGAAATACTCGTTCTTTTAATCTCTTATTTCGTTATTCGAAAATATTTCGTACGATCATGGGTTGACTATGAACCTTGTTTTGATAAAGTGCTACTGTTTCCTGTTACGATTTTTTTTTAACTTATCAGAATTGGGTTGAATGAATATATCTTTAATTTACTTTTTGCCGTAGCCGGTTTGAGGGGGATAGTAAGTCGGTTGGTAAGGCTTTTGAGTAGTAGGGTATGAAGGGTAGGTAGGGTAAGTAGGGTAGGTAGGGACGGTAGGCTTGGTCTTCTCAGCTTCGATGGCACTGTGGAAGAAATAATAAATAATATTAATCAATTTATTATGCAGATTATATCTAATAACAAGCGGTGATAAAAATAAATTTAAACATAGTTTAAGAATAATATTTACAAAGCATAGAGCAACGAAAATTTTGTAAACTAAAAAAAATACCAAAACAAAAAAAATTAAGACAAAATTAAGCCACTCTCCCAAACGTGCCCATCGGGCTTTTTTTTTTGACACATTCACACACGGTTGGTTAGCCCCATACTGAACCATTTCTAGCTCGTATTATGGTTGCTAACACAGCTGATATGCTACATATACATACATACATATTATATATAAATACATATTTAACACCCAGACCCACAGCCAACAAATTTAGTTAAGCACAAAGATGTTGACCGGGCCGGGAATTGAACCCGGAACCTTCTGATTAGCAGACCCGCATGGTAACCTTTACGCCAACGAGGTCGTCGAGGCTTGCCGCATTAAGCAGAAGTATTTTATTTTTTATTGTTTTGTAAAGAATACACCTAACGTTTTTTGTTCATAGTAATACTACTAAAGACGAAAGTTTGTGTCTATGTGTGTTTGTATGTTTGTTACTTCTGCGTGCACAAACGGCTGGACTGGTTTTGATGGAATTTGGTTTGGAGGTTAGAACTCAAATTGACATAAAGGCTACTTTTTATCCCGAATTAATGCGGGCCGCAAATTGGGTTACTTATATTACTAAGTATGCCGATTGAACGAAATGCAATCTAGTATTCCTTCTTAGAAATTGTTAATGACTGACCAGACAGACGTCCTGTCTTAACGATGATTATTTAATTCGAATTGGTATAAATATTAAAAAATGTTTGTTCATTATTCTAATGCTCTATGATGTAAAATATTTTTCTGCTATAAGAACCTTCTCGGAATGGCTTCACGCGTGACAGAGTGACCAAGGGATATAGGGATTCATTTTATATCTTAAGGTACAGAATATATTACAGATAACAGACGTGGAAAATTTAATAATAAGAAAGAGGAAACATTAATAATGACCGCAACCAATTAGTATCTGTGTTTACATATTTTTATTTCGCATCAGATATTTTTTGTCGGTCGTCTAACAAGCGCTTATGCAAATTCTTGGCTTTGTTGACCTGGCCACCATTATGTTTATGTTAATGCAATCTTGATTTGAGTGATAGGTGTAGCCCTCAATGTCCCGTTGTAGACTTTACAACGAACGTTACAACTCATTCAATATTTTCAGATAAGTAATATTGAATTTGTTGTAAATAAATGATTATAAGTAATTTAAAAATGAAGATTATGTAGTTTATGTTTTTTATTACTAATTGCAATTTTTAATAAAACATATAATTGTAACACTGTGTTAAAAGAAATACAAAAACAGCCGAAGTGCATTTGTAATCTACCGATATACGATACACAATCATTTGTATATGAAGTAGATTGACTGTGTTAATTAAAATTGTATGACAACCTTAATAACCTGGACAAACACGTACCTATTTTATGAAAATACGGAATTAAAATTTACATTACATATTAAATGTACCATTGCATAACTATCTATTAGCTAAAAATTGTGACAAGCAAAAAACATTGTCACGAATAAATTTTCAGATTAGTTAATAAATAAGTAATAAAGTTATACGCAGCCTGCTATCTATCTATTTGTATCTAATAAGATAAGTTGTAGTAGTACTTGAGGAGAAGTCTTTAATTCTATAGATTCTTTTTTGTTTTATTGATATTGTCCATACTGAGGTTAATTAGTGAGTAACGGTACGAACATGTTTAACACGTCTTTGGCGTGTATTCATTTATTTTTACTGAACTAAAATCAAGGAGTTATTTGACATACATACAAAGACATATCTCATATGTACATAAGTCTTATACATATATCTACGTATATGTATCAATATTGGTTCGTAACTGTTCGCAAGATTTCATTTTAAGTGTAGAAATATCTCGTGCTGTACAATTTAGATTCTTGGTTACTTTATCTCCAGTGTCACACTGTTTCAGCCCCCGCCGCATAAACGATGGGACGCTATAAGTTTGACGCGTCTGTGTGTATGTGTGTGTTTGTCTGCTTGTGACATCGTAGCTGTCAAACGGATGTAAAGATTTTGATTTCGATTTTTTTGTCCGAACGGTGTGGTTATTCTTTATTGTTATTATTCTTAACCAGGTTTATTTCACAACCGCCTCGAAATGAGCATAAGATAAAAGGCATTAATAGAATACATACATTATGGTAAATTTAGAACAAAGTTGTCCGCCACTCTTTTTTTTTAATGTTAGGACACATGTCACACACGGCTGGTTAACCCTATACTGAACCATTTCTAGTTCGTTTTATGGTAGCTAACACAACTAATACTACATATACATATTTTATATAGATACATATTTAACACCCAGACCCACAGCCAACAAATTTAGTAAAGCACAAAGATATTGGGGCCGGGAATCGAACCTTCTGATTGCCAGTCATGGTGGCATGGTATCCTTTACGCCAACGAGGTCGTCAAATTATTAAAGATTCATTAGAAATTGTTGTAATTTTTTTTTTGACATACAAGAATACGGTAAAGTATACTTACGCCTGGACTGCGGGCGGGGGAGTAGGCAAATGGTCACCGTAAGCGTGGTAGCCGGTGTGGTCAGCCCAGTAGGAGACAGTGTAGGTCTTGCCATCAGCACCCTTGTAAGAGTACCAGCCCTTCTTGACGAGGCTCTCTTCAGTTTGACGAGGGTCTGTGTAGTAACCTTCCTCGCCTACCCAGGTTCCGTCGGCAATTTGGTACCTGTAGATATAAAATTATTATTAATTATTTTTTTACGTTTTTGCAAATAATGTTTCTTACTAGCTAACATAGCATTTCACCTTACTAGGTGGTAATAAAAAAACCTCATAAAAATAAAATAGCTTATTAGCTATTTTCTATTATTTAATTACCACTTTATTTAGTAAGGTGGAATTGTATGTTAGCTTTTTAATAAAAAAAAATGAAAAAAAAAATCTGTAAACAGTTTGTTTTCGCATTCAATTGTTTTTAGTAGGTGCATGTATGTGTATAACCGTGAAACAATATTCATTAGGGTTCTTAATTATTTAAAATTATCGAAAATGTTTTTTACTTGGTCCTAAGTCATTGACCACGGTAATAACTACATAAAATACAATGAACTGATACTGATTAATATGAATAACATTCTAACAGATTCAAATCTAATTTTACTTGTTGAACGCGTACCCTGATTTACTCTTTCTAATTTTATATGTATGTCAATGTAAACTTTACAATTATTTTCTTACACTTATATGGATAACATAATGGGCTACTTGAGTTCAAGTTCCTATTTAACATAGCAAATAAAGAAGCTCACACAAATCTCTAGATTTTGTTCAAACAATTTATAAAAATTAACATAATGTCATGTTTCTTTCATGTACTGCCGACAAGTACTTTTAAGATTAACATCTCTCATGTTGATGTCCAATCCTTTTCAAGGTCGACAACTCAAGTAATGATTAAATCAAATGGGTTTATCTTCCTTTATTTCCAACGAGCGTGCTAAAGCTGTTGTTTTAGCTACCGGATTTCAAAAGATTAGCATTAAATGTGTTAAATTTATGCTCTAAATCTTAGCCGTACGTATTTTTATGTAGGTATGAAGTTGTAAAAGTCACCTACAACATTTTTCGTCTTTGTCATAATGATGTAAGTGGTCAATAAAAACGGAATCGGGAAACGGTAAAAGTTGATACCTTAACCTGATGACTAAAATATAATCCCACGCCGTAAATTATGCAAACTCAGAGACCCTTTTTTGTGCAAAATTTGCGGACAGTTATTATTGGCTAAATAACCGGATATTTGACAAAATGTGATGGTGAACCGCGGTGGGACCGTTAGGGTCTTCTCTAAATTTGTTTGACACACAAAATGCTTCTTTTACATAATATTTGCATTTTAAACTTCCGATTTTTGAGTATACGTTTTGAGATGTCTTTATAGTATAATAGTTTTATTAACATTTAGTAAAAGATTAAAGAACTTGTTCTGGAAATTTTGCTTTCGATGGAATAGAAATTGTGTTAGTAAGTTAAGTGCAACCTGTTATACAAATGTATAATTTTAGATAACCAAACCAAACTAAATGTATTTTCTAAGTTAAAAAAATGTTAAGATTTATTGTTAATATTTTTGTTAAAAGAATTCGCGTTATCTCATGACTTAAAAAATGTTAAAAACACGGTAATGGGTCATTAGCCGACATTTTTTTGCGTTTATTGATTTTCCTTACCGTTAAAAATACTCTCACAATTTATTATTTTGCTTTTCGCATAGATGTGATTAATTTATTATTTATTGGTCTGTTAAAGTCATGTTAACGGTACGTCTTAAAGTTATTTACCACTATTTACCATATTATATATATCTTCGTCGTATGAGCTAAGCAGTCAAGCTTTGGTGTCGAGAATTTTCAAGTACATTGTATGGTCACCCATCCAATTAAATTCGGTGATTGCATCTGAATACGTTAGTTATGCGAGCTAGAAGCTCCACAATGTAATGAAATACTTTAAAACTTATAAGATCTTATGTAAGACCTTAAAGAAGCAATACATTTAATTGACTTTGACTTTGAAAGATGAGAAACAACTCACTCGTATCTGTAGCTGCCGTTGTCTCCGAACCATTGCTCGTTCTTGATCACAGGCACAGGGGTGGTGGTCGTGTGGTGGTAGTGAGGGGTCGTCCAGTGAGGGTAGTAGTGGTTTTGGGGTGGGTAGTTGTTCTGGGGGGGAACGTAGTCACTCTGTACGGGGGGCACGTAAGCCGGAGGGCTTACGGTTACAGTGGGAGGAACGTATGGGGGGTTGTTAGGAATAGATGGGATGGGAACGTGGTCGACTTTCGGAGGGGTCCACGTCTGCTGCGGCACATAGTTTAGGGGCCACTGAGGCGGTCGCTGGCTAGGTGGTACGTAGTTGTAGACGCTGGCTTGCGGGGTCAGATCACTTGACTCCTTTTTGAGTTCCATCGTCTCCAAAGCGACCAAGTCTTCATATTTTTCGTTGCTGCTCTCAGCAGCCGAGAGAGCCAGAACAGCGGCGACAATGTATACCTGTGACAAACGAGAAATTTAATTTTGATTATTAATTATTCTCATAATTTTTATTCTCAATGTAAATTTAATTAGATTAACCAGTACGGTGCATAATCTCAGGAGTCAGTGACACTCTGGCCGGATTTAGAAAATATCTAGTCTGGCATCATAATCAAATTATAAAGGCGATGCGAGCTTGCGAATTGTTTTTAGTATAAGTATAAAGCAAATAAAAATACTACTAGGAACGAAATTAATTCTTTGGTTAGTGAAAAAAAGTCGCGAGTGCAATGTTTTTAATCACTAAAAGTTTCATTCCCCGAAAAAAACACCAGCCAAATATTCTAAAGTAATTTTTGTTTTAGTTTGAGAGTATAACATTAATGTAACGTTGACTTTATCTTCAAACTTGCTATTTTTCGAATTAAAGTTATTTTCACGAAAGATCCGAATGACCACCGTTTTCAATACTGACGAGAAACATTTTGCATGACTAGAAAAAAAAAATTCTTAAAATATTTATCTTTTTTTAAGGATATATTTTTTCGCAATTCTCCACAAGATTAGTTCACATTTTTCACTAGCACAGGTATTTCGAAGGACTCACCAGCTTCATGTCTGTGTCCTTCTGAGTCCGTGGTCGGATAAGCACTGTGTCCTCATGGGGCAGTCGCACAATTTTTATACGGCTTCGAGGAGATCCTGCGGCTGCGTTCGCGATGCGCAGACGCAGCTTGCGGACCAAACAATACATTGACCTCGCCCGATCATATAGTTCAACAGTTTTCGGTAAAAAATGAACATTGTGCTTAATAGGGATTTAGTCTTAACGTAATCAGGATCTCAACATAACATTTACAAGAAAAAGAAATACAGTAACATGTATGCACATACCTTGTAAGTTTGTAACAATCATAGGCCGTTACTATACTTACTTGTACCTTAAAACTAATCAAATTAACTAACCTAAAGCTAAAATATGTATGTATACGTATGTATACGCACATTTATAAATATAAAAAAATATTGAGTAAAGATAAATCAGACAATATTTGGCAAAAATAAAAAAAAATCTATAGTGGTAAAATTGAAATAGGGTTCTACTCGTATCTGTGGTTGAGTAACTACTTAGCTTCAAAATTTTAAAACATTAATTACTATATTTTGCTCGCCTTACTTCGCTCTATATTAATTTAACACTATATTTCGCTCAATCACTATATTATAAAATAATCATTGTTACAAAGACGCAGACGGCTGGTACTAGGGGTATGAAATTAGGGGAGGCTGTAGTTTGACATTCAAAAAATATAACTTTATTAGTTGATATGATAACGCCAATATGTTAAAGAGTATTTTTGCAACGCTTTGAATTCATTAATATATGTGAATACTAATAAATATGAGTACTCTTTAACCTTAAAATGTTATGATTTTAAATATTAAAAAAAAAAACACAATATAAATATTGTAATGTTGAGATTTGGGCATTATAACAGTTCTAAAATTAAATACATTTTACGGCAAGTTGATACAAAATGTTGTCTATCAAAAGTTAATGAAACTATTTATCACTATTGGACATGCCGTCCATTCAGATATCTTCGTGGGCGACGTACGATTATTTTGTTTTATGGTTAACACTGACCAAATAGGTCGAACGTAAATAAGTCTAATTGCTTGTAGAGGACTATTGCTTTGCTTGAATGAATCATTCTGATATCATAGTTTTCACTTGGTAAATTAACAAGGTTGCATTTGGTACTCGTTGCAAACTCTTAACAATTATTAGGTACAAGAGCACCTAACGTTGTTGTTTCGAGTAAGTACAAAGTTAAATTAGTTTGCTATCTACTCCAAAGTTAACTTATGAATACCAGATATTTGAACCTATTATTACTACGTATTTTTGTATATATGTGTAGTATATCAGTTGTGTAAGCAAAGCATAATACGAACTAGAAATGGTTTAGTGTTGGACTGACCAGCCGTGTGTGAAATGTAGGACACATTTCACACACGGCTGGTAGAATTTAAATTATTTTATTTATATTTTTTATTTCAACGATAAGGAGTAACAGGATATCCAGTCACGCTAAGATCAATAGCGTGGCTAGGAATACACGTTAAATCCTAGGTCTCGGATGCAAGTTTTAGCAGTCGTTAAGCCATGTCAGATGCTTGGCGCTTTGAAAACTCTCGACATTAAGATCTTGGTCACTTAGCTCATACGAAAGTATTTTTATTATTACCAGCCTTAATTTTGGTCCAATCCAATTGAAGCAATTCCCTGAATTTAGATGACAATGTTTGACATGCCATGACCTTGTACTTTCCATTCTGAGATATAAGGTCTTCAATATGTTAAGTTACTTGAAACAATGGCCTTGAAACTGTAATATAGTAGTGCCTGCAATTAATAATGTTGGCGGTCAAAATGCACCAGTATGTTATATATACTGTAAGAAGACAAATTCTACTATCCACCAATACTTAAGTCAGATATCACAGAGTTTTGCATTATGCTGGCAACGAAATAGTAAAAAAAAAGAAGCGATGACGGCTCAGTCGGGAATACTGCCGCGTTAAGGCACGTGGGTCATAGGTTCGATCCACGCCAATGAACTCGAGCTTTCGGTGAAGGAAAAAAAACATCGTGAGGAGACCATATCATGGTGGTAGGGTATTATATAGTGCTTGTCTAGTCTAGATTAAGGTACTAAATATAGTTTATAATTGTGTATAACTTCTTTTTAGCTCGAATGGCTTGATTTATACCACACCTGCTGCGCAATTTTCGGGTGTCGATTATCATAATTGAAATCTGTGATCTATAGACAAAATTCGACAAAACATTCGCGAAGCCTCTAGCGATGTATGCTGGCGAGACAGATATCCCAGACTAGGCAAACTTCATCTTAAGCCAGTGTCACTGACTTGAGTGGTTGGTTACGCGCTCTGCTATTCGAATGCCTATCTGTAATGTGTAAAAAATAAACCAATGCTATAACACCTCGTCTTTAAATTCTTCCTTTGTGTACTTTCTTATAATTGGTTAAGTTAGCTTTTAAGTTAATTTAGCCAATTCTATCTATGTTTCTTAGAATTAGTTAAGTTTTTTAATAAAGCGTTTATCTATCTATCTATGTATGTATGTATATTTCAAGAAAATAACATATGTTTTCCTCGCTTTCAAATACTAAGTAATAGAAAATCAAAATAATGTCAAGTCATTTCTTTAGGTTACTTGAAACTTTCATCACCAATGCTTGGTTACTAGACAAAAAGCAATTCCATATGTGACTAATTCAAAGTTCCTTTAGGTACCGTAGTTAAAAACATATATACACACATATATTATGCCTAAACTATTATGGTGCAACCTTACCTTCAAAGTTAGTACGAGTCTCACGTACCTATATTGTGTTACATACTAATAAACCATTTAGCTATACTACCTATATACAAGTATAAATCAAAAATTAAAAACGACTCAACATTATGTGACGTTATCCAATATTTTATTTGAATGATTCGGTGTATAATAATCTACTCGTCAAGATCTTACATTTGATTCCCGTATTAAGGATTTGGCAAAAAATAAGCGATTTGCCATTTTGAAGCTGCGGCCATTTTGGTGTGATTTCCATCAAACATTGCTAAGAACACTCCCGTCCAAAACACCTTTAAACAAAATAATCTAAATCAAAATCGGTCCAACTGTTTAAGAGCTACACACACATACACATATAGAGACTTCAAACTTATAACATCCCGATGTTTTTGCGGCGGGAAGTAAAAATGAACTTCAAGATATATCATCTAAATCCTTGAGCGTCCGACAAAGATACCCTGACTGACATTGAAATATAAGTCACAAAGGAAATAACATAATTTACGACGCGCATTGTAAAATTTTGTAAATGAGTAACGATTAATTTTAAGCAGCTCCTATAAAAGTATTTTCGATATAAAAATCGCGTCATGTAATCATAAACATCAATTAGTTGTAATTTTGGGCGTTTTTAGGGCGTTAAGCTTTTATATAAAGTTAAATGTAATGATTTCGCTGGAGCAATTCAGTCGGTATAAGATTTTTTTTTACACATTTCACACACGGCTGATTAACCCCATACAGAACCATTTCTATTTTGTGTCATGGTGGCTAACGCAACTGATATACTACATATACCATACATAGATATTTTATATAGATACATATAAATTAATCTCAAGAAAACAACAATTAATTAATTGATTATTGATTAATCATTGCATTGTAAAAAGCAATTACATATTTTCCTCATTTTATTTGTTAGCAATAATTTCGATTTGTCATAAGATTCGTAACGGATCAAGGGACTGAAATTCCAAATTCTGGAAATTCCAAAAGATGTGCTTCATTTTTTGGAATTACTGTGGAGGTTGACTCACAGATATATTTTGTAACGGTTCAAAAGTTTTTGTGTGAAAAATCTTTCCTGGCAAAAGGTTTGCATTAGCATCTTTTGTTATCGTGCTAAATAATTTATTCACTTCAATATTAAGGGCGTTGGTGGGTTTAATTAAGCCAATTAAACAGAAGCTCAGTAATTTGTTTATTTATTTTGTATTGTATGAGATGTACTGTGATGTGATGTACCTTCGTTAATCCTACACTCTTCGCTTGAAAATTGTAAGTTCGTTGCTTCGGTTGTAGTTAGGTGGTCTTATAGCTATTTATATAATCTCTGGATTCAAATACAGTTCCAAATTAATTAACAATAATATAATCATTAGACGCCATGACATTTTTTTATTCTTAGACTATCAATAATAGCCATTATTTTTCTCATGAGAAATAAATCTAACATGCCTTCGATATACCTTTTCATGCTTTCTTTATAGAATTATAAAAAAAATACGTTACGTAAGGAAAATATTTTATTAAGAAAACTCAGTGGAGCGCGTAGTGAGTTTTCACAAAGAACCACTTGAAAGCTACCGAATAAAAACAAGATTATATTTTCAGGGTATTACATTTGGGGAAATTCTAAGCGTCTTTTTTTGACTCCACCAATGTTTTCGCTGAATACGCTGATTTGCTGATGTTTTTGATGTTTTTCTTGTAACTTATTTCTACTTACGTATAAAGTTGTTTCAACCACTTATTCGATTCATACTGGTGGAAAACAAAAACAAAATAATGCAGTATGAGTATGTCAAAAGTTACTGTTTTGTGATGTAACTTTGTCGTTGTGTAGATATAGTAACCATTGTTATAAATTCATAATTAGCAACAGTTATTCTAGATACATGAAATAGTTTGGAAGTGGCAATACAAGAACTATTTTAAGCTTAACATATAAACAACATCTAAATTTATTGTTTTGTGAGTTTTCAAGTCGCCAAAGGCCATTGTTGTATTGAGACAACAGAACTACAATTTAATTCATCATCAGACTCTTTTTTCATCCAAAAATTCCATCCAAAGGTTGCCTGGAAGAGATCGCTTTAAGCGATAAGGCCACCAATTGTGGCGCATTATTTTTGTTTTAAGTTTTGTGTCCAATAAAGACTTTTCTATCTATCTAGCTTAATTTCGATGATTTTGTCGAATTTTCATCAGGCTAACTAATAAGTATGTAAAAATAAAGTCTGTATCTATCTATCTATCTAGCTATACTCACTGTACAAAACATCAGGTCGACTGATTTTAGTAGCCACCCACACACATGCATAAACAATGTTTAACATCAATTGAACGACACTGCAATTTACTTCAGACTAATGATTTTGTCCTTTGATTACTGCAGTTCTTCTTCCCCAAATGCAGAAGTTTTATGATTCGAAGCCAAAAACGTATGCGAATCATTCAGACAGACCAGCCAGAGCTATTGAATTGATTCGATTACAAATGATCATGACACTTATTGTGTTAAATTTTTAAGGATGTCTGTTAAACAGATATAATATAATCAGATGGATATGTTTTGAAAAAATTAAACGGATAAGAACTTGGACTAAAACTTTGTAACTAAAAATAATACTAAATCAAGCCCCCGATATGGGAGGTGTTTGAAGTAAATTAATACCGCGAGATATATGTATATAAAAAATTGCTGTATGTATACAAAAGGGAATATGCATATTGTGTTTACATATTCTTTTTTTTGTCAATTTCACTAAAATGTAATTTACAATTTTTTTTTTTGGATATATATACAAAATAGTTTGTATCTAAATAAAAACACACACACACAAAAACCTGAAAAATCTTAATATATATAAATCTCGTGTTACGAGTACAATGTTTGTCCTCAATGGACTCCTAAACCACTTAATCGATTATAGATAATAAAATTCGCACAACATGTGCAGTTCGATCCAACTTTAGAGATAGGATAGTTTAAATCTCAAATTATAGTAGCAATTTTAATTTATTGCTAATTATTGTCTGTTATTATTTGACAGTCACAATTACCTGTTAACTCCAAATGATTCTAACAGATGTCGATACCTTTCGACTGGGTTGCGTAAGTAATCAATAGAATGCGCTGCTAAATCTACGAACGTGTCATATAAGCTACACTATCTATTTTTCATACCCGTGAGACAAAACAACGTTTGCCGGGTCAGCTAGTACTATATAAAGCCCCCCAACATGGGAGATAGATAGATAGATAGATATACTCTTTATTGCACCACAAAAGGAAATACAGAACACACAGAAAAATAAATAATCAACTTATTAGTAGTGGTACAAGTGGCGGCCTTATCACTTAAAGGGAGGTGTTTTAAGTAAATTATAACAAGATTGAGCTATGTTTACAATAGAGAATAAATATATTGATTTTATATATTCTTTACCATACGTCATGCAAAATCAAATAAAAATTTATTTTTTATCATAGAAATCTCTGATGTGAGATGACGTTACGCGATATGCCTATCCCTATATTTTCTATAGAAGCTTATTATTCGATGGACTATGGACTCTTACGTCACGCAGTTTACATACTGGATTTCAAACGGCGAAATTCAGTCTTAAAATACGATTAAGAAAAGGTTTAGGGGAAATGACAAGGCAATAAAATATCGGAAATAAGATGACGAGTAATTTAAATGACGCCTATATTATTATTTTCAATCGCATTGAGAAAAATATATTAAAACATGGCGCCGGTGCCAGCACTATAATTCCATACTTGCAGCATGACTTAGCTTCTAGGCTTAATTATAATTAGTTAATTAGGTGCTTGAAGTAGCCGACATATGTAGAGGTAAACTTAAAAAACTAAATATTAACGCAAAATTATTTTTAGAACTCTGTTTCTTCCTAATCGTTACTCAAGCAGCGATGGGGGTTTACATAAAAGCCTTCATAAATAAAACAAAAGTTTAGTTTTTGTCATTGACTTATAAAACCAGCAATGAAGAACATAATTCGATTTTGGGCTTATCGTCACTTTAAGTGGATTTATATCGTGAATAATAAAACAAGGATGTAATCGGTTTAAGACGCCAATAATTTGATGGAGCTAATGTGTTGATGATAGGTAGGTAATGAGTAATAAATAAATGTGACTTTAAAACCTTGGTTTAAAACCATTGAATTAAAACTGAAAATTGGTAGATCTGATGCCAAGTATTAGATTAATAATAGATTCATTAAAACAAAATTAGTATAATCGAAAATGGATTACTATAAAATAATCTTAATTTGGTTTCTTCTATGCCATAAATTTTCGTTGCAATGCATGTAATTAAATTAATGTTTTTTGAACTGGTTATATACAGAGTTATTGGTAACCAAGGGGTTGTGCGTAACTGTTAAGGACTGCATCAGTGCATCTAGACAAGCAAAACTTGTACCTCAAGTTTTTGAAATTGTATATTGAGTACATTATTTATTTTAAAAGTAAATAAATAAATGTATTTTAGTATATTTATGGACAATAAACAAATAAATAAATATTCTGTAAAATTTTCAAGCTTCTACCATAAAACGTACGACTTTTTATATTACATTTTTTTATATGTGAAATTGCAAAAGGCTCCCTATTTTTATATTTTTTCTAATTTAAGTATTTGTCGTTATAGCGATACCAGTAATTCATCATCTGTGAATATTTCCGCCCTGAAGAGAATGTGCGTTAGCTATCAGTACCAAAATATAAATAAACACACTTATTTCATACGAACCCCTCATTCTTACATGATGGGGGTGTAATTCTCAAAGTATGCAATGAAAAATTCCTTTATAATAAAAACGATGTTGGGTCATAACCTTCTCATCATTTTCCATCAAGGGAGATTTATAAAATTCAATCGCATTTTTGGGACCCTACACATCTTAATACCCGACATAGTTATATTATTTTATCGTTTGAAAATATTTGAAGAATGTTGTAGTTTTTCGTAGTTACGAGTATCTACTTTAGGAGAGGGATAGTTTTTTTTACCAATTTAATATATTTTTTAAGCCAATATTAAGAAATTATGGATTATGCCATATTCTTCTCTCCCAGTTGTGAAATATTATAGTAGACTCCTTAATCTGAAATCGTGCAAATTGCTACTGTTTCGCCATAAAATGTGTCAAATACAGTTTCGCATTAGAAAGTCAATAGTTGGTAGCCTAAATGGTTGTTGGATTTAGGTACAAAAAAATATATCGACAACAGAAAATAGTACAGAAAAAATTAAAATAAAATAACAGACATTGAAAAAATATATTGACGTAAAGCGAAAGAGCTCGTTGATGTAATTTGCACTTCTATCAATCTTTTGAATAGATTACTTAGAATACACTAACCTCCTATTTTGATTCATTGTTTTTTAAGATTAAAAAAAAACTAAAGTAAATGGGTTATCAAACATCTTAAATCAACGTATATGAGTTATACTAAAACTTTATGATTATTCTTTTCATATCTTATTATAGAGACAAAAAATCACATCATATATTATTAGTTCTATTAAAATTTTATGATTTTGATTTGATGAAGTTTTGATAGAACACATATATGGTGTGATTTTTGTCCTTAACCAACGCTCAAATTATACGCACCGCAGTTATTGACTTAACGAACCCACATGTGCTTGCTTGTTTGCTTGTGTTTTTAATGTTAAACAAAGACACCCGTTTTGAGAAGTTTTTCTTTCATTTACCGTTTTATTTGTTTACTGCATAACGTTACGCGATGTGAAGCATTTATAACATTTTACCGCAAAAATACTCAAAATACACTCCTATCCGCCAAGCGTTAAAAGAAGAAGAGTTAAAATTGCGATCTCAATCTCAAACTATAACAATAAGATAAGAGTCAACTTTTTATTTCAGCTCAGTCCAGCGAGTGAGGATTCTAGCCGAGGGGAGAGATTCTTCGTTGTGTGTATAGATTAGGCATACTGGTGTGTGTTGTGGTGATCGGTCGGAGGTACACCAATTTTTTTTTTAGTTATTATTATTTTCCTTTGTTTATCTTTAATTTGGTCATATCACAGCGGAAGTACACTAAATATTTTTTTCTTCTATCTTTAATAAATCTCGTGTCACAATGATTGTCCTCAATGGACTCCTAAACCACAACCGATTATAATAAAATTCGCACACCATGTGCAGTTCGATCCAACTTGAGAGATAGGATAAAACACAGAATAGGATAGTTTAAATCTCAAATTATAGTCGCAATTTTAATTTATTGCTAATTATTGTCTGTTATTATTTGACAGTCACAACTATCTGTTAACTCCAACTTTCGACTGGGTTGAGTAAGTAATCAATAGATGGTGCTGCTATGGTGAATCTACGAACGTGTCATATTATTATAGCTACACTATCTATTTTTTCATACCCCTAAGTGAGGCAAAACAACGTTTGCCGGGTCAGCTAGTCTACAATAGATTTCCGCAAAGTAACGCCTGAGTCAATAGATTAAAGTAGGTGTAATAAAAGTTACAATATAGGTATGCTAAAGTGACAAATATAACTGCTATAAATGCTTTCACGTTCTTAATTCACCAAGTGGCTCGTAATCTAAATTTAATTCATTAAAAACCGCAGAAATCATGGCTTTTAACTAACGATACATCTGGCGTCACTCTTCGAGACACAGATCAATAAATAACGGAATCCCTTATCGATGTGTAATAAAGTGCACCCACGTCTGCGGTCACGCTCAGATAACTTTTAACAAGTGCTCTTATGGATGTTCGTATGGATTTGTCATATCTTGTGGTATTTGGTTTGGGAAATAATAATATAGTCAGAGCTTCATTCGTTTTAAATTTAGCCTTGATGATCACGTCTGATCACTTCTAGGTGATCATCGAGGTTAAGCAACGTCAATACATATAGTACAGATGGATGACCATGCACAAGACTGACTTGTAAAAATAGGCATTTTTATCTGGGCGCTTCCGTCGGTCGGATGACACTTTCAATTGTAGGTCCAAGCTGCTAGGTTTAGTTCAAGTAGTCGTTAAGCCAAGTTAGAATTCGGGCGGCGAAAACTCTCGACAACAGAGCTTGGACACTAAGCTCATACGAAGAAGAAGAATGTAATTTGTTGCAGGTTACGTATATTGATATATATACCATGTACAAATGATTATCCCAAAAAATAAATACTACAATTATATTCTATTGGCATACACAATATTTAATCGAACATTATACGAAATATTTATTTTTAGCTCCTGTCACTATATTTGATAAAATTCCTTTCCCATGCTGATTTAAATTTCATTAGCCATATCTTACGAAAACGAATGATTCATTCGTTTTGATAGCAGAGTAACACTTCGTAAATCAGGCCGCTTTGAAAACAAAATCCCTTATATTAGGCCCACCCTTATTAAGGATTAATCAAATTGATTTGTCTTTGACAGGGATTTTTGTTTGTTAACAACATATAAATAAATAATTTGTAAAAATATATATAAATTATAAACCATATTACTAAGCTTCCGCTGAATGTGAAACCGTGATAGATAGAAAGCTGAAACTTTCACAGGTAATGTATTTCCCATGCCGCTATAACAACTAATACTAAAATTAAACAATAAAAATAATAAATTAATATGGGGATATACAACCCCTTATACAATAAACATTATTTTTGTGTGGTTTTTTTCTATATAAATAAAGATACAAGAAAGACACTTAAATGTGAACTAAAATGTTGTTTTTAAGCATCATTGTTTCTATTTACTTTTATAGTGACGTCATTTGTGACCTATTTTTAAAGTAGCACAAACTGTACTTCAAATCAGTTTAAACAAACAAGGTAATGAATCTTCAGAGAGAACTTTCAAAACCCACTGAACTCGATGTTATAAGCACGTACGAGAATGTTTGGTGCTGAATTTCAATCGCTGCACTAACTTTACACTTAGCTTTACCCAAAAAGCTCTTAAAACTTAGCCCTAGCTTTTAGTTAGTTTTAGTAACTAACTAATCTCTCAATTGGGCTTATTTTTTACCAACCAATCTACATTCATTTTCTTTTATTTATTGTTACTTACTTTTATTATTTTGGTTTAATATTTACTTGCCAAGTTAAGTTTGTATCTAATATTTAAAGTGGCTTGGAAACTCGACACCAAAGTTCTAAATATCAGCTTATACGAAAGGAAACAGTATGAGTACCTACTACAAGACTATAATTTAATCTGGTAAATGTAAAGCTATCTTAATAAAATCTTTCGCCAAGCACCACAACAACAGAATGTTTCGGCAGCTTCCTTGAGAACTAGATAAATCAAACTAGGCATGCCACATAAGGCTACAGTATCGCCAGCTCGTATTATTACGCGCGCTGCTGGTCCAATGCCTCCCTGTACCGAGCATAAAAATCTGTTTAGTTTCAGTTTTAGTTTATTTTATTCAATATAGGTACAAAAATACACTTATGAATGTCAATTACAATATTTCAATGTCAATTTACAATATTAAAAACGTGTGTTTAACGTGTAAGCAGAAAATGAATTATAAATTTTCCCAAAAGTAACTAAAGATAATCTTCTATTTAATTTCATTTTGCGGTTTGTGGTTTAGGCTATTTTCGTATTTTGTGACCCGACGGTAGACGATAACTTATATTTATTTGTTTGCTCAAAAGCGGCACTTTTTGCTAATGTTCCTCGGGGTTTTAGTTGATAAATCCGTTTAATTTTGCTTTTAATTTTAGTAATGGTTTGTGAGCAGTTTAAGTGGAGTAATTTGCTGTTACAAAAGCACCTTTAACCACTTGAGAGTACTTTATGGGTACACAGTTTAGTTTTGATTAATGAGAGACTTATTTGCAATGTTATACAGTAAAGTAAAACATCCATATCTTTTTTTATATAGGTACAAACAAACCATACACAAAGAAGTCTATGCTCAACTGTGGGCAATAACAGACTGGAAATGAAAATGATGAAAAAAATACAAAATCATATCTTATTGACCCATTTTTGTAGCGCCTGTAGCTCGGCTAGCTAAGGTGATCTGACGCGATTGTCGAGCAACGGTCGATGCGGACAGTGTTTGGATGGGTGACCATGCGCAAGACTGTCGTTTTTCATGTGACATTTTCATCTGGGCGCTACCGTGGGTCGGAAGACACGTTAAATTGTAGGTCCCGTCAGTTTGTCTTAGTAAAAGCAGTCGTTAAGCCAAGTCAGAGGCCTTCGGGCGGCTTGAAAACTCTCGTCACCAGAGCTTGACCACTTGGCTCATACGAAGAAGAAGAACACCCATTTTTCAGATCACGCTACAATATATTAAAAAAAAAAACAGTTTTGTTTAGAGTTATATCTCTCAAGAACGTCCTCACGTTCGTTCGAAAATTATGGCATATTTTCGTAACTGGTTGTTGAAGACAGTGACCTGATGATTCATCTGAGGACTGTTTACTTTACTTTGCCAGTCTTAGCGTGAGACACACGGCTAGTAAAATTAACGAATTTTGGGTCGGTGAGGAACATAAGTGTTGCCTAGCCATAATTGCTGATATATAAATCGTAATTTGTCTACCATGTGTAAGACTCAGATAACAACAGTTTTTGGTTCTTAGCAGTCGTTTTGAAAGTTTCATTCAATAATTGTTAACTAATTTATTTACAAGAATTTCACTAAATATCACTCTGGATATTTATACATGATTATAACAGCAACAGAATCAAATATAAACATCAATAGTATGAATTTTGTATTTGATTTCACTGTAACAAATTGCTCACAAAAATGACTTGCCGTATGTCTCTTGCATTTGGCATAGCTATTAAATCTTAACATATTAATATATTATACCAAACTAACATCAGTTCTTAACCGAAAACAAATGTGAAGAAATTGGAGGGAAGTAACGTATTGGTGATAGATATTAAACTATATACTTTACATATGTTACTTTACTATCCAAAGTTCAAGTTTACTATCCAAGTTCATTGAACTTATTCACGTCACACTTACGTATAGTATAACTACATATAACATAGCATTATAAGTACTAGTGCTAAGTCGTAATAGTAAATAAAAACAAGACAGTAAATGATTTTTCAATCTGTATATGTAGAATATCATATTAATTACCTAAGACCCAAGAAATTGTACTTGGCAGCATCTAAAAACACTTCTTTCCACTTTTTTTTAACCAAAAACAATTAATGTACTTTATAAAGATGAGCCAACATTTGCATCCTAAAATACGGTTCAAAATTATACAATTCATTTGCATAATCCAACAAGATACTACCAAATTAAAAGGAAAAGTAAGTAATGTAAAAGGAAAGAGCAAGCTCTCCAAAAGTGGTTTCTTACGAAAACCTCCAAGGTCATCTCTGTTCAAGTTCTGGGTTATTGACCTTTTGACAAGATTTTTTTATACAATGTAAATATTTTGAGCATGGTAAAATGTATTAGTTTGGTAGTTCCAATTTTAAAAAGTAGTTCATTGAGATAATTATGAGTAATTTAATACCTCCAAATTAGGAAATGGACATTATGACAAATAACATGCAAGATCAGAGATTTTTCAAAGAAGAGTATGGAGATAAAATATATCTATTAATAATTGGGCATGTGCGAGTCGGGCGCGCTCATGAAGGGGTCCGTACTATAAAAAAAATGGAAAATCACATTTTTTGTATGGCAACTATAAATTCATCTGTGAAAAATCAACTCCAGCTATCACGATTCATGTGAATAGTCAGTCTAGTGACAGACGAACACAGTGACGAACAGAAAAGTCTCAGTTAGGGTACCGTTGGCACCTTTTGGAACCCTAAAAATGTAGGACCAACCCATCGAGGCAACTTACATACAGTTTCTGATGCTTAAAGGTTATTCAGTCAGTATTACAGTGTTGCGTCAGCTATGCAAATTGTGTTGCGGTTGACAATAAGTAATCTGGAACGCAATTATCGACCAGATAGCAATTTGATCCAGGATCAAGAGACTGGATTACAGCTCGTCTTTGTCAAGACGACTTGATATTTGGGACTGTAGTTGACAGAACGAGCGAAGCTGCAGCATTATTTGGATTGTAAAGATCTTTTAATATTTCTTACATAAAACTACTTTAATTATCTGCGGGATAGTTTTAACTAGCATAGATACATAGTTGAAGTTACATTAGTCAAAAGCAAACCTATCGATAAAATGACAAACTTTTTCAAAACACATTACAACAGCCATGAGTTTTGATTTTGTTAGAATTATACTTTGACGACCTCGTTGGCATAATGGTTACTATGCCGGACTGCCAACCAAAAGGTTTCGGGTTCGATTCCCGGCACGGCCAACATCTTTGTGCTGAACTAAATTTGTTGACTGTCAGTCTGGGTGTTAAATATGTATCTATATATTTAAATAACTAGAATAGGTTACGTATGGGGCTAAACAGCCGTTTGAGAAATGTGTCCAAATACAACGATGAAAAATGATACACGTGAATGAAACAACGAGGTAAGAATTACTACTTTAAAGCATAGTGTAGCATAAGCTGTCCTTCCTCTGGTTGCCTGGAAGAGATCGCTTTTAGCGATAAGGCCGCCATTTTCGGCACTAGTTATAAGTTTCTTCTATGTATAATTTAATGTAATTAGTGGGAAATAAAGAATGTATCTATCTATCTATCATAATATTGCATGTTCTAACTTCTTGAACTCGGCGCCAAAATACACAGCGTAAAGATAAAAAATTCTGTATTCTTTTCAATTACTGACACTTGTGACTTCATAATAATATACTTCCTCTTAGAAATTCCTCAAGAATGAGTAGGTACATGTATGAGAATGAGGCGGCAAATTCTCATCTTTCCAGACACGTTCGAACCTAGATTGCGATCGAGTCGAGTTATGAATGACGGTAGATGGCGCTTCAGTTGTTTGATGCCCTTGAAGGATGAATATTATTGTAGAGTCACCATTTTTAAAGGCATTAAAACAGTCTTTGTTTGCAACAGAACTTTAATAACAATAGTTTAATTATTTTTCAGGACACATTTTACACACGGTTAGTTAGCCCCATAAACACCATTTCTAGTTTGTATAATGGTTGCTAGCACATCGGATATACTACACAAATACTTAATATGATACATATTTTAACACCTAGACCATCAGCCAACAAATTTAGTTTATCACAAAGATGTTGGCCGTGCCGGGAATCGAAACCGAGACCCTGTGGTTGGCTGTCCGGCAAGATAGCCATTACGTCAACGTCGTCACTCGCAAGATTATTTCAAGACATTGGGTGGGATTTGTCCCTGTGCAAAGTATAGAATTTTTAATTTATTTTTTACAAACCTTACAAATCAACGTTAAAAAAATAAATTGACCCTGTAAACCTTACAAAAATATATACCAATACAAATATACCAATTTTGGACCAATCAGATTTATTAAAATAAGAAAATAAGACTTGAAAATAATTAAGTTTTTGATTTTATCTAACAAATTTTCCTTGCAATCCAAAGAGGCAATGCGGCAAGCCTGATGGGCACGTTTGGGCGGGTGGCTTAAATTTTATTTTGTTATTATTATTATTTTTTTTACTAAATTTTCGCCTTTTCTATGCATTGTAAATATTCTTAAGTTATGTTTAAATTTATTTTTATCTAATTATATTAAAATTATTGTGTGTCTCGGTATCTCAACTAGGTACGATTGCATAATTTTAGGCTACATATTTATTTAATAATTATTAATTTTAACATTATTAATTATTAATTTTAACATTATAATGCTCAATTCAAATAGATTTATACAGATGTTTTCTTTGTCCCTCATTTTCCCAATAAGAACCCGAATGATGGACACTCTAATTTGTAGCTCTGAGCTATCTTTATTGCTCGCAGAGTAAGGAATGATGAGCAAAAATGGATTACAGGGTTTATCCTGTAAGTAGTTTGCGTGGGTGGACACACTACTTGACTTATGCTGATTGTGACATGTGACATGTTGATTTTCATCATAGAGATTTAAGGCACTATCGTACTAAGTACAGCCCCGCCATACAAATTTAAGTAAGTACATTTTACAAAAAACATATTCAAGTAAAACCAGTAATTCATAATATTACCTACAACCATACAGCGATTATAAATAATATACGCAGTATTTTTCAAAATATGTCAATTTGTCCCATACCTCTTTCTCCTCCATAAGTCTACTATTATACAAGATATTTCTAATGAAATATATCCAAAAAAACCCCAAAAAAAAAGATTTTTGTGACCTTGAAATTTAATAGTTGCGTACACCCTACCATAATATGTAGGTTTTGAGACAACTTTTAGGGTGTCAATATACAAGTATTTATAGACTTACAGCTGGGTATCTCGAATTCCGAGATTCTTACCTAATTTAAGCTTAAATGACTGACTATGCATATTTCGAAAAATATAAGAACGAACCATTTTATGCTATCGTAAAAACTGAATATACATATTTTATAATGTATGTTAGTCCTTATAAACACTTACATACATATAACTATAGTTTTACATATTTTTTACAACTATAGGGTTTTAAGATCTGGCGGTTTCGCCTGTCAGTAGCCAAGGAGTAGACTAACGTAATTTCTTCTTGCACATAGATGCATTAAAAATGACATAGTATGGTACATACATACATATGTGATTTATTGAACAGATTTATCCACTCTGTCTGTATTGGATCATAAGCGACAAGGTCGAGCGGCTGGTAAAAAAAAAATATTATGGTAAAAAAATTAATAATATGGTAAAAAATAAATATAATGGCAAAAAATAAGTATTATGGTAAAAACATAATATTATGGTAAAAAAATAAATATTATAGTTAAAAAATAAATAAAATGGTTAAAAATTAATATTAGGGTAAAACAATAAATCTATCTTTTCTCTGCAGCCATCACTATCCTACTTTTCATTGGTGTCATCTATATAAATATAAAAATTCTTAGTAGTTGTACTTCTTAGCCGATCGATGTATTTAACTTAGCATCAATTTCAGTTTGTTACATCTTTATACAACTAAAATCAATCAATCATTCAGCTGGGCGTGTAAACACAAGAGTTAGTGAAATTCTAGCATCAGGTGGAGCAAGCCTGATTTGAAATAACTGGCTTTCATAGAAGCTACCAGATAACATCGTTAAGGCCTTGTCATTTTATTGTACTTTTTTAACTTAACGGTGGTTGATAGCCAGGCATATACTAGAATCCTCTGCCACCTGAAAGCTTCAGCTCATTGGCGACGATCAAACCCAAAATCTGCGGAACGTAAGACGCTGGACGTCCGACTGAGCTGTCATCGGTTCTATCTAGAAAGAAAGAAAGAAAGAAAGAAAGAAAGAAAAAAAGAAAGAATGAAACAAAGAAAGAAAAAAAGAAAGAAAGAAAAAAAGAAAGAAAGAAAGAAAGAGAGAAAGAGAGAAAGAAAGAGAGAAAATATGAAATGTTTTGTGCACATATCGAGTACATAAAAAATTACAAAATCAAAACATATAACATAGTAATGTGTATGTGCATAAAAGGAGCAGGTTCAGCATGTGGTGTGAGTACACATTATTAAAGTTACATAAATATAGGTAGTACACTAGTATATATATAAGCATCTACACATACATACGAGTATATATCGCATAGTCATAAAGATACATTACAATTCATACACTAGATCAATGTCAACAACTTCAAAACAATCATAGGGTGGGACTTTCAAATCATCTAAAATGTATTCTTTGATTTGCAAGTCACTATTGCAATGTAGGTGTACTGATCCACCTCTTAACACTTGTTTTCATGTTACACATTTCACGGTTACAAGGCTTAAGTGCAATGACTTGAGGTTGTACAGACTAACTAGCTGCTTACCGCAGTGTTACCCGCGCTTATCCGTGGTAGTGCTAATCCAGGACTAAACTGTCTCCATCCCAAATTTCAACAAAAATGGTTCAACTGTTCGAGCGTGAAGAGGTAATAAATATTAGGACAAATTACACACACGGCTACTTAACCCCATACTGAACCATTTCTAGTTTTTATTATGGTTGCTAAAACAGCTTATACATACATATTTAACACCGAGACCCACAGCTAACAAATTTAGTCCAGCAAAAAGATGTTGGCCGTGCCGGGAACCGAACCCGGATCCCTCTGATTGGTAGTCCGGCATGGTAACCATTACGCCAACAAGATCGTCAACATATATAGACTGGAACACAAACTTTGACATATTAGTAGGACGATAATATAATTAAAATACAGGGTTTTAACTCTAGCTAACTGGCGCCCTTCGTCGGTGGTCAAGATGAGTCCCATATGTTTCTTTCTTTAAAATATCTACTTTATAATCCAACTAGCTGACCCGGCAAACTTGTTTTGCCTCACTTAGGGGTACAGCGCCATCTATTGATTACTTACTCAACCCGGTCGAAAGGTATCGACATCTGTTAGAATCATTTGGAGTTAACAGATAATTGTGACTGTCAAATAATAACAGACAATAATTAGCAATAAATTAAAATTGCGACCTTAATTTGAGTTTTAAACTATTCTATCTCTCAAGTTGGATCGAACTGCACGTGGTGTGCTAATTTTATTATAATCGGTTAAGTGGTTTAGGAGTACATTGAGGACAAACATTGTGACACGAGATTTATATATATTAAGATAAACTTCAAACGCGCTCGTTAGTACATTTTTAGCATCCTGGGCACCCCCACTATAGGCCTTCCTCCTTGTACACCATTTATCTCGGTCTTGTGCCCTCTGAGATTGTAATCAAAATACTTCAGATTAAGCAGATTTAAATTGATTCATGTCTATCACTCTTCGCGGGTTTTATAATTTTTTTTCAGTCATACATTCTTGCGTGTCCAGATGTGAGACCTTGTAACTCGTTCACAATGCCTCGTAATGAGTCCGGTGTCATTGTCATCGATCTTGCGGCTGATTCTCTCGATATCTGAATTTGTGATGCGAGCTAAGAACTTTTAGAATCGTATCTGTAAAAAAAAACTCAAAAAATATTATTTTAAGTTTTTCGGGCAGTTCAGTAGAATAACATGCTAAGTTACCTATATATGAGCGCTTTTAAAGAAGGAATAGGGATTTGGTTTAATGTTGGACTTGAGAAAATTACTCGTGTAAAAATAATATTTTTTTTTCAGGTTATTTAAATCACCTATTCCCATTGTTTTGTTACCAATTGATTACATTATCAGTTTTTAATTACAGATGTTCATCTGAGTTAGAAGATATACATATTTGCATAACATAATGTAATCGATCGATTTTAAAGTGGAACTTTCATCTGGGCGCTACTGTAAGTCGGACGACACGCTTAATTGTAGGTCCCGGCTGTTAGTCTTAGTAACGCACAATATTAAATTACATTAATCTTGCAACTACATGTATAATCTTGCATTTTATTCTAAAAAAGCCTAAACGAGCACTGCACAAAAAAAGGATCAAAGGATTCGTCATATTGCCGAAAGTGACTTTGCATGTAACGCTCTGGGTTTTTTAGAAATAAAAGATTGTTCCAGTTTTCGTTTCGTAAATTCTTTGTTATAAAAGATCCACAATGCATTAATTAAGCCATTGATGTTATCTCTACTTAATTTTATTAAAAGAACCTACATAATTATGTAGTACATAGCTCAATTTTGATTCGTTTACTATAACGATTATTGAGCTTTTCATTATTTCTTGCCTTATCCCACTAGGTGGGGTCGGCACGGCAAATTTTGCTCTTCCACTCTCCTTATCAGCCGTTTTCTCTACACTCACTCCTTTCTCTCTCATGTCCTCATTCACACACTTCATCCATGTCTTCTTCGGTTGGCCTCTTGCCCTTCTTCCTTGCACTTCTATTTTCATACATCTCCTAGTAACTTGCGTCTCCTCTCTACGCATCACTACGCTAACCTTCCACTATTTTATTTGTCTTTTCTCACTCACTGGTGCTACTTTCAAACTTCCTTTAATGTCTCCTTATTTGAAAACGATTATTGAGCAAATGGTTAATATGATCACATTTTTTGGGGACCTCATCAAAACGCGTGATAACGATAGTGATCATCGAATAACAGGTATCAAATCTCTTGACATTCATACTAGTCTTCTGAGAAAAGTTCAAAAGTATTACAAAAGAAGAGCGTGCTTTTTGACTATATACTCTATCTCTATCTCTTTCATATTTTTTTCATAAATTAATGGAGTTTCCCACTTCTGTTGTTGTGTTGTCTCGTGCTGGAACAAATGTGAAGTTTTTGAAATAAGAATGTTGAATGCTTATGTTGGGTCTTGTCGACAGTTTATGTCATCTCACATTACATCAAAAGCGTAGACAGAGAAAGCAACTTTCTCTGTCAACGATTAAAAGTCATTTGACGATACATCTTATCGCATTTGACGTCTTGGAAAATAATGAATTAAAACAAAAGCGATACATGAACAACTTTATTTGCGGCATTCTACATTTTATTTTTGTTCTAGTCTATTCCTTTGTATCTCTACGATGCCTTGCGTTGGCTTGTATAATATTATTTGTATGACATATCATATCGATGTATCATTACCATTCCTTACGCTTATTTGTCGCATGTTCTGTCAAATGTGGACTCGTATCGTATTGGCTTAGAGAAATATCTCCATGTCTGTTTTTGCCAGGTCCAAATTTTTGCTTAGGTTATCAGTTTTTTTTATTACATCAGTCTATGTTTTTTTCAAGGTCATTTACTGGTAATTTACGCTATATCTTTAAAGGCTGGCCTTAGTATGATAATGCAAAAAATTTTGCGTTTCGTGTCAACTTCTCTACTAAATATAAATAGGTAAAAGTATTATTAACCTTATCGCGTGTAATCGTTACTTAACTTACTAACTGTGTTGGAGTGAAACATGCACGTAATATAAAAATAGAATATAAATTGCAACATTTTAAATTCATAAAACGTACAAAGGTTGTAGTTATGTTTTGTGTTACCACAGCCGTTTTATTAAATAGGCTACATACGAGTTCATTTAGAACTGGTGTAATTAGAAATAAAGACATTAAATATGACACACAACCTATTAAATTGATATATGTGACCACAACATCATAAGAGCCAAGAATGACGTAACTTCCTTCAATCTACTTGTACTTGCGGCAAGATTTTTTCACACTGGTATTCCCAAAAAATAATACGAGTTTTATCTCAAAGGATATATTTTAGGTCTCGAAACCCTGTCTCATAAAGTAAGCGGCAAGCTAAACTGGTCTCACATTTTTGTGAAAGGTTAGAATTACTGGGCTGGATTTTATCAATGTTGTATTAATATTGCCAAAAATTCGCCCTATGCTGTTTATGTAAATTATACGGATCCATTTGATTTGTCTCTTTGTCTTATCGGTAATAAATATTCCACCCAGGTACATCCCACTTATTATAAACGCGAAAGTTTGTATGTATGGATGTCTGGATGTATACATGTTTGTTTCTCTTTCACGCAAAAACTACCGAATGTATTTTGATGAAAGTGATAATATAGCTTATACATCGGAATAACACATAGACTATATAATTTTAAGAAATTGTGTGAATTGGTGAAAGTGTAATAAATGATGAATGATGGCTCATGATAATAATATTTTATTTTGAGTGTCATAAATGTGTTATTATGGCATTTTTACATAACTGCCAGGCAAGAACATGTCCACCACGACTGTCAAGACAGTGTTAATTCAGCGTTTTGCCGGGTTGACTCGTTTTATATAAATAAACTTTAAAAATAATGCTATATTTGCTATTTTAACTAAACTAATTTAGTAAATCTCATATACGTACCCACGTCTTCTTCTTCTTCAACTTTTTTTAAAGTACACACTCCAATGTACAATCCGATTCAAATGCTAAGCGACCGGTTGTGTCGTCACTACAGGCATTTGGTACAATGAGCGGCAATACGATTAGTTATATTTATAATATTAAAAAAAAATGTTTTATAGTGTTATGCACAAAAATATATTTTTGCGTAAATTGTATCAAACGTATCTAATGACATAACGACACAGATCACTTACAGAACTGTACAAGTATATCAGTTAACGTGTCAATGGATTTCGAATGCAGAATCAGTGGTCGACAGAAATAGCATTAGTTGAGTAATTAATGAGCAGAGTATTTTAATGTGCATTTCCAATTATCCCGAATGTTTCACTGCACCGTATTAGATCCATTTATTAATGGCATAATGAATGTAACGGTCATTAATATTATACGGCATTTCAAAAGCTTCAAATCCTGCATGAAAAGAGGGATTTACGTTTCAATGTACATTACTAATTGATACGCAGGTCTCGTATTGAAAGGACAGGTGAGATAAATTTAACAGGAATAATTATATTTAATTTCGCAGGTAACACACTTTTTTTGTATAACTTTATTAAAAATTAAACTAATTAATCAATAGGATTTATTTATTTATTCATATAGCATTACAGATAATTATATTAACTTATTAGCTAATTAATTACTGTACCCTGTACATAGGGTGTAGCTACATTTAACTTAATCTATGTCTACTTATAGTTAAAAAAAAAAAAAAATTAAAATTATATCTAGATGAAAAATCAAAAATCTTAAAATACTGGATAATAAAATAAATCAGTAAATATATAGCCTATTTTATGTCATCTTCAAAAAAATCTGATATATTATAATAGCATTTGGCATTGAGGTATTTCTTTAGCTGGTTTTGGAAGTTAATGACTTTTGTTTGGTTTCTTATGTCCTGTGGTATTTTATTGTAGATTTTTATGCTCATAAGGATTGTTAAATGCTTGGCGACAGATCGAGCCCAAGGCGGTCAAGAATTAAAAAACTTAAGTTAAAAAGTTCAAAATCATACCTTTGCTAAGCTACTCATAATATTATCTTTTGATTTTTGAAAGGAAGGTTTTATTTCTATACAAACACAAATACAAATCATTTATTGATAACACCAAAGTTACAAGTCAAATAATATGATATCATTATATATGTATCCATGTCAATTTTCAATTATATTCTAGTACTATAATATCATTACAATAGTGTATGATATTAATCATAATGTCAATTTTCACTACTAATTCTAGTAGCTAATATAATATCAATACAAAAGTATATGATATGAATCAAATGTCAATTTTCAAATTTAGATAATCATTTATATTGTACAAAGTATTATTTAATAGCCAAACCCTGAGTCTAGTCTTAAAGGTGGCGGTGGAAGGTGCATCCCGGACTTCGCAGGTACGCGGTTGTAGATCGCGGGCTCCAACACGTAAACGGACCTCTCCAATTTCACAAGTCGATGAACTGGCGTTTTCAGTTGCATCTTCTTCACGTTGCTACGTAGATTCCACGTTTTATTAGCATCCCTGCTATCTTCACTTTTAGTCTATGTTTTGAATATTTGCATACAAAACGGATGCCGACTTTACGCATTGTTCATGAAATCCTAGTTTCGAGCACACAGGCCTAAAGGCTGAGCCCCCTTTTGTTTTGGGATGATAAATTAGGCCAGTTTACCTGTCTGGATTAAGGCCCCTACGCGACGAATCGACACAGTGAATCATTTAATCAGTAGGAAAAACCAACGAAGAAAATTAACAGTGTAACATATTAATGGACATCGACGACCTCGTTGGCGTAAAGGTTACCATGCCGGAATCGCAATCAGAAAGTTCCGGGTTCGATTCCCGGCCCGGCCAACATCTTTGTGCTTAACTAAATTTGTTGGCTGTGGGTCTGGGTGTTAATATGTATCTTTATAAAATATGTATGTACTATATGTAGTATATCAGTTGTGTTAGCTACCATAGCACGAACTAGAAATGTGTGAATTGTGTACTATAAAAAAAAGAGTTTTTTTTTTCTATCAGTACTTTTTAACAGAATAAAAAGATTTTGACAGAGAATTAGAATATAAAGTCTAGTATAAAAAACTTCAAAGGAATCAAATAATTTTAATCTAGCCTTGTATAAAAATTATGTTCTTCAGTACCTCAGAGTAGTTCCTTTGATTTCCGTTTAGCAAACTACTGACACATTTAAATATCATCGCAATATTAGCTTTTACACAAAGCAACGTAAAAGATAACACAAAAAAATTAAGATACGTCAATTTTTAAATTATTATATTCATTCCAGTTACTAAAATATATTGTGTAAAATAGTAATTTTATTTAATAATGACCTCGTTGGCGTAATGGTTACTATGCAATTGCAACGTGAGTGAAATGTGTATAAAAAAGTTAGGGGTTCGATCCTAGCACGGCCAACATCTTTGTGCTTAACTTAATTTGTTGACTGTGGGTCTGGGTGCTAAATATGTACCTATATAAAAACTGGATGTATTTGTAGTATATCAGATGTATTCAGTTGTGTTTACCACCATAACACAAACTTGAAATAGTTCAGTACGGGTTATACCAGTGGTATGTAAAAAAAATTAGGTAATAGCATAGACAAAATATCTTTAGTATATTTTGTCTATGGTAATAGATACAATTTTAAGACGCAGATTCAGTTTATTCTTCTGTGTCAATAAAATGTGTCTTTTTAGCATTTATTCCCAAGTTTCTTCACTGTATCATACAGACTGTGGCATCACTCGTCACCCCGCACCGATGTCGTTTGTACCTTTTTATTTGCGTTTGATCGTTTGATTAATTTGTTTTTGAACAATGGGATCTCTAACGTACTGCATTTTATCATGCGGCAGTATATTTGCTTGAAAATTTTCATACACTTCATGATATTTTATGTTTTGTTTTTCCTTCTTGTGCGTTATTCTTTGCGGTTCTTTTCATTAAAAAAAAGCGTTAATAGTACAATTATATTCCTGTAATTTATTATGTATATAACGTTTAATCGTTACTTCGTCGAAAAAAAACTTTGTAGGTATAATGATAATTGTAGATATCTTGGCACAAAATGCAATTTAGTTTAGACTAATTCATTAGTTTGCTTGTGTCTGAGTACTTTTCTTATAAAGCTTCATTATATTATCAATAAAAATATCATTGATTTAAAAATTAAGCATACATTTTTACCATTCCTTTTTTTTACGAAGTCCAACTTCATTCTCCTAAACTAAAGCACCAACAAAAAAAACTCATTCTCCCTTTGCTTAACAAAATAGAAAAGTTCATACAAAAGTATAATCTAGCAATTTTCAAGGCTAAAGTGAACAGGCTCTTTCTTATATAAACGCGATCCATCGTAGACCTCAATATCACTTACCATCAGGGTAATTTGTGTTCAAGCGTTGACCTATTCGGAGTAAAAAAAAATACTATAAAGGTATTTATGAAAATGTCACAAACAATTACGTATATTTCTTGAACGTTTCTCGCCTTCTTTTTGCACCGTACCTTTGCCTCGTACATATGAGTTATGACGTCATCGTCAGCTATCTCGCCGATAAATCACACCGGCGGAGGGTCTTAGGCTAAGAGTCTGGTAACTTCGAAATAAGTTCTTTCACAGTGCTTATAGTTTATTTATAACTTTTTGTTCGAATAATAACTTTTTTTTGTATCGGCCACAGTAGAATGTGCCAGTTACGTATTTTATTTATTACTGCCCTCTTTGCTTAATATAACGGCAAAGAGTTTTACTTCTACTTCGATTCGAGTCGCATATGCGTATATTAATTAATTTGGTAAAATAATACTATAAATATTTTTAAACAATACAGCTAGACATTTGACCAGAGGAGCATGCCTTGTCTAGAATTATGTAAGTGGTTCTCAAATAGACTGCCGGAACACATCTTTAGGCGTAGGCAAAAGTATTTAAACTTGAGGGTGGTAACTAGCTTAGCAAGCACTAGAAAATGCTCTATAACCGATCATGTGTGTTGTATTCTTTTTCTTTTTCATATACTCCAAGCGGCCAACCTATGGTATCGAGAATTTTCAGATCACCCAAGGGAATGACATTATTTAACTCTGTTTGTAATAACAGCTGATTCTTTCAATCAGGTCATTTTAACTGGTTTTTTTTGAAACCGTGAGTCAGAACTTTTTCATTGAAAATTTTCTCCTCTTTAACGCACTTTTTTCAAAATTTCTTAAATGTTAATATTTTTCGAGTTTACAAAAAACAAAATGTAATTTATTACATTAATTAATTACATTTTATTTTGTTAATAACAATTACTATTTTTTAAACCTTTCTAAAATCTATTTTTCACGTTTTTAACTTGTTGACTAGACTACCAGGTTAACAACAATATGTATCTAATGAAAATCATTGTCCAATTTTGTGTAAGACCTTTCGTAGGGAAAAATATTTTGGATCTGACTGTTATTTAATCATTAATTACTTATTTGAATCTAGATAACATTCTTATGAAATTGACATGCATCTTGTGTTAAATTGTTTTACCTCCGTGTTTTAATTAATTTCCATAAAACGTTCATAACAATTATACTATAATAACAACGAAAACAATAAGGATGCTTCAACAATTATTGCGGCTAGGGTTATGCTAATTAATATTCAGGACGAAAGATAAATAATCATTTTATTTACTAGCTAAAACAAAACAACAGCTAAATAACAATGTTTTTAAACCTTCAAATTTTTTAAGGTACCATTTAAACAACGTAATATGTTGCTTGCTTATAATTAAAAAAGAAAACTGTTTAGGCAGCGCATTTCATATTGTTATTTAGAATGAGAAAATATTATATTTAGCAAAAATATCTGTTTGTGTTTGTTGCAAAAATATTTGTTTGTATGTACTATCTTTCAAGTATTTGATCTAAATGAAAAGCTAACGCTAAACTACAGTATTTTGAAACAAACTGTTAACTTTTTAGTTACATAATTAAAGATAGAACTATTAAAAATATAATAGAAAACGATTTAATAAAAGTTTTATTAAAATTGACATTTATAAATAACCTAAACAAACATATTCACATAACACAATCCACAGGCGTAAAAAAAAAATTAGAAAATTAGATGTACCGTTTATTGGTATTTGTTTTGAATTATAATTATTTTTCTGTCGTCTTCATAATCTGAATCGATTTATCACCAACGCATGATAGGTACCTACCTTCAAAATAACTATGAGAGTAGGCTACAAATTTAATTGAACTCCACGAACACCTGTTTTATGCTCAAAATTATGTTTCCACGCCAAACATTTTCAAAAGCTTGCGAAAATTAATTATATTCACGGTAGCCGAATTTTCGTACAATCTAGGCCAAACAGATTTTACGTGTATGTACGAAAACCACTACTAGGCGGTACAAAATAGGCCGCATACGCCAAATCCCACCCTTAATTATTCACTAGCCTTAGTGGGCGAAACCACAACATTTAGTTCATATCCTTTTGAAGTAATATATTTTAGCCTTAATGTGGGTGGATGAAGCCCAGAATAACGTGCTAATGTTTATATTTTATTCAAGGGTTAACTTAAATGGCTTTCACGAAATTCATTTACGGGCTTACTAAATATTCTGTAATCTGGATACACTATATTATGATAATGATAACTTTTTAACCATTGTCTTTGTCTTCGTATGAGCTAAGTGGCCAAGCTCTGGCGTCGAGTTTTCAAGCCGCCCGAAAGCATCTGAATTGTCTTAACAACTGTTAGTACTAAGGCTAACATTTAAACAGTTAAACCCTTGAACTCATTTATTCGTTTAAATCCAGTCCAAGGGTTTTATACACGTGTATCGAACACCAAAACATCAAGTAATAAAAAGAAACACATATATGAGATGGGATTACTTAAAAGTTTCACGTGTATTTTAAAGTTAGTAATTATATTATTATTTTTCACTCACAAAGCTAATTGTTTTAAAATGCTTAACATGTAATTAAGCATTAGGTAACGCTCTGTAGACAGAATAATAAGGTAACTGGTAAGTAAAGCTTAAATTTCTAAGTCTAAATTTTTAAATATAGATAAAGAACTGTTGTATATCATTAGAATTATTAGAATTTCGCCTTTAAAGACCACTTCTTACAACAGAGGGTCATAAATGGAACAGTAAATTCGGTTGTTTCCCAAAGTCAGAACAAAAATTATGTTTTAAATATTCCAAAAGTCACTCATTGTGCATAATGCTAACAAACCTTATGGGTATAGTGAGTAGAAGTTAACTAATAAAATGTCTACACACTCTTTATCAGGCTATCACCATTAAATATACTGACAAGCAAGTAGGTATCCGAACCCAAACAGGGGTTCAACATTTATTTCCTAGCCATATGGTATCGATACAATCTGCGCCTACCCAGTGCAAGACGGATGGCAAATTAAAGACCTTCGTGTGAAGTGATTGAGTATGAAAAACTACTCGATAGAGTTTCGTGCAAACGAGAGGGCAGTTTCGGATGAAATTTATATAAAAGTCCTATAAGGTCCGTACGAAACTAATAATAGAGCAAGAAAAGAAATCAATAAACTTAGATTTTCAAGATTTCCGTTTAAAATTGCATAGATCATCTAAAAGAATAAGATGGATGGGGAAATATTTTCTGACAACCAATATATTGTGGAAAAGGGCAAAGACAATGACAATGTTGTGTTATCGCCACTATTTAGAGCAAAACATAACCTTCTTTTTCTGTCTAGCAAATCTAGAATAGAATGTGTAAATGAAAGTTAAACCTTTATAACATATAATTATAGTTTAATTTTGTAGTTTTCATCCAATTAAACTTATTTTTGAACATTAAGTTCACCCGATGAAAGCTACGAATCGGTTGAACTTACTGTTCAAAAATAAGTTTAAGACGCTTCTTGCTGGAATTACGCGTCGAAAGCTACGAATTAGTTGAAGTTGCAAACAAGTGCACGGTAACCACGATGCGCTATTTATTTGCTCAGGTATTGTACAAGATTAGATGGTGATCGGGTCGTATCCATCAAGCGGCGCGTCAGGCGATTGCCAATCGAGGAATGGACGGAGGAACTAACAATATGGAAGCAATTCTGCAAACTAATTTCCACTACTTTTGAGTAAACTCTGCTTATAATAAGATCGAAGTCGTGCATCATGTACTTATATATTTAATTCAATGTGTTTATAATTTATGATCAAACAAACTTACCTAAGTGAAGTTCGATCAGAATTATGCGAAATGAGGTCTCTAAAACATCTGTATGGAGATCGGACGTAGAAACACGCCTACAAAGTGGTAAACCTTTATCGTTAAGAATGAAGCCAGAGCATAATATATGTATACCAAAACAAAATTATGTAAATTCAAAGGTTAACTCACTTGTTAACGTGTTACAATTGAAGTTATCTACATAGTATTATTGTTTGTTGTTTGTTTAATTCAAAGTTAAATGTAAATAATATTTTTAAATACAATTTTTGTCAAGTACATAATATGAGTGCAGTGTAAGAGGAAGTATAGCTGTCTATATTACAGGCTGTAGCCTAGCTTGGACAGCACTTAATTTGACTGTTAATTGAATACAAATGTACTCTTTTTTTGTACATATTCTTTTTAAATTTATATCTTTGTACCAAATTTACTTCTGTGCAAATCAATAATTAATTTGATTTGATTTTTATGGAATGTGTTTGGAATGAGCGGCGTAGGATATGCTCAGAATTCAATTTAAGTAATGCCAAACTCTGATAAGTTCTGGCTATTTTGTCTAAACCTAATATTGCAAATGCCGGTATGATGTATGAACTAGTAGAAAACATTTTGTTGGCTGTGGTTCCCACGCGCACCTTACTGCCCCTGCGTTTATTAATTGGTGATCATTCAGTAATTTATGTTACTAAGCATTGATTGGGGTACGATAGGGCTGGCATAAATGCTACATATAAAGCCCTTAATTTTAAAAATAAATTAGAAACACATACAATATTCTTCTTCTAAAATATTTTTTACGAGCGGGGTGATCAGATTTTGATTCACAGAGTTGTCAAGTCGTCTAAAAACCTCTGCCATTGGCGTAGCGACTGCTCCTTTTAAGACTAACTCTCAGACGACCAGTTATATCGCCCAGATAAAAATATGACACTTTTGAATATCTTGTGCATTGGCCGTTGCTTACATTCGAAGTTAAAGTTTTTTTTTACTTACAGCCGAAACACAAGCACTACATATAACATATTATGTAATGTGATTGAAAAAAAAGTACATTACCAGTATTTACCTGTTTTCGTTAATTGGCCTCCCTTTTAAGAAATGAATATAAAAAAATATTTTTACTTGCATTATGACTATTAAAAGGCTGCACCCATAAAAATACGAGTGCCTATTACTCAGTACGCATTCGACAAAGTGAAGAGGCAAATTAAATCATATACCGTGCGTCTCAATTATTCGAAATGCGCGGTGCACGCCACAGGCAGTTACAAAAAGAATCGTGCCGCTGGTCCTTTGAAAAGCCCATCGGGGGCGCTCTCAAAGCTGTCACCCCCAGAAGCGCACTTCACTAGGAACGTAAACAGCTACCAAAACGCCCCACTCGTAAGCATTGCCGGCTAAGTACACGCGTATTCCCAACGCACATAACCAACGCAGCAATGTAAGCGGCGCGGTGCGACGAGACTTACACGTACAGGGAAGAGGCGCCGCGGCGACTAAGGCGGCGCGCATGCGCGAAAATTCCCACCCCCAATTGGTCTACGATGACGTCATCGGGGTGAACACTGTCTGAGTGACAGTAACAGTCACCCCCGAGCAGCGAGGGACGCCACGCGTCCCTTCAGTCGTTCTAGAATCAGACAAAAACAATCGTTTCTCAACCGGAAACAGCTTTACAGAGACAGTGAAACTCGTGATCAGTGAAAAAACAGTGGTGTTTTTCCCGATCGGCTACTAGTATATCCAGCTTTCCGCATTCAGGTACGACTCTTGTTTACGATCTCAGCGTGTGTCAGTGATCTCAATGATGCCAGCTCATGCATGACTCAGATACATGAAGTAGGTGTAAGATATTCATGTAAGTTATTCGGATCGTCGGTTTTCTGAATATTTTCTCGCTTATTAATCGGTTGAATCTGCAAAACAACCTGGCGTGATTGTACTTAAGGAAACCGCGAACAGCGAAATACGAGTATATTTTTTTTTATTCGTGATTCTGAATTCGTTAGGTACTGATGTTTGCTGATTTACTTATTCAGATAAGCTATATGAATGAACGAGCTAGCTTTCCTTATCCACGACTATCCTACAGAATCAACAGTTGCCTTAAATTGCCTTTCCGAGCATTATGATGTGAAGAAAATGGGAAAACTCTTTTCAATCCATAAACACCAATTTATTTACTTGCCGATACCAAAGTCGTTTACAATTTGTATCAACATTGGTATCACGTTTTAGATACAGAGTGCTGTAACCCGATACTTTACATAAATTAATGCAGCAAGCGGAATCCATCGCGGGACTAACCAACCATTACTTGCTTTCATCTCCCATTTGAATATTTAGGTAGAACAAAACGCGCAATGGAATTGGAAAAGGGGAAATTGGTTTTTCAGTAAATGTTTTGGTAAAGGTGTTTGGAAAGCCATGGGTAATGCTTCGAGTTAATTCTCGCAGTCTATATGTTTGAAGATTGCGTAGCTTTAATTCAGTTGGAGATTAGGTGTTAACATTTAAATCAATATCAAAGCCGATTCTCAGTCGTTAGCTAGGTCTACTATACAAATGAATTTTGTATTGAATAGAATAGAATAAATGTGATTATAGTACAGGTATGTTCCTCAAAACGCTGTTCTGGAGCATCACAGTTTTCTTTTCGATAAAAAGCGCATTCTGCTATTCATATATCAATATGATATCTCGATGGAATACGGATATCAAAATTACAAGATACTTCCATGGAAATCAAATTGTTCAAATTGAAGGATTAAAGTTACCTAAGTTTTAATTAACACTTAAGTAGGAATTGATTTATTTACGAGTTTTGGTATTAGTCTATGATGTTGTCATAATTTTGTTCTAATGCAAGAAAACGTATATCTTCTTCTTGACCGTACATGTCAGACTATAATTTCTACCAGCAGACTAAAATGCTAACTAAAGCACCTACCCGAAACATTGAAAATTAACGAGATGTCCTTACAAAACGTTACAAGATGGCTTCATTTCAAGCTGCCGAAAAGCATTTCTACTCTCTTATTAATTTAGGCAAATTAAATTTTCTGCGCACTCTTCGAAGGCTTTCCAGAAGGTTACAGCCATGACCCGGTACCTTCATCTTGGTATTGAGAGTTACTTGGCACCGAAAGATAAAGGGCTGCAATGTCTTACTATATGCTGAAGGCTATATTGTTTTTCAATTTCTATTGGTGAAGGAGAATTTACAGGTTTATTTATCACTTCCCTGTTTATGGTACAGTTTGGAGCTCTGATTTAGTACTTCCTTTACTTACTGTTTGTGATATTCATAGTTCATGAGTTTATTTATTTTTATTCATTAACTAACTTCAAAGAAGTGTTTCTGAATGTATTTTTAGGGTAAGAACAATTATTTTGATATTAATTCAGTCAAATCAAATCATTTATTTGTTGCAAAATAGGAACAAATTTGGTGTTGTACTGTAAGGTTTTAATTAATTTAAAACACAAAATGTCTAATCTACTGACGGCATTTCCTCGCTGGATCGTCAAACTCTTAAACGGCTTAACCTAATCTAATGTATTTTCAGTAATATACAAGAAGTAAGCAATTTGGATATATAATTAAAGCTAGTCAAAAGCGCTATTCTACTGCCAGAAAGCAGCGTGCTCGACTTACTGGGTAGCTTTACCACGTTGTATAGAAATGCTGATACGCTGTTTATTTTAGCAATAAATAATTGTAAATTGACTTGCCCAGTACGGTGCGATGCCGTAAGGTTAATAAACGATTTGATTTTGATTTGATTTTTTATCTATAACCAAATTCGGATAAAGCAAAAGATTAAACCGTCCTGTATTCTGTTTTCAATTTCAATTCGTGTTATTTCAATAATATTTACTGCCAAAGATTAAGAATTAACTTTATTTTTTATAATGTGTGTATAACCGGCTATCACTTACGTTTATTCTGTCAGTATTAGCCCGACATGTTTCAGCACAATCAGTGTGCCATTCTCAAGGGCAGGAACACAGCCAACGTTTTTATGCGTTTTTAGCCACCATTTTTCATATGTCCAAAAGCGTAATGCAATAAACTTTTAGTAGTTTCGAACATGTTTCTTGCTTGGATAGTCTTCAAAAGCGCTAGTACTTCATAACCCACGTCGTAGACTCGGTGTCATCTTGTCTATGCGAAAACTTCCTTGCAGCTTTTATAACTTTAAAGTTTACAAGTGTAGTTACTGAAAAGTACAGGCAAAGATTACTCAAACTTTAGATACCGCATAATAGCGTTTGTTGGGAAAATATTATATAAACTACAAATTGTAACCATTTTAAGTAATTGTTACTAAATGTTAAAATTACTAACAGAGGTCAAAATCCAAATCGAGTTGATGAGCGAACCTAATTAGTTAAAAACAGAAATTGGAAATATTTTGAGATATGTTTAAAGGCCTGAATATTAGAAAGTAGCAAAAGTTTTTTAGTAAGGATTAAACTATTGTGAGTCCACAAACAGTAATCTGTGGATAGGTAAGCACTAAAAGACGTGAGAACGAATAAAGCAGTATTATCTCGACACGTTTTCGGTGTATTTTACGACGTCAGGTCTCTCTATCTGGTCTATAATCTCATTTCACGCCTTTAAAACCACGTAGTACGGTGGTTACTTCAAGAAAATATTCTGTGCTGAGTCTGTTTGTTACATTATCTTTGAGCCAAATTTCTTGGCGTAGAAGCAGCTCTAAAAGTAATCGTGAAGTGTTACATGTGTTAATCTTTATTAAGCGTTTTTAACTTTGTTACATTCTTTTACCTATTCTTATATTTGTTCTATTGTAATCTACTATGTCCAGTTTTGATACAGCTATTTACTGTTCTGATGATAGAGACGGAAGAAAGCCATTTAAAGTTTTTAACTAAACAAGATATTCTAAGTAAAATACCCATTCAGTTTGGGCTTGTCTAAAAGTGTTTGATGAAACACAAGCTTGTTATAAAAATATTTATTTAAATAAAAACTGTTTCCTTTAGTCACTTAATTTCGATTTGACTTCACATTAATCGTGCGTACTGTTAAGGAATGGAATGGATTGCCTCCTACTGTGTTTCCTGAGAAATTTAACTTAGGCTTTTTCAAGGCGAGAGTGAACGGATTTCTTCTAGATCAACTTGCTACATCTTCGGCCACATCTCTTACCACGAGACGAGTCAGCCAATCGTAGAACTATCTAATTAAAAATTAAAAAGACAGAAACCTAATCCTACAGATAGTTGAATTACCTTCGAAACTCAGTTTTAGACAATAAAAACGGGTTCTTTTCCTCCAATAAAGCCAATTACGAGGGCGGTGGTCGCATGTGTGCTGAATGCCAATAATTGGAAGTAATCACCGCAACTAAGCTACTGGAGATCTACCAATATAACAAAGCGCATTCTACATGGTTACTGGTTATAAAGTAAATAAATATTAAGACACATTTCACACACCGTTGGTCAGCCCCATACTAAACCATTTATAGTTTGTATAATGAGCATACTTTATATCGATACATAACTAACGATTTAACGGTAAACAATTTTTTTTGTGGTAGGCAACTTATGCTAGGTCTATCTGTGAAAGTACCGCACGTAAGTCATTTATTTTGCCGTTAAACTATAGTGTGAATTTTTTTGTGGTAGGCAACTTATGCTAGGTCTATCTGTGAAAGTACCGCACGTAAGTCATTTATTTTGCCGTTAAACTGTAGTGTGATATTTTGATACAACTTATACGACTTTCGGATAGGCTACTTTTATGCCATGCTCAAGATAAGTATATTTCGTAGATTGTGCTTAATCAATAATTAGGCGGTTTGAAAGATTTTGTCTGTGTCTAGAATAAATGAGCAATATAGAAATTTATATTGAATGATTTCAGGAATCCTCAAACTCATGTTTTTTTAATTTAGTAAAATGGCTTCAAGTTCTTAAATTTTTACCCACGACGCAAAACGCCCCGTCGTTTTACGTCGTGGTTTTATAAGTTTGACGCGTCTCTCTCTCTCTCTTTCTCTCTCTCTCTCTCTCTCTGTGTGTGTGTGTGTGTGTGTATGTCTGTGTGTATGTCTGTCTGTCTGTCTTACTGTGGCATGATAGGTCCCGAATGGATAGACTGAATTAGATTTAGCTTTTTTTATTTTAAAGGAGTGGCGTAGTGAGAGTTCTTTGTTTTTTTTATCGAAATTGGACACTCTTCTATCTCACTGTTGGAATCGGCATAGCAAGCCAGCAGTTCTCCGAATTTCACCACGACATCAAAATTTCTTGCATTGTAACTTTTTGTCGTTAATTTTTATTTCAGGTCTACGTCGCGAAAGAATTGAATACGTATATGAATAATCTTTGATCCAGTTTCAAAACATAAAACTCGTTCATTCATATCGTCCAGTATCGTTCATTCGCGTCGTTCACTAGAGCCACTTTCAGCTGCATCCCAATTGGCTAATTCGATTGACGTTAGCGCAGCTGCCAACGATGTGAAAACTCTAGCGCGAGCAGGATTTTATACGGACGATCAAAGGATATTGATTGGCCTGCTTAAGCTGAGTTAGTGAGAATAAAGGCTTAGTTACGGTGGATTAGGGAGGAAAACGTGTAGATTATTGGTAACTTGCTTTATGTCTAGACTCTTGATACATTTAGCTGCGTTTTGTATTTTTTTCGTCATGTCCTTTACTTATTGTTTTTATAGATTGCATTATTTTATGCTTATAATTTTTTTCAAATAGTGTGTATGAGCAAGATTATGTACATTGTTATAGTATCTTTTATCAAAGAAGATAAAAAGTATAGTTAATAAATTAAAATTAAATACTTTGTAGTCGTTTTGTCCAAAAGACTGAAAAAAGTTTGCCGGGTCAGCTAGTCTTATAAAAACAAAAATATTATTCATAACACTAAAAGCTGTAAGTCTAATAACTCAAAAACTAATATGATTTTCCAGAAATAAAGCCTACAGTAGTGCTTACAATTGCTAATTAAATTAGTTCTTATTTATAGCGCTACTACAGTGATTAGGTGCAAGTTATTTTTAACTTTCAACCAAACCTATATAATAAATTATACATCCGTATCTTACACAAATAAATCGAATCAAAATATGTCAAATTAATGGTCAAAGTTGTAGGTTAATGGCCCAAGACCGTTATGTCCCAATGTCGCCGGTATTAGAATAGTTTGACATACTCGTAAATAAACCTTTTCTAAAACACCAATTCGATTTACGATTAATTCCTCAATAAGGTGATTCATGCAAAAGATTTATTTCATCAAATTACAAGATATAAAACACGCGTTTTAAAATGAGATTTGTAACTAGTTTGAGATTTACGAGAACATAAAAAAATGTATGATTTATTTTGTTAAATTTGTATACAGTTACTACATATGTTTAGCAGTTTTACATCAATATATTAACATGGTCTTTTATGTACTCAAGTTACGACTTCCAATTTTCAATAGTTTAGAAAATTATGAATGTGTTCGATTACTGAAAAGGGTTAATTTGAAACCTCAAGCAATCATTTCTCTTTGAAAAACTAAACTAAACTGTTAAAATGTAGCATATTATGACAAGATGAATTGAAATTCGTGGACTAATATATTTTAATAACTATATATTTAAGATCTCAATGCTTTTGACTAGTTTTCTTTGGATTGGTTAATGTTTTATACCAATATTATATTAACTAAGGTACTTTTATAATTACGAGTAACTTTTATAATTATTATCATTGATTTCGCTTGTAGTTTAGGTTAATAAGGTGATTTGATGCTACTCGTAGTACCGAAGTTAAGCAACGGTCGATGCAGACAGTCTTTGGATGGTCACGAAAGTCTGTCATTTAAAAAGTGACATTAAAATTCTAGTGACACGTTAAATTGCAGGTCCTGTCTTATGTCAATTGCCTGAGTGTGGATTGAAGGCTCACGACACTTTCTCGAGCTTGACCACTTAGCTCATTCGAAATAAATATCACTATCGAATTTATTCAAGATATCTATACCTAATGTGAAGAAACGTATCCTTTAATTAATTGGATCACTTTGAAGGATATCCTCTTACACGTTTCCATTTGGGTAAACACGAAAAACCACTTCCTCTATTAGTGCCCATGATAATTCTGCAGCAATTAAACCTGGAAAGGAAGTTGGATGATTGCTCGGCGTATGGCGAATCAGTTTAGGTTTGATAGCTTTTTGTTTTGGTTTTGACCTTGAATATATATTGATACCTGCTTTGTGATTATATTGTGTTGCGACCCTCTCGCAATGTCTCGCAGCGACACGTACAATTAATTATTTGGCCTCTCAACGGACACTTAGCACGATACTGAGGATAACCGTAAAAGAAACACTTTACTTTGTCAATCACTTTTTATTGATAGAATCACCGTTATGGTCGGACTCTAGCAAGCGAATGCCCGACCGAACTAAGTCTCGTTACACCACAACTTGAGTCAAATGAGCGTCTGTGAATATATTTCGCTAATAACTGTCAGTTTGAAGGCGGAAGTCAAACGGGCGTCCCTTCAAACTGGCAGTCAATAAATAGTCATTTGACCTACTTATATTTATAGATATAAATTCAAAATGACTAAATTAATTAATGTTTGTGCTATGTTGGTAACAATTGCCTGCCGTATCTTGCCTTGTTTTACGAATATTTTCATCTTATACTGAAACAAATTAAATGTTAGTTTAGGATGAAAATCTATAAGAATTCTTGTAAATTGATAAATAATCTTTAAGTAAATTGAAACCGTACACACATCAATACATTTGTAGTGGGTTACCCCTCTTAAATGTATTGATGTGTGGTGAACACCATGATAAGTGTAAAATAAATTAAAATAATAGTTTTTTCTCAATCATTGCTTTGTTAAAGGTATGTACCATTGCGATGTACTTACATAAAATCGCAATTTTTGTGTTTGTGATAAAAACATTATATTGTAAAAACGAGGTAAAATATCCCTAAAATTGTATTATTTTGTCCCTTTGATAAGTCCTAAACTTTTACCAACTTAGCGTGAACTGGTGAGCTGGGGTGAGGAAGTATTAATCATTTAAGTTAATGAAAAAGAGAGAATATATCAATCTTTTGTCTCCGCGCGTGACGGAGAAGGGAAATTAAGAGCTGAAAAATGGGGTGGCCATTATGAAAATTATTATTTGTTTCTAAATAAACGGTGCATTTAGGGAACGAAGTTGGGTGAAGAAATATCGCCACTTTGTTTAGATTAAATATCCCGCCAGATAGCGGCTGAATATCTTTCATTTACCGCTTCTGTACCTGCCAATAGGCTGATACAATACAAATTTTATGTAGGAATCGATGTAGTCAATCGTGGCTCAATGTTACAATGTACGTATGCGTTACACTCTGGAAGCCTTTTTACGAAACGTTAAAGTAAAAAACATAGTTCATATCTGAGCTAGTTCTAATGTTCAAAACTAGATGCCGAGAGAAAAGAGATGCATACATACTGGCAGATCTTTATTTCTGAGCTTGTTGAATTTCAATTATGTGAATCTTGGCATGAAGTAAGTATAGGCCATGTTTTATCCTGACATAGCGTATCAACTTGTTGTCTGTTACATTATACTAACTAACGTGTTTGGCGGCTTGGTAATTTATTATATACCTCAAACAATGTTTTGGAGTATTTGTTTTAAGACTTGTGTTTTTAGTTGTTTTCGAACATGACTATAAAATATTTTAATAATATTTTCTTAACCTGCGCAAATACATTCAAAAACGGAGCCCTAAAATTACAACCTCTTAAAACATGAGCAGGTTTGATTCCCGAACGAGAGGGTTGAGCGTTTACTCAAATTTTCGCTGCGAGCGATGGGCGATTGAAAAATTGTAGCGATCGCTGGAGCTTACGTAATATCTGCCCTCATGGCCGCAGGGCGGGCGGGACACGGGACGGGGTTTAGGAGGCATAGGGCGGAGCAAGGATAAGCGAAATATTTGGGCGGCAAATATGGGACTAGTGCGAGTAAACGGTGATATTATGGAGCTGCGTCATTTTAAGAACGGTTTTGATGAAACCGTTAGTTCTTGTTTTTAGTGGATCAAGTATAAATTTTACTTATTATATTTGGATTTACATTGAAAGTTTATGTAATAAAAAAATATTTTTTAGTATACCATAAACGTCGCTGGAAAGACCAGGTAGAGGAAAGCCCGTTCTAATTCCAGGCCACCCTGTGGCAGAAGCCGGCACAAGCCCGAGAGGAGTGTCACTTCTAGGTATTGGAGGCCAAGATCCATGTCGGTTTATCGCACCAACATATTTAGTAGGTACTTAGTTAGCCATAGTTAGTTAGTCGTTAACTCTTTAACAATACGCTGCTTTCACAAAATTGTGTTCTTTTTCTGAGCTTTTTAATATTTAGTACCTGGTTGACCGAGCTTTACTCGGTATTTTTTTTTAATATGACATTTTCTAAGTATGATTCCTAGCTAGATCGATTTATCGCCCCCGAAACCTCCTAAATACTAAATTTCATGAAAATCGTTGGAGCCGATTCTGAAATTCCAATTATATATATAATTGCTCATTTAAAGATATAAGATAAGATAGCATGATTCGAGTACAGTGAATCATATCTAGTGAAAAAAATTATCATATCTAGTGTCTAAATTTAAGACACCATTGAATAATTCCTCTTATTACGTATTTTTATTAGTCACCTACATCCATTAGTTACTACGTACTCAATTAGAAAAAAAGTAGAAGACAATAAACACAGACAGACAATACATAGCCAATAATATAGGGAATGGAATCGGATTAACTCTACACACAGCAATGATGTTTGATATAGAAGCTTATATTGGACTAATCAGTTGCTGGACATGAAAAGGATCTGAAAACCTATACTTTATATCATAGGCCGAAAACAATGAAAATATTCTGTCCTCGATATTTATGCATTTGAGTTGTTTACATAGTTTAAACAGCTCAGACCGAATTAAGAGAAGATGATCATGCAATTATCTCTAATTATTTTTATGACTTTAATATTGTGTATTACTTTGAAATATTATATAATTAGACAAAAGTCTGCAAAAGAATAATTTGTATTACTTTTCCAAATGTATAATTTTGTTTCTATCTCCAATTAAGAATTTTAATTTATATTCGATTACCTACTGATATATCTATTCCATATTATTTTTCCATTGTATTTATGGTTATTTCCTCTCCATGCTTTGTTTGCCTCGCAGATATCGCCGACCGACTTGTACACTACTTTTAAGTTGTTTATTTATTTTTCTCTCTGTTTTGTATTTCCTTTTGTGTTGCAATAAAGAGTATATCTATCTATCTCTCTCTGCTGACAGACGTGTAAAAAAAAATGGTTGCCTGCAAAGTCGGTTTTACGGGCGAAGATTTGACGTGACAACGTCTGCCGCGTGCTGCGCGCGCGGCAGACCGATCATAGTTGAGTAGGAGAGAGACGCAAGGCATTCGGCGGGCCTCTCTCTCGTTCGGTGACTCATCGTAACGTTACCGGGCGTTACACTTTTTCATAAGTGACTCCCAGCCGCAACCTAATTTAAGACGTTGTCACGTCAAAATGTCTTGATGCAAGATTGACGTATCACTTAGATTTATTGGTCCAAGCTCACTCTCCCAGTCTCGTGTTTTATTTTCCCCATCGGTTGCTGGCTTTGACGCTCTACCCCTTTATGAAGGCTTCGGACGATGGAAAATTTAAACAAATGGTGCCCATGCGGATTTAAATAATAGTATTGACTAGTGATTTTAGCCGTTTAGTGTTGACGCTTTATAAAGTTGCTAGGCGTAAATGAAAGTACTGTGCATAGAAGTGTAGGTATATTTTTATTTTGTGACCATAAAATAATCATTCCTATGCATAAAAGAGTGTTTAAATCGTTTGTATCAAACTAAAGTTCGTAGTAACCTACGTCAAATCGAGATACATTTTTTGTCTATTTTTGGTCTCAGAGCCTTAACCAGGAGTATCTGAATACAAAATTTAAATCAATTCGTCTCAGTCGAAAAAAGTAACAAACAAAGGTATATATAACACACTAGAAATTAATCACATAATTTTAACTAACTTGTAATTTATTTTCCTGCAGAAATGATACTTAAAACTTCTCCGTCAAGAATGTAAGTTTGAATTAGAATATATAGAACTGTACCACATAAAGTAAAGATATAGATAAAGCAGTTAATAAGTTACATTTTAACTTTTTACTCTCTTATAGATTATTCATTTAAACTCAATTTATTTATTAATTTAACTCACACTCAAACAAAACGAAAACGAAACGATGATGACTCAGTCGGGCATATGGCCGTCTCACGTCCCGAAGGCCCCGAGGTCGTAGGTTCGATCCCCACCAATGAATTGGAGATTTTGGTGAAGGAAAACATAGCATACTGCTTTGGTTTCCCATACGATCTGCATCTAACAGTGTGTTCCGGCAGCATTGAGAGCTAGTTATTCCAAACTAGGCATGCTTCACCTTAGGCGAGAGTGTTGCTCACTCGTGTGATTACGCGTTCTGTTAATCAAATACCTAGCTGTAAGGAGTAAAAAATAATAGTAGTTAAAAAAAACTAAAAAACACGCTTATTTGGCCGTTTTAAGTGAGTCAAAATCGCGCCCAAAGAAATCGGTTACAAACAAACATACAAATATACAGGTGAAGCTAATATAAAGCGTGTAAAAACATTCCATTAGCCACAGCAAAAGTCATCTAAATATTGTAAAACCGGAACACATGTTACCATACCGTCTCCTGGGATAAGAATGCACACATTTATGCATTTACATAGGTCTCAAAGAGGGTAGCCAAAGAAACATATTCGGCCAAAAACCTCTCAGACATTCTAATGAGGCACGTTATTTTGTTAAGAATGGGCTTTAGGATGCAGAATATGGTCGCTGAGAATTATTTTTAGATAGCACTTAGTTGAAGTGCTTTCGTCTTCCTTAATTTTCGTATGTTAACATTTTAGTCTGAATCTTAATGAAACCTTTTTCTGTCTCTCTCATTTTGGTGCTATGTTTTAATGATAGACAATTTTAAGTAAAATGTTTGACATCAGAAATCAAGGTCCTTCAATTGTTTCTCAATAGAATTTTAGAAACAATTGAAGGACAAATTAATTAAAACATTATCTGACAGAATACATAGTTTCAGAATGTTCAGCCTAATTATATGAACACAACTGGGGCTCTCGCTTTTTTTAAACTGAATAGGTCCGCGCTTGACCACAATTCACCTGATGTTAAGTGACATTGAGGTCTACGATGAAGCGCGCTTATCTAGAAGGAACCGGTTCACTCTCGCCTTGAAAATCGCTAGATTAAAGTCATTGGGGAACAGGGAATTCGGCAGGAAATTCCAAAGTTTGGCGGTTCGGACAACAAAGGTGGAGGCAAAACGCTTAGTGCGTGCTTTAGGTACCTCAATTGTAAACCGATGCCACCTTGACGTTTCCCTGCTCGTCCGATAGTGAAAGGGGACGGGGGGAATTACTTCATGTAATTCATTCGCACACTTGCTTCGGCCCATTCAGCCTACAAGATCACACGTAATGACCATTCAGATGCTATATCTTCTTCTTCTTGTGGTCGAGCTCTGGTGGTGAGAGTATTCAAGCCTCCCCGAAGGCCTCTGACTTGACTTAACAACTGCTTTTTCCTAGACTAACAGCCAGGACCTACAATTTAGTGTGTCATCCAACCTACGGTAGTGCCCAGGTGAAAATGCCGGTTTAAAAGACAGTCTTATGCATGGTTACCCATCCAAATAATTTTTACAGAATAAAAGTTACGTTTTCTAAAGAACCGCATCAACCCTTGCTTAATTTCGATGCTCGCGTCAGATCACCTTAGTTTGCCGAGCTACATCTCTCGTACATTCAAAAGACCAATGATAATGATGATAACTAAGAGATATAACACTCTCAAAGCCATATAACTATAATTTTTCCAAAGTAAATAATCTGACTCTATATAGAATCAGAGCCAATATCTTATCAAAAAAGCCAAATCTAATCGATCAAATTCTGTAGATAAATTGAACCAGCGTCTGAATCGAAATTTCAAATAACGCTAGCTAAAATCTCCTAGCTTTCGATCTAGCTCTTTTTTCGCCAACCATCTATTACGTGGTCGATTGAAAACGTTAAGTAGTCCATGACCTATCACAATTTTATAAAGGGAAACATGACTCACCTTTAATACGGCTTTTAAATAGGCTTTTATACGATCAAGAACGAAGGGCGACTTGTGTTCCATAGATGTTAATCATAGTAGTGACACGAACAGTGGTAAAACTATAAATAACGTAAATTGGAATTTGAAATGGAAAATTTGTTAAAGACATTACTTGACTCATGACTCATGCTTTTAGTTATTTTAGGTAGATCGAGTAAGAGATCTAAAAATGGTTTTGGAAAGCTATATTATTTTCATTAAATAGTACTATTTAAAGTGTTAATACAATATTTTTGCCATTACACATTAAAAAAAAAAAAATGAGACACATTTCACACGCGGCTCCATACTAGAGCATTTATAGTTTGTATTATGGTTGCTAATACAACTGATATACTTTATTTCGATACACATCTATCAACCAGACAGACAGCCAACAAATTTAGTTTATCACAAAGATGTTGGCCGTGTCGGGAATCGAACTCGACCCGATGGTTGGCAGTCCGGTATGGTAACCAAAACGCCAACGACGTCATCATATTATTATATCTAATGTATAGACATAAGATAATATACTGTCAACATTCGCAGAAGTATTTACTATACTGTTATGAAAACATTTCATAAAATCGTTACACGTGCCAATGAGAAAAACCTTAACATTTTCATACGTTCACACATTTCATTTGATTCAGTCAAACACAGCGAAAATCCGTGATTTCTCTTTCAGATTCAATATTTACGAAATATTTCTGTCGTTTTGTCGAAACAGCAGCGAATAAAAAAATACTTGTACATCAAACGAGATCAAGGTTTTTCTGTTTCTCCCCCAAGCGTGGTCCTCTAGTTTAAACAGTTCACGTAGCTTGCATGCAATATTAAACAGAATGCACTCACCCTCCTCTACCCTAGTAGGTATAGTTAGAGAGGCACTAGTTAATTAAGGAAAGGTATATTGTGGTATAAAGTTGTTAGTTAGTCTAACAACTTTATAATTAAACTATAGCTACCATATGTGTGTGTATATATTTATATATTTATTTTAAACATGTCTGTAACAATTTTATTCAATAACATAGATATTATTATTGTTTATTTTTGGGTAAGAACATTTGCATTGAAATATATTATGTTTACATAAATACATTGTAAATACCGAACATGTAATACTGTAGGTGTATTGGTTTTGTAGTGAGAAATAATGTAGTTAGCTATGGTTTTATTATTTTTCTTTCTGATCTTTTGTGTTAGCTTCATTCATTTAATTGTGTGGTCATCATAGAAAAAAATCATGTTTGATGTATATTACTAAAGAATAATAAAAAAATATCTACAAAAACTTAAATAATACATAACATATTTACTTCTACTCAATTATATACATACTTGATGATACCAACTGTATTATTAAATTATAAGATTGATAGCATTGTAATAAAAAATTAATTTACATTATAAAAAGTATGTTGAATTTTTTTATTTTAAAAATAAATGTTTGTAAAATCTTGTTCTAACTTACATGTGAGTAATAGATAATAAAGGCTATATTTTTTTTTTTTTTTTATATTGTGGTATTGGCACACAACCCACACTGGAAGACTGTTGCCCAGGACAGACAAAAGTGGAGGGATGGTAGGGAGGCCTTTGCCCGGCAGTGGGCTGATTTATAGGCTTAGATAGATAGATATTGTGGTAATTTTGAATGTGGAGCAGAGTATGCAACCTGAACCCTTAATGTTTTCTAAATTGTTGTTGACATAAATGTTATTTTATACTTGAAAACTCTAAAGATAAAGGTTAAAGACGAAGATAGTTGTAAAATATGACGAAGATTAATATTATAACGATTAGCTTTCTGGAATCAATATTTTTTCTTTCATGTAAGTAATATATGGCTTTCAAATTTAAGATATTAATAGTCTAAATTTCATTCACGCATACTTTTAGCACCTTTGTAAATTAACCAATGCCTCTCTGTGTAGGAGTACATCGGTAGGTATTTACACCGAGACAGCGCAGATACATGACTTGTGCTAAACACGAGTGCGGGGGCACTTTCTGTAATCCATTTAATTAAATTCATACACTGACGCTTGACGAATGAGTGAGCATTGACTTTGAAATAGGTAATGAGAGACCGAAATTTGCTTCATGAACGGAATAAGCGTTATTTTAACTAATAAATAAATAATATGTTACAATTCTGTATAGAACTAAGGAGTAAAAGTTTCAAATAATTCGTTAAAAACAAACATTAAATTTGCAGACAAAACCATTGCTAGTTAATGCCGTTAATGTGTTTTTAACGGAATCTCACGTAAACTAACATCACTTTTCTATATAATTGCTTAGTATCAATGTAATCAATTTAAAGCAAACATAAAGATTATAGATACAGTTAGTATAGTAATACTATACGATAACAGTTAACAAAGTACAGTATCTAGTTAGTTTTACGGGTAGTAACCCGTAACACTACCTAGATACTGTACTTTGTAAACTGTTATCGTAAGGCATATTATATATTTACACGAAACAAACGGTCACACTTACTTAAAAACGTTGGATATACGTCCAACGGGTTTCAACGCATTAAGAGCGTCATCATCGGGGACGAGCTGCACACGGACTGTCACCGACGAGATCCGCGCACAGACGCCGAATAAGTGTGACCGTTTGTTTCGTGTAAATATAACTTTATAGATACTTTTATTTATAACCAACATAATACACTCAATGTGATAATGTATAATCATAATGTAAAACAATCATATAAAACACTCAAATAAAACTTAACCTACAAAAGTCCAGGGGTAGAGGAAAAGATGCCCAAAATGCTGGCAGCATTGCCACGTTGGATGGCAATGCTTAGTTTCTGACCTACCTATTACATACTTACATTTAAATATAATTTATCACCTAATGAATAAATATGACTCATTTGTGCTCTTCCAGTACTCGAACGTCCGAACTGTCCTTAGCTATGTTGCATCTCCAAAAGCATTAGCACCAGTAAGATAATGGTCAGTCCATACAATACGAGTGCATCCCACGCGGCGCATCATTATTCAGTATGGCACAAATGTCTGTGTTTTCCGACATGCAAATGAGCCGTTTGTACGAGACAAGTCTACTGGAATACGTAGTGGAATACAGGAACATGGTAAAGCTAGAAATTACGGCTTTCAGACATTTTTGTAGTAATGGTAAAAAACTTAAAAATAAATCAGTAGATGCTAAACAAATATGCTTTGCAGTGTAATGTTTGCGTTATTTTGTAAGCTAATCAGCCTAGATTAAAAAGCCTAGTATTAAAGATTTGAGTATATAAAGTGCTTAGATCTTTTCTAAATAGACTGTTTTTTAGTTGCGTTTAGTTTTTTTTTTCTGTTTTATAGTAATTTATGTAGGTCACAAAGGCTACAAAATCACTAAACTACTCCGTGTTCTTTAAGAGTGTTTTTTTTAACATAAATAAAAACTTTAAATAAACTACAGTATTACAATAATAAGTGGGAACAAGCGCTTAACTTACAGAATATTACTTAACTTACTGCTGCTTAGTACTACTAGTTACTTTTTAACTGACTAGCATCGTTTACTTTTCAGTTCTAAATAATATAAGCTCAACGGATTACGATGAATTGCTCTCTAGACGCAAACGAGGCATAGCCAGAGCACTGTTTGTTCTCGTATCATTACACTGTTTTCATCATACATAGCATTGTTTGTACAATGGGTACTGTATTTAAGTGGATTACACCCCGCAATGGACGGGACTCTAGTTTTTATGACCGTTTAGTTTTACTACGAAAGGGGGATGGATGGGTACTTTTCTATGCTCAATGGAAGGGTGTTATTTATTACTATTGTTTGTAACGACTGAAGACAATAGACATAAATAACTTGAAAATTGCTCTGTGCTTAGATTTGTGTGCGAATGTCAGACTTTAATTGTTGGCTTACGTTGTTTGTGGAAACCTTTGATTGTTTGCGACGTTCGCTGTTAAAAGCTTTTGGTTTAATCAAGGCTTTTATTATGAGAAGTTAATACATGTATATGAAAGCAGCTATTCTGAAACGTAATGAATGTTATACAATCTTGATGCTATAAACCAAGAAATGTGCTTTTATCCAACTCATTCAAAAGAAAGAAATGTTCATATTGTGTAATTTTTTATTCTAGTACTTATCAATAAGGTAACTTATAATTTACTAGTGTACTTGCTTAGTGCAATGTTTACCTTCTTAATCCAGGATAAAAAGTTGGCTATTAGTAATGCCCATGCCTAAACTAGCATAAGCAGCCCACTATACGATCCCTTTGCTGAGACATAAAGGCCATGTGTGCCACGCTGGCCAAGTGCGAGTTGGGGGATGACACACGTTTTTGGATATTGTGGTCCTCAAACATGCCGGTTTCCTCACGATGTTTTCCTTCACCGTAAAGCGTGCGCAATAAAGGTCTAAAACCTAAAAACAATTGTTTATCTATCCGAGTGAACGTGACACACACACACACACATATGTATGTTGACCTTTAGAATATTAGTACAACAGGATGTAGTAGAACCTCCTACTCACGTTTTTTTATTTGAGTTTGTAGCGCCTGTAGTAAACTTATATAGTGTCAAACTAGATCTGTCAAAAAGAAAATAAACGGTTGGATCTATTATATCATATGCTTACTAAAATTGTTTTTTTCCCTCTAGATAATTGTATTGTGAAACCTAGTGTGAAGGACAGAGTCCCCCGAGTTTACTAACACTGAAATTCTATAGGTACTTATATTATAATTTCTAAACTCGGTGTAACCTAAATTTAAGTTTCTGTGACAAATAAATGATTTATTTATTATTTATTAACAGTAAAGCTGTACAAAAACTTACTTAAAATGTATACTAGAAATAACAAACCCAGTGTAATGAAGTGTCGAGAGCGAGACGTTGCTTCGTGGAGCTTGAATGATGTGCTGCGCTTAGATTGAATTAACGCTGCATTAATAAGATCTAAATATCTGTTAGCTTTATACCATCTTGCCTTGGTTACAATCGTATGTATAAGTTTTAGAGTAATAAGTATGGTGGTAAATAAGGCATCTTTATTTTTAACACAAATATAAATTAATCATATATTTGCAAAGGTATTTATATAAAGATATAACTAGCTATATAACTAGCTGACCCGGCAAACGTTGTTTTGCTTTATAAATAGATAGTAGCCGATTCTCAGACCTACTGAATACGCATATAGAATTTGGTAAAAATCAGTTAAGCCGTTTCGGAGGAGTACAGTAACTAACATTGTGACATGGAAATTTTATATATTAGAAGATAAAAAACAGATTACATTAGTGTATTATAGTTACAATTTATCCTTATATTTATGTAGGTACTGCAAGAAACTGAGCGTGTTCCTCAGAACTAAGCGAACTTGTATATCTTATAAAATCTACTTAAACACAAGTATTTACAAAAAAATATCTGCACTTATTAAAAAAGAAATTGACTTTACAAAGTTCAATAAAAGTTTTTTCATGGCATCTATTTAGTAGTTAGGCTTGCGCTTGACCGCGGATGTTACGTGATGCAGTTGTGGTCTAGGATCTATCGCGCTTACCTAGAATAAATCTATTGACTCTCGCCTTGAAGACAGTAAAGTTATAATACAGTGGGAACAGTCAAGTTCCGGCAAGGAGATCCACTGTTTAGTTGTCTGCACAATAAATGTCTTGATGATTCATACTGACTGTCAATTTTAGATCACGTCTTGTATCATCTTATTTCGTTTGAGCTTAGTTGCCAGGCTCTGGCGTCAAGAGTTTTATAGCCGCCTTAAAACCTCTGATGAAACATGAATGAATTTTACTATAGGAGTAGCTTTGAAGTAATTTATGGTAGTTGATACCACCACGTCGCAGCTATGTAATCTACAGAGGAAGGCTAGAAATAAGCTAGCAAAGGCGTCTTAATACAAATCTAGAGCACGTCGACTCGTTCCTGTATATTTTATTCATATATCGCTGCAGATTGCAGTCTGCACCGATCTATGTATTACATTTCTTGAGGCGATTGCACAAACATGTCCCTTCTAAAGAACTTATTTACGTTTGAACATCAATAATAAAAAATATTTTGAAGTTTCTCTAAGCGATAATTCTGCCAATTGTGATACACTATTTTTATTTTTGTTTAAAAAACTTTTGTGTCATAAAGAATTACTTACCTATCTATCTATCTTAGTTTGAAAATGATTTCGTGTTATTTGGAAAATGGATTTAAATTTGGTAGTAGGAAAGCGCTATTAATTAAAAGTTATTTTGCACGAGTCCGACTTGCATTTTCCGATTTTTATATTTTTGTTTCTATTAATTTAACGAACTGTTGCTTTCTATCGAATTAACTACTTTTACCAGGTCTACTAACAAAAAGTTTGCTATGTGTCTGTTTATTACAATAAATTCCTACCAAAAACTTTCTTAAACTAGCAGCCTTCGTAACACGTTCGCACATAATTTGTAGACACACAACCGTTAGGGTCCGTCTACGGAAACTTTAATATTGCCGGGCCAAGAAACCGCAAAACTTACTCCCAGGACTAAGCCTTTCATTAACTCCACGACTTCGCCTCCATACGTAAATCCGGGATTACTTCTGACTGATCCACTTGAAGACTAGCAAGACTATTTTTGTTGGACTGCCTGAGAAAATGAAACCGTTGTCATCTCATATAACCATAGCTAAATATAAAACTGCTTCTAAATTCGGCTCATGAATTTCGAAAACACGCAAGAATGATTATTTTATCGCTAGCTTGCACATTTTGCTGCTATGAACAGCTAGTTTAACAGACGCCTGCAAAGTTCTGCATGGCAATAACGCGCATCTAGTGCCTACTATCATTTTTCTAGCAGGCGTTTTGTCGCTTATATCTTAAGGTTGTTTGGCGGTCTTATCATACACTACAATGTGGTTTATTTTTATAGGTCGTTCAAGGCATCTTGGTTTGTTAACTGCAATGTACACATTTTTGCTTTGACTCACTCACGGCTTACGAGTACTAATATCACTTACTTATCATACTGGGACGGTATTTACTGCTTGTTTGTGGTTAAGTAGTTGTTGTGTGAGAAACTAATGAAAAATGCAAGAAATATACTTAAAAACCTGGTCCAAATTTTTCATAGTAACATCAGAAGATTATTCTGAACTAGTATGATACGTCCGTATAGCTAAGAGCACAAACAAATCTAGATAGCGTTGTATTTTTTTTGCATTGCCACTGCAATATGACAAGGCAAAGCCGTGAAAGCTTTGTATAAGCTTTCGCCCTACTTTGTGAACACATGTCACACATCCGGGCAGAATGCATAACGCCTGCACAATTACAAATAGCTAGCAACAAAAACGCGCTAATTTATGCAAGAACGGAAGGGGGCGAGCGGGATGGTTGCATTAAAATTTGAACGTTGTCAGGTGCTAAGTCCATAATTTCCCTGGGGAGCAATCCTGGATAGCATTTTAAGGGTATATGAATGGCAGGTCTAATTTCTACCGTCGGTCGTCTTCTTTAGACCCAACAGGACCCTCGTTTGTAATTGTTTTGACCGTGAAATCTTGAGTAATTTCAAGTTTGAGACAGTCTAATGTTTATGTGAATTTATAATTTCGTGGTGGAATATTAAGCTATTTCGTTGAAGCTAAAATAAGAATTATGCAGTTTTCTAATTATTTTGACTTAGTAACTTAACTTATACTCATAATTTTTTTCCTTTTTTTCCAGGTAATTGGATATGATCATATAAATAACACCTAGTACCAAAAGAAAGAAGATTCGCATCCTTAACGAAATGTTGCTGTAAAGGTACCGTAACAAATGATGTTCAATATCTTTTAGTACTAAAAAATATAACGCCAATATCGATGTGTGATAATAATCAAATGCTTTATAAAATGATAGTTTTGAAATTCAATCTCCTAAATCTTTGAATAAGACTTTGAGACTTTCGAAGCAAGAAATATTACAGTGCTGGTTGTGGCGTCACAATTTAGTTTAGTAGTTGTATTATTTTCATTGGATCGTACCCTCGGAGCTTCGGAGGGCAGATGAAGTTTCATGTCCGACGCGTAACGAACCTTCATACGTACTAACAATGTACTGTCAGATATAGAAATGGTTCGATAAAGATAAATGTATATTAAATACAGTTTTCATTTATATTAAATTTGGCGTTGAAACATGAATTTAATTTAAATTTCGTATAGCTCTTCTTTGTTTATATTTTAATATAACCATCAGAAGATATACCTAACATAGAAAAATTGTTTAAATCTTCTGATTCGGTTGTTTATAATGATCTTCTTCAAAAAACTCAAAAACATTCGCTAATCCCCGATGCAAACCTTTATTGTTTGAAATGTGTGTTTGTTAGTCTAGAGTGTTCTTATATAAATTTTATGAATATAGGTCTCATTAAGGGCCGCCGTCACAAGGTGCCGTGATATGTGCAACTTTGTACCCTGTCACAAAAAAAAGTTGCGTCGGAGGTTTACTAGGTATTTTTTTAATTTAAATATTGAAATATAGTAAGCCATATCTCATTAAAATGAAACTCGTGTTTTGATTGCAAGTCGTTTGAAATTGAATTTACTAAAGTTATTTTAAACAAATATGTACTCGTCTGTACCTAAAACAGCTAAAACTTCTCAATGGTCATTTGCTTAGAGGGAGTTGATACGAAGTTAGTGTAGAGCGGCTTTCGAATAACAAGAATATCGAAGGCACAAACTATTGTAACTTTCATACGAATTTTGTACGTGATCTTGACCAAATTGATGTCAAAACCACATCTCCCTGTTGCTTAAGAAAATCTCTCATAAATAAGTTTTAGGAGATACCAACGAAATCTTCCCTAGTTGAGAGAAAACTTATAATTTCGAATTACATTTCTAAACGTATCAACTTCTTATAAAAACAATATCGGGTTATTATTAATTTATATCTAGTAATTGATTGGTCAATTCATGCTCTATTGATTAATTACTCGTATTTGTAGATTAAAACTTAGCTTCAATATTAATTGTACCAAAAATAATACAAGGTACAAATTGAAAGACCTTGAGATAGCCCAATTTTATGATGACAACCCGAGCTCGCTTTTCTAGGCGCGAGATTTCTCTCCACCCCAAATAAAGGAAAAATGGAAGACAATGAAGACTAAAATGTACTCTATTATATCTATTTGTTGCCTGTTGTCTGTCTACCTCTATGTTCCCTATTATATACTTTTATGTAAATGCGTGTAATTATTATTAATTTATGGATCGTGCGTGACGTCACAGCCAGCCTCAACGGAAGACCAGCGTTGGTTGCTCTCCAGCAACCAGCACTATGCTGAGTTGAGGCTGTGTTGTGACAAATTAAAGTTTACTCACCTTATTTATCTGTATATTACTACTTGTTACTAAGTGTTTTACTTTATTGGCATAATAAATAATATTCTTTCTTTTTTTGTTTCTAAAAATAAATCGAGATCATTACGCTGACCGCAAACCTTCTAGTAGTCTGTAAGTTTGAAAATCACAACAACGCCAGTCGACTGAACATCCTGTGGTCACGACACGGCCTCTGGGATGTAAAGTGCGACGTCGAGGGAAACTTTTGCATGTGGATTGTTGCAGTACAGCCTAACGAACCAGGCTTGGTCCCGGCTACAAAGTTTGTGGACTGCTTTAATGGATAGTAATGGTTAGGAAATGAAGCTCTGGTATCTAGTCTGTAATGCTAATGTTTATGTGAAAATGGTACTTAGCAAGACATTAGATTAATATTAAAAAAAACAGTTTTTTATTCGGTACATTTCATTGTTTTACTTATCTATTGAATCGATATATTAAATCTATAGTTAGTTCCTTTTGTGTATGTATTTAACATGTAGCGCCTATGTATCGTGTATAGTAATTAGTTAGTTAAAAGCTAATATAATTATATGTAAAGCTAAATCAATAAAAATGTATTTATTTTATTTGAAGGTTAATTGCGTTTGGCAAATAAAATAGTTTTTTTTATATTTTTTTAGTTTAAATTAACCAGCAAAAATCAATGGATTGTGAAACAAAAGGAATAATTAACAATGCCGGTGGCACTGTCCGTTGGTTTCGTACTTTTGTGTTTTCATCCTGAACGTAATGGATGGCTGGTGTCGAAATACAGAATACCTACTCTATTGTGCTGAAAATATTTTGAATTGCATATTAATTTGGATATTTTTGTTTCTTTGTAATTGTATCATTGCATAATTCGATATACCGCTTTGCATCAATCCACATTTTGCACGTTTTACTATCATAACGTAAAAAAAAATATAGAGGTATACTATACTTAGATAATAAAAACAATATTTAGAGTTAAAATGACAGACATAAATAGTTGATAGTCGTTCTACCTAAACAGGTACATACAATAGCAACATAAAACAGACTTTGAACTAATAGTTCTCAAAGTAGTTAAAGTGGACCCCCACGGGTCCACTAAAACAGAAATTCGAAGCATTGACACGACAAAAAAATATACCGTATACGATTACTAAGCGGGCACGTATTACCCTCGTTTTACTTCATTCTCATCATATTCTTATCTTCTTCCAAGCCAGTACGCTCTGGACAGAGCAGTCGTGGTCGTCAATAAGTAGTGGTGGAGGGGACAAACAGTACACGCCTCACTTCAATTCATTTGTCAATGTACGTATGAATCCAGCACTGGCACGCTGAATTCAAAAATAAAAAAATTTAGGGTTGCAATCAATACATAACTGACTGACGATAACATTGTATGCAACTGCACGGGGTTCACTGGAATCTAAATATGACAAAAACAGTTTGGGAACCTGTGTTTTAGACAGGGCTTTGCTCGTCGAGCTGAAAAATCTAGTGACCCGATTAGACTCATCGACCGTCCGCCATTCCGATCCGAAACTTGGATTAATAACTTCCAATTTTAGCTTCCTCGTTATAATCAAATCGGAAGGAATTCTTCTGCAGGGGACCGATTCCGATTGCTTTCAGTTTTTAATTAGTTAACTCGACGATTGCCAAGGGGTGACGGACACGACTTTTGCGAGTTAAAATTAGAAGTTTGTTGCTCATGCTATGAATTTCTTTGATTTGGATTGGGGTGAAACTTAAACAATGATTTGATTCGTGGGAATTTTGGCAGACATTTCACAGAAACTCTGTCTATAGGATTTTTACGCCGGTTTTTAGCCTTTGAATACCTAATATACTCATATTTTTATCATGAGTAGGTAATGGTAGGTATCGTTTACCACATCTTGTCAGATGAAGTATGCTATCATTTTTAGTTATATACAAAATATATACATTAAACAAAAAGTCTGAAAATTAAGGATGTCACAATTTGCGGCCTTATTTCTTTAAGTGATTGCTTCCAATCAACCTTTGGATTAAGCAATATTAGGATATTTCAGTTATATTGTATACCAATTAATAATTAATTAATCCACATTATGAGTGGAAATCAGTTTTATTCCATAATGAAAATAATTAAATTTAACTTTCTGTTTAAGTAGCCTAAATTAATTTACGTGGCGAATAAAAATATTTTCAAACGAAGGTTTTCGTAAAGCGCGTTCGTTTTTCCTCTCCACTCCTATTTGCGCAATCTCTTCGGGCTGAGAATTCCAATTTCAAAATGCGCGTCTCCCATTCGTCACTCTAGCGCTTGACGCATCTTGTAATCACCGCCTGAGACTCTGAATTTTTCTTAGCGTTGCTGTACTTACATTTTAGCAGTTTGTGTAAACGTATCAGTGCTCGGGAGAAGAATAAAGTTACTTTGTTAGTTGTTGCCTTTACTTTGTAGGTTTTTTTGTGGGAAAGTAGGAATGAGTAATTAGAATAGTAAATTAGTTATTTTTCCTTACGCCTGATTTTAAAATGCAACATATTCTTAATCAGTGAATATGCGTGAAATTTCGTACAAATTTTTTTTTCGGAAAAATAAGTACGAGTTTAATCAATAAATTAACGCAAAACCAGTAAAATATAACTGAAATACTTTCATTAAAACAACTGAGATGTCTTAATTAACGACAGACAGAAGTAAAACCGGCACTTAATTACTCTTCCAAAAACCTACTCGTTCTCGTTTCAAATAAGATAAAACTAAACGTTAAAGACTTAATGCGTTTCTAAATGACGCAGCAAACATTTATAATGGCCAAAGGGCGACAGGGCAAGTCCTTGAGGCCCCTTGGAGCGCGTCTAGGTGGGTCCTTAACAATGCCTACTCAGACCTTTGAGAACTTTGAGATGTAAAAGCGAACTATTGATGATGGGTCGACGAACTTTTAGTTCTTACCTTGGTGTGAAGTAGTTATTTCTGTCATGGTAACTTTCATGTGTGCTCTAGTGTACCACTATTTTTAATGGTTAGTTTTAGTAAAGAGACAATAAATACTTAACGGTGATGTCTACCCATCCAAGTAACAAATATTGAATATGAACATCTTTTCCTTTCAGATCACAGTAAAATCAAATAAAGTTCTTATTTAAACTAGATAAGCTAATTGACAAGTTCGTTTGAGACTTTAAATTATTGTTAGCAGTTTGGGGATAAATGTAATGTTTTGTAAAATGTTTTTAAACTATAATAGTTTGCATTACAGGCACAAACATGTGACCCTAAAAAATATATAGTATATACCTGTTACTAGATATTCCATTGCGGGGGAAAAGTACGAGTATATTAAAATTCATACAAAGAGAATTATTGTAGCCCGCAAACATGGCAAAAAAATACATAATTATATTCTCCACCATTTAAACAATGTAAAAATATGTACGTTTGTTATAAAAATAAAAGAGAAAATTTGAACGAACATGCAAATATATTTGAATTTATTTGATAACTTTTTGAAATGTGTTTCATTTGCTTTCAGCTCTAAACATAACGACATTTTTATAAATGTTTTGAATATTTATTCGAGTGCTACCAAGGCCCATTTTTGGGACAAAATATGTTTTAGGAAAAGATTTTTTATTTATCATATATGGTGGTGACTATATAGATAGGAATATCTGTGTAAGTTAACCGAATCGCAAGATATATATTTTTGGGATTTAAAATGGTGAAAAAAAATTAATTAATAATTTTCATATTCCAAGAGTCCAAAAAAACAGTCAGGACCTTCAATTTACCGCTTCACGCTAGCAAGCCGACGTTTCTATATATTATTTACATCGTCATTTGGTCACCCATCCAAGACCATTCAGTATCAACCTTTGCTTCTGTTATCATATCACACCACCCCTGTGGAACAATAAGTGCCATAATAATTTCTTAATCAAAGTAGCACTAAACAAACCACGTTCTTCTTGGTTAGTATTTTTTCTACGTTTCTTAAGACCTACATTTTAAAATATTTTTCATATTGGCAGTACATGTTAAAAAATCTGCCTGAGTTTGATATAAAAGCTACCTGCCAACTTCCTAGACGGTAACTTGAGATACAACTATCTTATAGCGATATTTCATCGTATGTTTTCACACAGCCAGAATACACTTCCTGTTGTGATCCCATAGGAATGTACCACGGCGTGAATTGGATTGCATTTGTTGAACACGATGCTTGCATCTACGCGACACAATATTGTTTGCAATAGTGTCTGTAAGATAAGTAAGATAATACTCGTACTTATATTTTTTCAACACAACACAGCTAGGCATTTTTTCAGAATCGTTAACATACGACTCAGCGACGTTTTGATCGAAGATAGAGTATGACTGATATGTCGCGCTAATAAATATACAACACTATATTTTTGAATGAGAAAGTGACTTGACCCTTCATTAATAAGTGTCCATGGAGACACCTTAGACAAATAAAAGTAAATAAAACACTCTATGAGTCAATCAGCTGAGCAACTTGGCATAAGGAACTGAAAAGTAATATGTTTTTTGATTTTGATTTGGCCTTTATATAAAAGTAGTTAATGACTATTAGTGACTGAAATGAGTCATGTCATATAGGTCATTAATAAAAACATATTTTAAAATATTGCAAACTAGCTACGCCCCACAGTGTTGCCTGCATTAGTCCGGGATAAAAGTAGCCTATGTGTTAATCCAGAGACTTAGTAATCTCCATACTAAATTTCAGGAAAATCGGTTCAGCTGTTTGAGGGTGAAGAAGTAAATAATAATAGTTTTAAAAAAAAGCTAAAAAACACGCTTTTTATAGAAAACCGTAATTTTATCAAATAGTGTATTGTCATTGGTCCTCAATAAATCTACAAAATTTGAACGAAATCTGGCCTTTTATAGTGGGTCAAAATCGCGCCCAAAGAAGTCAGTTACAAACAAAAATACAAAAAATGGAATAATTTTATCAAATTAGCGTATTGTCATCGGTCCTCAAATAAATCTACAAAGTTTGAACGAAATCTGGCTGTTTAAAGTGGGTCAAAATCGCGCCCAAAGAAGTCGGTTACTAACAAACATACAAACATATAGGCGAAGCTTATAGATAGCGTGTAAAAACATACACACTTACATATAAACTTTCGCATTCATAATATTAGATAGAATTGGTTATAAATATGGAATACGAATGAACAATTGTAATATTATGTGTATTTGTTTGTATTTTAAGCCCTATACAATACATCTTTGTACTTACACTAAAGTATAATAAAATGTCCCGTTCCACTCATACGCTACGCGCTATAGCCATATCTAATACAAACGCGTTTTACGAGGAATCTGCGGTACGCAATATGTTTATTTAATAACATCGTAACTTTTCCTTAGGATGTGATTCCTCATCTGTTATGATGCTACTCTCCTTAATTAATGGCGAGCCTTCTCGTAGTAAACTTTGTAACGATGACCATTATAATGGCAGAGTTTGTTAATGATGACTCAATTAATGGTTACATAGGCCATAAATTGGATATTGATTCATTAACTTCGTCTCATAAGTATAAGCATAACTGGGTAGATAGTAACTGATATAATCACTACTAGTGATTTAATTTTAAATATAAATTTATTAATCAATTAATAAATTTTAATTTAAAACAAAATATTGTGTTACTGAACTTTACCGTTAACTATACGATTTTGATACTTTATATGTACATATTATGTATATCACTCAAGGAATTATTCTTAACTTCGCGATTTTAAATCTATACATGCAAAGACATCATAAACTCAATTTTGAATTTGAGAGTTTTTGTCTATTTGGAAACCTGGAATCGAACTTTCCAGTCGCATTCATTTTTCTCTGTGATCTATCCAAATTTATTCAGAGAGAATCGTACCCTGACGAAAAGAACGGCATCCGTACACAGGATCGTACCCTACCATAATAAATCGCTATTTAACTCTCAGTTTTCCCGCTTTAATACGAGGACATCGGTATTTCGATAATGTCCCCTTTATCTTCTATACATCTCCCCTCTACGGCAGGAATTTATCAAGGGCGGGCATGTGAAAAAATGCGTAATAATGAGCATTGAGCACCAGTACAATAGTGCACTTAGATATTACTTGCACTTGAAGATGTTTTATTTATCTTGTACGTTTATATTTTGTATTTTTATATCTCATAGCATTTTACTCTAAAGTCAACTTAGTTTACTCGTATTGCAATCAAACCATACAAATATTATTATCAAGCAAAGTTAGTAAGGATAGGTCTATTTACTAGCTTGCTGTAGCTACAAAAGTAGTTTTAGGAGTTTCTCATTTGTTTTTGAATACTTGTTAGTAAAGCTTTTTTTGAAAATGGAAATTGGGGCTTTCTAAAGAGTCAGCATTTTAAGCCAACTGTATCTACTTGACAATTATGTTCTCTTATTATCTATCTGTATCGGATTGTCTGTAACTTTCCTTTATGACTTACAGCGTCTTCTAAGCGGTGTAATATATATTTAGGCATAGTAACAATATTGACGGTTGAATCGATCTCCTAAAATCTCGGTTATAAATTCGAAACGTCAGCTAAAGTCATAAAAACAAATCGATAACACGAATTTAACCCTCCGTTAGAATCCCCACGCTATTTTCCGCATTTTGATTTTCAGTTGATTAGGGTTGCTACAATATATAGAAAAGCCACGAAATAGACTGTAATAACAGCAAAATAAAAACATTATCAAGTAACTATTTATACGACTAATTAGTTACAGATTTTATATGGTTTGATTACACAATATAAGGTTCTATATGTATGTAATATAATAATCCAGATATAAAACGTTACGTTGGAATGTTTAATGCTGAAGTTTTGTTGTGCAAATTCTAGTAACGGCCACCCCTATCCTTTATTGGATTCCTGTATTGGATTTAATATAGAATCCCACTTTGTTGATAAAGGCCGCAACAAAATTAGAGGCTTCAGGTCCCTTATGAATATGAAATGTATAGTTTAATGGTATTTTGTAACAATTCGTACATTTGATTCATTATGTCAATAAACCAGCACTGTAGAAAAACCAGAGCCAAAAGGAAAATAAATAAGGAATTGCTTGTTCACGAATTCAATTTAAGTCTCTCAAAAATATGTTTGACTAAAGTTTTTTCATATTTGATTTCTTTGTCTACACTTCTTTTGAATGCGAAAAACATTTTCTTTTCTTGTTGTATTCGTATTACTGAAAATTGTGTACTAATTCCACGAAACACAAAGCTTAACGAGTTTCGCTCACGTCGACAAACTTTTCATTTGTCGAAACCAAATTTGATTTGAAATATTTTTTAAAGGTGGTCTTCAGCAATGTTGAGAAGTCGTTATAGGTCTTATGTTTAGGACGTTAAGAGTGGGTTCGAAGTGGATTTTTTACATGATGCATGTTTTCATTTTCGCGTAGTGACAGCTCGAGGGGACGTATGATGGGCGGTCTCCTCGAAAATCCAATATGACAAATTCGAAAGTACGTGATTGGAATGAATGTGGAGAAAGAATTTTATTTTTCCACAGTGGAGTCGAATGCCGAGACACCTGGGTCGTATCACGGTCGGATGAATAGATGAATTTCAGATGAGATATTGTAAAATGTGGTTAAATTATAAATCAAGGTGATATTCGATCAAACAAGATAGGTATTGGATGAAAAAATGTAACGATGAGAATGATTTTTTTTATAAATTATATAGAAATTACAATATATTTTTGACTGGTCATATTTCTTAATAAGGATTTCGGATTGGAAGTTTTATGCCAAAACATGAATATCACGCAGTAGTCTATGTGTCCCACTCGCATTTGAAAGGTTTTCAAAAACCCATTAAACAAATAATCCTCTTATCCCGTACACGTATACAAAACCAACAGTCCGTAACTGCTATTTGTTAACACCGCAATAAGAGTATCGGAGGAAGCACGGAATCGGAATAAGATAAATATTTGTTCCGAACAAGCGAACCGAAGGACCCGAAAAGGCGAGTGAAGCAATCGATAGCTAAAAGTAACACTAAAGGCCTAGTGCAATCGCCTGAGGGAAGGTTCTACACGCGGGTTCTATTCTGGGACCCACCCTGTAATGTATCAACGTGAAAGATTTAGAGGCAATAACGTACGGTGTTAGCAACGAGATATTTCGTCTTATTGTTCGTTCCATCGGATTAGTCGTAACCGTAGATTGGACGGTGGTATCGGATTGAATAAGATTCAATACAATGGAACTTGCAAAAAACGTTACCTTAGAATATACTCAGGTACTGCGTCTGTCTGCAGGAATGAAGAAGTTTGAAGTTAGTGTATGCGGACTATTTATACATTCTTCTTCTTCTTCGTATGAGCTAAGTAGCCTCTGGTGTCGAGAGTTTTCTAGCCTCCGGAAGGCCTCTGACTTGGCTTAACGACTGATTGTACTAAGACAAACAGCCGGGATCTACAATTTTACGTCTCATTCAACCCACGCCACGGTAGCGCCCAGATAAAAATGCCACTTGAAAACCACAGTCAGTTCATACATGGTATACAGAATATTATAAGTACCATAATAATGCATTATTGTGATACTTATAATTCATAATTTAAATAACATTTGATATTCAAATTTAAAAGCTTCCAACGTGTAGTATTACTACAAAAGTATGACGAGTCGCAGCATCAGAATCAGTATTCTAAAGAATATAAAGATTCCTATCCTAAACTCAGCAACGTCGTTTAATAAAGGAACCGCGCTCGTCCAATGAGAACATTACTATTGTCTACCCTCTTTCATTTCAAACGGCGAATGGAAGAGATTCGACGATAAAAATTTAAATAAAGGTCATTCCTTCTTTTTAAAGTTCAAATCTTGGTGCTATTTCGGGAGAAAGCCGCGGAATACTTTGGTGAAGTAAAATGAAGTATTGCCCACTCAACGGTTTCTTTATTGTTTCGCACTCAATTAAACAAAAGAATAAGGTTTGAGAAGCATTAAGACTTACCTATTATTAAGACGTATTTTTCAATGTAGACTAATAAAGTTAAATTTATAAGTTTAGTAATTCTACACGTTAAATTTAAAGTTATATAGTTCGTTTTCTTATTTACGATATTGATTCTTCAATATCGTTTCAAAGATCACCATTTGGTAAACATTAGTAAAGGAACGAAAACTAAATTGAATAGTACAAAGTTTAATGAGACTTTTCTTGGTTTATTTTAAAGATAATATCAGCGCCACATTTGATTTATATTTTATGCGTCAATAAAAATCATCTGCACTCCCTCAGTATCGTTTTATGTTACTTTACTCCATCGAATTGCAATAAATGTCTACATCAGATGAAAGTTATTTGTTATGTTCCTTTTCAATTACACATCTTGAATTAGTCGGACACTTTTTTCTGTAAAATAGAAAGTTTCGTTCTTTAGAATCGCAGAATTAATTGAATAATTGGCATTTAAAGGTATTTTTACTGTAGTCATTATATCTTTCAAGTGCAACTGGAATTACTCATCGTTATGCTTTTAATAAGGCTAGCAACTTGCCCTTCTTTACAATCTTTGTCGTGCCGATGGCATAATACCTAGCTTGGTTTACTACTAGCATTTTATCTTAAAATAAACCTGCTAGTACTAATTATGTTCACTTGCTAAACTGTCGACAAGAGTTTTCCAAGCTCTAGTGTAGATGTTTTTTTTTGCGCCAGTCTACAAGAGAGGGTGAAAATGAAATTAAATCCTGAATGAAAGCCGATCTCGCCGTGAGATAAAGGGGATCTTCTATGAATTATATCCCTGCTAAGATCCCTTTTGGCTTTAAGAAGAGGGCTTCGAACAATAGTGTAATCGTCCAATTAAGTGTTTGTATGAGTTGAAGGCGCCTTGAGAATGCCATCGAGAATGTGAACCGAGCGAGAAATTTTGTCGACTTCAGGCGCTTTGTTTGAATTAAGAGTTTGTGATTTTTATTACAAAAGGATCTTCTGTTGAAAGTTTTGATCAAAGTTTTCCATGTTTACTGAGTAAATAGTTTTTTATGTGATCTTCTACAGCGTCATCCATCCCACTACGGAGTGTAGGCCTTTCTTTGCATGTGCCAGCTGCGTCGACTTAGTCAAACTTTGTGCAGTTGGTTTTTTCATTTTTAGATAGGAAATCAGCGTTTATTATTCTTCCTAGCCCTAACTAACATTATTAAACCCTCCTAAACTTAGTTACTGTTTCCATTCATATTCCTAGTCTGGAGTTTGCAGTGAGCGCAGTAAATTTGGCCCGGTTTGTGTTTTGGACGTTTCCAGTCGGAACCGGTATTAACCGGTTTGAATCGGTCATAATTTCCAATTTTCCGTGCAATTGAGCAAGATCAGCACCTTTTAGATGTATTTGATGGGACTGTAATTATGCAGGGAGGTGAAAGCACACAGACAGTTTGCTGTTAGAATAGACTGACTGACTGACAAAAAAACGCCCGATTCTTTTGATGTTATATATTTGCTGTTTGCTTAACAATGTTATTCTATAGAAATTTATTCTTAAGCCTATTCCCCACAAAAAGATACGAAAAATACAAGTCTTTGTCTTATTACTTGCATTAACTGTGTAAAGATGACAAATATTAAAATTGAAACACTTTTTAAAACAAATGATATATTGCATGGTTACATAGTTTGGTTATTTATACACATGGGTTCGATTAGTTAGGTACAAATCCATACCAAAAGTTTAAATTAAAATCTCCAAATAAGTTAGTGTTTGGATCATCGTTTCTTACTTTACTAAAAGCAAGTTATCATTTCCGCCCCAAAAAGCAAGCTATCCGTGGGACGCAAGCGCTTAAGTCGTTTGCACTGAAACCAGCATCTTAAGTTAGGCACCACTGTCTAAACGTTGCCAAAATTCAATCCACCCAGTAATTTACACTTTATTCTTACTCTGACACCGGCGGCGGTCCCAGTTTCTGTGCCAATGTTTCGCAAGTGCTTAGTATATTGTGGTGAAAATTCACTACGACGAAGTTGCATAAAACTGCTGATAATTTATTGTGTCACTTTCACACTTTCTTATGATGGAAATATTTGGGCTTAAACTAGATTGCTTGGAATGGTTGGTCATTAAATCTTTATTTGAGTAAATTGCTTTAGTTAAGAGAGTTCTTTTGCGTCGGGATGAAAGTCTGGATGTCACTTCAATTTTAATGGGTTAACGCGATGCTCACTAAGTGACTGGCTCATTTTAGTACTCCCTGCCATAAAAAGTACCCTGGGCTACACCTGGCGAAAATGTGCCGACAACGCGTTTGATATTGGCGTGTTGTATGGCGATGGATAACCTTTTCACCCGACAAGACTTTATTAAAAAGAAGAAAAATAAGTACGAACGGGAGTCACCCGAGCTCCCGAGCCCAACTTGCACTCAATTCTTCACGTTCTTGGTCTTGGTGTCTACAGCAATACGCGACAACCCTGTTGTCAAAATGGTTACAATGCCGAACTGCGAACCAGAGGGTCCAGGGTTTGATTTCAGGCACAGCCAACATCTTTGTGATGAACTAAATTCTTGGTCTGGATGTCAAATATGCATTGATATAAAGTATTTATGTATGTATATGTAGTATATCAGTTGTGTTAGCAACCATAATACAGACTAGAAATTGTTTAGTTTGGGGCTACAAAGCCATGTGTGAAATGTGTATTAATAGCTAAGTATCTTATGACCTGTTTGGCATTATAATATCTTTATGTCCTTCAAGTTTGTCAGAACTAGTTTAGTAGTTTAATGTTCTAGTGAGAGTTTGTCTTTGGTTTATATTTTAAGCTATTCGTATTCAAGTCTTGGTTGGAAACATCGTAATGTGGTCCCCTTATTTGTCAGCTTGGTTGTGGATCTACAAATTTTCTGGAGACATTTCCCAGGAGAAGAATAGATTCTGCTGCAACGGTTTAAGATCCTGTTTCCGTTTTGACAGATTTTAGTGTAGCAGATATCAGAATTGTGCTTATCACTGATTTGGGTTTGAACAGTTTGTTATTCAGTTGTCGAAACTGAATGTATGAATGTAGGAAGATTCAGAGATTTTTGCTAAATTCCTGGGAAATTTAAATTCTCAATTTAAAATTACGCAGCCATTTTGTTTTTTAAATTAACAATCAAACATTTTTTTTCACTAGTTTCACAAAACTTCATTTCACGAGGCAAGAGATCTTAATTATCGTAAGTTTGTGTAGATCTAAATTACATATTTATGCGCTCAAATAAAAACATATTATAAAAACGTATGTTTTAACATGAAACATCTGGTTTAACGTTATATTTATTATATCAGGACCTTATTATTCTAACCTTAAGTTTTTAAGTTTTTATCAGGTTAGGGAATTAAAATATTGTAGACCCTTAATATTTGCAAGTGTATAACTATTAATACATCCGTTAAGCTTCGTAACTCATCAGCGTAAGTGGTTTATAGCTGGCAACATTAACTAATCGCATTAGTGTTCATGCATGTCGGTACACAATTTAAATATGTGTATGATAAAACATATCATACTTACCTACCATGTGTAATATACTAATGATAGATTATGTATGTATCTATGATAAACTTTAACGATTACAATGACACAATATAAGTACCTAGTAAATAATAATATTCAAGATGAATTAATTCATTGATATTTCAGTTTTGTGTTGTATGTAACCAAAGCGGATAGTTTGATTTATTTATTTTAAATTTTACTACTATTATAAATGCGAATATTTGTGTGTGCTTGCCTGTGTTTGTGTTTGTTGACATCAACCGATTTGGCTGTAATTTAGTGTGGGTTTAGCTTATACCTTGGATTTACCACAAAGACTGTTTTTTTATCCCGGATTAAAGAAAGTACTACCTCACTGCTCAGCTATTTACAAAAAAAATATAAGTGACTGCTTTAGTTAAAGAAGATCTTTGTAAAATTTTTTGTTCTTCTTCTTCTTCGTATGAGCTAACCTGCCAAGGTTAGGAGAGTTTTGAAGCCACTTATTTAAGTGGCTCAGACTCTATGTTTTATTATTTATTTCATTTCGTTGTTTAAGAATATTTAGTCTTTTTTACTAGAGGCTAAGGGAAGGCACTGAATCCCACAACACAGGATGTACCTCGTGTGTGATTCAGGGATTCATCTTAATGTGCATTAAGATATAAATATACTTATAAGCTAAATAAAAATGTTACGTTATGTTCATTCCCTTGGTGGATGATAAAATTTAAACAGATCGTTGTTGTTTCTCTGTTGCTTAGCGTTATTAACGACAGTCTTAAAATTCGCCACCCCCGCTAAGCGGCATCAAAATTATGCGCTGATTAATCAAACTGCATTACCCTCTTTGACTTGTAAGCCAACCCTTACTGCGTTTAGCGTTCTAAGAGATTGCTTCAAATCATTTACAATTATATCTAGCCCGTCTCAAACGTGAAACGACTTGAGAATTAATCCAGTGAAACTTATTAGCTATGCCACTTTTTTAATTATATTAGTTGCTTTAACGTACTTGAAAAGAAATTCTGGACAAGTTAAATTTCGTTGTTGATATTATCACTTGCCTGAAAAAACTTAAGGTACCTATCTAAGGTAAAAAAATAATTTTGGTTCACAAACGAGGCTGTATTTAAAAAAAAAATGGATCTATAATTGTAACTGTAACTAAGTGGCCAAGCTCTGGTATCGAGTTTTCAAGCCACCCGAAGACCTATGAATAGACTTAGCGACTGCTTCAAGTAACAAAGTACAGCTTCGACTAACAGCCGGGGCCTACAATTTAACGTGTCATCCGACCCATGATAGCGCTTTAGATGCAAATGCAACTATTTAAAAGAAAGTCTTGTGCATGATCGCTAGCGAACTAGGTTCTAGTATCGACCGTTGCTTAACTTTTTGTTAAGTTTTAACTTTGTTAGCCTTAGTTGGCCGATCTATCAGCGCTACATTTTAAACGACTAAAATGAAGCTGTAATGTAAATTAGTTTCTAACTTAATTATTATGTGGCTTCTATTTCGTAAACAGCAATGGATGGAACGCAAGATGAATGCATAAAGACAAGGTTCTTACAAAGTTAAACATTGCCTTGTTTAGTCCATTTCTTTAGCGTCTCAGATATTAGGTTTTAATCCTTTCTTTTGTCTGCGACTTTAAATTGGCTCATTTTATTACAAAACGAGTCTTTGCAGAATGAAACGGATTGTTCGTAAAGACGTCGCCGTGACGTTTTTTAATCCATGTTTGTTGCACTTCTATGAGAAGATAATTTTTGTAGGGTTTTTGTAACTATCATTTATTAAAAATATTTAAGTAGGAATATATATTTTATGTATATAAAAATATAGAAAATTTTAAAAGTTTTATAATGTTGATTAAATATATAAGGAAATATGCGTGTCAGCTTTAGATTTTGTATCAAATATAATATGCTTATAAATAACCTATTGACTCAGACGATACTCTGCAGGAATCTATTCGAAATATAAGAAAATCACATCAAACTCAAACTGAACTTGTTTAAAACAGCTTCAATACTTAACTGTATTCGTACCTGAAATATATAAGTTGCTATATTTTATCCATTTTTTATTTTATCCATCATACTGGCACATAAGGAAAAACAAGTATCTAAAATCTTGCCAAGAAAACTTCGTAGCTAACTTTGCGCTGCAGCTTTTGTTCCCCCACCATCTGTTAACTAATTAGAAACAACTTCCCGAATTCGAAACATCATTGTTTCGCCGGTACTATTTCTTGCGCATAAATCTTGATTATATGCAAATTTTATTTCATTAAAGCGGTTACTATAAGCAATATTGCCAGGGTGAAATACAGCTGGTCTGCCCTTGGATTAACTAATGGCTATTTATCTTGCAAAGATCCCGGGCTCTCGAAGATGCGTACGAAATTATTAATTCGTCGGTGGTTAGCAGGCTTTTGTTGTGTCGAGTCGAGTAACTTTGGTAGCCGTTTGTATATATTGATTAACAAATGTTAGACATTGATCTTGTGCTTGTATCTGATAGTACATATAAATAATTGTCATGTGTAAGTGCATGTTCGGCCGCAAAAATATAGCAGGGTTAAAACTAGACTTAAATTTATACTAAAATTTTCGGTTGATAAGAGTACAGATTTTCATAAACCAAACAGTGAGCCGCGTAGTGGATACCAGCTTAACTAATAGCGTGATTAAAATTTGGGGTGGCTAATTGCTTCTTCCCAGTAAAATTATGCTCAGTTAACCGATAAATGTATGCACCTCGTCAAATAGCCAATCAGTGGGTCTGACAGGCCCGGAAATCGTGCGACAACACACGATATGTGCCGTAATCGAAACAATAGCTCGCTCCAGGGTATTCATTTCGCTCGCTCATTTGCGTTATTGAATCACGGTGTCGATTATTCGAATCGAAAACTGATAATCGAATATGGATGTATTAATTCACGCGCACAAAAACGGGTTATAAATCTTTGGTGGGACGTCATTTTTACAAATTTATTGCGTCTGCGCGTGAAAGATACGGATTTGTTTTGTGCTTTTTGTTATTGAATACTGCTTTATTGTGGCTTTTGAACTTTGCATATCCAACTTGTATACATAATAATTTTATACATATTTTTAAAATATTTATTTCGGTTATTTTTAATACAAGACTTGATACATTTATGAGAACTGTTCGAAAACAATGAATACTAGCGGGAACGCCTAAATTATAGACCAGCAGTCTGGAGGTGGGAGCAAAGCAATTTCCTTCGCTCAAACACAAAGGGCTCGTATTTTGCTACCACCACCTTACTTCAAGAGCAAGCTCTTTTTGGAATGAGAATGCGACTGTTTATGTTTTCACACAGTGATTAAAGTGAAGTGTCGAAAACAAAATGGCAACACGTTGCTCCTAAAGGGGGTGTGACGCCGCCGCGAGGGTGGTGCCGTCATTTTTGCGTCTCTTGAAGCCGCGGGGACGTTATAGCTTTGACGGGGTGTCGATAGTGGTGAACGCTGAAGGCGGCAATTCCTCTTTGTTTTTCCGTCGCGTTTTAAATTTCAAGAGTCTTTATCGTTTATGGGCGCTCTGAAATATGAAAAGTTTGTTGTGACGAGAAAATGGAATAGACGAAGTTTGTGCTTTGATAGACTTCTAAACAGTTTATGATGTTTTAGCTGAGATACTCATCGTCTTACGCTTTAGATTTTACCAAAACAGAAGTAAGTTCAACCAATCAATCGACATTTAAGAGCTGGGTTCTTGTCCGTGGAGTTTTTTCCAGGTAGTTCTATCTTAGGCCAAATCCTTGACCTCTCTATTCGACATGACTTTAGCCTTCTCCTTAATTTCGTCTAAAGAACTTATGTAAACCAAAAAGGTTAAAAAAATATTTACAAAAAGTAAGCGATAGGGTTTATATTTACCGCTTCTTAGTCTCATTAGAGTACAGATATTTCCCACGTATCTTCCCCGCTGCTTTCAAAATAAAAAGGTATCAATGTCACCTAAGAATTCCCTTTGAATCTGACGTACAGTAAGATCCACTGCTTATCTTTAAGCCGCAGTCTTTTTAAACCACATAAAGGAGTCGAGTTGACACTATCGTGAGGGAGCAGAGAATCCTGAGAGATTACTGGTGTTGAGTGATTGCACTTCTTAAACTTTTGTGGCAACATTTGCTAGTGAATACTGAAGATGGTGCACCTTATGATTTACTTATACGCAAACTCACTAAAGCAAATTCACCAGTATCACTTCTAAGTTAAGGTTTGATTTCGTTTGTTAATGATTGTGAAGAAAATTGGTGGATTGCCATCGCGCGATGTCTTGCATAGCATGATGGGGAAAGTTTTCTTATTATTTTTTATTTATTATATTCCCCGCTGTTACGCAAGTTCGCCGTTTAATGGTTTCGAGTATAGGGTGTCTTATCTGCGAGATAAGTTATCTTGGGAAGTTATAGTGGTCTAGGAAAAATGAGTTAAACGCTTTGTTACATAAAAATAGCACTTGTTTACCACTTAAATAATATTCTGTAAAAAACATTTAAATAACTGCATGGCTATTTTGTTTTATAAAAAACATAATATATGATCAATGTGCTTTTTACTTAGACTAAATTAAACTCATGCGTAAGCGCAAAAATAAGCGGTATACATTCCTACCTCTGGTACTTTTCCCAACGCGAGATATAATAAGTGATAATCCATAATTCTAGCCAAGTGCGGGTTGCGGACACATTTTTTCGGATGTTGTGGTCATATGGATTTCATCCCAATCGGGAACAAAAAAAAAACAGTCATTGTTGTATAGACTATATTCGATCAAAGATGGCGCAGACTAGATTTCAAAGTCCTTCCGATGAGCCACACTAATTAAAATACAAAATTACTACAGGTTCTAGCTTTTTCTAAAAAAGCTTGAGATGATAATACAATACATATGATTACGTACATTACAATAGCTGAATGGCTATTGGTCAATTGCCTAACTGTAATGAGTAAAAATATATGAACGATTAAATGTGGATTTAATTTAATATATATGATCAAAACAATTAGAATGGATGATTTAAAAAAATGTATTTATTTGAACACTTTTAATTTGAGCTCGTACAATTAGGATTCTGTATCACTGCGTCATGTGGCAGTGACACGAAGACAGGGGTTGAAACCGCAGTCATTGGGGTGTCTGTCGAAAACCTTAAACAACGTGAATTGAAGGCGGCTCTGATACTTGTAACATGCGTGATTGGATGTGGCTGTGCCGGTGATCGTTTGCGACAAATTTAGTGTACTACGATGTTTATTGAATTGAACAAAGACAATATTGTAAAGGCTGTTAAAAATATGAATTTGTAAAGAATACAAAATTCTTTGTGACCCAAGTAAAAGATATCGAATAAAAAATAAAAATACCAAGGGTTTTAGGACTGTAACACGAAAGCCAGTGATCATTAACTTGAAACCATTGCAGATCTTAAGATATCGAGAGAAAACATGCAAACTGAAATTGAATAAAAAATACTTTTATTTTGTTTTTTGTTTTTTATTTTCCAAAAACAATTACTTACATGATTTTTACGCAGTGTTAGTCATTCTTATTGTTATATTTTTTTTTATAAAATTATATTTTTCGTCATTTTATTTCAAATATGGTATGTTATAATTATTATGTTAGTCATTAAGGTACTCATGATATGGAACAGGAGCCTGATATGAAAATATAATTATTTTTTTTAATAAATAAGCAGCATTAGGTAATATTTATCTCTATATAAGTTGCAATATTACAAGAACTACTAAAGAACGACGAATTATGAATGTGAAAAAATTATTAAAATAAAAAGTACAACTTCCTTAAGATTTGCTTTATTTTAGTAATTACATTTTTAAGACGAAGTGTGATTCAAAAACATTCAAATTTCAAACATCCAAACCGATATCTTGTAATGGTCTAAGAGCCGTGGAAGATCGTCCTTCACCGATCTGATAACCAGATGAGACGTATTATTTATCAAATATTTTTATAAACAAATATGCCTAAAATTGCTTGCCTATCGAAAAGTGCTCATGGCTATTTTTAATTAAATAAACTTTTATCGATTTTTTTCCATCACCTTCATCCTTTTGATAACCAAATGAAATTTATTTCACTGATAGTTTTTAATACACAGAATATGCCTCGGTATGCTTGCCTACTCATTTCAGTGTATAACTACCTGGCAAGCAGGTGTAAACAGGCAAGTCAAAATAGGTGACTCCACCGATCTGATAACTTATCGAAAGCTATCTCAAATTTTAGATTATTTTATTTCAAAATCAGAAATATATACTTGCCTGCGAAAAATCGTACATAAAGTAGTATTGCTAGCCTAAAAACTTTTCGAATTTTAACCACTTGATAGGTGCGACAGAGAAAGTAGAGCGGCCGAGGTCCGTGTGATAGAACAGGACACAACATAGCAGCTGCTCGCTACCTCACCGTACGAGTGCGCATGCTCGTGCACATGTGAGTGACGGAGACAGCATTTATTTACACTTGTACACAGTAATTTTGAACTCCAATTTATTATAACTAATTTCGATCACAATTTTGATATTATTTCACACTATACATACTTACAGCAATGCAATAATAAAAAATAAATAATTTTATATATTAATATGTTAATAATTAAAAAAAAAATCAACGTAACTTTTTATCATTTTAAAGTTAAATTGTAAAATTAAAAAATTAAAAAAATAATCCATCTTCTTTATTTAAAATTAAATAATGAATAATTTATTTATTATTTTAAATTAAATAAATGTCGCAAAACAGGAAAGAATAAGTGTTACTTTTCAAATTTTAGAATTAAAAAAAATTAACACATGTATGTTGTTAAAACCATTTATCACGAAATATAGAAATACATTAAAAAATTAAATTCAAACATTTATTGTTATTTTTATTATTCATTATCAGAATCATCAAAAGTTGAATACTGATTATCAGATTCTAATTCTTCTTTATCTCCATTATCCATAACTAGTGCGATATCATCAATTTTCAAGGGTGTTTGGTCCCCAACAAATCCAATTGGTATAAAATGATCATCTTCTAAGAGCCAACCACAGTTTTCAGGGCGAAATTTTAAACAATCTTGATCAGTGGCATGAAGCCACATAGAATTGACATAAATCGTTCGTAAAATTTTTAAGGTTACAGAAGACCAGCATGGTGACAAATTGTTAGAGTCATAGCTTTTTACTTTTTTCAAAAAGTGCTCATTATCTTCTTTTGCGGAATAACTTTTCATAAAAATGCGATACCTGGCGTTATTCACACTCGTGCAATTTTTTATACCATACATATGAGAGGTAAACTCCGCTTAAAAATATCCGCTTCATCTAGTAACGACGCAAATATGATTTGGTATAATTAATTTTTGGAGAACAGTTTTAATGGCCCAACTTTTCCTTTTTGATAAAATGCCGCTGTGTAATCACAGCCAGTATACGCATGGAAAGCTAGGCTTTGGCATAGTGTTGTTCCTAATTTTTTGGCCAATTCTGTGCAATTAATGCAATCGAGGTCTTTAGTTTTTTTTTTTATTTGTTGAATTTGCTATCCAAACTGATAGTTCCAAATAATGTATGTTTCCAAGCAAAATAATCATGACGTCGGTATCGGAAGATTTAATTAAAACCTTTGACCCCGGTGTTACTTTGGATGCACTCGGATATATTCTACGGTGAGGTAGCGAGCAGCTGCTATGTTGTGTCCTGTTCTATCACACGGACCTCGGCCGCTCTACTTTCTCTGTCGCACCTATCAAGTGGTTAAAATTCTAAAAGTTTTTAGGCTGGCAATAGTACTTTAAGTACGATTTTTCGCAGGCAAGTATATATTTCTGATTTTGAAATAAAATAATCTAAAATTTGAGGTAACTTTCGATAAGTTATCAGATCGGTGGAGTCACCTATTTTGACTTACCTGTTTACACCTGCTTGCCAGGTAGTTATACACTGAAATGAGTAGGCAAGCATACCGAGGCATATTCTGTGTATTAAAAACTATCAGTGAAATAAATTTCATTTGGTTATCAAAACGATGAAGGTGATGAAAAAAAATCGATAAAAGTTTATTTAATTAAAAATAGCCATGAGCACTTATCGATAGGCAAGCAATTTTAGGCATATTTGTTTATAAAAAATATTTGATAAAAAATACGTCTCATCTGGTTATCAGATCGGTGAAGGACGATCTTCCACGGCTCTTCTACTATAAAAATTGTTTGCTAAACCAACGAAAGCGTCCATTGATAACACAGAGTTTTCATTTCACATTTCAAACCAAACCTCCACCAACCCCCCGTTCAACTGCTAGGATGAAAACCCCTCCCCCCTTTACTAATATATTATACTAATATACTATTGTAATGATATTATAGTACTAGAATATAATTGAAAATTGACATGGATACATATCATATACTTTTGTAATGATATCATATTATTTGACTTGTAACTTTGGTGTTATCAATAAATGATTTGTATTTGTATTTGTACTAGATAGTTTTTTGTTCCCCGCCGGAACCGAATCAGCGTCACCTGATACCGGCCACCGCATCCGGCCGCACTTCCTGCGGCTGTCGATTTCACTCATTGTTTGTTTAATTCGTAATCAATGGTTATTGTGTTTGTTCACTGTATACCTACCTGTATACATAGTTATAGGTATGTATGTAGCGATTTGTACGATGGGGTGAGGGAGGGTGTTAGGCTGGACTGATTTTGTGGGTGTGAGTTTATGATTATGAACTACTAGGGTAATGACTTTGATACAATTTTATTTTGCCTGTGGTTTTTTACGGATTTCAGCTAGGCATTTGGCCAGCAGGGTGTGAAACGTTAGCGATACTTTAGTCAAAGGTGGAACATGCCTAGTCTGGAATAACTGGCTCTTATAGAGTCTGCCAGAACACATTGTTAGGTGCTTGGCGACACATTTGTGTACTTGAGGATGGTTTAAAGCCAGTGTGCTGGTTTTATACATATAGTAGCGCTAGTAGTTGTAAAACGTAAGACTTACTCGTAGATTTACGGGAAAATAAAATTTACTATTAATTTGGTTTCAGACATTCAAAATTTCGTACCCATCCTTATTTAGTTTTATTTGTATCATTATAAATTGAATTGTAGTATTTCTAAGATTAGGTATAAATATATTTATTCAGTCAATAATTTTATACCTACATATTTACTAGAAATCCGAAATCATAATTGGAAAAAAAAATATATATATAAATATGTATGAATTGTTATTTAAAATACACGCTGGCTTTCTTTCTCTAATTGTCTTCTTGTAACTTTCTAATACATTGTTTTTATGTTATATCGGGATAAATGTACACATACCGTTGTGAAAATTTGGGAGACGCCATCGCCATAACACAGTTTCTTAAAATTATTTTGGGAGCCTTTGGGTCCCAAAGTAGTTTTAAGAATATCCTATTAAGATCATCCTATTATAGTGTAATTTTTTATAACATATGTTAAATAAACCTATTTTTATTTATATTTGTAGCTCCTACAATACCCTACCGCTTCATTTACCTCCACCTTCCTACGTGAAATCCATTCCGGTCAATCTCGCACGATGTAAGGTATTCAGAGCAAGGCATTCACGGGTCATTGTTAAAAATGTCCGGTCACTGACGATAAATATAGAATACATTTCCCCGAGATGAGAATATAATCCGGATTTAGGAAAGTGCCGCTTTTTGTCGGTCGATGTCGCAAGGTTGGGTCTTAGATACAGCGGTTACAGAAAATATTAAATAAGTTTTATTCATGATAGTGAAACATGATACAAAGTATAATAATATGAAATAAGAATAATATTATATATTAATATATTTTATTTACAGTATATTCTTCAATCACAAAAATATTATATTTTTTATTTGTATATGACGCCCTAGGCATTCAAACCAGCCTAGGGCGTCAAGGAGAAGCGTCTCCTTGTATTAAAACAAATTACGATACAAATACAAATCACTTACTGATAACACCAAAGTTACGAGAAGCAATCCTTGAAATGTAATCCGATAAAAGGAAGCACCTTGATATAAATGCCCCTTTTAAATGCCACATTTACCCAGGCAGTTCGACGTTGTTTTACTTCGATGATCGCGTCACACATTCGAATTAGCCAAACTACAGGCACTACTAATTCATTATATTATTATAAAATTTAGAACATGTTTGATTCTAAAACATAGTACAAATAAAAGTTTATTTTAAAATATATATTTTTTACTTGATTAAAACTTTTGATTTACGGACGTAAATAGAAATATTTTGATTTTGTGTAATACAAACTTTATCCGCTTACCGCTTGATATCTGGCATACTATTATGCTTATAAAAATGCGCATATCATAGGACAGAGGAAGGACAGTTACGGGTAAATCTCACGCTTTGTTGTGGTAAGCATAATAAAGAAATAAAATTTTCGCGGACATAAACCCGTATTATGCCTCTTTTTATATTAATGTGGCTTATTCTAGCTTCGTATGAAGTTATAGTAATGCAATATTGTGATTGTTGGTGGTAGAAATAGAAGTAGATTTGTATTTATGTCTAAAATTTTTAGACACTATTCAATCCTTTTATAGTTTAATTTGAATTAAAATAGATCTAACTATGACCTCATGAAAATTTTAATACAAATTACCTACTTTTATGCTGGAATAATGTTTTTTTTTTAAATTTACTCAAGTAGATACATTTAATGCAGTATGACGCTTGACTTGTAATAAAAACTAGTAACATTACTTTTTATTACAAGTCAAATATTATTATAAAACTTCTACAAAAATTATCCGACTCAAACAATTTATAACAACTCGCAAAATGGTCATACGTTTTTATGTTAGCTATTTAAGCTATCAAAATGCTTTAAAATTTTAACAGCATTTAAACAAAAGCTTAACGATTCATGTATGGCCAAAAGTCGTCTATGAAACTCGCATTATTTGACCCAAACGCATTATTGCAGCTATTTTATAAAAGGCCAGAGTGCCGCGGAATTTGAAATTGCTATAAAAACAATTAGGAGCTCGATTTTTTCCCAAAACACGTAGCAGCGTAATTACTAACAGATGGCGGTGGTCGTTAGGGGGCTGAGATATTAGTCATTTATTCATTTAACGCGACGGTCAAAACCTACCTAAGGTTTCAATTAGGATTTTTTTTTACTGCTTGATTCATCATCATAATATTATTTAGTCTTTTAAATCGACATAAACCTCATATAACATAACATAAGCTAACGTGTTCTTACGAAAATGTCTTTATCTTAGATAAATTCTAAGTACTTAGCATTATAGTTAAAACACGGCAGTATGGTACGCTTAATATTTTTCTTTATAATTTTTTGGTAATTTGATAAACATTCTCAATTGCCATATCAGATGGTTTTCAAGCCTCACAGTGTGATTTAGCTAATTTTAAAAAAAAATGTAAGATGTTCCTATTAAATTTGTTTTTGGGGTGTAGACGCATTTTATCGTTATTCTGTTTCTAACTCAGTTTCCAAACAAAAAAACGAGTAATCCTAGCCCTAGAATAAAATAAGTACCTAAAAAGTTAGTAATTTAATATAGTTTCCCCACGTTTTCTAATGATATATTAATCACATCTAGACCAGACATTTTCAGCCAAGTCTTTAGTTTCAGTACGTACGTTTCGCCAGTCATGCGGGATCAAGCTGACCAAGCCTAAAGGAAAATAATTAATCTCCGAAAGTTCATTATTGCACGCCTAAAGGGCGCGACGAAATAGAAAGATAAAGGGATTTGTTGAGTTTGGGCTTTCTTTGGCCTCGTACTGTCAATATACTTATGTATGTAGATTTATAGGTTGGTATGTTTATAAAGAAAAGGTCTTTACTCCTTTCTCACATATAGATATATTTTTACTCTTAATAGATCAGTACTTGACCACAATTCACCAGATTGTAAATGATTTTTAAGCAGCCACAAAAAACAAACAAAATTTCTTTACGTTCAATGTATGGACAAAGACATTAAGAGTGGTAAAGAGCGGCCATTTTAAGAGATTAAATAAATCTTTGCGAGGCTATTTCTGAGTATGAATAATATTTGAAAATGGATCAAGTCAGATTAAAATAGCAAGATTAATTAATTGCGGTAATTGTCGTCTATTCACGATTAAATTAAATTTAAAATATCATGTCTCGTTTCATCTTACCGGACCAGAAAGAGACGGCATTATTTGAAACATTATTATTATTAAACGTCAAAACCGAAAAAAATACTCAGATTAATTAAAGTGCAAATATTTAAATTATAGGATAGTCAATGTATAATCAATTTTACTTAACTACAAATGTATCAGTACCTAACTAACAGAACCAATTCTAATACTCTACTATGGTCAAAGTAGGACATTGTTTTTAAAGAACCATTGACTGATTTGAATACCCCTGCTTCATTATCGTGCTAAGGTGTCTAATCGATTTGCATACTTTTAAATATTTATTTAGGCCGAATAAATTAATGCTGCTCGTTTAATTAGTTTTCCGATAACAAATAAATTGAAGTACTTCAATCTTACTTAAATTGTTTGATCTGGTTTTTGAGTTTATTGGGAAAGTTAATTATATTAAGTTAAGTTAAGTTAATATTATAGTGGTTCCCGTGGGATACCCAAACAACTTCAAAATATATGTTACTTTTTCGCGCTCAAACGGCTTGACCGATTTTGATAAAATTTACTATGACACATAGGCTACTTTTATCCCGGATAATTGCGGGAAATACCATAGGAGTAGAGTTATACTCTTGAAAACAGAGTCGGGTAGAAATAAAGAAGCACTCAATTAAGGAGCAAAATAAAATAAAATAGGTAATAAAATTATCCAGTCTGGCTCTATCTTTTTACGTGTCCACTGTGTTTCCCCTATTCTTTTCAATAAACTGGAAGTTGAAAGCTTTTCAGAATATTCATGAAGTGTCTCCTTCGTTTCAGGTGGGTGCCTCTGATTGGTTGCGGTGAACTGCTTAGGCTGCGTTTACACTGACTGGTGTATATCAGTTTCGTTGCGGTAACGTAAAGTACCATGTGTACTCGTATTTTAGTGTGTTCTTTTTCTTTATATAAGTAGAATTGTATGAACTTTTAACGAACAATCTGGTCTTCAAAGTTCCAAACTTTCATACAAAACGCTTTGCGTCATCCTTTATTATTAGGACAGCGAAGCTTTGGAACTCTCTACCTGATTCTCTATTTCCTGAGAGGTATCATCCAGGGGTCTTTAAAAGAAGAGTAAATAGATATCTTTTAGGTAAGCGTGCCACTTTGTAGACTACAGCGTAGCTTTACATTAGGCATACTGTAGTCAAACGCAAATCTAACAAGGGTAAAATACAGAGATAAATGGTCACATCGGGTTGTATAATATTATACACAAACATTATCTTACCATAAACACATACCGAAACTGGTCTACGTTCTGTCGTAAATAAACATAAAAAGTGGCATATTTTTTTTAAATAGGTTTATGTCAAATCATATCTAGCTTTGTGTTAAGATTTTCTGTATTGAAGTTAAATTTTAAAATATGTAATATGTGTATACAATACACTAAAAGATAAACCAAAAACAGAAACCAACATTTTTGATTTGCTAAACATTTATTCGTAAATAAAAAACACAAAATGTTTTGTTACTAAGGGATTTTTCATTAAGACACGTAAAATATAACACTAGATAAAAATAGCCTTGAAAATCGCATGAAAAATATAGCTCTAGGTTTAATACATTTATAAAGTCTGTAATGTAACCTCAGCTTTAGGCGTCTTTTTAACATTCAGGTAAAAGTAAGGTACTCGTAGTTAAATAAAACTTACCAGACTTGGTTTGAGTCTGATTTTTAATTGAGCGCTGTTTGAGAAACTATTTAAAAGGAATATCTGATTAGTTAAGGCTTTTAGAAGCGAGTGTGGCTCGGTGGGAAAAACGTCTGCTTTTCAATCAGACGGCCTCTGGTTCGATCCTAACAAAAGACTTGTTTTTCAAGTTATGTGTGGATTTGCACTCGCTTTTCTGTGAAAGAAAATATCGAGAGGAAACCGACATGTTTGAGGACCACAATATCCGAATGATATAACGTGTGTCATCCGCCAACCCGCACTTGGCTGGCGTGGTGGATTGTGGCCTATATCTCTCTTCTCGTGAGAGAAGGCCCCGAGTCCTTGCAGTGGGAACGTATAGTGGGCTGCTTATGCATAAGATAAGGATTTTAGAAGGAAGTATTGTTTTACGTTAGTAGATGTGCTCAAACTTTCGAAACGCGTTAAAATGTGGTTTTTGATGTTGTTTTTGACATTTTTAATTTATTGCTTGACATGCTTAATAAATGTCATATAAAATATACATATAAAGCTTTTAATACTGCACCATGTAACCGTATCTTTTGTTACAGCATCCACATAATTTGCGACAAAACGTATGAAACTAATTTTTAACACCGTAAAATCATCTTTAAATACCTCGTTATAAAGCACAATTTCGCTTACAGGTGTTAAATTTCAGATTTAGTGTATTTGGGAACAGCCCACCTGGTATCCGAAGTGGGCCTTTACCCTGTTAAACTTTGACCTCATTATGTGGGACATAATATATAATATGTGTACCTGTGGCATACCAAGTAATCGATGAAGAAGATATTATTGACCCACAACCGATAAAAAACTTGATTATCCTACTTATCCTACTAAAGTTTGTGTGTAAACGTGTATGTTTGTTACTTCTTCACACTCAAACGGCTCAACCGATTTTGATGAAATTTGGTATGTAGATAAATAAGACTTTAGATTAAGGCGTAAGCTACTTTTCATTTCGAAAACAATTGTGGTTTGCGTGGGATACGCAAATAATTTCAGAATCTTTCTTACTCCTTCACGCTCCTACGGCTGGATCAATTTTGATGACATTTACCAAGAAGACCCTGGACTGATATTTAGGTATTTTTCTCCCAGATTAACCCAGATTTACTTTTTTTACTGTCTTTTTTTACTGTCCAGATTTTTTACTGTCTTTTTAGAAGACTAAAAAGACAGTAAAAAATCTCATTACTAGTTGTTCGTACATGAATGGAAAACAGTTTTCATCTATAAACCTTACTTATTTTTACCTTACCTTTATTGTAACTTAGTTTTTAAGTATTGTACATATGCTTTGTTAGTAGGATAAGTTGCGGTCAGGACAGCCTACTATTTATCATAGACAAATTACTATATACATATATCTTGTCTATACTATGATCGAAGCGGTCAATAATTCACTTAGGCCCTTTAAGGGTAGATTACAGCTAAATTATTAGCGGCTTAGTAATTACTGATCAAATGTCACTTTGAATCAACATCATTGGATATGTGAGGGTGTTCACTCAACTAATGGTCAACCCATCCTATACTTCCTATTCATTTATATTATAAAGACAAATAGTTGTATGTGTTCATGTTTGTATATTTGTTACTTCTTCATTCTCAGACGTCTGAACCAATTTGGATTACAGTTTAAAAATTTTGAGGGATACTTACACTGCTAATTTACTTAATTATTAAAATAATAATTTATCTTATACAAGTGCTATTAAAAAAAATCTGTAGTACGGACAATACCTTTAGTTAATATATAGGCTACGTAATATCCCAAGATTAACGAAGCAAAGCGGGGTTCGCGCAGCAAAAATCATAATAATTGTTCTTAACAACTTATTTTACAGTAGTAAAATAAGTTGTATAATATTACCGTTGCTAAGATTAATTTGTATCTTATGTCATTTTTGAGTAGAAGAGTCACAATGAGTTCTTTGACCTCCAGGTTTTCAAAACATATTTTTCTTACGACAGAAACAGACGATTAATAACGCGTTTTCGCTGAATCTCGTCGCAACTTGAGCTTGAAGAGTCTCAGACAATTTCTCTCAATAAATGACCACTACAAATCAATTCGTAGACATTTCGAGACGTGCAGAAGTCACGTTTCTTCCCCTGTCCATGGCTAGGGAATGACGCCCAGGGGACCGAAGGTAAGATTAACGTGACCCGTCTTTCCTCCACCTTAAATCACATTATAGTCCCAAACTCTGTGTCTAATGCCGCCTTAAGACAGACTTTACCGATAAGACTGTGATTTCGCTCGGGATTTTTAAGTGAATTGAAGTGGTTTTAAATTAGTGGCCGTTTTTTAATGCAATACGTTAAAGTGCTCGTACTAGGATGCTTTCAGGGCAAATTGTTTTTGTTTATAAGTTATGTTTTTGTTGATAAGTTATGGTGATTGTTTGGTATATGATTGAACATTCCAAAATTATTAAAAATGATTTTATTTATTATTTTATTATTGCATATTTACTTCCGAGATAAACGAGTAATAAATAAAAAAATATTAGGACTCATTTCACTCACTGCTGATTAACTCCATACTGAACCTTTTCTAGTTATGGTAGCTAACACAACTGATATACTACATGTACATACATATTTTATATACAAGATACATATTTAACACCCAGACCGACAGCCAACAAATTTAGTTACGCACAAAGATGTTGTCCGTGCCGGGAATTGAATCCGATACCTTCTGATTGGCAGTCCGGCAAGGTTACTTTTACGCCAACGAGGTCATCAGTAAAGATAATATTCGTTTGAATAAAATTCGTTTAAATATTCGTTTGAGTCTTAGATTTTCCACGATTTGAGTAAATTTGAAAGTGAATTATTAAACGTTTATTAAATCTCGTTTAAAACATTTAAAGTCGGTTATTAATTTCTAAAGCTATGTTTTTATCGTACAACACATATAACCACATCAAATTCAAAGCATGCTCAACTTTGGTATCCATTTTGGTTGTTTTAGTCCTGATTGCAAAAGTTTCACGTTTCAGCTTAGGGCAAAAAATGTGGAAAGGTTTTTTGTAAGGTCGCGTCTAAACTGGTGTTAGCAGGTTTTTATGGAACTCGGGGTCATCCATGAAAAAGTGCTATATTCAAGCAATATGATGGCTTTATACGGTAGGTATAATAATTTGTAGTAAACTAACTCAATTAAGTTATTTTTGGGTATCAACTAACAACTGTCTAGATTGATTCTGATCTACATTTATGTGTATAAATGTTTACAATTCAATCCCGTGTATGTTTTAAGTCCAAGTCAATTTTCAAGATTTACTCAACAAAGCGATATTTAAATATTTTAAAATCATCAACTAAGCTTTATTCTCAATTTTTACTACATTAAGGTTAAAAAGATAAATACTAAATAAAAAACCTTTAGTATAACTAACTTTTAAGAGTATTATATATTTTAACTATCTTAAGGCGAGAGTTATTTAGTTGCTTTTAGGTGAGCGCGCTTCATCTTAGATCGCAACATCACTTAGCATTAGGTAATTCGAAATCACGCCCAAGTGTTTCAGAAAACAAAACTGACTACCCAAAAAATGTACTCTTTAAACAATAAATAAACTCTATCCAAAAAAACAGAACAAAAAATAAATATCAGTTGTTGCCAAAAGTTATCAAAAAATGCCTATCACGTTCTTCCTGCCAATTTGGACAAATCACCCCAACCGGTCCACATGTGGTCGCTATATCGAGTTATTCTCTCATTAATGTGGAGATAAATAAATCAATATTACCTCCACGTATGTTTGTGCAAGGGTGAATTAACGGTTAGATCTGCTGTGGTGGCCAAATGCGGAAAAAAACTGATTTTTAGTTTGTTGTACGAAATATAATGCAGTAGATTTTACTTTGAGTAAAATTACGGGGAAGACCTTTGCCCAGCAGTGGGTGGGACAGTATAAATTAGAAAAAAAAAAGATTGCACATAAACAATATGTTAGATAGAGTACCGGTTAGGCAATAAATGAATTGCATCATTAAGTATAAAAATGTTAGATGACGGCATAGCTTTAACAGTTACCGTAACCGCCCAAACTTCCCTGGTTAAAGCTATAGTTTAGGTTACTTGTCAAATGTGTCAATAGGCTGGCAGCACGGATAACTTTAACTATGTTTACTAAGAAATATGATGGTGGTCAATATGGTACAACCTAACCTATGCCAAGAAAAGTAAACACTTATCTCTCTTATTTGTTTTGCACAATAACATAGAACAAACTCTGAGTTATTTCTTCTATTGTTATCAAAAGATGAATAATAAATAAACCATATAGCACATGTGTATTAAAACCACTAACACAAACCTAAATCCTCTAAAACCCAACGTTCACCTGCAAAATAAACACCTTTATTCTGAACAACAAAGCTCTCTCAAACTGTAACAATCTAAAGCCGCTGAAACTTTAACAAATAGCTTATGAGTACGCGCTTCGCTTGAAACCTACTAAATACCTTTACCGTAAACAACAACAATGTAATTCGCGAAACTATGCCAAAGTACCTACCGCAAATACGAACAATAACAGGAATATATTTTACCTCTACGTTCGTGGTATCTTTTATCACAAACAAATTTACAGACGTAGTACAAGTCTCTATAAAATTAACAAACAAGTCTGTTGTGGTGAGTATATGATAAATCGTTTTACGTGTTTGATTTTCACAATGACAACGGCATCATTGGACTAGTGGCCTGTATCTCAGACTGCAAAGCGCGGGACCCTGGGTTTGACTACCGCAGAGTCAGATTTTTGTAAGATAATTTCGAATGTCTGTCTCGTTGCAGAGATCGATATCGAGATCTCGCGCACTTTGCACTCTAAGGCATGAACCAATTAAGTGAGCCAATTAAATGATTTTCAACTGGAAATCATCTTGTTGTTACTATCGTATTAACAATATATAAAACTTACACTACTTCTTCTTCCTTGTATAAGTTAAGTGGTCAAGCTCTGGTGTCGAGAGATTTCAAGCTGCCTGAAGCCTCTGACTTGGCTTAACGACTACTGTATGTATACATACCAAACTCCTCACTAAATCCGTCGTAGCGTAGCGGCGTAGCGGTAAATCATGACGTCATCGTAGCGCGTAGCTTTCGTAGCACGTCGTTTTGTTTGCTTTCTAACTGCTACGTAGAACTCGGACATTTTAGAAATTTATATTTTCTATTTAAGATTGACTTGCCCTTGACTATAACTTAGTTGATATTATAGAAGAAATTCATTCACTCCTGTCTGTAAGGTTGTAGATATAAGAATAAAGATCCTTTATTCATTCGTTAGTATATCTTGCGATGTATACTAACGAATGAATGAGAGATTATTTTGTGTGCATTACATCGTTATCTTTGGGAATTTTTTGGAGCTCTAAGTGTAAAAAAAAATATTATTTTTTAATGAATAATTTAAAGTATAATTTTCTTGACTTATTTTTCTGCATAAAATTAGCTTTAGAATAGTTCTACTTTTATTTCCATGAATATAATTGCTCGCTTGCAAATTATATTTAAGTTAAATGAAAAGTGATAAAGTATTACTTGTATCTTATTTATTAATCTTTTCGAAGATAAAGTTGAAACATCGGAACCCTTTATAAAGTTAGAAAGAAGGGTAAGCAGTCGGACTGACCCTTGCTTAGGGCGTAACTTAGATACGAAACACTTTTCAAAGTTAGGGGTTGCTTAATAGTGAACTTGAAAAAGAGAACATCTTTTCTCGAAGTAAAATTGGGTAGTGGGTTTGTAAATGTTTCTATATATGTCATACTTTTTAAAAGTATTTTGGCTTAAATTACGTTTAGTCTTACATGCGCCTGCTGCCCAGCTAATTAAGGAGATTTAAAGCGATCTACGAAGCTAAGCAACGCTCCATATGGACAGTTATTTAAAGCGGACTATGGAAAAAACTAAGCAACATAGGACTCAATATCATTAAAGCGTTGAAGCATTAAACTGATAATTTATAAAATAAAATATTTTCACAAATAATGATTATAATATGTCTAAGTAGCACCACGTCTTTCATTTTGTAGTCAAAAGTCGCAACAGGAAGGAAAGATGAAGCGTACCGCTGTTTACAAAATATTTGTAATATTTTGATGTTTTCTTTACTTATTTCAATTTGATTTCAGATCACAGCGAAAGTACACCAAATATTTCATACTTTCTTTCATCAGGAAAGATAGCGAGTATTTTTTACCGATACAATAATTATACCATACGTCTTAAGTGCTTGGTTTTTAAACTTCGAACTACACGTAGGTATAAAAACCTTTACCGCCACTGCATCATAGAATTACTCCGCTATCACACTTGTTTACCGAACATTAAAGTTCAAGAGTCGTTAAGTTTATTAGCCATTCAGTGTTATGGACACTTTAATAGCTTTTGCATAGAGTAGCTATTAGAGGTACTACCTAATGGAGTAATCGTACTGTTTGGTTTTATTGGATAGTTTATTATCTTACGGGTGATTATAAACAAATGTTATGGACTTACATAACTATTATAATTCGCGAAAAACTTTTTGGTACTAATATGCATCGCGGAGCATTGAAAAAAACATTTGTTTTTATTTTTTTATTTATTTGTTTTTACAGACTGGCAGTACAGTAATTTCAATACAATACAACAAGAATCCTTTATTGTATTCCAAAAACAAACAAAAACAATAAGTGAAAAACAATTCCTGTAATATCGTTTTACAAATAAAATGTTTATTACGAAATAATTTACGTAGATCAGAGAAATTATTTATATCACGATAAGACCGTTGTTACATTGTGTTGCGGTTCACAGCGATCAAAATATTGTGGACAAAACATATATGAAAAAAAATATGTTATATGTAATAAAAAAATTGATTGATCTTACTTACTTTGTAACTGATTTTTGGCCCCTTAATTCAAAATTGATAAGTCTTATACTTTACTACCTGACCTGGCAAACGTTGTTTTGCCTTAATAATTATTTCTAAATATACAGTAGCCGATTCTCAGACCTACTGAATACCCATATAAAATTTGGAAAAAATCGGTCAAGCCGTTTCGGAGTACGGTAACAAACACTGTGACACGGAAATTTTATATATAAGAAGATTATATTTCAAGTTTAATGATATTTAGATTTATACTTTAACCATTTATCCTTATCACCCAGTTCTTCATAGAACAACAACCTCTAAAACCAAATTACAAACACGAAATACATCTTCAAGGAAAGTAGTTTGAACTTTACCTACACTTACCAGTCAATCTCTAGATCCTGTCTAACACCACTTAAGATGTGCTTCCCACCTTTAGCAAAAGCTCAAATTTCGTCTCAGACGTATTATAACCCCTTCCTATCAACCTGTTTAAAGTGGGATCGGAAAAGTAAAGTCACAGTGATTTAAATTGAATATTTCGATTAATTCGGTAAAAGTAAAATGAAATTGAAACAATGTATGTTATCTTTTTAAGAGCAATAATAAATCTCATTCATGAAAGTAATTGTTTAAGGGTTTAAGGACGTTGTTCCATATCTGTATTATACTATTACTATTTGCACATTTGCTTAAACATCGTGAGGAAACCGACATGTTTGAGGATCACAATATCCGAAGACGTATGCCATCCGCTAACCCTTACTAGGCCAATGCGGTGGGTTATGGACCTCGTATAAAAGCAAAAGTTTGTGTGTGACTGTGTGTATATGTTTGTTACTTCCTCGTGTGTTTGAGGGTGAAGAAGTAAGAAACTAAACGAATTTTAATGAAATTTAACATGAAGATAGCTTCGGCTCTAATTAACACAAAGGCTACTTTTTATCCTAGATTAACACGTGTAACGCCGCCGGTTGCGACTAGTCAGTACATAGCCAATAAAATACTCGATTCAATAAAGAAAATATTTGAAATTTCGTTCTCTCTCGCACGCACTGTGCGAGTAACTATGTAGTTACATATGTAAGTGAGAGAACTTGAACCTTCAAATTATTTTTATCATAGTATTACAAAGTAAAAATTTAGCAAAATATTTTTTGAGATACGCACTAAGAGTTTTTATTATATTATAAATAATGTATTTATGAAAGTATAAGCTATACCTTACTCTTGGTTAATACACGTCACTCGCTCAAGTAGAATTAACTGAAGTCGTCACTAGGCTTGGTAATTCTCTGAACTTAGACCTACATTCTCTTACAACTATCTAGTTGTAACATGCGGTAAAATGCTCCCATTTCATTTCAGTTTGACGCTTACGAACGTACAGTATTGTATTAAGGATGAGGGCTTAAGTATTTATTAAATAAAGACCTATAAATTAAACTAACGAAGTGAAAATGCTTGCGATGTAACTTGACAATATAGTAATTTAACTTTTATGTCGTTACTTAGTATGTTTACTAATACTATGTATATGTATGTGCGTTAATATTATTTGTTAAGAACCTCTTGTTGGTTTTCTTATCGTTTTCATTTTGTTAAACACAAACTCAATTCAACATTAGAAATGATTTTTTGTTAACCGACCGAAAGTTTAAGCCGTATTAGTATCAACTGGGCAATTCTTTCAATATTTTTCAGATAAACTATGTTTGGATGTTGGTATTGGTGTAGTAACTAGAGCTTCGAACCAATCATGACAACACAACGTTTTACTATTTTATTTACTGGTAGGATTTTTGGTATTTGACAGACTTATGAAATAGTCAATTGAAATAGGGTATTGTTCATATGAAAACAATTAGTTTATGTCATGTCGTTGAGATAAAACATCATGAAGTATTGATATTAATAGAACAATGTTGTAAAACTTAGTCGTTTGTAGAAGTCATCATTTTACATTTTATTGTTGCAGTTTCTCACTTAGGGCGAAGAGAACATGCATTAGGGTACCTAAATAAAAGAAACTTTTGTAAGAATTTATGAAAACTGTGTCTGAGAATCCTAAATTCCCCCCTGCATACGCATCTTACCGCATTGTCAGACGCTCTTAAAGTATCAGGTGTGCACCATGAATACCTAATCTTAATGGAGTAGGAACATGGTATAGATAAGGGGCAGAATAAATCATCGAGAGAATGTTTTAGCAAGTTCCCGGTGGGAAGAAGCAGATTGTGCCAACTCCGGAAACAACCTTTTATTTTATGTTGGATGTCAGAAGAGTGGTTAGGGAAATCGTTTGCAATTTATCTGTAGGTAGTTATCGTGACTCTTTGTTAAATAGAAAGGCTTTTTTTATTTTACAAAATTTGACAAAAATTTGAATGTTAAAAAAACATATTTTACTAAATTAATTTTATGAGTGGTTTTATTTATTTACTATTATAATTGACTTGTATTTAAAACTATTTAACTTTATAATTAACTTATCAATAAAACCAGTTTTATCATTTTGTAAAAGAAATATGCAGAAAAAAACATATTGTAATAGGAACTAATTATGTCATAATAATATATTTTTTTAATTTTTAAATATTTTACTAAAACTTAAAATGAAATTAAATTAAACACGACACAGTAATTAAAATTAAAAACCTTAAATGTAAGGATTTTAATCTCTTTCACATAAAATCTACTTACACTTCGAGATTAAAACCTTCATTATAAATATTAAACTAAATAATCCTACCAAACATTTCTGAAATATTATTAAAGATGCATATTTGAAATAATAATAGATTATTCGCAGAAAATTGTTTTGCACTGCAAAAAACTTAATCAATTATCTGAGAAATACTTAACTTTTTTGTGATAAAAAATACAGCATTAAAAAAGAAAAGATTTTAGTGATTGTTTCGACAAAAATGAGTCCAAACCTTTTTAGTTCAGTTTTTAAAAGAATTTTCTTAATCAAACGGTTAAACTTATCGTTTCAATCAACGAAACACCGGCGCCCGCAAAAAATAGAAGAGCAATTTTGTGCGGATACTGAAACGGTTCAGATGTCGTCCGAAACGAAATTATTTTCTAAAAAGTCTCGGTTAGATAACATTTTCCCTCCTCCGAAATAAACGTCAACCTAAATTGGGCTCTATTTACACTTTGTTAAGTTACAATCTATACCAACACACCATTTCGAGTATATTTGATTCGATTCCACTACCGAATATAGTTCTTAAGCTGTGTTATAATAAAGCAGTATATCGGTTGCTAAGTCGGAAAGTAAAAGGAAGCGCCACCGTTCGTCACGTTTAAATATGATTTATGCAAGTAATTTAGTTAAGTACGTATAGACATTACGAGCTCAGTAGAGGATAGATTAAGATGTTCTGTGGAAGGAATATTCGTGGTGTCTCCGGGTGGTCTTGCTTTTGGCATGTTGTAAATTATCCTAAAGCACAATGGATCTTCGTAATGTCATAATTGTGGTGAATTTAATGGTGAATGTCTCTCATAGTAATTTATGAGGAATCAACGATACTGTCCAAACATTTGTTTTTAAAAGGCGCATGATAAGACTATATTCAGTCTTATTATGTAATCTCATATCACTAACCTGAAGTTCAGATATGATATCTGATGTCTTGTAGATATATATAGGTACCTAAAATTTTGATTCACTGATTGATATCGACAAATACATATGAAATGACTTAAGTAGTAAATTTTTGTAAACAAGAAAGGAAAATTTTCATGAGTGACGTGCAAGAGTTTATTATTGTTTTTACGAATGTATTTATTGACGCTTGCTAATTTATTTATTTTGTCAGTTAATTATATATGTATTTACAATTAAAGTAGTTTTAAAATAGATTAATTGAAAAACATTATTTTTCCAAAGCGAATTATAAAGTTTCCATGCACTGACACTGCTAGGTTCAAGGTTTTGAATATACTAGAGTAGTATGGTACAAAACAAAAGAGATTAAGGAGTTCTATTTACCTATTAGTAAGTTAAAGTGCGGACAGTGTCCATCTTTTACTTAGTTAATATTTGTATGTTTTCATAAAGAATTTTGAAAACAACAAACAAATTTACCTCTTGGTAAAAATGCATAGGGCAAATAATTATTTATGTATTATAGATGTAAAACAACCAAAGAAATGTGGAACACAGATGGAGAGTGTGAAGAAAGGAGTGAAAGAAAAAAAGAGTGAATGTTGATAGAACAGCAGCTGACAGAAGAGAGTGTAAGAGAGGTTTCTCTTTGTGATGCATAAGCGAGTTAAGGTAAAAACAAAACTGAATAGCCACGAAATCAAGTCAAAGTACGAGTACATTTTTGCTATAACCACTATTATACATTTTTGCCAGTAATACCTATTAGTTAAAAATATAAATGTAACTTATTTAAATTTTGGGTACTCCTCCCACTGGTACTGTTTTTAGATTAGATTTATTTGTACATTAATTATTTATCGACACACAAAAGTCAGAAAATCAATACTAGGCAAAGTGTGGAGTAAAATCTTCCTAACATTATCCAGTAAGTAAAAATAAATAAAAAAAATAATTTCACACACGGCTGGTTAACCCTATACTGAACCATTTCTAGTTTGTGTTATGGTAGCTAACACAACTGATATACTACATATACATACCATCATATATATTTTATATAGATACATATTTAGCACCCAGACCTACAATCAACAAATTTAGTTAAGCACAAAAATGTCAGCCGGGCCGGGAATCGAACCCGGAACAATCTGGTTAGCAGTCCGACATGGTAACCGTTGCGCCAACGAGGTCGTCAAAGTACGAGTAGTACTCTCGTAATTCTAGTTTTTTTTTAATTTTAATCCATTAAAATAAACATCTTGATTCTTGTGTCTTATACCACTCGTCAATGAGTCATTATCACGATCGCTTGGAAAACTCTTCGCTCACGTGATCACCACATGACTCCAGCGTGATAGTGAAGTGACACGGTATTATCGATGTCAAAGTATAATCACGGCGCTTGTATGCAAATAGGGCTTAACGAGTTACGCGGTGAATTAGCATTTCACGTGAAACTATTCGAATGTATTAGTGATTGGAAATGAGTTAACGAAATATGTACTTGTACTTTACTTGGTTCGACTACAATAGGTGCAATATGTACTTATTCCTGGATTAAATAGATGTTTTTTTAGTTTGTCACTTGTTCTTGTCAGATTTGTTTTAAAGCTTAGTCAAATAAAAAGTGTTGATTCCGTTGTGTTATTCTCGTATTTATTTTTTCTGAATAAGTGCATGAATAGTTTTTTAATTTAATACTTTATGGTCAGATTTATATAAAAAAATAATCGAATAATAAGTATTTACTCGATTGTGTTAAACTTATATTATTAATTTAAAAGACATGTTATAATGTTGTAATATCAATTCATTATATTTTCGCGTAGAAAACGGTCACACTTACTTATTATTAAAAGTTGGAATGAGTCCAACAGTTTCGTTTCGGCGGTCCGTGTAACACTCGCCCCTGAAGATGGTGCTCGGAAAGCACCGAAACTGTTGGACTCATTCCAACTTTTAATAATAAGTAAGTGTGACCGTTTTCTACGCGAAAATATTAAGATGCCTTACATGAACAGTTTACAATGTTCAATTCATTATATTTAACCATCAATTCTTTTTTTTTTTGTTTTCTGTTACTATATTTGTGATCAGAAAATTTACTTATAAGTAGACTAGTTGTATGAAGCAAATGACTATTTTCCTTTTAAGTCACTGGCAAGTCCGCAGGCTGTTAGCTAGTTTGTTTGAGCGCCTTGCTAGATTATAATAAATTTAAAGTATAAGAAAATGTATTAATATATTCGAAAGATTTAAGTTGAGTCAAGATCTTATGTCTATATTATGCTATGTTTTATGCCACCCTAGGGCCTCTAACTTGGAATAACTAGTGGGTGCTATAAGATTAACAAGAAAGTAATACAAAACTAATCCAAATTATGATCAAATCTCATAAAAAGACGAAGCTTCAAGTTGGTGTAAGAAAATGATAGCTATCCTTATTCGTACTAAAAAACTATTTCTATACGGTACTTCTGTATGGAAAGCCATTTTGTAATTCAAGTATATGTACATATATAATTAAGTTTACATACAAATTTCAAGTGTTCATATTTACACATCGCATATTTAGATGGACATGTTAATCTAATTGATAGCGTGGAAGTCTATATTTGTCTTGACTCCTAAAAGTGTTTGTACTGTGGAATTTTTGATGATCACTCACGCAAAGCGTTGACTTTTGACACAGCCTATGAATTCTTAGACTATTTATTTACATCACAGTATATGTATGTAGGCTCCTTATGAATATTACTTTTGTTAATATTTTTCGTAAGTGACCGAGCTTACTTCTACTTCTGTTTAGTACGGAATCTCGAAATTTCTTAAGTCTATGGTATTATTGAAATAATATTAACTAAATAAACGTGATGTGTAAAAAGATAGAGTAGAATACAAAATAACTTCTTCTATATTTTTATATTTGTTTTGAAATAATAAATCTTCATTCATTATTTAATTTCAATTTTGGTGCCAACGGCCTATGCGGCTGAACATAAGTTTAGACAAAAGATGACAAGTAACTTATATTTGTATACTAGCTGCGCCCGTGGTGCTACCCACGCTAATCTGGGATTAAAATAGCCAGGGTCCAGGGTCTTAACTATTTTTTTTTACAAAATTTCATAAAAATTTAAGCCGTTATTGAGCGTCAAGAAGTAACAAACATACACACACTTATACAGAATCTTTCGCATTTATTATATTAGTAGGATGTATAAATTAATTGATTTGTGCTACTGCATACATATTAGAGATTAATACAAAGGTTGCCTGGAAGAGATCGCTTTAAACCATAAGGCCGCCAATTGTGGCATTATTTTTTTTTGTTCTTAGTTCTTATTTTATCTTTAGTTTTAGTTTTAAGTTTGAGTCCAATAAAGTCTTATCTATCTAGCTATTTAATACTGCAATAAAGATTACGCCTTAGAAGCCTCATACAAAAAAATTACATGATTTTTATTGTGTATGTTGGTCAACCAAAAACGTTAGTACAACATAATTCACAACCCACAAATATATAACAAAACGTACTAATAAACATGTCCACAACCTTGATGATTTACTGTGGAGTAGGTGTAGGTACATGTATGGAACATTCGGACACCTCACTTAGGGGCCTAATGATGTATGGCCCTAATATATGGCGATTAACTTGCACTTCTCTCGCTAGCCCTCAGTGAGTGCAGTGTTAAGAATGGATGGCTATCACGCGATTGAGGTACCGAGTCATAGAGATAGCCTCTTCTAAATACGTCTTTAAGTATTCTGGTGTTAATAGTAAGTTTTATTTGAATTTTGATTTATGATTTGTTTACAGTATGCTTGGTATTTACGACATTGTTGGCGTAATGGTTACCATGCCGGACTGCCGATCAGACGGTTCAGGTTCGATTCTCGGCACGGCCAACATCTTTGTGCTGAACTACCTATATAAAATATGTATGTATGTATATATAGTATATCAGTTGTGTTAGCAACGTAACATAATATGAACTGGAAATGGTTCAGTATGGGCTTAACCAGCCGTGTGGGAAATGTGTCCTAATATTTATTTGGCCAGCAGGTAGTGTGAGCACATAAGTCACTCTCAGCGAAAGTGGAGAATGCCTAGTCTGAGTTACTGAATTTTATGTGTTTGGCGATGTATTTATATTTTAAACTAAAAGGCCACACCATAAAGCAAAACGAAGGCGAGTTCTAGATGAACGAAGAAAACAGCTACAAAACAAACCGCCTTCAAACATCATATACTTATTATACCTTCAAACATCATATACTTCTACAACAACGGTATCCTCAAATGTAGCACTTGTTTTCGAACATTTACTGCTAAAATAAGTTACATCAGCCATGTGAGGACACATATTTATAGAAGTAACCTAGTAATAGTAACCTGGTATTGGCAAGCAGTCGCCGTGGCCGAAACCAGCCTGTAAATCAAAAAACACACAATGTTTAAGCGATTATCACAAAAAATCTGTGATTTTTAGTATCTATCAAACAAACTATGTGTTTGAATTTTTTATGCATTTGTAACCAATGTATAAAAAAAAGATTAAGTTTATCATTGTAGCCAGATTATTGATCTTTAATATTGCTTAAAACTCACTCGAAACACGTAGCTTTCATAAAACAGAAGAAAAACGTACTCGTTTAAGACTATATAATGCAGTAATATGGCGTAAAGTCTGTTGAAAATGTTCATTAATATGAAACTCGAAAATACTTACAAATATCTGTTTTTTAAGCACATAACTGTGCTACGATTAACTTGCAACTTGTACCTTCCCTCTGCAGTTGCAAGATACGGATGGTTGTATCTCACGCGATCGTATTTTACGGAGATTAAGCTGTTTTGGCCACAGTGGCTAATGATTATAGTGATGTTATCGTTTTGTTCATTTTGGGAATAAACGTTTTGCTTTTATTATGTATTTGATATTCATTAAGACTTAGATTAAGTGAATGTGTCTCAGAGGAAAAAAACTCTGATTTAAAATCTGATGGTCCCTGGTTTGATCCCGGTACTATATCAATTACTTGTTTTTCAAGTAGTGTGTGTAAATTTGCACTCGCTTTACTGTGAAGGGTAACCAACATGTTTAAGGATCAACAAAATCCGAAGACTTGTGTCTTTCGTGGTTGAAACAGGGGCCCACCACAATGCATTAGTTCAAAAGAGCTACAATAACGAATGAATTCAGTAGAGATTAATGACTCTTAGTAATGAAGAATATGACCAGGTAAAATCATACTTAGATTCTTTATATTTAGTATCACGTAAATCTGGGATACAAGTATATACAGACATACAGTGTCGTAAATATAAAGCTAAGGCGAACCATTTTCATATTTAAAAGGTTAGTTAATTAAACTTAGCTAAAGCCTTAATTATACTTCTATACCTTTTTTATACATGACCCATGTTTTTTTAATTAGCGATATGTAGTTATACTGGATAATTTTATAAAACTCAAATAACAGATGTGTCAAAAAAGTTTCTTATATAATTATAACAAGATGTTACATCTTAGACAACAGTCAAGCTTAACATCAGGCAAGCTACGGTCAAACCTAAGACTATTCATCATAAAAAAAGAAAAAAAAACTGTAATTAAAGTCCAATTCTATTTGTAAATTATTCGTGTATTTTTTTTATGTTTTAATAAATAAAATAAAGAGCAAACTTAAGTTTAATAAAAGTAGGTAATTAATTAAATAATAGAGAAATTTTCAGTAGACCAAAATAGTAAAAAAGAATCTATCCAACCGGTGCCAAAATAATCAAAATGCTCACGTTGAACTAAATAAACAGCATTAAACCGAATCCCAGACACATAGCTTTAACCATTAATATTAATGAGGTTCCATCCTAAATCCTCTACGTGTGAAGTCAAGTTTAATTTTACGATTTTGCCGCACGTTTTCTGAATTTAAAACTGGAATATCTTTAATTTTTCCAGCCGTAAATACGGCTTTAATGGTTTAAACCCGCTCTGTAGTTAACACGCGCCAAATAGTAAATATATATTAAACTATATATTATTTCTATCGAAAACTATACATTATAGTGTTATTAAATAGGTTGACCTTCCACTTTTACCATCTGCAAGATTAAAATATTTAATAAATAAAAAAAATATACTTTCCGACGCCATCTTGAAAATCTTCTTCTTCGCATGAGCTGCTAAGTAACCGTTTTCAAGTCATCCGAGGGTCTCTAATTTGGCTCAACGATTGCTTGTACTAAGACTAGCTACAATTTAACGTCTCATCCGGCCCACATAAACGTCCTGAGGAAAATGACGCTTTTTAAATGACGGTCATGCATGGTCATCTATCCAAAGACTGTCCGCATCGACTGTTGCTTAATCTCGATGATCGCGTCAGATCACCTTAGTTAGCCGAGCTATAAGGGGCTCTTAAAAATAAGTCCCTTTCATCGTGCATTTCGTATTCTCTGAAACGTTTAACTTATATTTAGTTTAAATAGATTTTAAAGCTTTTAATTTTAAACATATAATACACCAGGATGACGCATGTTGCATATTTGCATTTGCGTTGACGTTATTTTGCTAATGGATTTAATTCAATTTATAAACAGTTTTGTTGATGATATTATTATTATTTTAGCCGGTTTCATCCCACTGCTGGGCAAAGGCCTCTCTATCCTCTTTCCACTCAACCCGGTTTTGAGCTTTTTGAGTTCTGTTTTTACAAAAGGAGTCTAGTTCGTCCCGCCGATGATACCTACTTAATGATAAGTTTCTTCAAACATCTGCGCTAGAAAACATCATAGTAGTACTTAAGAGCTATTTTTTAATACTTATTTAAACGTATAAATGACCAAGACCCTATACGAATAGTGTTAACAAACCTTTGTAATCTATTGAGACCGGCTAAAAGCTTTGGCATTACTGAGCATTTTCTTTCTGACCCAAATATCCAGAACCTTCTCTTTGCAGTAGATTACTAACAGTTTATTATGTAAATTTTAAGGGTAAAATCTTTATCCCCTAACGTTAACTGACCTAAAAAAGTTATCCGTATGACTAACTTTATGCCTTTATTTGCATAAAGTAATCTGGGAGTTAGGTGTTATTACGGCAGTTATAGGGCGCGTTGACGTCATTAGGGTTCAAGTAGGTTTATGCTTTTTCTATTTTTGGTATAATTTCTTGGTATACTGACTAAAAGGCTAATTGAGCTAACTTTAGAAAAAAAATATCATTATATGAACGTAAAATTAAGCATATTAATAGTATTGTACATTTCCTGCTAATCCTTCTTATATAATAAATGCGAAAGTTTGTGTGTGTATGTGTTTGTATGTTTGTTACTTCTTCACGTTCAAACGGCAGAACCGACTTTTGATGAAATTTGGTATACTTGACTGGACCTTGGATACTTGGATAATACACGTAGGTTAATTTTGAATCTGGAGATTTTGTAAATATTAAAGATGTTTTACAATCAAATTAGACGACCTTGTTGGCGTAAAGGTTACCATGCCAGACTGCCAATCAGAAGGATCCGGGTTCGATTCCCGGCTCGGCCAACACCTTTGTGCTTAACTAAATTTGTTGACTGTGGGTCTGGGTGATAAATATGAATCTATATTAAATGTATGTGTAGTCTATCAGTTGTGTTAGCTACCATAACATAAATGGTTCAGAAATGGTTCAGTATGGGGTTAGCCAGCCGTGTGTGAAATGTGTCCTTAAAAAAAACATATTATAAATAGCAAATGGATACACTTTGATTTAGATAAATACCGTTTGTGAAAATAACCAGGAGACAGAGTACCAGCGCTGACAGCATCGTGCTACTGGCATCTGATGAGTTGCGATTGTTTTGCGGCAAACTACGAGTATATTTTTTTTTCAACTAACATTTTTATTTAAGGTTCGTGTTTGCTCCAGTATAAAATGTTTTGCTTTTGATTATAAATTCAAAGTTGTCAGAAAACTTTGATCTACCCTACTCGTAACAAAGAGACCCCAAAATTGAGACGAATCTTATGAAAAAATAGACATTCATCATCTGCATAGCTGAGTCTGATCTCTCGCTGGATCAGAGAGATTTATTATGCTTTATGGTGGAAGTGATAGGTGCACGAGAACCTGCCACCCTCTTCTTGTTAAGCGTTTTTGTTGTGAATATTGTTTTAGCGCTCTTGTTCTCTTGATTTATCTCGGGTTTGGTTGAATTATTATGCTATTTGAATAAAATAGAGAATGTTTTGTATTTTTTACATTAAAATGGGCTTGCGCTTGATCACAATTCACCTGATAGGAAGCGACATTATGATCTAAGGTGGAGCGCGCTTACCCAGAAAAAAACCGGTTCACTCTTGCCTTGAATAATAAATAAAAAATATAAATTAATTACTAAAATGGGTTGGAGAAATTGGCAATACTTTTATTGTACCTGCATTCTTTACTTTTTATAATATTAATAAGTGTCTAAATGACACTCTAAAAATTTTATATATCGGCCTTTAAGCTATTTTTTCCCCGCTTACGATTTATAGCAAAAACACTGTAGAATTAAGATTTTGCCCCTATATCTTAGCCTTAAGAAATATATTATTATTGCTTCTTTTTTGTTAATAAATAACTGAAACTGAAATTTTTGTCAAAGAATAATTTTCCTTCAAAACTAAAAAAACAGCTTTCAAAGAAAGCTCTCGTACGATTTCATTACAAAAAAAGAATTAACGTTCTTATCGTTTTCATCTCTGAAAGTATTTTTTTTATGTAATTTCTTTACAAATCGAATAAGCATTCAAAGGAATGCTAAGTCTATAGAAACACGGCGACAAGATTCTTGTACACGGTTTTCCTAAGGTTTCTTATCGCGAAGGTTCATTCAATTTACAAACGGCACGTGAGTGGGTTTGCAATTACCTACTTATACCTACTTACATACTGTCTGTTGCAAATGAGAATACGCCTAGCTACCTTAAACTGGAGTAGCGTGGGAAGGTGAATTTAAATTTTATAAAAAAGAAACATTATACAAGTTTGTTATTTTTTACTTTACAGCTTAGCTTAGACTAGCAGGGCGCATAACTCTACGTGTCAGTGAAAATCTAGTTGAAAGCATGCTTAAAATGAAATTAGATAGATAACTAACTAACTAGGTTGGCGCGTCGACCCGAATCGGATCTTGGCCTCCGATACTAGGAGACGCCACTGTTCTCGGTCCTGTGCCTTCTCCTGCCACTGCGTGACCTGAAGATTGCGCAGGTCTAAATTAGATAGATAGATAGATAAATTCTTTATATCCCACTAATTATATTAAATTATACACAAACTTATAACTAGTGCCGAAAATGGCGGCCTTATCGCTAAAAGTGATCTCTTCCAGGCAACCAGAGGAAGGACAGTGATATAAATGGAGAGAATGGAATACAAAAAAGTATAATAAATATACTCGTATACAAATATACTACATACTATTTATTACATATACCTACTAATATACAACTACATAAAATATACTAAATTTAAATATTATAGTAACAATATAACAAATATATATACTATTTATTACAAGGACAAGTACCAGTTTTACACCAAATTTCGGAAGGAATCCAGTGACTGAGCCTTTCTAATATTTAATGGTAACTCATTCCATAGCTGTATAGTTAGGATAGTGAATGAGCCACCAAAAAATGTGGAATTTTGCTCAGGATACACTAAAGTGAGATTAATTACTGATTTTGAATGAGGTTTCCGAAACACAGTGCGAAGCGAGACGGTCTGCATTCGTCATGAACGGCAGATTTTCAACATGGAAGCTGTAGCTAGCCAGGGAGTCCTTCAAAAAGCTCTATTGTTATGCCACAGTTTCCCCACATTGTTTTCATTCGCCCGGAGCTAAAGCTTATCCCTCTTTACTTCAAGTTATAAAGATTTACCATCTTTTGTTCGTATTAAAATATGCTTATGGATCCAAAAGGAAGTGTTTCAAAATGCCTAAAACCCTAGTCACGTTCATCACATTATTTCCTAATATCATGTCTCACATCCTGAGAGGGTCCATCCGTACCGGGAATCAAAATATGACGCATATTGACGGATGGACTGAGATTTTTCTGCAATGATTGTCGTTCTGTGTAAATATATTGAATCATCATAAACGAATCAGTCGTGGGAATTTCGTAAGACAAGATGTGGTATGTTTTACCATAATTCATAAACTTGTCTTTTGGCGCTATAGTAAAAATATCTACGTTCAAGACTATGTTTGTAACATTTATCGTTTTTAACATTTAACATTTTATATTAATTTAGGAGCATACAAAAATAAGCTTAATGTAATTGTAGAATCAAATTTCCTTTGAAGTTTCATGAGTACAAAGCTGACTAAACTTATATTTTAAGAACATAACCACTTTAAATAGAATGGCTGAACTAAGACATTTTAAGAAACACAGTTTTAAGAATGATCTTCTTTGGATATTCGTATGAGTAAGCCTTCATCTCGAAAATAATAAGGAAACTCGATTATAAATACACTATATTTATTCTATCGCTCCACAGTTAGGCGACTTGGGTGATCTGATGCGATTACCGTAGTTAGGCAACGGTCAATGCGAACAGTGTTTGGAAAGGTGGTCATGACCATGCTTAAAACTGTCATTATTAAAAGTTGCATTTAAATCTGAGCGCTACCGTGGCACGGACGACACGTGAAATTGTAGGCCCCGGTTGAGCCTTATTACAAACAGTCGTTAAGCCATGCTAGAAACCTTTGAAAACTCTTTTTTACACTACTTTTACTAGATGGCTTGATCACAATCCAACTGATGGTAAGCGACATTGCGATCTAAGGTGGCGAGAGAAGCGCTTGCCCAAAAAAATTCGGTTCACACGTGCCTTGAAAACCGCTAAAAAACCACTGATCGTGCTATATTTACCTGTATGTATATATTTACGTAATGTTATATTAAGGCATAATTTGTAGCTGTCGAAGGTCGTTTCAACCTGTAGCGGGTGAGTCATACCGAAATTGGGGCATTTCGTTTGTTCAGTTGAAGTATCATCGATCAATAGAGTTTACTAGAGGCCGAATGTAAGATTCGGTTTCGGTTTGGCTGGTTTGATATTGTGGTTGTACTCGTTTTTATGGATAAAGTTACCTTTTATTGCAGATTATTGAGAGTTTTGATACAGTAGAGTAGATATTTTTTCTAATGCTTGCCTGGCTAGCAACTACCCCCAATTTGAAAAATTAGTCACCTAGCACCTGACTGTGTATTCCGGCAGCCTCTTTGAGAGCCAGTTATTCCAAACTAGGCATGTTTCACCTTGCCAGAGTGTCGTTAACTGGTGTGGTTACTCGCCCTGCTTGTCAAATGCCTAATAAGTGGTATCCTGTAATGAGTAAAAAAAGGTTTTATGTAACTAAGAGACGTAAAATAGGCTGATAGGATAGTCTGAAGTGTTAAACTTGCTGTGTCGGCCACACCCAATAGGAAAAGGCTAAGAATCAGTTAAAGAAAAGGTTAACAGATTTTACTTAAATGTGATTAACTTAAATTTACTTAAATTAACTTGCTTTGTCGATCCTACTCAATAAGAAAGGGTGAAGAACTAGATAAAAATATTGTCAACAGATTTTACTCAAACTTGAATAAGTATAGTATGATAATATTTTGACAACTTACCAACCACTTATGATTTTCTATATGAAAAAGGGAAATAAACATTGCAATGTTTAGTACTAATAAATAAAGTAAAGTAATTCTACACCAATGTTTTTTTTTTCTGAAAAATGTATTATGCTTCGGTAAAAAATCTTTTGCGTAGTTTGAGCACAACTCTAAAACCATTAATTTAGCCACTAGCAGACACAAAAGCTGTTATACAAAACTAAAAATGCCTAGACCGTTCGTGTATGACTAATATTAGATATCGTGCTAATTTTGCAGGCATTGTTCAAAGTTAGAAGGAAAATGGGGGACCTTGACCCTTTATACTTAGACCGAGTGACTCACTCGCGACTAATGGGAAGCTTATTTACGTGACTACGTGCGTAGTTAGTTTTAGTTTTATGTACCTTATAGTGTATGTACGTATATAATAAGGTTAATGGTAACTAACGCAAAGACCCTTTCTGCAGGATGACTTTTGATACATATAAGCAGATAACCTAATACTATAAATTTAGTTTTATGGTTATTGAAAATTTAAGAAATACAATGCGTCGATACGCGCAAAATGTAAGAAAAAGGAGGCATAATTATGTAGATATGTGACAATACATAATTATAAAGTCTATGTGTGTAATTTAACTTAAAAGTACTGCTTAAATTAAGCGTACAGTAAAATAAAAGTGTGTTTTTAAGCTAAATGTAAAAAAAATGTCGCCAAGGTTTCAAAAAATAATTGGATAGGTTTAATGAATCTTTGAAACGTTATATAAGACACTGCTACAAAATAGGAGGATGAGTGTATGTATGTATGTACATATTTTGTAATATTACTTCTGTCAATAAAGATAATTTAAAACTGAACTGAAACTGACTTCTTGAGTGAATTTAAATAAAAAGTAGTATTGGTGCTTATTTGGGGTCTCTGAGTCTTACTTTATTTTGCAATTACATTACACATCATTTTTAGCGCGTTTAGCTGGGTCATTCAAAATAGCAGTACTATTACAGGAACGAGATAATGTGTTGTTTACTACTTACCTAAATATCGATTATGTCGTCATAAAAAAATACGACTTATGGCGTAATAATATTTTTTTTTGCAATTCGTAATTTTTACGTTTTTTTTTTATTTTAACTACTTGCAGATCGTATCGGCTTCACACGGGCTATAAAATAATATAAGTTGCAAAAAGAAACAAAATGTAGCCTATGTTACTCAAGGACAATGTAGCTTCCTAACGGTGAAAGATTTTTTCAAATCGGTCCTGTACTTTCGGAGCCTATTTGCGTCAAACAAACAAACAAAAATCAAACTATTCCTCTTTATAATATTGATATAGATAAATGGACAAATACTTGGTAATATATACTTAATATATCTAATGGCAATCGATATTATGATCTTAGCTGGAGCGCGCTTACCCAAAAAAATACATACGCTCGTTCGCACAATGAAGAAGGAGGCAAACTGCATAGTACGCACTATTCATGAGAACTTTCTTTCTTTTCTAAAATGGCCACGTACGAGGACATATTTGTCCTGTTTTACTCGAGGAAACTAACGTTGTAATTACGTAATGTAGTGTAAGCTGGTAGCTGTGTTAAAGTTCACAGGTTAGAGGTTAGGATGAAAGTGTGAAGGCCAAAATACTTACGACAGCGTTTATTGCTTAAGTTGTAAATGTTATGAAAATGATTAAATTTTGTGTTTAAATTAGACGTGTGAATAAAAAGGTTGACTTGAGAAGATATTGAGTTTGTTTGCTAAATTCGAAGTATTTCAGTTACTTTTTTCTGTGCATCGTTTTTTTGACGCATTAGGTTCATAACATAACTAAAGTTATTTCGCTTGAAAGAAAATAGAAAACTTAATGTTATAGTGTTAGTGCCTAAAGATGCTTGTACTTATTTTTTTATTTTGATGTGTTACTAGCCTTATGATAAACATCAAGCTGGTTCACTTCTGCTACTATTGGTACTTCGAGTTAAGCGATTGACCATAAAGGGTTCCGTACCATAATCTAAAAAAATAACAAAACACGTTTGGTAGGTAATCTTCTAGGTGTTTGATTTAGGTAATCTTCGAATGCATCCGATTCGACAGTTTTCTTCGAAAGTAACGTTTCTTTGAATCGGATGAAATAATTGCTATTCTTGTAAATTTAGCTCGTTACGTTAAATTCGATGATGTATATATCTTATATAAAATGTATGTGAGTTCCCCTTATATATAATTTGAGTAGATATATAATTACATTTTCTGTGAACATTCAAAGTATTAGAGGACTGGTAAAGGTACTTTTCCTCGGATGACCAAATAGACCAAAACAAGTATTTTATTATACGAGGAAACTTCGTTGCATCTATGAGCTTTGAATAAATATTGAGTCATGAGTCTTGGAGATTCCCATGAATTTTCCTGGAAGATTTACGCTATTTATATAAGCCATAGCGTAAAGTTGAGATAATTCCTGAGTTAAATTATAAACACAATGTGTCGTCAGACTTCTATATTTGCTATAATTCCATTTAATTATAGTGTCTTTGATTACAAATGTCTTGGGAAATAGGCGTGACTTAAAACTTTGACATGAAAATTCAATAGTCAACAAATGCGCATATCTTAATACAAAGAACAAAATATAAATTAACGGTTCATTTATTTCTTGAATCAGTTTGTCGTGCATTTAGTCATCTACATTTTGGTATGCGATGTCTTGAACAAGAAAATGTGTTATTTGCATACAAAAAGAGGTCAGCCCCGACCTATATGTTACTTAAGCACGCACGTAAAAATAAATGATGGGCATGTACTCTACAAAGCTTCCGTTTCGTTTTGCACTGCTTTTATTTTGAATAGTGTAATGGTTACCTTGTCGGACTGCCAAACAGATAATCCCAGGTTCGATTCCTGGCTCGGCCAACATCTTTGTTGGTTGTAAAGAATGAAATTTGTTGGCTGTCGGTCTGGATATTAAATATGTATCGATATAAAGTATGGTTGTTTGTATATGGTTGTAGCTAGCTTTGGCTAGTTAATCATAATACAAAGTAGAAGAGGTTTAGTATCAGCCGTGTAAAAAAACAAGGGTTTCTAACGCAAAATGGTTTAAGGGGAGATTTAACTTTACCTAGATAAACAAATTTGTTCCACGACTAAAAAACTACGAAAATAGGTTGTCTTCAGAACTTTTAACACGTAACAGCTATATAAGTATTTGACCAGCAGGACGCATAACCACACAATTTAGTGGCTCTCTAGTCTAAGATGAAGTATGTCTAGTTTGTAATAACTGGCTTTCAAGGAGGCTCCTGGAACACTGTTAGGTGTTCTGGACATACTAAAACTGTACCTAAATAATAGTAGTTTAAAAAAACTAAAAAACACGCTTATCTGCCGTTTTAAGTGGGTCAAAGTCGCTTCCAAAGAAGTCGGTTATAAACAAACATACAAACAAAAATACAAATTTTTTTTTTTTTATCAAATTAGTGTATTGCCATCGGTCCTCAATAAATCTACAAAGTTTCAACGAAATCTGGCCGTTTAAAGTGGGTCAAAATCGTGCCCAAAGAAGTCGGTTACAAACATACAAACATACAGGTGAAGCTAATATAAAGCGTGTAAAATGCCGCTTTAAAATTTAAAACCCACTCTTTTTATAGGTTAGTAGAAAACTTTACCTTTTCCTTCAACCTTTGAGTTACAGAGAAATTACAGTAATAATTATTCACGTAACAGTTACCACTTTATTTTCAAAAGTAAAAAGGCTTTTTGCTTTGCGTGTGGGCTAAAATTTACATACTAATGAGTTTTTCGTAGTCAGGTCAGAGAGATTTAGGCACACAGTAATACCTAGAAATATGCAAAACAGTTTGTGTAGCATAAAAGTACTTTGTGTTTTGGCTAGGTAAGCAAAATTTTCTATAAAAGCTTGAGCGAAAGGAAAATATTTAACCATGTTGTAGGAAATGGTGGATTTTTTATCTGTACAAATGTAGATAAATTTAACAATTTGTAAGGTTAAATAAAACAAAGAACTTATATTTGATAAAATGATTTTGACTTTTAAAATCACTTTTCTTCATATGAGCTAAGTGGCCCACCTCTGGTATCGAAAGTTTTCAAGCTGTCCGAAAGCCTCTGACTTGGCTTATCAATTGTTTTGACTAAGACTAACACGCGGGACCGTAAAATCCGACCCCCGGTAGCATCCAACTGAAAATGCTACTTTTTAAACGACAATATTGTGCATGGTCGTCCATACAAAGACTAGCTGGATTGACCGTTGCTTAACCTCGATCGCGTCAAATTACCTTAGTTAGCCGAGCTATATGCGCTACAGGAATGTGAAATGGCAAATTAGTAAAAGGTACTAATGAACTACTGTGCAAAATAAAGCTAATAGGTTTTTTAACAGTTTTATTGCTCTCCATCTAAAGGTTGTCTGGAAAAGTACGCTTTAAGCGATATGGCCGCCAATTGTGGCACACTAATTTTAAGTAATATTTTTATTTTGTTTTAAGAATCCTTATTTTAAATATTGCGTCCAATAAATAATTTTCCATCTATCTATTAGGTAACATATAAATATAAGTATAATACCAATTATTGGCATTTAAAACGTAATTTTATTTAAATAACTTGATACAAGTACTACAAATTCTCTACTAAATAATAATCGAAAACACCCGAGTCACCGTAAGCTAGAAAATAGAAAGAAAAGGGGATATAAGGATAAATACCGCTATCTCAAGCTAATGGGTTCCTGTCTCGCACCACAAGGGGAGTGTCCACTGAGCATCTGAGACATGCCACTCAGGTCACCGTGCCTTGATTTGTCTTCGTTACACGGCTTGCTACTTGATGCGTGTTGAATTCTAAGGTAAACAATCAATAGGTATATCGGTCCACTATGCTATGATAAGCCGAACATTTTCGAGGTAGATAAGTAAATTATTTGTCTTAAAAGAGGGGCATAGAGTAAATAATGTTTGTAGCTAAATAATAATAATAATAATAAAGCATTTATTTGACCAGTAAACACATACAATGTTGGAACAATAATAATACAGCCTTATTTAATATTTGCAATTGTACGTTCCCATTTTAGTTTGAACCCTATGTCCCACACTAGAGAAAACCCTGTGTTGTGGTACATAGTTCCTTCACCGCCAAATAATACGAGTTGAGACAAAGAAAGATGATTAGACAAAGAAAGATGATAAGACAAAGAAAGATGGTGAGACAAAGAAAGATGATAGATAAATAGTAGAGAAGAAGAAGTAGAAGTAGCGGAAGGAGAGGTAGACCAAAGAAGACGTGGATGAATTGTGTGAAGGAGGATATGAATGAGAAGAGAGTGAATGTGGAGATGACGGCTGATAGAGTGCCGTGGAAGAGAAAAACAGGCTGTGCCGACCCCATCTAGTGGGAAATGGTAAAGGAGAAGAAGAATGTTTATAGCTAAATTCCAAGGTTAACTAGATATCAGGAATCGAAAGCGAATGACAGATGCGACTCAGTTTGATATCGTGGCAAAGTAATGAGTATATAAATTATATAAATTGTCACGGGAATAGGATACTGTGGAATTATTTGAGTCTATTACGGGTCTGGATAAATGTAGTTTCTACAGGTTACGCGAAAAGTGACCTACACGCGAGTGGAGCCGCGGGCAACAGCTAGTAAACAATAAACTTACGATAACAGTTTACAAAGTATTACAAGTGTTGAGATAAATTTGGTTGAATGTATGAAGGGGTTGGGTGGGAAAACGTCTGCTTTTTGATCCGACGGCCCCTGTTTGGACCAATGACTTGTTTTTCAAGTTATGTATGGATTTGCATTCGTTTTACGGTGAAGAAAAACATCGTGAGGAAACTGAGATGTTAGAGAAGATAATTATGAATATTATTTATTATGATCACACTAGAAGACGTGTCATTCCCCAAACCGTACTTGGTCAGTGCGGTGGATTGTGGCCTATATCTCTCTCCTCGTGAGCGAAGGCTCCGAGTTCCATTAATGGGAACGTATAGTGGGCTGATCATGCTATTCCACTCACTGAGTAGAAAATAAGAAATAAGGGTTGAGAAATGGAAAAGGAACGAAGCACTTTTATTTATTTTTTCACAATTATTATAAATAGCGTAACAATTCAAAACAAGTTTGTCAATCGCGTAATACGTATACAATGTATATGTATTTGTATATACAAGTGGAACGCAACTGTCTAGAGACTAAAATGTTATTTATTTCACTCTACTTGTCTTCTCGTGAGTAACAATACAAGACCATGCAGCTTGCATTTAACCGGCTTCTTTCTACAGCTCTTGTTCAAATTTAGTTGTTCGTTTCTTAGTTTTAGAGTTCAATTTCGTTTGTAACAAATGAAACAAATAAAGCACCGTCGTCACCTGAACAAACGGAGCGTCACCCCAACAGGTTTATAACAATTTTCTGCTGACTGCGTCTGGCTCGTGGAAAACACTTAACCGTGGATTCGAGCTTCTTCTGAACAAAAATTCGTTAATATTTTCCAACAATATCCGAAGCGCATTTCGGAAATACGAGTACAAACGGTATTTTGTATTTTTTATCTATAATATAAAAATTAGTCGGGTTTTCCTTCCTGATACTATCTATGTCCAAAATTTCCAAGTCACAATGTTAGCTACCATACTCCTCCGAAACGGCTTGACCGATTTTTACCAAATTTTATATGCGTATTCAGCAGGTCTGAGAATCGGCTACTATCAATTTTCCATACCCCTAAGAGATAATCAATTATAGTGTTTTTAACTGTGCTTAAGGCAAAATAATCAAATCGTTTTAGCTGTTTGAGCGTGAAGAAGTAACAAACATACACACATACACACAAACTTTCTAATTTATTATATTAGTAGGATATTCTTAGTGTCCAATAAAGAATTATCTATCCATTTGATCTTGAAAACAGCATTTATTTTTATCGCGCTGCGAATAAAAATTCAGTGTCCTTTACATTTTTTTATACACACGTGGTTGCCAAATTTAATAAAGATTTGGACACAAACAAAATTTATCATACGGTACTATATTTTTGTGTTTTGTCTTTAAGAATGATTCATTTTCTGCGTCTGGAACATTGGTTTCAGTAGGTGAAGTTTATTTCTTGGGCTTGATTCAAATGTATTTTGTAATACACGATTATGAAATTGCCACTATTTTAAGTAATAGTTAAACATTAGACAATTATATGAAAGTATTTCTTTTATAACAATATGTTGATTATATTATAAAATTAAAAACTAAAAACAAAACCACTATTAAAACTAATTTAAAAGGCCATTTTATAATTGACTTTTATTGACTAAGGAAAATAAAATTGTTTGAACACAATGAGTCGTGTTCTGATCCATTTCCCATAAATACTAATATATGTATATGTGTAAATGTATTAACATATAAATACAAATAAACAATGTATTTTGTATTCAAAATTTATTTATTGTCAGAAAAAAGTACAATAAAATTTTATGCAGCTCTAGTTGTCAAACTAGATTGTAGTTATCAATTTTGGTCGGATACTTATTTATTTATACACCATTTGAATTCAAAGCGAAAACATTATAATGTAGGTATTATATAACTGAATAATATTTGCTTTTATTTAAATAGCCTATTGCGCCTGTAACTCGGCTAGCTAAGGTGATCTGACGCGATCATCGAAGTTAAGCAACGGTCAATGCGGACAGTGTTTGCATGCACAAGACTGTCGTTTTTCAAGTTGCGTTTTCATTTGGGCGCTACCGTGGGTTGGATGACGCGTTAAATTGTAGGTCCCGGCTGTTAGTCTCAGAACAAACAGTCGTTAAGCCAAGTCAGAGGCCTTCGCGCGGCTTGTTAACTCTCGACACAGCTTGACCACTTAGCTCATACGATGAAGAAGAAGAAGCACAAATACTTCTTTTTATTAAGATTCATTCAAGTATTATTATTGGGTTAAATCACCCTTTAAAAGTTAAATAAATACCCATTTCATTATTATTGTATTTCATCAAGATTAATTTTTAGCAGTATATCGTACAGCGCGTAAATAAATGTTGTTTTTTATCGTGCCATGTAAAAAAGCTTCGAATGACTCACGCTAAGATATTCGTGTTTACCTAATTCCCAATTATATTGGAGCCGGCTATATTTATATTGGATTAGAGCAGCTTGTAAGCAAACCAATCATCTCGGCAAACGAAGTTGGCTCGTGTTATGTAAACACGGACATTCTGCGTTTACATTTCTTGTGATAGTCGTGATAGAGAAAGCAGTTTCGGTTATCGGTGGACATTGGAACTAGTCAGCTCTTTATAACTTCTTATCTCCTGGTAGTGTAGAGCTTAAACAGCTGGACGCAAAAGGTAGGTATACGATAAAGTACCTTTATAAGGGATGCTTGTGGCGAAAATCGTTGTGGATTGCGTTGGGAAAATGGGTATTGGAATCATTTAAAATGTTACATTACACTTTTGCACGTAGTAAGTATATGATATTAAGAAGCTAGATATTAGTATTGTGTTACGTTATTTTATGTCATTACATCATTTTATTTAGATGTAGTACGGTAATTGAAATGTGTCCAAACTTTGACTTTATAATTTGGTAATATTATCAATAAATGGTTTATCTTGATTGGACCATCAAATACTTCACGTTTTGTGAGTACGAAAGAAACTTTACGTAATTTTAATGATTTATTTAATCAGTAGTATATTTTGTTTGTAGGTATTACGAGCATATACAGAAAGACACATAGATATATTGGAAATATTTAATGGACCCCATCTTAAAATAACTAAGTAAAAAAAAAAGTAAAAGAAAAGCTTCGAAAAAAGTGTGCCACGATTGGCGACCTTATTGTTTAAATCAATCTCTTCCAGGAATTTTTTTTTTGGTTGAAATTGCATATCACAAATTTCCAAAGAAAAGACAAATATTTATTAATATACTGAACAGTATTGCGGTCTCAATCAGTCTAAGTAAACATTGTCCTGATTACGTATATACGCTTTCCTATATCTTTGCAAAGCTACTAGTAAGTATAAATCTACATTCTATTCTCAGTAAATGTTGGTATGCTGGAACTTACTAGACGTCCTTGATAGTAAAGGTAAACTTGTTTGCTGGTATTCTGTGTCTATTTACAGTAAGATAACTTTACTGATTTTCGTAAATATTCGTTTAGAGTATATTTTTAGTTTGTATCAGATAACATAACCATTTCTAATTGCAATTACCTCTGTTCATCATCATTATTTTTAAATGAAAAATCTATGAGTACTGACGATCGAAGATCCTGTTGGCGTAATGGTTACCATACTGGATTGCATACCAGAGGGTCCTGGGTTAGATTTCCCGGAACGGTCAACATCTTTGTGAAGAACTGAGTGTGTTGACTGTCGGTCTGGGTGTTGAATATGTTTCGATATAAAGTATTTATTTATTTAAATGTTGTGTTATCAACCGTAATACAAACTAAAAATGTTTTTGTATGGGCTAACCGGCTTTGTGTGAAAATGTGTCAAATAAAAGAAGCTTAATGGAATATTTTTTTAAAGAAAAGCCTGTTTGCTCCCATAAGCGTCACTAGCCAGATAAACAAATTTAAGCTGGGAAAATAATAAGAGTTTCTCAATGTCAAAAACATTAATAAGAATAAAGTAGAGATACTTAAACTGCGTTTTGAACTAAGTTCCAGTTTACCGCTCTGTCGTAACTTCGTCGCCAAATAAAGTTGAGACGTTGCTCGAAGTATCTCGCTTGCCTAAGAAGGTTGTTTTCTCAGCTCACTACTCAGAGAATTAATTCGCCTTCTAATTTTATAGAATGGAAAGGTTTAAATGTGTGAGCGTTTGTTTTTCATATCCCTAATGTAAAATCAAACGAGACTACTGCGTTATTCGCTGATTTCTTTAGTCTTTCATAAATTCTGATCAGAAACCTTTACGATATTTTCATACACGTTCTTTCTTATATATTTTTTTACACAGTTCAGTTAAGCATTCGACCATCAAAGCGCGTAAGCACATGAGTTAGCGTGGCCTAAGGCGGAGCATGCTTAGTTTGGAATTACCGACTCTCTTGAAGAATTAGGGGCTTTATCCTTCTTGAGAGCCATCCTTCTTGAGAGCCGTCCTTGTTGAAATTTTCAACTCGAGGGTTATCGCTAGCCAAGCGAGCACTAGAAAATCTAACTAGGTAACATTCCAATAAACACTAACCATTTTGCCTTATTTTGAGGTATTTATCTAAGCATAGTTCAAATTAATGTCCTCAGACTCTACTTTTAAGGGTTCCGTACCTAAAAGGTAAAAACGGGACACAATTACTAAGACTCCGCTGTCTGTCTGTCTGTCTCCAGGGTATAACTCAGAAACCGTAATAGCTAGATTGCTGAAACTTTCACAAGATATGTATTATATTTACCATGCCGCTATTACAGCAAAGACTAAAAATTAAAAAAATATGTATGAAGGGTCCCCATACAATAAACGTGTTCGTATTATATATCAATAACGGCAGCTGCTAGATACGTAAAATCTTCACGAAATATATAACTATATATCAGCTATCAAATTAAATTATAAAATTTAAATAAAATACATATTTGAGGGGGGCTCCCACCCTATACAACAACAGTACAGAACTCTTCATGCGCGAGTCAAACTCGCACTTGGCTAATCATTCTAATGTGATTTTGCTTTTACTTATTCATCGATTCAAAGTTTACCTGACCGTTCTTTTCTTTTACGTTTTTGTAATTCTATGGTTCGTATAGTCCTTGAACAAAAAGCGGTCCCTACTGATAGGTAGGTATTTCCTTGAGTGCCTATTTTTGTATGTAAATATTCGTAAGCCTTCTCTACTCAAGAAGTTCGTGCGAACGCATTTTAATAATATTTTAGGCACAAGCCGCGAGAAGTAGATGATTTTTTATGTTCATTGATATACAATACAATCTTGCTCTCACAAATACTGGATTTTACATCAGAAATTATAATTTGGCCTGCATAAAATACTGAGAATCTTTTATCAATCAATTGAAACCTTTGGAGTTTAGTGAGACACATATTAATTAAATAAAATATTACTTTAAGACACATTTATATCTATACAATGTATTTAATGAGATATAGTTAATACTTATTTCATGCCTATAGCTCTATAGCGACAATTACTCGTGAGTGCCTTTTCAGTTAAAGCAATTGAAACTTTTTGCGTCTGCGGCCATATTTAAATGGCATTGCCGAGGGAAAAAGGGTTTGTATAAAAATAATGTGAGCAGGTTGATATTTGTAAAAATGTTTTAAAATTAAAGTATATACATAAAACATGTTATTTTATTTTTGATATAATTTGGACATGCAAGAATATCGTTAATACTTTCTTATTCAGATATGGTTCAAAGTAATATTCTAACTTTAATATTATGTGATCATCGAAGTGTATATAATACTGACCTAAATTTTATAATAATAAAATATACAGAAGCCGAATTCAATTAAAAATTATTAAAATAATTAGCCTTTTAGTGCATCACGTACTTCCTCAGGAAATGAGTGGGTCTTTTTTTTACTTGTAATGGGCTTGCGCTTGACCGCAATTCACCTGATGGTAAGCGATATTACAATCTAAGGTGGAGCGCGCTTGCCCAGAAGAAACCGGTGCTAGATTATAGTTATCGGGGAATATGGAATTTGGAAAAGTATTCCACACTTTGGCGGTACGCACAATGAAGGTGTAGGCAAACCGCTTAGTCTGCAGTACGAGTAATACTTATAATAAACAAACTATACATTCTTGAATCCCTTGTAATATCCATAATAAGTGTGATGTTGTGTTCAAAGAAAAAAGCAACGGTCAAACACTTTTTTACTCACCAGTACAACAGTAAGAGTGGTACCTACGCAGCAGGAAAACGATTACTCCCCTTTTCTGAAGCGCAGAAAATACTTATAGTGCCAATTGTACACATGTTGGTTCCCTGAGCATTTCTTTTCGCCTTTTTACTTCCAAGTGTAGGTTCAGATAATGCTTTTATGATGTCGTCCTTTTTTCTTTGCACTCTGGGAGATCGAAAAGGTACATGGAAGGCATATAGGTAATGGTTGAAATGTGTTAAGTCATTGGTTCTGTGTGTTATTTATAATGGTTAAGGTTTGGATTGATGGACGTCTCTTTTATTTTTTTGCCTGTGGAATCCGGATATATAAGGTTTGATTCAAAAGAAATAGTAAAGTTGAAAAAATAATAATACCCTCAAATCCGAAGTACCTTTCTTAGCACAGGCAGAATATATTATACTAGCAGTTGCCCGCGGCTCCGCCCGCGTACTGATCGCTTTTATACAAACTTTTGTACCCCCTTTTACCCTTATTTACCCGTATTTTGTTAATGTCATGAACCGTTTTCGCAGCGCATGCAACGGAAGATATAAGATTATAAGATGAATAATTTTTCTCGTTTTTTCGAAATTTTCCATTACTTCTCCGCTTCTATTAGTCGCATCGTGATGTCATATAGCCTAAAGCCTTCCTCGATAAATGGTCTATTCAGCACAAAAATATTTTTTCGATTCGCACCAGTAGTTCCTGAGATTTGGAGTAAGACTAATTACGTTCACACCTTCGTAGAGATTATGTAAGTCTTACTGTATTAAACATTATGTAAATGTTTAATAGAAATCTTATTTTTACATCCTTGGTTTTCTTCACACCAATGCTATCGCATGTGAAACCCTTACATTTTCCCAACAATTAAATTAAAGGCCAAAAACATGGCTACGTGACATGTACATGAAACTCGCAATCCAACCGCACCGTCAACACAGCGAAAAAAAAAAAAACACAATTCTCGCAATTAAGGGCTCCCTGTGTGCTGAAAAAGGCTGCGTTTGCACTAGTTAGTGGAGAGCTGGATCACACGGAAATATTACCTCGACGGTGTAAATGCATTCGTTCTACCACCCGTAGCTCACGAGCAATCCAGTGACCAATGTTTATACAAAAGTAAGTGCTGAGTATTAGTAGGTATGACAGGTCGACAGGCTTGACAGGTCGTTTTGGCTTTCTGTTAATTTAGTAATAATAGTTGTATACATAACTAGCTGTTATCCCTGTAAGTAGTTTTTTGCGAATCGTTTATTTCCTAAAAATTTTTGCTACAAACCCCACGAAGCCCAAGAACTTTCCAACAAATCTAAAACCGTGGAAATCGGTTCGTGTGTTCTGGAGTTATAGCGTCAGGAACTAAAACACGACTTATTTTCATACAATAGATTGTTATATATGTTTTTGTTTTCTTAAACTTAAGTAGTTTCGTACTCTTTTGAATGCTGTTGAGGTCATGTTTCTCTAAAATAAGCTTAAACCAGCTATGTAACTCTAAATATAACATAGAACTTATATTGTTAAAAATGTAGCTTAGTTAATAGTAACCTCCTAAACTTTCATTAAATCTATAACAAAATTGTAGATAAATTACTGTAAAACAGTTTTCAAAACCTATATTTTCTCGGAACTTGATGTACTGTTTTCCTAATACTGTGTCATCATACCAAAGCATGTCGCTGACCAATTCGCCAGAATGTATTCGCTTGGAACAGCGTGGTGTTAATTGAAAATGGCATTTTTCCTAATCCGGCAATGTTCGCTTTAATCGAAAACGTCGAACGGAGAAATGGGGTGTGTCCAAAAAGTTTTATGGTCTCTATTCAGCCGGATTACTGGATAGTAGAACAGTTACAGATCTTAGATCTCAGATTCTTACATAGCATAAGCATAAGCAGCCCACAATACGTTCCCACTGCTAGGACTCGGGGCCTTCTTTCACGAGGAGAGAGATATATGCTCAATCCAACACGCTGGTCAAGTGTGGGTTGGCGGATGACACACGTCTTCGGATATTGTGGTCCTCAAACATGTTGGTTTTCTCAAGATGTTTTCCTTCACCGTTAAGCGAGTGCAAATCCACAGATTACTTGAAAACCAAGACATTGATGTAGGGCCGGGATTGAAACAGGGGCCGTCTGTTTAAATAGCAGACGTTATAACCACTGAGCCACAGACGCTTTTACTGTTCTTACATAAGTGAAGTTTAACTTTTTTGTACTCCTAAGTATGAATTGCAATGAAACAGGAATACATATTTTTGTGTATACTGCATATTCTATTAACTGGAATGGATAGTTAAGATTAAGAAATCTTCAATCATTGGAATTAAAATACCTGTATGTACTGCATCAAGGAAAAGCTTGTCGTTTAATACATTACGGGTAAATATCAATAAATACATTTTGTAATATAATAAAAGGTTTAGCACAACTAGGTTGGGGAGAAGAAACTCATAATATTTCATTAAGCAGCCATCAAACAACCCTCTAAAACTGAATACAAATTGGAATTCATTCAGCAATCATTCATGTGTATGATTTAATTACACGCATACTTCGCTAATAAATCTCCTAACTTCTTTCAAGTGCTATCGAATCGGCGGGGTCCGGGTTTTATTATTATTAACTTTACCTGGAGGTACAAAGAATATTAATGATAGTTTTTGTAGTGTTTTTGCAAAATTTTGACAATAACTGTAGGTATCTGTCCGATAATTCCCTTTATTCCATCCAGTCCTACCACAGAGTTCGAATTGAACTGTTTAAATGTTTTTTTTTTCAAATTGTTATACTGACGGATTGAACTATTTGAAAACATTGATTTTATTCCTAATATAATTTATTATGATTATTTTAATGGTACAGTCAGAAATTGTACTTCAAATGCATTTGTATCTTGAGAGGAAATTGTCGTTTTTGTTATGATAATGTGTGATACTTCTAATTCCAAAACATCCTGACACCTAAGGAATTGATTGGAACCTAATTTTGCAGATTTTTACCCGACCATCTCCAAAAGATTATCTTTTCTGTTAAGTATATGAATATGTTTTAAGAATATATGTGATGTGATTATATAGGCAATAAAAGTATTTATATGTAGGTAGATAATAATTCTTCCCCGACGGCCGTTTGAAAATAACCATATCATTTTTTTATATTTAACATTTCGATGTGAAGTAATGACACTATAATTTAACAAACAATAGAGCTAACAAAATTACAGGTAAACGATAGGTTCAAGGAAATTTCCACATGGGCAGCCAATAAGGGATAATTAAACCTGTAGCCATTCACTCGATTGTTCAAGGACACGAAATGTGTTCAATAAAGGCTTCTTAAAACCCATTGACTTATCAAATTAAAAGGTTCTAGGTTACAACAGAAAAAAAATCTTAAATAAATATTTTGATGCATACAATTTGTATGTGCTTATATTTAATCAATTTAATGAGTAACTATAATGTAATGAATATGAAATTAATATTGGTAATTGACAAGTGTTTAAAATGTGTGCATGTAAATATGATGTAGTTGAATAAAAGGCTCTTTTACTTTAACTTTTTTTCTTACTTTTACTTACATGTATAAGCTGCCCAAGCTCTGATGTCGAGGATTTTCAAGCCTCCCGAAGGCCTCTGACTCAGTTTAAGTACGTACTAAGACATATCATTTAACGCGTTTTATTCCGCCTCTGTATCAAATATTAGGTATTCATCTTATCTAATATTAGATATTAATCTAATATATAATATTATTATGAATAAATGTAGTTTAAAATGACACTTGTGCCACCAAAAATCTTATCCGTACCCTTGAAAAATAGATCTAATATTATTTACATACCTCGAACAGAGCAAGTAGATATAGGTAAATTTCCTAAAAGGGATTGGGCATTCAAATAAGCCCGATCCATCAAGTAGCACTCATTGCGAGAACCACTCACGTTCTCGCAAAGTAGATTTCCATTCGGGAAAACTGTCACAAAACTTGGCGTTACATTCATCAAAACATTGTCAAAGAACAAAGAGTCAGCCGCAGATGTGACGCCGAGGTACTAGCACAGAATATAACAGAGACAATTCTTACCGCAATGATAACGTATGGGCATAAGCATAGGCATATATATTTATAGGCATAAGCAACCCACTATACGTTCCCATTGCTAATTCTCAGGGCCTTCCCTCATGAGGAGAGAGATATAGGCCATAATCCGCCACGCTGGCCAAGTGCGGATTGGCGGATGACATACGTCTTCGGATATTATGGTCCTCAACAATGCCGTTTTCTAAGCCGTCTTTCTTCACATATAACTTGAAAAACAAGTCATTGGTGTAGGGCTGGGATCGAACAAGGGACTCATTGAAAAGCAGACGTTATTACCACCGAACCACACTAGCTTTTTGATGAAAACGTTTACTTAAAAATATTTTTGAAATTGTCAATTTAAAGTTACATACTGGTCAATTAAACCAGTCTAAGATTGTCAAAAATATCTAATTATTAAATCATCAAGAATGCATTAATTTTGTTATTATGGGTACGTTTATATTTAAAAGAAGGCAAACGGTAAAAGCTTATCGATAAACAAGGTTAAGTTTATTAAGTTAAGGTACTAGAAACGTAAAATGGAAAGTCTTACAGTCTATCAAATTCAAATTATATACTTCTTGCAAAATAAGTATAATTGGTGTTAGTACAGTAAGTTGGCCCTCTATTTTGACCAAACTTTACAACGGCATTTTTATCTGCGAAGCTAGAAACACATCTGTAATATTCTGCGTTCTGTGACAGTAGGGTTGCGCCTCACTGAAGCTTTTTGTCGAAGTAGGCTCAAACACCAGACTCTTTTGTCGTCCGACAGTTTTCTGCTTTCGCTGTAATCTCAGGCTCTTCTAACTTAGCACAATGAGTGGGTATGACGTTGACATTCTGTTTCCATATTTTATAGTCTTTGAGAGCGCTTGACTTAATTTTGGTTGGATAGCGTTACACTTAAACAAAGTTTTGACGTGTTTATTGTTTTATAGATCTTTGTTTTGTGTTCGTGAGTTTAGTTAACATTTGTGTATTGTGTTTTCGTCTGAAAATAGAAATACGTAGAAAATATAAATAATAGATTAATAGTTTCATTATTTTAGTTACATATTATATAATAGAATTTTGTCATTTTACATAGGTATATAGAAGGCTATATACTAATAAAAAAAAACAGTAAATCAAAATTTGACATGTAAAAATAACACTTAGCTATTATGTCCTAGCCTTAGTAATTCTAATCAAAGATTACAATTTGCTCGTGTCTAGCAGCATGCTCAAAATGCTAGCGGCATTACCCCGCTGAAAAATGACTCAACACTTGATTTTGGGGCAAAGCGAGCTCAATTGTTTAGTTTCACAAGTTTTAAAGTGTTAATTTTTTGCTTTATCATTTACCTACCAGGAAAATTAAAACTACTAACTCCAAGAAGCTGGAAAAAACTTGTGATCATTATTCCTAGAACTGTGAGTTATGTGTGAATAATGAAGCTAATTGCAGTTATTTATAGACATATTTATAGTTAACACCAATGTGATAACGATCAGTTCTTGATATCTTCTTCTTTATCGTATGAGCTAAGTGGCCAAGCTCTGGTGTCTAGAATTTTCAACCACACAATATAAGGGAAAAGAATATCATGAAATGTTTCTACATATTACAAAAATACTTTGTACATTTATTTTCTACTACTATGCAAACTTTGTTGATGGAGTTTGACTTGCTAGTAAAAATATATTGAAAATATCATAGAATTATTCATAGAAAAAAAGACTTAAAATTCACTTTGTTATTCTGAAGTTACATACAAATTTATTTATTTAATTTGGTTTTAAGTTGTGAATTTGTTATACTCGTAATTTCTTTGTTGCATATAATCTACATATATAATTCATTCATAATATATAATATGTTTGTTACAGTGAGCATAAACATTTAATAATAATAATACAAATTCTAGAAAAAACATATAAGAAATTTTATTTAAAAAAAAATCTACTTAGTAGCGAAAAGAACATGAAAGCTTTACGTACGTACGTCTGTAGTATACCAACAGTGCCCTTTGCTGACAAACATGAAGGGTTAACAGTCTACTGCGTAGAGGGTGTTACCAGGCATAAATAAAAAACAGCAACACTGGTGCTTGTTTGAAACGTTTTGTTTCTGACGTGGGTCGGATCAGGAGTCAATTTGTTGGCGTTCTGGGTTTACGGCGTATTATATTGACGATGATAGTATTTTATGATAAAGGGTTAGACTTTACCTTATTTAATCTCTAACATTATTGGAAAGTAATAAAGTTCTTCTTCTTCTTCTTCTTCTTGTATTGTAGTATTTTATATCGTATTTAATCTGCAACATTATTTGAATAATAATAAAATTCTTCTTCTGGTATTGTAGTATTTTATAATAAAAGGTTTAGACTTTATCGTATTTAATCTCTAACATTATTTGGATATAGCTGGTCTTCTTCTTCTTTTTGTATGAGCTTAGTGGCCAATCTCTAGTGTCTAGAGTTTTCGCCCAAAGACCTCTGACTTGGCTTAACGTCTGCTAACTAAGACTAATAGCCGAGACCTACAATTTAACGTGTCATCCGACCCGTTGTAGCGTCCAGATGAAAATACTACTATTTAAAAGACAGTCTTGTGCATGGTTTCGTCCAAAGACTGTCCACATCCACCGTTGCTTAACCTCAATGATCGCGTCAAATCACCTTAGTAAGCCGAGCTACATGCACTATTATAAAGGTCTCATAGAATCTCACATGTGATCAGAATGACGCGAAACCACATAAGTCAGCAATACTCTGGCCGAAGGTAGAGCACAAAAACGCTGCCAAAAACCCTCTATAAGTGCTATAACACATTGTCCGATGCACTTTTATCATCATACCACACTTCCCTGTTAATACAAATTTTATTTTATTTTGGACTCTATGTACCTTGATATACAGTCTATAAATCCGGATCATCGAAATAAATGCGTGATTATTATCCGCCCATACAAAATGGACAACATACGAGTAGCTTTTTTGACGCTCGTGTAAATCATTCTTGAGCTCTGATATCGGGCGAAAGCTATCAAGTTGATAGATGAATGGAAACTGAGCCTAAAACGTTAGGGGTTGTTTGAAGTATAGACGCGTAAAAGGGAAGAAAACAAATACAGCAGCTAACATTTATTTATATATTTTTTTTTGTACTTTTTAGGCTTCCGTACTTAAAAACGGGACCCTATTACTAAGCCTCCGCTGTCTGTCTGTCTCCAGGCTTTCTTCTTCTTTCGACTTTCATAAAATATGTATTTCCCGTGCCGCTATAACAACAAATACAAAAAATAAGAAATATGAAAATGTGAAGGGGGTCCCATACAATAATGGTATGGAACCCTTCATGAGCGAGTCCGTGAATGAACTTTTTTTTGAAATGAAATGAATTTCTAGTTAAAAATTCTCCTCAAAAATCTTGGCTATTCGGTTCACATTTCAAAAATGTACTTATTGGTGTTAAAATGCGTCTGACATCTTTAATTTCTCTTATTTTCTTCTTTGCTAAACAGTTTCTTCCGGAGTTTTTACGTAAGACCGTATGAAGAGAGTGGTGTGGTAAACATCATTAATAATAATAACAACATACATTTAGATAAGTAGGGATATGATGAATCTTATCTTTGGGCGGTCGTACTACGGGGCTTATTTTCGTAGTCATTTCTTTGTGAAAATATTGGTTTTTGCTTGTACAATGTTACAGGCGCATATCATAGAAAAATATAAATAACACCATATTTTAATTCGTTAGAATAAAGTTGCAGAAAGCGTTTAACTTAGGATCAAAGTCGGTACCAAGTAATTTATGTACAATGATATTTTATGACAATTTTTACCTTTTGATATTATACATATTTTTGATTGAATATATACTCGCGTCCTACTAATATTATAAATGCGAAAGTTTGTGTGTTAGTTTAAGTATGTTTGTTTCTTCATCACGCTCAAACGACTATACCGATTTTAATGAAATATGGTACTGTGATAGTTTAGATCCTGGATAAACAAATAGCTACTTTTTTATTAACGTAGGTGACACTGTAGGCTTCAGCTTTCTGGATGTATATCCAATAATCTATATGGCTAAAATAAAATTCTAAAATAAAAGTAACTTCTTGTTGAAACCAACTTAATGTAAATAAAAAAAAAATCTATCTCTGACCATTCACAACGAACCCTCAGTTGGCAACTGAGACGACAACAAAAGAGCTCTGTACTTATTTCACTACATTGTGCATGTGCAATACAGCGTTGGAATTGCTGGATGCTTGGAAATCCTTCACGAGTCGAGGTTGGGGGCGGATCAAGCATAGATTGGATGCGGTGAAGGGGACTGACCATTATTTTATTTACCTAAGCTATAGACCTGATTGAAAACCTGACTGGTAATATAAAAAAGTACGTCTATAAATAAACACAATGTGTATTTTTTTGGTGAGTAACAAAGTACCAGTACACACATCAATTAATCGGTATTGTGCAAATTAATATTATGTATGTTTCTTAGAAGCAATGATTGTTATGCAAATAAAAACAACATTACCATTATATAATATGTTTGTTAAAGGCTCATTTTATAGTAGTTTCGAAACAAATAAATATATGTTAGTTATTTCACGTACATAACATGGTACTTAGATACTAAGACTAATTTATCAGTATTTTACATCGTGATTTTATCGTGATAATAAGCGCTTTGTTGAGCGCTCTCGGTTTTGAGGCATCTATAAAATTGTATATTATTAGCTGAGCTGGCAAACGCTGTTTGCCTTTTTACTAAAATGGCCCTAAAAATAGGGGTTGGTGAAAAATGATGCCACATTATAATAAAAAAAAAATATCGTCAAAAATTAAAAAAAATAAGGATGAACAACTCTTATCACTAAGTAGCCGATTCTCAGACCTGCTGAATACGCATATAAAATAAAATAAAATTTGCTTATAAAAGCCGTTTCGGAGGAGTACGGTAACTAACATTGTGACATGGACATTTTATATAATAGATAAATTAGATTTATAATGTTACCAGACACAAAAATAACTGAAAATATCAGACGTCATTCAAACAGACAGTTCGAAGTCCAAATCGAATAATATACTAATTCCTGATGGAAATCTTGGCTACTTCGCGGCCAATACTTTGGATTCCCAAGCGACTTCCAAAGGAATCGAATCGCAATGAATACTGAATAACGAATAACAGCCGATAAAGCGGAATCCATAAGATTGTATTTCGAGGTTGAACAGGTTTATTATAACTTCCATTTCACGTTTGGTATTTCCGGAACTAAATTATGTTTGTCGTTGTGGACTGGGGTTTATTTTATTTAATTTATACCTAGGTAGATCTTATTAGGATAAGAAAGAATAAGATAGGAGTATAGTTATAAGTATATCAATCATCATTATGTTGATAAGATGGAATTGATGTCAAAAACGTGTTTTTAATAATATTTTAAAACGTGCAAAATAAAGACATGTTTCCAAAGACATCAAGGCAACAAAATTATCTAACATTTCTCATCAAAGAATTGATTTGATTTTCTTTCTTCAAACATTTTTTTTTAGTATATTTTATTTTTAACTTTTTATTTATTTACCTAGCCGTGTTAGTATGTTTTTTCGGTTTAAATCTTGCAAACTTAATTACACCTTTACTTTGCTGTGATCCATTTGGTTTCTAATTTGGTTCACTTACATGGACAAATTTTATTTCCTTCCTTGATGTACCTTCGTTATACCATGTATATTAAATAATATACTTCCAGAACTGTTCTAATGATGGCGTCGGAAGGTGGAAATACACATTTTTAACTAAATAGTATAAACCCACTGTTTGGGCTCATTTCAAAGGGTTTACTGAAATGATCACAGTGTGGTCCTACATAAAAAAATACTTTGATTTTAAAAAAAATTAAATACGTTATTATATAATACGACATAATACGAAGAAAAACAGACCAATTTCCTTATTGTAATATTTTGTTCTGTTTTCCATACTTTATTTTCAACAATAAATAAGAGGCTTCGAAAAGGACTGATTACAAAACATACGAGTACATTCAATATTTCCTACTATAGGGGTTTTCTTATGTCTTTATTTCCATTAGCTGCAATCCTGACGCTCCTTTTCCACTTCATCAATGCTCAGTACCAGTTTCTATTTCCAATTAATCAGTGCAACGCTTGTCGGTCGAGCAGACCGGTGTCCTCCTCATCTCCCTATTGGCTAACCACATCCTGCGTTACTCTCACCCTTGCCTTTAAATTATTCTGAAACTGTATTTAATCTGAGTGCGACGATTGAATATTTGCAATGTTTAGTCGCTAGTAAAAATGTTTTGTTGTTTATCTGGAATTTCAAATGGAGCAAAACAAACTACATATTTTATTTCAGACAATTTGTTTGTCTCACAAATCGAGTTCTCGTTTTATTTATACAAAAGTCATCAAGTCATTTTAAGACATTATTAATGTTAGTACTAGAAATTTTAGCATAATTTTGTTTTAGCTTTTTAGTAGAATTAAAAGATGTATTACTATACTTACTATATTCAAGATTATACCTATGGAATAAAATTACCTGCCTCTACGTATTAAGTTTGAAAATCATATCTCATCATTTATTACAAGAAGAATCAATTGATTTGTCGTCTTACTATAATATAGAGATTACTTGTAAGAGTATATTTACCTTATTAGATGTTTACTGTCGACTTATTTTATTAGTGGACTGTAGACCTATAGATGTCTTAGTAACTAAATATTTCGTATTTAAAAGAAAACACAATCCGTGTTATATTCATTGATTTGTCCAAAGATTCTGATTCTGACCATTGTGAAAGGGCGATGGGTACTTGTTTCCTGTCTCCGCACAGTCGAATGTTAATTCACCGGAAATTAAAGTTGTTTCAAATTGTTACCCTTTGGACATGACTGTTTTGCTTATATCTCAGTTCATGAATAAAGCAAGTAGGTAAAAATGCACTACAAAAACAGTGGCTTACTGATTTTAAGAATATATTTTTTAGTAAGTATTTGTTTTTTTTTGCTATAATTGTCAAGGGTGGTTAGAACAATAGTATCTAATAAATTACTTTGTAAAAATGAGCAAAATTTTAAGAATATGTTAATACATTTCAATATGTGGCTTGAATATCACAATTCTTATCTTAAGATAGTGTTTTGTAACCAAGAGATATCACGAGTACTAAGACTTCGCTGTCCATATATCCGTTTCTCACTAGGCTGTAACACATATACTTTTTTTACAATAATTATGTTTATGAATTATGATTAAGCGCAAGCCCATTGGCTTGCGCTTAATCATAATTCACTTGATCGTAAGCGATATTATGATCTGAAGTGGGGCACGCTTACCCAAAAAAATGGGTTCACTTTTGCTTGAAAAACCGCTAGATATGATAATGTGATTAATTTCTACACACGTGGGTTATTTGTTCCAATTTTAAATTATGAATAAAGGCCCTAGGAAAGCTTAAATTAAATAGTGCAATATTTATTTATTAACATTTTCACCATGTTTTTTTTTTTTAATTCACACAGCTAGCCCCATACTGAACCATTTCTAGCTCGTATTATGGTTGCTAATACAACTGATATACTACATATGCATACATACATATTATATATAAATACATATTTAACACCCAGACCCACAGCCAACAAATTTAGTTAAGCACAAAGATGCTAATTAACAATAAAGTTTTATTATTTTAATAATTGATGCGCTTTCAAAATATAATTCAATAATTTCACAACCATGAGATCGGTTTGCGCAATACATTCGTTTTTGGTTGGATGGTCTATGCATAATGAAGCAGTTATTCGCGCCGCGGTTGCGTACAGTTTACAACTAACCATTAGGGTATGATTAAATGACGTAATACTTTGCGAGAAATCAATAGCGAGTATACTAACTCGAAATTGAATTACTGCAAAATGCAAAACTGGTTATAACAGTTATTGAAATTGTAAAATTATTGGAAAGACGAAAGAATATTTGTGTGTTTTCTATTCTAGTATTACACTTTTAATCTACTGCTGTATCCACCAACCCGCACTTGGCCAGCGTATTGGATTATGGCCTATATCTCTCTCCTCGTGAGAGAAGGCTTCGAGTCGTTAGGAAAGCTGCTTATGATGATGATGATGCTACTAATGTGTCACTACTTCACGATGTTAAATAATAAATGATAATCCATTTAAATGATATATCTAAGTGATTATTTCACAAGTTTATCGTCTATAGATTATATTTATACCGGTTTAATGACTCACATTATTATTTGCATAGTTATTGTAATAAATATGACACAAACATATATATTTACTATATTACTATATTTAAATATACCATCAATGTTTAATATTCATACTATGAATATTAGTCGGATAGAAAATTCTTCATTGGACACAAAAATAAAAAGACACAATAAAATAGAATCAACTTAAAATTTGTGTACAGCAAATGGCGGCCTTATCGCTTAAACCGATCTCTTCCTTTATAAATTCCTTTCCACCTTTGGGTGGAAAGGAATTTATAAACAAGCAGTTAGATTTCTAATAATAGTATATCGTAAAGTTATCTCTCTAAATTGTTATTTTAGTGATTGACTTAATCATTATGATTATTTTAATTAATTTAAATAGAGCCGGAACTAATATACCTCCTTGTGGGAGACCCGCCCTTTCATAGTCTGGCCAACTAAGTTACACGCTGGCAACATCTGCTTTTAATTGATAGGCGAGTCTAACTAAGTCTGTAATAAACGAATTTGAATTTCAAATCATTTTGGTTCAGATGAGTATTTGCTGCTTAAAGTGCTATGTACACAGGTGATTCAAGGAAGACAAAGATTAAATCACTATGTCAAACATAAAACAAGCTTTCACGTAATTGATTATTGATATAGTAAAACTTTTATTTAAATAAAAGTTGATGATTGACCACTATCTTATAAAATGAAGCGAAAATGTGGTTGAAGTTATAGTTTACCAACAGAGAACTGTGAAGAACCTACCCGTAAAACACTCAATGGAATTAAATGCAAACAACAAGTGGTTCTCTTTGTATTGTCTTAGATTGTAGAAGCAAATAATAACAAAACGGTAACAAATATAAACACAATAATGTCTGCATACAATAGACAGATATAGAAAGGAACATACGTATAGTTAATTGTAATAGTGAGATAGCAAACACATATCACTTACCACTGATATAACAGTAGCTATTGTTATCTAAATCACCAAAGCAATCCCGTAGCCTATGTAGGGCCAGTTAATTAAATTTCAGACAGTCTAGTATTTCAGCTATGGGCGGGTCAGGTATGTAAACTCAACCACACGTATTCGCATCACAAGTACATATACTTGTACTATGAGAATGTACACAGCCATCGCCAGGTGTGCCTCGAATATTTACGACGTTATAGATTGTATAACATATGTTACGTGCAATATCATCTCAAAGGCTTTGTTAGAGCTCGAGAAAGCCAGTCACTAAGTTTTATTGAAGTTATAGTTGTGAATTGGTCATCGAATTGATAAAGTAATCGATATACGTTTTATACACGTGCAATTTGACTTAACAATTTGTTATGTTTTCTTGTTCTATGATGAGTAATTAAGACAGGGATAAAATTTAAAGACGCTAATTAGTATGTTATTGAAATTAATAATAATAATGTACATGTTTATTTTTCTTTAAAAAAAAATACTTTTTAAATCCACTTGCAATTAAATTATGATCGGTTGAATTGTCGATTTTGTTAGAACTATTTTTTGCGATTTTAACAATAATATTTAATTTTGTTGCTAAAGTACAACAATATACTATATGTGTCTATTACAATTATTATTTATCCCTTAAAATGGACGATTTTTGTTTCACTAGTCTGTCTTTCACTGTCTAGGAAAAATGAGTAAAAATATCTAGACATTAATTTACTATACTTTTTTTGCAATAATGTGAGTGTTGTTTATAAACTACATTGCGCAAAATTTAAAAAAAAATATACACGATGGCCAATTTTATGTGTGATTTTTAGTATGTTGTTTAAAAACAACATTGTCCATTTAATTATATATAATTTGAAGTTCGAAATTGAGCCGGTGACGTCACGCAAAATTCGTACTCAAATGTGACATAGCTCAAAATTTAACAAGATTTTTTTTGTAAAAATATATAAAATTATCCTTATTACAGGCCAAATCCATATTTGCACAAACAGTTCCATACATGAACAAGTAATGTTTGAATAACACGGAGAATGAATACATAACCCTGATGATTTCACAAGCATAGCTTTATCTATATAGTAAGATAATCTCGTCGGTCTAGTCTCAGTCCGTGATGACAAATCCTTTGTTAGGCGAGAGCAAAGCGCCGACGTGTGGATGCTATCTCGGATTACAGCCTAGACTACGGCAGAGTGGTGTAGCTATTGTGCGGTTGCTTCCAATTACAGCTATAATTAGCTCAAGCTTTTCGAGCTAAGTTTGAGTCAGCTTTAGTGACAAGATAAAGCAGCGACGTGACAGTTTCGGATTAAAAACCATATATGACTCGATGATAGCTCATTCGGGTGTGTGGATGCCTCACGTCCTGGAAGTGGTGATCGATCCCCGCCAATGAGCTTTCAGTAAAGGAAGACATCGTTAATAAATCATAACATGGTAATGGCGAACTAGAAAATGACCATTGTCTAGTGGTAGTCAGCTAACCAGGACCATCCTGAAATTGAAAAATCTTTAGCCAAACTCTTAACAGTGTGTTCTGATAGTCTCCTTGAGAACCAGCCATTCCAGACTAGGCACGCTCTACTTTATGTCAGTGTGTTATGTGGCTACACCCGCTACTAGTCAAATGCCTAGCTATAAAGAGTAAAAAAAAAACTAGTAAGAAATTTTTAACTTCTTTCATATTTTTTTGAACAATGGATTTCTTGATTACGTACCTGCATTTTCGCGCAAAACAATGTTCATATATGTATCCGTATAATGTCTAAGGATGTTCGTAAACAAAACCAAGAAAAATGCGTCACACGAGTGTAAAACAATTTCAATGTTAATATCCCATTCTATTCTGTTTCGGTCGCCCCAATAATTGAAGGGGAGAGCAAAACCATAGACTGGCCATTATCGGCACCAGTCAATCCCAATCTGAATCCCGCACGAATTAATATTCATGAAATACTAATCTTTATCGTTCATTTCGCACCATTAAACGCTCCAACTCAGAGGTTAATAAATCAACTACATTTGCAGGGATTCAATATAAACCTATAGAAGCCTACCTCTACTTATTTCCAGATTCTGGAATAAGTGCCGATTAAGCTCGTATTTTATTGTATAGCCAATACATGATATCAACTTACTTTAGTCTTTCATATATGAACTTACTTACTTTGGTCTGCATTTTTTTTTACTAGGAAAAGTATCTGTACTAAAACTTTCGTAAGGCATATTTGAATAATGTGTGTACAACACTTACGGCTATCACTTACGTTTATTTTGTCGGTATTAGCCCGAAATATTTCAGCACAATCAGTGTGCCATTCTCAAGGGCAGGAATACTATTAGGTAAAGTTTGTTGTTTATCTTTATGACCTTATTTTAACATGTAGAATATCTTATATAACAAAAACCCAACAAATTAAGCTACCTAATGGTAAAACTAAATTAAAATCAAATCAAATGATTAACATCCACATTAAAGCATTTAACATATATCACTTAAACGTTAAAATAACGCGGAAAGAAAAAGCCGCCTCAATAAGTAAAGTGAATTTAAAATTTATTTCGGACCATATTTGGTCACGTCATTTAATGTACCATATTTCCCGCATAATGACTTTAATCCCACGTCACGGATCCGTGGCCAGTTTAAAATCATTAACCACGACAAAAGGCTAAATTACCTTGCCTTTGTGGATGACAATTTTATCTATCCGGCCCAGTGGGCCGAACCTTATGATAATCTGATTGTAGGGGCGGACCCTAAGTGGGGACTTTACGTCTGACTTTGTGAAACAAGTGGAAAGAAAAGTTCTCGAAGAAAATGGAACATTTTACTGATTCTCAGAAAAGACTACGGAATACAATTTTCACATATTACACCTTTATATCCAGATGGAAGTTTCTTAGGAGCATTTATAAAAGTTCTTCCCAAAAGAACAAAAAAGACCACCAAGTGTAATTTAAACATTTAAGAGACCCCGACTCAGCATTTTATGTTCGTGGTCTTCTTTAATTCAAAATTTATTTTGAAGCATGTATTCTACTTCTTCTTGTTCGTGTATTTAACTAATCAATGGTACTTTTCAAACAAAAAAAAACTAAATCTTATTCAGTTACCACAGACAGACACACAAACTAATACGACAAACATATAACTCCCTATCATTTAGCGTCGAAGGAAAGTGAAAGGGATAAACAACCTGTTCAGAATTATTATAAAAAAGCAGTTTTCCTTGAAATAAGGATGTATAAGGATTGGTAGCTATCGCAAACCGCAAATGTGATGTGAATACAAATGAAACTGGTCTCGAATAGATTAATTTGTTATGTCCTGACGGACTTATAAAGATTACATTAAGATTACTAATACCTTATTTGGTCAACAGGGTGCGTAACCACACAAGTTAGCGATACTCTAGTCTAGGAAAAGCAGAATGCTTGGTCTGGAATAAAACTGGATTTCAAAGAGGCTGCGAAAACACACCGTGAAATGCTTGGAGACAGATTTTTTCAATTTCTTGGTTGCTAACCAGGCGAGCATTAAAAATTCGGTACATTGCAACAGTGTGTCTACTTTGCTTACTTAAGTCCTATTAATTCCAGAATAAGCAAAGCTGCTTAGTTTAACTGTGTTAAAAATATATTCAATTTACATAGAATATGAATTTTGAACTTTCTTTATTCTTTACAGCTAGGGATTTGACCAGGCCGCGTGATCACACGAGTCAGCGACACTTTGGCTTAAAGTGGAGTGTGCTTAGTCATGAATAACTGGCTATCAAAGAGAGCCAGATTACACCGTTACAGCTTAGTGACAGATTTATAAATTTAAAGATGGTTGCTAGCCAAGAAAATGTTCTACCACCATCCAAATAGATGGAAAATGTTGTGATATATTGTATGAGTGAGGTTGACTTTGATCTAACTATTCGTCGTATGAAATACCAAAGCGTCCAATATCACCACATCAGAAGCTCTGTCTGCATAACTCAATACCAAAACTATTTGCCATAAAGCTGCAGTGTTAGACATCCTAACGACTCGTGTCGTTATCTTATATGGAAGCTCAGAAAACCAAGTTCGAGATGAGAAATTAAATTTTAATGCAGGGCCAAATTGAATTTCTGCAGCAGTCTGCATACTTTGCACCGTTTTGTGAGTTTATTGTGGCTTTACCCATTTGCAGTTTGTTTGCGAAATTTTGTGTTTTGTTTAAGTAAACAAAAATTTATAGTAATAACAATATATTATTTAATCCAAATGGCTAGTTATTAAATAAATAAAAAAAAGTCTGTTATTTATTATAATCTCGTTTATCGACATTAATAAACACTTGCTTCCAATAGTAGTAATAGAATACGTACTAGCTGCATATAAGGTAAACTATTTTTTTGTACAGTCTTTTTATCCAATTAATATTAAAAATAGTGGCTTAGCTGAGCGAAAAATAAAAATTAATAATTGACCTGTCTATCTATCTACTCGTATCTTAGCTTATACAAGTTGAAAAATCTGTCGCCAACCATTTAACGTTGTATTTCAGCAGCCTCCTTACGAGCCAGATATTTCAGACTAGGCATGCTCTATCTTAGGCCGGAGTGTTGCTAGCTCGTGTCGTTACGCAGGTCAAATTCTTAGCTATTTATTAGGAGTAAAAAAAAACACATGTCCGATGTCAGATGGCAGAACAGAAGAGAAGCAGTGGGATAGGACAAGCTGTGGATAATGATGATGTTGGAAAAAACCAAGCAAGAAACTTCAAATTCAAATTCACTTATTATATGAAAATATAATATACTTTCCAAAAACAAAGATCACACAAACTGTAACTATTTACAAGAAATTTCCTCGCCCATAAATTTTTGTTCAAAAACTTCAGCGCTCGCCCTTTATAAGTGTATTGTGAAGGAATACTTTACTGTGAAACTTGGCAACGTTTTGCAGCTTTGTAATTAATGACCAAAGACGGTTTCATTTCGGGGCAAAACAAAAAGATAATTGTGCCCAATTAATTTCCACTCCTTGCAAATGAGAACAGATTCCCTTTACGCTAAATTCTACGCGTTTATTGGTTCCTAGCTATATTTTAGGGCCACCCGATTTGTTTGTTTTACGTTTGGGATAATGGATTTTCTTATTGGATTTGCTGTTTGGAACATTTATTGCCTTTTATTTTTCTGATTCACAAAATTGAACGTAAGTGTAGTATCCACAAAGGGACGCTTTATTGGTCGAATGACTGGATAAAACATAAGAACTAAAGAACTAGAATGTCATAACCAACCTTCGTCAATCTTAATTAGATGTCCTAAGGCAGGTCAAATATAAGTCATATGAAAACTAATAAATGAAATAAAAACTGACCAAGTCCAAGTCGCATGAAGGGATCCGTAAAATTACCTAAAATAATGGTATAAAAGATATTTGTGGTATAGAGGTCCCCGTTTCATAATTATTTTATTTTTATTTCATAATTTATTTTTAATGTTACCTTATTAATATTTTGTGAATATTTTAGAGGCCACAAAAAATATACAGTTCGAATAAAAAATTGCTTGAAAATTACGTTAGGTGTATGGGGACCCCCCTTAATATTATAATACCTATTTTTAATTTTAGTATGTGTTATTATAGTGGTACGGGTAACACATCATTTGTGACAACTATTACCTTATACAATACAATATAGGTATTGCTATATATAAGGTATTGTTCTTCAATAAATTCTAATTTTAATTTGAAGTGGGGGTGATGAGACCTGCACTGACATCCCAGAAGGGGCGTATTGCGCATTTCCTCCTTACCAGCCTATCCAAGCCAACAGAGCTTTTTGAAATACCGGAGCACGGCCCTGGGTTGCTGGCATACCTGTCCACCCTTGTTGTGCCAGATGGTATATTCTGAATATTAACAATCGAAGTCGAACTTTGACCTTGTGATTCTCATTTCTGGCCGAACTTCTCCCTGATTTGTTTGGTTAATAAAAAGGTTTTTTTTTCTGAATGTTTTATCCTTATCAAGTTATTCTCGTTGTTTCCAGGCCGCCCTCTGTGCAGACTACAGCGTGCCGGTAGACTGCGTGTCTGCAGGACAACCAGCACCGAGACCAAGCTCCTTCCATGAGATTTCTGCGCCAAAGGTAAATAACTAATTTAAAAAGTTAAACTATAAATAAAACCGACCGTGCTTCATATACATGCATATACATGCTATATTTATATTTAACCTACTTTGTGTATATATTATTTATAGGAAGACGTCGATTTCGGGAGTCAGGATTCATAGACATAGGCAAATTTTTATCCCATTCTGATGCGGGTAACAATGCGGGCGTAGGTATAATATAACTAAAACAAAAAAATAGATGAAAATTGGCCGAAAACTGAAGGATTAGACGGGGTACCCCCGTTCTCGATCATACTTGGTGCAGAGGATAGCCATTGCTATTCAGCGTGGGAACGCGGCCAGTGTTATACGCCGGGTACGGTTGATGGCGAGTTGTCTTGAAATTCAAGGGATTGACAAATGAGATATTATCTTATTTGAAAAATAAATAAATTTAATAAATGAAAAATATAAGTTATAACTAAGTACTCATGCTTATAACATAACAAACGCGCATAATTTCTTAACTATCGTGTACACACATTTCACTTAGCGAAAGTATGCCAGAAGCAACAACGCCTAGCTTACGTAGTAACTATTTAGTAATCTGTGGCTTGACCAGCAATTTCTCTACCACACCCACGTTATTAAAAAATCAATGAACAATCTGTGACCTTTCAAGAACGTAGTGTTGTGAAAGAATGAGTCACATTCGAAGTCATTCAACTCCGCGATCATATCTGGGAGTTAACTCGGTCACTTGGGTCGACTTAAGCATCCTTTTTAAGTTTGTGACTCAGTAACGCGTATGTACGAGGAATGCTTGCTAAAGTAACTAACTGCAACATTAAGTACTGCTGAGTAAGTACATGTTGCAACTGCATATTTGTAGTGAAACCTTGTTCTTTATTGACTTATCATTGAGGTACGTATTGGTGATTATATTGACGTCAAATGTGGTGAATGGTTATTTATCTATGCGTATGTAGTTGTATAATAAGGACTGGGGAAAGCCTACGCCAAGGAGGCGACATTTACACAAGGAATGGAAAAATAACTAACGAAAACTGAAAGATACGTCAACTACAAAACAGTAAGCCGAGTGCAAGTTTTGTCGTATGCCTGACGCGCTCGACGAAAACCGCGTTCACACATGACTTGTATGAAAAAAATAGGGCCACCCCCACCATAGGGGCTAAAACTTTTTGCGCCACCTAGCGGCGCAAAAAGTTTCAAAAACGCGCCGCTAGGTGGCGCCCTATTTTTTTCATACAAATCATGTGCGAACGCGGTTTTCGTCGAGCGCGTCAGGCATACGACAAAACTTGCACTCGGCTTACAGAACACTCGACGTAATTACATTTTATACAGTTTTATTTACGTAGCTATCTAATGTGACTTGTAAATATGATTTTATGAACCTATTCAATATATGTTTATTGAATAAATGTCTTTTTATTTCATTATATTATTTTATTTCATAGTTGTGTAATACGTTACTATTTCTATTTCAATAAATAACACCCTGGATGTGCTTGAGTTTATGCTGATATCCTTAAAATAAACAATTATAAAGTGAAAATGCAGAAAGCCTGTTGTGTTGATGGACATCTGCATTTCTTGGTGGGGTATTCCTGACTCAACGTCTATCGACGACATCAGCATAGCCATTCAATGTGACAATGCTGCCAGCACGCTGGGCACGCTGCCTAAGAAAAAAACCTGCCCTCCCTTCCTTCTGGTAGAATGTTTGACCTTTTGAGTTTACTTCTCGTAGTAGCTAGTCTTCTTTTTCTTCGTATGACCTAAGTGGTCAAGCTCTGGTATCGAAAGTTTTCAAGCCGCTCGAAGAAAGGCCTCTGACTTGGCTTAACGACTGCTTGTACTAACAAACAAACAGCCGGGACCTACAATTTAACGTGTCATCTGACCTACGGTAGCGCCCAGATGAAAATGCCATTTTAAGAACGACAGTCTTGTGCACTGTCACCCGACCAAACACAGTCTGCATCGACCGTAGCTTAGTTTCTACGATCGCGTTGGACATCAATTTCTCGTACTTGATGCCAACTTATTGGGGATATTGCGAATGAATATGTTTTCCACCATTTTGTAGCAGAATCCAACTTGAACCTATTTTCACGAAACATACTTAAGAGCACTCCTGCTCCTACTCATGCATATTTCCAACAAAAAATCAAAATAAGTTCATCCGTCACGGAACTACGATGCCACAGACACACACGTACACATATACGTCAAACTTAAAACACCTCGAGATTGAAAATAATATTACACTTTCATGCTTTTCATATTTTGTATCAAACACTTTAGCTACCTCATTAGCTTGATTCTTACACGTCAGCAGTTGCGTTGACATTATTGTCTATAGAGATTTTAGCAGTCAGCGCGGCTAATAGTCTAATCAATCGATGAGACATGACATACCAGTTTTTATAACCTCTCCAATAAATCGAATTGCCTAACCTTGTGTACAATCAATACCTATTGCAAACCGTGGAAAAAGACTATCATTTATCAAACTGACTCACCAGCCGTTCAATGCTGCAGCAAATCGGAGCTATCTGTCTATAGAATGCTAATGAACAATTAAATCATTCATAACTATGCTAATTGCTGGTCAATGATTCGTATAATAAATCACCGAGTGTTATTCATCGTAATTATAAAACAGCCCGATTGTGTTCCCGTGAGTCAGGATGTGACTCAATTGGTACATCCCTACTTTTTACACGTCATGTTAGCGTGAATGAGGGTGTGTCATTGTTTAGTCTAAGTTAGTAAGTTACAGTGCATTGCTTGCCAGACTCTATGACTGTGCTTACCACAATGTCTACGTATGTTCTTGGTGTCATTATTCGTAATGAAGGTTTTGTGGGTGACCAGAGTATTGCAGCAGCTTTGTCTTTTTTAATGATTGTCTTGTTTGTCACAAAAACCGTTTATGAACAGTCAGTGGTATGCGTATTTTCAGCAATAATAATGAAGTTTCCAAAGAAGCTTCTTAGTAGTGTCTAAGACCTAAATATTCAGACAAATTCTAATGTTTTTCTAAAGCTGAATAGGCTCGCTGTAGGTCACAGTTCTAAGCAGTATAGTGAAAGAGGAAACCGAACTCTAGATTTCAAGACTAAGATGGTAAATCTCAAGAATTAAGAATTAGGATGAGACTCCTCAATGTTTTCCAGTCAAGGTCAAGACGAAGCACTTAATGTGATGAGAACACAAAAAGTGAATCCCCCAAGGGGACCGAGTCCAGCTGTCAAAGGATACGCGTGTTCTTTTAGCAATTAACTCTTGTCATTCAATAATTTGAAATATAGGCTTATAAAACCATCAGAGGAAGCATTCAAGACGTGACAGCCGGCCTGTGGTCCTCGAAGCGTATGGGATGTTTTCCTTTGCAGTATGAGCAAGTGCATTCACCTAACTTTGCAAACAAGTAGTTGGTGTAGGGTTGGATTCGATCCGGAGAGTCACGGATTGCAGTCCAACGTTTTCTCGAGTTACGAGACAAGTGAAAGATTATGTACGCATAACTCAGTGTCAGTCTTTCAATTTTATTGCAACATTAGCTTTTTAAAACCAACAGCTTCAAATAACTTTCGCGCATTCTCCATATAAAATGGCGATGCGTCATGATCCATTTTAAGCTTCGACTCAACAGGTATTTTAAGTTTAGTATTTTCGTGTTACACCTTGCCATTCAAGTCGTTTGAAACTTACTTTATGCGTCACAAAAGCTTCCTTTGACTTATGATGTCACCACGACATATATGTTTCTATATTTTTGTTTCACTGCTGAGTTTTGCGTCCTTTTTAGAATGAAACCAATTGCTCTTTTTCTTTCTTAAATTGGGTCTCACGGCATGTTTTTGTGTTTTCTAACATCAAACATCTTAAATATTTGTTAGTGACTTATTAAAAGGCTTCGGTCATTTTTTTATGTTATGTGCAAGAAAACAGGAGACATCAGAAGACATGGCTTCACAATTTAAGACATAAAACAATGAATTACTCGTACGTTATACGAGAATTCCCGAACAAAATTCAACCGGACAATGATATCGAATGACTACTACACATTTTATTGGGTCTTCCCTACACTTCACTTTTAACAAAGTAATTACAATTCTGTGATGAAATAACGTCATCCGTAAATGCCATTTATTTATCCTTGGCCAGCCATTGTAGCGTAATTTGTGAAAATACCGACTTCATAATTAATAATACCTACGTTTGTGACCTCTGGATTGTCTCTGACGTGGCACATAAATGACTCGTCAAGTTGGTTGAAGCCGGTGACGCATTTGTTACAAAAAATACTAACATTATTATACAGGCCGTTAAATTTTAGGGGTTGACTGTCACATGGCTCCTGACGTAAGCTGTACATTGACTATGGTTATGGTAGTTTTGTGTGGTGTAAGTGATGGAAAACAGCGAATATACGGCCCTTCAGCGTAGTGACTTTGAATAAGAAATAAAAATATACTCACCTTACGTAGATGTGTAGATAATTGAGTATGTATTAAAATAAATTAAAAAACACATTCTCGTTCTCGTTATCTACCCTAACGTGTCTTATCAATACAAAACGAATAAAAAGGTCATCGTTTGTGTGACAAATTCGTACAATATTGCGTGATTTACTAGAACGTTTACAATAAAAATAAGAAGTATTTCAAATAAGATATTTCCACTATATTACAGATCCATGAAAATAAATAATTTTATTTTATACTAACTTGTTGGAACATCACTATCAAGTTCACGCCAACATAGCGGCAGGAACCAGAGAGACGCAGAGGGGCGGACGGTCCTGCCAACCCAACACTCAAACAAGAAGCATTCACTACAGCCGCATGCGCACGCGCAATTTTCTTACAAATATTAATTTCAATACAAGTCCATTAAAACGATATAATTCGATTAAAACTCGTACTCGACGTTACGTTAGTAATGTTACGTAGTAAATACGAGTACGAGTAGACGTAGTTTATCTACACCTCGACCTCGTTGGCGTAAAGGTTACCATGCCGGTCTGCTAATCAGAAGGTTCCGAGTTCGATTCCCGGCCAGGTCAACATCTTTGTGCTTTACTAAATTTGTTGGCTGTGGGTCTGGGTGTTAAATATGTATTTATATATAATATGTATGTATGTATGTATATTATGTAGTATATCAGTTGTGTTAGCAACCATAATACGAGCTAGAAATGGTTCAGTATGGGGCTAACCAGCCGTGTGTGAATGTGTAAAAATAAAAAAAAAAACACTTTACTAAACTAAGCACTAGAAAGTCTAGGAGGTAGCTATAGAAAATATTTTTGGTTAGTGCCGTATTTTTATAAAAGCAAATATGTATTTTTAAGTACGAGTAGTAATTTGGAAATGATAAGTAATCGATCGATCTTCAGCAGACCAAAAAGTCGTTGTTGATTAAACTCTACCTCGCATCCCTTGCTCTGTCCCCTCAGCAATTAACAGACATGTAACGTTCACACACCTGCGCGTGAGTCAGTCGTACGTGAACTACAAATCCATATGCTACCGAAACTTTGGGCACATCTGGTGACTCACCGATAACAACTACATACCCGTATGTTATAGTAATGACAGGAAAGTTGACCGATATGGTAAGGTTTTGATAACAATAGAGTTTAGTCAGGCGAGCGGCAAAATGTCTGTTTAGTTTTATAAAGAGTATGAATATAAATTTATAAATGTATAAAAAATTATGTAACACTTACGATATTTAATAAATATTTTGTTGAAATACGCGTACTCATTATTTATTTTTATTTTAACTATATAGGTACCACTTTCGTTATGCATAAACATTATATACTGTAGAAGAGACCAACACATGGTTGCCATCTCAGAATTTTCAAGTGCCTTAAGCTTAAATTTAAAGAAGAGTACCCAGCATTAAACTCTGTTATGAATATATTTTTTATATTGATTAATTTAATTGATTTATCATACATTTCCAGCAATTTATCATTTTGTTTATTTTTATTGGGAATATTTTTTATGGTTATTTGTTATATTGTTGATGATAAAGCATTTTTTAGAGCTCCTCTGGCTAGCCACCAAAAATCTAACAGTTCTTTTTAGCTGCCTATTTGAGTGCCAAATCTTCCAGAATGGGCATGCTCCTTTTGATATAATATGTAGTAGATGTTCCATACAGTACAATATTCAATGTAAATATTCACTACACACATAAATTTATTCCAAAATTTACATGTTCTTCGTTTAAAAATGTATTTCACTAATCTGTTTGCAAATCAGTTGACCTTACACAGTCATCATTGTTAATGTTTACTCAAGTTTACTGCTCTATTTTTCTACTATGAAGCAACTAACAGTTAAAGTACTTGAGCATGTCGCAAAAGATAATAAATCTTTTTTCTTCACAATACTTCGCAAACTATACGTCGTTTGTCAGACTATCCAATGACATCACCAATAGAAAAGATTCAACTCTTTAGATCGTTCACCTTGGGTCTTAGATCATCAAGACAATTGTGTTGATTGAGATTTTGGCACTTATCGAACGTAGATCTAAGAACAGTTGGAGAGTATTACCAATAGTACAATTTATCGATAAAAATGTTAATTCTTGGGCTAAATATCACACACGTGAAATCAATTGTGATATTACGTATATTATTTATAACAAATGTTAATGAAATACCCATTATTTTAGACATAAAATGTAATAAATAAAATATATGTAAAAACAATTACTTATGTTATATAACTGCGGTCGAACTTATTTTATTTCAAACTTTTACATTTATAATTTAAAACTGAAAAATAACATTTTGTACCTTAAAAAGAACACAATAAAGTTATTAAATATGAATCATTTCATATCTCCAATTTTATTTATCAAATTCAATTATCAATATATTAGGTATCGACATAAATTACATCGGAAAAAATACATAATCGCATTTTTTTATTTTATGAAGATATTCGAACAGATAATTTGATTGCACACGCTTTTAATTATGAAGAATATGATAATATTAATGTAGTATATATTACCTACTATTACAAGTTATCCTTGAAATAACATAAATAAATTAAAAGTATTACCTACTTTATATGAAATATAAAAAATGTTTCACACTTTGTAAATAACAGTTGGTACTATCAAAATTTACACATTTCATTATTATATAGTACTAGCTGACCCGGCAAACGTTGTTTTGCCTTAATAATTATTTCTAAATATACAGTAGCCGATTCTCAGACCTACTGAATATGCATATAAAATTTGGAAAAAATCGGTCAAGCCGTTTCGGAGGAGTACGGTAACAAACACTGTGACACGGAAATTTTATATATAAGAATATAGAGAAATCAGTTATTAAATAGTTAAATGAGTCAAAATAACAATAACAATTTAACATTAACGCTAGGTATTATACATAATAAAAACATTTTTTTGCGACGAGTATTATTAACGATTTAATTGGCAACTCATATATATATTTTTTGGTGTTAAGGTAGACTACAGTGATGTCATTATAAATATTGATTTATAAACACTATTTGCTTCTCATGGAAAAGTAAACAACTTAGTATGTGTCATCTTTGTAAACATATTATCTGGACGGCGAGGCTTATTGGCTGTATTGCATAAGTAATCTTATATCTATATACATGTATACGAACATAACGTCTTGTAACCGATAGTACTATATAAAAATTCAAAAGTACTACTATTGAGTTCATGATACGGCTATAGATGGTTTATTTGTGATTTTAGAATTAGTAGAACATTACAAAGAGCCATATTAATTCGTAAAATCTCACACCAAGTTACGCTAAAACACGATGTCCTTAAAAGGTCGCTCCGTAAATGCCAACCGGACAAACTTAGCCCACCGTATTTTGTATCAGCGTCTACTATTCAGCTAACTTCATTATCGGTTGCTTGCCAACCAATGCATTTCGGTTTAACTATTGGACTACAAGAACCATTGGTCAGTAAATCTAATTTATTGTTGGCAGTGTCGTTTGCACCGTATCTTTCGAGCTACGGGTTTGTTTCGAAAGCGTTTTCAACTATTTCTAATCTAGTTCGAATCTATTTTAATTACGATCCCTGTACCCAGGCACGCATTCCAGTACCTAGTAGATACAATCACCAATGTTCTCTGTTGTTGCTCTCCATTGTTGGACAGTTCAACGTATCGAGCAAACGACCTCAAAACGGCATTCGACCTAGTCAAACCGGTTGAGCGTAATCTAACATAACTTCAAGTCGAATCGAAACCTAAACGCGAAAGTTTACGATTCGTTACCCAATAGCCAAAGAAAATTTTGAACTCTATTACCTTAAAATAGAACTCAGTATCGTTAAGCTTAAAGTGGGACACGTGCGGAATCGAGGTATTAATGGAGAAGGTGGTTTGTAGGGCAGCGCTCCAGCGCTTTGGTATTCCTTTGCGTCTAACAGTTTGTTCGATATCGTCCTTACTGCGCAGCGCTACATCGCTGCCTCGTGTATTTTTACCACGATGACTCAAGCCTCGGTAAACAGTATGCGGGGCGATGAGTCACCGTTTTACACATTCGCGTATAGCGTTGAGTAGTGTTGTCAGTCTACAGTTGGACTCGTGAAGTATCCAACCAAATCGTCCTAGGCGTTTATATCGCAGTTTTACTGCAAAACGCCAGGCTATTACACTTCATTGGCGAGATAAGCTACTGTTAATAAACATTCAGTGTCCAAGAACAAGTTTGTGAGAAAGTGTAGGTCTAGTTTGTAGAAGTTATATGTGTGCGTGTCAGTAGTGAAACGGTCGATGAAATTTGTGATCGTTCAGTGCTATTTGTGGATTCCTTAAATACTATTGGATTTAATTGTGACAATTTGGATTTATGACTAATTAACCATGCCTTCAAACAAGAAATTGATATCAAAAATGCGTCAGATTGCCCAGTGGATACTGGTGGTGCATGTGGTGAGTTGCTAACTGCATATTTTGCTAATATTTTAATAATAAAAGTACATCTAACAACTTATTGTGCTAAAGTAACAATAAAATAACTTTGTATATATGTGTGTATTTATGAGATATCTTAGATTTAGCAAAATGATTACGTATCAAAGTGTTCAATTTATCATTCGATAAAAAAATACTGTATCGTATAAAGCTGCATAGTTATCTAGATGTACCTACCTATAGTTTTTTGTATGTTGTTTTTGGAGTCTTTTTCATATAAGGAATACTTATACCATGGCTAGTTACGCATGATATTCTGCTATTATACTACTAATATACTACTTACCTCGTATAAAAACTACCTATCAACATGATCTTTAATACCACTTCCTTTCAAACCCATACGCCTACAAGTAACAAAAGCTCAAAGCTTAGGCAGATGAATAAGTAGAGAAGAAAAGAATTTGATTTGTTACTCTTTCTTGCTCTCACAATGGAGACCATAAAATGTTCTATTCATTGAGAATGTTGGGCCTCCAGAAAAAAATGTTCATCTCATTGATGAAATAAGAGGACGAGTAAGTATAAAGAAATGTTATTATTTTTCTTTTCGTTGAAGTTTTCTGAACAAGATTATGAAACTGGATTACGAAACATCATTTGTTGGTTTCTTTACTAATATTTTTTGTCAGACTTCTTCTTCGTATGAGCTAAGTGACGAAGTTCTGGTGTCGAGAGTTTTCAAGCCGCCCGAAGACCTCTGACTTGGCTTAACGTTTGCTTGTACTAAGACAAACAGCCGGGACCTACAATTTAACGTGTCATTTGATCCACGGTAGCGCCCAGATGAAAATACCACTTGAAAAACCACAGTCTTGTGTATGGTCACCCATCTAAACACCGTCCGCATCGACCATTGCTTAGCTTCGATAATAGCGTCAGATCACATTAGCTACAGGCACTACACTTTGTAAGTGAAAGAAAGAAAGAGAGAGAGAGACAACTTCAAAATTCTTTCCCGAAGCGCGTCAAACTCGCAACTTACTAATTAAGCTTATTTTCTCCCCGTTTTATGAAATATACTTACAATCGAGAACTTCGTTGGCCATTACAAACGTCTGTCTTATTAATGGCGAGACGAAAAGGAGACACATCTTAAAAATCCAGTGCTCATTTCGTCGTCGGATGTTTATTCAAAAACAGACATTATTATTACGAATCGTCGCCTGACTAGACATATAACAGACATCAATCGGCTTCGAGCCAAAACATGAAGTAATTGAAAACTATGCCCTAGGATTCAATAAAAGTGAAAACACTGAAAGACAATCTGGTTAATTCCGTTGTGCGAGACCTGTTTGCGGTCTCTGATTTGCTGAACGTGACCAGACAGTATTTGGCGGTGTTTTAGGTATGACCATGCCAATTCCCGACTGGAAATTGCAATTTTCAACCAAAGAATTTTTATTCTATTTCTTTTTCATGCTGTGATTCTGCACGGCATTGTTTCAAATAAAACAATACACTCACTGTGATGAATATGCTAAACTACTCGTACATTCGTATTATAAGATGCGTTATTTCGTGTTTATGAAAAACGTAGAATAACAAGAATATTTACGTCATCATTGTTATTGTAAACAAAGCGGGGGTACGCGGGTATCTCTCGAGTTGTGACTCATATTCGTGCCTTGGATCTGCTTAACTAATTACAGATGAGCGTCTGTAACATCTTCGTTTGAGGATATGCCACTTTTCGCTTTGTATTTCCATATGCTTAGTCATTCGAAGCTCCGTTTTAAGCTCACATTAAATTTAGAAAATTTATTACTCGTTGCTGTTCTCATGAATGAACTCTATTTCCTCACCACGAAATTACCCTTGAATACGTTGAGTCATAATTTGAGAATTCAAATAGTTTATCGCGAGCTATAAAAATGCTAACACTGTTTTATACCTCTTGTCAAACTTGCTTTATTCGGATATCGATCAGCTCACCCACTTTACGGGTGGCGTTTGCCATGGGAAATTTCCATGGAGCTAAGGAACGCATATTACCATATCGCAGTCACGCGACACAGCGCGCTATTTTAGATATCCCAGGAGGCGTGTCTCTGGTATTTATATTTCGGGCCCGGCCGGTGACTCATCAGGCCGTCTGAAACTTTCGTCTTGCCCCACATCCTTCATACAGCTCGTATTACTCACGCCGGGCGAACCCGGAATTGTTTATATGGACGGCAATTTAGTCCACGCTGTTTCAATGAGATCAGATACAATGGCCCATTGTTTAATAGATGTAATAGTTCTTTCAGTAATGAGAAGAATTATCAACTTAACTTCAAGAAACTAGACAATAGTCGTCAAAACTGAGAACTGTGAAGATTTCTCACCTGATATCATTTAAGGAGGTTGGCAGAATTTGCTAAACAATAACGATATAACGACGCAATGTACTAAGCCTTTGAGATAAAATATACAATTTATCTTATCTCATTAGAATAGGTGAATTATTAATATTCACTTGGTAGGTAGGTGAGCGCTGATAAGTAGATATAACATAGGTAAAGATACAGTGACTCACACCTAAGGACGTCAGAACTCACGTATCTGGCATCTTAAACCCGCACATTACTTGAGTTTAGATCCTGAATTCCAATTCGTTGATCCAACATATTCCAAGAAATTATTCAAATCTGGCCATAAAATGCTAATCGACTAGACAAAAGATTATGTTTTACACCAATGAATTGATTTATTTCCTTGTTCTTAACGACTTTATTTATACAAGGTCAGAACGTTAATCTTGTCAGTATCATTGTTTATCTTCCTTCCTTGAATTAATACTGCATCTGTATTGCATCGTCATAAGTATTGTGTATATAATAGGCACAAATGTATGTATGTATGTATGTACTGAATACGAGCTTCAATTCCTGTAGTTGTAGGAAGTCAATTAAGAGTAACATAATACCGCATGCGTTGTAAATACCTACACATATAAATCTGACCGTTGTTGGTATTCACAGGAAGTGAACTGTTGACTACTATTTCCCCATTATACGATACAATTGATGAATGGGCAGACACGAGCATGTGTGCTTGAGCTGAATTCAATTTGATCCCTTTCAAAGTTAACCCTTACGCTTCAATGGCAGCATTGATTTGAATTGGTAAATAAAACGAAGCTGCACTGGAACAGGGAAATTTTGAATATTTTACCGCTCTGTGAATAGTACTGAAATTTTCAAGTAAAATCATTAAATACTAATACAAAAACATTCAAAAACATTGCTCGTAAATATCACTAAAAGTGATGACGATAATAACAATTTATACATATGTATAAGTAGTACCTACGTTTATGACGTATGCACGGCAAAAAACGTATGTGTCATAAAGTCTGTGAACGCGCGGTAACAACAGGCTTGCACTGAGGTGTAATTTAGCCGTACTGTTTAGAGAAATAGTAATATGTCGTAATTTTCATGTACCTGGTGGTTTCTATTATATACCTACTTGATTTGCATACTTAGTAAAAAATAATATTGGTCGTAATGTATATGAATTGACACTTGTCCTATACTGAATATGATCTTAAAACTAAACTGAACATAAAAGTTTCATATCACTAAAATATTTGTATCATATCGATGGGAAAAAAATCGTAACAAAGCTTTTCAGACTCTTAATTAAACATCAAAATATGCAAATACCTACAATCTCAGTAGACATCACAAATCAAAACGCGAGGGTGGCCACCCCGTCGTTTAATTATGTAAATAAATTTTCATGCATAGCAAGGAAATATAAAACAAAGCGCCAGATGAAGCGAGCTTACCCTTTCCAAGCAAAAGTATGTAAAGAACTGCCCTAGGGGTATAAAACGGATCAGTATCCTTTGGTTCTTTTTTTAGAATCAGGATGTTTATAGACATTGTTGACGCCAGAATTCAGTATAACACAAGTTTAGTTGCGTACGATCCACATACTTAAAATAAGAACAAACAAACAAACAAACAAAAATCTTTATTTGACATGGTAAGTAAATTTAAATCAATAAAATTTAAGGAATCCAAAGGCTTCCAAACTAGTTGTAAGAACTGTATATTGGAAGCCAATGTCTTCTCCCAAAAAAAATTAATCTATCCATATACATAATTTTAAAAACTAAAATATAATTAATAAATTTACAAGTTGTTTGGAAATTAAACAATAAAATTTTGAAAATTGGAAATACAAAGTTAGTTTATATAAATCTATTCATCAAAGTAACTAGTAAGTTATATTTAGATTTGCAAACATAGTTGTTTGAAACTTAAGTCAACATTTTTGAAAAAATAAAAATAATTGTTTATATATAAATCCAAACTAAAACAAGTTTTAAATTAAAAGAAAAAATATAAAAATATTAGTGAAAATATTAACTAATATAAAAATATTAATGATATGCTATACATAGGTTCCAGATAATATGCACGCATATGTTGTGTTTGTAATAGTAAGTGCCAATGTGTAAGTACATATACATAATAGTAGGACTGAATACAACAAGACAAAGCAGGTGTGACAGTCCTCCACACAGTGCGTATATTTGTGTGCGTGCGCGTGTATATATATGTTTGTGTGTGTTGTGTATGTGCATAGTGTGTATGTGTGTGTTAGTGTGTGTGCTAGTGTGTGTGTGTGACTTTGTGTATATGTTTGTGTGTAAGTTGTAAAGTGTATGTAAGTTTAGTGTCTCAGCTTAACCCTTAATCCTAAAGGAGTCATGAATAAGCGCAAAAAAATTAGATGGAGACACATTACGAGTTTATAAAATATGAGTATACAGGTTGGCTTGAATAAAATCTAGTAATAAGCGTAATCAATTATGCTTTTAAACTCTTACGAAATCTATTGCATAAAGAACACGCAGTCCGTTTACATAAACGATTCTCGAGAGTGAAATCCATCTGCGCTCGTACTAATTTAACCCTTAATGAGAACTCTCAGTACGAGAGACCCTCCGTATCCGCGGGCCGTAGGCGGGAACTCATCACCGTCTCTAATGGCTTCAAACCACCCCCGGGTTAAACAGATATCATCTTATTTATAAACAGATTCGCTATAAAACATGCGAACTCTCGTTGACTCATTATTTTCATTCCGAGACACCCACCAATTAAGAAAGGGGTCGAAAACGGATAGATTGCACTTTGTTCAAGTTATTTATGGCCTAACAATTTATGGGCTGCTGAAATTAAATGATGTTTCCAATAAGCTTCTGATAGTTATAATGTGAAGAGAAACACTAGGTGTTACACAAAAAACGTGAACCATTGAAACCATTCAAGCACCGTACAAATTTGTCTCGGCTGAACTAAATTTGAAGGCGTCCCAAAGTGTTATCACCTCGTGGTATAGCCGTCGCTGGGACAATATCTCATAATATTCTTTATATCCGTCCCCATAAACAGAAACGGGTCGTGGTAATGACGCCTCGTCGAGGGGAGACGTCGACCAAGCGGCCGTTACGGTCACCGAATATGTGACCGCTGCATTTTATTACCACTTTACTCTGCCACATAATCGACCTTCGTGATGAAGGGCTTCTTTCCATCTAATAGCACCTCAGTGTCCCTAAGTGTCTGCTTTTCAGTAGTGGTCCTCTGATATTCATAAAAAAATAAAGGAATTCCATATTTTTTTCCATATTGTAGATACAAATGTTCTTCCATAATAATCTTAAGAGATTTCTATTTTAGCAATCATGACATGACATTTTTAAGATTTTTCTTTTGATTGTTTCAGGTTGAGTTCATAGAAGCTTACTGCACACCTAGAGACACAGCCCGTCGGTCCCCACAGCGCAGTCGGCGATCGCGCGAAGCTCGGCGTTCCCCGGAAGCCACCAGATGGCGTTACGACCGCCGCTCTAACTACGACTTTGACTCAACCCGGCGCCCTTACGACTACGAAGGTCGGAGGTATCGAGAATTTGACGGAGATTCGGGAAGACGGCCAGATTTTGACGCAGAGTCGGCGCGGCGCCGCGCTGACTACGAGTCAGCGAGAAGAACTGACTTTGACTTGTCGACTCCGGGTGGGTCGAGGCGTAGTCCTGAGAGCGCCCCCGAGGGATCGGCGGAGTCACCGCCCGAGCCGGCGCCGTCCGCTCCACTACGCCAGGAGAGGCAATCACAGCACCGCTCTCAACCTTATTACGAATCTGGTAAGTCTTGACTCTTCTTTAATCTCAATAGTTTTAGTGTACTCTCTAGAGGCAGGTCTACAAAACTTTTAGAGATCTTGAGGTCAACGTCTGTATTTTTGTATTAATTGAGTAACTTTTATCTTGTTGTGAAATAAACTTTTATGACAAAATGAAAAAGAATTGGATATGGAGAAAAGTAAAATTGCAACAAAGCAAACAGCAAAGTATTTCAAAACAAGTATTGCAATGTGATACCGGACTTCCGATGAACTTGTATTACTTCGCCATTACTTTAATCAACAATAAACAATTATTATTGCAATATTGATTGGCAAAACATCCTGGCAATGCTGCGAACTTCGATAGTAACTGAGTTAAAACAGTACCGGTTTGAGTTATTTAACTAAACTTACTCAAATACATATAATTATTTATGAATATTCTAATTACATTCAATTGCATAAACATTATCCACAGCGTTAATAATACTTATTCATGATTATTTTAAAGTATAGATGTAAAATAATGATAATATAAAATAATATATGATGTAATCAATAATAATAAAATTATACTAAAAGATTTTTATGAAAGAGATGTCTTGTAGATGACTATCTATACTATGTCTACAGATCGTAACTATCTATGTCTTTGTTGGTACTATTTTTATGTAAATAAGCTGCATAAATTCGTTGAGAGAACGTTCTTAGAAGAATTGAAACTTTTTTTTACTTTCCACAGCTAGGTTTTTGCCGATCAGGGCGCGTAAACATAAAAATTTGCGACTTAGCCTGAGGTGAAACATGCCTAGTCTGGAATAACCGTATCACAAAGAGGTTACCGGAACACCCTGTTGGGTACTTGGTGACATCTATTTACATTGTACAGCCGTATCTTAAGTAAATAGGTTCCTTCTAGGCAAGCGCGATACATCATAAACCACAGTCAAGCTTAACATCAGGCAAGCTGTGGTCAAACGGTAAGCCTATTTATCATAAAAAAAAGACTCGGGGACCTTATCTTAAGCTGTAATTCCAAATTTGTGTATATTTAAAAATATCCAAGCTCTATAAATATGATACATCTGAGATCTATGCAGAGCGTTGTGGATAGGGCGAAGCTATAATTAGTAAAAACCAGCTTCATTTTCTTGTTAGTGAGTCGCAAACTCCTTGGAGTGCGACGTAACTCATCTCAGCACGGTTTGCAGGACAAAAGCCTATTCTTTCGAGCTAACAATCGCAAGCGAGCCTAGTTAGTTAGTCTATTGTTCTACCCGCAAGGACGAGTAGTCCTGCTTACGCCTTTACTAAAAAAGCATACTGCGAATTGCGTTTCTCGAAAATAACGTTTCTTGTGAAAAATGTTTTTCTACACTGATTAATTCGTGCAAGTAAATGAGGAAAAAATATATATCACTGCAAACCATTCCATTATTTGGATGTATTATCCACATGAGACTTTTTTAAACAATTTATTGGTATTAGTTTCGCGTTATTCACTAAGTTATTTGAATACCTATTACAGGCACAAAGTAAGGTATTTAATAATACTTTTTACAAGAGCATCATACGGGGAAGTCAGTATACAATTGTAATGATAAATAACTCTTCTACAAGCGGATCGTGACGAACTCTTGGTCAGTTATTTTCCTCTTTTCCAATTTTAAGAGATTGTTAATGTTCGCTAATACAAACCATTGCAGCCACGATAGCAACTTTTAATCAGCTCTTTTGTCGTTTGTGCATCTAGAGTTAATGAAAAATACCCAGAGGCTTATTATTGCTTTGCTTTGACATTATTTTCCGTTCATCATAAATCTCTAGTTATGTTCATGAAACGAGAACTCACTGATCAAGAGCCTGATGGAATTAAAAAATGTAATAAGGCTGATGCAAATATTTTTCAGTTTAAAAGTCTTTATTTCAATATAAAAATATACAGTAACAACATCAGTGTAAATTAACTATTCCTAACATGTTACATCATACGAGTGAATAATGTTTTACGAGCTACAAGCCCATTTAAAAACTTTTTTTTAAACATTATATTTAGTTTAGGTACTTGATAAAACTTAACAAATAAATTATAATTGGTTATTTATTGCGGTTAGCTAAATAACACTGAATAATCAAAGCAATTTCATAAACTGACTGACTGATATCATAACAATTTTAAATCTCAAAATAAAGCCTTTGGAGTTCAAATCCAATCCAAAGTGAATACCTCTAACCTTTCACATCGAATACGTTTCAGAAAGACATTTAACACGTTAATCGCGGCAATTTAACAAATTTCGACTCTCGGCGCTGGTCATCCACGTGGAAAAGTAATTACGTGTCGTAATGACGTCACTTACAACACCCTCCATGCGATGCTAATAGACAATTTCCAAGGTTTTTCAAGCCGATTTGCGAGGGGGCTTGGAACTTTTTGCGCTGACATTTTAGCGCCGAATTGTACTCAACAGCACTGTTTTGTCATACTTATCAATTTGTTAAATATCAGAGGCTTAGTGAAGTAAAGAGAAATATTTATTAAGACTTCTTTTATCTAAACACGCGGCAGCGTCTCAAGCCAAGATCAAGAAAATGAACCGGCGAAGCAAAACTGTAATGATTAAATTTTAATCAAGCATTTGATTCCGTATTTGACACTTATTTATTTCAACATTATAAATTATGCAACATTATATCAATGACGTAAAACTAAAAACTAATACTCTCGCATTCAGCAGAATTTAGAACCATTATAGGTGTCATATTTTTTTTGGTAAAGTTTGGAAACTAACACTATTTATTATTGGCATTGATATTTTACATCATCTTATCATAGATAAAATTATTGGTGAAATCTCACAAAAATTGCAGAAACCGTAGGTTCATAATAAGAAAATGTGATACAAACAAGCAAAAAACTACTCAGAGCTTTACAAAATGAAAACAATACTGCAAACGGAAAACTCTGTATTAAAACAAAAGATTTTTTACATAGATTGTAGGCATTAAAAAAGTTATTTTAAAATGGCATGCCGTGGTCTACAATTCGTTAGCTTTTTCCTATCGTCGCTGTTGCAGCTGGAGGGTTTGAATCCAGTCTTTTTGTGCCAACCATGCATTCAGAAGGATTCCTTTGTTACGTAAGCAAGGCGTACTCATTAGGGTATTTCGTACCTTTGGAATAACATTAGTTGGCACGGGGGAGGTAATGCATTCATCAACTTCTTTAACGGTACTCAAGTTTGATTGAAATGGAAATGAGGTTTAGGTAGTAAGGGATTTTATTGATTTCTTGTATTCTGTGGCAGTTTGGTTAAAAGCCAATTAAAACAATCGGACTGCTTTATAATACTTAACTAATCTTTACGTTAAAACAGAACAACATTTAATTTAGTACCACTTATGAACTTTTGAGATACACAAAGGAAAAAAAAGCTCTTCGATTCTTTACAATCGACTGCGTCTTCAAGTAAATATAGAAAGCCCGGACGCTCATTTAAACGAATACTTGAGACAAGTCGAGACAACCTTCAGAAGAAGATTCGAATTCGACGTCTAACTCGTAATCACTTACGACCACAAGTTTTTCTCTAAAGCCTTTCAAAAGTGCTACGAAGCCTTTTTAAAAGGACTTTTGATACTAAAATATTGTTTTTATTGTTGCAGAATCTTCATCGGAGGATCGTTCGTCAACGTCTGAAGAAGAAGAAGACGAGTTCGGGGACTTCGATCCTTTCGCTACAGCGCCATCTTTGCATTCCCCCGATAGTGGTCGCTCAGACCCACGCTACGCGAACGCGCCTCGTCGCAACCCGAGTCCATACTACTACGGAGATCTGTTTAAGACGGCCCCGCCCGCACCGGCGCCGTCGGCTCCAACAGCCTCCACGACATCTTCGTCTCGTGGGCCACGTTACAGAAAATCGGCAAGTCTTGACGCACCTCACGTTGCTCAGAGACCCAATCTGCCCAAACGATTCTCAGTCGCCGAAGATGGTTTCCGTGAACTAGAGCGCTCATCTTCGTCGTCCGGCGAGAGCGCGTGGATGCCGCCGAGGCGGCGCGGGCGCGACGCGGCCGGCTGCGCGTGCGCCGCGCCCGACGATGTAGAGGACCATCGTCCCTCGCGAAGCGTCTTTTACGTGCCGGCGCCGCTGCCCCGCTGGCCGCAAGAGATGACCACCAGACAGATATATGAGACTGCGTTTGACTGTAAAATTACCCGTTCTGATGATGACTTGGACAACTTCGACCGCGTCAGCAACCACCCGGCACTCCTGCAGGCTGAGGAGCGCAAAGTCGTCTCATCGGCTTCATCCGCTTTTGAGGCGGTCGAGCGAGGCGAACCGGATTACAAGGGCCGCCGAAAGGTGACCATGAAAACTGACAGTGTTCGTCGATCAAAAATTCCCACTATTCGGCAAAAGAGAGAGAACGAAAGCAATGCTTGTGCCCTGTCGGAGGAACTGGAAAAGGTTCATATTGAGGAAGAAGAACGAACAGCGTCCACTTCCCAGCTGCCACTACGAGGTTACACGCCATCACCGCCGTCAACTGCACCACTGCCAACTAAATTTCAACAAAAAGATGGCTCAGCCATGAACAGTATTAAGAGTGCGCCTAATTTGCCTCAGTCACAGCCGGCGCATCCCCGTTTGAAAGACCTTAGGCTCCCTGTTAAATCATTACGGGGCCGTGATAGCGTAACAAGCAGCGAGGCCAGCGTAGCTGACGTTAAAGGTTCGGCGTCCACAGAATTGGACGTCGGCCAGCGACTTCGGGACTCGAGCCGTGAATCACGCGACGGAGATGATGAGAGGGCACAATCAAAAGACGGTATTTTTTTAGAGATTAAGGGCCGACCCGCTTCCGATTCCGATACACCTGAGAGGAATCGATACACCGGGCCCAAGGGGGTCGGCCCTATAATGGAGTTTAAGGGGAGGCCGAGCGTAACACGTCCGAGGCGCAAGTACTCAAGCACAGAGAGCATGGCCACCAGCAGCAGCGGTGGCAGCATGGAATCACTACGCAGCAGCAACAGTGAGGGTGAGCGCAGCACTACCAGCTCTGACAGCCGCCACTCGTCCTCGCTCAGCTCGCACAGCTCTGACTCGGGAAATGTACCTTTCACCAAGTCACACCACATGCAGCTTTCGGGGTTCGGCCATCACCCAGCCAAGTTACACATTTTGAGTCCTATATCGGACAAATCTTCACAGGAGCCCGCGTCGGAGACTTCCGACAACAACAAAAATAATAACTCTCAGAAAGTGTCACCAGATGACGGCGACACTGGGAACACGACCATGCAGACGACCACTGTCGAGATTGTCGCTAAGCCAAAACGGCGAGCGTTGCAAAACAGAAATATACTAAACCTTACCTTCAGACATTCAACCGGTGGTGATGCTGAAATCCAGGGCTCTGACAGCGGTATTTCTATTCATTCCCGGGAAGGAGTAGATTCCCGAAATGCATTTATCAATTTCAAGAACAGTAACACTGAGGAGGAAAGAAAAAATGACGACGTTGATCTATCTGATCTTCCTTTTGACATGCCTAAGTTGAGAAGACGTCGGGCCGAAGCCGAAGCCGACTTGCGATCCTTGCCGTTCGATATGCCAAAACTTCGCCGGAAACTACGAGGGCAGTCCTTGCAGCTTAACAATGACTTCGGAGGGGCAATTTCTAACGCTTCATCCAGCCAAAGCGTCCAAGACTTGAATCAAGGTTTGTATTATTTTTTATTTCTTGTCAGTATTACTTTATCATGTTCATGTTGTCTTATCCCTCTCGATTGGTTGGGCGATCAGTTTTGTTCAAAATTCGTTAACGTCAGATAGATTTCCTTGTCAATCTTGAAAAAGAAGTGCACGGAGGGGCTGTCGAGTCAATTCCCTGCATGGTAGTAATTCGATGCGACCGCGGCCGCATTATGCCGATTAAGACGTATGACTTGGGATTACTTCACACGGAATCCTCCGGTCCAAAGCCCAATATTTAATTTGCTTGAGTGCTTTTTGAGGGAAACTTTTTCCTGTACGTTGAGAGCAATTTGTATCCGTTATGTTGAGTTAGGAGTTTGCGATTTATAGGATTGCATGCAGTCCGAAGTAGTAGAATGCGAAGTTTTACTTTTTTGTTGTGATGTCTGAATACATGCATTTTAATAATGTTTCTTTATCTTGTTTTACAGGAAACAAGCACAAGCCAAATTTGAAGTTGAACTTTGACAGTGGTAGTGGTAGTGGTGGTTCGAGTTCTAAGGGCCTGCATTTGAATCTTGGACCCATAGCTCCGCCACGTGATCTTGTTGATGCTGCTCTCCCACTTGACCGACAAGGGTAAGCTTATATGCATTTAGCTATTAAAAAAATGTCATTACATATAACATGGGTGAAATCTACACTTTTAAGTTTTATCTCAATATTGCTCTATATAGGCTTAATAATATAGATTTAGTGCAAAAAATTATACGCGCGCATTATATCCTTCAATCTTGTTAATTTCTGTAACTCGTGTGTATTGGATGTTACTGACTTAAAATTCTTGTTTCATTTCAGGTGGTACCACGGAACCCTGTCACGCGTGGAAGCAGAGAGTCTACTGCGTGAAGCCGATGAAGGCGCGTTTTTGGTCAGAAACAGCGAATCTGCCAAACACGACTTCTCGCTTAGTTTGAAGTAAGTACATATCTTGTTAGTAGAAATACTAAATCGATTGAGTGCCGTATTTCAATAGTATTGTGAGCATCTGCCTTTACCGGTATTCTTTTCGCACCAGTAAAAGTATGGAAGTAATAGTTAACAAAATTCTGTTCTGGATATTTAAATTATAACTCTCATAATTGTACTTAGGTATTGCTTTTCTATTTTTACCAGATCTAACATTTGTATCTGTTTTCGTAAAACTAACCGATATCTTCTTTATTTTCAGATCAACCCGCGGGTTCATGCACATGCGTATCTGTCGCGGCGGTGAGGGCTATACTCTTGGTGGGGCTGCCACAGCATTTCCCTCCGTCCCAGCCCTCATGAGACATTACGTCACGGCACAAAGGCTCCCAGTCAGAGGCGCAGAGCACATGGCCCTCTCCACGCCTCTCCCCGCCGTCCTCCTCTGAGGAAACAGGAACAGAACGCAGATCTTGACACGCTCTGCGGGCATTTATTTTGCGACAGCGCCATCTAGTTTTGGTATCCCCGAACTACGTCGAAGGTGTAAATAGACGAAATGCATCAAGGGTCAGCTCCTTGACGGCATATTATTTATTGTATTTGCATAGACTTAGATAAGAAACCGGTGAATGATACCAAAGAATTAGGTTACTCAACCGCTTCAAAACGGTTAGAAAGCAGCACTGTATTTTATGCTAGTCCCTATTATCGCAGCCAATTTATAGATATTTATTTATTCGCATATAATCATTTCTTTAATAATATGTGTGTATTGAACTAAAATTAGTTAGTTCTTTTTAGTGTACGCTTGATATTACTCATTGTTTATCTTAGAGCGTTATCGTAAAAGTTTGATTAGTCAGTGTTAACATTATTATCACTATATATTGTACGATATGTTGAACTTTATTGACGCAAACGGTGATATTTCTTATTGCTTGAGACGATAACCCGATACCAGCGCGATACTGCCGCGACTTGTTTGTATGAATCAAGCAGAAACATTGATCTGGTTGACCTCTAACAATATGTAAATATCTTTTGCGACATGGCCTAACTTTGATAAAGTCGACCTCAGTTGATTGAGTAATAAACTTTTTGCTCTACATATCTTATTAGCATTTACGAGTACGCATTATATATTTGCGCGACTTCAATAGAAATAAAAAGCAATTTATTTGCTGACAACAACTGTCTTCTGTACAGTTATTTGATGACTCACGATCGAAAAATCCGCATGAAAATAGCGTGTTTACGCGAATTTTAATTCTGTAATATTCCGCAAGGTCGGAAGCATATGGCAAATAGTAGTTTATTTATATCAAACATTTGTGTAGATGACACGATAACTAAGCGTGAACCACGACCTTAATGTTAATGAAATAGAGTTCAACTTAGCGCATAGAAACATGCTAGTGAGTCATGGTATCGTGGGTAGACCGGTCACGAAATGCTATCGATTTTAGTACTATATCTAACATACTACAGTTACAAACATATACAGTGTTACTGGTAACATACGCAATTTTTGTTTCAAGGATTTTTCAAAATGACAAAGACTCAGGTTAAATTTTTACAATTAATCCAAACAATATGTACACATTCGAAATGTATGACAGGATCGGTTTCACTTTAAATAACCTAACTAATTTGAGAAGTTGCGCGAACGCTACCAGTAATTTTGTTCAGTATAAAGTACTTAAGTAAAATATACCAATTTTAACTAGATTTTATATCTTTGCATACGAATTAAAACAAGTATATTAAACTTAACCCCAATATAGCACGTATGTTACGGTAACATAGTTGAAATGATTGCACGTGTTATGTAATATTCACTATTTATAATTTATATTTTTTGTTACTATTAGAACTTAGGTAGGTTTCGTGGGCCCTTATATAACTAATGAATACTTATGTCCTTGACATATGACATAATGAATACTTATGTCCTTGACATATGACATGATAAAATTGTGTTTATTGTAAACAACGATATGAATCGAAATTGTATTCTTCAATGGATAAAGTAGCAGCGACTTTGGTCCGTTACTTTAATTGTAATACAATATGAATATATGACTTTTATCGTGCATAAAATTTTACTTACTAATCTATATTTAGTCAAAATATTTGAGGTCATTCCAAACAATACCTTTTAATAAACGTTACATGCATAACGAAGCAAAGTAGTATGGACCTGACCAGATACATACATATATTAAACATCTGTGATTTTCATTTTCAAACACGATAAAGGCCAAAACATGTTGTGAAAATTATAAGTTCATCTTAATGTTAAAATTGTATTGAACAATGCAACTAACCAATATCTGCTTCATTTAGGTGCCATTTTTTAGGTTTGTTTTTGCAGGAATTAAAATATTGTCAGTGATGCAAATGTTAAAAATGGCGGCATTTAAGATGAATTGTTAGTTGAAGTGTATAATTTAATCCGTAAAATAATACTTACTTTACTTAATATGTTGGTGTAACAACAAGATCTCAATGCAGAACTTCCTGTGTAATTATCGTTCAGTTACCTTAGACTTAATTTTGATTGATTTGTACCTGATTTTGAAAACAAAAGTTGTTTGAGACTTAAAAATTACGTTTTAACAGATTTATTGTGTTAATGTAATTCATTTAGACAGTAGTTAATGGTGTAGTTTGTATGGGAATGAACGAATTTGTATGTGAAACATTTTTTGATAGTTGTACGTATTATTAACCACCGCGGCAGCTTTTGCAAGCATGCAACTAATTATTAATTAGATATTAATGTATGGTAATATTATTATTATAATTATTGGTAATATTACTGTGTAAAGTTTGCTACACATTAGTGGCTTTACTGAAATAAAGATTTTAGCATTCGCCTGCCACAGAAATCAATATTTTTCAACCTTAAATCAGGCCACAGATGTGTAACAAACTTAGTATTTATTATGTAGTAACGCATAATAGAAAGTAGGAATAATGGTAATGGAATTCTTATATTATTTGGAAGTTTCAAAAACGTGTCAAAATTTTTGGTAAACGTATTTAGGTCCAGATTGGTATGTAGGTGAAATTATAGCTTAAAGTAATTATAATCAAGTGTAATTTGAAGGTGTAGTTTGAAATTGATGATGAAATAAATTCCAATAAACAAAGTTACCTCTTTTATTAAAAAAAATACCTTAGCACATCGTTTTAAGATATTAATTTAAGGCGACAATAAGAGTAAAATCTTGATCTACAGTTTGTTCACTAAGAATCGTAATGGGTAAAAAATATCTAAAAATTGCTTAAGAGCCACCCAAAGAACCACTCTAAGAATTATGTATTTAACTTATTTTGGTACCTATCAGACTTATGAATTGGAAATAAAACAGGATCAAAAAATCAAAAATTAGGTCTCTAATCCAGTTATTTTCTTATTGATAAGTCTAATCGGTACCAAAATAAGTACCTATAAATATTTTTAGAGTGGCCCTCTAGACGGCTTTTAAGCTAACTTATCGATATATTTTATCGTTTACGATTTATAGCGAAAAAACTGCAAAGTCAAGAATTTGCTCTTGTCTTCGCCTTATAAAGGTGTTCTGTAAAATATACTTAACTTTACCAATATCGTTGACATTCATTTGGTTGGACAAATTGGTTATTGAAAAACTGGGAAGAAAATTATGTATATTATATAATTATGTTATTACTAAATTATTATTATTAATTATTCGCAATAAATTAAACATTTTGTTTTTTTTTAATGTATTTTTTTCTATGGCAAGTAATCTAAAACCTCACTTTTTGTGATATAACGCCATCTATCGGAATTTTGCTCAACTACGATAAGCTTCGTAAAGCTACATTGTACGTTTTCCCTGCGATGCCTATTAGTATAGTTTCTTTCTGACATGATTTATACTTTAGTTCCTCGTAACTGGAACAGATGGCATTGAACATCTAATTAATATTGGTTTCATGCATTTTAGTTTTAATGATTGAGGAGAAACAAAAGTAAGATTACGTGGTCAAATGGCTAATCAAAAGCGAAAGTCGAATAATAATTAACAATTCTTGAACCTTTTTGAATAAACCTATTTTCGGTTATTGTCGTGTCTGAAAAATTAGGCTTTACTAATTTATTTGGGTGATTTGAGTAGCCAGTGTATGTAAAGGCCACGGTTATTTAGCGAGGTAATGCAGCGAGCGCGAAGGGCATATTTATACTAGATGTTTTTGGTCATGGGTGGGTTTTCAGTTTAGTTTTGGGCATTTTGGCTTTTTTGTATTTTGACCAATCGTTTGAATAATAATTTATAAATCAAATACAATACCACTTCAAATAACTTAAATCAATAAATAGAAATCGACAGATATATCGTCTGCTTACTGGTAAAAAATGGTAAATGCATTTTGCATTGAACGAAATTCTCCTTCTGAATTTACGACGATTTCCCACTAGAGTTTTAAAAAATATTCTGCAATTATCACACTTTTAATTTTGGAATTGGCCACTAAGTAGTCCTATCACTTACCGCATAGACTAGTAAAAAGAGCGTCCAAAATTACATATATCTGCATTGTTAAGTAATTGTTGATAAAACAGTGCATTTACCATGTTTCACCAGTACGCAGACGATATTTTTGTAAGTCATAAAAAAATCACAGCACAACTCATGCGAGAGTTTCTCGTCGTAACTTTTAAATTCAGCTGACTGGTGAATTTTTTAACAAAGCTTCCCGTACCCGAACCCTGTCGAAAATAATTAATTAAAGTCCCTGAAAAGTTGATCGTGTCATGAAATAATCTTCGCGTTTGACATGTTGTTGCAGTTGTGTGGAAAAATTACTTCAAATCCATGTCCAGTTCAATATAAAATTGATATGGAAAATAAAGTGATTTTATCTAGGGGCAGAATTTTTCATAATATACTTCTATACTAATATTGCAAAGGGGAAAAGTTTGTTTTTTTGTTAGTTTGTTTGACGCTAATAGGCTCAGAAACTACTGGGCCGATTTGAAAAAATATTTTACCGTTAGAAAGCTACATTATCTCTGAGTAACATAGGCTAGATTTTGTTTCTCTTCGCAACTTAGATAACTTTATAGCCCGTGCGAAGCCGGGTAGATCTGGTAGTAAACATTAATTTGACTGCCTTGTAGGCTGAGTGTCGCAGCACAAACACATCGCTACGTGCTTTTTTAGGCATGATGGGTTTGCGTCAAACTTTTGAGTTGAGGTTGGCAGTTAGCCAGGAGAATATTAAAAAGTGCTCTATTTACACCTGCTATGGTTTCTTCACGATGTTTTCTTTCATTGAAAGGTATTGTGCCTGTTATGTCGACGCTCGAGCCGACGCCCTTCGGTACGAGAGGTGACGCCCGACTGGTTGAAATTAATAAACTCCATTTATTTATTTATTATGATTAAAGGCATAGTATTATCCTGATGTGCCTACATCACACTGAGATGAAATTTTATTATCAACAGTTCACAAAATGTCCACTAGTGAATGTAAATACTTAATTTTTTATTTTGTATAGATATAAATTTGAATTGAATTAATATTTTTAAGAAAATATCTAAACACGTACAACCCGGATCAGCACAGGTAAACACCGCAAGACATAGCTAGGTATTCTAAACCTGAAAACTTTTCCACCGAATATTTTGCTTTTATCGGGTCAAATACTACTCTAAGTTGCTATGACGATAGATTTGGAATCTTATACCCAGATTTAGTTTTCAAAACTTCTACTTAATAACTATACTTCTATAGCTTCTATTACGGCTAACGCAGAAGTTTACCAAGGTGGTAAGGTAAAGCTTTGAAACTTTGTGAATTCAGGGAAGGAGAGGGTAAGCATTTCTATTTATATTCCGCAATCTATTTATAATTAATAACCCCAACGCAAAAACGACGGGATGTTTAAAGTAACGTAACGTGTATGTGTGTGTGTGTGTGTGTGTGTGTGTGTCTGCTATGGAATCGTAGCTCCCGGAGTGATGGAAGGATATGTAATTCGTTTTTATGGTTCCGTACCTAAGAGGTAAAAACAGGACCTCATTACTATGCCTCCGCTGTCTGTCTGTCATAGCAGTAATTTCACAATGTAAGTATTATCCGTGCCGCTACAACGTTAAAAAATATTACGGTGGTCCCCGTACAATGAAAGTGATTGTTTCGTATTTTTTTGCTATATATCAATAGCGGTAACAGTTAGATGTTAAAAACTATCGCAGAGTATATGGATGTATATTACCTTTCGAAATAAATAATTTGATATCAATAGTTCCCATATAGCAAACTTTTTGCATGCGCGACTTTGACTCGTACTTGGACAATTATTTTTGTTTGAGAGTTTTGTTAGTAGGTCAAGATATCAACGACCTTTATACATATACCGAGATATACATGACTATGTTTTTAAATACCAAGTTGTCACTATAAATTATTCAAAAATATGATATTGTTAAGTCATAACTACTTCATTGGGTTTTGCTAAAAATAACAGGTATATCTTGACGTACCTTGTTCAAGGAAGCGTAAAAGGTCAATGAGTTCCCTAATGTTTTATGAAGGATTTTCCTTGAAATGAGAACCCATCCTTGATCAAAATAGTTTGATACCTTGAAAATAGAGTATGTACCAGTTTTATTTCAGTTCTAAGCAGTACCGTTAGATGGCGCTGTACGTTAGAGTAAGCTTCCTTACTACGGAATCGCGATAACGACTGATTTAAAATAATGTCAAGTATATTACGTGTATGCGTAAATGAGTTTTGTCTTTTGATCGCGCAGGGAATTGGTTTTAATTAATTCCTTCTGCCTAGTGGTCCAGTAGTAGAGATGCGCGACTGCGAATAATCTGACCAGTCGAATTATCTACAACTACTAATATACACGTTCGACTTGAAAATTAGTAATATACTAATGTTAATAATCGAATGATAACTACTAATTAGTTACTAATGGCGTTTTGACTCGATTGTTGGCGAATCTTGTCAATGTCACTTGCTAGTTTCAAATGAATGAAATATGAATGAATCGTTCGCCGGACTCCCGCGCCGCTCCCTAGCGCCACCGCCAGTCGAATTACGTCATTCTATACTAATTTTCGGAGATCATTCGAATGAGTCGAATGATGTATAAAGTCAAATAATTCGACTGGAATCATTCACTGTGCTGCGTGTGCCTACTCGTACCTAGGTACTGTTGGTGCCTAGGCAATTAGGTAGTGAAGGAGTCTATATTTGTTCAGTGTACGTTTATTCAAAACAACCGTCGTATTCAGTGAATAACAATCAACTATATATATGATAACTAATTATATGATTGTTAAGTAATGAAAAAAGAAAAATAAATAGAACTGTAACAAATTATGCCAAACATTTATACCGTTCTGTCATCTACCGACCATTTTAAAACAAATGAATACGGACCTGGCATGATAAAAAAAAAATCGACAGAATAGCTTAAAGACCATTTAAAAACAAATCTAAAAATATTTATACTTATTTTACAACCAATCAGACAGCTGAACCTGAAGTCAAAACTTGCCTAAGTTGTAGCAAAGTTGTAATGACAATAAACTGACACAATATGGCTCAGATTTCACGATATCACAAACTGATACCAGTTTCCTCTTAACCTCCCAATTTTATAGTAATTATGTTCATTAGGGCATTAATTGAGTTTTGTGGTTTCCGCTTCGCAGACCTTTGTCATAAAATAATAGTGTTTCCTTGATGGTTTAAAATGCTAAAATAATTCCAAAAGAGTTTTTCATTCGTGGATATCCAATTTGTAATGAATAAATTCAACTTTATTTTGCAAATGGCTTTTGTTTTATCATTTTTATTGCTTTATTTTTGTTGAACAAGATAAATTTATCTTTCAAATTTCTATATTAAGTTGAAAACCTATCACCAAGCAATATCGCAAGCCTAAAGTTGTGTTCCGGCAGTTTCTTTGAGAGCCAGTAATTCCTGACTAGGCATGATTCACCTTCGCCTAGAGTCTTGCTGACTTGTGTGGACATGCCCTAGTTGTAAATTAAAAAAAAACGGATATAGGAGTATTATTAGGAGTTTATTATAGGAACTAACTAAAACTAAGAGTAACAATACTAGAAACTAATAACAAATTGATAGTCATTGTATTTATCATGTCATTGTATGTATTCAATACCCAATTATACGAACTAATTAGAAACTAGAACAAACTGTCCAACTGAATTAATCAGTATGGAATACAAGGATAAAAGTGCTCTCTATAAAAATGCTAACTTCGCTAATTATACTCGTATGAATGAAGTCTAAATAACCAACTTTTCTTATCTCATGAATTTTGTAATATACAAAAGTATAGCGCCTGTAACACGGCTAAGCAACGGTTAATGCGGACGGTGTTTGGATGGGTTACCATGCACAAGACACCAGAGCTTGGTGTCGAAGAAGAAATAATATTTATATACAAACAATATTCCAAAAAAATGTTTTTCAATAAGCCTACTGTTCGTACAATAGTTATTAATCTTGATTACATCAAATAATCCAATCTACGTTTGAAACGGATGGAAGTTTGAAACCATCCCTTTATGTAATTTGTAAATTCTTCCCAAGAAAGCTTTCTGTAAACTTTGTTTCGCGTCGACTTCAACAAGAACTTTATAAATAGATCTTTGTCTTCCATCCATTGTAGGAAATTGAGTTCAAGACAACTGCGCACTATTTAAAAATACATTTTAAAATACGACTAGCTAGTGCTCTTTTAAAAAAGTTCTCCTTAAGACTGGATGATTAAAACTGACTATATATAAGGCTAACTTGTGCACGAGAGTATGAATGAATTCTTGTACCTATTACAAACACCACCAAAATGTTGTTTGGTCGGAAAAAGCACCCGCAGTTAAATATTATTCTTATTTTTTTATAATTCACAAATTTTGTAAGTTAAGTTTTAGTTGATTGTTGTATATCATTATTATGTTGGTTATAAATAAATAGCAGTAAATTACATTTTGTAGCATCAATGAAAGAGATTTGTTTTCACAGAAGTTGTCGAACAGTGTACTGTAATAAAACCACAATAAACAGTAAAATTAATCTTGGGAAGTAAAAATAATCGTATTATAAGTAGATGTTTATTTTCTCGGCTCCATGGCAAGGATGATAAAAAATCTTTTAGATTTTTTAACAAAAAATATAAAACGTAAGTTCGATTACATAATATGATGCTGCCACACAAGTAGGCGATACTCTAAGGAGGAGCACTCTTAGTCTGGAATAACTGTCTCTCATGTAAGCTGCCGGACCACACAGTAAGGTGCTTAGGCACTTTCGTACTAGAAAATGCTTTACAACCATGCTATGGCTTTCTCACGATTTTGCTTTATCGAAAGCTTCAGCTAATTGGCGGGAATCAAACTCATGACCTGCGAGACGTAAGGCAGCAGCATGCCCGACTTTTATTGCATCAAAATATCAAATCTAAATGTGTAACTAACTGTTACCCGTGGCTCCGCCCGCGTGTATGTTGATTTTTAATAATAATTATTATTTGGTAATCAAATTTTCCCTAAATTGTTTCAAACGTCACGAAGCTTTCCTTTCCAACGAATGCAAAACCGTGGAAATCGGTTCGTGCGTTCTGGAGTTATAGCGTCAGGAAGGAAAACCCGACTTATTTTTATATTATAGTCATGTACATTTTGGTGGCATTACAAGTGGTTCTTGACCTTTCTATTCTAATTCCTTCATAAAATTTTCCATTTACTCAAGTTTTTACAAGACAAAAATAAAGGTCTCTATCAATATTGGATGGATTCAACCCACAGCTTTACCGAAGAGAGAGGGTTGACCTCGATATAGGATTTTAACAATTTATTTTGTTACCTCATAGATAGTGTTGTTCGTACTTTTATTGAAACGACAATGAGATAATACTAGCGCTAGTACTCGTTATAGTGCATTTTGAAACGATGCGTAAATGAAAAAATAATGTATAAACTCTGGGATTTTAATAATTTAGATAATAAAAATTTGCGTTGGCGCTCAGACAAATTTCACGATTCTGAAATGGTTTTTTTTATTAATGAAGATTTTGAGATGCATTAGGAGTAAAAAAATATGCCATCGAGCATAAGAAGAATTTTAGTATCTACTAAAATTCTTAACAACAATCTTACTAATATTATAAATGCGATAGTTTGTGTGTTTGTTACTTCTTATCGCTCAAACGGCATGTGAACTGCTGTGATGAAATTTGATGTGCAGATATGTTAGACCCTGAATTAACGCAAAGGCTATTTTTTTTTTCTCGAAAACAGTTGTGGTTCCCGTGGGATACGCAAATAAGATCAAAATCTGCTACTCCTTCACGCTCCAACGGCTGGACCGATTTTAATGAGATTATCTATGGCGACAGGTTAGACCTGAGAGTAACACATAGGTTACTTTTTAACCTACCGACAATGGTTGGCTATGGCCACCTGAAATTCTATTTTATTTTTACTTTCTGGAATAAAGTGTCAGTGAGTGAAGTGAGTCTGCAGGCGCGCAGAGTAATAATAAACTACCCTCAGCTCTAAAAAATGTAAACCCGTTCACCGCATTCAAAAGTCGACTTTACCAGCACGTAATAACGGATAGCTCACTTTTATAAATGCGTTGGACGGGCAAGCTGTTTATGTAAATTTCATTTGCCTGGTAATTTTATAGTGGCGACGAATGATACAAATAATGTTTATGTAAATATGTTTTCATGTAAGTGATAATTTAGTATTTTTTGTGAGAATAAATGTTATTAAAACCTAAACCTAATAAAGAATAAATAAAAAATGGTTGCTTGTAAAGTCGGTTTTACGGGCGAAGATTTTACGTGACAACGTCTGCCGCGTGCTGCGCGCGCGGCAGACCGATCATAGTTGAGCGGGAGAGAGACGCAAGGCATTCGGCGGGCCTCTCTCTCGTTCGGTGACTCATCGTAACGTTACCGGGCGTTACACTTTTTCATAAGTGACTCCCAGCCGCAACCTAATTTAAGACGTTGTCACGTCAAAAATAAGTAAAATATTAAAAGAATTATAATTATTATTATTTACTATAGATAAACGCGGGTAATACCGAAAAGCGCAGCTAGTTTTTAATACAATAGAGAAAGCAACTACTTAAGGAAAGGGTCGAGTTCAAGGAACCCGAATAAATTGAGACAAGACAAATGACTCCCTGAGGCGACGACGGCAACCGGGACTTGACATCTTTTTCATGAAATAGTCCAGGAGATACTGATACATTTTGTCAACTGGAATTTCTGTACTGTTGCCGGTGTTAATCCGGGACAAAAATAAGTTAAGCCAGGTTAAAAAGTAGCCTATGTGCTTTTGTGTATATCACGCTCAAACGGCTGAACCGATTTTGATGAGATTTACAAGATAGGTAAAATTTTGGAATAACACACATACTACTTTTTATCCCGGATTAAATTCTTTTATTCCGGATTAACGCGGGTAACACCACGCAGCGCAGCTAGTATTTTATTAAGATAATAAACTAATTATTTTGTGAACATTTGAAGTTAGGTGTCGTTTTTAAAATAAAAAAAAAATAATGCAAATAAATCACATTCGTTGAATGGGTGGTCACCTTAAACATTGTTTTTAATAAAATAATAATAAATACTAGAACATATTTCACACACGGCTGGTTAACCCCATACTGAACCATTTCTTGTTCGTATTATGGTTGCTAACACCACTGATATACTACATATACATACATACATATTTTATATAGATACATATTTAACATCCAGACTGACAGCCAACAAATATAGTCCAGCACAAAGATGTGCCGGGAATCGAACCTGGAACCTTTTGATTGGCAGTCCGGCATGATAACCATTACGCCGATGAGGTCGTCAATTTTTTATTTTAAGTATGCTTATTATTTATTATCCAATTTATCTTTATTTAATTAAGCTTCAACTTCATCCATCTGGTGAGTTGGTGGTCAAACGTGGATCAAGTAAAAAATGTCTATACACGAACCTGAAAGTTAACTTCACAAAACAAACTGCATGCATCACTCCCTTTCTATCCCGTATTCGGGCAGGTTAATCCAGCAAAATGCTGTGGTCGCTATTACTATTAATCATCCTGAAAGGCCTATTATTGAACACGTGGTAGGAACATGATACATGATTGATGCGGAAATCGGAATTATCGGAACTGGCTCGTATTGTTCAGGTAAGTTCTTAAGGAAAAACTTTCTCTGTGAATAGTTTGATGATATATGAAGCTTGTATGGAATACTGAGAAAAATAACGTACCTATTACTTAATTCAGGAAAGAAATCATAACTAATCTGATGTTTTTGGTTACTTTGTATATTATGATATTTGCTTTCTGTAAAGCCAAAAAAAACTATATCACATGGAATAAATGAATGGAGAATGGAATGGTAAGGGTTTTATCTTTACTATCCCGTTCCTTTCTCGATTAGGGTTTTTCTGATAGGGTTCGCTATGGGTGACAAAGCCATTTTTGTAGTATGTTGTACGACTTTTACGTATTATTTTTAGTTTTACTTCTTGTATAAACTTGTGTTTTACATCACAATTATTATAATAATTAGTAGCCTTAGTTCTATTAGATAATTATCCAATAGAACTAAGGCTACTTTTGAACTTATTCTTCTTCTTCGTATGAGCTTAGTGGCTAAGCTCTGGCGTCGAGTTTTTAAGCCGCCCAAAGGCCTCAGACTTGACTTAACGATAACTAGTACTAAGACTATTTAACGTATCATCTGATTCACGGTAGCGTCGGGATGAAAAGACACTTTTTAAAAGACACACCAACATCCATCCGTGGACTGTCTACATCGCCCGTTGCTTAACCTCAATGATCGCGTCAGATCATCTTACCTAGCAGAGCTATAGGCAAATTTTGAAACGGTGGAATAAAATAGACTCGTTACTTGCAAAGTAACTTCAGACCCAAAGATTTAAAAAGAGTAATAAGTAAAAACTAACGAAGTCACCCGAGCGTCAGCAAAGCAAGCTAACAAAATTGCTTGAAGCCTAGGTCTCGCATAATACGGCCAATCTGAACCCAAGCGCTCGTCTCAAAGAAGACGTACGTGGCTTACTTGCACGGAAATTAAACTCTTTATTCTACAGAAAAGAGTTTTTAAGACTTCATTTTCATTTGTTACATATATATTTTTTCAGACATGCATAAGGTTTTTTTTTGTATTTGTAATTTTAACGTATTGAATTGTGAAAAAAATTTAAGTTGGTCTTTTTTAATACTTGAATATTATTTCGTTAGCCCGTAATCGCCTTCTCCTGATCATAGGCCTATTCTCCTCTCGTACACTATTTATCTCAGTATTGCGCTGCAGATTTATACATACATCCTGTGATCTTAAGGGTGTTGTTGACGTAGCATGTGTATTAATGATCTGATACTGCGTTTAGCTTAATGTTGTTTATTCGTTTGATTAACCTATCTTATAAATATTACATGGATGTTTGTTTCAACGTGTTTAAGTATACTAGAACTAGCACTTTTACTTTTAACAACACTTGGATAAAATACCTGTTTATATATAACTAGCAGATCGTCCCGGCTTCGCACAGGCTATAAAATAATTTAAGTTGCAAAGAGAAACAAAACATAACCTATGTTACTCGGGGATAATGTAGCTTCCCAACTGTGAAAGAATTTTTCAAATAGGTGCAGTAGTTTCGGAGCCTATTAGCGTCAAACAAACAAACCTTTTCCTTTCTTAGTAATATTGGTATAAAATACACTTATCTCCACGTAGGTAGAAACCAATAAAGTACAATTATTCCCCCCGTAGTTGTAGCTGTCACTTATATCCACTCGAAACCGGAAACTTCACCTTTCTAAGTAAGTTTGTATCCCCGGGATAAAACCACAAACGTAGTGGCAGGAGTGGCTCGATAATTAGTTGGTAACTGGACTGGACTAGTAATGACAAGCTTAGAACAGGCTTTAGCACGAATGTACCCATCATACGCACCTTCTTAATAAATAGACATACATACTCTGATGCGGTTTGTGCTTGGATGGGTGACCATGTACTCGTACAAGACTGAAGTTTTCAAAGTGACATTTTCATCTGGGTGCGACTGTGGGTCGGAAGACTCGTTAAATTGTAGGTCCCGGCTGTTAGTCTTACAAGCTGTTAAGCCAAGCCAGAGGTCTTCAGGCGGTTTGAAAGCTCTCGACACCAGAGCTTGGTGACATACAAGTAGCTTATACGGAGAAAAATAATACTTTGCAAACAAAGATAGCTTTTAATAATTTAAGAGATAGCTTTTCTGAGCGTCTAAAATTTACTAGTGTAGGTTTGTTTTATCTAAAATTATATTTCTAAAATGTACCTACTATTTTTGTAGCAATTCTTTTTATCATGTTTCTTACGTGTGCTTAACCGCCGGCTCAAATAAAAGAAATAATTTTGGCTTTACACAGATAACCTAATTTGTATCATAAATTTATTTTTACTTTTGTAGGTGACGCGTCAAATGTATAATAAAAATTATGTGTGTTTGTTTGTGTGTTCATTGCTCCTATACGGATGAACCGATTCTATTTTTATTTCAAAGGTGTTCCTTGCTGTTTTAATGAAGATACATCCAAAATGGCCACCGCAGAAAATAGCAGATGACAAGTTTTATTTTAATTTTCTCTAAACTTCAAGAGAAACATTTAAAAGATCGTATTCTTTTGCTTGTTAAATGTTTTGTGTTTTGAGCGATAAAATTAATTAAAATATATTCAATGAACAAATATTATGCAGTAAAACTTTACTTCTTTGCTTCTATTCACAATAGCTTTAAAACTACTGCAAAGCCTACTACAATCCAAGCACAATAAAATTCACAGTAGCAAAGGACAGGGCTTTTTGTTCCTTTTCTTATGAACTAGAATGTTTCATCAACTATTCTGTTCTCTGTCCCGGGTGAAAGAAAATATAGCTGCACCGAGTCAAACTACAAGAGGCTATGAATGTTTTATTTTAGAAGGCCACTGACAGTTCCTGGACGATTAAAAGCACATCGTGAACATTGAGCTTTAATGGCTTCAGCTTATTTCAATCATGTAACAATTACACGACCATTAACTATTTTTAGTATAATTAACAACCAAAAAATATATTTTCTTCTTCTTCCTTATTTTATCCCACTAGGTGGGATCAGCACAGCAAATATTCCTCGTCCACTCTCCTCATGTCTTCTTTGGTCGGCATCTTGCCCTTCTTCCTTGCACTTCCATTTCCATACATCTCCGACTAATATGCATCTCCTCTCTACGCATCACATGCCCATACCTCGTTATATGTATACCCAAATACCCAAAAGTATGAAAAATTAAAAATTAATTTAAATTATTAGAATTTAATAATGAAAAATAATAAGGCGCTAGGAGCTTGGGACATGCTTCACTGCCAGTGGCAGTGTTTTTGTGATTTTGTGTTTAATAGAATTATGTAGTTAAAGTCTTAAAACTAAGATAATATGGAAATGGAAAATAAATAAGTAACCTACAATTAGAATGTGAAGTTTGTTCACCATTAATAACCAGTAAAAATAACCAAAGAAAATAAACAACGGTTCGGAAAAAACAACAAATCTGCTAGCAAATGTGGATATGACATGTGACAAACGTTGTAAAACAGCTTTACTATTGCAAAAACGCAACTCCCCGAAGCTAGATTTTATGTTCAGGTATTTTTTTACACAAAAGGTAAGTTCTTCACTAGAAAGCTAGACATTGTTTGAGTACTCTTTAAAACTTTATTATTTCGGAAAAAATGTAACTATCAAAAAATAATATACGTTATCTACTATACTAGTTTTTTCTACTGATCCCATTGTAATTAGTATAAACTTCCTTATAGGTTTCCTACCTACCTTCCTTTATGTCATGAGAGCTTTCACAAACAATTTAATAAAATATAATTTGATACATGCCACAATTGCATTTTGTCAAACCATTGAGCCACGCTCAAACTAAATTACTCGTATTTAAGATATAAACAAAATTAAACCTTTTTCAAATACGTTGAAAATAAATTTATAATATTTATTATATGAGTGAAGTGAACTTTGTGTTTAAGTAGTTAATTTAATATAGTTAAAATGTGTGAGGTTTATGTCATAATGTAACAAACTTTGTAAACTATATTTGTAAGGTGTAATTGGTACTAACAAAAACTGACAAATAAAGAATCTTTGCTTCCAACCAATAAAGGATGAGATCCCTAAATAGATCTCTTGATCCACTCTCCGCGATCAGCAAATTTGACAGATTTTCGCTTCGTTTCAGAAAATCAGATTTTCATTTTAATACTCATACAAAAATGTTAAGTGGATAATCTTGCTTCGGTGACAAAGATGAAAGACTTACGACCTTGCTTTAATCACGTTACACGGTTCAATACTTTGATAAACATTTTTCTTTTATTTTTCACGAGTCTGTTAAGCATAGATAGATAGACAATTCAATTTTGCTACACTTAAATTATATAAATAAGAAAAAATAATGCATAACATACTCGTATAACAAAAAATACAATGACACGCGGCAGCCTTATAGCTAAAAACAATCTCTTGCACGCAACTTTTAGAAGAAAAGGAATAGATTACAAAAGGTGTTGAAATTAAGGCGGCAAATATTAACGCGCTACTATTTATTCCCATAATTTTAAATTATATAAAAATAATACATGTGAATATTAATCTCTATATGTTAAAATGAATCCATCTCTTGGTCTCGCCATCACGCGGCTGGACCGATTTAACTTGTTTTTTGTTGTGTTTTATTTTTTATTTTTAGGAGTAAATATAAAAAAAATCACAGAAATCAAATCAAATCGAATCATTTATTAACCTTACTGCATCGCACCGTACTGGGCAAGTCAATTTACAATTATGTATTACTAAAACTTAATTTATATACACATGCATGATATATAAAATAACATTTGATATGACATAATATATATAAGATACACACATATGATAATAATAATAAAGCCTTTTATATTATCCATTGGAATCTTTCAAAATTATGATACTTTGCTACGAGAAGGAAAATTCTGTAATTGTTTGCGACATAAATTCATTTAGTGAGTAAAAAGGGTGATTCTCAAAAAGTGTTTAATTTTGCGTTTAAAATCCCTGTATGGCAATTCTGAAACCAACCAACCCTCGTAGATGACTCTTTTCTCATTATAAGATTATTCTTACAAGATCAGCTCAATTAGAGCAAAATTTTGCAAGTCAAGTAAATCTTTTACTGGAAGTCAGGGACAAAATGACGAGGGTTTACAATGAATGTGCAAATTAATTAAGTACAGCAATCTGGAACATGACATTATGATTAAATTAATTGAAACGTTCTGGGAACGGCCTAATCCTTAACCGTGCTGGTGAATACGTTTATAAGTTATTTAAGTAATGATTTCGATGTTTTGGTACATAATATAATTATTATACAGGCGTATTGTCAACTAGCGCAAAACCTTCATCAAAAAACCCTATCTCATTCTATGACTTTCCTAAATATGTGAAAACAAAATAAGCTGATACAAAAATTGTATGAACGTGCCATAATTACATATGATTTTGAATATGGTGAAGTTTTCTGGTCCAATGTTAAAAACGTTTGCCTGTGTGAATTTAATGCCTACACAGAAGATATGCGCTAGATTTGTCTACAACTTAACGATAGTTATATTTAGCATAAGCATAGCAATCATAATAATTTAGCTTAAAAACTTGAAATACGTTTTTACACAACACAGCTGGGCATTTAACCTGCAGAGTTTGCGACACTCCTGGCCTAAGCTGCAGCATTTCTAGTCTGGAATAACTAGCTCTGAACAAGGTGGCCGAAACACACCGTAAGGTGCTTGGCTGCAGATTTTTCATCTTAAGGGTGAAAACATTAGAGAATTCACTATGGATTCATCTTTCACCCAATACTCGAGCCCATTGGCTTGGCTCAAACCCACAATTTGCGGGACGTAAGGCTGCTGCACGCCTGATTAAGCTGTCATCGTTTCATGAAGTACATGACTATGATATTAGGTCCTATGTACCCTACATGGGGCAGATGGCGTCCACAGTGCGTCGCCATTCCGGTCTGTCTTGAGCGTCTCGCTTGATCTCGCTCCAGGTCTTGCCGATAGCCATCACTTCGTCAATGATAGTCCGCCGCCAGGTCTGTTTTGGACGACCACGTTTACGTTTTCCTTGGGGATTCCAGTCTAGGGCTTGCCTCGGTATATGGTTTGGGTCCCTTTGGAGTGTGGCCTATCCAGCTCCATTTACGACATTTGATCTCTCACTCTCACTCTTTGAGAGCTCCCAAAGTTGGACGTTTGTGGTAGACGTCATGAAGTACATGGCATTATTAATATAATTCAAATATTTTCAGTAAAAAAGCAAAAGCAATTATTTTTATTTAATATTAAAGTAGCCACCAACATCAATTAAAACACAAAAGTCGATGTTTTCTTCTAAATATGGTGCTGCAATTTAGCATGTTTCAAACATAAATTGCTAAAGTTTTAATTTGAAAATTAAAGTTAATTTACAACTTTGTTTTGTAGCGGTCGTTTGTAAAACAAGTTAACTATTGTTTTGATTCGACAATTAATTTTGTGGTTGTTGTTACGAGTATTTTGTTTACAATATGTAAACTTTTTAATTAGTTATAATCAAGAAGGTACATATATTATATTTTTTTGTAGGAATACATATAATTTTTTATACTACTCCTAAAAATGAGCTTGAACACACTGCTTGATGGTAAGAGATTATTTTCTAGGGTGAAGTGCGTTAAATTAGAACATTTGTTTAGTTTGGGCTCATTTAAAAGAGTTTTGTGAAACAATGACTGTCATACCTATATAGATAGTAATAAAAATAATTACAATAAAATCTTTTGGATTTTTACTTGTCAATTTATACTTCTAAAGAGTATGAGCAGATTCAAATATAAAATATATACTTAGCGCGGGGCTCAGTGGATATGGCAAAACGCACACTAAGGCAAAGTTATATTTTAGAATTTAATTAATTATAGTACGTTTCACTCCTCTATCTGTTAATAATAAACTATTTGTATTGTATAGTATAAAACGAATTCTAACGTATAAATAAGTATAAGATATTATGAAACCATTCATGAAGATCATCAATTAAGTATAAAAAAACGTATGAAATAACTAGAAATTTTTAAAAAATCCATTTGTTAGATATACATGATTGAAAATTAAATACTATTTATCCATAAACTAGCCTGTTGAAGGTCGTTCGTAATGGGATCTTCTACTATAAAGAAAACAACAATCATTTCAAAATAAACCTTTAAATCGGCAGCTAAATCAAGTTCTCAAACTTTTGAAGGCTTAAACGAATTAATACGGCTGATACAAATACCAAACTTTGTTTATTATTGACAGAAAGTTTCAGCTTTCTGTGCTGATTAACCAATTTGTTGGATTAATCCAGTTTATTCCATCTTAAAGCTGAGTCAGAGTTTGCTTTGTATAACTTTGAAAACATTGAACTATCTTAAACAATTGTTGGGAATTTTCAAAGCCTTGTCATTAACATCGTGTGAAAGATGTACGCTTATAGACTTACGCTAAGATTGGAAGCGCTGGCAACTAAGTCAGGCGTGAGGCCTTACTTACGTTCCGCGGGGTGGGGATTTGATATTAGATACATTTACACTTGGGGAAGAACGCTCTCATAATTTGTAGAAACAAAATGGTATTATAACATAATTTTCATAAAAATAATACAGAAACATTGTTTTCGTTAACAAATCAGGGACGCCATTTTGATTAAGAAACAAATCAAACCATTTCCAAAAAGTTCAACTAAAAATTCATAGATGGCGTTTGCAATAATTTCGTTGTCTTAGTATAGTAATATAAACAAATTTAAATTACTCATATGATACTGTATGTTAGGCGCAAGTTACCCATTGCATGCGTTAACAAATTTATTTTATAAAGTTGATAACCTGTAGCTCGGCGAGCTAAGGTGTTCTGACACGATCATTGAAGCTAAGCGACGGTCGTTGCGAACGGTGTTTGGATTTTGGCATTTTAATCTGGGCGCTACCGTGGGTCAGATGACACGTTAAATTGTAGATCCCGACCGTTAGTCTTAGAACAAGCAAGCAGCTGTTAAGCCAAGTGAGAGGCCTTTGGACGGCTTGAAAACTCTCGACACCAGAGCTTGGCCACTTAGCTCATATGAAGAAGAAGAAGAATCTGGATAAAGCTAGCAGTAGGTACATCATATACACAAGGTATAAAATTGTTAAAGAGTGAGCAGTGCAGAATTTTAATGCGTTTCATGTGAGCTTCAAACGTTTAGTATGCAAATCAGTCTTGTGATGCAATGCCCTATTAAAATGTGAATGAGGAGATAAAATGTGGCTATAGCGGTAGAATACCTCATCAAAAATATCCAAGAGAGATAAAGGAATAAAGTATTTTTATAAACGCGTTATAATTTTTGTGATAAAATTGATAAAAATGTTTACCTATTCTTAACGTGGGGTTTATATTATACTCGTAAAACTATCTACGTTCCTATGTGTTGCTCGCCAATATGTTAAACTAGGGCGTTAGTTATCTCCGTATCAAAATCGATCGAAATCAAACCAGATATGTGAGCGTTTAGAGGTAACAAACACGTACTCAAATTTTTTTTAAAAGATTAGAGCAAATAAATGAAAATCCGGCCAAGGGCGAGCCTGACTCGCGTCAGAAGGGTTGCGTACAATTGTATAAAAACAGCGGTAATCACGGTGGCAGACGGACTGCAAAATGTTTACTTAAAGGTCCCTCTCGTTGGAACGGTACGGGACCCTATTATGCATAATTTTCAATTCTATTAATATAAATGTGATAGTTTGTGTGTGAGTAAGTGTGTATTCTTGTTTCTTCTTCACGCTCAAACGGCTGAGCCGATTTCTATGAAATTTGATATTGAGATAGATAAGACACTGGATTAACATAGACTACTTTTTCCTCCGTATTAACGCGGGTGACACCGCCGGGCACAGCTATTATTAACAATTTTTTTTAATAAAATCAAATTTTTAATAATTATGAAAAATAAAAAATACATAATGGCCGTCAAAAGAAGGAGCTATCTATTCAATATTTTTTACTGTTTACAATTTATCATTAAATTTATTTGATTTGTTAATTCAAAACTCTGCCCTTATCATTAAGTAGCCATTCGTTCATAAGAAAATAATAATAATAAAAATAATTTATTTGGGTATATTGGTTTATATGCTAGATAATATACATGTTCTAGCCATGCACAAGGTACCCTATAGGTCCTGACTGGCACAGCTAGAACCTAAGAAATCTCTTTACCTGAAAAAGGTACCTTAGAAACTTCACTTCTTCTTCTTCTTCCTTGCCTTATCCCACTAGGTGGGGTCGGCACAGCAAATTTTCCTCTTCCACTCTCCTCTATCAGCCGTCGTTTCTACACTCACTCCTTTCACTCTCATGTCCTCATTCACACACTCCATCCATGTCATCTTTAGTCGACCTTTTCCATACATCTCCTAATAACATGCATCTCCTCTCTACGCATTACATGCTCATACCACGCTATCTTAGAAACTAAAAGGTTCCTTAGAAACTTCACTGTATTGTGGAATTCGTCCCTAGATAATTTCTTAGTCGGACAAAAGCCAGTATCTAAAGGATATCCGGCGACTATAAATTAACAAACACTTAGGTATGTAGACCTCAAAGAGTTACGAATTTATGTGAGTTCTACCAAGAATTATGCTCTGCAGTTACTGTTGTGGGAATAGTTAATTAAATATACCGGTGTAATAAAACTGCGCTTTGTGGTTTCATTAAGTTTTCCAGGATTTCTGCATTTACTGGAAAATAGTGTTATGAAAAGCATTTTTATTTTAAGAGTATAATTTCAATACCTTCAATTTACAGCTGTACTGTAGCTAGTGATGTAGCTGTAAAGCAAATACAATTAATTGATTATAAATTTATAACCAATTCATAAAGTTTACTTCCAAATTGGTATAGATATTCTCACTTAAATTTTTGATAATCTTCTGATGTATAAATTTTCTATGTCACAATGTTAGTTACCGTACTCCTCCGAAACGGCTTGACCTATTTTTACCAAATTTTATTTGCGTATTCAGTAGGTTTGAGAATCGGCTACTATCTATTTTCCATGCCCCTTTCATTAATTTCTTCTTCGGCAAAACAACGTTTGCCAGTTCAGCTAGTATTTTATAGATTTTATACACTTTATCTGTGAACACTACTGCTTAGTAACAAAGAAACCGTTACGTAAGCAACCCTTAATAATGAGGCTTACAGAGTAAAATAATGGTAAATCAAAGACACCCTCTATTCAGCCTCTTTGAGAGCCCTCCACTAGACATGCTCCATCTAAATGCGCGAAGCGGTCCTGCATCCCTGCCCCCGTCGTGAGATGGGACACCGTGAGGTTTTAGTCGGTAGTGACGGCCCTTCTGGCCGTCGAGTCCGACATACCCCGCCTGCCTCCCCCAGGCTTGTGGCGGGAGACGTGTTAATGCATTTATTCACGAAAAAAAGGAATGCTCCACCTTAGAGCAGAGTGTCCCTAAATCGTGTAGTTACGCGCCCAATGATCAAATGCCTCTAGCTGTTAGAGTAAAAACATTTTTTTTCCAATTATATCTCTACAAAACAACATATTATATGACATTTTCATTCGCTTTCGTACATCGCTGGCGTTGCAGTGTACGGCACTCAGGTTGATCACGCGACAGGTCGTTGCCCTCTGACCTGTACAAACAAAACCAATCTAAGTCATTATACAACGTGGCCCATTTAGGCTGGCTTCGAAGCCTTTACTTGAATGCACCGAGCTATTTCAGTCTTGCATGTCTGCGGTCTGCAGTGCCTAGTTTTGGCGTTCAGCATTATGCAAGTTGCATTTTTTGTTTACGGAAATGGTGCAAAATGCAAAGCTGGTTTTTGCTGGGCTAATCTAATGGTTTTGTCTTCGTAAGTCCGTAGACACCGTTATAAGTAAGTAGACAATATTTACTTAGAGAACATGGGTTTTCTTTTATCTAAAAATCATGTGTGGTTCCAATGGACACCCGGATTGAACGAAGTTCTTTTCGATTAATTAGTGAAGGAATTGTTATTTTTTTTTAAGTAATAATAATATTTTTTATTATTAACAAATATAATGACATATAAACTTAATCAGTAGGCTCAATCGCAACTCCACCTGAAACAAATGGCGCTGTTGTCCATTAGTGAATACTTTCATTGATAGCCGTATTTGACTTCCGAACAAAACCGTGCGCAAAAAGTGTCGTGACAACTTTTCGTAAGATTTTTTTCCATCTAGCCCCTTTCATTACGCGTGATAAGGAACTTCGTTCCAATAGAAAAGGAGTTTTGTCGGTAACCGACTATGCTACTCCCATAAGACTTCTAACGTAGTAAAGGTCGCAAAATCTTCTTACTACATTAAAATAAATATCTGTCAGTATCTTAGCTTCATCCAAATTACATTAATCTGAACATAGGCATGACTGAACAATTAATTAGTTGACAAATACTGTTAATTGAGTTTAAACTTGCCTTAAATAAAAAGAAAAAACAGAAACGCCTTCTATATTACCAAAAACATAAACATCTTCTTTATTCTTACCTGATTGTTTCATGCATGAACTAACATTATATTTATAACCTGTTTCGCATTTTATTTGTTATCTTAAATTTGCAACGAAGTTTATGCCGCTTATCATGATGTAAAATCATATTGTTTATGAATCTGAGTCAGTGTTAAGAATTTGATTTGTTTTATTATCACTTTAATAAATTGCTCATATTGTCTAGCATGATAAACGACAGAACAACACGAAACTCGTTTAGTTTATTCGTAATTCACTTTTCAAATTCGAAATCTTGATTGGTGGCGATTCAGCGGCACACACGACTAAACTAAATTTAATGAAGCCCCGTCTCTTTTCATCTCAGGTGCCCAGAAAGAGACGGCACGTTCCGAACCACAGACAAAACAACTAAAATCACGTCAAATATGGAATGTGCAGGCAGTTTTAGAGGTGATACAAGTGAGTGCCGTCTAAAGTCGCCTATATTTTCTACATTTGACGTGATTTTAGTTGTTTTGACTATGGTGCAGGACGCGCCGTCTCTTTCTGGCCACCTAAGATGAGAAGAGACGGGGCTTCTTTAAATTTAGTTTAGTCGTGTGTGCCGCTGAATCGCCACCACTAAGTCTAAAACAGTAAGTAAGCTTACTAGCCAGTAGGCACTAACATAAAAATTTACTACAGAATAAGATTGCTTCAGTTCAAGACAAAAAAGCGAACGATGTTAACCTCTAGGGTCGAGCGTGACCCAAAAAATTATTGAAGGGATTTTATTGTCCCACCGTTGCAGGCTTAGTGTATTGTTGGTTTTCGTGACACATTTTTCGTCGTAGCGGTTTCATCGGGATTTTCGCTCTTCGACATTTCGCTTTTGTTTTTCTTTGTTAAACCCACGTGTTAGGTTATATAGGTATAGAAGGTGCGATAAATGTGAACCATTTTATTTGGGTTCACGTATAATATTTTACTGCTATTAGAAACTATATGTTTGAATGTTTGAGTAGAAAGCTTATTTCATGCTCCCACTTAATAGACTAATATTTAAGAATTACCACAACACAACGTGGTAATTTAGACCTGAAATATAGATACAGAAAATTTTATTTTTGTTGAAAAAAAAAACGATCACAGGGTCCTTAATCTAAATATAAACCATTCCGGGTCTAAGCTAAGTGGCCAAGCTCTAAGCTCCAGGTCTAAATTACTAATATGACAAATTTAGTATATTAGTACTCGTATTAGGTACCTGTTCATAGTTATATTAATCCTAGTTGTACACTAATCGAATTTATGAGTGAAAAACCGAAGCACGCTTTATCGTAGACCTCAATATCACTTACCATCAGGACAGGTAAATTGTGGACAAGCGCTGACCTATTAAGAGTACAAAAGAAAACACAATCAATAAAGATTCTCGAAAAAAAAAATATACTTGTGATAATTTTTTATCGATCGGTTTACTGTTTGGAAAACTATTGTAAACAAACTCCATCGAGTGTACATTCTAATCTTATTATCTAATAACACTAAAACAGCGTCTTTGATAGTCTCACCCTATAAATTATTAGCAAAATGCCTATCATACAAGTTAAATCGATATTGTTTTGTTATGTTGGGTTATTTCATAAACTGTCATGGGCTGTATTGTTTTGAAAGTTACGAGGGTTTCATTAACAATGCACGAATGTTTGTTATTCGGACAAATATGACTGGATTCACAAAATCTGAGTAGAATATTCTATTCAATTAACCTACTCGTACATTTATTTGACAATGAAGAAGTTTCTTTTTTCGTCGGGATTTTGCTTGATTTTATTTTCATTTTGAAAAAAGAGGAGGTTTTTAATACGTATGTTGTTACTAGCTTAGTAACTCTTATTGATTTAATGCTATTTGTTCATTTACAATTAAACAATGTAGGGTTTAGGATGGTTTAAAATTTATTTTCTCTAATGCTGGCCAGCATAAGAGCAAATTATTTTTAAGCTCAATCGAAGAAAAACATAAATATATTATTTCCTCTGCATTCATATGCAACCTTTTTTATTGGGAAAAAGCGCCTAAAAAATTAATTGTAGCGTCTGTAGCTCGGCTAACTAAGATTAACCGACGCGATAATTGAGGTTAACTAACGGTCGATACGGACAGTGTTTGGATGGGTGACCATGCACAATGACTATCTCTTAAAAAAGGGGCATTTTCATCTGGGCGCTATCGTGAGTCTTATGACACGTTAAATTGTAGGTCCCGGCTGTCAGTCTTAGTACTAGCAATCGTTTAGCCAAGTAAGAAGCCCTCGGGTGGCTTGAGAACTCTCCACCTGACAACACCAGAGCATAGCTACTTAGCTCAGACAAAGAACGAAAAAGAAGATGTGACAAAAAAGCAACGAACACGTTCAGAAAACAAAGTAAATAACTTAAGCTAGTCTGAGAGCTCTAACCAACTATCAGATGGTAGCGTGCTATAAATACAAATACAAATAGCTTTATAAACAAATTATAAACAAATTTAACTTTTTTACAAGTGTGAAAAAGTTAAATAAACATGCTGGCAGCATTACCACGTTGATTGGCAATACTGATACGTTGAGCCAGGAATACTCGAGCGTTCATTAATAAAACCATTTTGTTTTCAGAATAAACTTTCATAAATATTCGTAGAAATCTAATTGCTATTCATTGTTATTTGTTTTCAGTTTACGAATTGGAAACGTTATTCAGTTCTCGGAAACCGTCCTGTCAGCATATATTTACATATTAATGTAAGTATGTATACTGTCAGGGTGATTCGGACTGGAAATAATGTTTTAACCGTGGTTTTTCAGACAGTTTTGATGTAATAATAAGTAGCCTATTTGAAAGTAACTAAAAATGTAAATAGTTAAATATACTTATGTATATAAGTATATTTAACTATTTACGTAATTAATTCAGGAAAAAGGTGATTTCGAAACGGTTTGTTATATTCGTTGTTATATTATTATTTTTTAAAACCGATAAAGATTTTCAATAACGTATATCTACGTATATTGAATTGTCTTAAAGCCATTCTGACGTTTATTTTGAAACTTTATTTTATTTAGTAACTTTGTGAAAAAGGGAAAGCGGGACAGAACAGAGAAAGGGAAGGATGGTGGAAAAAACAAATCCCGTGGTGGCTCGTTATGATGGTACAAAGATTTGCCTTTGCAATACAGCGCGGCAATGCTGCTAGCGTTATGGGCACTTTTGCATCAGGAACGATCAGGGGTCACTTATGTGATTAGTTTTATTTTTAAGTATCTGATATTGATTTGTAATAAATTGAGACATATTTAGTACATATAATATTTGAAGAAAACTAACATGTATTGATTTTCTCTACCTATATTGATACTACTACTATTAACCAAGCGGGGTTAGAATATTTGAACCTAATCTGCACATCGTATCAGCAAGTCCACTTATTTCTCTTAACTAGGTCTGGGGTTTGCGGCTTCGACAGGGTGATTACCGTGAACTTTCAACCACTAACAGCCTGAGTCTGAGCTTGCCTTCCGAATATTACCTAATATGCAGTTAACTAAACCATTCTAGGAAATGGGATGGATAAGCATACATATGAAGGTTGAAGTGCTATGATACGTTTATTTCATATATAGCTAACGTTATATATCCTATATCCAGTTTGAGGGTTAGAGATATAAATTGATGTACAAATGTCATTGTATACGACGACCTCGTTGGCGCAATGGTTACCATACCGCACTGCCAATAAGAAGGTTCCGGGTTCGATTCCCGGCTCGGCCAATATCTTTGTGCTTAACTAAATTGGTTAGCTTTGGTTCTGGGTGTTAAATATGCATCTATATAAAATATATATGTAGTATATCAGTTGTGATAGCCACCATAACATAACCTAGAAATGGTTCAGTATGGAGTTAACCAGCCGTGTGTGAAATGAGTCCTAATGTATATTAATATATTATATATACTTTTGCATATGAGATAAACGTCTCATGTTTATTGACCATGCGAATGATTTTGTTTTCGTCTATCTATATGTATGCCTGTATAGTGGTACCGCTTATGGACCGTAAATGAGAATAAATCTATGGTTTACTGTAAGGTTAACCAGATGTGAGTGAAATGTGTCCTAAAATATATTATATACGGTATCCGTTCCGCCACGGGCAAAACCCATTTCACATTCTCAATCCGATTTTAAATAAAAAAAGAACCGAATTGCTTTGTCGTTACATCAAACTAACTTGAATAACTATTCTAGACTCGGGTTCCAACTCCATTTGACATCGAGTTTTCACGAGATATAATCAAACTTAAGAATGGTTCGTCGTAAGAAAAAGTTTTGGGACGAAAAACTTGTAGACGAGAAAAAGGACTATTGTACTTTCAGATACTAAAATACATAAAACTGGATTTGTTTCTACATTTTGTTTAGAAACTGCATTGTGATTCGCGTGATTTCATGAAATAAGCTGATAAAATTTAAAATACATATCGCTTATGCAATTTCGGAGTAAAAGTTTCGCATCTTCTTCTTCTCCTTTACCATTTCCCACTAGGTGGGGTCGGCACAGCCTGTTTTTCTTTTCCACGCCACACAATCAGCCGTCATTTCCACATTCACTCCCTTCTCATTCATATCCTCCTTCACACAATACATCCACGTCTTCTTTGGTCTACCTCTCCTTCCGCTACTTCTTACAATCATATCCATACTCGCATACCACCACATTTAACTTCATAAACGATATTTCGTGATAGTTTTTTTTTCACTAGTCTTTACATAAAAATCTTTGTTTTGGATCAATGAAGTAGTTTGAATACGCCGCAAGTCTTACGGTGTAGTGCTACGCCGTAGACACGAGTACTAGAGCGCCTACGAGCATAGCTACGAGCGTCTACGATAAGATCTGAATAAATTGACACGCCAACCCTACGAGTTTATAACCCGCTATGTTTGCGAGGTTTATTTGCTTCAAAAGAAAAATAGACTTGGTTTACAAACTGAGTATATCAGCTATGTCAGTAGACTGCTTAAAAATCCAGCTTTAAACAAACGGTTGCCCTTGCAGGAACCACAAATATTCATTTCATTTTAGAATATACATATTTAATGTTTATTTATCATTAAGTTACTGTTTTATTGTTGAACTCTGATTTTTAATAAAATGTGTATAAATATTGTTGGGGTGGTTTCAAGACAGCCTGCAGTTCATTTGTTTAGTTTACAGTTTCCTTTTGTAATGATATACATATAATAGTAAAAAAAAACAAAGTTTTGTCCATGTATAAAAATAGCCCTTAAATAAATAAACACTTTTTTACTCGTAGTTAAACATATTATATTTCATGACATTAAATTAAATATACAAAAGCCCTACCCAGACTGAGAGCTTGTTAAAACAACTATTGAGACAAAATAAGCTTGGTTTGAATTCAGGGAGACGACTCAGCATATGATAGTTTTTTGAAATACAACTATGACAATCTGGTGTTACTCGTTCGTCAAATAAAAGTATATAAGTAATAATATTATAGCTTGGTCATTTTCCGCCTGATGAGAAATAAACTCATTTATTGGTTACATCTCAACATAATATAAAACAATATAAATTACATTAGTAATATTAGAATCAGGAAGGTGGCTGAAGTAGAGGAAAAATAAGAGGGAGAAAGAAGAAAATGAGAGGATAAAGGAGAAGGAGAAGAACTACTATTTTAGAGACAAATATGTGATAATGTGTATGTTATTATTCAGTCAGTTTGACAACTTAGCAATGTAATGGCCATATACAATTGGCACGGGAATAGGATACTACAGAAATAACTTAAAGTCTATTTAAGCTGAATAGTTATAGTTTCCACTGGTTACGCCAAAAAGCAACCTACACGCAGGTGGAGCCGCGGGCAACAGCTAGTATGTGAAAACGGTATGTATGGTAATGTAATTAAATTATTATAAATCCTTCCTAATTAAGCAAATACGAGTATAATACCAAGCGAAACTTTATAAACACACAAAATTCAGCTTACAAAATATTTGTGATCCTCCTCGACTCCAAGAATACAGGATTAGTAAAAATTGCAAATAGTTTTTTATAAGTACATGAAATAAACTCTCCTATTCTATTTATATATTCTTGATTTGATTAGGGCTTAAAATTATTTTTCCCTTTTTAGTTGTGTTTTTGAAGTCGGTTGTTTGTTTTTTAAAACAATTTTATTTTTACATTTTTAGTGGTTGGTAATGATATTTTGTTTAAGTTTAGCTATGGAGAGCCAAATAAACTTCACGATGAAAAAATTTGGCGTGTGCCAGGCAGGCAACCAATTGGGAGCAAATCGAGCTGGATGCGAGCGAAGCGAGCTATACGCGAGCGAAGCGAACGCGAAAATTTTCACCGTATTTGTTCGAACCGTTTGAACATAAAGAAGTCCAAAACAGCACAAATTACATAATGTTAGTTGTGTCAAAACGTACTAGAACCAAGTGCGAGCGAAAAGAGATGAATGCGAGCGAAGCGAGCTATGCGCGAGCGAAGCGAGCGCGAAAATTTTTACCGTATTTGTCCCAACCGTTTGAGCATAAAAAAGTCAAAGCAGCACAAATTATATAATATTTGGAGTGTCATAAGCCCAGAACATCCTGCGGGAAATTCGAACGAAGCGGGATAACTCCTAGCGAAGCGAGCGCGTAAATATTTTCCTTATCCGTTCGAGGGTCTTGTCTATTAATATATCAAATTTTACAGTTCCTTCTTCCACTAAGTATGACCCAAGTGGCCAAGCTCTGGCGTCGAGAGTTTTTCAAGCCCCTGATTTAGTTTGAACCCTGCTTGTACTAAGAGTAGTGGTCCAGGCCCAACAAATTAACGTGTTATCCGAAGCACAGTAACGCCCAGATGAAAATATCACATTTTTTTATAGAAGTCTTGTGCATGGTTAGCCATCCAAAGACTGGCCGCATGGGCCGTTGCTTAGCCTCGATGTTCGCGTCAGATTACTTTTGTTAGCCAGGCTGCTAATTTTATGAGCGAAATCTGTATTGCCGTATGAGCGCGAAGAAGTAAAATAGGTTATCGAGTTATTTGGGCTTCCTACGGGAATAGCAATGGTTTTTAAGATAAAAAAAAATACATACAGTCGAATATATAACCTCCTCCTTTTTTGAAGTCGGTTAAAAAGTAACCTTCGTGTTATACAAGGTCTAGTCTACCCCCTATATCAAATTTTAGCGAAATCAGTGTGTCATGTGTTATTTGGTGCATCCCACGGGAACAATAATTATTTTCGGGATAAAAAGTAGCCTATGTGTAAACACATAGTCTAACCTATCTTCATTCCAAATTTCATCAATGTCAGTACAACCGTTCGAGCGTGAAGAAGTTAAAAAGATTTAGATGTTATTTGGTGCATCCCACGGGAATAGTATTTATTTTCGGGACATAAAGTAGCGTATGTGTTAACACATAGTCTTACCTATTTTCTTCTCAAATTTCATGAATATCAGTACAGCCAAACGAGCATGAATCTCTCTTCATGCGTAAAAATAACCTAACTTTTTAGGTTTTTCTTCGATTTCCCTAGGAGTCCATTATCAGAACCAGTTTTAGTGACAATGGGACCAATTCAGAACCATACTCTTTCAATTAAAAAAAGAATTTTGAGAATCGATCCACAAATGGCTGAGAAATCGGTGAACATACATAAAAAAAAAAAAAATACATACACGTCGAATATATAACCTCCTCCTTTTTGAAGTCGGTTAAAAATGCAAACCTTTGTTAGCGAAATAAGCAAGAGCTCTAAAGTATTTTACGATCATGTTATCTTTTCACACACAAATATTTATACTCTTGTCAATAGTAAGCAACTTTTATACAGGGCTACTGGCACCTGGCACTAAACCTGTTAATTGTGACTTTAGTTCGTAACAACGAACCACATTTTCGTTCAACTACTTAAAAACAACCATATTAGAACAAAATATAATAATGAATATTAAAAAAACCCCCGACGGCATATGAAAAGTACCAGTATCTATTTTATTTTGCTTGTATTTATTTAATTGTATTTGATTCATGATTTGTAAGGATAAATCTAAAATAAATGAATTATTATTTTTTAGTAAAAGTAGTTCTTTCAATAGATACATATGTACTCGTATATTGCGGGAGAAGCGAAAAAATATGTCATTGACATTTTCTTCAGGGGCCATCTTGAATTTATTCCGGCAAACATAGCTCAGCTAAAAAATATAAAGCCTCGTCTAACACACGTTAGAAAAAAAAATAAAAATCGGTTCATCCTTTTGGGAACTACGATGCTACAGTCAGACACGCATGCACACATACACAAACCGACAGACATCAAACTTATAAAAAAAATGGAGGGTTTAAAAAGGGTGTCAAAGGCTGAGCTAAAACTTCCTTAAAAATATTTATTAATAAGTTAGTAAACCCTGTAGGTTTGATAAAGTTAAGTGACCGGTCTTTGACCACCGGAGAGCATAAATTTGAAAATTATGACACCCAAGGGAGGGCGAGTTTGTTCGTAAATATCACTGAAAACTGAACTGGGGAATACTGGATGGCTTACAAAATGAAATTCATGAGTTTGTTTCACAATTTTGATGGAAATAAATATAAAATTTAAAATAAAATAGTGCCTTTTTTACATATCACCGAAAGTGAAGCATGTTTAGTCTGGAAATATTGGCTTTCAAGAAAGCTTTTCGTATTGTGCTTGGCGACAGAAGAAAATATGTCTTGTTATTTTTCTCTGAAAGGCTATCAAATTAAAGGGTTATTACATTCGTAGAATACAAAATTATACAATATCTGGAAGAGCTTGGAAGAGATCGCTTTAAGCGATAAGGCCGCCAATTGTGGCACACTATTTTATTGTTATTATTTTATCTTTAGTTTTAAGTTTGTATCCAATAAAGTATTATCCATCCAACTATCTATAATATACCATAACTTCAAGATAGCCGAAAAATAGCAGATTACATATTTTATTTCTGAATATGGGTTTGTACGAGTTAATGGTTAGTAAAGTAAATACATAAGCATAGCATAAGCAGCCCACTCTACGTTCCCACTGCCGGGACTTGGGGCCTTCTCTCAATAGGAGAGAGATATAGGTCATAATCCACCAAGCCGGCCAAGTGCGGCTTGGTGGATGACACACGTCTTCGGATATTGCAGTCCTTAAACGTGTCGGTTTCCTCACGATTTATTCCTTCACTGTAAAGTGAGTGTAAATTCACACAGCTTGAAAAACAAGCCACTGGTTTAGGGCCAGGATTGAACCAGGGGCATTCTGACTGAAAAACAGACGTTTTTACCACCGAGCCATACTCGCTTTTCAGAAGGTAGTACATGAAGGTAGTAATGAATCGACCGTTGCTTAACCTCGGTGATTGCGTCAGATCTTTGTTAACAGAGCTACAGTAGCTACATTATTCTTGGCTTACTTTGTTATTACTATCAATAGAGTACTAACACCTATGTTTCGTGTTATCGCGTTCAGAGGTTCTCGGTTTTTCGATACTTAGGTGGGTTTTATGGCATAAATAATTCATGGCCCTGCTCCAGTATAAACGTACTGATACAATCACAGTACCGAAGATTGGTGCATTTCTTTTAATATAAAATTAATACATTATACTAGTTACTTCAAAATCTTCAAGCAGAATATTTATAATCATTTATTAAACGTATTTACAACTAACTATTTCTCCTTATTAACTAGAAAATATCTATTTCGATTGGGTCTCAAATGTATTTTAGAAGCTAGTCTTCAAGCCACTTAATAAGTAAAAAAAAAAGATAAAGATGTGAAAATGACGATGTTAATGCCACTGGACCATTGTCTGTATGTGTGTGTGTGTGTGTGTTTGTCTGTGATATCGTAGAGTAGCTCTACAACGGTGCACTTAGTCCGATTTAATTTATTATTTCTAAAAAGTGTTTTTTCGGGAGTATTATTAGCTATGTTCGATGAAAATCGGCCCAAGAAGATTGCCGTCACAAAATGAAGTCGGGAGTTTTCTAAATATTACATTTATATTTATTCTATTTTATTCAAGTCAAAAATAGTCATTTTACGTATTTTTTTATTAACGAATCATTTTTATTTTATTTATTTACTTATTACTTGTATTACAAAAATATAACTTATGATATGTAATGATAATATGTACAATGAAAAAAGCTGCGACGACGCCCGACGACGACCTTCATTGCAGTGTTCTCTAAAATTGATAGATACTGTTTGATTTGTACTGTATGTACATCTAAGTCAGGTACTGTACAGAAATGTATAAACGTTACGTTACTTTATACAATAGCACCAAAGATGAATCTCTGTTACTTTAAATACTCGTTGCTATCGACTCAGACCGGAGTCGTGTCGAATGCAAAATGATTTATGGAGGCTCGATCCGACACATTGCATGTTTCCCGAATAACCTGTGGTGATGATGCTACGAAGCTTCCGATTAGTTTGGTCTACAATTTTGCATATTTCTTAGACTACTCAAAGCAAAATTGCAAAAAACAATTGAAAGGCGCACAAAACGCCTTACAATTATTTTTTGTACAAGCACATGCCTAGTAGGTTTCTTTAAAATACTATGACGAAACTGCTTACAACTTTGATGGACCATTTCTTGAACTCTTGTGATCTTTTTTTTCTTTGTATGAGCAATGTGGCACGGTCTAGTTTCGAGAGTTTTCATGCCGCTCGCTGGCCTCTGACTTTGCTTAACGACTGCTTGTACTAAGACTAAGAGCCGGGACCTACAATTTAACGTGCTATCCAACCCATGGTAGCACTCAGATAAAAATGTAACTATTAAAACAACAGTTTTGTGCATGGTCACCTATCCAAATACCGTCCGCATAGACACATACCTACTGTTGCTTAGCTTCGATGATCGCATTAGATCACCTTAGCTAGCCTAGCTACAGGCGTTACTACTTTTATGATTTATTACTTATACACGTCCTTCCTAATAAAACAATGATCTAGGCTTTACAATAACATATTGCCTTAGATTCTATTGCCAAGCACCTAACATCAGTGTGTTCTGGCAGCTTTCTTCAAAACGAGTTACTCCAGCCTAGGCATGCTCCTTCTTAAGCTAGAGTATTACAAATTCACGTGGGTACCTGCCCTGCTAGTCAAATACCTAGCTGTAAGGGGTAAAAAAAGAAGATTCTCTATTGCCTTATTTCAAGCCCAAAATTGCTGTTATAAAAATGCCAATATCTATTACAGTAATTTCACTTACCAGTTCTATACCAGCAGATAATAAATAGGAAGATTCCGACGTAAAAGATATTTATGTTATCTGAACCTTCGTTATTAAGAGGTTTCGGTCAAGACATAATCCCCAAGAGATGGGTATAGTCGATTTATATTGACTATGAAAGACCAGGAAGACGGCAAAAAATAATAAGTCTTATTAAGGATCGGGAATTTCTGTTTCAGTTTTCTTTTTAACCCCGACGGAAAATGCGGGGTATTATAAGTTTTTTTATATTTTCTTTTTTTTATTGTATTATAAGTTGAAGTGTCTCTTTATGTGTCTGTAGCATCGTAGTTCCCGGACGGATGGACCAATTTTATTTTATTTTGTTTGAAAAGTGTATCAATAAGGTGATAGTGTTTTTGGCTATTTTTGATGCAAATAATTCCAATATCCAGAAAATGGCGGATAACATATTTTTTCAGAAATGCCCAGTAGGGTATCAAATGTAAGCTCTTGACTAGTAGAATACGTAAATTATGATAAAAATCAAATCCAAACTAGCCGAACCCACATAAATTCGTTGGAAGATTAAATTTTTTTTCACGTAAACTTATTCTTCATAGGATATGAGGATAAACTTCAAGCCAAATTTTCAAACCGCCCATGTGCTTAAACATTTGCAATAAAATTAACAGCTGGAACCTACCAGTTTATCGTGTCTTTCGTCCAACGTTAGCGCTCAGATGACGTATGTATGGAACTAAATTTTGTTCGTGGTTACCTGTCGATACGATTATAAAAATACCTTAAACAGCAAGTGATACATAAATAGTGAAGTTTCATATCATTTAGTCGTTTTACACAATTTAATTAAGCTAGAGTTGAACGACCTCTAAAACGGGTGGTGACCAGACCTTCATACATTTAATCAACTCTGACATTGAGACCTGAGTAATGAAATTAGATCGTTTTGATAAAATCTACTGAAAATAAAAAAGCGAGTGTGGCTTGGTGGTAAAAACGCCTGCTTTTCAATCAGACGGCCCCCTATTCGATCCCAGCCCTACACCATTGACTTATTTTATAAATTATGTATGGGTTTGCACTCCCTCTACGATGACGGAAAACATCGTGAGTAAGCCGACACGTTTGAGGACTGCAATATCTGAAGACGTGTGTCATTCATCAACCCGCACTAGGTCAGCGTGGTGGATTATGGCCTAAATCTTTCTCCTAGTGTGAGTGAGTGAGAGAAGGCCCCGAGTCAGCAGTGGGAACGCATAGTTGGGCTGCTTATGCTATAGTTATGTATGTACTTTACCAACCATCCCGAACATATTGTTATTCGGAAATAAAATATCTCGTATAGTCTGCTATTTTTAGGTTCTTTTGAAGTTATAGTATATTAATATATAATTATGTATAATGTATACTATTAATTTGATATACCTAATGCAAGAGGGAGCTGTCAAAAATTATCAAGACAGAATTTCAATTTTAATATAAAATAAATAAATAAATAATGGGACACATTTCACACACGGCTGGTTAACCCCATACCATACCATTTCTAATTTGTGTAATGGTAGCTAACACAACTGCCATACTACATATACAAACATTTTAGATACATATTTAACACCCAGACCCACAGCCAACAAATTTAGTTAAGCACAAAGATGTTGGCAACGCCGGGAATCGAACTTGGAACCTTCTGATTGGAAGTCCGGCTATTAATTCCGGCTGTTAACCATTACGCCAACGCGGTCGTCAACGATGATGCTACGGAAAAATTCAACATTATATAACTACAAGTAGGTAAACATACAAATAGGTTCTGTTTAATGCCGTAAGGAGGACATGTATTGAAGAGTTGCTGCGCTTAGCACTAGGTACCAGAAGGTCCTGTTATGCAGAGCGACAGTGAATCCTAACCTCTTTTCCCCATGATTTCAAGAGATTTCAGTCCGTACGTGGATAAATGTCAAACGTAGGCTGTCTCTGTGCAGAATCACTACGGCCATTCACCGTCTGGATATAAATAATTAACCGAATCGATAGCACTCAGGCGCCGCTGTGATTGGTTGGATATTTGAGATGCACCAATTTATCACTCAGTTGTCCCGGTCACTGTAAAGATATGGCTACACGAGCGATAAAGAAAAGTCATATTAACTTTGTTTACAAAAGTAATAGTCTAAGTTTGGTATACGTTTTTTATAATTATAAAAGCTGTTTCGGTGTTACCTGGATAAAAATAGACTCCTCTTCTTCCTTCATATGAGCTAAGTTGCCAACCTCTGGTGTCAAGAGTTTTCAAGACGTCCGAAGTCCTCTAACTTGGCTTAGCGACTGCTTGTACTAAAACTTACAGCCGGGACCTACAATGTAACGTGTCATCCAGCCCATGGTAGCACCTAGATGGCAATGCCACTTGAAAAACGATAGTCTTGTGCATGGTCACCCATCCAAACACTGTCCGCATCGACCGTTGCTTAGCTTCGATGATCGCGTGAGATTACTTTAGCTAGCCGAGCTACAGGCGCTAGTAGTACTAAGTCAATGTCAAACTTAATTTAAAAAAATCATATGCTATGCTATGCATATTTTCAATAAATGCATATATAATAATATTATTATCTATGTAAGTTTGTTTATGTAGTTTGTGTGTAAGTTCTTTCTAGGCACTATTGAGTATGCACTACTATTATTAAATTTTATGTTTTAATTCAATTTGTTATATAAAGTGTTACTTACGAGAACTTACTTCTTTATTTATTTCACTATGCGTCGTTGTGTGCTCTTGCTTAAATGAATACAAAATATATTGATTAGGTTATAACACATAACAATTAGGATACGCCGTTTTATGAAATATGGAAATTGCTGGTGACAAAACCTTCTAGGATTAATTTAGTCCATTCATTTTATCAAATTCACGCATTTTTGTCATGGTTTCTAAAAAAAACTGATGTTTTGTTCGAGAATTTTCAAAGTCGCAGATCAAAACTTGTGAGTTAAAAAATAAAAAAATAACATCATTCCAGAAGTAGTTAGGGCTAGGAGGTACCATTGAGTTAGTATTTATTATACGCAAGCTGCGGCCCCGCGGTGCCATCCGCGTTACTCCGAGGAGAAGTAGCCTATGCGTTAATCTAGGGTCCAAGCCATATCAGTACCAAATTTCATCAAAATCAATTCAGCCGTGTGAGCGTAAAGAAGTTTCAAACATACACACTCACACATACACACACACACACAATTTTTCATTTGTGGAAGCCACGTGAAATCAGTTAAGTAGTGTCGAAGTTATAACGTACCAGACAGACAAAACATACACAAATTGTATTTTTTTTTGTTTCTATTCCTTTTCTATTCTTTAATCGGACGATTCGTAAGTTTAGAAATTCGATTTTTACTATCTTATTATATCTGTTGATATCATATCTGCTGTATGATTACTTAATATCTGTTATATGTGACATTTACCTGTTAATTTAAATCAAGTTTCATGTTTCAGTAAATTCAGTTGATACGATGGAATATTGATTGATACTCAAATTGAGAGCAATGATATCAGAAATTCTGAACCAATGAACATTGAAATCCAATTTGAAAGGAATTTAATAATTTTGGTAATCTTTCTACATGATGCTTGGTTAATTTAACATTGAAATAATAAAGGAATTGTTTATTTTAGATATTATATTAACAAAATTTAATGATATTCTGCTGGCTCGTTCCGATGAGTCCAATGAAATAATTGTAAGTACGCTTCTTTTGAAGCGGCACGGGAAATTCGTAATGTGGAAAACTTTCTAGCTATCATGGTTTCTGAGATAAAGCCTGGTGACAGAAAGACAGACAGCGGAGGCTTAGTAATAGGGCCTCGTTTTTACGTCATAGGTGCGGAACCCTAAACATATTAAAGTATGGGCTCTTGTGCAATAAGAATAGGCCCGCTTTATGTTAATAATCAGGCCAGTTCACTTTCTAATAATCAGATAATAAAAACTACACATATTTTGAAGTGTATTCTGTTATTTATTCCTGCAAAATAACGCAAAAAAAATCTTAAAATATATAGTTTTATCTAAACTCATGAAATTACTCGTAACTTGTCCAGGAACCAGCCCAAACTCAGCATTATGCTGGTTAACTCTATTGCATTAGCTTTTTACCAAAATTTTGAATATTTTTTTGACACATTTCACGCACGGTTGGTTAGCCCCATACTTAACCATTTCTAGTCGTATTATGGTTGCTAGCACAACTTATATACTACATACATACATAAATATTATACTTTATATTGATACATATTTAACACCCCAAACGACAACCAACAAATTTAGTCCATCACAAAGATGTTTGCCATGCCGAGAATCGAACCCGGGACCGTCTGGTTGGCAGTCCGGCATGGTAACCATTACGCCAACGAGGTCGTCACCATATAATGTGTTTATAACAAACCGAAAGAGCACTAATAAAGTAAGGATAAACACAATAATTCTTACAAACTTCCGGAGAAAAAAAATCTATAAATATTCCAACGACCTATGCAAACGAGACATTGTTCTTCGTTTTTTCGAACAAAAAGAAGTCAGCAGTGAGATCGTCAAAGGCTCTTGTCCCCATTGTTGGGCGTCCCCACTTCAACCCGGAGTGGGCGACGGACTCAATGTTAAAAATAAGCAACTGAATTCTGAACTAAGCAGCTAAACGGATGAATGCTTCAGTGCTATATTATCAAAAGAAATAAAGTAATTTGAACTTAGAAGACAAAATTAAATATTTAGTGTACTTCCGCTGTGATCCGTTAACTCTACACGTGTTTCGCCTAACCACAAGGCATCATCAGGAGATGCTGACTCTTCGAACGACAAGTCAAGAGTCGAGAGACTTGTCGTTCGAAGAGTCAGCATCTCCTGTAGAGCGAAACACGTGTAGAGTTAAGAATTTCCGAATTGTGATAGGTAACATTAATCTTAATTTATCTTAGTTAATTAATCTTAGTTAATTTTTCCTTTACTTGTCTTAATTTGGATTTTGGATCACAGCGGAAGTACACTAAATATTTAATTTTGTCTTCTATTTACAATGGATTTCCGCAAAGTAACGCCTGAGTCAATAAGTTATTTAATTTGAACTTACCGCTCAAGCATAAAGGTATTTTAATAATAAGTTTGCATGGTGGTAGGACTTTGGGGGCAATTCTGGCGAACACACAACTAAACTAAATTAAGAGTAGTTCTGTTACTTTTCATCTTTAGTGAACAGAAAGAGACAGCACGATTTGAACCATATACAAAACAACTAAAATCACGTGAAATATGGAGTAATGTACAGTAGGCGATTTTAGAACACACCCAATTGTATCAGCTCTAAAACTACCTATATTTTCCATATTTGACGTAGTTTTAGTTGTTGTGTCTATGGTTTAGATCGTGCCGTCTCTTTCTTATCACTAACGGTGAAAAGAGACAGAGTTACTTTAAATTTAGTATAGTCTTTACACCAGAATTGCCACTATTGTCTAGTGCTCGTCTGGCGAGCTACTCGTACCAATCTCAAGTAAAAAAATCGTCACCAAGCCCTTATTAGTGTGTTTCGGCAGCCTCCTTGAGAGCCAGTTATTCCAGACTAAGCAATCTCCACCTTTGGCCAAAGTGTCGCTAGCTTGTGTGGTTTTACGCCCTGCTGGTTAAATGTCTAGCTGTGGAGAGTAAAGAAAAGAAAAATATTGATATTCCATCTACTATTATTACCAGTAAGCAAATAGAAATAAGCAAATAAATAAAGAGTTTAACTACTGGTTAAATATTTTTGATTGACAGTGACTCCAATCAAAAATATTTGACCAGCAACAGAAAATTATGCGATGCACAGAAATATTTTTTATAACTAAAAACGTATGAATGAAAAGTGATGAATATAGCTTTGAAAAATATATCTAACAGCTTATAAAGTTGTAAACAACAAAACTCAGCTACAATGTCACAAAAGCATTTAAATGAAGCGATTAAAAGAGAAATAAAATGAGATTGCCAGATTAAAATACGCGATGAAAGTTGTTTACAGCTCTGCAATCAGATTTTAATTTAAACTTTAATTATGTATCATTTGTTGAACTGCCTTTCTAAAGATGAGACTACATTGAAATATCGTAGAAAAATATGATTTAAAATGATTTGATCAGATTTAAAAATCCGGAAAAAAATACTTTATCAACTATGTTTTTACTAAGTAAAAATCAGGTTAATTTTTTTAATTATACATTAATTTTAATGTAAACTTAGTCAAAAAGAAAATTCATAAGCTTGTACAATGTTAAACTTTCGTACAAAACGCTTTGCGTCAACCTTTATTTTGAGGACAGTTAAGCTTTGGAACTCTCTACCCGAGTCTCTGTTTCCTGAAAGGTATCATCCGGGGGCCTTCAAAAGTAGAGTTAATAGGTATCTTCTAGGTAAGCGTGCAACATCTTAGACTACAGCGCAGCTTAACATCAGGCAAGCTGTAGTAAAACGCAAACCAATCATGGGTAAAAACAAAAAATAAAGTATCCAATAAAAAGTATAATAAACATTTTTACTAACCAATTATCCAAATTATCTTCGTACCTATATACACATTTATTTGATTCAATTAGATAAAAAAATACTTTGCTTCAATTTCACCAGCTTGGATTTCCAAAAGTTTGGCCAACCATCAGGAATTAAAACTGGGATAAAAGCAATGCGTCAGGAAAATAAAACCAGGACTTGCGTTTGATTGGATCGTGATTGAAATCACCGGTTACAGAGTTGAATTGAATATATTTTTTCTGAAATTGAAGCACTGTAGATGGTATACATGTAGATATGTAAATATATGTATTTTTTATAAATAAAAGTTGCTCTGCGTAATCGGATGAGTAGCGTGGGCTTTCAGTTTCGAAATATAGTTTCAATAACCAATTTATTACTGTTTCAAATCACGCAATTCAGTCGCACCGCTCAAATTTATATGAAAGCTCCAACAACAGTATTTATATTGAACATTTCAACAATTCAATATTAATATCATAAACTACTATAAAAAGTTTTTGTTACTAAATTTCCTTCTAAAAATCGGTAAACATATTTGAATATTAAGATGACAATTTTTCTGAAATAAAACTGCAAACTCTACGTATTCTACTAAACTGCCTCTGAAAAAACATAGTTATATTTTACGCCCATAATTACGAACAATATTAAAAAATACGGCGGCAGAAAATCCTTTCAGCAAGCTAATAATCTTGTTCCTGAATAAAATATAAAGACCCCGCAGAAATACAGAACCGTCCCGAAAAACTTGAATGCATTCATTAATATTACAAATAAAACGTTTAAACAGGCCTCTGCTTGCCAAATGTTAATTTGTTCATTAAACACGAGATTGTCCAAGCTCCAAATAAACATTTTCCTTCATTTTCTGTGTATATCACAATCGGTGATATTTCCCAGGTTTGTATTTCAAGGGTCAAGCAAACACGGGTGATTCATTGTGTATACACCCTCATTAGCGTTGACGGGTAAAACATCGATTTTACAGTCACTAGGGCGATGATAACGACTGCATTCAGACTTTCAAAAGTTCACCCACGTATTACTATTATTTACATAATATTATCAGACTATGATAGAATATAATAGAATAGTTGTGTCTAATCAATTGAAAGTAATAAGAATGGAAGCTTAGTTTAAAGCAGTCTTGCCTTTTCGATCATTTGAGATAAAAAATCCAACGGTCGATGCGGACGGTGCTTGGATTTGGACCATGCACAAGACTGTCGTTTTTAAAGTACATCTGGGTCTGCCGTGGATTGGATGACACGTCAAATTGTAGGTCCCGGCTATTAGTTTAGTTAAAGTGGTCGTTAAGCCCAGTCAGAGGACCTGCGGGTGGCTTAAAATCTATCGACCACTTAGCTCATACGAAGAAGAAGATGTACTTAATTATATTTGTATTAAGGACAAGATAAGGGCAAAATATATTTTTCGATATATTTTTCCGTTTACGATTACGATTTATCATACTGTGAATTTAAGGTTTTGACCTTATTATCGCCTTATTTATTTATGTTTGTTAGGCGTGAAATATGAACCTATAGGCTTCTTTTATAATGCTTGTGACCCAGGGCTAATAACTAGTGTTATTATATAGCAACGTTTCGTACTGAAACTGGCCGCAAGTCATCACTCAGACCGCTAATGGATCATAGAACTGGTTAGCCATATATTTCTGTCGTAAACCGCAACGCTTCTCGTATAAGTTTTATTGGTTCGTTTAACTTGAGTGGAAGAGAAATTGCACTCTACAAAATATCTTAATTGCCTTTGAGTCTAAGTATTGTATTAGTATAAAGTATTATACGACATTTTTGTGACAAAAGAAAGTGTTTTTTTTTTTTTAGTTTTTGCAGCCGTTTTTTGATAAAGTTGAAACATCATGTATACCTGTACTGCTAGTCGAAAAATTATTAAATTAATATTAAAAATATAACATGTAATAAAGCTAATGCGGAGATGGACAGGATACAAGCTAAGAGAAAGTAGAGAAAATTAAAAAAAAATAGCATAAGCATACGCAGCCCACTATACGTTCCCACTGCTGGGACTCAGGGCTTTCTCTCACGAGGAGAGAGATATAGGCCATAATCCACCACTCTGGCCAAGTACGGTGTGGCAGATGACACACGTCTTCGAATAAGTGGTCCTCAAACATGCCGGTTACCTCACGATGTTTTCCTTCACCGTTAAGCGAGTGCAAATCCACACACACACTTGAAAGTCAAGTCATTGGTGTAGGGCCGAGATCGAACCAGAAGCCGTCAGATTGAAAAGCAAACGTTATTACCACCGAGCCACACTCGCTTTTTTTCAAAAAATACATATATACCTGTAAATAAAAAAAAAACATTGTTTGATATTCTCACATCGTGGAACAGTACGGCTCGACCATTAATTTTTAATTGAAGACATTTCCTTTCGGAAGGTTTTTAGGTCACGTATCAGGATGGCCCGTAAAATATGTATCGAGTATTACAAGGCCTTTATATCGTCGATAATGTTACTAGTAAAGCACAAAGATGAAAATATTTTAGGTAGTTAACAATAGTTCGGTTGGTACAGGCAATAAGCTTTTTAGGGTTTTGCATCTAAAAAGTAAATTCGGGATTCTATTACTCAGCCTCCACTGTCTGTATATATGGCACTTGCTGCGGCTGCATCGGTTAATGAACCGTGATAGAAAGCTAAAAATTGAGAAATTATGCATTTTCATTGCCGCTATAAAAACAAATACTAAAAATAATAAAAAAATATATGTTTTGGGAGTTGCTGGCGAGTGCCACTCATAATTGGTCAATTATTATTGTATTACCGTCAAAACAATAAATAGGCTTTTGAGGTTATTACTGGACCGATTTCTATTAGACACAGCATAAAACACTCAAAATCAAAATTGCTTAATCCTTTCGGGAGTAACAGACATACATTCATAGACAGACACGTCTAACTTAATATACCTTTTTTTTACGAGATGGAAATCTTCAACAAGATACCCGGCCACGATGCGGCACAGCCAGGTTATGTAGGATTTTTATCCATTAAAACCCCCCCGGTGACCTGCTTTTGTGCTTAGCAGAGGTCTCCGGGTTCTTCCGGGAAACTCTCCGAAGATCTCTCTGCACTGTGCTATGGCCCTTTCCGGATTCGTTTCAAATCCACCAACGACGGCGGCGGTCAAACGACGCCGTCGTTCGCTCCGGTCTCGATGAAGCGGGTGTCGGAGCCCCATCTCCGGGCACCCTCGAGTCTGATGCCCCTTTTATTCGCTTCTTACGACAGTCAGGGGAAATTCCGCAGCCTTATTCTTTCATGCAAGCTGCAGGGTAAAAAACTTAAAATACCTAGTCGTTTTAATAGGATTATCTCAAGAAATGAACAAAAAAGACATAATACTAATTCAATATTCACATTTGTTAAGTTCTAGTACTAGGAGTCATAAACAAAAGCTTTCTTACAATAAATATAATATATTATACAAAAGTCAGCTCCGCAAAGTAAATGAATTCACAATAGTAGTTTACCATATTTCGAAACAAGCGAATATGTTGGAACTAGGTCAACTGTTTGTACAATGCAATATTATTTACTTGATTTATACTTTATGCTATGCTTTATGTACACGCCACGTTAGAACAATCTGAATTTACGAGTAGGTTGCTGATTGTTTAAAGCGTTTTCAGCATTTATAACTTTTTGTACTCGTAGCTATGTTTATAAATAAATTACTAAAACATTAACATAAACGTTGACGACACTCTTTTAGAACCCTACTAATACTAAATACAGAAAATAAAAGAGAGAAAAATAGAGGAGAAGAAGAAGACATGGGTGGAGTGTGTGAATAAGGACATGAGAGAGAAAGGAGTGAGTGTAGAGACAACTGTTGATAGAGGGTAGTGGAAGAAGAAAATTTTCTGTTCCGAACACACCTAGTGGGATAAGGCAAGGAAGTGTTTGGAGGAGGCCTTTGTTGGAAGACAAGCTGTGATTATTATGTAAATAGTTAGTTTTAAGTTAATTATGTAATATCAGCAATAAAGGCTTTTTTATATTTTTTATATTAAATACTATCTGCGACCCGTGGTGCTACTTGCGTTACTTTAAAGCTAAAAGAAGCCTATGAGTTAATCTGGAGTCTAAGCTATGTCAGTACCAAATTTCGTCAAAATCAATTCAGACGTTTGAGCGTGAAGAAATAACAAACATAGACACACATACACACAAAATTTTGTAGAATTATATATATAAACAAACATACATTTTTCAAAACAAAACAAACATAACAAATATAAAATTGTTTTAAAAAACAAACAACCGACTTCAAAACCACAACTAAAAAGGGAAAAATAATTTTAAGCCTAAATCAAATCAAGAATACATAAATAGAATAGAAGAGTTTATTTCGTGTACTTATAAAAAACTATTTTTAATTTTTATTAATCCTGTATTCTTGGAGTCGGTGCCAGCAAAGAAAGACAATTAGTAATAGTTTTTTTTTTAACAAACATTAATTTGTTCTTATTAGATGGCACCGACTTCAAGAATACAGGATTAATAAAAATTTAAAATAGTTTTTTATAAGTACACGAAATAAACTCTTCTATTCTATTTATGTATTCTTGATTTGTTTTAGGCTTAAAATTATTTTTCCCTTTTTAGTTGTGGTTTTGAAGTCGGTTGTTTGTTTTTTAAAACAAATTTATTTTTACATTTTTAGTGTTTAGTAATGAATTTTTTTTAAGTTTTAGCTATGGAGAGCCAAATAAACTTCACGATGAAAAAATCTGGCGTGTGCCAGGCAGGCAACCAATTGGGAGCAAATCGAGCTGGATGCGAACGAAGCGAGGAATGCGCGAGCGAAGCGAGCGCGAAAATTTTCACCGTATTTGTTCGAACCGTCTGAGCATAAAGAAGTCCAAAGCAGCACAAATTACATAATGTTTGTTGTGTCAAAACGTACTAGAAGCAATTGCGAGCGAAGCGAGCGCGAAAATTTTCACCGTACTTGTTCGAACCGTTTGAGCATAAAGAAGTCCAAAGCAGCACAAACTACATAATGTTTGTTATGTCAAAATGTACTAGAACCAATCGCCAGCGAAGCGAGCGCGAAATTTTTCACCGTATTTGTTCGAACCGTCTGAGCATAAAGAAGTCCAAAGCAGCACAAATTACATAATGTTTGTTGTGTCAAACGTACTAAATCCAATTGCGAGCGAAGCGAGTTACGCGCGAGCGAAGCGAGCGCGAAAATTTTCACCGTATTTGTACTAACCGTTTGAGCATAAAGAAGTCCAAAGCAGCACAAATTACAAAATGTTTGTTGTGTCAAAACGAACTAAAACCAATTGCGAGCAAAGCGAGCGCGAAAATTTTCACCGTATTTGTTCAAGCCGTTTAAGTATAAAGAAGTTCAAAGCAGCACAAATTATATTATATTTGGAGTGTCATACGCCCAAAACACCCTGGGGGGAAAATTGAACGAAGCGGGATAACTCCTAGCGAAGCGAGCGCGTAAATATTTTCCTTATCCGCTTGAGGGTCTAGTCTATTAATATATCAAATTTTACAGTTCCTTCTTCCACTTAGTATGACCTAAGTGGCCAAGCTCTGGTGTCAGATTACTTTTGTTAGCCAGGCTGCTTATTTTATGAGCGAAATCTGTATTGCCGTATGAGCGCGAAGAAATAAAATAGGTTATCGAGTTATTTGGGCATCCCACGGAAATAGCAATAACTCTTTAAGATAAAAAGTAACCTTCGTGTACATAATATACAAGGTCTAGTCTACCCCCATAGCAAATTTTAGCGAAATCAGTGTGTCATGTGTTATTTGGTGCATCCCACGGGAACAGTAATTATTTTCGGGATAAAAAGTAGCCTATGTGTAAACACATAGTCTAACCTTTCTTCATTCCAAATTTCATCAATGTCAGTACAGCCGTTCGAGCGTGAAGAAGTTAAAAAGATTTATATGTTATTTGGTGCATCTCACGGGAACAGTATTTTTTTTCAGGATAAAAAGTAGCGTATGTATTAACACATAGTCTTACCTATTTTCATCTCAAATTTCATGAATATCAGTACAGCCGAACGAGCGTGAATCTCTCTTTGGCCGTAAACATAACCTAACTTTTTAGGTTTTCCTTCGATTTCCCTAGGAATCCATAATCAGATCCTATTTTGGTGACAATGGGACCAATTCAGAACCATACTCTTTCAATTAAAAAAAGAATTTTGAGAATCGATCCACAAATGGCTGAGAAATCGGTGAACATACATAAAAAAAAAAATACATACAGTCGAATATATAACCTCCTCCTTTTTTGAAGTCGGTTAAAAACTAAACAAGTATCCGAAACAAACGTTTTGGACACAACAAACCTATTGTTGTAGATGTGGTCAGGATTTAAGTGAAATTGAATATTTACTATTCAATAAACTGTTCATCTATATTTAGCAAAAATAAATGAGTAATATCGAACGAGTAAAGACATTTCAGTACGCCTAGAGACCAACACAATTAGCGTCGGTTGAATAAGCATTAATTAAACGTAATGGCCTGATATTTAATCTATGGGAGCCAAATTGCTCGCTTTATCAAAGATAAACATCGCTATGGAGTACAGTACAAAAGGTTATTTTTTTTTTTATGATTAATTATATGGGCAAAGGTTTCCGTGGAGTGGAACTTTTTAGATGGCAGAAGACGACGAGGCAGGCCACCAACTCGAAGTCGCAAGGAGTTGGTGGACTTCCACACCAACTGGAAGGAACTGGCCCAGGACAGAGAAGCTTGGGATCATTGAGGGAAAACCTTTGCCCAAAAGTGTTTGCCCAGGTGTCCACTTTTGGGCAAAGGTTTTCCCTCAATGATCCCAAGCTTCTCTGTCCTGGGCAAAATAGGTTAGATAAAACTAAAATATTAACATGACATTAGTCATACCTACATGATTTAAGACTGATGGATGGATAGAGTGTATAAATAAAAAGCATAGTAATTATCCTGTGGAATAGATACTTTTTGTTTCATATTGAGTTTGATTGATATAAAAATATGAAAAGTATATCTATAAAAATAAATTTGTTATACAATGTTAATATCTAATAATTTTTTTTTTGTTTTTTCATTTATAATTCGTTTGCCATTGAGCGTTATCTTAGTCACTTTTAATAACTACATAATCTAAATAGGCTTTGTAAACAACGTAGGCACAGTTTATCGAAGGCGTCATTTCTATAGAAACCATATTATAATTTCTATAGAAACAATATTTGTTGTAAAATGTACATACTATTTTTTCATATTTTGTAGGTAACAGTTAAAGTTAAGTTTCAAACCTTTTTTACATAGATGACAAAATTAAATATTTAGTGTACTTCCGCTGTGATCCGAAATCCAAATTAAGACAAGTAAAGGAAAAATCAACTAAGATCAATTAACCAAGCTTAATTAACTAAGACTAATTAACTAAGATCAATTAACTAAGATTAATTAAGATTAACGTTACCTATCACAATTCGGAAGTTCTTGACTCTACACGTGTTTCGCCTAACCACAAGGCATCATCAGGAGATGCTGACTCTTCGAACGACAAGTCGAGAGTACTCTCGACTTGTCGTTCGAAGAGTCAGCATTAGCTGTCAGCGTCAGCATTAGTTAATTAAGCTTGGTTAATTGATCTTAGTTGATTTTTCCTTTACTTGTCTTAATTTGGATTTCGGATCACAGCGGAAATACACTAAATATTTAATTTTGTCATCTATTTACAATGGATTTCCGCAAAGTAACGCCCGAGTCAATAAGTTATTCCTTTTTTACATATTTTTTGCATGGCCGACAATTTATATCAAGATATTATTAAGTAACATATTTCAATAGATTTTTTTTTATTATGATGATAGTATGTTTAAGGTTTCGTACCCAGAGGGTACCAACTATTACTCAGATTTCGCTGTCTGTCCATCTGTCACCTGCTATTGAATTTTTGACAGATGATGTAGTTTCGCCGCTGCTACGAGGTCAACAAATAATAAAATAATTATGATCCCATTTTCCCAAAATTATTTCTTTGCGTTTTTGGATCTTTAGAACAAGAACTGGTTGATTCATGAAATGTATACTTATTTGGTCAAAAATTAACTCCAAAATAAATTATTAAATTAATGTCAATTTTCCTAGCAATAAAGTAGCAAAAAGAAGATCATATAGCAGTAAAATGGTTAAAAACCACTTTCACCCTCGCAAAAACTAGCAGCCCTAAAAATGTCCGGCTTACTTGAGTACAAATTCCTACCCTACACCACTTTTTCAGTTGGTCAGTTGTTTTTGGCAAAGAATAATGGTCGCAAATGGCGTAGTTGTAGCAGAATGTGCCTCTATTTATTTCTTATACTTATTGCTACATAACTGAGCAAGTTATTTAGCAATATTTGCATTAACCGGACGATTTCTTTTTCTTCCTGTGCGTATCTAATTTTATCATCATCATCATCAGACTATTTCGACCCACTACTGGCTATATTCATACCTATATCTAGCTTTATAAGTATGAATTGAAATTCATACTTCACATGTTTTTTGAGAGCGTATTGTGGGCATCATGAAAATGTTGGATTGCAATGCGTGCAACCCCGGATGGAATCCAGCCCTACACCGATTGACCAATGGCTTGTTTTTCAAGTTATGTGTGGAATAATTAAAAAACTTTGTCTAATAACAAGTTATTACTTGGATATCAAGGCCACTGCAAAATTAACCGTTTACGATAATAAATGTTAATAGAATAATTAAATTTCTATTCACCAGGTTGCTAGTTTTTCCTTTGCTTAAAAATGTATCAATGTTGTTCACGGTTATTAGTAAAGTGTCTATTGCATGAAGTTTGGTAAAATTGGTTTTTAGCTCACTACAACCTTATTTTACAATTTTCTGATTAAATGTTTTCATAGCCAATTAGCGTCTCGTATTGAAATGGGTATTGCATATTTTTTTTAATTTTTGATCATAAATTATTTTTTGATCATAGCATGAGAAAATTGAAGCTGTAAGATTTAATAGCGTTTTAATTGCATAGGCGTTTGAGAACTTAATAGATAATGCATTATCATTTCTCACAGTCGGATAAACACGGCTTGTAATCATAGATTCTTCGTATGAGCTAAGTGGCCAAGCTCTGGTGTCAAGAGTTTTTATGCCGCCCGAAGGCCTCTGATTTGGCTAAATGATTGCTTGTACTAAGACTAACAGACGGGACCTACAATTTCACGTGTCATGCGACCCACGGTAGCGCCCAGAAAATGAAAATGTCACTTGAAAAACGGCAGCCTTGTGCATGGTCACCCATCCAAAAACCGACCTCAACAACCGTTGCATTGCTCCGATGTTCGCATCGAATCACCTTAGATTAGATCCGCTAATAGATTAATAGAATAATTGGTTCTCATATTTATTTTATAATCAAAATTTGTTTGAAGTAAAATTCGGTTAAGCCGTTTCGGAGGAGTACGGTAACTAACATTGTGACATGTAAATTTTATTTATTAGAAGATTACAGAAAAAAAGACTTTAAACAAACTTAAAGATAAAAAGAAAAGAACAAGAATAACCAAAACACTACAATTTAAATTAAAGTAAGCCCACCATCCAATAGAATTAATTAAATCTGCCCTTAAGTAGGTTACCGCTTTTAAGTTTTAATAAATAAAATAAATAAAATAAAATAGCCGTTTATTATACCCTTTTAAATATTTACATTTTTTTTTATAAATTAATTTTATTAGGGCACCCAAAATTTGGAGTAGGCCTCCTCCATGCGCCTCCAGTGCCGTCTGTCTCGCGCCAGTTGCATCCAGGTAGGGCCAGCGAGCTCGGTGATGTCATCGCTCCAGCGGGCGCGCGGGCGGCCTCTCCCCCTGGACGCGTCGCGCGGGTACCATTGCAGCACTCGTTCGCTCCACCTGCCATCTGTAACACGAGCGAGATGACCCGCCCACTTCCATTTAAGCTTGCAGAGCATCGATACTGCGTCTATGACTTTGGTTTTCTTTCTTATTTCTGTATTAGGTACTCGATCCAGAAGTTTTAGACCCAGCATCGATCGCTCTGCAGCTCTTTGGAACGTCGCAATTTTTGCCACCAGTTTCTTGGTCAAAGCCCATGTCTGGCAGCCATACAGCAGCGATGGTATAATGGTGTTATCCATTAGTCGTTTTTTGAGATGTATTGGCAATCTACTTTTAAAAACATCTTTGTTAGCCCAGTACTTTTTCCATGCGATTGCTATTCTGCGGTCTATTTCCTTTGCGGTAGAGTCGTGCATCGTTATTAACTGACCGAGATAAATGTATTCGCTCACATACTCTATCGGAATCTCGTCTAGCTTAATAGGTATCTGTTGTCCGTTTGTCATGATTTTAGTCTTCGTGAGGTTCATGTAGAGTCCTATTTTTTAGCTTTCCGTGTTTAGAGTAGTGAGCATTTGTTGTAACTCTACATGTGATTCCGATAGAATAATGATGTCGTCTGCAAATCGGAGATGTGTCAGCCGTTCGCCGTTAATGTTCAGGCCGTAATTGGTCCAGTCTAGGTTTCGGAACATTGACTCTAGAATTGCCGTGAATAATTTTGGGGACACAGGATCGCCTTGCTTCACACCACGTTTAACGGCAAATGCAGGTCCCACTCTTTCTGTTTTTATTTTTGCCTGGCAGTTGTCGTAAATTGTTCTTAATATTTTTATGTATTTTTCGTGAATACCTTGATTTTCCAAGCTCTCCCAAAGGCATTTTTGGCTGATAGAGTCAAATGCTTTGGCATAATCTACGAACGCTACATATAGAGTCTTATTGTACTCATTTTGCTTTTCTATGCACTGCGTTAATGTAAATATGTGATCAATTGTAGAGAAACCTTTTCGGAAGCCGGCTTGTTCCCTAGGCTGCTGTTCGTCTAAGGCATTAGAAACTCTATTCAATATTATAGACGAGAATAATTTGTATAAAGTTGGCAGTAAACTTATGGGTCTGTAATTGTCTATGATATGGGGGTCGCCTTTTTTATATAGTAGAGTAATTATTGAGTAATTCCAGTCCTGAGGAATTATTTCGTGCTCTATAATTTTGTTAAATAATGTCGTTAGTTGCGGCGCCAAAGGCTCTACCATAGCAATGATTGTGTCCGTTGATATGCCGTCTTCTCCGGGTGATTTATTCTTTTTCAAACGTCCAATTCCTCGCTCTACTTCTTGTACTAGTAAGTCTGGCACGGGTTCTAGGGTTCTTGTTTGTGGTTCTCTGACAGTATCATTGCAAGAATATAGAGTGGAGTAGAAGTTAGTTGCGACCTGTAAAATATTGTTTCTGTTGGTTGTTTCTTGGCCTGAGTTGGAACTTATTGTTTGAATCCATTCTTTTTTATGGTCGTACAGTTTTCGGCTGTATTTTGTAGAGCTGCGACTTTCTAATTCTTTTTCTAAACTTTCTAATTTTAATTTATTTTTGTTGCCTATAATAGTAATTTTTTTGTGTAATTGTTTTAGTCTACTTTTTTGAGTCTTAGTCCGAAGATTTAATTGTTTTAACTTTTCTCTCTCTTCAATGAGGCTCTGAATTTTCTGATCTATTACTTGTAACTTGCCATGTTTTGTATGTTTGGGCAATTTAGATAGGCACTGTTTTATTGAGGAAAGTGTTTTTACGTACGCGCTGTTGATATCTTCACTGTCGAAACTAGGCACATGTAGATTCATGAGGTTTTTTAAGCATTCAGCTTCCATTGGTGTATAGTTAGTAGTTTTTTGTCCATATCCTGTTCGGCTTTTCCTGTTTATGTTTATATTGTATGTCATGCGAAGCATTCTGTGATCTGTGGAATATTTAGTAGAGAGTACTTCTAAGTTATTAACTTTTTGTCGTTGCTTTACAAGTATATAGTCTACTTCGTTTAGAGTTTTCCCATCAGGTGATTTCCATGTCCATTTCATTTTTTCAGGTTTTTTGAAGAGCGTGTTTGCAATGGAAAATCTGTATTCAAAACAAAAGCTTAGTAGTAGCTCTCCTTTTTCATTTCTCTTTCCATAACCATATGGGCCACAGATATCTCTTTCTTCTTCAAGTGGAGTACCTATCATTGAGTTGAAATCGCCCATTATTACAGTATCCTTTGAAGTTCCTTCTAGAGCTTTAAGTATATCTTTATAGAAACTCTGTACAGAAATTTCTTTTATTTTGCTCTCGGTAGGCGCATACACTTGGATGATATTTATATGTATTTTTCCAATTTTCATGTCCAGTCTGGCTACTCTATCAGAGTATGGTATAAAGTCAGTGATGCAGTTTTTCAAATGAGAAGCAACCATGAATCCTACGCCATTTCTACCTTTTTTATCTCCTCGGTACATCAGAACGTATCTGCTCTTATCTATTATTGCCTGACCACAGATTTTTACCTCTGAAATGCCAATTATATCGTATTTAACATAACTGAGTGCATTTTCTAGCTCAATAATTCTATTTTCAGCTTTTAATGAGCGTATATTATACGTGCATAACTTTAAATGTTGTCTTCGTCTTGTAACTGTATCTGTAATATTCGGGTTACATGGAGGGTTATGGTCAAGTACTCCCGCGGCGACCACCCGTATTGGGAGTGAATTTTGTGTTGTAATTCCTTTGTTTTTGTAGGTAAGTAGAGAGTTTGTGTTCCGCTTGGTGGTTTTGTTATTTTTGGGTGCCGTAGCTAATTGCTAATCTTTACTGATTATGGGGTTATGTTTTTCTTGTTGCGGTGTTGTTATAACGTAGGACGTTATAGGCTGAGTAACACCATGACCAGGTTTTTTAGTTTTTACCTGTTTACTAGCTGACGGCACAGAGTTTGATGTTTTCGACTTCTTTGAAGTTTGTGAAAGATTATTTACAGGTTTTATATTGTGGTTTATCTTATCTAAAGGACTTAATGAGAGTGCTCTTTTATTGGTTGGTTTATCTTTAATGATGAGGCGGTCGTATTTCAACATAGCTGAGACTCCGTTTTCTCTGTGCTCTATGAGTTGAGGGATTAGTGCTCGTCTCTTTTCAAGAACTTTTGGTGGGTAATCTTCTTTGATGTACGAGCCAGAGCCATCCAGCATAGACTTTCGTTGTAAAATATTAATTTTCTTACCAAAAGTTGCAAGTGTTAATCTTATAGGACGAGGCTTCGCACTTTTTTTCCCCATTCTCCCCACAAACTCGATGTCTCTGCGCTCACATTCTATATCCATCTTGAAGTTAATAATATGAAGTATAAGATCTTCGAGCTCGTGATAACTTTTCTCTTCTTCTGCAATCCCGAAAAGGATTAGGTTCCGTTGCCGCAGTTGCCTTTCGAAATTATCTAATCTGGTTTCTTGTTTATTTTGCGTATCTATTATATCTTGTAATTTTGATTCGAAAACGTTAAATTGGTCTTCTATTTTTTTAGTTATTATTTGAGTTATACTGTCCTCAATTTTTTTCAAGCTATTTTCGTTGTCCTCTTTGATTTGGGTACGTAAAACGCGCAACATTTCCTTCATTTGTTCCGCCATTATCGTTACAGCGCCCTCTTTCTGCTGGCGTTAGAACAATGAGACGCTTATTCGATACAATTGACAGGTGATATGTGCTGTGCGTGCTATTGATCTTCAACGTAGTACGGGTGTGCGTCGCTAGATGTCACTACTAGTCGAGCTTGAGGAGCAGTACTATGAACCGGTCACTAGCAACCCAGCGTTGTTTTAGTTCATGACTTTGATGATAGATGGCGCGTCAAGTACCGTGTGGCGGTAATAAGAAGACGTGTAAGAAATATTTGCTGTGTCGGTAATAGTTCTTGTCAGTTATTTACTTCTCTAGTGATTCATCATAATGACGAACCAAATTCAAATTTCAACTGTAGCGTGTGAGGAATTTCATGAGTTTATGTTACACAATGTTAATTTCTCTTGAATATCAGTGTTGGAGAGTGTGATTCAAAGTTACTCACAAGTATTTTACGATGTTTGGTCTATATTTTATCCAGTTCTTGTATTTGTGTCTTCTTTTCTCCGGGTTCTTATAATCTCTGCAATGTTTTTATTTCGTGAGTATTTCTTGAGACAATTTATGTATAATCCAACACTGAAATCCTGCGCACTGTTTAATATTCTTTTTAGCACTGTTAAGATGATTAAAACTATTTTAAATATTTTTCAACAAGGAGCCTTTAGAAAACGAACTAGTGTGGGTAGCGCCACCTAGCGGACTCATAAGTTCCATAAGTTTTAATGCGCTAACAAAATCAAACTCCAACGGTTGGTCAGGCTGAAAGTTCAAGTCGCGAATATGTTTGTGATTTCCCAAAGGCAGGAGCCGTTTCTAATTATTCAGGATAATAGCGTTGTGGCGAGAGACGCGCAGTTTTCAGAATATGCCATCTACCTTACATTTATATTCAGAAAATGACAGCACATTAAGCTGAAAAGTTTAGTTATTTTGGTAAGCGGGTCATATAAAGTGTGTCGCACATGTGTGATTTGATTTTTATTTTTTTATTAGATACTAGCTTTTTTTTTTTTTTTACACATTCACACACGGCTGGTTAGCCCCATACTGAACCATTTCTAGCTCGTATTATGGTTGCTAACACAGCTGATATACTACATATACATACATGCATATTATATATAAATACATATTTAACACCCAGACCCACAGCCAACAAATTTTGTTAAGCACAAAGATGTAGACCGGGCCGGGAATCGAACCCGGAACCTTCTGATTAGCAGACCGGCATGGTAACCTTTACGCCAACGAGGTCGTCAAAGCTGACCCGGCAAACGTTGTTTTGCCTCACTTAGGGGTATGAAAAATAGATAGTGTAGCTTATATGGCACGTTCGTAGATTTACCATAGCAGCGCCATCTATTGATTACTTACTCAACCCAGTCGAAAGGTTAGAATCTGTTCTGGTTACATCTGTTAGAATCATTTGGAGTTATCAGATAATTGTGACACAATAATTAGCAATAAATTAAAATTGCGACTATAATTTGAGATTTAAACTATCCTATCTCTCAAGTTGAATCGAATTGCACATGGTGTGCGAATTTTATTATAATCGGTTAAGTGGTTTAGGAGTCCATTGAGGACAAACATTGTGACACGAGATTTATATATATTAAGATTAGATGAAGGCACATCTGATTAAAAGATAATGTATGTGCTATAATGCTAACATAAAGAAATGCCCTGCAAAATACTCAAAACAAAATTCGCCATCGAAGGCTTCCGTATCATTGCGTGCGTAAAAAAGTTGTCATTTTAATACGATGCAAAAAAAGCAAGAGCCTTTTAAATATTCAATTAGAGTTTTTTTTCTTGCTTAAGCAGTAACATAGATACACTTTTAATGATATTTTAAACTGTTTGTTTATAAAACGGTTCATGGGATACAGACTCGTCACAGACGAATGGAGAGAGAGAGAAACAGACAGCGAAGTTTTAGTAATAGAATCCCGTTGGTATGCTTCGTATGTGGGATTAAAAAAAAATGCTGAAGAACTAGTAAGTCAAATTAAAAAAGTTAAGAAAACAGATGCAAATATATTTGAGACTTACGTTCAAATTCTACATTCGAAAAATGGTCTTACTACGGGTTCCGAACACAGTAGCTCGGGCTCTGAATTTCGAACCAAAGGACCAGGTGTTCTGGCATTATTGGGTTTAAAATTCTAGACACAAGACCATGTGTTCTGTCATTATAAGGTCTATGCGAATTTTCCAATATCACTGATGGGCAATCCCTTAAGAGATCGGGTGTGGTAAAATGTTATGGGCGGTGACTAAACGTTGCTTGGGTAACCTTCAATTGTAACACAGCTCAGGTTAAAAAAAGTAAGCATTTTCGGAAAGAAAGATAAAAAAAGTATAGGTAAATAAATAGTAAAAACAACATTAGTTTTTACCTTACCTGAACTTACGCGTTAACCCATATGAGCGTTTGTGGTTAGGTTTGGAATTTGGGACACTTTATCGATACAAAATTAACCATGAAAAAACCTGTAAAGTTTAAGCAAAATAATGAATGGCTAGGTGTATATCTACAAAAATATTATATTGTTAGAATAAAAAGGTTAAGTCGGTATTTCAGCTTGCTCATACTTTTTCAATGAATTACCAAAGACACTTGCCTATTCAGACACGAATAGTAATTAAGTCAGTTAATCGAAGGTTACATACATAATTACCATCTACTTAATAGTAAGTATAAAATAGGCAGAAAGAAAATTTTATGGAAGAAATTTGCAATAACCGTTGAACTGCAATCATGGGTCCCAATACTTCAGTAAGGTAAAGCATGATTAAAACTTATATGTATGTAGTCACTAATGTGAATTATTTGTTCCATGTAAATTTGTAAACATATTCGTATATTACTTGTATATTGTGAAAAACATTGCCTAAACATAAAACATTTTAATCACAATTATCATAAATATTAGTGTTATTATTTTAATAACAAAATATTTCATTATATCATTAGCATTAACAATTGCCAAAATTCTAGATTAAAACCTTAAATTCAGTTACTGATTAGCAGCAGAAGAACGGCATAGTTAAATCAAAATCGCCACAATTTATTTTATTCATACTTGTATACTGTATTTATTTTATTGATATTTTCTATTGCATTTACAGATCACATATCGGCCCCTTAGACACGACTTACATAAAAGTGATGTCTATAACTCTCAGTATTCTAGCATTTTGGCCTGACGAGGTTTCGGGTAAAAAGAGGATTATTAATAGAAACCCGAAAATTATGTTCGTATTTTATTTGATCGTCACCATCCTCTGTGTTTTGTATATAAAAAGTAATGTGAAGTTACAGCCTTTTCTGGAAATGGGGCCGAATTATATAAACACGCTATTGCTAATAAATTGTCTGGTAAGAAGTTTGCTTATAATGGTCATTCATTCATTCAATATTTAAGAGCTGGGCTCTTTGCTGTGGAGTTTTTTCCAGGTAGTTTTGTCTACGGCCAAATCTTTGACCTCCCTATACGACTTGACTTTCGCCTTCTCCTTAATTTGGTCTAAATATGATCTTCTAGGTCTTCCTCTTCCTTTCCTGGCTTCTATCTTTCCTTCTACGAAGCTTGTAATGTAATATCAATAAAACTTTTTAGTGCTTTAGTAAATATTTTATTTATTATCATGTTTTTTACCCCTTACAGCTCAGCTAGGTATTTTCTCAGTAGGGTGCATAACTAAATGGGTTAGCGACAAACTGACTTGGTAGAGCAATCCTAGTCTGGAAATACTGGCTTTCAAGAGGCTGTCTGAGCACACCATAAGTACTTGCTGGCAGATTTTTCAACTTGAGAGTGCAAATAGCAAGCCAGGCGAGCAGTATAAGATTCCTTACCACGATATCCTCACCGTGTTTTTTCTATACTGAAAACTCGAGCTCATTGGCGAGGATCAAACTATGAATAAATATGACTTTTAGAACGTAAGGCGGCTGCATGCCCGACAGAGCTGTCATCGCTTTAAAAAGTTTTGAACGGCACTTGTTTTAAGTCCTTTATGTACACATCTTACTCTAGTCAGAGTGTTAAAATATATAATTCATCTACTTATTCATTAGGTATGATTAAAATATTCATTATAAAATGTTGAATACTCATATTTGCTTAATTTTTTCAGAGTAGATTAATAATTCCATGCTCAGCGTCGTACAAAGAACTGACTAACAACTTTTTCAACGATATTCATTTATTTCACTTCAAAGACCAAAATGCATTCGCAATGAAGGTAATAAATAATTAGTATCATATAACTTTCTAATATAAAGATTTTGTAGAAGAGCGAAATCAATGGAGAAAAATCACTGTTGATGGACGTAAAATCCATGTAGTTGCTTGATTGGAGGTTCTGGCTACCAAACAGACACGCAAGCGTGAGATAAAGAGTATCGACTCTTCGGTGCCTTCTGATATCAACAATTTGACATTAGCAACGCTGCAAAAAAACCTTGGCTCTCGAATAAGCTTGTTAAGTTACTAAGCCTAATTCAACAATAGTTTTTGTGTCAATGTACAAAAATGTATATATTGTAATAAAAGTGGTTTATGTTTTTTTGAATGTTTTATGTTTGTTACAGACCTACGAAGAAGTAGAAAAGTATGCATCGTTTTTCTGCAAATTATTACATTTTGAAGTAACGTCCGGTGTTTTCTTCTACAATTTGACGCCTTTATTTAAAAGTTATAGGAACGGAATGTTCAAAGAAGTCAAGCCTGTCAACGCTACTTATGAACAAGCTGTATATTACGAGCTGCCTTTCGACTACATCAACCAGTTTCCTGGTTTTATAGTCGTCTATATCGCCAACTGTTTTATATCATTCGACGTTGCCTTCATTGCCGGTATTCTGGATTTGTACATGTACGTGATTGTGTTCAATCTGTGGGGTCATTTTAAAATTCTCAAAAGTAATTTGATTAATTTTCCTAAACCTCAAATGGTTGGGACGTCGAGTAACACGATACCTTGGTACAGTGAAGAGGAATCGAAGGAGGTGCGGAAGTTACTGATAAACAGCATCGAGCATTATAAGACAATTAAAAAGTAAGTGGATCTTAATAATATTTTTTTTATTTTCTAAGGATTTATTTAATTTCTATTATATCTAATGTGTCGAATAAAGAGTTTTCTATCTTTTCTATAACTAAAAAGACGACATTATAAATAGTTTTTATTGTTATTCTAAAATTAAACAGTACCTTGATTATATGTTACGACTAAGGAAATGAATTTGTAAGTCCTTAAATGAAAGGTCTTACGTAACATCAACTTTATAAGATTTTATTGCGTGATGTATTGTAAAATTAGTCTTAAGGTTGTGATAAATTGTATGATAAATCGTCATTTGACCTTTATATTGAAAATATTGCATATAAAATACACGACTAGTTTTCGTTTTGATATTAATAAGAACTAAAAGATACCGCAGTGGATTCGGTCAATATGACGCGGTCAAATATGCAAGCTACTTATTAAAACATGACACATAAAGAATTATTTTCTCTGTGCAAGATTGGCATGTTCGAAATTAGAAAGTTCCGGGTATTATTCGACAACCGTTAATCAGCTAGTGGTCATAATCCTACTTTTGTTTCAGCTTTATGAACAGTATGTCTGATTTATTCGGACCTGCAATCTGCTGTTACTTTTCTTACTTTCAAATTTGTGGATGCATTTTGCTAGTAGAGAGCACTCAAATGGTAATATTTTTATTATTAATTTATTTATTTCCAAAGCTCAACATTAACACTATATCGTTTTAATTAATTATTAAGTTATTAATTAATTTTATTGAGCTACTTACGTAGCGGTCGAGCTTGAAATTTAAAAATTGTTGCTTGATAATGTTTAGTCGATTGATAATAATTTGTTTTTTAAATTACGAAACCCGTACAAAAAGTAATTTTATACCTAAACTACTGTACTGTACTGTAACATATACAATTATTGTATATGCTTATTGTCTTTGTACTGTTTTTCTTTATTTAGTAGTTATTGTTAATTATCTAACCAAACATTACGTACTGAGTTAAGATAGTTAATTGTTTTTTTTTTCAATATTTACAATGGTATAATTAACTTTTCTAATAATAAGAAGATTGTTCGTGGCTTAAAACATTTTCTCATTTTCATTTTAGACTGCAGAAGCTATCGGCACACACGGAATCTTAACGTTCACTACGTTCCAACAATTAATTCAGATATCTGTCATCTTTGAACTGATCGGAACTCAGGTTTGTTTTATGTTTAATTGAAACACAATTTTTGAAATCTAAAAACATATGAAAATAAATCTGCAATTCAAAATTTATATCAAGCTACATTTAATGTCACTTAATACGATAAAACATTAATCTTTCTATCAAATGGTTTATTTATACAATAAACTTAGATTCGTATCATTTTAACGAACCTACGTATTCCTAATATAATCTGTTCTAAGTAACTTAATTAGTCTAGGTACAGACTTACCATAAAATATGCAAATTTGAACATATAATATTTAAATACACTAAACTGCATTTATTACCCTGTGAAACAAAGCTCAATTCCTAACAAAGTTTATGCCTATTTTATGCTCTTAAAGAAAAACATATTCTTAAAATAATGTTTTGGCAGCTGATTCAAAACAAATATCTACATAGCATTTTTAGAAACTCAAAATAGAAATCAAATACAAATAATATACTTTGTGTTGATTATCTTTGTTTTCAGAGTGGTACTGTACAAGATGCAATATACGAAGTACCTTGGGAGTGCATGGATGTGAAGAACAGGAAGATAGTGCTATTCTATCTCCTAATAGCGCAGAAACCTTTGAATTTCAAACCTCTGGGTATGGTTTCCGTTGGCGTACAAACTATGGCATCGGTACGAGTATTTTGTAGAATAAACAAATTAGATCTATGTTATTTAACATTTTCATAAACAATGTTATAAAAAAGTTTATATGAAAAGAATTATTTTTTCCTATTAGCAAGGCGAGCATTAGAAAATAATAATACATAATATATCAAAACAAAGTCATTCGCGTCCATTAAAAATTATAATATAACTAGCTGACCCGGCAAACGTTGTTTTGCCTCACTTAGGGGTACAGCGCCATCTATCGATTACTTACTCAACCCGAAGGTATCGACATCTGTTGTGATAATTGTGACTGTCAAATACAGACAATAATTAGCAATACGAGTTGCGACTATAATTTGAGATTTAAACTATCCTATCTCTCAAGTTGGATCGAACTGCACATGGGGTGCGAATTTTATATAATCGGTAAAGTGGTTAAGGAGTCCATTGAGAACAAACATTGTGACACGAGATTTATTTATATTAAGATCATTAAATTAAATTTTAATCAAATTAATATGTCCAAACAAGAAATGTCAGGACAACCCGCCAACGACCGTACCCGGCGCAAAGGCGCCCATAAGGCTGGCTGAGTTTCCACGCTGAATAACAATGGCTATCCTCTGCACCAAGTACGATCAAGAACGGGAGTCCCCAGTCTTATCCTGCTTCGGCCAATTTCCTCCACCAGCTTCATCGCTTCTGAACACCAACTGCCCAGCGTCTTAACCGCAAGAGGAACTAACAGATATTGTGCCTCAAGCTCTTTGCATTTTACTATTTAACAGAACCATTTAGTGGTACCTATATTTTACATGAAATCATCTTTCGTAGATGAAGTGGGCCAATGATGATGATTAGTGGTACCAGTTTTGGTAAATTCTAAAAATATATCTGTATGTGAAAATGTGAAAAAGTAACACACAAAAGTAAACCTATGTAGGTTTACTTTTGTTCACTATATATACTATAGTACATATATAACGGATCATTATACAAGGCTTACAAATAGGGCAAAAATAATGTACTATGTAGCTTAAGATTTATGGTATAATAAATATATTATTATTATTATTTTTGTAATCCTTACGATATCTCGAAATTCGGAGAATTATTATTATTTTTATTATTATAAAAAATAAAATAAAAAAATATTATTATATTATTAATTTATTTTTTATGTTTCTTTTCAGATTTTAAAAACAACGATTTCATATTTCATGCTACTACGCACAACAACAAACGAATAAAATTCAGAAATAAAGAAATAAAACAAAATTAATGGTGAATTTCCGAGAATTAGTAACAGCATTAACCACTTTAGAGCGCACTTGAATACACAAATGATAATTATATTATTAGGAAAACATATAACATAATAAACATATTATATGTTAGTAAAAACATATTCTTATAATTTATGTGTAAATGTAATTTATATATTACTGAGTATTGAATTTATTGCAATCTATGTAAACTTTAATTTAAAACCTCTTTAAATTGTAACAACAAATATGTATTTATTAAAAGTTATGCAACAATTATTTTGTGTTTTTTTGTGACGACCGCAATCTTAGATTTTTAGATTCATTGATCATAATAGGTAAGACAGTACATTCTCGACAAATACAAATTTTATTAAAAAATAAAACAAAATGAGTTCATACGTTCGGAAGCTACGATAATCCAGACATACACACACAGATACATCTAATGTATGTATAATACCTAATATCCTAATATATAAAATTTCCATGTCACAATGTTAGTAACCGTACTCCTCCGAAACGGCTTGACCGATTTTTACTAAATTTTATATACGTATTCAGTAGATTTGAGAATCGGCCACTATCTGTTTTTTATACCCTTAAGGGTATAAAAAACAATCTTTAACACTTACGTGTTAAAGATTGTTACCCTTATTTTTACAAGTCAAAACAACGCTTGTCGGGTTAGCTAGTATACCTATAGATCCTCGTGGTAATTGCGTCGAAGGTTAGAAAATAATGCATAAATAAACAATAGTAGGTCCATCTAAATGAGAATGAAATCTTTGCCTCAGTTTTGCCAGAAACTAAGCACAATTTAATAATTGAAGATGTAATCAAAATGCTTCAAGAAATCTAGGGTTGGTGCCGAGCCGCTTTTAATGTAAAATGTAATTATTCATAATCAAATGCGTAATCATCTTTTGAACATTTAGGGGCGAATTTATTCGAGCTAGTTTGATTAAATAATAATTTAATGATGTAAAGAAACTTTCCTATTATTTGAAAATTAAAAAAAAATATTCATGAAATTCTAATAACAGTAAGTACATATCTCAAGTGTAATGACAATGTTTATGATTGTAATTTAGCAATGGCTTCGTGATAAGATATTTCAAGTATTTTATTTAAAAATCGCTTTGATTACGGCGGGTCGTCTGCTTTTGAAACAGACGGTCCCTAGTTCGATCCCGGCCCAACACCAATGACTTGCTTTTCAAGTTATGTGTGGATTTGCACTTGCTTTACGGTGAAGAAAAAACATTGTGAGGAAACTGACATGTTTGACCACAATATCCGAAAAATACTATATCTCTCTCCTCGTGAGAGAAGGCTTCGAGTCCCAGCAGTGAGAACGTATAATGGGCTGCTAATGCTACTACTACTTGATTTACTAGCAAATTTTTATAACGCACTTATTAATTTTATGGAAATATCGAAAATACCATTTGCTCCGCACACCTGCTTCTGCTCATAATACCTTTATAACCTCGTGAACGGTTTAATAACTTATAAATTAAGCTCCTACGCCGTCGGGTTATAAATTATGAACAATTGGCGACAATTTCTGTGAAGTGGAAACTTTGCTTCTCCACTCTTTGACTTCTGAGCTGAATAAATTACTATTAAAGGCGGACAAAGGAATGTTTAAGGAACCTACTGAGTTTTTCCATAATTAACGGATTCAACCGTGTTTAAATAACGGCATTTAAACTGTTTTTTTGATATTATTTTCTGTTTACGATTTATATATAGCGGAATAACTGTAAAATCAAGATTAACGATATTTTGCCTTAAAAAATAGATAGTAGCCGATTCTCAAATCTACTGAATACGCATATAAAATTTGGTAAAAATCGGTCAAGCCGTTTTCCGAGGAGTACGGTAACTAACATTGTGATATGGAAATTTTATATTTAAGAAGAAGATTAAACTTTTAAATTAGGTTTGTGGTATGGGAGGGAGAAAGTTTATATTAAATTTTAGTAGTCAAGATTTGTACGGGATAAAATATAGTACAGAGCTTCTTAAACAAATTTTGAAGTAATAAAATTAATACTGTAGAGTCCTACCGACTGTAAACACACCAATAGATATGCCACAGACTTTGGACTTTTATTGTCTATAGATTGATAATCTATAGACAATAAAAGTCTACCTAGACCACATACTATAAACTGTACACTACAAATACGTTAAAGTGTAATGATTAAATTTTCGCCAGTACAAAAAATAAAATTAAAATATCAAAAAAATATACATGGTCTTAATGACTCAAGCTGACAAAAAATAACCTACCATGCATAAAAAATGTTTGCTACAAGACGCCATGTTTGTTTTCAAAACCACCCGCAATAATGTCATTTGACTTTTCTGAAGTGAGCGGCGTACGTTCTTGTATCTTAACGCACCCTGCTAGTCAAATATATATCATCACAAGGATGTTGTCCGTGTCAGGAATCGAACCCGGGACCCTCTGGTTAGCAGTCCGGCAAGGTGACCATTACGCCAACGAGGTCGTCAAATAATAATACTTTTAAACTTGGTTAGTGAACAAATTCCATTCCAATCGAAATACAAAAACCCACACATAATAATAAAGGCAAATTTTGTTTGTAGGTTTGTGATATACATATGTGTGTCTGTAACCTATATATTTACAGCTAGGTAAAGAATAAAGCAACAAAATTGATATGATTTTTGTATCTTGAATGAATTGGTAAAAATTGCTGTTTCACAAACAAGTACTCACATTTTATATAGACCTACACGTCTAGTCCGTATTTTGTCCGAATTCGAAAAATCAATCTTCATTGACGAATGTTGGCGTTAGAAAAACAGCGTTGGGTTGCTGGCCCGTGATTGAAAGACGCTTTTTTGTTTGGTCATTCGACACGCCTTTGCTGAAAAATAGGTCACGTTCGAATTTTTAGGTACTTTTTTTTTAGTAATCTTCGTAATAACAATGGTAATCAGTCTGTTTATAGTGTTAATCCGGGATAAGAATAACATATAGTGCAGAGTTTGAACTATCTTCATACTAAATTATATCAAAATAAGTCCAGCCGGTTGAGCGAAAGGATGTAACAAATATATAGGTACACTACACACATATATCACAAACTTCAGCCTTTATTATTATGCGCGGATTTTTTTAGTTTAAAAGTATTATTATTTGACGACCTCGTTGGCGTTATGGTCACCATGCCAGACTGCCAACCAGAGGGTTCCGGGTTCGATTCCCGGCACGGCCAATATCTTTGTGATGAACTAAATTTGTTGGTTGTCGGTCTGGGTGTTAGTATATCAGTTGTGTTAGCAACCCTAATACAAATTGAGATGGTTTAGTATGGGGCTAACCAGCCGTGTCGTGCGAAATGTGTCCTAATAAATTGAAATTGAAAACCAGCGCTGGGGTACCTGGTACCATCAGCATTATGCTGAATTTGCTCCTTTTGTGCACATAGGCTTATTTTATAATGTTAAGAAATTGTATATATTTATTTTTGTGTGCACAATAAATAATTTCTTTCTTTCTTTCTTTCTAATATATATTATTATTACTTATTATTCGAATTCATGGTTCCAGGTCTACAAACCAGTATTTAATTGACCAGCTGATATGACGACGGCAGCATTCGAAGATTTCACCTGCTTCTTTTTTTTTTTATTACAACGGTAAGTGCCGCAGCCGGTAACAGTCAATGCTATTTTTAATTCGATAAGGAGTTTACATACTGCTCACATATTTTTTTTAAGACACCGAAGTAGCCAATCTTACGTCTTAATTACAATTAACGGGTTTGCACTCGGTTATGCATTTGCGTAGCATTCTTTATTCATTCATTTAGCAAAGAATAGTGATATTTAACATTATAAGTTCTAAGTTGTTTCCTGATGTTAAGGTTAAACTTTACAAAACGCCTTCAAAGAGATGCCATGAAAGAGACAAACAGCCACCATCATAAGGTCTTCTATCTCATTGTTTCAATCATAATAATTTGCATAGGTACTTAAAAATATTCGCTCGCTCGGTCAAAACTGTCTATTATTCTGTCATCTGTAGCTCACAAGGTGTAGTTGATTTTTAAATGTTATTTTAAAGAGAAGACAAAATTTAAATATTAAGTGTACTTCTGCTGTGATCTGAAACCCAAATTTAGATAAGCAAAGGGTAGATAAGGGATTAGTTTTACTGGTGTGAGTTGTAGTGGAGGTGTGGTGGTCGGTCGGAGGAACACAGCTAACATTTTTTTAATATTAAAATTTTTCCTTTGATTATCTTAATTTGTTTTCAGATCACAGCAGAAGTACACTGAATATTTAATTTTGTCTTCTATTTACATTGAATTTCCGCAAAGTAACGCCTAAGTCAATAGGTTATTTTAAAGACTTATTCACTTTTGTTATTATGTGGTTACAGTATGTGCAAGTTTTAAATGGCGTTCGGTATCGGAAACCTAAATCCCCAGGATTCTCTACATACAAAGGTTAGTACACAATTATTTTTTTGTGTGGGTGGAGCCAAAGGTTAGGCTTATACCTAGTAGATTTTCATACCAATTGAGTATCCCATACACACATACATGCCCATCCACTAATACAATTACATACTTATGTACCTACTACAAACAGAGGAATTTACCAAAGTGGATTATGACACTAATACCATTAGAACAATACATGTTACTATCGTATAGCATAAGCAGTCCATTATACGTGATCCTACTGCTGGGACTCGGGGCCTTTTCTCACTAGGAGAGAGATATTGGCCAAAATCTACCACGCTGGCCAAGTGCGGGTACGCGGATGACACACGTCTTCGGATATTGTAGTTCTAAAACGTGTCGGATTCCTCATGATGTTTTTCTTCACCGTAAAGCAAATGCTAATCCACACATAACTTGAAACGCAAGTCAATGGTGCAAGGCTATGATCGAACTATTGGCCGCCTGGTTTAAAGGTAGACGTTTTACCACCGAGCCACTCTCGCTTTTAATATCGTATAGTCTGTAGTATGTCGGTTTTAACGTTGATCTGACGCAGGATATGGACTGTCTTTTGAAAGTGCATTCAATTTGATCGTACTTAGAAGACAGTTGCATGAATGTTTATTTTAACACCGACACCTTCACATTTCCCGTCAGACATTTTGTGAAACGCAACATGAAAACACTACTCGTCTCTCTCCCACGTATGGTATTCGAAAATACCATGAGCTTTTTCAATCACGCTACAGCGGTCTAAGAAGTGTTGGAAAATCCTTCAGTGAGTTCAGACTTCAGTCCGCGTCGAGGCGGCAAGGCGCGAGGTCGTGTCACTCCGCCGCCAATAACTTGCCGCGAAATATGAATTTGCGAATTTCTTTCGGAAGCATCAGAATTTGTTTTGCATAATATTGCCGAGTGACGCGAGCAAAGAACTGCGTCCGTGCGAAGGACAAACTTTCTGTTTGACGCATAAATGCATGCTTGAACTTATAAGTGAATGCGATGTAGATGGATTGAACAAAGTTTATTTTCGTCTTTAGTGCTAGTACCGTGTGTGTGAACCACAATCTACCAAATCTTTAGCCAAAACCTAGATTAACTATTGAACTGTAAATATTCTGTAAAACCTTCGGTCCAATCCTGTGACTTAAAAGCAACCCTTGATATCAAACTTCATATCCGTTGAAAACTTTATTGTAAATATATTTTTAGTCATGCGTGTGATGTGAGGACCAAATTTTCAAAATTCTTAGACACTTAGTGATAGTGTTTAGTGTAAATAAAATATTCGTACATATCTAATGTAGAATCGATTAGAAGGACCAGCGACAACGAACAGCTAATTGATATCGATTTTTCACACATTCAAGGTAAGAGTATGTAGGACAAGTTAATAAGTTTGTTATCGGCATAGAGAGTAGTTATTAATGTTTGGCTATTAATTTTCAGGGTAGTTACGGCCTATGTGGTCGGAAAATTTACGACTTTTCATAATGATTGCGGGTATTAAATACAGTCATCAATTTTATTATATCGAAACTTTTTTGATAGACCTTTTTTACATTAAATGGGCTTGCGCTTGATCATAATTCACCTGATGGCAAGCGACATTATGATCTAAGGTGTAGCGTGCTTAACCAGAAGAAAACGGGTTCACTCTTGCTTTGAAAACAGCCAGATTGTAGCTCTCAGGGAACAGGGAGCTTGGCAAAGAATTCCACACCTTCGCTGTTCGCCTTATGGTTAAACTGGAAAATGAAGCAAATTCTATTATACAAAGGCGACACACTAAGTTGCTAGTTTAGGTGTTAATATTGAGTAAATATAAAACAAATACAAATTCAAACATCTATATTCTAAAATATGATATATCTTTTAGCCCCCTCTTCCAAAAACACCATCTGTTTGCTAAAGTATTATGCCGCAGACTTTCATGTCATCTTAACAATTATAAACCCATAGAACAAGCAAGTATTAAAATCATGTATATTATTCATTATTAAGACATACTTAAAGTCAATTAAACCACCACTTAACTTTAAAACGAATTCTTTCCATTATTATGTCCAGCCTGTGATGACTTATGGACTAACCTTACCGACGAATCCTTGCACAAAATAAGCAAGGTAGGTAAGAAAATGCTTAAGACTGCAGATTGTGATCTTACTGAGTCTAATACGGAAATCCGACGCAAGCCAATAGTTATTGATGTCGGAAACCGTATAACAAGATTCAAATGACGTTGGGCGGGACATGACAGATGGGCTAAAGCAGCGATCGAACGTACTAGTGCGTGCTACTGTCCATATGATCCATCAATAGGACACTTTTGGCTGACAGTATTATTGGCATACGAGAGGCTTATACTCAGAAGTAAAGAGAAAAGGCGAGTGTGGATCGGCACAAACGTCAGCTTATCAGACGGTCCCTGGTTCGATCCCGGCCCTACGCCAATGACATGTTTTTCAAGTTATGTGTGGATTTTCACTCGCTTTACGGTGAAGAAAAACATCGTGAGGAAATTGACACGTTGGAAGACCACAATATCCAAAAACGTGTGTCATCAGCCAACCCGCACTTGACCAGCGATTGTCTTCTAGTAAGAGAAGACCCCGAGTCCCAGCAGTGGGAACGTATATTGGCCTGCTTAGGTATGTTTATGTTATACCCAGAAGTTAGAAATAGTTGATTAACTTCGTCTTCTTCGTTTGAGCTTAGTGGCCAAGCTCTGGTGTCGAGAGTATTCAAGCCACCTGAAGGCCTCTGACTTGGTTATTGATACGAATTGATAATAAATAATTAAAATGCTAATCGCATAATTTTTAGCATTTATGAAATAGAATACACACTTATATAGCATTGTTATATTGTTAATACCATTATATTTTCTCATTGCTGAATATAAGTCTCCTCAGCAACTCTATAGTTCAAACTCTATAGTTAATTGCCTCAATCAGTCACTACTAAAATCTCCCTCTTTCTTAACGATGTTTTTTGTTTCTCAGGCTATTGTACTCCATTGTATTTTTACTCCACGCGTTTTATTTTTTTGCGTAAGAAATAAGCCCGATACACGTGTAAAAACATCCAGATTAAATAAAACTCGTTGCCAACTCCATAAAATAAGGGATATTCATAAAAAATCTTCCCACGAGCGGGTCTGGATATAAGCTTAAAACAAACTCTTCATATTTTAGCCTACCTTTTCAAGCCGTCTCATATTTTCATGTTTGTTATTTTTCCACGCTCTCGATGTTCTTTTGTTTCCGTTTTTAGTAACAGTACAGAACGGCACGAAGATAGTTAAATGTTACGGTGCTATGGTGGTTTAAATGCCAAGGGGGTCTGTTGACGCCGCCTAGCATTTAGGATTTTCTACAGAGTCGGTACCTACCCAGTTCAATATTTGCTATTGCTTCGTGATGGTTTGTGAATAGATACTTTTGATGCTAAGACCTTATGGGCGGAAAATGCTGTAAAAGTAAAGTAACAATGGTTTAGGTTTATTTTAACCTGACACGGTTAATAAAATAAATTAAAATAAAAAAAGGTTTTATTTCCCAGAATTAATAACATTACAGTGTTTAATTATTATTATTATTTTTTATAAAATTTAAAATAAAATACAAGCTGTTTTTCTGGAATCAAGTAGTTACGTGCCCTGCTACCAAATGCCTAAGCTAAGCTAAAGCTAAAGTATAAAAGAAAAAATATATATATTAGAAGACAGGAATAATTACTTAATGGATAATCGGAAAAGTTTCCACAAAAAAAACAAGGATAATTATGATCATACGTGAAAGATGATAAGTAAATAATGTACTATTTAAAAAAAAACATGTTTCATTTACAATTTTGACATGTGAGTGGCACAAAAAAGCGATTTTAGCCTCTGGTTTCGATTCGCTGGGCAAATAATCGGTTCACCGCCTTTTTCTAGTAATTTAGGTCATTATGTCTTAACATATATTTTATTTATGTCAATATTGGTTTATACATGTCACATATTATTATTAAATATCACATCTTAACTCATAGTTTTTTTTACTATCTTGCTCACTAGTATGATTGCTATATTTAGTACTACTAATATAGCGAAAGTTTTTGTGTGTGTATGTTTGTTACTTCTTCACGCCCAAACGGCAGAATTGATTTTGATGAAATTCGGTATGAAGATAGGTTAGATCTTGGATTAAGGCTACTTTTTATCCCAAAAACAAACGTGGTTCCCGTGGGATACGCAAAATAAATTTAAAATGTATGTTACTCCTATATGCTTGATTGATGGTTTTGATGAGATTTACTGCAAAGATAGGTAATTCCTGGGATTAACAGAGGCTATTTTTTTCTTGGAGTAACTTCTTTTTGTCCCGGATTAACGCGAGTAGCATCGCGAGGCGCAGCTAGTAATTTAATAATAATATTATGCCTGATTTGGTTGACTCAAATGACGTCACAGTTGACGTGCTCTCAACCAAATTAGCCGCTGAAATATTTTGACTCAAAACAAACTCAGATATCCAGTTACCTAAACGTGTATGAATCATTCATTAGTACAATAGTCTATTCGCCCTAGCATTTAAATGACTGGTATTATGATCATAAAGTAAAAATATTAGTTATCTTTGCAAATATTACGAAAAAAGTGAATAATAATACTAAATATTAGGACACATTTCACACACGGCTGGTTAACCCCATACTGAACTATTTTTAGCTTATATTATGGATGCTAACACAACTGATATTCTACATATACATAACATACTCGTAACACCCAGCGATTTGGTAAAAGGTAAAAATACATAAATATTACGACAAAATAATATATACCAAATACATATATATATACACGCACACATATAATATAATACATATAATGAATTAACTCAAATATAAATAGGCGAAAGTCATGTCGTATAGGGAGGTCAAAGATTTGGCCGAAGACAGAACTACCTGGAAAAAACTCCACAGACAAGAGCCCAGCTCTTAAATATTGAATGAATGAACTCAAATTTAAAATAAAACAAGTCTATACATTAAGATGCAGAGGATAAATATAATTTCTTAACTTTTTTATTAAAAATGTCCAAAGATGGAGCTTTTCTTACATCCTCAGGTAATGCATTCCACAACTTTACGGACTTTTCGGATCATGTCAGATGTGAAACCTGCCTTTTCAAGACTTTAACAAAGGTAGGTAGTTATCATAATAATTGCGCGTCTGCTTATGAAAGTTGGCTAAAAGGGTTGTGATTACTTGCGAGTACATAGCTAACTCAACTTTGGACTTTCATGGAAAAGTTTCACTTGAGGTTTTGTGTTAGGAATTTGTATGCATATTTTGTTTGTGCTAGTAAATATCAGAATGTATTACAAAAGAAAAAAAATATTGTGTATTATAAATATCTTGCATAACTATGTATATATATACTTATATCATTGAAATATATGAATTTACTAAGTTCTCTATATAAAAGTTATTCATTACTTATCCAACATTCAAAGCAATTCAAATTAAATTTATATTTTTTTTATGATGGATAAGCAAGCGCTTGATCGAAACTCACCTGATGTTATGTGATGTTGCGATCTAGGGTGGAGCGCGCTTCCCTAGAAGAAACCGATTCACTCTCGCCTTGAAGTTAAAGTAAGGTTATAGTTCAGAGGGAACAGGGATACAACACAAATAACAAGTTTAATACGAGTATATACTTTACATGTATTATATATACTTTTACAAGTAAATTAGAAATAAAACTGTATATATACGATTTATACATCAGAATGTTACCTATTTCATACTCTTTTCACTCAATTCTAATACTTTCTATGTACGTAGTAACCGAAAATTATTAAAAAATCTTTATTCTGAAGATGTACATTTCAAGAGAAGCAACCAATTAGTATCCGTAACAACTGTTCTTATTGCCTTAATTTATAAAATTGTTGGAACACGGTTTTGAACAAAACTGAGAACTCTTTTTTTATAATTCGAAAATTAAATATACAGAATTATTTTTTATTTTAATAAAATTATAAGATAAGTAGCAAAAAACATACTGTCAGGAAACACGTTGTTGAATTTTGTTACTTGTATATGTCAATTGTATGCTTAATAAGAAAAAATATTGAATGCATATCAATTGAATTATCAAAATTGGTAATAGTTTTCGTGGAAAGTTGGTAATTTCTGTGTGGTCCCATTTAATTTGGTTCAGTTTTGGCACAACACTGGCATCATCAAGCATTATATTTGTATATCAGTTGTATTAGGAACTATAATATGGGGCTAACCAGACATGTGTATTAAAAAAATATACTATATGTAGATATGTGCGCGATAGAAATAAACAAATATTTCAATATTACGCCAACTGGTTCTGATAATTATTTTTATTGCAAAGTATATTCTCTCTACGAGTAAATATATTCACTTGTAAATTTTATCAGAATTGCTTCAGTATTTTTAAATTAAAGTCAGATTTCCAATTTTATATTGTTCACATGTTAAGAGCTTTTTTTATCTGGAAACTCGGATAAAATGTGTTTTCAAGCCAATGCTTTTAGTCAATTCCTGTGGAAAAAATTGTTGACTGAGTAACCCAATTTTCTGAGAATTGGCTTTTGGCATAACGAGTGTTGAGTACCAAAAACATAAAAAGGGTCCTTACAATTATTATTATTTACTGATAATTTGGTAGATACCCTCATTAATGTCATTAATTGGAATATTTTCAGTAAATTTCAACATTAAGCTAATGACTCAGGTGTAAGTGACTTTTTGAAAATTCAATAAAGAACATCTGAAATAGATCTGATGTGCAGAGGTTCATTTCTACGCTGCATAACAATGACTATTAATTGCTATTCAGCGTGGAAATGCAGTCAGTGTTATGTGCCAGGCGTTCGTTATAAGCGGGTTGACCAAACTTTTAGCGTATTATATTAGTCATGTTTCACTTAAATATAAAATGCAAACTGAAAGATAAAAAGAACAAGACAAATTTAAACACTACAATTTTAATTAAGGTGCTTAAGCTCATCATCCAAGATATCACTGCGTGGCACAAATCCCAAAATATTAGCAGCATTTCCCCGTTGACTAGCTAAAATCAGTCTTTGTAAAAAAAAAGCGGCTAGCCAAAAAAAGCGCGGACCAACCGTTTTCCAATGTCTTTACAAAGCTTTTTAGTGTCTGACGACCACGGGCCTAGAGTCCACGGACAGCGCAACAAACTGCTCATAATAATGCTCATGCTCATAGTTGGCGCTACTTCCGCGAATACTTTGTGTCATAATTCAGACCTCTCACGCCGCGAGCGTATAATATCCACCGTTGCTTGAAAAATGATATCTTGACATATTTTACCTACGTAGGTACTTCCTTTTACGCACGCACTATATACGCACCAAACCCTCACCCCGCATTGGAAACTATAAACATATCGGTCAAGAAACAACAAGCCGTTTTCAGCATAAAAAACTAGTAAATATCTCCGAGCAAAATGTTTGCTCGGATGTTTTATTTATACGTGCAAGTATTTCGCGAAGAAGAGTTGTAAATCTTTTGTGCTTGTCTAAATGCTTGCGTTGGATTTGTTTAGATTCGATGGGAGAGGACGCTTTGTTTGTTTTTGATTGCATAATATTCTGGCATGTGTTTATTTTTTCTATACAGCTGCCTTGTTTTGGTTAAATACTAACTAATTTGTATTTCATGTAGATTTCCGTTTCGGTTTGTGCTGTGATGTCCAGTGTCAATGAAACTCACATAATATCCATACTAATAATAATAATAAAAACGTTCTTAACTCTTTATGTGCATCTGTGTGTCAATAGATGACATATAATTTTTTTATAACAGGATCTTTTAAAATTTGAGGATAAACGTTACCTTTCAATATTGTAAAAAAAAAACAAATTATCTATACCAATACTAAAGAGGAAAAGTTTGATTGTTTGTTTGTTTGACGTGGATAGGCTCGAAAATTACCGGACCAATTAAAAAAAAATTCATCGTTGGGAAGCTACCTTATCCCCGAGTAACATAGGTTTTATTTTGTTTCTGTTTAAAATATAGATTATTTTATAACCCGTGCGAAGCCTGGACTGGCTGTTAGTGACATATATTTTCACTAAAAATCAGATAAATCGATTTCGAGACAAAATATTGGCATTTTTTTGTCGTATACGACGTTCAAATCAAATCATTTATTAACCTTACGGCATTGCACCGTACTGGGCAAGTCAATTTACAATTATTTATTAATAAACCTTAATTTATATAACGTAACAATAAAAAAGTAATAACTAATATACGAATATTACTTGCCATTGTTAGGTTAATACGCCGATGTTTTGCTGTACACAAACTTTTGTCTGTAAAATTATAAAAATTTTAATGGACTTAATAATCGATTTAACGTTTACCACAAAAAAAAACATTGTTTGTTATCTTTTTTAAATATTTAAAGTTACGTAAGGACGCTACATAAAACTGATAAAAGTGTTAACTTTCTCAAGTTCTTTATGAAAATCCATTCCTATTCTATATTAGCAAACCTTTTAGTCCGTAGTACTAAATTATTCTACATTTAATTTACAATAACAAGAATTAATTTTTATTTTAAATACGTACATTAGTCATAATATAAATATTTTTTTAAATGCTGACAAAACCGCCGGTAGCAACTACTTGAATTATATAACCCGGATACAATAGTCGTATATGTATATTTTTTCATTTTATAATATCCAGACTTAATTAAAAATATCACAGTGAGCTAACTACGAGGTTAATTACAAAACGAGGTCAAGCCACTTGTGGTTGGTTACGTTTTCTATGTATAGAATGAAAACCAGAACGATTGCTTCTTTTACATTACTATAGCATGACTGTTTCCTTAAATAACTTGATACTTATTCCATAGCGTGACTTCAGTGTATACATCACTCTTTTTCGGCTCAAATCATAAATATTTTAGAGTTATTTGTGTAATATTTTAATATTTTTAGGTTATATAGTAGATCGTTACATTACGTTAAAACGTTTTGGCGTAAGTAAATGTTGGGTTAAGTCATGGAATGAAACTAAAAAGTAAAACTGAAATAAAGTTTTTATGTAGAGGATATAAATGTATTATTATTTGTATATAAGAACCAGCTACATATAAATTATAATCCTACAAATATAATTATAAACGGAGTTTGTGTGTAAAAGTGTATGTGTTTGTAACTTCTCGACGCTCAAATGGCTGAATCGATTTTGATGAGTAAAGATTAGCCTTGGATTAACACTTAAGCTATTTCTTATCCCGGATTAAAGCGGGTAACGCCACGGGGCATCCTATAAATATTATCATTTAAAAATAATATATTAAGAAAAATATAATAATATTTTATATTGAATTGTAAAATATCTTAATTTATATAAATCTCGTGTCACAAATGTTTGTCCTCAATGGACTCCTAAACCACTTAACCGATTATAATAAAATTCCTACACCATGTGCAGTTCGATCCAACTTGAGAGATAGGATAGTTTAAATCTCAAATTATAGTCGCAATTTTAATTTATTGCTTATTATTGTCTGGTATTATTTGACAGTCACAATTATCTGTTAACTCCAAATGATTCTAATAGATGTCGATACCTTTCGATTGGATTGAGTAAGAAATCAATAGATGGCGCTGTACCCCTAAGTGAGGCAAAACAACGTTTGCCGGGTCAGCTAGTAAATTATATGTATGAAACAATATTATAAACGTCACACGTCTTCGGATGTTGTAATCCTCAAACATGTCGGTTTCCGCACGATCTTTTTCTTCACAATGAAGCGAGTGCAAATCCACAGAACTTGTCATTGGTGTAGACCAATGACTTGTTTTTCAAGTTATGTGTAGATTTGCACTTGCTTTGATCCCAGTCCTATGGCTGGGATCAAACCAGGGGCCGAAAATCTGATCCAAAAGCAGACGTTCTTACGCACCGAGCCACGCTCGCTTTTTTGCTATTACAAACAGTAAATACGTCTTTTAATTATAGTCAGAAGACAGAGTCTTCCACAATAATACTGATGTATCCACTCATTACAGTCGAGATAAATTAATCTTCTTTTATATAAAATTTCCATGTCTCTATTTTAGTAACCGTACTCTTCCGAAACGGCTTGACCGATTTTAACTAAATTTTATATGCGTATTCAGTAGGTCTGAGAATTGGCTACTATTTATTTTTCATACCCATATATACCCAGCTAGTTTCCAAATAAAATTGGATGTAGTAAATTTTCTAAAATCCAAAAATCACGTCTTTCACATAACATTTAAGATTATTCAAATCTGAATGCATAAGATCCCAATGCGATGAGTAATAAATCGATGCCATTTCATTCTAATTATAGAATTCATACACGTGCTCTGCCTGTTATGATTCGACTGTGTTTCATTTACGATTCTACGCATATATATATATATATATATATATATATTTTATGTTGGATAGGCAAGCGCGTGATCGCAACTCACGTTTGAACTGGTGTTTTTTTTATTGTATGTTTTGCCTTCAAAACTCTGACTTAAGTCTTCGGAGAAGTTTGTTCAGAACACAGTTGTGTATCCTCCTCTCACGATTTTACACATCATTGATATAAAAATAAAATTATTTAAAAAAAACAAACAACCGACTTCAAAACCATTAATTCAAGATCTTATCTATCTTCACACTACATTTTATTAAATAAGGTTCAGCTGTTTGAGCGTGATGAACAAACTTACTAACAAACATACACACTTAAACATAAACTTTCTCATTTATGATATGGGATAGTGAATCAGATCTTACTGTTTTAAACAGTAAATAAGTAACTGTTACAAAACTTATAAAACAGGTACGAACATTGATTATTAAGTCTATACTGGCTGTACTAAGTATAAGTCAAGGTCAAAGTCAAATACATTTATTGCTTCGTTATGGCATAATTAAGATGTTATACATTTAAAAGGTAGGTATCTCATAACGGACCCTGTTCGGGTATTGCAACCCAACTTATTTTTATAGTTGTATCATATTTATGTAAAGTTTGTATAGGTTACTAAAAATAGGATACAAACTTAGTCTATGTATCTGAACATATTTGAGGATTCTCTCAAAATCAGCTTTGGGCTACTTAAAGGAACATAGCCAAAGAATCACTTTAGAAATATATTTTTATTCTGAAAACAGGCATGAATAACTTTTAAGAGTATTAAACTTTCCAAAATAAAATTTATAGTTTAAACCTCGTTAATCTTTTGGCTGAGAGACGTTTCGCTGCAAAATGTTTTTTCTTTTTCAACAACGGTAACTTTATAATGCTCAAAGAAGAGTTAAATCCTTCTTTCTCGAAAGTTTGATAGGCAGCTGTTTAAATAAGATTTAAAGTTATTGAAAACTATTCCAATTTAAGTAAAAGTTTGAATTTTATAGTTATTTAAAGACATTTTAAATAGAGTACGACACTCGCGGCAGGTAGTCTTATTATTATTTAATTTGATGTAGGTATTTGTACTTTAACCCGGCGTCATTGTTGCCGGGTATCTAATACCCGACGCATTTTAAAATTGACATAATTTTCAAACAAAATGCGCGCGTCTTTTGTCCGTTACAGTAGCTGCGGTCGTTGACCTCTATTTGCGTATTCTCTTCTCTATTTAGTGTTGCTGCGGCTACCTCGTAGTGTAAACGTGTGTAAAGAGCGCGCGGGTAAGTTATACCCGGCCACAATGGCCACGTAACATTTATAAAGACAGCGTGTTTGTTGTTTTTTATTGTTTATTGATAAATTGCATATCGTTTTTTACAGTTTTATGAACCATGTCTTACGAAAGCGAACAACGTCGACTCTTAGCCTTGTTTGAACAAGCTGACGCCAGTGAAAATGAACAGTGCAGTTCAGACGACTAGGGTGAAATCGACCATATTTGCGTTGATCTCGATAGCGAATAAGTCGATATATTATTAGTAAATAAGCTTTGTTTTATATAGTTCATAATTTCATGTTTATGTTCTAAAGAAAATTTTATGTTTTTTCAAAATGTCTATTATGTTATGTTTTCGAATAAACGTTTTAAGTTATGTTCTAAAAAAATTATCCCAGAATAAAAAGATTTAATTTGATGAGTAATATGCTCATTTTATGATAAATAAATGTTTGATTTTTATTAATAATGTATTTTACTACCTGTTTCCTTATTATAGAAGACTAATATTGACATATGCTTGATTCAGTGTACAATAATGTACATGGGTAAAATTTACCCGGCCACAACCGCCAAGTTCTGTTTATTAGCCACAATGACGCCGGGTTAACTTAGTTATAAAATACATATTATTATTACAAACCTGTTTCATCCCATTGAAGATCAAAGGCCTATCTACCCTCTCTCTGTTTTTTAACAATAGATCGTGAGATCTATTGGAAATAAAAAGAAAATAAATAGATACTGTAAAAAACTCCTATGGGTATGAATATAGATAAACTGCTATGGCAATATGGTTTATAGTGAAATATAAATTAAGTACAATATGTGAAAGAATACTTATTATGAACCATATTTGTGACCGTATCAAGCTGTCAAACCTCTTATAACTCCGGGCTACATTTTTTAACCCCAAATTTGTTGAGAGAAAAACGACGAGGTGTTAAAAGTTTGACGTGTCTCTATGTGTGTGTATAAGTGTGTCTGAGGCATCGTACCTTCCCAACGAATGAACACATTCAGAATTTCTGATCCAAGATGATGACCACACAATATAGTCAAAGGTTTTCTATGTTTTTAATTTACACTTATGTACGCAGCGCACAACATGCATGAAAATGAAATTTCATGTATTGGATGTTTCTTATATAAGGAGTAAATAGATATATTTGCTAAAAAATATATTTCTCGTTTTGTTTCGGACATCGGATCCAATTAATATCAAGTAATTTCCTAATTATTTAATTCGTAATTAGCGTACTACGAAAACCTAACTCAATAAATGATTCAGATCCTTTGTGAACTGAATCATTCATTGTGTTAGATTTTCCTAAGGCTTTAAGAGTTCCATACATTTATACTGATTGATATTCAACACACGTTGGACCCTTCCCGAAGGATGTCGAAGGAAGTCACAATCAAATGAAGTATTTTGTTGTTGATACTGGCTTTATTTTGAATAAGGATTTTTACATAGTAAAATAAAAATCTTTTTGTTCCTACCAATGCTGAATTCGTTATTGTGTTTATTTGTATTTTTGGTTGCTAGTTATCTATGATCCGTCGAAATGACTTAAAATACTTAACTATTTATTTGACTTGTTCTAAAGACTGCAATAAATGTATTGTTAATTTACGTATGGCACACAAACAAACACGCGAACATACATGAACAAACGAACACGCGAATCTGCGAATACGCGAACACACACGAAAACACGAAAATACGCGAATACGCGAAAACACGAACTCATGAATACGCAAACACACGAATACGCAAGCACATGAACAAACGAATACGCAAATATGCGAACATGGTAATACGCGTATCCGCGGATACGCCAAGACGCGAATACGCAAACACGCGAATTGACTTGATTTAACCATATTTGCTTAGGTCATTGCGTTTTATATCCCACAGATGGCCGATAAATTATAATGTAAATCAGGAAAGCGGATTGTCGTCGGCCCTTTACCCAACTTTACCCTGAATAACTAGATACCAACAGACTTCCTCAGGGATTTGCCTAATGACGTCACGTTTGCTAAATTGATTATTGACGACATCCCAAAGACCGTATTATTATAGAGTTATGTACTTTCGTAACTTTATCCATTATCGGTTAATGAATGGGATCACACACATACAATATGATTATTTGTAAGAAAGTTTAATAAGAAAGTTTAATAATAGAAGTATTGAAAATATCTCCAGTGAATATTATAACAAAAAGTAAAACAATAAATTTAGTTAGGTACTTTTAGATTTAAAAGGTCAATTTCTGTACATTAAATAACTTTATGGTACTCACTCATCTTCGATTTCTTCGATTATAAAAAAATAATGTCTGTCCGCCCGTCTTTCTGTCGTTCTGTCTTTCCTTAGCTTTTGTTATAATTATGCTAAAACATTATTTTTTAAAATTATTCCAAGGCTTCGAAATGTACTGGTTCTCCTACAAATATAATAAATGCGAAAGTTTGTGTGTGTGTGTGTATGTTTGTTCCTCCTTCACGCTCAAACGACTGAACCGATTTTAATGATTAAACTTTCTTTTTATGTTTTTATCATTCTATGTAACTGTTTTTACTCGAGTAACCTGCTACACAAAATGAAGCCTAATATATCTAGATTTCTCAATACATTCAAGGTTTCCTTTGTATTCGTCGTATGTATTTGTCAAGATTATTTCCTTTGAGAGGATCTTTATTTGATTGCCTTCCTGCAAAACCGGATGCTAAACGGATGGGAACGTTGTTTTCAAATAGAGGCACATGTCCTTTTTTCAATCAGACTTGATATCCTGTAAGCACACAAAACTGTTTTTTATAAATATTACTTAGGACTCATTTCTAGCTTGGCTTTAGCACAATACCATTTATAGTGTGTATTATGGTTGCTAACACAGCTGATATAGTGCATAAATACTTTATATCGATACACACTGACACACAATAAATTTAGTTCATCTGAAAGATGTTTGCCATGCCGGGCATCAAACCCGGGAACCTCTGGTTCCAGCATGGTACCCATTACGCCAACGAGGTCGGCGTATCATTTACGTACTCGTATATACGAGCAATAAAATTGTTTTAAAAAACAAACAACCGACTTCAAAAACACAACTAAAAAGGGGAAAAATAATTTTAAGCCTAAATCAAATCAAGAATATATAAATAGAATAGGAGAGTTTATTTCATGTACTTATAAAAAACTATTTGCAATTTTTACTAATCCTGTATTCTTGGAGTCGGTGCCAGCAAAGAAAGACAATTGAAAATAGTTTTAATTTGTTCTTATTAGATGGCACCGACTTCAAGAATACAGGATTACTAAAAATTGCAAATAGTTTTTTAGTACATGAAAAAAACTCTCCTATTCTATTTATATATTCTTGATTTGATTTAGGCTTAAAATTATTTTTCCCTTTTTAGTTGTGTTTTTGAAGTCGGTTGTTTGTTTTTTAAAACAATTTTATTTTTACATTTTTAGTGGTTGGTAATGATATTTTGTTTAAGCTTTAGCTATGGAGAGCCAAATAAACTTCACGATGAAAAAATTTGGCGTGTGCCAGGCAGGCAACCAATTGGGAGCAAATTGAGCTGGATGCGAGCGAAGCGAGCTACGAAAATTTTCGCCGTATTTGTTCCAACCGTTTGAGCATAAAGAAGTCCAAAGCAGCACAAATTACATAATGTTTGTTGTGTCAAAACGTACAAGAACCAATTGCGAGCGAAGCGAGCTGGATGCGAGCGAAGCGAGCTATGCGCGAGCGAAGCGAGCGCGAAAATTTTCACCGTATTTGTTCGAACCGTTTGAGCATAAAGAAGTCCAAAGCAGCACAAATTATATAATATTTGGAGTGTCATAAGCCCAGAACATCCTGGGGGAAATTCGAACGAAGCGGGATAACTCCTAGCGAAGCGAGCGCGTAAATATTTTCCTTATCCGTTCGAGGGTCTTGTCTATTAATATATCAAATTTTACAGTTCCTTCTTCCACTAAGTATGACCCAAGTGGCCAAGCTCTGGCGTCGAGAGTTTTTCAAGCCCCTGATTTAGTTTGACCCCTGCTTGTACTAAGAGTAGTGGTCCAGGCCCAACAAATTAACGTGTTATCCGAAGCACAGTAACGCCCAGATGAAAATATCATATTTTTTTATGGAAGTCTTGTGCATGGTTACCCATCCAAAGACTGGCCGCATGGGCCGTTGCTTAGCCTCGATGTTCGCGTCAGATTACTTTTGTTAGCCAGGCTGCTAATTTTATGAGCGAAATCTGTATTGCCGTATGAGCGCGAAGAAGTAAAATAGGTTATCCAGTTATTTGGGCTTCCCACGGGAATAGCAATGACTTTTAAGATAAAAAGTAACCTTCGTGTTATACAAGGTCTAGTCTACCCCCTATATCAAATTTTAGCGAAATCAGTGTGTCATGTGTTATTTGGTGCATCCCACGGGAACAATAATTATTTTCGGGATAAAAAGTAGCCTATGTGTAAACACATAGTCTAACCTATCTTCATTCCAAATTTCATCAATGTCAGTACAACCGTTCGAGCGTGAAGAAGTTAAAAAGATTTATATGTTATTTGGTGCATCCCACGGGAATAGTATTTATTTTCGGGATAAAAAGTAGCGTATGTGTTAACACATAGTCTTACCTATTTTCTTCTCAAATTTCATGAATATCAGTACAGCCAAACGAGCTAGAATCTCTCTTCATGCTTAAAAATAACCTAACTTTTTAGGTTTTTCTTCGATTTCCCTAGGAGTCCATCATCAGAACCAGTTTTGGTGACAATGGGACCAATTCAAAACCATACTCTTTCAATTAAAAAAAGAATTTTGAGAATCGATCCACAAATGGCTGAGAAATCGGTGAACATACAAAAAAAAAAAAATATACATACACGTCGAATATATAACCTCCTCCTTTTTGAAGTCGGTTAAAAAATGCGCTTTCTTTGAAAAAAATTTTGTAAAAAAAGAAAGAAAGAAGAAAGAAATTTGTTTATTTACCAAAATACATAAGCTCATACACATTTGTTTATACACGTGAATTATTTACCTACACATAGTTTGTATAACAAAAAGGATTTATTATTTTAATTATACATATATGGTCTATAGTATGTACGCTTAGTGTGTATGCAGTTCGATAATACATCGGGTCCCAAACTCGGCTGGTGCCTGTAACTTGGGTAACCCAGATGAGACATTCTTTAAAGGAATTTAGCGCTGTTATAAAGTGAGTGCTAATAAATATAAAGAATAATAATATAGTGATTTTTAATGGTACGTTGGTTTAAAGAAGTATGCTATCCTAATAATATAATATAAAATATCTTTATAAACGTATTTTAAAACAGCTTTATTTAGTATAATTTATTATTCTAGTGGTTTCTTTATGTTTGCTTGTGAGACTGAAATTTCAAAGGAACTGTTGTATTTCTGCAATGGTATTTGTGTGGTGTGTGTGTGTGTGTATGTGTTCGTGTGTGAGTGTGTTTGTGTGTGTGTGTCTTTCTGTGTGTGCGTGAGTATGAGTGTGGGAGTGTGGGTGTGTGTTTAGGTATTTAATTTCTGCAGCACAATTGCCTTCGTAGTACTAGCATGAAGTCACCAATCAAAAATATGATCCTGTTCAGATTAGATTGCTGTGTCATAGACTTTAACTAAGGCTTCTGTATCTGTGTAATTCAGCTTTATTAGCCAGGATTTCATTTTTCCTCTAGCCTTCCTGTGTGATATATGCCTGAGGCCACAGATTCTGCTCACTTGATTAAACGTGAAGGCATGGATAAAAGGTGGAAGTCGACATGCAAACACTGTTCTGGTTTTAGGCAGGGCCACTGATATCGGTTTTGGGATTCTTATGTCTTGACTCTGACTCTTTGTCGTAAGATTCGTAGTCTGAAGAATTTTCAACCCAGCTCTCATGATAAATAGTTGTCTCACAGTCATTACGTTTGCTTCCTGATATAGATCTTCGGTGTCGTATCTGCGAGGTTTGCCCAACATTACCTTTAACACCGCACGTTGGGCTCTTTCTACCTCTATCATATTGGATTTGGCTGCCCCGCCCCAGACTCCAATACAGTACTGCAGCAAGGATTGGCAAAGAGTTGTGTACACCATCTTTTTGACTTCGGGTTTAGCAATTGGTCTAAGCTGTTTCATAATGTGAATTATTTTTCTGACTCTCTTGGATATGTATGAGATATGTTGTGCAAACGAAAGATTTTGATCTATTTGTATACCTAAGTATTTGGTGCATGCAATTCTCTTAATCTGTTCACACTGGCAAGTATACCGGGTATCGGTGGAATATAGGGAGTTAAGAGAACTACAGTTAGAGTGCAATTTTAATAAGGTATCTCCTGGTTCGGTAGCTTTTGTTATATGGAAAGTGATAAAGTTGGTTTTCGTGACATTGAGAGTGAGTAAATTTCGTTTAAGCCAGCTGGATATTAATTCAATTCCCTTTTCCGCAGCTGTGATGGTCCTGGTCCAATCTGGCCCGTAAAATAGCACTATGGTGTCATCCGCGTAGCATATTGAATCAGCGAAGGGGATACGCTGCGTCAGGACATCGTTCATGTAAATTGTGAACAATGTTGGCGACAGTATTCCGCCCTGTGGGACGCCAAAAGCTACCTCAATTTCATCACTTAGAACATTGTCTATTCTAACTCTTTGCTTCCTACCCTCAAGGTAACTGGTAAACCAATGGTGTGCCATTCCTCTGACTCCTATAGCTTCAAGTTTTTTAAGCAAAATTCCCGTCGAGAGGCTGTCGAACGCTTTGGCGAGGTCAAGGAACAGGCCCACAACCCTGTTACCAACGTCTAGATGCCCTGATACCGTCTCAACGAGTTTTTGGACCGCGTCTTCTGTGGATTTACCTCTTCTGAAGCCAAATTGTCGGTCTGAGAGTATGCTATATTTATCGAGGAAATCCACCAGCCTTTTATTTACTATTTTCTCAATGATCTTAGAGAGAACACATAGTAAAGAGATGGGACGGTAATTGTCTATGTTTTCATAAGGACCATTTTTGTGAATGGGTGTAACCACTGCTGTCTTCCATAGTTCAGGAAAGATTCCCGTCACCATGCTTAAGTTACAGATGTGTACAATAGGTACCAAAATAGCGTTTCCAATTCTCTTGATAAAGTCAGAGTTAAAATTGTCACTACCGGCTGCACTTCCTGTTTTTAAGTTCCGGATAATGTGGTGAACCTCGTACAAATCGGTAGGGCCAAGAAAAAGTGAATTGGTTGTTCGTGATGTGAGCTTCGTTTTAGTAAGGAGGTCAGATTCAGAACAAGATAATTCATTCAATATAGTGCTAGCATACTTCATTCCGATAGAGGCAAAATGTCGGTTGCATGCGTTTACAGCTTCAAGAGGATTATCATTCATGATAAGGGCCAAAGCGTGATTTTTCTTAGCTGGCATACTACAAACAGTTTTAATAGTCTTCCAGAGCTTTTTTGTATCCTTGTTAGCTGAAGTAAGTTAATTGTTGTCGTAGTCGATTTTAGCTTGGCGCACTGTACGGTTACAAAAATTTTTATAACGAGTATATGAGATTTGCAGGACCTGATTATTCGGCTGCTGCCTGGAGACGAGGTGTAATCGATCACGGTGCCGCATACACCGCAAGAGACCTGGGGTAATCCATGGTCTCCGAATGGCTTTGTTTCTGCTAATTGTCGTTACTTTCGTGTGTTTACTGATCGCGTTTGAGATTAATTGGTTTAATGTACTGACCGCCAGGTTCACGTCTCTGACTTCTACAAAGTCTCCCCATTTGAAACCCATTAAATAAGTCTCAATAGCCTTGTAATCGATGTATCTCTTCTTTTTGATTTTTTGTGAATCCTTAGTGGTTTTTTCTAAATTCATCCCAACCATCAATACTCTGTGATCTGCAAGAGGTGCATTTGTTAGCAAACCAATAGTTTTAAACTTGGATCGAACAAATATGTGATCAATGCAGTTGTCTAATCTGGTAGGGAGAGTGATTGCTGGGATGAGACAGTGCTCGGCCATCAGGTCTTTGTACATTGCGCTGACATTGTCTGAAGTATCGTCCAGCAAATTAATATTCATATCACCGGCTACAATTAGCGTGCGTGATTTTTCTAGATACTGAAGCTTTTGGTCAAGAGAGTCTAGAAATTGTATGCTTCTATTTTTGTCTTGTGATGGATGTCTGTAGATACCAACTATATCAATAGAATTACCCAATCTGACGACAAGACAGTTAGTGTCTTCAAAAACTAATTCTGTCGCACTAGATGACCAACATTCTTTTACGTAAATTACAACTCCACTACATTTGTTAAAAATACTAGTAGTATGATGTTCATTGTATCCTTCTATTTCCGGTATGAATGAGACACTATTGTTCCAACATTCAGTCAGTATTATAACATCAAAATCTAACTCAGTTCGTTTTAGTGTGATAAGTAGTTTAGAAAAGTTGGCTTTAATACTACGAATATTGCAATTTAATACTATGAAATTATACTTATTTATGTGTTTAGGACATTGTTCCAGTGTATCCACCATGCGACATTCAATTTTAAGAGTTTCATCAATTTCAGAGTGTACATCAGTATTAACCATTGTTTTTCAGGGCAATGAAATATAGATTAATGTTCAAGATCACAGAAAGTATCGCGTGGTGGAACTGATGGCATGCTGTGTCATGTATGAGATGTGTGTGTGAGTGAGTAAAGTGTTTGTGAAATTGGTTTACTTCGATTTGGATAAGCAATGAATTATCCGTATCAGGCAACTGTGAATGATAACTATTGGTTGGCCAAGCAGTAACTAGCAAACATATAATATCTGAATAATAATTACAATAAAAATAATTACCGAATTTTATTTGAATTCTTCTGTTTCTAAATATAATATTTGGATTCGAGATATTATTAAACTCTAGTCTATAATGAATTACATAGATTTTTGTTAATGAATGGTTTATATCAGTTTGCAAAAACGAGGGATTACCAATTATAACATTTGTCATCATACATAATATTAAACCGCTACAGAGAAAATATGATAAATAATTAGGTTTAGGTTCATCTTGTGCGTTTTGTTTACTTCGGTTAGACGGCACCGAGTTTTTCCAGATCTTCCAAGCTTCGGATCGTAATCGCTGGCCGCCCTTCACCTTTTCGAACCTGCACCCGGCCATTATTAACCCAGCAGAAACGAAACCCATGTTTGTTAGCGCGCGCCCTTGCCTCGCGAAATAGAGCTCGATTTGATTTGGTGAGATGTTCATTTAAATATATTTTCCTCTTTTTTAAAAAAAGACTACTGTCATCGTTTCATCGAACTCTTATATGTGAGCTAAACTTTATAGGTTTGTCTTGTTTAATTTCGAAGTTTCTATGGTCTTCTTCTGGATTCCTCAGCAGAGCAGTTGATATATTATTGAATTATCACCAAATATATATTATATTGTATTCTAAATAACGACGCCTAAACTCCAAATAGAATATAATATTTTTCTTAAAGATGTTTCGTCTGGCAAACCCGAATACTACATTACTAGTTTTGACTTGACTTATTCAAGACCTTCATTATGTGCTGTTGTTGCTCCATCGTCTATATTATAAGGGCTGCCCAGTGTCTGAGTATACCAACGCCTAGAATTATAACAAGGTTGGGTCACGACTGAAGAGCGACTCTTGACCGCTTTGTTCACTCCCTCGCACCTCCACTATGGTAATTTTTGGTTAGATAAGAATAAATTGAGAGCAAAGAGTGTGTTAAAAAAATGTAAATGAATTTTCGTCATTTTATTCACCTGTGATCAAATTCATATGATTAAGGGTAAAAATTGTTAGAAACAGTACACAATAATGTGCTACTCTAATATTGACGACCACGTTGGCGTAATGGCATGCCGGACCGCCAATCAGAAGGTTCGGGGTTTTATTCCCGGCACCGCCAAACTCTTTGCGCTGAACTAGATTTATTGGCTGTGGTTCTGGGTGTTAAATATGTAACTATATAAAATATGTATGTTTGTATATGTAGTATATCAGTTGTTTCAGCATCTATAACATAAGCTAGAAATAGTTCAGTATGGGGTTAACCAGCCGAGTGTGAAAATAAAAACATTCCGCGTTCAGACGCGTGTATTATGATTAAGCTAATAATTATATGTAAAAAATATTATATTTTTGATTATATTCTAGAATAACGTAAAGTCTTTGTGACAATCAAGACTAGAGTAAAAGAAAATCAAAGAAATTAACATGTGTTCTAAAATAGAAAGACCGTATTATCTGAATCGAGCTTCAGTGTACATTTTGTATTCCATAATGTCTGAGTATTGCGAAGCATCTTCGCGTTTTATATTCAAGACCAAGGGCCTTAACAATAAAAATGGACTAAAATGGAGCTTAAGCATGTTCAGTGTTCAAAAAGCCTTAGCTTTTCGTATAATTTCTTGTAAAAGCTTTTCTTAGTTTACGAATAATAAATGGATATTTTAACAATGATTGTAGCTCTATTATTTTGGTCCATTACTTCAACGTCTGCCTGAAAAATGTGCTTGCGTGATAGTTTCTATTATGGCAGAATTTAAAAACTAAAATGTTTTTGTACTTCTATTGTTTGTTTTGTTTACTCTTTGCTTTTTATTGTTTACCACCCTTTTTATTATCTTAAGGTTTCTTTTTTGTCTCGAGTTACTGAAAGAAATTAAAATGATGATTATAATACGAGCTAGCGTAAAAAACTAGTATTTGATTAATCTTTCTGATGAGGTTTTGAAATATATGGCTACAAAATGAAAATAAAAAGGAACACTTAGCCGATATTTCGCAGTTATTTTTTGGAGTTTCCACTTTTCATCCATTTGGATTAAGCTTTTAAGATATTAAAATATTCCGGAAGCATGTTTTTGCCCGCTATAAATACTATTTCCCCTTTCTTCATGATTAAATGTTGGTTGTTTTTATAATCTTTGCCCAAAAAGTAAAAACGGGACCCTATACTAAGCTATCGCACTTCAGACTGCCTCTCACAATCCGTGATTAAGAGATATAACCTGAATCTACACAGATGACATTTTCAAAATTATGTATTTCTGTTGCTGCTATAACAAAAAATAATAATAATAATATATTAAGGGAGGTCCTCAAACAATAAACGTGTTTTTGACGATTATTAAGAACTGTAACAGGTAGATCCTTAAATTGCATCATATTTAATTGTGTATTACCTTTCAAATAAAATAAAAATGAAAAGGGGGTCCCATATCACAAACGTATATTTTGCTATTCTTAAGAAATTGGTACAGAATCTTTTTAGCGCGACCACAAAGTCGCACTGGATTTTTTTTATTGTCTTTTCTGTTTTATCGGACAGAAAGAAGTATTCTAAGCATATTTTTCGTATAGTTGATTCGATACCTGTAAAAGCCCATTTCCAAAGCTGCCCCTTTACACCTACGCACGCCACGTCCAATGACATCATTGTATACTCAAACAATAGATATATAAATGAAGGAGGATCGGACATACCTTCATAAGAACTGAAAATATTATGTTTAGTTTGTTTTCTTATGAATGGTATTTATTTTTGATAGGTAATTAATCTAGGATTATGTGGTAGGCTTTTCCATTTTATTTATTTTGTACACCTAGCTTATAACTTTCACACTACCTGGAAGTAGGTGGCCAAAAAAAAACCGTAATGGAAATCATTGAAGGAAAACTTTCCCCAGCAGTGGAACAACATAGGTTAGATAAAAACAACTATTTTCTATTGCAAAATTCTTAAGATATAATACGATTCGTCATATTGGTCCTGTGTTCTGGTTTATTACCAAAAAAGTCGGGAAAAGCATTTTTATTCACTCATGAAAATACCACTTTAAGAGTAAAGTGGTGCATTAATTACCTCTATGGCAGTTGGGTACACAATGCAATTGGGTACACAATTTTCTATTGCAAAATTCTTAAGATATTAGACAATTCGTCATATTGGTCCTGTGCACTGGTTTATTACCAAAAGAGTCGGGAAAAGCATTTTTATTCACTCATGAAAATACCACTTTAAGGGCAAAGTGGTGCATTATTACCTCTACGGCAGTTGAGTACACAATGTATTGAATCAGTTCCTTTCATTGGTTCCCCTTTGACCTAGATACAACAAATCGAATTATTCGCCCGACACACTGAAAGCTCTAGCGGATTATTTATATTATCAAAGTCTTATATTGTAGGTTATTTGGCTAAACAATGACGTGATGGTTAATAAGATAATGTGCTTATACTAAGTTATCCGCACTCGGTTGCTAAAGACTTAAGCGTCTAAGTAGCAGATTTTGCTAACTAAGTTAGTGGAGCTTAGTGACTATGTGGATTTTGGGATTACGAAATATCAGCTTGAAACACTAAACTTGAAGAGACTACCCTTTTAGACAAATTTTTATTTTTTCTCTAACCTATATTGTCCCACTGTTGGGCAAAGGTCTCCCCCAATGATCCCCACACTTTTCTGTCCTGGGCCAGTTCCTTTCAGTTGGTGTGGAAGTCCACCAACTCCACGCGCCATCGATTAGCGGCCAACAAATAAAAAAAATATTTATTTTTCAATAAAAAGTATAGTTGGCGGCTCATCGGCAATTCTTACATTGCGAATGCAAAGCTTTAGAGCCTAGAGCAGTGCAAGGTTTGCCTGTTTTTATCGGATTCTTTACGGAGAGTGTGCTATGGAATTCTATAAATTTATTTCACCATCTTTGTTAAACTACCGGGTGAGTAGAGCCTCGGTGGCGAGACACCGATACAGAAATGAAGTTCTAAGCGATCGTACAAAACGCTTTGCGTTAACCTTTATTGTGAGGACACCGAAACTTTGGAACCCTCTCTCTTAGTCTGTGTTTTCTGAGTAATTTCACCCGGGGGTCTTCCAAAGTAAAGTAAATGGATAAAGTGGACTATAGCGTAGTTTTCTTCAGATAAGCAACTTATAAAGTGTAAAAAATAAAAACAAATCTGTGATTTACTATGTATTAAATTGTTTTAAAATCTCGAGACATCATCAGGGTACAAAAATAACTACGTAAGACATCCAACTGCAAGCAATCTGATAAAGACATAACAGATTTGTTTTTATCTCTGGCAGTTTATAGGTTGATGCTAATCAACTTGTCTCTATTTAGCTATAAAGAAAGACTGCGCTGTAGTCGACAAAATAACTCGCTCACCAAGAAGAGATCTAAGAGCATTTGAGGAAATTCATTTAAAATTCATATGCATATAGCTATCTACTCATCAAACCTGAAAGCAGTATTCAGTTTTGAAATTATTCGCAGACTACAGCTTTTATAGTAGCAACTACCATTCGTTTACTATTCCATAAGCCATAAATACTTCGCATGTCACATTGCACGGCGGTCGAAACGTTTTTCATAAACGCAGCCGAAAATAGCCCCTATCTATATAGAAATAGGGTTAATAATAAAATTGTGTAGTGAAGCGTAGAAGTTATCAATATACGGTTTGATCAATATTGTTTGCATGGACTAACCACGCGTGATGTTTTCAATTAAAACCTAGCAACAGTTTAACAGAAGGATTAACACGCTCAGCGCTAAGCTTACTTTTGTTTACTCTGGAAAAGATAAAACAGATTAGATAAAAAAAATAAAATTTTTTAGTTCGCATTTTACAGTTTTTCACAGAACATCTAAGTATTTGATCAGTATATTCTAACCAATGGTGGGACATGTCTTGGAAAGGGACACCTTGGAAAATGTGTATTAAATACGAGTATGTACATATATACGCTGATTATTTATTTTCAATTGAAAAATATCAATTGTCAATTTGTGTGGATTCTTAAATAAAAATCCTCAAAAAGCCATTTGTTATTTTTCATGTATATAAATGGCTTTATTTTGGAACTGATTTTGAACATGACATTTAATGGAAAATTTTTGAGGAATTGGTAACTACGTGACTTTTATTCTGGTTTGTTAATAGGGTTCCGTATCTATAAGGTAAAAACGAGACCCTATTACAAAGCCTCCGAAGTCTGTCTGTCTATCTGTCTTCAGGCTATATCTCAGATACCCGTGATAGATAGAAAGCTAAATTTCACCAGTTATGTATTTCCTGTGCTGCTATAACAACAAATATTAATGAAAATATCAAAGGGAGTCAATACAATTTTTTTTTTTCGTATTTTATATCAATAATGGTCAAAGACAAACAATCAATAACTTGCTGGAAGCTTTTCACAGAATATAGACATGCATTTTAATATCAAATAAAATATTTTTTAAGCGTGTAGAAGTAAAAAAAGAAACACACACAATATTCCGTTATTGTTAGTTTTATGTCTGTATCAAACCTTTTAAATATTGATTAACGGGCTCACCTTGAATAAAAGACAAATTTAAAATGTCAACAGAGGTCGTTTAATAGCCTAAGGCTAAGCTTTTCTTCGTAGCGCTTTGCAAAGGGTCAAGTTCATATTATTATTATTTTTGTATATTGACGACTTTCATAAATCGAAACTTTTCTCACATCCCATGGGTGTACTCGTATCGTATCGTACTTGTATTTCACTTTTAAACCTGCAACGCAAAAATCAACATTAGATATGTTTGAAAATCAGTCCAAGTCAATGGCTACAAAATAGTTGATTATATTTTTTTGCATCTCCCTCAGCACAAATTTCAAAATAAAGACCTTGATGTATATTATACATACATTATGATAAATTTCATATTCAAGATGGCCGTCAATATTTTGCTGCTGATCTCAATTTGGGTTCAGATCACAACGGAAGTTTATTTAATGTGTAAGATTTTCTTTGATCTAAAATGTGTCACTGCAAAGTAAAGTCTGAGACAGTAGGTTACTCGTATCTAGGTTATAAAGCAACAATAATGAACAATAATAATGATCACCATCTATTATGTAAAGAAATTGTCTGCAAGGTCTTTTTTTTTTTGAAGAACTTTTAGTTATATACAATGTTTGCTTTCATAATATGTAGGTTTAGCCGTAGAAAGGTGTGTTTACTATCTATAAAAATTGTAACATATGTGTTATTCAGATGTGTAAGCTATGCCATAATGAACTTTATTTGATTTGACATTAACTTATTGTATTTTCTATTCATTGACATATTAATATTGTATTACTTTTATGACTGTACTTATTGACTTTTTACTTATAATATTGGACATGTGTGTATAATTAGTGCTGCTGCCTGTATCTATTTAACAAAATGTATGTTTTAATTAATTAATTAATCAACTTTCTTACTGACATTGTAATCTTGCATGCCTGACGGTCAAAATAGAGGGCCAACCTACTGTAATAACACCAAATGTACCTATTTTGCAAGAAATATATAATTTGAATTTGAATTTGAACTTTCATTAAAATCTATTTGGCAGATTGGTATTTGCGTCATCTATAAATATATCTACACCAATATTACGAGTATAAAGCGGAAAAGTTTGATTTTTTGTTTGATTGAAGTAAATAAGCTCCGAAACTATTGGACCGATTTGAAAAATTCTTATACCGTTGGGAAGCTATATTATCCTTGAGTAACATTAAATATATAATATTGAGTAATATTTGTTCCTCTTTGAAATTTAGATTATTGTGCTGCCCGTGCGAAGCTGGGAAGATTTGCTAGTACTATACAAAGGTCATATTGAAAACTCGAAAATAAACTCACTTTCTTAAAACGTTTTTAGCGATATATTTACTCTTACTTCACCAGATGTTGGTCGTATTTTGAGAATACGCCACAAAACACATAAGTAGCAATAAACTGTATGTACTGTTGCAGATTTACGATATCTGGAAACTAAATTTTGTAATACGTTTTATACAATAAAAATAGCAAAAATCAAAGAATATTTTAATACATCAAAAATAATATAAATGTAAGTTGGCATTAAGCAAGATTTTATTCTATTATGGTAATTTTCTGAATCAGCAACATTTGCATGGGTTATAAATATAAAACCTATCTTTCTTTGAAAGTTGTGTCTTTGCTCTCTCGCTTTCTCCTTCTCTCCTTAGGCGTATTGCTCATTACTGAGGGCCGAGACTCTTGCAGAAGCAATTCATTTGTGTAGTTCTCTAGGGCAAGTGCTTCGTCAGGGGTGCCCAGGTTCTTCCACGGAAGATACTTGTAGAAGAAGATACTCCTCAATCATGTCAGTTTAGTTACGATGTTTTTAAGGTGAAATTTCAGTGAGTGTAAATCCACACATTACTTAAAAAAAAAAGATAGTTTTGATTGCGTGGCTGGGGTCAAACTAGGAGACTTTAGATAGAAAAGGTAACGTTTTCCCACTGAGTCACACTCGCTCTTATTTGCTGTCTGTGCTGTTTAAATAGTGTTTAAAATATTACAAAACTTCGAGCTAGCTAAATTTTTTAATTATATCTTTTATTAATAAATTTTTCCTTTTTCGTGTAAGTCTCAAAGTGGCGCGATGTCATAAAACAAACCCAAAAGTATCTCAATACGCTTAGAATATTTTGTATTACTTCTATTCATTTTTCTATTATTAATTTAGCTTCTTTCTATCTAGAACTAGTTCTCACCCAGTTAACATATTTTAGTGGGATTATTAAGATGTTTCAGATGTGACATATACATTTAGATGTTTAATCAATTATATTTAGTCTCAGTCATTATTTGTTAACAACATATACAAATTTTAAAATAAAATATAATAATCTCTGTCGCCATAAAAAACGTTTCCGCGATATCAGAATAATACTTGGCTTGAATAATAACGATCATTAAACGAACGAGGCAACAGTACTCTTAGCTTTAGTAAAGATTTTCGCATCTTGAGTTTCCTCGTAGCCAAAAATAACTGAAATGATGAAACACGAAGCTTCTTGTTATTTCGTGCTGCTAAATGTTACGTGCTTTCTTTTCTATATGAGAACCGCCTAAAGGCGTCTGACGTTCCTTAGAAATTTCTAGAAATACACAAATATTATGAGTCTCTACAATCATACTTGTAATATTAACGGAAACCTATTAACCACCACTTTAAAAATATTTTTTACTTAGCATTAAGCATACGCAGCCCACTATACGTTCCCACTGCTGGGACTCGGGGCCTTCTCTCACGAGGAGAGAGAGAGATATAGGCCAAAATCCACCAAACTGGTCAAGTGCGGGTTGGCGGATGACACACGTCTTCGCATATTATGGTCCTTAAACATGCCGTTCTTCTTACGATGTTTTCCTTCACCGTAAAGCGAGTGCAAATCCACACAACGCTTGAAAAACAAGTCATTGGTCTACACCAATGACTTGTTTTTATGGCCGGGATCGAACCAGGGGCCGTCTGATTGAAAAGCAGACGTTATTACCACCGAGCTATAATTGCTTATATTTTTACTTATTACTCTTTAATGCTTAATCTAATTAATTCTATTTGGAGATAAAATGTATATGTCGTGGCCGCATCGTAGAATTGCCTTTTGACTTGTAACTTTGGTGTTATCAATAAATGATTTGTATTTGTATTTGCCCATTTCGAAATGATCAATTCAGCGATTTGGCCACGACATATATTTACCTAACTAACTGTTCCAGCAGATTCTTTGAGTGTAAATATTTCCAGGCTAGGCATGCTACACCTCCAGTCAGAGTGACGTTGATTTGTGTGGATAAGCTCTTTGTGTTTTGTTATTGTGCTGGACAAAAGTAGCTGTATAGTATAAAACAATTGGTTTCAAATTAGCGCAGAATCCAGATTAACATACTCGTATTATACTCGTCAAACTATTTTTTATCTCTTTTACCGCGAGTTTACTTCAAAGCACACCTAGAGAAGACATTTTAATAATGTTCATCCGATTAATTGAAGTATACATGGTACAGACAAAATTAATCTGACAAAAATTTATAATTCCTGCGTAATTTAATATGGGTAAGGACACGCAGAAATAAATTTAATTTCTTTCGAAAGATTTCTGCTAAATCATGGCACTTTGATCTTAGAGGTGTAAAGTAATAATGCGGACAAGTATTTTATATAAATATCGCCTTTGAATTTTGAAGTTTCAGAAGTGAACGCTTTCGTAATGCTCAAGTAGGATTCGGTGTAATTGCGTTGAAGAACCGTCAAAGAAATTGTGTAATTGGATACACGACTGGAATTATGTATTAAGATTTGAGAAAAGTTCTACTTCTTGGGGATTATTACACTCATCAACTAAAAATTCAACTGTCATACCTTCAATTATACAAATTTTACCTTCGCTAAAAGTATTGTAAAAGCAATGAGAAAAATTGAACTTAATAAATACCTGAGTACAGTCATCATCGTATTTTATTTTATATTTAGGCGTGATTTAAACATAAATATGTAAAATCTAAAGCCAACATAATACCATGGTTGGTACCAGGATTATATAACTATCATACTGAAAGTATATCATTAGATTGTTATTTAGCTTCCTATCCTAGAAAAAAAAAATCTACTTTGATTAGACTAATTATATTTTGAACGGAGGTCCAGATGGGGATCTGGGGGTCTTTAAATCTAAGAATATGGATATGGATGATACATCTAAGGAAATAAAGACTGAGGAAGAGAATTCAAAAGTATTGCAGTCTTCACAAGAGAGATTAAAGTGATTCACGGACTTTTTTGTGAAAACTGCATTTTTTTACTTAGATTCAATTTGGTCGTACTAAATAAGGATAAATGAAAAAAAAATATGAAAGACATATTTATTTCATATATGTCTTTAAACAAAATGTTACACCTTCGCCAAGGCTGCATTTATTTCTACCTAATAAGGGAAATAAATAATAATCGATTGTTTTAAATGTTATGAAAACTTGCAATGCGGCATTAAAATCTATAAAAATATGGTATCTATGATATTTTGCTTAGCAATGGACATACAAATAACTCTCCCATACCCAAATTGAAAACGCTTAATAATATTTCTATTATCCTCATTTCTCGCCATGGGAATTGAACCTTAGCATCCTGGATTACAGACAACTATCAAGCATGGCAGCTCCTTTCTTCTTAAAAATAAAGCAAACGAATTAACAACATATACTTTTTATAGGTTCCATGTGCTGATATCAATGTATTTATTGATTTGATTTGCAATTATTGTTAAGTTGTCGTGATTTAATATTTCTTATTACTAATAATTCCTTAATATTTTATTCTACTTTTGGAATGTGTTTAACTATCCTTGAAAAAAGTCAAGTAACTTGTCGATGAACTTCTAAACTTTTACCCAACTCACATAGATCTGACCTAAAAACCATGTTCCAACAAATGAAGTATAATATATACCTATTACCTATACAACCTAAGTATACGTAAATAACACGATGCTATGGCTGAAAGCCGTCGGCCCTCGCCGTTCTAATGAACATCTGGAGTGGATACCGGGTTCCGTGGAAAGAGATTCATTACTCTCGTAACAGGATACAACGGAACCTTGCAGGCCATTCTGTTGGTAACTAATTGCGTGCTTCTCCGCGTTATTTGACTGTTAGTTATTGGTACGAATTTCTCGCTGACGTGTGCTTCGAATCTCTGGGGTGGAACTACTGGTTTGTTAACAGACAGAACAGTTTTGGTTTCCTTGAATTTTAAAGTTGAATTTGCTGCAACCTATATGTTATTCATGTTCAATGGCGGAGATATACCAGGAGCCTAGGCTACTAGATGCTGTTAATAGAGCGTGAAAGAAGTCTTTGTAATAATTATTTTAATTTTAATTAATAAATCATTTTGTATGAGAGCAGTAGGTATATATATTGAATATTGCAGATATTTTTAGGCTTTGAATAAACGAACTTGTGACAATTTTAGGTGTGGCTTTTCATTTTATGCAAATGAAATGAAAAGTCAATTTAAATGTGTAGTTAAACTTTTACATATTTCATTTTTTATTTTGACACTCTTTATAATAGCAATTTCAACAATGAGATATTCTTTGGTGTAATAACAGCCACTGTCCATACCGCATCTGTATCTCTCGCATCTCGATATTCGAATGAACATCCGAATGCTACATACGAGCAATGGTCTGTCATAAATGATGCAATAAGCTTATGATGATGAACATTTAAAGGCTAATAACAATTTAGTATCTTCTAAGCAACGACTAATAAGCTTAACTATGATAAATTATTTATAATTTGAACGCCTGGGTTATGATAAAAGCTTAGCTCTTAAATAATCTTTTAGTCATACGTTGAATTAAGTTGCTACAATTAAGTATTTAAATAATAAGTATTTTGTGTAACTAACTTTTATAAAAAACATTGAAAACTCATTTGATGAAATGAGCTCAGAAAATTTAAATGAAGTCAGTAAACTGCGAATCAAAGTAAAATACCTTTCGTTAAATTCGTCTGAATTTTTTAATGTAGTAACTTATTGAAGCGTTGTAAGAATATAAATAGAATATAACACAGGCGGCTACGATAAAAGCTTAGCTTAAAAATATTTTTTTTAGATGTGAACTAAAATAAATTTTAAGTATTGAGTATTCAATCACGAGTAGTAAGTAGTTAACCGTATTTATCGATAAAAGCATTTGAAACTCATTTGATGAAATGAGTTCAAAGAATCTAATTCAAGTAGGTAAATTTTCGATCAAAGTGAAATACCTTGCGTAGAATTCGTCTGATTTTTCAATTTAGTTACTGATTGAAGCTTTTTAAGAATAAAAATAGTGTTAGCAAACTTTCTGAAATTTCAATGCATAATATGAAAGTTTTAAATTGCCAACGTGGCGCAAATTGGTAATAAAGTCGTAGTTTGAGTTTAGATGTTTTGCATGATTTTGTACTCAACATATTTTTACATTATTTTGTTTTGTTTTTGTTGTTTCTTTTTATTATTTTTAGTCTTTGTGTTCTATAGCCACATTTTGAAAATATTTTAAATTAGAATGAAAGCTAATAACAACGAATTATCTGACAGATAACAGTATTAGTGAGTGACCGACTGGCTATAAACTACCAGAGTCTTATTTAGCTTATGCTTCCACACGCAGCTGATAAAATTTTACCAACTTTGTTTAGGTTGATTTTAGTTATTTTTGATGATCATGATATTTACTACTCACGCCGAGAAAGAAAACATTATAAAAAAAATCCTCTTGCTCACTCATTTGGTTATGCAAGTGTGTAAACATAGATTTTCAAATGTTTTCTATATTAACTTTAGTTAAATATAATTATTTCCAATAATTACGAATTTGCAAATCAATACGTTAGCGTTGCTATAAAGTTTAACGGTCTTATTAATAAAAAATGCCTATTGTAGGTTTATAGCATACTAAAGCTAAAGTGTTCAATAAGCATTTAAAGTGTTCTGTAAAGTTTACTATTAATAAACGTACTATAAGCCTTCAATAACTATAGTAGCCACAGATAACAAAATCCTTGCCAGTATGACGAAAAAGTTAAAGAAGAACGATGTTAACCACAGATTATTTGTAAATAAAGGTGAAATGTGTCCATAAACACAAAATTTTGTCTATACTCGGACACAAACAAACGTCAAAAAGTCATTATATTTTCAAATTTCGGCAAAAACTGATAAAATAAAATTGAATAAAAGACCTATAAATAGCCAAATAAGTAAAAATTGGCTGGAGGAAGATAAGGTTTGTATATATGCTTGCAGTTGAACATCGTTCTTTCATAAACGAACATTAATTTGTTAACATCAAAACAGTGATCTACGTATCAACTTATATTTTAATCTAACTTTAAATGTGAATATTTGTTGTTTTAGCTTCAATGCCCTGGCAAAGACCAACAGGACCTTGCACCAAAGACCTCACTCTCCTCATGCAGCTGCTCAGAAAATTTATAATGCAGAGATAGCCTGCAGTCAAGAGCTGCATGCGGCTTAAATGGCCAACGAAAACCAAAAATTAAACGAAGAATTGTTAAAACTAAAAATATTTTATTATAAAAGTAAAACCGAATGATACACATAGAAATACTTTTATTAACATTTTTATTATTAAAATACTATCATTTAGTACTATAATCTGTATTGATTTATTTATTACATGAGCAGTACCATTGTGTAAAGACTTATCTTTATATATAATTCAGGGTGAGACACAGTGTTTGTTTTTTTGTATTTCTTCTCTGGCCAAATTAATGACAAACTCTGCCGTAAACTTTTTAGGGCGATACCGTTTTCTTAAATCTTCATCGTCCAGAGAAAACGGGTCAAACCTTTTTCTATAAAGTTTGTGCTGTTTTTAAATTGCTTCGATAGTAGCCCAACTTTGTCACGCTTGCATTATATGGTATCCCGAAAACTCACTACTAAAACTCAAAAGAAATAACAAGAATTTAAAGTCACAAAATACAAAATTTGATTGTTTACATTGGTGTCCAATGTCAGGAAATCAGCTGATTACAGATAGTCGGCCATATTGGATCTTATTGCGCCGCTATTGTACGGTTATAGTAGGGGCCTGGCCACTATAACTTTATAGTAGGCTTAAAGAACTGTTTAGCGCTATAGTGCGTTTATTAATAACGATTTTCGTCATTTTTGTTATAGTGATGTTAAAGAACACTTTAACTGTTCCATAACTTTTTATTAATAAGACCGTAAGTGTTTATCACGAATATTATAGGTGAAAAGTTACACAGAACTTATAATATTTTTAGGGTTGAATGTCTACTTAACCCTTAAAATATTATAAGTTCTGTGTATTATGCCTTTGTTTTTAATGTAACTGTGTTAAAATTAAATTAAATTTTCATTTCGAGTCAATGATCATATTTGATTTGATTTTTATATGGAATGTTATTATTTCTGATAATAAACTAACGTGCGATTGGTTTTAATGGATTCATATTAACTTATTAGTCCTTCTTTGTTAGTCCTAACAAGAAACCAAATTACTTAAAACATACTTGTAGTTATTTCATCAATTTGCCACACACTTCCTGTTCTTATCTAATCAGAAGCACTAATTAACTAATTAGAACTGCCAGGTTCGTGAAGCCATTTCTGCCCAAATTACCACACAAACTGCTGGTTAGGTCGAATGTAGGTAATTACTTACTGCCCACTATAGATATCCCATAGACGCCAACCAAATAGTGATTGAAAATTTTTTTTTACTTTTAACAGGTCAGCGCTTGTCCACAATTGACCTGAGGGTAAGTGACATTGAGAATAGAAGACAAAATTAACTCGACTTGTCGTTCGAAGAGTCAGCAACTCCTGATGATGCCTTGTGGTTAGTGACATTGAGGTCTACGGTGAAGCGCACTTACGTAGAAGGAACCAGTTCACTCTCGCCTTGAAAATCGCTAGATTACAATCATTGGGGAACAGGGAATTCGTCAAGGAGTTCCAAAGTTTGGCGGTTCGGACAACAAAGGTGGAGGCAAAACGCTTAGTGCGTGCCTTAACATAAAAAAACTTACGTTTGTGACTTGGTCACAGTAATTTGGTTCCAAGATTGCATTTTTTTGTTTGTAAGTTTGGTATGAATTTATTAAAACCAATCGCACGTTAGTTTATTATCAGAAATAATAAAATTCTATATAAAAATCAAATCAAATATGATCCTTGACTCGAAATCATCATCATCATCATCATCTACAGCCGATTCTATCCCACTGCTGGGTATAGGCCTCTCTCCTGTCATGCCTTTTGTTTCGGTCCTGTGCCAATCTAGTCCAGGTTGGACCCGAAATCATAATAAAATTAAATTTAATCACAGTTACATTACCGAATATTAGAATAAATAATGAAATCTTTTTAAAGCACCTTTTATTTATTTTACGCATATGTGAAGAGGTCAACTCACAACCGAAAGCAATTCTGATTGCGATAGCAATTTCCGTCTCAATTAATTCAAGTTTCAATTTCACTTGCTCTTGCTGTAAAAGAAAACACGATGTAAGATCCATACGGTATGCTGATTGCATTATTTTATAGCTCATATTTCTCTCTACGAGTAAAGCCACAGTTCCCACAGTAGTAACCTATTATAGGTTACTAGTAGGTACCGGCAAACGTTGTTTTGCCTCACTTAGGGGTATGAAAATTAGATAGTGTAGCTTATATGACACGTTCGTAGATTTACCATAGCAGCGCCATCTATTGATTACTTACTCAACCCAGTCGAAAGGTATCGACATCTGTTTGAATCATTTGGAGTTAACAGATAATTGTGACACAATAATTAGCAATAAATTAAAATTGCGACTATAATTTGAGATTTAAACTATCCTATCTCTCAAGTTGGATCGAACTGCACATGGTGTGCGAATTTTATTATAATCGGTTAATTGGTTTAGGAGTCTATTGAGGACAAACATTGTGACACGAGATTTATATATATTAAAATATGATTGGGTTAGCAAAAATTCGAATATATTTATATTGAAACGTATGAGACTATTAGATACTATGATAAAATATTTAAATAAGTACCATAAGATTTATTTCTGTAACCAGACGACATTTCCATATAGAGATACAAGTATTATTTTTTTAATTTTGAAACGAAAATATCACGGCACGGATTTAATCCCGCATTTTACCTGACTTGAAAATCACGAACAAATCCCGTTGTTTCTGATATTTTCGATTGCTTCTATTAAATTCAAAGTATTTTTGACTTGACTCTGACAGGTTAGGTACGATGTATTGTGCAGACATCTGTATGTACCATGTTGTAACATGTTTAATATTTCATAATTAATTTACATAAAAGAAACAATTTATTCTGACGTTATTCAATGTTGTAGATGTTATATTTTATAATAGCCCATAAAATTTCCCGAAATATTTAGATTTTCCAGATAAAAATAAATCAGTTCAAGGCGAGTTGCCGAATTAACATGCCATAAGGGTTATTTATAGGAACTTGCTTTTTGCTTGCGTAACAACCGCGGTCATAGTTTCCAATGAAACTTTTCGCGACAAAATCTATGGAGAGCCGAAAAATCACAGAAAAAATCTTTAAAATTAATTTTCTTTACACTTTTTTATATTAAAATAACTGATTGGTACCAAAATTCGTATTAATATTTGTTGTGTTGTTTTAGACTGGCTTTGTTTTGATTGTTATTGTTTCAATAATTTTGAAACGATTATAATTTATAACGACGAGCTGCAAAAACGTGAATTTAAGTTTTTGCCCATGTCATTGACTAATATACTGAGGCTCGTTTGCGAGCGGATAGATTAAAATCAGCTGAACGGGATAAAAAGACCGCGGGAGAAGCTAGCGGAGAAGACTGAGCAAGCTAAAACAGGCAAAAGAGGCTTCGCTTCCCCTCTCTGTCAACAGCTTGGTTGAGAATAAAATATGAGCGGGGTTACTTTTACGCATTTTCTCACACATTGTAGCGCATGTAGCTCTGCTAACTAAAGCGCGATCTAGTGCGATCATCAAGGTTAAGCAGCGTTACATGTGGACGGCCTTAAGTGACCACGCAAGATCTTTTTAAAAGTAGCATTTTTATCTGAGCGTTACCGTGGTAACACTTGAACCCACGAACGAATCGGGTCGGATGACTAATTAAATTCTAGGTTCTGGCTGTTAAACTGAGTACAAGCAGTCGTTAAGCCAAGTCAGAGGCTTTTGGGCGGCTTGAAAATTCTTGACACGAGACTGCTTGGCTCATACGAAGAAGAAGACTCAGCTCGTTGAGAAAGAGACTAGTGGAGGGGTCCACTAGTCTCTTTCTCATCGCTTTGCTCATTTTCACTGACTCCGCTCGCGGTCGAGCTTCGCCTTTATAACAAAAGTTATTCATCCAGATGTACTAACCGTGCGTAAGTAAGGGGAACACACATGAGATAAAAAAGATAAATGATGTTTCGCTGTCAAGAAAAGAGCCAGACAGATTGGCTCAAGCATTTGGAACTGTCACAGAGAAAATGGAGAAAATGCGTAACGCCTCGGTGTTTTTAGAGAAAATCAGAAAACGTAATAATTTATTCAAATATGCTACTGTAAGTGTATTGCCAGCTTAGTAAGATTTTAGATTTTATTCTGTTATTTTTTTTAAAGTAGATATAACATACATAAATGAAAGTTATATAAGTATCAATGTAATTAAGGAAATGCGTTCTTATGCGTTTTAGATCTTTATCTTAATATATTATGTTCTTATTCTAAAACTTCTTACATATAGATAGAATGCGGCTAACTCTGCTGATAAAACCAGTAGAGCATGCCTAGTCTGGAATATCTGGCTCCCAAGGAGACTGCCAGAAAACACCGCTAGATATTTGGTGACGAATTTTTCAACTTGAGAGTGGTGTTGCTAGTTAAGTGAGCAATAGGTAACGTTCTATCACAAAAGATAATTTTCCATCAAGAAAGAAAATAATTTTACCGTGGCAAACCAACAAGCAACCCTTATACATAAAAAAATATTAAAATGAAATTTACCAAACACAGTTAGCCGCAAAACAGACGTTACTTAGCAAACAAACAGCTTTTCATTTTCAGATACTTAATTAAGCGATCTCATTATTAATCACATTGTTTACTTAAATGCTTTTGTGTAAACATGAAATAGATCGGATATAAACCGACCCAGTTATAACAATAATTGTAAAGGTTTATAGATCCCAGGTGTACAAATTGTCATAACACCAGGTTAGGCTATTGAGCATATTGTTTACGATTGGGCGTGGGTCTAAGATATATGGAATACCAATACAATGTACCGCCCATGCCGTTTCAGCAGTAAAATTTACAATGGATATAATACATACGTGGACCCATTTCTAGTTAAGCTGCCCGCATAAATCTTGCACGTCTTCCACATGTGCGAAACGAAATATGACAATAGAATTAGGAAAACGGACATAATATATATCTAAATATTTTACTAAATCTAAAATTAGTATTTTAGATTTAGTAAAACATATGGGTTTAAAACACTTTTATTGAAAAAATGTTACAAATTTAAATAAAAATCAACTTATTTTGTTGGATTGTCACTAACTATAAATATCATACGGTTTGGGATGTATTGAGGAAACGGACATAATATTAATATGTTAATATTTTACTAACTCTAAAATGAGTTGGTATAAAATCACTTCCATTTGGAAAATTACTACATATTTCAATAAGAAACAACTTACTTTGTTGGATTGTCACTAAAACTATAAATATTATAAACTTTAGGATGTATTGAAACGCAAAAAAGTAATTATGACTCACAAGGAGAATTTATAAAAATATCATCTTATATATAAAATTTCCGTGTCACAGTGTTTGTTACCGAACTCCTCCGAAACGGCTTGACTGATCATTACCAAATTTCATATGCGTATTCAGTAGGTATGAGAATCGGCCAACGTGAAACGTTTTTACCCCTAAGTGATAAGGGTTGTTCACCCTTAAATATATTTTTTTATTTTTTCAATGAATTTTTTTTATTTGAATTTTATATAAAGTGGCATTAAAAAATACATACAACCCTTAATTTTTACTTTTTTATCATCAACCCCTATTTTTTTATGGTTATTTTAGTAAATTTCTGTGTCACAGTGTTTGTTGCCGTACACCTCCGAAACGGATTGACTGATCTTTACGAAATTTTATATACGTATTCAGTAGGTCTGAGAATCGGCTACTATCTATTTTTTATACCCCTAAGTGATAAGGGTTGATCACCCTTAAATATTTTTTTTCATTTTTCGACATTTTTTTTTTAATTGCATTAAAAAATACACACAACCCTAATTTTTTACTTTTTTATCATCAACCCCTATTTTTTATGGCCATTTTAGTAAATTTCCGTGTCACAGTGTTTGTTACCGCACTCCTCCGAAACGGTTTGACTGATCTTTACCAAATTTTATATACGTATTTAGTAGGTCAGAGAATCGGCTACTATCTATTTTTTATACCCCTAAGTGATAAGGGTTGATCACCCTTAAACATTTTTTTTTAATTTTTCGACGAATTTTTTCATTTTATTTTAGTATTAAGTGGCATTAAAAAATACATACGACCCTAATTTTTTTACTTTTTTATCATCATTCCCTATTTTTATGGCCATTTTAGTAAATTTCTGTGTCACAGTGTTTGTTGCCGTACACCCCCGAAACGGATTGACTGATTTTTACCAAATTTAATATACGTATTCAGTAGGTCTGAGAATCGGCTACTATCTATTTTTTATACCCCTAAGTGATAAGGGTTGATCACCCTTAAATATTTTTTTTCATCTTTCAACAATTTTTTTTTTGTATAAAGTTGCATTAAAAATACATACAACCCTAATTTTTTACTTTTTTATCATCAACCCTTATTTTTTATGGCCATTTTAGTAAATTTCCGTGTCACAGTGTTTGTTACCGCACTCCTCCGAAACGGTTTGACTGATCTTTACCAAATTTTATATACGTATTCAGTAGGTCAGAGAATCGGCTATTATTTATTTTTTATACCCCTAAGTGATAAGAGTTGATCACCCTTAAACATTTTTTTTTAATTTTTCGACGAATTTTTTCATTTTATTTTTGTATTAAGTGGCATTATAAAATACATACAACCCTAATTTTTTTACTTTTTTATCATCATTCCCTATTTTTTATGGCCATTTTAGTATTTTATTCATTTTTCATCTCGCTTGATAACTGATCAAATATAGTATCTAACTGTACTTCAAGTAAAAATCCTTTTGTTTTTTGAAGAAAATAACTAACAAAATTTAACCTGCTATACTTATGCTTATGATTATTACCAATCTTAAATACTCAAAATTTGCCGCGCCTTTACTTTACTGGTGAGTGAAATGCCACACTATGCCATAGACCGAAGTCGGTCTCCTGTTTTACTCACAAAATTCTTCTTCACAGACTTCTCTCACTGTTTACACAAATTTCGACCTTCGTTATTGTTTATGTATCGTATATAGTAGTATTGTTAACAATTATCATTTTGCTATATCAATGTAACTCTCTTATTAACTTAACCGCAGCTCCACCCGCGTGTAAGTCGCTTTATTGCATAACCTCTCCTGCACATGACTGTTGTAAAAAAATGTTTTTTCATCTGTGCGCTACTGTGGATCGGATTATACGTTAAATTGTAGGTCCTCTTAGCACAAACAGTCGTTAAACTAAGGCAGGGGCTTGAAAAACTCTCGACTACATAACTTGATCACTTAGTTCTTACGTAGAAGAAGCTATAAAATTTGATGTACTAATAAACTAGACCCCGAACGTATGAGCAAAAAATTTTCAACAAATATGATGATGACACTACAAATATTATGTAATTTGTTCTGCTTTGGACTTCTTTATGCTCAAACGGCTCGAACAAATATGCTAAAAATTTTCGGGCTCGCTTCGCTCGCGCATAGCTCGCTGTACTCGCAACCAGCTCGCTTCGCTCGCGATTGGTTCTAGGACTTTTGGGTCATATCTTACGACACTACAAATATTATGTGATTTGTTCTGCTTTGGACTTCATAATGCTCAAGCGGCTCGAACAAATATGCTAAAAATGTTCGCGCTCGCTTCGCTCGCGCATAGCTCGCTACGCTCGCGTCCGGCTCGCTTCGCCCGCGATTGGTCCTAAGACGTTTTGGATCATAGCTCACGACACTACAAATATTATGTAATTTGTTCTGCTTCGAACTTCTTTATGCTCAAACGGCTCGAACAAATATGCTAAAAATTTTCGCGCTCGCTTCGCTCGCGCATAGCTCGCTACGCTCGCATCCGGCTCGCTTCGCTCGCGATTGGTCCTAGGACTTTTGGGTCATAGCTTATGACACTACCAATATTATGTAATTTGTTTGGTAACGGCTCGAATGGAATCGCTAAAAAATTTTGAATACCTAAAACTTTAAAAAAAAATCATTACCTACTAACCTTAAAAATTTTACAATGAAATTGTATTATACAAATAACAGACTTCAAAATCATACCTACATTTATAAATTCTAACTGTATCTAAAAAGTGAAAAATAATTTTATGCCTACACATAAGTACCATCGAAGACTTTATTTGATTAACTTATAAACATGCTATTTTCAATTTGTTTTCATCCTGTATTCTTGGCGTCAGTGCCATCTAAGAAGAACAAATTAATGTTTATTAAAATAAACACTATTAAATAGATATGATTGAACATAATATTTTTTGGTGTTTGTTACTTTTATATTCTCTTAACGTTTGTTCATGGCGCTCCATACCCATTTCACGCATATACCATACACACTTATAATAAGTAAGTAACATTTTAATTTTACTAGAATTTGTCTAGAAACTAGAATAAAAATAATTAATAAGGCAAAACAACGTTTGCCGGGTCAGCTAGTAATTATATAAGAGTACGACTAGTCGGAAATCAAAGTCAAAATATTTGGAATATTATTGTTTGATTGACAATCTGCTGTGACTTTTGGCATCCGTCCCTTAACTGAATGGAAAAAAACACGAAATCTTGAGTCACCAGGTAACCCGCACTTACTACGTAACTTGGTCTGCGAGGAAAGTTCAGGCCTATATCTCTCTTTCTGAAATAGGGTCTAGAATCTAAAAATAATATTTTAAGAACGAAATAAAACAAGTATATGAAATAGCAATAACAAGTAGCGCATATAGCACGGCTAGCTAAGGCGATCTGACGCAATCATCGAAGCTAAGGCAACGGTCGATGCGGACGTGTTTCTCATACGAAGTAGTAGTAGCAGCGAATAACATAATATTTTTTGGTTACTTACCATCAAATAACAAAAACAACATTTTTTAATAGAAAATATACCTAAAAGATAACTTGAAAATGTTTTTCACAATATAAATACGTGTAAATACGTAATAGCTTCGATAAAAGTTGTGCAAAAGACGATAAACAATTTATCGAATTCGTTTAAAGTGACAGGTCTAGACGAAATTCTTCGTAGCGTTAAATTGGTAAGGTTTTTCGCTATCTTCAAAAGACATATGCATTCTATTCACTGTCTTGCCCTTTGTATACGTGCGTATTAAAAGGTCAAAGGCTGCTTTTTAAAGGGCAAAATTGTCACAAAGATTTTTTATTGATTGTTGGAATATGGAGACAGTGGAAAAAACAGAAACTTCTGATCTATACAAGAGTAACCTATCAAGTTTGGGTTCGTTGTTTGTTATTTTGTTGCTACATAATATCCTATATTGAAGTCGGAACTAGAAACTTCAGATAAACCCAACTAGTTTGGGCTCACCAAACAAGGATTGCTAAAATTAAAATGGTAATAATTATATTATGCTTAAAAATATCTTCAAAATATATTTATAAATAAAACTTATTTTTTGTAACTGTCTTCTTCTTCTTCTTTGTATGAGCTAATTGACCAAGCTCTAGTGTCGAGTTTTTAAAACCACCTGAAGATCTCTTACTTGGCTTAACGACTACGTGTTCTAAACCTAACAGCCGAGACCGACAATTTTACGTGTCATCCAACCACCGGTAGCGCCCAGATGGTAATGACATATTTTATACGAATTTTGCATGGTCACTCTGTAATAAATAATGTACATAGTATGTTTATAACTGTAAATTTAAATGGCATTTTATTAAGACAAAATGGAAAAGTGAACACGTTATAAATTTGAATTTCCACCTTTGCTGTTGAATAGCAAAATTCTGCATAAATTTACTATTAGCTTTATAAAGCGCAGTACTGCGGCGGACGTGTAATTACAACGCAAATGGGAGAAGCTTCATTGCAGTAACAGTATTAAAACAATCATAACCTGGATTGTATCTGCATAAATAAAACTACTGCAAGAAAATTATTTTGATACATAGATAATTTTGGTTCCTTTTCAAATGAGTAGATTCTCGGCTCTCATTTTTTAAGTTAGGACTCCTTAAATACGGCTGGTTAGCTCCATATTAAACCATTTCTATTATGTATTGTGGTTGCTAACACCGCTGATATGCTACATATACAAACATAAATACCTTTTATCGATACAATATATGTATTTAACACCCAGACCGACAGCCAAAACATTTCATCACATAGATGGTGGCCATGCAGGGAATCGAACCCGGGACCCTCTGGCTGGCAGTCCGTCATGGTGACCATTAGGCCAACAAGGTCGGCAAACCACTTCTCTTTTTTATTGTAAATGCAACTTATTATTGTTATAGGCCCTTTGATGTTGTATTCAAACCAACCATAAATCCATTTTAGTCCATCAGTTAGAATATACATTAACATGATCCGATAAGTATTTTTATCTGTACAGCTTGATCAGTTGCAAGAGTCAGTTGCGTAACTCTTGTGGCCAAAGGTAGAGCATGCCTAGTTTGGCATAACTAGCTCTCAAGAAGGTTACCGGAATACACGGTTAAGTGGTTTTCAACAGGTTTTCAGCTTAAGGGTGGTAGCTAGCCAGGCGAGTATTAGAAAATACTGTACCATCTTGTAAATGTACTTGTACATACATATATTAAAAAAAATCTCGTTTCTAATGAATGGGTCCGAATTTTCATTTCAAATCTGTTTGCTTAGTGGATATAAAACAGATTGAATGGAACAGTAAACCTAAAGACTGTCATAAAATGGAAACATCAATTTTACAGTAACGACTTATCCATAAAGAAGCTCGGTTCTTAGCTGTCTTCGGGTTTGCTTTTATTTTTTTAGGGTTTTGTCTTATCTTTAACTGTATATTTCAAATAAGGTTCTATATGAGATACCCAAACAGCCTTAAGGCGTTTACGTTATTTCTGCTCGTAACGTTTAAGATAAACGTTCAAAAGTTTTGCGCAGGTCTTTACTGGCTGTCTTTATTTATACTTTTGAAACGAACAAAAGTTTTTAACTGAAAGTTTATCATGTTTTTTTGGGCTCATGACCTATAAACACGAACAAACAAAAGTAGTCTAAATGTGTGGAAAATAAAATAAAGTTCTACCTACAGTAGGAACAATTGCGGCTCGCTTCGGCTCAGTATCTGAAAGGTGAAAACGGGACCCTATAACTAAGCCTCCGCTTTATGTCCGTCTGTCACCGGGCTGTATCTCATAAACCGCTATAGCTAGAAAGCTGGAATTTTCACAAGTTATGTATTTCTCGTACTACAGCAACAATTACTATAAAGATAAGATAAGATATACAGGACCCTTCATGGCCAAGCTTGACTCACACTTTTTCAATAATTTAAATTTATATCTATGTAACTCTTGTATTTATGTATTACTACGTGTTGTGTTTTATCAAAACTTATCATTCTGTTTCAGGTAATTACTACATACGTACATCTTGAGTTACATAGCTGCAAAAAGGTCAGTCATTATATTCTTTAAATAAATATAAGACATATGTGGCTTTAAATTAAATAGAAAAAAGTTTTTTAATGATAAACATACTAACTATATGACAACTAAACAATTATGATATAAAATTCACAAACAAGTAATTATACATTTTTTCGACTTATTAAGAAATTTTAAGAACCAAATCCAATGTTGCCACTGACGTACTAAAACAAAAAAAAAGTAGTTGAAATAAGTATCTAAAGTTTTTAAATTACCTAACGAAATATATTTTACAAGGCCTTTAATTAGCCTGTTAATTAATATTACACAAAACAGAAACAGACTGCAGACAAAACAATTTTGTACTAAAACAAAGTTTATTAAAAAATTTGAAACTCCACATAGTATGATGGGAGCTATCTTAGATTAGAAATTGAGCACGTATATGTTTCTATTCTATTCTATTCTACTAGTCAAGCCTTTATCCATATTGAGTGAGTAGTGAAACCATATGACATCCGCCATTTTGTGGATCTTAATCAGTCAAGAAAAATACCATGGAATGATTAAAAAAAAATCGTGCCAGTGTTGAGTTGTTTCGAAATATATATGTAGTATTTTAATTTTGGTTTTATGTATTTCTTTGGGAACTCACAAATAAGATCTAGTTTTCCTACCACATCGTCCAAAAACAAATCTTAAACTAATTCGGCTTATCCATGGGAGCTACGGATCTTAGCAGACAGAAAGACAGACAAAAACATCAACTTTTAACACCTCGTCGTTTTTGCGTCGTTATTAGAAAATGCAGATTATTTAAACTGTAACGAAATCATTTATCATAATCCGACCCGCGTCTGCATCCGACTTTACCTGTCACGAATGACTGATGTGCGCCCCAAGCGGCTGATATTTACGTCGTTTCTTAACTGGCCAATTCCAATTTCCTTAACTTAATGTGATTTAACTTACTTGACGTTGAGTTAAATGACGTTTATTTTTCATCTTACTTTCTTTGCTACTGAATGTATTCAGCCGTTTTTTTATTCCTAACATTTTTTGGACAATTAACCAACGTTTTTATTTTCGAATAAAATAAATAGTAGAGCTTTAGCGTCGGAAACTTTGACCCGTACATAATTATGTAGTACACGGCTAACTAAATAGAACTTATTAGTCATATGAGCGTATTTTTTTGTTTATATTTGATTTGAGCTCATAAACATTACAGAAGCTGTGGGACATTTTCAACCATCATAGTAACAATAAAAAGCAAAAAAATATCAACACTATTCACTAGATATATGTTTTAAAATAAACTTCATCTATATTTTTATAATCATGACACTCAACTTTCTATAGCATAGGACAAAAATTAAAAACAAACCTTTATACGAACGCACAAAGCTCAAAATTCAGTGCGACTTGTCATTTATAACGCAGTAATAACATCGGAAACATCAATCATAGTTTAGGTCACATAAACATCACGTTTGTCTAATTGCCTATCGGGAACGAGCTGCATGAGCTATCTGGTGGCAAAATCGAGTTGGGGTTATTGTCAAAGGACAGTCTGAACCAGCGAAGTCGTACTATATTGATGTTTTTTTGTTATGTTACACACAGTTAGGTATTTGACTAGTAGCATTATTCTAAACGACGGTAGCATCATGCAAAAAAATCCATTTGTATCCATTTGAATATTTCTGCTCAAGGCTTTTAATCCGCGTTTATACATAAACACATAATTAATTAACTCAGTGATTACAATGTTCCAAATACAATTTTTTTCGCGAGGTCAGAGAACTGCTTTTAAAAATACTCTTCAGAGAACTCCTAATACCTATCACCATATGACTGAAAAATCAATAGAAATCCTTGGCTTCAGCTTCAATGGGAAACATTATCATGCTATAGAATACCCGATACAAAGCCAGGGTAACATCTGCTCCGACCGGACGTACAATGAAATTTGCACCTATTGGGTTCCTTTGTAGTCCTTACGTTTCAGCGGTACAGTATGATACAGATTTTCGTATAAATTCGCACTGGATGTGTTACTGGTTAATTGATTTGATTATGATTTTATTGCAGAATATGAAAATGGGCTTACGCGGGCTGGGGTACTAGTTATTTAATGAACGAGTAGGTTTTTTTTTTGATGATTTATCTTTCTCACTAGACTATTCATAATCTTTTTCGTCTTGCATCTTATTTGACTAAGCGTTTGAGCAGGAAAGTTCACCACATGAGTCAGTGACACTCTTGCTGAAGGTAGAGCGTACCTAGTCTGGAATAACTGGCTCTTAAGGAGGACTGGTTGAACTTGAACTTTTTTTTTCATAATTATTTATTTTATCACTTTGATGCAAATACAGTGCGAAAAACTTTGCGAGGTGTAGAGGGTTACTGGAAAGTAACTTAAAAGCCTTTCAAAGTTACTCGTAGTTTTATAAATGTTAAAAATAACTTGGACTTTAAAGCTTTAAGACTACGGATAATTAAAACAGCTGTTTCAAACGTGTATTTTACTTGCAAAAATGACGCGACATTATTTTTTTCGTTACACCGGCTGCACACATGAAAACTTATCACGCGAGGGATAAAAATCTCTAGTTTCTCTAGCTCGATAGAGAAGCCTGATCAGCCATAGTAATCACCACAAAAATCACAGCAACAAATTTTATTAATTCTTATCAGAATTGACAAACTTACCGCCTATTTTTATATACTGTTTGAATCCTTTGTATTAAAATTGTGTCAAACAGACATGTTCATATTCTGTGGGAGATGCCATCGGTGCTGAATCATAGTTCCATACTAGTTCAGCACAAATGGCTCACATTAAATATGTATCTTCTATGTTTTATGCTCATAAAGATATTATTATTATTATACTCAACATTTTTCTACTCGGAATTTGAAGAATTCCGGTATGTTTATGAAACACCACGGGCCTAAGCCAAGTGATGCTCATTTTCTGTAGACTCTTCTTGCAAAAATTTGCGTACGATCCGACAAGTGTTCAATATCGCGGCTTTCTGCATCGTTATGTATGTGTTTTTTGGTAAATCAAGTAATTTTAAAGCGTGGTGTAAATATTTTGGAATCATTCCGGTGCTGGAGAGTACTACCGGCACAATGTATACTTTATTCATTTTCCAGATTCTAATAATCTCTTCTTTGAGTTCTGTGTATTTATGTATTTTTTCTGTTATGGTTTTTTGAACGTTATGGGTGTTTGGTATAGCAATATCAATTAAATAAACGATTTTTCCGATTTTGTCAGTTACTGTAATATCCGGTCGGTTATAGTGAATAGTTTTGTCAGTTAGTATGGCTCTATCGAAGTATATTTTGTGTGTGGAACTCTCCAGCACAGGTTTGGGTTCATATTGATAGTAAGGTTTGACTGTGTTGTCTAGAAGTTTGTGTTTAATGGCTAGTTTTTGGTGTATAATGTGAGCAACCTGATTGTGTCGGTGTGTGTAATCTGTTTGAGTGAGAGTTGGGCATGCGCCGGTTATATGCTGTATTGTTTCTGGGTGACGATGGCATTTCCTACATTTGTCGTTCTGTAAATTTCTATCTTTAATAATATGTTTTCTGTAATTTTTTGTGTTTATAACCTGATCTTGTATAGCGATCATAAAACCTTCGGTTTCTGGGAATAAGTAACCTACTTTAAGCCATTTATTAGAACCCTCAGAATCTACGTGTTCTTGCTCAAGGTCATGTATGTGTCTGCCGTGTAGTTCTTTTGCTTTCCACTTAATTAATTTTTGGTTTTCGTGATCCTGACGTGTAGGGTATTCTAATTCTTTATTTAATAAGTTAAGAGGTGTGTAATTATTATCCATATTAGTTATTGCTTCATGAATCTCACTCGAGCGTGTCTTTTCCAAGAAAAATGATCTCAAAGTATTTAATTGTTTTTCCCATAGTATTTTAAGATCAATTAAACCTCTACCACCGTTTTGCCTTTTGATCGATATTCTTTCTATTGCTGACTTAGGATGTAAATAGTTATGTTTTGTTAATGTAGTACGGGTTCTGATTTCAAGTTTGTAAATGTCGGTCTTGGTCCATTTAATTACACCGAACGAGTATGTTAAAACTGGTATTGCATATGTATTTATTGCTTTAAATAGATTTTTTGAGTGAAGTTGCTTTTTGCATAAAAGATTAAGTCTGCGTATGTATTCTGCTGTTAGCATCTTTTTTATTTGGATATGGTTTACTTTTTTGGATTCATGAATTCCTAGATATTTATAGGTGTCGGATGGTTCCATTTGCTCAAATCTATTGGGATCTAATGTTTCACTGTCAGATCTTGTTACTTTACCTTTACATATGTGGAGTGTGCGGCACTTATCTAAACCAAACGTCATCATTATGTCAGAACTAAATTGTGTTGTTCTGTCTAATAGTATCGCTAGATCACGTTCTGACTTTGAGAATAATTTGATGTCATCCATATATAACAAATGAGTCAGTGATGTTGTTGGTGTTAATTTGTATCCAGAAGAAGTGTTATTAAGAATATTAGAGAGAGGGTTTAAAGCAAGACAGAACCATAAAGGGCTTAACGAGTCTCCCTGAAAGATGCCATTTCTGATTGGCACTTCATCTGTATGTATGGTGGTGGTACTATTTGATAAATGAAGTGTGGTCCTCCATTCAGCCATAGCACCTCTCAGGAATGATATTATATTGGGGTCGATTTTGTACATCTGAAGAACTTTTAATAACCAGGAATGAGGTATGCTGTCAAAAGCCTTTTTATAGTCAATATATGTGATATGCAAATTAAGTTTTTTAGTATCAGCGTGTTTAAGAACTGTTGTGTCTATAATGAGTTGTTCCTTACACCCTTGATGGTTCCGCCTGCATCCCTTTTGCTCTTCGGCTAAAATGTTGTACTGTGTTAGGTGGTTGTTGATTCTACGAGTAATACAGGCTGTTATTAATTTATATAGTGTTGGAAGACACGTAATTGGGCGATACTGTGATGGATTTTTAGTATCATTACCTTTAGGAAGCATGTATGTGATTCCTTTTGTTACAAATTTTGGTAGATTTTGGTGTTCTTTAATTAGGTCTGTTACAATTTTTGCTAAAATGTGATGGAGAGTAAAAAACTTTTTATACCAAAAATTGTGAATGCTATCTACTCCTGCAGCTTTCCAATTTTTCATTTTCTTAGTTACATCGGTAATTTCTTCAGCCGTTAAATCATCCAATTCCATGTTATTAATATCTGCCCACCTACGTTCTTCCTCTTGAATCCACACAGCACTAACATTATGTTCTATTTGCCTCGTCCATATATCGCCCCAGTAATTTTTAAGCTCATTTGGTTGTGGTAAGTCATTATTATTAGAAGTCTGGTTATCTGATTTTAATGTCCTGTAGAATTCTTTCTCGTTCTTGTTGAAAAGCTTGTTGTCTTCTTTTCTATTTAAGGCCTTCTTATATCTCGCTAGCCGTTGTGACTTTAGAGCGAGTTTTTGTTTCAGGGTGTCTAAGAATTCTTCTGGTTTTCTGTTATTTTGTTCGTGTATTGAATGAACTTTATATTTCTTAAATATATCTTCTATCTTAATTAGCAGATTCCTCGTCCGGTTACCTCTTGTATACTGAGTAAGCCTACCTATCTCAGACCTTAATTTGCTTATGTCCCCTTCTAGTCGTATCTGCCAGTGTGGCTTCTGTGGTTTAAAGCGCCTACCGTGTGGTTCCATGTTGTCTTTAATTTTATAACCTATATTTTCACTGATAACTAAAGCACTACAGTATATAAGTGTGTGTATGTGACTGACGTCGGAATCTATTGAACAATAGTTACTTAAAATGCGATTGTTAAAAACGCCTACATATTCATAGAGTTCTTTATTTTCCTTAAGTCGCGGAAGTCTCGGCCTTAATGAAGGGTCTGTGCCTGTGAACTTTGTAAGCGCTGAATCAAGTTGATCTTTGATTTTTTGCGTTTCTAGGTCTGAGAACGGTGTGTGTGTGATAAGTTCTTGGTGTAATTCTTGTATGTGTGATGATGTGATATGCATTTGCGTCTGTGTAGAAACATGAGATAGACATGGAGTAGAGAGTGTAAGATTGGCTGACTGACTTTCTAGTAGTGGTGGATTTAGTGATAATGTAGATTGTGTGAGTGAATTTTGTGCATATGAAGCTACTCTTATATCTGAAGCAAAAGAGCTTTGTGTGTTATCGTTAATACTATGTGGGATTGGGTTTTCACTCTCTTCTCTTTCAAGCTGCTCAGCAACTTCTTTTTTTAGTTGTTCTATAACATCGTCAGCCAGTAATTTATTCCTAAGTATCGCCCTCCTTTGGTCACCTATTCTTTGTGATGATACAGTTAAGTCCGGATATTGTGCCACAAATCGGTCGTACAATTTTTTGCAATGCATGGTTCTTTCTGTTTCTAATTTAGTAATATAGAAGTATGTGCGCATGATAAATAGGTTCATCTCATCGCTCCATTTCATGCGCACCCTGGGTTTTCCGGCTTTGGTGGTCACAGGTTGAGTGGCTGGTGCCTCCTGTGAAACATCGTCGGCCGGTGTAGTTGCTCTGCTGCAACTACTCCTACTGCTCCTACTATCCTCGCTTCGCTCTACTCCGGCTGTAGTCCTTGAGGACATTCCCCTACCCCCCGCGTCCCCGACTCCCGCCCAGCCGCCCAGCTGGGAGTCACTGGCTAGCATTCTGTCACGTCCGGCGCCAGCTACAGACGTGCCCCGGCGGCCCTCGGGCAGCGGCCCCATACGTATTTTCCTATTACGACTCTCCATATTAACGGGTTTACCATGTCCTTGTTAGCCGCTAAGTTTCGATAGTAGCGTTGCCCGCCCCTCACGTGTGTCAGGTGGTCGACTCGGGCGTAAGGTTGGATTTTGAGGGGCTTATTATACTTATTATTGTGTTATTAATTCAAAAGCAAAGCCATTACAATCAAGACCTTTTGCTCTTAAAGCGATCATAATACGAATACCTGACCTTTCAATACGCAGAGAACAACGTGATGTCTTATTAAACATAATTTTATCGGTGTATTTTTTGCCTATACGCTTCTTGTGCGACAAGGTCTTCGAGTCCCAGCATTGGGAATTTACGAGTATATGGTACGAGTTTGGTGGCGATTCAGAAGCACACACGAGACTAAACTAAAGAAGCCCCGTCTCTTTTCATCTTAGGTGGCCAGAAAGAGACGGCATGTTCTGAACCACATACAAAACAACTAAAATCACGTCAAATATGGAATGTGCAGGCAGTTTTAGAGGTGATACAAGTGAGTGCCGTCTAAAGTCGCCTATATTTTCTACATTTGACGTGATTTTAGTTGTTTTGACTATGGTGCAGAACGTGCCGTCTCTTTCTGGCCACCTAAGATGAAAAGAGACGGGGCTTCTTTAAATTTAGTTTAGTCGTGTGTGCCGCTGAATCGCCACCATTATATTGAGTTTTTTACGCTTTGTGTTATGAAGTTTATTTTTTTAATAGATTATGTACAGCTAGGCATTTGACCAGCATGGTGCGTAGCTACAACAAGAAGCGACACTCTGGAAAGCAAGCCTAGTCTGGAATAACTGGATTTCAAGAAGGCTGCCGGAACACACTGTTAGGTGCTTGGTGACAGATTTTGTATCTTGAGGCGAGCACTAGAGAATACTCTACCACCATGCAAACATATTAGGTAAACATAGGTGCTTTTATTAACCTTGCAATGCTAGTATGTACGAGTACATAAAATAACTTTGGGTGAAATGTTGGATGCTAAATTACACCGACTTTCCGTTGTTAGATAGATTTCAATTTTCGTATTTTTGGTTACAATACATTTATACACGTTACTTTTTAATTGTTCTGATGATGAAGAAGGAAGACGGCCAAAAGAAACTAAACATGATACACCCATCGAATTCGGGCTCATCTAATTGAATGAATGAATGAATGAATGTTGTATATTTTCCAATAAGTCACAAAGATATTACACTTCACTTCTACATTTAAAATTAATTTGTTAAATAGATTGTAATGTAACTTATCTACAAGTAACTAACAAGTAATTTTATGCTGCGATATACGTTTGTTTCTAAATAATGAATACAACATTTTATAATCAACACATTTTTTAGTTTAGAAATAATTATAGACAAATTTTTCTGCTTGTTTGTACAGAATAATATAAATAACAACTACTATAACAACAGGAAAAATAGGACACTTGAGAAGGACATGTTTTATAGCATGTCGTGACCTTTTTTCGTCCTAAGGAGGGTCTCAGCACATAAAGGACTCGTTGGCAAACTTATGAATAATTTCTAAAATTCAAGGAGATATGAGTCAGCTACCGTTCGTAAGTTTACGGACGCTACGGAGCTACGGTGTGCTTTTTATCACTTTATTTAGAAATATGAACTTGGCATGTTCCCGAGAGGACTTAAAAATTTATCACCCTGTGAAATAAGATACTAAGCTTATAATTTGAAGGAACTTGCTAGTCTTGGGACTTACATATTGAAAGATATTTTAGCTTAAAATTAACCTCATGCGTTCTTATATATGATTTCATATGTTTCGAAAATATTAAATAATATTTAATATTGTTAACATGTAGTATATTTATTTAATACCATGTTTAATATATAATGATAAAATTAGTACCTAAATATTTACAAAGTTTAGTAGTATTGAGTTTCCTATACTACAAAATGAAAAGCTCGTAAAAATGTAATTTTAATACTGAATTTTAGTAATTACAGTGTAGGAATACCATTATTTGCCTATGTATTTATAGACTCTAAATATAGCGCCACCACGGTTCTTACCTGACCTCGAATGAAACACAATACGTGGTTATACATTATTCACACATACAGCTGTAGAGTCCGATAATACCTTCTAAAGACGTGTGGTATCTAGTCTGTAAAAAAGACTAAAGGCGTCATAAGAGGAGGCAGGAAGCTGCCACAATGAAATTATATTGTCCGTGTTTTAATTCATGTAAGCAATTTTTATTCTAATAAATTAATGAGGTGAATATAGTTGAATTTGTATTTTTTTAAATTAAGTTAAAAATAATAAAATAATTGGAAGAAGCCAGTTTTCCGTCTTCAATTTCAAAACTACTCAACCGATTTCGATATAATTTACTCGTATATGAGGCCATTTGGATAGTACTAACTATCATTTCCAATTAAAAGATGCCATGCTCTTATTATAACTGCATTATTATGAATATCAAATGAAAGGCCTTAAAAAGTGGAATACACTATGATGAAATACAAATGATCAAGCAGCCTTTAAGTCAAGTCAGACGTCTTCGGGCGGTTTGAAAACTCTCGACACCAGAGCTTGGCAACTTAGCTCTTAAGAAAAAGAATAAGATACCAAGATAGCCGTGATCAAACAATGGAGCAAGGGGTTTCTAAACGTTTTTTTAATACCAAGGGCTTTCTGTATATTTATTTTATAAAAGTTGAATTCTATAGTTATAGTTCTACCTCAACGCACAACAAATAAATTATATTAAATCAGTAGACACTTCAATAAATATAATTTTACTCTCGATTAATTTTGTCCGAGTTTGTTTTGGCTTCTCTTACAGCTAAAAACATCTATGCTACTCAATCACATCTCAAAAAAAACATTAAAATCTTATTCACGTAGGTAAAACCAACTTCTCTGAAAGTTCATGCCCAAAAATGTTTCACGCCATCTTTACGCTGACCATAGCTTCGAAAGTTTCACTCCCCGAGGAATAATCAATGTGGAAACTTTTGAAGGGAAATGTATCGGCCTCATGTTATAATTATGAAAGTTTAACAACTCAAAGTTTCATGAGAACAGCTGATGAATTATTGAAATACTTTTAAAAGTCTAGTAATTGGTTTAAAAAGACATTTTTTTTTATATTATTTATTTATTATTTGTATAATGAGATAATTTAATTACATATCATAAAGATATAATTTGATTCCCACCAAGCAGTTGTGATGACATTATTAGAAAATTGCTCAAAGTATGATATTGACGCAAATCTTTTAAGTTTAGCTTAAGTTGATCTCTTAATAACATTTTTAAGTTTCGCAAACTCATGAATTCAGAAAAAATAAATACATGTTTCTTTAAATAAAATCATCTAATATGTTATTACAAACAAACCAATGTTTTAAAGACACTTGTCTTTTACGATTTCATAATTTTTCAAACACAATTATAAATTCAAACTTAATCTGCAATATATACGAGTATGTATAAAAGTGATTCGCCTAAATTTTCCGTAACGAAATATAAATTCGTATTATATTGAACTCCGGCTAAACATTTTACGACGCAACTAATTCGTAATTAGTAGCGCAAATTTTATGATCCAGAAACCTATAAACAGGAAATTGTGTTGAAAATTTGTTTGCGCATTATAATTTTACGCTTGTTGAACTTTAATATTAAACGCGTGTTATTTTCATTTAAAATACAATAAGGACAGTTACTTTTGAGAGTTTTGACAACACAAGTATACTGGTGGTCCAAGATCCACCAGTATACTTGTGTTTATTCCTAATGTATGTCTTATAAGAGCATGCTTGCAAGTAGGAAATCTTGAAATACTACGAAAGAATCAAGAATAACAATTAGTTTTTATTACAAAATACATAGGCATTTCCTTACAGTAAGAAAAAAATAAGAATATAATTATATATGATGTCTAGACTAGATATCAGCAACCTACTTTATGTAATGACTGTCTCGATTTATTGCAAATTCTTGTCGAAATTGCCATTATACATATATTTAAGGGTCAAGAATTTTCTTGATTTAAATCTCTTGTAACTCCATAAGGGATGGAGGGTAGGGTTGAAGAACATTTCTATCGCCATTTCGTTGACTGCCCAATTCTATGGGTTGCAAAAGGAAAATGTGATAACCCTATTTTCAGTCCAACGAAACGTAAAATTGAAATGGACACAAGTCGTCGTGTCGGATCTTTATCAATACATATAATAAAAATATAGGACTGTAAAAATTGAGTGTCTGAATATACAGGCACTTTCCAAAAAATAACTGATAAAAGGCATTAAGAAAAAGTAACTGATATAAAAAAAATAAACTCTGTCTCTCTATTTGTCTGTCTGTCTGGTACGTTATAACTTCGAAACTACACGACGGATTTGAACGCAGTTTTGATTGCTGGATTACATATAATTAAACGAAACTTTGTTTCGTTAAAATCGGTTATGGGAAAAAGAAGTTATGGTCAGTTAAAAATTCACTCCAAGCCCCGCTTCAAAACTTTTTAACAAAGTTAAATTACATAAACGTATTTAAGAATACACTAATATTATAAATGCGAAAGTTTGTGTATGTACGTAAAAAACATACTCATTTAGTTTATGTTTTTTTATTTCTGCACGCTCAAACGTCTGAACGGATTTCGTTGAAATTTCCTACAGACTTAGTTTAGACTCTAGATAAAAGAGATAAGAAGCAAATTCGTTACATAGGCTTCCTATAGCCTTTGGAATAACGTGGGTGGCACCGCGAGGCGTATCTAGTAGTAAATATATGAGACGAGTTAAACAGAAATCTACTTTACTTTGTGATAATAAGGTTTATTATTCAGTGGTTAGCCGTAGTTAGAAGTCCATTATGGTACTCTGAGGGTTCTAATGAGTTGGAATTATTGATATGTGTAACTGCTTTCTAACTTTCAACCAATATATAATTATCTACGCTTTTCTTCGTTAATGGCAGTGTATTAAAAGCTTAAAATAGACATTTGTGTCGAAAGAAAATAGATACATGGACCTATTAATATAATATTAAATCTAAATAATTGGAAATACAATATTAAATTAATTTTATATTAGATTTACATTAAGTAATATTGAATTTGTATATATGATTATATTATAAAAACGCCATTTAATAACTTTTTATTTATTTATTTATTGTAAATTATATTATTTTGAAAGATAATATACTATTAATTAGTTGGGTTACCTTCCAAATGTATTCATGTGAAATTAAAAATAAAGAAATACTTTGTTGAAGTAAAGTTTTTTGTAAGTTGTTTTTCGTGCAAAATGGGTACCATCAGGACCCATATTTTACTGTCATCCATTTATCTGTGTGTTTGTTTGTCTATTCATCTGTACAAAGCAGCTCATGGATACGTAATAGCTGGACAGTCGCAATGTTCATAGATGATATTTTTCTGTTGCTGCTATAGCATAAGCAAGTACTATAATATTATGTTCCCACTGTTGGGGTTTTTGTGGTCTTCTTCAAGGTTAGGCCATAATCCACCACGCTGGCCAAGTGCAGGTTGGCGGATTACACACGTTTTAGGATATTGTGCTTCTCAGACATGTCCTTACGATATTTTCCTTCAGAGTAGGCGAGTGCGAATCCATACCTAACTTGAAAAACAAGTTATTGGTGTAGGGCTGGGGTTGAACCAGGGACAGATTGAGAAGCAGGCGGTTTACCACCTAATAGTAGTAGTAGTAAAATCTGAATTAAGGGGAGTTCCATGCAACAAATGTATAAACCCCCGAATTATTGTAGTTCTAACCGATGCCACTAGATGGCGCTGCAAGATCAACAGTAGTTTTCTGAATCACGGTTGCGAGAGTTTTTTCAACACATATCTTGGCAATGATAGAGTTGCGAACGACGGGAAGAGAATAAACTATGTTATCATTGTTTCTGACGTACATAAAGCGATCTTATGCCGACTCACACTTATTTTTTTTAATCTAAGAGATCTGAAAATATCTTTGGCCAGCCAATTGTACCACAAGAAAGAGATGATTAACTGCAATTTAATTGACATTAATTAGAAGACATCTTTAATGAGAAGACATCTAATTCCGACTAATCTCAGATGTGTACATTTATTAATGGGTACGATTTTCATATTATTATTAACGTCCCAGCTGTCTGTCGCTTCATTAAATATTCGACATTCATTTTACTTATTCATAAGATTCCGTCCCTACACATCTCTTTTGTTAAAGCGCAATCAATCGAAGCTATTGTCCTATCAACATACATTGTGGCTACAATATTATTTGCAACTTTACAATTGTATACTCTATTTTCTTGGTTATAAGGTAGAAAACTTACCAGCTGCTCTAATGAAACATCCAGGCGGGAAAAGCTTCATTTCCATATTATTGGAATGACGTCGAATGATAACAAGTGGCGCGTGAAAAATATCTACTGAAACGTAAACAATTTTGATTAATTCAAATTTAATATTATGTAGTTACATATATTATGTAGGTATGTGCTTACTAGATCAAACTTCAGATTATTACCTTCCTAATATTTCGACTACCAAGCAAACAAATACACAAACAAAATGAAATAAATAGAAACAAATTTAAATATTAATTTCTATAAATATTTGACCATTGATTAGTGGTTTTGCAAACGTAACCAAAGTAAAATCACTACATACAAAAAGCATATTTTTAATTAATTTTTAAAATTATTTCCAATGAGTGAAAAAAAAAATCTTAAATTATATTTCAAAATAGAAAAGTCAAAGGAGAAAGGAAACAGACTTTTCAGTCGATAAAACCAAACAATTTGTTGAAGCACTTCCCAAGCATGAGAAGTTTCTAGCAAAGTTTCCTTTCAGAAAATTTTCCAATACGAGCAAAGTTCAAAGAAATATTGTTGTAGATTTAGTTGCTGTATGATATTTATTTCCTTTAAGGCTGACACTTAGATAACTTAGTTTTCTTTAACAACGTACCTACTGTGTCATCAATTTTAAAATTTTAAAACACATTTTAAAGTTTAACATTTTTTCTATTAATAGAAAATACACATATTACTCGTGTGATCTGTCTGTTCTCGTAGACACTTGAAATTTTTACAACATATTATATGATGATCGCGTCAGACACCTAAGTTAGCCGAACGACAGGCGCTATATTTAAATTGCTTTGTAATCTCCTTACAATGTAGTAAACAGAACCTAATTCCCGTTATCAGTAACCGTTCGTTTTGTGTAAGCGAAGGTAAATCACGCAGAAGATCGATTTCGCTTGATCAGTAGATAAAAAGCCAATTTAAACCAAGCTCTCCATTTATGAACCGTCAATTATACGACGAACCGAAATCTTCTCTTGATAGCCAATTTCTTAAGATGTTTGATAAAATTCGTAAAAATACTAAAGAAAGTATAAGTGAGTGTGGTAGGAAAACGTGTGCTTTTCGATCTGACGGCCCTTGGTTCGATCCCGAATCTACACCAATGACTTGTTTCTCAAGGATTCATATGACTGTGTGGATTTGCGAACACTTTATGGTGAACGAAAATATTGTGACGATTCTGACATGTTTGAAGATTACAATGTAGATTATGGCTTATGTCTCTTTTCTCGTGAGAAAAGGCCCCGAGTCCCAGCAGTAGGAACGAATACTAAGCTGTGCTATTTAGATAGATAGATAGATAAATTCTTTATTGGACACATAAATAAAAAAGACACAGTATAAGACAATAAACTTAAAATTAGTGTGCCACAATTGGCGGCCTTATCGCTTAAAGCTATCTCTTCCAGGCAACCTTTGGATGGAAAGGAATTTATAAACAACTAAAGAAGGACGTAGTGTACAATAAAGAATAATAAAAAAACATACATATAATATTAATAATACAAGATATAACCTAATACATATATTTACGAAGAAAATAGTTTGAAAAGTAAGATATAAAATTTGTATATCATTGTCACTTCTACCTCAAATGTCAAAATTAATCAAGGCGTTTAGGCATCACGGACACGAATAATTATCATACATAGTACAAACTGTAATCAATAGCACATGTAAAGACATTTGAAATAAACATACATAGACATCTCACACAGTCGGGTAATAAGCGACATCAACCAAACAAATACAATGTCACTAACCAGGCAAAAACACAAGGCTTCGGCGCTTAGAAGGTCGTAACTTTAATTAAATTACTCCGTTAGGGGCCAGCTAAGTAAATTAAAATGCTGAGCGCGTCAATACTCCGACCTACATACACTGATGTTTCATTGTTTTACAGAATCTACAACATTGTTACGGCCAGTATTCTTTTGTTTAGAAACAAAAGATTCTTTCTTTTACACTCCTAGCCTTATTTTGTTTTCACTTTGCAACTGGGATGGCATCTCACTTTCTTCATACTTTATGCTTCAATCATGTTTAAATAACTCAAATGCAAATTTTAGTAATAATGTAGGTATATAGTTTTTAGCAGATGCAATTTTTTTAACAAAATTAGCAAGTTTAGCATTCAAGATCTTACTATTAAGTACGAGTAATTTAACTAAGTTTTAAATCTAAGCCTTGTCAGATTTAAAACTTAGTTATATCACTGAAACCCAAAATTCCAACAAAAATAATAAGTTTCTGTAGTAAATAGTGTTAGTACGGAAAAATAACGTTAATTTATTTAAAAAAAAATTATGATAAAGAAGCTTGGGCTTGATTGCAACTCATCGTGATGTTGCAGTCAAAGATGAAGCGCGCTTGCCCATAAAAAACCGATTCACTCTTATATTAGCTTAAAGACAGTGAGGTTATAATTCAGAAGAAACAGAGATTCTAGCATAGAGTACCACAGTTTAATACAATATTGTGAATGTAATTACTGAGTAATTTAATTAACCTAACCCAACACGACGTAGACACATAATGTTGTTAAGATGGTGTGAAACGTGAGGAAACGTCGGATCGCGTTACGACAAATTGAAAAGTTTTTGCGTCGTCTTTTTGTTTGCTCTCGGGGCGGAAATCCCAGGAAAGAAATCTTATGAAATATACAAGGTACCTAGAGATTTGGTGTAGACGATATTTTGTAGACATATACGTAGATACTAGCGATGCGCGACTGTGAATGATTCCACTCGAATTATTCGACTTTATAAATAATTCGACTCATTCGAATGATCTCCGGAAAAAATACACTCAAAATTATACTACATTAGTTACTACTTGAGCCGACTCCACTCCAACGATTCATTGATATTTCATTCATTTGAAACTAACAAGTGCCATTGACAAGATTCGCTAACAATCGAGTCAAAACGCCATTAGTAACTAATTAGTAGTCATCATTCGATTATTAACATTAGTATATTACTAATATTCAAGTCGAACGTGTTTATTAGTAGTTGTAGATAATTCGACTGGTCAGATTATTCGCAGTCGCGCATCTCTAGTAGATACATTACGCGCTTCTTCTTCGTCTTCGTCTAAGCTAAGTGCCCAAGCTCTGGTGTCGAGGGTTTTCAAGCCGCCAAGAGGCCTTTGACTTGTCTTAACGACTGCTTGTACTATAACTTACAGTTTGGACCATCTTTCATGCCTTGCGACTCAGATAAAGATGACATTTTTTTAAAGACAGTCATGGGCACCCACCCAATGATGTCCGCAGCGATTGTTGCTTAACCTCGATGATCGCGGCAGATCACCTTGATTAGCTGAGCTACAGGTGCTACGTATATTTCGTGCTTGGCTTGTTAGATACATATATAATTACGCTAACCACAGGTCTAACGTACCTTCTGTGTGTACCCATGATGATAAAGAATGTAAATCGGTGGTTGTTTGAGAAAGTATAGATTGTTTACCGTTAGCTGTTATAAGTTTTGATGTTCTGTAAACTATTCCAATTTCATTATAACAACAATAGGTACACCAGGTAATTAGCCTAGTCCTAACGAAATATATGGTACGTCAAACCACTCGTAGTTTGATTGCCAAGATACTATTAAAAAGATGGAAAAATAGAATGTTAGATAATTTCTCACAAGTTAATCCGAATTTGATACTTTTTACAAACATTATTATGTATTTTATAATAAATTGGTAAATCAGGTCAAGTTTAGATTCAGACAAAAAGTCGCACATATTATTATGTACGTTAGTGAATTTACTTGATTGCGTTAAGATTAACATAATGTTGTTGTTTCTAAATGTTAATGTGTACACTATATGAATAAATCAAAACAACAGAAAACTATTTTTTTTACTAAAAACTAAAAATTTTCTTTTCTAACTAACTACATCAAACTTTAGTGAAGATTATAATATGAATTGGATCTTAGCCTCCGATACAAAGAGACGCCACGGAAAACAGTGGGAACATACACTCACTTTTTGTCGATTTCGCCAAAGCCTATGATAGCAATTTTCTATTCCATTCTTCTTTTATTACTTCAATCATAATTCTATCATATTCCCTTGTTTTTTTTTTGTTACTGTTATAAATAATAACATCATTTGATTGTTTATTTTTATTGTTTTTTTTTTAACCAATACTTGTAATAACTCTGGGAGAGGCCATTGGTATTGAAACACAGTCTATGACTAAATCAACACCAAAGGTTTCATTTTAATTATGCATTTCTTACTTATGTCAACGAAGTATATTTATTTATTTACCTAGGCCAAAATTATTTACGACCCCCAAAGAGATCTGCACAAAGTCGACGCAGATCACGCAGAAGGAAGCTTACAAAGCAGCGAAAAATTCATATACCATTTATTTAGACTATTTTTTCAAGTCATAAATATTACATAAACATTAATAAACAAAAAGTAAAATAAAAAACTGTAGATGATGATGATGAATCTGTTAAATACAAGAGTAAGTGAGATAAAATTGACAGACTCGAGAGTCGTTTGCGTTCGTAATTGGATAGCTTGTTTGCGCATTTTATTACGTTTGAGGATGGAATTAGTTTGCTTTAGTGTGCGTCTCATTCGGCGTATTATTTGTACCTTATTTAAACATTGACAGTTGATGAAAGCAGATATATCTTTGTACCAGCTTCGCCTCGCTGTATTATCAGCGATAATCTGGGATAAAAGTAACCTATGTATTGACATAGGTTAGACCTTGTATTAACAAGGTCTAACCTATCTCCATAGTAAATCTCATCAAAATCGGCTTAGCTGTTGAAGCGTGAAGGAATAACATAGTTTTAGAAACTATTTGCTAATTCCACGGAAAACACAGCTGTTTTCGAGATAAAAAGTAAGATCTAAACCTATCTTCACACCAAATTTCATCAAAATTCGTTTTGTCATTTTAACGTGAAGAAGTAACAAACATACACACGTACACACAAACTTTCGTATTTATAATTATTGTAGGATTAGCAGTTGACGAGAGCAGATATAATTGTGTTTTTTATGAGAGAATCTGGTATTTATGGTCAATGAGTAATGCAAACTTTCCTTTTAACGGCGACTCTGGTTTTCAAAAATAACACTGTGGTAAAAAGTTAAGGTTTGGTTTTGATTTTTGTATGTTCCATTTTTTATAATCAATTACTAAGTTTAGGTTAAAGGGTGTTTTAAAAAAATACTGGTAGTCCTCCGATCGCTAGACTGACAGACCTTTTACGACTACGTTCGTAACATATTAAAATTTGATCAGGTATGTTCGAAATCCTAAATAGAACCTTTACATACGAATACGAACAAAAGAGAGGAAACTTTGCCAGTCGACGCAGAGGCGCATAAAAGATCTTTTAATAGACCACTCACCACAGCCAACAAGCACAGTGATTTTATAAACCACACTAGATAAAAGTACCTGAAAAGAAATAATTTTCTTTTTTGTAAGTAGTAATGATTAAGCGAATGAAGTTCGTAGTGACAAAAATTTATCTAAAGACTCGAGAGGCCCCGATTACGACATCGCACCGCTAAATTCGACGGAGTGGCTGAATTAGGGTAATTTTGTTTTTACTGCGCCTCTAGTCATCTTCCAGGTTTATTTTATCGGCGATTTGGGGTCTGGAGTTTACAAAGGAAAGTGGTTAATGATTCTTTAATAAAGGTTTAAGGAAAAGACTAGAATTTTAATGATATTTTTGCTTAAATGAGAGTTAAAACGTTTCCCTGTTAACGCGTTTAATATATTTGACGGCATTGTTTAGGGTTACAATGTTTCACATGCGGATAAATAAGAACGACTTTAAAATTAAATAGCCTATTGCAATTTTTTTTCTATACCAATATTATAAAGAGGATAAGTTTGAATTTTTGTTTGTTTGACGCAAATTGGCTATGAAACTTCTAGACCGATTTGAAAAATTATTTCAACGTGTCGAGAAGCTACATTGTTCTTGAGTATCATAGGCTATATTTCGTTTCTCTTTGCAACTTAGATTATTTTATAGCCCTTGCGAAGCCGGGACTGGTTGCTAGTAATTAATAAATAGAATTTCTTTTGAAATTTTGTTAGATAGTAGTAGTAAATACTCAGACATACGTAAAAACATATATTCTTATATACAAGAAAGAAAGTCGTATTAGTTACACTTCTAATTACTCAAGATTCGGTCGCGTCGTTCGCTCAGTCTATAAAAGACCTCAATCTGGTACAAACTTCCAAATTATTACAGCTGCACATACGTAGTTATGACAAAGTAGTAAAAGAATTTCCGTCACACGAGCTTTTATGACAACGTAGTGGTACTAAATTATGAGCTGTAAAATAGCCATCTGTCGTTATTTCCCTTGGGAAAGAGCGCACATTTTCATAGCTGAAAATTGTATGGAAAATATCTTAACATTACATTATAACTATTGTATGGTGATATGGCATTTTCTAGTGTTTGCCTGGTTAGCAACCACTCTTTAGTTTGAAAATTTCGGTAATTACCCTCAGTGCATCTGGGCAGTCTCCTTGAGAGCCAATTATTCCAGACTAGGCAATCTCCAACTTAGCCTTAAATTCCTAGCTGTAAAAAGTAAAAAAATATATAATATATAAATTGTATCATGAAAATCTACCCACATCCTTACTACCTCTAATCATAGTTTTATAGACATTAGAGAATGGAAAAACTTTTTACGAGGGTTCTGAACCCTTTTTCAAGTAATCAGCTATAGGTATTTTTTATTCGAAACGGAAGGATTTCTTGCACGGATATAGTAGCCGTAAAAATACGAACGGACTAGAAAGGTCAACAGTTTCTTATATATTACTTGTATATTTTGTTTGTTGTCTTGAAAGTATTATTTCTTTCAAAAGGTGATGTTCCAAAATTATTATTACTTTAATCATATTGATACAATGCCAAACAACAAACAATGTAAGCAATCCATCTCAATAGTAGATTATCTTCTTCTCTTTCGTACGACTTTGGTGTCAAGTTTTGCCCATCCAAAGACTCCGCATCGAACGTTGCTTAACCTCGACGATCGCGTCAGATCACCTTATTTAACCGAGCTACAGGCGCTACATAAAATACTATTGACGACTGACTAGTTGATGACAAAACAGTTTTTTTTTTAACTTTATATTGCAGTCGCTTCAATTAATTTGTCAAGACAAAAGTACGTGTATAACAATTTTTTGTTAATATAATAGATGAACTTTACAATTACAATCTACGTCTTCATACCTATTATGGATATAAAAATAGTATCTAATTAAAAAACTCGGCGGTTCACCGAACTCTGATTTATTTAATCTTTGGTCTTACATACCTTTCAAATTAATTTACTGGTCCAAATGACAATACTGTAAACGGTAGATTTAGGTAATAAGTTATCAGCTAAACTTGTTTTCTTTTAATTACAAATGCAATAATGTTTAAGAGTGTGCCATTATATGTGACAGGTTAATGCCAGCGGTTTTGTTCGTCAGACCCAAAAAGTGCTAAATTAAAAAAAATATATGTGTTATATATATGTTTATCAAGTTTATTCGATATAAAATTACTATTTTTATCCATGGCCTATCTTTATACCAAGTTTCATTAAGATCTGTTCATCCGTTTGGACATGAAGAACTAACAAACATACACACTTACAGAATAACTCACAAACTTTCGCGTTTATAATAAGTAGAAACCTTTACCTAAAAAAAATACTGACTCAATACAGCTCATAGACAGTACATAATAGTATATGACTTACAGACCTAAAGTACATTTTGGGTTTAACAAATTATTTTAATGGACTTGAGAATTTGGTAACGGTGATGATTTTATTATTGTCTCATCACTTTCTTTAATTGTTCTTCTCTCTTCTAAATATGTAGGCGCTTCTATACTTTTCTATCAATTACAGCATTTATTTAAATATTCCTTCATACTATATAAGCTATCAAATGTGACAAATAATATCCAAGTCAAGTACAGTTTTTGAAATGTAAAAATGATTACGTGGGTTTTTGTGTTGTTATTAGTAGCAATAGTATACTTTTATTTCTCTCGAAATTTCGATTACTGGCAAGAACGAGGAGTGAAACACGTAAAACCAACGTGGCTCTTTGGAAACAACTTAAGAGGATTTCTCATGCAACAGAGCATGACTCAAGCTGGAGTTGAAACCTATAATAAGTTTCCCAACGAAAAAGTAGTTGGATACTTCCGATCGGTCAATCCAGAACTTGTCATCAGGGATCCTGAAATAGCTAAACGAATACTAACAACGGATTTTAAATATTTCTTCTATCGAGGATTTTTGCCACACAAAAGTGAGTTTGAGCCCATGATGCGAAACTTGTTCTTCGTGGAAGGCGATTTGTGGAGACTTCTACGACAACGTATGACACCGGCGTTCACAAGTGGCAAGCTGAAAGCTATGTTTCCTCTGATTGTCGAACGAGCAGAACGACTGCAAGGAATAGCCCTTAATTCTGCTGCAGAGGAGAAACCTTTAGACGCCCGTGAACTCATGGCACGTTACACCACTGATTTCATTGGTGCTTGTGGCTTCGGACTCGATGCTGACTCCCTAAACGATGAAGACTCGGAATTCAGAAAACTAGGCGTTAAAATTTACACCGTTAAACTTATGGACGCTATCAAATTTATTTTATTGGAAATGTTTCCCAACAATCCGCTGTTCAAGAAATTTCAATTCTTGCACAGAGTTGAAAAAGATATAAACAATCTTGTTGAAGATATTTTACGTCAGAGGAACTATCAACCATCTGAGAGGAACGATTTCATTGACTTAATGCTTCAGTGTCAGAAAAAAGGAGAGATGGTCTCTGAATCACTAGTCAATTTTAAACCAGATGGAACTCCTGAATTGACAAAGGCCGAATTGACTCAGGGGCTGATTTCTGCTCAGGTGTTTGTATTTTTTGCCGCTGGGTTTGAAACGTCGTCATCAGCAACTAGTTTTACTTTACATCAACTTGCCTTCAATCCAGAAGTGCAGCAAAAAGTTCAGGAAAATATCGATAGAGTGCTAAAAAAATACAATGGGAAGCTCAGCTATGATGCTGTTAAAGAAATGTCTTACCTTGATTGGACTTTTAAAGAAGGTATGCGAATGTTTCCCTCTCTTGGATTCTTGTACCGGGAATGTGCGCGGAAATACACATTTGAGCAATTCGGATTCTCGATTGATAAAGGAGTGACTGTTTTGATTCCTCTTCAAGCTATGCACAATGATCCTAAATACTTCCCAGACCCTGAGAAATTCCGTCCAGAGAGATTTGATCCTAATTTGCATAGCACTGAAGCACACAAATTCGTGTACATGCCTTTCGGAGAAGGTCCTCGAGGATGCATTGGTATGTCCTCGTTAATTATTATCTACAAAAAATTGTCTTACAGTTCTAAAGAAACATATCTAATATATATAATTATAAAATTTGATGCCAGTTACATATAAAATATTTGCTTCATACATTTTCGATATAGTTCTAGAATTGCTTAATTATTAAACATTTATTTATTATCATTAGGTGCCCGATTAGGCCTGATGCAATCTCTGGCTGGTCTGGCTGCAGTATTATCAAAATTCACAGTGGAACCTGCACCAAACACTCTTCGTCATCCAATCGTCGAGCCCAAGTCTGATATAGTGCAAGCAATCAAAGGCGGCCTCCCACTAATGTTTAGAGAAAGAATCAAGACACAATTGACAAAATAAATTTAACAATAGAGTTAGATTAGCTATATAGACATCTTGAACTTTAGTAGTTATCTATACCAATATTATAAAGAGGAAAATTTTGATTGTATATTTGTTTGACGCAAATAGGCTCCGAAACTATTGAACCGATTTGAATTATTTCACCGTTGGGAAGTTACATTATCCCAGAGTAACATAGGCTTTTTGTCTCTCTCTTGATTGGCTGCTAGTAGTTAGTAATGAAGATAGACTTGTTTCAAAAGAACGCGTGAAATAAAATTGGATAACGACTTTTTAAAGGATAAGCTTATCCACACACAAATAATTATTCAGGCACATCCGCAGTTATTTACGAGTTTGTTATTCTGTCACAATCGTTACGTTTATACTGGGCGTAGGAGTTTCCTTCCTGAATAATAAAATTGAAATTTTTGTAATACTCGCAGTCATTATAACTATTATAATAATGTACGTCAACCTTTGCCATTCGTTAATTATCTTCTTCTTTCTAATATATAACATTTCCATGTCTCAATGTTAAATGTTAGTCAAATGTTAGTTACCGTACTCCTTCGAAACGGTTTGACAAATTTTTAACAAATTTTATACGCGTATTCAGTAGGTCTGCGAATCGGCTACTATCTATTTTTCATACCCCTAAGTGAAAAGAGTTGTTAATTATTTTTTTATTTTTTTTTTAATATTTAGACGATATTTTTATTTTATATAATGACGAATTAAAAATACATATAATTCAGAAAATGTTCCTTTTTTATCACCAACCCCTAATTTTTAATGGCCATTTTAGTAATGATTTATTAAAAGACGTTTAAAATAAAAACCAACAATCAAAACGCCAATAATAATATATCAATAGTAAATATGTCTTAAAAACTTGTTGTTATTAAACCTATTATTATAACAAAATTGTTATTCGTTTATCTACTTAACTATTTGTTAATCTACTTAGTAGCTTTTATTAATAGACACTTTACAGTCATACGACTATTTATATTTTTAGCCTATGATTCAGCGTAGTGTAACATTTGAAAGTGCATCGTACTTGGTACATTAATAGCACTGACGGAAATGTCCACCGTGACACGAGAATTGAAGACAGATTAACATATTCGTAATTCTTATGTTTATTACCTAAAATGTACCTACAGCCTTGGCCAAAAGTATTAGGCACCCCCATATCACGTGCGCGCGCGCACACGTAAAGTAATAGTTATAATTACTTTTCTGTTAAGCAAAACATTTAGCAACAATATCAAAATAATGTTTAAAACAATAGATACGGGTTGTTAAAGATCTGTTAAAAGCTGTCCCATAAAAAGTGATTTGAGACCTTTTTGGAAAATTTTAAGAATACTTTTGTCAGTCTTGTTTCATTTCTCACGGTAATAAGAAGCAGTCGTCGTAAATTATAGACAGTAATTTTGTATATTTATGGAAATATTATTATAAATAATATTTTATTTTTATTTTGAGAGTAAGAATCACCTCTTTTGACTTCAAAAAACCTGAGTTAAATTTGACGATACGTGAATGAATTTCAAATTAATTTTCATTTAGTGTCACTTAAAATGTACACAGGGGCCGTACTTAAACAGTACATTATAAATATATGTACGCGGCTCTAGCTATCAAACTGGGTGTTTGCCCGTGTCCTAATGATTTTGTTCCTGATTGTGTACATATATAACATTTGTTTCAAAAATATGTTATTCATTTATGTTAATATTGGTTTTATACAGTTCACATATTAGAAACTAATACTGCAAGGGAAACTTATAAAACAAAAGTGCAAGGGTGCCCATTACGCTCGCTGCATTACCGCGCTGAATAGCTATGACCAACCTCTGCACCAAGAACGACCCGGAGCGAGAGTCACCGGTGATATTATTTATCCTAAGACCTAGCTCGTGGATTAGCTTAAAATTATTCTTAAAGTGTAGCGTAACATAGGCTTAGCCAAAATTAATTATAGCAAAATAATAAAATTGAAAAATAAGCTGGCTTCTCTCCTGCAATTAGACGGCCTACAAAGAAATTAAGAAGTGATTACTTATTATCTCTACATGACTATTACGCTTTTAACCTGTTTTTAAATCATAATGGGCGCTTAATGAATTAATGTCTAAAAGATATTCATTAGTAATGATGATATAATTAAACTAACAATAAAAGTTATCAAACTCCCTCTTAATTTCCTAAGCTATTAATAATGAAAATTGCTCGAAGTAATAATATGTAAAAATATTACACAGAGATAATGAGATCAGTAGAACCAATTATTAGTATTTTAGGCGTCGGAGTATTATATACTTGACGTGTCTGTAATGTTTTACAATCTTAAACACTCCAACAGCAAAATACCTAAATAGAATGAAAAAAAAATCTGTATTCAATTTAGTCAGAATAACTCGACTGTTTTCTTCTTCGCATAAGCTAGGTTGCCAAGCTCAGATGTTGCGACTTATAAATTAATGCCGCTCAAAGGCCTGTAACTAAAGACTTACAAATTAAAATATCACCCTAACCACGGCAGCGCTCAAGAAAATACCACTTTTTGAATGACATGGTCATAATGACCCATCCAAAGACTGTCCGCATCGACCGACGCTTAACCTCGATGATCGTGTCAGATCACCTTAGTTAGCCAAGCTACAAGCGCTACGAAACTACAGTACCAGTCGTACTAGAGGAAACCATTATTACAAATGCAGTACTGTTATTACCACTGCTAATTCCACTCGTCGTTAGTAATGCAAATCTTAGCACTTTGTAATCAACTGTAGTGGAGACTAGGGTATATTATCCTTTGTAGTTATATAGTTATTTTCACAATAGAACGCAATAATTATACGAGCCGCGTTATTTGAATGCAATGTAATCTTGCTTTAATTTTATTTGATTTTTTAAATTAGATAGATAGATAGATAATTATTTATTGTACACAAATTTAAACTATCACTAAAGATAAAATAAAAACTAAGAACAAAAAATAGTGTGCCACAATTGGCGGCCTTATCGCTTAAAGCGATCTCTTCCAGACAACCTTTGGATAGAGAGGAGTTAATCAACAACTAATAATGGATGTAGTGTACAATAAAAAAATAATAAGTTACATATACTAAAAATAACAATTATTAAGTTGATGTTTTAGAAATCTCTGAAAATAGCAGTGTAAGTGTGTAAAAATAAAAATAAAAGTGGGAAATATAAAAACTCGAACGAAACTCGAAAATTTGACTCGAAAAGGAGTCCCTTAGTATATTATAATATGTTTATTACAATATAATCAACCGGTAAACAAAACAAGTAATGGCCATTTGTAAGACATGCCCAAAATCTTTAAATAATAAATAAATAAATGATTTTGGTAAACATCAATCTAAAAAAAAACTTAAAAAAAATAGTATTGTTAAAAAAAGTTTTAACCGTAAGCCATGCCTACTAAAAATAGCCTTCTACCGTAAATTATTTTTTTAAATCTAATAGTATAAAAAAGACAGCCAATGTTAATCATATGTGATTCCAGAAATAATTAATAAGCCTATCCACCAAGATCTTGTGAGTATTAATCTTATTACTTCCTTTGGCTTTTAATCTTCAACCTGCGAGGCCGTGATAAGAGGTCTTTTATTTCAAAAGAAAAAGGCATAAAGCACCAGAATATCTTTTTTTCTGTATATCGTCGAAAAACATAAAAAATTAACGTAACGTACGGAAATTTGGTCTCTATAGAAATATATTATAAACGTTATGTAATTTTAAACGTATTAATGAATAAGACTCTGAAAATAACAATGAGGAACTTTTGCGAAGATTTTTAAATAATAATTATTGATATTTTTAAATATAACTCTATATTTAAATCCTTGAATAACTAATAACTCACAACTGTTCATTTCTTTTTCAAATAATTAACATCAATATAATAAAAATTTGAGTAAAAAATTACCTATACATATTTTAATTTGATTTGTGGTAAATATCAATTTATCACAAATCATTTTAAATCGACGAGTAAATAACGCTGCAATAAATTTTCTTCTTTTCTCTAGGACCTAGCAGGAGAGATTTCAGTCGCTTCGGTCGCTCAGTTTAAAAAGAAAATGTAACATAAATATCATATTATAATAATCTAAACATTATGCTTACGTAATACAGACAGGATTCATTTTGTTGTCAAATACATGATATTGAAATTCCTAAAAGCTCATTTGAAAACATATTTACCCTCACTTTCCTCCCTTGAAGGCAATATTTGGACGGGATTCCAAGAAAGCGGTGGGGCGACAGCCAACATTTGAAATGAATGTTACACAGAAATAAAGATATAGTTAAAATGTGAACATTTACTTGAAATAAATTTGATAAAGCATGATCTTCTTCTTATTCGTATGAGCTAAGCGGAGAGTTTTAAAATCGTTTTAAATATCGCTCGAAAACCCGAAGTCGAAGTTGAAGATTAACGACTACACTAAAATCAACCTACAATTTAACGTGTCATCCAACCCACGGTAGCGCCAAGTAAGAAATTGCTATTTTTTTTTAACACTATAGACTTGCGAATGTTCAACCATCTTCGACTGTTGCATAGCTTTGACGAACGTATCAGATAACCTTAGCTAGCCGAGCTACAGATCATCGGTCATCTAATTATTTTTTATCAAAAACACTCTCAACTAAAACACCGTTCAAACAAAAAAAAACTTAGTCAAAATTGATTCATATCTTGGGGAGCTATGAGGTAACAAACAGATACACACTTTTAACACTCATACACATTAGTTAAAGCATCTTAATTAGATCTCAATAATATTATTTAAAGTATATTCACATGTACATTAACGAAGATTGAAATAACCAATACGATATTTAGCAACAAATACAAAGTCCGATGTCTGTTTTCTATCCCGACACGTTTTACGACGTATGCTATTATTTCTGTCTATGTCTCGTAAAGTGAGTGCATTTTATACGGACACTTGCTTTTACAACTCAGTGTAATGGTCTGTGTAGTGAAATGTACGAATTTACCGCAAATTTTTGAGATTTATTGCGCTCTCATAATTTTATGCTCGAAACGTGATTCAATGTGAGGATTTATTTACGACGCATCGTTTATAGAGTTACGTGCCGGATGCGTAAGGCACAAACCTTGCGCCGTGAAAATCCTTAAGAATAGCAGCCCACTATACGGTCCCACTGTTGGGCCTTGGCCCCTTCTCTCACGAGGAGAGAGATATAGATCATAATCTACCACGTTGGCCAAGCGAGGGTATGCGGATGACACCTGTCTTCTGATATTGTGGTCCTCACATGTTGGTATCCTCATGATGTTTTCGTTCACCAAGCTTAACTTGAAGGATCGAACCAGGAGTCGTCAGATGCGGGATTTCATCGTAAAAAAACGTCTGCTTTTCAATCAAACGGCCCCCGGTTTGATCTGGACCCTACACCAATGACTTGTCTTTCTATATATTTAGAGTTATTTGCACACACTTTACGGTGAAGGAACATTGTGAGGAAACCGGCACGTTTGAGGACTGCTGTATCCGAAGACGTGTGTCATTCGCCAATCCGCACTTGGCCAGTGTAGTGGATTACGGCCTATATCCCTCTCCTAGTGAGAGAAGGCCCTGAATCCCAGCAGTGGCAACGTATCTGGTTGCTTATACTTGTGATATTATTTTATACCTACATTTAATAGTAAACCTACTTCTACTAAAAGCATCTGGAGTGAACAGAGTCATTTCAAGTTGCATATAAACCTACAAATGTATGTATGTAAAGTAAGCACAGACGAGGCATTTCATAACTGAAACCAACATCTCTGACTTGGCTACATTTCCTAATATTAGAATACAACATTTACTGTGTATGTTTGTGTCTTAATAGAGTTTGTACATTATGAAACAGTATTTGAATATCTAAATTTAAAACTACATTTATATTCAAATAAAATGATTTAATTTTCTATTATTGTGTAGTTTTTTTCATGTAATTTCTTATTTTAGTGTAGACATTAAGCAATCCTACACTAAGCTTATACGAAGAAGAATAGGTAACTAAGTATAACAGATTTTTAATTAGTGGATGCACCGGCTCAATAGCTGGAATACTCGAACAGAGATTCAAATGCCAAATTCCAAACTATGTAAAAGGAATTCGAATAATTATTTGCATGAGCCAATTCCCCCCTCTAATTCGGACGACGTATTTAGGTCACAGCGGAGTCAATGTTAGGCATGGTAGGTAGATACGTAGTACCATACAAAAAATGTGGCTTCCGTTGATTGGAAAACCCCAACATGACGGCTTTAGGCTTGACCAGGGATCAGAATACTAGAGAGAATTGCTGATTCCCATACAAAGAAGCGTGGTGCGGAAGTTTGCCATATTTACCTATGAAACCTAGATGGCGCTGGAAATCTAGCGTGCAGCCTAGCTACTGCCAAATTCTGCAACGCACTGCAGTTGTATAGTGATATAACGATAGTAGATTGCGTGACCAGAGCCAAATGCCTAGTAAAATCTTAAGGCTTGGTATAAAAATATTTTTTTATTTTTTTTAAATTTCACGATTAAATAAACGTTAAAAATTCTTAGTTGCTAAAAACAGGCTTTAAACATTATTGATATAATGGCTTTCAAAGATCTAATAGACAGATCGCGTGCCGGCCTCGACATAGTTTACCAGTAGCAAACAGATACACCTCAACTACTTTTGAGACTGAAAATCATGATATTGTCTATAAAGATAACAAAACATGATTGTGTGCAGAATTAAAAAACACTATTCCTTTATGCAAATGATTAGGGCATAATCTTGAATTTAATTTTTTTTGTTATAAATAATAAATCAAATCAAATCATATTATATTTCTTGCAAAATAGGTACAATTGGTGTTATTACATTAAGTCCAATTAAACGGTACAAAATAGCTTAGAGCCCGACTAAAGAACCACCCTAAGCATATCTATTTTATTTTGGTACCAATCACATTTAGCAATATGAAATCAAACAGGTTTAAAAATATATTTAAGAATTTTTTAACCAGTTTTTTTTTCTAACTTACAAGTCTGATTGGTACCAAAATAAGTATTAATATTTTTTTAAATGTGTTATAGACGACTTTTGAGCTATTTGTTAAATATTATCCTTTACAATTTATAGTGAAAAAGCTGTAAAATCAAGACTCGTTTTTGCCTTAAGCCTTCTTTTCTACGTAAAACCACAGAATAATAACTTGTACTTCGTAGTAAAACGTATTTAATTTCTGGTTATAAAGTCTTTTGTTTGACTTAATTATACTAATGGGATATGTGTGAGATATGTGAGAGACAAATATGATATTAAAACTGTGTATTCTGTCACAGGGATGACATTATATTAAAACCCTGTATAAAATTAAATAGATAATAAAAAAACTTTGCGTTTACTCCAGTTGCGTAGGTGTTTATCAAACGTCAACTTCTATTCACAACATAGTGCTTATGCTTTATTGATTGACGGACAGCATGTCTTTGCTATTTAATAATCTACTACTGACTGCAGAGATGTTTAGTTAAGACTCTTTTTCACCGAGTTTAGCCGCGTCATATACATTTCAGCGAAGCGACTAACGCGCGACTGAAGACATTTCACGAAATAAATTAATATAGAATAACAATTGAGAGTTTCGAAATAGTGATCTCTAATAATTCTAGATAATATAATTAATTACAAAATAAAGTGAAATATGTTTTAATTTATTTATAACTTTCAGAAGCACCACAGATAAAAAAATATGAAAATGAGTATTTAAAAAAAATTGAGCTTCTTTAATGTAATCGTGTTTTAAACACAACTTGTATATTGAAAAAATTGTACACCTATCTTTCACGCAGGATATTCTAAAATATGCTTTTTGGTTCATAGCTATCACAAAAAACCTTTAGTACTCAGCAAATTTTTGTGATTACGGTTCAATCAGGCTTGCGCTCAGCTTAGCAGCTTGACATCTCTGCCTGTGACCTTAAGCTTTCGGTTAAGGAAAATATCGTCAAAAGCCATAATACGGTAGTAAAGTATTTTTTTGTGCTCTCCTGGCTAACTACTACCCTCAAGATGCAAATCTGTCGCTAGCGCCTAACGATATGTTTCGGCAGACTTTATAATATCCAGTTATTTCAGATATGATTCACCATCGACTAAACAGTCACTGTCTCGTTTAGTTACCCGCCTCGTTAGTCAAACACTAGCTAAAAAATGTAAAAAATATTGTAGACTATACAAATAGAAATGAGTACTTAGTCAAGTTATAAATTTTGATTAAAAAGACGAGTAGACAGACGAATGTGTAGTTAGACAAACTTTGTTCTATATATCTGTACTTTTAAACTAATTAATAACTATATGTTGGGAGAGTTAGTTACTTAATTAAATTTCAGGACCCTCAGCGAAGAGTCCTGTGCCAATCTAGTTCAGGTTTTGATTTGCTGTAATGTCGTTGACCCATCTTGTCGCTAATAATTTAATTAACTAAATTGGACTTATTTCGCTTAAACTCACTTGTCATGCTAATTTATCAAGATCTTCTCAATATTTGCATGAACAATTAATGTTCACACTTACTTAAAAAAAACGTTGGATATAGGTCCAACATTTTTTTAAAGCAATTGTGTAAAATATAATATATGCGAAAGATTGTGTGTATGTGTGTGTGTATGTTTGTTACTTCTTCACGATCAAACGGCTGCATCGATTGTGATGAAGTTTGGTTATGGGAATAGCTTAGATCTAGGCACATACAGGAGAATTTTATCCCGAAAACAATTACTTAAAAATCTATGTTACTCCTACCCACTCTAAAAGCTGGGCCGATTTTGATGAGATTTACTATGCAGATAGGTTACAATTAACCTAGAATTAACACATTACCTAGAATTAACACATATGCTACTTTTTATCCCAGACTAACTTCTTTTGTCCCGGATTATCGCGGGTAACACAACGGGGCACAGCTAAAATATAATATGTTCTTAGAATAACAGTTTACAAAATCTTCTCAATTTCTTCAAACATATCAATTCCCGGCGTAGGAGAGACGGTCTCAAGACGTTAATATCACGTGTCAATGCTCCTTATACGCGACTTCAATGCATTTAATATGTTCATTGAATATGCACACTTCTGCATCGCTGGAGTTTGAAAAGCTTAGCTAACGAGAAGTTATATATATTTTCTCGAATAGTTAAGAAAATAACGTTAAAAATAACAATCTTTTGCTCACGTTTTCACTCACCCCTGACGCAAAACGATGACGTGTTTGACGTCTGTTTGTGTGTGAGAGTGTCTGTCAGGGGTATAGTAAGAACGGTTAAACCGATTGATTTAATTTGTTAGGCAAGTTCTTACCTATGCTTGATGAAATCGGTCCATGGCTACCGCTAGGAAATGGCGGACCGCATAGTTTTCAACAGCCCCTCAATAAGGAAATGAAAGGATTTGACAAGTAGAATACTAACTTCTAATATATAACATTTTCATGTTATAATGTAAGTAACCGTACTCCGTCTGCGTATTCAGTAGGTCTGAGAATCGGCTACTATCTATTTTTGAAGGCAAAACAACGTATTATGATATAATTGCATTTCAAGATAGCCGGATCCTCAAAATGTTGCCTATATATTATATTTCTAAATATTGTTATTTTTACTCATTATTTCAACCCATATCTGATTATTCATTTTAGGTTTAATACACGTTGCAAATCTAATGCAATAAAAAACGATTTGAATTCCTGTGTCACTTTTGTCTGTTTATTTTTAATTTGAATTACTTTACGAAAAACCTTTCAAAAAGAAACACGTGAAATTACCACCTTTTTGTGTCAGAAGTAACTTATCACATTCATGTTGGTCTCAGGTAATATTTTACCTTTTTTATTTGCATCCATTTAAATTCTCTTCGCCAAGGTTCCCCTGGTTGCTTTGGGCCCGTGAAAGAATTTTTCAAGCAAAAAATATTCCTAAAGCTTTTCATACATTAGCATAATGTTCCCTTTGTGTTTTCATACGACTTCCGACTTATTAGAATTTATGAATTAAGTATTGTATGTGTCTAAGTAATTTATGGTGACATAAATTATAATTAAAGTAATATTTTTGGCACATGCCTATTTTTATTAAGTACAAGCTGCTCGACAGATGTACTCTTATCTTAACGATGATTATTTAACACGAAGTGGATAAATAAACATAAGTGTGTTTGTTAAACACAATAAATTTAATGTTTTATGATATACTCGTACAACATTTGAAAAAAAAAATCATCTGACAACAACAAACACAAGGCAGAAATAGTGAAATCGGTCCTGATGGATGTTGAGCGTTCTGCCTAGCTGCTGCAAAATCGCGCATAGCGCTGCATACGCATAGTGGTATAACGATAGTAGATTGCGTGACTCTAGTGAAGTCGTTTAAAAAATACGAATAGATGGCGTTGTACGATTTTCAATAACAGGTTATAGCGTCTATTATATTCATTAGTCTATGTCTCTGCACCAATGTATCTATTCTTGGTGAGCTCCGAATAACCACGAGGCTTTCCACTCTCTGCTAACAGCGAATTCTCAGATATTTTGAACGTGTCGCTCGAAGAAACCCTGATTGCCTCGAGAAGCTTGTGGTAGTTAGCCAAGTTGACGGAAAAAGAGCACGAGGTCGCTCTCCTACCCACTGGTCAGACCTCGTAAAGACGCTCACTGGTCTACCTATTGCCGAAGCTTTTAAGACCGCCGAGGACAGGAAACAGTGGAAGACCATTGTTAACCGAGTGATCGACACTCCGTATTAGACACGACCTTCAGTAATGAAGTTACGACTAAGAAGAGAGTCTATGTCTATATGTACCTTTAAAACCATATGTATAATAGACAAACATTTGCCAGCATTGATTGCCGACCATAGCTATTATGTTTAATATTTCATGAAGAACTGACATTGCAAGACGTAATAGCTATTGATTATATATAGACAAAGCGCTTCTATTCTTCAAAGCTTTAGCTACTTACTTCCATTGTGAAGATTGCTCAGAAAAAATGTGATTGTGTTACCAAATATCGATAGAGTTTTCCAGCCTAGCATTAACTAAGGATCTGTTATTTCAATTAATAATAATATAAAACTGGTGTAATTATATAATTTATTTAAAAAACTAACGAGGCCCTGTGGAAAAATGTCTGTTTTTCAATCAGACTATCACTTGATCGATCTCAGCCTTATATCACTGACTTGTTTTTCAAGTTGCACTTGCTTTTCGGTGAAGGAAAACATGGAGAGGAAACCGACATGTTTGAGGACCACAATTTCCCAAGATGTATGTGATCTGCAAACTTACTATTGACCAGCATTATGGATTATGAACTATATCTCTTTCCTTAAGAGAGAAGGCCCCCAGTACCAACAGTGGGATTGTATAGTGAGCTGCTTACGCTATGGAATGTTTATAATAAAATTGATTTTAAATTGCGTGTCAAAACAAGAATCAGGAAAGTATCACAATAACCGTTGTAAAATTATTGGATAAATTGAGATCGCGTGAATGAATGAAGCGTTTTTATAAAAATTTATTTCCCTTACGCTATCATAATTTTTGTAAATTTATCGCTGAGTGAAACTTCCTCAAATCAATTCCAAAACCGTATCCACCAAAACACAAGTATGCCGTATCTTGTTAAACTTTTAACGAAAGAAAACAGTTAAATAACTGTAATTTACATAAACTTTTTCCCGTAAAAGTGGATAACTTCTTTAGACACGCAAAAAGAAAGTTTGGAAACCTCCGATGCGTTTGCAATGTTTTATTTTTAGGGTTTCGTACCCAAGTGATACTAGCAGGACCCTACTAATTAGACACGACTGTTGATTTGTCTGTCTGTCGCCAAGCTACTCGCATAAACATCTCGTGAACCAAGAAATGAAAAGACAAGAGTGAATTTATAGAATACCAATAAAAGCTGTTTTTAGTGTAGTCTTTAGATTTGAGTATGGCTGCTGAGTTTGAGCTGAAATTCAAACAAACATTTATTCACATTTTCAGATTGGTTTGTGATTGTTTCCTATTATACTGTCATATCAATTATGACATATGATTAAAATATGTTATCAGATCTCATAAAATCCATAATATTAAATCTTAAGTACTATTCAGATCCATATGGGACTGCAATGATGGATGAGACTAGTTGGAATCCATTAGTAGATGCTTTGAATTGCCATATGGATGGATGCTCGTAATATAGTGAGTAAAACTACTTATATATGTTACAGTTAAGACCTTTTTTAGATATATCAGACAACAAGTTTTAACTGTAACATTTGTACTAGCTGAATTTAATTAATATACCATACTTTTACAAGCAAAACTACAAATTCTATAAACTGTAAACCTCGCAAACATATTCAACACTGTTAATTTAATATGAGTAATTCAACTTCAATGTAAAAAAGAGGAACTGCGCTATGTTTATCATAAGTAGCCCACTAAACCAGCCAGGACGCAGACGGGCGGATGATGATAATGATGACGATTTGTTTAAAAATATGACTTCTAACATCTAAAATCATGCTTAAAGATAAGTTAGGTTATTTCATTGAGATGCTACTTCTACTTATTTTTACCTAATAAAAGGTAAATTTTATTAGCTCCTGTCTTTCATTACGAGTCCTTAGGGTATATCTAATTAGATCTGGCAAAAGAAAAGGTTCAACTTCATACAATTCACGAAATACCGATACTAATTTTGGTCTAATTAATGTGGCAAAGCTCGTAAGTTTTACCGGAGGAAATTCTTGCTTAGAACATTAATTTTGCCTCTACACGGCTTAGTAAAGGCACATGCCGCTAAAACGGCTGCCGTCAAAATGACTAATGTGCCAAATTAAGCACTAAGCTTTAGCGTTTTAGAGGCAGGATTTTTCGGACTACTTATTGTTAGTTATTTGGTAAGTGAGAATAGTAATTTATTAAGGCATTCGTTTGTAAGTGACTGAATATCTCTTGGAATCTCTCGAAAGCTTGAATTTCATTTTTTTTTTTTCTAATACAATGAAATACTTTTATATTTATTGTAAATAAAAAATCTACTCGTAACACTGAAAATTATTTTCGAAAATAATTAATAAGGAACTAAATTAAATTAAATTACAAATTAAAGATGACAATGAAGTTAATTCCCCCTTCGTAACGTGCCCATCAATCTTGCTGCATTGCTTCAATGGATGACTAGGAAAATCTGTTGAACAAGGTATATTACATTATTTTGTCATAATATAATATTGGAAAAAAGAATAGGTCAAGATTCAGTACGTCATCATCACACCATCATAGGTACGAGCTTTGTAGTTAGTGTATTTCAATACGAAACTAATAATCACATATTCATAGACTCCTAACATTTCCACTACGTGTTCTAGGCATCTGACGCAAGTATTAGCAATATGCAGTTATGAACACATACTATATGTATATGACTTACCTATATTGCTTACATACGTATAGATATATATGCATATCGCTGTCATGTAGACATAGTTGGATTGGGGTCTCGAGTGAAGTGGCTTTAATAGGCAGTATGTCAGCTTGTCTAGGTATTAGAGAGATTCATAGAATTATTTCTATCTACCAAAGTAATTACAATCTAATAATAATTAACGTTGTTATTTAGTAGGCTAGCCCACTCAAAAAGATAAAGCAATATATTCGTGGATCCCTTGTCTTCATTATTTTTATAAGTATCAAATGAGTAAATTGTTCGTATTATTTCTAGATTGCGAAAGAGGGTTATGTTTTTACAAACATACACGTCTAATTAGGTGGATTATTATATTTGTGTATCAACCATTATTTCATTTATTGTAAAGTATTTAAATCGTGGCTGTTTTTAATATATATAACATGTTTTTTTAGAAAGAGTGAATGAGCTTTATTTTTAAAAAGAAATATACAAACATGAGACAACTCAACTATCAAATATTTGTTAGTGCACATAAGGTGCGGTTTAGCATAATGCTAGGTGATCTGAAGCGATCATCGAAGTTAAGCAACGGCAACGGTCAATGCGGAAGGTGTTCGGATGGGTGACCACGCACAAGACTGTCGTTTTTAAAGTGGCATTTTTATCTGGGCGCCACCTTGGGTCAGATGACACGTCAATAGTAGACCCGGCTGTTAGTCTAAGAACAAACAGTCATTCATACCAAGTCAGAGGCCTTCGGGCGGCTCAAAACTCTCGACACCAGAGCTTGGCCACTTAGCTCATACGAAGAATAGTAAGCATAGTGCTGAAATAAGAGGTGCTCAGCCTTTTCTTACCATGTTGGCATATCAAAGTAGTAAGAGCTAAATTTTAAAAAAGCATTTGACGTCATTAATACTAAGTGATACAAAATACCTATAAGATAATTATGTTTTATTCATAAAATAATATTTTTTAACACTGGGTAAATAAGTAACACAAAAAGTTTAAGGACACTACGTACGTCTAGGTAAAAAATATTTTGAAGAATATTTTTGGATAAATGGTGCAAATATCGCTTCTCAATACTAACCGCGCGTCGAAGTTTTTGTAAGAGACCAAAGATTTTTGTTTTAGTGTAACTAGAAAGATAGATAGATAAACACTTTATTAAAACACTCACAAAAAAGAAAATAAATTACAGAAAAGACTTAAAGTACTTAGGAGTTAGTGCTTTAACTGGCTACCATATCGCTAATAGTAACTAATAGTAATAGAACTAAAGTTGTTTGTCAGATTTACTAAGGCTACGTTTAAAAAATTGCATTAGTTACCAATAACCGTGATACATTATAGGATATTATTGTGTAATATCGGTACATAAACGTACAATAGGACAGTACTGTGGTTACATATTGGACGGTAGAATGCAACTACAACAATTTCTATGTAAGTTATTTGAATAGATATTGTCCCAGACGACGATGTAAATCAAATCTAGAATAGTATCGAAGTAATATTGAGGAAACTATTTGCTGTAACTTTACGGGCTTGGAATACAATAGAGTATTGTAATTTGAGACTTAGTTGAGGATTAGCATAATGTTAGACATAAGTAAATTCTTTCTAAACACTTTAGAAGGTACTAATTTAGAACAATTTAAAGATTTTGAAGATTGATATTTTGTTGATTGAAGAACTCTCAGTCAGATTTATGTATTTAGTAAGTAAAATAATGTTTTTATTGTATTAAAATCAAATGCCTTTTAATATCTTCAAATTATTTATTTTATAATATCTTAAAATTGAAGGTCATTAGTAAAAGTGATTTATGGACTTACTCGTAATATTATTGCTGAATAGTTGTTGCCTGTACTTCTTGTAACACTGTCTAATATATCTATTGAATATTTTGGTCTCCAGTATAATACCAGACAATACCATTAGTACGTAATGCGTAAACGACATACACGACAAAAAGATTTTTATAACTAGCATTTGCATTTTGTATTTACCAGTAATCGCGCCTGACATTACCGGCAGTCGTAGTAGAATACAAGCTGGTAGCCCCACACTACCAGCATTTTATAGCTTGGCATTTTACCATACGAGAAAAAGATACTATGGCCTAAGGTGGAGCACCCCTAGTTTGTAATATTTGGTTCTAAGAGAGGCTGCCGGAACAAACTGTTAGGTATTTGGTGACAGATTTTAGGCGACAGGTTCTTAGTCACGTCCGGGAGAAGCCGGGCCGCGACAATCCCTGGACGCGGTGATTGGGACGGACCTCTCCATACTGATCATCCTCAGGAGGATGGTCGACGACGAGAGGTCATGGGACGCGATGGCCTCTTTCTGTGAGACAGTCATGTCTAGAAGAGAGGCCGAGGAGCGGGAGCGAGAGTCAGACCCTCACTCCCACCCGCTTCGCAGGAGACGGGCACGGAGGCGAGCCGTTCGGGCTCGGACTCCGTCCCCACTTGGAGGCCCCGGGGCATTGGACGCGGGGGTATCCGGTGCTTCACACCAGGGATAAGGGTCTCCCGAGGAGACGATTTTGGTTGTCCCAGGGCATCGCTCGCGCCGTAGCCCCCCTCTACGGCGCGTTGCGGTGGGTCCCCTTGAGGTGGGTCCGCTCGGACTGCGGACAGCGGCCTGGGCGGGGAGAGCAGCGGCAATGCGCGAAGCGGTCCTGCATCCCTGCCCCCGTCGTGAGATGGGGCACCGTGAGGTTTTAGTCGGTAGTGACGGCCCTTCTGGCCGTCGAGTCCGACATACCCTGCTCGCCTCTCCCAGGCTTGTAGCGGGAGATGCGTAAATGCGTTTCCTGATGAAAAAAAAAAGTCTTTAGTCAAAGATTTACCAACTTGAGAGTCATTTTCTTCTTTCTTTCTTTCCTTTTGTTTTTCAATAACTTTAACATTAAACTTTATTAGCATTTAATTTCATTGATATTGTTTTGGTATGACCTTTTCAAATCATCTCAGCCATTCACAAATCCCATACTAATTGATTTCGAAAGTCCAATCAAACTTGATCAAGGATTTCAATTAATTACTTGATTTGAAAAGAGTACGAAAATTGGATTCCATTGCTTTTGAATCGAGTTTCCTGATATTTGTGTAGGTAGAATGGAATGTTCTTAGAATGTGACATCAATTTGACAGTGATAATAATTTAGTGCATCTATGAACCAATAAAATATGTAAAATAAAATAAAAATACTAAATACGTTCGTCTTCATTCTTTAGGTACAGAGTTAATCCTAATAATATTTAATATCAAGGTAGGCAACTTTACTCCACAGAAAATTTAATACGCCATAAATTTTGACGCACGTTGACTTTTTGTATTAAACAGATTTTTACATGAATTTCCAAGATACTTAGATGTACACCGCCCTTTAAGCATTGCTTTATTTTCAGTAACTCTGTATATTATGAAAAATCTAATAAGGTAAATAAAATGTTCACTGTATTTATTGTTTATAAGTAAGAGCATAACTTTTTTTCTTTGAAAATTAAAAAATCATTTGCGTTTTTTCTGAACGCACGTCAAAGAATCCTTGATCAACTTTTGCTTGAGAAGTTTTAATTTACGCCTGCGTAAAATCATTTAACGGTCGAAGGAACTTTTATAATATCAAAATTTGTTGGGTTGACCATAATTAGTTTAGTGACCAGTTTTTTTTTACTTGAGTGAAATGTGCTTTATTACTAGTGCTACCATTAACCTACTATTTTTTTTTGGAGGGTTCGTTGGTTGCTTTTAGAAAAAAAGTCTATCGTACTGATGAATAGCATTACTTCTGAATAAAAATATGGTGTGACATTTTTTAATATTATATACAAATTTAAAACTAATTCAGTGCCACACATAATGTACTCGTACGTGACATGTCTATTACATCTTTTTTGCTGGTAGAGATTATTATTTTTTTAACACCTTACAACTAGGCATTTGACCAGTGAGGCGCGTAATCGCACGAGTTAGTGACACTCCTGCCTAAGGTGGAGCATGCTTAGTCTAGAAATAATTGGCTCTCAAGGTGGCTGCGGGAATACACTGTTAGGTATTTGGAGACAGATTGTTTTAACTTTTAACTGAAGGTGGTTGGAAAGTAGACATGTCCTATCACCATGCAAAGATTTTACTAAATATTTCATATACACCAAAAATAGAACAAACTTTCTTTAAAATAAAATCTTTAAAATATTAAGTAGAAGACGCATTAATATAGTGATTAATTGCCAATTAATACATACGTTTAACTATTTAATGAACTGTCGAAGAAATTTATTGGATATTATATATTTTTTTAAAGTTCCAAAACGTCCCAAACCTATTTGAAGTCCTTGACCTGGCACATTTCTTAAACTGGCAATTAAAGAAATGTGCCATTTCTTAAAATCTCCTTTCGTATTCGAGCATTCACCATAACCAAGATGTGTGTAAGCTACAATTTATTATTCGCAATAAAGCAGAACATGGCAAACAGCAAATGTTTCTGATTTCACAAGTAAGGGCCACCCTTACTTGTATTTGCCTATATGTACACGATCGAGTATTTGATAACCACAACCAAATGCAACAAACAAGGGATAGAGAAGTAAAGTGCCAGCATTCGACAAATGTGTCCAACATCCGAAAAGACATTTTATATCCACACACTCGTCCTATCCTGGTATCTGTTAAACACAACCCTTGTTATTTTGCTTATCTGTATTTGAAGGGTAAATCCTATTGGTCTCCTAGTGAAAGGCTTGAGGGTTTGAGGCGCCGACTTATTGGTCCGCCTCAAAGCAATTTTAGATGAGATTTAGAACATGCCTAGTAGGAATTTAGCGTGACACAGAATTTTAGAACGAATAGATTTGGCGTTACATGCTTTGTGGAAAACTAAATTCATGTTTAAGTTTATACTCGTTGGCGCAACGGTTACCATGCCAGACTGCTAACCAGAAGGTTCCGGGTTCGATTCCCGGCCCGGCCAACATCTTTGTGCTGAATTAAATTTGTTGGCTGTTGGTCTGGGTGTTAAATATGTATCTATATAAAATATATATGTATGTATATGTAGTATATCAGTTGTGTTAGCTACCATAACACGAACTAAAAATAGTTCAGTATGGGGTTAACTAGCCGTGTGTGAAATGAGTCCTAATATTTATATTTATATATTTATATTTATACTGGTTCAAAAAACTGGGTTAAAAATCAAAATGGTTTCTTTAAAAGTCTTCTGTTAAATTAGTTAAAATTTATATCCTTCTTTAGGAAATCGAATACTGTTCTTATCTCAAATTTAAACGTCTTGTAATTTTAATCTTACCATAAATTACAATAGACAACAAGGCCATGTTTTCCAAAATGACGCTTTAAATCAGAGGTTTAGCCTGATCACAATTACAGCTTAATAAGAGACCGACACAACGCAGATTTAACTAATCCTCCATTTAACTGTGGATTAGCCCAAGGAAGCAATAAAAGTAATAAGGCAGAACAGTACAGAAACAGTACTCAAGATAAAAACTATATGTACTAGTCTTTTTTTTCTCATAAACAGTTCATTATGACTCCTTCGTTGGCGTAAAAGTTACCATGTCGGACTGCCGACCAGAGGGTCTTGGTTTTGATTCCCTGCACGGCCAACATATTTGTGATGAACAAACATTTTTGGTTGTCCGTCTGGATCTTAAAAATGTAACAATATAAAGTATTTATGTATATACATTTGTAGTATATCAGTTGTTTTAGCAACTATAATACAAATTAGAAATAGTTTAGTATGTTGCTAACCGTGTGTGAAATGTGTCCTAATATTTATTCATTTTATTATTTAATTATTGTACCTAGTTGAGCCAAAAAATACGAAAAAATGCTTAAGCTTATTAACTGTCTCTCCATGTACTTAAAACGTTACCAGACTTAATTACATTGCTAAGGCGGTAACGGTGAGTAAGATATTACTTATGCGATATAAAACAAACGCTGATGGTTTTCATTAAAATCAATTTACCTAAATTAAAAAATACACACACTAAATACTCATATCATTTTAGCGTTACAATTTTTTTTTGTATCGTTAATTCGTCCTAATCCCCAGATATTTTTTTAGGGATCTTAGTCTACATTATCATTCTATCCTAGTCTACTTTATCTTAACATTTACTTTATTTACATGCTTACCAAAGTAATTTGTTTTTATTATTTTTCTGTATTGGACACTTTGTGGGTATAAACTTAATGATATAGAAGTGTCATTCTATTGACTACTTTTTTATTTTCGCTTTAGCGTTTCTACTACGAGTACATGTAACTAGGATTTTAGTAGTTTAGTAGTGTCAGGCAGTATTTTAGTAGTTTTGTAGTGTTGGTCTTGGGTCGTTTTGGAATCCAAACTTAGGAAACCAGTTTCCTACATACGTATGCCTCTAGACCATTCCTCTAGTTGTATTAAATAATTGTAATTAACAGTAAGGCTGACTTCTTCTCATTAAAATTCGTGTTTATTTTATAATTTAGGAAAATATTTTAACTTTCTTAACTTTTTATGTAGCTGGTTTCTCTTTTTGTACATACGAGTATGCAAAGTCTTAGAGATAATTTTCTTCTTTAAAGTTAAAGACAAAGATAATGCAATTTTACTGACGAAGATTTTGTGATAAAGGTGAAAAGCTGGAGAAAATTAAAGGGGGAAATGATCCTACCAACATTTAATATAGATATAACTGATAAAAAATAAGAAAAAATTTACGGCATTTCAAGATAAAATATTATTCAGATTTCTAATACGAATATGCGAAATATTGCAAATGTGTATTTTTTAGTTCCTTACACTCAAACAATTGAACGAATTTAAATTAAATTGGGTATGTAGGCAGATTGACACATAAGCCATTATCCCGGATTATACTGCGGGACGTAGTACTGATATTTATTAACAGATTTAAAAATCAAAGTCAAACTTTTATTTCATTATATTTTATTCTAAAACTGATAAGGTTTTAAATAATATAAACTACTAAAAAAGCGAGGTGAAATGCAAAAAATATAAACTAAACCTCTGGCTCTAGTTCTAAGCTTTTCAGTTTGTTTTTTTGTGTATTAAAAGCCTTCAGGCGGCCTAAAAGCTCACGCTCGCACAAAAAACAAAAGTTTAGAAAAAAAGAACCCTGAGCCCGGTAGTTAAAATAAATTGGATGTCGTGCAAAGCCAAACAAACTGCATTCACGAAGTTTTGAATGCGCCAAACAATACTTTAGTTTGTACGAAGGTACTACGAACCTAGACAATCGCGTGACCTCTGACATCTTGAGATGAAACGTCGTCTTCTAACAATGAAAAGCGTAAACAATTGCTTTGGAAGACTACAGAAGTGAAACGCTAGTCTATTTTCATAAAAATTAGGGCTGCGGCCTAAGGTGTAAGATGTAACATGTATGAGTATTATATTTTTTATTTGTACTTAGTGATTTATTGTTGGTTGGTAACGCCTCCTTCGATCCATCGACGAACGAAAGTTCGTGATGTCGGATTAGCAGTGATGCTTCTGAAATGGAACTGGGCAGGACGCGTGGTTAGAAGAAATGACGACAAGTGGAGTAAATTCGTTACCGAATGGTGGCCGAGAACTGACAAGCGAGGAGTTGGTCCAGCAGCGAGATGGGTTGACATCACTGAAGTCGTAGGTCCTACCTGGACGAGGACTGTACAAGGTTGACGCAGGTGGCACATGAAGAGCATGAGGCCTATACCCATCAGTGGGATAGTAAGGGCTGTGGATGATGATGATCAACGCCTTCTTACGGTAGTGCTAATAAAGATAGTTTAGGATAAAAAGCGAGTGTGGCTCGGTGAGACTCCCCCCAGTTCGATCTTGGCCCTGCAGCAATGACTTGTTTTTCTAGTTACGTGTGGATTCGCACTCGCTTTACGGTGAAGGAAAACATCGCGAGGAAACAAATATGTTTGAGAACCACAATATCAGAATACGTGTGTCATCCGCCAATCCGCACTTGGTCACCGTGGTGGATTATGACCTATATCTCTTTTCTTATGAGAGAAGGCTCCAAGTCCCAGCAAGAAGAACGTTTAGTGGGCTGCTTATGTTTATGCTACGATAAAAAACAAATTTAGTTAAAATTCGAGTAATATAGTACTATAATTATTATTCGCTTTTAACTTCCTTTTACTTTCAATTAGAAAAAAATATCTTACACTAAATTAAAGTAGAATATAGAATAAAATTAAATGATTGTAATTTTTATTTTAATGGTACTGTGACAGTTATACAAAAACTACATAATGTAATTTCCAAAGTACGAGTATTCAAATAAATTACTTGCTCTAAAATAAAAACTTTGTAAGCCAAGATTTTTAACGATGTGCCCGAACTTTGTCGTTCAAGCTTTTAGTATAACAAAGTAAATGAAATAGTCAAAGAGAGAGCGACATGATTCACTAAAACGCAAGCTAGGGTGTGTCAAAAACCTTTGATGTAGGGTGATGTACCTATGCAATACAAGAAGTAGAAAATAAAATACTGTTGATGTAGTATATACCTTGGATTAACACATAGGGTATTTAGGTATTCTATTATTGGGTGTTAAAAAGGTATCTTATATAAAATATGTATGTATGTATATGTAGTATATCAGTTGTGTTAGCAACCATAATACGAACTAGAAATGGTTCAGTATGGGGTAAACCAGCCGAGTGTGAAATGTGTCCTAATATTTATTTATTTAAGTAAAAGTAAGAAAGTACGAGTATAAACTAAGTATAGGGTATTCTATTATAGAATACCTTATGTGTTAATCCAATGGTATATCCTAAGGTATAATAGCTTAGCTAGTAAAAAAACATATTTATTGAAGACTCGATGCGCCCCGCAGTGCTACCAGCGTTATTTCGGGATAAAATGTAGCCTGTTTTAATCCAAGGTCTAACCTACCACAGCAAATTTCATCAAAATCGCTTCAGCCGTTTGAGCGTGATGAATTAGCAAACATACACACGCACACACACACTTTCCCATAAATTATATTAGTAAGAAATAGTTTATTAGGAGGATACTAAAATCTAAGTATCAGATTTTTTTGATATTATATTAGGTATGTGATGCTGATATTCACATACCTAGGTAATATTATCTCTGTCTTCTGTTATTAAAAAGCAATCGGTTGCAGCTAGAAATGTATACCAAATGTATTTCCTTAATTGCTTAGCAATTTAGCACTACATTACTTCAATCTAATTCCCTGAATGGGATCGTATTGTATGACAAACAACAAGAATGATGTCTGTTTATACAGTAATCAATCCTTCAAAGCAAATTCAGAACAAAGGACGATCTGATGATCTGTGTTTCTATATCAACATATAGATACATATGCATTTGTTTATTTAAGGGGCACAAGTAATAGCTATTTGGTATATCCGTGACGTTCGCAACTTTTTTTTTGTTTGTTCCGACGGCTCTTCCTTAACACTTAGTCAAGGATATATTTTTTTTAACACATTCAGACACGGCTGGTTAGCCCCATACTGAACCATTTCTAGCTCGTATTATGGTTGTTAACACAACTGATATACTACATATACATACACACATATTATATATAAATACATATTTAACACCCAGACCCACAGCCAACAAATTTAGTTAAGCACAAAGATGTTGACCGGGCCAGGAATCGAACCCGGAACCTTCTGATTAGCAGACCGGCATGGTAAACTTAACGCCAACGAAGTCGTCAAAGGTGTTTGGGTTAAACAATTGCTTGCGCAATTAAACAAGTATTTCGGTTGGTTTTACATGCTGACTGGGCCTTTTCTAGTGCTCTGTCGTTAAGCGCCTAACAGTGTGTTGCGGCAGCCTTCTTGAGAGCTAGTTATTCCAGCCTAGACATGCTCCACCTTAGACCAGAGTCTTACTAATTCTTGTCGCGCGCCCTGCTGGTCAAATGCCTATCTGTAAAAAGAAAAAAGAAATGGTTGAAGCATAAAGCATACACAGGTATAATAAACGAGGTAAAACAACGAGAACATTGAGAGTAAGTGAAAAGAAATTCACATCTCGTTTACGATCACTTATACAACAACAAAGAAATAAAAAAAAACAAACGGGAATTCAACTTATTCGTGTTTGTTTACCTGAAAAAACGCTTCGGCTTCATTTCACAAACGGTTGAACCGAGGGTCTCAAAAAAGACACGCTCAATATAAATAACCGACCAAATGTGAGTCGCGCACGTAGGGCTTTTTTTTTTTTTTTCACACACAGCTGGCTAACCACATACTGAACCATTTCTAGTTCGTATTATGGTAGCTAACACAACTGATATACTACATATACATACATACTTTATATAGATAAATATTTAACACCCAGACCGAGAGCCAACAAATTTAGTTAAGCACAAAGATGTTGGCCGTACCGGGAATCGAACCCGGAACCTTCTGATTGGCAGTCCGGCATGGTAACCATTACGCCAACGAGGTCGTCAAAAGTTGCACTTATTATCTACGATACATGGCAAAATACTGCATTTGCTGTATGGAAGCCTTCCTAACTACTTTTATTATATTCAAATATTTAAATTTTAAAGGGTGAAACAGAGCATCGTCTGTGAAGGTTTTAGATATTACGGTTCATGAGGTACGTATACGTCTTGGTGACAGACAGATATGGTGGTATATCTTGGTGACAGATAGACAGATATATCGAAGAAGACGGACATATCGAAGTCTTGGAAATACCTTTTGGTTCCCGTTGAGTACGGGACATTACGTTGACACTTAATCCAATTATAACTATGTAAATGTTTACCAACTTCCGAAGCTAACGAGCTAGCTGACGAGGTGTCACCTATGTGGGTTACCCCCCGTCAGCCTTGGAAGTTACTTTTCATAAAGAAAAAAACCTTTAGTGAACTGATAAATCAATCTTTTTTTTGACGTGACAACGTCTTAAATTAGGTTGCGGCTGGGAGTCACTTATGAAAAAGTGTAACGCCCGGTAACGTTACGATGAGTCACCGAACGAGAGAGAGGCCCGCCGAATGCCTTGCGTCTCTCTCCCACTCAACTATGATCGGTCTGCCGCGCGCACAGCACGCGGCAGACGTTGTCACGTAAAATCTTCGCCCGTAAAACCGACTTTACAGGCAACCATTTTTTTTTTATTTATTTGTGCTTGAGCGCAATTCACATTGTAAGCGATATTGTTATGTTAGGTCTGCACTTTTCTAAACGAAATCTGTTTACACTTGTGAAATTGTGTTTTGATTTGATTTGGCATTGTCTAGGTAATTACTTATAATAATTATAACTCGATTTTTCATCACTAATATACTCCTGTAACCTCGTTTAGGTTAGGTTAGGTTACAATTAATTGAAACAAGCAAAAAATGCGAAAATTACCCATACATAAATCAATAATTTATACTAAAACAGAACGAAATGAAAATAAATCATAAGGTTTCCAAACAATTTTGATCAATTACGAGACAATTTTCATAAAACTAATTTGTAAAGTGAATTAGCAGTGTTGAAAGCCATCGCTTTATGAATGTAATTTGCTTGAAATGTTTCCTCGATGTTATACTCGTACCTCCTAATTATATTAATTAGTCTAATGGTTGGCTTCTGTGTATCATTTATGACTTTCCTACAGAAAATTAGTCATATTTTTTATACTATTAAAATATTATGTGTCTTAAAGTGTCAGATTTTATGTTTATGTTTCAAGACGCAGATATAGGCAGAATCTCGTATAAATTAAAATATTTAAACGGATGCTTTTAACATACATAATATTTCAGCAAAAAATATATTATATTTACAGCTTTGTCGTTATGAATAAAATACGGTAGATATATTTATTTAGAACATTTTCGTGACTTCAAAAGCGCAATTTTGCACTTGGATTTCATACTATTATTAATGAATGTCATTAATTAACAAACCTACAAAAATGTAGAGCATCTACAAAAATTGCCTCTACACCATGTTTCTACGACGTATCAAGTCATTGTCGTAGAACATTTTATCTCCAAACGAGTAATAAATATCGCCCTCAAAACCACAAAACCATTTATCATGCGAAATATTCACACATTTCAAACTAAACTAATATACTACTGTTGATAAAGCGCCTAAAGCATTCCTATATCAATGCCCTAGGTCTACGTGAACGGCCATTTTGAAATTATATTACGAACTATCTTTGAGTAATAGGCTTGAATATCGTAAACTACGCGCTTTATTTTCTCACTAGTCTCGGTGCACATAGTTTTATGAATTATTATATTTTTATGTGTCGCCTATAAAATCTCAGGCTATTGTACGTAAATTCCCTATAGTTTACGATAGCAATTTTACTGAGACTGGTCTTATGGCAGTACTAATATTAGTGAAATGGTCGCACGTTTTAGATTGTTTTTTTTTTTAACAATTAGATTTTTTAACATATTGACAAAAAAGACCTCTGATTTAATATACGATCTTTCGGGAAAATAGCCGCTTTTATTGGTTTTCTAACTCAGTTTTCTTTTCACGTAGATCTTGTAATTAGTGTGCCATTATCAATAGATGGACCAACTGGAATATTTCTACTTGAACTGAAAAAAAAACGGATTTCGTTCGTCCGTATGTATGTTTTACTCGAGTAGAGAACATACATTTGAATTAACCTTCACCAAACTTTGTATTTTGTACTTTCTTGTAATTTTTTTGGGTTGATAATTTCTTAAGTTTTCCACAACAAGGAATATTGTATAATATTACTTTATGGCCAGTAAACGACATCGCTACAAACTTTGCTATTTGCTATCAAAATAAAAGTTTATTGCGATATCGTTTTGAAGTTTAATTCAAATAAGCTACGTCAATGAACGGGTTAGAAACAACTCTATTAAACTTGAAATGTACGGTCATCACAAGACAGTTGATTTTGGGCAAATGCCTATTCTAATCATACTAATGATAAGGGTAAACTTGCCGTGCGGCTCACTCACTAATCAAAGTTTTAATATCCCTTGCATATTTTATTACCTTTCCAACCTAATTCTCCCAACTCAAACCCCAATTAATCTAATGATACATTTTATACAAATAATAATTACAAAAACATATAATCATATGCTTGCCAGACTCGACGGTTCTCATTTCAGAAGGTCAACCTTTTATTTGGGACAGCGTACATAATATAAACAAATGTCTCCCTTGCGGTCAGTATTACGGCTTGATACGAATTACGAATACGTGCAAAAGCCAGAAAAATGTGTTATGTTAGGACTCACTTTGTTTGTTTTGAGTTGCGGCTTAGGTTAAGCCATGTAGAAAAATAGAGTAATATATTCTTCAGTAAACTCTTTTCTTTTACACACAAGTTCTAAGTGTAGCTAAGTTGAACATTGTATTCTCATGTTTCTATTTAACAATTGAAATGAGCCGCATTTTTCAAAATGAAAACCTAAAAGAAGAACCAACATCTGGCAACTGCTAAGATGGTACGACCTTACTATAAAATGCATTTTCATTAGGCTTGCAGCGAATGCTCCTAATAAAGTATTCCTTTGAAGCCGCAAAATCAAAGTAAATAAACATTTAAGCAGAGCATAGTTTATTCACTACGATTTCAAAGAATTTTCCTTTTCGCTGGGGAAAGATGAAAAATTCAATTTCTACTCAGTTTCAAGCTCGTTCTAGCCACATTTTGAAGTTTCCGTGTCAGATTACAGCGCTTCGGTGCTCTCCGAACTGGATTTGACGGAAATATGATAGAAAACTGCCGTATTCTAGGTAAGGCGATACGGGCTTTAGTATTTGTTCAATCCTCCCTATAATATTATGAAAACATTTTGAACTCTGTTTATCTGTTATCTTTTGACTGTCGAAAAAAACAATCTGACTGGATTGTAATTGTACAAAGGGATATTTTGAAACTCGGCCATTATCAAAGGCTTCATTTTATTCTTGATTAAGGTTAATAGCACCATGTGCATTTACAATGAGGTAACATTGATCACAAATTTATAAATTTATAGAATGTAAAAAAAATATGTATGATCTTCGACATTTCTTCGGTAGAAGTATTAAAAAATAATACTACATCCGCCTTGCGGTGTTACGCGCATTAAACCGTGATAAAAAGTAACTTATGTGTTAATCCAAGGTATAGTCCTTTTGCGTACCAAATTTCTTCAAAATCAGTTCAGCTGTTACAACGTTAATAAATCATAAGCATAACTCATAACATAAACACAAAGTCACACACACACTAGCACACACACTAACACACACATACACACTTTGCACATACACAACACACACAAACATATATATACACGCGCACGTACACAAATACACGCACTGTGTGGAGGACTGTCATCTGCTTTGTCTGGTCGTATTCAGTCCTACTATTATGTATATGTACTTACACATTGGCACTTACTATTACAAACACAACATATGCGTGCATATTATTATCTGTAACCTATGTATAGCATATCATTAATATTTTTATATTAATTAATATTTTCATTAATATTTTTATATTTTTTCTTTTAATTTAAAACTTGTTTTAGTTTGGATTTATATATAAACAATTATTTGTCTTTTTTCAAAAATGTTGACTTAAGTTTCAAACAACTATGTTTGCAAAACTAAATATAACTTACTAGTACTTTGATGAATAGATTTATATAAACTAACTTTGTATTTCCAATTTTCAAAATTTTATCGTTTAATTTCCAAACAACTTGTAAATTTATTAATTATATTTTAGTTTTTAAATACATCATATGTATATGGATAGATTAATTTTTTTTGGGAGAAGACATTGGCTTCCAATATACAGTTCTTACAACTAGTTTGGAAGCCTTTGGATTCCTTAAATTTTATTGATTTAAATTTTACTTACCATGTCAAATAAAGATTTTGTTTGTTTGTTATTTTGTTTGTTATAAAATCAAAAACACACTAAAACAACATTCGCATTAATAATATTAGTAAGATAGGATAGGATAGGATATGCAACAAAATTAGCTTTTGCATTGTACGACTTCATTGCTCATATTTACTTTTGTTAACCAAACATTTTTCAGACGACTTAATATTTATACGTTCTAGTAATATGTATTTTTTTGTCTTTTGTATAGGTAATAATAATGGAGACGTACTTAAACCACCGTGAAAAAATCTTGCGTTAATTAAAAGCAAAAAGTGTTCCAAAATAATTATTGTTTCTTCTTTTGGCTTTATATAAAAAGGTTTATTAAATGTAACGGTTGTAATTTAAGAGGCGTGAACAATAAATTGCCTCTAATCCACACAATGTGGTATTCAGAAGCTCCGAAAATCCCACTGGTATTCCCAACAACCTTACCGCATCCCGGGGTTGTCCCAACGGATTCTGAGAAATACACGTTAAACAATATAATATGTAGACATCACATAGAGCAGATTAAATAGGAATTTTCCGTGTCGTATCCTAGGTGTTAACCCTACTCACCAGCTTCGCGTTTTTGTTTGAAACTTTACTTACTATCTTAAACTGTCTGTCAACCCATTTCATTAATTGTTTCTGTAACCGGTCTTACTTGTAATCTTGTAACATAAGTAATCATTTTATACAAAATTTTACTTAAAATTGTTTTCTTTTGTTTCAGATAAACCATATCAAGATGTCAGTACCCACAACGGACAGTACTGAAGCTATAACAAACAACTCCGGTTACGGGAGCAGCGACGAGACCGCGAGTCTACTTGTCACCTCGGGCCCGGCTGTCACCGTCATCGTCCCGATCGAGAACAGATCTGTCAAACCAGTTCTGCAACGACAAGATTGCACCACACACCTCCGGCCCCAGCTATCGGGCGGGCCGGGAAGCGAAGAAAGCGCTGCCTCGGTACGAATCGAAGACTCCGCTGCGGCCACGAGAAGCGTCCCCGACATAGAGTTGCAATGCCGCGACCAACCGGCCGACCGCCCTCAGACCCTCGTATCACCCGTAGCGACATGTTCTCACCGCGGCTCGGTGACTACCTGCCAGCTAGTTCCTCACACGTACGCCAGATGTCGCGTCTGCGAGCGGAGGCAATCCACGGCGCCGATGTCGGCGCTACAACTAGCGCGCTCTGTGTCGCGGGAAAGTGTACGATCCGCTTTGCACTACCCTTGCGGCTGTAGTAGTTCACTCCATGCTGTCAGTACGTGTCCCGTCATCCAACCACCGGCCTTGTTGCTGCCGACTACAAGTAACAGAATCATCCGCCAGAGTTCACAACCGGAGTCTAGCGCATGCGCGACGCACTGTCCACACCACGCCCATCACCACCCTAGCGCCTCACTGCGGCAACTGCGGGAACCAGGAGACGGCATCGCGGGCATCGCGGCGGACTCGCTTCGGATTAACGGAGGGATGCGACCCTTCAAACAGGTACGACCCACACCGGTAGGTGGCACCACCTGTCCAAACATCTTGATCAAATATTTCCCTTTCATATTTTTTCACATATTAACGACTTATTGTGGCCATAAATAAGCTATTACGTGGCTAGCAGCTTTTCAGGGTTTATGACAATAAACTTACTTAATACTACGCTTTTAAGAAAATCTAATATTTTTGCTTAATTTTCTAATGTTGGTAATTCTAATTTATTACCTAAACTCAGTTGGGTGTAATTTTACTGTCACAACATGAAATAGTAGAATAACAGTATTGTGGTATATAGTTTTGGCAAAACGAGGAAAAAATATGGGACATTGAACGCCACCCTCGAAGCACTTAGGGTAAGGCTATCTAATTAAAGAGGCATGGGAATAGCCGAACGCAAATTGGATAATTGCTGAAATAGCTTTTGTACAGAAACAAAGACTTTAACCACTTTTTATGTCAAACTACTATCACAAACACATAAAACATTCCACGTTTTTGTAAATATTTGTATATCATCCACTATGCACTTATATTAATTAAGAATTGTGTTAACCTAAGTATTAAATGTGTGCAGGTTCTGCCAATAGGTTTCTTTCAGCTCACAGTGAGATGTAGTACTTCAATTATCTTCGTTCTAGTTTCCAGTGAAAATTCGTTTCTGCCTTCGTAGAAATTAACGTTGTACTTAAATGGCGTCGATTATTTAAGAACTGTGTTTTTTTAAAAGCTCAAATGTTTAGTAATTAGTTTGTATAGCAGCTTTCTTTGGTGTATTAGAAGCGAGAACAACTCATAACTCAAAATCTTACGCAATCGTATAAAACATTCGAATAAAATCTTCAATGTAATGCAATAATCAAGCTACTTACAAAATTAAATATTGAAGTACAAAAAGGTTATAAGAAAATTGCCAAGCCCATCAAGTGTGGTAACAGATTAAAGAAAAAATAAAAAGGAACTTTAAAAATAGAATAAATATACTTACGTCCAAGTTGAAATAAGTCACTGTCATGTTTTGTTTTTTTAAATAACATGTATTTGTTATTTTCTATCGAATGTTTTATACGTGTAGTGATTGTAGTGTAAGTGCTGTGTCAGAGTCTAGAGGTGGGTCCGTAATAAAATCAAATCAAATGTTCAGTATTTGATTTGATTTGTATTTTTGTTCAGGGCCTGCTCCTATGTCCGCAAACCCTGTCGCAATCACGGCGAGCCCGCTTAAGGCGCGCGTTCACAGAGGCGACCGGCGATACTGTTACCTACGTCAAAACGGTGGGCTCCAATACTGGTCTATGCACAGCCAATACCACGTCAACTGTACAATCCTTATCAATCAACAATTCGAATTGATTAAATGAGATATTAATTTCATCTAAATTTTCTATGCAAAATTTAACATCACTTACATTTTAATCTTTTTCATTAATCATTTTTGCAAAAGATTAAAATGTGACCTCGTAGGTTAGCATGTTAGAAATAGAATTAGCAGAGATAGAATTTAGAATTTAAATTCGTCACGCCCATCCCACTCGTGTCAGGTTGTACAGTGGACGAGACGGTATCTCCGGATCACGAAAGTAATATTAGCATATATTAGTTGGCGAATGTGTCGTCCCTATGGCTTCGTTTAATGACCACCGATAGGCTTCCCCCACGCCCCTGACATTTACCCTGGCACCAAGAGCGCTTGTCACGAACAAATCGTTTTCAATATATCACTGCGGAACTTTCATCAAGATCACAGCACTACGACGGATTGGCTTTGAATGACAATTGTTGGACTAAGGATTTACGGAAACGTACATCTTGCAGCGGTCCAAATAGAGGTGAAAGTCATCGCTTCGGGAACCCCACTCAGGCAATAACACAGCACCTACACTATCATCAGCTATCCATCCATTCACGCGGGTAAAGGTATAGCAATGCACTTTAGATCGATGACTAGATTGCACTATAACTGTTTGTATACCAATGTAGAGGTTTGTATTCACTAGAATTAGAAGTTTAATAGCAAACATTTGCTGTTTCGGTGCTCAACTTAAAATGTTGGTGTAGTCACAAAATCGTTAATTCTACTTCCACCGCTTGGAACAGTTTACACAAACACTACCAGCACAATAATCCGAACTACTATGCAACATTTTCAGATCACGTAATTTTATAAAACACGTAGACCAACGTTCTGAATCCTAAAATGGTTAAACACAACATAACACTTACCGAGATTTTCTCACAACGAATTTGCACAAAGAGATTTAAAGCCAGCGGTTATCCTTTAATGTATTAGCCTATAAATACCCTTGCACGAATAGGAGCTTATTTTAATCTTGCTCATTATTAAAAGGAAAGCAGGCGTGGTAAAGATTTGAGAAAATAACCACTTTTTGTGTGAATAACGCTTGACGTTCATGTTTCTTTGACACGTTGTGGGAAGATAAACTAGTAGCCACAACTGTGGCAAAAACGACACGAGATATATTTTGAGAAAGTGACTCTTATGTGAAGTTATCAACCGTGATATTGGAGATTATTCCGCATCAAGGCCTCTCATCAATTTTATTGTCATCGTGCGATAAAGCTACCCCATCTGATCGTCGCGAGCTTCGTTCACCGCGGGCTGTTTTATGCAAAGATATGGGTAATTTTTCAGAATTTTTATGAGATCATCAGCCGAGTTCAAGGCTAATGCGATGTTTTGCTAGATTTCCTGGTATATATTATTTGTCGTGTACTCTAGTATTATTTTACTGCTACCAGACGCTCCGGTTATGTCACTTGTATTTGGCACCAGACCAGCAGATGCTGTGAGATTCATCATAATTTATTGTACTATATTTTGTCTGGATAGAAAATATACGATAAATGTTTTCGTCACAGAGGACTCTTTGAACTTTATTAATTTTCGACGTTTTGGCAAACATATTGCAAACAAGTATTTTACCTTGCCTTTGTTTGAATGTTTTATTTCTTTACTAAAAATACTAAAATTTGCAATTTGCAATTTGCGGTCTCACTAATTTCAACAAAGGCTTTTTATTTATTATAACAACAATTTAACTATATTTTATAAATATTCTAGTATAAACATAATTTTTTTATAATGATTCTAAATATTAAGTGTGTTTAAAAATTTAAAAAGGTTTCCAATCCAAAATTACTCGTATCTAATTAAAAAGTGAGTTATCGGTACACTATCTTGTTCACTTCAATATAAAGATGAATTAATCAAACGGAGATTTCGATCAATTTTGATACTGATTTATTATTCTACATTGTTACATTTTCCAATCTCTGGACTAGAGTTTTAGGAATTCCTCTGAGAATCTGTTCTCTAAACCAATAACTCAAACCGAATCAATCTCGTTACCAAAGATTTTTTTAAATCTAAACTCGCTACAGCCAACTTCAATTATTAGATTTATTTATTTATTGATTTCAAACGTATGATTTCCCAAGACAAACACGTCATTGCTTTTTTTTCAAAGGTACAGTCAATGGAACTTTAATTTTATTGGTAAATATTTTTCCACAACTTAGAATCTAATATGGATCCAATTAATGTATTACGGCTACTGCTACATTTAAAGTTATATTGTTTCCATCATTGTTAAGACTTTAACACGTGGTAACCCCTTGGACGGATGTTTCAACGTGTTTCCAACAATAAACCGTAAACCAATAATCCGTCCAGTCTTAAGAGCTACGAATATAAGTTTTATCACACTATAATATAAACCGACGTGTTTCTTAAAAATACTTTAGTTAGTGTTAGATGTTTACCCATAGAAGTCTAGGTTTTCATTTAAGCGCGGGGGTTCACTCCCTGCCAATGTTCTTGGGCTTTGAGTAAATAAAGACATCAAAAACAAAACTATGGTTTTTGTTGTGCTCGTCTGATTAACTACCACTTCAAGATGAAAATTAGTTGCCAAACACTTAACTGTATGTTTTGCCAGCCTACTAGAGACCCAGTTATTCCAGACTAGGCATGCTCTACCTATCAGTGTCTCTAACCCGTGTAGTTACACATTCTGCTAATCAAATGCTTATCTACAACGAGTTAAAAATCTACATGTTTACGTAACTGATACGTCATTTGAATTTAGTAAGATAAATATATCTGTTTATTTTATTAGTTAAACTTTTTAAAGTATTTCTATTTTTAACGTATCAAATAGAAATAATTTCCTTTAATTTACCTTTTCATTTCAGATAATTGTAATTGCTATCAAAATAATACGTTTCAAGACAAACTAAAAGATTGTTATTTAATGAACAAAGATTCCTTATAAGCTGTAACTTGGTTTAGGTTCTGGTATAAATACATTGTGTCCGGAGTTAACACCATCCCAAAGGAATAATATTTCTAGACTAGGTACAGTACGTTTTAATCACGTCTTCTTAAATTTATTGTTTTGGAACGTTACGAAATTGCAATGTTACAAATTGCTTATGTATTCGGAAAGGCATTATTTAACTATTTTTCACATCACATACAATTTAGATTAACAGCCAATTTCTCAATTGAACGTATACGTAAAGGATCACAAGATTAACATTTTGATACAACTATAAATTCAGTAACAGTGTTAAATAAATCTTATTAAAGACGATAACCAAATTCGTGTTATTTGCAATTCATAGTTTATATACATTTTTAATTTACCAGATTAACTATTTTAAATCAAAACAACCATTAACATTAAAACCTTTTAATCAATTTATGTTTTGGTAAATATATAATGAAACTATTTGATTATAATAAAGCTGCATTAATACGGCAAATACATGCAGCGTATAGCACCGATAAACCAAATGACCACAGCTAAAATGCATTGGGAATTCTTAAATAATTGGTTCCAGTCCATACCACCTGCACTATTATTGAAGCTAATGAAATAGATTTTAAATATCAATTATTGATTGTATTTTTTAACTGTAGCGACTGTAGCTCAGCTTACTAAAGTGATCCGACGCGATCATTGAGGTTAAACTACGATTGATGCAGACAGTCTTTGGATGGGTGACCATGTAAAAAACTGACTTTTATCAGGGCTATTAGTCTAAGTATTAGCAGTCGTTAAGCCGTGTCAGAGGCCATCGGTGGCTTGAAAACTCTCGACATCAGAGCTCGGCCACTTTTCTCCTACGAAAAAGTTTTTTTTTAATTCTGAAAACTACTATTAACGAAAACTGCCAAAATATGGAATTCTTTATGAAACGCCCTTTTTCCCGATAACGATAACCAAGCGGTTTGCAAGGCAAGAGTGTACCGGTTTCTTTTGGGCATAGCACGCGCCACCTCAGATCATAATATCGCTTACCATTTGGTGAATTGTGGTCAAACCCAAATATGAAATGTACGTAGTTTTTAATTTGGATTGATAAAATGAACTCTTTAACCTTTCTTAACCTTTCTCAGCTTATGGAATACAGTGATAAAAATAAGCAGAAGTGACTGGCAATTAGAAACTATAACCATAAGTAGTCTTCTATACGTTCCCACTGCTTGGACTTGGGGCCAAGTGCAGGTTGGCAGATGACACGTCTTTGGATATTGTGATCCTGAAACATGTCGGTTTCCTACACGATATTTTGTTTGACCGTAAAACGAGTGTAAATCCACACAAAGCTTGAAAATCAAAGTCATTGGTGCGGTTGCGGTTGAAATCGAAACAGTAGCCGTCTGATTGAAAAGCAGACGCTTTCCCACCGAGCCACTCTCGTTATATTAAAATAGACGAAATATAAACGATAATTCGGTCTATTAATCAGATTTCACGGTATTCGCTCAAATTGCTCACGTCTCTCGCTTTTCCCACAAAAACATTCACCTGTATTTGACACATGAGATCTATTATGTGCTTATTTAGGAACCTGAAACAGATAATTGGATTGAGGAATTTCAGAGTATGATTCGCAAAATGTTATTTTAGGCTGATTAACTTGTTTTGTTTTGCATTATTTTTGAGTAATGCTTTAAAGATATTAGTGGGGCAGTTTTCAGTTTTTACTCGATTGCTAAATAGGATTATGTTTTTCTAGCGTAATGTTCTATGTATCTACCTACGTATGTATGTAAGTCTAAAAATGTATTTGCGGTTCACAGCCTAAAAGGCTTAATAAATATTGTTGTATGAGACTCACAAGGCAACAAGTGACACGATATACAGCAAATTTATTTTGCGTTCGCAAAAAAAGTTAGAAATTATAATTTTTTTAAAGAAAATATCTCTAGACTAATATAATTACCACCCTTATACAAAAAATGTATTCTACTTACATAATCCACCACGTTGGCCAAGTGAGGGTTGGCGGATGTCACACTTCTTTGGATATTGTAATCTTCAAACGTGTCGGTTTCCTCACGATGTTTTCCTTCACCGTAAAGCAAGTGCAAATCCACGCATATCTTGAAAAACAAGTCATTGGTGTAAGGCTTAGATCGAATCAGGGGCTGTATGATTGAAAATCAAAAGTTATCACTATCGAGCCACACTCGCTTCATGATTTGTTAATTCAAAATCACAATGTTTACTCTACTGCAATTTTTTTGTTTACTTTAAACGCTGACCTATTCAGAGTAAAAAAAATGCCAGTAGATAAAGTTATGCTTTTGTATTAACAAAACATAAACCCGCTATCACATGCAAAAAAACCACCGCCTTACACGGGCGTGGTTAGTTACATCCGGTTTAAGGATAAATTTTCTAAAATGGAGCGCAAGAAATCGCACCCGAGAGCCCAATTTGGCATCTGTATTACCACAGTTGTTTTACGAGAATTCCGTAACTGCTGCATTATAAAACGTTTCTCTTTTGTAATGAGCGGCTGAGACATGTTTTATGATATTTAGTCTTTTTTTTTTTTACTCATAATGGGCTTGCGCTTGATCGCAGTTCACCTGATGGTAAGCGAAATTGCGATCTAAGGTGGAGCACGCTTGCCCAGAAGAAACCGGTTCACTCTTGCCTTGAAAACTGCCAGATTATAGTTATCAGGGAACAGGGAATTTGGCAAAGTATTCCACACCTTGGCAGTACGCACAATGAAGGTGGATGCAAACCGCTTAGTACGTGACTTAGGCACCTCCACAGTATAACGGTGCCGCCTTGGTGTTTCCCTACTCGTCCGATGGTGGAATGGGGCGGGGGATATTTAGTGTTACGAATGAATTGTGTCTTTAATGTGTGTTTTGAAGTAAAATCTATAGCATGTTCTGTCAGTTTATTAGCTAGATTAATACGTGAATCCAAACTGGATATAATTCAGTTTGGGTGGGAAAATATTTAGAAAATATAATGAAGTACCTTTTCTTCCTTGCTTGTCTATTCCATTTATAATGTACTACCATTAAATATATTACTCTTTTTTTTTGTTAGGTGTCTACCAGAGTGACTACCGGTACTCTCTGTATAAGCCGCGTCAAAGTTACAATCAATGTTTTGTACTCGGAAAACTAAAACTATGAAACGTTAAGTTATAATTTTAGTTGCAATCATTTAATTTTATTAAACGAGTTAGTTCAAATGTTCAAGACTAGATTTCGTGTGAGAAGACATACACATTGACCGATCTTTATATATGAGATACAAAAATCAAATGTAATGGTTGTTGTATTTCAGTTGTGCCAAAATGGCTTAACTGTAGACGATGTTTTTTCTGTTTGGTTACTGTATTCATTGTAGGTTTTTGGCGAAGCCTACACTATTAAAAGTTACATAAGAGTAATTCTTGTTTAGTTATGGGGACCGTGCACTTTCCAAGCTTGTTAACTAGTTATGCAGTTATACGAAGCTAGGTTATTGTCGTTTTCTCTGTAATTATAAGTAATCTATCTGCAAGGCATTCAAGTTTAAAGCTTCTTTAGTGCTAAATCTATCAGAATAATGCCAGTGTTTGGCCACATCTGCAAAGCATTGGCAACTAGCCTATCCAGAGCATACTATGGCAAAATTCCAATAAACCATACCTCTATTGTGCATAGAGTTTGGCTGCCGTAAATTTGACTTTACACCCGATAACTTCAACTACCAAACTGAATATGACATGCTACTATAGACTATAAACTAAATAAAAATATAAAAAAAAACTAATTCTCATAAAAAGGGCTAGGTTTTGGAACCTCCTGTCCGGTGTTTTGGTCAACGCGGCAAATTAAAAATTTAACGACAACCATTTCCTTAAAAGAAGCGATTTCACGTTCGGCTATGTGTGATAGGCGAAATTGGATTAATAGTCGCCAAATTTTCTGTACGCTCTAAATATTTTTGTAGCGTGAAAACGGTTAATTTAAAAATTATTTACGCCTCGTATGGATATGGTAATTTTTTTTGTTATTAATTCAGGAAGTATTTATGTTTTACTAGCTTTGACTCGCGGTTTCCGTTATAAAATAGAGCTACATATCTCCTAAATAAATACTATCTCCGTACCAAATTGTATTGCCATCGGTTCAGGCTTTTGAGCGTCAAGGAGTAACAAACACACGCATTTTCGGCTGAAATATATTTAATTAATTTAACAAATTGGACATGATTTTTTGGAGTTCAAATTACTAGACTAATATAACTTTAATAGTTTCAAAACAATTTTTGTCCTTGTTTTACAGTCGTAAAATCTCATTTGTAACACAGTAAAAATAAATGATGACACATAGTTTTTTTATCTAATTTATTGCTATTGGTAGGTAAGAGAACATATTTATTTATGATACGTTAAGTATGTAGGTATGTAAGTCTTTAGTTATGCCAAGATTAGAAAACTGAAATAAAACAACTATCACGTTGTATAACGCCTACTTTGTCTTAAGATCCCAGTAGTAAATATGTGTCGATACCTCTGCCCACCAGACATCTAGGTTTAAATATAAGAACTAGCTCGTTCAGTTAAGAATATAGCGCCTGTGGCTCGGCTAGCTGAGGTGGTCTGACGCGATCATCGAAGCTGAGCAACGGTCGATGCGGACGGTGTTTGGATGGGTAACCATGCACAAGATTGTCGGGTTTCAAGTGGCATTTTCATCTGGGCGCCACTGTTGGAGTGACACGTTAAATTGTTGTCCTTGGGTGTTAGTCTTAGTACAAGCAGTCGTTAAGCCATTTGCGGCTTGAAAACTCGACACCAGAGCTTGGCCACTTAGCTCATACGAAGAAGAAGAAGTAAAGAATGCTATGAAACACTTTATTAAGATTTTACGATACTACTTTTTACGATTAGCTACATTGGTTTGTGCGGCAAAGTAGTGAAGGAGGTACATACTCGTAATTCTGTTTCTTTTATGTCTTTTTCTATGACTTCGTCTATAAATTTGACAGCCACATTTTGTTATTAAAACAACTCAACAATGTATAATATATGAAGTATGAAAATAATGAAGACTTGCCTTAATGAAGCTGAAGATTACTCAAACAGTTTTTATGAAACCATGAAAACGTTTCATAGAAAACGTATGAATAATGAACTATAATGATGAACGGTTGAATACCATCGCCCTTTTATGGATAAAGGCAATTGTGTTCCAACGTTGTATTGATTGGTGATAGAATTTTTTCTTTGATATTTTTTTTTTATGCATTCACGTTTGATAAATTCATTGAATAAATCTAATGTATTTGTATCTTTCTAAACAAACACAACAAAAGTAAGTCACCACGCAAACAACCAAAAAATATTACTTAAAAAAATTTAGTTAGTTTTCTACACTTTACAGCAAGGCATGCAAGGCACCTGTATTTATACTCTGGTCTAAGATAGAGCATGCTTAGTCTGAAATAACTGAGTTTTTAATACCGAGTAAGCAGCAAAACAAAATGAATGAAGTTTGGAAGCACAGCCAGTGAGTGGTATGGATTATTTATATAAGTATTTGTTAGAAACTTAAATACAGAATTTTCATTTCAAAATAAATACAATATAAATTTCTAATATATAAAAAATCCATTTCACAATTTTAGTTACCGTACTCATCCGAAACGGCTTGACCGATTTTTACCAAATTTTATATGCGTATTCAGTAGGTCTGAGAACCGGCTACTATTTATTTTCCATACCCCTAAGTGATAAAGCAAAACAACGTAAGACGGGTCAACGTTCCGACCTACTGAATACGCGTATAATTTGGTAAAAATCGATCAAGCCGTTTCGTACGAGTACGGTATTAACAGTAGTATATAATATAAGTTAAAAATAAATAATTCTTCAAGAATTATTGAAAGGAGAAACGACTACGAGAGACGTTAAAAACCAAACTGCAATTGCATAACAATTTTGAACTTAAAAATCTGAATATGTGTAAGATTTTATTTTATCCTGAGAGCATTTATTCATTGTTTTTATGGGAAAATAAAAAGCTCTGAGAAGGAGAAAACTACCCGCCATGTGCGTCGGTAAATCCGTATTACGTTTTTATTCGCCTCGCTTTATTGCAGCGACATGGTGTTGCCAGATGCTCGCAATCCCCTTAGAATTGTCCGCGAATCAAAACTTGCGACACCCAGATTAGTATTTATATATTTATTTTGAAACAAAGATTTGATGTAATTTTCTTTTTATACATCAATTTATTCTAGCAAAAATAATGCAAATTACTATGCGGCAATTAGTAGTTAAATGGTTTAGTAAACGGCTTAAAGAGACTCACAAGATTTTCTATATAAAACTTGACATGTCACTTTGGATTGAGCCAACGTAAAGCATCAGGGTAGTAACAATTTTTCTAGACACTTGTCAAAAAGAAATACTACTATTTCACCTTCACTTTAATTTGTCAAATCTGGCAATACCTTACTGACCAGGACACTCATGCTCACCTCTGCCAGCCACCATAACTTTAATACCACACTGGGAAAGGATGGACTCCATCCATTTAGATTACGTACGTAATAAGCCGTAAAATTTTAGTACCCTCGTTCATTCCTTCCGCGCTTACCGTGGCCAAGTCGTGGAGAGATTTGGCCTCCTTTGCTTCAAATGAACTCCGATTTTGAATAAATTTACAAAGTCATTGAGACTTTGTAAATTTATTCAATTTTATTTTCATTGAAGTTTAATGCTTTTTTTTGACAACAAATGACATACATAAATGTAAAAATGTTTGATAATGTTTGTCTAACCGACTATCACTTGCGTTTATTCAAGGGTAGGGACACAGCTAACGTACGCTCGCAATGACGGCTGCGCCCGCACTGCCTACTCCACAGACTCAAATATATTATTCAACTATGCCTTAAGGAAGTTTTAATAATGAGGTAGATATGTTATAAACTTTATACGCGTTTAATCTAAGCTAAACTAGCACACTTGATTTCAGTTCTGTACTATGTGACGACGCACGGCTATGAAAAGAAGATTCTTGATAATAACCGACGTAAATTGTTTGTGCTGAACACAGTTTTGGTGCTTCAAACACAATCAAGTAAAATTACCGCGAAACACATATTATACTAGCTGACCCGGCAAACGTTGTTTTGTCTCACTTAGGGGTGTGAAAAATAAATAGTGTAGTTTATATGACACGTTCGTAGATTTACCATAGCAGCGCCATCTATTGATTACTTACTCAACCCAGTCGAAAGGTATCGACATCTGTTAGAATCATTTGGAGTTAACAGATAACTGTGACTGTCAAATAATAACAGACACAAATTAGCAATAAATTAAAATTGCGACTATAATTTGAGATTTAAACTATCCTATCGCTCAAGTTGGATCGAACTGCACATGGTGTGCGAATTTTATTATAATCGGTTAAATGGTTTAGGAGTCCATTGAGGACAAACATTGTGACACGAGAGGCTAATTTGCAACGATGTCACGCTGCTACTGCATGAATGAGATAATATCGCACGTTACCATTTCTCGGACTTGACATTTTTTTGTTCTTCGTATGAGCTTAGTAGCCTAGCTCCAGTGTCGAGATTTTTCAAGCCACCCGAAGGACTCTGACTTGGCTTAACGACTGCTTGTACTAAAACTACGAGCTAGGACAATAAAAACTACAATTTGATGTGTCATCTGACCCACGGCATAAAACCTAGACGACAAAACCACTTTTTAAAAGACGGTTCAAAGACATTCATTACAATAAGTACTATTTTTTAACCATTTATAAAATTCAATAATATAATAAGTAGGCTACTACTTTAAAACTCATTGTATTTGGTCGAATGTATTTTAAATATTGTTGTAACGATTTTTGTGTCTTATTCTTGGTAAATATCTTTTTATTTATTTTATCAAAAATGCAAAATCCAACAGCGGTTTTTTTTTAATTTGGGAAGCATAAAATAAGAAGATATCGCTACTCAGTAAGAATAAATTCCTAAATATACAATCTCAAATATTTTGTGGCAAAGTAGGAGAGTGCGCAATATCTAGTATTATGTATGCAAAAAGCTTAACCGGTTTACTGGAACACAGAGACCCTTTGCAGTGGAAATTTACAATCAGAATCTCAACCTTATCTTTTATGATTACAATTTCGAGCTCACATAGTGAACTTAAGATTTTGCTCGTGCAAACCACCACAAACAAACATGAGTTATAGTATTATAACCAGTATAGTTAATACCATTATTAATCTCTACTCAAAAAAATTCCTAAATCTTTTCTTTATTATAACTTTGAGGTTATAAAGAATGTTTCGCGCGCCATATTACGGGTAAGAATAAGGCTGACATTAATAATACCTGTAACATATATTTAATGTTGTATTTTTTTAATCTAAATAGGTCAGCACTTGAACACAATTCACCTGATGGTAAGTGAAATTGAGGACTACGGTGAAGCGCGTAATTAAATAATTTCTATGAATAAATAATTTGATTTGCTAAAACTAACCATGTGTGATTAAAATGTTGTTTCATTGATATCAATCAAATTCTAATCGTACAAAAAGCAATAAAATAAGTAAGTAATAGATGGCAAATGACTTTTTCCGTAACTTTGTGATAAATACCGGCTTTAAAATGTTTGAATAGTATAAAAATCAATCTCAAATGAATAAAACTTGTTTACGATGTTTAGATGAAGAATAAGAACGTTGTATTCCTGAACGAGTTTTCATTCTGAAAGTTTAAATACTGAGAGCACAAAGTAACCTTTCCTTGGGGTTAGCAAATTGCTTACCTATGCTTAGGGACCGGTATCGCAGGCCCCACCTTCGTTCTCTTACGTAAAAATAATTTTGTTTTCTATACTAACACATTGAGGCCGGCAAGCTTCCTTGTGCAAGCAATCGACTATATTTATAATGTTTATATTACAATGCTGACTTACTTTAATTAGCTGCAACCTCACTCGTTAAAGCTGAATAAGTTACAAAGCATTTAAATGTAAAGTGAAAAGCTTTAAGGAATTAATTACCTTTTTCTTGAACAAAATTAGTTTTGCTTGTTTGTCGTATTAGCATGAAAATAAATAACTAGGGGCTCGTTCCGGCTTTCCACCATACTATAAAGTATAGGAAAATATGTACATGTTTAATTTGATATAGAATCTTTTAGATTTTAGTATTTTTATACAACTTACGTTTATACAAATATTGTCTCTTGATAAATTATAATTTAACTATATTAGTGTAATAATAGCAGATTTATTTATAAATTGGTTTACAAATAAAGTTATTTTTGTATGGATCCCTAATATTAAAAAAATAATTCTAACTATATATAATAAATATTAGTAGTCAAAGTATGTCACCCAGAAATATTGTAGCTTTCCAACGGTGGAAAACTTTATAAATCAACATAATAATTATGAAGCATATTCATTCCAAACAAACATACAAATTATCAATTCATTTCGTTTTACAATCATCAATTTATTTCGTTTTACATAATTAGCATAGATTAACGTTTGTACAGGGATGATAATTTCAAAAATTGGTTTCACTGAGAAAATATATATATGGAACAATAAAAAAACCACTCGATTTATTCCTTCTGATGCCTCTGATGTCCACATTACATCTTTTCACAAAATCTAGCACCACAGTCTAAATTTGGCATGGTTAGAATTTATTCAAGCGTTTATAAATTTGCTAAGCTTTAGCGAGATTTCAAGCGAATACTACTACTACTTTAGTCTAGACTTTTCACTTGTCCTTCCATTGCATTTGTCTGGTCTTAGCACGATGTCATTTCAATATTTGCAGAAACCAGTCATGAATTGGTCTGACAGAATCCTAAATCCACGTTTTGGCTTTCTTGAATGGCTCTATTGTTCTGTAACAAGAGGAATATCTTGGTTTTCGGACATGCAGTTGAATAAAATAATTTAAAAAAAACGTGGATAAATTTTGACAGTTCTATTCAAAACGACAACAGCTCAGGCTGCCTTACATCCCGAAGGTCATGAGTTCGATCCCCGCCACTGTCAACCTTCAGCTGAAGAAAAATATATTCTTGATCTTGCGTTGGTTTCCACCAACGCAAAATGCCCAGCCACTTTGGCATTTTCTAGTGCTTGCCTGCCTAACGACCCTCGAGTTAAAAAAAATTGCCAAGCAGTTAACAGCGTGTTTCTGCAGCCTCATTGAGAGTCAATTCTTACAGACTAGGTATGCTCTACCTAAGGTAAGGGTGTTCCTAACTCGTATGGTAACGCGCTCTAATAGTCATTTGACCAGCATTGCCTAGGCATTTGCTTAGCTACAAAAAATATGAAAAAACAAAAAGTTATTCGAAGTTTCAAAATATATTCCGCCCATATTTAAAATGTTTCTATGTTGTATAAATGTGTTTTAAATTATAAATTTACCAAGGAACTATAAAGAGCTCTTAGCAACATCCTCTTTTAATTAATGGTATTTTGCCAACAGTTAGTAAGTAGAATTCGTTTCCTTTATTCGAAGACCATCTTTAAAGTAGCTTGAAGAGTTTCTGTGTCAGGAATTTAAATTGTTTGCTCACGTTAGGGTACTGAAAATTTCAAGCATCGCCTAGTTCCCTAAAGTAAACAAAGTAAAAGCGACAGTGTGTGAAATGAGTCAACTAAGTCAAGGTTTCGTAGGGCGCTAGTTTATGCGTAATACGAACCAAGGTTGCAAGTTCATTCCGCCAAAAGGGTTCAAAGTAGTGATTATTTTGGTTCTATTTTCTCGTCCATAAATTCCTTTTTTAACCTCCGATAGCGACGTAAAGAAGTGGCATTGTTCAAGATTAGACAAGGACACGGTTCATTTATCTGTGAATTTGTAGTGAAAGAAAGAAAGAAACATTTATTTTGTGACACAAAGACAATAAAAAAACCATAACAAACAATAAAATAAAATAAAAAAACATTTACGTGGCACAAAACCGGCCCCAGCTCAACGTGTGCTGACTGCAAAGCAATCAGCGCTGGTCTTCCGCTAGTGTGTCTGTGAAGTTGAACTAAAGCTACCAAGGAAGCCTGACGACCTCGTTGGCGTAAAGGTTACCGTGCCGGACTGCCAATCAGAAGGTTTCGGGTTCGATTCCCGGCCCAGCCAACATCTTTGTGCTTTACTAAATTTGTAGGCTGGGTGTTAAATATGTATCTATATAAAATATGTATGTATGTAATAGTAGTATATCAGTTGTGTTAGTTACCATAACACGAACTAGAAATGGTTCAGTATGGGGCTAACCAGCCGTGTGTGAAATGTGTCCTAATGATTAAATTAAATTATCAAATTAAATATTAAATTAAGCTACCGGAACACACTGTTGGTTGCTTGGCAACAAAATATTTAACTAAAAGGTGGTGTTGCCAGGCGAGCATGAATAAATGCCCAACTACCATTCTATGGGTTCCCCATACTAAACCATTTCTAGTTTGTATTATGGTTGCTAACACAACTGATATATACTACATATACATACATACATATTTACTATACATTTATAATGAAAACCCAGACCAACAGCCAACAATTTTAGTTTAGCACAAAAATGTTGGCTGTGCCGGGAATCGAACCCGGAACCATATGATTGGCAGTCCGGCATGGCAACCATTACGCCAACGAGGTTGTCAAACATGAACACAATATACAGATAGTATTTCAAATTAATAACAAATTAAAAAAATATATAAATTCAAAGTAAAAACCGTCTTAAAGTTTAAGTCGGTTAACACAAGCAGCAAAAACATGTGATATCGTAGTTTCAACTGCACGTAATATTTTTTCCAAACTAAAGTTACACAAAGGAGCAATTTTCAGAGACACATGTCTCGGTCTTATCGTTGCTAACTCCAACTGGGAAAATTCAGTTAACACAATGTGCTCAGACAAAACTTTGGAACGAATTTGTGAAATTTTCTTCAAATTTTATTTTTAGTTTACTACGAATAAGCGTACGAAACCAAAAACTTTAAAGATACGAGTAAATGCCCAACTCAAGGAAACGAATTGTTATTTCTGTAAATATTGTTTGAGTCTAAGATCCGGTTGCAGAATCATTGCAAACATCGAGTATTTGGTAAAAACCAAATTTTGATGGCATTTTTATGACTAGGAGAATCTACCTGATAAGACCTATCAAAATGAAGATGTCCACTACAGCTATACATATGTTTAATAAAGAACTTGTAAATGTGTCAGAATCAAACCTTCATACAAACTTTTCAAAAATTATAATATAATTAAGAAATTTGACATGTATTCGAGTTTTCATATGTTGGTCATCATATCACTATTATGAGTGGGTAAAAGCTATAAAAATACGCATAATATTCTCTATTAACGAGCGAGCGTTGCTCGGTAGACAATCATCTGCTTTTCAACCTGACAGCCCCAAGTTTGATCCCGGCCCTACACCAATTACTTGTTTTGAAGCTATGTGTAGATTTATACCTTTAAAACCGACATATTTTATGACTACAATATCCGAAGAAGTATACCAACCTGCACTTAGCTACCGTGATTAATTATAGCCTATATCTCTCTCCTAGTGAGAGAACGTCCCTAGTCCCAGCAGTGGAAACGTAAAGTGGGTTGCGTAATTGCTGCTGCAATAATTCTGCAGCCGAATCCTGTATTATTACTTACACTAAAAAACAAAATACGATCAACTTTTATTACAACAACAAAACAGCTAAAAATCAGGCCATGTCATTACCCGACCAAATATTACGATACACACAACACAATGTCAATGTTATTATCAAAACCATCATCATCAAAATGAATTAGTGTTACTGCAGTCAGCAAATTACGAAGTCATTACTCGGGGGATAGCGGAAAGGGGAAAGGCTCTAGCGAAGGTTCCTTCGCGTTATAGGTATCATAATCCAAAATGTAACGGAGCCGAGAATCGTTGCCCGGAAAAGCGGCGTGTGAAAATTAGCCTTTTAAAATATGCAACGCAGAAAATTAGAAACGTCGGCCTAGCAGCTGCGATTTCTTTTTAGTTCCTCGGTTGCATAACTGAAGAGATTGTTATATGTATTGTGAACGGATACGAGAACAGTGGGTTATATTGCAGTCCTACATGAATATAAACTAGTATCATCCAAAGGTTGCCTGGAAGAGATCGCAGTTAGCGAAAAGGTCGCCGTTTGTGGCATACATTTTTTTGACTTGTACCTTAATTTGCCCAATAAAAAGTTTATCTATCTATCTATCGCGCGTTATTTGTCGATTGAACTTACAAATTCATGTTATATGCGCTCAGTTAATTTGTTTTTTTTTTTTTCAAGATAATTAATCAATCATGTTTTCTTGAGGATCTTGTTATTATTCAGTTTTTATTTACCACATTTATGTTTTTTTATTATTATTAATTTGTTACATAATCTTAATATTGGGTTCAAGCCTTTGAATAAAGTTTTTGATTAAATTATGTCTTTTACCAGTTTATTTCATTGCTTCTTAGTACTTATGATATGAATAATAAAGTAAAATTACATTTAAATTATTGAACATTGTTGAATAAAATCAATTTTATAATCCAAAAAAAGTAGTATACAAATTTGGGTTCCCCAACCAAATGTGCCAAACAAACTAATCGCATTCTGTTTTTATTTAATTTCATTGTAGATGTGAGAGAATGATAATTGATTTGATTTTTACATGGAATGTAATGATTTCTGATAATAAAATTCCTAATTAATTTTAACTATTTGTAACTAACGTATGTCAAAAACATCTTTATATTACATGAGCTAAGTGGCTCAGCCCTGTTGTCACAAAAGTTCAAGCTTGCACAAAAGCCTCTGGATACTTCTGAATTTAGTTAGATATTTTTAATGAATATAGCACCGATACATCAAAATGTCATTCCTTCCACCCTAATAAAGCTATTATTACCACCACTGGCATTAGAATTGCTAATGCCTTTCATATATGGCAAGCAAACGCAAATGCTATTTGGTACGGCGCGGCGCATCGAATAGTATGTTAATTTTCACGAGTCAAGTTAGCAATGCTTCGCTCATTTTCTGACATTCAACGAGTATCTCGGGTTTGGTTTAGTAGAAGTTTGTTAATTGTTATAACTGTTTGCCGTCACATTAGCAAAAAATATTTTATATTCATAGTTTGTGTGAGAACTTTATTAGTTAATTTATTAATGTGTCAAAATATTAAAAACTAATCAAATAACCCGCCCCTGCTCACTCCTGGTGCAAAATCTCGATTGCTGCATTATCGCGCGTCAAGAACGATCCGTAGTGAGAGTCACCAGTGATGTCCTTTAACCTTAAACCTAAACCTACCCCTTGGACAAAACTCTTCACCTTACTGCTCCAACTACCCAGAGTCTTCACGGTCAAAGGTACAAACTCGTAAAGCACATTTTTTCGACAACCGGCGACCTTCGCCGTGCCAGAGAATTATTAATTACTAGCTGCGCTCCCGCAGAGTTACCCGTGTTAATCCGGGACAAAAATAAGTTAATCCTTGATAAAAATATAAGCCTATGTGTTAATCCAAGGTCTAACTTATCTTCATAGTAAATCTCATTAAAATCGGTCTAGCTGGTGGAGCGTAAAAGAGTTACATTTAATTTTATTTTAAAGTTATATGCGTATATTGTTTTCGGGATAAAAGTAGCTTAGAGTGAACCGGATCCTTTTAGGTAAGCGCAATCCACCGTCGACCTCAATTTCACTTACCATCAGGTAAATTGTGGTCAAGCGGTGACCTATTAAGAGTAAAAAAAGTAGCCTATGTGTTATTCCAAGGTCTAACCTATCTTCACACCAAATTTCAGCTTGATTCTGTTCAGCCGTTTAAGCGTGAAGAAGTAACAAACATACACACACACACACACAAAAACTCACATTTATTTTACTAGTAGGATATTGATTATTGTTGTAGAGACATGTAATTGTATAATTACCAACAAATTAGTATGTGAGTTTATAAACTAAGACTTATCCTGAAATCTGTCTTCATTATATGTTTCGTTATGAGTTCTATATTGCAATGTGTTATGTGACGAGAAAATGATGGGATATTCCGGACATAAGTGAGGATGTTGCTAGCATTACGCCGGGGTAACGACATATTGTGACGGATGGTAAGGTCGGTATAATGTAATAATCTTGGTTTAAGGGATTGCGTCTTTAATCAGTCAACCAAAGAATCGCTCAAGTCGATTTGCTTCGACCTTACTTGTGAGCACTATAATAATAATAATAATAAATATTATGACACGTTTCACACACGGCTGGTTAACCCCATACTGAACCATTTCTAGTTCATGTTGTGGTGGCTAACACAACTGATAATATACAACTACATAATATACATACATACATATTTTATATAGATACATATTTAACACCCAGACCCTCAGCCAACAAATTTAGTTAAGCACAAATATGTTGGCCGGGCCGGGAATCGAACCCGGGACCTTTTGATTGGCAGTCCGGCATGGTAACCTTTACGCCAACGAGGTCGAGCACTGTGGAATAATATAATTTTCCCCACAATGTTGCCTGCGTCAATCCAGGATAAAAATAGATCATTTGTTAATCCCAGGTCTTACCTCCATAACAAATTTCACCGAAATTGGTACAGTCCCTGGCAGTCAGTGAAGAAGTTACAAACATTTGCTTTTGTAATCTTTCCTCGTGAGATGAGGCCATAATCCACTGGCCAAGCACGGATTGGCGCATGACACACGTCTTCGGTTTCTAAGTCCTCAAACGTGTCAGTTTCTCTGAAATATTTTCCTTCAACGTTAAACGAGTTCTTATTCATACATAACTTGAAAAACAAGTCATTGGGGATCGAAACAGGGGCCCTCAGATTGAAAAGCAAGACGTTTTTCCGCCGCACCGCTCTTGCGGTTGCCGATGTAGCCAATCGTATGCCAATGTTACAATCTCATCATCATCAGCCTATGATCGTCCACTGCTGGACATAGGCCTCTCCCAAGGCACGCCACTCGGCCCTATCCTGTGCTTCTCTTCGCCATCCACTACCCGCTACCTTCTTCAGAATGTTACAATCAATGTCCGGGTGAATAAACCCTACAGTCCTTAAATTTCTTGCATAAATACTGCAACCAAACTTTCAGCAATTTTCCAATTCATTTAGGTATTGCTTACATAAATTCATCATCATTAAAATAGCCGAGAGATTTCCCGAAAGTAAAACAAAATGTTCATTAATCCATTCTGTTGATTTCAAAGCCGTCAGTTGTTCGTTGCATAAAGCTCTTGGCAGACCATTAACGAACTATTAGCACAGAATAATGATGGACAGATATTTTGAACTTGTAAGATAAGAATGAAAAAAAAAACAGCCGGAGGAGTAAGATGTTTATTACGCCACTTATGCGTACACAGGGAAAAGGGGAAATTATATGATGTGCCACAACTAGAGCTCCGGTAGTTATACGACCCAGCCTTGGTGGAAGCATGTACTATTAAGTAATATTCAAGTTTTATGATGTTAACTCCAGAAGTGATAAACTTTTCCATAAGGTACGAAAATAACGTCACCGCGAGTTAGCTTTGCGACGTTTTTCACGTAGCGCCATCTATTGGAGAGCGGTGTAACCACTTTTTGCGGTTTGATACGGGCTGCCTAATCCATGCTTGTTACAAACTTTAATTTCTTAGGATGATTTATTAAAATTGCGATGAATTGTTTTAGCCGACAAAAGGTGACATAAACCGGGGCTAAACGTGCCGAGTGAAACTAAATGAAGAAAGCGGAACATGGATTCGAACTATTCGACTCAGGCGAATATGCGAGTTATTCAATTATTTTATACAATCCTACTAATATCTTTAAAAAAATATGAAGAGAAAAAAAAACAGTTTGTATGGGTGGATATTTATGGATGTTTGTTTCTCTTTCACGCGCAAAAACAACCGAAAAGATTTTAATGAAAGTCAAGAATAATATAATTTATATATTGTGAAGTATAAGCTATATTAATCATAATCATACTTATCTTTATTGGTAAAACTTATTGACGTGACAACGTCTTAAATTAGGTTGCGGCTGGGAGTCACTTATGAAAAAGTGTAACGCCCGGTAACGTTACGATGAGTCACCGAACGAGAGAGAGGCCCGCCGAATGCCTTGCGTCTCTCTCCCACTCAACTATGATAGGTCTGCCGCGCGCGCAGCACGCGGCAGACGTTGTCACGTAAAATCTTCGCCCGTAAAACCGACTTTACAGGCAACCATTTTTTTACATTCTTACTGCTAAAGTTTATATTTTAGATCCTATTAAGATCTGCACAATGGTAAGAACAAATGATTATATTTCTTGGTTCGATTAAAAATGTAGATCAAATGTTCTTAAATTAACAGTCTGTTTTATTGCTTACTCTTACCCTGTTGGTGGCGTAACAAAGTGTTTCAAATAGCTTGTTTTAATGAAACTGAACCACCTTACTGTTCAGATTTTAAACCTTATTTTAAATTGAACAGATGGGGGTTACAACTTAATTGTTTTGAAGGGCTAATTAAAATAAAAATAAAAAGCACCATTTTATCTTGCTAATACACATTTCACTCAGGGCTGGTTAACTTCATACTGAATCTTTTCTAGTTTGTGTTATGGTACGCAACTCATATACTACACATATATACATACATACATACATATAAACATATTTTATATCGATACATATTTAACTTAAAACTGGGAAATTATATGTATTTGCATGTTTGTTAAATATCCATGCTAAAACCACTGATTATATTTGAGAGAAATATGGCTTTGAAATCGCTTATACCTTGGATTAACACTTTTCATCCTGGATTAAGGCGGGTAACACCGGAAGGCACAACTAGTATATTACAATCAACGACATTTATAGGTATTATAAATGTCGTTGATTACAATGGCAAAGCCAATTAAAAAAAATACCTAATATTCCTTAAACATTTCAAGCGTCTATCAGTTCTCATTGGCAGCAAAAAAAAAAAAAACAAAAATGACGTATGTAGCATGTCCCACTCAACTGTTTATTTATCTCTAATTTTAGGATTTTTTTATTTATTGAACAGTACTTATCTTTGCGTACGATACAGAGTTGCACTTGGCCTGTATTTAAACTTGTCCAATCACTAATTAATTTTAGCCTATTTAGGTTTAAGAAACCTAATAAAGCTTTCAATGTTCAACGTGGCCGAAAAAACACCTTTACTTACACAAACGGATTACTCCGCACAAAACAAATGAAATCTCCACTGCATGGTTTAAGCCACGGATTTACCCAACAAATCATAAAACCGACTGACATTTGAACTCGATGACACATGTCATAACCCCGTCATAATAAACATGTTTATGACCCTTTGTCTGAGACACTTTCTTTGTGCATTTATTGTATCCACAGTTTTTATCGTACATGAAATACTTGAGAAAGACATAATAAGAAATGTTTTGAACATCGTATTGCGATATCTTACGGGTAATTTTTTCTTGAACCGAATGAAGCCGCTGAATTATTCCCTAATATTTAAACTACAATATAGTTGATATTGATTGAATTAATTAAAGTGTTATAAGTTTCCCGCATTATGGGTTTTCAATACAGATTTTTTTCTGATAATATTAAAAAAAAATATACTAATGTGTAAGCGTCTATGTTTGAGAAGTCTGTATGGTCATACGGTTAAGCAATTTTCATGAATTTCGTAGCTTAAAGATTCTTCTGCTTTGGAACAAATGCGATTTTTATCCCAGAAGAGTGCGGGTTACCAATTTTGGTGAAACGTAGTATAAGAATACAAAGCCTACACCTACTATATATTATAAACTATAAATCTAATTTTTATCACAGATTATCGTGGATGACTGGAATTTGTTACAGAGATAACTTTAACATTGGATATAACACATGGGCTATTTTTATCCTAGATGAAACCAAACAAAAATGGTAAAAAATTGCGCAAGAATTAAATTAAATTATTTGGCTTATTTTTCATAATTAATTTAATTTTGTACATTGCTGTGTACACTTACTTGGTGTTAAGGTTTTTTTAATATTTAACTTGTGACTTTCCATGAAAATGAAAATCTGAATGCAGTTGAAATCTAGTCGGTAAAATTTTGTAATTGAGCTTTGTTTGCTCAAAAGATTGTTTCACAGAACGCATAAAAACGCACCACAGCTTTACAAATACAAAAGCCAATGTGAAGAGAATGTAACTGAAACTGGCATGTAAAGGAAATGGGCCGAATTCAGGTTAAAACAATGACTATGATAAAATATAAGTTTTGTAGATATCACTAGAGGAGTTCACAGAATACATTGTAATTAAAAATAAAACAATTAGCAGAACTATTAAAGTTGTACAATTTTTTAGAAAAGCTACTTTTATACTGGATCAGACCGATAATTAATTCAGTGTATTTTACTAATTGCGAGTCGAAAACATTAAACTAGCATCAATATAATCATAAAAAGCTGTTTATGATCGCATAAGTCAATTCTATCCTACTACTGGGTATAAGCCTCCAGTTTTGCCATCTTCCTCATTGTTGTGCTAATCTAGTCCAAGTTCAATAAGTAATTAAACAATCCCGTCTTAATTCTTCACCGAAAAGGCATCACTTCCTTAATTTCATATCCACCTTAATTTAAAACCACAATACGTTGCTTTTCTTTAAAGAAAGTCCACTTTGCAAACAGAGTTTAAGGAACTACTTTAAAACATTTACGAATTTTATTTGCTATTTCATAGCAACAATTTAGACTGGGAAAAAAAAACAATGAAGCGCCAAAATAAATTACTGTAAAGTTAGTAACTTACTAGGGACCAAAAGAAGACAAACAAGATTGTCCAAGGTGTAATAGTCAAGGTGCGTCGCTAATGACACCAACCCAAGCCTTTTTCATAGAATTTGTGTCTATTCCAATAAACGAAAATCTACATACACATAATGTTTTTAGGGTCACGTACCTAAAAGAAAAAAAGAGACCAAGCCTCCGCCGTCTCTCTGTCTGTCTGTCTCTCACAAGGCTGAACCTCGTAAATTGTTATATGAAGGAAGCTGCAAATTTTTCAAAATATGTATTTCTATTGCCGCTACAATACGAATACTAAAAATAAAAATATTAAGGGGGCTCCCAAACAACAATTTTTTTTTGCCATTTTCATTTGCAAACCCGACATGTACTTGGCCAATAGTTTTAACGTGGTGACCCTTTTTAATTGTGACGCCCTTTCAGTTAGTAGGCATTTGTTTCTGCTACATTTTGTTATAGAATAATCTATTATATGAAATTGCCATCTCACAATGTCAGTTACCGTACTCTTCCGAAACGTCTTGACCGGTTTTTACCAAATGTTATATGCGTAGTCAGTAAGTAGGTGTGAGAATCAGCTACTATCTATTTTTCATACCTCTAAGTGATTAGGGTAACTTTACTTAAGGCAAAGCAACGTTTGCCGGGTCAGCTAGTAATTAAATTAAATATTAACCAACGTTTGCAACAAAATAATCTCTATAAAAGTTTGTGACTACCATGGTCGAAAAAAGTATTGACGGAAGAAAAATATAAAAAAATGTAGTACCATGAAATTGTACCCCTTCATGCAGTATCTTAATTCGTCCTACCGTATGACATTGTATTTGCCACGTGCACGACAAATGGATGCAATCTGGATTATTGAAATCTTGCTGATATGTGACCGTGGTTTCACTATTCGACCAGACTGTATATTTTGGTAGCCCGGCGTGGAATAAATGGTGCGTGATATGAATGCTGGGATTCATTGTTGTTCCAAAAACATAGGCTTAAATGTTACTGTTATATTAGTATGCTTCTGTTAGCATCGGGTTGATTTTTTGTAAAATTGACATATTTATTTTATTATACGTTAGGGCTGTCTATTATCATTATTGGTATGTATTACCATTATTAGTATATAGCAAAAAAATACGCTAAATCATGTTTATTGTATGGACCACCTTAATATTTTTTATTTGTTATTTTTATTATGTTTCGTTATAGTGGCACGAGATATACATTACTTGTGTAAATTTCAGCTTTCTAGCTATCATAGTTTTTGAGATATAGACTGACAGACAGCGGAGGCTAAGTAATAGGGTCCCGTTCTTACCATTTTGGTACGGAACCTTAAAAAACGTAAATATACATTTCAACCTATTTTATAATGTAGGCGTAACCACAACTATCAATTAGTTGATAGTACATAAACTGTAAGAATAAATGTTTGCTCAATTAATATAAACGAAAAAACAATTAGACGAAAACATGTTTTAATGATTCATAAATCGTGATCAATACTTTTAGTGGGTCAAGGATAACTTTGAAACATAAACTGACAACTTGTTTTGTTACAAAGTTTTAATTTTCATGTTGATAGTTTTTGTTTTTAACGATGATGATTTTTATATTGTCATCCTCATACATTTTCGTTTTTCACAATGTTTCTTAGTAAAACGAGTGCAAATTCACACGTAACTTGAAAAAACATCATTGATGTTGGGTCTGTATCGAACCGGGGGGCGTCAGATTGAAGAAGCAGTTTTTTGACCGAGCCACAGTAATTTAAAGGAAGCGGTTCCTTATGTCCAATCCACGAACCAGTTCGGTAGTATGGGCTTAATAAATCTGTACAAATGTATAGCCATGAGGGAAATCCATGCAGCATTGTGCAATCTTGGCAAAATGCCAGTTGCTGGGGCAGAAACACTTAGCGTCAAACCCTAACAATGGATGTTTTTTTCACATTGTTCTGGATTAGAATAGGGTGTAACTTGGCTTGTGGTTCTGTTTTGTTTTATACAGCGTAATTAAGTGGCAAAACAGATTGTTTTTAGCCCTAGCAGTGCATGCGATATACTAGACCAAAGTGTCAGAGTGAATGGGTATAATCTTTGCAAAGATACTGCAGAAGAAAGAAAATACTATAGTCGGAAGACAGAGAGTAAAGTAATATGTTTTGTTGATTATAATTAATTTAGATGGCATGGCATTTATAGTGCTCATCTGGCTATCAAACACTATCAAATTGAAATCATCTAGCAGTGTGTACCTTGAGAGACAGATATTTTAGACTAGGCATTCTCCACCTTATACTAGAGTGCCCCTGACTCATATAGGTATACGCCCTCCTGGTCAAATGCCTATCTGTAAGGAGTATAAGCCAAAAAAGTGACTGAAAAATCTCTCATATATTTTTAAATCATTATGCATACATATCATAAAAGATATTATTCATCAACATATTTTAATACCTGCGAGCAGAAACACTTTCATTATTCAAAGAAGGATAACATTTTACACTTAAGTGAAAAAGTTTGATACTTTGAAAGTATTACACAGAAAAGTTCAAGTATGTATCATATATTATTACTAGAATTTTCACTTGCTGTAAAACCTATTATAGATGATTTACATGCCTGTCTCTATAAGTTTTATTGATTTACGATAATGACAAAAAACAATACATTCAATACTATATTCAACGATGACATTAAATTTTAACTTTAGTTAAATTATAATATGTGTACGTAACACATATTATCATTTACGGATTACATCCTAATGGCCGCAACACATTAAGGTTTAGAAAACAAAATAGTGGCTGAAACAGTTTAAATTGCACAGTTTTTATACCCAAAAACGTGTATTCAAGTTGCAATTTGTTTTTTAACTTTACCGTCGAAATAATTACGAATTTTTTACGTGTGTCGCGGTCCTTATTGTATACTCATTACCACGCTTGTCAGTTTAGCGTTTGACTCTTTACGTCACCCGGATTTCAAATTAAAATTGATATCCAAAAATCTTGGAAACAATTTCGAATTTCCCGCAAAATTTCCAGGAAACCTTTTACTATGTTAATCCTCTTTGGTCGTTTCGGAAACATTATTAAATATCGATCACAATATCATGACACGAAGCATCTTTAAATTAATATACAAAGTATCTTTAAATTCTGTTTTAGGCCTGTTCAGGACAGCGGGATCAGATGTCTCAGGTAAAATATAATGTTTTAGAGTAGTTGATGCTTTTGATATCATTAGAACAAAGATAAGTTTACGTAACTCTTATGGTCTCTGTGCTTTGGAACAAACTGCTTTTTTACAGCTCGGTAAGGACAGGCTTTGGAAATTTCCTAACTTGTCCTTTGCGCATATCAAACTACAAAATTCTGCTTCATCATTTTTTTATTCCGTTTTACGTGATTATTTCACGTTACAATATAACGTTACGATTTGAAGGTACAGTTCATGAGTGAAAAAAAAACTGCAAAGATAAATCTAAATGTGTGTTTGAGAAATGGCACTATTTATTTTTAGACTTCATGATATTCATGTTTACGCGCCTTGCTAGTCAAATGCCTGAGAGGTGTAAAACGAAAGGTTTTTTCGTGTGTTGGCACTATTAAATCTGTCCAGCGGATAGACAAATTGTGATCGCTTCAATTCGATATAGCCAATTGACGTTTTTTTTTTGGAGTGACGTAGACTGTGAATCAGACTTTTCGATAGTTAACGTCACTTCCATACAATTCACGTCATATGACGATATAGAATATGTGGAGTTACCAAAAATGCGTACTAAGCGTTTTGCCTACGTATTCATTGTGCAAACTGCCAAGGTGTTTTGAACCGTTTGGGGTTTGAAGGCACAAGTGAACCGATTTCATCTAGGCAAGAGCGCGCAAGCGCAGTCCCATCTAGAATAAAAAAAAATGCAGCGCTAGCTGAAACTAATGACAATTTGCGTAGGCCCTCTGTTAAAAGTGTACCGTCCAATCGTAACGTTTTTTCATAGCGTTTGTAGTCATTAAAGACCACTGCACGGCCACTAAGAGTTAGTAAACAATTTCTAGTTACTCTGAGTACTAGTTACATTCAAAAATTGGTTGCTGTGTTGATATTTAATAATATTGAACTCGCAGATGGAACTCAGAGACTCTGGACTTTAATGTAATCTAGCATGAATATTAAGCAATTGCATGGACGTTCCGACTGCAAACCGAATGCGATGCTCTTATAGAACATTTTGATATCAAGTGTGTAGTTAGTTCTGTGGAAATAAGTTCATGTAATAGAACCTTTGGTTTGATAAGAAAAAGTATAGTGCTTTTTTGTGATGAAAAGATGTTGAATCTGTTTATTGTATCTGAATTAATCTGAATGTATTTAATGATTACTGCGATGTGCACACACTTAGTAAAAATAATTTACTTTTACTTCAATCAACAGATTGATTTAGGTTTTAAGTTAAAAAAAACTTAATATACGCTTCAAATTAAAAATTAATAAGATGTATTAGAAATGGAGCATTATTTATAATTTACAGTTATAAATAATAAGTAAATATAATATAACTATAATGATTTTGGGTCTATTAAATAACACGATTCATGAATCTATGAATCATTTTGTAAAATTTGCCCAGTTTTTTATAAATTACTAATAAATTTACTTTAACTATCAAATGTACTTTTATGTATATATTAGTAATCTGGGTACTTAAATCGTAACAATTTGCGATGATATCAAGGGCAACAAATAAGAAAGTATTTTTTGTAGAGCTGTGTAATGAATTAACTAATTACACCTCCTAAAATAAAGAATTAGATAACGCAGTCTTGTTAATTATATTTTAATAAAATGTTAAATATCGGAAAATACTCAACCCAAGAATATTCATGATGATTTACAAAATAGAGAGGGAAAATTTATTAGTTTCCCGTAGGGAATTGCTTTATTACCTTTTTGGGTGGAAATGAAAAATGGATGTGGATTATATCCGGTTTTTATTACCTCCGCATGAGATTTGGTGTTCATTTTCTTAGTTTTCATGTTTGATGTTTACTAAATATTGTTTACGTGTGATTTGTGTGGAAGGGCCAAGGGCCAAGGATGTTGTGATTTTATGAAACTAATATTGTTATTTTTCATCACAAGAATGTAGGTATATTATATGGACATTACGAAAGTATAAGGTTAAAAAAAAGTACAGACACAAAGTCATACAATACTAACATTTATCTCCTTTTAAAAACAACAGATACGATCAAATTGTTTTTTAATTTACGAACAATTTGACATTTTAGTTACTCGTATTAAAAATACTTATTAATAAGTAGTTTATTCGTTATTATTAAGTATTCTGGGAAAGATGTTATCGCATGAATTTCTGTTAGGTATGTAATAATTACAAAAAAAATACCGTTCATGTTTATATTAGTAAAAGCGCCTATCAACTAATGCAAAAGCCATCAGTTTAACAGGAAAACATACTGATTATCTGAAAATGGTCTATTATTGTAATGATTGCTCAAAGCATGCCACGACTTGCTTCTTTGTAAAGTTTAGTTATTTGAAGAATAATAATAGGAGTAGCTTTATAAGTTTCCTGAACTTGTGCTTGTTAACAAAGAATACGGTGTGTATGAAAAGCCATGTTATAATTTTTTTAGCTACTATAGCTATTACTCATATGTTTGCTTTTGAGGCTTAAAGTTTGGGACCGTGGGTCCTAAAGTGGACCCCAACGTCCCCAACGCTCGTAAGGTTTAAAAAATCTTTCTAAGCGACTAGAGGTCAGAACCAATGTTACCCAAAAGCTGGCGCTTAGGCCTTTTCCGCGGATACAGACTTAGAAGTATAGTTCTTTATTTGTAATTAATGTTTTCGTTATGCAGGTATTTACTTTAATTTAATTTTTCAATTTGATTACATTTTTAACCCCAATCGCAAAATAACGAGTGTTAAAAGTTTGACTAATCTGTATGTATGTGTGTCCCTGTCTGTGTTATTATAGCTCTTAAACGTATGAACTAATATAGATTTCGTTTTTTATTGTTTAAATGGTGTGTTTTAGCTATGTTTGATAAAAGTTTGAGATGGCAGCGGGCCTAAAATGGCGGACTTAATATTTTTCTATATATAGAAAAATATTTAGTATGTATGTTTTGCGTCATCATCATCATCATTATCAGCCCGTAGTCGCCCACTGCTGAGCATAGGCCTCTCTTCTTGTACGCCAATAATCTGGGTGTTACGCTGCTCTCATCCATGTCTTGCCTGTGATGTTATGAATGTCGTCGACCCAGCGTGTTAATGGTCGACCGACGCTTCCTTTGCCTGTCATAGGCCTCCAGTCCGTCAATGTTTTGGCCCATTTACCATCGCTTTGCTTCCATCGCTTGTGTCACATAGAAATAAAGAAAACATTTCGCGTTCATCGCAAGGTGCTCGCTCACATTTGGTTACACAAGTGGTTAAGAAATTAACGGTTGGTTATGAAAAAGATATTGGCCGTGCTGGCAATTGAACCCGGAACCCTCTGGTTGGAAGTCCAGCATGGTAACCAGAGATGTATTCAGCGAGCGTCAACATAGGAGAACAACCTATTTTAACTGAAACAAAATACTCACACACTCACACACACACACACACAGACGGCTGGTTAACCCCATACTGAACCATTTCTAGTTCGTATTATGGTTACTAACACAACTGATATACTACATATACATGACATACATATTTAATATAGATACATATTTAACACCCAGACCCACAGCCAACAAATTTAGTTAAGCACAAAGATATTGGCCAGGCCGAGAATCGAACCCGGAACCTTCTGATTGGCAGTCCGGCATGGTAACCTTTACGCCAACAAGGTTGTCTGGTCAATACTATTAATTACTCTTAATTAAAAGATAATCTGACTTGACTTTATGCATTTTACATTGAAAAAAAAAAGATATGCTATCAATTTCTAAGTAGGACGAGAGACGCCGCCCGCACCGTTTGACCGATTAATTATTCGGCACGTATACGGCACGACGACTCTACTGCCAGATACTGTGAGTGATGCAGTACTACATCTTGATCTAATTTACGTGAAGATAAAAAAAAATATCACCATCGGACGAGTAGGGAAACACCAAGGCAGCATCGTTATACTGTGGAGGTGCCTAAGTCGTGAACTAAGCGGTTTGCCTCCATCTTCATTGTGCGTACCGCCAAAGTGTGGAATTCTTTGCCAAATTCCCTGTTCCCCAATAACTATAATCTAGCGGATCCATACCAATATTATAAGGAAGAAAAGTTGGATCGTTTGTTTGTTTGACGCGAATAGACTCCGTAATTACTTGAAAAATTCTTTCACCGTTGGGAAGCTATATTATCCCCGAGTAACTATTCTAGCGGATAACTTTAACTATTCTAAGAAATATGATGGTGCAACAGATTCTGCAGACAACGTTAAATTTAGCGTTACAGTTGACGTCCAACTTAACATAAGCCGTAATTTTAACTACTAATCTGGTTGCAACTGGGCCTTAGAATTTGCAAAAGTCTAATTAGAAAATATAATTTCTTCATTTTTAACAAAAATACATATTGATGTTATATATATTATTCTATTCTTGATGTTTTTGGTCAGAACTTATCTGATACTAATCGAAGACTTGCTAGATCTTTCTCTCTGTCTTTGCTATTAGTGCAACATCGATTCTCGATAGCGGTTACGTAAGTTAAGCCGTATTGTCACGATACGACGACGCCGGTTTGTTGGCAGCCAATGTGCTACGATGGTCTTTGGGTATGGGAACGATATGGCATGCCAAATGACGTGTAGGATAACGGTGATTCACAGCAGAAGGAGTATTGCGTTTGACAAGTCCACTCATACTAATCTCACTAATATTATGACCCACTGGAACATCCTGCCTTTTGCAACACAGTTTTTAACTAAAGCAAAGGCAACGCCATAATTATACATATGTGTACCTATTTGTTTTGACGTTGTGGGCGTAATTGGTACCATGCTGGACTACCAACTAAAGGTTCATTCCCGGCACGGCCAGTATCTTTTTGATGAACTAAATTTGTTCGCTGTCGGTCTGAGTGTTAAAAATGTATCGATGTAAAGTATTTATATATAATTACTGAGTATATCAATTATTGTGTTATCAACCATAATACAAACTAGAAATGGTTTAGTATGGGGCTAATGCCGTGTGTGAAATGTGTCAAAAAAAATGCAGTTAATGATTATTTTTATGAAAAACGTTGGCAAAAAACGGTTTATGTTTGTTACCTCTTCACGCTCAATCAGCAGAACTGTTTTTTTTTTAATAGAATAGATCTACGCTTGGCCACTAACTCACCTGATGGTAAGCGAAGCTGTGGCCGAAGATGAAGCACGTTGATCTAGAAGAAATCTGTTTACTCTCGCCTTGAAAAAATCCAAGTTATATGTATTAGGAAACACAGTAGGAGGCAATCCATTCAATTCCTTAGCAATACGTTCTTAGTACGGATTTTTGGAATCTCCACAAGGAATGGATGATATAAAGCTGACCTCCTACTGGTGCTGTAGTTCTATCTACATAAAATTTAGACTCTGGGGTCAGCATATAGGCTACTTTTATCTCGGATTAACGAGGATGACACCGGGTGCTAATAGCTTTTAATATAATCGAATATGACATACTCAGTTCTGTTATGCAGTTTCTTAATCCTAGTAAATAGCCCATCATTACGCTTGCGGAAATGCTTAAGTTTGTGTAACAGTATTACTATAATTTTCTTGAAACATATTGAAGTTTGTCATAACTGGGTTTGAAACAAATCCAAGGCGATAGCGCAAAACGCGTAACTTTTCACCCATTAGCATTCGACATCCTAGGAATCTAGGAAACTAGTCCCTTGAAACTTTGTCTAAAAGCGGCAGTTACGCACAACTGTGACCAAACTCAAAATCTATTATGCGGACGGAACATGTAAGAAAAGACAGTTCAATTGCATAACTTTTTTTAACCTAATTTTATCAAAAACAGGACGACCATTTCATAAGAGCAAATAAACAGACACACAATTCCAGTGAACAGACACACAGTTTTACAACTGAATTACAAATTAGTGTTTTATAAATAAATAAAAAGTGTTTATTTCAGGAATATAAGCTCTAGGAAATACAAAATACAAAAATGATTAATGTACGAGTGCATAATGTATGAACGTCAGGGACTTGTTTCGTAATACATACATTATTGCAGTTGATACGACGAAATATAAATATTAAAAAAAAAACTTAATTGTGAGTGCTAAAAAGTGCAAGTTGAACATAAGTTTAAAAAAAATTCTTAAGTCAAAATAAATAAAATCGTTTGCGACTTAAACATATTTTATAGCAGTCGAGTCGATAAAGAAAGTCTACACAATAAAACAGCTATCAGCTAAAAGCAACGTAAATACGTCCAAGTACAAAAGCTTTCTCGAAATAAATTCAAGTAGGATCAAAACAATGGCATTCGATGCATTTCCAATCACGCTTCAGAGGACAACCATTGGTCTCTCATTCAAGCAATAATGTAACTCATCATGGTGTTAGTATTACTTTGTTCTGGTTAAGTTTTTGTTTGTCATAATCTTTTCAGTAAAGTATGTTATACATACTCGTAATAAAAAAATCTATTTTAACACGCGCTCAAAAGGTTCCGTGCCATTATCTATAAAAACGGCAAGATAAATGTTTTATTATTTTTTATTGTGGATATACAAATAAATACTCCATGAGTATATCAAGCATATCTATCTGTTTAGTACAGTTAAAAAAGGTCGAAAAAATGCACAAAATACATGTTGGCCTCATTACCACAAGCACTTTTGTTACAGCGGCAGAAGAAATAGATTATCTGTGAAAATTTTAACTGTCTAGCTATTATGGTCCATGAGGCAAGCTTGGCGACAGAGGAACGACCAACGAGACGGACAGCTAAGTCAGTGATGGAGTCCCGTTGGTATTATCTGAGTACGGTAAAAACAACAAGTTGAAGCGGGGGCACTTCGCTCACCGGTCAATTAAAAAGTTTTCCTCATAAGGTTTAAATTAGTTTGTAGTAGACTCTGACGCTTTATTTGTAGTTTGGAGTTATGTAATCAAAGCGGGCTCGAGACGGCGTCCCCCGAGAATCCTGAAATAGTCCGAGCGATATTCAGTCAAATGAATTAAATGCCCGCTTTGGCAGGCTTAAGCGGATGCAGTCGATGGATAACGCCTTTTGTGACTTATTGGATTATGAAATGGGAGCTGATGAATTTTGTCACGGAAATTTCAGTCGGCATTGTTTTAGGTTGTTTTTCACGTAGTAGATGCATACAAGCTACACCACGCGGTGTTACTCGGGATCAACAATAACAACTTTTGCATCGTTTATAGCTAGAAATTTTACCGGCAGGGCGCGTAACCACAGGAACAGTGGTACTCTGTATGTTCTGTTCTCACTGTGTCTGTTTCCATACGAAATTTCATCCAAATCGGTAAACATTTTTGATCTTTAAGGAAAAACAAATACACACACACACACACACGAACTGTTTGTTGCTTTTGTAATATATTTCATATTTAGTGGAATATGCGAGAGAGATATTAAAAATAACGCAAAATGTTTTTATCTCCTTTGTAGAAAATAAAAATAAAAACAAATCTTTGAAGTGAAATTTAGTAATGTTACAAATAAAAATAACGATTTAAAATAGAATCCGTGTCGTGTAAAAAGCACTTTGTATTGAAAAATGCAGACGTCGTCATTTCTATTCATTGGAAACTGTATTATCATAATTTAATGCTTTGGTCGTGTAAACGTCTCTATTTCTCTTCAATTCCACTTTTTATTATCACCAGCTTCATTAATGCAATAAAAAGGAAGTACCGATAAACGAACTGTGAAAACCTAGCAATTAATGCATAGCGTTTTATTTACATTTTGTTGCTGAAGAACCCATTCCATAAGTACGGGCCGTCGTAACCGACATAATAACTTCAAGCGAGTAAAGTCTTTAATAAAAGAAAATAAAGTCGAAGTTTGTAAGTACAATATCAATGATAATACTTTTTCAATTCTGATATTTGGAAACGTTTCACTTGGGTAGGGCTTTTTGTGTAATAAAACGAATGCTTTCCTGTGTCTGGACATCGATAGGTTTGCGTGCTTTGAAATTTATTGGTGAAATCGAATATGTGTGAAATAACTGCCGGTGGCTATTCGGTGTATTTTTGTTGAACTGTAAAACCGTTTGCTTGCTTCTCTTGTAAGCTAATAAACCTTAGCCTAAATTTTGTACATGACATACATATGTTACGAGTATTTATAGGATAACAGCACAGTCGGGCGTGAAGACACCTTACGTCTCGTTGGTCGTAGATTCGGTCTCCGTAAATATGCTTGTGATTTTGGCGAAAAAAATAGGTAGGTATCGTTGGAAACCTTTAGCGCGGTGGTAGAGCTTTTTCTAGTCATGTCTCGGTTTGCTAGTAAGAACCCTCAAAGTTGAAATATCTGTTGTCAAATACCTAATGCAACAGTGAGTTTCCGTAGTCTCCTTGAGAGCCTCCTATTTTAGACTACGCATAGTCCACCTTAGGTAAGATTATCGCTAATTCCTTTAGTTACGCGGCATGATGGTTATACCTAGCTGTTCGGTAAAAAAAAAATGTCATGAAAATTACCTACTTTCCATATTGTCGGTATCCTAAATTTAACGCGACGCAACCGATTTAATATTCAGGGTTGTATAATTTGAAACCATAGAAATCCCCATAAACGTTTTTTAGTTACAACCATTAGAATTTAAAAATTGACCATAGTATACTTGGTATTAAATAACTTATTGACTCAGTCGTTACTTTGCGGAAATCCATTGTATATAGATGACAAAATTAAATAACTCAACTTGAGTTAAGAATTTCCGAATTGTGATAGGTAACGTTAATCTTAATTAATCTTAGTTAATTTTTCCTTTACTTGTCTTAATTTGGATTTCGGATCACAGCGGAAGTACACTAAATATTTAATTTTGTCATCTATATACTTAGTATTCTAAAATCAAGCCCTTCTATACAATATTAAAATTAAGAAAGATGTGAATGAATTATAATTAATCTGCTATTTTGTGGCGGTGGCTATCTTATACGAATTTTTATCTAACGTGGCTAATAATAGTTTTCAAACTATAAAAACTACCAAAATCAGTTCGTTGGTCTGAGTGATGCCACAGATACACTAACACAGGCACTTCAAACTTAACTCCACACCCGGCTGTTTCTGCGTCAGAGGTTCAAAACTCGTATCCTATAAAGTCACATTTTGACATCCAACGTGCAAAACTCAAAGTTTCATGAATTTCGCAATTTTATTGTAAGGCTTCATCAAAGTTTACGTATTAACACGTGGCGTCTTGATATTTCCAGCTCCGAAACCTTCTGGCTCGCCGTGTGACTTGTCTATAAATATTTCAGACTAAAAGCGCCCCGGAATATTTGATAGGTTTCGTCTACAGTGGTTCCGGAACAATGAAAATAACGGCTCGTTATGTGATCGGCCTTGTAATGAACAATAGTTCGAAGGTGAATTAAGAGCTGCGTAGTAATATGACACGTGAGTGTATGTATTTCTTAGTCACGATACAGCTTAGTTATTGAATATGTCATTATGAAAGTTGGGTAAGAAATTGGTGAAATTCTGTAATAAAATTGAAATGTAATCAACCACATGTGTTCTAGAGTGGAGACCGCGCACGCGAGGTGGAGATATATGGAAAAAAAAAACGTGTAGTGGATTGAAACGAGACGCCAAGGATAGGGTCGCGTGGCGTGACTTGAGAAAGGCCTATGCCCAGTAGTGGACGCAGACGGGCTGATGATGATGATGAATCAACCTCCGATATAAAACGAAAGGGAAATAGTCTAGTCAACAAGTGGCTTTTTGGTCAACTTTTTTCAGCAGTCTCTGAAAATTATGATATTGACATTCGATTCGGAATGGTATCTAGATAGTTTTCGAAAAACAATGAAGTTCCGCTAAAAAAAAAATGTAACCCAAAATCAATGTGAAAATTATAATAGAAAATACTATTAAAAAAATCATAAATCTTCTTCATTTTGGCCAGGCTATGGTGTCGTCAGTTTTCTGTCTTATTTTGTCTAAAGGTATCTGACTTGGTTTAACGCCTTGTTAACAGGTTAACATTCAGTTACACTAACAATTTGACGTGTCAATCGACAAAAGGTAGCGGCCGTATGAATCTTGTTCGTCTTGTTGATCGCGTCAGATCAACTTAGTAAGCTCATACCTTTACCTCAGGCGCTACAAAAACACTTAAATACTGTATAGAATGTATATAAATAATGATTATTGCAGCTCGTAGTAGTTATTAGGCCATGTTACAAGATTGGAAAGAAAATTATCTTATCATTTTACCACAATGAAAACCCATGAAATTAAGGTCAAAATTGAGTTTGTAAAAGAAAATCAAACGGGGAAGTTACCAAATTACTACTCTATGACGAAGCTAAAAACGGTTTTCTTCGATCATTTGTTAGTATGACCCTCGACTATGGCATGACGCCTCGTTCCATTCTGAAGGGTCTTTCCCAATGACTTTGTTATCGTAAATCAAAAGACCTTTCTGATTTTTACGTTCCCATGAAATCTTCTGAAATCCATTTGCTTACATAAAAGTCATGAGGACGTTTGCTTGTTGCTATGTCCTTTTGGGAATTATGTAAACAGTTTCTTTAATATTATCATTCAATTTATTATTTTAAGAGATTTGTTTTTATAAAATATCATGACAACGTTTGCTTGTTCTTTTCGGCTATGATACAGTTTCTTAAATATTTTATTTTCTTTAATATTAAAATATTATTAGTGTTCAATTTGTTGTAAGTTTAATTACCTATATTATATACGGTTCTTATGTTATTAGTAAGAAAAGAAATGATATTATATATTATTTTGACAACAATTTTTAATGATGATTTTGTATAATTATTAGTAGGAATATCATATACAAATAAAGACACACACACACACACACACAAAAACCTTACAAATAGTAAATTAAACCTAAGTCAGTGTCCGCGGGTAAGGTGCCTAAAATGCTGGCGGCATAACCTCGCTGGATCGCCAAGCTTGACAACAATTGTAAAATATATAAAGTTTTTTTTGTAGTGTTTACGAAGATTTTTTTTATATACGAATTTTTCAAATATGGCATTTAAATTATTATTTGATAAGCATCCTTTCCCGGGTTCGCACGGGCTCTTTAAATTAATCTGAGTAGCAAAGAGAAACAAAATATAGCTCATGTTACTCGGAGATAGTGTAGCTTCCCAACGGTAAAAGAATTTTACAAATCAGTCAAGTAGTTACGGAGCCTATTCGCGTCAAACAAACAAACAATCAAACTTTTCCTCTTTATGGTTTAGATAAGTTTATTGGTATAGATGAATTAAAAATATGGCATCACTTTACACTTTCACAAGCAAATAGAAGCGTTCTTTTCGACTAGGTATCTGTTGAATTAACACAATGTATTTTTATTTTACTAATACTCTTCGCTACAAAATATTTTACCTTGTCAGCAAGAGCATTGAATAGCGGAAATTGCAACAAATCTTTCTTTGCTTCACAAAAGGCTTTTGTTGACGATAGAGTTTACGGAAAACCTCTTACCGCAGCGGAATATGTTATACTTATTAACTGAAATAGTGTGGAAAATAACCTGTTTTTTTAGTTATTCAGCCTAGACCTATAATTTCATGTATGATTGGACTTACAGTAGTGCCTGAAAACTGATGAAGAAACGTTTATAACTCAACTTTAAGTTATTTAGATTTAGCTCTAAAGCCAAAAGTTTTTTAAAGTTTAAAAACTAAAAGAAAGTTTGAAATTTAAATGATATAATATAGATAAAAAATGTTATGAAGTATCTAGAGACGAGAATTTTTTTTATGATTAATTTTATCGTATTCAAAAAGGCAATATAAAAAGTCAGCTTCCGGTTTTGTTGTATTCCAATTCAGAGAGTGCGGATTTCGTATTTTCGTTCCAGACCGCAGACCCGGTCTGAAATCAGGATGCTAACCGGTTCTGGCTGGTTTTGGCAAAAGTAGCCGCTTTTGTCGAGTTTTTTATGGGTTCGCCAGTTGGTAAGCCGCAATGTCCGAAATCCGGACATTTTAAATTTTCCGCTTTTTGGTCCGGACTTTCCAGTAATCTAATTTTAGACACAGGTCAGGTTTTCAAACATAAACAAAAAAAATGTACTTCTGACATATTTAGTTACAGTGGTGTCGCAACCGTGTCGCTTAGTTAGTACCTAATTATTTATCTCAATATATATTATAAGTATAAATTTGCTAAAATGCTTTTAATATGACAGAAGTTTGGATTACCAACCAGTCAACAATATGATCAAATAAAAATAAACCATTACCTAGTTAACTAAACTGAACAATATTATATTTTAACTAAGTAATTAAATTTGATAAAGCCATTACGTAAAGTTAGGAAACTCAGTTGAGATCTAGCCTCGTTAGCAGTAATTAGGACTAACAGATTCGTTCAAGCTAATCAAGACTTTATTGCATAGTAATAAGGTTTAAAATTTTAATATGAAACTTGATAGCAACCTGCCTTCTTGGCAAAGCCAAAATGTTGCCAACTTTTTGACAAGCTTGCAAGAAGGCTCACGAGCTAGTATTATTATTACGTTCCACTAGCACTAAATACATACTACTTGAGTTTACTGTGCACTTATTTGAGGTAGAATAACTGAATTATGAAAAATAAATATACAATAATAAATAAATTCTTTTTTCAGCTCAGAAAAACCTTAATTAAAATCCCCATTCTCCATATTATCCCCAGTGTATATGTATATTATATCATAATATTTGTATAAATATATATATCATTGTAAACAATATCCTGATATTTTTTCTAAGTTTGGATATGCTTTTATGAAACTCGTCAATAGTGGTCAAAATATAAATCTCATCAGCTAAATTCAATTGAATACCCTTGTTATTTCATTATATTACAACAGTATTCCTCTAAGCCTTACAAATATTACGTAATATAAAATGAACAGAAAAAACTTGATGAACACAAATATCCGTAACAATTTATATGTACGTAGCACAGACATGATAAATTTATAATCCCTCGTATTATTAAGAACTTTTCCAAAAATCACAAATCTGGCAAAGTTATTCGCCAAATGTATTACAAACATGTGTTCGTAACCTTGTTATTGATTTTATTGACCACACATTTCCATACAACAAAATATATTTTTTAATTCAAACTGAAAAGCTTCCCCGCGTTCCATTTAAAAAGCTACATTTAGCAAATCTGTCGTACCTGGTAACACTGCAGCGGGAAATGGTACATTGACAACAAAGGCGCGTTGCGTGCTCTATCTAACAATCGCCTGAGTAATGAGTAGACTTCAATTATATTCACAGCGAGACAGATACGACTACAGTGTATCTGTGGTTTTATAGCTAAAGTACAATAAAGTACAAAGTACAATAGTCTGGAACCATGTATATGACTATTGTACTTTGTAAACTGTTATCGTAAGGCATATTATATATTTACACGAAACAAACGGTCACACTTACTTAAAACTTTTTAAGTAAGTGTGACCGTTTGTTTCGTGTAAATATGGTTCCAGACTTATTATTACGAATATTTGTGTTCATCAAGTTTTTTCTGTTCATTTTATATTACTTAATATTTGAAATAACAAGGATATTTAATTGAACTCAATTGATGAGTTTTATTTATCTTTTGACCAGTATTGACGAGTTTCATAAAAGTATATCCAAACTTAGAAAAAATATCAGGATATTGTCTACAATGATATATATATTTATACAAATATTATGATATAATATACATATACACTGGGGATAATATGGAGAATGGTGATTTAAGGTTTTTCTGATCTGAAAAAAGAATGTATTTATTATTGTCTATATATTTTTCATAACTCAGTTATTCTACCTTACTTTACAAGTAGAATTTATGCCTCTGACTAACTGACACGATCATCGAGGTTAAACGACGGTCGATGCGGTCTTTGGATGGGTGGTTGGCCTTGCACAAGACTGTTATTTAAAAGTGACGGATACATGTGCGCTACCGTGGATCAGATGACACGTATAAAATTGTAGGTCCCGGTATTTAGTCTAAGTAAAAGTGCCGTGTCAGTTCATAGGAGAGAAAACAAGAAGTAAATTTTCAAAATAATGAAACGATGTCATTTCAGTCAAACGTGTAGTAAACCTTTCGTTCCGCAAGGCATGGGTTCGATATCTTCCAATGACTTTACGCTTTCTTAAATAGAAAGTATTTTTTTTTTTTTTTTTTTAATCTTTATTTAGTGTGCTTTTTCGCAAAGCGAATATGCCGCACAACTTTTACAATATCGAAAACATAATCACACATAATATAATTACAATAAAAAAACAAAAAATACAATTACCGTGTGGCTAATCCACACCAAACTAAGGCTAGTATCTTCTTGGTTTTGTCTTCAGTGACAGGTAATGACAAATAGGAATTACACCATCCAATGGAACTGTCACGTTATAATAATTGCCTATGCGCCCCGTTGCGGACACATTCCGCCAGGATGTGGTATGCATCTTCGAGTTTTCCGCAGGCAGTGCACAGTGGACTTCACCTTTCCCATTAGATGTGCGAACCAATTCAAAGGAACGTGCCCACACCGTAGTCTCAGTAACAAAACTAGGTCCTGTCGACTTAGTCTGCTATTGTCTATCCATGGTGCATGTAAAGGTTGAGGCTGAATAGTTTTGAACCAAATTCCTTTTTCGACTGACCGTTTATCGAAGTACTCTTTCCATAAACTTCGACATTTAGTTTTAACGTGAACCAAACATTCTCCGTGTGTAGGTAACATACTAAAAGTAACACCGTCATCGCAAGCTTCTTTTGCTAGGGCGTCCGCCGTGTCATTACCGGGAATTCTGGCATGTGATGGAATCCATTGCAAGTAGACGGTCTTAGATCGTGAGCGAAGATCTAGAATTGTTTTTATTATTGAATAGGCGATCGGCGTACCTCGAAAAGTCGAGGTGCAGCGAGCCAGGTGTTGGAGTGCACTTTTCGAGTCAGTCAAAATAACAAATTTATCATGACATATGGATTCCGCACATGCCAGAGCCTCGGCAATGGCAATAAGCTCGGCATTCATAATAGTTATGTTACACGTTATTTTCAGTTTCATGTAGGTACCGTTCATATCGTCGTAAAATGCAGCTCCAACATTACCGTGCATATCTTTCGAGCCGTCAGTGTAAAATCTGTAAAAATTGTCATTCGTAATAGAAAGTATTGTGAAAAGCTATATAGCTTAGTTGTAGAGCATTTTCTCGCCTAGCTTACTAAAACTGATAAATTTGGTTACATAGTGAACTGATATTTTTTTGTGTGATATTTTTTTTTTGACACATTTCACACCCAGTTGGCTAACCCCGTACTGAACCATTTCTAGTTCGTATTATGGTTGCTAACACAAGTGATATACTACATATACATACATACTTATTTAATATAGATACATATTTAACACCCAGACCAACAGCCAACAAATTAAGTTCATCACAAAGATGTTAGCCGTGCCGGGAATTGAACCCGGAACCTTTTGATTGGCAGTCCGGCATGGTAATAATTACGCCAACGAGGTCGTCGGTCGGTCGTATATTATTATGATTAAAAATACGAATTACTCGTACAACTTCTACGCGAGTACTAAACTTCAAACATTCTTAGGATACGGACTTACGATCATTAAGATAAAAGAAAATTGGCCAGTCGATACTCGCTTCGCTCGCTTGGTTAACCAATTTTATTGGTGTACTAGTATGTTGGTATATTACTTTAACAAGCAAATACTTTATGCCACTTAAGATTCGTAAAACACTGAATGAAGGTCAAGTTTGTGAAATTCAAAGTCACATACTACATTGTTTTAAATATAACACGTTAAAATAGTTCAATGTTGTAATAAGAATTTTCAATTTAAAAATAGCTTGCAAGTTTTGTTATTCTTTACATTCTTAAATACGTTAGCGTACATATTTGGAACACATGAATATGTTTTTAAATATATTTTTGTATTTATTATTCGAGTTGATGTTTCTGCTAAATTTAATTTAAAACTATGGGTTCTTAAGCTAACCGTATTTGATGGGTAAAATTACATTCGTGGTAAAAAAAATTGATTAGTTTTTTAAATATATTTTTTTATTAATACAAAAATTTACTTTTTTTCATCCTGTTTAAATTGTATATTTAAATTGTATATTTAAACTTATTCACTAATCCTCAAACTGAACGCATCCTTCCAGTGACTTAGATATGAACATAAATATTTTATTGATTATTTAACAATTATTTAAGTAGATTTTTTTTTTAATTTTACATTAAATTAAATCACAATGAAATTATAATATAATATTATTGGGTTTTTAGTTTTAGGTTTTAGTTAAATAATTACTGGTTATTTTGTGTTGAATTGTGCTTTAAAATAATTATACTCTTTTTAATATACCTTTCGTTACCAAACCAGAGTATTACATTATACACTAGCACTCAGGTGAGTAAAGGATAAACGGATTTTTAGTAAAATGTGACAAGGAAATTGAGGTTTTACCCTGGATTAACACACAGAGCTTTTATTCAGGGGGAAATGCGTGAAAATTGGATAATCGCGGGTAAGACCGACGGGGCGCAGTCTTATGAAAGGTCAACTAAAAGGCAACGTCAGAAACCTTTATTTTTTCGAGCGTATTTTGTTTTTGATCTGTCGAACTTATTAAGACTGGGATTGAGTTAATAATAATAGAGATCATGTAACAAATAAATTGATCGTTAATGCTAAATATATCACTAAGCATTTCTTACCTATACATTTTTATTCTATAGAGTTTAGTAAAAAAAGCAACTATTACAGTTCATTTATGTACGTAGATTTTATCGTCTTTGACCACCGTCAGCGTATGGTAACCATGCTTGGCTGCCAACCAGAGCGTCCTGGGTTTAATTCCCGGCATGGGCAACATATTTGTGATGAACTAAATTTGTAAGCTGTCAGTCTGGGTGTTAAGTATGTATCGATATAAATAATATGTACTCGTATGTACATATATGTAGTATATCAGTTGTATTAGAAACCTTAAACAAACTAGAAATAGTATAGTATGGGGTACCAGCCGTGTGTGAAATGTGTCCTAATATTTATTTGTAAATTAACACATGCCTTAAGACGAATTTGCACGAGAAAACAACGCCATTTAAATTTTATATTAGTTTTTTTTTTAGCAAGTTTTATTCTAATTCATAAGCCCGATTGGTACCAAAATGAGTCAGGACACAGATTCTTATAATAGTATAGAAAATATATTATTATATTTTGGTATTAAAATTGGTTTAAAAATTCTTATGGTGGTTCCTTAGATAATTAACAAGATATTAAAAAAAAAACTCTTAACGTTAATACTTTTAACTATAAATTTTACCCATATCTAGACTCGCCTTAACGAAACGTCTAATTCAAAGTGTATTGCAACCTTTGTATCGAAAATTGCCATTGACTTTAACAAAAGTCGCAGAACACAGAACCGCTTTCACATAAAGCCGCCCTCACGCCTCACTTATACTTTTCTGAAATAACTCTCTCCCTTCCAGAGTTAGGAAATATTCATTACGTAGAAAGGTTTCCCATCGCATAATGCTTATTCAAGGAGCGCTGTGCATTAATATTGATCAACTGAGAATCACGGGTGGCCTTGTGATATAATATAGCCTATTGCTCGTGACTTTCCTTGCTAATGGGAGATCTCTTTTCCTGTTTTGCTGTTGCAGAGATAGGGTGTGGTTGGCTTGGAAGGTTATTCTCAAGGTCTCTTTCGATGTTTAATTTCGATTTTCTCGTATCTTGATTTAACCTTATTTGCTCTTTGCTTTCAACACAACAGTTGTTAAGCTCTGTCAAAGTTGTTTTATTACCTTGATTTTTTTTTACAAATATTGACGACCTCATTGGCGATATATTACCATGCCGGACTGCCAAATAGAAGGTTCCGGGTTCGATTCCTGGCACGGCCAGCATCTTTGTGCTGAACTAAATTTGTTGGATCTGGGTGTCAAATATGTATCTATGTGTATAAAATATATATGTATGTATATGTAGTATATCAGTTGTGTTAACAACCATAATACGGACTAGAAATGGTTCAGTATGGGGTTAACCAGCCGTGTGTGGAAAAAATGTATTGGCCTAATACACCCATAAAACCTTTATAACAATTATTACTGGCATAAAGAGTTTCATTTGCAAACGAATACCTAAGTTGTGATAGTTGTGAAGTTTAAAATTTCATGACTACATTCATTGTTTCACTTGAAAATATCTTCTTTCAATTTAATTATATTTTGTCCAATTACTTTTCTTATCATTCATCGCCAAACGCTTACGTTGACTACTTAAATGGTTCAAAAGGAACGTAACCCATACCCTTACGCACGTTATCAGCACCAAGTGATTGGTGGATCAATAAATTGCCCTTCGCCTATGGCCTGCTAACCAAGATAAAGTTTAAAGGATTTCAGATTAGAGCAAATTGAGGCTATAAATATTGACAGTCAAATTAGCAATCAGAAAATAGGGTAAGACGATCGGTCTAGGTGATTTCATGCTAAAAGAAAACATCATTGACATTTACTTGTATTATCTATAAAACGTTGTTTGTTGATGCGTAGAGAGGAGATGCATATGACTAGGGAAAGTATGGATATGATTGTAAGAAGTAGCGGAAGTTGAGGTCGACCAAAGAAGACGTGAATGAATAATGCGAAAGAGGATATGAATGAGAAGAGAGTGAATGTAGAGATGACTGCTTATGGAGAAGCGTGGAAGCGAAAAACAGGTTGTTGCGACTCCACCTAGTGGGAAAAGATAAAAATAAAGAAGAAGAAGAAGCAGAAGAGATGATTTCATGTAGCGTCCAAATGGCCATTGCATTTGCGCTTATAGCTGAGCTGAGCCACAGATGCGGTCTAATTTATGGAAGGTGCATTGCCTCAGTGTTATGTAGAGATTAGCTAATGATTTTCTTGCACTTAGCACTTACGAGCAATTAAATTCTTATAATGTGGACAACTGGTTTCACCCCACCCTTAATATAATGTCAGCTTATCATTTTACATACATCTCATCTAAAGTCCAATAGTTAATTTTGATGATCGGACGGAAACTTTTCTGAAGCAATATATAAATGCGCCTATTCTAGAATTAAATTTATCTTTAATTTTTGTGTAAAACAATTCTTTGATTAACTTTGTTAACATAATTAACTTACTTTTACTTATTGAGATTTATGCTTGGTGTAAAGGCAGTTCGAGTGTCTGATTGGTTTAATAAGTCACCTTTCCTTTTATTTATTAGTAATTAAACTTCAAATGACCCCGCCTAGGTAAAATTTCTCTTGATACAATTACGTTTTCGATTTTACAAGGAGGAAGGAAGTGACTGGGCTTTTTAATTAACTTATATTTTAAATTTAGCTTCTCAATTTTCGTTTCTGTTGATTATTAAATTAGCGTTTATTAATTCCCTTTGTTGATTGAAAGAAAAACATACTTATAAGTCGCTCCTAAGCAGTTGAACATCAAAGAATCTTCTTATGTATTCTCATATTCTTGAAATAGAAAAATCAGCCTTTGAGTCCAAACAAAAAGATCGATAACTTTTCTTAATATGACCAATGTTCAAATAACGTGATAAAAATTTAATACCCAAAAACTCAAACAGATAACGTGAAGTCCTTGAACTCAAGAAAATCCAAATGTACAGGAAAACTATGCCCTCTATACGAATTTATACACAATGTCGTGGACATGCGTATTGGCCACTATACGGTCTGAAGCACGAATCTTCTTCGCCACAATAGTCGCTGCAAGGAAATTTGGACTCAAAAACGACGCAGTTAAGGTTGAATTTTGGGGTGGGAAAGTATCGAGCAGGCGCTCTTAGTTGGGCGGAGGCATCGAGTTAGGGTTGATTCAGTTGGTAACGTGGCGTGCACGGGGATATATCGCGTCAGCCCCTATCGAAACATAATCACAGCTCTAAAACCTCACGAAATGACACTCTCAATTCTCTCAAAGCAGACTGTCGATTAAAGCGTCAGTGCTTCTTATAAATGTAGTTGAAAATGTTTTAGTTAGCTATCGCCGCGATCCGGACGCCGGCTGTCCGTCACTCTGGACAAAAATACGTCTCACTTGGCTCCAAAATACTGTAGTGTTTATTTTACATTGCGTGGTGACGGTTTTCTTTAGCAATCCGATAAATGAGTGGTTTTAGCATCATCTTTCGCGTTAATACTGATGCCGGAGTGTGACTGTAATGGCTGTGATTTAAACCTCCGCCGCTGGGTATAAAAAATCTAAATTTTACGCTTCATAGCTTTTATTATGATTAGCGAAAACAAAATGGCTTTATTTTTCAAATCTAATGGCTGATGAATTTGACTCGAAATTAGATTTCTCTCAATACACCGTCAATTTTTACAAGCACAACCTTAATCTCATGAAATTCTGATGATGTTTTTTCATATTATGTAGGTATATCTTGATTAAAATTACATTACTTATATTAATCAATGGTTTTGAGTATTCATAAAGCTTTTGCATAGTATATAAAATGCTTTATTTTTTACAATGTTACTTCGTGCTTTCGGCTTAATTTCGTTCATAAACATACCTAAGGTGTAAAAAATAATATTTAGTTACGTTCTTAAATAAAGAAGTATTTTAAATTAATTTTTGTGCAAAAAAGCCTGTAAATCAGTTACTTTGACGAAGAAACCTTAAAAAGGGTCACGTCGCTTTACTGTCACAGATAAAAAGTTCTCTATACGACCAAACCCATATTTTTCTACAACGTCATTCTATTTTATAGGGTCATCACAGACCAATTAGTGCTGTGACCACTTTACTGCCTGTAAAAATAGTTCCGCTCTTTTACTTGTTCGCCCTACATTTTTATGGTTACAGAATATGTGAAACAGCATTAAACTTATTGACTGACTGAAGCAAATGCTTTAACATCTAATACGAGCATTTTACATACATTATATCTAGCGTGTACAATTTGATTGAAATGTCTAGTTACATACAATGACCATTTTAAAAACGACGCGTAACAAATCTCTTAATTCAATTGTTTACATTAATTGAATACAATTTTATTTAAAAAAAAATGTGACAGTTCAAAACCATTTAAACAATGATTACTGTAAATATTTAATTTGTTATTAATATATTTCTCACAAAGCATGCCATTATATTTTCATTGTCATGCTACGTTTTCATATAGTTCACGAAGACAAACAGTAACTATCAAAGGACCTTTTAAAAGAATAACATACAGATAACAGATGATTTTTTTTTTGCTAAGAATAAAACAAATGTAAAAAATTACATATGTACTCGTACAGTTAAACCTATTTCGATAGATTGTCAGTTGGAATAGCTACTATAGTTTTATTACGATACAAAAATAATAATACTAAATGGAACACATAAGTAAAAAATAAAATAATCTCCACATGAATATAACGGTTTTATTGAATCTCCTGTGTATAAAATACTGAAACGGGAATATGTCGTTTTGAATTTGAGATTTCATATCTGTATGGATTTAACACAAATGTTATGCTTTGAGCTCAGTGTTTCTATAAAATTTATTTGGATTTTGTCAGTGCTGTCACATTTCGTTTTCTTTAACCAATTTCAAAAAAGGAAGAGGTTATATGTTAATAATAATACTAAATGGAACACATAAGTAAAAAATAAAATAATCTCCACATGAATATAACGGTTTTATTGAATCTCCTGTGTATAAAATACTGAAACGGGAATATGTCGTTTTGAATTTGAAATTTCATATCTGTATGGATTTAACACAAATGTTATGCTTTGAGCTCAGTGTTTCTATAAAATTTATTTGGATTTTGTCAGTGCTGTCACATTTCGTTTTCTTTAACCGATTTCAAAAAAGGAAGAGGTTATATGTTCGACTGTATGTATTTTTTTATGTACATAATTATGTTCACCGATTTCTTGGTAATTTGTGAACCCGTTAGTGCTAGTTACTCAATTTGAAACGAAATATAAACAAACTACTATAAAGGTCCAATCTTATCATCCATACAGCTAACGTAGTTTTTTGCCGTTATTTTATGGTACGAAACCCTTCTTGAGAGAGTCTAAGTCACACTAAAGTGATTGTTCATTATTTACAATAAACAAATGGCCACACTTTAAAAAAAAACGTTGGATATACGTCCAACGGGTATATCCAACGTTTTTTTAAGTAAGTGTGACCGTTTGATTCGTGCAAATATATAATATGCCTTACGATAACAGTCTACAAAATACAATTGATTGTTCTATGTTTATTTTACATATTCATAAATACAAAAACACTATCTGCAAGAGTCTGTTGAACCCTAACGTTTTCATACATATTTTCTTCCTCAACTATTTTTCTTTATACAATGACTCATATCTCGATTCTGAATATGAAAGGAATCGAATCAATCATTCGGTGGAAACCAGTCAGTTTTAGAGTTGTGATAAATTGTTTTCAGTGGAGGAGTATCGATTTAATGATACTGCGAGTAATGTCGGTTATTACTATTTATAAGTGTCAGAATATATTTTTCCAACTGGAAAGTAATGTTATAATTTATCTGATAAGCTTTTATTGTTAAATCCTAAAGACTTAAAATAAAAACTAGCTTTAAAATTTAATCGTGACGTATATTAACAACACAATAACAAATCATGTTCATTATAACATTATTTTCACTTTTTTTTAATCATTTCCCATATGCAACTGTGAATAGTATAATTTTGAGTTAATTACCTATATTCTTAACACTATTAATTTTTAGGGTTCCGTACTCAAGGGGCGCCAACGGTATTTCATAACTATGACTGTGCTGTAAATTTGTCTGTCTGTCTGTAACCAGGATGACCGTGATAGCTTGAGAATTTTGATTTTTACAAGTGACGTTCATAGAAAAACTTCTGTTAACGTTATAACAAAAGATACTGAAAACCAAAGTAATTAAATATTTAATAAAGGCTCCCGATACCCTGATACACACGTATTTTTAGTTTTTAATAAATGGTACAACGGAACCCTCCGTGCATGAGCCCATCTCTCACTTAGCCAATTATATTACTTTTATTTCCCCTTATTCTTTTTTCCACTTTTTCAACCTCTTATATTAGGTATTATTTTCCAGACAGAGAGTTTGCGTAGGAAATAGATTTACTATCTGGCTTGATGACAAAATCAATACTAGTCAAACAGACTACTTAAAGCAAACGTCAATATGAAAACATAGCTAGAAAAAGGCCTCGTTAATTTTATATCAGATTTCTGGTAATTACGTCAAGATTCTATCGAGTTTGTTTATTTGGGTTAAACAGCAGACTTTATTATTTTGATACTTAGCGCGGGGCTCAATGGATATGGCAAAAAGTACACTAAGGCAAAGATTATAATTTAGGTTTAAATAAGTTGTAGTACCCAATATTTATGCATATTTAATTTGTATTTGTATAAGTCTTAGTCTGTATTGGTGGCCAGTCTGCACTGAAAGCCCGCAGGCGTTTTGTGCATTTTCCCCTACCAACCTACCTAAGCTATCTCAGTTTTTTTGAATAATAGAACAGGAAATAAGCGGAGCAAAGCTTCAATTTGTGTTTTTATATACCCGTGAATGAAAGAGAAAAGTAGACATAAGCTACCTTAACACTAGATTACTATAAATCGATTCAACTTTTAGAAAATATAAGAGTATAAAAAATATCTATATGTACATTGGTCTTCACCACATTTTGAATATATATCATAAGGAGGAAGTAAAATATAATATTTAACAAACAAAAAAATAAAGCAAGATAAAATAATCTTAGTTTCTTTTTCCATTAATTTTATTACACAAATTTTAAATTAAATTTTATTTAAATTAGAATCCATATTGAATATAAATATGCGCTTATGCCTTATAACGTAGCACTCTCGTAGATCCACAACAGTCCCGTAGTACTTTTGTAGACTTCCAACAATTTCGTAGATCTTATTACATTTTGTAGAGCGCGAATATTCTAGAAACGCAATTTCATTCAAATCTTGATTCTACAATTTTATGATATGAAAAAAAAAAACTGCAAAGAATCATACTTAACCTGGACACTCATCTACCAATCCATATCAGATATAACTCCCTACCGCTATTTAGTTTTTATAATTAGCTATAGGTACTGAAAATATCCGTTCCTTCAACTTAATGTTTTTCGTAGAGCATCGACCGAGCTTGGTTGAGACTATCTGACGCCGTCCAGTCTCCGCAATCTGGGATTGGTACAGTTAATACATAGACTATTAACGAGCGCAGACGTGCAATTCCGTTTTACTGTGTTCACGCTTATTACTTCCTTTAAAGATAAATTATATTTATTAAATTAAAATTCAAATAAATAAAATTCCAATATATATTTATTGAAGTAAATATATTTACAGTAACATTTAAAAGGTAGCCTGGCTTCTGAGCTAGTATGCACTGTGTTACAGAAGCCAGTGCCTTCTCAATTATACAAACAGATTTATTTTATTTTATTTAAATTAGACTTTGAACTTGCATTTTTATTTTAAAAGACTTTAAAAAAGTGAAATTTTCATATGGGTGCTGCCATAGATCGGATGACAAGTTAAATTAATTTTATTATTCATGGTACAAAAAGTCGTTATTTCAAATAAGAGGTCTTTGGGAGGCTTGAAAACTCTCGATACCAGAGCTTAGCCAATTAGTTCATACGAAAAAGAAAAAGATGAAGGGACCTTTTTACATGTAAAAATTAGAGGCACAGTTTAGTATGGATGTAGGCCCTATCCGTAGCACGCCGAGTCTCGTCCTATCTGCAGCCTATTACAATGTAAGCTACCGAAACTGTTGTTAAGTCACTCATATTCTAGCGCCCTCTCGTCTTCATAATAATTGAGTGATCTAGTCACTCCACCTGCCATCCGTAGTTCGCGCCCGATCAATCCCGATTCTGTTTCGTCTACGAACTTTGTTTCTTACCTTATGATCTTGGCACTTCTAACCCAGACCTTTAAAAGCCTTTGGATTTAATGAATTTCACGAATATCTTAAGTTTTTGTTCAACGCCTATATTTGGTATCAATAGAGTAAAATTATAGTACCACAAATAAATGGAACCTGACTTTTATTACCGGAACTGTTTTAACTATCAAAATCAGTCTTGCAGTACTTGATGGATATCGTTTTTTCAAAATGATTAAATACATAGCTTTGAAATAAATGCATTGAATTGAATATATGAATCATTAGCTTGACGATAGCGTGGTCAAAGTAAAATAATTTAGAAATGCAGACAAATCAAATAACGTTAATGAAATGTTAATCTTAAGTTCATATGCCTCAGTTATAGAATTTCTCTAGTCTCTTTTCTTTAGTGTGATAGGCAGTTAGTAATTGTTATGTGCTATTTTCTGATAGTGGTAACATATAAATCATTTATAATGTCACTAATATTAAGTAATCAAACCCAATAATTACTTGTAATATTTCAGTGAATTATTCTCAAGAGTACGTCAAATATAGAAATTTAATAAAAATTCGTACGTCAGTTAGAGTATTTTTAAATCTGGTAGATATTGATAGGCATGTAAATTATTATAAACTCAAACTATTTTTATGGTATAAATTTAATTTCAATACTCTCATTTCATGTATTTATTTTCTATTATTTGAGTATGATAATACAAAGTACATAAAAATACAATACTAAGTGAAAGAGCTCTAGCATTTGTGTTAATATTTAGGTTACGGGCTAAAATATCTTATTCATAGTACACTTTTCTGATTAGGATATAAAATATTTGCCATATGAATAATTATACCATATCCTATGCAAATAACAGCTATGTAGATGCTATCCTTCAGTACTATATCATTCTGAAAGTATTTTATTCATTCACGTAACACTGAAACTAGATTCACAGGTACAGATTTATTTGCCTTAGTGAAAAAGAAGATAAATACTAAATAATAAATAAATAAAAACTAGGGCACATTTCACACACGGCTGGTTAGCCCCATACTTTACGATTTCTAGTTTGTATTAGGCTTGCTAACACAACTGATATATTACATATACATGAATATGTAATACATCAATACATATATATTTAGCACCTAGACTGACTGCCAACTAATTTAGCTCATCACAAAGGTGTTGTCCGTGTCACGAATTGAACTCAAAACTCTCTGGTTGGCAGTCCACCATGGTGATAATTAATTATCACCATGGTGGACTGCCAACGAGGTCGTCAAGTAACTTACTTGTTATATATAAATAACTTAATTAAAGAGATAATAAGCATTTAAGTACCTAAATTAATCTTACGAAATTTTTAATTGTAATTTGTAATTATAAATGTCAATTTTCTCGTCAGAGTTCTAAGCATAAATAATACATATAAGGGTTTCGGTATTTATAATTGAGTTTGGCTTTACCATTTTTAAAATGACATTTTAATTGATTAATAATTTCAATTTCAATTTTCATTAAAGTGTTAGATTGATATTTTATTTTATAAACATATTAATTCTTTGAAACATTTGCACGGCCAGTATTCGTCAAATATAGGAACATAATACTCATGATTAAGACAACAACTGTACCTATATTTAAACAAATTGATTTTGATTTGTTTTGAGTTGGTTATCTGTTGTTTTACCCTGTGTTCAGATAATAAAAGCTTGGCGCCATCGAAGCGTGGGTAAGCAAATCTAGGGAGAGGATAAATTTGTTTTGAAACAGCTACGTGGTACCGTAACACGTTCCACTCTGACATTAAATTGGGTCGGCAGAACCCCGTGACAATTTACTTTTGTGTGTTTACTCAGTCAAATAAAATGTTTAATCGATGTTGAGTTAGAAAGGGCTTTCCGAATCATAGTGATGGCCGGTTGTGTTTATTGACCTGGTGATATATATTTGTTTAACCCTTGATTTTGAAATATGACGGTATGCTGAATAAGTTTGACGTATCTGTGTGGAAAAGTAGAGTAAAAAGGTCTTTTGAGCTTGATAGTCTAGTCAACAATTCGGGAGTCAAAATTCTTTTTAGGAAATTTTCTCCTCTTTCTGAATCTTTTTTCAAATTTGAAAAATCTTTATTAGTTTAAGAGATATTTGCAAAAAACTAAACCCTTCTTTTTTTTAGTTAACTGTTAATAACTTTGTAATTTTTATTTGCGGAACTTCATTGTTTTTCGAAAACTATCTAGATGCCATTCCAAATCGAATGACACCTCAATCAAAAAAAGAATAAAGTTGACCAAAAAGGCACATGTTGACTAGACTATGAATGAAATTATTATGCACAAATTTGTTACATAAGAATATTTAAATACAGAGAGACATGATCTTATAATAACTTTGATGTTTAAATATATATGTTTTAGATTGTGTGCTACGTGCTCAATTGCATAACCAAATGACAGTGAGCAAGAAGAAGCAAACTTATAAATGTTTTCTTAATTGATGCGAGTTTTAACTTAAATATTACTGCGTAATATAGAGGTTTGGTAGTCAACAAAATTACGCTACAGTTTTTATAAAGTGTTTTTTGTAGCTCATTTATTGTCTTATTGTAATAATTCACAGAAGAAAAAAAGACAAATCTTACGAACTTTTTATTGCTATTTTGTCTTATTTTTTGTTTAATAATTTATTTTTTTGTAATTATAATATTTCTTCCAATAAGCTTGGTTTCAACAAACATTTCAAAAGTAATAATTGTACACGAGCTGAATTGGTTTGGTCCAAATATTTGGCCTTGCTTAGTTTTGTCTCGATAACTTTTTGTATTTCTTTTTCATTGTTACGTTTTTTTTAGTACTCCAGTCAGATTGTTTCGAAATAACTTGTATTTGTTCGTTTTGGTTTTCGTTTGTATTTTTTACAAAAAAATTCGCTATTTATACACTCGTAATTGTGATTGATAAAGAAATAGAAGATCTGGGACATAGCGTAACATCTTAGGCGCAAGTAAAAGTCATCGGCTGCTCTGGCTTGGCTACATAGAAAGAAGGTGAGGATCGAGCAGTGAAACGAGCATACTTGGGACGGCCAACTAGCCGAAGTCCGGTCGGTCGCCCCAAGTATCGCTAGAAGAATCAAGTACGGCCAGATCTAAATGCACTTCATTCCACGGACTGTTAGGAGACTCTACGAAATGAGAAAGAGCGGCATCTCTTGGTGTAGGTTGCTAGGATACATTTCGGGGGCCGCTGCCTATCTTAGAAGTTGTAGTCATTGTGATACGAATGTTATGGACCATTTCAAAATTGTATTGAAATATACTATCCGTGAATAGAAAAGAAAAACCTGAACCCTTCGAGGTTAATAAACAATATTTACGCATCCCAAAACTTCCGGGTTCTAACAATAACAATTCTAATGAATAAAAACCTAAAAAGTTTTATTTGATGTGTTGTTAACTTCTAAAGAGATTCCTTTGTAAAAGTTAGCTATTGTGTATTTTTGGTTGGTACTACATAGACGGTGATATCGATTTTACTTCTCAGCGTTTTACCTTGGGCCGTTGAACCACGAGATGAATTATAAAGTTTTATTATAATTGGAACAACTTAATTTAAAACTCATTTAAGAGTTCTTTTAAAGTCATAAATTCAGTAAAAACAGCAATTTGTGTAACTACTTACAAGCATTTCACAAAGAGAGCTGTAAATCACTTTGATTACGTTTCTTGTCATACGAAAAATATATACAAACTTTTGTTCGTGCTTAAGCAAAGTTGCAAAAAATATGAATTTACTTATCTTTGTTTATTATTATCACTTCATATAAAAATTTACAAACAAACATAAAATTGCTTCAAACTTTATCACAATTTTTTAGCAATTTAATATGAAAATGAAATGCTGGTTACATTATGAGCAAATATTCTAATGCTGTTATTGTAACTTAAAAAACTATTTCGTTCAATTAGTCATTCAAGAATAATATTATAAGTCCAATTTCTTGTCTTGTCTCTTTACGAAAATAACCAATTAAAAACATCATTATTCTCTCTCATACTCAACAGAGACTACATTATGTAAGTACTCAAAGCAAGCGTAATTAAACTCCACTATAAATTCAACTTCTACAAATCACCGCATGCAACCCAGTAGAGCGACATACATGCAGTCTGGTGCAGACAGCCAGTAAACAGAGTGCATCGATCAAACGGACCACAAAGGCTGTGGTTTAGAACCACGGGCCTATTGAGTGTGGTTGGTGCTAAGGGTTACCTTTAACAAGCAATTTTGTAGGTCAAGGCTTTTGATCGTTGATTGAACAATGAATATTACGATGTAGGAAGAAACTTGGGAAAATCTTTCTTTTAGTCTATCTTTATTAACTCGAATAATTGAGTTTAATCAAACATCTAGCTGGATTGATAATTTACCCAGTCAAACTATGTTTCTTTTACCTGATGATAAGCGATATTGTGGACTAAAGTAGTTTCAATACAAGCATTCAATATGCTACTATCTCCAATAATGTTTGATGTAGATTACAAAAATATTGTTTAATGTCAATTTACTTTAAAAGGTCCAGAAGCCTTTACTTAGAACAAAATGTTTGCTGTTGCTGATTAAAATTAGGTGGACTTTTAAGTCATGATTACCTATAATTGATATACTTATAATCTTAGGAAATTTTACTCATTATATTATGGTTCAAATTACTAATTAAAAATAATGTCTCATGTGATAGTTCACATGATGTTCTATTAAAAAGTTGTGTACGAGTATATGTCTGTTTTTATTATCCCAGTTTTATTCTCAAACTCTCTGATATATTTGTCTTTGTATACAATTACGTTTAAATTCAAAAAGACCGTCTGAGGAGCTATGAATTATAACGGCATTGTAAAATTTTACAGTGTAGTTGAAATTATAATCAATATAGTTTTTTGTCGCTATCAAAAAGGAATTTATATATCAAAATAATATAATTTTGTATGTTTCAATCAGTTTTCAGTTATACATAAATTTGTCGGAAAAGCCAGATTTAATACACGTTTTATTTCACATGCTAGCATAATGAAATTAACTTTGAGCATCAAAGGTAAACAGAATGTAAAAGAATATTTTTTTTTTATGAAAAGAACATGTTGAACGTATATTTTTAGTAGATATCTGAATAACAAGCCCAAAAATACTTCATTATTTTTAAATTTTGTGTAGTTGTTTTATTAAAAAAAAACTTTTGATATATTACTTCAACAATGACTAAACTCTAAAATATCGAAATCTATAGCCAAAGATATACTATACTATATATACTATACATACTCGTATTATTCAAGCATAAAACCTTTATGCAAGTTATAAATTTACTTTAGGGGCTATTAATAAACTACTAATGAGCTCGTTAAAATAAGCATATTTTGTTCAAAGCTAGATAAATTTAGTTGCAGGCGCTTAATTTCCACTGGTATACGCCGTTAATTCAAAACTTAAAACTATGTTTAAATAAATTAAATTGATTCCAAATTTAAATAAGAAACTTAAATTAAACCGTTTTCAACTTATATTTTCGGAAAACAAAAGTTGTTAATATTACGTAAAAACTACAAATACCTAGAACAATATAAACCAAAATATAATTTCAAGAAAAACGAGAATGTAATCCAGTCTGACCTAACCAATACAAGTGAGGCGTCGCAAGTACAGTGTTAAATAGTGAAGTGATAAGTTTAATAATAAAAGTATCGATATCGATGATTTTGAATAATGACGGAGTGGTGAACGAGCGAAAGATCGATGTACCCTCCACGAGACCGGATTAAGACCTGTCGACGCCAGCGCCGACCTATTTGCACTAGCTGATGCAGCAAAATAACCCTGTCGATGATAGTCTGCTTTGTCGCTGAACTTTCCTCATTTCAGGTATGTTAATCTTTTAGAGATACAAATAATCTAAAATAAAACTTTAGTTTTACGAATTATACCTACGTATTTTTTGTGTTAAAAGGGCTACTGTCAAGACGAATTATACGTTTTTTTTTTTGTGTAAAAAGAGCAAATTTTTATTTAAGATTGTGAAAATCATGCTTATTACCTGGTTAACCTTAATTATAAAAGGCAGATTTTTTAGGAATGACATTCTAAATATACCGTATTTATCATTCTGAATCAATAAAGTAATATCCATTCGTGTAAAGTGTCTTTTCTTATTATTTTCATATCGGATTTCATTTATACGAGTAATATTTTATAGCTTTACAATGTAAAATTGTCAAAAATTTAAATTAATTACATTATAATGTTATTCAGTTTTCAGAAATGAAAATAATTGCATTATACTATTATTCAGTTTTTAGATTTTTATAGCTTTACAATGTAATTTTTTCAAAAATTGAAATGAATTTCATTAAACAATTACTTAGTTTTCAGGTTCAAAAAATATATTAATGGATTCACTTTGAGCAAAGAGTGCTTTTGCATGTTTTCAACAGTTACTTTCAGCCACGCATACTAAGCGCATTGATTTACCTTCGCTCAGCCCATTCACCTTCCAGTTTCAAAAAATTGACACGAAATAAAAATGCACTGACGAATAATTAACCTTCCAAAATGAAACCTAATTTGTCGACAGTAATGTTCATAATGCAACAATAGCGTCCGCGATGATATCGCATAATGGTCATAAAAAGAATTTTAGAAAGTCGAGTCATATTCAAAGCTTTGTCGCATCATCTAAATAATAGGCTGGCCGTTTCACCTCCGGAGACTCGGTTTTGTGCGAAAGATAAGAATAAAAAACGAGGTCTCAGCTTTTGTGGCGTCACTTTTCCAATGTTGGGATGGTAACGTTTGGTTTTTTGTTACACTTTTGCTATTGGGTTGATTGATATCGGAGATAGTCAAGAGAGTTTTGTTATTTAGAATACCAGAAAAATAGGGTTTTTTTTTTATCTAAACTACAAATAAAAATTCATGTTTGTAACAACTATCCAGAGACATGTTTGACGACTCCACTAAAATTTGCAATTCGGTATGAACTTGAGATAGTGTATGCTACATTTATGTATCTATCAATTACTAACAACTTCACAACAAGCTTTACAAGTTTGAGTTACAAACTTAACAATTTTTTAATCGCTATTTTCTTCTAAATATACTAAATAATTCCTCCGTTCTACGGTGTGAACATCTGCAATAAAAAGTAATCTATTAAGATCCAGGATCAGCAATGGTTGTAAAAAGTAACAGACAGTCTAGCAAGGTTTCACCAGCAGCATTTATAATTCTAGTATGATTTTTTAACAAATATTTCAGTAGTCAGTAATTAAAATTGAATATGGAACTTGCAGAATCTTAATGTTAGAACTGTATTCAATTTTATGAACTAAGTGTAAAGTATAATACTTGCATACTCATTTCCTTTGAAACCTTATAAAAATTTTGCTCCAAAACGCAAGTTGTCGAACGAGTGACGACGTTGTTTTTCATTACCAAAGGAAACCTTTACGGGCTGGTATTTTCGCCCGTGATTTATAAACCTTTTCTTACGACTTCGTAACGGGAAAAGTTTTTTCCTTTTGAATTATGAAAATTAGAATTGAGCTTGACGAAGTAGTAAAGTAAAAGATTTGTAGGTACTGCTTGCTAATTGAGAAGTTGGGACAGTGTAAGCGTTTCGAACTTGATTTCTAACACATGTGGTATGTACTATAAAAGTAAAGCAGCTAGTTTTGTAGCTTTGCCAAGTATTTAGGAAAATAAAACGAGCTTATTTTATTTGTGAGTTTTTTATTTTGTTTCGATCAGCAAGGCGCCTTGTCCAACAAAGTGATTATCAAACCATTTTTGTGTGTGAAATTATATAAATGAGACACAGTTATCATAAAAAATTTAGTATGAGGCTCATAGTTGACATAGATATTTGAGGGTTACCATGCCGGACTGGCAATCAGAAGGTTCCGGGTTCGATTCCCGGCCCGGCCAACATCTTTGTGCTTAACTAAATTTGTTGGCTATGGGTCTGGGTGTTAAATATGTATCTATATAAAAATATATATGTATGTATGTATATGTAGTATATCAGTTGTGTTAGCAACCATAATGTGAACTAGATATGGTTCAGTATGGGGTTAACCAGCCGTGTGTGAAATGTGTCAAAAAAAAAAGTTGATCCAACGCCATCATTGACTATAAGCAATGGTCTATCTAAAAGACCCGGTTTTGGGTGGTTTCTATTATAGCTTTATATACTTTTTTATTTGTCTCAGTACTCAATCAGACTTTAAACCATGTATGAAGCATTAAAGGTTAGATAACTTTCCGTACCCGAACTTAGCTGATTAGTCAACAGAAAGATTAAGAAGATCACCAAAGTAACATCTTTGATATAATTTCCTTATCTTATAAGATTGCTTGTAAAATAAAATAGCCGCCGCCATTCCCTAAGGCGCAAACAAACCTAAGGAAAAATAGACGGAAACTTGGCAAAGAAAAACAGTGATAAAAGGTTAATCATCCAGAATGGAATCCTTACACCAATAAAGTAGATCTTTTCTCGCATTACTCAAGCCGCAGAAATAGAGATACTCCACAGCATCATGACAGAAAGATGAATCGCTGTTTGTTCAAGGTGGGCTATTTATTAAGCCTATGAAGTACAAATCTAAGGAAAAAAGTTGGAAGTGTTAAAAGAAAAAAATACGTTGACATACTAAGTTGAACAGTTTAATTGTGTTTAGTTATTTAAAACTTTCAAAGATACTTATTAATTAAATAAGTTTTTTAAGTAACCCACCTTATACGACATAACAATTTCATTAAAAAAGAACATAAAAAGAAAAATAGAAGCCAAGAGAAGAAGGAAAAAACCAAGAAGATCATTTTTAGATCAGATTCAGGAAAAGGCAAAAGTCATGTCGTATAGGGAGAAGTATATGGACGAAGATAGAATTACCTGGAAAAATCTCCACGGACAAGAGCCCAGCTCTTAAATGTTGATTGATTGAAGTAATACAAAAAATATTTAAAGTAATATCTAACTACCAATTACATGTCAAAAATAATAAAATTAAAAAAAAAACTTGACTTGAAAAATATCTAACTTGGTTTTAAAATAACAACTTAACGAGGCAAAAACGTGTTAAATTTTCCATAGTAGAGATAACGGTTCATTTATAAATTTTGACCATATCGCGTGTTGTTATGTCCCTACCCATGTCCAAATTACTGGTTGGCATGCGTGCCAGCGACTGTGTCTTGAATATTTTAAGACACGTTGTCGTATATTTGTTCTGGAAAGTTTTTCAAGGCTCAGGATTCGTTGTAGTCCTCGGAGCTTTGTGCTTCATCGCATTTAAACGTCCCTAAGGGAACGAGCGCCGAAAGAACGGATCCGAGCCAGTTTCTCAACAAAACGATCTGCATTTCGCGAGGAGTTGTACTTGTCAGAACTGTGAAAATTTGAACGTATTCCTGTAGACTTTAAGAACAATGGCTTAGAACAATTGGCTTGAGTCGGCTTTAAATCGCTTTGTTTTGTTAAAACTGTTTTTAGCAAAATAAAATTACTATTTTAATGATTCCCCGCTTCCTGTTGGTGTTACCATGCATTATACATTAATACTTTAAGCCTACTTTTTTAAGATTTACTTAATTATTTATATCTTCCAATATGTTTACTATGTAATAGCCTGTTAAATCTTTCCTTTTATATTCGTTGCAAGCAATTAACTAATGCAAATTTTAGAACCCTTTTAATTTAGACTTGCGTAAAAAATCACCTGCCAACCTCAGCGGTAAACTAGCACTGACTGCTCGCAATTAGTACTTGATGAAGCCAAGCCGAGGTGGTTTGAAACCCAAAGTAATTTCACTTTAGTTTTTTTCAGTATTTGTTTTCTTTTCGTGTTGTGTACTACGAAATAAATGCATTACTTTATTATTTATTTTCAAGTAACATTCTTTGTGTAATGTTTATCCGCAATTCAACAATGAAATGTGTGTACACCTAGACAAAGTTGTTAATCTGTCGCCTTATTCTAACAAATGATCGTGTCGCCCGCACCCTACGGTCTACGAAACAGCGCATTGTAAACTCGGGACTAATTCCAGCTAGTAAGACTCAGGGAACAAAATGTCGTTCTGTCTCTACAAACAACCTATTAATTAAGCTTGAAAGTTGCAAGGACAATACGCAAGGCTAATTATGTCCAAATCCCATGTGTTTCCGTTTTTCAGTCTATGACAAACGATTGCGTGCGAACATTGACATTTCGAGCCTTCCGACTGCCAGCATTTACACATTTTGCCGTTGCATCAAAATACGTTCAATTTACAAAACAATGTTGAATTATGCGCGTAAAATCAAGGGATTTATTGGTCGGTCGTACGGTTGCCCTCTGAGTGAAATATGAGATCCTTATCCTGTGTTTTGGTACAAAACAAAAACACTGAAACGGAGGGTAATATTTGAGCGATGGGGCCATCAAAATTAATTCATCAAGACCTTGTTGTCATGAAAAATTAATGTCAAGCTACGCAAATTACCGTATTAAAAATGAAGAGGCATAAACGTAGGACCAAACCTTTCATTTTGCTTAGGCGACTTTATTAAATCGTCAAAAATATGGCTCGTAATTTAAGATCGTTCTCAATTTTGTGCTGAAAGTAATGATGTTTAGTACTGTCCAAACGACTTCATTTAAGAAACATCTCATTTGCAAAACATTTTATTCGGTTCCTGAGTTAAATAGAGTCATAGGGTTTTAATGAAAAACACTCAAAAATGACTTGAATGCTTAATAGTGTTGAGAAAAAGTCTTTGAAATTTTCCATTAAGGTCTAAACACCGTTGGCTGGTTTGCTGTTGACTCTTGGGAACTTATTACCTGCTTCATTAAAGCGAGTGTGCTGTTGGAAAAGTATTTACAGTGTTTACGAGCTTTGAAAGGTAACTATATTTTTAACGTAGACAGTGGACTTTGCAAGGTTAATTGATATATAAGTGTAAATATATTTTTTCTCAAACCTTTGACTTAGTTTATTTACTTAAAAAGCCTTCAACATTTTGTAATCACTAATGAGATTCATTTATAAAAATGAGTTAATGTTTATACTAATACATTACTAAATATTTTATAAAATATAATTTGTACTCAATATCAATAAATTATTTACTAGAGAGCAGTAAAATAAACTAACATTATCTAAGGAAAGTCTATATATCTTTTTTGTGAAATGTGAAACAATACATAAATTTAGGAATTTCAGGTTTAATTAGGTAAATTAGGTTTGATGTATATTATTAAACTCTGGGAACTTCTTTTTTAATATTAAAACGAGTCATAGTAGAATATATATTTATATTTAAAAACCAAAGAAGAAAACGAGAAAGAGCCATTTACTGGGAGTATATACTAGTACCTTTCAATGCTTATTTAAAATTATGTTAGAGAATGTAAATTTTAATTTTCATCTGAACCAGTTTCTAATAGGCAAGCGCATCTCCACCTAGATACAGATAAGATCACAATAACGCTTACGATCAGATGCAATAAAATACAAAATAAAGAAAAAAAAAAACTAATAATATTGTCGACAGTCCTTAAACTTTCAGTGTTACAGTTTCACCATCGTAAAGTTATTTCCACGTTGAACTGCCTGCACTGTTCGTAGAATTCTCTAAAGCAAAATGTGTTGTGTCCTACACACGTGACTTGGAAACTGAGCATAAGAATTCAATACGTAACACCTTTATCCACGATTTCACAAGGACAAAGGACAATTTTCAATCTTTCTCTTTTTACTTTTCTCCTGCCCTTTTTACGATCTCAGTAAACTGAGATATGTCATTCCTTATGATCTTTTTACGTTTCATTTCGAGAATCGAAAATGTTTTATTGATGGACATAGGCATTTTTGATCGTGTTTGAAATGTGATTTAGTGCCTTGCCTTGGTTGAGGACATGCTTTAAAAAATGCAAATACAAAAATACGAGTATAATAAGTGTGCTGTAAATATTGCGCGATTCATTTTATTATTACCGAGCAAGCAAAGCCTCGATATCATGTTTGTTTATATGTTGGTTCCCACAAAGACGGGTGAATTTATTACGGTGCTATTTAAATAATATTTGGGAAAGCAAATAAGTACCATATTTTAATTATTATTAATTGGTCTTGTAATTGTTGAGGTATGAAATGATAAAGTGTCAGTAATTACCACCGTCTTCTTTTGTATGTTTTATTTTTCCATTCCCGGTTGCCTGGTAGAAATCACCATGTGTGATAAGGCTGCCATTGTACTCTAATTTTATATATTTAAATTTATTCTTGTAGTAGTACAATAAAGTTATATTCTACTCTATTCTATTCTAATTACACATGTGATGATCGGAGAAATACAAGTTTTTACTTTATGGATATGGCAAAACGTCGACTAAGACAAAATAAAGCTTAACTTTTTAAACTCTAAATAGGTCAGCCTGTGACCACAATTCACTTGATGGTAAGTGACATTGGGATCTACGGTGAAGGGCGCTTACCTAGAAGGAACCGGAACTATAGAATAAAAATTAACTATAGTACGTTACACCTCTGTAAATATTTTTCCAAATAAGATATTTGTTTTTGTGTTTCAGTAGAAACATACTTAATATGTTCAAGTTTAATAAAGTCTTAAGATATTAATGTCTTTTTCGAACTACAACGTATATGAGATCTTAAAATAATAATCCAAATATTTAATCTTGCTGTAAACATCGCTTATACGCTTACAAGTCGAGTTTACATACACGATCATAAATCAACAGCTAGACGAAAAAAGGCATTTTCTCGAGTAAAACGTATGAGTTGGCAAAAATGTTATGTGGCACAATTTCGTCGATAAATTTCTCGAGTAATATTACTCTCAATAACTTTTGATTGCCTCGTCGAACTTGAACCGTATCAACACTCCACTCCATCAAACAAGAATATATATACCTATAGATTGAGTATATATACTAATAATGTAGGAACAAATACAAAGTACAAAAAAAGTTAATTGTCGTATATAATGGTAACAAAGCAGGTTTATTAGACAGGAGTTCTAATACACCTTTCATACAACCTAAATCAAAATATGTTTCAAACTTCGAAATGTAAATGTCTATGTGAATAAAGTTGTAAAAAATACAAATATTATTTGAACAAAATCAAAAAAAATTATAACCAAAAAAAAAATATAAATATCAACTATTACAAAATCTAAGTTACATATTATATTTGTGATTACAACACAAGAGTTAACATTCTATATCATCGATAACAACACAAACAAAAGCCCCAATAACTGTTTTCGGAATAGCCTCAAGCGTCCCTTGAAGTGTTTCAACTATATTACCCTAACAACAAGCTAATAGTTTCAAAGCAATACCGGGAAGTATGTATTTGTACTTTAATTTGTTGTTCAAAACTAATAGCCTGGATCCTTGTTCCATACTACAACTACCGTATAGAAGTTTACAGTAAATAATTGGCCAAGGGTTCCATACCATTAACTTCAATCATACCACTATTGATTATTATACCACTATTATACCACTATTATATAAAATAATACGAATAAACACGTTTATTATACACTCCTAAATATAAGTTTTATTTTTTATTTTTAGTATTTGTTGTTATAGTGGCACAAGAAACACATAACTTGTGAATGTTTCAGCTTTCTAGCTATCGCGGTTTTTGTGGTATAGCCTGCTAACACACAGACAGACAGCGGAGGCTTAGTAATAGGTTACGTTTTTACCCTTTAGGTACGAAACCCAAAAATCGGAAAACTCCCGACAGAATATTTTCTGATGGCAGCTATTTTGGATTTGAATTTATCATAATGTATGGGTTCAAGAATCCATGCTCTTTCATTTAATATGCATATTAAACGGGTTGTATAAAGTATGTTATATTTAATTTTTTGGTAGCAGCCATCTTAGACCTATTTTACATACTAGACTACTAATATATAATAGAGGTAAATTACGTCTATCATATATGTCTATTAATTCATTCATTTCGACGCCACGTAAGATAATCTCTCCTTAATCTTTAAGGCCAGTGACGGTGAAGATGATCTTGATGAAAAATAATGAGGCATGTCTTCTTCTTCGTATGAGCTTAGTTGCTAAGCTCTGGTGTCGAGAGCTTTCAAGCCACCCTAAGGCCTCTGACTGAATTTAACTGCATATAAAGACCGACCGACTGACTGAGTGACTACCAGTACTCACTGTAGAAACCGATGTAGCCGTACGTCAAAGCTACAATCAATGTTAATGTACTCGGAAAACTACAACTATGAAATGTTAAAGTTAAAATTTTCGTTGCATTCATTTATTAAACGAGTTTGTTCAAATGTTCAAGATAAGATGATGTGTGAGAAGACATAGACATTGACTGATCTTTATATCTGAGATGGTTGTTGTATGTATTTCAATAGTGCCAAAGTGGCTTAACTATAGACGATGTTTTTTTCTGTTTTAACCGATGGGACCGATGACAAGAATGCCATATTTAAAATGACAGTATTGTGCTTGGTAAGACATCTAAACACCGTCCTCATCGACCGTCGCTTAGCTTCGATGATTGCGTCAGATCGTCTTAGCTAGCTGAGCTAAAGGCGATATGCTATATGTAAATTACGTTAATTACACATTTTACTTCGAAACGGTGGAAACAAAGATGTTAATTACATTACCAATTTACCTGTGAAAATTGTGAATCCACAGTTTCAAATTTCATACATATAATATGTACGTGTACGCAATGTTCTGGCGTGTTCAACGCACGCACGCATCCACAAGGCTTCTCATAAAATAATTACAGTCGTCACACGGAAAAGGCGTTTCGCCTTGCATAATATATCACACAAACGAACTGAAATATGTTCATAGCTGCCACCTAAATATGACTACCTATAGTTATAGGTGACGACCTCGTTGGCGTAATGGTTACCATGACTGCCAGCCAGAGGGTCCCGGGTTCAATTCCCGGACTACATATGTATGTATATGCCGAGCTGTCGTCATAAATAATGTTACTGTTCGATTAAATGATTGTCGAGAAGGCAATTGACTGTATTTGGACGATATTATTTTTAAGAAATAAATTCCCATATTATGCACTTTAATCGTTAATAAACATATGCAACGCATACTTTTTTTATTCATCCACAAAATATAAATTTTCCTTTGAGACACCTTGTATTTGTTATGAACTAAATATATTGGCTATAGGTCTGGGTGTGTCAATATAAAGTACATGTAGTATTATTATTAGTTGTTATAGCAACCATTATATAAACTTTTGAAATGGTATATTTTGTTGCTGACCAGCCATGTGTGAAATATGCTTTTGAAAACAAAAATACTATCTTTATTTGATTGTAAAGTACGCGTATTTTGTACTTGTAGAACATGATAACTTCATTTTGCTCACCTGTGATGGAAGTTAATATTATTGTAAATACAGAATCTTAATTACATTTGGCCATATCAATAATTCTAATAAGCATCTCGTGTGACTACCATGAACATTTGATTATTGATGTGAACTGAGCGATATAAAAAGAAATAAAGATAGACAGCCCCTAATAAGATACTTTTTATATGACATATCAAATAAATTTTTAAAATATGATAATTGAACCAAAAAAACATATTTGTAATACCAGACACATATTGGTTTTTCAATCATTCTAATGAACAAGTCATACAATAGGATATATAATCGTGAATTTTATATACATTTTAGAATATAAATATACTTGTAACTTAAAAATATAAACTTAACTTATTCTAATTATATCTTATTTTATATAAGTAAGGTCAAATAGAACGAAAAATACCACTATCTACCTTTATATGCAAAGACATAGCTACGTAAAGGCTGATGTTACGGGTATCTACAAATGTAAATACGCGTATCTTTATGACTAAATAAAATATTCAAAAAACTTCTTGAGCTAATTTACTAAAAGACTAGATTATTTCAAACACTTTACTCAGAAATATCAATGTTACAATTACACATTTTACAAGTTAATTAAATATCATACCATCAGTGTTTTAACTAGTTTGAAACCACTCCTTCGGGCACGAAACTCAACTAAATAATTGACAGTGTCTTGAACTCCCTCCCACAGATCTCGGTTAGGTAGCAGTAGGTATATAATAGGCCCCACTTGACAAAATATGTGCATCTAAGCAAGCTAAAGCATGAAGTTCTAGTTGAAAAATATATCGCTAATCATCTGACTGTGTGTTCCCGCAGTTAACTAGAGAGCCAGTTATTCCAAACTAGACATGCTCCATCTAAGACTAGAAAGCCGTTAGCTCGTGTGGTTCTACTACCAGATAGCTACACAGTATCTTAAGTACTCTTTATCACAATATAACTAAACTACAAACACGTGAAAACTGATATTTCTGTTTACGCGTTTCCTTCTAAGTGAATAACAAACTAAAGGTATGTATGTATAAGTTACAAGGCTGCCTTTCAAGATGAGATAGCTGACTTTAATGGAAGTGTTGCATTACAAATGTAGTTGTCAGTTTAGCCTTTGTTCTCTTGAAGTAGTTTTTAATGTTATTTTATTTTCTGAAGATTTTTCAAAGCTATATTATACCACATTTATGGCTGTGTATCTAAATGAGAACTGTATAAGGACTTTTTATAAAACAAGATAAACCATTTATTGATAAAACTTCAATAAAACGTCGAAAATTTAAAAATTAAAAATGTCAGTATGTAATGATGTCAATATTAATAAAATAATAATAATAATATTAAACAATTACATGTCACGACACACATTATTAAAATAAATATAGTTTTTTGATATTAAAAAATGTGTCTACGGAATAGAATGTTCTCTGGTATATAGATCTCGTGAATCTTAGGCATAGTTAATAAAAGTTAGTAATAATTACTCATGGAATAAACTTCAGCGATTATTTCTTCCTTTTTTTTTGCATATACCAATGTGTCAATGTGTGTTAAAAACACGAATTAAGCAATTTAAAAGTGTATATTACAAAAATAAATAACACTCGACTCAATATTTTGTGGTGGTGGCAATCATATCTATAATATCATAATATATGTAGCTTGTCTGGATAGTCATTGCAGTCTTGCTATAATTTAACTAGCTTACAAAGTTGCGGATGCTTTTACGAGAGGGCAATGCTCGGCAAACAACTGACATCTCGATTCTATGAAGTAGTTTCAAAGTTTCCGTCTGCAAAGTCTATTCTTTGTTTACTGCTAATTTTAGGATTTCACGTAAATCAAGACTCCGAAAATAAAGTTAGTTTCACATATAAGCGTTAAATCGAAACCGATAGTTCACAGAAAACAAGTGACAAAAAAGGACATAAAAAATCATTATACTTTCCAAAATAATAAAATATATTATTATGTTCTTTACCTAAAACTTATATAAAAAGTTAAAAGAATATAAAATAAAGAGAAATTGCTCCTAAAAAATAAACTGGTTGTGGTTTTATTTTATAATTAACTAGCTGACCCGGCAAACGTTGTTTTGCCTCAATTAGGAGTATGAAAAATAGATAGTGTAGGTTATATGACACGTTCGTAGATTTACCGTAGCAGCGTCATCTATTGATTACTTACTCAACCCAGTCGAAAGGTATCGACATCTGTTAGAATCATTCGGAGTTAACAGATAATTGTGACTGTCAAATAATAATAGACAATAATTAGCAATAAATTGAAATTGCGACGACTATAATTTGAGATTTAAACTATCCTATCTTTCAAGTTGGATTGAACTGCACATGGTGTGCGAATTTTATTATAATCGGTTAAGTGGTTTAGGAGTCCATTGAGGACTAACATTGTGACACGAGATTTATATATATTAAGATAAAAAAACTAAAACATACATTAGCAAATTTAATTTTTTCGCGTTTGTAAGCGAGTAAGTTTTGAGAGTTCTTTTATGCTGCTAATGTACTCGTAGCTTGTCGAGTACTGTGGATAAATACCCCTGACCTATTTCCGCTTTACGAGGCGAGAGGACCTGAAAGTCTGCACTAGATTGGCGCACAGATATGTACATACAGCAGCCTGGTACATGCAAAGACGTAGGTTTATGCAGATGATGATTATGTGTGATAAACAATTATTTCGTCATCGTAAATATTAAATGCCGGTCGATTTGTGGGCAAAAGTTGCAACCGAATGGACGCCGGACAATACAAGACCTCGCGAAAGACCAAAAAAGCGATGGAGGGACGAGCTTGACAAACACCTGGAGGATTGGTCCACAATAGCGCTAGATAGGGACAAATGGAAAGAGGGTAGGGAGGCCTTTGCCCAACAGTGGGATCAAACAGGCTTTTAATAATAATAATAATAAATATTAAATAAAAATCTTCTGTATAAGTGAAAGATGTCTTATATACTAAATAATTTTATTTCCATCAAACATTTTTTGTTTACAATATTTGTGTTGCTACTAAAGACATTTTGAATTTGAATTTTGAATTTAAGGGCCATTTAACAAATGCGTGCGGTGCGTTGCCGCACCGCGTGTGAGTTGGCACTAACGGACTTTCCGGCAGTATCCTTTAGAGTCAGTTATTTCAAACTAGGCATACTTCACCTTTACCCAAAGTGTCGTAACGTAAACTCGTGTTCACGCGCCGTAACAATCTAATGCGTAGCTATTACGTGCTAAAAAATAACAATTTTGTTCTAAAGAAATAATAAAATATTATAACCGAAATTGCATTGATTTTATTGGCGAAGAAAAGCGAAAATCTCTGTCTTTCCGTAATATTACCGGAAATACATCACGCGGTTACAGTGCGTAGAGCGTACGTAGCAAGCGTGGAATCAGTTGAACCTTAACAAATGGTCGGCCATAAAAATAAATAAAACTTGGCCATGGGCTTTTCTTTTTATCTAGCCTTGCGAAGGAAAAGGAAATGCGCGGGTCAAGTTTCTTGGAACCTTTTGCAGTTACGCATTCCGTCGCGATAATAGATCTCGGACGATAGTACTCTTGCTATATCAGTGTGTGGGTTGCCATTACTGTCTTCATTTCCTGTCTCGGATGCGAGATAATACGAGAAACCTACGGGTGGTTTTAATTTCCAAGTTATTTGTAAAAAAGCAAGTGTGGCTCGTTGGAAAAAACATCTGCTTTTCAATCCGACGGCTCCTGGTTCGATCTCAGCCCTACACCAAATGACTCATTTTTCACGTTTTGTGTGGATTTGCAGGAATCCGACATAGTGTGGACAACATCATCTAAAATATGTGTCATCCACTAACCCGTTTTTGGCAAGCGTGGTGGATTATAGCCTATATCTCTCTCCTCGTGAGAGAAGACCCCGAGTCCCAGCAGTAGGAACGTATTGTGGGCTGGTTATAAAGTTATTTGTAAATTACTTTCTAAATATATTTTCCTTATTATCAACATTCAGATAAATGATTTAGGTAGTTATTTTATAAGGTAGCATTTGGCATTTCATAAACCGCCTCTAGGGCAGATTTTTTGATCCTCTAAGCATTTATGGGTTTCCTCACGATTTTTCCTTTCACTTTATGAGCGAGCAAATTCCGCACAGAGCTTCATTGGTGCAGGGAAGGATTCGATCTGGAGTGTCACGCAATGCAGTCAAACACTTTGTCTACGAGCCAGACTCTCTCTTTTTGTTTCTTGCAAACAAACAGTTGTAAGGAACTTCAAAATATGCAAAGCTACAACGTAATGAAGTAATAATGAAACGCGAATAGATTCACAAAAGCGATTACGACTCAAATAAACAGTGCAAAAGTTCGCTCGATTTGAATATTCAAAACCGTGCCAAGCTCATAAGAACCGGTTCGAATTCGGAAAGTTCGTTTCAAATTGCTTTCAATTAGGCCTTACGATGTAGTTCGTAGAGTTTGAAATCAATTTTACTTCTGTTAATTAGGTTTTCTTCCCGATCCTTTTACTTTTTTTGGATAAAAGTACCGGATAAACAAAAGGATAATTGTTTATTGATATGTAAAATGACTCTTATACATATTATAATACTTCATGTATTTGTAGGAGCAAGTTGGAGTGATAAAAATATGTTATTAAAATATATATTTTAGTATGTGCTAGGCAACAGTAATTAATTATATTTAATACATTAAGTTAAATTTATTTAAATTGCTTGCATATGCGGTTTTTTACCGTAATAATAATAGTTCTACGGATTGTGTATTCTGGTTGAAATTAGGTTTGAAAGTGTCGAAACGCAAAATGTAAAAATAGATGTCAAGTTAAATTCAAAAAGTTTGAATAAGAATCTGTAACCAATTTTCAATCTTCAACGTAAATAAAAGTAGGTACAATTTTTATCAACCAATATACTTTCTAACAAATTCGTTATTTCTGCGGTGAAGCTCGAAAAGTATCAATTGCAAAACATTTCTTGAACGCAATTTCTACACCGTCAATAGCAAGACTTCAATTTAAGTTAAGATTTATAGCAACTTCTTTGACACAAGAAAGAAAGGATAAAAATAAAGTCAAAAGTTTTATGTTTACTCGCAATCGAGCCCTCTGTTCATAGCCTAAGATCCCGCTGCAGATTGGTGTGCTCATCGACTATTTGTTTAAAACCAAATTTTTATGTTTATTTATAGTTAGGAGAATATATATTTACTAGGGTGCCTATCAAAATTTGGCCGCTATTATTTTTTTTTTAATTATTTTTAATTTATTTTTGGTAAAAAATTTCGTTTATTTATTTTTTAAATAAAATAACGTCTACATCACGGCAATTAATATGAAGATTCTAAAAAATCACGGTTGCCGTTTCTCACCTGGCCGCACTTCTTTGCAGCCTGGTGTAAACAGGTATGATTTCGATAAATTTATACGTTCATAACCTATTTTTATGAATTATATGTCAAATTAAAGCTAATTTTTTTCTATTAATTATCATATAAAGTTGCTTAATTAAATCTGGCCGCAAATAAGGGTTGCTGGCTGTTAAAGATAATAAATATTTAAGGTAGAGTGAAAGAGAGTTAGCGCGTAACATCATTTGTCAGACGAGGACAGTGATTGCCGACTGTGCGATGCTTTTAAGCCATTGCGCATTCGTCGAATGCTCAGAATACAGAAAGAACCAGAAACCGTGAACGCGCCTAATATTGAAGCTACTAAAACTACTCTTAAATAGAGTAGTTTGACGCGCGACCGATCCGATCCGATGGGATCACATTTGAGGTGTAGGCAAGTATCGTATTTAGGTATCAACTTTTTTAATTAATGAATAAATTTCTCAGTTTTCAATTGTCATAGATAATGAGGCATCCATCTTGTTAGTGTTGCCAGTATAAGAGTTTTGATTTACCCTACTTTTTATTACCTCTTGAGGGCTTTTATTCATTGTAGAATATTAATAATTAATTTAATAAAAATTAACCGACTTGAAAAAAGAAAGTATAACACATCAGTGCAGCCCGTGTATACATAACCAATAGTCCTATTAAATAGTATGTTTATCTATGAAAAATACCTAGACATAATATTTCATCATTTGTCTTTTAATAAGTTCAAATTCTAAGAGACAATATTATATAAAGCTTACTCAGCAAAAAGGAAATGAAATGTATTTTTTTCTAAAGCGTCTTTCATTCAATAAATCTATCAATTTATTGAGACAATTAGGTAGGTACATAATTATAATATAGATTAGGACAATTTTTATACTATTATTATCTCACCTCCTGGACTCCCAAATTTTACGCTAAAAACGGACACATAATGTCTGAGCTAGCAACATTACGCGGGTGGGAAATGACGCGGGCGGGGGGCAATGTTTTGTTTTACGCGGCTTCTGGTTCTTCGAGTTCGTAATAAACAATGTTTTATATTTACATTGTTATTTTATTTGTGCATCTAAAAATTATTGCGCAATATACTTGACTTTAATAATATATCATTCCAAAAGTGCTGTTAATGTTATTGTTTCGTCGTAAAAAAAATGTAAATATCATGACCTTTTATTTCCAATTGACTCTACTAATGATTTTGGATATCATTCAGAGTGTCTTAAAAAAAGATTCATCATTCCACCGTGCTGGAAATCTTTGAAACAAAAATTGTTGCGGACAATCTTTGTTAATTCGATGTGGTTAAATGCCACTGAACCAGACTGCATCAAATTCAGCCCAGAAAATAATGGCTGGTTGGTACTAGATGTTTTTTTAAAACCAACATGGTTCCTGGAAGACTCAACTCCAACGCAAGTTAATAGTGTGCTATGTGAATCCACGAACAAAGCTTCCGATAACGACGATTCTGATATTTGTAGCGATGAAAGTGATAGCTCCGATGACAGTACAACTGAAAGCTCCGATGATTCAGATTTTTAAATAAGAGTTACAGAAATATAAGAATTATAAGATAAGTTTATTAATTTTTTAAAATTAATAAATAATTCTTATGAAAAAAAAAATAAAAAAAATAATGAATTGATTAATATATAACAGACAATTAAATTCTTGAATAAAATCTAATAAAATTTTTGAATAATACTTTCGCAATCAAATTTTCTTTTACTTAAGTCACCTTGGTTTTATTTTTTATTTTTAAATTTATATTAAATATCGACGTTTCTAATTAGCAAATTATCTAAGTCCTTTTTAGATAATCTTTTATTTGTACGAAAAAAACAATTACTTCAAAATTTATTATTTTAAAAAAACATTTGAAATTATTTATATCTAATAGTGATATAATATTTAAGTTTGAATCATTCAAATAATTTGTGATTGGATTATTGCTTCATCAAAATGTTAAAAAAAACACCCTCTAAAAATAAGGAGTTAGACAAATTCCTAACTAGACCGTCGATATATCAAATCAATATTATTTTTTTGTTACAATTTATAAATTTATCATTTTGAAAAAAATTACATATTTTTTGGAGTTTTTATTATAAGTCGTCTCTATCGGTGGTTGAGAACACTAACGTTCGACGCATGCGCAATGGCTTAAAAGCGTCGCACAGTCGGCAATCGCTGTCCTCGTCTGACAAATGATGTTACGCGCTAACTCTCTTTCACTCTACCTTAAATATTTATTATCTTTAACAGCCAGCAACCCTTATTTGCGGCCAGATTTAATTAAGCAACTTTATATGATAATTAATAGAAAAAAATTAGCTTTAATTTGACATATAATTCATAAAAATAGGTTATGAACGTATAAATTTATCGAAATCATACCTGTTTACACCAGGCTGCAAAGAAGTGCGGCCAGGTGAGAAACGGCAACCGTGATTTTTTAGAATCTTCATATTAATTGCCGTGATGTAGACGTTATTTTATTTAAAAAATAAATAAACGAAATTTTTTACCAAAAATAAATTAAAAATAATTAAAAAAAAAATAATAGCGGCCAAATTTTGATAGGCACCCTAGTAAATATATATTCTCCTAACTATAAATAAACATAAAATTTTGGTTTTAAACAAATAGTCGATGAGCACACCAATCTGCAGCGGGATCTCGTACTATCAGGAAAACAGCCGTTCATCCATAAAATGAAGACATAAATAAGACTAGTTGAAGTTAATTGATTGAAGGGAACCATTTTTCGCAGACAAGCGACAATGTCGCTTTGTTAAAGTTTTATGTAAAATGGTAAGATTCTTTGCGCCTTGCGGCTTAACATGATATTATTTTTCTTGTCATGTTATGATGCTCATACAACCAGTTACTAAAGCATATCAACAGATCCATGGATCATCCAATAACCAATATTCATAACACGTTTCAAGTGCAGAATCATACTAGATTTATCTTACTATCAAGTAGACAAACTTAATAAGGTTTCATTCATAACAATTTTAGGGTACACATTTCAAAGATTTTCAATTAGTATTAGTAATTTATATTTCAGTATAATAAACAGTATGTCTTTCTATTTTCTTGTAGCAAAATAATAAAAATAAAGTCTTAATTAAAAAACAAAGGCTTGACCGCTATCTGAATGGGCCATGATGAGCCGAATGAAGAGAAAGATTCTTTGAAACAATCTAGTGTGGTGTGGCGAGCAAAAATTGCATCTTACCTTTGTAATATGTTTTTTTTTTTATATGTTGATGTGTTTGGTTGCGAGTCAAATATGAGCGAGACGTCTTATAGATTGGCTTCTATATTCTTATTATCTTATCTTTACTCCGCTCACAATCAAGCCTCAGCTAAAGGATTAGCCAGAAACCAAAACATGAAAATAGACAAAACAAGAACATAATAATGTGAAAGCCATTTATCTAAGAAGACGTATATGGTTGTTTATCGGAAGAAATGTGTATGTTCAGTGGCAAATACGGTCTTCGATAAACATGCCATAAAACAGGAAATAAATGTAGTAACAAATTAAGTAAATTTGAATAACTGATTACTTAAATGCAACAAATTAATGTACTAAAAACTGTTAGCAGTTATGGAATTTTGTTTGTATTGTATTTTCTATTAACTTCCATTGTATGTATTATATGCAGGGATGTTTGTTCGGATGAAATCTTTAAATTTCATTTAGCTTCCATTAATCGATCGCATTTAAACTTACATACTCTTATGTATTTTTAGACCAAAAACAATATAATATGGTACCACTAAACTGTTTTAATGATGAAGCCTAAAGAAGGCCTAAGAACCTCTGAACCAAACAAACCCGTTTAGCTTAGACTCTGCCATGATTTTGCCATGGTGAGGTATTTTGTGTTATATTATATCCAGTCACTAATTATGGAGTCTAAAAGTGGCTGTAAAAACTAATTCAAATGAGCCCGTTGTGTTTGTGGTCATTTAAAAGTGTTTAAAGGCACGAGTGAACCGGTTTCTCTTGGGTAACCGCGTTCCACCCTAGATCAGAATGTCACTTACGATTAGGTGAATTGTGATCAAGAATAAACTTATCTAGTATTAAAAAAAACAATGCATATCAACAAAAATATTTAAAAAAAAAATGGTTGCCTGTAAAGTCGGTTTTACGGGCGAAGATTCTACGTGACAACGTCTGCCGCGTGCTGCGCGCGCGGCAGACCGATCATAGTTGAGTGGGAGAGAGACGCAAGGCATTCGGCGGGCCTCTCTCTCGTTCGGTGACTCATCGTAACGTTACCGGGCGTTACACTTTTTCATAAGTGACTCCCAGCCGCAACCTAATTTAAGACGTTGTCACGTCAAAAAATGGTTGCCTGTAAAGTCGGTTTTACGGGCGAAGATTTTACGTGACAACGTCTGCCGCGCGCGCAGCACGCGGCAGACCGATCATAGTTGAGTGGGAGAGAGACGCAAGGCATTCGGCGGGCCTCTCTCTCGTTCGGTGACTCATCGTAACGTTACTGGGCGTTACAATTTTTCATAAGTGACTCCCAGCCGCAACCTAATTTAAGACGTTGTCACGTCAATAAAATCATATTTAGTAATTCTGATTTACTATATATAGGCTGCTATTGGCTCTTTAATTGATTTGATAACCAAATCAATACTCTTTAACCTTATTAAAACTTCCACAACTAGTAAACATAGTCTGACCTAATAAACAACTTTGTAGGTATACTCGTATTTAAGTGGAACAGTTTGTGCTTAGTTTTTCTGATCATAAGATAAACAGCGCAGCACTGCTAGCTAGTTCAGAAATATTAAAATAAATGCTGATATACTATGTTTAAACTATTTGTGCACAATGTAGAATTATTTCATTTGTTTTTCTATAATCTTACCCACGCTTAGTAAACAGGCTAGCTAACATTATTGATTAATGTATAAGCAAAATTTTTACCTCTAGAGTATTTTGGGTTATATTCGTATCTTAAGTTGTATTTAAAATTTCAAATTGCTTACCTTTTAATAAATATTATAAATATCTTAAAACTATAAAAAGTAAATGCCGCTTAAATTGGCTTAGTCTAAGTTAAAATTTCAATTAACTTTAATATATAAGTATTTTAGTTCAGGCCTAATACTCAGGTAAAATCGTCTTAATTTAATTTCATATTTAAATAATGTGTGTATTGTTCTTTTGCATATATTTTTTAATAAAAAATATACTAAATACTCGTACCGAGGTATATGTAAATAAAGTAGAACCTTCAATATAGTATAGATCTGAGTAAAATTACTTTATTGGTATAAAACGTTCAATTTCTTTGTGATAAATATGCTAAGTGGGTAAGATATCTCTCATTTTCTGCTTATAAGTCGAATTTTCCAAGAACCTGTCTTGGAAAATTCGACTTATAGAAAGATAAGTTTAATACATCAAACACTGCGCTAACTTTGATAAAACGCAGGGCTTTTCATTCATCCTTGCTATAATATAAAGAGATGGGAGCGAGTTGACTATTCCCATAAAGTTAGACGTCATATTTTTTTTAAATATGACGTTTTTTAAAAAATAGCATTATGTACTTAGTTTTGACTATTTTTACGTTGTTTTAACAAAATACAATTTTACATAATATTATTGTGACATATTTTTGGTATTTCAATGGTGTCTTATTATAAAAACAAAAACAATAAATTATGAAGTACCGTAGAGTGTACTCATATAGAGTGGATTATTTTCCTGATTTTTCTATAATAAATGGGCTTGCACTTGACCAAAATTCACCTGATCTAAAGTGTAGCGCTTACCTTATCCTTACTTTATATAAGTAAGGATAGATGTGGATCAAATATATTAGACTATACATCTGACTTTTTGTACTTTACTTTGTAAACTCTAAGCCCTTTAAGTACATACAAACCTATACTGCATTTTTTTAATTATGCTATTTAACGAATAAATAAAATAAAAAAGTTTCATCAAAACTATGTCATATACTAGTCGTCAATTTATTTCCCTCAACACTAGACTTTCACATGCTTTACGACAACGCTGCGGTGCTTTTATGAAAACCATATGCATGCAAATGCATCAGATGTGATTTTGGTAGAGTGTTTTCGCTGTCGCTGCGCGCAGTGGATTTAAAGTTTCCTTCAATTTCGTGACTTTGATCGAGAGATTTTATTTTGCTTTTCTGAAGGTCTTTTGGTACTTAAAATGGACCATTTGAAAGTTATTAATTTTATTCTTAATGAGTTTTTTGATAAGCAAAATCTTGTCTCAGAGAGCTTTATAATTTGGACCAGATACTCAGACGTATTTTATATAAAGTTATATTGATGATGCAACTAGGCTGCGAGAAGAAGTAAGCATAATTCCAAGTTAATAATATTCATTGCACATATTGTGTTTTTGAAAACATTTGGTAGCGTCTTCCATAATCCAAATCGCGACAGCAAAAAAATATAACTTTAAAAATAAGTCGTAAGTTTTAAATAATTTTAAATCAAAAGTAAAATTCTAACTAGCACGAGCAATAAACTTGACTGAAATTCTGATAGTATTCTCGAAAGTGACACTAAGGTAAAAATAACTGGCCTCAGCATTCGCAGTAAAAATCCAGCTTTCTGCCCCTCGGCAATTAGGTTGATATCTGATTAAAATAAAAGTAATCTTAAAAGATCAAGGCTTTCAGTGGGAGCGATAAATTTAGCATTTTCAAGTCCGCCGGAGTTTCTTCAACCATGTCTGATTCATGACTACGGAGATAACGTCGCGATACTTAATCTGTTCGATTTTTCTTTGGACGCTTTTGTATTTGGAACTTTTTAGGAAAAAATGAGCTTTTTCTTATTGATTTTTGGAATAGCAGCTAAAATTATTACAAATTTGTAGTTATAATCTGGTCAAATCACAAATAAAATGGTCGTATAAGATTAATAATTAACGATTTAATTCTTCTCGTCTACTGTTAGACATGTGTGATATTGTTGTGTAATGTAAACTTGCCATTAAAAATATGGCCATGTCTTCTTTAAAACTGTATTTTAACGATTGTCAAAAAATATGTTTTAAGTTTACTTATCGATTCTAGGTTTATTTGAACGACCATTACGGCCATTACGGTTTTTTCACACACTATTTTCAACAAAATGTAATATCGCTTTATACTGGAATCTATCAAGTATCAAAATTCCTGAAAAATACTCACGTAACCCGCAAAAAGGGATCTTGTATACAAAGCAAGCTATCCAAATTAAACCACTAGACGGGTTTGACGCAGCCTGTCAGAGATGCCAGCTAGACCTTTACTACGAAGTTTAGTTAGTGCTAAAGCTGTACCATATTGCTTGGGGTTAAAGCCTATTTTTGTAGACTCACCTGCCTGTTTCACTAAAATGGTGACAAGTTTCGTTAAAACTGGCTTTGTAGAGGCTTAGCACAGGGACGTGAGATTAAAAAATCGTTACTTCGTTTGCGACAGTGGTATTTCTCGTGAAAAATGTGCGGTCTCTTGCCGAGATTGAAGAATTTCGACGCTTTTGCTTTTTTTGTTCGAGAATTTGGATTGTTTTCTTTTTTCTTAAAAAATTCGTATGTCGCCACCTCTGGGGACTGAACGTTCAAAAGTAAGGAGATATTTTTAAAATGATTAAAAAATTATATAATTTTATATTTTGGTGGCTTTTCACCGTTCATAAAACCATCACAATGCTATGGATATTTGGCATGAAAAAAAGCAGCGTAAATCATGCAAATAAAACGTAAAACTATTTCGAATCGAATTTTAATCAAATTTCCAAAATGTTTTGTTTAATCCTTGGAAGATTGTGCTTTAATTAATACTTGATCTGAGTATCGTGTCAAATGAATAAGTTTTTACCGTTCCTGTTTTATCCGTCATTTTTTATAATACTATTACGTCATTTATTATTATATTATACACAGGTAGTTCAATAGTTTTTGATAAGTTTCTTAATCCTTCATGCCTAAACGGCATATCAAGCTTTGTTTATTACTTACAATTACCAATATCACGTTACTACGGAATCTAATAACGTATTATTTGAATCAATATCTACGAGTAATATCTAGAATAAACAATGCAATATTCCCCTGAAGGTCATATCCTCCAGGCTTGCCTTTATTGCCCTTGTATTTGTCTCAACGCTATAGCTTTGGCACTTGATATAGCAACATTGCGTACTCTGATGTACAATGAGAGTATATTTGCATTCCATCGATTTGAAACATTTGTTCGAAACAAATGAATTCAATTCAAAAAATAGCATTAATCATGCACGAGACTGTCGTTTTAAAAGTGGCATTTTCATCTGGGCAATACCGTGAGTCGTATGACAATTGTCGATCCCAGCTGTTAGTCTTAGTACAAGAAGTCGTAAAGGCAAGTAAGAGGCTTTCGGATGGCTTGTAAATTTCAACAACAAAGCTTGTAAATGACCAAGCTCATTCAAAGAAGAAGAAGAATTCAATAAACAAAACCTTCAATTAAATAAATATGTATGTACGAGTATGTATATGTAGTATATCAGTTGTGCTAGCAACCACAATACGAACTAGAAATGGTTCAGTATGGGGCTAACCAGCCGTGTGTGAATAAAAAAATCAACAAAATTTTAATTACGAAAATTATATTTCGTATTAAGTGCAGTTAAAGCAAGACGAAGATACATACGATTATTTAGTATAGGTTGCACTTCTGGTGATTTTGCCATTTTGACGAGTAGATAAGGGTAGGTACACGGTGACAAACATCTCCGCTTTAAATCAAACGACCCTTATTACCATTGTTTATCTTTAATGATCCTAAATGGCTTAACAAGCAGACACAATACAATCCAATTTCATTTTATTGTTCTATGAAATGTGCTAACGTATTATTTGTGTCAATTTATAGAATAAACAGAACAATATTTCCCTGAAGGCTGTATACTCTAGGCTGGCCTTTATTACTCTTGTATTTGTCTCGACGCTATACTCGTAGCTACTTGATATTGCAACATTACTTTCTCAGATGTAGTATTGAGATCAGTGCACACTGGTGCAAAATGTGGACACGGTAGCAAAACATCTGCTTTTCAATCTGATGGTCACTGATTCGATCCCTGTCCTACACTAACGACTTGCTTTTCAAATTATGTGTGGTTTTGTACTCGTTATATCATAAAGTAACTGACATGTTTGAGGACCAGCATAACTGAAGGCGTATGTCATCCGCTAGCCCGCACTTTTTTTTTTAATGATAGATAGGCAAGCGCTTGATCGAAACTCACCTGATGTTAAGTGATGTTGCGATCTAGGGTGGAGCGCGCTTACCTAGAAGAAACCGATTCACTCTCGCCTTGAAGACAGTGAGGTTATAGTTCAGAGGGAACAGGGATTCCGGCAATGAGTTCCACAGTTTAATGGTCCGCACAATATATGAGGAAGCGAAACGCTTCGTGCGGATTTTTGGAACTTCAACTGCGCTATACAGTTGAAGTGCCTCCTAGCCGTCTCCCTGCTCGTCCGATAGTGGAAAGGGGCCGGAGGAATTAGCTGATGCAATTCAGACGCGCACTCTCCGAAATGCAACCGATAGAAAACCGACAGACTCGCAACATTGCGGCGATGCTCCAAACTTTGAAGCCTCGCGTGGCACATGGAATCATTACCTATGAGCTTCTTGGCCCGGTTCTCAATCGACTCCAACGCCTGAAGCTGATATTTAGCAGAGCCATCCCAAAGATGCGAACAATACTCCATACACGACCGAACTTGAGCCTGATACAAAGTCAGCAGCTGTTCCGGTGTGAAGTACCGTCGCACCTTTGAGAGCACGCCCAGCTTTTTGGTCGCTAATTGAGCTTTCGACTCAATATACGAACCAAAGTTGAGGGTTGGAGTCAAGGTTACTCCAAGAAGCTCCAGGTGGTCGGCTATCGGTACGGCAACATTTTGGGAAGTGGGGGACAGCTTGACTAGCATTGCGGATTATGACCTATTTATATATCTCCTTGTGAGAGAAAGCCCCGAGTATAGTGAGCTACTAATGCTGTTTACTTATTCTAAAATTTTTCTTCAACTCATTTCGTAAATAACAGCATACATATACGTGCTTAGTATATATGTGTCTGTACAATATCTACGCACTTTGAAGCCATTTTACCTAAAATAAGTACGTAATAGTGCAGTTTATTTTTATAAATAATAAACTTTGGATTTCTATAACGCAGTGAAATTATTATTAAATCTTTAATTTACATTATCATTATCATTTTTCGGCTTCATCGAAAAAAATGCTTGAAGTCATGAAATTTGTCGAACTGGCTTCAGAGATGGATTGATTATAAACTTTTTATATTATTAAAAAAAAAAAAGTACGCTTAACATGTGACCAGAGCTTAAGTCACTAAATATTGTTTACGTTCTCTATTTGGGTTTGTTTCTCATATTGGTAGTGGTTTTACGAAAATTGAACACGAACAAAACAAGCCTCAAACTATGAAATATAGGTGCCTTCCTTTTTTTCAAGAGAATTATGGCCAGTTGAAATTGCTGGTGGTACATCTAATGGGTTTTGTGGACTTTTAGCGAAGTGTGTTGCGACCATACATTTTATCGGAATATACCAACCACATACAAGCTATTTTTACACAATATGTACGGTGTCAATTTTAGAGCTCGAATTGAATCTTTGTTTGATTAAATTTTATTTGAATACTAAATATAAATTAGTAATTTTTAACTGTTTTTTTGTACGAGTATATAAAATTTTTCGGGTCTTGTTGAATTTTTTTTTTTTTTTAATTAGTCATAATTTTTATTGGGACCAAAACCGATAAGAACATTATTATTATTGTTTTTAATTAAATATGTTTGGGCTTATTAATAGATAGATGGAGATATTAATTGTTTACGCTCTTGTTTTACTCATCCAAATACAAATAATCTGTTTTGCTCCACTCAAAGGTAGAATATTTAAACACACATAGAATGGAAAATTAGATCATTGCCTCTACATATATGATTAACTAAACGCGGCATAACCTCACTGCCCTGTGTGTGACAAGATAAGTAACTGGATTATACGAGATTTTCCATTCCAGTTGTTCCTCTGTTCATGTTCAAAATTAGCTACAATCGGAATCGGATGCGGTTGGACCGTTTCGAAGGTTATTTGATTCCTATTTATTGGATGGAGGGGCTCTAAGCCAATTTTATGCCCTTTACTGTATACGGAGAGTAAGACAATAGGATTTTTGTGATATACGAGTATGAATTGTGAGGTTTACTAACCACATATTTTGTAGTTGTATCAACTGTATCTACTGCTATACCAGTATTGTTTTTTCAACTGATGGTAAGCGATACTGGTACAGCTATAGTACATACAAGTTTCTTCGTTTAATTTTTGGGAGCCAAATTGTTTTAAATAAATTTAGGGGGATAAGTTTGTCAAAAGAACGTTATACTACTGAACCAGGTACCTACTTAATTATCACTAAAATATACTACTTAGTTTGAACTAAACCACCAAAAAGATAATATATACAAAAAATATGGTGTATACTCGTATTTCTTGCACATACCCCTACTATTATACGTAGTTCTAAACGTATAATTGCTAACGTTGTTAATCGTTCATATTTGAGAAACATTATTTAAATATCCCAAATCGTATGCAAAAAAATTAGTTTATAAATTTTCTAACACTTAAGCTCCAAGGGAGATGAATGGCCTAGAAGTAACTTCCTCTAAGTTCTCTCGTAATTAAGGCTATTGATCAAACTAAGACGAAGTAATAAAGTGAAAAGGTCATGAAACTGTTAATTTAACTCCAGATTTACGCCGGCTTTATTGCATCATTTATTTTCATTGCTTCTATTTCGGCTCTAACTGCAATCATTGCAAAGTCAGTCTTGACTTGGTTTAAATTTGTCTTAAATAACTTTACTCTAATTGGTAACAATTTTCTGAGAAATAAATTAAAATAGTGAAATTACTTAATGTTAAATCTAATCTCAAATTAATTAAATTAAAAGTATATCTAATCTAAAAAACCAGTGCCAGTGGGAAGAGTGCGAGAAGAAAAATGTCTTAAATTAGTTGCAAAATCGCAAACAGCACAAAGACTTTCTTCAATTTAATTCAAATTAAAAGTAGTTTATGTGACTTGTATCTCGTTAATTACTTATTATTTATAATAAAATTAAGGAGAAAACGTCACAAGGTCTAATTTACCTCAACAACATGTTTTTATCTTATATATAAAATTTCCGTGTGTTGTGTGTCACAGTGTTTGTTACCGTACTCCACCGAAACGGCTTGACCGATTTTTTCCAAATTTTATATGCGTATTCAGTAGGTCTGAGAATCGGCTACTGTATATTTAGAAATAATTATTAAGGCAAAATAACGTTGGCCGGGTCAGCTAGTTATTATATAATCTATCTTGCCGCTTGATTTTTATATATCATTCATACATCGTAATTCATGGAATTTCGTAGTAATATATATATTAAATAAAAATGATGTAATAATAATACTATTGCTTATATATATCCTTAATCAATAATGAGGGGGGACCCTCATTATTGATTAAGGATTTTCAATAAAAAGAAGTGTAACTTAAGAATAATATTTTTTTAAATTCTTTAATTATTTTACCCGTAGGGTATACACCCTATTACCTCACATTAATTATATATTTTTAAGGCTTCATATTAATTTATAAACTAATTGATTTTCTAACTCAATAAAGTAAATATCAGCAAATTGAAACTTCAATCTCTTTGATTGAATGTACATATATTATTCTCTAGAGTCTGAAAATTGCTTCTCGATCTTCAAACAAAATCTTGGGAGTGCTTAGCAAATAAAGTGGTAAATTATAAATTAAAGGAAGACAAAGCTGGTTTTACTAACCTCATAATGTTATGAAAAATGTATGATCTTGATCAGCTTTGTTCGTATCCTAGTTTTTGAAGGTCATTATACTTATTTTAATCTATCTGTTAGTTGTACCTATTAACTACTACAGATATTCTCATATACAGTGTAACTTAATATAACGACACTGAAAGGACTGTGCCTTTTATGGTGTTATAGAGAGTGGTCGTTAAATGGAGAGAATGTATCATTGTATGGAATACAAGCTAAACCAACTAAAGCCAATAAAAGAGTTTGATGTTAAATCGAGTGACGCTACATGGAGTTTACACTGTACATATTTCTTAACCTTAGTACTGAAAAATTTTACGTAGTTTTTACGGCAATTTATTAAATTATACGTACGAGTAACTACAACTTTTACAGCTCACTTTATTCTTGCGTGACAAAGATGGTTTTGTTTTTCGTTCCGGAACAGCGACCTACATTAGAACCTCAACGATAACGGCAGATAATTTTCTGATTATGTAAATTATTGGTCTAGTAATAAGAAAATTTGTTCATTTTTGTTCCGTGTTATTATGTTGGTTCTTGGTAAAATATGAGCAAGTTCGTTACTACGCTCGTTACTACTCGTAACTCGTCGTTTTTTTACACGCTTTATATTAGCTTCACCTGTATGTTTGTATGTTTGTACCGACATCTTTGGGCGCGATTTTGACCCACTTTAAACGACCAGATTTCGTTGAAACTTTGTAGATTTATTGAGGACCGATGATAATACACTAATTTGATAAAATTATTACATATTTTGTATTTTTGTTTGTATGTTTGTTTGTGACTTCTTTGGGCGCGATTTTGACCCACTTAAAACGGCCAGATAAGCGTGTTTTTTAGTTTTTTTAAACTACTATTATTTCTAATAATATTCTTCACAACAAAACTGTAGGAGTATTCAGAAATCATTGAAGGTCAACAAGTTTTTTTTTTTAAAGACACATTCACTAATCAAGTTAGTGGAAGACCTGTGAAATCTGATGGTGGCAGATCCTATTAAGATAAAAAACAATTTAGTGACTTTTATAAATTCCCTTTCTCATTAAAAATCGGAAATATTTGTACAACTGGGTTGACAAAACAAACAAACACTATGTAATAGAATCTCAGATAACCTCACTAGAATCCAAGTCACGTATGTTTGGTGGAGTCAGCTTTTACTATTCACCCAGGACGGATATAAGTAAATTAGTCTACAGATATCTAGATCAACGAGTTGAACATACCATTTTATTTGGGAGAACTAAACTGTTTGGATAAATATTTATACAACAGTATTATTTTTATAAGAGAGCATCAGATTGGTCCTAAATATTCTTTGAAATTACGCGAAGTTTAGTAGAGTCAAAGAATCAATTAATGATAATATACTTTCTTGTGCGACTATTAACTTTCCGAAAAAAAAACTAAAAAGTTTATATGCTTATTTCAGTCCGTTAAAATTGACAAAAATAATATTTAAAATACTTATAAATCTTACGACGAATGTACGCACTGACTTCATAGCTAACAAGTACATAATAAAATAAAAAAAAAAAACAGAAAACCCGCGACACATATGCACCTATTTTTTTTAGTTATTGTAATGTTTATTTCAGCACCCCCTGACGACTCTTCACCGTAACACCTGTCAAATAGCATGAACCAATCGAATGCAAACATGTCACTGAAAATCTTAAAATTAACTTCATTAGTTTGTACACAAAATGTTTACAGCATCGCTCTCTGTTAAGTATCACACTGTCTTGTGACTGTCACTGTCTATGTGACACTTACATACGAAACATGAATTAATCCATTTTCAACCTATCACAAAAATAAACATCACTAAACGACTATTAATTTTGGAAATAAATGGTAAAAACCAACAACATTGATTAACACGTTCACACAAACAAAAATCCTCTCACTCAATCGCATAAAGCGGTTTCGGTTCCTTCGCGGGTTAAACTTGTTTTTGATGAAGCCGCTTTATGAAGTTCAGTTACAATGATACTTATTTATGTAAGGTTAAAGCGGAAAATTGTACAATTACTGTTATATACTTAGTAATCATCGATGATTACAGCGATTGTTATACCTGAAAAGGGGAATGAGGTAAGGCATTTCGTGCTTAGACTTATCGAAGGAAATGATAAAGTCCAAGACTAACATAATGCAAATTTGGTAGTGTATAGGAGATTGTGTATGTCTTTGATAGGTTATACCGATAAATCATTTTTTATTCGTAAAATTGTGATTTGAATAATAGGCGCGTTCTTGCTTAAACTTGACGCAGAAATGATGGGGTGTGATTATTTCAGTCTGTTAAAATTATCAAAAATAATATTTAAAATACTTATAAGTCTTACAATGGATAAACGTACTGATTTCTTAGCTAACAAGTACTTAAATAAAATAAAAAGAAAACAGAAAACCCGCGACAACAACAGACATTAGTAAGACGTGTATGTGTGTGAGTTTGTTAGTGGCTCGATGCCACTAACAGATCCAGAACGATATTAGTTAATTTTTTTGTTTAAACGTGTGTTTATCGGAAGTGTTGTTTGATGAAATTCGTCTTAAGAAGGCCGCCACAACAAAAATGCAGTTTACAACTTTCTCAATATATGGATATCAAATGAAGAGCTTGACTTACAATACAATACAAAAACTATGTTAAATTTAAATTCCAATATGGCTCCAGCAAAAAAGTAGTAGTAATTTTAAATTTATGCTGATTCTGCCATTCTGTATATGTCCAAATCTTTATGATTTCCGCAAGATTTAAATCGCAAACAAATCATACCAGAACCAGCGCAGAATAGATTAAAAAACTGTCATAAAAAGTATCAAACAAATAATGAGTTCGCACTCTGACCTCGGCCGGGCATCGGCACGTTTTACTGCTCTTTGTTAATCAGCGGTAATGAACTTTAAACACCTCGAAGTATCTTAAGCCGGATACGTCGTAGATCGCAGAGTCAAACTTGGCCGTACTTGGTCCAAAGTTAGGCCACGGTGGTAAACTTGTGCCAAGCATCTTGGTTTATTAAACTGCTCAGTCTTATCACAGATTACTCGATGCAAATACGAAGTTTAGTATGAGTTTCAAACTGATGCGGCATGTGGTGTCAATGTTTGCACAGCTGTTTAAAGTTATAATGTGGTTCGAAATTTAAACGGTTTTATTGGTAACTGAAATTCAATTAAGGGTGCTCTCGATAAATGTGTGGTGAATTTTGGCATTTTAGCAGCATAACCATCCAACATCGTCCAAATTAAATTTTGAAATATGCTATAAATATGCACGTCGGTGTGCAACAGTAAATATTTTTACAGGCCTACGGGTGGCTTGAAAACTCTTGACACCAGAGCTTGGCCACTTAGCTCATACGAAAACGAAGAAGTAAATATTTTTTTTTTTAATTTTTTTTTGTTTTGTTTTGTTTCTTTTCACTTTACTAACAATAACAGCTGAGACTTACAATTTAACATGTCATTCGAACTACGGTAGTGTCCGATCATTAACATGTCATCCGAATATACCTCCAATATTTAGTTTGTTTATAATATTTTTCTCTCTCTCAATTTCTGGTGACGCTATCACTTACATTTATCGTCCGTCGTGTATTTCTCTAACCTATTGAACAGACATTCAATTTCAATATTAATTATCGGTTTTTAATACAAATTCTAAAAATAGCATCTTTCCTCAGGTTTTCTTAAAGTGCCTAATCCGTACTAAAGTACTCAGTAAAGTTATGACTAAGAAAAAAAACACCCAATATAAACTTTGAAGTTTCAACCAAGATAAAATCTCATCCTCTTCAATCTTAAGTCAGAATGTTTAATCAAAACAGATAAGCTAGTCTAGTTCAATTCGATCACTATCCTAATACTATAATCTGTCAAGCTGACGCAAACCGATGTAATTAACCGGATTGGATCATCTAACTTGAGAGCCGTCAATCATGGTCGATCATGAATATTAATTGTTCCATTGACATGAAGCAACTTGCAAGAGCAGTCAATGTGCATATTAAATTGTTAAACGGTGGGTATTAAACTGGGCGGTGTCTATTACAGACGTATTCAGGACGACGCTCTTACAAGATTTAATATAAGAACTCTTATCTAAATGCCCGTCAATAAAAGAGTTTTTATTTTAAGTCTTGCAAAAAAGTATTGATATAAAATATGCCAAGATAAAGTTAAAAGCTTAGTAATGTATTAGATAGTCACAATGTAAACAACGGAATTTGTATTATAATATTTCTATTTTATAAACATATTGTTAGTATTTTAATACACAATTGTATTTTTATTACCCTTTTCCTATATAGATCGTGATAAATAGAAGGAGGATAGAGAGACCTTTGCTCTTCAATGGAACAAAACAGACTCATAATAATTTTCCTATATAGATTTAGTATTATTTTAACTTAACTCAGCAATTGCTTTTTTAATTACATACAGCAATTTTAATCTACAAGATACGCGTGAAAACATAATCAGTCGCACAAATTTTAAAATATATCGTTTTATTTTCACGAACTTCAGTCGACTTCCTATTTGGTTACTCCCACGTTTTTCGTCATTTCACTGTCACTCAGAAACACAATAACTCAGTCAGTTTATTTAATGAACAGAGAATGAATATAAATAATGTGTGCTGATGATGTTTTCCCGTACACCGACCATATTATTGCGTTTTTATAATGTTTAATATGCTTTTATTAAATGTTTATGAGTATTTTGACACTGTATATCTTTAAACTCCGTAACCTAATAGTACGTGACTGTTTCGAATATAATAGTATTTGGGAGGACAACAACTAAGAAAAATATTGGCAAGGAAATAAAATTAAAAAATAATGTTGTATTAATACGTATTCATGAGTATTGATATTACGAAAAAAAAGTTTTTTATCTAGACGTAAGGACAATTCTTCAAAGTACGTTAATAATAATTATTCTGTATAATATGGTATTGCATGTATTTTTGTTATGTGCTTGCTTTAAAATCTTAATTTTACTAAACAATTGACGTCTAAATCTCGACGCGGAATCTGTAAAACTTGGAGGTAAAACTACTTAACGCTTAAAGCTCGAAAGCGGATGGCACTCAATTTTTTACAGCACCCAATTTCACTTTAACCCCTAAATGGGCGTAGGCGTGGGGTGCGCGGCGTAGCAAGTAATGTTTCTATGCACAGCAGTCCTTAGTAATATGCAATCAAATATTTTGATATTTTTCAAAAATTTAATTCTTTTACTATTCACTAAAAACTATAACAAAATGAACGCGCACACCCATTGTTACCAATAGTGGCTTTTTTACATTTCGTTAGCATTGCCACATCATTCTTTAACTTACCTAATATATGTATTTTTATTATGTATTTCTTTCCATTTTTATTAAATGACATCATCAAAACGTTTTGAAATAATAATTGCTTTACAAAATATAACCACACAAATATAATGTTTCTCACCAACACAAGTTTTTTTAATACATATTTTTTCTCAATTCCCAACTTTGGTATGTCTTACACCCCACGTGCGCCCTTACGTTCCTAATTTTTAACATAACACTTAACGGTTAAGTAACTCGTAAACCCTAACGTCGGGTCAGGCTGCAAGATTTTCACTTTTTCACTTAGGATCAAGTTGATAACGACCATTTAATAAAGCCGCTGTGAAAGTTTTGACTAGATAAAGTGGGCTGAGAAGCTACTTCAGCAGAATGCTAAGCGGCCATTTTGCTCGTATCTCAGTATTCACTGCTGTGTTACTCTACTTTTAGTGAAAATGTGCAGCGGAGTGTGAGACGTGAGTGGGCGCTACAGTGCTTTCGCGATGCAATTTTTCAGAAAATACATGTTAAAGCGTAAAAGTAATTTTAACGGTTAGATATGAAATGTTTCTTTAGATCTAAGAGTTCTTCGTTTCCGTATAATAATTCTGTTGGAACCGTTTTCTAAGACCTTATGCTAAAATATTAATAAATAGTTTTTAATCTTTAATGTTTTTGTAATAAAATATTAAACATTTATAAAATTACCTTGTAATAAATAAACATAGGTAACGGTTGATTACTGCGTTCAAGACTTACAAAAAATAGTTCTTGTAAATTTTGACTGGCGTGGTTTAACAAATTCGCGATTAAAATTATCAAAAGGTAAAAAAAACTGCATTATGCATAATTGTAAAGAAAATGCTTTGTTAGGAAATAATTTATTTCCCTTAAATAGTAATAATGTTTACGAGCTGGGTCTTAGAATAAATAACATCACCGGTGACTGCCGCTCCGGGTCGTTCTTGGTGCAGAGGTTGGCAATAGCTATTCAGCGCGGTAATGCAGCGAGCGTGATGGGCACCTTTGCACCGGGGGTGAGCAGGGGCGGGTTATTTGATTAGAGTTAGTGTTTGATATGTGACATGTATAAAACCAATATTGACAAAAAAAAAACCATAACTTTAAATAGTAATTGTTATTCGAGAAATATATGCACGTGTACGTGCATAATTAAATGTAGTTTAAAGACCGAAGAATTTTCGTTAAAGCTCATATAATTTTTTCACAGCAGTGACTTTCAGAAATTTTCCACATTTTGCTGTGTTTTATTCCATCGTCACCCGAAAGACAGCGCGAGGTAAATACGGTTAATCAATTTTCGTTCACCCGTTGATTGGGTGCTAACTCGATTACACGCGTAATGTGACGTTGTTCGGTCCCTTTCCAAGTCGTGACGTTTCATATAAATATAGAGGTTAATAAGTTTTTATTTTGTAATATACTTTTACAGCTAGCTTTTTAATAGATGAAAACTTGATTGACTAATTACTGCAATTGTTTTAGCAATTTTTTTTGTTAAATAAATAATAATAGTAATAAATACTAGGACACATTTCACACACGACTGGTTAACACCATACTGAACCATTTCTAGTTTGTATTATGGTTGCTAACACAACTGACATACTACATATACATACATATTTTATATAGATACATACATATTAAAAACCCAGACCGACAGCCAACAAATTTAGTTCAGCACAAAGATGTTGGCCGTGCCGGGAATCGAACCCGGAACCTTCTGATTGGCAATCCGGCATGGTAACCATTACGCCAACGAGGTCGTCAAAGTCTAATTCCATGAGAATTCTGTTCAATTTAGAAGTTTATAACCGTTTTTTCACGGTTTTTTTCACTTCTGTTAGTTTTAAGCTTAAGGCGTTACGATATTTAGCGTATCAAACAAAATATTTAGTAAATTTATTTTTTATCGAGCCACGCTTTATATTTTATAAATTCTATTTTGTTACTACGTTCACGACCATGTCCAGTTCATTTTAAATGCAGATTGCGCTAAATCATGTCGGAGATTTCTCTTTGTAGGATTACATTTTCATCCCTCTATATTCCTGTGGTAGTGAGAGATTATTTTAAATTAGTTTCCAGAGTGCTTTGTTTGAATTCTTGAACAGAAGATTTTACAGATTACTAGATTTGCACTTTATTTTCATAAAATGTAGTGCAAAATGACAATCAAATTTTGATGAGTGTTTAACAAGAAACTAACAGTGCTTTGCGGTTTTACCCGCGTTATAACACGAGTAGGAAGAAACATAATATATTTCTTTTTGTATTGGAATATATATTGGAAACATATTATGTTTCTTTTTTACAGATATCTTAAAAGAAACATATAATGTTTTCTTTTTAAGATACCTCTATAGAAATAACTAAACAAATACAACATTTTTTAGGTCTTTCAATAACTTTATAAAAAATATTTTATTGTTTTTCGTTAGTAATAGTTTAACAAAACTGTGTTCTAAAGTTCATCTTTCTGTCACTGGTTAATAAGGAGATAAATATATATAATTATGTTAGAGGAATGTTTTATTTTAATTTATTCGATTAGTAGTTCCATCTTATCGAATGGCAGCACTGTGAACGCAAGAGTTTGTTATCTGTGCTGATTGAAGGAACGATTGTGAATGTACGAATGAAGTTGTTCCTATTTGTCAGTAGTGCGTTCACTCGCGGTTTGACTTGAATGTGCTTCAGTCTGCCACGATACAGCGCCTGCGCCACTTGTGCGCACTGACAAACAATTCAATTATAATGGCGGACGACGACGACGACCACGCTGATTATAATCTAATTGAATCCGCGACAGCAGCGGTGGGATCGATACAACGCGTCTCCAGCGTACTCTACCGACCTACGGCTACCACCTGCGAGGCATATTTCAACGATCCAACGTCTGATCCGGCACAAGAAAATTTTCGATCTAATCGAGAATCTGATTAATTCGAAATCAATCGCGAAGAACAAACCACGCACCACGGTAACGAAAATAACATGCCTCCTATGGAAAGCAACCTACCCAATCTTCCTACGGCTGTGGGGGCATCGTTTTTTCGTGGCATGTTGGAAAGTTTTCGTGTTAATGAAACCAGAAGTACGACACCGAAGGTGGTTATGAAGAAAATGAAACCTTTTGATCCTGATAATTATGAATTCACGGTATCTCAGTTGTGTGAAGAAATTGATCACGATAAAACGCAAAACGAGTGGACCGACTATGAAACGCGGAACGCCGCGCTTACGCATCTACACAGGCGTGCTCGCAAATGGACATCGAAGTCTTATCCTCTGTGTGTGGGAACTATGTGTGTAACTCTGTGTGTACGAAGCTAAGGAAAGACTCTCCTGCTAGGAAGAGATTCTACAATCTGTTCCGGGATACGGTGCAGTACACGAGTGACAAGGCGGTGACTTACGTGGAGTATTCCACGAACAAACTGGTGATGATCGACCGGCTGGAATCGGGCTAGAGTGTGGCGAATAAGATAGAGGTTGTCATCTCAGGTATCGTCGATGACCAGGTACGTTTCGATTTGTTATAAGAAAAGATACGCCTACGGATTTTATGGCTTTGGACAGACACCTTGGTACTTTATGTAACGTAAAAATCTTAAACTGTGCAAGCACTTTGCATTAAGTGAACAGAAAAGGCGTAGAGTAGATTCTACCGATCGTAGTAACATTTTGTGTCATAATTGTGGTAAAGTCTGACATTACATGCGTAATTGTAAATCTAAGGCCCAGGCGCATACCTCTACTAGCGAAGATGCTTCCTGGTCAGTGACTATAGAGAAAAATGTTCAATGTAGCTATTATTATAAAATAGGCCATACAGAGCAAGTCTGTTTCACCAAACCATGAGACGTTTAAAACAAACAAGCGACAAAGTCTGTTAATGGTGACAATTCGCACTAAACTAAAATTGCTCGCACTTAATTTTGTGGTTTGGTGCAAAACTAGTCAAAGGCTATTTATTCGGTGTTTTCTTCGAACTAAATTTGAATTGATTTTGGTCGTGAGATATATTGCGCCAAATTAAGTGGAGCCTACGCCGTCTAGTGCTGAGTAGCAATGTTAGATCAAGGTGTCGCCAATAGATGGCGCAAAATATTATTCTTTTTGTCTTATTTTATCTATGACCTCTCCTAACTAATTGCCGTGTTGATAAAGGGGTAACAGTTGTGTTTTTATTTTTCGATGTTTGGTTTTATGACGTGCATTTGAAATAGTGTCGTTATCCCCCAAAGGGAAACAAACGAGCGAAACGAATATTTAGGTTTCAGACTTGGCTTGAACTCACTTGTGTGTGAGATGGCGTCTATGTGTGTTTTATGTGTGTACACAGAATGCGCAATTTATGCGTAGTATAATGCAAAATAGGGCTATTATTGTAACTTTGGGTGAAATATTTTGGCAACACTAATTATTTCGAACAATCCATCAAAATTCAATGGTTTTATTTTGCTTTGATAAAACTTATGTTTGAAAAATGAAAAAAAAAGCGGAGAAATTATAAAAAGCGAGCTTTACATGTTTTGGGATACCTTCTTGAGATGTGCTTCCTACATTGGGAACTTCCGTTAACTGTTGAGCTCCTGACTTTGGAACTTGAAACAGCTTTTTGAACTTTTGCTCTTTTATCTGAAATGGATCTGGTGCCTTCCTGGTGTTTCTTAAACGGAGTCTCTTTGATGATGTCTAAAATTAAAAAAAAAAAGGATTCGGATTTTACCGCTGCATTGGGGGCTGAACCACGCATGCAGGCTCAAACTTGTTTTGTGGAGAAGAAACGGAATTTTGATTCTTCACATACCCTTCCAATGAATCGACGGCTGCTACAACAAATTATTTCATATTTCTTGATTATTTACGAAAATCGATGATATAATCCATTACAAAATCATGTAAACTTCTTGAACTAATTTTAATCGCGATGTTTTGGTGACGACTAATTTGACAGTTGGATTTTGGACAGAAAACACTCTAAAATGTGGGCCGCTGAATGCGCTTTAACCGGATTGAATAAATAAAATCGATTTAGTTGACTCGACTTAAAAATTAGTTTTATCGTGTATCCACCCGAATACTAAAGCCTAGTTTGACAGGACTAAACTTATTTTAGTGAAAACTAAACTAAAATGTGTGTCGCCGAGCCACCACCAATGTGTGCTCACAATGCGAAGCCCCGCTTATTTAAATAAACTTTGACGAGTTTAAGTTACAAGCTCTTTTGCCAGCGGCACTGATTGTTCTTTAATTTTCAAGCATGTTGCTGATGAGATTAATAGCGCAGCACTCTGAGTTTACGCGTCTTGTGGGTATCGGCTCGGCCCCCGCTTATTTTTTCGCGGCCAATACGAGTCAAAGACTTGCACATAAAAACCACCTTAGTTATAGTAGATTCTCACGTTTTGCTTTATGACGCCCTCATAGGACGTGACGTTTAAAAGTTTATGCTTTATTAAGTACCGTAAGTTTTGCTACGAGTATATCGTAGCAAAACTCTATACTGAGCTGACAGGCCGTAATGACGTTACTCGATTGCGGTCCATTATTGAAAGCTACGGAGATAAATTTGCTAAAGGAAATTCTTAATCGGTGTTCAAGACTGACGAAGTGGAAATAAAACTTAAAAGTTCTAACAAAATCTAATACGGTTTTAACCGTATAATACGGTTAGTGACAATTATCCTTTGCGGTTGATATCAGAACAGTTAGATACGCTAGGACAGCCCACTGTTTTTACTACACTAGATATGGCGTCCGGGTTTTATTTATTCCTTATATCTGAGAAATCAGAATCGATAAAAAGAAACTGCATTTTCTACACCGGATGGTGCATATGGTTCGTAAAAATGCCATTTGGGCTTTGTGGTGAGGCTGCAGCGGTTTATCTAAGGGCCAATAAGCAGGTTGAAAGGTTTATATCAGTTCTCACGAATTGTTTAACGTTCGCAGAAAACCACGAGCGTAAATCGTGTAAGTCTGTCCTGGGTGGGAACTAATTGGCTGTTAATTGTACAGTATCGCAAAGAACTGGAAAGTGTCCGTCATAGCAGTTAATGGGTTGTAATAAAAGCCCACCCCGTATGTTTTCACGAGTACGAGAAACTTGATCTCCTTGATGTTAGAGCGCAGGCTAAGGTCAGGATGGACGAGCGAGCTCGACATGACAAAATTCGATATGACTAGGGCAAGGCAAAAATGCGTCCGTTCGTTGTCGGTGATATTGTATTGGTTGAAAAGAACCCGAGAGTAAACACTAAATCAGGCGAAAAGTTCTCGAATCCGTGTAAGATTGTCGAGGTTTGTGACAATGAAAGGTATAATGTGGGGTCTATATCCGGAGGACGTGTTCAGTATGTTCGTCACGAAAAATTACGTAGATACCTTTCAGGTTTACTAGATTTATCTTCTGAATTAGACAAAAGTCCTGGTGACGGAACTGAAGATGCAGAGTTCTGCCATCAGACCTTGCCTGGAATTGTAATTAGCGTCTTTAATTAACGCGCTTCGTGTAACACTATTGTAGTACACCAGAAGCTACACGCTTCGTATACCACTGTTGTAGTAGACTGTAATCTATGCGCTTCGTGTAACGCTATTATAGTGCATTGGAGGCTAAGTGCTTCATACATTTCAGTTGTAGTGCGTTAGAAGTTTCGCGCTTCATGTGGCTCCGTTGCCGTAAATTGGAACTCCGTGTTTCGTATAATTCGTATTGTTATGTTTCTAACGTAATGCCATGCGCTTCGCGTACATTTGTCGTTGAAAGCTGTCACGCTTTACGAGTTTTTACGATTGCTGTAAGCTATTACGCTTAGCTGGAGTTTCGGATTGAAAGCTTTGTCGCTTTGTCCGCAAGTGTCGTTGAAAGCTACCACGTTTTACGAGTTTGAACGATTGCTGTAAGCTGTTACGCTTAGCTGGAGTTTTGGATTGAAAGCTTTGTTCGCTTTGTCCGCAAGTGTCGTTGAAAGCTACCACGCTTTACGAGTTTGAACGGTTGCTGTAAGCTGTTACGCTTAGCTGGAGTTTCGGATGGAAAGCTTTGTCACTTTGTCCAAAAGTACGGATTGAAAGCTTTGTCGCGTTGTCCAAGGGTATCGTTGAAAACTACCACGCTTTATGAGTTTATACGGTTGCTCGTACTGAATTCTTGTTGCCGAAAGTTCACGATGCATTGCGCCAAGTTGAGTGGAAGACTCGTGTGTTACGTTAAAAGCTCTACGCTTTGCGTTTGTCATTTAAATAACAAAACCTCTTTGAAATTAGTTGCGGCTGAAAGCTTCGGACGGAGTTAACGCTTTGCCGGTGTTGTTGATTGCTTCCTGTTAAGTTGCTTATAATTGTAAAACAACGCGAGAACGCGTTGAGTGGCAGAATGGCCGTGTTAGAGGAATGTTTTATTTTAATTTATTCGATTAGTAGTTCCATCTTATCGAATGGCAGCACTGTGAACGCAAGAGTTTGTTATCTGTGCTGATTGAAGGAACGATTGTGAATGTACGAATGAAGTTGTTCCTATTTGTCAGTAGTGCGTTCACTCGCGGTTTGACTTGAATGTGCTTCAGTCTGCCACGATACAGCGCCTGCGCCACTTGTGCGCACTGACAAACAATTCAATTATAATGGCGGACGACGACGACGACCACGCTGATTATAATCTAATTGAATCCGCGACATATATATATATATATATATTTAAGTCTTGGTTTTTAATTGGTCTTTACTTGGTTTTTACTTAGTCTTGATTTTTTTAAGTCTTGGTAAGTTTTTTTAAGGCTCTGGTGAAAATTTGGTTTTGGCTACTTACAGCAAATACGATTTCTTACGTCAGTATGTGTTTCCCTCTTAATGTCTACCTTCATTCTAACTTTCATACAATATATGCATACATACGTTCAGAATGTGAGTTTAGACGTGAAAAAGTAACAAAACATACACTTTCGCTATATACGTTGTTGTAATTGTATAGTCATTTTCATCAAATTGGTAATGTCCCAATTAAGTTAGACTCTACTACTTGTACCGTTCTCAATTGTATTAAATTTAAAGCACTTTTTTATTAGCTTCGATAGTAACATTTTATTCATGTTCCGATATAATTATTACTTCCATCAATTCTGTCTCTAAACTTCGTTAGCATCGTAAAAAAGACCCTGTTAACCAGTAATAAAGAGTCTAGAGCATCAATTCAGCAATCACCGTCCAAATAACCACCCTCTTCCCCTTTAAATGTTTCATTAACGCATAACGACACCTCAAGGCGGTCCGCTACATTCTAATTTTAATTCTTCGCTCTGTGTCATTTTGCTCAAGTCATTTGTATTCATCCTTAGCATTCTTGCTCATAATTTCTTCGTTTTGTCTGGTTTTTAGTAGATCGTTAGTGTATTTTTTGCCGTAACTATCACCATTGAAGTTGTCCTTACGTAAGCCAAAATGTTAGACTTATTGCGAGTATAGTGACTTTAAGAGATCATATTAATCATTACCATTGATATATCTACAGTAAATAAGTGATCTACTCGAAAATAATCTTGTATCTGTAAAAAAAAATGCATTAGCCGAAGATAAATATATACGGTCACTTTTGCATGTCGATTAGCACTACCTATATATTATAATATCTTACCCCTATTATTGTTATAAATGCGATTGTTTGTGTCTGTTAGTGTACGTTCGTTAATTCTTCACGCTCAAGCGGCTTAACCAATGTTGATGAAATTTGGTGTGAATATATATCTAGGTTAGACCCTGGACTAATTCATAGTCTACTATTATCCCTCTTATCTACACTTACCTCTTTTTATCCCGTACGAACGCGGGTGACTCCTTAGTACGCAGCTAGTATAAGTATACCACATGTAAAGAACGATTTTAGAAATCGTGACAAACTTTAATTTAACTGATTTTTACTGTAATTTAAAATACACACCAATCAAATCTAAATGCATTTTTGTCAATATGACATATTCTGTAAAGTTTTTTGTATATGGATAGATTTGAAATTGTCAAATCATTGTTGATATATGAAGTGATAAAGTTTCGGTAATTAAATGAATGTTTCAAGAAATTTTAATCGCAAGGTCCTAACTGACATTTGTATTTGTATTTGATAGAAGCATGCCTACATCCTCTCAACATTTAGGTCAAAGAGAAGTAGATCACACTTACCCCTTTGTTCAAGCTCTTGTCCACGTAAGATATCCATTGGATTTACATACGGATCTTACAAAGGTTGTTTCATTACTTCATCCATCCGGTGTAGCTTGGACACGTAAGGGATAATGTAGAACCACACAATTTTAGCGCATGGGACATGCCTCGATCCTACCCTGGGGTCCAACCAATGGATTTATGTAAACTACACTGTGCCTTTTTGCCCTCTGTTGTAAATTGAGGTGCCAGAAAGAGCAAGTTTAGATATTGTGGGAAACAAAGTCGTATAGTCGAGGAAACTATGGGACTGGGACTAGTTTGTTCAGTGTAAGTCTCATCTTAGACAAAACTTGCATTAAAATATATATTGTTGTTTTTATCAAAAATTCTATTTATATGTTTTCGTTAAAGATATGGGCGGATTTTTGTTTTATCTATGAAGCTGTGAGTAACTTGTAACTTTAAAGCTAGTATTAGGCATTGAACAATTCAATTTCGTAAATGAATACACGGACAAATATTTTTTTATCCTAATTTATTTTACAATTTCATTTAGGCAATAGCGCGCTCTACCGTAGACCTCAATATAACTTACCATCAGGTGGATTATGGTCAAGCGCTGACCTATTCAGAGTGTTAAAAAATATGGTACCTAGAGACGGTACGATTTTTTAGTTTTTAGTCAGTTTATATCATGCTTTTTAAGATTATGACGCCACCTTTGCCTGGATCGACCCGAAGGTTTGTCTCGCGTTCGATACCTAGACTTCTACCCAGCGATCATCTAACATATAGACTTGTCCCGCCTAATCTCATTTTAGCCGTGCAGACTTTAGAGTTAAATCGGTAATTTATGTTTCGGAACCCAAGATGGTGTTACAGATCCTGTCTGTCAATTCAACACCCAGAACACTGCGTTCCATTGCCCTGTGGCAAACCCCAAAGACGGTCCTTCTGTATGACCTCATTATAACTATATAAGTAGTGAATCCACACAAACCATGTCGGAAAACTTATTAATAGAGCTGCGCAATATCTAATCAACTAATTTAGGCATGTAATTTTATCACAAGCGAAAGCTCTATAAATTACTGCCTGTAATTTTAACGGTAATTAAAGCTTTATAAGTGCTTGGGTAGAGCGTAGGTTTGATTGGAGATATGTACTTGTAGATAGTAAATTAAACAGGTACAAAGTACCCGTTGTACTCAACTTATAACAGCGAATAATTAAAGATAACGTAGATTTACAATGGCAATACTAGAGCACTAGAAAATACTCTACCACTACGCAAAATATTATCCTACTAATATAATAAATGCGAAAGTTTATGTGTGTCTGTGTGTATGTGTGTGTGACGTATACACAAACGTGAACGTAAACGTGAACAATAACGTGAACGTAAGAGTAAAAAACAAATGTCTGTTACCTTAAAACTATCTTTTTCTTCCTATCTATTCTTAGAGCTATGTTGCCGTACGAAGAAGAAAAAGATAGAATCTCGCTCTGTTGCTGAGAGTTTTCAATCCACCCGAAGGCCTTTGACTATATATGTAACAATTATTATATATTGTTTGAGATGTAACTACAATTTTTTTTTGAAAAATTCCAACTCTTTCTTTTACATAGTTTAACTTTAGCCGATAGCATCATAAATCATTTGCCAATGATAAACTTCAGATAAGTTCATTAGGTTTGTACACAGTACACATCAATCAATCACTGGAAGCTCGTTTTCTGATGAGTATCCTCGCTCGATCCTGACACGGATGGATGGCAAACAATGGAGGAAAAAAATACAAACGTAGAAAGGGTTATGGTAAATAATAAAATCGTAACGAAATTGCTAAGACTTCTTGACGATGATGTATTTTGTTAGGTTTTTATTTTGACCTCTTTTTGCTAATTCACTTCTTTTATCACACTTAATTATATATAATACGAAAGAAAGAAAAAAAGTGATATATTGTGCACGAAGAAAACACAATTACAAGAAGCAAGCAATAAAATAACGACTATACATTTTTCAGTACTAATTGTTTACTAGAAATTTTAGTTGTTCTGTTTGTAGTTTTTTTTTAATTGTGTAGATATAATTTATCTAAGTTAGGTTAGTTCTTCTAGTTTAGTTATCTAAAATCCATCCAAAGGTTGCCTGGCAGAAATCGCCTTAGGCGATAAGACCGTATAATGTACTACCATTGTTTTTTTTTTCTCTTTAATGATATTGTTTTTGTATTTGGTGTACAATAAAATCATATTGTCTAGTATTTTATAAAACGAAGAATCTTGCACAGGATAGAGAGGCGTGGAGTTCATTGGGGAGACCTTTGCCTAGCAGCTTTGCATAAATAAGGACTATTAATAAATTATTTTAATATTATAATGTCTTGTTAACGAACCTTCGAATTTTCTAATAGTCTCAGTTACCATGCAAATAAATATTAGGCGCTCGCCTGGCTAGCAACCTTCCTCAAGTAGAAAAATCTGTTGGAAGTGCGGAGTGTGTTGCCATAGACAGGTATGTTCTACCGTAGGTTAAAGTATCGCTAACTCGTGTGGTTAGGTTAGGTTAGGTTAGGTTAGCAGTAATGAGTAAAATTTAGTAAAATCTGCACTACATTCTTCGTGACTTAGTGCAGAGCTTCATCATTTTTCACGTGTTACCTGGATACATTTGTATCTACAATGTTTGAGGTCTTACGAGTACATTTTGGATAAATGTCAATAAATAAACCATTGAAATCGATGGTGTAGAGTCCCCGTAGTATTTATCAAGCTTAGCCTTGGTCTCGGTAATGGTTTTTTCGCAAGAAATAATGCTTCTTAATAAGCACACGAAATTCACTTTTTTCCATTTTCTCCTCAAATTAGTGAGTAGTCTGGTAAAAATAGCTGTCAAACACAAACTAACTGACGCAGCATGTTTAAATTTTGACAGGAGTCAACTGACAGATGCCTGTTAGCAGGAGCAGTGTTGCTGTTTCAGTAAAGAGGTCAGAGATTCAAAATATCACGGACTTATTGACTCGCCCTCGTACATTTTGGATAAATGTCGGTAATTGAAATAGCAGCTCTTGAAAAATATTGTATTTTAATCGATTTACTAAAGATGAATGGGAGGAATTTGAGTTCAGAGAAACACGATAAGAGATTGGAATTGTTCCTTATTCCAAACAATCGATCTGTCAACGTCACTCTCACGGTCGAGACCTCTAATGAATGAAAATAAGGGCTTTCTTCGATTTCATTAGGACTGAAATAACTTCTTCCGTTGAATAGACGAATGACTTTCGATTGAATTGGATAGAAAGAATAAAGGTTGTGAGAGTTATATCCACTTTCTTACTGTTATTTTGAGAAAGAACCTCTTGGTTTCATATTTTCTATTTGTAGACATTATTAATACGAATGTGTGGTAATGGAGACTTTTAGTAGTTTTGTCTACTTAGACGCTTACGTTAAAATATAACTAAATTTTAGTCCATGGTATAAATATGTGTGTATAAAATACGTACGTACATATATTGTAAAATATTTTCGACTTACAGGACGTAGAACTTCTGTGTTTTCAGACACACCTACTTTCCATCAGACGAGCTGTCGATCAAACGAAGTCCTTTTACAAATAAAATAAAAACAAATTATTTTAATTGTAATATCATAGCATACTTGTGTGATTTGTAACATAGCAAGCATATAAACACATTAAACGTTATTTTAATCCTCAATCAAAACGCGTTTTCACCAAAAATATCATTGAACCTACCATAGAATAGAATACATTATCCAAACTTTTTCGTACTTCTTTTTATCACGTTCACAGACAAAATAAATATAACCCAGCTGAAATGAAAGTTCACACATGCGCCAAACAAAAGCCGGCCATTGTACTAGAGAATAATAAATCATAGTAGTGAATAACGACTGTGAACCGACAATATATCAAAGTAAATAATGTCCCAAATGCTATGATTGCGGACATCCACTACTATCATTCTGCCACGCTAAAATGACAGTGGTACATTTGCGATAAACTAAACACCAGCTTTTTGTAAAATAGACTTAATTTTGTCCAATTTGCAAATTAATAACGTAATTTTGTCTTATTAGTTATGTAGGTATTATAGTTATTCTTTGCCTGAGGCTCTGTTTCCTGAGAAGTACCATCCTGAGATCTTAAAAACGAGAGTGAATAGGTTCCTTCTAGGTGAGCGAACCAACTACCTATCAGGGAAGCTGTGGTCAAAAGAAGAAGATTCAATTATGTCGATACATTTCATGGTTTTATTTTGTACTGGCTACGTAATGCTATGTTTATCGTATTAATAATCATGATAGAAAGTATGTGATAGTCCAGGGCAAGAACTGCTTCTACATCCAAATTAATCTCAATTCGTTCAGCCGATTGAGTATGACAGAAAAAAGAAAAAACATTCGTACAAATCCATACAATGTTTCGTATTTATAATATACAATTGAATCGGCACAAAGCTTTTACAATAACAAAATGTACAATCATTTTTACTGAATTTATTAATACAATTTCAATAAAACAGGAAATTGAAGAAGAAAGATGAGTAAAAAGCTTTTCTTAAACAAACGAAGCGGACGAGTAAGTACGAGTAAATTGACTCAAAATAAATAAGTCTAGAAGATAAGCACTAAGCTGCTCTTTTGAATCTGTGCCAATTTTAATAAAGCCTTTTAGATCTGCAGTTTTATTTAATAAGCAAAATATTCAGTGCTTCTAAAGATTTTCTTTTTAATTTTAACCGTAATTTATTTTTAATGCTAAAACTCAAACATTTCAGATAACATTTTGCGGTTTCAAACAAGATTTCAAAAGATACTTTAAACTAAAGTGTCTAGATTGCAAAGTTTTTGTACATTTAAGTCTGTTTCTGTTAATACTAATGTCTGTAACTATGTTTGTCACGCATACTCGCATTTAAAAAGAAAGGCGGTTTAGTGAAAATACTACTAATATGAATATAAGCATAAGCAGCCCACTATACGTTCCCACTGCTGGGAATCGGGGCCTTCTCACCACGCTGGCCAAGTGTGGGTTGGCGGATGACACACATCTTCGGATAATAATAATTTGAATATTCACAGTTAAATCCTATGTGTATTGCTAGAGTATGGTTATGAAAATATAACACAATTTATTATCAATGCGCGGTAGATGCTAATGTAATCTTCCAAACACTCAATAAACATGAAGTACCCAGATAACAATAGATGCAAAACATGCGTCAGCATATTCTTTATATGTATCTCGAGGTATCTTTACTATACAGAGTTATTGCTGCCTAGTCCAAAAACCTAGGAAAACAAAAACAGATTGTGTTCTATTCACTACATAAAATTTGCCATCAAAAATTCAGGTTTTGTTTAGTTTAAAATATATAGGAGTCATTTATTTTGACGAATTTTCGTGGTTTAAAATTGTTCTTCGAATCCATGCTAAGTTTTTGATGACCAAGTAAAGTCACCATTGTATCAGGCATCACTTTAGTTCGATATCGTAAAATGACATGTATAATTTATGGAAGTGACGTAAGCTATCAAAGCTAGCCTTGTTGTTTACGTCACTGAAGCGACGCCTAATGCGCTAGCGACGTGGCTAAGTTCTCTGGTTTTGATTTACTTTCGAATAACCCTGTGTATGCCAGAGTTTCGTATAAAAAGACTTGCCTGATAGAACAGGGAAGTCGTTTGACATATTTACGACGAGTCATTATGTCGATGTGTGGAGAAAATCCTGTTACATACGCTATCTCAAGATTCTAGGAGAAAAGCGAAATATACATAAAATATTCCTTCTGATGCTGCGTATCGTCTTACGGCGTTTACACGATACCCTTTGTGTCAATATTTCAGATTGTGAGAAATATTTTTCTACGTGTAGAGGGAAGTTCTGAAACGCCAAGTGTTTATTACTTAGTTTATTCGGGTTTTCCTTATGCAAACATGTAAAATAACATTTCTTATAAAATACCTGTATAAAAAGTTGATTGTATAGTGACTTTTAGAGATGATTATAAAATAAGAATAATTAGACAAGTAAATATGAGTATATGTATTTGCTGATTTGAATTGGAAAACGTTTTTGAAAGGTTTATATACTGGTTTACATAAAAATAATAGTCGTGCGACTTTGAAATTTATTTGGATATATTTTGTTGTATTGACCTTCGTTTATTTGTCTATCTTTTCCATTTTGAATTTTAGCAAATACATAATATACACTAAGCAGATCTAAAATGCTTTACTCCTATAGCCTTACACATAAGAAAAAATATTGTATACTATAATTTTCTTAACGTGTGGCAGGAAGAGGCCTTCGTACATACATAAGTATTTTTCTAAGGTGGAATTAATTGTATTATGTATTTTTTACGTCATTCATATAATTAGCATGTACCATTGTTCTATTCGGCATTGGTTAAGTACACACTTTAATCATCCAGCCCAACCCAAAAGCTTTGAATGTAGGTACCAAAAATTGTAACAGATTGTTCGAAATCTCGTGCCAAAACGCTGTTTTCTGTGGGTAACGAACCGAGGAACACGGTTTTTATGCATACCACTGTTTTTGTTCGTATTTCAACTGTACAGACAAGTGAATATTTTTGTACATGTGGAAAGTTTTGAATTGTTTTTGACTTTTTGCTGTTACATTCTCGTTAAAGGGTTTGTAACTTTTAGCCAGAAATTTGCATTCCTGAGGCAGCGTTTATTTTTGTTCGTTCAAATGGCATTTTAAACTTTTTTGTTGCATTACTTTTACTTTTATTTAATATATTTTTTTTGCTTAGCTTAATATATAAATTATATAATTTCGCATCCTTTACTTTAAATCAAAGACATAATGAGTGACGAATGAATAATTACTAACCGTAATAGAAATAAGTGATCAATGGAAACTTTTCTTCTATTCAGTCTCCAAAGTAAACATTGCGGAACTTACTTTGATCCCTTTTTGGTAATTATCTTGTTCTGTAGTTTTATCTATGTTCTTAATTAAAATGAAGTATTTATTTATTTAAATGAATGCCTTGAATTAACCATCTTCTGAAATCTTTTGATACAAATTTTCAAAAAGCCGGAAAACAACAAAATTTTCGCTAAAATATTAGATCACCATAAATCAGAATTTATTTCGCTCGGCTATATTCACCTTTAATTACTGCATTTAGGTCATTGGCGTATTTTTGGAAGACAACCCAAAATAGATCGTGTTGCTATGATAAAATGGTCTATAATTAAATACAATGGTTTGTGTTTTTGCGTGACCAGAAAACGCCCATGTCATTTTACGGAGGGTGCGGGCTACTCGACCGATGAGCCACAAAAACAATAGAGATTTTAACTTCTCATCGGAACCACATCGTTTTGTGCTCGTTATATGGTTGTTTATTGAGTCATAACGTATTTGACTCAGCCACTTTATTGTGTGATGAAATTTAATTGCTCTTAATATGGCATTGTTTTAAAATTCAATAGATTTTTATACGGATTATCTGACATACTATATTATGTCAGTCGCTTAAACATTTTTATTTGTTCTGCTATGGCTTTACTCTACCTGTAAAAAAGATCAAATTATCACTTTTCACTTGTCTGACTTTCATGTCGTAATGAAAAAAACTTTTTTTAATAAAATTTAATAAATTCCTCATGGCTCAATTTCATAGTTTGAAAAAATATGCTTTCATTTTGCGGTGCTCGCATATCATTTAACACGTCGTTTAGCATTTGCTGTTCACTCTTTCACAGACAATGTAGTTACTTCAGGTTATTTACTTAGCGTTAAAGAGGGAAGTTTATAAACAGTCCTTTTTTATTCAATAGAACATATTATGCTCCATTGAATGTTGGATACAGAATAAAAATATTAAGGAACATATTTTATTTTCTGATTGAAATTTTTATTTAGAACAAAATGCTCTTAATAATAGCCAATTGTAGTGATTGCTATAATACTATTTATTTTTTAATGTGAAACATTGTTTTTTATTATTTGTTTTTTTCACACACGGCTGGTTAGCCCCATACTAAACTGTTTCTAGTATTGCATATACATACATAAATACTTTATATCGATACATACATTTAACACCCAGACCGACAGCCAACAAGTTTAGATCATCCCAAAGATTATGGCTGTGCCGAGAACGAAACCGGGACCTTCTAGTTGGCAGACCGGCATGGTAACCATGATGCCATCGCGATCGTCAAATAAAATAAAAATAAATAAATATAAATATTAGGATACATTCACACACGGCTGGTTAGCCCCATACTGAACCATTTCTAGCTCGTATTATGGTTGCTAACACAACTGATATATTACATATACATACATATGATACATATTTAATACCCAGACCCACAGCCAACAAATTTAGTTAAGCACAAAGATGTTGACCGGGCCGGGAATCGAACCCGGAACCTTCTGATTAGCAGACCGGCATGGTAGCCTTTACGCCAACGAGGTCGTCAGTATATAAAATTAATAAATATTATTGGAAATGAAACAATCAAATTGTTCTACATATTAGCATATTTCAGTTGCCAACCAATTTCTGTAACTAAGATAGCACAGACAATATAGATGTCCGAACGGAAACACGAATAGGTCGTGACCCCGTAACCTGATTTTTTAAGTAATAATACCACGAACAGGCTATCAAAATTTAATACATTTATTATTACTAATAGTTTAGTTTAAGTTGTCTTCTGATAGATATTATTATTATTAAGTAAGGTGAAAAAATGGTTAACGATCAATATGCAATAAAAATATTCACAACTTTTTTCAATATATTAATTACAAAAACTTTTTATAATACACCAAAAAAAAACCTTTTTAACATAATAAAATAGTTAAATTATAAGTGTCCTTATCCCTTGTGGCGATTTCTCCCATACAAACTCTGTAAAAAAATAGTAAGAAGTTGGAGGTATTAAACAAAAATAAAATCAATAAAATTTTATATTTAAATGAAATCTTTATTTCCTAAACAAACTTATAGATAAGTTTGCAGGTCTTGAAAACTAACTTTATAAAACTTGTGATTTTAAGAATGAAAGACTTAGCTTATAAATAAATTAGTCTAATAAAATTAATGTCGATTAAACTTTGTAAACTGTTAACAATTTACAAAGTTAAAACTCACTTACTTGTCTACTTTGTAATTTTGTTTAATAACAATGTAAGAGTGACTGTTTTCCGTTAAGTTTTGAATACCGTTTATTTATTTATTATTTATTTAAATATTAAGGGGGTCCCCATACAACAATGGTACGGAACCCTTCATGCGCGAGCCCAACTCGAACTTGGCCAATTATATTACGCTAAAATAAAGTTGTCCATTTCAAAAGGTTTCTTTGACAGAGTTGTATACTTATACTTCATTACCATTTGTGAAACTACATAGTCCTTTTCTCCTCACAAGCAAGAAATGAAATCGTCATATCGAAGAACATTATTGAACGTCCTCGGTTGATACTTTATACGAATGGTACTATTACGCCGTCTGTAGCCAAAGTTTAGCCGAATTGGGTACGTGATGGTGCAGTTTTGTACGTTATTATTGGTTTCTCAAAACGGGTTATAAGATGGCTGTGCTAAGAATCTAGACAGAAGATAAAAATATAGATAAAAATCTAGACATAGATAAAAATCTAAAAATAAATTAAAGAAAAAAATATTTTACTAACTTTATTTTAATTTCACTCACAATGTCGTCTATACCAATATTATGAAGAGGCAAAGTTTGATTGTTTGTTTGTTTGACGCGAATATGTTGCGAAACTACTGGACCGATTTGAAAAATTCTTTCACCGTTGGTAAGCCAGAGTATCCCCGAAAAATATAGGCTATATTTTGTTTCTCTTTACAACTTGCGAAACGGCCTATAGCGAAGAGCTTCGACCATCATCTCAAGAAGCTCTCGCTAGATGGATGGATCAAGGGTCGGATACAGAAGGCAGTCATACTCGACACGGCGCGCATTGTCCGGAGGTTCCTGTCCCTATAGTTTCTACTGCCGGTAGAATGGGCCTTGCCTCGCTGCCAGCGGCACACTATCTTTTAGGTTTTTAATGATATTTTTGCATATCATTTTTTATATAATTCATTGTAAAAAACTCAAAAGCTAGAGAAAAAAATGAATACAAAAAATTACTAAATTTTATAACCTACGTACATAAAAATATGGACAAGTATTAACAGACGGTTACTAATATTTTAACAAAACACTGCGAGCAAAGTCATAGTATTCTATCAAGTATTAAATTTTCTTAACAAGTCAAAGTTTTACAATGTCCTAAGAACCAGTTGGAAAAGTGATAGAGATTCTTTCACACAATTCTTTCAGACTGTCAAACTTAAAAAGCTGAATCAACTAAGGCCACTACTGGCTTGAGCTATTAAAGCCAGCCGCCACACATGTTTTTTACAAGCGATGGTATGATCATATCTCTTAAAGACAGTGTATTCAATTATTGTTTTTTATTTCGCTTAATAATAGTTTACTAATTTTGTTTTGATTGGTGTGGAAGTTTAGCGTAAAAATAACTCATAGGTTACTTTTTAATATCAATGGACGTGGGGTATATCACAAGGCAAAGCTAGTCTGACAAAGAGAATAGTATACTATACAATTTGTTGTAAATTAAGAATAACAAATGTTAGGAAATATTTTCTTAGTAATAAATAAAAAATAAATTTAGCAGGTAAGAACATTGAGAATAATTTTTAAACGCGCAATAAGTTAGCTTAATTAAGGAGTTGTTATCTGAGAAATTAATAATGATATTTAAAACCAACTAAAAAAAAAAAACACTCTAAATTTATATTTATTTTGCTGACAATCTAGGTGTTAAAATTTGTACAGGGCTATCCAGCCGTTTGTGAAATTTGTCCTAGTATTTAGAAATATTATTATTCAAACTTAAGCCGAGCAGTTAGTAAGAATATAACCCTAAAATAAAACACCCATTAATGTCATAAAATATCAAGTTCTTTTGTCAGCGTCTAGACTACCACTATATATCATTTTAAAAGAGTCCTTTTTGCGTTATTTTTCACAACCAGATTTTAATGGCTTATTTTCAACGTCGTTGTTACACATAGCTTGACCATCTGCATTTAATGAGCTTAGCAGCAGTTTTGCAAGACTATAAAAACAAAGGATACATAGGGCAGTTTGAGAATGGCTCTCAAAACAACGTCGTTACAGTTATGGGCACGATAATAACCGTTGGCAAAGAAACTACCGTAACTAGCACATGAAAGGTCGTGCGTAAATATATGTATGAGTACTATATTGGATATAATGTGCAATGCAACTTTTTTATTTGTTTTTTATATTTTATAACAATCTTTTCTTTCAGTATTTTACTAGCGGAGATGCGTTTTTCTCTTTCAAAGTATCTAGTAGAAGCTTGCTTTCGACTGCTTTGCGTGGGATTCTTCTTATTTTACTATCAGTTTAGTGAATAAATTAAAAAAATAAAAATGGTCTCCGTGTTTTAATCAAAAAAAACACCATTTTACAATGTCTTTTTTTTATTTTTAACGTCTTACTGCTAGTCATTTGACAAGTAGGACGCATAACCATAATAATATGAGTTCGCGACACTCTGACCAAAGGTGAAGCTTTTCTAGGCTGGAATAACTGGCTTTCAAGGAGGCTGCCGAAACACATTGTTAGATGCCTGGCGACAGATCTTAAGAAACCAAAATGAATATTTAACAAATTGAAACTTTGGAATTCTCTTCCTGAGTCTCTGTTTCCTGAGAAGTACCACCTGGGGGTCTTCAAATCTAGAGTTAATTGGTATTTTCTAGGTAAGCGTGTAACATCGTAGGCCATAGTATTGTTTAACACCAGGCAAGCTGTGGGCAAACGCAAACCTAAAGTTATAAAAAAATGTACGCAAGAAACAAAGCCCAACATCCGATTGTTAGTTTTTCGTAATTCTTAGTCACACTGTTGGGAATATTATGCGGCCTATCAAGGTTGCCAACTCAGCATTTTGAGTGCGATTTGAGATATTGGTGGCAATTCAGCGGCACACACGACTAAAATAAATTTAAAGAAGCCCCGTCTCTTTTCATCTTAGGTGGCCAGAGAGAGACGGCACGTTCTGAACCACAGACAAAACAACTAAAATCACGTCAAATATGAAAAATGTAAGCGATTTTAGAGCGCACCCAAATGTATCAGCTCTAAATCTGACGTTTTTGACGTGATTTTAGACGTTTTGTCTATGGTTTAGATCGTACCATCTCTTTTTGGTCATTTATGACGAAGAGAGACAAAGCTACTTTTAGTTTAGTCGTGTGTGCTAAATTTAGTTTAGTCGTGTGTGCCGCTGAATTGCCACCATTTCTTAGCACTCAACCGTGCCATTGAGTTGGCAACACTGCGGCCTATTCACAGCTTCCACATCATCAATCCACACAATTAACCACGACCACCTTTACCCTTCCAGCTACGGAAGCCGGTGTCGACGCTGTCTATCCCGGGCGCGATGAAAGCCTACTCGGGCAGCGGGCGCGACGCGGCTAGTGAAGAGGCAGGCGTCGCTCTCGTGGGCGTTCATAGCGAGTATCCACGCTTCGGCGAGGAGCGGGCGCTGGGCGGCGGCACTTACAAAGGCGGAGGGGCTGCGAAGCACAAACCTAATATAGGATATAGGTCAGTATATTAAAGAGAAGCTTTGAATTGGTTTCCTAAAAATATGCGGACCAACACGAATGAGACAGGCGAGGGAGAAAGAGCTGGAGAATGACAGGAGAGGCATATTATGCTCAAGAGGCAACTTTTGCATATAACTGTAACTTTTTTAAATGTTACGCAATAGAATAAAGGCTTTTTTTACTTTTACTTTTACTCAAAGCTTTGAAACTCTCTTCCTGAGAACAATTTGGGGGTCTTCAAATTTAGATAAAATAGAAAAGAGGTTCCTTCTAGGCAAGCGTCTTAAATCACAGTCAAATCTTAACATCAGGCAAGCTGCGGTCAAAGGTGAGCCTATTCAACATACAAAAACCCACTAAAAATATGAAAAAATATATTATTACGACTTCTTTTTTACATGCAAGTCTGATAGGTACTAAAATAAATTTGTTATATTTTAAATAACTTAGACCGTACTTTATTTGACAAAAAATATAAGTTCAATGTTTTGCCCATATTATCTGCACCCTTACAATTTTAAGGCTTACATTGTTTGCGAGTGTGTGACATAATGTGTGTGTGAGTATATATGCCTTTAAGTGGAGTATTTATATTTATGTTTACAAATATTGCCGTTGATATAAATAAATTTTAAACAAATGAACAGGTCGATATTATCAAATCTGAATTTCCTGAAGCTATTAAATAGCTACAGTTACACAAATTATTTCAGATGTGAAACTTTTCGGGTTCGGGTTTTGTCTCCCATAGTATTTATTTTTAAGTATCAAGACAAATGAAAAATGCTCCTTAAAAGTATTTTTTCCTTAATGCCAAAAATGCATAATTTAATTTATGTGTAATAATAACAACAATAACAAAGTAAAACTTAAAAACGTAACTAAAGTAACTTTCAAATGATATCTTCAAATTTGTATCTGCGTCACAAAACTTTTGTCGTCTTAGTTTGTATCACTTATGTGTGTTCACATTGTCTGTTCTAAGAATACCAAGTGGCAAGGTTACTGTGACCCAATCCTATTGCTCTAGGTAATTGGAAAACTGTGCCCTTTTTCCGTGAGAAGGTGCTGTGAACGTGTAGAATGCAGTTAGTCCAACACTATTAGGATTAGCCTCGATTCGTTGTTGCCTGTAATACCTTTCAAAGACGTCCGTCGTTTATTCGTAGAATACAAAAATAGAGTGTATTTTTCTGTTATTTTAATCTTTTTATTTTTCAACTCTTTTCCATCCAAAGGTTGTCCGGAAGACATCGCTGTTAGCGATAAGCCGCCGTTTGTGGCATACTTTTGTGTTGTTACTTTTTATTTTGACTTGTACCTTTAATTTGCTCAATAAAAAGTTTATCTATCTAATTTCCCAGACAACTTGATACTTTTTTGTTGGTGTATTATTAAAGCGTAATTGAATTTTATTAAACTAGCACTTTCTATACGGGCTTTCTGAAAGAGATTAATGACTGCTTAATTTTTTTAACACATTTATGCCATGCATTTAATCAGATGGATGCATAACCACACATGCTAGCGACACTCTGGCTGAAAATGAAAGATGCCGACATTGCCCAATTTGGAATAACGGATTCTCAAGGAGGCTGCCTTTTTCAATCGGATTTTTAACTTGAGGGCAAGCACTAAAAAATTCAAATACACATCAATTATTGACAACACCAAAGTTACAAGTCAAATAATATGATATCATTACAAACGTATAATATGTATATAATATGTATTATAATATGTATCAATGTCAATTTTCAATTCTAATTCTAGTATGCTTAACCATCATGCAAAAGTCACAATACTGTCGTTACTTTTGCAGTAAAAATATTCATTCACACGATTAGGTTACCTATTTGAATGGCTTTCGTAGCCGTCTGGTTGAACGGCGATTAGCAGTTAAAAATTTAAATAACGACTTTTAAATTTTTATGTAGAGCAACACGCAAACTAAAGTGCAATGAGCTCTTATTTATACAAAAGTGCATTTGATGAATAACATTTTATAGCTAAATAGGTTAAAGTGAGAACTAATGATTTTAATAAATATGAAGTTGTTTGTCAAATTATTTTGGAAAATAATATTACAAGACTTTTTGGAATTTTTGTAAATCTTAAATGTTTGACATCTGACCGTAGCCATACGAATCAGTGATACTCTGGCCGAATGTAGATGCCTAGTCTAGAATAACTGGCTTTCAAGGAGGCTGTCAGATTAAACCGTTAGGTAGGCGACAGATATTTCAATTTTAGGCTGGTATCTTCTCAGGCCAACGCTAATAAAATGTTCTACCACCAAACTATGGCAATATCTTCTGACAATGTACCTTTACTTAAAAGCTCATTGTCGGGGATATAACTCACACCCTGCGAGTCACAAGGCAACCGCACGCCCGTCTACGCTATAATCTCTTGACAATGAATTGTTTCAGTTTTAAATTTGTTCAAATTTATTTTTGCCAGAAATTGTGGGTAGAACAGGAGGTAACTATTGATAATAATAATTATAATAATGGAGTAAAAACCACCATAACTCTAATCGACATCGTTATTATTTGTATTTCTCTCTTAATTACTCATCAAAATTTTAACAAATATGTCTATATGACTATATGTTACTAAGTGAATTACTAAAGTGATTAAATAATATAATTCTACGCCAACATGAGCGACGTAGAATGAATTGAAATTAGTGCTACGCCACGTAGACTTGCTACAAATTTTCGTAGCGCAAGTACTATCTAATCAACCAAAGTAGATTCATACCATGCCACTACGATTTATGGGCCATTTTGGTCGGATTTCAATATTTCATTCCCATTTTGAAACCAAATACGCTACATTTTGCCATAATCGCTTTAGAGTACAGATAAAACAAAGATAAGCCGAACTAATGATACAGGGATTACGTTTTGGAAAGTCTGGAGCTATTTTCGTTTAACCTTTTCGAATTTGAAGCTATATTTAGCGTTAAATTTCTACCCACACTAAGTTTACTCAGTAAAACTAGATAATGAAGAGATACAGATAAATAAATTGAATTTTTGCGCAGTATTTTTCAAATAGAATAAAAAACCTAACTTAGCATGACTTTGGAAATAAACTGTTCTCAATTTAGCTGTATTTTGTTACTTTAATATTGCGATAAGCGAATTAAACATTTTTTTTATTGCTGGACTTAAAAGTTTTTTATTTTATTTAAGTCAGCGTTTCATTTTTTTGTGTCTTGCTGTAGTTGAAGTAGAACTTACAGAGAAGGCATTTAGTATTGTGAAAAGGTTAATTTCAAGTTAGCAATGCATTTGTTTTGTTCTTTAATCTTTACTGGATATTTTCTTATATCATGACATCTTATGTATGCAAAATTAGTTGCTATCAACTTTTTTGTAGGCGCTACATTTAGTTTAATTTAATATTTACATTGTGTATGGTATGGATTTTACTATTATATTTTATGAGATCCACATGGTACCGTTACAAAACATACTCTGAACTTAACTACTCGTATCTAAGAACAAACACAATTTATGGGCAGGTTTAAAACTTCCTTAGTTCATTGTTTCCTCGCATACCAGTATTTTCATTATCCCTCCCGGGATAAGAAACCAATAGCCAAAGTAATAAAAGGTCAATCCTTCCCAGAGAAGCAAGGAGTAAGTTCCCCCGGGATCTGAATACATAAGCGATGTATCATCTAACTTGAGTGGTTGTATTCGAGAATGTGTCGATGGCATGACTGATAGGGGCGTGTGACGACAAAATACTAGACAAGGTTTTGGGATAAGTTTATGCCCTTCTGAAGGATGATTCATATTTTTATCTCGGCTTTGAGTTCATCAGTAAACAAGCAAATAAAACCGAAATTATATATGTTTTTTAACTTTTTTCCATACTATACCGACCCCACATGAAGTGGGATAAGGTAAAGAAGAAGAAGAAGAAGAAGATTGTTTTTTCACCTTTTACACACGGCTGGTTAGCCCTACTAAACTGTTATGTGTGTTTGGTATAAAAGTTTTTTTTTTTTAATATTGTTATATTATTTTATGTATGTTTCATTTTAAGTATTATATTGATTTATGTAATACTCGTATTATATATTGATTTATTTCCTAGTTGTAATTTGTAAAAAAAATTGAACAAAGTAGCATTAAAATAAATCATGTTCACACTAAACTAAGAGAGATCGTTGATCGCAAATACGCAAACAATAATAATATATAATATAAACAAGCATAGCTAAACAAAATAGCTAAGAAAATTGTTAACTGATTTATATTTAAGCAATATTTTTTTTCTAGATTATGAATCACTTCACTCGTAGCATCTATAGAAAAAAAATATATTCAGGCACATTTCGTATGAATTGAAACTTGAAAAAGAGTGTTTTTACTTAAAGTAAGCAACCTATTTCCATGGAGCACCTACTCCCATGGTAATGTAATTTTCACTCTCATAGTTCCGACACAAGAAAACTAGGGACCTTTTATCCCATGCTGACATCCAAAGCTGGCCTGGGACATTATTCGTGTATTTTATGACCTCCACGCGTGCCCCAATGCTATCAGAAACTACTTCGTACATCCAATACCCGGCTTGTTTGAAACACATAGAGAGCAAACTTAGAATAAACCTGGCTGATTTTTTATGTATTAAGATTAGATAACTTCATAATAGATGCATATTTGAGACTAAAAGACCGAGACTAAAAGATAGATGCCGTTCTGTCTACAGCCATTCGATTACTTATGCAACTTTACACGCAAATCATCTGTATTATTATAACTCTTAATCAAAAACATTACCTAGATGTTTATAAATATTAAACCAGAGCTTTGCCACATGGTTTAAACGAAGAGGAAAGAAATATTGAAAAAATCGCCATTTTTTAATTTCTTAAGCCAGTCACGGGCCGCTATTTTTATCAACTTTTGTAAGGATAATTTTAGCATGATATCATAAATATGTATTAAAAATAGTCATATAGCGTAGGTATTGAATATTATCTAAACACATTTTTCAATATGATATTTTAGGTATCAATCTCTTACTTTAAACGAAAGATGCGTCTAACAGTTTTACAAAGAAATAAAACAAAACACAATTTAGTTTAAATTAAAAAAGCTTCTAAATTAAAGGCGTGCTCATCTGTTAGATTCAGTCGTGTATCAAGGGACCCCATTAATTTGTTTGTTTTTATTTTGAAGCCTGACAACAAAGTTTTCCTGTTTGGCCAATTGTTCACAAAGGCAGCTTTACCGATTTCATTTATCCTTATTGTCTTGTGTTTTGTAAAATTTAGGTAAATTATCTAGTAATAGAATAAAAATAATTCTTTTATGTCATATTAAAGTAGTGACCTTCGTTATATTTTAGCAAACTCTGATAATATAAGCAAAAAAAGAAAATGTGCACACGGAGATGTTTTAAACTCAGTTCTATATTTTTATTCTTAGCGTTAACACAAAGGCGTTGGAAACTCAAATGTAAATGAAACCTATATTTTTCTTACGACGCTCAAATCCGCTAGTTTTCCACTGGCACAAATCGAGGTCAACGACGAATCGCATTCTCAAAGCACTCCAACTGAATAGAACGTGACAAAGTGTGATAAAATATGCTTCACACAAAAACGGTTCTTAGAAGCGTTTTAATAATGACTGTGGCCTTGGACGACTTGGAATAACTTGCACTGGGGTCGCATCGATCTATCCGTCTTCGGAACAAACGTTAGCGACGCAGTACGAGCTTAAAAGGCGTACTTAATTTCATAGTGATATGGGCTATAAGTTGAAAGGGCCGTGTCGTACCAGGACTATAATCAAATATAACGCTCTATAACTTTCAATTCTCTCAGTTAGATGCAGTAACTGTTTTTCTAATTGTTTGCTAGCAATTAAATTAAATAATTAGCGAAATTGTCTAGTCATGTGCATAGAATAAAATCTATTGATTTATGGACAGTAAAGAAGTTTCACACACAGTATTGCTTCAGTAAAGTGACACTTCTTTGTCGTGTCATTGGACGACTGGAGTTTTTATTGCCGCTTCGTATTTCTAAATTTGTGAAATAATGCATAATGTTTTTTCAATTTACCGTGTTAACGAGTTGTTTTTCATCCGTTACAGGTTAGGTAGAAGAAAGGCGTTATTTGAAAAGCGGAAACGAATAAGTGACTACGCTTTAGTGATGGGGATGTTTGGTATTGTAATTATGGTAATAGAAAATGAACTGTCAAGTGCTGGTGTTTATACAAAGGTAAGAAACTTGTTTATTTAAAGCCTTTATTACACACATAAATTTTACAAAGATCAATACTGTACAATTAGTTAATTGTTAAAACAAAACTAGATATACGAAATAAGTTTATAATATCATACATTATAGATTAAACTTATTAGAAATAGAACTATATAATATTAAATTAAAATTAAAATATAATTAATATTATGTCAAATTACAATAAGTCAAAATTAAAGCCTTAATTAGTGGATATTATTTGAAAGTACATAGAATTCAGTTAGATTTAACGACTCCACTTTTATATATTTGGATCAATATAGTATAGTAATCATTACTGAATAATAAAAATATGCCATCATCATTAAATTTCGAATTGTAGTGCCGATTCTTTATTTGTCCAATGTTTTTATTCATTAACCTTGTGGCGCCATCTTTGTTTTACATCTGAAGTTACAACATTTTGACAAGATGGCGCTGTAATAGATATTTATTTTAATTTAATATAAAATACATATTTTTTGTCATATAGAAAACTGTTTCATTAGGTTATTTATTGATAAATATTTATTTAAGGAAAGTAACCAAATATGGGCTACCATTTTGATTTTGCTTAAAAAATAAAAAACTATTAAAAGATTAACCATTTATTGTTGTCAAAATAATCACACATATATTTCTAAAGAGCTAAGTAACAATCATATGTTCCTAATATTATAATTTATAATTATATTGAGCATTAGAACCAAAAAACAAAATAGATGCTAAATATGGAGCAGGTACTCAAATATGGGCTACTAATAGAAACTTATAATATCTTCTGTGAAAATAACAATTATAAATATTTATCTTATAAGAGATCAAATAACTTTGGTGGATGGAATAAATCACATAGTTTACTTTCAAATACCACTTAATTTACTTACAAAAATCACATATCCAAGTGTCAAATTCTGGCCCAGCACAGTCATTATGTGCCCAGAGCTGACACATTAAACACTCTCTATCCCAAGTTTTTCTTGGTACTTTTGACTGTGTTGGCGCCCTTCTAAAAAAAAAAAAAGATACCTATAGAACGACATAACCAAGCACCTAAAATACTTTATAGATAATTATGGGTAATACCTAAATAAGGGCTAGCCCATATTTAAGACCATAGTAATAGCCCATATTCGAAATTCTTAACTAAAATAAATCTGATCGTGTACTTTACATTTCATGGGAAGCAAGCAATAAATCGACCGAGAATCATAAAATACACCTTACTTTCTTCAATAAAACACATAGTTACAGTATTTAGACCTAAGATTGTTTAATTAAACAGCACATTGATACGTACCTCAGAAAAGTTTTCGACAGCACCAACACAAGTATGGCCGACGCTGGCGACAGCTCCCGCGCGATTGACGAGAGTTATTAAGTGCGATGTTAGAGCGAGTGAATGCGATCTAAGATCGACGTTTGTTGCCTCTTTCGACTGTAGGTTTTTGAGAATTGTTGCTAGCCCATATTAAAGCACTAGCCCACATTTAGTTACTTTCCTCTAATATTTATAAATGTTTTTTTCTCATTTCAGGCGTCAATATATTCACAAGCGTTGAAGACGCTAATATCAATGTCAACTGTGATTTTACTTGGCCTAATTGTCGCGTATCACGCTTTAGAAGTACAGGTAACTTCCTTTATAATATGCAATTTAATTATTCATAATTGAAAAATATATTCAGCTAACCTCCAATAGTAGGAGGCATAGGTAAATTCAAAATTCAAATTCAAATGTATTTTTATTGTGCTATAAACTTAAGGCTAAATATATACACCATTACTAGACTAAGGAAACAAATGAAAAAATTAATACTAGGGTTAGGTTGGTGTGCCGCTGAATAACCCTCTAGGCAAGCCTGTGTCGCGAGATCCAGGGTCCCTTCCCTTCTTAGAACTAATAAGAAATGCTTAAGACTAACATTTTACAAGGGGTCTAAAAGATATAAACTAGAATAAAAACCAGTACGTATCTGTGTGTGTGTGTGTAAGTGTGTGTGTGTGTGTGTGAGTATGTGTGTGCACGTAGCTCCCAAGAGGATAAATCAATTGTATTTATATATATATACATTGTATATATACTAATGTCAAGTTGGTCGATCTGAAAATAAAATTAAAGTCCAGCACGAATTAAGTCGTGTATTTCGATTTGGAGAAAATAAGTTCAGTATCTGAGTAAATGTTTGTCATGAGCCATGAGGTTACTTCTTTTTTGCAGACTCGTCGTGTAGTGTTAAGTATTTGTAGCTTTTCATTAAGATTGCGGTACAAAAAAGGTCCTTTGTATGCGAAGGAGTTGGTGATAATTTTCGTTCTTGCAAGGGGTAAATGCCAAGTGATGGCCCGAGAAGTTACGTGGGCAATTAAATTAATTAGTTCTCGTATGTCCTTATAAATACTATAATAATATGTAGTTAAGATAATCGATACCATTGTGGCACCGCTGCTTTCTTAACATTGATCGACTCAATCGGTTACATAATGATTTTGAATTTTATTCAGTATTTTAATATTTTAAGCTGATTTTAACTTGTAAACCAATGTGATCTGCATTAGATTACAATTTTTAAAAGAATTGATGACTGGTAAAGATAGACATGTAGATAAATACCTAATTATGTATTGAACATAAAAAACAAACTATTTCAATAAAACAAATGATTGCCTACATCGATCTTTTCCAGTCAACCTTTGTAAAAAGAAGTGTAAACAGGGAAAACTTACCGACCGGTCAGACCGCGTCATTTCTTTTTCGAAATTTCTAAACCGGTCTATCCAAGTACCCAAGTTGATTTAATTTCAAAATGCGTTTGCAAAAACTTTGAGATAAAACAGTTTTAACTGCCCATTCCAGTTATTTATGATAGACAACTGCGCCGACGACTGGCGGATAGCGATGACGTGGCAGAGGATAGCGCAGATCAGCCTGGAGCTAGCTATCTGTGCCGTTCATCCTATACCCGGCCAGTACACCTTCACTTGGACCACTAAACTAGCCAACAAAGGAGGCGTTATAGGCGTTGAAGTTGTGAGTATCTCACTTTTAAATAACACCGCTACTTAACTATACTTACTTTTAAATATGTCACTAGATGATCCGACAAACGTTGTCCTGTCTTAACGATTATTAATTGATTCAAATTGGTATTCTTCTATAGATATAAAATTGAATGCCTATATCCCTTGCTAACGCAATCACGCGTGAAAGCCTGGACCGATTTAACTTTTTTTCTGTCATAAGAAACTTCTTCTGGCAATAACAAACACAACAAAAAAGAAATAGTAAAATCAGTCCAGCCGTTCACGCGTGATGGCGTGACCAAGGGATATAGGGATTCATTTTTATATATAGGGCTTTTGGATATGCTTTAGCTAAAAACATAAATTGTTGTGAAACATAAATATCTTTCTTTTGGGTGAAAATTTGCTTCAATTCACTTGTTAATTTAATGTTTTGTTTTGGTTTTTTGGGTCTACTCGTAACGTATTACTGTTATATTCTTTGCAATTTGTGACATTTTACTTTTGTCGTCATTGGGTATGTTAGTTGAAACGCTATCTCTATTAGTTTCTGTTACTTTATTGACTTTTTCATTTTCATACTGATATTTATTTTACATTTTTCTCCTTAGGACACGATGTATAAGCAAATCCAGGTCTGTACCACTAGTAATGTGTACAAAATTCAAAGTGACGTTAGATTCCTTTACTTGAGCATGTCTCTAAGTTTCGTGACTATCTCTGTTTTGTGTTTGTGAGCGGTTTGGGTTGTGTGGTTAAAAAAACTGTTATTCTTTTGAGTTGTACATGTTGAAGTTTATAATGACGGAACTTTGAAGATAATAGACCGCATAATACGAGGGATACAAAATATGCATGCAATATTGTGACATTGAGCATCCTTTGTTTTTGGGTGACAGTAAATTTTTAGCACTGAACATAGGGTACATGTCATTGGCACTAAAGCACACTGACATTTCGTGTCCATTGGCAGTAAATTGATTGCCGTTATTAGTAAAGTTATAAGTTAATCGTGTCATTTACATTACAAATAAAGAAAAAGTTTCTAAAAACCCAGTAGCGTGCCTTAAGGTTGTCCTGTGTGTCATGTTTATTCGTTTGTTTTTCACCCATTTACGTTTCATATTTGATTTTGAATAAAATTATTTTGATTTTTTCTTTATCATTTTCAGGTGCCGTATGATGTCACTCTGTCTTTGCCGATGTTCTTTCGGCTCTACCTTATATGCAGGGTCATGTTGCTTCACAGTAAATTATTCACTGATGCCTCGTCGAGAAGTATAGGAGCTTTAAACAGAATTAACTTTAACACTAGGTACGTTAAAAATTAAAATTAATTTCTTTATTATTTTCGTGATTAAAAAAACACAAAATATATGTTTGCTGTCAGGGATGGGCATCTATCCCAAAGCATACATACATTTTATTTCTGTATTATCTACAAAGTTAGGAAAATAATGCTGTCTAGCTGTCTTGGTTTGAAAGACAAAACCTGGTGGGAGACGTACAGATGGATAGACAGCATAATCTTGGTAATTGAGATAGTATGCACAAAATGTAATTTTATTATTTGTTTTAGGTGTTAAATATGTATCTATATAAAATATGTATGTATATATATGTAGTATATCAGTTGTGTTAGCAACCATAATACGAGCTAGAAATGGTTCAGTATGGGGCTAACCAGCCGAGTGTGAATGTGTCAAAAAAAAAAATTTCTTATAATTTGATAGTAATACATTTATTTTTATTCACCTGTCTGTTTTAAAAATTGCTTTGACAATAATAGAAGAGTAATATGTTTTTCCAGATTTGTCCTGAAGACACTAATGACAATCTGCCCCGGAACAGTTTTATTAGTTTTTATGGTATCATTATGGATAATCGCAAGTTGGACATTGCGACAATGCGAAAGGTCAGTATCTGTGATAGATATTGTAAGTGGCTAAGCAATTTCTTTTATAAGTTTCTACATATTGGGAAGACACTGCCACAATTACTACGTGGCAAGTTTCTTCATCCGATAAAAAGAATCAGCATAATGGTTGTTTTGTTTCTGTTGTTGTCTGATCAGTATGCTTCATTTAGTTATATTGTATTCATTCTGTGTTACACTCGATATAAAAAGTATACAAATCCACCAGTGTACTGCCTACGTGGGAATGCTATTGCTTGTGTACTGTGGCGTTGTATATAATTGTTGTTTTGCTTATTGTTTGTACCCACTGTGTTTTTTCTCTATCAACAATTATCGATAAATTAATAGAGACGCTAGGTTCATGATCATCACAACGAAAGAGTTTGACTTTGAATAATTTTGCAATTAGCTTTGAATATTTACAAAACACAAAATGTTTTCTATGTGTATAGTTGATGTTAGATGTACGAGTAGAACCAAAGATTTATGCTGTGAAAGAGGGTGCTTGTTACATTTTAAATTCTTTATCACTCAATGTGGACAACTTTGCTGTATAAAGTGCTGCTTATATGATTTCCAAACTAGAATTATCAGCACAACTCACGTAAAATATATAAAATGTACACCAAAGAATTTTCACGCACAAAATGGCTCAACAAACACAAATACTTAGTAAAGCTTTGAAAGCCCATTACATGCACAAAATCATAGCACTTTACAAACATTCACTCATAAAACAAGTTACCTCTTCCCCCGTTTCGAGCAACTTGCTTGTAATCACTTCTACGTGTTCTCCTTCTTTCTTCTCGCCAAATTTAATTCTCGATGTTATTTCTGTGTTCCCATATCCTTGATCATATGAGGTATCTTCGGTTTCCGATCACGCATGGCTACAAGTATCATAATTTGGTATTGATCCAGATAAATGTTTAGAATGCACGTTGTATTTAAAGTCTTTATTATTCGGTATTAGTTCGTGTCTGTTTAGTAAAACAGTTAATTTTTCAACGTTTTAGGCATGCGAACTGTATTTTGTATAGGATTTTTTGTAAAAGTTCCAATTAAAATATGACATATATCTCAATTAAGTTTCACATTGATCTCAGATGTGAGACGTTGTTTAATTATAATTTGTCTAAAGTAGATATACCGGTTATTATCTATGAGTCTTGTCGGGCATTTTGGCTCTCAGGTTCCACGATGAAGACCATGCCAATTTGCTAAACTCAATGTGGCTGACTGCTATAACGTTCCTCTGTGTCGGCTACGGTGATATAGTCCCCAACACATACTGCGGCCGCGGCATTACCCTCACCTGTGGTATGGTGGTATGTATGAAATAGGTTTCTTTGGGTTTTAAGAGTTAATTAATCATAGAATCCTCATTTACTCATTGCTAGGGCTGATAAGGTTCCTAGGCACTGCAAGACTAGATATATGACTCCCTTGCATTGCCTAGCAAAAGTAAGTCCGGTAAAGGTGAGCCATTTTATGTGTTGTTAGCATTTCCACGAATGTTTGAAGCAACCTCACGTTTCCGAATCAAAGTCAAACTCTTTGTGACAAGGTTTATTCTCGTCCTCTTCTGTTTTATTTTATCTTTTCTTTCGGTATCCATACGAAGCTTAGGGACAGCTTGCGTGCTATGATTGTATCGGGTTGGTGAATGAACACTTAAGTAGGTAGCTTCGAGCTTGACGTACAACTCGATGAGTAAAGCGTTGGAATTTATTGACGATTCAGGTTTCACGACGAAGAACACGCTAACCTTCTGAATGCGATGTGGCTTATCGCGATTACGTTTCTGTCCGTCGGTTTTGGTGACATTGTGCCAAACACTTATTGCGGCAGAGGTATCGCCGTTAGCACCGGCATTATGGTAAGTTTCAACAAACAAACTTTGTCTATGTTTGTGTTGACTGACACTACTTTACACGAGCACTGTCCGATCTTTCTATTACCAAAATGTTATATTGAGCGTTAACAAACAATACTGTTGCTTTCACTTACTATCAGTGATGCTTTCTTACAACCTCCGTGATACAAGTCAGTCAACACGTATACATACTAATGATATTATGTACGAACAATACACACACTACACCAAATTTGCTTTACACATGTATGAACAATGCCTCTGTAACACATCAATGTATTCGATGTAATAACTAAATGTTCACTAACTCCATGTACTCTCGTTGTCGATTGAATCGATGTCTATATATTCGTGATTGTGAATGTAGCATATAACTTTTGTAATACACACTTATAACCTCACAATAATTATGTTTTATGTATATCACATGCCGTGTACACAAAGTCTTGGTTGTAGGGTATCCGTCTTATCGTAATCCGTAATGAACCTGTTATTCGTAGTTTTTGCAGAAAATGTTTAAATTTGGATTACCTTTGATCAATATTCAAGTACGTAATTAAAGATTTTTTTAAATTGAGTAACGTCCATTTCCCTGTTAAAACCAGCTATTAGAAGTATATATTTGTAGTATGGAATGCTTCATTTCTCCTTACTGTTTCTAGATCTCTTTTCACTTCGATATTTCACTGAATTGCACAAATAAGTTTGTTTTTAAAATGGCTCACTTTTCCTAAAGTTATACTTGAACAGAGTGTACAATAAAATTCATTGCACCAAATAAATAGTGTTTGTGATAACTGTTAAACGAAAAATCATATGGATTTTAGCCGTTGTTCAATCTATGAAAGTAAAGTGTTGAAATCTTTGTGCACATAATTAGATAATAATGCACTAAATGGACAAATTTGAAATCACTTTCTATGTAATGAAATGCATTATCTCTTTCGATTCTACAGAGCCTATAAAAGAGGGAATAACATTCAAGCCATGTTATATCTGAACGACTGCTGCTACTAATCAAATTCCAACTTTTATTAGCTCTTCTTAGACAACTTCATTTAGCACAAGAATTTAATAAACATAAATATGAAATGTCATCTAAATAATAATAATAAATTATTTAAGTCGTGATAAATAACTATGGTTAAACTTAGAGGGTAATCGAGGCAATGAATTTTAAAATCAAAATATGCTTTATATGCTTCTAATATATTTGTTACCTTTGTGTCTATTATCCTCAATTTTAATGTAAAATTGAACTTAGCACATATGTAGCTGAAAAATTATAATTTGATTATGATTTATAGCCTTCAAAATTGCCTTATTGGAATGGAAATTCTTGAATGCTTCTACACGTTCGCTTGCATTTTACATTAAGATATTCACTTAACAGGGAGCTGGATGCACAGCGTTATTAGTCGCGGTTGTTTCAAGAAAATTAGAATTAACTAGAGCCGAGAAGCACGTTCATAACTTCATGATGGACACACAACTTACTAAAAGAGTAAGTATTGATGTGCTATAAGTTGACCACGATTATTGTTAATCTAATTAACAGGGGGCAGGATGTACGGCATTGTTAGTGACAGTTGCCTCGAGAAAGTTAGAGTTAACTAGAGCGGAGAAGCATGTCCATAACTTCATGATGGAGACACAGCTAACCAAAAAGGTAAGGTGTCTGTTGCCTTTGTAACAGACAAAGGATTCTGTCGAGGTAAGATTGTAAGCTCGTAAGGTATGATCAGAGTTTGTGCTGTTGATGCTAATCACAATTAAATTACTAATAAAATAATATCACTAACAATTTCACATATTTAAAATCATCATAGTTCAAATAACACTTTTAACACGAATTTTGTCAAGTGTCATGTCATACTTGTACCTATTTTAAATAAATGGCAATAATCACAGCAGCACATTAGAATCAATAAATAACGTAACTAAAGCTAATAACTAAAATGACATTACTCATATAAATAATAATACTAAATAACCGATAATTAACATTACTAAATTTGATAAAATATCTTTTGTAATGTGACGTAACTCAATGGTTACCGTTGTATTAAAATGATTTCAGCTGAAAAATGCGGCGGCTAACGTACTACGAGAAACTTGGTTAATATATAAACATACGAGACTCGTGAAAAGAGTCCATCCCGGCAGAGTGAGAACGCATCAAAGGAAGTTCTTACTCGCTATTTATGCGTAAGTATCTACCACTGACGATAAATTAAAAAAAGTACACGCAATAATAGAATACAGGGTAATAAAAAGGTCTGAAGTAGACGGCAAACGAGTGAGTCGTATTCTAACTACGCAAGTTTTCTCTTGTTTATTCGAAGTTTTTATATTTGAACCTGTATATTTGAAGTACGTATGTTTGTACAGGCAATATATAAAATCTTTTTACCAATCTTGCCTATAGTTCAAAATTTTGACATTGCAGTAGGTAATCTTTTTGACGTCATAAAAAGAAAAGAATGGCCGGTTTAAAAAAGTAATATGAAAGCAAAACAGCATATTTTGATGAATTTATAAAATGTTAGGGTTATCATTTTTAAGTTTTATTGGGTCTAGTGAAATAAAGTCAATTAAACAGTTTTATAAGCATTTATTAATAAAACTGATAAATCATAACTCGAACATTTACATGTGTTAAGAATTGAGTAAAGAGAGTAGAGAGTAGGAGTAGAGTTCCGAAACATGATTACGTATAATTCATTTGATCGTACACATTCTTTTGAAAAAAAAAATATAAAAAATTTTAATATTGTGCTTCAAAAAGCCATAAAAATTGAAACATATCATATTTTATTGTGTGTGTAATTTTATGATCTAGAGTCGTTAGCTTTTAATTGCAAAGTTAATTTTAATGTTTTTTTTTTAATAACAAGCCGCGCTTCAGTCACTTCACTCAAATATGTATGGTGCACCTAAACTCGGTACGACATCGCTTAAAGCAACATGGTATAACGACGTATCCTCACCTTTTGTTGGACACGTTTCTCGTCGAAATAACAAGTCCATTGAGCGCCTTGTCGTACATGGGAAAGTAGAAGGCACCAGACCGCGCGGAAGGTCACCCACGAGGTGGACTGACCAAATCAAGGCAGCAGTTGGAGGCACCTTGAATGACTGTAGCCGGATGACATCCAGCAGGCAGAGATGGCGAGATGTATTGAGGCAAATCATATCTGTCCCCTCTAGTGACCCTCCATGACAATCACGACCGCTCTGACTAGAGCGTCACGAATAAGAAGAATAGATAACATCTCGTCAAAAGTGTCGTTTAAAAAATCCATTTTTACGAGAAATTTATAATACAAGAAACTAACATATTTTTCCCTCCTCCAGCTTACGTAAAGTGAAAATGGATCAGAGAAAACTGATGGATAACGCCAACACTATCACAGACATGGCAAAGGTAAGTCGATTATACAATTTTCGTAAAGCCATTGCTACACTCATTCTCATGGAACACATTATCATTTAGATGTAGATTAAAATTGTTTAGATAGCTATTTTGAAAATTTAGATTTTTTTATTATTAAGAATGCTAAATTAGATTACATTATTGGTATTAAAATTTCATACATCTGCTTGGCGCATGATAGGATCTTAAAGATAAAATACGTATTTATATCATGCATGCTAAATTTGTAGACACTAGAGAAATCGTAGTCGTGTGGCATGTCTGTTTCTAGATCTACATTCATTATTACTATTTAAACTATGAACGTTCAAATCCAACAGTCAAATTTCAAAAACATTTTCAAGACACATACATAATTATACATATACTCAATACACTTTCACACATTCGCACCACAATACATTCGCTTTCATTTCAATTTGAGTCTTAATTTAAAAACAGATAAACACTTTCACGAAATAATATTTAGACACAACGGTGAATGTTGAACTACAAAACGATTGATATTAGGACCCCTTTCTTTTACAGACGCAGAATACTGTGTACGAGATTGTCTCTGATATGAGCACGAGACAAGACACCATTGAAGAGAGGCTGACTAGTTTAGAAGAAAAAATAACTACGCTACAGGTCATCATTTGGATTTTACTTTTTTTCATATTCTACTCGTATTTTAAGTATCTATTACTTAATTTGTTTAATTTCTTTAAACAATTGCCATTGGTAATTTTTTTATTATTGGTGTGTGCAAACAATTTTGATCCCTGCTAACTAAGACGGACTAAGATTCCACTGTCTGTCTGTTACCAGGTTGTATCTACCACTTATGTATATCTGTTGCTATTATAACAACAAGTACAAAATAACAAAAAAATATTTTAAGGAGCTTTCATAAGATAAAACGTAGTTTTTCATTTTAATTAGTAACAACTGATAGATTTTTAAATATTTACATAATAGAGGTAAAGGTTTCGGGTGTCCAGAATGCTAGCTTTTATTTAGGTCAGAAACTAAGCATTGCCATCCAACGTGGCAATGCTGACAGCATTTTGGGCACCTTTTCCTCTACCTTGGATTTTTGTAGGTTAAGTTTTAGTTCAGTGTTCTATTTGATTTCGTACAGGTTTTGTGATATATATGATCACAACACTTGTAGGAACATCTCTTATAACAATACCTATATTCATAATTACGGTATTTAGATTCTAGAAATTTCAATACGATAAATAGGAAAGGCCTAAGCCTAGAATTTAAAATAACTATCCATATTTTGATCAGCGTCAGAACACCCAATTTTAAGGTATTTTGATTCTTAGCCTAGGATAGGCTTAGGCCTTTCTTACTTATCGGGTTAAAATCGTATGTCACGGGTAAAAAAAAAGTTAATGTGCATAATTTCTCATTTCAGGAACAAATGAACAACCTCCCAGACGTGGTAGCGCGGTGTTTGCAGCAATGTTGGGATCGAACAGAACAGCGCAGGAACTTCTTGCACCCTGATACTGCTGCGGTGCCCACTCCACCTTCAACCAGGTCATTTGAAATTCATTGTCTCTGAGTTCATATTAAGCTTGTATTTTTAGAGAAAGACTTAAAAATAAACTTGAGGTTCCCGCCGCGCCGGCCTATTAAATCCTATCCCGAATCACCATCGCGGCAGGAGCTTCAAGAGGATGCATTATGGATGTTATATGAAGGGAAAATGGAAAATACGTATTAATTCAGTTTGTCTAAAATATAAAAAAACTTGAGAGGTGTCAAGGAACACCCATGGAACGAAGTTCTTTTTGATTAATTAGTGAAGGAATTGTAATATTTTTTAGTTTTTTATTATTTACAAAAACCTCTATACATTCAACAAAAATAATAGTCGCGCCACCACACTGTTAAATACGAAATAAAAATGAAAATATCTGGCTTGCTTTATAAGGGAGAGAGACAGACAGAGAAATATGCGCACGCCGCATAGCTTACTGTAGCAAAAAGTGTCGTGACAACTTTTCGTAAGATTTTTTTCCGTTTAGCCCCCTTTCACAACGCGCGATAATGAACTTCGTTCCAAAAATACTTAACAAAAATATCATATGTGGTGGACAAATACCAGTATATTTGATTTTTAAATGCATATTTGCTAAATTAAAAAGATGTTAACTATATGACATAGACAGGGTCAATTCGTTGGAAAGGACGACAAAAATATTGCATAACATTTTGTATAGTATTGTATTATTATACATTATATTGATCAAAATTTGTGGATATGTTTCAGGACGATGGCGTCTTCATCCCACCCTTGGCCACCGAGTCCGGTGCTGCAGCCGGGGGCGCGGACCCACTCCGCCCCCGAGAGCACCACGGCTCAAACCCCAACCCCCCAACAGTTACCCTCCAGCCCTGCCCCAAACCCACGGCCCCCACTGCCTAGCTGAGTACCGCCCTCCAACTCCGAACTTCTTTGCTGAACTCGACGAAACACGGCGCCCGTACTCTGACCCCCCCTTATTACCCTATCTGGTTTCCGGGAAAATCGTTTTACTTTCATAATCAATGTGGTTTGTTAAATGTATTACTAAATGGCGCGCTACGGTAACAGATAAACTACAGTTACTTAAATAAAAGCTACTTAATGCACACGGCTATACGGATTAGAGTTGAATATCGTAACTCAGAGTCAAAGTATATAAATTTAGTTGAAAGAGATAAAAAGTGCCACCATAATGCAAAAATATACATAAATGTACTGTATTAAAGCCGAGTCTGTTTTAACTTCATGTAAATGGTAAATAACATCTGTAACTGTAACAAACATCTTGAATCGCATTTTAAATGTGAAAACCCTAACGTAACCTAAAATAAATTAACAGAAACTGTGAAAAATATAATAGCAATCGTACATGTTAACAAATGACTAATAGAGTAGTTTAATTACATAGTCATTGATTCAAACAGACCATTATAATAGTGCAAAAAAAACACCAAAATATGTAAATATTAATAAATCAGAGTCTATATCATACTAGCTTACGTACAAAGTAATTTTCTTAGAAATTCTTCTCAATATCTGCGTAGAAAAACAAACATTCAGAACTATTCTCTTCTCCTAAACTTTAATCGTCGTTTTCCTATACTAAAACTCTTCTTCGCGTTTCTTCATAAATATTGTATTGTAAAACGATTTTCCGGCTCTCCAGCGGACCACATTGGTGCGAGACATGGTCAGCCGTAGTTACATCGTTGTTCCCTTAGTTTCGGAAGTGCCAGACTGTTATTTAGTGATATTGTTTAGATAGTGAAAAAAAATTGACGCGAAGGGACTCGCCGTTGTGATTTTACAAAATGCTTTATCTTTAAACGCTTTAGCTGATTAATCTAGTCCGTATTTTGAATACATTATCAACATGACTATAGAATTAGTGAAACACTTATCTGTATAACATACCGATGGAAATTGTATTGCGTGTTTTGTCAGTGAAGTTTGCATGCTTGATTTTTTTTGTTGATTACGTAAAGTTTATTGATAGCCACCTAGTGGTTGTATTCGTTGTCACAGAAAAATATATTAGGTTTGTTATTGATTAGAGAGCAATTATTCGTATATGTTAAGTTTTGTGCATTGTTAATCAAATTAGCTGAATTTAATGAGGGAGTGCATTTAATAATTTTAGTATCGGCGATAGAATTGGGTTAGGTTCCTTAAAAGTAGATAGCTATAAACACTGTATTAATTTAGCGTAATGTACACTGTAATCAGTATAAAATAAACATGAGCAAAGATACCCTAATCACATAATGTTTTATACAGAACACCTAATTCGCAGTTCCATTGATAAAAGTGTATACACTTTTTAGATTTATAGTTTAGGTGAAATAACTTGTTACTGCCTATTGACACGTAGATCATAAAGGTTTTTCTAAGAATAGATTATAAGCGAAGCTTTTATAAGAAATAAGATTGATGGCTGTCTAAATAGTGCCTAAAACACTACGAAGTTTCGATAATTCGGTTTTATTGGTCTAGATTAAACTTATTTATGAATTTGTAAATATGTAATTTATATTTGAGAGTATATTAGAATTATAATAATCTATTTATTAACCGTTATGAGAACACGAGATGGGAACAATTTTTAATTTTGCTTGTTTTATGTGTGGGATTTTTTACGTTAAATTCACAGTACTTTCATAATTAACTTAAATGCTTAAGTAGTATTATAAAAAAAATATTTTTTTCTGTTACAGAAACAATATATGACGGTAACTGTTTTTGAAATTGTACATTCATTTATTCACACGTAAATGAGTTAATTATGTGCAAAATATTGAAATATCTTTTTTAATTAAATATGTCAAATTATGTTTTTACCTTAGCTCACAATGTTACATAGATACTAGAATAACAATAATCCTATTAAAGTAATAAATATGTAGTAATTTATACAAAAACACCAATTAGATTAAATAGATATAGAATTTTAGAATAATTATAGTTGTTTATTATCTCTTATACCTATTATGAAATTTTTAAACCTACCGTTGTTCAATCTTGCCCAATTAGTAATTATTACATTTTTAAACATTTCTATTCGTATGGCATTTGTAAAAACTACCTCGAAATTTTATAGAATTGTAACATTACTCACGCTTCAGTATTCAATTTCCACTAGCACGAATTTTAAATCATTAATTTTGTTTGATATTTTTTTTTTAATGGTATACTTTAATTATCAAATGCCAGCGTAAAGCATATGCTTTGTTTTGCTGAATTTTGTATTTAAACTCAAAGTGGCACTTATGGGTAATATTGTTCTAGCTCTTTTGATTTCACCATGTCCTGATTTTTTCAGTACCTTTGTTATCATAGTCTGCAAAATCCTTTTGTGTTTGAAAACTATTTCTATTTTTTATTTAATTTACATTTTCTTTATTACATTTAGTATTAAAAAACGCACAAGATGACCATAGTGGCAAAATAACTTAGCAAAAATATACCTACTGATTTTTTTATTGTCTTGAAGTATAGTAATTAAAAGCCGTTCATAGCCTAAATAATGTCCCCATTAGTATTTTTAATATCTAGACATTAGTAATAATTGCTTTTCATTAAATAAAAATTAAATGAACATTATAACGCAAAACTTTTAAAAGCTTTATCCCATTTTATTCGATTACATTTTGCAGTGTAATGTTTATTTAAATATACAAACATAATTTTCTTACCAAAATCGATCTATTTATAGTTAAGAATTGACCAAAATCGTCGTCTAAGATTGATAGAAGTAAAATTTTGTAAATAATAAAAATCAGACATTTATTGTGTAGATAGTGTAAAAAAAAGTTGTATTTGCTATTCGTAATGTATATAGTGTAATAAAATTATTTCCATTAAACTTATTTTAAAATAATATGTTTAATTGTAATATATTTTGAGTTGTATGCCAACGGATTGTTCTATGCGGTGCGTAAACAGAAGATGAAGAAACTTTTGTGATCATTGTTAATGAAATGAAAGTGTAACTTCGATTATATGAGCTGTAGTATTTTTTAAAGATGTGTTTTTATTTCGGAAACCTTCTTTTAGTAATAAACATATGTATATGCCTACATACTTACAAATAAACATACGCACATCTATACTATAAGACTCTTTGTCCTGACTCATTCATTCATTCATCTATAGGCAACGCAGAGCCCAAACGGCTGGTCTCAATGGCTGGTCGTATGTAGACGCGTACTATAAAAAAAAATCCTATATAAATAGATAATACTATACTACTTATAGCAGATACTTATTGCAGGCGAAGCCGCGGGTAACAGCTACAGCTAGTTCATAAATAAATAACAATATATGGGTCAAAAACGTAACTCTTGAAAAATAATAAAATTACAGATATATAGGGCAAGTGAAATTAGAATTTCAATATTATTAATATGAAAAATATAATCACTATAGCACGACTTTCATTATGTAACAAGTGTGAAACACAAACATAAGGCAGCTAACACGGAATGACTTCAATCAGCTGTAATTTAGTATTTTATCTAATTCCATTTATTTAAGTGTAATGTTTATTTGAGCTAAACCTAAACAAATAATGGGAAAAAATATATAGAGAGATAGCCCCCACTTAACAATTTCTAGTTCTCGTATTATGGTTGCTAACACATCGGATATACTGCATATATGCATAGGTACATAAATACTTTCTATCGATACATATTTAATACACAGACCGCCAGCCAACAAATTTAGTTCATCACTAAGATATCAGAATCAAACCCTGAAACCTCTGGTTTGGTAGTCCGGTATGGTAACAGTTATGCCAACGAAGTTTTCATTAATGAGGTCATCATTTAAACAATAAAAATAGCCTATGTTCACGCTTGAGTTTCAAAGTATCCTGTATTAAAATTTAATCTTCGATCCTTTCTTTCATGCATGTTAGTAGAAGATGGAAGTGCCAGGAAGTAGGGCTAGAGGCCAACCGAAGAAGACATGGATGGAGTGTGTGAATGAAAACATATGAGTGAAAGGAGTGAGTGTATAGACGACTACTGATAAAGAAGAGTAGAAGAGGAAAAATCGCTGTGCCGATCCCACCTAGTGGAATAAGGCAAGGAAGAAGAAGAATTTAACTAAGACGAGGTATCAAACAGACACACAGAGTTGCATATGTTTTTAAAATAAATATGTACCTATATTACGACATATTTTACGGCTGGTAAGCCCCATACTAAACCATGTCAAGTTTGTATGATGGTTGCTAACACAACTGATATACTACATATACATAAATACATATTTTACATAGATACATATTTAACACCCAGACCGACAGCCAACGAATTTAGTTCAGCACAAAGATGTTGGCCGTGCTGGGAATCGACCCGGAACCTTGTGATTTGCAGTCCGGCATGGTAACCATTACGCCAACGAGGTCGTCAAATAAATATATTAAATATGAGTATAGATGCATAAAATATTGATTCTTTTTCCGAGAAACAAGCTTGTGTTTGTTTTCCCAGATAGATATTCGTTTCACAAGCGGCCTGTCATCCCAATAGGTTTGTAACAGACATTGACATGCTTCCGACCAGTGAGAATTACTTTTCCTTTTGTTTCTCATAGATATTTCGGCTGGGTTATTCATTGAAAAAATGGGTAAGTAAACTTAAAACTTTAATCCTGTATTAAAGCTAGTTTAATATGGGATTACCAGTGGGGTAACCTTTGAGGCACATATAAAGGGCATCGAGTGTCATCTTAATTGTCATCTTAATCTCGTGTCACAATGTTTGTCCTCAATGGACTCCTAAACCACTTAACCGATTATAATAAAATTCGCACACCATGTGCAATTAAATCCAACTTGAGAGATAGGATAGTTTAAATCTCAAATTATAGTCGCAAGTTTAATTTATTGCTAATCATTGTCTGTTATTATTTGACAGTCACAATTATCTGTTTACTCCAAATGATTCTAACAGATGTCGATACCTTTCGACTGGGTTGAGTAAGTAATCAATAGATGGCGCTGCAATGGTAAATCTACGAACGTGTCATATAAGCTACACTATCTATTTTTCATACCCCTAAGTGAGGCAAAACAACGTTTGCCGGGTCAGCTAGTAAATTATATTTCAGGAGTTTTAGTAAACTTAAGAAAAAATCTTTTCGGACTTTCAATAGTAGCGCCTGTAGCTCAGCTAACTAAGGCGATCTGTTACGATCATCGAGGTTAAGCAACCGCTGATGCGGACAGCCTTTAGATAGGTGGTCATGCACATGACTGTCGCTTAAAATGTAGCATTTTTTCTGGGCGTTACCGTGGGTCAGATGACACGTTGAATTGTAGGTACAGGCTGTTAGTCTTAGTTAGTACAAACATTCGTTAACCCAAGTCAGAGGCCTTCGGGTGGCTTGAAAACTGTCGATACTTGAGTATGGCTAGTTTGCTCATACGAAGAAGAAGGCTTTAAATTTATTCTAATGATATGTATTCTATGTATGTTAGGGTTATCTGTGCCCACCCATTTGTGGATCGATTCTCAAAATTCTTTTTTTAATTGAAAGAGTATAGTTCTGAATTGGTCCCATTGTCACCAAAACTGGTTCTGATGATGGACTCCTAGGGAAATCGAAGAAAAACCTAAAAAGTTAGGTTATTTTTACGCATGTAGAGAGATTCACGCTCGTTTGGCTGTACTGATATTCATGAAATTTGAGAAGAAAATAGGTAAGACTATGTGTTAACACACACGCTACTTTTTATCCCGAAAATAAATACTATTCCCGTGGGATGCACCAAATAACATATAAATCTTTTTAACTTCTTCACGCTCGAACGGTTGTACTGACATTGATGAAATTTGGAATGAAGATAGGTTAGACTATGTGTTTACACATAGGCTACTTTTTATACCGAAAATAATTATTGTTCCCGTGGGATGCACCAAATAACACATGACACACTGATTTCGCTAAAATTTGATGTAGGGGGTAGACTAGACCTTGTATAACACGAAGGTTACTTTTTATCTTAAAAGTCATTGCTATTCCCGTGGGAAGCCCAAATAACTCGATAACCTATTTTACTTCTTCGCGCTCATACGGCAATACAGATTTCGCTCATAAAATTAACAGCCTGGCTAACAAAAGTAATCTGACGCGAACATCGAGGCTAAGCAACGGCCCATGCGGCCAGTCTTTGGATGGGTAACCATGCACAAGACCTCCATAAAAAAATGTGATATTTTCATCTGGACGTTACTGTGCTTCGGATAACACGTTAATTTGTTGGGCCTGGACCACTACTCTTAGTACAAGCAGGGGTCAAACTAAATCAGGGGCTTGAAAAACTCTCGACGCCAGAGCTTGGCCACTTGGGTCATACTTAGTGGAAGAAGAAACTGTAAAATTTGATATATTAAAAGACAAGACCCTCGAACGGATAAGGAAAATATTTACGCGCTCGCTTTGCTAGGAGTTATCCCGCTTCGTTCGAATTTCCCCCAGGATGTTCTGGGCTTATGACACTCCAAATATTATATAATTTGTGCTACTTTGGACTTCAAACGGTTCGAACAAATACGGTGAAAATTTTCGCGCTCGCTTCGATCGCGCATAGCTTCGCTCGCAATTGGTTCTAGTACGTTTTGACACAACAAACATTGTGTAATTTGTGCTACTTTGGACTTTATGCTCAAACGGTTGGAACAAATACGGTGAAAATTTTCGCGCTCGCTTTGCTCGCGCATAGCTCGCTTCGCTCGCCCTTGGTTCTAGTACGTTTTGACACAACAAACATTATGTAATTTGTGCTGCTTTGGACTTTTTTATGCTCAAACGGTTGGAACAAATACGGTGAAAATTTTCGCGCTCGCTTCGCTCGCGCATTGCTCGCTTCGCTCGCCCTTGGTTTTAATACGTTTTGACACAACAAACATTATGTAATTTGTGCTTCTTTGGACTTCTTTATGCTCAAACGGTTGGAACAAATACGGTGAAAATTTTCGCGCTCGCTTCGCTCGCGCATAGCTCACTTCGCTCGCCCTTGGTTCTAGTACGTTTTGACACAACAAACATTATGTAATTTGTGCTGCTTTGGACTTTTTTATGCTCAAACGGTTGGAACAAATACGGTGAAAATTTTTCGCGCTCGCTTCGCTCGCGCATAGCTCGCTTCGCTCGCCCTTGGTTCTAGTACGTTTTGACACAACAAACATTATGTAATTTGTGCTGCTTTGGACTTTTTTATGCTCAAACGGTTGGAACAAATACGGTGAAAATTTTCGCGCTCGCTTCGCTCGCGTATAGCTCGCTTCGCTCGCATCCAGCTCGGTTTGCTCCCAATTGGTTGCCTGCCTGACACACGCCAATTTTTTTTTTCGTGAAGTTTATTTGGCTCTCCATAGCTAAAACTTAAACAAAATATCATTACCAACCACTAAAAATGTAAAAATAAAATTGTTTTAAAAAACAAACAACCGACTTCAAAAACACAACTAAAAAGGGAAAAATAATTTTAAGCCTAAATCAAATCAAGACTATATAAATAGAATAGGAGAGTTTATTTCATGTACTTATAAAAAACTATTTGCAATTTTTAGTAATCCTGTATTCTTGAAGTCGGTGCCATCTAATAAGAACAAATTAATGTTTGTTAAAAAAAACTATTTTCAATTGTCTTTCTTTGCTGGCACCGACTCCAAGAATACAGGATTAGTAATAATTGCAAATAGTTTTTTATAAGTACATGAAATAAACTCTCCTATTCTATTTATATAGTCTTGTTTTGATTTAGGCTTAAAATTATTTTTCCCTTTTTAGTTGTGTTTTTGAAGTCGGTTGTTTGTTTTTTAAAACAATTTTATTAACACTTAATTAGATATAAATAATATTGAAGACACTCAAAGATAAAGGCTTTAAATTTATTTAATGATATGTATGTCAGGTTTATCTATGCCCACGGTGTTAACCACTTATGAACAGTAACAAAACGCTCCCTTTGTACTCCAAGGTCTAGCTATATAAAAACATGCATCACGATAGGTTCAACCAATCAGAAACTTTCTTCTTTTTAACCCTAGTGGAAGAAGATATAAATAATATTGAAGACACTCAAAGATAATTTTACGAACTCATAGTTATATAAACTACTAGCTGCTCCCGTGGTGTTACCCACGTTTAGATTGAATAAGTTAATCCGTGATAAAAAAGCTTATGTGTTGCTAAGGTCTAACCTATCTTCGTAGTAATTCTCATCAAACTCGGTCCAGTCATTGGAGCGTGAAGACGTATAAAATAGATTTTGAAGTTATTTGAGTACAATTGTTGTCGGGATGAAAAGTAATTTTTGTGTTAATCCAAGGTCTAACCTATCTGCGCACCAAATTACATCAAAATCGATTCAGCCGTTTGAGCGTGAAGAAGTAACAAACATACACACTTATACACAAACTTTCGCATTTAATTATAATAATAATATGAAATAAAATTTGACTGTTTATTATTCTAGGGTCAGATCTATCATCATACCAAGTGTTATCGTAACCGGTTCAGCTAATTCAACGTGAAGAAGTAACGAACATACAAATAAACTTTTGTATTCGTAATTTTAATAGAATTTAAATAAAATACCAACTCCAAAAACCTATTTATTTACTGAATATCAAAAGCGAATTCCAACCAATTTCACTGTTGACCAAATACGTTTTCTAAGAGATTCAGATTTAAGAACCGCAAAAATATTATTTGAGACAGAAATATTACAAAACAAGATTTAAATTGGCATCTGAGTTCTCGTAAAACTGACAAGGTATTAAAATCAATGTAGGTGGCGATGACTAGTAGAACGAATTATGAGCAATGTACCTATGGTCCTTCTGGCCAATGTACCTAATAGATCACATTTGAAAATTTATCTTAATAAAAAAAATTGCTTTTGTAACTTAAACATAAAATATTATTGGAACGAAGTTCATGATAGCGCGTTGTGAAAGGGCTACACGGAAAAAATCTTACGAAAAATTGACACGACACTTTTTGCTATAGTAAGCTATAATTATTGTAAACTGCGCGGCGTGCTCATGTTTCTTTCTATAAGAAAGAGAGAGAGCTCTCTCTCTCTCTCTCTCTCTCTTATAGAAAGCAAGCCAGATATTTTCATTTCTGCGCACGGTATGGCATCGTCGCATCTCAAAAACTATAACTAAACAAAAACATATATTTTAACAAAAAAAAAAGTATTACAATTCTTTCACTAATTAATCGAAAGACCTTCGTTCCATCCAGGTGTCCCTTGACACCCAGTTTTTATTTAAATCTTTACCACTTTTATTTACCTGTGATAACAGAAAAAATCTCGGGGAAAAAACATGGTATAAGTATGGCTATGCCAAATTGGCACAACTGAAATACAACAAACATAACGCCGTTGCAAGCCAATTTCGACTTTAAAATATTCGTAATAAAGATGTGTCAATGTATATGTCTATTCTAACGACATTTAGTTTGAGCAACCTTGTGCCTTTGGGTCATGAGGCAGCCTCTCGCCCGACTAAGTTGTCATCGCTTCAATTTCTAAAACTATATAATTAGCCAAGTGCGAGTTGGACTCGCGCATGAAAGGTTCCGTACCATTGTTGTATAGGAGCCCCCCATGAATGTTAAATTTAATTAAATTATTTAAGAAAGCTGCACAGGGGCTTACAAAATTCAACCTAATTTAAATACAGTCCATTGGGATAGAATTTGACAATTTGACAACCAGAGTTGTGACATGATCACATTAAAATAGTTTAAGTATTTATGTATTAGACTATGAAATTTGTACCCTCGTACGTTTGTTGTTTGAGAGTCCCCCTCCAATATATATTTTATTTAAATTTAATAATTTTATTTGATAGCTAATATACATTTACATTTTTTGTGAAAATTTTATGTGTCTAGCAGCTACCGTTATTGATATATAAAAAAATACGAAAAAAACAGTTTATTAACATAAACATAAAAACATAAAAATAACTTTATTCAAGAAAAGAATTTACAATATTAGTAAGTAGGAACTAGACTTAGTACTAAATATCGATGCTTGTTTGAACTGCCACCAAACCCGAACTGAGTAACAATACTCGTATATCGGGATTATGGTAGCTTCCCAAACAAGCAGTATCAAATAAGATACTTTATTTTTGTTTATATTAGTTTGAGGCGAAGCTCTTACAATTTCATGTTCCTACTTAAGATTACGACATTCAGTTAGGTTCTAGAAAGGACCTGCTCTTGAATGTCGATTAAACTATTTTAATATGTATATGTATACTTATTGTGGCCAGAGCCGAACTACGTAACTAGGTCAAATATGCCAAAATAATGATAAAGGTCTGTAAACAATGTTATACATCTAATAAATTGTGTGTGTGTGTATGTGTGTGTTTGCGTGCGTGTTTGTGTGTGTGTGTTGTGTGTGTGTATGTTCATTGTTATAGGGAAAGTGTACCTAAGTGTATATTGACTAGTGCAGTATGAGAATGATTAATAATGGGATGTTTCCTGTGTGTGTTTGTTACAGGTATTTGCAAACTTCCTTATGCTTTAAAAGTGGTCAGATAATAAATAAACTAGATCTTTTATAAATAAATAAAATTATTGTTTGAACCTCCCTTAATATTTCAATAATTTTTATTTTGTATTTGTTTTTGTAGCGGCATGGGAAATACATACCTTGTGAAAAAGGTTTCTGAGATACAAACCTGAGAGACAGACAAAAGATCGGAGGCTTAGTAATAGGGTCCCGTTATCACCTTTAAAAAAATGAATTGCTAAACATGGCAATGACATACTGAAAAGATCAAAATTCTATTATTATGTCTTGAATGTACCTAATTTGACAACTGAAAAGTATCTCATTAAAGATCCCGGCTGTGATCTGAATAGCAAAACCTTTGAGGATAAAAAGTAACAACAGCTAATTCGCTACATCTAATCTCTTTTTTCTTTAATCATTACCGTAGGGAATTGAAGTTAAAGTAAAATAAAGCTTGGGATTAAATTAAATTAAGGCTAAAGAAACTGAGTAGAAAATTTTTCCGAAAAATTCAATCCTTTGGAAAAACAGTGCGATCTAAATCCGATTTTGATACTTAACACCTTTATTTAAAGTTAATATTACATTGCATTATTTTTTTTTCTTTCACTTTAAATAGTTCAGCGCTTGACCACAATTCACCTGATGGTAAGTGACATTGAGGTCTACGGTGAAACGCGCTTACCTAGAAGGAACCGGTTCACTCTCGCCTTGAAAATCGCTGGATTATAGTCATTGGGGAACAGGGAATTCGGAGTATTATTCCATTTCCAAAAGAAATGCGCATATAAATAATTACCTAATGGGTTCAAATTGTTACTCATTTTTGCTCATGTTATGAGAAAAATAAAATGACAATAAAAGAAAACTTAATTTAACATAGGGGACATATACAAAGTGTACTCGACTTAATAGAGGTATTAGGAAATGTGCTAATGGACACTTTCTTCGAGACTTTACGTGATTATTAGTTTGTGTTAAAGTAATACTATTTAGTAACTTAGTAGGCTAGATTAAAGTTTCATTAAGGGATAACCTCGCGCATTCCCTTGAAAAAATATCACCAACAGCTTTATATTTAACCTTTTTTTAGAACTATTACAATAAAAGTAGGTTGATTAGAGTGTTTCCAGTTGGTTTAAGCAGTCTTCATCTAAAATGCACAGTCATCCGTACGTGACTCACGGTCTCACGTGCAAACGACCTTTTTTTATTGGAGTCACTATTTTTTAGACCTATGAAATTACGGCAGATTTAGCAAAAAACAATTGGTAGATAGATAACTCAATATTGTAAATTATAATAATAAACAGAACATAGAAAACCATGGCAGCTTTATTGCGATCATATATGAATTATTGGTTACCATGCCGGACTGCCACCAGAAGGTTCCGGGTTCGATTCCCGGCACGGCCAACATCTTTTTGCTGAAGTAAATTTGTTGGCTGTCGGTCTGGGTGTTAAATATGTATCTATATGTAATATGTATGTATGTATAAGTAGTATATCAGTTGTGTTAGCAACCATAATACAAAAAAGAAATGGTTCAGTATGGAGGTAACCAGCCGTGTGTAAAATGTGTCCATAATATATTAATAAAAAAAAATGAAAATGAATTGAGATGACTTATAGCAAGTTTGCAGGTTAACTAAATTACATACATACGAGTATGTATTGCTTCATAAGTATAAGCATAAGCATGGGATGGGACTCGGGGCCTTCTCTCACTAGGAGAAAGATAAAGGCCGTAATCCACCACGCTGGCAAGTGCGGGTTAGCGGATGACACACGTCTTCGGATATTGTGGTCCTCAGACATGTCAGATTCCTCACGATGTCTTCCTTCACCTTAAAGAGAGTGCAAATCCACACATAACTTGAAAAACAAGTGAAGGAACAGTACAGGTGTATGGCTGGGATCGACCCAGGGGCCGTCTGATTGCAAAGCAGACGTTATTCAACGTCCCACACTCGCTTTTTACGGTTACATAAACGTATACATAATACTCTTCTTATTGTAATCATACGAAATAACCTGACACCTACGCAATATAATAGTAGGTATTCCGAGCATGATATAACGGGAAAAGGTCAAGGTCCGTAAAATAGTAGAAAGACCTTTCAATCATTCATGAGAGCGTCGTACTGTGTAAATGGTTGCGCGAAGTTATCTTTCCATTACTTGTAGATGATTTTACGATACATCGTATTTTTTAAGCTTATATTTAACTTGCACCGTATATTATTGGAGTCACTAGCAAAGTCTCTGATTAAAGTCATTATAAAAATGCACACTCTAAGTTGATATACAAAGGAAAACAAATGGATAAATACTTATTTTCACCATATTATCTGTGGTAGTTTTTCCATGGAAGATATTCGAGACGTTGCCTCTTATTAAGTATACATTTCGTACCAAAGTTGTTTGATACATTTTTTTTTGTTTGACGTAAATAGGCTCCGAAACTACTGGACCAATTTAAAAAAAAGTTCACCGTTGTGAAGCTAAATTGTTCCTGAGTAACATAAGCTACATTTTGTTTGTCTTTGCAACTGAAATTATTTTATAGCCCGTGCGAAGCCAGGACGCTTTGCTAGTTAATAAATAAGATTATAAGGAATAAAGCAAACAATTTAAGACTTTGACTAAGAAATTAAATTAAACTAACTTTTTGGCTACAACTATCTCAGTCAAACAATTTCTCAACAATTCACTACAATCCATGAAGATCACACTTGTAGAAATTTGCTACAATCTTAAACTCTGACTTTGGAAACTTCTTGAAATGTTTTAATTAACCAAACATTTTCAAGATAATGAGAATTGAGTGTGTTCCCGAGCACCGATTTATTACAAACTCCTTTAATTACGCTAAAAGCTTGAGATATTACAATTAATTATACTAAATGTTTAGCGTTTCTCCATTTATTTTGGCCGATTCGACCATGTTTAATTTTAGAATTTGATGAAATATTTTTGTTTTGATATTTGAGTTATCTATAAAATAAACATAAGTCGGATTTTCTTTCCTGCCGCTATATCTCCAGAACGCACGAACGAAGATTTCCATGGATTTCCATTCCATTGCATTCGTTGGAAAGCCAACGAATGCAAACCTTCTTGGGCTCCGTGAGGTTTGTAGCAAACAAAATTAAGGGAAAATTCGATTCGCACAAAAGAATCGACCTACACGCGGTTGGAGCTGCGGGCAACAGCAAGTTTTTAATAAAATTTATAAGTTTTTATACATAATCAAACCTGTTACTTAAGTTTAGGAATAAGGAATATTTATTATCAATATTACTAACCATTTTTAAACACAAATAGGTATTTTGAAGGATGTTTCTACTTAACCATAATGAAAAAAAATAAAGTTAAGTACTAACGAAGTTTCTAACTTAAGGTTTTAATGATATCTCATATGTTTGCATGCTATGTGTACTTTTTAACTAAGCACGAGCAAGAATGTTTGCAACTTTTTTTATTTTTGTTTTTGTAAAATAAACAGTATTTTTGAATGACTCAATTCGGACCCCAAAAGTATAACAGCTGATATTTTTCCATTTATAAACATTACTATTCTTCCTTGCCTTATCCCAGTAGGTGGGGTCGGCACAGCAAATTTTCTTCTTCCACTCTCCTCTATCAGCCGTCGTCTCTACACTCACTCCTTTCACTCTCATGTCCTCATTCACACACTCCATCCATGTCTTCTTCTTCTTCTTTCCCTTCTTATAAACATTACTATTATATTTGTTTAATATTCTTATAACGATCTTTTTTATAGACCAGTTTTGTTGCATTTACTGTCTCATTAATTTTTTGCACCTCTTCTTCATATTACCCTACTCCACAACACAATTAGTCAAATAACACAAAAGCAATAAAAACCAAAATCATTAAAGGTAAATAAAACCAGTTACAACTTGCAATTGTCTAGGTAACATTGGAGTTCATTCAACGTACTGTACAGAGCTATAATCAACAACGAAAATATAAATACGGAGACATACGCATGCATGGGCAACAACTGTTATATACAGATTTATCGTTATTGATCATTAAAAATTATAATTATTACTGAAAAAAATAAACAAATATTTAACCGTTGAAAGACAGAAAGAAAGAAAAAAAAGTTTATTGTGACAAATGAATCAACACAAAACAAAATAATATAATAAATAAAATTGGACACATAATAAACTTTAATTTGTCACAACACAGCCTCAACTCAGCATTATGCTGGTTGAAAGAAAAACTAATTAAATATTAAATAAAAAAAAATAATGATCAAAAGAACTTACATATGTACGTAAGTGTAGTTCGAACAGAACTATGCGAATGGCTTCAAAAAATTAAGTTTTAAGGCTCTAAACAGAATGAAGATTATTTGAAGCTTTTCAGATATAGGTCACAATATTTGAAATTTGAATTTAATAAACTAATTAAACTTATGAATCAGAGACAAAGGTATTCCATAAAAAAAATATGATTTGTCTTAAAATATGTAGACAAGTGAATACGTATTTAATGCGATTACTAAAAGTTGTATCGAACATGTGTTGGTCTAAATGAACTTCGGCCCTTTTGAAAGTTTTGCGTTGTTAATAACCCTGTAACTACGAAATAAATATTCTAGAAATGTAGATAAAGTCACTCACGAACAAGACTTGATGACATCCAAGGACAAACAGATTATTACTGCACCGCTGCAAGCCAAGCAAGCCGTGCGTTTGTGGTTAGTCTGTCGTTTCGGTATACTACAGTATAGTGTATACATATATGTATGTACTCATATATAGCCAATGTCACATTTTTACAATAGACAATGAAATGGAATAATGTATGACTATTTTAAAATTACATTTAATTTTTTAAAATCTAATCTTAAATTAATTAAATTAAAAGTATATCCAATCTAAAAAACCAGTGCCAGTGGGAAGAGTACGAAGGAAGAGCCGAGCCGAGTTGCCTCTTTGTATAGCAACGCTAATTCACTTTGAAAAGTAGAGGCCGGCATTTTGGTCACGAGCAGCGTCGACCAAGCGCTTCTTTAAATCATTGAATAAAGATTTTGCTAAATGTAAGGTTAAATTAAATTGAACAAATATTAAAGAACGATTTTTGTTATCATACTCGTAGTTTGAGATTTTTGAATATTATATTATCTTCCAAGCTAAGATTACCTTTTTCAAATAAATGGTAGTTCTGTTCTAATTAGAGGTTAGACAACGATCGATACGGACAGTCTTTGGATGGGTGACCATGCACAAGATTGTGTTTTAAAAAGTGGCATTTTCATCTTTGCGCTACCGTGGGTCAGATGACACAAAAGTCCCAGCTGTTAGTCATAGTACAAACTGTCGTTAAACCAAGTCATAAGCTTCGGGTGGTTAATAAACTCTCGAATTGCTTTGTTTGAATGTATTTTCAGAGAGAGCCGTATGTCTACAACGAGCTAAAGAAAAATAGGGTCACGGACAGTCAAAATTGTGTCAATGCTTGTCATTCTGATTTATTAACAATGTGTGGATGAATTGTTATAAGAGTCAACGTACCCGTATTTCCCGGTTTCTTTTTGGTAAGCGCGCTTCAACGTAGATCTCAAAGTCACTTACCATCAGGTGAATTGTGGTCAAGCACTAACCTATTTAGAGTAAAATAATAATTATTATTATCTAACATTTATTCACAATTATAGATTTACCTTATTTTGACTTTTCAAATCTTGATCCTTTTTTTTGTAAACCTACGACGACCTAGTTGGCTTAATGGTTACCATGTGAGACTGTCTGTGCTGGGTTCAATTCCCGGCAAGGCCAACATGTTTGTGATGTACTAAACTTGTTGGTTGTCGGTCTGGGTGTGTATCGATAAAAAAAGTATTTATGTTTGTATATGTAGTATATCAGTTGAGATAGCAACTATAATACAAACTAGAAATGGTTTAGTGTAGGGCTAAGCAGCCGTGTGTGAAATGTGTCAAAAAAAACAACGTCAGTCACATGCGAATTTTCGAATTAACATTTGAAGTTCGGGAGCCGTTTAGTAGTCTCCGAATTATTAACGCTCTCAGTTGTGGCCAAAACTTGTTTTATGAGACGCGATCGGTTGGTGTGAACAACGCTCGTTTTAAAAGTTGTTTTTGGCAAAAGGTTAAATTTAATTGAACAGATATTAAAGAGTGATTTTTGTTATCATAGTTTGTGATGATTTGTTTAACATTTTTGTTTTACAAAACAGTTTTATGCGTCCAAATAGTGAAGTGCAGTGCAATCCATAAGTCGACAAGGTGAATAAGTTAAAATACACTAAATTGCATATATTACTGTGCATAAATTAATCCGTATTATCTGAAACAATTCTTTGTATTGTTTCAACTATTTTTAAATATCTATTACTTCATTTTCTAAACTTGTACTCAGTTAATATAACGTAAGTTTTAGAATCACATATGTATTTAATTACATTATTAGCGCTAATCGTTAATATAAAATAATTAGCCAAGAATCCATGTATATACAAAAATGAAAAAGAACACGTTAAAGTCTATGTGAGCCCCCTTTAAATATTAAAATTTTAGTAATCGTTTTTTGTAAATACATAATTAAATATTTTGTAAATATTTAGAGGGGTTACCAATGTTGTAAAAAAGCCTAATATCTTCATTTTTGCCTTTTTTATTTCATATAAGTTAAGTGGCTGAACTCTGGTGTCGAGAATTTTAAGCTACCTATTACATAAAGGTTTATGACCTACTTAGCTATGATCTTTTTTGCAGATAAGTCTATCAGCAAAAAAGATCACGCTTAGTGGGGCAAACAGTTAAACATAATAACGCAACTACGAAAGCTCTTTGCTCCAAAAACTACCATTTATTCTAATCAGTTCTGCAAATAAGAGGAATATAACTATAAATACTGGTGTTTAAGAGCACAAATAGTCCTAACTATGAAACCCTTTCTTGTCATCTCTAATCCTCTACACAGAAAGCTTTTTTAGCCCCATTAACCCTCTACAGGGTTTGATGGCCCTTGTAAGTGGACGCAGTTAGGCTAGCGCTACACTTGGCGGAAACTACGTCGCGTAAGATCCGCGACGAAACTTTTATACATCGTACCAGGGATCAGAATACTAGAGAGAATTACTGATGCTCATACAATAAAGCGTGGCGCGGAAGTTTGCCATAATACCGATGAAACCTAGACGGGGCTGGAAATCGAGAATGCAGCCAAGCTGTCGCCAAATTCCGAAACGCGCTGCAGTCGCAATGATATGACGTTAGTATAAATACGAATAGATGACGCTACGTGTATCGAATGATACATTTAGTACGATTTTCAACAAGAGGTTGAGCGTCTATTATATTTATTAGTCCGTTAAATAACAAATATCGGACACACTAAGCGGAAGATCGGTCGCTCTCTGCGTCTGCACCGTCCTCCACACGGCAATCGTTCGTCGGCGTAAGTACCGCATTGTATGTATTTGTATGCATCGCGCTATATTCGGCGGAAAAATCTTGGTGACTACAGTCGAAATATATGTTGGTAGTCGACCAATAATCTGTCACTGAATTTTCAGTGTGGCTGCAACGTCAGGATTTCCGTCAAGTGTGGCGATGACCTTAAAAACTACAAAAACATCATTGTTCTCTTTGGCGTAGTTGATGCTTACTCGACAAGTGAAGTCAGGAAGGAAAATTAGTAAAAATTTAAATCGAAATTAGTAGATATTAGTGATCATATTTGATTTCTATTTGTTCTAATTTTAACTCGTTTGATTCAACGTTTAATATTTTATAACCATGGTAACGTTAGGGCATTAGAGAATGCCATGCAAATTAATCATTAATTACAAATGAAGCAATCAATTGTGATGATAAAATTATTAATTGCATAAAATGTTGTTCCTCAAAAAATGGATATGTGACTTAATCTGACCTAGCAGATGACATTCTATCTAAAAATTAGTAGTTTAAAAAAGTTATTGACCAGAATAATTTTATTTCTTTAAACCTTCCATTTAATCCTACAAATATTTTAATATCAAATTTAGCTATATACCAGTCCAGTTTTAGCTTTAAGACTGGCTACGACATACAATGATCAACGATTCATATCTATTTATTGTAGTAAAATAGTTAGTATATTAAAAACTTATTTACTACATCTATACCAATATTTAAAAAGGAAAAGTTTGATTTTTTGCTTGTTTGACGCGAATAGACTCCGAAACTACAGGAACAGTTTGTAAAATTCTTTCACCATTGGGTTCACCTACATTATTCCAGAGTAACATAGGCTATAATATTTTGTTTCTCTTTGCAACTTAGATTATTTGATAGCCCGTGCGAAACCGGGCCGATCTGCTACTTATTTATATACAGGGAAATACGTGTTAAACATCGTTTTTTACGAATACAAAAAGTTCATTCCCAGATACAAATCACAATTGACTATAATAACAGGTGTAGTCGCATTTTATTGCCCATAATTATGCCATTGATTTGTTTATTATATACCTACAAAATTACAAGCGTAAACAATGCTTACTGAGGCGTTGACCTTCCAGTGTTGCATTGTTAAATGAGTAAAAACATACATATTATGTTTATATTATTTTCATTCTTCTTTCAATTTCAAAGACAAAATTGTAATACAATTACTGTTTGAATTATTTATAATATAGTCAATATACAGGGCTACGGGCAAACACAGAACCCTTAAGGACGATTTCATAGAAACAAATTCTAAACAAACACCTTTTTATTATCATTTGGACACATTTCACACACGGTTGGTTAGCCCCATACTAAACCATTTCTAGTTTGGTTTATGGTTGCTATCACAACTGATATACTACACATACATACATATTTTATATAGATACATATTTAGCCGACAGCCAACAAATTTAGTTCAGCACAAAGATGTTGGCCGTGCTGGGAATCTAACCAAGAACCTTACTTATTGGCAGTCCGGCATGGTAACCATTACGCCAAGAAGGTTGTCATACAGACATTGAAGAGTGACTATTGGAAAATCGACCACGTTGGCGTAAAGGTTACCATGTCAATCAGAAGGTTCCGGGTTTGATTCCCGGCCCGGCTGACATCTTTGTGCTTAACTAAATTTGGGTCTGGGTGTTGAATTTGTATCTATATATAATATGTATGTTTGTATGTATATGTAGTATATTAGTTGTGTTAGCAACAATGGTACGAACTAGAAATGGTTCAGTATGGGGCTAACCAGCCTTGTGTGAAATGTCTCCTAATATTTATATTAATTTATTTTTATTTAAAAGTAAATAGGCCGCGCGTCCGCTTTCGAAATTGGTATTTTGCCTACCTATGAGTATAATATTGTATATGGAGATAAAAAAAAATTCCGTGCATTTCCAGAAGTCCTAGAACAAAAGTTGTTTGTTCATCCGTAATAAAGGTTTTGCATTAGCTACTAGTTGCTCTGTTCATTAACATTAATATCGAATTACTATGCTATAACAGTTATAAATTAGATCATTAAAACTAACCTAATGAGTTTCTGTCCATATAACAATATACCACCTGCACATAAACACATGATTGTTGGGACTATTTAATCATGATTTATGATCATCATTTTATTTAATATCTTTATTTTAAAGACGAGTTCAAAATACGCTCATAGATATTTTTTTTTATCCTTGATAGGTTAGCGTTTGACTGCAGCTAGCTGCAGTCTACGGTGTGGCTCGCTTACCCATAAGATACCTATTAACTCTACTTTTAAGGCCCCCGGATGATACCTCTTAGGAAACACAGACTCAGGTAGTGAGTTCCAAAGCTTCGCAGTCCTAACAATAAAGGTCGACGCAAAGCGTTTTGTACGAAAGTTCGGAACTTCAACTCTGTATCAGTGTCTCTTCACTGTCTCTCTGCTCGTTCTGTAGTAGAACGGAGATGGTGGAATCAAATTATGAAGTTCCATAGCACACTCCCCGAAATGTAACCGATAAAAAACCGACAAACTAGCAACCTTGCGTCGGTGCTCCAGGCTCTGAAGCTTCGCCTTCGCAACGCAAGAATTGCCAATGAGCTTCTTAGCTGGTCTCTCAATGGACTTAAGTGCTTCTAGTTGATATACTCGTATAGTGGGTAGTTCCGAAATTGAATTCTATCACAACAACATTTTTTTTTTCAAATATAAATCAAACTCGACGTGTCCTTATCCTGTTTGTTGCATTCATATTTTAAAAATCCTTATTTTTGTCTTAGTTGCTGGCTTTCTGCATTTTTTTTTGTAAAAATTTAGTCTAATATTTTCAAGTTACTGAGGCACCTAAAAATTTAAACAATTGTTGTGGTAGATTATACTTACTTGCTGAGTTATAATATGCATTTGAAAATGTTGTGTTAGATTTAAACATCTTAATATATATAAATCTCGTGTCACAATGTTTGTCCTCAATGGACTCCTAAACCACTTAACCTATAATAATAAAATTCGCAAACCACGTACAATTTGATCGAACTTGAGAGCTAGGATAGTTTAAATCTCAAATTATTGTCGCAATTTTAATTTATTGCTAATTATTGTCTGTTATTATTTGACAGTCACAATTATCTGTTAACTCCAAATGATTCTAACAGATGTCGATACCTTTCGACTGTGTTGAGTAAGTAATCAATAGATGGCGCTGCTATGGTAAATCTACGAACGTGCCATATAAGCTACACTATCTATTTTTCATACCCCTAAGTGAGGCAAAACAACGTTTGCCGGGTCAGCTAGTAATTAATAAGGAGAAGAATTGTGGTACATTTATTCAACTTTATTGTACGTTCCGTGAGTACGGATAGTACATAAATATATCAGTTGTTGTCTGCACTCGCGTCTTTCATTACCTCACAACAGCCGGTATCTTAACAATAAGATTAGGCCTTATTCACATGTAAGTATGTATTTGTTTTAATCCCTGTGCTTTGTTACCATCTCACAGTTTCCACTTAATTCAGTTTTTTTTAACAAAATCGTCTGCTTTATAAGTCTTTTTTAGTCTAGGTTATAAGTTCCTTCTTCAACAAATCTCAGCCAATTTGTTGCAAAGTTTTAATCGTTAAGAAGTCTCAAACATGTAAAACGTATTCTTTAAAATTTTTTTTGCTGTTGTACTTGAGTATTAGAGTAAAGTGATAAATAATAATGCATAACTACTGAAGGTGTTCTTCAAGTGATGTGGCTTTTATTATATGATGGCAAGAACGTTGTAATCGCTTTGCAATTGACGAATTGAACCTGACTGACTTCAATTTACTAACACTTGTGGAGTAGCAATTTTGGAATAAAAACAATTGCGCATCATGACATTGACCTACCCGTTCGAAGATCAGAAAGTCAGGAAGTTAGAAATCTAGTTCTATAGGAACTAAGTGTAGATAATATCTTTGAGATTAGACTCTAGAACGTGAGTTCTAGTTTCTAGAACTATCTAGAACTAGAATTTCAAAGGAACACAGATCATTCCTGTTAAATGTATTTCATAAATTACTAACAGTCTTGAGTCGATTCAGCAAAATAAAGCAAAGAATAACTGAAATGGCATTCACTTCCAATCGATCGATGCAATAAAACTAATGACTACCAATAAATTTATATATAGCTAACAATATGTAATGATGATCTTTTAAGGGTTCCGTAGAAAAAGTACAAAGAATCCTTAGAGTTTCGCTTGGTCTGTCCGTCCGTCTATATCTATCCTTACTCTTGACTCTTTTTAAGCATTTTTGACTCCATTTTATAGCTACATTTGGACATTCTCTATACACTCAGAGAATATTTGAAAATACAAACTTTTAAAATAGATTATAAAATTAAAATTAAATTTGTATTCAGGGAACCCATACAACAATGGTACGGAACCCCTGATGCGCGAGCCCGACTACCACTTGCCCAATTATTTATATTTATTTTTACGTTACTGATAATGAAACCCTAAATTTACTAAAATACATAAATAGTTACTGATACAAAAATAAGAGCTATACTTGTATATATGTATTATGCTTTTATTACATATATCTAAAATAATGACCTGGAAACTTTGGACCCTGAACAATCATAATTATGTCCCTCGGGTGCCTTAAACTAACCAGGCAGAGTTTCATCAAAATTTCAAGCTTAAGCTCAAGGTCTCTTGGCCATTACTACTACAATCTCTACCTATAGTGAGATTAACTTGTCAACCTCAACTCATTCGTATTAATTGACTTAAGATAGGTGCTTTGTAAGTTAGTTTAGTTATTTTCCTGTTTCTTTGTTTAAATATTTTAACTGATTTTGGCTTTTCGTCAAAAATCAACTTATTGATAGGATCATCTAGTTATATCTAGACAAAAAACTTCTATGGGTAACGTTAGTACATTTAGACCAAAATAAACCTAAAAAAAAACTAAAAAAAAATGCAAAATAGAAACAACCACACAATACAAAAAGTTCGATTACCCGCTACTGAAAGTATGACAGCTCATATTTTTAATTTCACAAGTGTCTTAATTCCACAAGGTTGCCTGGAAGAAATCGCTACAGGCAATAAGCTAGCTAGTTTTACGACTTTCTTACCCTTTATTTATGTATTAATTATCGCTGTATTTTATTTCTTGGGTGTGAAATAAGGAGTGTATGTACTGATACTGATAAAGACAATAGTCTTTACAAATGCACTAGCTGACCTGGCAAACGTTGTTTTGTGTCTAAGTGAGGCCACTTAGGGGGATGAAAAATAGATAGTGTAGCTTATATGACACGTTCGTAGATTTACCATCTATTGATTACTTACTCAACCCAGTCGAAAGGTATCGACATCTGTTACAATCATTTGTTGGCAAAAAATTAAAATTGCGACTATAATTTGAGATTTATACTATCCTATCTCTCAAGTTGGATCGAACATGGTGTGCGAATTTTATTATAATCGGTTAAGTAAGTGGTTTAGGAGTCCATTGAGGACAAACATTGTGACACGAGATTTATATATATTAAGAAGAAAGATAGCTTCAGATGTAGTATTTGAAGCACGATTTAGAGGTTTTTTGTTATGTACTAAAGCATCCATGTATAAAGCGTACAATACTTTTCTGACGTGATCTTTTTCGTCAAACGACAAATTGGTTAATCAACAGCGCAGCCAAAAGCTGTAGGGGTCCATGTATTACCGATAAAGGTTATTAAAATAATAGATTTGTCTGTCTTTGAATCAATTGTGTAGGCGAGTAAACCGACTGTTATCAAGGGCGATTATATGTTGTAGAACAATATTTTAGGCACTCAATTGGTACAGACTAAAAATGGTTTGTATGAGTATGGGGCTGATCAGTGTTTGAAATGTGTCCTAATATTTATTTAATTAATTTAATTACTGGTAAACTTCAATAAACACGCAAATAAACTGTCGATAAGCCAAACAACAGTCTAGTTTTTCCCAAAATCACCCTAACAGAAGAAACTAGTACTAAATTAAATTTTTTGTAGCGCCCCCTTTTTTTTTTTTTTTTTTTTTTTAACGTGAGGAAATGCATTTTCGCATGCCCACCACACCCGGGGAGGTGGGTGGGGTATGTCGGGCTCGATGCCAGAAGGGCATCACTACCGACTAAAACCTCACGATGGCCTCCTCACCGGAAAGGGCGGGGTGAGGTTCCGCTTCTCGCATTAACCCACCACCCCACCCTCCTTGGCTAGCCTGAGAGAGACTCCTCCTCAGGGGATGACTCCCCTTGCAGTGCACGTAGTGCACCGCAACCACCTCGGGGACCGTGAGTGCAATGGACGCCGGACAACCCCAGTCCGACGTCCTAGGTCCCCCGTGACGGGTCAGGTCTGTGGCCCCGTCACATGCCACTACGGCCGCAGAGAATAGGGAAAGTGGTAGTCTCCGGTTACCACTCCCTTCTCCCTGCGGCCCCACCGCGTCCGCCATCAACGGTGGCGACCCCGTCGAGGCCGCGGCAGGTAGGAAGAGCGGCGCACCGTAATACCGACACTTCTCTCCTGCCGCGGTCCCACACCTTCAGCTGCGGTGCCTCCCAAACCACACCACAGCCCGCCTCAGTTGCGAAACCCCCCCGAAACGAGGTTCCGCAACCTACTGGTGCCACTCCATCTAGAACTTGCGTACAGGGATTACAAGTCTAGGGAGTGGCCCGCCTCAGGGACCCTCTTCGCTTCACCGTGGGTGACCAGGCCACGGTTACTGAGCCCCCCCGCCTCGACAATGCGGGGCCCCACGGGGGGGTTGTAGCGCCCCCTAGAGAGTTGTTACTGTAAACCTATCTCAAATCGTGCACCAATCAGATCTGAACCCATTAATCAAATCTTTACCCCTCACTGCAAACCGTATCAGAATCAGTTTAATAGTTTTGGGGATAAATGGCAACATTGGTTTGCATAAACACATGCAAACATCCTCTTACCCCAAACACATATACCGACCTCGATTCCGTGGCGGGTAGAAAGTAAAAATAGAACGAGAGACCTACTAACGAATACTTTTAAGGCGAGAGTTAGGGCATAATTTTGATAATAAAGTTTTTTTCACTTTAAAGAACCACTCTTAAAAATTTGGATACTCATATTGGTACCAAACGGACTAATAAATAAGAAATAAAACTGGTTCAAAAATCAAAAATAATCATTATTGAATCGTTATGTTTCACATTGATAAGTCTGTTTAATAGGCTTGCGCTTGACCACAACTCACCTGATGTTAAGTGGCATTGCAGTCTAAGATGAAGCGCGCTTGCCTAGAAGATACCGGTTTACTCTCGCCTTGAAGACAGTGAGGTTGTAGTTCAGTGGGAACAGGGATTCCAGCAAGGAGTTCCACAGTTTGACCGTCTAAGCGAATAAACGTGGAAGCGAATCGCTTAGTACGTATTTTTTTTACGACATTTCCACTGTATATCGGTGCCTCCTAGAATCCTTTTGATTGGTACTTTTATAAATACATATTTTTAGATTGGTTTTTTTGACGGCCTTTAAGCTGTTTTTTCAGTTTACGATTTGTAGTGAAAAAACTGTTAAATTTAAAAAAGATTTACCATTATCTTCGCCATAATTGTAAATACATTTCGTATATTATCAAATTGCATTAGGTCTTGGTCGTCTGGAGACGGAGTTCACGACGCAAATTCCATTAATTAACTGGATCTAAATGACAATTTAAGGGCAATGTACTTAGTATTCCTACTTCTGTATTTCAAATTACTAAATTTGCATTTTGTTTGCATCAAACATTTTTTCCTTTCATTTTTGAATTTAAATATGTTTCTACTGGATTTTATGCTGTATTTTTCATTGAGTGTATGTAGAAGATAATTTTAATGGGTTCAAATATATCAATCTTCCGTCGGCCCGTCGGCTTGATCGTGGTTAAAACGATCTCGATAGTAAGTGTGTGTTTGGTATAGTATCCTCTTTAAATATTTGACTATCGGTCGTGGCCTCAATATTGGCCGATTCATAGTAATAGACTTTCTGTAATGGATAAGGAAGTGAATTTAAAATTGTAAGAATAATTTTGTCATTCTTTACAGATTTTATTTAAAGCTAGTCGACCGCATACCTACTCTTCTTCTTTCTTTTAAATAATATAATGTTTTTTATCCCTGTTCTACAATAAGCGTGAAGAAAAAGAAGGATCTTTTTCGAATGCTTCTTCTTCTTCGTATGAGCTAAGTGGCAAAGCTCTAGTATCAAGAGTTTTCAAGCCGCCCGAAGGCTTCTGACTTGGCTTAATGAATGCTTGTACTAAGACTAACAGCCGGCACCTACAATTTAACGTATCACTCAACCCAAGAAGATTCTAAATCAATAACGAAATGGTAAATTAGGTTTACATCTTAAAAACATAAGTAAATACTACAATTTATAACGATAAGCACTATTGTGTCTTTCTGTTTTCCTGAGAAATATCATTTGGCTTTTTCAAGCTAAGAGTGAACAGATATTTTTTTTCTAATTAACGTGATACATCTTTGGCCACAACTTCACTTACCACCAGGTGAGTTGGTGGCCAATCTATCAATTTATACTAATAAGCGTATTCTAGTACTATTCTTCCTATATGTAAAATATGTATGTATGTATATTTAGTATATCAGTAGTGTTAGCTACCATAACACAAACTAGAATAGAGGGCGTTCGTCCAGGTAAAAGATAAGCAACCCTACGGCTGCACGTTCTATATGTTCTATACTTCAACTCAGGATATATATCTTGATGTTGCAAAAATTTATAAATATATTTAAAAAATATTCTGTCCAGGATATTTTATTATTTTAGGCAACCCAATTTTAATATATTTTCTAATATACTAATTTTATTATGAAATTAATTTTATTCAATTATCACGTCGGTGAAGGTCGATAAAGGCTCGGATCTTAGACCAGAAATGGTTCAGTATCGGGTTAACCAGCCGTGTGTGAAATGTGTAAAAAAATGTATGCTAGAAATAGTGATATCAATATCATGTCCAACACGTTTGACCCCAATCCCGTGTCGTGCATTGTGACTCAATTTGGCACATGAGGAAAAAATCACTCCCCAGAGAGTGCCTTCATATTGTCCCTTATTCACGAAAACGAGAAAGCTTGCGAAATTGCAACGAATAAGAGTGTCCTGAAAACTTTTGCTACAACTTCAAAAGCAAGACCGTATTGTGTTGCTAATATTATATCAACATATTGTTTCAAAATGCTCGAGTTGATTGTTACATCAAAAGAAAGAATATTATTATATTGAAAGAATCTGCGACAAGAAACGAAGTGTCGTTTGGCTAAATTTGAATTGGTTTTTAGGGTTACATTATCAAATAGTACAATCGGGACCCTATTACTGAGACACCGCTAACAGTCCGTCTGCTTACCACTAGGCTGTAACTCACTAGCCGTTCTAGATAGATAGAACAAATTTTCACTAATAATGTATTTGAAAGAAAGAAGAAAGAAAATTATTTATTGTGACAAATTAATACAATATGACAATATGGATTCACAAGACAAGATATAATATTTTAAATAGTACACATAATAAACTTTAATTTGTCACAACTCAGCATAATGCTGGTTGCTGGAGCAACCAACGCTGGTCTTCCGTTGAGGCTGGCTGTGACGTCACGCACGGTACACTAAGAAAGAGAACACGCAACGATATGAAGAAATAACAAAAAAAATGTTGTGTGTATCTAAAATATAATATTTTATGAAACGATGTTCGATTTCCACCTCCCGATATTCGATTCCTGCAAATGAGTTTAAGCTTTTGGTGAAGGAAGTAAGGGTTATTTCTAGTGCTAGTAACCAGCCTCAAGTTAACAAAATCTATCGCCAAAAATTTATAAGTGTGTTCCCGAAGCCTCTTTTAGTGTCAGTCATTGTTAGGCATGCTCCACTTTTGGCCAGAGTTTCACTAACTTGTGTGGTTATACGTTCAACTAGTCAAAAGACCAGCTGTAAGGAGTAAAATTAATACTAAAAACAGAATAAAATAATTATTGAAAAAAAGTTTGTTACCCGCCCTGGGTTACAAATTTTTTTTGCTGATTTTGGTACGGAAACCTTCGTGTGCGAGTCGAACTCGTACTTAACCGGTTCTTTATTCAAGTTCTGATTACTTTTGACCGACTTTTCTTCCGATTATTCAAATTCGCTCCAATGTCCTTCAAACAAGATGGTTTTTTTCTTCTTTGTACTCTTAGTAATAAATCCTTTTAATTTTAATTTCGAGTAGGTATGGGCGTCTCTTTCCTAACTTTTTTTTCTGATTGCTTTTGAAATTACTTTACCGGAGATGCTTAAGTGGTTTGAAATATTTACTTTAATTATTACAAGTGTAAATTAGAAAATATAAAACCTCTGAATCAACATTTTCTGGTGGCTGTCATCTTTTATTTTTAAATTTATCACAGTGCATGTGTTGCAACAATCAAGCCTTTGATTTGTTACTCATAGTCACTTTGTGTGTAATAGTTTTAAGTTTATTGTTTTAAAATATGTATAAGTTTATATTTATTGTTTTATATATGTATTGTATATGTGTATTGTATTTTATGGGCCTCTAGTTGCCTGAAATAAAGGAATAAAATAATAATAATAATAAATAAATAAATTATTTATTTGCTACAGAAACTTAATAATGATTAATAAATAATGAGGCAGTTGTGAATAAAATTGTCATCCGCTATTTTGTGTCTGCCCCCATATTTTATCTATTTTCATCAAACATAAATTAACGATGGGGGCTGCAACAAAATGGCGGTTGACAATTTCATTCACAACTACCACAATATGTGCATGAAATCAATCTATTTTGCAACCACACGTGGTTTGAGCAGACAAAACGGTGTATTTTCATTAAACATAGCTAATATACAGTGATCTAGAATAAACGGAAGAGTAACTCCATACAATTGCCGCTTAGAATTTGGATCCATCTATGCACACAATTATACTGCAATCCCAAAGAAACATACACACACAAAGCTCGCACGCGATTGGTCGTGGCCACACCATGTGATGTCATGCGGGCACGCGGTAGCTATTTTGCCCCGCCCACCGCGGTATTTGACGCGTGGATGGTGGAACCATTTTATCGGCCAAGCTACTATTCTATTTATTGTAGTTGGCTGCTAATATAATTATATTAACATGCATTATTTTCATGTACTATATGAGGTTAATTTTAACTATTATACATGCTCAACACTGGTTGATAGCAAAACGAAAAACCACTTAGATATATTTAAGTTTCCTATTATCTACTAAAACCGCATGAGATTGCAAAAACCAATTTCATACAATACAAAAAGCATTTCAGTACTCTCTACTAAAGCTAACGTTATTTGTAAATGTCAAGGAATTATTCACCCACCTTATACGGTGTTCCAGTTTAGAAATGAGTGAAATTCATATGGGTGTGGTCTTCGATCAAATATATACCAGAGTCAGTGTTGCATACAAACACAGCACAAAAAAATAACATCAGTTTACTATACTATTGTATCTATTACAATATACACAGAAATACAAAATATGACCACGTCACAAAAAATATTTCAGCTCTGGTCAACCTTACCACTGTATCTTAAGGTTAGGTCTCGACTAGTGCCGTAATAAGCTATTACCATAAGCTCCCTTTCGCCGCGATAACAACTAGTTTTGCTCGTAAAATTGTATGACCGTACGCAGTGATCGAAGGAAAATTCAACTGTACACTAATAACGCTTAAATTTTTCAAACTCAAATAAGACCACACTCTTACTCGTGATGTTATTTTCCATGCCGTTTTAGAGACATCACCTTAAATCCAGTACATTTTTGATCGAAGGGTGTGGTGAATTGTAAGGTGTCAATGAACTCCAGTTTCAGTGAGCACAGCTTGAACGCAACTCTACTTTAAATAAATGAATATATTAGCCCATAAATTTTTGTCACGTCGCGCATTGGAAGAGCGAATTATAGAGTCTGGAGACACGCTTGCAGCCGCAGCAGGCTAGCACTGTGAAATATAATTAATCCGTGCTGTTGTGTGTTATAATAAAATGTTATCACTATCTGTTTATTTTATTTCTATCTTTTTGGAGAAGAACGAAATCATACACCTTTTTAAGAAACCTTGCTTGTGAATTTGATGGCTATAATTTGGTCTTTTAAGTCTCTGGCGCTATGAGAGAGTAAATTGGCGTATTTTGAAAACTCATATAAAATCCTGCGTAATTAATACGGTTTTTTCAGTTTTATTAGCTTTTAACTAAATGTTCATCGTCAATTGTTTGAGCTCCAAAAACGATTACGCAAAATTCGCTAGAAATTTTTATTTCTTGAAAAATAGTCGTTTTAAAATATAAAATGTTTTGCGTCTGGAAATAACAAAGATATTGCAACAAATCTTACTTTTTTGTAGGTAATAATACCTATCATTTATTTAGAATAGTTAGAATGATTATGATATTATCTAGAATCGTTATAATTTTAATACTGTCAATTGTTGATTTAATATGAATTTGTTTCGAAATAAATTTGCTGCCGTACTTCAAGCGCTTTGCTCAAATATGTATTGCGCGGTTGAACTCGGTACAATATCGCCTTAAGAATTATTTCAAACAAGGCATGCTCTTCTTTAGGCTAGAGAGTTGCTAACATTTGTTGTTAAGCACCCCGCTGGTCAAATGCCTGCCTAGCTGTACTGTATAAAATAATTGGGCGAGGCGTGCGAGGTGGGCTCGTGCATGAAGGGTTCCGTACCATGGTTGTATAGGAGCCCCCCTGAGTTTTATTTAAATTATATAATTTCATTTAATAATTAATATACATTTTTATATTTTGTGAAAATTTTAAGTGTCTAACAGCTCTCGTTATAGAAATATATCTAAAAAATACGAGAAAAAAAAAACACGTTTTTTTGTAAGAGACCCCCCTTAATATTTCATTTTTTATTTTTAGTATTTGTTATTATAGGGGCGCGGGAAATAAATATCTTGTGAAAGTTTCGGCTTTCTAGCTATAATGGTTTCTGAGATACAGCATGGAGACAGACAGACAGATAGACATATAGACAGCCAGTGGAGTCTTAGTAGTAGGGTCCCGTTTTTATCTTTTAGGTACGGAATCCTAAAAAGGGAGCCTCAAAAATCAAAGTCCGTACATCCCAACCACATTGTCTTGTTTTCAAAAGCAGCTCTCATAACTTTTGTTACCCGTTTACTAATTCTCCAAGAAACATTAGAGCGTGTGAGATTAATGAATGTTTTGCGCCAACTCACGCCATCTACATAATTACCGTTGAAATGTCGAAAGATTAATTGCCACCTTTAATGTGAGACTTTGAAATATGTGTGGTTTAAATAATTGCTAGTTAAATAGTATATTTGACTTTTACACCTCGCGAACATTTTTTTTCAAACAATTAATTTTAATAACGTTAAAGGGTAAAGGGTAAACAAATTATGACATAAGAGTTCTTTAGAACTATGCAAATAAAATCGACTGAATCATTCTTGAACATTTTACCGCTGTTTAAAAAACTTTATATTAAGACTTAAAACGATAGTAAGGTTTTATAATAAAGTGGTAGATATAGTTTGTTATTCACTAGTTTGCAAACATATTGTAAAGGTACACTTTTAAATACGGCTCTGCCCTTTGATTTCGTTAAAAATTAGGTCCTTCAGTGGTTAATGTTTTCAATAACTTTTTATGTCTTAATAAAGTACTTAACAAACTTATTTTAAGATATTAATTTAGGTTTAATAGAGCTACATATTTTGAAGTAACTTATGTTTTATACTAAGCGACTTGTATTTGACTCATCGATTTTTTTCTGTTCTTATTAATTTAATTCGTAGTCGTCTAAAAGTCAGTATTTTGACATACTGCGTCTCCGAATGTATATGACAAATGAGCAAGCTGACCTTCTAACAAAATTTATTGAAATTGCTTTCATTTGTAGTAGCCAAAAGCGTACGGTAGCGCCTAATCGTATTTTTCATTTGCTGAGATACACACACTTAACTGAATTGTATACCTATTATTTAAGTTATCGGAACTAAACTACTGTATTGAAGTCTGAAACAAATGTAATAACAATTATTTTTAGGTAGGCGGTCGCCTCGCCCGTGTTTAAAACCGGAACTACGTGTTGGTATATGGAAAATTAACGACAACCAAAGCGAAACTGCCTAATTAACGGAGCTGCCTGATTAATTGATATTGTATCACTAGGAGTTTTAATGAAAATCGATTCTACATACGAACGTCACTTGTTTTAATAAAGATACTAGGAACAAAATCTGACGTCAGTGACTCAAAGCCGTGATCTGATATTTTAAGGTGTTTGTTTGGTTTGGGTAGGCTGTAGAGGTAATAGCACAAAATGCCCCTGCGAGTTATTAGAAAAGAACTTATTTCTAGTCTCCATTTTAGAGTTATAAGACTAGAATTTTGTTCATTTGTACTTGGAAAAAGTAAAATTTACATCAACTTATCGATTTGGCACTTAAAGTACATGGAAACTTTATAAATCTATCTTTTTACATAATACAGGCATTCAACTAGAAGAGCGTGTAGCCAAACAACTCAAGCAAAAGTGGATCATACGTATTCTGTTCCTTATATTTATTGCAAACCAGAAAGCCCAGTAGTTCAGTTAGCTGAGTGATCCAACGCAAACCCCAAACTTCTGCATTGGTTAAAACGATTAGTCGTGGATGGAAATCCATACAAACTTGTTTCTGATCTGTTCTCTGTCTCAGTCAGTATAATGACAACATTTGGGTACCAGATTTTGTTTTAACCACAGCAGTTTTTTAAGGTGGAACAGAGGCTTTCGGAAACTCCTATCAGAACTTGGCCACCAAGCCAAGCCTAAAAAAGAAAAAAAAAATGAGATGTGTCAAAGGACACCTGGATGAACGAAGTTCTTTCACTGTCAGGATTCATTATTATTACTTAATATTTACTGTTTACAAAAAAACCTGCATAAACTTAACAACAATAATCGTTGCGACATCACACTGTTCTATGCGAAATAGAAATAAAAATATTGCTTTCTATAAGTAAAAGAGAGATAGAGAGAGAGACAGACAGAGAAACATGCGCACGCCGCACAGCTTACAATAGCTTACTATAGCATAAAAGTGTCGTGACAACTTTTCGTCAGATTTTTTTTCCGTCTAACCCCCCCCCCCCCCCCTTTCACAACACGCGATAAGGAACTTCGTTCCAAAAACATGAGACAATAATGTTATTAACTTAAGCACTGATAAAATCTATACGACGAAGCCTTTGATAACGCGCAAACCGGAAGGTGTACCCGAAAGGCACACTTCAATAGAGTGGCTATAGAGCTATCAAGTTTCATTCCGCTTCAGTTATTCCACCCGGATTCTTCAAAAAGTTTGACGCGGTTTTCTTGAGATTGGCTTTGATAAGTTATTGAGAAGTGAGATATTTTCGTCTTCTTTTCTGTGGACTTTTTTACGGTCCCGTACCTAAAATGTACTCTATTATAAAGACTCCCTTGTCAGTCTGTGTCATCATCACCAGGCTATGTCTCATGAGTGATAGCTAGACAATTAATGGATAACACATTATGTATTTTTGTTGCTACTATAACAACAAATATTTGTTGCGTCTATAGCGTTTTGTCTTAAGTAACTTTAATCTTTATAATATACCAAATAAGTTTTATGGACTTAAATTATTTGAAAAAAAGAATCAAAATGGTAACTTTCTTACCATATACATTTATAAATTATCATAATCTATAATACTCAAACTTATATAATACTACGTTGAAATAAATGTAAAAATACTTGGAATTTTTAAAATATCCAACAACCAATAGCGTTAATATCAAGCGTCGGTTTACGAAATAAAGCCTGGACGTGAATTAATGAAACGTTCGTTGCCGGCGTCAAAAATTGAATCAATATTCTGCCATGTTCCATCTTCATAAAGCAGATGTCTCACTTTAATTATATAGTATTTTAAAGTTGGAAATATTAAAAATATACTCAGCGTTCTGTAGAATGTATATCGTATTTAACTATTTAATGTATTTACAGACTATTTTACTATTTAATGTATTTACATTACAGAATATCAAAGCTGTTGAAATTGAGTATATTTAATTAGACAAGTAATTTTTTCTTAATTAATATGTAAATGACCAATGCCACAGAGGCCGTCATGAAATAATATAAGCCGACTTTGATTTCCAAAAAACTAAACACCGTGTACCAATTGAAGAAGTATATAATTTTCCAGTAAAAACTATTTGAATAAATTAGGAAAATATCTAGTTATATACTATCATACTTTCAATCAGCCTTCTCATATTAAAAATGCGGAAATTTGTGAAGACTAATGAATATTTCGTACACTTTTACGAAGCACAGCCGTGAGTCACTGGCATACCTGTTCCAATTGTGTTGCGTCAGATGTCCTGTGTGTCTCAGGATTAGCAATGGAAGTCGAAATTTAATCTTGAAATGCTTTCATCAGGCCGAAACTCTCTCTGGTTTGTTTGGTAGCCTCACAGTGGTACGTGTATGGTATTTTACATAATCATCCGATATATATTTATATTTACAAATAAGTATTTTTTGCTTAACAATAAAAACCGGAAAATATAATTATATTAAGTTTAACAATAATAATCCGAATATATATAAATCTCATGTCACAATGTTTGTCTTAAATGGACTCCTTAACCACTTAACTGATTATAATAAAATTCGCACACCATGTGTAGTTCGATCCAACTTGAGAGATAGGATAGTTTAAATCTCAAATTATAGTCGCAATTTTAATTTATTGCTAATTATTGTCTGTTATTATTTGACAGTCACAATTATCTGTTAACTCCAAATGATTCTAACAGATGTCGATACCTTTCGACTGGGTTTAGTAAGTAATCAATAGATGGCGCTGCCATGGTAAATCTACGAACGTGTCATATAAGCTACACTATTTATTTCTCATACCCCTAAGTGAGGCAAAACAACGTTTGCCGGGTCAGCTAGTTTTAGATATGTTTCTTTGTTCTGAGATTAAAGATTTTTCAAAAGAACATCTTCCACTTAGCAAGCAAACATATCGTAAATTATTTGATACATAGTACTCTAAAAAACAACTTCATAAATTTTGCATACCATAATTACGTGCGGAGTTAGATTCAGCATGATTTGATTCAGATATGGTCGAAAAATAAACGAAATGGAACCCTTATCAATCATACTATGAGCTAGCACTAAATGTTGACGGAGGTGTGACAACATCCTTGGTCTTTTTAATAATACATTAATATAATATAAAACATTTGCTTCATTTTCCAAGAGCTTGTCTGTCCTGGTGTGAAATGTCATATTAAAAGTTAGTTCCACGTGTGTAGAGATTATAATTATGTTTGGTTATACGCCAGGAGAGGAAGAGGAAGACTTAGAAGATCATATTTAGACCAAATTAAGGAGAAGGCGAAAGTTATGTCGTATAGGGAGGTCAAGGATTTGGCCGAAGACAGAACTACCTGGAAAAAACTCCACTGACAAGAGCCCAGCTCTTAAATATTGAATGAATGAATGGTTATACGTGTTCTATAAGAAGTATTTTTACACATTTTGAAAACCCCCGGTATCTTTTTATGAAGGCGGCTATCTTAAATTAGAAATTTTGCATAGTATATGAATTTTACTAGTAAAACTCAACTCCGTCATCTTGTTGATGCAGCCAATTTAGTCTGATTTACATCAAATATCGCTAAGAACTCTCCCGGCTAGCACACCCGTAATCTCTAAGATTCGCACAAGCCGATTCGCTTCTACCTTTCTTGTGAGGACTGCAAAATTTTGGAATTCTATTCATGAGTCTCTGTTTCCTGAGAAGTACCATCTGGGGGTCTTCAAATCTACAGTTAATGGGTATTTTCTAGATAAGCGTGTAACATCGTAGACCTATTGTTTAACGCCAGGCAAGCTGTGGTCAAATGCAAACCTATAAGTTATATAAAAAAAAAACCTTTTAAACTTTAAAAACCTGTGTAGTTCAAAATCAGTCCATCCATTCGGGACCTACAATGCCACAGGCAGGCACAGCAAAATGAGTCTTCGATATGAAACGTTTGTGGACGACCTGAATCTGCATTTTTCCCTACAAATAGAAAAAGAATTTTGGAAACACTACACTACGCAGCTATATTTTTGTACAGATAACAAGAATGTATCAATAAAACGAAATGACCTAAGCAATATGAGTATCACCTTTGAGATCACGTTTGTGTCACGAGTACAAATTGTAAGAAAAATATACGAACTTTGCGTACATTTTAGGTAGCGCCTGTAGCTCGGTTAACTACGGTGATCTGATGCAATTACGGACGTTAAGAAAGAAGATTTGAATAGCTTATGGAAAAGACTATCATTAAAAAAATACCATTTCCATCTAGGCACTACAGTGGGTCCGATGACATGTTAAATTGTAGATGTCGGCTACAAGTCTTAGTACAAACAGTCGTTTTGCCAAGTCAGCGGCCCTTGGATGGCTAGAAATGTCTTGACACCCGAGTATAGCCACTTGGCTCATGTTAAATAATTATTATAGTCAAATTGTTTATAGAAGATGCTTTGTGGTCATCAAACCTATATTTGGTTAATTTAGGTGGTTTTCTTTTAATTTAATTAGTTGTTTGTCTTGATAGTATAGCCGCACTTAAAAGGTTATGAATTACTCATTTGTATTGTTGTACTCTAAATAGATCAATAATATTGTCGACAAGAATTTAAAAAACCGAAAAGTTTGTGGAATTTTTGTTCCACAAACTTTTTTTTGGTTTTTGTTTTACCACCTTACGGAAATAGGAATAAACATCTTTGCTGACACAATAATAAATAAAAACTAAAAAAGTACATTTATGATTACATTGATCAGTTTTCATTTTGTATTGCCCTGTACCCTATATCATCGACCTCAATCTTTTCTCTATCGCCCGCATAATTACGATTGAAATCTATAGAACATAGCCCAATGGCATACTTTATGGATAGGTCATACGTGATATGTTTTCCAAACTGTGTAATGAAAATCTCATTTCTTTAAAAAAATTGCTTCATAAAATGAAAGTGTATATATGTTCTTTAGGAAAATTGAACACGTATGTCCTATTCAAAAAGTAAGCTTAACTAAGGTGATATCGATAAGTACATAATATTAATCGTAATTATGAACAGTATTTGCTGTCAGCTACAAATAAATTAAAAAAAATGTACTTTTATCTTCTTCTCTCTTCTAAGCTTCATTTTAGTGCACGCTTTTATTTCATTAATTAAATCTTGTTTCGTAAAGATTTTTAAATTGAAACCTAATTGACTTTGTTTCTTATGAAAGAAACCACGCATTTTAGTACTATAAGTTTTGTTATTATTATCTGTTATCAACTAACAGGCAATTTGACGTGTCATTCGGCCCTGGTAGAAACTAAATGAAAATACGACTTTTTAAACAATAGTCTTGTGCATGTTCACCCATCTAAAGATTGTCCGCATCAACCGTTGCTTAACTTCGGTAATTGCGTCAGATCGCCTTAGTTAGCCGAGCTACAGGCGCTACAACTATAATCTGAACTAAAAAAACCAAACAAAAAGTTATTTTCTACGTAAAAAGTGCCTTAGCTTTCCTATTTTATTATTTTTGCTGAACTAATACGCTAACAACTGAGAACTTCAGAACTTCAGAATGATAGAATCATTTTAAAACGCCTAATCAAACACTTTGAACGAATAAAAAATTTTATGTTTAATTATTAAAGTTATTGTAATACTTAGTTATTAGAGGCTAAGGGAAGGCACTGAATCCCACAACACAGGATTTGCCTCGTGTGGGATTCTGGGAGCAACTAAGTGTACATTAACACATATTTTATACTTTTAGGCCTATTAGGTACTTATTTAGTCATAGTTTGTGTTGATATACATAAATGTACAACTTTTTTGGAAATAAAGATGTTTTATGTTTATGTTTATGAATAGTGTGTTAACGTGAATGTAAAATTTACAATTGATATTGAAGCGTTCCTAACTCATTACAGTCATGTCATTTGGACGTTCTGATTCTGATGACACGTTCAATTGAATGTCGTTACAGTTTGTATGCAGTGAATTGTTAATGCAGCAGTCGTTGTGCCATTTCAAAGGTATGTGTGGCAGATATGGATGCTACTCGTATCGACATCACAGCTCATACAACATAATATAAAGTTCAATTGACGACATCGTTAGCGTAAAGGTTACCATGCCGGACTGCTAATCAGAAGGTTCCGGGTTCGATTCCCGGCCCGGTCAACATCTTTGTGCTTAACTAAATTTGTTAGCTGTGGGTCTGGGTGTTAAATATGTATTTATATATAATAATATGTATGTATATGTAGTATATCAGTTGTGTTAGCAACCATAATACGAACTAGAAATGGTTCAGTATGGGGCTAACCAGCCGTGTGTGAAATGTGTCCTAACATTAAAAAAAAAAAAATGCTGTTCGTTAGTCTCGCCTAAATTGAAAAGTAGGACAGATTTATCTTATCTTGTTCTTGGAATGTTCGTGGAGGTCTAGGAAAGGTTTAAAAGGTGATTAAAATTCCAATAATTGCCGGGAAACCCCTAAAAACAGCACTTTTCTTTATGCCTTATAACTTCGCTTCATTAAAGATATGCTTTTTTACTAAATACGGATTCGTTAATTCGATATTAAATATTTTTTGTTTGTTTTAAGAATATTTCATATCAAATTTAGGTGTTTTCTTTATTTGAGACACTAAAAAGTCTGCCGAGTCAGTTTGCACACTCGGGGTTTTGTACATTACTATGTAATGTTATCTGTTCATAAAATAAGGCAAATTAACAGATTTGTTGTATGGAAGTTCTCTATTATTTTACAATATTTGTTAGTTTAGAAATGAAATCTATTAAAGCTTGGTGACAGACAAACGGATGAACAGCTAAGTTTTAGTAACATGGTCTTGTTTGTGCCGTTTCCGTACCGATCCTTAAAAAGATGATTCATACATGTAATTGTAGTATCAAAAATGTGTTTAAATAATGACCATATGCCAACACTAGCTCCACCCTGCGGTGCCTCCCGTGTTAATCCAGAATTAAACTGTGTGATAAAATCTATGTGTTAATTCAGGGTGTAAGCTATATCCATACTGTAGGTATTTCATCCGGCTAACCCTGCAGCCTGGGTGAAAGAATAAGGCTGCGGAATTTCCCCTGCCTGTCGTAAGAGGCGACTAAAAGGGGCATCAGACTCGAAGATGTGCGGAGATGGGGTTCCGACACACGCTCCATCGAGTCCGGGTTGAACGACGAAAGCGTCGCGTGACCGTCACCGTCGCGTGGTTGGTGAAACAATCCGGGAAGGGCCACAGCGCAGTGCAAGGAGGTCTCCGGAGTGTTTCCCGGAAGAACTCTGAGACCTCCGTTAAGCACACAGGCAAGTCACCGGGGGGGTTTTAGTGGGTACAAATCCCACATAACCTGGCTGCGCCCCATCGTAGCCAGGTATCTTGTCGAAGATTTCCCCCTCGTCAACAAAAAAAAAAAGTATTTTATCCGAATGGATTCAGTTTGAGAACCTTGTTAGCGTACAGGTTACCATGCCTAAATGCCGAAATCTAAGTGTTAAATATGTATTTGTATAAAATATGTATGTATATGTAGTATATCAGTTGTGTTAGCTACCATAACACAAACTAGAAATGGTTCAGTATGGGGTTAACCAGCCGTGTGTGAAATGTGTCCTAATATGTATTTATTTATATAACTGTTTGCATGTGACGAAGTAATAGTGATACAAACACACGCACACACAAACTTTCGCATTAATAACATTACTTGTACCAACTATAAAATGACTTATACAATCATAATACATTATTTGCAAGAAGTATTTGAAACAGTCTATTGACATTAGTAGGTGTAGCTGATGTAGTCAATGCCAAATTTAGGAGAAAAATAATATCTACAAGTAAATTTTCTTTTAAGCATAATGCGCTATTGTACCGAATTATGCCGTTCCACACGCATATGAGCAAAGTGTCTAAAGCGCGTGTTTTCATGAAATAATTTCATAAGGACAAGATTGTAATATAGTCGTTTTAAAATTTAATTTATCTCTATCAAACGGACAAGATTGTAATATAGTCGTTTTTAAATTTAAAATGACTATTTTTCTAAAAACAATCTTTCGAGCGGATTTTCTGTCATTGTGTTTACGTACTCAACTTTTGATTAGAATTTAACACTGAATTAAAGACGACGAAAGTGAATAAACACAACATTTACGCAGGATTTTTTAAACTATGCCATTTTATTATATACCACTTTAATTATTATGTTGTTTTATTTTTATCTTATACCACCTTAAGTTTTTCAGCATCTTGTTGACTATCGACTATCTAATCGACTATCGACTATTTAGTCGACGAACCAAATTTTTCAATATCTACTCGTAGTCCACTAAGTACAAGTTAAGGCGATTAGATATTGAAAAGTCTCCGTCAAACTAAACCCAAGCTTATTCAAGTACCCGCATAATGAGACTATTGTTAATCTAGTCATGGCAATTGCATTCATCTCACGCGATAGGTCTATTGTACTACAAATAAATTGTTTATTTGTCGCCAACAGATACGAGATATGAGTGGTAGTCTGATACTGGATTCTTTTTAGGGTTGCGTCTCTAAATGGTAATGACGGGTCCCTGTTACTAATTAACTTTATAGTATACTATAAGGGTAGGTTTAATTTAGTCTACTTTTGTTTATTCTGTAGTTACTTTTCTCTCTTTTTTTCTTTTCTTATAATTTGTTTAGGTTGCCTGCAAAAAAAACTGTCGTTTTCATTTATTGATTAATTGTATCTGAATTTTGTATTTTGGGGTGCAATATAGAGTTTGTGTATCGTATTGTATAGTCATAACTTAAAGAGATATGTGTCCATGTCTCCATAAACTGTGGGTAAGAAACTGTCTTAATTTAATAAAGATTTTATTATTTCATGATCATAATTGCATTAGCCAAAAATAACATTTTTTTATTATTAGCGTAAAATGAATATTTTTGCAAATTTTCATTTTTTTATGTGCATTTTATAATAACGCGCACGCACAGTTTACTTAATTAGAATTCTTAAGATGATACTAGTGTAATGAAAACATCGTCCAGTCGGCCGTTGAAATTTTGCCTACAAAAAATACCAGACGAGGGAAACCTCTGAAACTGAAGTCAAATTAAAATAAGTCTCAAAAGAGAGACAGAAACCATAGAATAAACAATGAATATTTCGTAACAATGGTAGCACAGATGTTTTGTTTTATACAAACAATTGACGATCGATATTTAGTCCAGTTTTAAATATATATTTATTTATCAATAGGAATTTATCAAGAACGTTTTTTATAATTCAACAAAAGTACGCAAACAAAAATGCCACATTACAGTCACTTCTTTAATAACTACCCGAATAGGTTATTCAACTTTGATAAATAAAAAAAATAAGATGAATAAGACAATGGCGGCAATTCAGCGGCCCACACGACTAAACTAAATTCAAAGAAGCCCCGTCTCTTTCATCATAGGTGGCCAGAAAGAGACGGCACGTTCTGAACCACAGACAAAACAAATAAAATGACGTCAAATATGGAATGTGCAGGCAGTTTTAGAGGTCATACAAGTGAGTGCGCTCTAAAGTCGCCTATATTTTCTACATTTGACGTGATTTTAGTTGTTTTGACTGTGGCGCAGAACGTGCCGTCTCTTTCTGGCCACCTAAGATGAAAAGAGACGGAGCTTCTTTAAATTTAGTTTAGTCGTGTGTGCCGCTGAATCGCCACCAGTTGCCCTAAAAGTATTGACTGCCTTGACGTCGTATGATGGATCTTAGGCTATGTTCATACCATTCAACATCATGTCAGATGTTAGTCGTGTCTGTAAACGTCTGTCTTGCGTCAGATGCTCTCACCGTTCGCTGCAATATCGACATTTTACTGCTTTCTTACATTCTAGTTTGCGGTACAAATCAGCCGTGTGTGGCGAGGGAGGTCGCATCTGACACTACAGATGTGAATATAGCGGTCTACACAATCAAAAATAGCGTTCGCTCCAAAAGTTATAAGAATGTGTGAACATGGCTTAAGATCAATCAAGTTGTTAAACCAGTTACTTTTACGGCAATCAAATCATGCGTTTAAGGAAATTCATCAATTTATTAACAAAAACTGATTCATTTATAAGAATTTGAAAATTTATAATGATTTTTTAGTCGTGCATCCTGGCGTTATTTATTTTAAGAAAAACTGTCGAATAAAATGGGACAAAATAGCTTACAAATGTTAATCTATGTACATTTTAAATTTAATTCAATAGTTCAGCCATTTCAACGTGAATGAGCATAAATATAAAAACGTAGAAATAAAAATACACATTTTTAGAGCCAGTTATTACAGTCTAGTCATGCTCCGTCTTGAACCAAAATGTCGCTAACTCATAAAAAAAAATTGCCCAAGGGCGAGTTGGGCTTGCGCATGAAGGATGTAGGATAAAAGGAGCCCCCCTTAAATACACATATAGATTTTGTGAAAATTTTAAGTGTCTTACAGCTACCGTTATTGATATATAGCAACAAAATACGAAAAAAACACTTTCATTAAATGGAGAACTACCTTGATATTTTTTTTGTATTTGTTGTTGTAATGGCACAGGAAATACATATATTGTGAAAATTTCAGCTTTCAAGCTAAAACAGTTTCTGAGATACAGCCTGGAGACAGACAGACAGCGGAGGCACAGCGGAGTCTTAGTAATAGGGTCCCGTTATTACCCTTTAAGTACGCAACTCCTCAAACACATCTTTTAACCCTTAAAATATTAAAATAAAAAGTATTTTAAAACTCGTTTAACTTGAAGCAATTATAGAATAACGTTACAAGTATGGTTGTTCTTAAAACAAAAACATCTTAACTATCAAAACCAGCTGGTCCTCAAGGCTAGAAACAGAGCATTACACGTCGTAGTTTTGAAGGTATTGCGCAATCAACTTGTTTTTCAGTTAGATATTTTGACAAATTGTTAGGTTTGTTTTGTTAGTACATACATATACCGCTGTTCAAACGCTAAACAACTTGGAAAGTGACGTAACTAATAGCGAAAAGTTTAATTTGCAAAAATATACGCTGAAATATTTATCTTAGTATGGGCATGTCATGCAAATAGAGGAGAAGCATTTGACTAGGAGAAGTATGAATATGATTGTACAAGGTAGTGGAAGTAGAGGACGACCTAAGAAGATGTGGATGAATTGTGTGAAAGAGGATACGTAAGAGAAAGGAGTGCTTGTTGATATAACTACCGACCCCACATAGTGGGAAAAAGTGAAGGCAAAGAATAAGATACGCTGAAATATAACATGTAGGTCGTCGTAGTAAATTGTTTTAATTTATTACATAACATTATAAAACATTTACGCATTTGTTTGCAAATCGAACTAAATTTAACTTTTGGTATCACGACCCAGGTCGCATAGTATTTGAAACGGTACAACACTATAGTTTCAAGATAGTATAAAGCATTAGTAGCAATTTAACGGTGTGTTGAATGCTACTAATGCCGCAGTTAAAAATAGATCGAAACACCTACAAGTAGGATTTTGTTATCATCCTAGTAGGCGAACTATCATATTTTAAAAACAATTTCGTAAGATATTTTAATCATTCATCAAGTTTGTAAATTGAACCCGTTAATTACTTTTTGAAGATCATCGCTCATCTTTGTGAATAGGCTTCGTCAAACTTAACAAAAATACCTCTTGGAAACTTTGCTAGTGGTTTCCTTGCAGAATAAAAAATCAAAGAACAAAATATGTTTTGAACTTGACATCAAACACAAACTTTTCTAAATTGAGTAAATAAAACCTAAATCGTGTGCTATAATTATTGTCAATAATATAACTATTACAATACATAATTGATGTAGACTATCAAATATTTAAATATAAACAAGAATCTAGGAAATGAAAAAATAAACCCCGCAGCGAAAAGTGGATTTCTCCATTTCTTCGCCGTCATAACATAAAAACCACTGTATCATTTGTTTTAAAACACAATGTATAAATTTTTGAAATACACAAAAAAACTATTATTTTTTTATTGAAGTTTCACCTTTTTACGCCAACATCCGCCAATTTATTTTTACTTCCACACATTTATATTTTCACACTTCGGTTTTGAGCACGAAAACAACGATATTTCTTTTTGGGAAATATATCCAGTGGTTTGCAAGAAAACAGGTTACAAAGATAATATGACTATATTAAAACAACTAAAAAAAGAACAAATAAGGACTTTGGGAAAACCTCAACCCTTCCTGCAATTAGGTAAACGTACCCAACAAAGCGCTGAAGTAAGAAAGTGTGTTTGCCGGCCTTTCAGAGAATTTCAGCCAAAATCAGTCGGATTGCATTCAGTCCATTCTGAGGCGCCGCGCTGTACGAACGCGGTGAACGTCGTGCCGTAGACTTAGTAAAAGTTCGGTCTGATATAAACTACTTCTGTCTATAAACATTAAGTTGACTACAATAGTTGAGCATACACAGACATTTGGATACTTGAAAATATCTGGCGGTATAATGCAAGTGAGTATTGAGTATATAAAACTTTGTTTACTGAACATATTCCAAAGCTCAATTTAAGATGTTCTTCGGAGATGCGACAGGGAATAAATTTTACTGATCAAGAAATTTGCTACGAAATTTAATAATGAAAATTACTAAATTTAAAGAGCAAAATATCGAATACTTTGAGTTTGTCCTTGCTCGTTGTTTAGTATGAAAGAAGAGTGTATCGAATGGATTTTTCACACAATAAGTTAGGATTTTTTTTTACACTTAATCAATTTGCGTTTGATCGCAATTTACCTGATGGTAAGCAATCCTGCGAGAGAAGATGAGGCACGTCTGATTAGAAGAAACCGGTTTACTCGTGCCGTGAAAACCGCTAGATACTAGGTATATATACCGCTATAGTATTAGGGAACAGAGCATTTGGAAAATAATTCCACACCTTGGCCGTTCGCATAATGAAATGTTCGCAGTTCAATCAATATTTTACTTGTATTAATACAATACCTATAAATTACGAAAAGAAACGACGCATTAACTTTACATTCAATGTGAATTTTATTTATAGAAGATACGTCCTATAGTGGAAAAAGAGGAAATCGAATGCTTTTATATTATTTATTTCCTTTACATATAAATTCTATATCAAAAACATTTACTTTGTTGGTTTCATTTCAATTGTTTATTTTGATTGTCGTCAAAAACGTAAAAATATGGTACCTTATATATCGTACGTAGATTTTGGGCAGCTTTAAAATTTGTAAAATAGATAAGTCTACGTTCAGAGGAAAATCCCCTTAGGAGCATAATCCTTCATCACTTTTGACATTAATAAGGCATGACATGCGTATCTAGCGTACAGTATCATGTCGTTGATATAAATACTTCGATGAAACTCGACTATTCCCAGTAGTATTTCTATCTATGTAACTACTGAATATTATTTGGAAAGATTTTCTCGTATTATTCAGTAAATTTATTACATTTTCGAATTTATGCGCTACATTTGTCACTACACCAGATCATCCTCTGGCCGTAATAAAGAAAATCAAAAATCAAAAGCAAAACAATTATTTGCATAAATATAGGCTATTTTTTTTAGTGTTATTTATGATTGTTATGATTATCTTACGAGTACATACGAGTACATTTGGCGAATAGTGGCCGTGCAAATGTGCCCACGACAAAATCACTTCATGCTTTGTTGAGGAAAAAAAAATTACAATTCTGTAATTTAATTTAATTTAAATTTAAATAATTAGGCAACAAAAAGGTCTGCTTAAAAATAGTGTCAGTAGAAAAACTTCATAAATTGTCAAAAATAATTATTAAAATTAAAAACACCGAAACCCTTTTTTTCTTAGTACTATTGTCCACAGTCAATAATTATAATGATTTTTTAAATTAAAAAGAAATGTTTGGAAACCACACAAAGCGTTGTGCCTGCTAAGCAAATCTTCATGATGGACAAAAACTCTCAAGTTTTAAGTTATTTTCTTTCAAGTCAATTTTCTAGACTTTAACACGGTTTCATATAATTATTTGTTTTATTTAGCTTTATTAATTCAACACCTTGGTGTTAAGCCTGTATGGCTATAGAATTTAGTAGGATACGTACAACAGTTAGAAAAGGTAAAATAATGTCATCGTAATCAATCAATCATTAAAACTAAATACGTTTCACATTACATACGAGTAGTTTCTCACAATCATGTTAATAAAAACTATATATTCTAAAAAAATTCGTCGAAAAATTATAATGCCTTGTGGCTCTGCAGTATACGAGTATGTACGAGTAAGAACGACTTACATATTATATACTATGTAAACTCCATGTAACGTCACTCGATTTAACTCTCTGAAGCGTCGAAATCAATTGGATTTACTTGGTTTACCTTGTATTCCATACAATGATACATTTTCTTCATTTAACGGCAACTTTCTATAAGACCATAAATTGCACAGTCCCATGTCGTGTCGTTGTATAGAGTTTACACTGTAATGTAATTTTTTTATTTATATGTTCTGACTAGTTTAAAAATTCAGAGAAAATTTGTCATTTAAAAGAGGTTTAAAAACAATCAATGAAACTAAATTAATGCAAGTAAATGTTTTAATACGGTACCAGTGGTACAAAATAGAGGTGGTAGTAAAAAAAATACAAGTAGTAATTAAAACAATATCGATTAACTTGATGTGAACGTACTGTACGTGTTCAAGATTCCCTCTCAATGCCTTGAACTGCATGGCAAGACATTGATAAGACTTCTTTTTTACCAATTTCTTAGACTCACTACTCCATAGAATATTTTTGCTGCTTTTACATGTTACCAGATTACTCAGAAACGTCTCGAACGTTTCAACAGTATTATTTTTCATCAAACTTTGTTTTTCAACTCATTTATTTATTTATTTTGTACACTTATAATAAACATTACAGAATCCCTCCAATTCGCTTATCTAAGTCAATTACACTACCTACATCTTCTTCTTCTTCTTCGTGTAAGCTTAGTGGCCAAGCTCTGGTGTCGAGAGTTTTCAAGCCACTCGAAGGCCTCTGACTTGGCTTAACGACTGTTTGTACTAAGACTAACAGCAGAAGATACACAAATTCTTATACAATTACCATTACTTAAACTATTCACTTCATTGGTTTTAAAATTACTCTAATGGAACTACATAGTGAGTTACTTGTAATATACAACAAAATACCATTATTGGTGTATGGGGCTAACCAGCCGTGAGTGAAATGTGTCCTAATATTTATTTATTTATGTATTTATTTTATTACCGCTAAAGGACCTGGCGCAAGGACAGCTTTAAAATGTATGATAAAGCGTTATGTGTCTTGTATATTAATTATTCTAAATATGTTTGCGTCTGATACTCTTCAACTCATGTTTATGAACTGAAAATAGAAGGTTCAATTCCTTGCTCAAGGAGCAATCGTCGCTTGGAGTGAGTTTTATTATTTTTTACTTTTTAAACACGTTACGTTTTTGGGTCATCTGGTGTTAATTTCGTATTTAATACCAACGGCATTAGAGTTTACCAATTTATTTCCATATCCCCACAGAAATGCAAATACTTCAATGTACTTACATGTTACAACTATAGCACTTGTCTTAGTAAATTTAGATCAGAGAAAACCCATCAATCATAGAAAATGCCGTGACATTTTGCGGACCCTGTTTATTTATAATGGATTAAGTTAAATGGCTTTTGCCAAAACAATGTTAAGCTTTCACGATGATTTTAGCTATATGTTTTAATATAGATAGATAAAGATTAACTCTTCATTTGGCAGATAATAGGATCAAATCATTATTATAAAACACTTAATAACATACATTGTGGCATAAACGACGGCCTTATAATACATACTAATATGAGTTTTTTTTGTGACGAATAGGCTTACATTTGACCGCAGTTAGTAAATATAATTAACATAACATATACCAGTAATATGACAAATACGAATGATATAATGTATGTATATTTTGTTAAATCTTGGTTGTAGTATTTTAACCGTAGTATCAGAAGATGAATATTTAGTGATCTAAACATATAATTGTTGTCAATTATAAATCTCAAAGTCAAACTTAAACCAATTATGTAGATGATCAAAATTATAAACAATAAAAACGAATTAAGTATTTTTGTATTATTCGTCCGGCTTAAAAACCAGCAGACTTAACACAGAGCTATGCTCGGTGTTTCTTTTCGGAATCATATACGGAAGCAATATAGCTAAAACGTATACTTAAAAAATTGACAGTGAATAATATAAATATCAGGACACATTTCACACAAGGCTAGTTAACCCCATACTGAACCATTTCTAGTTTGTGGTATGGTAGCTAGCACAACTGATATACTACATAATATACATAGAAACAAATTTTATATAGATACATATTTAACACCCAGACCCACAGCCAACAAATTTATTTAAGCACAAAGATGTTGGCCGTGCCGGGAATCAAACCCGGAGCCTTCTGATTGGCAGTCCGGCATGTAAACCATTACGCAAACAAATTCTATAGTGATGACCGAGACTCGGTAAATGAAATGAGTATAGTTAATAATATATCTAAATATCGAATCCTCAGGGATGGTATTTGATTAAGGTATTAAGGTAGTGGATGGAGAAGAAAGACACAGGCCCTGCACTAAGCAAAACTACTAACTCCTATAACTACGAGTAGGTTTGTGTTCCCGTAGTTACACAAAATTACATAATGATTGAATATTGTCTATTGAGGTGGGTTTGAATATAGAGAGTAAGTGAAGATAAGGTGACAAACCCACCAACCATTTGTATGTGTGAGTGTGTTTTTTCTGTGTGTGGGTGTGTGTTGACGAGCAAAGGATGATTATGATAATGTGTTGTATCTATAAAAACCTAGCACTAAATCATCATGTACGTAGACCTAAGTTTACCACAAATAAATTTATCTTTATCTTTATCTTTATAAATAAAATGACATTAAAGTAAAGGGTACAATATATACATATGAATATTAATTGTACGCTATTGTTAAAAATTAACATATAACTTACAACAGCAATATTAATGAAGGACGTATGTGGGTCACATTGCATGCAATTGGTAAGCATTAACCCAATAAAGTATCGAGATATTTTTTTTGGATTTTAAGACACCATTTAAAAAGTTTATGGTGAATTTGCGGCGGCGTCTTTTGCGATAGGCGACGGGACCCGCGGGCTGGGGAATACCTTGTGCAACATATGTATTTCCCTTGCAATCCAAAGAGGCAATACGGCAAGCCTGATTATGGGCACGTTTGGGCGAGTGGCTTAATTTTGTCTTTAAAATTTTTGTTTTGTTTTTATTATTTTTTCTTAGTTTATTTTTTTTTGTTTTAACTATGCTTTGTAAATATTATTTTTAAACTATGTTTATTATTTCATTTTTTTAAATGGACCAACTAAGTGCTCGTAACTACGAAATCATCTTTGATCGAATACCTATGTACATAATATTTGATCGAAGGGAATCGGTAACACTCTGACCTAATGTGTAGGAAATAAATGAAAATGACTTGCAGATTAAGTATAAGATCCAATTTATTTTAATCTAGTTCTCAAAAAAGCTGCGCAAATACGAGTACAATGTTTGGTGCTTTCCGACAGATTTTTCTACGTAAGAGTTGTTGCTAGCCAGGCTCTTTAAAATTCTCTACCACTAGTCTTCTTTTTCCACGATGTTTGCTTTACCGAAATCTAAATTTAAAACATCTTCGTATAAGACTTTGAAACACCAAAATTTATTCGCCAAAGATAAAGCCAAGTCAAATTACAAGCACTACTTAAGTACTTAAGAAGACTAGTTAAATAAATTTTATCAAATATTCTACACCGTTGAACTCATGAACCACGGGACGTTAAGCAGTCACATGCCCTACTGAGCTGTCATCGTTTTTAAGTTCCCTCACATAGTTGATATAAATCAAAAAGCAAAAAGTTAAGTAATCATAATCTTAAAGTATTTTTTGCCAAATTATCTCAAAACCAATTTGTTACTTTTAATTAATGTACAGAATATTCCACATTAATATTTAAGACTGTGAACGAACATAAAAGGTAGTAAATAATTTTATTTGAATGTACATCAAAGAAGCAAACGAGTCACAGAGTTTTCCTCTATTATAATGTCGCTTTACTATTTCTCTTAAGTTTCAAAGAAATGCAGCTTCCCTCCAAATGTTTACCAACTTTTTTTATGTACTTAATGTCCAGCGATTCGAAGTTTGAAAAGAATTTAAAAGTATTGGTTTTGGTTAATGGAAAAGTCTGGTCGATATTACTCTTTAAATTACTTTTATGTTTCTTAAATAGCATTTGGAAACTGTATATAGGAATAGAGTGGTCCAGCCTCTACTTTTCCGTAATCTAAGATCCATCCAAGTTGCCGTTTGTCCGTTTGTCTGTTTGTTTTTTTATCTTTAATATTGTTTTGTGTTTGGTGTGCAATAAAGTTACATTGTATTGAATTTTAAGGATCTTTTGTCGGATGTTGAAAGAAAAAAATGTAAATTAAACGTTTGTTGAGCTAATATGTTACTTTCTTTTCTGAATATATTATCAATCAAGAAAGTAAATCTATCATTACACAATAATTTTATTTGTTCTTGTTATGCTTCTTAAATGAACTGTTGACCCTTAACGAAAGATTATTTTGTACATTTATGGGCAATGACGGAGACGAATATAACCAAAATTGGTCCCTTTGCGATATCTCAATGCTATTCCGTCTGAATTACGTTTTATTGCCATATTTTATGGCAGTTTATTTTATTTGAAAGCTATTAGCTGGTTTTACGTAATACCTATGCTGAATAAGAGATTAGATATGGTGGATTATTTGATGGCATCCAAAACACGAAATCTTATCATATTTGCATAAAATCAATGTCATGTAATGGTTGGTTTTTTCCTACGTGTAAAGTAAAGTATTTATTATTTGAGTAGATGATTCGAAAGTCACGCATTAGGTACAAAAACTGCTCCCTGTCTGATCGCTACCAATGTCGATCTAGTGGCTGTCATTGGAGGCGATTGAACAGAGACCTCAGGCTCAAGGACAGTTGGATGAAACATTCCGACCTTCCATTTGAATTGGGCCTGGGAGGGTTGACAGTTCTCTGCCAATGTGGATGTAGCTGAAAGCAACAAATAGAGCATCATCGAAGGCATCAGTGTGTTTCCTCCGTAGAACAGGTTCTTTGCCCATCTAACAGTTATCTAGAACCGGTTTCCTCTAGGCAAGCGCGCTTCATCATAGACTGTAATTTCACTTAACATCAGGCGAGTTGTGGTCAAACGCAAGCTTAAAAAAAATAGAAGAGGTTCTTCGGAGGCCTCCCTCAAGTATCGAGGCGGGGCACTGAGGGGGTTTTAGTGGGAAATAATCCAACATAACTCAGCTGCAACCCATTGTAGCTGGGTATCTTTATTAAGATTTCATTTAGACACTCTTAACCCATGAATACTTTTTTAATTAGGTGTTTTCAATTATTTCCAACGTAAACAGTGATAACAACTGTGCGAATAACGAAAATAGTTATCTTATTAGTCATCAGAGAACATATTTGTAGTTTAAATACCAAGCTCAATATAAACAAAATACTCGTATATTCGATACATTCTATCCGTGAGTCACAATTATTAACAGCCTTATTGACTTACCGGCCATTCAGTGGTTGAAAAAATAAGAACGCAAAGATTTTTAGTGTAAAAAAGCGAATGTGGCGCGGTGGTACAAACATCTGCTTTACAATCTGACGGACCCTGGTTCGATCCCTATTCCAATGACTTGTTTTACAGTTTATGTGTGGATTTTCACTCGCTTTACGGAGAAGGAAAACATTGTGAGGAGACCGACATGTTTGAGGACCACAATATCCGAAGACGTGTGTCACCCGCCAACCCGCACTTGGCCAGCGTGGTGGATTATGGCTTATATCTCTCTCGTCGTGACAGAAGGCCCTGAGTCCCAGCAGTGGGAACGTATAGTGGGCTGCTTATGTGTATGTGTATGATCCTTAGTAAGATTTTTACAGTAATCTCTGTCTCTGAGTAAAATTAAACGTAACACATGCTCTTGCTGTCATATTGGTTTGTGAACTCGTTTAATTATGCATGCTTTCCAGTGTCATTGTTTACAGGTGAAAATTTATGAGGCACTTGTAAATTACTTGTGACAGTTTAAGTGCCACGCTTATATCTGGTTCAGGGATTGTTTTGCAAAATGTTTACATCAACGCAACGTTTGCTTTCCTCTGGATCTGAAAGCTCGTTAGATGTAATTTATTTTGAGGTGATAAGTAGATATAAAGTGCTCCCGTGTTGTGTTTTAAGCAACTTGATAATTGATAATGCCGGATTGACATCATTTAATTTTGTCAGAAAGATGAAATAAATAATATTTTTTATTAGTATCGTCTTGATCTTTGTGAACGTCAGATACAACAAGATTATTTATTAAACTAGTCTGTTGTAGTTTAACGAGGCAGTTCTTATTCTTTTTCGCGACGAAGTCTCGATCTTCAAAATAAAATTGGTCAACTGCGACTCAGGCTTGCACATGTAGGGTTCCGTTACTAAAACGGCAAATAAACATGGTTGTTGTATGAGAGCCTCCCTTAAATATGCATTTTGAATTAATTTTAAAATTATATTTTAGTTAATAATACAAAACTAAATATTTTGTGATTATTTAGAAGGTCTAGCAAAAAATATTATAAGGATTGAGTAAAAAAATGACTAACAAATTTCGTTTTGTGTATAGGAATTGTAAAACTCTCCTAAACTATACTCTTACCCTCCCGTTGAATATATATTTTAATTTTATTTTGATACAAATGTGTTTGTAAAAAAAAATCAATCGTTTTCCAGTTACTGTTATTAATATAGAGCAAAAAAATTTTAAATTTATGCTATTGTGTAGTGGCTTTTTTTATTATTTGTTATTATATTGGCAACAGAAATACATAACTAGTAAACATTTCAGTTTTCTAATAGTAATAGCTATCACGGTTTTTGAGATGACTGCCTGGTGACATACAGATAGATAGACTGACAGACTACAGATAGACAGATAACGGAGCCTTAGTAATAGAGTAACTTGTTTGCCTTCTAGGTACGGAACCCTAAAAACAAACTGGTTTGAGAATCCAGCCGTACAGTTTATGCGGTATTAAATTCAAGGCTACTATAATTGCATTTTTTACTACCTGGTAGGTTGAGGAACAGTTTTGACAATACTTGATCATAGTGCAATACTTCACATGTTAGTACGTATATCTATACTATAAGACTCTTTGTCCTGACATTTTTGACGTTTGTCTTCATTCATTCATTCATCTATAGACAACGCAGAGCCCAAACGGCTGGTCCTAGGGTTGTGAAATTTAGAGGGTGTATTTGTTTTAGTATGTAGACGCGTACTAAGAACGGATTTTTGGAAATTCCACCCCTAAGGGGGTAAAACAGTTTGTATGAAACTTCTTTGTTTTTGAACTTCTAGCAATGAAATTTGGAATATGTATAGTTTATGTAAAATTAAAAATAATGGTATCAAGTTTTTTTGCCAGGGGTGAACTAAGGGTTTGTAATGGGGGGTGAAAGTTTGTATGGAAAATTCTTTATTTATCAAGTTAAAGTCTTGAAAGTTGTTATGTTTGTTGTTTCTTTGATGGTTAAAATAAATTCGTAAAAATATTTGCCAGGAGTGCATTTAGGTATGCTAATGGGTTTTAAAGTTCAAAGGGAAAGTTTTGTGTTTTTGAAATTAAATACTTCTGAATTAGAATTTAAGTAAATGGTTCACTTAGTGGTATGGTTTACGTATTCTAATTACATATTTAAATTTAAATAATGGCTTGGAGAAAACGATCTAATTCACGCGGGCGGAGCCGCGGGCAACCTCTAGTCATTTATATGAATTCAATATTTTATTTGTGAATTTACTATTGCCATTGAATTTGCATTTGCCATTGCTATTCAGCGTGGAAACGCAGCCAGTGGGCATCTTTGCACCAGGTACGGTCATGGGCGGGTTTTCCTAACTTTAATGACATGTAACATTTTTATGATATTTATTTTTATTTGTGTTATAGTTTAATTAGCTGCGACTCGCGGTACTACCCGCGTTTCCTCTGACAAAAGATATTAATCCATGATAAAAAAGAAGCCTATATAGTAATGCAAGGGCTAACCTATCTACATAGTAAATCTCAACAAAATCGGTTCTGCCGTTGGAGCGTGATTGAGTAACATAGATTTTGAAATAGTTTGCGTATCCCACGGGAACCGCAATTGTTTTCGGGATAAAAAATTCAAGCTATGTCACAGCAAATTTCATCAATATCGGTTCAGCCGTATGAGCCTGAAGAAGTAATAAACATATACACACTCACAAACGAATTTTCGCATTTATTATACTAGTAAGATATTCAATAAACATTTGACGGATTGACATACAGACAAAATTCACGTACAAAGAAATCTTAGTAATAGGGTCCAGTTGATATACCCTTAGAGAACGGAACTCTAAAAACTATCAAACAAATATGATGAAGTGCTAAAATATTCAACACGACATGACATATAAGGCCAAATTATTACCAATTTGGTACGGCAATCAAGATTTTTATGTTCACATATTTATTAGCTGTGATGTATTTATTATCTTAAAACTTGATTTCTATGTTACTTAGATATTTGTTAAAGTATTTTTACTGTCTACTTAGCATAAGCAGCCCACTATACGTTCCCACTGCTGGGACTTGGAGCCTTCTCTCACAAGGAGAGAGATTTAGGCCATAATCCACCACGCTGGCCAAGTGCGGGTTGGCGAATGACACACGTTTTCGGATATTGTGGTCCTCAATGTGCCGGTTTCCTCACGATGTTTCCTTCACTGTAAAGCGAATGCTAAAAAATCTACACTTAACTTGAAAACAAGTAATTGTTGTAGGACTGGGGTGAACAAGGGGCCGTCTGATTGAAAAGCAGACGTTATTACCACCGAGCCACACTCGCTTTTTATTACTTACTATTTTTAAGCTTACTGCCTATTACTTGAATGTCACTCCTTTAAGATGGGAATAAAAAGATCGTTTTAAAACTAGAAAATAGTTTTAAAGTTAAGTGACAGCAACTGGTAAGGACTTAAAAACTAAGATTGGAAAAGTTGGATGTTAAATACGAATGAAGTTCCATTGTGCTATTTTTACTTATAAATAAAGGTTTTTAAACGTTTTTTTATGTTTGTTAGTACCTCAGTAATTGAGTATTGACTAACGGATTCAGATTTGTTTTTTTTTTGGAAGGGATATTATTTAGATTGTTAAAAATAATTCCGCAACCGGTTTGGTTCTCAAATTTAAAATTTTATTTTTGTTTCATTAATTACAATTTTTGATTTCTTGTTTAGACAGTTATTTATTGGTTTTTTGACCTTTAATTTTAAAACAAGACATAATTTTAGAATATTTAAAAAGTTTCACCAATCGATCACTAGCTAGAATATTTTTTTTAATTATTCGTAAATATGAATTACTTATCATAATTTAATCATTGACAAAATATTCCAATTCTTCGTTCACTCATAATTTTCTTATGATCAGATATTGTTTGTTTATTAAATTTAAGGTATGGAAGCAAAATATCATATTTTGAATAATCCCTTGTAACCCTGCGTAAGTGAAAAATTTTCTTAGTTTTATTAGCTTTAAATAGTTTGAATTTCAAAATACGATTCCGTCAAGGTCGCACGATAATATAATTTGTGAAAAATAGTCGTTTTCAAATATTTGAACGTTGTTCTAATAAAACTAATAAAAAATTTAAAACAAATTTGCTTTGTACGTTATAATATTGTCTACAATCGTTACAGCTAATTATTGCAATATTGTTGATATTATACAAGCATGAATTTAATTTGTGAATCTACTGCCGCGCGGCATTCGCTTCGCTCAAATATGTATGTCTGGCATGGTGAATACAATAGTACCTTAAGCATCGTACGTCTTCTATTGCGTCTCGGCAATAGTATATTAACATCGCACTTCTCATCTTGCTCTTTAGCACACAAAAAACAGCGTTGACAAATGCACATAAATCGTTGCTTAGAAGAAGGTTTCATACGCATCAAAAGTCATAAACACATATTTACGACAGCACAGCTATGTGCCTGCAAGGATTGCGATAACAAATACGGCGCTCTAAGTACGTTGTATCACAGCACAAGTACTTATTCAGGATTGCTTAGAGATGTTATGCCAAGTTTATTGGAAGTTACGTACATTAGTGGCGATTCAGCGGCACACACGACTAAACTAAATTTAAAGTAGCTCTGTCTCTTTTCGTCATAAATGACTAAAAAGATATGGTACGATCTAAACCATAGACAAAACATCTAAAATCACGTCAATCACGTTAGATTTAGAGCTGATACAATTGAGTGCGCTCTAAAATTGCTTACATTTTTCATATTTGTCGTGATTTTAGTTGTTTTGTGTGTGGTTCAGAACGTGCCGTCTCTTTCTGGCCACCTAAGATGAAAAGAGACAGGGCTTCTTAAAATTTAGTTTAGTCGTGTGTGCCGCTGAATCGCCACCATTATATCTATTTACTAGGTGTAATACGAAACCAAACTCAGTAAAAAAATACTATATCTATCCTCTACAAAACAGTCATGGGAGAAAGAGATAATGCTGTCGCCGCACCGTAGTGATGCAAATAAGAATTCTCTAAAGTACCTATCTTTCTTAATTTGAAAGCATCCGATAAAAATATTTCATATCATATCATATTCATACAGTTTTAAGCTGAATAGTATTAGTACTCGTATTATTACGTATAATAAAAGCGTACAGAATATTACAAAGTGTTTGGCAGGTGTATACAGAGCACATTAAATTTTAATACAAAAATACAAATGCAAAATAATTTTACCTCATACCTACAAGTATATGATTAGATAATTCCCTTGGCATTCCAAAGTTTTAGCCCGCATATACGTAATCAGTGATCTGCCTGTACAATAATATGCTGATTACATTTTAGAACAGCTAGATATGAGAAACTACGCCAGAGTATGCTTATTACAAAGGTAAGGCGATAATATGAATATCGTTTTTTTTTATATTGACGTGACAACGTCTTAAATTAGGTTGCGGCTGGGAGTCACTTATGAAAAAGTGTAACGCCCGGTAACGTTACGATGAGTCACCGAACGAGAGAGAGGCCCGCCGAATGCCTTGCGTCTCTCTCCCACTCGACTATGATCGGTCTGCCGCGCACGCAGCACGCGGCAGACGTTGTCACGTAAAATCTTCGCCCGTAAAACCGACTTTACAGGCAACCATTTTTTTTTTTCTTAAATCTAAAGGAGCTGGTTTTGGATTATGAATTTTCATTTACATAAAAATATTGAATTTAGCAACAAAATGCGTTTGGATGTGTCTGTTTTTTTCGCATATTTCCAAACTATACAAAAATTGATTGTCTTGATGTACTAAGCCAACCTTTTTAGGGATATGTTTTAATTACCAGGCATCCTGTATTTGATTGATATTTTGACTAAATTTATTAATATATTTATTTTACTAGCTGCGCGTCGCAGTGCTGCCCGCGCACGTTAATCCGGGATAAAAAGTTTGTGTTAATCTACTAAAATATATCACTACTAACTACTAAGTATATAACTATCTAAACTCTACCTCAATACCAATCAGTTCAGACGCTAGAGCGAAAGCAAGTAACAAACACACACACAGACACACAAATTCCCTTATATACTATTACCTATTGGGAATCACTAGTTAAATAGTAATAATAAATATAAAAACTAAATTAAATTGTAATAATAATTTTGCTTGTTATCTTGCCTACCCAGCACGATAGGTAGAAAATATAAAGACGTTAACGCTCACGAATCTATTCCCTTAACGATAATAAGCTACAACTGTAGTTAAAATAACCAAATAAACCCAAAGGAATAGAGCCCACATACACTGGCCGCAAGCTAAATGTAACAATAGACCGAACAACACGATACTTAGTACGAAGTTACTTAATCATGTTCAGAAAAGTTGTCTTGTTTCCGACGAGTAATGAAATGTAGACACATATTATATTGTTAGAAAGTTTCCAAGTCAGGCTTCATAAGAAACTTAGTTTAAGCCATTGCTGATTACAGTCACTAGACAACAATCTGGATTGAACTGGCTGATATGATAATAAAAACACAAAATACCTTGCGCTGTGACTGTGAATAGTTAATTAAATACTTTTACTTGCAAATATGTCTAGCGGTCAATGCATAAATTTGCAGATTTTTAACACAGCACAGATAGCTATTTAATCAGTAAGGCACATAACCACATACGACAACGGTAGTCGAGCCTAAATGTGGAACATGTTTTGTCATTATCTGCCGGTTTTAGAGCGAGAGTAAACCAGTATTTTCTGGTTAAGCGCTCTCTACCTTAAATCATAATATCGCTTATATGTGATCAAGTGCAATTCCATTCATATCTAGACCAAAATCCACCACGCTGGCCAAGTGCGGTTTGGTGAATCACACACGTCTTCTGATTTTGTGGTCCTCAAACATGCCGGTTTCCTCGTGATGTGTTCTTTCACCGTAAGGCGAAAGAACACATCACGAGGAAACCGGCGTATTTGTTGAAAAACATAAAAACTGTGATAAATTTTAAATTCGAGATGGCCGCAACCACAAAGTTATTATATCGGAGGTCTTACAATTATTTTTATTTAATATCCTTGTTTAATAAAAACGGTATTAATTATTTGTTTTTAAAATGAATGTTCATTAATAACTCATACTCTTTTCATTGACATTGGGTAAAGTGCAATGGCCTTTTAAGACTGGTTAACCAACTATAATTCTAGCAAGTAAAATAAAGGTAAACCAATAAAACCCTGCATCAAAACAAGTATTTTGTACGAAACGTAATGAGTGGTGAACTTTTTAACATTTTATTTGTCTATAATAGTATAGACAAATAAAATGTTAAAAAGTAATATTGTATAGAGGAAAAGCTTGTTTGTTTTTTTTGACGCGAATAGGCTCTAAAACTAAAAAACAAAAGTTAAACACAAGTCTTTATATAGCTACCTAGTATACTTTCTACGAATATGTTTAGTAACTGTGTGGAATATCGGATGTTTTTAATAAATTATCAAAAGTAGAGTTTTTTCCAAGTCACACAGTTCTCATATTTATTGTATCTGTTATTCTAAAGATTTCATAATTAAGTAAAATGTTTTGTTAAAATGAGAACACACTGGTATAAAAATATGGTTATGTAATATTTTTGCTTAGTAAATTATTATCTCACTTACACCTCCATAGATTTAAATAATAAAATAAATCAGTGTTTATTTGCACTAACGATCTTAATACTTAAAACCTAAAGCAAAAGAACATCATAATAATTTTTCATTGCAAACTAACCAAACTTTGAACGCCACAATAAAACAAATGTAGTCAATAAGGATTTTAAGTTGAAAGGATTATTAAAGTTCTTTTTTTAACCTTAATCTTTTGATCACTTAATTTACCTACCATATTTTTATTGCGTTATCATAAAAACGTTTTAATATTAGACGTGTTCGTACGTTTGTTAATTTTACATACATTGCATATTTAACTACAGGAAGTAAACCGCTACAATCGATTTTGAAATTGAGGTTTCTGTGAGAAAATATTTTTTCTGGATAAAAATCATTCAATATTTTCTTTTCCCACTTTATCCTGAATTGAGCCCATACATTATGGTATCTTTTTTTACAAGACAACACGTGTATCTGCTGATTGGTCGATTTTTCTCGAACCTCGATCGATCCAACTCTATCACAAACTTCCTTTTTATCTAAGTCATCTTACATGTTCATTCGATTCGATTTATACGCGTTGAGTAAGATCATAAATAAAGTAGCGAAAACAATCTGCCGCAAATAGCTGTAAGAAGCGTAAACCAAATATTATAAGATACAATGTTAACTGATGAGCTAATACATTAAGAGGAAAAGTTAATTGGCAATGAGCCAATAAACCGCCTGTAACGCCTGTTCGAACTTTAATGGCAAAAGGAAAAAACGAGAAAGCAAAAGTACAATTAGCTCAATAAGACTATTGCCGTACGCCGGTATTTTCAATTTGGGTATTAGTGTTCAAACTGCATGTTTGCTAATCCTTTAAGTTCTAAACGTTGTTTTACACAAGCGATTAGCTTAATTAATAATATTTCGATTAAAAATGTATTTTAACAAAATTCTCAGTTTAGATCCATTCTAATAAATTAAAAATAAACTAGTGCTTATAAAATACTTCTTTGATATTTTATTACGTAATCTTTTTTTACCTTTCTTGGGAGACATTTTCTAATCAATGATTTTACTCGCTTATAATTTACATTACGCGAACTACTATCTGGTTGACTTTAATGTCATTTACAGCCATTAATTGGCACTATGAGAGCGTGATTAAATGTAATTAAGTAATTTCCTGTGTATTGTGCTGTCATCCTTTGAAGCAAAACATATATTACTTATAATTCGCTCGGCAATTATCATCTATCTATGTTTCTCTCTATTTCTCTAAATTAATTTGCACATCCGTCTTTCGAATCCTGTATTCAATTTCATAGTCAAACTTTTTACTCGATCTTTAATAAACATTCACAGAATATTAAATTACGTTTTAACTTTAAAATTAAATTAAAATTTGAAATAAAACGACTATTTAAGGGTGACTCCTTTACAAAAAAAACGTGTTCATTTTGCCTTTTTTTAAGATAATGGTATGGAACCCTTCGTTCGGGAGCCCGAGTGATACTTGACCAATTATTGTAAACTCCCAATATTCGTAGAACATGAGTATTTTTCAGTGTACCTACTAGAAAGAAAGAAAGAACACATTTATTTCAGACACAGAAGACACATACATATACATTATTTTAAATTACATAAAACGAACATGAAAAAAAGACAGCATAGTATGTGTCCCCTAGCATCCGAAAAACTAAATACGAGTACACTTTTAAGCCGTTATGTGTCCGTGTATTAAAACTTTCGTAAGGCATTTTGAATAATGTTTGTATAACCGGCTATCACATACGGCTTTGCGTCCGTTACTGATAACCTAGTAGAGGTTGATAAGTATGATAAGTATAACTTGAAAGTACATATATTCCAGCCGGACCGGGTCAAGGCGTTGTGATGGGATGCTTTCTGACTTAGATCTGCAAACACATAAAGATAAAGCCCCACGTTGCCCTTTGTTTTCCCTAAACCAATCTGTGCAGACCATAAAAATGTAGGTTAAGCCTATTTCACCGTTTGTTTCAATTTTCCACCACGCTGCCTTTTGTACTTTTCAGTTGTTGGATTTATTATAGAAGACGATAAATAAATAAAACTCGCGTCTATTAAGAACACATATAAATCTTCTCGCATAACAAAATAAATGACAGTAAGAGGTAACAACTAAGGCAATATTCATTGTAATTAAGTTTTCATTAGACTAGTTAGTTCTAGTTTAGTCAAGTCATTGACTAAACTTATACTTTTTAAATATTTAACTATACGTTTTTCCGTCACCTTACAACAGTCAAAAATAAACTTTTATTTGAAAAAATATTAAGGCTTAGCACTTTTGCACAGATTAGACAAATAATAGAAATGGCTTTTGAGCTGTAATTTTAATAATTTAGATAATACTAGTTAAAATAAATAGTAGTTTAAAAAAACTAAAAAACACGCTTATCTGGCCGTTTTAAGTGGGTCAACATCGTGCCCAAAGAAGTCGGTTACAAACAAACATACAAAAAAATGTAATAATTTTATCAAATTAGTGTATTGTCATCAGTCCTCAATAAATCTACAAAGTTTAAACTAAATTTGGCCGTTTAAAGTGGATCAAAATCGCGCCCAAAGAAGTCGGTTACAAACATACAGGTGAAGCTAATAGTGTAAAAAGGTCACTTTGTTTCACAAAACTTTTGAATAATAAGCAGATATTCCAAAACAAAATTACCTATAATCGTGCACCCTCGTATTAGAGATTAAATTCATTGAATACTGTTTATTCACGGCCCCCAACCTTGAAAGCTTCAATATTTCGAATATTAACGGATAAATAGGAGATTAGCTCGAAAGTAGAACAACGGTGCTGAAGCATTAATATTAAACGCTGTATTGAACACTGAATCGTTTGATACTTTGATCTTATCAACACTTTGCGGTAAAATGTGTTGAGCTATTATTATGCGTGTTACGTAGACTTTATACCAGGAACTTTCAAAAAAAAATCTTCTTCGTATGAGCTAGTGGCCAATGGTTTCGAGAGTTTTCAACCCGTCTGAAGGCTTCTGACTTGGCATACTGACTAGTATGAAGACTAATTAAAACAATCTTGGGCATGGTCACCCATCCAGAAACTGTTCGCATCGGCTGACAAGACTATTGTTTTTCAAGTGGCATTTTCATCTGGGCGCTACCGTGGGTCAAATGATACGTTAAATTGTAGGTCCTGGCTGTTAGTCTTAGTATAAGCAGTCATTAAGCCAAATCAGAGGCTTTCGGGTGGCTTGAAAAAAAACGTGTGTCTGCCACGTTTGTCAGAATCATGAGCAGACTAAGACCTTTGTCTGAGTTAATTATAATTTTTACTTATGTTTAAGTTTTATTTTTTGATATCACACGTTTTAACGTAAAAGTAGAGATATATATGTTACATTGCCGAAAATATTTCAATTGTGTAATTATTTTGTGTTTTTTCATAAGCTTAGCTTAATATTTAGTTTTCAAATACTAAGACCACGGCAACAGCGAACAGTAGCAAAGCTAATTCCGTCAACGAATTTTAATTTAACGCATAACTTACCCAAAATTGGCAGAACAATTTTCATCAGCGATGTGGCGTATGTCGTTTAATTTCCTCTCACATTTAGTAACACAATTAGCTATATAATGAGTAATATCAGGTCCTAGTACAATGAAGAAACAGGCAACGGCTCAAAATATGAGCGTAGATAAATAATACTAAAATTAAAACAAAACTTCTCTTCGCAGAAAATCACAAAATAGTATTTTAATAATTTTGTAGCCTAGAATTAAATAATTCAAATTAAAGTAATTTCTTATGAGCTAGGTGTTTTATATGGCCATTTATCCAAGATTGACATAACGACCGTTGCTTAACGTAGGTGATCCTATCAGATCACTTTAGATAGCAGAACTACAAGTGCTTTAATTAGGTACTAAGTTTAATCTATAAATATAATATTTAATTATCGTATTTTAAAATTCTTTTTTCATGTTATTTTAAAATTTTATTTCATTGATTTTTTTAAGACGTTATACCTAGTATTGGTCTCAAAACTCCACCAAGTTAATTGGGTTTTTTGTTCTCCTTTGTATAAACTAATGTGACAAAGTTCGGATTTCATTAGTTGCTTCATCAGAATAAGACCTAAGACAAACTTGAATTTTAAAGATAACAATTGACAAACTCGTCGGTTTAGATAGAATTTGTTCATGCAAAACCAAATTATATTTATAAGACTGAAATTTGTTTCATGTTTTCGCCGAGGAAATTTTATCAATATATGGGCAAAATATCTTAGCACATAGATTATTACTATGGATATGAAACATGTAATAATAAGATTGATCCACGTTTGGAACAATTTAGGTACCCTCGTTTGTTTTTATGAATAACACTACAACTAGAACAAAATTGTTCCAAACGTTTGCACATTTTGGTTCAAAGAAACTATAGATAAGGTCCTCTCTCTTACTATACATACCTCCTTGTCTAAGAGCCTTTTTTTTCGATTTCTGATACGGTTGTGGTTCGAAGTTTGACTGCACTTTTTTTTATTAAAAGAAATAAAAGATTTCTCCGTTTTGAAGTCAGTTGCAAAGAAAATAAGCTGAAACTTTCACTGGACTTCGGTAAATTGTAACTTGTTAGAGTAATTCTGGTAAGGGGTGTGCGAGTTCAACATTTTGGCGAAGTCAAATTAATAAACTCAAACATCTGTTCCGTTATTGACGTTCAAGGAGGCGTGAATACGACGCCTTTTAGGCCTTAGCGGATTTCTTTGAAACATTATAACACGCCTTAAGAGATTTAATATAAAACGTTACATTTTGTAACATACTCGTATATCCATTATAACTTACCAAGGACGAGTGTCGGCCTTCAAAATTTTTCTCATTTTGGTCCCATTTATGTAGTAAGGAGACTTTGTAAACTGTTATCGTAAGGCATATTATATATTTACACGAAACAAACGGTCACACTTACTTAAAAACGTTGAATATACGTCCAACGGGTCTAATAAGTGTGACCGTTTATTTCGTGTAAATAGATAGAGACTTGTAATTTTTAATTTTCATGAGTCGTGCAAAAATCTTTTAAGAAAAAATTTTTTGAACAAAATAAAAAAACAAAAAACTTTTGAAGAAGTTGCCGTATTAATTACTAGTTTTCTTACAGGTAATTAAATGATGTACATATTAATATAATTAACAATCTCTATGATAATATACTCTTACAAGTACCTGATTGGTGGCTCTAGTGAAGCGCCAAAAAAAAAAGTTATTCCTCAATTAATTATTGTCAACAACTAATTATCTAGGGGTCCCTAACTTATAGAATCATACTTTGAAAAAATCTTGGTAATTGTTAAGAATTTCAATAAATTTTGTACAAAGGTCTACCAAATCCACCTCTTCTTTATCTACGTACTAAACCCCGAAGATACTCCCTAAAAGTTGTGCCTGTGGCCTCGTAGATTAAAATTGTGAAAAATGAATACAATACAATACGACATTATTGTACACCAAAAGCCAAAAAAAAATGGTTTATTTCTACGATTTCAAAATTAAAAATAACTTGACTTACAAAACACATTTTATAACATATTACTTCCCTTAATTCACAAGCAAAAAAATCGTACTCGTAATATTAACAGGAATGTTTTCTTTCACCAAAACAATGCTTGCGTGACGACTACTATAATGAAACGTTAATGGAAGCCCAGAAATTATTTGTTCAGGCACAGATTGTTTAGGATCATTGTTTCTCGGCCATCTGTGAGTGGCAAAGCAATATATTACTGTTGTGTCCGGACCAACAATACTGAAGTAGGCAACTACTTCAGAGTAGGTATTGATAGCGTAACAAATTTCCGTAGTTAGTACAAAAATATGTAAATAATTTGTATTATTAGATACACATTCTGGTTCAAGGAAGAGCAAAGCCTGGAAGAACTGGCTCTCAAGGAGACTGCTGGAACACGTTGGTAGGTGCTTGTCGACTGCAAGCTTTTAAAAGCATTAGAGAATATCCTACCACCAAGTTATGGTTATGTATTGGGGGAATCAATCTCATGACATATGCGGACGTGAGGCGACCTCACGACCCAATGAGCTGTCATCGTGTCGAAAATCTATTATTATAGTTAATAATAGATTTGTTACGCAATTAAATAATTTTGAATAATTAAATATGTTTTCTATTTTTAAAAGAAACTTTTCTGCTAGTCAGAAAAATCTAAAGCAAGCTGAAAGTCAAGCCAATTCAAAAGATTTTGTTTCGTGTATTTTTAAAAGTAGCAAATTATTAATACCGGGTCGTTAATATTTTCTGAGTAAATGATTTTAACAAGGAGAATAACTTACCAATAAAAAAAAAACATTTTAAAAAATAAGTTTAAATTCGTGTTTTGCTCATTATGTCTTTTTTATTGACTAAAGTTTTAGCGTAAAATTGATTTGGGTACATTAATCAACATTGAAAACTTAGATTTATGATAGTTTACCAAGGAGATACTAGAGAAATAATTGACAAGCAAAATTAAGGCATCTCATATAATATTAAGTATAGTAGACTTGCTGAAATTGCGTAAATGAATATTTCTTGCTGCACATTGCTGAAAGTCGACATTTTTTTCAAACGATTTGCGATTGCTTCACATATTTGGTAGATTAATTCTTAGCTGATATGACGTATAACTCTTTCATATTTTATTCTATGCACTTTTGATTTTGTTTATTATCCTTGCGTGTTTTTATTTCGATTCCCAAGTGCACTTACACTGCCCCTGAAGACTGTCAGTATTTTTACATTCTCCCGTTTCTGCCTCAAGATACTCTTGACAAACAGTATTGCAATCTTCATTTTGGCACTCGTGATCAGCACGTTTGGTTCTTGACAGCAAGTTTATAGGATCTAGTGCCAATATGTTGTTGAGAGCCGATATAAGACCTGCGTTTTTTTCATCTGTAACAAAGAAAAAAACATAAAATAATAAAAACGTTAGAAAGCTATTCCTATGATAAAGAAATTAAAAGTGGCATCGTATTGTAGTGAGGGAAAAAAAAGAGAGAAAGAAGATGCGAGGTAATCATGTAACTTGAAAACGGTGAAGGGATGGGAGATGATATAAAAAAACAGAAGAAATAAAATGCTATACTTACTTTACCTAAGCAGACATAAAAAAGTGAAATATTTACCTTCTGTAGATACGCAGAGAGAAATAAAAATTCCAAGAAAAAATAGAAATACCGATTTTATTATCATGTCTACGTCTCAACTAGTCACAAAGTTATTTCTAAATAAAGATTTTCTTCTTTACTGATTTATAGTAAAAAACATCTAAAGAAATCTACTTAAACTTGCGATTCTCCGAACAATAGACTTTCGTAAAACAATTTACTGTTCTCTATAAAACTTTATTATTTATCACAACTTGACAAATTTTATTTACATTACATTACTACTGTTGTATAATGTACATTATTAGAAATATGTGTTTTAGTCAAATTTCCCTTGTATAAGTGGGACCTATGCCCCATTAACTACAGACTTTAACGATAGACAATCCTACTACTATTATAAAGGCGAAAGTTTGTAAGTATGGATGTATGGATATTTGTTACTCTTTCACGTAAAAACTACTGAATGGATTTGAATAAAACTTTACCACAATATAGCTTATACATCAGAATAACACATAGGCTATAGTTTATACATCAGAATAACACATAGGTTACAATTTTTGAGGTTTTCAATGTGAGGTCGTAAAAAAAAACACATTTTTTGCGCTTACATTGCAAACGCTGACCGAATCCTACAAGATAGATCAAAACAATTTACTACAGTATTGTACAACTTAAAAAGGTCTAAAAAAAGTCCGTGATGGTATATGTTTATCTCTTAGGAATAACCCACAATAACCATTTTTATCCTTTACTTTGTACGAGAAATAATGGCTTATTTACGAAGCGATTTTAAGCAATACAGTATTAATCCTTATCCAATTAAGTATGTTAAATACATTGTGCATTTACGAGTAATAAAGATCAATATGGCTTTTTACAGCATGTAAATTAAATAAATATTTTCGAAGATATCACAGATTTAAAATGCAGAGTCATAGCAATTTCGGCGATAAATACCGTTTCGGTGATAAATACCGGCAGCGGCGCCAGGCGAACGGGGCGTGGGGGGAGCGGGGTAGGTGCGGTGGGGAAGAAGTGGCTCATCGCTGAGTGCGCGACCCGAACGCGGGCAGACGCGTGAGGGCAGACGTCGTTGATGGCGCTGCTATGGTAAATCTACGAACGTGTCATATAAGCTACACTATCTATTTTTCATAACCCTAAGTGAGGCAAAACAACGTTTGCCGGGTCAGCTAGTATATAATAAACTGGTAGCTTAACCGATAGATATAAAATTTAAATTGTATTAAAAAACGCAAACGGCGTAACATTTTTAGTGGAGGTAATATTGGATTTGAGATCTTGATTTTCCCTTTCATTTGACACCCATATAGAGGAATATGTTTTCTTCTTCTTTTTCCTTGCCTTATCCCACTAGGTGGGGTCGGAACAGCAAACTTTCTTCTTCCCATTCACTCCTTTCTCTTTCATGTCCTCATTTACACACTACATCCATGTCTTCTTAGGTCGGCCTCTTGCTCTTCTTCCTTGCACTACCAAACATGTGTTAAAATATGTAATCCGCCATTTTATAATGATCGTCGTAAATCTTTTGCTAATTTTCATGAAACATAAGTAAGAGCATACCTTACAAAAAAAAAAAATAACTTAATTCAATGTATTCATTTGTACAGGTGCTTTGATTAACACAGACAGTCAGACACACACACAGACACGTTAAACTTATAAAACCCCGACGTTTTAGCATCGGGGATCAAAAACAAAATATTTTATATCAGTAAGTAAACTTTATACACCAACTTTCGTCGAGATTAGTACAAAAATACAGCCTTGCTAAAATATACGTACGGATAGATGGAAAAAAAAATACTAGTTGCAGATGCATAGACATTTCGCTAGGTCAGATAATTTATTACTCTAAATCTAAGTTATGTTTCTCTGTTTACCTTGTTAAATCTATTACCAAGCATAAAATACTTTTCTATTGTTTTATTTATAATTATGATTTATAAAATTAATAACTACATGAAGCTATATTATTATTTAGGCGTATAGGTGTTTGGTTTTATTAAATTCATTTTCTGTCCAGTATCGATCGATCTTCTTCTTCTTTGTATGAGCTAAGTGGCCGAGCTCTGGTGTCGAGAGTTTTGAAGCCACCTGAAGGCCTCTGACTTGGCTAAATGATTGCTTATACTAAAATAGCCAGGACCTACAATTTAAAGGATCATCCGACCTACGTTAGTGACCATATAAATGCCGTTTCGTGGTCACCCAGATATTACAATTCGTCAAAAAGCGAAAACGCGAGTATGGTTCGGTAGGAAAATATCTGCTTTTCAATGTGTGGCCCTTGGTTCTATCCCGACCCTACGGAGAATCTCAACAAAGCACGACGCTATAGTCGGACGCGTCCTGTTTTAATAGGAGTATCACAACGTCTGACGCAATTACAATGGAACAGATTATTTATTTTAAACTAAGACCGTGCTCCGTTACTTCAAAGAGCTCAGGTGGCTTGGGTAGGCTGGTGGGGGAAAATGCACAAAATGTCTCCTGCGGGTTTTTAGTGCAGGTCTGACCACCCATCATCGAATAAAACTACGGCCCCAATGACTTATTTTTCAAGTTATGAGTGGATTTACATTCGTTTTACAGCTTTAGTGGGTATGCTTATGCTACAGCTCGACATAAGACACGTTCGATTACGTTAACTTTGATTGACGGATTGGTAACACCAAAATTTGTAGTAAATAACAAATTGTCATCGTAGAAGAGAACGACAATCGTAAATCTAAGGCAGGTTTTATGGATACTGATATTTGGATCAAAAGTAATTTTCTTATTATATGTGTTGCTCGTCAACGCTTGTCAAGGTTAGTTTTATAGGTGTTCGAGATGGTTTTTGATATAAATAAAAAAAGTTTATTTTATTGAAAGTTGCCCTGTAAAACTAAAATAATTTATTAGATTGAGAGTTAAACTTGAATTAACTACGACCTATATCAAGTTTTCTGTGACACTTGAACTAAAAGGGTCTATAGGCCAATGGTAAATGTGGTCAGATTTTCCATGGAAAACCGACAAGTGATGAACAGTTTCTAGCGAATTAAATTAGAAGTATTTATATGTATTATATGACACACACACACATCAAGTTTTTGAGGAAATTCAAAGTTTTTTCATAAAATGGCGATGGTCAATTAATGTGAAATCTCATAGATGTAATAAAATGTAAGGATAAAATCAGATTGAAACTCAGCGAAGCGGCATAGGTTTACAGCCCAAGTCCCAAAGTATCGTACAAGCCAATTCATTTCGACCTTCCAAGCGAGAACTGCAAAACTTTAGAATTCTCTTCTTGAGTCTGTATTTCCTGAGAAGTAACTACCTTCTTCTTCTGAGGGTCTTTAAATCTAGATCTAATCTGGATAATAGGTATTTTCTAAGTATGCGTGAAACATCGTAGACAATATTGTTGCTTAGCATCAGGCAAGCTGTGGTCAAACTCAAACCTGTCAGATGTAAATAATTTTTTTTATTAAGAATTGAAACATGTGTCATGGTCATAAATGGTTATTTAATAAAAAAAAATTGAGACATTAATCGAAGTTGATGCAACTCTTCCACAAAATGGCTTATTTTACACTTTTTACTTCGTGAGACGATGAAATCTATGTGATACTCGTATTCTATGATATTATAAGGGATACTATTACAAAATGACGCCAATAAAATCCAATCAAGCCTGCTCAAATAGCAGCGTTTTTGGAAAACAATTTATTTCTATTTACCAATGAGCACGCTGATACTCATGTGTACAAGGTTAATTGCTTTTCCCCAATTTATTATCTCTGTCGATCGAATCGAAACTGATGTGATTAATTGGGAATTAAATCTGTCAAATAAACGTTTTGTAGGAATAACTCAAACTGAACTAATAGTAGTCCGACCTGGTTTCACTCGGAATTTAAAAACCACATTTTTGGAAATGAACAAATGAGGTTTTTATTTTATTTAAACTAACAAAACTATAAACATTTCTCCAATAACTACGTATAGAAATGTAGATGCAGCTTATATCACAACACAGTTTTGAATGAAAATAACTGTTTGAGAATCCGTATTCCTCAGTATATATTAAACTCCTTATATAACTTCTTTAGGAACTTTATTTTTCCTACATTCTAAACTAGGCAAGTTTCACCTGCGGCTCAGGTGTCGACGCGCCTTCTAAATATAGCTAGTTGTATTTGTTATAAGTATAAATTGAATATAATATCTGCGGGGTTCATGGCTCAACCAAGCGTGCTAAAATTAAGCAAAGATTTAAGTGAGTATTTCTTTTTCTTTTGCCATTCTTTTATTCTATTCTTAAATAAAAAAAATAAGAAAACCCCGAATACAATTTACGAGGTTGGCGGGTATCTAGTAAATTTTGTTAATTAAGTTATTTTATTTTATTTATTTTATTCTTTGCGTCAAGTATTTAAATTTCTTTGGATACCCATATTGAGAAAATTGTGAAAGAATATAAATATTATAATCAGTCTTCTTGTGGTGGTAGTTTATTTTGTTAGGTCCTTCTCTTTGGGAGTTAGGAGCTTCGATGACAGACCATCTTGTATCTATTTTCATCGAGATAATATGTAGTTTTTTTGTAGATCAATCTCTTTGGGAGTTTCGACGCCTGAAACAGGCACACATTCACACAGACACGTCAAACTTTTAACACCCTAATGATTTTGCGTCAAGAGCTAAAAATAAAATAGTGAAGTTTCACGAAGATCACTTCGTGAAACTTCACTATTTTCGGGTAAAAAATACACAAGGCCGACACGTCTTGGTGTACTTTAATTAATTAACTTAGTCTAAATCAATTTTCAAAGGAATTTTCAACGTATTGTTATTTAACTTTATCACTGAACATAATACGGCCTTTTATATAGTAACAAGGATACCCTTTTTCCGGAAACATCCTTCACTATGCGTAGTAATAGCTTGTTACTGTAATGTTCGTTCTGTCGTGTTCTTCCCAGATAGTGACTCCATATTCTTTTATTTTGACGACCTCGTTGGCGTTACGATTGCCATGCTTGATTACTAACCATAGGGGCCCGGGTTCGATTCCGTAATAAGTCTTTTTTGCACCAAAAAGATAATATAGAACGAAGTTACTTTGTAAGAGTGTTGCAGTAACTATTTTTCCTTGACTTAACTGCTAGAAAGATTTAGATGCACTTTCCAGAAATCTGTTAAAAAAAAATATTGCATGTTTTAAATAAGCTTTACACTTATATATATTGGTTTAGTGGAAGAATTAGTGCACTGAGTTTCTTTAATTTTGTATTTGTATGGTTTTAGTTCGAAGCAGGTGCAGGTGTAGTACGTGAGTCGATTAAATTTTATCTAAATATAACAAAGTTTTAAATGCATCTGATCTATTTCTGTAAAAGGACTTAGATGAATAAAAAGGTCATGGCACGGTTGAACAGAGCGGCCACTTATACTTTAGAATAAAAACATCCTTATAACAATGTACCACTAAGATAAGAACTCACATTAGTTATGGAGGTACACATAATAATAAAGAATTTTAAAACTGAAACTGCAAAAGTCAGAAATTTATTTTTTGCGCCCTGGGCGGTTTTTTTTTTATGTAATTCATAATGACTCTACTGTCAATAACCGTGTATCTAGTGTATTTAGGGTTTAAATATTTTAACAAACGTCATTTAAACAACGAGAAGTCATTCCTTATTTTTCTTTCATAAAGATATAACAAGGCACAAAGGAATAAAAGGACCGACACAGGAATAAAATATTATAAATAAGTTAAACAATCCAACATTATTAATGAAATTATATTTGTGACTCCACGCTCGATTTCTCGGAAAGCCTTTTATCGGCTCTTAAACATTCATACGTGTTTAAGAGCACTCACTCTTATAAATATGTAATCTGAAAAATTCGCGAAATAATTAATTACGTTCTTTAAAAGGCAAAGATAACTTCTCATCAAGATGAGAATCAGTGGCATATTCCGCTCGGCTAACCAAGTTTTTTTTTTTTTTTTTACTCTGAATAGGTCAGTCAGCGCTTGACCACAATTCACCTGATGGTAAGTGATATTGAGGTCTACGGTGGATCGCGCTTACCTAGAAGGAACCGGTTCACTCTCGCCTTGAAAATCGCTAGATTGTAGTCATTAGGGAACAGGAAATTCGGCAAGGAATTCCAAAGTTTGGCGATTCGGACAACAAAGGTGGAGGCAAAACGCTTTGTGCGTGCCTTGGGCACCTCAACCGATGCCGCCTTGGCGTTTCCCTGCTCGTCCGATAGTGGAAGGGGGCGGGGGGAATTACTTCATGTAATTCAGTCGCACACTCGCCGAAATGCAACCGATAGAAGACCGACAGACTGGCAACAATGCGGCGGTGCTCTAGGCTCTGCAACTTTGCCTTGCCAAGATTGTCATTGCCTATTAGCCTTTTTGCACGCCGCTCAATTGACTCCACCAAGGTGATCTGACGTGATCATAAAAGTTTTGGTTGAGCATGCAAAAGACTGTACCTAATTTAAAAAGTGGCATTTACATCTGCGCACTACATAGGATGTGTGGACTCGTTAAATGTATGTTCCGACTATTAGTATTAGTAAGAGCAATTGTTAAGCCAAGTTAGAAGTCCTTGGGCAGCTTGAAACTTGTCAACACCAGACTCTGGTCCCTTAGCTCATACTAAAAAGAAGCGTTAGAAAATTCTAGTAAAAATGTTAATAACGAACGCTTGGTAATATTTATAAATAATAATTATAAAAAAATATGTTTTTTTATGATTCATGATTTATTAGCCACAGAAACTTAAACCTAGGTTACATCGAGCTTAGTTTTATAATATCAATATAGGATGTTGCATAGATAATAATATTTAATCTATGGCTTCGAGATTTGATTATCGACTAAAAAAGCGAATAAAGCGTGTTTACACTCGTAAAATATAAATATCGTAGAAAGTGAGTATTAAATGGAGTACAGATACAAAAAACAAAATGAATGTCTTAAAAATCGCTTCCACTGCTGACTATTTCTTTTTACGACATGATAAAATAGATAAAGAACCGTTTGAATTGACTGAATGTAATTCGAGGTGACAACCAATTTATCGAAAATCCCCGAAACCCTCTTCATTCAAAATTAGCCTTAAAGGATTTGTCCGTTATAGATAAGTGCCTACCGGCTATGTCGACCTAATGCGAATAAGATTGAGTGATAGAAACACGACGATTGTCAGAAACATTATTTGAACGATTTTGTAAAATTTGTCCGACACTTAAATATGAGCAACTACCTACGCCCGCAGTTTTACCCACTTTATTTCGGGACAAAAAAAAACTGGGATAAAAAGTAGCCTTTATAGCAAGGACTAAACTATATTAATTGTGAATCTCGTGATCAGTCCAGCCGTTGAGCGTGAAAGAACATAGATTTTGAAGTCTTTTTGCGTATTCCACGGAAACCACAATTGTTTTCGAGACAAAAGTATTAATGTCGTTGACAAAAGTGGCATATGTGGCTAATCCGAGGTTTAACCTATCTTCACACCAAATTAAATCAAAAAAGATTCAGCCGTTTGAGCGTGAAGAAGTAACATACATATACACAAAACTTTCGCATTTATAACATTAGTTGGATGTTACTTATTTTTCATTTCTTTTGTACTACGTCCTAGTTAAATCGTTTATTAACTTCTCTTCATCCAAAGGTTGCCTAGAAGAGATCGCTTTGAGCGACAAAACCCCCAATGGTGGCACACTTTATTCTTAAGTTTTATTTTATTTAAATTGTTTCATATATTTTGTATCCAATAAAGAATTTTCTTATCTATCTTTCCACAATAAACATCTTGGCAATAAATCTTTGCAAACAATAACCAGCCGTACGACAGAAAATGAAGTGTAATATTATTACCAGATATACGAATACGAAATGTAACAAGTTCTTTAGGAATCATGTCTAATACGGCACCACCCTGTTTTAACCTACGGCGCAAAAAACGAGGGGTGTTATAAATTTAACGTCTCTCTCTCTCTGTTTGTGTGTGTGTGTGTGTGACTATATGTGTGTGTGTGTTTCTCTGTGACATCGTAGCTCCCGAACGGATGAAACGATGTTTTTGTTTGTTAGAATTAGCATTAGCAGTCCTATTATATACGTTTCCACTGCTGGAACTCAGGGACTTCTCTTACAAGAGAGACACAGATCAGCCAAGTGCGGATTGTTGGCTGACATTAATATTTTCGGGTACAGTGTGGATATATCTTTAAACATGTCAGTTCCTTCACGATCTTGTTTTTTACCGTAAAAGATTTTTGTTTGATCAATGCAAACTAAAATAAAATTGACTTGTCAGTGTTCTTAACTATGTCTAATATAAATACTGCCAAATTAAAAAGGCTTTATCCGTTGTATACAACGATTAAAGCCTGTACACTGTGATACAGTAGAAACTTGATAACTCGGAGAAATTGTTGTTAGGCATTCGGATAATCGAAAATCCGTATAATCGAAAGTATGAAGAAAAAATATTTGTTTTAGATTCCAGGCGCGATTATACCAGTTCCATCCGACACGTCCATACTCGTACTTGCAAAAACGACTTTGTACAATTGGTCTGTAGTCCGAATAATCACGAATCCGTATAACTGAGGGCTGGATAATCGAGTTACTAGTATATTTTTTTTTACTCTAAATAGGTCAGCGCTTGACCACAATTCACGAGGTCTACGGTGAAGTGCGCTTACCTAGAAGGAACCGGTTCACTCTCGCCTTGAAAATCGCCAGATTATATATAGTCATTAGGGCCCTGTTTCCCAATTTGGCAAGGAGCTCCAAAGTTTGGCGGTTCGGCCAACAAAGGTGGAGGCAAAACGCTTAGCGCGTGCCCTTTTCAAGATGGCGATCTTCACAAATTCTTCAGTCATATCAAAATTTTTATTTTACGCTTGTTCATATCACAAGACATCATCCAATAAGCTACATGTTTCCTCTTGCTTGTAGAAAGGAAATGTGCGTACAGAGAAGTTGGCGAAAAATGAAGAGGAGTTAATAAAATCCTTCGTGAAATATTCAGACAGAACGACAGTGTGTCATAGGGATGTGTTTATATTTTACTCGTAGAAATGGAATTGGAAAAACGTGAGACGTTTAATTAGTAAGAAAAAAAGAAACATTTGTATTGTGACACGAAAGACAAAGAAAAATAATGCACTAGAAACATAAAAGAAAACATTTACGTGCTACAAATCCGACTAAAATTATGCTAAAACCTCTTGAGCGGGATACATTAACTTATGTTTAAGCTAAGATGATGTCTAGATTGATAGTCTTTGCGTCCAAATAGAGTAAGAAAATGCCCAAGTGCAAGTTGGACTCGCGCATGAAGGAAGTACGGAACGTACTTCCGTGCCATTGATTAATTTAATTTAATACATAACTCAATATTTTGTGTATGTATAGATACATTTTTACATTTTGTGAAAATTTTAAGTGTATAAAATAGACGCAAAAAAATACGAATAAAAACACGTTTACTTCCTGTAGATTTCTTACTATACTTATTCTATTGGTTTTTAGTATTCATTGTTATAACGGCACGGAAAATAAATATATTGACAAGGTTTAAAAAAAAATCTTTGCCACATTGAAATAAAATTTCCAAATTTACAAAACTGATTTGTGAATAATTTGTTTTCAATTAGGAATCGCATTTTTATTAAAAAGCATTATTTAATAATGAGACGGTATTTTTTTCCTCTCTCTCTCTGTCTCTTCTCTGCCATTTCGTGAACGAATAAATTTATATGAATTGGAAATATTAAATTATCAGGCAATTGAGTTACACGTGTTCTTTTTATACCAATACGCAGAATCATTTTTACAGCGATTTGAATATTTTTTTTATATAGAAATAACAGGCAGGAGAAGTGTCGGTCGACCACTCGCACGGTGGGTCGACGACATACAAATCATCGTGGTCAGGACTTGGATGAGGTTTTTTTTGACGTGACAACGTCTTAAATTAGGTTGCGGCTGGGAGTCACTTATGAAAAAGTGTAACGTCCGGTAACGTTACGATGAGTCACCGAACGAGAGAGAGGCCCGCCGAATGCCTTGCGTCTCTCTCCCACTCAACTATGATCGGTCTGCCGCGCGCGCAGCACGCGGCAAACGTTGTCACGTAAAATCTTCGCCCGTAAAACCGACTTTACAGGCAACCATTTTTTTTATGATAGATAGGCAAGCGCTTGATCTATACTCACCTGATGTTAAGTGATGTTGCGATCTAGGGTGGAGCGCGCTGCCTAGAAAAAACCGATTCACTCTCGCCTTGAAGACAGTGAGGCTATAGTTCAGAGGGAACAAGGGCTCCGGCAATGAGTTCCACAGTTTAATTGTCCGTATATGAGGAAGCGAAACGCTTCGTGCGGATTATTGGAACTTCAACTGTATAGCGGTGCCTCCCTGCTCGTCCGATAGTGGGTAGCACAAGACCGAGACGAATGGCGTACACGAAGGGAGTCCTATGCTCAGCAGTGGACGATAGAGGGCTGAAAATGATGATGATGATGTTGATAGAAATAACATCCTAAACCTAAAGGATTGGCTTTAAAATTTAATATACAAAATTGCCTAGCTATAACTAGGCATTTGACCAGTAGGCGTGTAACCAGTTAGATAGAGTCCGGCCTAAAGTGTCAAGTCTGGGATTAGTGGCTCTTAAAGAGATTGTCGAAACACACTGTTTGGTGTTTGGCGACAGATTTTTCAATTTGAGGGTGGTTGCTAGCCAGACGAGCTTGAGAAAATGCCCTGCCACCATGCAAAATATGGTTAATAGTAGTCGATGGTGGCGATTCTAAATTAAATTTAAAGAAGCCCCGTCTCTTTTCATCTTAGGTGGCCAGAAAGAGACGGCACGTTCTGCACCATAGTCAAAACAACTAAAGTCGTTTAGTCGTGTGTGCCGCTGAATCGCCACCAATTTGTCGGCCTGTAATCGACCACTGCTGATCAAAGGCTTATCTTCTTGTACCACAGTGGTTCCGGATTTGCGCTGCTCTTATCCATATCTGTCGAATTGCTTCTGGTGTAACAGATGACGTCAAATAGCAAAGCAAAGCTTGGTATATTTTATATGTCAAGCAAAAGTCAATAATATATAATAAAAAACATGCAAAAATTCTTGAATTCTACAAAAAAAAATACGTTTTTCTCATAAAACAAAAGAACATCTGAATTTAGTGATATTTAAACCTACTACGATAAAAAGACGTAATCGCGACTAAAACAAAACATTTTCTTTTTATTGGTGTTCTGTATTTTATGTAATGTTGAAAATACATATAAATGAGTTACGAGGATTTCCCTTTTTTCCGTTAATTTTAGACCCTTTGATTTTTCACGAGGGTCTCATATTTACTTTTCTCAAATTACGCATACGTGCTTCTACATGAAAAAGAAAGGAAGTGCTGCGGTTTTTATTATTAGCATTTTATTTTCCGTTACATCTCCAAATACATAAAAATTTATTTCGGGCGGCTTGAAAACTCTCGACTCCAAAGTTTGGTAGTAACTTAGGTCATACGAAGAAGAAGAAGACTTTCACTAATGATAATTTATAATTCCCTTTTACTCCTTTTCATTTATTATGAAATAATTTTGTCTAAATTATAAAATAACAGCGCCAACCAAGGCGCCTTAAGTAATCCACAAACTTGAAATGTAAACTCTCTATCCTAACCAAACTCGAGATCCTTACGTAACTGTAGTGGTAGGTACTCGTACTCTCGTGTATAATATTGCTTTTACAAATACAACAATTAACGTAAAGTGTTTATGAAGCCATGAATCCATCCAGAATATTATGGTTTGATTCTTACCAATGAGTTTGATCTTACAAAGAAAACGTCTTAGGAAAACTATAGCATGGCGATACTTTCTTCTGCTCACCTGGATAGCAACCACAATCAATTTGATAAGTTTGTTGCTAAGCACCGAAGGATATGTTCCGGCAGCCTTCTTGGGAGCCAGTATTTCCAGACTAGGCATGCTCCACTATAGGTTAGACTGTTGCTAACCCGTGAATTGACGCATCGTACTGATCAAATGTCTAGCTGTAATATGTAAAACTATTATGAATTAATATTGCTTTATCGAGTGAGTAAGACTACGTTAGTAGAGTATTAGACTGGCAAACCGTGACACCCCGGTTCAAATCCGGTTCTGTACTAATAACTTGTTTTTGAAGTTATGTACGAATGTTTAACTTCTTTCTAATACGGTGAAGGAACCGACATACTTTGAGAACAACAAAAAAGAAAGGCATGTGTCATTCTCTAACCCGTACTTGACCACTGAAGTATATTGTGGCCTATACTTCTCTTCTTAGGAGAAAAAGCCTCGATTCGATTTACAAAATAAAATTCCATAGAAGATTTTAATTAAATACCACTGTTAGCATTAAGCGTCATTAAAGTTGATTACATGTTTCAAGTTTAATAATATGAAGTTCTTTCTTATCCTGTAAACGCTTATCTGAATGCTAGAAAATTTCACCAAGTGAATTAACACACTGGAATATGTACTTCGTATTTTCGATCGGAAACTGTGTGCCGACAAACACAAGGAATTCTTCGAAACTCATGAAAATTGAAATGAAATTATAAGAAAAATTCCATTTTATTATTCACTGAAAACGTTTTAGAATGTCTGTAGTGAAAAACAGATATGTTATTCCTATTTGATTTTCCTTTAATGTGATTGAATCGACGAAATGCTCTCAAATTGAAATACTTTTTAACTTATTCGTAGAAGTGTTACTACATTCATTTCTGCTTTATTTTGTTTCGTTTTGCATTTTCTTTAAAACGTCTCTGCTAAATGTTAAGTTCTATGAAGCGTAAAAGCTATGAAACGAAACGGTTCACAGGACGTCCTCTCAAAATGAGACACCATTTTTAAAATACTTAGAAAAAAATGGTTTTACAAAGGATTTCTGTTTGTATTAACTACCTATACCTTTGATTTCGAAATGGACTAAATCAAAACTACTGTATTAAAACTTTCGTAAGGCATATTTGAATAATGTTCGTATAACCGGCTATCACTTAAAAACGTAAGTGATAGCCGGTTATAAAAACATTATTTAAATTGGATTATCCGTGCGAGATCTACGATACCACAAACATACACACACACACACGACAAACTTAAAACACTTTATGCATCGAAGGTTAGAAAAGAAAGCAAATAAAATGAACAATATTTGATGCTTTCGTCTAACTACTATACCACTCAACTCACATTGCAATGTCAAAGCGACCTTTCTTCACACGATGGAGCAATTTCGCTCCAGTCAGCTGAATGCCTGACTTACTAGCTTCATCTCTGCAACCACTGCAGTTCTAGATAACATAGTGACCTTGCAAAAGACTATTGGGTTTTGTTGCTCCATCGGTACAAAACTCGTAATTTTCATTTCCTTTGTTCTCGTGAGATTTAGCTGTTTAGGGTTCCATACCTAAAAGGTAAAAACGGAACCCTATTACTAAGCCTCTGCTGTCTGTCTGTCTCAGAAATCGACATTAAAAACCTTCTTTCGCCAGTAAATGGTATGAATACGCCATTTGTATGTACGAGAGCAGATTGTAATAAAACTGGATGGCAGGATATTTTCCTCAATAATAACCGGAGCAAATAAAAATATTCTTGAACGAACATAAACAGATATGTGCATCTAAGTGCAGGATAAAAATAATAATTGCGAACGTTTTTATTCCTAAAAGTATACTGCAAATGCACAGTCTAGATAAACGGCTCCACATGTAAATTTATGGATAATTTAAAATCAACGGGTGGATCCGTGGATATATATACTCCTACATTTTTTACTGGCACATTCGTAGTTACTTCTTTTTCCTCTTACAATTATCGGTGGATCCATGGATATAGAGCTACGCCTATATATTAAAAGTAGCCTATGCGTTAATCTAGTCTAAACTTTTCCGTACTAAATTTCATCCAGATCAGTTCAGCCGTTTGAGCGTGAAGGAGTAACAAACATACTCACTTACACACACACAAACATTCGCATTTATAATATTAGTGTATAGATTATCTTTAACACGTGTATTAAAAACCGCATTCAATTCTGCTTTAGTTGAAGCAGTGCTTGAAGAAAATTTACTACTGGCATAACTTCTTTTCCTTTACTGATCTTGACGAAACATAATTTGATAATGCTTCTATATGTTACCCATCTGTGAAAACAGCGTTCAAATCCGTTGAGTTACTAACTCAAAATAAAGTTTCGGAGTTATAACGTACCTCACAGGCAAAAATTCCAAAACTATATTTTTAGTTTCAGTTACTTTTCTTTAATCTCCTTCTATCCGTTTTCTGGAAACATATTAAATGTAGAGACACTCAATTTTCACTGTCTTATTGATTGGATCAGGTCTCATTATCATATCGCAATTACTGTCTTATATCACGACTATTCTATTCATGAAGGCTTAATTTGTGTCTACGTTAAGCTGAAAGGTTCAGAGATAAGCTAGCCGTTCCCTGCGGGGCAAGCACAGGTAGTGGACAATTTTTCCATCGGGTGAGGCAAAAATATATTCGTTTTGTTACTTTTACTGTTTTTTTTTTAATTTGCGTTTGAAGTTATAGTGTTGTAAATATCTTTAAAATCTTTGCAAGATAAATAATATTCCCCTAAATTTTTTTTAAATAATGACAACACCAAATTATTACTAACATTGGTTTTTCTCCACCTTCAAATTAAACGATAGTCAGTCCCTGCCATATGTCAATCGAAGAGCAATTAACGTCAATTTACTTGAAAACAGCGGGGAATGTCCACGATTAATGTCAAGTGGATTATTTTAATACGAGAAATTGATCCTAGATGCCATGGTTATAAGGTGGATTTCCCCTGAGAGGTGGAAAGACTATAAGTCCTCGTCCCGAGCTCGCCCCACTGATTAGGGATGGCTTTCAACTAATCCTGCTAGGTTCTAATGGAACGTTAAATTAGTTTTTATGGTGACTAATCTTTCTTTACTTTTGTCTAATATTTCAGTGTCAACGTAAACTGTTATTTATGGTAGTTTCTTTGACTTTTTCAATGCTGCGAAGAAATGTTGGAAATGATTAAGTAATATTATGTTACCCAAGAGGTTTCACGTGATGTTCTTAGAAATGAGGGTAAATAATAATCCGTTTTAACAACTACCACGAAATACGCTTTTCAAACTAATAATATTAGTATCTACTAACCTTTGCAAGTTAGTATGTAAATTAGTATGTACCTATCTATACAATATACGCTTGTAGCGCCTATAGCTCGGCTAACTAAGGTTATCTGATGCGATCATCGAAGCTAAGCAACGGTCGATGCGGACGGTGTTTGGATGGGTGGGTATTTGTTGGGACGAAGCGTTGTGCAAGTGATGCCATCTAGTATTAGTCGTTGTAACCATTGTAGAAGCGTCAAGCGTGAAAAATCTGTGGCTTGGGTGAGCTTGAAATCATAGAGAAAGGAAATGGAAGGAGATGCCGTTAAATACGTTTTCGGCAAACTAAATGAGTTAAATACACGAATAAATATATAACTGTGCCTAATAATGTGGTTTGATATATTTTTTCATAGAAATCTTTTAAAATTAAAAAAAAAACCTTAAAAAGTACAATAAAACGTGACACCATTTTTAGTAAAACAATCTTGTCCATAGAGTAATAGTCACTGGGTGATGTCGACACAGTCTATTGAAATGAGTGAACATAAGCAACGAACAAATTCGGTCGCATGTAATTAGTTCATTCGGGAAGAATGGGTTCCTTCTATTTATTTTGATTTAAAAAACCGGCAGTTTAGATTGAACTATCGGGAAGGAAAATTGATATTGGAAAGTCTTAAGATATTTGTAACTTCGTGAAAATTGCTAGAAGGTAGTATTTGACAAAGTTTTTAGTAGAAATATGGTATTTGAGGGTGGCTGTTAGTTTTTAGGCAAGCATAAGAAAACACGGTAATACTATGCTAAGGTATCCTCACGATGTTCCTCGAGCTCATTGGCGGGAATCGTCAGTCAGTCTTGAAGTAGTTGTGACTTCGTGAGGATAGCTTTGAAGTTAGTATTTGACCAAGTTTTTAGTGGGAATATGGTATTTGGATATATTACAGTATTGAGCTTTGAAATTGTCATAGTAATCTTATTGTAAGACTACCGACATTCTATTTTAAACGGAACCTTTTAACGGTTACCCAACAAAATTAGGAAGACCTACACAAGTTAGTAAAGTAATGTACTCATAAGTAAGTATTTACTATTGATATGGGTACAACTAGTAAGTCAGACCATGTATCAATTCCTAATAGATAGATGTTGCAGCCAAGGGATATAAATCCATTAGAGTTACCCAAGCAAGTTTGCGGGCATCTGTTGTAAAGGATAATGGTCTTATCTGAGAAACATTCCGGGTCGGTTGTAACTATTGTTAATTTATTGGAGCAGATTAGAATGTAGTTTGCCATTTCCATGTAAAAGGTACTAAACGGTGTTCCCAGCTTTGTCAAGAAGTCTGTATATGTACCTATGTACTCTATGTCTAGCTCCAAACAAAATTTCTTTCCGCCAAATTAGCATTGTGGGCAAATTTTCATATATTCCTGACACTTCTAACTTTTGAACTCAGCACAAAGTATTATTTTGTACCTACTTATAATAATAACTAGCAGCGCCCCGCGGTGTTAGCCGCGTTGATCCGGGACAAAAGAAATTAATCCAGGATGAAAAGAAGAATATATGTGTAATGTATGTGTTAATCTAAGGTCTAACCAATCTTCATGGTAAATCTCATCAAAATCGGTCTAGCCGTTGGAGAGTGAACGTGTTACATAAATTTTCAAAAAAATCTTTTTTAAATAAAGTCATTTGCGTATCCTACGGGAACCACAATTGTGTTCGGGATAAAAAGAAGTCTATGTGTTAATCTAAAGTCAAACCTCTTCTTCTTCATAAATAAATCGGTTCAGCCGTTTGAGCGTAAAGAAGTTACAAACATTACATAACTTACACTTACAATTACAAACTTTTGCATTTTTAATATTAGTAGGATTATGAACTGTTTATTTGTTACATAAGTTATTTGTGAACTGAAAATCTTTAAATATTTTTTTTTATTCCTTTCGCTGTTGAGGTTATGGGCAGTTGGGGTGCAGATGCGAGGAGGCTAGTAGAAGAACTCGGACGAAATCTAGTGAAATGGATAGGACGGGGGATCCCCGTTCTCGATCGTACTTGGTGCAGAGGATAGCCATTCAGCGTAGGTAAAGGTATTCAGCCATACCTTTGCACCAGGTACGGTCATGGGCGGGTTTACCTAACATTAAATGTTTTTTACATGTATAATCTTTTTTATATACTTTGTCCTTAAACAAAAATTATATAACAATGCTGATGAAAAAGAAGAATATTAAGGATTGGCACAAAAACCTACTAGGTTCATACTCAAAATTTTGGAGACAACAAATATGTTTTTTTATTTTAATTTTATGTCGATTTTCTTGAAGTGAATATACTATTATCGTAAGGTTTTACAAAATTACACACAATGGATGTAACTGCAAAAAAACAAAAATGATCACCTTATTATATAAAATACGGTTCACTTTTGTTTTGAAGGAAGGAGTAAGGAGTCTTAAATGCCGTATACCGTAGCATATTCATATTTCTTCAACAGTTCAATTTAATGTGATGCTTTCATTACTTACAACCTGATTTAAAACCTAGGTAACCTGAACTGTGACATCACTATTAGCAGTCTAAAAAATTTAGTTATTAGCAATTTGTAAAAATATACGCTAAAGTATTCGGTTTTCGCATAAAATTGTAAAGATGAAATATTTCAAAGCATGTTAGTGTACTCTTTTTGCAATTTGGACCAAACGAGTGACATCATGGCCCCGGTAGCTTAGCATTTGAATTTGTTTGTGGCTTAAAATAGTATCTAAATTGACAGAAAAACTGAATAACTACCACAAAAAAAACTGTACAATTTACAGTTTGGTAATATGATGCAAATTATAGTGTAACTCTAACAAATTAAACAAACATCTGCAGTAACTTTTTTTGGAGCAAGACGATAATTTGCCAAAAACTATAAAAATGTAATTATTAGTATGGCAACTGAGATAATGTCACCTGAATAATATGCCAAGCAAATATAACTTGGTAATTATGCTCAAAACATTTTCCTGAATGTTTTAATTTTTGAATTAAGCTGTAGTGTACGAGTATTTTACGTCTGAATATAAATAACTTATTAAGTCTTTGTAGAAAAGAGGTTGGTAGCGTAGAATTTAGCGCATTCAAAGAGGATTAGTATAAGTAATCAAAAAGTTTGTGGAAAAAGGCTTTTACATATTTTCGTTATAAATATTTTTAGTGATAGCATATGTAGTTTAACTAATCAAAATTTAAAGGCTTGGGTTAAACCAAAGCCTTTAAATTTCATTCATTTTTCATTTTTTTTATTTATTTTTAAGTCTTGATATCTCGGAAACTAGGCGAGATATCGAAAAATTGTATTCCTTCATTTTGTTTTCTTCCGTCGAGATCTCTTAGATTAAGATTCCGCCTTCAAATCGTGGCGCCGTACGAATCGTAATCTTCTTACAATCACCTCAGTTACAGACGCTACACTACAATGATGTGAAATAAAGCTAATTGTATCTGTAGTCATTACTACTACAAGTAATCACAAGTGTTTGTTCCCATATTTGTGTAACGCAGCATAGAATTAACTTCCATCACATCAAGAGAATATTGGCTACAATAGTTGTATGAGCCAGAGTACCTAATAGACAATGTCATGAATATGCAATCAAGGCTTCTATTTGATCACCAAAACCTTTGTTTACTGACAGATGTTACAAACATAACATCAAGTCAAATGGTAAACTTACTATTTGATGTTTCAGTTCTGTAATGTTATGAAAAAAAAACCTCCGATAACGTATTACAGCTGTTAATTCATGAATATAGAATTAAACATGCAATTTTGGAATAAAATTTATATAGTATAATATATATCGGTATAAAGTAGGTATTAATAATATGTACTTGTATATGTAGTATATCAGTTGTTGTGTTAGCAACCGTAACACAAATTAAAAATAGTTTAGTAGTCTAGAAGACTAGTTAGAAATAGCTAACTAGTAGTGTGTGAAAGTGACAAAAAATTTTAAATTCATAATTTTAAATAACATAACATTAATATCAACTAGGTTCTTCTCTGAAACTTTTAAAATAGTTTTACATTGAATAAAAATAGAAATTATAAAGGGGAACTTTAACTATATAGATAAAGCAAAATTTAACTAGTTTCGTAATAAAAGGTTTTCTGAAGGTAAAACATGGATTGTAACTTTGACGTACGATTACTTATATCGGCTTCTACAGAAAAGTATTGTGGACCTACCATCCCGTTGGTAGTGACGTTAAATTGGTTTTTGAACAAAACTCTTGTTTCATAAATACATATTATATAAAGAATCAATTCCTACCAAACAAAAACGTCTTAAATGAATAAAATGGAATCACTGCTTTTTTGATTAAAAGCTTTATCAATATTATTAAACTTATTTATGAAAAGACAGTTCCTACATTCAAAGTTTAATTTTTGATTTTGCTGCAAACCAGAAATGCCTGACATGTGTCTAACAAATTTGCATATTTATGAAAGTCACAATAAATTTCCTGCGCTTCGCCCGGGGAGTGTTTACAACAGAAATACGATTTCCATTTTATTTGAATGTCATAAAATCCAATACTTGATAAGATGAAGAATATATTTATAAAGGCACGAAATATAAATCTATTTGGTACATTTATAGAAGTAATTACCTATGTATAGCACATTAATTTAGAATGAATCATAGATATAGGAAAATATAGGGCAAGATGGGTTGTTAAGAGAAATGCAATTTGTAATAAAACATATATGTAGCTAATAATATATGTAATGTTATGTAATGTTGTAACAAAACTGAAAGTCGTCCGTTTGAAATAACTAAACCAATGTAAGAAAGGAAAACAAGCTGTATTTCTGTATCGATATCTCAAAGACGTTTGAAGATACAATAAATAGCCCTTTATATACGCCCTTTTTGTTGTTTCAGATAGCGAATCACACGGAAGCTAATCACGTATGACGAAACATGGACAACGAAGGCAACAGTACCACATTATATGACAATGACGTCATATACCCGAGCGAGCTCACTCTGCACAGAGAGTTTAGCGCTACAGAGAATACCTTAACCAATTACGTAGCATGGCCCATCGAGGAATGCCTGAAATCGTTCCTTGTTAACGATACAAAGACTGATGATATAACCAACCACATATTCGTCTACAACGGCACGCAAGTAATGTGTCTTGAACATGCCCCCGTTCTCACTAAAAGCACCCTAATTAGAGCAAGCGTGCTTTCTGCCATGGCAGTACTATCTTTCTTTGGCAATCTAGCCACGATAATAAGCATACAAAGAGGAAAAAGGGGCCGAGGCAGAGCGAGACCTTCCTGGACAGCAATTTACAGTTTAATCTTCCAATTGAGCATAGCTGATTTGCTTGTTACAATATTCTGCATAGCCGGGGAAGCGGCTTGGTCGTTCACAGTACAATGGTTTGCGGATAATATTACATGCAAATTATTCAAATTTGTGCAAATGTTTGCGCTTTACTTGAGCACTTTTATCCTCGTGCTTATTGGAGTGGATAGATGGCTCGCGGTGAAATATCCCATGAAAAGTATGGCGACTGCAACCAGAAGCGGCAGGCTCGTCGTTATAGCGTGGGTTTTGAGCGTCATTCTTAGCATACCTCAGGTTGGTATAAATAAATTTGTATACAAAAAAATACAGTTATTCAATTACACAATATTCATTTCACAAAGATCAACACTGTAACATTTATTTCATATTTATTAAAACAATACAAAATATATTAAACAGGTTTATAACATCATATTTACAAATAACATTTGGGAATAAGATTAAACTGAATAAAATTGAATGAAGATGATTATTCTGTTTTGTACTGCATGTGTTGTCGTGTCTTTTTTAGTATTTTAAATGTCGCCTTCTTAAAAATAAATTTGTATACGTCGCCATTAATAAAGCTAAACTCGTTTATTCTAAAATAGAGCCCCTAATGATCGTCTCGTGATGCTCAAACAACTATTTTGCAGGTAAAATGCTAAGTTGTCAGTCGCTTCACTACCTTGAAGCAATTAAAAGTTTCAGGTTAGCTCCATTAAAGGTGTATTGAAGCGGGGACTCGGATATTTAATTTATTTTGCTTCGATGAGTCAGTGATATTCCGGCAAATGATCTGCGGAATACAAACTTGAACCTGTTTAAACACAAGTGTGTCTGAAATGCCATTTGAAAAATATTTACACATAATTGGAGCATTGTTTGGCTGCGCAGTAGATTTTCGGAGTAATTTTCTACGCTTCTTTGTGACGTATTGTCTGTAATGTTCAACTTGTGTAGGCTACATAATTTAAAATTGTCCTTGGATTGGCAATGTCGTTTTAACAACTGTGCTCACATTATTTTTGAACATTCAGTCAGTAGTATTATCGTTACTTTTTTGTGATGATAACAATTATACTATAATTAATTATTCATTTTTGTTTTATACAACACTAAAATGAACACGTTATACAGCCGGTTTGATGATTAAGTTCGGATTGTGATGTGAAATTTATTTTACTAATACAAATATTAAAAAATAGCACATTAAATAACATCAAATTGGTCAGTTAAGAGATTTGTATAACGTAATCCATATTGCTGAATAACCTTTAGGGTTAACCTGAATAATTTTTAGGGTAGCTTCTTAATACTCTTAAAATTTAATGAGATTTATTAGCAACACAAATATACAGAAAATGTGCACTCTGTGCTTCGTTATTAGGGCATAGCTAAGACTACTTAAAATTGATTACTTAATACTATATTTAGATCTAGTTATTAACGTTTACATTATTATGAATTTATCTTAAAATTACTGGCATGAGATTTATATGTTAATCCTTTTATATCATTTGCATTATTTTCATAATTGATATTCAATAGCATGCATTATATTCGTAGAAGTGTTAAATAAGCATTCAATTCAATTTCCCGTCAATTAGATCAACAGCTATCAATCAATTAGTGTAACAAGGTTTTCGGTAACCATTGATTGGGATCTTCAAAGAGGTAGCCACTTGAAGCTAACGATCGGTTAACCACGTAACTTCCGACCCTCTATTCTTCTAATTGGTTAAAAAGCATTGAAACAATTTCTTACTTCATTCTTTGTGTAAGCAAAATTAAGGTCATTCGATGATATACAAAAAAAATGGTCAAGTACGAGATAGACTCATGCATAAAGGTCAATACCATATCCAAAAAAATTAAAAAAAAACACGTTTTCTGTATGGGAAAATAATATCTGCCCCTATTTATTATTTATTTAATTTAGTATATTTTATATTATATACAACTACATATTTCGTGATAATTGTAAGCGTCTACCTGTTACCGTTATTCATTTAGAGCAAAAAATAAGAAATAAACACGTTTGTGGTCATATTTTTATTTTTACCAAGTAACTTTTGTTATAGTGGCAACAGAAATACGTACAAAATTGATAAAAATATCGCCATAAAATATCGCTATCTAGCTATCACGGTTTATGAGACAGCCTGGTGACAGACAGACATACAGCGGAGGCTTAGTAATAGGGTCCCATTTTACCTTTTAGGAACGAAATAAAAAAATAATTATTGAATATTCCTAGTACCAAAACCTCGCTTACATAAATTTTATATAGTTTCGTACATAACCATTCTTATGTTTATTTTCAGGCGGTAGTTTTCCGAGTGGCCAAAGGGCCATTCTACGAAGATTTCTATCAATGTGTCACTCACGGGTTTTACACGGAAAGATGGCAGGAACAAGCTTATACTACCTTATCGCTTGTGTTTATGTTTGTACTTCCACTCATCATACTTATATCTACATACGTCTCTACAGTTCGAACTATTGCTCGTAAGTACCTACTCTTCTTAAATTTTAAATTTAATAGCATGTAGAGAATTTTCTTATAACTAGCTAGCATAAGCTGCCCACTATATTATGTTTCCAGTGCTGGGACTCTGAGGCTTCTCTCATGAGGAGTTGGTGAATGGCACACATTATCGGATATTGTGGTCCTCATACATGTCGGTTTCCTCAAGATGTTTTCCTTCAACGTGAAACGATTGCAAATCCACACATAACATGAAATACAATTCATTGGTGTAGGGCCTAGATTGAACCGGGGGGGGGAGGGGCATCTGACTAAAGACGTTTTTCCCACTACTCTAAGGACCAAATCATTTGGATAAGCTTTAGATCAATAACTAAAATTAGTCTCTAAATATTAGTCCATTACCGAAATACTAGCGTGCCCGAAATGCTAGCAGCATTACCACGTTGAATGGCAATGCTGATACGTCAAGGCTTGAATATAAGAATATTAATGTTATTCGAACGTGAACGGATACCAAAGTCTTAATCAAACAATAGGCCAAATGCTCCAAAAATATTTACAAAATCATATTAGCTCATGATTAAAGTAAGCACACGAAATAGGCCAGACGGCATTGTCCTTTTCAAAGTGTTTAATAACACAAAAAGCAAAAACAAAAGCAGCATCTTCCAAAGAACCATACTTTCAGAGCTCTTTCAAAGACTTACTAAGCTTTATAAAAGTCCCAACATAAAAAAGAAACTCGGTTGCAAAACTAAAATAAGAATCAAGTTTACCTTCCCACAGCTGCGACTCAAGTAAATCGCTTTAATTAAACTTGAAAAGTATGTTCGGATACGATAAATGTACGCCGCGAACTTCAAATATACTGAACTTTTTAAATAATGAGGGAAAAGTGTGTGGGAAGGAGACTCGTGGCTTGAATTGCAAATGTACTTCGCTTAGAGATTTTGCTAGTACGAGGGCTCGAAACCTTACAAAGGTTGTGAAAATCCAACTAATCTTTTAGATGGAAGCGTCGGACAACAGAATTAGGCGGAAAAGAAAAAAGAGTTACGCATAAAAGAGTTTAGGGGCTTACAAGTTTTTCTAATTTCTATTTAAGATGTTGAAAAAAGCTTCTGTAGACAGAATCCATACAGCTTTTTGGTAGGTCATCTTACTGCATAAGATCTAGAACATTATTATAGCTACAATTAATATAATTTTATTTAGTTTAAATGTAAAGAGAAATGTGATAATGAAAAAATTTAATTAAAATGTTAACTGTACTGTAGTAGTTTTAAAGCAATGACAACTCAGTTAGGCGTGCCACTGCCTTACGTCCCGTAGGTCGTGATTTTGATCCTCGCTAATTTGTTCGAGCTTCCGGAAATTATGATGAGAAAACCATAAGAAGGTTTGTCTAATGCTCACCTGGATAATTAACAACCTCAGAAAAAATTGAGCCTTATATTCTTGAGCATATTCTGATTATCACCCCCAGAATAGACTGTATAAACACAAATAAAATGAGTTAATAATTAAAAAAAAAACAAAAAGAGAAACATACTGACAAGTACTTTAAATCGCCATTTATGAAAATTCATAAACTTTGAACCGAACAAAGATGGCAATTAGTGAGTTTTGTTGACTAGATTATTCACTCAAACAATTATTGTTTTCAGAAAGTGAAAAAGTTTTCAAGCCCGAAGTGAGGAGGCAAGAGAAATATTTTACACCAGACATGAATAGGCGGCGGCTCATAGACAGAGCGAAGATGAAGTCTCTGAGGATGTCAGTGGTCATTGTAGCTGCGTTCATGATCTGGTGGACTCCTTATTACGTCATGATGATCATTTTTACGTTCCTGAACCCAGACAAAAACGTAAGTTGTTAAGGTTGAAAGTTTGCCCTGCCTACAATTAGTACCGAATTGTAAACTAGATGGCGCCACATGTAAAATTAGCTCGCGGTGACACTTGTTTCCTTGAATCACATAACACTTTGTGCCGCTGCTTACTTTTAGAATGTAACTGCTCTGTACGTTATACTAGGTGTTTCATTTTAAACATGAAGATTTTGAGTCTCCCGAATTTGGACTGAATTTTGTTCATTAGTATTATACTACTTATATTATAAATGTGAAAGTTTGCGTGTAAGCGAATAAGTATGTAAGCGTGTTTGTTTGTTATTTCTTCAATGAACCAAATTTTTACAAAATTGGGTGTGATAATAGGTTAGACTTTGGAATAACACATAAACTAGTTTATATCCCAGATTAACAGGGGTAACACCGCGAAGCGCAACTAGTAATAAATAATTATATTGCAAAAAATGTTGCTTATTAATTTTATATTAAACCTCCTCCGCTTAAGTCATATTCCACATTATTGAGGGTCTTGACTACCCACAGAATTAATTTCATTAGGAAATTTCTCGTGGGCAGATCATCGCTGAGGGCACTCAGGTCTTCACGGATATAAAACACATATTTTAATTATTCTACACTGATGTACTGTTCAGACAGTTTGAAAGTGGCACTTGTGTCAGAGAAAGTGAAGAATGGACGGTTAGCGTGGTACGAACAAGTAATGCGTAGAGAGGAGATGCATGTGACTAGGAGAAGTATATGATTGTAAGAAGTAGCGGAAGTAGAGGTCGACCAACGAAGACGTAGATGAATAGTGTGAAGGAGGATAGGAATGAGAAGGGAGTGAATGTGGAGATGACGGCTGATAGAGTGGCGTGAAAGCGAAAAACAGGCTGTGCTGATTCCACATAGTGAGAAATGGTAAAGATGAAGAAAAAGATGTACTGTTCAGACACTAAAAGTGACTATTCATTCTATAAGAAACACTAAAAGATAACCCATAATTAATCTTATTATTTTTGAAATATACTCGCAAAATTAAATGAAATATGCAATTGTTGAAAATTAAAAAATACCAGTTATTAAAAAAACATGACATTCATGATACATGCTATAGTTTTTTTTTTTATAAATTTAGAAATAAAATCTAAAAGTACGTTTTCTATGAATAATTGTGTATAAAACTGTGTTTTAAGGGTTGTTTCTACTCGAAACAACACCATACTTTAACGTACTCGTATAATATAACTTTCACTAAAATCCTAAATTGAATTATAATTATTTCAGTTTAGTCTGTATGTTATGGACCCAGTTTACAACTCGGCCTGTGGCCTCGCTATACCCTTTACCTCACAATTAACGTGACTGAATAATTTGGCAAACTAAGTTTGGTTTAATGATGAAGATAATAGTATGAAACTCGATGCCTTTGTCATAAGATATGATAATTGACAAACACCTGTTGCAAGCATAGTAAACTGTGTCGACATTTGGCATACAAACACACCCAAATTTTCTACGAAAAAAAATCAAAAATGAATCAAACGGTTGTTGTAAAAAGTACTTTTATCTAAAGTAACATACGTGGTTTCAAGTAGTCACGTAACAGATCAAAATGGATGTCTATTATGTATTTTTGTGAAAATTGTTTTTGTATCTTTTATACCAGTAACAATTTAGGGTTATCTTAATGTAGGAAGTTTCTAAATTGTAGTAAAGAAATATTGAAATGATAAATAAAAATCAAAATTAAATAATAAAATTTACAAACTAAATATTGTCTAAGAACAAATCACAAATTTAGAAGACCCAAAAAGAACCTGACAGAAAAGTATCCATAACACTCGTGGCATTGCCGCGTTGTATGACGATGAATAACCTTGCGAAGCTACGGGTTCAGCTTAGTTATGATATAGTTTTGAAAACTAAATTCAAGATGTATTTATTCATAAAATATTTGTACATTCATTTATATCTCTAACCTTCCTTCAAACAGGTCGATTGCACGCCCGTGTCATGGAGGTTTTTTTACTAATTCCGCAAAACTTCCTCTCACGAGGCAAGAAACTTTATTTATCGTAAGTTTGTGTAGATCTGGATTGCAAGTGTATGCGCTAAGGAGCTTTCATGGTGGTTAGTTCCTTTCAGTGACTAAACTATGTATATCGTACATCAGTTTTTACACTGCTTGTAAATTACAAATATTTGCGACGCGCTTAAAGTTACAACTGATATTATATAAATTCATTATCATGCAACATAACTATCCAACACTTGGTGATCTTAAAATTTAAAGGTATGTTAGCAACAAGTACATCTTATAAAAAAAGCCTTGTAGATAAATAGCCTGTGCCACCTTTCTTGGAGAAGATAGCTAATACTATTTGTAGACTGGCAATAAATTTAGAGCTCAGCAAAATTCAGGAGCTAAATTGTTCACATTTCTCTCTATTATAGGAGATACAAGTACGTAACGTTTTTGAGTTGATTATTATATTCGAAGTTTAACGCCTTGTCATATTTAAACAGCAATTAATAAAGGGATTTTTTTACAGAAATTATCTTTTTTTTATTATTAATAGGTTCACGTTTGACCGCATCTTGCTTGAAGTTAAGCTTTACTGTGGTCTAAGATGTAACATGCTTGCCTAAAATAAACCTATTTACTCTAGATTTAAAGACCTCCTAATTCTCAGGAAATAGAGATTCAGGAAGGTACATTTCACAACACAAAGCAAATATTTTTATTTATGAAAGCCAACTTTAAACTGTTCTTATGAACGATTTCATTGAATTTGCACAAAGATAACATTCAGTTGATACCCGTTTACAAAGTTACTGATAACGCTTCCCTGAGCTTAGGGTGTTTTGTATTCAGTTTATATTTATGTTGATTTTATACAACAGGCACCGTCTAACAGTTTGTTAGTTCATTAATTCCGTGTTGAGTGTAAGTAGCATGTTTCCACATGCTGGGACTTGAGGCCTTCTCTCAAGAAGAGAGAGCTAAAATACATAAATACATTCACAGGTATCACAAATCAAATCAAATTTTGGTAAAATAACACGTATTAAATTAGTAAATGTAGAAAATATAAGTGATTTATTGTCATAATATTTATAAGCGATATATTTTGCAAAACAACAAAAAAACTGACTCATACTTTTTTTCGTACACAATACTCGTCGTTCTAAACAGTTTTTCGAAGAAAACATCGTTGGAACGCGGCGATAGAAAAGCTAGCACTCTAGAAACCGTCCTCTGTTTGTGTCAGATATTTTTCGTAAATATTATCGATATTTTCAAGCGAGTCTAGCAATATCTAGTCAACAATGGTTCCAGTAAAATATTGGTCTCCTAACATTTAATAGGAATCCCGGAACGTTGCACAATAAGATCAAAAACTCTGATAAAACTATTGTTATAATGTTTCTTTAAAATGTTTCATAGTATGATGGTGAAGCATTTTCTCGCGTTTGTCTAGCTAGCTACCACCCACAAATTGAAAAACCAGTTTCTCAGCATCTAGGTGTTCTGGTAGCCTCATTGAGAGCCAGTTATTCCAGATTAGACATGCTTTATCTTAGGCCAAAATGTAACTAGCTGTGTGGTTCCGCGCTCTGCTGATCAAATGCCTTGCTGTACTATGTAAAAAAACAATAAAAAATAATTTAGATGATCTATAAGTAAAGACAGTAAAATATCTAATGTCTGTACATTAAAGATTTTTCAAAAAACTAAAAAGAGACGAATAGAGAAGAGTAACCTAGAAACCAAAACAACAAATTTTGGAATTTTCGTCTGTATGTCTGGTACGTTACTTCGAAACTACTCAACGTATTTGTACGCGGTTTCACTCATTGAATACATATCATTAGATGCGGTAAATCAGTTTATAAAAAATGAAGCTTTGGCCAGTTGATAATTTAATTCAAGCACTGTTTCAAAACTTTCAATCAGAGTTGAATGCGATTTACATAAACGTATTTAAGAATAATATAAACTTTTATTATAAATGTGAAAGTGTGAGTGTGTATTTCATTTTATTTATTCACGCTCAAACGGCACAACCTATTTCGATGAAATTTGGTAGTGACATAGTTTAGACTCTATATTAACGCCTATGCGTTAATAATATATTATATTAATATTCTTAACGCGAGTGATACCGCGGAGAGCAGCTAGTATATATAAGAAGCCCACTATACCTTCCCACTGCTGGGACTCGGGGCTTTCTCTCACAAGGAGAGAGATGTAGGCCGTAATCCAATCTTGGCGCTGGCCAAGTGCGGGTTGGCGGATGACACACGTCTTCGAGTATCGCAGTCCTCAAACATGCCGATTTCTCCACGATGTTTTTCTTTAGCGTAAAGCGAGTGCAAATCCACACATATCATGAAAAATAAGTCATTGATGTATTGCCAGGATCAGGATCGAACCAAGGGTCGTCTGATTGAAAAGCATACGTTTTTACCACCGAGCTTTACTCGCTTATACAGAGCCAGTATATAAAAATAGCAACATAATAAAAACCTAGTAAAAGTAATCCCAGCAGAGAACACAAGAAAGGTAGGTGCTAAATTTAGGTATCTAAGAAAGACGTAATAAAAAGTAATGCATGTGTACACTTTTATGCCCTAGCCTCTTAGGACTAGACGTACTAAAAGGGAAACAAAATGTTTAGGAGCAGAAATGTCAGTCTTTTTATATTTTATTTAACAGCTCCAAAATAAAGTATAATTCGTATTATGATTGCTAACACAACTGTTATATACTACATTTACATACATACGTACTTTCTATGGATACATATTTATTACCTAGACCCACAGCCAACAAATTTAGTTCAGCACAAAAATGTGTGCCGGGAATCGAACCCGGAACCTTCTGATTGACAGTCCGGCATGGTAACCATTACGCCAAAAGGTTCGTTATATAATGAACCTATGTCGGTAAACGGTAACCTAGGTAAAAGTTCGTTATATAATGAACCTATGTCGATCTTTTAGCTAAATCCCACTTTTATTCACTGTTGGTCGGTTTAAACTCGCAACTCGCTCGTCTAAAGTCAAAATTAAAATAAATTTATTATAAATTACTACTATTTCTATATAAATAACCCGCTAAACATTATATCTTAAATCTAATAAATAAAAACTAACTATTAAAAATTATTGTGCCAAAAAAACCACCAGAACAGCCACCATAAAGTGGACAATGCTTTTAGTGACTGAAAGATAAAAGTTAACAGAATTGCTTACGTGCAGAGATGTCGTTTACCTTGAACTTACAGACATTTGAAAATGTCAAGTGAGTGCGGTCTAAAAGCTCTAAGTATTTTTGTTCACACTTCATAAAGCCAGAGGTAATAGTTAACTATCACTAGCTTTTAAATACATTCCAGCCCCGTGTCGCAATAATAATCAAAGATTTTTATTTCAGGCACAAAATAACCGATAATAATATAAGGAAACTAAATAAAATAATACTAACAGGCAATGTATAGAGATGCCAGTCAATATAAAAACAAAAGAATACAAAAAGTAGTATCATGTACCGGGCCATTTTGGCCCGGCCATTCATTCATTCAATATTTAAGAGCTGGGCTCTTGTCTGTGGAGTTTTTTCCAGGTAGTTCTATGTTCGGCCAAATCCTTGACCTCCCTATACGACATGACTTTCGCCTTCTCCTTAATTTGGCCCGGCCATGCGAGCAGAAATCCAGCGCTTAAACATTAGATTCTGCACATCGTCAGAGACAGCCACAAGGATTGTATCGGCAGACCAACGCAGTCGTTGCGCAGTGTTAGACTAAATATTATTCTTATACTTAATATAATAGATCTTCACCTTATTCTGAGCTAAGTCGCCAAGATTGTCGAGAGATTCACAAACTACCCGAAAGCTGCTTGTACTAAAACTAACAGCTGGTACCTACAACTTAACGTCATCTGACCTAACCTACAACAGTACCCTGATGAAAATAACACTATCTAAATGGTAGTCTTGTGCATGGTCACCGATCCAAAGACTGTCCGCCTTAACCTTTGTGATCACGTCAGTTCACCTTGGTTAGCTGAGCCTCAGGCGCTACAGTATACAGATAATATAATCTTATTCACAGAATATTTATTTCAGTCACAATAGCACATAATTGTGACCTTTCCCGACCTTAATTAAATTCCAGACTCGTACGTGAAGGGAAAATTTAAAACAGGCATTTCAGTTTCGACAAAAACCTGACGGAACATCTGTGTACTCATGCGTAATTTTATATTATATGGAACAGTTTTGTACATTTTAAGATTTTAACGTGGATATGCTACGGCTTGCGGGATGTCAGTGCAGGTTTCATCACGCCCTCTTCAAATTAGGTTTAGAAGGTCAAGGCCAATTGTTCCACTGCCCGGGAAAAGCCTCTATTACCTGACTTGTTTGAGAACGGTAGATTCTTACTGCAAGAGCCGTTTGGAGAAAATTAGTATATCTCAGGGTAACGCAAACAGAATTTCTTATCCAAAACTCAGAGTTCAGCGGCACCATACATATTTGAGCAAAGCGTTTGACGTGTGGCAGTGGATTTATCACGAAATAATTTAATTTAAGCTCTAGTGATTCTAGATGATATCGTTACCTTCAAAATATAAGAATTGTTGATAATATCTTTATTGCTTTCAGAAGCACATTTTTTTTATTCTTTAAAGCGACTATTTTTTAAATAATTAAACTATAGGGCAAATTTTACGTAATCGTGTTTTGTACCTCTAACGATTCTTAACATTCAATCAAAGCTAAAATTATAACGAAAAAAAACGAAGCCTTATAATTTATGCAGTATTTTATTGGGTTTTTCAAAATATGCCATTTTGCTCCCGTAGCCCCTTAATGAAGCGAGCGTGTTTGTCAGCAAACTAGGCTCTTTTTATCACCTATTTTATATATTCTTAAGTTTGAATTTTTGTTTTTTATGCCCACTCATCTTGACTAGCAGAACCGATTTACATGAAATTTAGTATAGAAATACGTTAATCCAAAAGCTACTTTTAATCCAGGATTAATGCGGATAGCGCCGCATGTCACTGCTAGTTATAAAATAAAATAAACTCGTATTTTGTAAAACAAAAAAAAAATGTTTCGCAGAGTATGACATAAAAGTAGTTCAACGACTTTTCATGCACAAATTTTAAGAAGCAAAGAATTTAATAAAGAATTTATATTTCTTGCTCAAAATGTTTGCTCAGTTTATCGTGAAAAACTTGATAACAATTTCTAATATTCTATCTCATTTTCACACAATTTTCAAGTGAATATATCAAAATTGATAGATTTACGATCTGAACATCTCTGTAAAAACTTCGAGGTGAATGTTTAATGTCGTCTGTTTCCAGCTCTTTTGCTATTTTCGTTTGCATTTTCGAATAGTGACGGTTAATAAACCGCGAAAATAGCACGTTCTTTAAATAAAATAATCGCTTCCGCATTAATTTTGTGGCTATCTTCACCTAAAACGGCGAAGACACGAAAGAAACAATAATTAAATTATTTACCGGTTTTGGTTAGCAAATTTTAAACTATAATTTTTTTTATGGATTTCTATGTTTAAAAAATAAGTTTTTTTTATAAGTTAATAAAATATTTAATGTTTTAAAAATATGTGAAAATATCATTATTTTTCTGAATTGCACATACATCACACAAGTCTGCACATAAATTATTTAAATACTTGAATATAACAGTGTTTAAATTATCTAAAAGTAGTACAAGAGAACTCAACATTTTGATTTTGATTAAGCGGCATAGTTAAGTATTTTAAATATCTTAATATAATAAATATCATATCTAAATACAGATTCCAAAATATGCTAACTCACTCCAAACACGTTAAGATGTCTGGATCTATCCATCAAAGAAGGTGAATGGATTGGATACCTTTCTCACATCCCGTAGGTTCGGTGATAATACTTTAGCATATTTTCCAAATAGTATGCGAAAAACGTACATAATTTGTACGTGACGAAGCAGTTCCGAGTTTTTGGGTGACCTCAATGCATGAATCATAATATGTTAGTTTGAATATTCAAATATGTTTTCATTTGCACAAAAAATATACCAGCTCAAAATCTTTTGAAGATTTTTTGCTTGTATTTTTAAAGTTTAGTGCTAGCACAACTAATATATAAATATGTACTTTACATCGATAAACCCAAACCAACAGCCGAAAATAGTTAATAAATGAGCAGAAAAAGAAATATTGTTTCTTTTTCTAAGAAGGTTATAAATATTAACTAATAATACCTATGCTTGTCAATTCTTGCAATACCCATATAACAAGCTGACGATGAGAAATGAGATTAAATAATGCAAATGAAATATTTTTTTCCAAAAGCCATATGCAACGCATGGTTCTCAGAATAATAAGGAACTGAATACCTCTACAAGAGTTTGAAAAATTAAACAAAAATTTGAATCATTAGTCTTTTTTATGGTTTAACGCAAAAAAATAACCTTATATTGTTATGACACTAAAGTTTATATATGTTGTGTGAAAAAGATTCAACTCACGAGTATGTTATCTTATGAACAAATACACAATTTACAAAGGTTCAAATCGGTTAAACGAGTAGAAGAATTTAATACAATTATTTATAACCAACATAACCATGATATAAAATACTAAACTAAAACTTAACCTACAAAAGTCTAGGGGTAGATGAAAAGGTGCCTAAAATGCTGGCAGCATTGCCACGTTGGATGGCAATGCTGACATAATCTGACTTCGATTATCAAATGTATCTTCTTAACACATTTATAAACATACCTACCGCTTCATTGTTTCTCTCCATACTTCTATCAAGCTATAGTAAATAGTAAATAATGTTTCTGTAGTCATAAAGCTTGGATACACAATTAAATGGCACAGTTTATGTTCTTCCGGTCTGTTTCGCATCCATAACAGTTCTATTAAGGTCTGTCAGTTGATCCTTTCTAATGGAATGTATTGCAGGAACAGGATATTGGATTCACAGTGCAACACTAAGTACAGAAAATACGATTTATTGGGTTGGTTTATTTGCTCCTTCTCTTGTTTGCAATCTTTTTTAGCGCATAGTTATTACGAAAAATATTTTGAAAATGACGTTATATTTTATTTACTAAGAATTCGACGACTTTACCGGATTGGCAACCAAGGGGTGCCGGATTCGATTACCGGTATGGCCAATATCTTTGTAAAGAACTAAATTTGTTAAATACATATTATGTATCGATATAACGTATTTATGTTTGTATATGTAGTATATCAGCTGTGTTAGCAACCACAATACAAACTAGAAACAGTGTAGTATGGGGCTCACCAACCGTGTGTGAAATGCATCCTATTTTTTTTTTCATTTGACGGTTCTTGATATGTTTTCTTCTACGTACATTTTATGATACTCGTATGATGTAGAACGTGAGATAAGCTTGAATCTCAGAGTCTTCTGCCGCAGGAAATTAATACTTACGGTACTTTTTCAAAGTTTGACACACCGCACCCGATCACACCGCTTTGCGTGTGAGGATCATTACGAAAACATCCCGTCTCTTATCTCTATCGCTTTCCATATTGGCAGTATCTGAGTATTTTGAAAATAGTAGATAGCAGGTTCTCTTACGTTTTATTACATTTAATGAGTTTGCGCCTGATCACAATTCACTTGATCGTAAGTGATATTGTGAGTCATCTTCTAAGATAGTACCTAGCTTGCCCAGAAGAAACCAGTTCACTCTTGCCTTGAAAACGTTAGATTATGTCGACATAACAGGGCATTTGGCAAAGAATTCCCCTTTTGAAAGTTAACACAATGAAGGTGGAAGCAAATCGCTTAGTACGCGCCTTTGGCAACTCCGTGGTATAACGATGCCGCTTTGGTGTTTCCCTTCGTCCCCTGATGGAATGGGACGGGGGGAATTAAATAAAGTAATTCCAACGTACACTCTCCGAAATGTATCCAATAATGACATGCGGCGATGCTCAAGGCTCTGCAGTTTTACCTTGCAAAGTGCATCATTGCCAATAAACTTTTTTAGCTCACCGTTCAATTAACTTCAACGCCTCAAGCTGATATTTTAGCCGATTCGTCTCGAAGGTGCAAACAGTACTTCAAGAACCTGATGTTAACTGTTTCGCTTTAAAGTGTCGTCGCACCTTTGAGAGGATACTGAGCTTTTTGGCTGCCAATTGAGCCTTATTAAATTGACGCTGAAGTTAATAAGTTTGGACCTTAGTGGGTACTTTAGGTCTGGTTGACCGTGATTAAAATTGGCCAACGCTTTTATTGAATGAGTCACTTCAAATAAAGCTATTCGTATTCGATCTTGCATCGGAACTAAGTGTTATTTAGTACTACTTACTTATCTAAGTTCATCAAAACGAAACTGATTGGTATTTTTTACAACAGAACAAAAAATAAAAATACCCACAAGTGGTTTGTACTGTTTTTATCAGCTCATGCGTCATAATTTAGTTGAAAGAAATTCCGTTTACTTGGTTCACCAAATACTTTAACTGTTATCGAGAGTTGACAATACTTGTTAACCAAAAAACAAGTTTTGTAAAACAAAGAAGGTTTGGAAGGGACATGGACAGGGAAACAAAATGTGTTAATGTTCGGAACAATTTTTATTCTATGGCATGAAGTGTCGTAGTAGTTGTAGTGTCATCGATCACAACAAACTAAATATATATAAAAAAAACACAAATATTATCAGCGAGAATCTAAGTTCATCAGCACGAAAGAGCATTCACAAGAATGCAATGCATTCTAAAGTGTACATAATCTATGATCAAAACGTCTTATTTCCTTGTCAAATTTGACTCATACATTGTAACATAATTTTTATTTAATTTATTTGTTACAGCAAAGCGAAGAGCTTTTATCGGGCATTTTCTTCTTTGGGATGTCAAACAGTCTAGTCAATCCAGTGATATATGGAGCATTCCATTTGTGGCCAAAGAAGAAGAAATTTAATCGCAACAGTGACAGGTAACTATTCTGCTAATATTTCATTGACAAGATTTTTTTTTGTATAAACTACACTATTATTAATAGTATGTATAAATAAATAAAATTACTATATTAATGTGCATACACACATACCAGTTAAACTTATAACACCCAGTATTTTTTTCGTCCTTATCTTTTATAATCTCATTCAAAAAAATTTTTCAACTTGCTTAAAAAGTAGCATATTTATAACCTAATTCAATAAGTTATCTAATACAATCCAAACCCGTTAAGTTCAGTTTGCTTCATAAATCACAATTAAGTCAAGTTATGATAATAAAATCAACTACCTATTTCAATATATTAAAAGAAAAATCAGGCGAATACCGCTCCGGATCGTACCTAGCGCAAAGGCTATCCATAGCCATACAACGCGGCAATGCCACGAGCGTTATGGGTACCTTTCCGTCAGGTTATGTCCGGAGTGGCCTATTAAATTAATTTGATGAGTGGTTTTTTTTTCTTTTATTAGTTTTTAATCTTAATTTCTTCTGTCTATAACTTACTATTTTGTTAGATTAAATTATAAGTTATAAAAATACATTTAAATAATTCAACAACCCTATTTAGTAAACAAAACTTTAATTTACTTATTATTTGCAATGAGCTCCATTGAACAGTATATTTTTTCTGAAAAGAAATTATAGTGTAACATTTGGCAAATAAATGGGATGGAATGAAATGGATTTCAATATATTTTAGAACTTGAGACAAATATGTAAATCATAACAAGCACAATAGATTCTGCCCACGCTGGCTCGGTTGTAAAATTGATTAGAACAGTTTTCAGACCACGTACCAAAATTTTATACTGATAGCGAAATAGAACACCAAACTTCCATTAATTAGGTTTAATTCAATGATCAAAATAAAAAACAGTCGTTGAAGATTATGAAAATAATTAGTACGTAAAATAAAAAAGGGTAGGCTAGCTGCGGTCAAACGTAAGCCTATTCATCAATTTAAAAAATTTAATTTAAAAAAAAAAAAAAGTCCCGGCTGTTGGTGTTAGTACAAGAAATTCTTAAGCCAAGTCAGAGGCCTTCGGGCGGCTTGAAAACTCTCGACACCAGAATTTGGCCACTTAGCTCATACGAAGTAAAAGAAGTCTATGAAAATATAAAATATGTATCATTAAATACAAATATAATAATTTCAATCACAAAGCTAGTTTCAATGTTCAAAACTAGATGGCATACAAAAAACACGCACAATGGCAGATTTTTATAACTAATTGTAAATGTCAAAATAATCATAAAACAGCTTTACGATTGTTGCATTTCAATTAAGGCAATCTGGGTACAACTATAGTACACGTCTTCCCTTACGTTTTAACCTATTCACTTTTTCCTTTCTTAATCAATGGTAAAAACCCTAGACAAAGTATTGTTTGTTCTGAGGTAGAAACAGATAATTAAATTTATCTGTCAGTCAATGTCTGTAAGTCAATAGATGACAAAATTAAATATTTAGTGTACTTCCGCTGTGATCCAAAATCCAAAATAAGACAAGTAAAGGAAAAATAAACTAAGATTAATTAACTAAAAAAAAAATAACTAAGATTAATTAAGATTCAGGCATCATCAGGAGATCCCAACTCTTCGAACGACAAGTCGAGAATCAGGATCTATTGATGATACCTTGTGGTTAGGCGAAACACGTGTAGAGTTAAGAATTTCCGAATTGTGATAGGTAACGTTAATCTTAATTAATCTTAGTTAATTTATTTTAGTTAATGAATCTTAGTTATTTTCCTTTACTTGTCTTATTTTGGATTTTGGATCACAGCGGAAGTACACTAAATATCTAATTTTGTCATCTATTTACAATGGATTTCCGCAAAGTAACGCCTGAGTCAATAAGTTGTCTGTAAGTCAATCAATGTAAACACTGACTCGGTTACAGGCATTTAAGAAGAGTTCGGAATTTAAACGCAGAATGTAACACTATACCGCAAATGTAGCCCAAATTATTCCGCCTACTGCGGAAGCCACTAAAATGTGGCAAATAAATACAAGGGAAACATTATTTGTTTTGGCCAAAAACTACTTTATATCGCACAGAGTTTGTTGACCTGGCGGAAGATTATTTCCAAGCTGAAATATAAAGTGTTAAACGTACTCGTATTTGGTCTTCGTTTGAACACTTTCCAGCTTTTGCCTTCTGTTTCCTTGAAAATTTGTTTCGTGAAATTCAAATTAACCTGCTTACTCGTATGTTTTGCGTTCCGTTGTTTAGCTAAATATTTTCTATCTGCGCTTTACAGATCTTTATTTCTAAGACATAATAGAAATAGACATTGCCTGCATAGAAGAGTTTTAGTGATAAGGTTGCCATTTGAAGCATATTTGTTATGTGGGTTTAAATTCCACTTAATCTGGTTACGCTCCAGTGTAGCCAGGTATCTTGTTGAAGTACCTCCCCCACATGAACATGAAAAGGGTTTATTTTTCCTTTATTTTATTGTTCTTTTTGTGTTTATCAACAGTGTATTTTACCTATCTATATATTTTTTTCTAGGGTATGTTAAGCGTTATTTCTAGATAACAAGTAATCTATGTGCAGAGTCTAAATTATTTTCATACAGGTTTTTATCTCAGGCGTTTCATCTGTAAAAATGTGAAGGAATAACAAATATCCATATATATGAGTACTCATCACAAACTTTCGTATATGTAATCTTCTTCGTGTGAGCAAGAACCCAAGCTCCAGTGTCGAGAGTTTTCAAGCCGCCTGAAAGGCTTCTGACTTGGCTTAACGACTGCACAACTGAACTGACTGAAGAAGTTCACAAACTTTCGTTTATGTAATAATAGCAAGAAATAGAACTTTAAGAAAACAAATTCATTGGTCTGTTATCATAAACTTTTCCCAATTTTGTAGGAAACGTTAATTAACGAGAAACCCTTATTACAGGGTAATGTGGTTTCGTAGAATTTTTAAAAAAACATCATAATTTTAGAGATACGATGCGGCGTATGATTATTTTGATTTAATTACTGTAGAAAAACATTCGAGAAGACGAGTGGGATATCCTAAATTTACCACCGAATACTTAAATAAATTCAAACTTCTAATTATTACTTCCAACTGAAAAACTTCCAACTGTGTTTTAAAAACGTAGTTGTCGCACAAAAAAGTGTTTCCATCCATTTTTCCAAGATGGCGACCGAGGGACAAAGGTTGTTGACCCCACAAACTTGAGGTTAAGCTTTTATTCTTAGCTTCTAATTGACTGATATTTGAAGGTTCAAATGCCCCAAAAATAAAAAAGGGTTCTCTAAAAAACGCGGAAAGCTCATGTAATGTTTTAATGGAGTATATCGACTTTTGGAAATTGGAGTGAAAGTAATTGGTTTCTTGTAATTATTCGCATTTGTGTGTTTGCTCTAAAGATTTACAAACACGTAAGATTTGTTTTCTTATTCTTTTTTTTCGTATGGACTAAGTGGCCAAGCCAGTGTGTCGAGAGTTTTAAAGCCACCCGAAGGTCTCTGACTTGGCTTAACAACTTCTTGTACAAAGACTAAAAGCTGGGATCTACAATTTAACGTTTCATCCGACCCATACCATGGTAACGTCCAGATGAAAATGCCACTTTGAAAACGTCAGTCTTCTGCATGGTCACCCATCCAAACACCGTCCGCATCGACCGTTGTTTAGCTTTAATGAAATTAGCTAGCCGAGCTGCAGGCGCTACTGTACAGATATGATTTCGAATGAGCCAAGTAGCCATGCTCTAGTAATGTGGGTTTTTGAGCCACGCAATAATCTCTGACGTTGCTTGACTGCAAGTTATTTTAAAAGTACCAGCCGAGAGAATTTTGATTATTTATATTTTACCCCGATAGCATTCTTATTACTATTTTTGTCTTTGACACAAATACGTCAGGGTTTCATACGTTTGAAGTGTTTGTGTACTGTGTCTGTATCGGTAGTGTTCTAAGCTGTGCTTGATGAAAATCGGTCTAAGATGGCTAAAACTACTTTACTGTAGAATACACATAAGAGAATTTTCAAATCTAAGATGGTCGCTACCACAAAATGTTATTACAAAGGTTATCTTATGCATACTAGACGACCTCCTTGGCGTAATGATTACCAAACCAGACTGGCAAACAGAAGGTTTCGGATTCGATTCCCGAAGCGCCCAACATCTTTGTGCTTAACTAAATTTGTCGGTAGTGGGTCTGGGTGTTCAATATGTATCTAAATAAAATATGTATGTATATGTAATAAGTATATCAGTTGTGTTAGCAACCATAATACGAACTAATGGTTCAGTATGGGGTTAAACAGCTGTGTGTGAAATGTGTTCTTATATTTATTTATTTTATTACTAGGACTCATTTCACACACGGCTGGTTAACTCCATACTGAACCATTTTTAAGTTCGTGTTATGGTAGCTAACACAACTGATATACTACATATACATACATATATATTAAATACATACAATATAATAAAAATACATACATAAAATTGAAATTTATTTATACTTTTTGTTACAGAGAGTCAGGCGGCCACCACGCATCTCTGTTACGTCGAGGCGATAACAACACTTCTTCCGTTCGTCTAACCACCGTACGCTCTCTCCGGTCTTCTGCTAAATACTCCAACGGGCATAACGTCAGCTTGTTATAACAGAAGAGGAGACCTCCTCTTGACAAAATCATTCAGGAGGAAAGCTTAACAGAAGTCCAAACAGTCGGACAAATTAATTGTGTGGTGTGTATAGAGATGAGACGGTTGAACGAACTGAAAATGGACACTAGAGTCTAAAAGTCATTATTCAAACTCTGCATTTAACAAGATATTCGTGTAAATATAATATACATTTTATTTTTTAATGTACAGTGCTTAATTAATGCGTAAGTGATATCTATGTTATTTGTGAAATTAATATACGAGTATATTACGAATAAATAAATGTACAGACCAAAATGTGTTGTTTTATTTATCAAACCGAACGAATTAGCCTCGAATTGAGGTAGGATTTGATTTTAAAAAGTCTTGATTAATATGGTGGTGGGTACCGATAGGGCTTTTTTTGTAATGAAAACATCTTTTGTGTTGTTATGCTTGAGCAATCACAAAGGTATAAGTAATCAAAAAAAAGATGTGGTCCATTGAAAACAATATTCTTTTGTTAGCCTAAATATTTTTCCTGGGATTATAAACAATTTTTTACCCGAATGCGTCCAAAAATTAGCAAGAAATTAAAAAATAGTATAACTTACTAATATTATAAATACTGGGTGTGTAAGAAATAATATACAAGACTTATATTAATATTTTAGATAATTATGTCCATATTTATTATATTATTACTAGCTGACCCGGCAAACGTTGTTTTGCCATATTAATTATTTTTATTCTAGTTTCTAGACAAATTCTAGTAAAATTAAAATGTTACTTACTTATTATAAGTGTGTATGGTATATGCGTGAAATGGGTATGGAGCGCCATGAACAAACGTTAAGGGAATATAAAAGTAACAAACGCCAAAAAATATTATGTTCAATCATATCTATTTAATAGTGTTTATTTTAACAAACATTAATTTGTTCTTCTTAGATGGCACCTACGCCAAGAATACAGGATAAATACAAATTGAAAATAGCATGTTTATAAGTTAATCAAATAAAGTCTTTGATGGTACTTATGTGTAGGCATAAAATTATTTTTCACTTTTTAGATACAGTTAGAATTTATAAATGTAGGTATGATTTTGAAGTCTGTTATTTGTATAATACAATTTCATTGTAAAATTTTTAAGTTAGTAGGTAATGATATTTTTCTAAAGTTTTAGGTGTTCAACATTTTTTAGCGATTCCATTCGAGCCGTTACCAAACAAATTACATAATATTGGTAGTGTCATAAGCTATGACCCAAAACGTCATAGGACCAATCGCGAGCGAAGCGAGCCCTATGCGAGCGTAGCGAGATATGCGCGAGCGAAGCGAGCGCGAAATATTTTAGCATATTTGTTCGAGCCGTCTGAGCATAAAGATGTCCAAAGCAGAACAAATTACATAATATTTGTGGTGTCGTGAGCTATGACCCAAAACGTCCTAGGACCAATCGCGAGCGAAGCGAGCCGAATGCGAGCGCAGCGAGCTATGCGCGAGCGAAGCGAGCGCGAAATTTTTTAGCATATTTGTTCGAGCCGCTTGAGCATAGTGAAGTCCAAAGCAGAACAAATTACATAGTATTTGTAGTGTCATAAGCTATGACCCAAAAGTCCTAAGACCAATCGCGAGCGAAGCGAGCTGGTTGCGAGCGCAGCGAGCGCGAAAATTTTTAGCATATTTGTTCGAGCCGTTTGAGCATAAAGAAGTCCAAAACAGAACAAATTACATAATATTTGTAGTGTCGTAAGCTATGACCCAAAACGTCCTAGGACCAAACGCGAGCGAAGCGAGCCGGATGCGAGCGCAGCGAGCTATGCGCGAGCGAAGCGAGCGTGAAAATTTTTAGCATATTTGTTCGAGCCGTTTGAGCATAAAGAAGTCCATATAATTCCCTGTTTTAAATGAGCATTATATTCAATATTGAGCTCATCTTGGAATGCTAGACGCAATAAAAATCTTTTCAAAACAAATAACCGACTCCAAAACCATATCTATTTAATAGTGTCTATTTTAACAAACTTTAATTTGTTCTTCTTAGATGGCACCGACGCCAAGAATACAGGATAAATAAAACTTGAAAATAGCATTTTTATAAGTAAATCAAATAAAGTCTTCGATAGTACTTATGTGTAGGCATAAAATTATTTTTCACTTTTATGATACAGTTAAAATTTATAAATGAAGGTATGATTTTGAAGTCTGTTATTTGTATAATACAATTTCGTTGTAAAATTTTTAAGGTTAGGTTTTCCAAAGTTTAAGTATTCAAAATTTTTTAGCGATTCCGTTCGAGCCGTTACCAAACAAATTACATAACATTTGTAGTGTCATAAGCTATGACCCAAAACGTCATACGACCAATCGCGAGCGAAGCGAGCCGGATTCGAGCGTAGCGAGCTATGCGCGAGCGAAGCGAGCTCGAAAATTTATAGCATATTTGTTCGAGCCGCTTGAGCACAAAGAAGTCCAAAGCAGAACAAATTACATAATATTTGTTGTGTCGTAAGCTATGACCGAAAACGTCCTAGGACCAATCGCGAGCGAAGCGAGCGCGAAATTTTTTTAGCATATTTGTTTGAGCCGTTTGAGCATAAAGAAGTCCAAAGCAGAACACATTACATAATATTTGTAGTGTCGTAAGCTATGACCCAAAACGTCCTCGGACCAATCGCGAGCGAAGCGAGCCGGATGCGAGCGCAGCGAGCTATGCCCGAGCGAAGCGAGCGCGAAAATTTTTAGCATATTTGTTTGAGCCGTTTGAGCATAAAGAAGTCCAAAGCAGAACAAATTACATAATATTTGTAGTGTCGTAAGCTATGACCCAAAACGTCCTAGGACCAATCGCGAGCGAAGCGAGCCGGATGCGAGCGCAGCGAGCTATGCGCGAGCGAAGCGAGCGCGAAAATTTCTAGCATATTTGTTTGAGCCGTTTGAGCATAAAGAAGTCCAAAGCAGAACAAATTTAATTTCATAATATTTGTAGTGTCATCATCATATTTGTTGAAAATTTTTTGCTCATACGTTCGGGGTCTAGTTTATTAGTACATCAAATTTTATAACTTATTCTACGTAAGAACTAAGTGATCAGGTTCATATAAGTTATGGTGTCGAGAGTTTTTTAAGCTCCTTCCTTAGTTTAACGACTGTTTGTACTAAGAGGACTTACAATTTAACGTATAATCCGATCCACAGTAGCGCACAGATGAAAATACATTTTTTTACAACAGTCATGTGCAGGAGAGGTTATGCAATAAAAGCGACTTACACGCGGGTGGAGCCGCGGGGAACAGCTAGTAGTTTATAAGAGTGTTACATTGAGATAGCAAAATGATAATTGTAAACAATACTACTACATACGATACATAAACAATAACGAAGGTCGAAATTTGTGTAAACAGTGAGAGAAGTCTGTGAAGAAGAATTTTGTGAGTAAAACAGGAGACCAACTTCGGTCTATGGCATAGTGTGGCATTTCACTCACCAGTAAAGTAAAGGCGCGGCAAATTTTAAGTATTTAAGATTGGTAATACTAAGCATAATTATGCATATCAGGTTTAATTTTGTGAGTTATTTTCTTCAAAAAAAGATAGATTTTTACTCGAAGTACAGTTAAAGACACTATACTTGATCAGTTATCAAGCGAGATGAAAAATTAATAAAATACTAAAATCGCCATAAAAAATAGGGTTTGATGATAAAAAAGTAAAAATTTTGGGTTGTATGTATTTTTAATTGCCACTTTATATAAAATTCAAATAAAAAAAATTCGTCGAAAAAATAAAAAATATATTTAAGGGTGAACAACCCTTATCACTTAGGGGTAAAAACGTTACACAGTAGCCGATTCTCATACCGAAATTTGGTAAAGATCAATCAATCCGTTTCGGAGGAGTACGGTAACAAACACTGTGACACGGAAATTTACTAAAATGGCCATAAAAAAATAGGGGTTGATGATAAAAAAGTGAAAATTTAGGGTTGTATGTATTTTTGAATATCGTATCATAAAAAAATAAAAAATAAAAAATTTGTCAAAAAAATGAAAAAAAAAAATTGAGGGGTGGACCACCCTTATTATTTAGGGGTGTGAAAAATAGATGTTAGCCGATTCTCATACCTACCTAATATGCTTACCAAATTTCAGAGGAATCGGTCAAGCCGTTTCGGAGGAGTATCGAGACTAACATTGTGACACGAGAATTTTATATATAAGATTTGCATTCTGTATTGTATGTGATTTCGATTTATACTAAACAATTATCATTGTTATAGTCAAAGCATATAGATTAAACCCATATAGTCAAAAATAAACAAACCGTGGACCTACGCGATGTCGAAAATGCCACTCGGAAAATCTCCCTGTATTATAATTTATTAGTTTATATAAATTAAACTTTAAAAAAATATACATCGCTTAAACCACATCATAGTAAGAAGTCGGTACTACAGCATTATGCGGGACGAAGTTATTCAAAGTGCTTAGAACTTTGAACCACGGTAGGTGTGGTTAGAAGATAAGGCGAACCTACTACAGATATTTATGTACAGACATAAGTAATATTGTGAGAGAAAAATAGAGCTATTTACTATACAGTTAGGTAATAAAATGTTTAAGTTTAATTTTTCCTGTATTCAAATGTGATTAGAGAGATACAGACAGTCTCTTTAATGTGGATACGAGTATAATAAATATACGCATTTAATTGACTTCGATAAGCTCTTTAGGTTTCCGTTAATTTTCTTCGGGTATGGGACTCTATTACTAAGACTTCACTGTCTATTCTTCTGTCACCAGACTATTTTTGAAACAAAATAGCTGTATTTCTGTTGTCGCTTTAACAAAAAATATCAAAATTTAAATAAAATAACAGGAGTTCCCATGCAACACACTATTTTTTTGCTATTTTTATAGTTAGTACTACGTAACTCTTTGTGTGCAAACTCGATTCGAATGTATTCTTAATTTAAATCTCAATTGATATTGGATCAAATTGACCAAAAGTAAAAAATAAATTGAAATCCCTAAATCGAAACCAACTGTGATGACAGAATTATCCTGATTAAACAATATTGGAAGCCGGACCGGAATTAATTTTATAGCCAGATTCGGGCACAAGGGGTTAATCGGTTCAATTTAATTGTAATAGCTACCGTAAAGACAACAGTTACCGAAAATGGAAATGATCACTCTAAATTAAAATTTACCTTACTTCCATTAAATTATTTTATTGTTTTTGTATTTATGTGTTAGTTGAGTGCCTACACTAAATCCACACTAAAAATTATTGTGTTAGATGCCCTTACGACGAAGCACAGGATAGGGCCACTGGCGTGCCTTGGGAGAGGCCCATGTCCAGCAGTGGACGAACATAGGCTGATGATGATGATGATGATGGCATACATGTAATAATGTTGGGTCTCTCTTTTTTTATTATGAGCTAAGTGGCCAAGCTGGTATCGAGAGTTTTCAAGCCACCCGAAGGCCTTTGACTTGGTTTAACGACTTCTTGTACTAAGACTAACAGCCGGAACCTACAATTTTACGTGTCATCCGACCGACGGAAGCACCAAGATGAAAACGCCACTAAAACAACAGTTTTATTTATGGTCAGCTATCCAAACACTGTCCGCATCGACCGTTGCTTTGCTTTGATGATCGCGTCAGATCACCTTAGGCAGCCGAGCTACACTGTGATCTGAAAAAAAAAAAAACTTTGATTATAAAACAATATTTTTGCCTACGACTAAACCCTTCACCTGCATTTAATTCTTACCAGTAGTAAAATGGTAAATCAACTTTCCTACACACAACCAAGTTCCTCTACATTTCGTTTTTTTTTATATTCGATTTACATCAGAATTTTTATATTCAACATTTATTATATCCGAAAGGCAACGCCTAAGTTAATAGGCTATCCAGTAGAAGCAATTTTGGAAACTGCGCCATAATTGGACTCGTAGTTTTTGGAGAATCTTTGTGACTATTAAAAAAAACAATATGTTGACTATAGTGTTCTTTTAGTGTCACCATGACATTTATCCAAAAACATTCATAAATAAAATTTTAATTTTTCAATGAAAACTCCATCAAATCGGACTAACAGTTCTAGACATAAATGGCAACATTATTATGCACAAACACACACATATTCCGTTCTCCATTCCGTCTCGGCTAAAATGATTCAAATATATGCCACATCGGTAACGCCTTTTATAAATAACTTGTCAAAGTGCGTACGTCCCACATTGCTATATCAGTTCTGATAGATACTCAACACGTATTTGGTTCATCTTCCAAGAACACGTATAATATCATGTACGCAAACAAAACACGAGTACGCCTTGTAATTTTATGAAGGTATAAAATACTTGTTCCAAATACTTGGGAAGAAAGTAACTGCGAACTCGCAAAATTTTTCATCTTGTTTGCCGATATTATAATGTAAGGGTTTATTCACATTTACATCAAGTTGTTAATTAAATCGATAGTTATGGCACAAGTGTTTATTCGGTTTTATTAGTGCCGTAAATTGTGTATTTGATACGTTAACAGGGTTTAATGATAGTCATTTCAGTTTTGCATGGTGGAGGCAATCGTGAGGTTTTAGTCGGTAGTGATGCCCTTCTGGCATCGAGCCCGACATACGCCACCCACCTCCTCGGGTGTGATAGGCATGCGTAAATGCATTTCTTCACGTTAAAAAAGAAATTGTATTTACTCGGCTAGCTGGTAGCCTTCGATTGAAAAATTTGTCGCCAAGCATCTAGGGCACCCACATATTCTCCAAACTCCAAACTAGGCATACTTTGCCTAAGGCCAGAGTATCGCTGCCTCAAGTATCGTGTGGTTAGTTAAGTCAACAAGTAAAAATCAAAAACTAATTTGACAACATAATTATACAGATTTTTATTCTTCTTCATAATGAGCTAAGTGGCCAAGCTCTGGTGTCGAGAGTTTTTCAAGCCGCCCGAAGGCGTCTGACTTGGCTTAACGTACTAAGACAACCTACAATTTTACGTGTCATCCGACCCACGGAAGCACCAAAATGAAAGTGCCACCTTAAAAACAACAGTTCTGTTTAGATACTTTAGCTTTTTTTTAATACTTTACCTAGATGAAAATGATACTTTTAAAACGACGACGATTTTTTTTCATGGTCACCCATCCAAACACTATCCACATTTGCTTAGCTTCAATGATCGCGTCAGATCCCCTAAGCTAGCTGAACTACGAGCGCTCAGAGTATCGCTGACTCCAGTTTTGTGTGGTTACGTGCCCAGGTGGTCAAATGCCTGGCTGTAAAAATGATTTTTTAGTGAAATTAAAAAAAATGCAAATAAGTATACGGTTTGACAGTAAAATAAAAACAATTTGTTAAAATTGCCCTTGGCATTCAACACACGATGTTTGTCACGGCTATTGGTTCGGCAAGGATCCGACGTAAATGTGAAAACGGCCCTAGCAGTAAGATCCTTGAGCCTTGAAACTCACGTAATGTATGACACGGTTTTTACAAGGTCTTGTCAAAAACATTACCTAAATCTCAGCACTCTCATAAGCAAACGAAAATGAGTAACGTCCAATTCTCTAACAAAAAACTTATCGTCAAAAAAAAAAGGTTAAGTTTTCAATTCCTAAATCAAATTAGAATTAGAAAGTTTTAAGTAGGGAAAGTAAATTATAAAAAAAGAACCAACGGGTACAGTAATATAACATGCTGTTAATGCCTATAGAATAAGTATATATAAAACAAATTTGGTTTCATTTTAAAGAAGATATAAACATACAACTCCTTATTCAGTAGAACCTCGTTAAGTCGAACCTCGATAAGTCAAAAACCTCCAAATGTCGAAAAAATGTCTTGATCCCCTCCCTTCAAACGCCAAAACCTCTATTACTTAAAATCTTGAACCTCTGTTAGTCGAAATAATCACCGAGGCTTAGAGGGAAGCCATTTTGGTACATATTTTCACTCTATAACTTGAAAAATTAAATTAAATTAAAAAAACTAAAATGTGACCTCTGCATCTCAAATAGCTACGTTTTATTTTACAACCTTACAACTTGATCATTTGGAATTTATTATCTCTATTGTTCGAACAAAAATAAGTTACCGACTTTAAGAACTTGCTGATAATGTGAGTACACTATTGTTTCTTAGAAAACATTTAAGGAGTATACGATAATAAATTTATTACTCACGTAAATACGTGTTTGCTTGCTTGGTGTCAGGTGTTCAATTTTGATTTCCTTTGAAATTTAGGTAAGCAAGTCTTTTGTTTTCGACTTAAATACTGTCAGAAGAAGTTTGGTTCTACTGCAATAAGCATCAATTAGTACAAAAGAACAACCAAATTATCTAAAGCAAAAAAAATGGTTGCCTGTAAAGTCGGTTTTACGGGCGAAGATTTTACGTGACAACGTCTGCCGCGTGCTGCGCGCGCGGCAGACCGATCATAGTTGAGTGGGAGAGAGACGCAAGGCATTCGGCGGGCCTCTCTCTCGTTCGGTGACTCATCGTAACGTTACCGGGCGTTACACTTTTTCATAAGTGACTCCCAGCCGCAACCTAATTTAAGACGTTGTCACGTCAAAAATGTCGAAATCCTCCATAAGTTGAAAACTCTGTAACTCGAATTTTAAGCGTCTCCCTTGATATTTAACTTATAGAGGTTCCACTGTATTTCTCATAATTTTATTCTTATTAGTTCACAATATTTTTCACTTTTTCACTTAATTATTATACAAATTAATCAATTTTTCCACGGCCCAAAATTAAAATATGCTACATCAAATTTTACGTATAATTGAGCTGAATGTATGTACCTACATATTATGTGTTGTAAGGTAGGCCTTACACTATTTGGAATCTATTCTTAGTCTTAAAACCACTGAAAACGAGTTGCACCAAACATAAATCTTAGAACTATTAATTCTACTCGTTCACCAATTCAATTATTTCTTTTTCCCTTAATTTACAAAGTATTTGAACAGTCTTTGTTTCTTCAACAAACAACTATTTCACACCGAATGATCAAATGGAAGTACATAAGTCAGCTCAAGCTATGCAAAAGCCGTTTGTCTCTTGGCACTTAGTAACAGAAACGTACGTGCTTTAACGCGATTTGTGGGACTCATTGCGTAAGCAATTTCGCCTTGTAATGTTTATTGAAGGAGGAAAATAATAATAATTGGCCCAATATTGGATTTGTTCTAAGAATGTAATATATGACTGTTCTTTACGTGTGTTGTCTGAAGTAGCAATAAATAATTTCTACCTATTCCAAGTACTCCTTAATAATACGTCTCAATAGTAATGTTAGCTAAAAAGCATCTTTATATTCGACGGAGGTTTTTCTTTTGATTTTTGACTACCAATCATTCTTTTAGACATGACAAGGAAAAACAAAAAAAAATACAATATAATTATTATTTCTATTGGTACGAATGTCACTAGTAGATAAATTAGCTATTTATTTGTTATAAGCCTGTTTCAAAAAAATATGTTTTTGAATTCAAAGTTATATCAGTTGATAAATACTCGATATAGATAGATCAGTGACTTTGCTCGGTTGTAATTAAGAAAATAAAGTCTTGATAATTTAGTCTTGACAAATAGAACGTGTTCAAAAACTATTGTTAAATGTTTTGTACAAGTTTTTGTTTTCACATTGATAAATCCGATTGGTTTGAAAATTGCTACTCATTTTTGGTTGTACTTTAAACGGTCTTGGAGTATTTTTTTTCAATAATTTTAACCATTTATGATTTATAACGATAAAACTGACAATTCAATATTTTGACTCAAGTCATCGACTTAGTTAAAAACGTATACATTATGTATCGCTTCTAAAGAAGTATCAATGAAGGTGTGACTTGTTTTGCATTGAAAGGAAGATAAGTATATTATTTCTGCCCTAGTAACTTTTTCCTTTCAGTCCAGTGGGAAAATTTGTGATAGTAGAGGCAAACCATATATTACGACTAGTGTTAGTCTTGAGGAAAACGAGCAACATTATCAAGAACTTGCCTCCAAACACCCCCGTCATTGGTATTAGTACAACACTCTGGATAATGAAAGGCTTAACCGACTTGCCCTTCGATTGAAAACGTTAATTTCGGTCAAAGCCCTCGTGTATTGGAACGTGAAGCAGATTAACTGAAGTATGTGTTTACTTATATTAAACATAGTTAAGCCTATAGATTGCGAAGGTTAAGGAAAGTTAACTAAGTTACATGTTTGTTGCCAACCCTAAGAAAGTGCGGTAAATTTGGGAACGTAAAAGGTCTTGAAAATTTCAGTTAGCAGTTTTGCTTATTTTAAAAAATTACTAATTAAAGTGTACCTAGAACTAGTAGTGGTTGGCAAAGAGAAAAAGGATAGGGCCAAGTGGCGTACCTTGGGAGAGACCTATAGCCAGCAGTGGACGAGCTTAGGTTTATGATGATGATGATGATGAACTAGAATAACATCTTGTATATAATTTGTCAAAATGAGAGGAAACATTTTAGTACCTATACAAAAGTTACCTCTAAATTTATAAAAACTATTACTTCTTCTTGTTTAAAAGTCATAAAGTACGTAGGTACATGCAGTAAAGAAACGATACATTGAGGTTTGCTTATATCTGAATACTTACGCTACGTAATACCTTAGGGTGCAACAGTTTGAGATATTCATTACGAACCAAGTGCGCATGAAGAGTTTTGTACCTATAGTAATTCGCCAAGTACGAGTCAGAATCACGCATGAAAGGGTCGGTGCCATTCTCGCACTCTAAACGCATAATATATCACCGTTCCATGGTGGGTAATACTGACCATTTTATTCAGAGATCTTGGTCGCTCGGTGAAATATGATAAAATTGTTTTAAAAAAACAAACAACCGACTTCAAAAACACAACTAAAAAGGGAAAAATAATTTTAAGCCTAAATCAAATCAAGTATATATAAATAGAATAGGAGAGTTTAAAACTATTTTCAATTTTCACCGTATTTGTTTGAACCGTTTGAGCATAAAGAAGTTCAAAGCAGCACAAATTATATAATATTTGGAGTGTCATAAGCCCAGAACATCCTGGGGGAAATTCGAACGAAGCGGGATAACTCCTAGCGAAGCGAGCGCGTAAATATTTTCCTTATCCGTTCGAGGGTCTTGTCTATTAATATATCAAATTTTACAGTTCCTTCTTCCACTAAGTATGACCCAAGTGGCCAAGCTCTGGCGTCGAGAGTTTTTCAAGCCCCTGATTTAGTTTGACCCCTGCTTGTACTAAGAGTAGTGGTCCAGGCCCAACAAATTAACGTGTTATCCGAAGCACAGTAACGCCCAGATGAAAATATCATATTTTTTTATGGAAGTCTTGTGCATGGTTACCCATCCAAAGACTGGCCGCATCGGCCGTTGCTTAGCCTCGATTTTCGCGTCAGATTACTTTTGTTAGCCAGGCTGCTAATTTTATGAGCGAAATCTGTATTGCCGTATGAGCGCGAAGAAGTAAAATAGGTTATCTAGTTATTTGGGCTTCCCACGGGAATAGCAATTTGACTAATTGGACTTTTAAGATAAAAAGTAACCTTCGTGTTATACAAGGTCTAGTCTACCCCCTATATCAAATTTTAGCGAAATCAGTGTGTCATGTGTTATTTGGTGCATCCCACGGGAACAATAATTATTTTCGGGATAAAAAGTAGCCTATGTGTAAACACATAGTCTAACCTATCTTCATTCCAAATTTCATCAATGTCAGTACAACCGTTCGAGCGTGAAGAAGTTAAAAAGATTTATATGTTATTTGGTGCATCCCACGGGAATAGTATTCATTTTCGGGATAAAAAGTAGCGTATGCGTTAACACATAGTGTTACCTATTTTCTTCTCAAATTTCATGAATATCAGTACAGCCAAACGAGCTAGAATCTCTCTTCATGCGTAAAAATAACTTTTTAGGTTTTTCTTCGATTTCCCTAGGAGTCCATCATCAGAACCAGTTTTGGTGACAATGGGACCAATTCAGAACCATACTCTTTCAATTAAAAAAAGAATTTTGAGAATCGATCCACAAATGGCTGAGAAATCGGTGAACATACATAAAAAAAAAAATACATACACGTCGAATATATAACCTCCTCCTTTTTGAAGTCGGTTAAAAATGAATATATTTAATAAAATATCACATATCAACGAGTTGTATTTCTAAGGACTGCTCATTTATTGAATAAGTGGTATGAGTGATGAGCAAAATGAAAATCAGACTAAATTTTTCAGCTATATTGCTAGAAATAATAACTAGAAATAATAAATATTGCTAGAAATAATAAATATATCCTTCACGTAACTCTACCCACACACACACATATACCTTTGCATGATGGAAGTTAATTTTCTAGTGCTTGCCTGGTTAAGGAGCACTTTCAAGTTGAAAAATCGGTCACCAATAACCTAACAGTGTGTTCTGGCCAAGCCTGCTTGATAACCAGTTATTCAAAGCTACGCATGCTCCACCTTAGGCCGGAATGTCGCTAACTTGAATAGATACGCGCTCTGCTGATCAAATTCTGTACTGTGTAAAAAACACTTATTTCAAATTGAAATCCTTGTAACTTCCATTACAAAGCGTGCTTTCTATCGTGTCCCATTTCACTTCGTACAAAGGGGACAAAGTTCCATAATTAAACACAATAAATTCATGGGGCAAAGTAAGAACGCCAACAAATATTCATATAGGTATTTCATGCAAATACAAGAGTATACGTCAGATTTCAAATAAAGGCTACTGTTTATTGAAAAACAAAATAACCTTCAAAGGCCAGTTTCATATTGGCTTCAGGAAAACTGGTTTCAGGATATAACTTTAAGACAGGTTTTTAAATGAGCACCCTAAGCACACAAGCTTTTTCGTATTCATTTGCGAGACTACCATTTTAATAAAATGTGTGTTACCCTTAATTTTAATTAATAATAACTAATTAATTTTACTAAAAAATAAACTTTAATTGTATAAAAAAGAGCTAAATTGACAATTCTGATAAACCGTATTTTTTCGTTTAAAGGTCACTTTTATAAAGTGTACTTGAGGTTAAAAATCAACGTTTTACTTATTTATATACTGAATCTATTTAAATGGGACAGAATTATTTTATATATAATAACAGTACTATAAATACTCTGACTATATGAGGTATGGACTAACTTTGTTTATAACTACCAAAACATTTTCATCAATTTGAAATTATCCAGAAAGAATTATATCAGTAAGTTCTAGGCAGTACTGCAAGTTGGGAATTTTTAAAACATTAAGGTAAGAAATACTTATATTTATTATAAATAAAAGTAATCCAACATCTCGCCTCTAATTTGTAAAACTCTAAAGTAAACTTATATGCACATAATCTCAGCGCTAAATTAGACAAGTTCTAACTTCAAAGTTTCGTAGCGGTTCGTATATTCGTAGCATACTCGTAAAAGCGTAGTGACGCCCTACGAATACAGTACCAAGCGCTACGACCATTGACATTTCGATGGTTACAATTTTCAGTGCATGGTGAAAAGCCATCTATCGTAAACTTCTGACAACTTTTGAGAAGAGCGTGATGGAACGGTACGGTTGAACTTCAAAAAGTTCAAGTAGATGTTACTAGATGGCGTTATTTTTTTTATTTATTTTTTAAGTGCAACGTCACCTATTGTAAAATTGTAACATCTCTAAAAATATATTTTCCAATAGCGACATCTATTCAATAACTTCTAAATTAAATAGTATCATGGCAAGACGTCTCTAAAATGACACGAATTTGGTTTCTATTCAGTTCATGACAATTTCAACAGATGGCAGAATTTTACTCTATAAGTACTTTTTTTCAGGCATAGACATCGACCTCTTCTCAGGCTCAACTAATACAAAAATATCATTCTCTAGGTCGGGTGAGTGGTCTGACTTCTAACATATCAGTATGGAAAATGGAACGGTTGAAAGAAAATGATGTTATCCGCCATTTTGGGACTGTGGCAGTCTTGGACCAATTTTATAATTATGAAACTAAGAAAACTCCCAATTTATACACTTTTTAAACAATAAAACACTACCTCCTATCTTTTTGAGAGCTAGGCTGCCATAGATAGACAAACGACCAAACAGACACGTCAAACGTTTTTGAGTTACGTAATAGAAAAAATACTAATATATCTATTTTTTATTTGCACTAAAACTTAAGACCTACATTCCTTGGTTTACATACCTTGGCTCTCTTCTCAGTAACGAGGGTGGCAGTGAAAAGGAAATTTCCAGAAGAATTCAAATGGCTAAGACAGCGATGACTAAACTCACTAGGATTTGGAAAGACCGCAATATATCCCGTAAAACTAAAGTGAGGCTAGTGCGTACGTTGGTGTTCTCCATTTTCTTTTACGGTGCCGAATCCTGGACGATAAGAAAGAAGGAAAGAGCCAAGATTGACGCTTTTGAGATGTGGTGTTGGAGGCGAATGTTGCGAATTCCATGGACTGCGTTCCGCACCAATGTGTCTATTCTTGGTGAGCTCCAAATAACCACGAGGCTTTCCACTCTCTGCTACCAACGAATTCTCGGATATTTTGGACATGTCGCTCGAAAAAACCCTGATTGCCTCGAGAAGCTCGTGGTAGTTGGCCAAGTTGACGGAAAAAGAGCACGAGGTCGCTCTCCTACCCGCTGGTCAGACCTCGTAAAGACGCTCACTGGCCTACCTATTGCCGAAGCTTTTAAGACCGCCGAGGACAGGAAACAGTGGAAGACCATCGTTAACCGAGTGATCGACACTCCGTATTAGACACGACCTTCAGTAATGAAGCTACGACTAAGAAGAGAAAACTTAAGAATAAAAATAAATTCCAGACTTTTATTCTAATGACAAGACGGATGGCCAGTCGAACATTCACCCGACGAGCCACATTCGCTCTGTATCAATATTTACTACGGAATGTTTGAAAGCGAACCCTTTCTGGCTTCCATATTTTCCTCAAAACCTTATCTACGTAAATAAGGATAGTGCTAACACTAAGTAAAAGTACACAATGTCTTCATTTCCTTTGCTCTTGTGCCTAATCCAATAACAGTGTAACATTTCGCTAAATGTCACACATATGTTTATTTCCCACCCTCACGAGCTAGGACGCTATACCCGAATCATTATTGTTTCTTTAAGATTATTGTAGGAATAACAGAAATTGGAATTGTTTTCCCAGGAAAATGAAACACAGATACAGAAAACTTCTGAATGTGAATAATTTACCTATATACCTATACCAAGTTTATTAAATCTTGTAGATTACATCAAATGATAACAATATATACGAGTATGTAAGTTAAGCATAGAAATCACATTAAAAATAAACCTATATAGAAAGAAAAGAAAGAAAGAAAAAAGTTTTATTATGCACAAGAAATAGTTACAAACAAACAAACATAATATAGAAAATCAAATGATCTTTGTGCACAAAAGGCGCAAGTTCAGCATAATGCTGAGAGTACCTCGTAGGTACTTCAGCGCTGGTATTCAACCTGCGCCTTTGCTAACTATCTAGGCACTGTACGAGTATATGGCTAGTGAGATAACAGTAGCAGCAACTTTAACACAAAGTTACACAACATTGAAAATACACTATAATAATATACATATAATACATAATATATCAAAACAACAGATAGGTACACAAAACTAAAAATAGGTACAGATGGAACCCTAAACCTCCGATGTCTGTCTGTCTGTCACCAGGCTGGCTGTATATAAGAAACAGTGATTCCTAGGAAGCTGAAATGTTCCCAAATTATGTATTTATTGCCCGTGCCACTACACCAAAAAACACTAAAAATAAAAATCAATAAATATTAAGGTCAATACAATAAACGTGCATTTTCGTATTTTTTGCTATTTACCAATAACGGTAACATGGAAACGCTTAAAATTTTCATTCACTCTTCAACTTCAAATAAATATACCTTTCAAAGTAAAAATAAAATTTAAAAAAATACTTAATACTATGCACTTCTTAATACTCCCATACAAAAAACGTGTTTTTTGCTATTCATTTAAGAGAAAGATACGGACGGAACCCTACATCCGCGAGGCCGACTCGGGCTTGGCCAATTATTTGGACATGTTTTCTTTTATTTGTTCGTTTGGATATCTGGCCGTTTATTGATTGAAACATAATAATCAGCTTAACTATTTTATATTCAATATACATATATATATATAACCAAATCTCCCATCCACTCCCTTGAGGACTCCTTAAACCTTTTTATAATACGGCATCACAAAAAGGTCTCAAAAAAGAGGAAACGCCCATAAAATCGGAAGATATATTGCCTTGACTTAGTGTCAATTTATTTAAGTGTTCTATAAATAATAATATCGACTCACCTTAATCTAAAGGTTTGGACGAAATTTTAAATTTATGGCCACGAGTAAGGGACCTATGCAAGTCAAATACTCTTTTAGTACCACTTTTATAGTTTGAGTGGCATATGTATTTTCATCTACATATAATATATACGTAAAATTGTATTACATAAAAGCTTTGTTTATACGGAGAAATCAGCATCCATTTTATATGTTAGAAAAAAGAAACAAAATATATACTACCACAATACAAATATACCTACTAACTACTTGTTGAGATTTCGATATGCATTTACGACAAAACGTGAGTCTTGTTTGGTTTGTTTCTGATGTGTTTAATCTATGTATTGTATATTAACTATTTGTATATTACTATACGAGTATAATTATATAGCCTCATTTCTCAAAGTACATAAAGATACTATTTGTTGTATTTTATAGGAAAATAATTTTCATATCTGCGATTGGTTCATGGAAATCCGAACCAGAACGACATAAATATTGTTGTATCCTTTTGAATCTGAAGTGAGCAGAAGGGTCAACGTATGAATAATTTGCTTCTACATCTTCTTTATCATATCTTCGAAGAACTGGTTCTTGTTTTGATTTAAATTTATTATACATAATATGATACGTTTAAATATAAATACACTAAAGAAAGATAATATTTGTAATTTGTAATTCTTTTTCACACTTGATTTAGTTAGCTTCTCTAATCTTTGGAAGCACATTAAAAGCTAAAAAAATATGTAAAAAATCTAACTTTCACGAACCGATTTCCACAGTTTTACATTTGTTGGAAAGACTCCGTAAGGTTTGTAGCTAACAAAATTCAGAAAAAAATCGATTCGGAAAAAAAACTACCTACACGCGGGCGGAGCCGCGGGCAACAAGCAATATAACAAATATAAAATCACGAGCTTAAGCGCTCTCATTTTCGCACCTACCGAATGTCGTCAAAACACATTTTACTATAATAGTAATCGAATGTAATTCGGTTAGTAGACTTAACGATTTTTAAAATGGCGGGTGTTTTAAAATTGACCACTTTTTCTTTGTAATTCTATGAGTTTTATCGGGAATAAGAAATTAAGTACAATAATTTCAATAGCTTCAATGTTCAATTAAGATAACAATATATCAAATGTTTACGAGCCCCTACATGAATATAACGATTACTTATTTACATATTGCTGGTTTTATTCACGATATATTCAATGTTCGTAGACTTATTGTCTATTTTCAACAAATTGATAACAGAGAACTCATAACAACAGCATTATGAGAAATTCACCGACATTTCATATTTTCATTACGCTTTGTGTTCCAATGAATTGGCCAATAATGTAGCACAGATACGTTTTTGATTGAAAATTCTCCCAGAACATTGGAGTAGCAAATAAAACTGCATGAAATATTGTTTTTTATAAAATAGTATATATATCTCATTTTGTTACATCTGGAAGATATGAATAGAAAGATATAATCAATATTAAAAAAAAGTACAAATTACACAAATATTAGGACACTGGCACTGTTCACACACGGCTGGTTAGCCCCATATAAAAATATGTATGTATGTATATGTAGTATATCACTTGCGTTAGCTATCATAACACAAACTAGAAATGGTTCAGTATGGGGTCAACCAGCCGTTTGTGAAATATGTCCTTATATTTATTTTTTTATACATGTCCAAATGATATTTTTTGATTAACTTTTGAATTAATCTACTTTTTCAAGACTTTGATTGGGGTCTTCGAGATCCGGTCTCAACCCAACCAAGCCTTCGGTATTCCCTTCTTTAATTAGAGAAATAAAACGAAACTCGAATCTAATCTAAATCTGCTTTAAATAATAAATTACAATGTTTTATTCAATTATCCATTATCAAGTAGGTATGTTAATGGCACTCTTCCCTTTTAATCATTCTAACTTGTGAAATGGGCTTTTTTATTAAACTTTTTGAGAATAAATTATCGTTTACTTCTAAAAAAAATTAGAATATAAAAATTCTCTTTGAAGATCTTTCGATTTGAATTGCATATGTGTTGTGTTTTTATTTAAATAAAAATACGGTTAAATATGAGATAAGTTTTTGATATCAAAATTATAACTTTAATTTATGTAATCTGTTACACTGGGTATAACCAGGCCTGTGTCACTCCGCGTGTAGGTGTTAAAAACATACCTACGGGCGGCGGCCACTCCGGAGTGGCCGATCTAGTAGGCTGCCACAAGCGAACGAAAACACACGCGTGCGCGCTATAGATTCGACCACGTTCAACTTAATTATTTGATTGATTCATTATATAATTGCAAGATGGACACAAAACGAAAAAAAGCAAAAAGATACTGTGCAGTATTTAATTGTTTAAATACGGATCGTGATCGAAATTTAACTTTTTTTTGGTTACCTAAAGACGCTGACAGGTAAGGGTAAAATCTATTTTGACTAGATTACGTTATGTTCCTATATGAAATGAAATTAATTCAAACTACAAACCGTTTCTCCCCGTACTATTCCAATATCCTAAAAGTACAATAAAAAAGATATTTTAGTCGTTTCATTCGAGTTGCATTTCATTTGTCGTACATTTACGAATTAAGACTAAGAGCTCAACGCAAAATATTTTCGGTGATACTATAGATGATACCTATGGAATTCTATTCGCGCTAGATGGCATAAGAAGTAGTTTCTCGAAGTAAGCAACCCTAGTCCGTGGCTCTTTCAATACCACAGAATAATAACTAGTACTCCGTATAACCATGTACAACGTATTATGAACCGTAGCATAGTGAATTAAGGCCCATATTCCGTTGAAAAGAAATTGGTAGGCAACGAAATGATCACGTGATCGACTGGACTGCGAGCTAAATTAAATCATATTGTTCATCAGATTGAGTTCATATTTCTTTGAAAACCATTGCGAAGTGAAGCTTCTGTACGAAGTACAAGTTATTATTCTGTGGTATAACTAAAGTTAAATCCTTTAAGTTTGACTTTAGTAACAACTTTTATTCTAAGACTTTTGTGCATTCGTCAAAAAGAATTATTATATGTTTTGCTCCTACGAAAAAACTAAATGTAATAAGTTTGATGTGTCTGTGTGAATGTGTGTATGTGTATACAAATATCAGTCAGTCTGTCTGTTGCACCATAGCATCTAAAAGGATTGTCCGATTTTATTTTTGATTGTTTTTTTGAAAGGTGAATTTGTTAAAAGTGTTTTTAGCTATGTAGCATAAAGCATAAACTGCCCACTTTACGTTCCCACTGCTGGGACTCGGGGCCTTCTCTCACTAGGATATAGGCCACAATCCACCACGCTGGCCAAGTGCGGGTTGGCGGATGACAAACGTTTCCTCACGATGTTTTCCTTCACCGTAAAGCGAGTGCAAATCCACACTTAACTTGAAAAACAAGTTATTGGTGTTGGGCCGGGATCGAACCAGGGACAGTCTGATTGAAAAGCAGACGTTATTACCACCGAGCCACACTCGCTTTTTAGCTATGTATGTTAGGTGAAAATCGGACTAAGATGGCAGCCGCTACAAATTAGCAGTCACTTTTTTTTACAACTTACTCTAATTTTTACCATTATGACAAGTTTAAAGTCCAATATGGCCGCCATGCTGATTTTCGAGGGTTTTGTATTTATTTTTTAAAGACACCTGCACATAAATATGTTTCCGCGAATTTAGATATGAACTTTTTTATTAAGATAAATAAATCAGCATTAAAAAAAACGTTGGCTGGTTGATAGGAACCAAGAATTCTTAATTTGATACACATACCAGGTAAAACTAAAAAAAACCACACACCAATGCTCTACGAAATTGGAAAAGCTACGCCAAACATCCTGCAGTTCAGGATATTGGCTCTAGGAAATGAAAAATGGTTAATATGTGGTCCAATATTGGTGATACCGAAATTTTCGTATCAGAACACACAGAACCCGAAGGGCTTTCGAAGATTCCTTGACCAGTCAGCCGAAATAAGCTCAAGTAATTTTCTTGAGGGTCTGAAATTACCTATAGCACCTCACCCTCTTTTTTTCCTCTTTTGGTGATGGGAGTATTAAAAAAAAGTAAAATATATTTTTTTTTATTATGTGACCAAGATAAAATATTATCTTGTATATTGTTGGGCACCTTTGCACGGGGAACTATTAGGAGCGGGTTATTTATTTAGAATGTAAGTAAAGTAATTTGTAATAAACTAAATTAATGTTGTCATTTTAACTATATATTGTGACATTTAATCTGATAGCTCATATTTTCAGAAAAAGAAAGATCTTGTATATATATGAAATTAGAAAGAATTGTTGCAAATAGGCCCTTAATCCTAAACTACTGAACCGATTTGAAAAAAAAAACTTTCACAGTTGCGAAGAACATTATCTCGAGGAACATTCATGACCTCATTGGCGTAATGGTTAACATGCCGAACTGCCAACCAGAGAGTCCCGGGTTACACAGCAAGCTAAATTTGTTGATCGGTCAGAGTGTGAATTATATAATGTATCGATATAAAGTATTTATATAAGTTGTGTTAGTAAGCATAATACAAACCATATATGGTTTGCTATGAGGGCGAGCCCCATAAACAGCTGTGTGTTAAATGTATCAAAAATAAATGGACTATATCTGGTTTCTCTTTTCAACTTAGATTATTTTAGAGCCCGTTTGAAGCTGGAACGGGATGCAAGTAATAAATAAATAAAATGCATCTCCCTTATAAAACGAGTGAATTTCCACAAAAATTCGTAGGTTTTCACCACTGGTTACTTATTTACATACTTAAAGCTGAGCAGCACTCGTTTTAAATGGCAGGACGTATTTTTCGGCGCTTCGTTTGTTGGGCTTAGCCGTAAATTAAAAGAATGTCCAGTGGTTTCCGGTTTTATTTTGTGAGCGACGAGAATGTACAGGGTAACATATAACTGAAGCAAAATCTACACTGAGTTAAGTATGCCGGTTAAAAACTTTTTTGAAATTCGGGAGATTAATGCTGTCTAACATCTTTACCAGCGTTTATCACCTAAATCTAGTTTTAATTATAAAATTTTCTACGAAACGTTTTAAGAACATTTTTTTTTATTACGTAAATCATTAAAATTTTACCAACTAACTACTAGAAGAAGTAAGCAATCAGAGTAAGATTTAGTTAAGTAATAAATAAATTAATTTAGTCCAAAAACTCAAACCTTAAAACAGAGGACAGCCCATGCTGGCAGTATGTTGGGTATGTTAGTAATTCATATTATTACAAATATTTTTAATATAATGTTTATGTATTTACGTAAAAAAATCTTGGCGCAAAAGTTATCCACCGCCATACAAAGTGGCAATGCCACGAGTGGCAATACCTTTATGTCATGTTTTGTCTGGAGTGGTCTTCTAAATTAGCTATATGGTCTACTAAATCCGTTATTTGTATCGCTTATATTAAATATGTAGATTTGTTTTTATTTCTATTTATCATTTCAATGTTCTTTTGATTACTTGTAACAAAATAAAAAAAGATTAACACATGGATTCTGACGAAAAAATACTGCAATTTTAAGGATACTATAAAAATCACTAGCATAATTTTGCTACCACTAAGTTTCCCTCCATCCTCCTTGAGTTAGGTATCTCGAAGATTGCGCTTCTAGTAACTAAATCACATTTGCCTTTGACGAAAACTTGTTTGAGTTCGCAAGTTTAAGACAGCTTTTAAGAAATATTTAAAGTTTATCGAGACGCAACTAATTTGAAAGATAATGTTTTTATGAAAATATTTAAAAAAATTGCTAGGACGTTAAATTTATCTCGTTATCCGACCCAGACCCGTTAAACAGACATTCTTGTCAATGATCACCTCGCAAATCACATCAAATGTTACTTAGCCTTTTTAATCGACAGATCAACTTAGTTAAGCCTAGCTACAGACGCCGATTAAATCCAAACACTGTTCGGTTCATCTGAAGATAAATAGTACCTCCGTAATATATCATGAAAAATGTTGTTTATGAATATCAATTCTCACAGACACTGACATTTATGAAAAACTACTTTTTTTATAATCAAAAGGGCTGTGTGACCATAGATTATATACTTATAATGCCACAGATACAATCAAAAATCTAGTTTGTTGTAAACTACACTGAAATGTAAATTGTAAATGACACTAAAAAACTTTTTAACTTTTCGATCGGCGGTAGTTACACGCGTTTATAAATATCTATTGTTTTTATTCAAAATCAATGGTTTAAAGTGATAAATTTTGGGCAGAAATTGTTGTGATGCATTAATTAAACTTGTCTACCTGTCCTTTAAGTGTCCTCTCGGCTATTCTTCACTGATAACATCACTTCACTGTGTATCAAACCACTGCACATAACCTCACTTTTCCCTAATAATGGATGCTGTACAAAAATCGCTGGACCAGATGATGGAAGTTTTTACGAATCGCCTGGATGTTATACAAGATCAGCTCCCGGTGTCACCTTCTGGCAGTGACGGCGGCCTTGCGCAGGAGTTTGCCGCCTTTAAATCTTTAGTGCTTGCTACATTCCGTGCGCTTCAGAGCCAGGTTGCTATGCTGGCTTTACAAGTGGACCAGAGTGAGATGCGTGCGCGGCGCAAGATTTTGCTGGTACATGGCTTGCCGGAGGCTGAAAAGGAAGACACTAATAAAGTGGTTGCAAATGCTGTGATGGAACGACTCAAGTTGTCCAACTTTTCTATTGCTGATATTAGCAGGTGCCATCGCATGGGGCGTGCAGTTGTTGATAGGCCGCGTCCCATTCTACTTAAGTTACGAGATGTTGCTCTGCGCGACAAGATCTGGGCGGCGAAGACGTGCCTCAAGGGTTCGGGCATTACTTTGTCCGAATTCCTCACGAAGGCACGCCATGACGTCTTCCTCGCGGCTCGCCAGCGTTTTGGTGTTTCAAAATGTTGGACGAGAGAGGGCAATATCTTCGTCTTGGGCTCGGACGGCACCCGCCATCGTGTGAACTGCAGCGCGGACCTTGCAGCCATTCCTTCAAAGGATACTCCAGTCGATAAGCCCGGGGCCACGGTCCCGGTGGCCAAAGAGACACCAGCGAAGCAAAGATCTCGAAGAGTGCCGAAAAAATGAAGATCTAGTTTGGTTTGTTTGTGCTTAGTTACCTAGTTGCAATTTTATTATTTTACCTTAGGATTGTTGTTGTTAAGTATTTATTTTATATTTTCTACTAAGGATTAGTTATTTCTTGCAACTAGTTATAAGCCTAATGCTCTTAGTGTTACATTTGTTTTGTTTTTGTTCATTGTCGTATGAAAACGTAGTTAAAATAATAATATTGTTTCACAAATCACCACAATAAATGCGACTTTGTTACAGACAACATGCAATGACATTATAACAAATGTGACGTTTGACAGTTAATTTGTAGGTCTTTATTTAGCTTTTTGTATTCTGATGTATTCATCATTTAGTTTTGGATTTTAATTAATATATATTATATATTTATTTATTTTATTTTGACACTTGGCAGGTAGACCACTTGTACAAAATAATTAGTTGATAAGTTATCTTAGGTAATTGGTTAGATTATTAATTAATTGGTAAAAAAATCGAAATTATACAAACTGTACATATATGAATTCTGATAATGAGAATGATGCTAACAGCTCACAATTTTTGTCATGTTCTTCGTCGAACAGTCTAGACAGCTTCTGCAGTCTTCCCACCTTGGTTGACTCCATTGAATCATTTACTTCTGGAGTCACCAAAAATTTTAATGTATTTCACATTAATGCTCAAAGTATTGCGGCTCACTTTCCTGAGATACTTGCGTCGTTTGATAATCCTAATATTCACGCCCTTTTAGTATCTGAATCGTGGCTCAAACCAGCTATGCCATCTAGTTGTGTCAACTTGCCAGGGTTTAAACTTATAAGAAATGATCGTATCGGCCAGCGCGGTGGTGGGGTAGCCATATACCTTAGAACTCACTTTCCTTATACTGTTGTTAGTATGTCTGCTCAACCACCGCCTGCGAATGCCGGCGAACATTTGCTTATTGAAACCGTCCTGCATCATACTAAAATACTTCTAGGTGTGTACTACTCACCTGATAAAAACGTAAATTTTTTTTCGTCATTTGAGAATCTTCTTGAAAATTACATGCCTGCCTATGACCATACTATCTTAATGGGTGATTTCAACACTTGCCTTCTAAAGCAAGATCTTAGATCTAAAAAATTTGATTCTTTAGTTTTAGCGAGCAACCTGTCTATATTGCCTCTCAACGCAACTCACCATCCACCGAATTCTGCTCCCACTCTTCTTGATCTCATACTAGTTTCCTCTTCTCTGCATGTCGCTAAACATAGTCAGTTTGCGTCTGATTCAATTTCTCATCACGATGTGATTTGTCTGTCCTATAAAATTCGCCCGCCTAAAAACAAACCCAAAATTTTCTTGCAGCGCAGTTTTGGTAGCATGAATGTTGAAAAGTTGCGTATAGATGCTCGAGATCTCGACTGGACCGGTGTTGTCAATGCTTTGAGCGTGAACGATAAAATCGCTGAATTTAATCGCATTTTAATAAAACTATTTGATACCCATGCTCCTGTACGTGCGGTTAAAATGAAGCATGCTCCTGCTCCATGGCTCAGTGATGAGATTAGACATCTTATGCGTAAAAAATCATATGCACTGAGTAAATATAAGCGTCGTCCCTCTGAGCATAATAAAGAAAAGTATATAACTAGTCGTAACATCTGCAATAGAGCGTGTAGGGATGCACAACGCCGTTTCATTCATACTTCTGTGGAAAATGGAGATCCTGCCAAAGTTTGGCAATTTCTTAGGTCTTTGGGGGTTGGTAAGTCTCGTCAAGATTCTATTCCTATAAATTTAAATACCAATCTACTAAATCAGCATTTCTCTTCTTCTTCTAATTTTGATGGAACTGTGAAGGCTGCCACTTTACAATATCTCTCAACCATTTCGCCCCCCGACACAGACGTCTTTGATTTCAAACCTTTTGCCGCTTGTGATGTTAGGAGAACTATAGAGTCAATTTCATCGAACGCAGTTGGATGTGATGGTGTTAGTCGTAAAATGATCTTGCCGATAGTTGATGAAATAACTCCTATAGTCCAACACATTTTAAACTTTTCAGTCTCTTCAGGTAGCTTTCCAGAAATCTGGAAAGATGCTGAAATTATTCCTTTGCCCAAAAAAATTAATCCTTCGTCTTTTTCTGAGTATCGACCCATTTCCATACTTCCTTTTCTTTCGAAAGTACTTGAGAAACTAGTCCATCTGCAACTTTCTTTCTATCTCACTAAATACAACCTTCTTAACCCATTTCAGTCTGGTTTCCGGCCCGGTCACAGCACTGTCACTGCCTTAGTGAATATTACTGACAACATTAGAGCTGGAATGGGCAAGGGACATCTTACTGTTCTTACCCTTCTAGATTTCAGCAATGCTTTTACCAACGTAGATTTCGATATTTTATTAGGGCTACTCCGTTCTCTTAATATATCTCCAACGGCAATTGAGTGGTTTCGTAGTTACCTGTTTGGTCGCCGGCAACGCATACGTGTGGATGATTCTTTGTCATCGTGGTGTAGTACTGCTGCCGGTGTACCTCAGGGCGGCGTGCTTTCTCCTCTTCTTTTTGCTTTATTTATTAATTCTATCTCCCGTAATCTCTCTTCTTCCTATCACCTCTATGCAGATGACTTACAAATTTATACTCAAGCATCTCTGGAACAGCTTCACATGGCCATTGAAACAACCAACACTGATTTGAAGCAAATTAAAGACTGGAGTAATTCTTTTGGCCTAAAAATAAATCCAAATAAAACGAAGACGATTTTGATTGGTAGTTCTCGCATGATTTCCAGGGTTGAATGGTCTCACCTTCCACAAGTTATCTTTGATGGAGTACCTATAGCTTTTAGTGAGACCGTAAAAAATCTTGGAATCATAATGGATCGACAAATGTCATGGGGCGCGCAAATAAGCGAAATCAGTCGAAAACTTTTTGCGTCTTCTGCTTCGCTCAGAAGGTTACGTAACTTTCTTCCTATTGCTACCAAAACTGAGTTAGTCAAATCTCTCTTACTCCCTATCTTAGACTATGCCGACGCTTGCTATCTTGATTTAACCGAAGAGCAGCTTGATAAGCTCGAGCGTCTTCAAAATTTCTGCATTAGGTTCATATTTGGCTTGCGCAAATTTGACCACATTTCTGAATTTCGTAATAAGCTCAAATGGTTGCCCATTCGACTTCGCCGCAATACTCATATTCTTCATCTGGTTTATAAAATATTATTCTATCCTTCCACCCCTCATTACTTAAAACTTTTTGTGACTCCTTCACACTCTTCTTCTTTGCGACCTTCCCGATCTCTTATCCTAGAATTTCCTCACACACTTGATCACTCCAATTTATACTTTTACTCGTCTTTCACTGTACGAGCTGTTAGACTGTGGAACGCTCTGCCTTTATCTATAAGGCAGGCTGAATCTCTAAACATTTTCAAATCTCAGTTATTTAGTCACTTTCTTTCCATTGCTTAATTATTATTTATTTTCTTTCCATTATTACGTTTGTATGTATTTTATTTTTATAGTTTTTATATGTTGTTTACTTGTACCACTGCCTTCTTTTGTATGTTTTATTTTTCCATTCCCGGTTGCCTGGTAGAAATCACCATAGGTGATAAGGCCGCCCTTGTACTCTACTTTTAAGTTTTTAATTTTATATATTTACATTTTTCTTGTTTGTGGTTGTACAATAAAGTTATATTCTATTCTATTCTATTCTATTCTAAAACTAGAACAAAATTGTTCCAAACGTTGATATATTTTATTTCAAAGAAACCATATATAAGGGTTAAGGGTTAAACGCCTTTGTGTGTGCCTTACAATTTGCATTATCTGTCTAGCCTGATTAATATATTTTTTTATTCCTAGGATCCAAATTACTTTGTGACCGCAAACGGGACTCCAGCACGTAATTTGTTGTTTATAAATTAACTGGTTTTTGTTTCTTTTTGCGCCCTTTATTTTCTCTCGTAAGTATGTTAGTCCGAATTGTTTACCTACATTTACTTTTTGTTCCATTTAAAACAGATATGGTCCGTTGAATAATTGACTGTATTTTACTTGTAATTTCACGGACCGGTACATCGTGGTAATTGATAAAAAAATACATTTTGTTGTGTTTCGAAATACAAATATTTTAAATGGTAATGTACACAAAGGTTGTCATATCGGTAGATAGAAATGACACTAACATTTATATAAATAATGATTTTTATACACATTGGATTTTTCTACCCGCATTACAGCTGCCATTAAATCATGTCCTAGGCCATCGTCTTTCATCTTCATCATCATCAGCCGTCTGCTTCTACTACTGGACATAGGCCTCTCTCAAGGCATGCCACCCCTATCCTGAGCATATCGTCTCCATCCACCGCTTTTTTGCGTATATCATCGCTCTACCTCGTTGCAGGACGTCCAAACTACGGGTACCGGTGCGTGGTTTCCTCTCCAAAACGTCTACCCCAGTGGTTACGAGCCGATGTTCACTTTAATCATACGATAAAATAAGTTAAAGAAAAATATAATTTTACAAGTACGCCCTCATATAACATGTTATTTTTTACAATATATTTTCTCTACTCTCTACTCATTTAAGTAATCACTAGCGATGCGCGACTGTGAATGATTCCAGTCGAATTATTCGACTTTATAAATCATTCGACTCATTCGAATGATCTCCAAAAATTAGTAACTAACATGATACCCACCCAAAATTAACCGGATTGAATGAATACTACATTTTACTACTTGAGCCGACTCCACTCCAACGATTCATTCATATTTCATTCATTTGAAACAAGTGACGTTGACAAGATTCGCTAACAGTCGAGTCAAAACGCCATTAGTAACTAATTAGTTAGTAGTCATCATTCGATTATTGACATTAGTATATTACTAATATTCAAGTCGAACGTGTATATTAGTAGTTGTAGATTATTCGACTGGCCAGATTATTCGCAGTCGCGCATCGCTAGTAATTACCATATCAAGTCTAATTTCAGTCATTGCGTCGGATAATTAACAACAAACAATTTCATTATTCAAAAACAAATTCAAAAGTATCCTTTCTTAAATATTAATAGGTTTCCTCAATGAAGCTGTCGGGAGTCCGCAAGGGTGGACGCGGCGCCAACAAATGTCGCCCGTTGCTCGTGACAGGCAATTAACATCGCATCCATTGTGATCCCGTCACTGGTATCTGGCGTTGATAAACCGGACGACCAAATGAACGTGTCGCAAAAATACTCCAGCCTTTGGAGGGTTAGCCGATAGGTGACGCAGTATGCGGGTGAGAAATTGACGCGGGAATGTGGTCAAAGTGTGTCGATGCTACAGCCACTACAAGTTTCAAACTGAAATTGGAATTGCTGGGGCTATTGTTGAGATAACGAATAATTTGTGAGCGCATTTGTACTACTACGTACCTTATAAATGCATAAATGGCAGTATGTGGAAGTGCGCTTATTATTCTTTGACTATTTAAAAACAAAAATCAATTTATAGGCTGTTTCACATTTCAATAATGAAGACGAATACCAAAAACAATGTTATCATAGTTTTGGTAACAGACCATTGGTGCTGAAACACAGTCTAGGACTAAACTAGAACCAATGGTTTCATATACAAATAATAGTATATTTGTTCCTTAAGTTAATAAAGGATATTTCTTATTAAAAAAATATATATAGTTTATTCCTTGTAATTTACATACATACTCGTACTTTAGAAGCTAATCTCTTTATTGCTAATTCAGTTTTTTTGCTTTGAATTTTGACAATGTACTGACTAACATACTAATACTATAAGGTGATGTGTAGTACTTGTAATTTGATTCAAAGAACTTTTTGAAGTATGTACATATGTTGATCAACAGCTTAGATTTATATTTTCAAGTCAATTGATTTTCAAAGAAGTATCTCTCTCAAACTCTCATACTTTGAAGTGATTTGGCGTCAAAATTCAAGGTATAATTTACTCAAATCTTTACCAGGTCTTCCCAGTAAGGTCCTTTTGATCGTCTGACAGATTCTTTTGAAGACAATATCAATTCATGAAACATCAATTACTTATCTAGTAGGTAACTGAATCTGTGTTTTAGTGACAACCCAGTTTCAAGCACGCAATAGAAACAAAGAGTTACTTTCCGTGGAATCAGCTTAGTGGGTTCCATTCAGGATTGTACAATAGTCGACGACATGATAATTGGTTGTCAAAGGCATTGAATCTGATAGAACCGAGCTTATGTGAGACGCGTAGGTGAGTCGTTATAGGTACCTAAAGTTTAACACCTACGTAGCTTTCCGCTGCGCAAAGCAGTAGCGAGTCACGACAGCGTATTTTATAATATTTGATATTGCAACTTGAGGGTTCACCCACCGGAAGACCGGTAGCAGCTTTAAAGTTAAGCTCAAGTTTAAATTTATACTATTCAGGACATATATTTATGTTCCACAGTCAATCATTTAAAGTTACGTTTAAAACAGTAAATAATTAACTAACAGTTAAATTTATAATCCTTGGTGTAATAAAGTTTTGGTGCACTCTTTAACTGACTTCAAAAAGGAGGAGGTTATATATTCGACGTGTATGTATTTTTTTTTTTTTATGTATGTTCACCGATTTCTCAGCCATTTGTGGATCGATTCTCAAAATTCTTTTTTTAATTGAAAGAGTATGGTTCTGAATTGGTCCCATTGTCACCAAAATAGGATCTGATGATGGATTCCTAGGGAAATCGAAGGAAAACCTAAAAAGTTAGGTTATGTTTACGCCCGAAGAGAGATTCACGCTCGTTCGGCTGTACTGATATTCTTGAAATTTAAGATGAAAATAGGTAAGACTATGTGTTAACACATAGGCTACTTTTTATCCCGAATATAATTACTTTTCCCGTGGGATGCACCAAATAACACATAAATCTTTATAACTTCTTCACGCCCGAACGGCTGTAATGATGTTGATGAAATTTGAGATGAAGATAGGTTAGACTATGTGTTAACACATTGGCTACTTTTTATCCCGAAAATAATTACTGTTCCCGTGGGATGCACCATTTAACACATGACACACTGATTTCGCTTAAATTTGATATGGGGGTAGACTAGACCTTGTATAACACGAAGGTTACTTTTTATCTTAAAAGTCATTGCTATTCCCTTGGGATACCCAAATAACTCGATAACCTATTTCACTTCTTCGCGCTCATACGGCAATACAGATTTCACTCATGTAAAATTTGATAATATATTAATAGACTAGACACTCGAACGGATAAAAAAAATATTTACGGGCTCGCTTCGCTAGGAGTTATCCCACTTCGTTCGACTTTCCCCCAGGATGTTTTGGGCTTATGACACTCCAAATATTATATAATTTGTGCTGCTTTGGACTTCTTTATGCTCAAATGGTTTGAACAAATACGGTGAAAATTTTCGCGCTCGCTTCGCTCGCGCATTGCTCGATGCGCTCGCATCCAGCTCGCTTCGCTCGCCCTTGGTCCTAGTACGTTTTGACACAACAAACATGTTATTTGTGCTGCTTTGGACTTCTTTATGCTCAAACGGTTTAAACAAATACGGTGAAAATTTTCGCGCTCGCTTCGCTCGCGCATAGTTCGGATCGCTCGCATCCGGCTCGCTTCACTCGCATCCGGCTCGTTTCGCTCGCATCCGGCTCGCTTCGCTCGCTGTTGGTTCTAGTAAGTTTTGACACAACAAACATTATGTAATTTGTGCTGCTTTGGACTTCTTCAAGCTCAAGCGGTTCGAACAAATACGGTGAAAATTTTCGCGCTCGCTTCGCTCGCGCATAGCTCGTTTCGCTCGCAATTGGTTCTATTACGTTTTGACACAACAAACATTATGTAATTTGTGCTGCTTTGGACTTCTTTATGCTCAAACGGTTCGAACAAATACGGTGAAAAATTTCGCGCTAGCTTCGCTCGCATCCGGCTCGCTTCGCTCGCAATTGGTTCTATTACGTTTTAACACAACAAACATTATGTAATTAGTGCTGCTTTGGACTTCTTTATGCTCAAACGGTTCGAACAAATACGGTGAAAATTTTCGCGCTCGCTTCGCTCGCGCATAGCTCGCTTCGCTCGCGCATAGCTCGCTTCGCTCGCATCGGGCTCGCTTCGCTCGCAATTGGTTCTATTACGTTTTGACACAACAAACATTATGTAATTTGTTCTGCTTTGGACTTCTTTATGCTCAAACGGTTCGAACAAATACAGTGAACATTTTCGCGCTCGCTTCGCTCGCATCCGGCTCGCTTCGCTCGCAATTGGTTCTATTACGTTTTAACACAACAAACATTATGTAATTTGTTCTGCTTTGGACTTCTTTATGCTCAAACGGTTCGAACAAATACAGTGAACATTTTCGCGCTCGCTTCGCTCGCATCCGGCTCGCTTCGCTCGCAATTGGTTCTATTACGTTTTAACACAACAAACATTATGTAATTTGTTCTGCTTTGGACTTCTTTATGCTCAAACGGTTCGAACAAATACAGTGAACATTTTCGCGCTCGCTTCGCTCGCAATTGGTTCTATTACTTCTTAGATGGCACTGACTTCAAGAAAACAGGATAAATAAAAATTTCAAATAGTTTTTTATAAGTACATGAAACAAACTCTTCGATTCTACTTATATAACTATTCTTGATTTGATGTAGGCTTAAAATTATTTTTCCCTTTTTAGTTGTGTTTTGAAGTCGGTTCTTTGTTTTTTTAAAACAATTTTATTTCTAAGTTACTTAAAACTTAATTATCAGAAAAAATATTCAAACGCATTTAAAACAGCCACTGAAAGAACAAAACCGTAAAAATAACATGAACAAGAAACAGCGAGTAAGCTTCTTTCCTCAATATTTTGAACTTCCTCAGCCTTGGACGACGCCAAGAACTATTCAATACCGTTATTCTTATAAGCACCTGTACGTTGATATACTATCCATAAAGAATAATACCCACACTGGTTAGGAAAAATAAATGGCAAAATGTCTGCAATATTTTGTAGATTTTTTTTTAATTCCCTCACTTAATGCCAATAATGCAGTTAGTTATTTTACCTTTCACTGTTACATCAAAGAAATATTCAACGTATTTATCTTGTATTGAAGTATTGTATGTAATGGCCTTTAATCATTTTTGAATTAGGTTTATTTATTTCTCGTTTGTCATTTTTATAACTAGTTTTTTTTACGGTTAATATAATAGTCATATAAAAACATTAATCTAACCTAACTCAAAATTAGACCAGGGGTAGAGGAAAAGGTGGCCAAAATTCTGGCAGCATTGCCTCGTAAGATGGCAATACTTATTTTCTGACCGAAATAAAAGTCAGCATTCTGGACACCCGAAACTTATACCAGCCGCTTGGCGAGTTTTCCATATAGGTTATAACAAATATTAAAAAAAAACTTATTTATCTAAAACTAGGTTGCGTAATTATTTAAATGTTCAAAGTAAGAATGGTTTATCTAAGAATGTATGTATATCTGCAAAGTATCCGCAGCATTGCGGAAACCATTTCAGATAGAAATAGAAGCATTCGTAAGCAACAGAATTCCACCGAGGCGTTATACCTTGCAACACTATCCAACGCATTTCTAAATTTGCATCGATATAAAATTGAGTTAAACTTTGTATATGCAGGGTAAGAAATTTGAGGTATAAATGAGTGCAGTTATGTTTGTGCAAACGCGTTTAATTGAACTCTAAAGTGGGAATTTCCATTTAATTATCGAACGTTTTAGGATTCCATACATAATAGGGGAAAACGGGACCCCATTACTCAACCGCTGCTGTATGTCTGTCTGTCCGTCTATCTCTCAATATAGAACTGAACAATAATCTTGGTGTGTACAGAAAGTAAATGGTAAAAAATTGTAGATAAAATATACCAAAAAACTGCACTAAGTAACAAAATCTCAAGTCATCACTGAGACTGCATTTAAATCAACTACGCTGTTTTGGAGATAAATTGCAACAAAAGTTTGAACACACACACACACACACACACACACACCCACACACAGATACAAAAACCCTCTCAGGCTCACTCGAACTCATATACGAGTACCGACCTTCTCTCTGTAGCGAGTAAAAAGTACCCAAAATGTATCTTTACAAATATTTATTTATGCCAAATCTTTACGATACAATGAAGTATACAATGGACTTTGATGAAATCTTCCAAGTATTAACAATACTCCACAATCTTATCTCTCGATAAATCTTTAAGGGAACGACGATTTTGTACTGAAGTTTATTGTTTGTTTACTTCCAAGATCAAATAAGAAAGGGTCGTGAATATTGACTCTGTTAAAACGAACTTTGATGAGTGTTAACTACAGAGAAAAAGCTTGTTTAGGTACTAGGTTCATAAAAAGCAATTTTGCCTATCTTCCTTACAAATTAAATTACTTTCATACATTACATATAGTAAAGAAGTAATTTGTAACAGTTTTTTTTCATTGTTTTTAACAGTTTTTTGCCATTGCAGTAACTACTCTAAAGTTGCTGGAAGTTCCTATAATTTTTTTTTTATTTAATATAAAGCATTCAACCAAACCTAGAAACATTAATACATACATATACGTAATAAAAACATTGGTGAGCCGCTGCAGAAAACAACCGCTCGCATTGTTTACTTGGTCTAAGAGTCAGTCGTGAATACAGTTTAGCACATATGGCGACAATAAGCAGACCTGTTACAGATATCTTAAGACGTTATACACACGTGAGGATACAATTTTGATGATCTGGACCACAGGTTTGTTTAGTTTACAGACAGAGAGGACACTGATAGAATAGTATAGAAAAATAGATGTCTACGATAAATTATAATCATTGCAATGTTATTATGCAAAAATATTCGAGTATACACGTTTTATGTGTTATTTATTTTAGAACCTATCGAGTAATTGCTTTAATCTCAATTTCGAACGTAATAGAAAACAGCGTTGAGTCCCATGATGAACGACGTGCGCTTATCTAGAAGAACCAGTCATAAAGTTTAGCACAACCCTGAACGTTGAATCTGGATTAAAGAATAAACTACTTTTTATCACGGATTAAAGTCAATGACTCGTGAAACAACTTCAACGCTGCTATAATAAAATTTTTAAATAACGGAATAACATGGATTGTTTAAAAAGAGAAAGAGAGTAAAAAAACCTATCGCTCTGCAAAATCACCACTAAAGAAAAAATCTGGTGTGTCAAATCTTAGCCAGAATTTGTCTGAAATGAAACGTTGAAAGTAAACATTTGCATAGCATTAAAAATATGAGGACACATTTCAACACACGGCAAGTCAGCCCAATACTAAACCATTTTTAGTTTGTATTATGGTTAGTGATATACTACGTATACATACATAAATACTAACATCCAGACTGACAGCCAACAAATTTAGTTTATCGTAAAAATGTTGGGTCGTGCCGTGAATTGAACCCACAACTCTCTGATTGGCAGCCCGAATCATTACGCCGAAATTAAGTGTCGTTTGAGAAAAAATACACATTTTTATTCCTGAGATTGAAAAGTCAAAATTGGGTTCACATAGCGATTGTTGTATTTCAGTTGTGCCATATTGATGTCTTCACCGAAAACTCAAGCTCATCGGCGGAAAAACCAGCGGAACATAGAGCAACCATCTAAGTATCTAAAATCAAATCTATATATCTAGAAATCGATGTCTTCTGTAGTGCCGTCACTTGCATTGTGTGTGCATTAGGGAGAGTAGTTTATAAGTCTAAAATAGTTAGCGCTTTAGTGTAAAAACTGTTATAACTATTAATTGAATAATTGACTTTCGTATTTCTGAAGATTCTTCCAGTGTTCACAAAGATAAAGACATTTTTTCGACTACATTTGCCTCTTTTAGATCGTTAATTATTACTGAAATAACTTAATCTAAACCTTACCTCAATTTTCAAAATTTTGTTAATTTTTTCTCATATTTTTTTGAGTAGATCGCTTTAGTATGTAATTTATATATTTATATTTGTGTTTATATTTTTATAACGAAAGCTGTGTACAGTCGTAATAGGACTTAAAGTTTATAGTGGTATTAGTGTAAATTAAGTAAAACTGTAATTGTCAACTTTTTGTCTGTGATAGTACCAAATACCATATATATACAATAGACACCGATACAGAGTTGAAGTTCCAAACTTTCGTACAAAACGCTTTGCGTCGACCTTTATTGTTAGGACTGCGAAGCTTTGGAACTCACTACCTGAGTCTCTGTTTCCTGAGAGGTATCATCCGGGGCCCTTCAAAAGTAGAGTTAATAGGTATCTTCTAGGTAAGCGTGCAACACCGTAGACTGCAGTGCAGCTTAACATCAGGCTAGCTGTAGTCAAACGCTAACCTATCAAGGATAAAAAAATAAAAAAAAATAATAATAAATAAATAAGTATGTCTTTTTCCCCCTGTCATGCGTGGTTAAAACAATAATACCAGAAGTCAGCAATACTTTTCTACAGATGTAGGTGAATATCTATGTTTTCCGATTGTGCCACGTCCTCGCCAATTATCGAAGTTACTTGGGTGGTACGCTGGGGCGTGTTAATTGAATCGGTCGTGATGGAAATGTCTTTGAAAGTGTTTTTTTTTTTAAACCGAAATACATAACTTATATAGTTATTATATTGTATATACTCTTAAAACTAATATTTGATAAACGAAATTGATAAATATGTACAATTTTGATTATAATATAGTCACTAGCTGACCCGGCAATCGTTGTTTTGCCTCACTTAGGGGTATAAAAAATAGATAGTGTAGCTTATGTGACACGTTCGTAGATTTACCATAGCAGCGCCATCTATTGATTACTTACTCAACCCAGTCGAAAGGTATCGACATATGTTAGAATCATTTGGAGTTAACAGATAATTGTGACTGTAAAATAATAACAGACAATAATTAGCAATAAATTAAAATTGCGACTATAATTTGAGATTTAAACTATCCTATCTCTCAAGTTGGATTGAACTGCACATGGTGTGCGAATTTTATTATAACCGGTTAAGTGGTTTAGGAGTCCATTGAGGACAAACATTGTGACACGAGATTTATATATATTAAGATAAGATTATGTATTTTACCAATCAATTTCATCACCACTGAAAGAATACAACATAATATAGTAGATCTCCACACAGATTAAAAATAAATAACTTATTAAAACTGATAAATACTGTGAGTTTACCCCCTTTAGACGTCACCCAACAGCGTCTTGATAGGCACGTCAATAAATGACTTTAATAAGAAGCCACCGTTGGCGTCCCACCGTTAATGAGTTTATTATAAACTTCGTTAATTTAATATTGGTAATTTATAGACTTCACTGTAATGGAGAGTGGTACATTATTAATAAAGGTTCTGCTTTATGCTCCCTTAAGGATCCTTAAGGGGTATTTGGGTGATTTAATCAAATCTGGCTGACACCTTTACTGATAAATTATTTCTACAGGTACCACCAACGAGCTACAATCTTTTTCAAAAATACATTGATAGTACTCTTTTAATACATTTTTATACATCATCATAAATAATAACACATTTTATAATGAGACCGTTCGAGTATAAATAGATAAAATTATGAGCCTCAACATAGTACATTGTAGACCGCTGGGATAAACTGCCACAAAGGAAGATTAAGCAGTTTATTGTCTAGTTTTGAAATTTTTTGTGCTTGTCGTGGATTCCAAAACCACTAAAATCACGTCAAAATTTATAGGAAACTGGAACCATTAAGTCCAAAGTAGCGGTTAGCCTTATAACTTGTAGCAAACTTCAACAGCTTCAAAGCGTTAACTGACCCTGACACTAGATTAATGTCTATGCGACTTAAGAGGTTTGGTCAGTTAACTAACAAAGTGAAAATGACTGTGGAACCTCTGTAATCCATTCCAAATGTAACTCAGCATTTAGGTAAAGACCGACTCATTTGCAAACCTTTGACAAGGTACAATTTCAAGGTCGGACCATCATTAGGACCTCATTTAAGCACATTTTCATAAAGGTTCGGGAAATGAAGGGAATTTAGAAATGCTCTTGAAAATTAAGTTCTATTTCATCATTTTATGCTTTTGTTTTACATGTGATATATTTTTGGAAAGTAATTTGCATTAATTACGAATAAATAAACGAAACATAATTTATTTTTAGAGTAAAAATATTTTATACGATATAAATAAATGTATATTTATTTCTAAGTTTAAGCTCAAATGAGAAGTTCAAAACTTGTTTAGTCTTAATCCCTAAACCTAAATGATCATGAATCTTTCTTACCTAGGATCCAGGTGTTTTAATGTAATTAAGCAAACACCTTAAAATAATATATTAAGGCCCTTGAGTGTAATCTTTTTTGTAAATATATGTGCTTAACAGTTTCACTTGTGTAAAAATAGCGTTAACGACCAACATTCTACATTTATTTAGTAATTTACGCGCACTATTAAGATGTAAATTAACTTTTTTTGTTACGTCATGTTAAAATGATATCCAAAATTAGTCAACACACCAAATTTTCGGACACAAATAAAATCTTGACAGGTTTCTAGAGAAACAAGGTTCATTGTTAACAACTTAAAGTAGGTAGGTTACTGAAAAATGAATCGCGTTTTTGATAAAAGGTTAAAGTCGTCGGCTTTTCGTGGAAACCACCCACTCATAACCAAAAATAACTACCAAAAACATCTTTATTTATAGTAGTCTAAGCCTTTTATGTGATAAGTCAAGTTTTTTAAGATTACGTCCTTTAAGCGAGTAACAATAACTAACATACGAGTACAAACGAAAAGAGAAAAGCTAATTTGGACGTCTGAGGCAGAGGAGCTTCATTCAATTCATTCTCTCGTTCGTTCAATTATGTCAAAATAAATTTCTACGCACAAGTTTTATCCTGAACGTGTCCATTGTCACCAACCGTGCCTATGGCATTCTAACTGAAATCCGCCGGTCAGCCACCCTTTGTTATATCTCTAGGGATCCATTAATCACAGGACGTGTCTTCTTAACGCAAAGTATTTTAGGCCAGCTGACAAGATAAACCTTTTCACACCTATTCAGGGTGACTCGAAAAAACTATTCGGGCGAGGACGCAGCCTTCGAGATACGGAAGATTGTGAAATTGCAGATTTAGCAATTTCTCTCAGCTTACTTCGTATAATGAATGAATGATTTAGTGAAAAAGAAAAATGAGGAAAAATGTGCTGTTCAAATTTTAATGGAGTAAAAGTTTTGCGGTCAACGCGCGATTTCGTTGGTTTGTTTACAATGCGTTAATGCAAGATTGAGAGATTGGAATAAAATAATTATATAAGGCTTGAGCTTTTATCCTAGCTGTATTAATTTTTGTGAAGCTATAATAATTATTGTTTTATTATTATAACATCTTCACTCTTTATTTTTTTTTTTGTTCCGCCAGTTCTCCATTAACACTTATTCAAGGATATTGTTTGGGTTAAACAATTGTTACTAAGATCGGTCAATTTGGTAGTTCACTGTATTTTACGCTTTTTATAAATAATTACTAGCTGGCCACCTGTGTATATCTGGACTAAAAAAGTAGCATATGTTTTAAACTTAGCTCTAAGCTATATCAGCATACCAAAATCATCCAAATCTGTTCAGCAATTTTATCGTGACTTAGTAACAAAATACTCACTCATAAGGATTTGATACACGGTCACCAGAACGTATATTCTGACAAATGGTTTATTAACAATTAGAGGGAAATAATAATTAGAGAAAATTTACTTTACCCATGTAATTTACTGACACAAACCTACAACGTGATAAGATCTCCTAATGTACTATCGCAGCTATTTTTTTTCCCTATTTTGTAATTGGTATGTTGGTGAGCCATAAAGTTTTATAACTAACTCTCTCACACAAACATTAGCAGCAATAAGCACAAGCACATCCCTGGCTTGAATTGAACCAAAATTGAATTCCGGAGAAACAACACTTGGAATATGATATCTACGCTAGAAGCTGACCACAAACTGCGGTGGCTGGCGCGCTTCCAACACTTAGTGTGGATAAAATGCTGATAGACGATGGACTCGCAAAAAATCCATCATTTCTGATTTAGTAGCGCGTTTGCGTTTGGCCAAATGTTCCGGAAGCCAATGGTGTTTTGAAGTTTGCTGATGAGGTTAGCTTGGCAAGAAAATGTTCAAACTTGGTACCAGTTGCAGTGTGTTGCAACTGGTATCTGTTACTACTTGTTTAGCTATATCACTTTTTTATGTTTTAAGTACCTATTGTTTAGATATAAGTTTAGTTTATAGTAGTCTTATTATTTCCTACAGCGTTGTGTGTATCTTCTTAAATATAAAATGTCCATGTCACAATGTTAATTACCGTACTCCTGCGAAACGGCATGACCGATTTTTAGCAAATCTTAAACGCGTATTCAGTAGGTCTGAGAATTGGCTACTATCTATTTTTCCTACTCCTAAGTGAGGCAAAACAACGTTTGCCGGGTAAGCTAGTATACATATTTAAGTTCGCCGATAGATTATTATTATAATTATATTTTTTTTGTAATTTTTAGCGCCAAATTTTTTACACTTTTGGACAGATATGTTTATTGTTTTACAAACAAAGTCTCGCATTTTGCCTTCTCGTCTACTCTCAACTGAACACATTTTGAAGAACTCGGGTTAGGACCTTATAGTATAACTTACTTATACATACACGGTACAGTCAATATATTAAGGGGTTCAAAGTGCTTTTTACAAGATTCTCGATTTTTGATGCCACATATTGATCTTGTATATCTCTTATGAGCTTTAAATATCTATGGCTTATCCCTAGTGTTACCCCAAAACATGACGCCATACCGAATCACTGATGACCATGGTACGCGGTTAGTGTGTCACTTATCTAAGCTGATACACACCTATAGACATTGTCAATACGAGTATGTTGTGTCCAGGTTAATTTGTTATGTAAAGCCAAATTCTAAAAATATTTTATGATAATTTATATACTATTTGTTCAATATACAAATAGTTAATATGTAGTAATAATTATTAAATATACTGTATATTGAACAGCCATTACGATATTCATAGATTTTTACAACCCATTTCCACTAAGTAGATTCCAAATTTAATATAGTATTTTTTTTTACACATTTCACACACAGCTGGTTAACGCCATACTGAACCGTTTCTAGTTCGTGTTATGGTAGCTAACACAACTATAGATATACTACATATACATACATATATATTTTATATAGATACATATTAAACACCCAGACCGACAGCCAACAAATTTGGTTTAGCACAAAAGATGTTGACCGTGCCGGAAATCGAACCCGGCATGGTAACCGTTATGCCAACGAGGTCGTCAAATAATATAGTATATAGTTATATAATACGAATATCTTACTATAACAAATTTACGCTTGTGCTTGTTATCTTTGTCATGTTTACAAATGTAAATTTACGTTTAAATTGCGCATAAAAAGACCTCGTTTTACAAAATATGTATCCGCAAAATGGGTTTGAAAATGTTTGAAGTACGTAACTCAACTCTAATTAACATCACATTAATATTCATCAAATACCTAATCCATAATTAACATTTTCCGTCGAAAATTATGTGCCTTGTGATGTAATTCGTAATCACTGGCCTAATATTACGCTCTTTGATGTTAATTAGGAGTCAGAAGTACTAAAAACCAAACTAAATTCCAAATTCAAGTCAAATAAAAGTTAGCGTTGCTTGTTTTTGTTAATTAAACTTAGTTATTGTAATTGGATGTACTTTCATAGAAGTAAATAAAAATAATTTGTAAGCCTCATAATTTGTTGATTTAGAGGTTGTATTTTTTAACCGTTGTATGTAAGGTAATTTAAGCGCTAAAAATTTGAACGCACGTTTCCCTATCAGCAAGATTTCCACCCTGAACAAGATCTTGGTCTCGCAAGGCGTGGACCTGGACCGTCTCTGGCACTCGATAGACTAGGTCATCGTGAAGACGATAATATCGGCCTGGCCCATACTGAAACACAGCTACCATGCGTGCTTCCCGTCCCATGATATGGTTACACTTTACACATGCATTCTTTATAGTTCACTTAATCTCAATGTAGCATTTAAGCCTATAACTTATCAAAAAACAGACCAAACATTTGCAAGAAAGGAGAATACGCGACACAAAGTAAATAAAAAACCACGTAAAATATAAATGAGTACCGAGTTAAGTCTCCCCATACATATTTGATCGAAGCGTCTGAAGCGTGGTATTAGGTATTTCACGAAGTTAATTTACAATATTAAACTTTGCTCTAACGATTCTAGAATAATGATTTTTCATATGAATAAACGTCATATTTATTTAAATTGCCTTTAACTCTCAAAAGTACACAATTTTAAATTATATATAAAAAATAAAACTATCGAACGAATTTTACGCAATCGTACTTTGGAATTCTAATAATTCTTAACAATAAGCAATTATAATAAATAATAAAACAGGTAAAATCTTAGCCCGTTCATTAACACAGGATTTAAAAAGATTTCCCAAAATAGTTTCGCTTCCCTATAAATACCGCATTATCATAGAAAATCTTGTATTCGAAATGTGAGCCTTTTACCGCAAAACAAGTCGATGTTCGCATTCATTGTAACATAACGTCGAAACTCTGTGTAAAAACAACAGTAGGTACTCGGTAGGTATTAACATTTTACAGCAGTTGTAACCGTACAATCCCGCCTGCGGATATAAAAGCGGGACACGTTCTCCTACTAATTTAACTTGCTGTCGCCCTGCTTTTAGGGAAGATACATTATGTTTGCAAAGCTTGCTTTCAACCTAGACAGACAAATTGACTGTTTGAACAATTTTGCGAATAAAATTCTGACAAAAATAGAATGAAACTTTAATCCCACACGTCCAAAGATCATAAAATTTACAACCATCATTGAACTTATAGTTATACCTCAGTGAAAAACATGTGAACCCAAACTTGGTCAGCGCGATAAAGAAAAATCTTGATTCCCATCAGTACTGACCCGAAGTGGGTCTGTATCTGAGTTATTTATCTTATGTTTGTTTATAGTATAAATAATTTTTTTCTTTCTATCTTTCTTTTTTTTCCTTCTTTCTATTTTTTAAGAACAAAAAAAATACGGATTTGAGCTAAATCAAGATTTAGGTCAAATCCGTAATTTTTGGCACTCGTTTAAAGTTTTTTTTTAACCTTTACCGCTAGGCATTTGACCAGCATGGCGTGTAACCAAACGAGTTAGCGACACTTTGGTCTAAGATAGAGCATTTTTAGTCTGGAATAACTCCTAAGCAGGCTGCCGGAATACAATGCTAAGTGCTTGCGATGGAAAATTTTTTATGCTAAACTTTTAAACTATCTTGTCTTATCCTAGCTTTGAACTAAATCAGTCATGCAATTGTCCAGGTATGTACGCCACATGTTTTGTAGCCCTGCGAAACCCCGGAATGTCGCAGCATACTCATTGTATCGGAATGATGAGCCTCTACGATTATAATGCCCTTTTGTTTCGTGTTTGTGTCCGCAAATTTGATAACATTGTAATAAAATCTTACCCCAAGAATTCAGACTGCAAGCTTTGTGATTTTAGCTTTTCTATTTTGCTTTTGTTGGAATTTGGTTTCGTTATAAGGTGTGGTGTTCGTTAGAAACATTTTCAGTAATGTTTCAATAACTTGTGATTTTAATATTTTAACTATTGCAAATAATTCAGTAATTACAGTAATCTGAATTCTGTGATAGAAATTAGTTCGATAATGATTCCTGAGCTGTGTTACAGAAATTAGTTTGATAATGATTTCTGAATTGTTTGTTATTTGTAGGACCTATATACGATGACATCGTTTGCGTAATAGTTACCATGTTGAACTGCCAACCAGAGGGTCCTGGGTTCGATTCTTGGCACGGTCAACATCTTTGTGATGATCTTAAATTGTTGGTTGTCGGTCTGGGTGTTCAAAATGTGTCGATATAAATTATGTATGTGTATATAATTATGTAGTAGGAGTATATCATTTTTCTTAGTAACCATAATTCGAGTACAAATCAGAAATGGTTTAGTATGGGGCTAACCAGCTCTGAGTGAAATGAAATAATAAATAAAAACAAATTAGGTTTTTTTTATGATATATTTTTAAATGATTTGAACAAGCTCCATACTTTACTAGGATATTGAATTCTAACCAAAGCAAAATAGAAAAGCTTGAACATAAGTGATCAAAGTGGATAATATCAATTAAATTAATAAAACCTTCGGAAATTCCGCCAGAAACAATGTTTGTACAGATCATTTATTTTCCCAATACTACGGAATTCGAAACAAGTTCAGCGAGCTATAACGTAAGCCGACTTTTCATTTTTAAATACGTAAAATGTTTAAACTTTGTAAGCAATCAGTGTAAATTCCGTTATTTACGATAGGTAGTTGAAACGCCGAAAATTGTTCTCTCGTATCGTTTTATGCGAATAAGCCCAACTGTTTCGGATCACTGAGTGTACAAAAAAAAACAGAAATAATGAAAACCGTACGACAAATCGTATGAATCAAAAATGTTTACAGTTCAGAATTAAACAACAGACAAAACTCGTGTAGAGTTGAAAACTGCAATAAATCCGTTTGAAATTAGTTTTCAACGACAGAACACTCATCCGTAGAAAATTAATTGCTTTCCGATTACCAATAGTTTGCAAAGTTAACTTTGTTGAGTTATGGCACTTAAAACTTTGAAATTGTAAGAAACGGAGCAATCTAGGCTGCTGACTTTGGCGACGCTTCGTTGCCAATATTTCTATGTATTTTTAATTTAGTTAATATTTTATTTTATCGTTATGACAATCAACTAAAACTTAACCTACAAAAGTCCAGGGGTAGAGGAATAAGTGCCCAAAATGCTTAGTTTCTGACCGAAATAAAGGCCTGCATTCTGGACACCCAAAACCTCTGAAAAAGTTAACTTATTTACATCAAATTTAATTTAAATCCTATATAACCTCAAAAGTCATAACACAAGATTAGAAAAGCATTTTTTTTAATTCTTTTTTAGCTAAGACTATGCATAGGTTTTCTGTTTTTTTTTTTATCTTATGTATTTCCCTTTTTGATCACATTTTATTTAGTTTTTTAAACATGCCTAATGTTAGGCTCCGCTGAGATCTCCTGTATTTATAAGATCACCTATAAATAACTTGTTTACACTTGTTTTAAATTCTGTCAATCTTTTACTTGCTTAATTTCAATCAAATTTATTTGACTACAACTATAACGTATCCTTTTTCATAACTTTGAAATCATCAAAAAAAATTAATAGCTTAATAGCAAATTTACTCACGTGGAATAAATCTAAATGAATGAATGAAAGGATGATTGAATTATTTATTGTCTATTTATTTTGTCTAATCTATCATTCCATTTCGAAACATTTCTTTTTCAACAAACAAGTTTTTCAAAGACATTGAAAAACGTATGAAGATTTGTTGATAATGAAGTAGAGTTTAAGTGTGGAGAGTGTCCATTTTATACTTTGTTATTTTGTTTGTTTAATAATTGAAAACCAACAAACATTACTTTTAACTTCCATTATCGGTATTGCTCTAATTATACTGCTATGCTTAGTCAATTATCAAAACAGACCCATACATGCCAAAGAACAGAGCGGAAATGACAATTGTGAACCAACAACGTGCAACTACTTGCCTATTTATATATCATAGAGATGGTGAACTAGTTAAGTGCCTATGTAGACCTTTTAACAGAGCATTGAATATGTATGTAAATGTATGCGTTGTCAGTATGCAACCGTTCCAAATGGTGCATTAGTCGCAAAATTACACAAACTGAATTGCGGTCTGCGAGTTCATATTTTCTACTGCTCTGAGTCGAAACGTAATTTAGCTTTTGCAGGGCTATAAAATTTGTTGACTAGTTAACAATATTTAAATTCAAATAAAAATGTTTATACTCGTAAAATAACAAAACGCTTGCAATGGGAAGAGTTTCAAAACATATGCTGATTGATGATGTACATACAGTAGAACAAATTAATAAGTTTCTATCCAATAGTGCAGATGTTTTAGAAGCTATTAATCGTAGTAAACATGAAAAACTCAATACAAATTTACATCAAATACATTCACGAATCCTTATGTGGCACCATCCATCGGCGGTTGGCAACAATTTTCATTTCGATTCAACTGTGAAGTCTTTTACTGCAATTATTTCAAATGTAAACAAACAACAACAGCCTACATGCATTATTTGCCAAGGCGCACATCGCATATAAGAAAGTTCTATATTTAAAATAAAAAAAATATCAGAGAACTTACATACGTTACAAAACACAATTTATTTCTTAATTGTCTCAGACAGACAGACAGCGGAGGCTTTTTACCTTTTAGGTCTGAAACCCTAAAAATGGTTCATTTTTATTCGTAAATAGCGTTTTGACGCTATTTTATAAGGTTGTGTGAGATGTTTTTTTCTAAACTCTTGAATACATAGATATCTTTGTAATTTTTTATTCAACTTAAAAAATTGGGAGTTGGTTGGTTCTATTTCGTTTTAATTACATATAATTACGGGCAACTATAATTGTTATCATTAATAAACTAATTTTCGTACGCGAGCGAAGCTGCGGGTAACTAGTCACATATATAACCTAAAAAAAAACATCACTCGTAATAAAAACTCTTCAAATTTCCTGAAAGTGTACTTTTTACTTCATTACTAGTAATTATAAAAAGAAAAGCTGACAAAAACGAGACAGTAATGTAAAAATAAGTTCGATAATGAGTTTAAAACCGTCAGTTTTAACCGAATAGTTCACTATACTTTACCTCTACTGTGTTTAATATTGCAGTGACAAACACAAGCCACATAGTGCATATTTGTGGTACCATTAGCGCTCGTCGCTTCGTCCTCGCACACCGACGAACATTAAACACTTTTTATTCTGTAAGCACAACGGCTTTTGCGGTCCTAATTTTTATGGTAAAAGTTACCGCGTTTTATGGCCTGTATTTTGTAGAAGTTACTCTGTGAAGCTATTTATTAATAGGTGTTTTGTGAAAGTAGTCCTGATAGTAGTTATCGAATTTACATTTGATTTATTACAAGTAAATGTAAAAAATAATTACACCTGTAACTAAAATGTATTTTTATAAGTACTCACGTGATCATCTAAGTTAAAGTTGTTTATGCGCTTGGTACAGTAGATGGGTGACCAAAACCAATTCAGATTTAGGCAAATTTACGGGTTGGATATTGTACAATTTTATTTTCGAATATTTGTGTGACAGTCGCTGAACTATTTGAGAGGCTGAAAGGGGGGCAGAGCTAGAAAATAAAACAATATTTTCTTATTACATTCAGAGAAAAAATTGTATTTATTTCTCGTAGAAATCATCATCATAATTGATCTATGTTCATAATATGTATTTCAGATGATTTACGTAGTTTTATGTGTAAAAGATCAGATGGCTATATGTCGTTGAACTAATGGGACGAAATCTCCTGTTTCGATTTTTTTTGGTGCCAAATAGAACATCGTTTACAGAGTACAAGTTTTAGTTTTAACTTAGCAAAATTTAACAGTCTAACGTTACCTTAAATTAGTAGATGCCCGCCAAAATCATGATTACGTAAAAAGATAATTTAAGATAAGTTTCCAAGGGCACCGACAGCCAATAAGCGCTTCCCACGAATTACCTCAAGATAAATTGCCTACCTGACATTAATTCGAACGAACTTCCTTGTGAAAATAAATTACCTGTATCAGCCTTCGATAGCGACACGTTCGTGTCCAAAATAGGTTTTCACAGGTTACAAGGCAAGTTTGTCAATGTCACGCTTGATAAAAACTGTGCTCGGGACGACCTAATACGAAAACCAGGATGAAAGTGGTAGGCATAACTTTAGTGGCTTTTTGTGGTAAGACGCCTAAGTACCTAGCTTTTTCAACGAATTTACGTAACTGTGTGTGTTTAGGAATAGATAGATAGATAGATAGAAAATTCTTTATTGGACACATTAAATTAAAAAAAAGAATAAGAAAGAGCTTACAAATTAGTGTGCCACAATTGGCGGCCTTATCGAATAGTATCGTTTCTACTGAATTAAGGATAATAAAAATGAAAAAATTAGCCAATAGCGAGTTCCGCTCGCGTATGAAGGGTTCCGTGCCATTGTTGTAGCCATTGGGAGCCCCCCTTAAATATTTATTTTATTTCCAATTTATAATTTAATTTAATAGCTAATAAACTTTTATGTATTTAGTGAAAATATTAAGTGTCTAGCATTTACATTATAGCAAAAAAAAATTGGGAAAAAACACGTTTATTGTATGGGGACCCTAAATATTATTTTTTAATATTTAGTAAGTATTTGTTGTTATAGCGGCACGAGAAATACATATCTTGTGAAAGTGTCAGCTTTCTAGCTATTACGGTTTCTGAGGTACAACCTGGAGACAGACAGACAGACAGCGGAGGCTTAGTAATAGGGTCCCGATTTCACCTTTTATGTACAGACCCTAAAATCATCTTTACTTTAGAATTTTAGAAGATATTTCAAAATGTGCTATTTAGCTTCCTAAACCGCTGTACGAAACAGTTTGAAATAACTAAAGAATTTGAAGTAAAACCAAGTTGTTCTTGCCAAGCATATACTATCGCCAAACAGAGTCATTAATTAAACTTAATAGGTTCTGAATCACGATCTTACTACGACCAATCTGGAATTAGGCCATGTTATCTTTAGATTAACTGCCAAAATTTATGACACTTATTACTGCCCGCAAATTCATCAATTCACTTTCCTTATTGGTTTTCCGCAGATGCTTCTCATATTGCACGCATTAACAAGTAAGTCAATCGTGTGTGATATATTTTATGAACAGTTCTAGAGTAATATTCTGTCTTTCTCCAATTTATACATACTACATGTGCCCCGTGGTTTTACCAACGTTAAACCGGGATAAAAGTCAGCCTTTATGTTCATCCACAGTTGTTTAAACTATACTTTTCCAATCGGAAAATTTATCTCGAAACTTACTTAAAATTTGAGAACCATTCATTTATTAAGCGAGTTAAATTCTAATGGTCAAAATGAGATGTCGTATGAGAAGACATGCAGATCAAAAGACCTTTATTTTCTTAAATTTGGCACAACCATAGACCATGTTTTTTTTCCTGACGTAGCATTTCCACATTTTCCTGTGAGTTGTTATTGTATTACATACACTCTTAGGCTTTTTTACATAAGTTTCTTCGTAGTTTTAGTTTAAGAAAATAACCAACTATTTGTCAGTCTTCTAAAGATGTAGTGAAATGGCGCAGATTAGTTAATAGTATCTATTGAAGTTACTGTAATAAGCGTTTTTTAACATTTGAATGATGAAACATACGAGCAAAGGTTCACCGAAAATAATTCACTGTCGGAATTGACGACCCTGTTGACGTAATTGTCACCATACCAGACTGCCAACTAGAGGGTTCCAGGTTCGATTCATGGCACGGCCAACATCTTTGTAATGAATCAAACTTGTTGGCTGTTGGTATGGGTGTTAAATATGTATCGATATAAAGTATTCATAATTATATGTAGTATATCAGTTGTGTTAGCATCCATACTACAAACTAGAAATGGGTAAGTATGGAGCTTACCAGCCATGTGTTAAATGTATCCTAATACATATGTATTTAAATAATATGTATAATCATATTAAAGGTTGGCACAAATCATGTCACTTCGACCTTAATACTGTGAAGACTGTGAACTCTTTTCCTGAGTTTCTGTATCATGAGAAATGTCATTTAAGTAAATTTAGCAATAAATAAACGATTACATTCTTCAAGGAAAAAATAACATAATTAACGAATGGAACCATAGAAGCACGTGTTATCCTGTATCGTTTAAGTACGAAAATACCGTATATTCATTCTCTATCCTTGTTTTCTTTTCTCCCAAGGAACATAAACAGGAATAATCATCAATACCCTCACAATACTGGGACACTCTTTATGGAGGTGGCTCAAACGTTGCTCCGGAATCCAATTTCTTTAAATGGGAAATTTCTTTCGCCTCTATGAAAACGATAATGCTATTGACTGAAGGTACAGCATTTATTTTTGGTGAATCTAGTTGTTTATGCCAATCGAAAACTATCTTGGAAATAGGAGACATGATTTTGTGGCTGTTTTTTTAGATTGCTTTTACACTGTCGTTTCTAATAATGTCAAGGAACTATAAAAAAATATTTTTGGAAGGAAGTTCCATATCGCGCGTTGTGAAAAAGGGCTAGACGGAAAACGTTCTTACGAAAATTGTCACGACACTTTTTGCTATAGTAAGCTATGCGGCGTGAGCATGTTTCTATCTCTCTCTCTCTCTCTCTCTCTCTCTTATAGAAAGCAAGCTAGATATTTTCATTTCTATTTCGAATTAAACAGTGTGATGTCGCATTGATTATTTTTGTTAAGTGTATTCAGGTTTTTTTTGTAAATAATAAATACCTAATAAAAATAATAATAAAGGAACTTCGTTCCATCCGGGTGTCCCTTAACATCTCTCAAGTTTTTATTTTCTTACTTTTCGTATCATGAGGTATGTTGCTTGCAACTTAATCATTGGATTGTTTGCGAAGAAAATTCTCTATCACGGATAAAGAAACCTATACCTTTTTCTTAAAGATTCTAAACATCAAGCAAAAATATGTGTAGTTCGTATGTTTTTATTCTACCACCCAAAGCGTGACCCAACGCTCTGGCGAATTAAATATCACTAAATTTGTATACAAACTAAAAACACCCAATCTCAAAAAACTGACAGTGATGATATTTTTACACGCTTTATTACACGCTTTATATTATCTTCACCTGTATGTTTGTATGTTCGTTTGTAATCGACTTCTTTGGGCGCGATTTTGACCCACTTAAAACGGCCAGATAAGCGTGTCTTTTAGTTTTTTTAAACTACTATTATTAAGGACAGGATATCCCAAGATTAAACAAAAGATGCCAAACTTATTTTATTGATGGCACAATTGAAAATAGCTTGCCATATTGAACTCTGGTTGCGGAATTTTGCAGCCGCATGTCGGATGACGACTGCACGTGATGTCGGGAACCTATGCCACAACCGGGGACCTACTAACAGATTGAGCTATCATGGTTGTAACATTATTTTTATTTATGATTATATTACGAGTATTAAGATACTAACGCCTAATAGCAATCACACAAGATTTTTGTCTGGGACTGATTTTTTTCTTCATCGATATTCCGATTTTGAAATTTTACATATCTGTTTTATTAATAGCTATCTGGTAAATATATTTATATTTGTAAGATACACGACTACAAATCATATATTCGTACAAACAAGTTATCCATACAGAGCACCGAGAGACAGGCTTCCCATTTCAACTTATCTCAAAAACTGAAAGATTGTTCGTAAGATCAATTCTACATTGTGTTAGTTAAGTAAAAAAATATTTTGTAAATAAATTGATGCTCATATTGAAAAACGTACCGATAGATACAACAAAAAAGATGTATCCAGAAATTACGAAGACACTTTGTTTACTCAGTCTACATTTCAAAATAATTTTACTTTTATCCACCGCTTTTAGTAACTTGTCTTTAATCTACAAATAAATTAGATAAAAAAAACGTAGATTATTTGGAATCCATGAACCTCAGAGCAATGGTAGCGTTTTCGAGAACCGTGCACCTAAATGTGGCGCCTTGAGCAACTTCCGTTGACATTCTGACATCTCGACTCCGCAGCTGAGCACGGAATATGATTCAATCATATACCAGTTGAAAAGTTGAAAATGTATTTGAGATACAATCAAAATCTCGAAGGATGACGAGGTGTGACTCGTTGTGATTGGGTTGCAATACGTGACACCTGGCTTAAATCTAAACATGTAAAACTGACAAATTATCAAGTTACTCGTATGTGTGGAATTTACAATCACTCACACGGTGAAGGAAAACATGTTTCGTGGACCATATTATAATTACATACATATAACGGTGGGGATGCTCTCTTTACTTCTCATGGTTTTCGACAACTGATTTTAAACAGCACATAGTGAGGTGCTAAATGAAAAACAAATGAGTTCCCAGCAATTGTGACTGTAATACTAGAAAATATGTGAAATGAAATTTGCGAAACAAAAAACAATCAACAAAACAGTTCATTCAGTTCACAGTTTACAGTTCTTTTTCACACATGAAAGTTCCTTCACCTACGAGCTCAGAATACAGAAAGAACTGTATTCTGAGCCTACGAGTTTAGTAGTCATAATGGTATCTGTATATTCAAATACTTATTCAACTTCATTTTTGAATGAAACACCGATAGATTTCCAAGAGAAATAAGCTTGAATAAACTTGCCCTGGTGAACTCATATAAGGCTTTTTACTGAGAACAATTATCAGAACCAAAGCTTTACTGTGCCACAAATTCAGTAGAAATCCGTCTACTTACATATAGGTATAGATTATAATATTCAAATAATATTAACATTAATGACAACGTTTTATTGTAAAGCATAATATATGATTTACTGAGCAAAATGATGCCTTTTTTACAAAACCTAGAAAAAGGTTTCTCACTGTTATCAATAGCAAAGTATTTATAATAATTTACTCATCGAAAGATTAAATTGTTGTCTACTTTAGTAAGCGAACAGAAAATATTTATATATAATTTTTTGGTGTATTTTGTAGTTTAGGTATAAAAAAAAAAAAAAATAAGACATTTTTTTTATTTCCTCAACATTTGGAAGCTTATAGGAATTTTTAATCCATGTTGTGTATCCACGATAGCCTTAAAACTTGAATGTAAATTCGCTAGTTTACTGAAGTCTTTGGAAAGCTAGGCATTGGATGCAGAATATTGTCGATATCATTGCGTTGACATTTCCATACGTTGAATGTTTGCAGTTAGGGCTGGTATTGATGATACATATTTTAAGTATAGGTTTTTTTTTTACAATCAGTTTAATTGTAATCAGACACCAGCAGAGAACAAAAAGATTTATTCATGATTATTTTCATTTGTTTTCATCGCTACAAAATAACTCATCTGTCTTATTAGTGTACAGTAGTTTTTTTATACTGTTTTAACGTTTGAAGTTCACGGTAGGTACTAAAATAAATTAAGAGCATGATATTGACCTTTACAAAATGGAAATCCTCGCTCCACCATTAAAGCAAAATCAGATTGCCAATAAATTATTCTTTTACTCAAAACAAATTGTAAACATTTTATGGCCGTCATAAAATTTTATGCTAAGCCGTTATTACGCGGCAGCCCTAACGGGCCACAGACAGGTATTGCGGGCAAGCAATTAACTTTTCAGATGGATTTTCCTAGGCATGGAATAGAGCAATACGGTGGAGCCAGCAATCCGTCCGTAGATATCAACAACAGATGAAGATTCGTGTAAATAACGCATTAGCATAAACATTAAACATAGCATGCCTAGCATTGGAGCCAGCAATCCGTCCGTAGATATCAACAACAGATGAAGATTCGTGTAAATAACGCATTAGCATAAACATTAAACATAGCATGCCTAGCATTGGAGCCAGCAATCCGTCCGTAGATATCAACAACAGATGAAGATTCGTGTAAATAACACATTAGCATAAACATTAAACATAGCATGCCTAGCATTGGAGCCAGCAATCCGTCCGTAGATATCAACAACAGATGAAGATTCGTGTAAATAACGCAGTTGCGCATAAGTATAGCATGCCTATCATAAGCAGCCCACTATACGTCCCCACTGCTGGGACTCGGGGCCTTCCCTCACGAGTAGAGATATTAAGGCCATAATCCACCATCCAATCGCTGGCCAAGTGCGGGTTGGCGGATGGCACACCTCTTCGGATATTGCAGTCCTCAAACATGCCGGATTCTAAAAATGTTTTTCCGAGTGCAAATCCACGCATAGCTTAAAAAACAAGTCATTGGTGTAGGGCAGCCCTACGCCTATTCCAGCCGCTGGAATCGAACCAGGTGCCATATGATCGAAATCTGAAATAACGCAGTATAAAAATTAATACATATTAGAAAAAAGTGAAATATGTGCGACTTGAAGACTGAATTTCTGTGTGTTCCTTTTGCGGTTGCGACATTCTGCGCAGTTGGGAAACAGTGGCGAAGAAGGTAGTAAGAGAACTGTTTCGAAGACTGGAGGATAAGATAGGAGACTCCCGTTCTACTGAATGCATAAACATTTGCTATTCAGGTGGAAACGATAAGATAGCGTTATTTTTGTTTTATAGGCACTTATGCACCAGGTACTATCACAGGCGGTTGTTTTGACATTTTATGTTTTTGACATGGCTACTTTAACTATTTATATGTATTGGCACAAAATGAAATAAATAAATGATTAGTTTTACTAATATTTATATCATAACTGAATTCAAACACATGCAAATTTTCTTTTTAATAAGAATAGAAATCATTACACTTTCTTTTATTTTGAGAAATTGCCTGTACAGTTTATATATAACATTGTGAATACAGAACTTTATAAGCCATAAATAACATACATTAAAGGCAAGCCACACTACAATAATTACTTAAATATACTAGTTGCATTAAATAAACTTACAAATTTCATTAAATAAATATTCTACACCATCAAACACTACACACAATATCACTTGTTTTTCATGTCTATTAAATTTTAAATACCTTTTACTACTTTTCACACATGAATAATGATTCTGCAAGCTCCAGATTAATTCATATATTCTCTTAAATTATAAAATGGATTACTTTTACAAAAACTCTTTATTTTCGGATCGCGAAAACACGGAATTGGATATTAATGTAGGTCGGAAAAATACGTCATCTAAACACAAACTAAATCCGCGAGTACTAGTAAAGATTGCAGTATCGCTGATTCCGGATTGGTACTCGTATTTCCAAATGATGATGTTTGATTGCGAGATGAAGTCGTGAAACCAGTTCGTTCTACTTTTGATTGATGAACAGCGCACTTCCTTCTCAAATTTTCAACATTAATCAAAGTTTTTAATTGAAAGGGTAATTACGAAATTCGAGATTCATGTTCAGAATTTGCTGTGCTAATTAAATTTACTTGTGGAATGAAAATCTTCAAACAACCACGTCAGGAATTCAATATTCTATAATTTCCGTTTACCCACAATATCTTATATACTTCACGGATATTTGCCCCATTTTTCTTTTGTCTTCTCAAAAAGACACTTGTTTTCCTGGCTTAATAATTTTAGAACAACTACCGTTTATAAAATTAAATAATGCACGAGTATTTTCTTATTTAATTTAAATACATTTACGCAAATCTATAGAAAAAATAACGACCAGTGTGATTAGAAATCGCGTCTCCGGCAAACGCAAGGCTGAACGCACTCGCCACTAATGATCGACCCATTGCTATCGAAATGCAGAACTGATTGATCTAGCACTACTATATATATTTAAATCATTTTTGAACTTTTAAATCATATTAAATCAAAACGTTTTTTTTTTCGGAATAAAAAAATGCCATGGGTTAGTAATGAAATCCTAAAGCTAGTAAGTACTAGTGACAATATCTGGTAAATTTTTTTGAATAAGAGTGAGAAAAATATCTGTCCTGAACAAGGGCAATATTGAGGTTATCCTGAGTCATCAGAAAGATGCTCGTTTTACCCTCTCATCACTCTAGATAATGTTTTTAAGCTAGCATAAACACACAAAAGACGTGAACATAAACAAATGTGCAACACAACCACTAAATATATTCAATTATAACACCCTAATTCCTCACGGTCGTCTTTAACCAAAATACTCGCCAATTTACTTAATAGTCACTTCAATCCGTAACTAATACAATTTGATCGATTATGATTGAACTTTGTTGGTCTACTACTCGGTAGTTTAGGGAACCGGATGTTGGAGAAACACAAACAGTCCCAAATGTAGTATTGCATTTAGTTCCATCGAGCGCCAGTTACCTGAGTATTGCTGGAACTCTCACGATAGTATTGGACAGAACTCTAATCAAAGTCTGAGATTTAAAACAAGGGAAATAGGACAATGATTTTAAGCTATTTTTTTAATCTTATGAACTACCTTCAGGAAAGAGGCGCGATGTGTGACAAACATAACGCAAAATCGTATAAGAACATGTTAAACAACTTTAATCGTTATTTTTTTTTATACTCCCATATTTGTTATATAATATGGTAAATATTTCATATTATCTTAAAAGTCACATAAATATAATAAAAAATTACACATGATGATTTTAAGTTGTTTTATATTGTCTGATGCTTTTTATGATTAAATTTACTTAATGCCAAGTTACTCGTAGATTAAATTATAGATTATAACTAGCTGACCCGGCAAACGTTGTTTTGCCTTATTAATTATTTTTATTCTAGTTTCTAGACAAATTCTAGTATAATTAAAATGTTACTTACTTATTATAAGTGTGTATGGTATATGCGTGAAATGGGTATGGAGCGCCATGAACAAACGTTAAGGGAATATAAAAGTAACAAACGCCAAAAAATATTATGTTCAATCATATCTATTTAATAGTGTTTATTTTAACAAACATTAATTTGTTCTTCTTAGATGGCACCGACGCCAAGAATACAGGATAAATACAAATTGAAAATAGCATGTTTATAAGTTAATCAAATAAAGTCTTCGATGGTAGGTACTTATGTGCAGGCATAAAATTATTTTTCACTTTTTAGATACAGTTAGAATTTATAAATGTAGGTATGATTTTGAAGTCTGTTATTTGTATAATACAATTTTATTGTAAAATTTTTAAGGTAGGTAGGTAATGATATTTTTCTAAAGCTGTAGGTATTCAAAATTTTTTAGCGATTCCATTCGAGCCGTTACCAAACAAATTACATAATATTGGTAGTGTCATAAGCTATGACCCAAAACGTCATAGGACCAATCGCGAGCAAAGCGAGCGCAAAATATTTTAGCATACTTGTTCGAGCCGCTTGAGCATAATGAAGTCCAAAGCAGAACAAATTACATAGTATTTGTAGTGTCGTAAGCTAAGACCCAAAAATCCTAGGACCAATCGCGAGCAAAGCGAGCTGGATGCTAGCGCAGCGAGCTATGCGCGAGCAAAGCGAGCGCGAAAATTTTTAGCATATTTGTTCGAGCCGTTTGAGCATAAAGAAGTTCGAAGCAGAACAAATTACATAATATTTGTAGTGTCGTGAGCTATGATCCAAAACGTCCTAGGACCAATCGCGAGCGAAGCGAGCCGGTGGCGAGCGCAGCGAGCTAAGCGCGAGCGAAGCGAGCGCGAAAATTTTTAGCATATTTGTTCGAGCCGTTTGAGCATAAAGAAGTCCAAAACAGAACAAATTACATAATATTTGTAGTGTCGTAAGCTATGACCCAAAACGTCTTAGGACCAATCGCGAGCAAAGCAAGCCGGATGCGAGCGCAGCGAGCTATGCGCGAGCGAAGCGAGCACGAAAATTTTTAGCATATTTGTTTGAGCCGTTTGAGCATAAAGAAGTTCGAAGCAGAACAAATTACATAATATTTGTAGTGTCGTGAGCTATGATCCAAAACGTCCTAGGATCAATCACGAGCGAAGCGAGCCGGATGCGAGCGCAGCGAGCTATGCGCGAGTGAAGCGAGCGCGAAAATTTTTAGCATATTTGTTCGAGCCGTTTGAGCATAAAGAAGTCCAAAACAGAACAAATAACATAATATTTGTAGTGTCGTAAGCTATGACCCAAAACGTCGTAGGACCAATCGCGAGCGAAGCGAGCCAGATGCGAGCGCAGCGAGCTATGCGCGAGCGAAGCGAGCGCGAAATTTTTTAGCATATTTGTTCGAGCCGTTTGAGCATAAAGAAGTCCAAAGCAGAACAAATTACATAATATTCGAAGTGTCATCATCATATTTGTTGAAAATTTTTGCTCATACGTTCGGGGTCTAGTTTATTAGTACATCAAATTTGATAGCTTCTTCTACGTAAGAACTAAGTGATCAAGTTATGTTGTCGAGAGTTTTTCAAGCCCCTGCCTTAGTTTAACGACTGTTTGTGCTAAGAGGACCTACAATAAAACGTATAATCCGATTCCAGAGACACACAGATGAAAATTCAATTTTCTACAACAGTCATGTGCAGGAGAGGTTATGCAATAAAGCGACTTACACGCGGGTGGAGCCGCGGTTACGTTAATAAGAGTGTTGCATTGATATAGCAAAATGATAATTGTTAACAATACTACTACATACGATACATAAACAATAACGAAGGTCGAAATTTGTGTAAACAGTGAGAGAAGTCTGTGAAGGAGAATTTTGTGAGTAAAACAGGAGACCGACTTCGGTCTATGGCATAGTGTGGCATTTCACTCACCAGTAAAGTAAAGGCGCGGCAAATTTTAAGTATTTAAGATTGGTAATAATCATAAGCGTAAGTATATCAGGTTAAATTTTGTTAGTTATTTTCTTCAAAAAAAAAAGGATTTTTACTCGAAGTACAGTTAGATACTATATTTGATCAGTTATCAAGCGAGATGAAAAATGAATAAAATACTAAAATGGCCATAAAAAATAGGGAATAATGATAAAAAAGTAAAAAAATTAGGGTTGTATGTATTTTTTTATGCCATTTAATACAAAAATAAAATGAAAAAATTCGTCGAAAAATTAAAAAAAAATGATCAACCCTTATCACTTAGGGGTATAAAAAATAGATAGTAGCCGATTCTCTGACCTACTGAATACGTATATACAATTTGGTAAAGATCAGTCAAACCGTTTCGGAGGAGTGCGGTAACAAACACTGTGACACGGAAATTTACTAAAATGGCCATAAAAAATAGGGGTTGATGATAAAAAAGTTAAAATTTAGGGTTGTATGTATTTTTTAATGCCACTTTATATAAAATTCAAATAAAAAAAATCATGGAAAAAATAAAAATATATATTTAAGGGTGAACAACCCTTATAACTTAGGGGTAAAAACGTTACACAGTGGCCGATTCTTATACCTACTGAATACGCCTATGAAATTTGGTAAAGATCAGTTAATCCGTTTCGGAGGTGTACGGCAACAAACACTGTGACACAGAAATTTACTAAAATGGCCATAAAAAAATAGGGGTTGATGATAAAAAAGTAAAAATTTAGGGTTGTATGTATTTTTTAATGTTACTTTATATAAAATTCAAATAAAAAAAATTGATCGAAAAAATAAAAAAATATATTTAAGGGTGAACAACCCTTATCATTTAGGGGTAAAAACGTTTCACGTTGGCCGATTCTCATACCTACTGAATACGCATATGAAATTTGGTAATGATCAGTCAAGCCGTTTCGGAGGAGTTCGGTAACAAACACTGTGACACGGAAATTTTATATATAAGAAGAAAGATATAATACTTCAGTTATGAAACATATAATAACAAACGCATTCCACGTTTTGGAACAATTTCCCCTTGTTTATTTTGTAAAATGACAACAAGAACAAAATTGTTCCAAACGTTAGCATATTTTGCTTCAAGGAAAGGCCTTCTCCCTTACTAAATCTCTTCGGATATAATAAATTTAAAGATGATTCCTAAGAAAGAAAACTTCAAGCCTGGGTTTATTGATAGTGTTTTAATTAACTGAGATTAAGTTACGTTACGTTAAGTTACGCACTGCAAACAATAACAACAAACAATTTGTTTTTGTAACATGATTTTAATTATGATGTTTCCTTAAAGCTTAATATTCTTAGTCTTCTATTTTTGGCACAAGCGAAGTGGCTTAGCTTTGTCGAGAGTATTTTTTTGATTCTGGATGTAACAATTTAACTTATTAACTCACAGAGACGCCAATTTGTGCATAACTATCCGAAATTCGAAAAACATTACAATTACCTTATAACCATTCCTTGTATATTAATTTCTATGTAACAAACTGGTCACAGAGTTGTCACGCAAAGGAAACAATGACAAGAAATGTACCAGTTAACAACTAACGACAGCTACTGGTTCCCATCTCTACTCTGCTCTACATAGATTAATATTCTTTTTGACATAACAAAAGAATAAAAGTAGTAGTTTACGTAAAATTATATCCAAATGCATGATAAGAATAAAGTGCCATTATAAAGTAAGCAAGCCTCTTTGGTTATTTTTAATATACGGCTAGGAATTTGGCAAGCAGTTAACGTAACCATATTAGTATGAATCAGTGATTCTGTGACCGCGAAGGTGGAGCGTGCGTTTGTAGTTTTGAATTACAGCTTTTTATACGTACATGATGTTGTTTAAAACGTTAGTTAGACTTAATACATGGATCTCAGACACGTTTGTGATTTTGAATCTGTATGTGCAATCAATAAAGTTAATAAGTACTGTGTCTCTCTTCTAATATGTATCGATTTACTATATTGCCTTAATTGGCAGTGTTGTTTCATGTCGGGCAGGTTCCATAAGCAAAAGACAAACATTGTTAAATGATATGCAATTTTTAACTAAATAAACAAGCTTTTATAGAGAGTTTTGATGGAAGGAAAGCAACCGTTGTTATTTCTGAGAATAGTTTTCCATATTCTGGTATAAAGAGAGCACAACGACTTATTTTCAATAGTAAAAAATGTTGATCTCAACTATAACCTAACCACGTTTAATTTTTATGAGATGTATAAGACATTGTGCATTACTGTTTTAGTCCAAATTTATATTTTAAAGCCAGTATTTTGAATTCGCCCGCTTTGTTTAATATTTGTAAAAATAAGTGGAAAACATTGAATTTAAAACAAAGTTTTTTATTTGAATATTGAGGGAAATTCTTCTCCTTCCTTCGTCACTATCAATCCCTTTCTGTCTTATTTTGCATTTTTTTTGAACTTAATTCCATTTTTTATAATCAATTTATTGGCAAACACTTGTCCAAATATTTTAAAATTCAATTCGCGTCACACAACGCCAATAACCAAAAAAATCAGGGATACTAGGTAGATAATTAAACATGTATTTTGTTTCAAAAGTTTCGACAAAATTGATGAGAAATAACTGCTTTTATGCGTACTTATATTCAATTACATGCACAGGAACAGATGAAAGACATTTTTGCCAGATAAAGGAGAGAAGCTTTGTTCCCTCGCTTAATTAACCAATGTCAAAATAATTCAAAGTGTAACAGGAATAGATCCCATTATGTCATTACTCAGTAAATCATGTATCAAAGTAATTGAATGTGAAATGAGCAAATACAATTTGGTTTTGTTGTATTTTGAACTGCTTTCTAAGACGTTTTCTAGCCTGACCCGTTTTTTCATTCGCACTTTAAGATGTGTCTAAATAACAATAAACTTATACTATCGCTGTTCCAGACACCCAATTAAGACCGTTCTCTGTTAATTGCTCCCATAATGGAAAACGAGAAACAAAAGAAGGTCAAAGATGTGAAAACAACGATAAACTATGCCTTAACTGAATTAATGAAGACAGTAATGCTTTCAGCCGGTCCGCCACACTAACCAACTTTTATAAACGTTCAAAGCGAGAAAACTATACTGTAGAAACAATTGCCTTTTACAAATAACTTTACTTCCTTGTCTAACCCCTATAGGAAAACAGTTGGTACTGGTTCTTCGCAAATCCTAGAAAATCGAACAAATGGAATGAATTCAATGAATCGCAACGCAGGATTTCAATGGTCTATAGAATAGTTTGAGGTTGATCACGCTTCGGGCACTAAGCCAATAATAATTCACGCTGGAAACCTATTCTATGGCAAATGTAGACCTGTATGGTCTGCTTTATGTTGTATAGGCAATAGAAATATCTGATGTTGAGCACCAAAACATGTTTGTTTTAGTGGCTCGGTCACTATTTGTGTACATGAAATCACAATAGGGATATTTGTAAATGCCAATGACACTTCGGAGATCCTGATCAACAATGGTGAGCAATGGTCAATGCATTTGGACGGGGCCACGGACCTGACCCAATTTCCTGATTTCGAGGAATTGAATATAGAGATCGATAGACAATTAAATTCTGAATAAAACTGTATATATATATATATATATATATATCACCTTCACCCAAATGTATTTTACGACCAGCCCAAAGGTATTAAAGTGTAAGCCCACATAACTTGAAAAAGAAGTCATAAGTATAATTATGACCGGGATCGATTTAATTATTATCAATTATGACCAAGCCACAATGCTTTTTACTTTTAACTTGGTGAATTGTTTGGTTTATTTAAATTTTCTGTAAGGGATACGTTTGGGACATTAACGTATTTTAAGTACTTTTCGGGAAATCAGATACATATTAAAAGAGTTTTAGGCATACTAATCTTGGCTTGCATATATCTTGTTTGGTAATCCTAAGTAGTATGATGATTAATATTTAATATTACCACATCTACTTACTTAACTTTGCAAGCATGTTGTAAGCACTTTTGCATTTATTTTCTACACTTACGAAAAATATTCCCTTTTTGTACGAGTTATTTTATACTCAAGTCATGACATTAGGATAATGGGTTTGAGTTGAGTGGATGCATGAGATTGGAAAATGTTGAACAAAGGTTGAACCTACCTATTGAAAGTTTGGGTTTGTAACAGTAATATAGAATAGGAGAAAAGATAAACTACCAAGAAAATAGAAATAATTTATTTAACTAAATTATCATGTCCTATTAATATTATAATAACAAAAAAAAATGTGTTTCTTGTGCTATTTGAATCATTGTTGCTTTTTTCGCTTTGAACTGATTTCGATAAAATTGGGTATAAATATAGTATGGACACAGATTAGACCACGGATTAACAAATAGACTACTTTTTATTCTGCATTAATGCAGCTTACACCACGGTGCGTAGCTTTTAGTCATAACTACGAGTATATGACGTATATCATTTGTTTATCTTTAAAATAATAAAATGTAAATAGTAGGAGTTCACTCTACATATGAGTAAAGTGGTTTTTCGGTTTGACGAGATGTATCTTTAGATAACTAAAAGTCTTTCGTAATTTTGTATAAGTAATTTTTCGTAAAAAGTAAAAAAATCCGTGTGGACGTGCAAATGTAAGAAAATGTTCACCTAAAAACTAAACTGACAACTATTTTTAATATGCAAAGCGGGAGGAAGTCGTTAGCGCGTACGATACCGGATGAAAAATAATACCGCAGTCGGTCCTACCGCTGTATGGATATTATAACGCGATAGACAATCTGCAGCGATTTGAGAGGTGTGAATTTTTTGTACCTATATTTTAAGAGTTTCAGGGAAAGAGTTTAAGGAGAAAACTGTTAACGCTCATATGTAAAAAATCAATATATTTATTTTTAACTACCGGCCCAGAAAGGATAGTGCTCCTTTTTAACGTGCAAGTTTACTTAGCTATGTTAGAAATCATATAAATAAAATATGTCCACCGCTTCCAAATGGCTAATTACAACTCTTTTAAAATTATATCAAATAAAAGAGCTTGATTTGTCGAAAACACACAAAATATTTAATGTCAAATTCAAAATGGCCGCTATCAAAAAATGTTGTACGAACTTTTCTACTCTTTAATTTATAATTGTTATTAGATACTAAATTGTGTGATTATACGTACGTAGGTACGTATTATAGTATTAGCCACGTTTCTTGCTAATCTTACATTTGTTTTCAGCAGCCCACTATACGTTCCCACTGCTGGAACTCGGGGTCCTCTCTCACAAGGAGAGAGATACAAGCAAAGCGTGGTGGGTTATAAAATCCACCACGCTGGCCAAGCGCAGGTTGGCGGATGACCCAAGTCTTCGTATATTGAGGTCCTCAAACATGTCGATTGTTCACGATTAACATAATCAAATTTATGACATTTATTTAACTTTTTCATAAAATATGGCTGTATTATACAAAATTTCTTTATTCTTTGCCAATATGGAATAAATTGTATGGTATCGCCGATATCCCCGCTTTGGTTGTGGCTTCAACTCCCTAGCTGCATGCCCGAGCTTCACGCTGATATTTAATTGTTTATTGAGATCTTGTTTGGTTAAAGTTTAATTTCGTGAATTGTCGATGGGGGTGCAATTGTGTGAGAACAACTATTGGATTAACTCAATTGGGGTTTTAATGATAGCTGAATTCGAATTGTACTTTACTGTTTTGCAATCATTATATGCGAAATGAAAGTTTGTTAAAATGTAGGTGTAACACTTTATTTGTTTGTATGTTACAATATAACATGCGATTACACAATAAATAATATTACACATTAGTAGTGTGTTTTAAAACAATGGCATTTAAGGGTTACATACCTAAAATGTATAAATCAACCCAATTACCTAGCTTCCGCTGTCTGTGTGATTGTAAAATAATATTAAGGGGGTCTCTATTATATTCCAGACTTTCTATATATCGTTAACAGTAACAGGGAGGCGCTTAAAATTTCCACAGAACCTGTGAACGTTATATACGTTCCTTTTAAGATAAATAATTAAATAACAATTATCCGTTATAAAATAAAATGAGTGTTTAAGAGGGGCTTCCCATACAAAACTAGTGATTTTTCGCCGTTTTTTAGGATAATGGTTGGGAACCCTTATGCACGAGCCTGACCGGCACATGGCCAAATATTTAATTATTATTGTTTATTATGACCATGTAAAAATATGTTTTATATCTATATTTTCTATTAAGCTAGTAACATGAGAAAGGCATTGCATTGTTTTGTAAAAACAGTCGTATACCCATCAGAAAACATTTAATAGGAAAAGAACACGAGACAAACGCATTTTCATTTCCCATAGCTTTTGTTTCGTAAAAAATGAGCAACAATATACGAGAATATTAGGGGAAAACAAAGGCATTGTTTTATGTACACCACTCAACGTGAAATATTTTAGGGTAAAACTGATTGAACGCTCAGTTTACAAGAATTTTGGCCTGGATACGTGATACTTCATAAGCTTTATTAGAATTTTTACATCAATATTGAACGTAGAAATTGAAAATTATTATTAGAATCAGTTCTGTAGTACGAGAAGGAGCAAATTTTGAGGATACGCGACTAGAAAAAATTGCATCAAAATAAATGTTTGATAAATGTCTACATACATTTTTGTGTTGACTTATTCTGGAGTTGCTACATTTATTATCTGACAAATTAATAAATAAATTATTATTCTACCTGACGTAAAAGGTCATGATAATGATGATTTAAGAGGCATGAATACTAACTAATTAAAATAAAATTTTGTTTAGAATAAGCAGCCCACTATGCTGGGACTCGGGACTTTGACTCACAAGGGGGATATACTCGTATATAGGCTATAATCCACCGAGCAGGCCAAGTGCGGATTGGCGGATGACACACGTCTTCGGATATTGCGGTCCTCAAACATGTTGGTTTCTTCACGACGTTTTCGTTTACCGTAAAACGAGTGCAAATCCACACATAAAATGAAAAACAAGTCATTGGTTTAGGCCGAGATCGAGCCAGGGGCCGTCTGATTGAAATGCAGACGTTTTCCAACCGCGTCACTAACATTTTAAGTGATAATTTTAAATAAAATTATGGTAGAGGTGTGTCATGTCATGCAAAAGAGGAGAAGCATATGACTAGGAGAAGTATAAATATGATTGTACAAGGTAGTGGAAGTAGAGGGCGACCTAAGAAGATGTTGATGGATTGTGTAAAAGAGGATATGAAAGAGAAAGGAGTGAATGTAGATATGACGGCTGACTGAAGAGTTGGGACGCAAAAAACGGGCTGTGCCGACATATTGGGAAAAGGAGAAGGCAAAGAAGAAGAGGAATTTTAAATGAAATATCTTGTTCTTCTAAGTCAGTACGCTCTTGACAGAGCGGTCGTGGTCGTCAAGAAGTAGTAGTGGATGGGACAGATAGTACACACCTCACGATGCCTCGCCATTTTTCTCTGTTAGAGGTCATCCTAGCGCACTCATTTAAGGGGGTACCCACGATTGGCCTTATTTGGTCAGTCCATCGAGTGGGTGACCTCCCGCGCGGTCTAGTACCTACCTTTCAGAAAAATAAAACAATTAAAGTTCAACCCAAAGTTAGGTTTAATCTCCGACAGCTCTCAGAAACTGTTTTCATATCGAAAACGAACTTAAATATTTCAAGACAAATTATCTACTTGGCTTAAAATATCTTTAAACTTAGATGAACTCAGTGACATAAAATTTAAGCGAGAATTAGCAAATGAGATTAGTTTTTAAATGTTAATTATGGATAAGAGAGAAAGTTTTATCCGCTTCTTTGTTTCAGACCAGGAAAGGCCGTTGTTAAAACTGTTGAAGAGAATGAATGTAACCAAATAAATAATCTACAAGTAAAATCCAAAAATGTTCAACTCTATCCAAAATAATACCTATTCTTTTCAAATTCGAAAAATTTGATGTTTATTTAGTGTACCGTCATTATCAAAAACTGGACCCAATTACGAAGCCTCTGCTGTACGTCTGTCTGTAACCCGTCTGTATCTCAGAAACCGTGATAGCTAGAGAGCTCCAATTTTCAAGTGTTATATCCCCGTGTCTATGACGCTATAACAACAAATACTGAAAATAAATTTATAGAAATATTAAGGGAGCTGCCATACAAAAAAACGTATTTTTTTGCTTTTTATTTAAGATAATGGTACGGAACCCTTCATGCAAAAGCCCGATTAGCTCTTGGCCAATTATTTTATGAGATACCACCGTTACTAGGCAAAAAATTCCACCAATCACACAAAGTGCTTGTTAGTCAATGTTTTTCATTAGTGCGGCTCAGAGGTAGAAATCTATACTAGCAGAATCATTTCCCATATACGCATGCATCTTTGAGAATAATATATATACTCTAAGTTTGATTGTTCACTACACCGTAGTTTATTATCAAGCGACATCGTGGTATAAGGTGGACGTTCAAACCTAAATTGTTTAGGGCTAAAACTAAGACTCAACTTAAAGTACTAGCAAACTATGTTGCACAGGTTACCAAATTCTTAGGGTTTAGACTTTGTGAGCATATGAAATTTCGTCAAAAATACAAATAAACCTAAGCGGTTTTCACATTCACAAAAATACTTGTAAAATAATGAAAATAATGCACTAGGAAGGATGACCAAGTTGCGGTTATGTGATTTTATTTTGTATGAGCTCAGAGACTTTATTGTTCATAAGAATTTTTGAGTCATCCTAACGCCTGGCGCGATTTTTGTAAAATAAACGGTGAAGGTCTGTTTACTATTTATTGTATGTTCACAGATATAACCCCAATATGTGACCAAATTCTTTCCTAATGTATTCTAAATTCTGACTAAAATAGCATGAAAACAAAACATTAAAGCAAAGACAAAAATAACAACAGTACGAGCTTCCATTCTTATGCCAGAAATAAAAAGCAAGTTTTTTGCGCACATGTAAATTCCACACAAAATTAAATCTGAACCTTTTAAAAATTGTTTTAGAGCAGAAAAGGAACCGCAGACGAAATATACATTATACGATGAAGAGCATTGTTACGTTTGTTGAAATATGAGTTTCAAACCAGAATATAAATAACGAACCTTGTATATAGATGTGTATTATTACTAACTGCATCCAGCGGCGTTACTTGCGTTAATCCGGGATAAAAAGTGACCTATGTGTTAATCTAGGCTTTTACCTATCTCCACACTAAAATCGGAAATCGGTTTAGCTTTTTGAGCGTGAAGAAGTAACAAACATACACACTAACTCACTTACACACACACTTTCACATTTATAATAAAGGGAGGATATTTTTAATGAATATTAGAACTCATTTCCCACACGAATCAGTCAGATAGATCACGGATAGATATCATTAAACATAATTCTAAATATCAATACTAAAAAAACCTTTCCCAATTTCATTGCATTAAATATGTCAACACAGTTACGCTTCTTACAATTTTAAAAACAATTATGCGTGGCTATTTTTCGCAAGCGTTAAATCAACACGCGCTATCAGGCAAGTTTCAATCAAGACTAAATCTAATTAAAATCTGATTAACTAACGAAAATCTAATAGTGAAGAAGCCGGAAGGTGAGGCAAGTTGCCGATAGAAGGAACACGCCTAAAGAATCAAAATTTTAGTTTTCTTTATCAATCTGCTTTTGCAATCTGGTATTTTCAGTTGACAGCAATATTACAGCAAGTTTAACATCTTATTTTATAACAATAACATTTAATAAGGCTCACTATAGGTACAGTCAGTGACAATCGGCTCCCAACAGACACCAAATTCATGATTCCGAGTGGTTTTCTCTGTATTGTACTACACTTCACAAGTTCTTCACGCACACTCGATAACAGAATCCATTTCTCGATCCGTCAATCTTGACAGATAGCTAATAGCACAATACGAAATTCCCACACTTTCATGTTCTATACAAGTCTTTTGAATAACAAGAATGGTCCAAGATTTATTGAAAAACAAGGTCACGAACACAAAAGGAACCTTTTTCGCTTATCAGATGGGACGTGAAAATATTTCAAGGGTTTTCATTTCATGAAATACCACTTAAGGTATTGGACGCCTATATATCCGATGGGATACATAAAAAGATTATTTTGTAGATACTTTTGAAAGTTCTGTTTTGGTATATTTTTGTTCGAGGGATAGAGTAGCATTTGGTGGCGATTCTGGCGTGCATACGACTAAACTAAATTTAAAGTTGCTCTGTCTCTTTTCGTCATAAATGACCAAAAAGAGATGGTACGATCTAAACCGTAGACAAAACAACTAAAATCAAGTCAAATACGTCAGACTTAGAGCTGGTACAATTGGGTGCGTTCTAAAATCGCTTACATTTTTCATATTTGACGTGATTTTATTTGATTTGTGTGTGGTTCAGATCGTGCTGTCTCTTTTTGATCACTAATGATGAAAAGTGACAGACCTACTCTAAATTTAGTTTAGTAGTGTGTACGCCAGAATTGCCACCATTGTAAAATGTATTAGTTGCCATATCATTTGGTGTTTTTTTTTTAATTTAGATTTATTTTTCACTTTTAAATGCCACTAGATAAAACGATTCCTAAAGCTTATACGGCAAGTATTAAAAACTAACAAACTCAAACTCGAGACCCTTATTTTTCAAATTCAAATTTCTTTATTATAATTTAAAAACAGTATATTTCAAAAAAAATATTATATTAAGTATTTCAAATCAAATAGCTCAGTAGTAACATATTTATATTACTGTATATTTTGTTAATCAGCTAAATATTTGAAATATATATAATAAAAAACATTATCATAATTTGGCTTTGCATAATTTCTAGTCGAATCAAACAAGCAGGTAAACATATTTACTACATTTTTTTAAATAAATTATTTGATAAAATTTGATACAATTTAGTATATATCATATTTTTATTTCAATCTTAATATTACTTTACCCACATGTATGTAAAGTACAGTTAGTTAAGTATTTACATCAGTAAATATGTGTTACACTCTATTAATTAATTGATTTGGAATTTTAAAACATAACATATACGAGTACATGCAACCCGACATAACTCAACAGCTTAATGTACTTTCTTTTAGAATCTGTAAACTTTTATGCATGCAGTTTTCTACCAAGGTTGTTTTCCTTAGTTGCGATGTGAGGAAACCATTTACACCTGAGCCCACAGGAGGTCAAATATTGAACAAAAAAGCAGACACTTAAGAAATTAAGAGATAACCAGTAAGAATGTGTGTTGTGGTAGTTTTATCCACATGTAAGATTTTATATTTTAATATTCGTTCTACAATTAAAAATTTCTGTAAGGTTGAACATTTGCTGTGTACTTCTCAAGCCCATATAGATGCATTAATCTTGACCGAAGTGAACATTTCAAGTGTTATCCAGTCCCTATTCAACATTCAAGGCTATACTATGTTTACGAAACTAAGATATAACCGCAAAGGTGGAGGAATAATTTTGTATGTCAAAAATTGTCATAAATTTACTGTGTCTAAAAATATAACTGAACACTTCGAATGTCTGGCCGGTAAACTAACTGCACGCTCTCATACTATATCACTATGCGCGATATATAGACCACCCGACACTAATAAGTTACTATTTGTGAAGGAACTGGATAAAACACTGGATAAATTCACAAACTCGGATTGCATTTTATTAGGAGATATGAATGTTGATCTAAAAAAAGATTCATTTGTCAAGAGGTCTTATTTAGATGTAATGCACGGGCACGGTCTATTATGCGGAATCACAGATTTTACGAGAATAGAAAAATACAACGAGATAATAACAAAAACTTGTATAGATCATATATTCGTGCGATCCCGCATAAGAGATGCGTACACCGCTGCACTCGGCACTGTAATGGCGGACCACCGCATGACCGCTGTCACGATCGTAGGTCGCTCGCCTATACAGGGTACTCCGTTATATGTTACTCGTTATAACAAATCGAAATTAAATGCACTTCTTGATAACATAGACTGGGAACCTACCCAAAGTATGGATTGCCCGCAAAAAATGTATGACTATATCAAGGATAGTTTTAACTTTTGTTATGAAAAAGCTCAATATAAATGTAAAGTCTTAAATAACACAGGGCGCAATACATGTAGGTGGGTTAATACTAAGGTTGTTAATTTGTGTAGAAAACGTGATGAGCTTTTTAATAGATGGTTGAAGAACACTAGCAATAATGTATTAAGGTTAGAATATAATAAAATTAGGAATTTAACAAATAAACTAGTTCAAAAAAGTAGAAATGCGTATTATAAAAAAGAATTATATAAAAATATGGGCAATACCAAAATGTTATGGAGAGTAATTAATACAATTGCGGGTAGACTAACTAAATGTATTGATAGTGTAATTCAGCAAGCATTTGACCCAGAAAATGATAGAGTTATAGCTAATAAAATGGCCAAGGGATTTCAAAATAATGTGAAGTCTATTATACCAAACTGTGCTGTTAATTTGCTAAAGTCATACGATCACGAAATGCCACAAGACAAATCAATGCGTTATAAACCAGCAAATGAATCAAAAATTAAGAATATTTTACGTAACATCAACATAAATAAAGCACCGGGTGCTGATTATATTAGAGCAATAGATGTTAAAAGATTGACTAATAGAATAGCAGCGGTTATTACTCGGTTTATTAACACCTGTGTAAAGACAGGTAAATATCCTCATGAACTCAAGACAGGAATTGTAAGACCTATACATAAAAGCGGTAGTAATGATAATTATAATAATTATAGGCCTATTACTATATTGCCCATTTTAGATAAGGTTGTGGAAAAGTATATTTGCGAGATAATACACGACTTTTATGAAAGATATGACATATTATCTTCCAATCAATATGGATTTCGACGAGGTAGGAGTACATCTCAGCTACTGTCAAGGTTCACCGATGATGTAAATATGTACTTAAACGACAAAAAGCATGTTTTAATCATATTTATCGATTATAGTAAGGCTTTTGACACTCTTAGGCACGAAACTTTGATTAGGAAACTTGAAAATAGTGGTGTTAGAGGTAACCTATTAAACTGGTGCAAGGATTACTTGAGAAACCGCAGTTTTCGTGTTAAAGTAGGTTCCGCAGTTAGCGACGCAATTCATGTGACTGAAGGTACCGCCCAAGGCTCAGTCTTGGGACCTTTGCATTACTTGGCTTATGTCAATGATATTAATAACATTATACAGTACTGTAAATCCTATCAATTTGCTGATGACACCTGTTTATTATATGCAGATCGAGACATTAGTAAAGCTCAAAGTAAATTGCAATCTGACTTTACTGCATTATGCAAATGGTCTCATGACGCTGGGTTGGTTTTAAACGCGGATAAAACAAAACTAATGCATATTCACTCCAGTCACATGTATTGCGACAGTGAGGTTAGCATATTTGCACATAGCCATAACTGTCTGCACGCAGCACGAGATCAGAGAGTCACTTCACGATGTTCAATTGACTGTAAAAGGCTTCATCAGGTTTCTGAACAAACGTACCTTGGCCTGGTTATAGACGATAGGTTTAATTGGTCTAAACATATCGATAAAGTATGCAACAAGTTAAGATCAGTCTTAGCAAATATTTACATTATTAAAAATCGGGTACCGTTCCAAGTCTTAATCACTATTTACAGAGCATTGGTTGAAAGCACAGTTTGTTATGGTTTGAGTAGTTATGGACGCACTTTTAAGACTTATCTGGATCAAATATTTAATATTCAGTATAGGCTGCTTAAGGCTATCGTGCATCCAAAAATTAAAACAAAGTATGAAAATGATCCACTTGGACTTTTCAAACACTGCGAAGTTTTGCCGGTACATTATAAAACACAATATCTTATTCTATGTGAACAATATTTTAGATTTGAAATACAGCGCGAAATCACAGCATCAGTTACTACTAGAAATATGGTAAAAAAGAAACTAGTTATACCTAAACACAATAATTTTTATGGAAAACGTACTTCTGAATATTTATTACCCTATTATATTAATATGTTACCTTTTGATACACGCGAAAAAATAACGCCGCATAATGTTAAAAGAATTCTCATGTCGCATTTCATTAACAGATAGTAATATTATAGCACCCTGTATGAACGCCAGTAAATATGCGTATGCGCAGTCGCCATTTGTTGCTATGCTATTATGCTTACTCCGCGTCGCTGGCGGGCGGCAGTCTCTTTCGGGCCCACGTGATGTACCGTGCTGGGGAGGTGGCATATCACGCTCTCCCTCTAACTCGCACTACTGATCGTGCGTTAGAATGGGACTTCCGCGCGTCAGGGTTTAGTTTTATTTTTTTTTGTTTGTTATACCGAAGTACAAGTTATTATTCTGTGGTTATACGTTATAATAAGTACTCAAGATTGTAATATTTTAATGCTAATCTAGAGAACACTGCAATGGAGGTTAAACCTCATCGAGGCTTTTTTCATTGTACATATCATTATAAGTTATATTTTTGTAAAACAAGTAATAAATAAATAAATAAAATATTCGATTCAAAATTGCTGCCAGCACTATATACCCGGGCGATTTTAAATGTTTCCCCAAGCCCCATATAGGGGCAAATTTAATTCAATATAACGTCACTTTGTAGATATCGGACAAACAAATTTATGCACCTTAACAAAACTTAGTTTGTGAAATCAATTACCAATCAAATAACCAATCGTTAAAAAGATACGCAAGGAAATTTTAAAAAATCTAACGTTAGACCAATTTCAATAAAAAACAAATAAATAGTTAACAATGTGGAACCCGGAAAACACAAAAACGAATTATAAAATAATTTGTAAACTTCCTCCTTTCTTAGTCACTTAAAACACATAATACTTCTAATCTTATCTAAGTAGTCAATAATATTAAATTCCTGTTTGTTAAGTCAAGTAAAAACTGAACAAAATAGCTGCCTTCTTGTACTTTTCCATAAGTGCAAAATCTTCTTTACTACTTTGGAGACTTTGAATCCAAGGGATCACCCTTAAGGAAAAGAACCTTCACTTTCTCACGCAAATGTATTGTATGGCCTGTTTTACTGCCTATTGTATTTTCGTGAATCGCTACTTATACAGTCTCATCACTTAAGTGTGATAAACTCGTATTGCGTTTTTATTGAGAGATTTTGTAAGAATTATGTAACTTTGAAGCGATAACAGCTCAGTTGGGTGTACGGCCGCGTCAAGTCACGAAGGTCATGAGTTCAATTTCCGCTAAGATCTCGAGCTTTAGAAAAAAGAATACATCGTGAGGAAACAAAAGCTAGGTGAAGAAAATTTTATTTTGCTTGCCTGGCTACCAACAACTCCCAAGCTGTAACAAGCACCTAATACATATAGTGTAATTCAGATAGTCTCCTTGAAAGTCGGTTTGTCCAGACTAAGCATGCTCCATGCTCCTTAGGTCAGAGTGTTACTCCACGCAATGGTTACGCGCCCTGATGGTCAACTGCCAAGCTGTTATGAATAAAGAAAAAAAATACTATTGCGATGTACATATTTTTAAAAGTACAGCCACTGGTTGTGACTTTTTTTTGATAATTAATTTTTTTTATTGAAAATTAACCATACAATATGACTATTTAACTTGACTCATTTTTGTAGCTTTTTAACAGAAAAGCTGCAAATTTTCTTGTTTTACTTATACTAAAAATATGGTTTGAATCGTTATAGGAAACCAAGACTTCTTTCGCTTGGTTATTGCATCACAATTAAACAATAACTATTTATTTAGTGGTAAATGATAATATTGTATAATTTAACTCACTGAGTTGAAACTCAATGGAATTTAATTAGCTAATAAAGCAATGATTGATACTACAGTAATAATGCAACAATATTATATAATTTACAGGCGAATATTTCTGGTTGTCATTATCTGAACTCGTTTTTTCAATTTCAATTGATGAAATAACTGAAAAAAATAGAGCATGTAGCTTAGCTAAATCAGGTGATCTGACGCAATCATTGAGGTGAAGCAACGGTCGATGCGGATAGTCTTTGAACGGGTGATCACGCACAAGAATATCGTTCAAAAAGTGGTATTTTCATCTGGTCACTACCGTGAAACGTATGACATGTTATGTTGTAGGTCCCGGTTAGATTTAGTATAAGCAGTCGTTAAGGCAGAGGCCTTCGGGCGGCTTGAAAGCTTTCGACACCAGAGCTTGAACACTTAGCTCATACGAAGAAGAAAACGACTGATATAAATAATTAGTTTGCTATAGGTACTTGAGTTGCATGTAGACCTGCGTAGCGCAGCTACGAAAATATGTAGCATTTTCTTATTAAAATGTTTTGATTGAACTTGGATATTGATATTAAGATTTGGATAAAGCCCATAAAATGAAGAACGACAAACATATATGTGATACATTTAAGCGCCATTTTACATACTTTACGTCCACTTAATATTAAAACTAAACCATGTTTTGCATAATTTTAGATCTTTTTATTCAGATATTTGCTTTTAGGTATTGAGACTGCGAGTTCCATCTTTCAAATAACTCCGACCGAATTTTTCTTTTAAGACCGGTCTTCAAACTCTCGTAGTCAAGTAAACAAAACATTTTAATTTCTCCAAAAAAATACGCCAGTCTTAGAAGCTTCCTGTGCTGTTGTATATTCAAGTGACGTCTCAGTAGTCAGCAGCGCTACGCCAGTTACATAAAGCGAAGGGAGGATACTCTAACAAAAATACACTTGAAAGACCAAATTGAAATTACAAATACAAATCATTTATTGACAGCACCAAAGTCACATAATATAATATAATTACAAAAAGTATACGATATGATTCAATGACAATTTTCTATTCTAGTACTTTAATATCATTACAATAGTATATGATATGAATCAAATGTCATCATTCATTTTATAAAAAGTTTTATTAAAAGTTTAATTATCATACAATAATATACATTTCTTCAACAGCAAGTATAATTATGTTACCTACTGTCTATAATGTGCCTATGAAACAGTTGTGGTAAGAAACTTAAGGTTCGTTTTAGTATAGAAATATTTTATTTCAAAAGCTAATATTAATACATCAAACATTCTTGTTTTCGGTTCTAAGTTTAAAAATAAGAAATATACAGTTTCACTAAAATCGAAACGTTTTTTCTATGTTTATCAAATCAAAATATAGACGTAATTTTATGAATGAAACGGCAATTATTATTTATCCACACATAGGCATATCCAGACACCATAGACAATTATTATTAAATTATATTATTTTTTTTACACTTTTTAATTTAAAAAAATCAAACATTCTTTCTGCTAAATATACTGTGTAAAAAATTGGGTAACACAAAGGCATTTGTATTTTGATAAAAAAACTCAATTTTCTTCTTCGTATGAGCTAAGAAGCCAAGTTCTAGTGTCGAGAGTTTTCAAGCCGCCCGAAGACCTGGCTCAACTGTTTGTACTTGTACTAGCACCCGGGACCTACAATTCAACGTGTTATTCGACCCACGGTCACTTGAAAAACGACAGCATTGTGCATGGTCGCCCATCCAAACACTGTCCGCATCGACCGTTGCTTAGCTTCGATGATCGCGTCAGTTCACCTTAGCTAGCCGAGCTACAGGCGCTACAGTGACTCAGTAATTGTTCAATTATAAAAAATGGATCGAAAATTATAAATAAGAAAACGAAGCAACAAACGAATTATCAGCTTATTCCCCACACTGTGTCCCCTCACTAGTTCGGGCTGACGAGCGCGTCACTCGGTTCCCGCTCCCGTTCTTGCCTCAGTACCACGCAGCCTCTCGCGACTAACGCATCGCTCGCCAACACATCGATACCGACTCGAGTCGAATCGCACGCTATCGAGTACTCGATACTTTAACTCGACACGAGTGGAGTGCAGTGTAACAGTGGTTCGAACTTTTCGAGTGATAATGCTAAGTTTAAGTGACTTGGAATGATTCCGCGAAAATGTCTACGATAGTTTTTGAAGTGCAGTTTCAGATTTTTAAAAGGTACGATTTTTAAAACTAATTACAATAGTGTGTTTTACTCGTATGTATAAGGCTATGGTCAGATTCATTAAGGATTTAAAGCTATTTTCACTTACAACTATTCGTATATACACTAAATTTAATTAAAAACATTGTTATTGATTTCTCATATTTGTTACATAATTATGGGTAGTCATAACTCTAAACGTCTTAAAATATGATTAAAACTTTTGCGTGACAGTAATTCTAGCATCAAAATTCTTAATTCTACTTATTCTACCAGTTTTTTCTAGGTAAGCGTGCTACACCGTATATTTCTTACCATCGGGTGAATTTTAGTCAATCGTTGACCTGTATAGCAATAAAAAAAAAAATTAACAAAATCAACTTTCATTCACTCGTATTATGAGCAGTTTTCAACTTGCTATTCAATTGTTATTTTTTATAAAGTATGAAGGAGAATTTTCATGCACGTTTATAAATTTGAAAAAAGAACTACACACATGAGACCCAACTCAAATGAAAACTGTGAAACAATAATATGTCATTCGGAGCAGGAAGCAAAAACAACCTATTCACCGTGTCATTCCCTACGGCTGACCGTGTCTTCTCGGCCCACATTAAAGTTTCGCTTTGACAGCATAACTTGTCCTTTATTCGCCGTTTCACTAGTCCGTTATACCCGACATTTACTCCGAACTCTCTGTATCACAAAACTGGGAATGCAGAGATTTCTCGACCTCCGGACATTCCGGGAAAACTGAGCAGTTTCCGAATACCGTATTTTATACTCTTGTTTGGAGAGGTAAAGGAAATGTTACAAAAAATGATGGTGTCCACAATCGTAGAATTATTTATTATTCATTCAGGAATTTTATTTAGGTATTCAAGACAAACCTATTCGTAGAAATAAACAATGTAAAGTGAGTTTTACTTTAGAGTCTATAACAAACATTAATTTGGTTAAAATGCCAACAAGAAACATCTGAATCAAAAAAATCACATTTCTTATATATAAATTATTCATATTTTTTTTAATATCTTCAGTGGCCTCATCATCTGTGAAAAATTCAACTGTTCAACCACAGTTCATGAGATACAACTTGGTAACAGACAGATAGATAGACGGACGGACAACGAAGCCTTATTAATAGGCTTTCGTTGTTGAGACCCTTTTCTAGTTCGTGTCATGGTATCACAATTGATATACGACATATATATACATACATATTTTATATAGATAAATATTTAACACCCAGACCGACAGCCAATAAATTAAGTTGTAATTGGCGGGGCTACATATATTTCAGTTTTATTATATGTAGTTCTGTTTTAAAAATCTTTACAATTCCAAAACACGATTACATAGGTTAGCCCAGTTTTTTTTTCTACAAATAATTGTTTCAAAATTAAAACAAAAAATTAGTGCTTCAACTAGAAGTGGTTTAGTTAAAAGTAAATAAAAAAACAAATCTCGTTTTTGTAAATATGACAGTATTTAGAATAGTTAGAGCGTATAATTTCAAAATTGTTGATATATGAATACTATAATGAATATATGAATTTGTTAGGTGAAATTTCTACAACTGCAGCCAGGCACTTCGCTCAAATTGACGACCTCGTAAGCGTTAAGGTTACCATGCCGGACTGCTAATCAGAAGGTTCCGGGTTCGATTCCGGGCCCGATCAACATCTTTGTGCTTAACTTAATGTGTTGGCTGTGGGTCTGGGTGTTAAATATGTATTTATGTATGTATATGTAGTATATCAGTTGTGTTAGCAACCATAATACGAGCTAGAAATGGCTCAGTATGGGGCTAACCAACTGTGTCTGAATGTGTCATATTAAAAAAAAGGCGCTGCTAAACCCAGTACAACATCGCGTTTTGACTTGATACAACATTTTAACCGCACATTTCATTCTCAACGCGCAAAGTTTTGCTCCGTAAATTTTACATACGTCTCCATACGTGAAGCGAACTTGTTTACAAAGGCAGTTAAGCTAATAAAAGGTCACTAAACACTCATCTCGCTCCATTTTGACAACTTGCCGAACTTTGAGTGGCTGAACTAGAAGTAACTAGTCGCACTCTCGTAAGTACCACTGTTCAGTAGTGGTACTTTAAACTTTAAATTAAAACTCACAGCGATACTGCATTGCGCTCGTCACACTGAGTTAACAAGCTAAAGATAAAGTCTTAATTTCTAGTGCTTACTATTCTTTTGCAACCTGGTAAAACATTTTTACAACTTTCTATGTACTGCAACTTTGACACCTACACATCGGAGTCCTTTATATTATTTTAATTAACATTTGACGATATTTTTCGGAGCACCACTGTTTTTGTCAAGTATCGTGTAATGAATGTTAACGAACAAACGGTCACACTTACGAGATCTGCTCGTCCCCGATGATGACGTCGTAATGCGCATAAGCCCATTGGATCTACTCGTAGGTAGGTATATCCAACGTTTTTTAAGTAAGTGTGACAAACGGTCACAATTTGTTTTCACTACGTTTTTTAAGTAAGTGTGATTTACGCGTATTACCTCGTGAAACTAATTAAGAACTGATTCAACTGAATGATAGATTCAACTTGAAAATTGGTATTTGACTATTAATTTTATCGTTTCCTGCTTTGTGAACCATAATAAATAAAAGAAAACAACAAAAAACTTGAAAATTGCCAACAGTTTGAAAGAGGTATATCTTTTTTTTAAGTACATCGTTTCCAAATGATACCAAAAAAAAATCAGTTACTTTTAAATTAAATATTTATCTTAGTTAAAAAGTAACGTCAATAAAACAAGTTGTGTTTTATTTGTAATGTCACAATGCGACATAATTCAGTCCATTTAAGTAGCACTAAAAGCTTTTGTGAGCGTAAAGTACATAACTTACAGTCAGAGAACTGCTGCCAAATGCATTCCTAATTTTCAAGTTCATTGAACTAAAAACGTTTCATCTACGAGTGGAATACTTAGATATCTGTTAACACTTTTGTTAAATGCCATAGGCATTTTATTGGTTCAAAATCTTACAAGATATTTATGTAAGAACTTTGCAAAATAAGTTAAAGAGTTTTGTCTCTTGATGGTATTTTTATTTTGTAGATTTTATTATGAATCAAAAGTTTCCAACTGAGAGTATTTTAGGTAAAGAGGTACATTATAAGTACAGTGGTGTTACCCACGTTTGACCAGTATAAGAATAACTTATGTGTTAATACAAGGTATAAGCTACCACCATACCAAATTTCATTTAAATCGGTTCAGCCATTTGAGCGTGAAGAAAAAAAAACATACACACTGACGTGCATACTTTTGCATTTCTAATATTAGTAAGATAAATTAATAATAAAAAAAATGTAAATTTTACTATTTTTTCGAACTTTCAAAAAACTTTCTTTGTGTGTAATTATATCTTTATTAAAATGAATAAATAAGTAATTCATAACGACCCAAGAGCTAGCGCTTACCTCGGCCAACGTATAAGCTTGGTGATCCAGCGAGGTATGCCGCCAGCATTTTAGGCACCTTACCCGCGGACACTGACTTAGATTTAATTTACTATTTGTAAGGTTTTTGTGTGTTTGTGTTTTTATTTATATAATTAGTTTGACGGAAGTAATTCATATATAATAAACATCTTCATATACCTACGAGTATCACGCCTACCTGCCATTTTAAAAGTAATCACTCATTCTATTCATTTATTATTTACACGAGCAATCTTATTTTAGATACCACGAGGCCTCGAAAATAATCTAAAGAATTTCCAGTCAGGGAGTCTTCAAAAGAATAGGAAAGTAATTAAAGATACAATAAGGAACGACATTAATTAACTCGGATCTGTCAACCCTAATTTCAACAGAGTTCATCTCAGAATAAAGGTAACCAGATTGATAACATCAAAGTGTATAGTCGATTATATAACTGTCAGATAACGGTAAGAAATGTTTTCTTAGATTTTATAATTTAGACATTAATATCATCTGATCTGATAAAAATTATAAAACAATAATTATTATACACGTATATAATGTATTTATGTACATGTAGTATATCAGCTGTGTTAGCAACCGTATTCACAAACTAGAATTGCTTTGGTTTGGGGATAGCCGTATGTGAAATGTGTTTAAATATTTAAAAAAATATTTTCAGTTATAGACGAGAATATAAGTGATAAACATATGAGAACGACAAAATTGAGAGACCGCCATATTTTGGCTAAATATGGCGGTCACATATGTTTATGAAAAAAATACTAGTTATTTTAAAATTACTGGTTACCAGAATGTTGTAAAATAGCAAGTTAAGACATGATTTTAAGGGAATATTTTTTATACGCAGTTTTGTAAGCAAGGAGATCTCATAACACTCTCATTTAGTAATGGGGATGAGTGTTATTAATTAAATACCACAAACAATAATTTAATATAAAGAGGTATGGATATCTGGGGTTACGTATGTTATATTGTTGACTAAAATACTTTGGAAATAAAATTTCAATATATCAATGTATCAACGAATATGAGTGTAGTTATATTCCAAGTTGTCCATCTGTTTTTCTTTTTAATCTGTACTGCCTTTACAAAGCTAACAAAATTCACCGACAAAATAACCAACGATCAATGTTACTAATTCAGGAACTATCGCTACTGTTTGGTATTTATTTAGCAGAACCAGCTGGTTCTATCATTACCCTAATTGGGTAGCACCAATTGCATCTAATTTGCTAGACTTGCCATGTTTAATGAACGAGGAGCTTTGACCAGACTATCGGAAGGTTCCAATTACGGATATAAAAGAATTCTTAAACGTATTTGCTGAGAAAATGGTAGAATTTTCTATTTTTTTAGTAGGATTTTAAGGGTTCGTACCTAAAAGGTAAAAACGGGACCCTATTACTAAGCCTCCGCTGTCTGTCTCCAGGCTGTATCTCAGAAACCGTTATAGCTAGAAAGCTAAAACTTTCACAAGTTATGTATTTCCCGTGCCGATATAACAACAAATACTACAAATAAAAAATTTGAATATTAAGAGGGTCTCAACAATAAATTTGTTTTTTTTTTCCTATTTTTGTTGCTATATATCAATAATGGTAGGTGCTAGACACTTAAAATTTTCACAAAAGACATAAAAGCATATTGGCATTGACATAAAAGCATATTAAATGGCTACAAATTATATTATAAAATTGAAATAAAATAAATATTGAAGGGGGACTCCCATACAAAAATGGTACGGAACCCTTTATGCGCGAGCCCAACTCGCACTTGGCCAATTATTGTATTATGTTATTACATGTTAAATTGTAATGTAATATGTTAGAAGTGTTTTCTAATTTAATTCATACATTCTCTTACATGAGATATAAATAGTCTTTAAATCACCACGTCGGTCAAATGCGGGTTGGATTTAAGATTTATTTACTTATATTTTCTTGATTATTTTTAGGGTTCGTAACTCAAAAACCATCTGTCATTAAGCAGCGTATCTCGTCAAGAGTACTAGCTAGATAGTTAAAATTCGCAAAAATTATGTATTATTATATACTAAAGACAGTTTTTTTTCCACACAAAAAACAAGATTTTTTGCTGTTTTTTACAAATGGTACAGAACCCCTCGTACGCGAGCCCTACTTGCCCTTGGTCGGCTATTTATTTTAACCAACTGCTTTTATACCAGTAAACTACTGTCACTATGCTTGGAATAGACCCAACATGACATGTGGCACGCCTATAAAGATGATTTATTTCACGTAATATTTGTTTTTGGTCGTATTATCTCAAGCTCTTGTAGACGTAACGTTACTTTGTACGTATTTTATTGGAATTATAATTTTTTGTGTCCTTTTTTATTATGCTGCTTTTTTACGCTTTCGAATTGTCACACTATAACATATAAAAATATAAAAAGCTTTATTGAAGATTTTAAAAACGATTACAGCTTAGTCGGGCGTAAGGTCGCCTCACGTCCCGATGGCTATGTGTTCAAATCCCGCCCATTAGTTCGAGTTATTTAAAGTAAGACATCATGAGGGAACTGAAGCATGGTTGTCCAGTGCATTTGTTGCTCGCCTGGCTAGCAAACATCCTTCAATCAAAAAAATCTGTTTCTTAGCACTCTGTGTGAGATACGAGCCTCTTTGAAAGCTAGTTCTTCTAGACTAGGCATGCTTCACCCATTTTTTTAACCTGTCCTGGAGATATATTTTATCTTCTTTTGACAAGAATTAATTAGAATAAGTTTCATTTATCACATAAATGAAACAAGTACATTATGACTAAAAATGTATTACTAACATTTATGCACGTAATCGCCCTTAAAACAACTCCTTAGTCTACGTTGTTAATGAATAACATTAACGTGAAATTCACTCTAATCAAAGTGAATAGAACGTCAAGTTAATTCTCACACAGGTGTAAAAAAATACTCAGCCTTTTATCTCGCACTTGCCTTTAACAAGCAGTCACAATATCAGCCACATACAAAGATGGGCGTTAGATAACCTCGCCGTTCCCTTAGTTAGCCAAAATTGGGGTCTGGGTTAACGGAGTAAAAATAATAAGCTTGTTGATAGGCATCTCCATTTATCATACCCCGGCCATATAATTCTGCTGTTGACAGAGGAAACCGTCCCGGTTAGATATTACAGGCTTAGAAGATGCCAAAAATAGAAACCTTATTACGTTCACTATTAATTTTGGGTTCAAAGAATTCAATAATCTGTTACTGAGAACGGTTTTGTAGTAACCATTTTTGCAGAACATTTGGTTACGTTATTTAATCGTAGTCGTCAATGTCTTCGCTTTTTCTCATTAGTTGGGTTGGGTTTTATCTTCTTCTGTTTCACTCTATTAGCTGTCTTTTTATTTCTCTCTTTCATACATCGCAATCTACGTCGTATAGCTCGACCTTTTCCTCGCATACCTTCTACTGTCATGCAAATATTGTCAATGGTCCCTCTTCCCTACGTTTTACATGTCCATACCACGCTTATCTCCCACACGTTATTTTACGTGATTTAACCGTAGCATTTACAATACTTATTTACCTTTGATTAAATCATAAGCCATGGATTCTGGACTTGCAATTTGTTTGATGATGAGATGAGACTCGTTTGCTGACATTTTAAAATCTAACTTATGATTAAAAGATGTTACCAAACAAGTCTCTTCGTAGACTTATTTCCTTGTAATTCTTGTGAAAACTAGAAAAAACCGTTTTCCTGTAACTCTCGATGGTTAAAACAAACTGCAAAAATTCGAAGATACTTACGCTGTTTGAATACTCGATCCACTAGTATTTGGACTACTTATACATACACCGTCCTCGCAATTCAAAAGCTCGTAAAAATAAAGAAAAAAAAAACAGCTGAGAGCTATCCGCATTTCATAAAACCGCAACTGGCTTAGGTTTCGGCAATGCGGAGCAATCTACGCGTCCGTTTTCATACAGTTGGTCGGTTTGTTTCGTATTTCCAATGAACTTGGTTCCATCACTATCAATTGCCTGAGCTTTAGCTGCTCTCTTTCAGGTCTATATTCGTTTCGTATAACACCTGTGCTAGGTACTGTTTTTACGTAGGATTGTGCTTAGTCTGATTGAGAGATATGTACGTACCTAAATGCATATGTAAACATACTCGTATTTCAACATTATGACAGAGCCAATTCAAGCACAAATTTGAAACCATTTCATAAGGTTACATATAATTCAAAAAATATATATCATAATCACCAGCAACCCTATTTGAGTATTTTCATATACTTTAAAAAAAATACACTCTCTTTAAAAAAATAAACCTGTTTTTAATATGTAATTCTAATATTATTTTGAACTTTCATTAAAACCCTTCCAGCAGTTTTTGCGTGAAAGAGAAAGAAACATCTACGCGTCCAGACATCAATACAAACTTCGAGATTATAATATTCTTAGGATAAGTTGGATAGGATACATAACTTAACTCTATGAATAGGATATCATCCTTCAACTCTGTCCAGGTATGTAACTTGTTTGGAATACGTCGGTTCAACAGCAAAATGTCCTCACATTTTGCATAGAATATGTGGAATTATCTTGACATGGTATTCTGGTATGAACAGACTAATTTAATCCCAGATAATCTCATAAGTTATTATTCAGGAGGCGAGCGCTTACATTCTTGCAAATTAGGATAACTTTGTTCCCAGCTCATACATTTAATTCATAAGGGATTACGTATTATCTGCTTTACGTGTCTTTTGTATTTGCTTAGGACACCTTGTTTTTAAATTGGATTATAAGCATTATTCAGCTGTGCTTGAATCAGATATTTTATTGTTATGTATATTTTATTACATTTTATTCACATACGCAGATCGTCCCGGCTTGTCACGGGTTGTTAAATAATCTAAGTTGCAAAGAGAAAGAAAATATAGCTTAAATTGTTCAACAATAATGTACCTTTCCAACGGTGAAAGATTTTTTCAAATCGGTTCAGGAGTTTCGCGTCAAACAAACAAAAAATCAAACATTTCCTCTTTATATGTATGTTGGTATAAACGAAAGTGTTGCACAATTGAAAGATACTTTAATGATATGTATTTGTCATTAATTGTGTCCAAGTTTTGACAGAACTGTATTTTTGTTAATACTCGTAATTAATTATGTATATTTACGTTTATGTAATGACAATATGTTTTGTGTATCTACGGATATTTTCGTCACGATAATATATATTTTTTCTTTAATTTGTGTTTAGTTCAAGTTTTTTAGTATGTAATCTTGGGACTCCGTTGTCGTAAGACGATCCCTTCGTTTATAATAGATTTCTCCTGTCCGTCTAACTGTCTTATTCAAACGTTTAAATTATGTTGCAAAGTATAGTAATAAATGTAAGTCCAATCAAACAAAACGATAAGCATTTTATGTGTAGTAAGTGTTTATTTAAAAAAAGTACAAGGATGGCAAAGCGTTTGCTTTTCCAATGGACGGCTCGTGGTTTGATCCCAGGGAATAATTTTTTTTATGTAGTTATGCATACATAACTTTGAAATCTTGTTGTACTTGCTTTATAGTGATAGAAACCGACATGTTTGAGAGCCATTGCATCCGAGAACAAGTGTTTGTTGTGGAAAGACTTCAGGCGTCCACCACGTTGTTTTTAACTTGCCCGACAAATAAGTTCTGCTGGGCAAGGACCCATGGTAATGAGAAATACGTCCCGAAGAGGAGGCACTTGGTTGGATATACACTTATTGCTAGCATAAAAAACAATTTGTTAGCTGGCGTATTTTCCCTTATTTCGTAGTAATTCTTTAATCGTAAATAAAAGACTTGAGAACAAAAAGACAAGGTAACCTTAACAAAAATAAATAAATAGAACTGTAACTTCCTTTTTTTTCGTACGAGCTAAGAGACCAAGTTCTAGTGTTGAGAGTTTTCAAGAAGGTCTTTGACTTGTCTTAATGATTGCTTGTACTAAGATTAACAGCCGGGACCCACAATTTAGCGTGCCATCCCAACCATGGTAGCACCCAAATGTGAATACCACTTTTTGAAAGATACTATGTATGCGTGATCACCCATCCAAAGACCATTGACCTTTGCTTAAACTCGATGATCGCAACCTTACTTAGCCGAGCTACAAAAGCTACAAATGTAACTGAAACTAATCTAAGAGTGCCAAGACGCAATAACGCAACTAAACATCTGTGACATGAAATGAGTTTCTCAGCTCGAGAAGCTAGTACAATTCTAGTCAAGGGCCTTGCCCGCAATCCACTTTCAAAATTGGCCTCCGATGCTAATGTTTGCGCGAGGTACAAGATCCTCCCACCAAAAAGTCAACAGTATTAATACGTGCTTAGCAAAACAAATATCTTATTTCATTCGCAGTTCAAACAAAACGTAAATTCTGATACATTTCCTGTCTAGCTTTTTAGCTTCTGTAAACATGAGGAATAACAAATTTAGTACCAACCCTTGGGCGGGGTATTTCATGTAAATCTTGGTTTTCATAATTTATAACCCCTTAATGGGAGCTGGGTTTTAATAAAGCGGTCAATTTGTAAATTGAGGTCGATAAAGGAAATATACAAGTTTTAAACTGTCGCATCTTATGTTAGGCTTGATTTTTTAACTCAAATCAAGATTTGGTATGTTATAAAGTTAATTTAATCTTCTTCATATCTATCTATAAGTTTCCATATCACAATGTTAGTTACCGTGCTCGTCCGAAACGGCTTGACCGATTATTACCAAATTTTATATGTGTATTCAGTAGGTATGAGAATCGACTTCTATTTATTTTTCATATCCCGAAGTTTTGGGTATGAAAAATAAATAAATTTCGGGTTGTTCACACTTATTTTCTTTATTTTTTTAAATGTGGCATTTAAAAACTCATACACCCCTATATTTTAATTTTTTTGTCACCAACCCCTATTTCTATGGCCATTTTAGTAATTAAATCATTTTTTCTCCCGCTCGATAACTGATCAATTGTTGTATTTTTTACTGTACTTAAGGCAAATAAACGTTTGCCGGATCAGCTAGTAATTCTATATTTTTGGCTAAATAAAAGATCGCCTGTGAAACCTACTATTTTTACAAAACTTTATTTACAAATCTTATCTTAGTACAATACATGCCGAATTTTTACCGACAAATTGTACAGGTTGTTTGTATGGCATATTATGTTGGTTACCGCTGGGCCAAACTTTGGGGCAACGGAAGTATGTCTTATTCACAAACACGTACAAACCAATTACGTAGTATTTAATATTATATTAGCTTACCATGCATATCAGAGTCGGTAATCTAAGTTTGAAAAGTGTGTATAGTTGAAGGTCTATAAGTTTGTACGTGGTGGTTTGAGTTATAGTTTAGGTACGTATAACAGTACGTATGTATGTATATCAGAAATATTGATTGATAATAATGGCTTAAGTATCAAACAGCCGCAAGACTTTACGATTTATTAAAATTTTTGGAGCCGTCAATTATTAAAAAAAGTGTTTGTTAACTTTTCTTAAGTAAAATTAGTTTTTTGAATAATTTATAATATGATAACACTCCTTCGCATTACACAAGAAGAATATCCAAAAAATGACTGCAGAGAGAGCTGTGATTTAACTGATTAAATAGATGTAACCCTTAAATCAAACTAATTATCACTTTTATTTAATGAAGTACATAACTTTAATTTTTAAGAAGTTTAAAGTTTTTCTCGAAGGGATTCAAGGCTTCTAAAATATTAAAGTTATGTACTTCATTCATATGCAATGAAATCCATCTCAAAAGAATACCATTTCATATCAATTTGTTCACTAAAGCCCTGAATTTTCTAAAGCAATTCAAATTGAAGTTCAAATAATGAATAAACTTAGCACATGTATTATTCAGAACTTATACGCAATGTTTCGGGTTTCTCTGCGGCTATTTACTTATGTATGAAAGCAAATTGACTTATTATTTACTCTAAGCTAGATATTATGATGAAAGTCATATCATGAACATACCTATTTCAAGAGTCGTAATGTAGGAAATACCAGCTTAGAGCTGTTTTGTTTCAATCCTTTAGGTTTATTTATTTAAGTAATGTAGTCATATTTCTGTATCTTAATTATTAAGGGCGTACTTATATTTCCTTGAAATAAATGAATTATATTATTAATTTCTAAATGGAAGAGATTTGAAATAATTATTGGTTTTAGGATACTTGTCCAAAAATTAAAGTGTAATTCGCAATTCTAATGCGTGAAAATTATCCTTACCAACGTGCTTGTAATTGATGTTACTTGTTAAACTACTAAAATAATCGGTTTATTTTTAAATATTTTAATGGCTCTTTTAATATATATATTCATATAACAACAGGTACATACACGCTCTGTGTTTATATACGCTTCGTCTCGCGCATTTCTTATTCCAGATATCATTTTAACAAGTAGTAACATCGAGAATATTTGTATGCCTGTGCAGTTGAGCCCTACATTCTAATATCTACACCTCATATGAGAGCTGATTTTTATCTTAAACTCCGGAATGTAAGGACCTTTTTATCCTATAATTGGTACTTTGATAGAAAAACATCATATGATTGTCTTTGCTCTTTCCTCTTTCTTCCTATACTAGGAGAGCTACCACTACTAGAGAGCATACCTATTTTTTCCTTCCATTTCACTCTATCAGCTGCCATCTCCTCAATCATACCTCTCTCTTTCATTTCTGCTAAAATTTTAAATAAAATATATATTTATTTAAGTATGTTGTTGTCACCAGGTGAAAGGCGAGCGTAATGCGTCCGCGCCTGTGATGTATCTAATATGCGGTGGGGCGGCCTCTACTTTGTGTGTCTGGCGTTATGCTGTCTACATACTGCCTCCGGTAACACTACTTTTTTACACGCTTTATATTAGCTTCACCTGTATGTTTGTATGTTTGTAACCGACTTCTTTGGGCGCGATTTTGACCCACTTTAAACGGCCAGATTTTGTTGAAACTTTGTAAATTTATTGAGGACCGATGGCAATACAATAATTTGATAAAATGATTACATTTTTTTGTATGTTTGTTTGTAACCGACTTCTTTGGGCGCTTTTAAGTTTTTTTAAACTACTTTTATTTCACCATCATCATCAGCATTTTTTTTAATCATGCCCATTGTACTCACATTTAGATCACATGATTGTTTCTCTACTCTTCACTTACTTCTTCATACATAAGCACGGACTTTTAGCTTGTGTAACAGCCAACAGTAACAGTAATTTAATCTTTTTTTTTCTAATTTCTGAACTTGCACTTATGTTAGTATTTTATTGCTGGAAATCACTAAGGAGTAATTCTCATACAACTTATATAATAACTCACACGGACTATTTGAAATGTCTAATTTAGTTACTACTATTTGATTGATCTCCTTTACTTGAATATTCCTTATAAAACGTCTCTGTGATTTCTCTTATATAAGTAAAAATAATGTTTCCAATGTTTAATAAGATGTTATAGATAAACTGAAACATTATAACTCTACAGAGACCTTGATATTACAAGAATATATTAGCAAAATGTGCCACTATGAAGTGCACAGCTCCCGCAGTGGCTAACTGTGCATTTTATTTTATGGATCGTAACATTCCAGTTTTATGGCGAATATTAAAATATTCTACGTATTGACTTTTGTATGGTTTTCACTAGGTTTTTTTTAAAATAATTTTGGTAACACTTCTTATTACAAACTTTCGCTTTGTTATATTTTTTTTTATTCACTCTCACATTCTCTTCGTTGTATGCTCGTAAATAGCTAGACTGTATTGTTGAGATTTTTATACCACCTGAGGACCACTGACCAAAGTTTAACATCTGTTTGTATAAGGCTGTATTTCTACCCTTGAAAATGGCACAACGATGGTGTCGAAATACGTCAAGCTAATTTACACGAAACAAACGGTCACATTTACTTAAAAAAAGGTCACACTTACTTTTTTTTTTAAGTAAGTGTGACCGTTTGTTTCGTGTAAATATATAATATGCCTTACGATAACAGTTTACAACGTCAAGCTAATACCGATAAAAATATACACAAATAATAGCTAGTTTAAAACAAAATTGTTAAACAATTTCTTACTTTTAGTTAAGTTTATTGATTGGTGATATTATAAATGTAAAAATACTCAAACCCTCGTCTTTTTGCTTGAAATATACGTTTAGGCCCATTTCCGAGTCAATCGGTAAATTTCCGTTAAAATAACTCAATTGAATGGCAGCAGCGCAAAAATTGTGAGCGGAATATTAAATATTCTTATTTCTGGTCATCATTTAAATGTTTATTTAATAGTGCTGTAACTAAGGAGAGAAATTTATTTTTAATGTCGCTTCTCATATTATTATTTTTTTCGTCTTTTTTTAAATCTGGGCTTAGCATTATAATGTTAACATACAACATTATAATACTGTGAAACATTGCATGTCTATAACAATTAAATAAATGTATGGTTGAGGTCAATTAAAACATAGCTATCACTGATCAAATAAAATAAAACTCACCATTAACATTCCATTTGGACGATTGCTTGGGAATGAACTATAAATAATTGACCATTAATCAATTATTGATTTTGAACATCACGTATAAAAATAAATATATGTATTGAGTCACGAACGTATCGTAGGTACTCGCATATTAAGTAAAATACATTTTCTCAATCTTCAATCAAAAAATCCTAAAATGTCCTTTTGCTGATTGTTGTATAGATAAATCTTAGGTTGTTTCAAAAATGCTACTAACTCAGCTACGCGCTTTTATGCTATACAGTGAGTATAAAATAGAAAACATTTATAATACAAGCTGACTCTTTTTGTACGGACATTTTGCGGCTAGTCTCATTCAAACGATGTTCATATTGAATATTTTCTCTCTGCTTAGACCAAACAGATCAAGATTTAACTCGATATTCATTCACTCGATATTAACATAACATTCAAATTCAAATCATTAATTGCAGATTATGGGTTATCAGGTTATTATAGGTTATAATTTTATATCCCTCACACTCTTGACCAAATCGGAAAAATTGGCAAAATCACATAAAATAAAATCTAAAATTAGCGAATATTCGCTTACATTCATCTTAATAAAAGTCAATTATAAAATTAAAAACAAAAAACAAAACCACTTATAAAACTAATTTAAAAGGCCACTCCGGACAGAACCTGACGGAAAGGTACCCATAACGCTCGTGCCGCGTTGTATAGCTATGGATAGCCTTCTGCGCTAGGTACGATCCGGAGCAGTATTCATCTGATATCTCTTTTATTCTACGCCTAATTTCAGTAAAGTTTGGCCTCAGTTCCCCAACAACCCATTGTTTCAAAAGCAAAATCATGAATAACAAAATCATTTACAAATTAACATACACTAAAAAGAACAACAACAAATTCATTTGACAATTAAGACAACAAGAGAGTTAAGGTCAGTTTTCACTATCAGGTTCACAGTCCCCATTCTCTTTCCCTCTAGAACCACTAAGTTTCCCCGAAGACTACAGTTCCAATGGCGTGCGTCGTCGAAGAAGCGAGGAGAAGGACAGCCTCGCATTATCCAGGGAGATATTTAAGAACATCACAAAGCAACTCAGAGAAAATATCAAACGCGAGGGCGTGACTGACAGGAACGATCATTTGTTACAGAGTGAGTATCGATCGTCGAAGCTGAGCTTGGTTTGTATTTTCGTAATGTGAGGCAAACGTTGGTTTTGTGTTGTTTGGCTGTTGACCTTTAGTTTGCGTAAGACATGAAAATCTAGACTAAGCCTGATGACGTAGTTCTATTCAAGCGTAAGCCTGATATTGATATTATTTATCATATTCTTTTGTGTTATGTTTTACAAAAGTTGAGAAACAATAAATACGGTACATACAGGTGGTAAGATTAGTACGATTTATCGAGCGATGAATTTAAGTACATTTTTATGGTCAGATTACTTTAAGCCATTTTTAAGATCAGTTAGCCGTTACCAAAATAGTATGTCTATATATAATTTCCAAACTCAATTGCGTCTTATCAATCGTTGCCTTCAGTAGCTAAAATTATTTATCATCTCTTTTTTGCGAATATATATCAGTTCCTTAACTTATTTACTCGTAATTTATACACATTATTTTTTTTTATTATGTAGATTTGCGTTTGAATTCAGCAAGGCTGATGTTAAGCTGCGCTGCAGTCTACGGTGTGGCACGCTTACCTAGAAGATACCTATTAACTCAACTACTTACTACTTAAGCAACACATTTGCTTTGTATTTCATTATAAGATAGTTCTAGCATTTAAAAATGCAGCCGTTCTTATTATTTAAATAATAGAGTTCAATATTCCAGGTAAAGCCGAGGAGTCTCGTCAATATGTCCCATACCAAAGCTACCACGACCATCATCACGAGCACCACTGGGGACCATACTTTGAAGAAGAGAAGTACACGCAAATGACGGCCCACGTGGGTTCTGAGGCTTTACTGAACTGCCGAGTCGTCATGCTCAAGGACAAAACAGTGAGTCAAAGAATCTTTATACATAACAAGCAAAGCAAATCCTTTAATGTTCTGTTGTACGAGTAGTTTTGTAAATTGAAATTTCTAAAACAAAATAAACAATTGTAAATAAATAAGACAATTACCCGACCAAGATGGCTAACAAGTAATATTCTTTTAAACAAAACTAAATCATTGTCAGTGCATCAGGAGCTTCGATGCCATAGACAGACACACACGCACATACACTATAAAAAGTTAAATTAGCACAAACGCTTGATAGAACAATTAAAAAGTGACAAAGATCAAACTACTGCTGGCAGCACTCCCGCGCTTTATTATTTAACTAGCCAGCGTTCTTGTTTTCATTCATGAAAAATATTCTGAAATACTTATCACAGAATTTAAAAAATGTTGAATATCTTAAGCATAAATATATATGAGGGATCATGTAGTAGATGCAATTTTATTTATATAAAATATACATGCACAGATAATATTTTATGTGCGTACATAGAACGACGACGTACTAACGGTACATGACCAAGGAAAACTGGTCCTGGAATCTATGATAAAACTAAATATATAGTGCTAAAATATATGTTAACTTTTTACATAGCTAGAATATATAAAGACGAAATTCCGGAAAAGGGAAAAAGCGTGATAATAATATCATCTTTTTCTTTCTCTTTGCAAAAATTTGCTTCAACTCTGACTCTGTCGCTAATGCTTTTGCCATTACGCCATTATAGCTCATCGCTTTGGAAAGAGTGGCTCTAAATGCGCCACAATTTTTACGTCGGTAAATTTATTTCTTTAGCGAAATTTTAACATTTTCAGCCCAAAAGACGAAAACAGAAAATAAAATATAGCACTGACATTATATAAATATTATACATTCATAATATAAATTCTATGCAACCAAAAACATTTAAAAATAATTTCGAAACATCATAAAACGTCGCGCATGAGACGGAATTTCGAATTCAATCTCGACATAAACGTCTTATGAAATTTCTAAAGTTTTCGCTATCGGGTTTCAATACATCTTAAAATGGAATTTGAGCGGATTTTCTTGAGGTAGTTTATAAAAGACGTGTTCTGCGATGGTTGATAGCACTGTACGGTTGCAATTGTCAATAAATGTCTATCGAGCACTTTGTCGGAAAAATTGGAAACCCTGTGTAATTTATCTCGATGGTAACCCTGTATAAGAAGTTTATCGGTTTCTCTGTTATACGATTTCGATCACTATACAATGTTAAAAAATACAATCTGGCCAAATTGAACTTTGTTGCATGAATTGGAAGATTTTTATTTATTTCTTTGTGTGAGAACAGACATAATAATATTTATGTTGGTTGAATTGAAATGATTTTGCAACTGCTGTGAGGCATATTTAACTTTAACCTTGTACATATCATTACATAATTTTATAAGAAATCTACGAATAGCAAAGAATAACCTAAATAATGTTTTAATCACTTTAGTTCCAGTTCAGTTTGAAAATTCTATATTTTGAGCATAAATATTTAATTATTAAAACACCAGAGTACTCGTATAATCCTTGTGGTAACAATTGAAAAAAGGTAAGTTTTTTGCACCTAACCCAAAAAAATAAAATGTATCAATCGTGAGTGCATTAATGGACAGAACGAAGCAAAAAACATATTTTTGTCCGATTATCACCATTAACACCATCAAACTATTAACAAACCTGTGCTGTGAATCAAAGCATGTGTAAATGTTTAAAAAATAATTAAACAATCAGACTGGAAACATTTAAAGTACATCTGGTAATTTCATAAAACTTTATATTATGTGTGTCAGAGTTATATTATATTTGTATTGCTTCGAGATAACTGATAAGTTTGTGAAAACTATTGTAAACACTCAGCAAGCTGCTAGGAAGTTTACCTATTCCAAACTCCGTCCAAGTCGGCGGTATGGCGGTAAACAGAATAACTTCGAGGGGACTGCAAAGCTTTGTGTTAGCCGTCGTGCTATGTTATGTTACGTCGTGCTCTTGAACTTATGACAACGTTTATGTCCCAATTCACGAATGAATTACAACTCTATTTATCGGCCTATAGGTCTAACATCAGTGGCCTATGCACGAGTAAATCACAATTAAAAATATGTCTCAATATATTGGTTAGTGGTATGCTATGGAAATGTGTTTAATTTGGATAAATTGGTGAGAAAGGATAAACAATATTTTTATATCATTAAGTACGTCGTAGTTCTCAAAATATAATAGTGGTGGCGATTCTGGCGTACCCACGACTAAACTAAATTTAAAATAGCCTTGTCTCTTTCCATGGTAAGTAATTAGAAAGAAACAAGGCGATCTCAACCATAGACTAAACAAGTAAAGTCATGTCACATATGGAAAATGGAGGTAGATTTAGAGCTGATGTATTTGAGTTTGGGTGCGTTCTAAAAAAGGTCCATATTTTCTATATTTCACGTGGTTTTAGTTGTTTTGTTTATTGCTCAAATTGTGCCGTCATTTTCTAGTCACGATGAAGAAAGACAGGGCTACTTCAAATTTGGTTTAGTTGTGTGTATGCCAGAATCGCCTCTAGTGTCGCGATTTGTTAGATTGATTTTGTTTGACTAAACTTCCTTTACACATGTTTGACCAAGTGGAAGAACCAAGTGTTTTCTTATTTCAAACAACCTTTGTAAAGCAAAAAAATAGACTGTCAGAATACTCGAGGCTCTTTTTCGTCATCATCATTATTATTATTATAAGCCTGCAATCGCTCACTAGAGCAAAGGCTTCTCTTCTTGTACGCCAATCATCATGATTTTCGAACCATATTTGTGTATCTGACTCACTGACACAATCAATGTAAGACTCACATTACTTAACTGGATGTATTTAGTAACAGCCTCAGTCAATTTAAAAATAATATAAGTATATAGGTTAAATTTTTAAATTGCTTAGTACTTAGTACTTAGGATTACCCCTTTTTAAATGTATATATGTACTTTCCTTCTTATTTAGTTTACACTAGCATGCTGTGTACTCTTTTTTGGATTGCAGACTTGTTTTTGTGTTTTATAGTTTAGTGATGTTAAAATTAATGTTTGTAATCCATCTGAGTGCCTTATAAATAAAGAAATAAATAAATCAAGATCCACATGAGTAATTCTCTTTACCCAGGTGATGTGGCTGAAAAACATGACGGACTCGGCGCAGCTTCTCACAGTAGGCCCCGGGACCTATGCGGGTGACAGTCGAATAGCTGTCAAGTTCCAGTATCCTAACAACTGGAGGCTCAGCATAAACCCTGTGAAGAGGTCAGACGGGGGGAACTATATGTGCCAAATATCCACCCACCCACCTCGGACGATCTTCACAAACCTCACTGTGTTACGTAAGTGTTTCAGTTGACAGTGATTGGATTGGTTGTTTTTATAATAAGTTATTTGTAGGTCTTACTTGTTCGATAATTTAGTAATGACCTAGTTTGTTTTGAGCATTTTATTATAGTGCGTGCGTTTAAGCTTTAGAAAATAATGATGATATATTTTTAAGTTTAAACTTGTATCAGCTTCTAATCTCCATTTGACAGGTATTTTGTGTAACTCTAATTTATATCTCAGGCTCTTTTAAATATTACAGGAAGTATTTATTTTTTTGAAAAGAAGCGTTTGTAAATGGACTTAATTTTTAGACAAAGATTCCAAGCATGTTAACGTAGACATGCTACGCCGTAGACAACCGTAGCAAGATACATGTAGAGTAAGTAACTATCAGGTATAATAATATACATATTATTATGTACTTGCACATTACGTGTCGTTGAAAACCTTGATGAAATAGATAATACCTATTATTATTTCCAAGTGGAACAAAGTAATAGCCTATCAAACAAAGTTTTACCTTCGCCAGTTGTGTTCTCATAATTATCAACTTACTTTATAAAATTATTACAACTTCTAATTACGTCTAAATGCTTTTGAATATAATATTTCAAACTTCAGGAGTTGATTTTGTTCTGAAATTATTTAAATAGCTTTTATAAGGTTTGAACATAAATTTTATCACTGATGGAATATAAACAAAAGAGTTTTAATTACTTGTGTAGAAACTGTAACATTTATAAAAAAAAAGGATTTTGTATATTTTTTTCTATAAAATGTTTTGTTATATCGTTAATATTTTCAATGATCATTCAATTTCTAAATAAGGTTCCAGATCTTATTACAGTGAAATGATAAGATTTCCAAATCTTTGTATTGAGATAGGAAGCTGTGCAGTTTTTATGTTTATGTCATTACGTGAAACAGGAATAAATGCTTAAAAAACTTTCTAAGTGTGCAATTCTAAAAAGAAAATATCGTAAGGTTTTACTCGCTTTATATTAGCTTCACCTGTATGTTTGTTTGTAACCGACTTCTTTGGGCGCGATTTTGACCCACTTTAAACGGCCAGATTTCGTTGAAACTTTGTAGATTTATTGAAGACCGATGACAATACACTATTTCGATTAAATTATTAAATTTTATTGTATTTTTTTTTTGTATGTTTGTTTGTGACCGACTTCTTTGGGCGCGATTTTGACCCACTTAAAACGGCCAGATAAGCGTGTTTTTTAGTTTTTTTTTAACTACTATTATTATTTATTAGGAAGATTATCACTTTACCTACTTTCGAATCCGTTTGTCACGCGTTTATAATAATGAATGTTGAATGATGACAAAACAAAGAGTTAATCAAGTGAATAATAAATTACGATACACTGAGCTCGAGGGAATTAAATGTCACATAATTTAACTTAATTTTCTCGTGTCATTATTCAAAATTAGGTGTGTTTAATTAAATAAATGGAAACGAATTACGCCTACCGTTACCAATCTTATAAATACAAGTATAAACTTGTTACAGGCTTATTTGGTGGCTTAATTAAAGTTTTCTTAATCGTTTTTTTTTTGTAAATAATTTTATTCATGTAAAAATTGACCCTTTCTTAATGATATTTCAGAAAAAACTAAGCATAATAACATAGATATTGCATATTTTTGTCACTCTTTTGCTGTCTTAGAAGAGATGTGAACATCTCTTCTAACACAACATTTGTGTTTTCTTCACAAAACACAAATGTCGTTTTACCTCGTGACGCTATTTAACATTTTTTAATGGTACATCTCATTTTTTTTCTAACCGATGCTTTGACATTTAGTTAAAGTTAAAGTAAGCTGGTGCAACCCAGACTTACAATATTGTAAATAACATTACAAGAAATAAAGTATTTAACTAAAAACAATTTAAATAATATCACCAGTAGCCCTGTATGTAAAAAGAGACAACGACCCCGGAAAGTTGAGTTAAACTTTGAGTTACAAAGTATATGTTTAACTTCTTAAGGTTTCGTACATTTACAGTCAATTCGTAATTATAATAATTAAATTTGGTTAATTTAAAGTATACACAGTTATAGCTCAATGGAATTTATTGTAATTTAAATTACATAAAATAATATGAAGCGATTTTACCACAACAGCATTCGTTTTCCGAACTAGCAATACTAGCAATGTTTTGATTCTATTCAACCCTTCACTTCTAAGACAAATTAGATTATAAATATATTTTTTAAAAAAAAAATTATCTCGATGAATTTTATGAACAATCATAAAAATCACCGTTCAGTTTTAGAATAGCAAAATAAAAAGTACTTCTATCAAATAAAAAAAAAATCGCTGACATAGTGACCTATGAAAGTGTTTCTTCACTTCTTATATAAGAACTGGTATCTATATATCACAAAAAATATTTAATATTTTTTTTTGTTACAGCTCCAGTACTAACCATTAACGGAGACCAAAGTCACGACATGAAAGACAGATTTTATAAAGCCGGTAGCGCCATTAAGCTGTCTTGCATCATATCAGAAGAATTCATCAGCTCCTTACCCACGAAACCTTCCTTAACAACTCTCGCCCCAACCACAACAACGACCCTACCCACCACAACAACAGAATTAACTACAAAATTGAGCACAATATTTAATAGAATAGATATTATGATGAATAAGAGTTGGAGCGTCGAAACGACAACTCTGACTTCAACTAGTAGTTTAAGCACCTCGACAGGAACGACAGAAAAGACGTCGACGACTGAAATGCCCACTACCACATCCACTGCTGCCCCTATTGTGAATAATGTCTATGGTATAAGTTGGAAGAAGCAAGGGAAGGAGTTTTTTGATAATGTCAACTTTCAAAATATGAGGTCAGTACTATATCCATTTCCATTTGTGGCTTAATGACTTAGTACTCGTACAATTTGGGGGTCTTCAAATTTAGAGTAAACTAGCTGACCCGGCAAACGTTGTTTTGCCTTATTAAATATTTTTATTCTAGTTTGTAGACAAATTCTAGTATAATTAAAATGTTACTTACTTATTATAAGTGTGTATGGTATATGCGTGAAATGGGTATGGAGCGCCATGAACAAACGTTAAGGGAATATAAAAGTAACAAACGCCAAAAAATATGATGTTCATATCTATTTATTAGCGTCTATTTTAACAAACATTAATTTGTTCTTCTTAGATGGCACCGACGCCAAGAATACAGGATAAATACAAATTGAAAATAGCATGTTTATAAGTTAATCAAATAAAGTCTTCGATGGTACTTATGTGTAGGCATAAAATTATTTTTCACTTTTTAGATACAGTTAGAATTTATAAATGTAGGTATGATTTCGAAGTCTGTTATTTGTATAATACAATTTCACTGTAAAATTTTTAAGGTTAGTAGGTAATGATATTTTTCTAAAGTTTTAGGTATTCAAAATTTTTTAGCGATTCCATTCGAGCCGTTACCAAACAAATTACGTAATATTGGTAGTGCCATAAGCTATGACCCAAAACGTTATAGGACGCGAGGGAAGCGAGCCCTATGCGAGCGTAGCGAGCTATGCGCGAGCGAAGCGAGCGCGAAATATTTTAGCATATTTGTTCGAGCCGCTTGAGCATAAAGATGTCCAAAGCAGAACAAATTACATAATATTTGTAGTGTCGTGAACTATGACCCAAAACGTCCTAGGGCCAATCGCGAGCGAAGCGAGCCGAATGCGAGCGTAGCGAGCTATGCGCGAGCGAAGCGAGCGCGAAAATTTTTAGCATATTTGTTGGAGCCGTTTGAGCATAAAGAAGTTCGAAGCAGAACAAATTACATAATATTTGTAGTGTCGTGAGCTATGATCCAAAAGTCCTAGGACCAATCGCGAGCGAAGCGAGCGCGAAAGTTTTTAGCATATTTGTTCGAGCCGTTTGAGCATAAAGAAGTCCAAAACAGAACAAATTACATAATATTTGAAGTGATGTAAGCTATGACCCAAAACGTCGTAGGACCAATCGCGATCGAAGCGAGCCGGATGCGAGCGCAGCGAGCTATGCGCGAGCGAAGCGAGCGCGAAAATTTTTAGCATATTTGTTCGAGCCGTTTGAGCATAAAGGAGTCCAAAGCAGAACAAATTACATAATATTTGTAGTGTCATCATCATATTTGTTGAAAATTTTTTGCTCATACGTCCGGGGTCTAGTTTATTAGTACATCAAATTTTATAGCTTCTTTTACGTAAGAACTAAGTGATCAAGTTATGTTGTCGAGAGTTTTTCAAGCCTCTGCCTTAGTTGAACGACTGTTTGTGCTAAGAGGACCTACAATTTAACGTATAATCCGATCCACAGTAGCGCACAGATGAAAATACATTTTTTTACAACAGTCATGTGCAGGAGAGGTTATGCAATAAAGCGACTTACACGCGGGTGGAGCCGCGGTTAAGTTAATAAGAGAGTTACATTGATATAGCAAAATGATAATTGTTAACAATACTACTACATACGATACATAAACAATAACGAAGGTCGAAATTTGTGTAAACAGTGAGAGAAGTCTGTGAAGAAGAATTTTGTGAGTAAAACAGGAGCCCGACTTCGGTCTATGGCATAGTGTGGCATTTCACTCACCAGTAAAGTAAAGGCGTGGCAAATTTTAAGTATTTAAGATTGGTAATAATCATAAGCATAAGTATAATATCAGGTTAAATTTTGTTAGTTATTTTCTTCAAAAAAAAAAAGGATTTTTACTCGAAGTACAGTTAGATACTATATTTGATCAGTTATCAAGCGAGATGAAAAATGAATAAAATACTAAAATGGCCATAAAAAATAGGGAATGATGATAAAAAAGTTAAAAAATTAGGGTTGTATGTATTTTTAATGCCACTTTATACAAAAAAAATGTCATCGAAAAATGAAAAAAAATGTTTAAGGGTGATCAACCCTTATCACTTAGGGGTATCAAAAATAGATAGTAGCCGATTTTTAGACCTTCTGAATACGTATATAAAATTTGGTAAAGATCAGTCAATCCGTTTCGGAGGTGTACGGCAACAAACACTGTGACACAGAAATTTACTAAAATGGCCATAAAAAATAGGGGTTGATGATAAAAAAGTAAAAAATTAGGGTTGTATGTATTTTTTAATGCCACTTTATACAAAAAAAAATTTCGTCGAAAAATGAAAAAAAATATTTAAGGGTGATCAACCCTTATCACTTAGGGGTATAAAAAAATAGATAGTAGCCGATTCTCTGACCTACTGAATACGTATATAAAATTTGGTAAAGATCAGTCAATCCGTTTCGGAGGTGTACGGCAACAAACACTGTGATACATAAATTTACTAAAATGGCCATAAAAAAATAGGGGTTGATGATAAAAAAGTAAAAATTTAGGGTTGTATGTATTTTTTAATGCCACTTTATATAAAATTCAAATAAAAAAAATTCATCGAAAAAATAAAAAAATATTTTTAAGGGTGAACAACCCTTATCACTTAAGGGTAAAAACGTTTCACGTTGGCCGATTCTCATACCTACTGAATACGCATATGAAATTTGGTAATGATCAGTCAAGCCATTTCGGAGGAGTTCGGTAACAAACACTGTGACACGGAAATTTTATTTAGAAGACTAGCTACGCCCGCAGTTTTACCCACTTTATTTTGGGACAAAAAAAAAACTGGGATAAAAAGTAGCCTATGTGGCTAGAACTAACAATTCATTGTGAATCTCATAAAGATCAGTCCAGCCGTTAAGCGTGAAAGAACATAGATTTTGAAGTCTTTTTGCGTATTTCACGGAAACCACAATTGTTTTCGAGACAAAAGTATTAATGTCGTTGAAAAATGTGGCATATGTGGCTAATCCGAGGTTTAACCTATCTTCACACCAAATTTCATCAAAAATAATTCAGCCATTTGAGCGTGAAGAAGTAACATACATACACACAAAATTTTCGCATTTATAACATTAGTTGGATGTTACTTATTTTTCATTTATTATGTACTACGTTCTAGTTAAATCGTTTATTGACTTCTCATCATCCCAAGGTTGCCTAGAAGAGATCGCACACTTTATTCTTGAGTTTTATTTTATTTAAATTGTTTCATATATTTTTATTATATTTGTTCGAGCCGCTTGAGCATAATGAAGTCCAAAGCAGAACAAATTACGTAGTATTTGTAGTGTCGTAAGCTATGACCCAAAAGTCCTAGGACCAATCGCGAGCGAAGCGAGCTGGACGCGAGCGCAGCGAGCTATGCGCGAGCGAAGCGAGCGCGAAAATTTGTAGCATATTTGTTCGAGCCGTTTGAGCATAAAGAAGTCCAAAACAGAACAAATTACATAATATGTGTAGTGTCGTGAGCTATGATCCAAAACGTCCTAGGACCAATCGCGAGCGAAGCGAGCCGGATGCAAGCGCAGCGAGCTATGCGCGAGCGAAGCGAGCGCGAAAATTTTTAGCATATTTGTTCGAGCCGCTTGAGCATAATGAAGTCCAAAGCAGAACAAATCACATAATATTTGTAGTGTCGTATGCTATGACCGAAAACGTCCTAGGACCAATCGCGAGCGAAGCGAGCGCGAAAATTTTTAGCATATTTGTTCGAGCCGTTTGAGCATAAAGAAGTCCAAAACAGAACAAATTAGATAATATTTGTAGTGTCGTAAGCTATGACCCAAAACGGTGTAAGACCAATCGCGAGCGAAGCGAGCTGGATGCGAGCGCAGCGAGCTATGCGCGAGCGAAGCGAGCGCGAAAATTTTTAGCATATTTGTTCGAGCCGTTTGAGCATAAAGAAGTCCAAAGCAGAACAAATTACATAATATTTGTAGTGTCATCATCATATTTGTTGAAAATTTTTTGCTCATACGTTCGGGGTCTAGTTTATTAGTACATCAAATTTTATAGCTTCTTCTACGTAAGAACTAAGTGATCAAGTTATGTTGTCGAGAGTTTTTCAAGCCCCTGCCTTAGTTTAACGACTGTTTGTGCTAAGAGGACCTTCAATTTAACGTATAATCCGATCCACAGTAGCGCACAGATGAAAATACATTTTTTTACAACAGTCATGTGCAGGAGAGGTTATGCAATAAAGCGACTTACACGCGGGTGGAGCCGCGGCTAAGTTAATAAGAGAGTTACATTGATATAGCAAAATGATAATTGTTAACAATACTACTACATACGATACATAAACAATAACGAAGGTCGAAATTTGTGTAAACAGTGAGAGAAGTCTGTGAAGAAGAATTTTGTGAGTAAAACAGGAGACCGACTTCGGTCTATGGCATAGTGTGGCATTTCACTCACCAGTAAAGGCGCGGCAAATTTTAAGTATTTAAGATTGGTAATAATACTAAGCATAAGTATATCAGGTTAAATTTTGTTAGTTATTTTCTTCAAAAAAAAAAAGGATTTTTACTCGAAGTACAGTTAGATACTATATTTGATCAGTTATCAAGCGAGATGAAAAATGAATAAAATACTAAAATGGCCATAAAAATAGGAAATGATGATAAAAAAGTAAAAAAAGTAGGGTCGTATGTATTTTTTAATGCAACTTTATACAAAAAAAAATTGTCGAAAAATTAAAAAAAATATTTAAGGGTGATCAACCCGATAAGGGTTGATCACCCTTAAATATTAGGTGTATTAGGGGTATTAACTTAGGGGTATAAATAATAGATAGTAGCCGATTCTCAGACCTACTGAATACGTATATAAAATTTGGTAAAGATCAGTCAATCCGTTTTGGAGGTGTACGGCAACAAACACTGTGACACAGAAATTTACTAAAATGGCCATAAAAAAATAGGGGTTGATGATAAAGAAGTAAAAATTTAGGGTTGTATGTATTTTTTAATGCCACTTTATATAAAATTCAAATAAAAAAAATTCATTGAAAAAATAAAAAAATATTTTTAAGGGTGAACAACCCTTATCATTTAGGGGTAAAAACGTTTCACGTTGGCCGATTCTCATACCTACTGAATACGCATATGAAATTTGGTAATGATCAGTCAAGCCGTTTCGGAGGAGTTCGGTAACAAACACTGTGACACGGAAATTTTATATTTAAGATATTATGTTCTTTATAGGCAAGCATGTTTACATCTTAGACCACAGTAAAGCTTAATATCAGACTAATAGTCTCGTAGACTACAATACAATATTTAAATCAAACAATTAGAAAACAAAAGTTTAAGGAGAAAAATGCATCACTATAAAAACAAATAATTAAATTATAAGTATTAGACACGACCTTCAGTAATGAAGATACGACTAAGAAGAAGAAGAAATTAAAAGTATATACATTTACGAAATCCATACCGATCTTTGATGGATCATGCAAATGCCACTTATGGCAAGACAAGGTCTCGAATTCCGTCCAAGATAAGATATAATTTATAAAAAAATAGTCTCATGGAATAAAATAAATTAATTCAAAATAATTCAATTATTTGATATATTTAACATCGTTTCATTTGTTTCAGTGCTACAATAAGCGTGTCTTCTGCATCACAAAATGACAGTGGAACATATACATGTATTCTACAGAACCATTCACAAGTGACCATCAACGTACACGTTCTTATAGGTAAGAATAAAACTGTTTATTTATATTTTAGCGTGTAATTTATATTTTCACGATAAAAAAAATAGCATACCTCACTGTCTTAGCGGTCAAATCCTGAGGAGTCTCAAATGTTTAATGGTGAACTTGAACCTTTGTCTAGTCTCTTTTTTTATATGTTTTTTTTCCTTTAGAACTCTTTTGAAGACAAATAATTGACACTGTCATGTCTATAAATAGAATTATTATGACCAATAACTTGATTTTACTTTCTCGAAAGGTTTTCAATTATCTATCATGACCAGCGAACTAGAATTAACGGAAGAGTAACTCCATACCATTGCCGTTTAGAATTTGAATCCATCTACGCACACAATTATACTGCTATCCCAACGAAACACATACACACAAAGCTCGCACGCGATTGGTCGCATCAAGGTCACGCCATCGATACTAGCCGCGCGGGTAGCTGTTTTCTCCGCCCACCGCGGTATTTAACGCGTGGACGGTGGAACCATATTATCGGCCAAGTTACTATTCTATTTATTCTAGTTCGCTGATCATGACGTAACAATAGTAAATGAACATATTGATCCAAAACATCAGTCGTCCCAAAACTCCTAAATTTCAAAGGCTTAATTGGTAAATTGATATTTTCACATACTCGAATAACAACTTTAACAATTTGATTTCACTTTGTTATGTTAGGCTGAAACAAAATACTCATATCTCTCGAGGTATTATAAATTGTTCGGTTCTTATTATTTTCAACTCCCATTATGTGAGGTGGTTAGTTCGCATGAATATTTTACTTTATGCAAATGATGAAATGAAAATAGGTGTTGAGTTTTCGTTTCACGAATATTAACAAGGCGTGTCGGTCATTAAAGAAGCTTGTGTTTTGTTTCATAATATTAAGTTATAAAGTATTACTGCAGTATTATTAAACACTTAAATAGGATACCTGCAATGCTAAATATTTTTCCGCCTCTCGGTCAATTTATTTATTCTAAATTAAGGCAGCTGAATTAGGTGCACTAGTGCTTTAAATAATATTTATTACACTATAATAGCTATATCCATTGATCAGCAGGGTGCATATCCACATGCGTCAGTGACACTCTGGCCAAATGTTGGGTATGTAGAAATCGTCTCTCTTTGCAGCCTACAAAGAGATACACCGTTAGGTGCTTGGTAACACATCTTCAACTGAAGTGTGATAGCCAGGCGATTACTAGAAAATGCTCTCCCACCAAGCAAATATTTATGATTTGTGTTTGGTTTTAATTCAAAGTATTACACTGTTGAAAAATAATGCAAATTATAAAGAATTTTGATTTTCATTATTTTTCAACATTTTCAACGGTTACTTTTAATAATATGATGGCTTTTTATAATAAATTGGTATAAAAGTTTTTCTGATAATGCAAATACGGGCATATTGTTTGCTACTTTTTTTGTTCCTGAAGCAATGTATACTCGTTTATATTTGAGAGTTATTTGTGTTTGCTTTTAATGATGATATTTACCAACTTCAACGCTTTCTTTTACCAGGTGAGAACCAGGCTGCGGTGCATCATGACACGTGGAATAAGGGCACTTTGTTTTGGCAACCATGTGACTTTACCTTACTGTCTATCATTATTTTTACTTTATTCCCTTTACATAACATCTATCTTCTCTAAAACTTGTTTGTATATATTCTTAAAAAATATCCCAAGCTAAGAAGTGTATTTTTGATGTTGAAATACAAATTATTGTTTATATATTAAGTATCATATTGTTTTTAATGAAGAAAACATTATTTTAACAATAGTCAGATATTGGGTAAGACATGATATATTTTTTATATTTTTGGGTTCATTTGAGTCAAGGGTACAAACAAACACATTTGACAACAAAAACCCGAAATGTTTTATGAATGAGACCTAATTAATTAACGGAAGGCACAAAGGGTTTCAGCCAATACAAATGTGGATAAATATTTGAATAATTAATGAAGTTTGTGGGTCAGCTTCCATTGCAGCATTTTAGACTTGCATGACAATTCAAAGGGAAAATTAATGGAAAAATGCTTGAAATGTTAACAGTATTTTATTTTATATACTCGTAGCTATAATTACAACGTATTTTCTCTTTATTATTTTAATGTATCTTTTGTATTATATAAGATTTATTACTTTATTCCAGTTTTATTTTAATAACAAGAACCGAGTTCAATATATAAAAAATATACAAACTCTACTTGACTAAAATAACATTCTAAAATACGATTTTTATAACCGCTATAGCCAATTTTGAACCTAGATTGTAAGTGGAAACAAAAATTTATATTTATAAGAGTTATTATTGTAATTATAAAAACCATTTCATGAACAATTAGATCGAATCCAGTTATTATTAGAAGTAATTTATAATCTTGACAAAGAAATAGATTTATATAAAAGTAAGCTGTAAGGACATGTACGGATAAGAATATTAAAAGCGTAATTAAGTAAGATAGGTACAATAGTGTAACATGTCTATGTATTTAATACAAAATGTAAATAGTAACGGAAATTTCAAATATTGTTCTGAGTGATAGGCATTTCTCGATTGTTAATCTAAGAGTTAGTTAGTAACTTTAAAAGGCGAAGCCGTTTGTTTGTTTTTGAATCTCTAAAAGTATAATGGACAGCGAAATAGAATAAACGCAAGAGTAACTTCATTCAATTCCGCTTAGAATTTCGATCCATCTACGCACACAATTATACTGCTATCCCAACGAAACATACATACACAAAGCTTGCACGCGATTGGTCGCATCAAGGTTACGCCACCGATCATGTGACGTGGGCGCGCGGATAGCTTTTTTGCCCCGCCCACCGCGGTATTTTAAGCGTATAAAATACCGCGGTGGGGTGTAACCATTTTATCGGCCAAGTTACTTTTCTATTTATTCCAGTTCGCTGATAATGGATTTGAAATATAATTTACTTGTTGCACTCTTTTGTTAAATATCTCTCGAATATTTTTATCTGGAAACGGAAAAAAGACTATGTTATAATGACTGTAACTATAAAATAAACTAATGGAACTAAATTTTAACAGTGTTTTTTTTTTCCAAAATTTTAATTATGCTACGATAATAGTAGTTTATGCAACTGTCATATAATGAAGGGTATTAAAACACAATATGAGTGTTTTAATACCCTTCATTATATGGCAGGTGCATTAACTACTATACTTTATCATCGCTAATGCAATTAATCAAACAAGAGTAAAACACATTGTGAAACATTAAATTCACAGTGAACTTGGCCAATCAGGAGCGAGCACGCGCTGTTCTTATTAATGTTATAATGAGATTTTACGATATCGGTGTGGATGTTATACCATCATATTATAGATTTAGGACACATTTCACACACGGCTGGTTACCCCCATACTAAACTATTTCTAGTTTATATTATGGTTGCTAACACGACTGATATACTACAGATACTTTTTATTGATACATATTTAACAGCCAACAAATTAGTTCATCACAAAGATTTTGGCCGTGCCGGGAATCGAATCCGGGACCCTCTGGTTGGCAGTCCGGCATGGTAACCATTACTCCAACGAGGTCGTCAATAAATCTGCATACGTATAATCGTTCCTGACAGATGGGTAGAAAATTAAACTATTCAAAATTATAGCAGCATAAAATTAGCAATAACCAGATTAGAGCTTTAAATATCTGACTATGTATCTCGAAGCGCTAATATTATTTTCACCTTTCAGGAGAAAATGGGAAACAGGTTCGTTGATGTAGAAAATCAATTATACAGCTGGCTTCAAAGGATAATAAAAATATCGGTTCCTTATATTTCCATAGATTATAACATTGGAGCGTCATTGGTGTGTAGCATTTCCACTAATACGTACAAGTATAAAACCCGTTTCCATATTTCTTGTAAATCCAAAATTGTAAATTGTTGTAAATCAGAGCATTGAGATTTTATTTCATATCTTTTAGCTAGATACCTACCAACAGGGTAGGTATATGCTATAATGACTTTACAACACTCTGGTCAAAGGTGTAGCATGCATAGTTTAGAATTACTGGCTCGTAAAAAGACTGCCGGAACACACTTTTAAGTGCTTGGCCACAGATCGTTCATCATCACCATCAGCCCGTATGCGTCCACTGCTGAACATAGGCCAGCAGATTGTTCAACTTTTCGCAACTGTGATAACACAGCTCTACAAAAAATCAATTTTTTTTGTTGCCCTGTTTATCATCGCAAATTGTTACGTTTTTAAGTGCCCAGATTACGAATATATTCGTAAAAGTACTAAATTTGCTCGTTTTTACAAATTGAATTTCAAACGATTTATCGTCAAAATTTTAATTTTCAGTCATTTGTTAAAAAAAAACGAGCAGATCTTACAAAATCATTGATATTTTCAGGAATTGCGTGTATAAATAGACCCAAAATCATCATCATATCAAAGGCAACAAAACCACTGTAGACCAGTGTAATATTATACAAAACGTACTTTCAAGTGAATTAGTTTTTTTTCATGAGTTCGTGTGTATTTATGTATATAAAATGTACATTAAACACATACATTTATATGTTAAACATTAATTTCACTTTAGTAACAATTAAGCTGTATTAAGTAGTTTAACTGTCGTTAAATCAATTCTATTATTGTTAATATAAAAAAAAACAACATATAGCCGTATAAAAGGACTGAGATTTTAAACAATTAGATCTTCTTCAATACCCTTATTTTAATCTTAATAAAAGTATCCCATGGCGTATATGACAAAAACACCCCAAAAGTCTTACATCAAAAGATATTTCTGTGGATATTGACAAAAGCTGACATGGGACTGCAATATTTCCCCGAAAGTAGGAGTGTATTATATCCGCACCATTGTGACCAGTATTTAGCCTCAAAGAAACCCCATCATATGTGGCCCCGAGCAGGTATATTACTTTTCACCATAGGGAAAGGAAGATGTGTGGACTGTTTGTAATATGCCGGGGGTTAGGATAGGTATAGATGTTGAAAGATATTAAATTCATACATTGCTATCAAAATAGTACCTTTGTTGAATTTTGACTTCACTTTTATTTGTTTACTTACATATAAGTTTATAATTAACATAGTATACTTCTACCCATATATCTTACTAGCTACCCGCGTTAATCCAGGATAAAAAAGTAGCCATGTATCCAGGGCTTAATCTACTTTCTAAATTTCATCGAAATCAGTTCTGCCGTACGAACGTGAACAAGCCACAAACATACGCACTAACACATACAAAAACTTACGCATTTATAATATCTTATATCTTTAAATTTCTAATAGCTTTTTATAATGTTTATCCTGTTTCATGTACATATAAGACGTGTAACTTGTGGAAATAAGAAATTGGTGGAACCGCATATTTATGTGTTTTGTGACTCACATAACTCTAGAATTTATTCTAAGTCTGTAAGTAAACTCAGGGCAAGCATCTTGTCTTCTTACGTAAGAATCCTCAAAAAGGTCCTCAATCCACGCGATATCGGAAAGCTTTTCGGGGTCGCGTTTTATTCGTATCACTGAGTATACTCCCCCTATAAATTGGACTCTTAGCCGCATTATGGTTTGATAAAATTTCGATAAGTGTTTGAGCTTTTATCGACGCAATGAACTTAATTTATGAGATTCTTTTTATAGACCTTTGAAAAGTTTTCAAATATAATTTCCAACTATGAAAAACTGTCTGTAGATATTCAATAAAGTCTAAAATTATAATTACAGGTATAATCATTAAATTACAGTATCTATGATTGTTTATTTATTCATCCTAGTATATATTATAAATTAATTAGTATTATAAATACACACACACAAAATTAAGGAAAACCCTTACAAATAGTAGATTAAATCTAAGTTAGTGTCCACGGTCAAGGTGCCTAAAATGCTGGCGGCATTACCTCGCCGGATCGCCAAGCTTATATCTTTAAATTTACATTATAGAAAAAAAAAATTCTGTGACTCTTGAATCGTTTAAAATTCTAATCTAAAATCAAATTGAAATGGACCTAAGCCTGTCTTAAAACATCATTTACGATTCTCTTTCCAATTTATCTAGTTTCGACGAATTTCTTCTTACCTGGCTTCGGATCATCAGCTAAATTAACTTATAACTCTTACAGATTGTAAGGTTTACTTGAAACACGAAGTTTTGAAAATCAACGTTAAATTAATTTGTAGCAGTCATTACAAGTTGGTTTTATAAAACGGTAAGTTACCCATATAGATATGTTTATTTTCCAAATGTGCGTATTCGTACAAAAAAATCTCGCAAAATTCCCCACGGCAGGAGCCTTACATAGTTTCGGTACGAGACATCGGCAGAGACTGGCGACCCCAGCCCACTCCCTGGCCAGGTTTGGGCAGTCGGTGTATGTTGGTGGACCCAAATTATTCAACCATTTGCCTGAGTATATCAAAAATACAGCATCCCCTAACATATTTAGAAGTAAGCTTAAATTATATTTAATTAATAAAGCACATTATAGTGTCAAGGAATTTATCAATGACAAATTACATAATTAATAATTGACATATTATGTATATTAAATAATTATTGTAGAATGACTTGCAAATCTATATTTATTAATAAATTATTTGTATTTGTATCTGTAAAAGAAGCCCACTAAAGAAAAAATAAATCAGCATCGTAAACGGCTTAATTTTCCAATGTTCAAAATTATGACTAATAATTGTAGTTGTAGAGCTTACACAGCATTCAAATAGTTTTAATTAATAGTTTAATTATGCAACTTTGCTATTAAGTTATTGACGGGGCACAAACATACGTATGGTACTTGAATCCTGAACGCCAGTTCCCCAAGAGGGGCGGGAGCACAACGATGAGGGTGCCTAATCGAAGCGAATATGCTGCTTGGCTTCTTCTTAGAGACTGTCCACGGATTGGCAGCAAGCAGACATTCGGTTTGCAAGAGCTCAAGACGAGCTTTCATATTAAGCTCGGGGCCACCCCTCACAAAAATACAGGCTATAATCGACCACTCTAAGTGCGGATTGGCAGATGTCACACAATTTCCAATTTTGTATAATAGTTCGTGGAACGGTGAGTTTTCTCTAGATTTTTTTCTTAGCCCTATGAGCGAGCGAATTCCACACATAACTTGAAAAACAAGTCACTATGCAGTGCTGGATTCCATCCAGGTCCAACGTTCAACATTCTTCCAATGAGTCACTTATTAGTCACTCGTTCTTAACGTATATGAATAGAACGTAAATAAAGAAAAAAAAATGACGTATATACGTCGCGAAAGAATTTCATTATTTAAGAATTCTCCTCGCAGAAAACTTTGTATAAACTGGTGCACAAAAAACATTCGGAGCCAACAAAATAAACAAATAAGCCCACAAACCTGTTTAAGAAACCATGCGGAAGCGAACCCAACAGAAAAACGCAGTTCTGGCAGAAAAAATAATACGTTTTGATTTCTTTTTAAGAAAACCTGGTCGTTATCGTGCAGCCTTCCACACGTGTACGTGATGAGAAATATAGACGAGATAGTTCAGCTTCAGATTATAGCATAACAGAAGTTCAAGTTCACAAGTAAAGACAAAAAACTCGCAAGTTTGACAATAACAAGATAATACTCGGAAGTTTGGATAGTACTATATTATTTATATTATACGTTGATGAAATACAGAAATACAGAACTTTATACTACAATAATTACTTAATAATTAAAAACATTAGTTAGATAAAATTAAATAAACTTACAACGTGATGTACGGCCTCCTTCTCGTAAATAGATGTCCTCCAACATCCCCGATGCGTGGTGCTCGACTGGTGGTCGCTAATCCTGTAGCTCGGCTAGCTAAGGTAATCTGACGCGATTATCGAAGCTATGCAACTGTCGATGCGGGCGGTGTTTGGATGGGTGGCCATGCACAAGACTGTTGTATTTCAAGTGACATTTTATCCAAGTGCTACCGTGGGTCGGATGACACATTAAACTGTAGTTCCCGGCTGTTAGTCTTTGTACAAGCAGCCGTTAAGCCAAGTCAGAGGCCTTCGGGAGGCTGAAAGCTCTCGACACCAGAGCTTGGCCACTTAGCTCTTACGATGAAGAAAAATATTGATACTTCTCCATCGTTTTGTTCTTATTCTGTAGTTTGGTCCAATTTTGTTAGCACAGCGTTTTTATAGCGCCCACATACTTAATGTGTTGGACCCTTTTTTATAAGATCTCCATCGATGTAAACATAGTAGCCAAATAAACTTTTTTACCGCACTCAATCACAATTTGCTATTGTTTGTATTGACAAACGGGAAATTCAAAAGGCATATCAATCACTATACATTTGTTGGGAACAGATTGAATAAAGTTTAATGCATAAATATTTAAAAGTACCAGTTTGTTTATTAGGTACATACACTTTTATAACGTAGAGTGATAAATTGTTCATTTTAGTTAGGTGCTGATACTTAATTCGAATACATGTTTTTATTGAATGTTAATGTGATTGATGGATTCTAGCATCGAAATGTGACACTCAACAATGCTATTTTTTTTGAAAAATAAATATGAGAAACATATATTTGCTGAGTTTTATGAAGAAACATAATTGAAAAAAAAAACAACTTAGCCGTATAAAACAAAAATGTTAATTTAGTTAAATTACATTTACCGAATATGTTTTTTGTTTGTGATTAAGTACATAACATTACAACAGTATTACAAGTATTTAGTTAAATTCTAAGAACTAAACGTCAGATAGTACAATAATACGTCTGTAAGTAGGTATATTTATACAACGAACCCAAATACATTATCTTCGATTGAATAAATCTTTAAATGCCATCTTAACCTGATATCCGAGTTAAATCACCCGACAAGAAATATGGGTTAATTATTCATTCAGTCTTAATTTACAAGACTGTATAATTACGCTGACATATTATTGCCAGGATTTACTTGGAATACTGAATATTTATTAAGCTCTGTCACTAAACTCATGAATATACATGGGGTTATTATAACACGTCGAGTGCTTAAAGCATTAACACCTATTAAGGGAACAATAAAGCGTTTAGGAATATGGGATGCTAATGTTAGTAGAATAATAGGTCAGTTTTGAGGCACATAATATTATATAACAAACACACCTTGAACTGCACAAAGCATTTAGTGGTTGAAGCAAAATTGTCTTATAACAATCATAAGCATAAGCAGTCCCACTGCTGGGACTCGGGGCCTTCTCTCATGAGGAGAGAGATATAGGCCCTAATCCTTCACGCTGGCCAAGTGCGGGTTGGCGGATGATACACGTCTTCGGATATTGTGGTGTGGTCACTAAAACATGTCGGTTTCCTCACGATGTTTTCCTTCACCGTAAAGGGAGTGCAAATCCACACATAACTTGAAAAACAAGTCATAGGTGTAGGGCCGGGATCGAACCCGGGGCCGTCTGATTGAAAAGCAGGTGTTATTACCACCGAGCCACACTCGCTTTCTCATAACAAAGTTGCTTTCAATTTCGACCACAAAATACTATTATTAATATTAACTCAAAAATACACGGAAGCTAACTTTGCATTTTCTTGGGCCTAACAGTATTATACCATCAGGAACAATCGAAACACAACAACGCTTCGAATCTAGGAACGTTTTAATTCCACAGCTGCTGTCTTTTCTGCAACTGGCCAAATGCGAGCCGGACTCATGCACAAAGGGTTCCGAACCATTATATATAAAACAGGATTTATACATTATATATAATTTTATAAGGTTTTTAATATTTGTTGTAAAAGCGGCAACAGGAATACATCATTTGTGAAAAATTCAACAATACAAAATATTTATTAATAACACCACACATGTTAAAAAAACTAAATATGTCAATATCACACAATTATCATCAATTCCTTAAACATTATTATTCGTATTTCATTAATTAAAACAACGTTCTAGCTATAGAATAAGATACACACAGCCCGGCTCGGCTACAAATAGACAGACAGACAGACAGAAAGCGAATTTTAGTGATATGTAATAGTTATATGGGTATGGAACCCTAAAAACGTATCTTCAACTTAGACAATCACAATGCTCACCGAACAATCGTCTCGGATCGTGACCCAAATCCCTAAGTTCCTTCGCTTCAGATGTTTTTGTTTTCATCAAGGTGTTGCTCATTAGTGTCCCGAGGAATTCATCAAAAGGCCAGAATCCAAGGCAATAAAATAAGGGGCGGAATAATTAAATTTTCACGATTCCTCCTCAAATGGGTTTTCTTGGTTTTACAAAAGAATTGTGGCGTTTCGAGATCAATCACAACGATATCGCGTTTTAAGGCCCTTTGTTTGGTTCGCGGACTGGTTCGGATTAGATTGCATCGGCAAGTCTAATGATATATTTTTTCGTGTTTAGAAAAATGACGTAGTTTTCTTTTCTATATGTAAATTATAAAGCTTAATTTATCGACGATTTCCTTAGAGATTAATCAATTTTATATTTTTCACAGAAAGAGAGAAAGAGAAGATGGTTGAATTGATATGCAGATAATTTCAACAACAATGCCCAAAATGTATTAAAAAATACGATTTTATCAAGTTTAAATGTAGGTATGAACATAGCACCCAAAAACAAAATGTGTTTTGACCACTTTAGAACAGTACTAACAAGAAATTAATAAAAATATTAAAAAAAAATTGTGATTTTCACACATAGCTACTTAAGTGCGACAAACAATATCAGCGCTCCAAATATGAGAAATGTGTGTATTAGAGATTTGTTTTATATCACAACCGTAAATATCTACGCTCTCAAAGTTACGACTGCGGAACGTTATAAATTCGAGGCGTAAAAGCCAGAACATAACAAACATTTAGTAGACGGATAAACACACGAGTTTCATAATGTATTCAGGAAAAATTTCGCACTTTATCGTCTTCAAAGAAGTTCCTTTTTTATTTCATCTCCAAAGGTTTGCTTCATTCGACATTCATAGGACATGAGCACCTAAACAGTTTTGCAGAATTATGTCTGCGGTAGGGAAACGTGCTGCGGTGACTGTCGCTCACGCTTATCATGCGCATTTATTTCACACGGTTTGAACTCTAGAAGGATGCCTTCACTGTTGAAAAATGAACTCGGGTGACTGAGTTTTTTAAGGTTACGTACGTTCAAATTTTGTTCCATCTACGGCCCGTTTGAGTTTTATTTTTAGCATCGTTAAAATTAAGTCATCATTATCATCAGATAAAACAAAAACAACAGATGTTACAGTAAAAATCAAATTACTCAAATGGAGATGGGCGGGGCATATGATAAGAGGTCCTGACAAATGGAGTAAGAGAGTCACTAGTTGGTACCCCAGGGAAGGTAAAAGAAAAAGAGGGAGACCAAAGAAACGATGACATCAAAGAGGTGGCACGAGTGATGTGGAACAGAGTAACCATAGTAAGGACAGAGTGGAAAAGGTTGGAGGAGGCTTTTGCCGATTGGCAAAAAGATCTGCAAAAGATTACTAAACAGCAGATAGTAGAATAGTTTTAACTTTTATTTATTTTATTGTAATTATTTTTTGTTTTTAAGATCTGAATAATATCATCAGCCATATTATTATTATCATCAGCCTATGCTCGTTCACTGCTGGACATAAAAATACAAATACAGATCATTTATTGATAACACTAAAGTTACAAGTCAAATAGTATAATGTCATTACAAACGTATATGATAATTAAATTATGATTCAATGTCAATTTTCAATTCTATTTCTAGTAATATAATATCAATACAATAGTATATTATATGAATCAAATGTCAATTTTCAATTCTAAATAATCATTTATATTATAAAGGTTTTATCTAATAGCCGAACCCTACATACATAGGCATCTCCCAAGGCACGTCATTTGTCCCTATCCAGTGTTCTTCTTCGCCATCCGCTACCCGCTACTAAAATGTAAATAATGCTCATTAGATTAATAAGGGTGGTTCCCATATCTCTGAAGGGATAATACTGTTGTTAGTTACTTTCAAATCCATCGTGTGGAGTATTTTCGAATAGGCGTAACACAATGAAATAAAGTTTCAAGGCTTTTATATTAAGTACTCGTACTCTTTTCGAGTGATTGCCCTTCAAAGTTATAGATTACATTTTGGCCCTTTCCTAACATTTCTAAAGTAACCTTTTTATACTTAACATGACAGAAACAAATAAAGTGTGTTTTTTAGACAAAATGTAACAAAAACAAATTAGGTTTTAGACTTTTAGATAAATTGTCTAAGGAAAATCACACACTGTAAACAGAACATATATTTTGCCTTGAAACATAATGACTTAAGACAGATACCAGTTAAAACAAAAGAGAATGAAAAATTCAAAATTATTAGCAACTTAACGCCTCAAAATATACAAGGTTACCTACTAGTGATCAACACAAAACCTTCTCTCAAAACTCGATTCAATAAAGAAAACATTTGAAATTTCGCTTCCTCTTGGTCACACTCATTAGGCTATGTGAGTGAGAGGACATCAACTTCTAAATATTTTATTTATTGACTCGAGTTATATGACTTTTGGAAATTCACGAAAACTAAACTTGCTTCTCCATACATTTTGCCGCGCGACGATGAACTTCTTGTATGGAGGTGCGAATTTAGCTTCTGTAAATTTCCAAAAATCGAAGACAAAAGTTCACTTAAAACCACTCGTTAAAGGTTTTGCGTTAACTACCAGTAATCCTGTTTTAACACATTGAAGGCGAAAAATCCCCAAACAGGTGCAGCTGACTACCTTAATCTAATTTGTATACCTGGGTTCGATTCCCAAAGGGGCGATAAATTGTGGAAAATTTTCTTCATCCCTGCGGATCCGGTCGGCCGTGCTTAATTTGTCTCAAAAGGAAAAAGATCACAGAGTTACTACCTGAATAATTAGGTGACATGATACGAGGCTTACGTACGTAGAAAGCTCCGGTGAGCGGAGATTTTGGTTTATTTAATAAGATCACAGGATGCGTGACTAACGAAGAGTATGATCCAGTTTCATATTGGCCAGTTACTGAAAACAATCAGTTGTAATAATTAAAACTTAACTTTATTAAAACTTAAATTAGTAATTTATTGAAACAGCGAAAGTAATTAATTAAATGTTTTTAACAGAACTAGTGAACCCTGTCCTGCAGCGTTGCCCGTGAAAATCTGGAAATAAGGAGCAATTTCCTATGGCAATAAGGGCAAAACGTTTGAATATACGGTTTTTTTGTTATGAATTGGAAACAGCCGAAATTATTGAAAAAATAGCTTAAAACCGTACAAAAAAACAATCCTAAGAATGTTTATATCAATTAATGTAACAATCAGATTTGTCAATTCGATTTAAAAACTAGTTCAAGATGTTATTTTTTATTTATTCAGCCAGTTTTACTTCTATCTCAAAGTCTGTTTGGTACCAAAATAAGTATTATACTTTTAGGATTGTTCTTGGGACGGTCTTTAAGCATTTTTTTCTATAACTTCATCCGTTTATGATTCATAACGAAAAAAACTGTAAGTTCAACAATACTCTTATGTCATCGCCCTAAACTAAGATGCTGCCTCTATACCAAATTTCATCTCATCTCAAGTGTGCTTTAAGTATCTTATCCAACATTAAAAGTAATTAAGTGAATACACCAAACGCTCGGGTCGATGAAGACCGCAATTTGGGACAGTACAAAGTACTCGTATACAGGGTTTCTACCAACTAAAACATTCCAATAGGGTTTTAGCATCCTCAAAAATTACTTTGTTCACTTACATTTATACTAAGGCAAAAAACAAACAAACATCGGCTCCATAGAAAAAAATCTTTGGGTACTAAAAATTGGCCAAGTGCGAGTACTTGCGCACGAAGGGTTCCGTACCATTTTTGTATGGGAGAGCCCCCCTAAATATTTTTTATTTAAATTTTCACATTTACATTTACATATTTTATGAAAATGTCTAGCAGATACTGTTATTTATATATAGCCAAATCAAATACAAAAAAACACGTTTATTGTAAATTAAAATATTAAGATTAATATTTTTACTTAATATTTTAATTTATTTTATTTTTTGTATTTGTTGTTATGGCGGCAAATACATGTTTAGTGAAAGTCTCAGCTTTCTAGCTATTACTGTTTCTGAGATACAGCCTGGAAACAGACAGACAGCGGAGTCTTTAATAATAGGGTCCCGTTTTTACCCTTTATGTACAACAAATATATATTAAAAATATACATAGCCCCTGACATTTTGTGATGATATTAATTTTAAAATTTAGCGTAGTAGTTCAGGCAAGTCCATTAATTTCATGTCCATATTGAGGAAATAGTGGAAAAATATATCTTCTGTAATTTTGTAGCTATGGCTAACTTGGCTATGAATACTCCCGAATATCACACAATTCAAACAAAAATTAAATGAAAATTGTTTAATCCGTTCGTTCAAGTTTCGTTGCTACAGACAGACACATACACACACACACACACACTAATGTTAACACACTCACGCACACAGACACGTCAAACTTATAACTTTTTGTATCGAAGGTTATAAATCTAAATCGTTTGTCTAGACGTATTATAGCTACAGTACGTCTTTGAGCTATCAGTAACTCTGTTAAAAACTCATCTACTTATACAACGAGTATATACTACATATACTTTGTTATATATATTAATCTATATTATACTATACCTATATATTCACCTCCTTATCTTCCAGTCTGTGACAATATTTACTATGCAAACATCCTCGCAAGGGCGGCGGTAATGTGAGGGCGGGTCGAACGCTGACTTACTGACTACTAACCTGCATTATCTTCTTAGCATAATCTGTTTAGTTATCAGTAGGGTTTATTCATTTACTGTTTATGAACTACGGGTGTACGAGTAATATTTGGTTTTGTTTTGTTTTGTCACAAACCAGTGTTTTAAGTATGTGTTTTTTAGTGAATGTTTTGTGTAATTTCTTATATAGCGTAAGTACTTAGTGTATACAAAAGCTAGCGGAGTGAAACTGATTGCTGCCTTGCGACTCAGGTTCTCAAAAAACCTACAGCGAGGCGCAATGAACCAGCAACGCACGGCTCAAAAGTTTAATTATAAGTACCTATACTCTTGTTTTGTTTCTGTAATCCGTGCTCATACCTAAGAAGCAATAAAAATCTTTATTTTTCATTATTTTTTTATTTTATATTGGATATGTGTCCTTATCTGATACAGGGGAAAATCCTAAGAAATGGTTTTGGCTCAAAAAACTAAATATGTTTCTTGGTGGTACCATAGACAAAATATATTTAACTTTAATATACTTTGTCTATGATGGTACCAATCTACTTTAAAAAGACAACAATTTTACTTAAAATTGGTCAAGTGCGAGACGGGCTTGCGTATGAAGGGTTCCGTAACATTATCTAAACAAAATGGCATAAAATAACGTTTGTTGTATTTCCATACGACAAAAGCATTTTTTTATATATACTTTATTACGCCCCCTTTAATATTTTCTTTATTTTTATTTCATTATTTATTTTGAAATGTAATTGAAATTAGATCTTTGTAAAAAATTAAAGCGTTATTAACATAGAGAGATAAACGCAAGGGTTTACAAATATTTTGTGTATGCATTCATAGTTATGCAAAAAAATAACAAAACATTTAATTTTATATTAAAGGAAAATGTGATAGAAATAAAATACGTGATTGAAGTTAGTTTGCCTAACATTTCATCCACTTAACCTGAACAAATAGAGAATCCGATTCAGTATGCAGGTACAATAATGTGTGACAATATTTACACTCCACACAGCGGGGTCCCACAAGCTTAAAGGTTTATCGGAAGGTCATTTAATTTAACTTATCATTTCAGCCTTTTGCGAAAGTTGAGAGAAAATATTTTGAAGAAAATTTTATTAAAACAGACTTTGCATCATATGAAAATAGATAGTAGATAGATAGATAAAACATTCTTTATTGGACACATTAATTATTTCATACAAAAAAGAAAAAGAAAGAGCTTACAAATAAGTGTGACACAATAGTAGTAATTTACAAAAAAACATAGAAAGTATTTATTTATGTGATCCAAGAACTGGTAGCTACTTCATACAAAGACTGGGTTTAGCTATTCAACGAGGCAATGCTGCCTGCAATTTGAGAACTACCACGCAGTGATAGCCTGGATGGTGAGCTTACTTTAATATAAATTATACAGTGTTTTAATTTTTTTTTGTTTGACTTTGAAAATGGATTTTTTTTCTGTAATATACAGTACTCTTCCCACTGGCACTGGTTTATTAGATAAGATATACTTTTAATTAAATTAATTTTAGATTAGATTTACATTAAGTTATATCGAATTTGTAGTAATTAGTTATCCCTCAAATAAAAATGTGGTTCAGAACGTGCCGTCTCTTTTTGGCCACCTAAGATGAAAAGAGACGGGGCTTCTTTAAATTTAGTTTAGGCGTGTGTGCCGCTGAATCGCCACCATCAATGATATTACCATTTTGCAGTAGCATATTCTGCGTTCAGCGTATAATATCGTTCGACGCAATACTCCAGGAAATATGTGGTCAAGCACAAACCTATCAGATGTAATAAAGTCAGGGTTTTATTTGTCAATTACAATGCCTTTTTTTAAAGGCAGGCACATGCCTACATATAAAAGAAGCCTACATAGGTCTAGTGAAATTTGAAACCCGTTGCATTTCCCCACGCTAAATGGGCGTTAAACTACTTTGACAGCTTTTGTTCCGCATATGGGTCACACAAACGTCACCACGCGTTTTATGCCACTCAAACTGAAATGCTGGCTCTACTTTCAAATGCCAAGGGTTCATTTTGGAATTTAAAAATCTAGTTAGTTTTCCTATACCAATATTTTAAATAAAATAAAATAAAATAAAAATAGCCTTTATTTCTACTACTTCAATATTTCTCATACAACAATCGATACTTACATCTATTGAATTTTCTGGGTAATAATGTACATTATATAATACTAAATATAATTATTCTCATATCTAAAAGGTTACAGATTAAGAAGACACTTAAATTAATATTTTGTACATATGCAAATTTACAAGATTTGTTAGATAACTTTGATTTTAAGTTGTTAGATAACAGTAGTTAAATTTATTATTATAATATCGATTTATTTCATTCTTATATGCCAAGTAATAGTCGTTTTAGCGGCAAAGGCCTCTCCCAGACAATAGAAGAAATATTTTAAATAGTAAAAGTTAAATTTTTTGTTTGTTTAATGCCAATAGGCTCCGAAACTACTAAACCGATTTGATAAATTATTTCACTGTTGGGAAGCTACATTATCCCTGAGTAACAAAGGCTATATATTATTTCTCTTTGCAACTTAGATTATTTTATAACCCGTGCGCAGCCGGGACGATCTGCTAGTGTTATATGATTAACAATATTCGTGATCATTACCACCATAATATATATGCAGTCTTTTACATAATAGTTTGATCACGTGATAGTTACTTAATAACGCCTGGCTCTAAATAGTATGGCTTAGTAAAAATAAACAAGAACAATTACATCTTTATATTTTAAAATATAAGCTTTATATTTTGTTAAACTTTGAGCTTCAATTTCAAAATATCGAATTAGCTTGTCAATTTTTTTTTCAATAACGAACAACTTTTTCTCTTCTAAATGCGTGTGTTAAACTTGGGCCCAAAACTTACACGTAACGTGAGTCAAGCATTACCTATATCAACCTTCCGATGTACTCTTTAAGGCAGTAATATCTTACTTCAACCCCTAAACTCCCACAAGGGCTGTGCCTACTTGATTTATTCGAAAACGTGAATTGACTAACAACTCTGCATTTCAAGGACTGTTCTTATTTCGATTCGCATACCACTGATTTTATATCGGAATCAATAATATTCTTTCGTCGTTGGTTTGGGGTTTACGACCTTTGATAGCGGGGTTTTTTAAAGGGTATTGAGGATTGGTGATTGAAGTAAAATATTAAAGGTATGTAGATTATACGCCTTCGAAAATTTACGCAATAAAATGCGAAATTCAAAATTATGCATTTTCTAAATTGTTTGACCTTGAGCTTCCGAAGGAGCAAATATACATGAGAAGAAAGAGGATGGCGATATAAAACTTTCTAGTGCTCAACTGATAAGCTACCATTATTAATTTGAAAGTTTGTCACAAGCACCCAAAGGTATTTCCCACCTGTCATCTTCGGAGTCAGTTATTCCAAGCTAGACATTCTTCATTTTCGGCCATTGTCACTGATTCGTGTTATTAAGTGACGTCTCAATAGCCTAGTCGTATATGTTCCTAATGATGATGATGATAAATAAGTTTAACAGCTAGAATTATACTAAAATCTTTCTTAAATCTTTAGAATTATTTTTATTCCTTTAATAATAAAGTACAGAATTAAGTGTATGATAAAACATACGCACATTTAATAACGTAGCATCCCAAAATTCAATTAGTCTCAGAGCAACTCTGTTTCATATTAACTCAAACTACTCTGTCCACTTATTAAAATTCCTATAAATTTCCGCTTTGTTTCAAAGCAATTACTGTTATTGTAATTTTAATATTGCCCAGGCAACCATGAACTTAGTCTGAATTATTAAGGTTGATAAGATTGAAGAAGTTTTAAAAGCAATTTAATCTATACTGGCTTTACTATGAGGCAGAAAAGTTCCTCATATTCGTTATTAAATTCATGATGTGCAGAAAAACTGTTATTAGGTAACGGATAACGAAACAGAGTTATGGCGTAACTGCATTTTGTTGACTATTTTTTTGCATCTTGTTGGTAAAAACATAAAAGTTATCTTCTGTCGTTTATGTAAGATATATTTTAATCATTGACCAAATTGTATATTATTTTATGCAACTTTTTAAGATTATTAAAGCAGATGATAGAATAAAAACAAAAGTTATATAGACAGTTAAATATATTAAAATTATAAATTTATCTATGCAGTAAAAAAAATGTATTTAAGACTCAAGAAACGCAAAAAAATACTACAGTCATAGTAAAACAACTTAAGGCAGTATTGTAAAAATTGCTTATTTTGAAAAGTCAAATACATTAATAAAGAAATGCTTCTGAAAGTAACAAACAAAATGAAAACAAATCTTATTTTGTTGTGCGTTATGATATAATAAATAATAGTAAGAACTTATAATATAAATATTATATAAGTAATTGTTGATTTTATAAGATTGTTTTTCCTGTAATTCTTACAGACGCGTGTCAAGCGCTTTGCTCAAATATGTATAGCGCGTTTGAAATATCAATATCACTTACCATCAGGTGAATTGTGGTCAAGCGCTGACCTATTCAGAGTAAAAAAAAAATGGTTGCCTGTAAAGTCGGTTTTACGGGCGAAGATTTTACGTGACAACGTCTGCCGCGTGCTGCGTGCGCGGCAGACCGATCATAGTTGAGTGGGAGAGAGACGCAAGGCATTCGGCGGGCCTCTCTCTCGTTCGGTGACTCATCGTAACGTTACCGGGCGTTACATTTTTTCATAAGTGACTCCCAGCCGCAACCTAATTTAAGACGTTGTCACGTCAAAAAAAAAAACACGGTACAATCATAGCGCTTTAAAGAGATAACATTCAATTGTTTGTTTATTTGACTCAAAAAGGCTCCAAAATTATTTTACCATTGTGTAGCTACATTATCCTCAAGTAACATTAATCAAATTTATTTTCTCATTGCAGCTTGGATTATTTCATTTCATTCATACATACATCCCGAGCGAAGTCGGGACGGGCCCCTAGTATGATGTAAAATTCAGTTTCAGTTTTAAAATATCTTTATTCCAAAATACAAATAAACAGCAACAATGGTAGTGTAAATCACTTAATCCTAACCTATTGCAACATGAAGTAATTACGTTTTTTTCGAGCTTATTTGCCCATATAAAACTTACAACATTATTATTCAAATTGGTTTACACAAGCATCAAGGAAACAGTTGAGGAAGGCACATCGCTAATATAATGATTTATGCACGCTTTAGTAGTAGCAGTACATTTTAAATAGGTGTAAAATTAGTTTTTTTTAAATTATATATAATTGTATTCTATTTTCAAAATTGTGTTTTTTTTTTTTTACTGATGAATACGTTTGACCGCAGCTTGCCTGATGTTAAGCTTAACTGTGGTCTAGGATGTAACACGCTTGCCTAGAAGGAACCTATTTACTCTATATTTGAAGACCCCCAAATTGTACTTCTCGGGAAAAAGAGACTCAGGAAGAGAGTTTCAGAGCTTCGCAGTTCTCATAATAAAGGTCGAAGCAGTGTAATTAATTTCATTCATTAAATTTAATTTCATTCATAGATCCATTAATGTGCCTACTCAACAAGGAAGCAACCACAAGGATATTCCCACATTAATCCTTGGATCGCAGTACATCGGAGACATACCCACATGTGCGCATGACGCGGCGCCGCTTCAACTATGCAAATTAATTACCCCACCACACACTGGAGCCGCAAACCTCATCCCTAGATTATTTGTTTAGCCGTTATTAAAACATTTATTACTTTTCACTGCGGCTATAACTGACATTAATAATTTAAAATTGAATTTACAGTGACGTGAACAATTTAAATTCCTGGCTTTTATTACGGCATTAATGTTATTTTCATTTAATGATGTTACTACGAAGTTTAAATGGATATCGCTCGTTGATGAGCTCTGTATATAATGAGTGAGTGTAATTCGTCAGGAGAATGTTGGACTGCAAATCTGCGGTATCCCAGATTGAATCCAGGCATACACCAATAAATTGTTTTACAAGTCAAATTTAAACTGGATCGTACTGTGGAAGAAAACGTTGTGAAGAGACCCACTCAAGTACTACAAATTCCAAAGACGTGTGTCATCCGCCAACTCTCATTAACCCAATGGTGGATTATGGTCTATATTTATCTCCTCGTAGATAAAGCCTCTATTCCCAAAGCTATAAACTATAAACATCTTAGTAATGATATTCGATGCAGACTTTTACGTATAATAATTTATTTACTACTAGCATAGACTAATACATTTAATAGACGATCAACTTCTTGTTGAAAATCGTACTACGTGAATAATTCGATACACGTGGCGCCGTCTATTCATATTTTTTTGAACAACTTCACTCGGGTCTCGCAATCTACTATCGTTATATGACTATGTACTGCAGCGCGTTGCGGAATAATATGGCAGTAGCTAGGCACACGCTTGATTTGCAGCGCCATCTATGTTTCATCGGTAACTATGGCAAACTTCCGCGCAACGCTTCATTGTATGGAAATCAGCAATTCTCTCTAGTATTCTGATCTCTGCGACTAGTAATTACTAAACCAACGCAAATTTTGTGCAAAATACAAATACAAATACAAATACAAATCATTTATTGATAACACCAAAGTTACAAGTCAAAGCAGTGCCAAGAAACATTCAGTTTTAAAGTCAAGACGACCTAGCACAATTGTAAGAAAAATATAAATAAGGTCACAGCTTTTTTGCAGCGCGAATTGGCAAATTAAACAAAAACACTTTGTTATAATTGCTCTAAATCATATTGTTTGAGTAAAAATCTCGGTCATGTACAAGTTTTGGGTGAATTCCAGCGCATTGCGCAAGAAAACCAAGTGTTACGTAAGTAAAGCCATGTAATAACATTTATTTTAACTGTGTGTCCAAGCTTGGCCAACGTTGTACGTGCGTATTTAAATCAACCGGTTTGTACTTACTACAAGTAACTACTATGTATTCTGTAGAAGATACGTCAACGCAACAATCGTTTAATTCAAAAAGGTTTGCTCTTAAATATCTTTACTTATGAAACATCAAAGTTAAAATGTGCATAGCATTCATATGTTAAACGATCAGTTCTATAGTTCGAAGCTAAATTTCACATGTAAACATATTGTACACTGTCATAAAAAAGCGTGTGTGGCTCGTTGGAAAGAGTCTGTTTATAAATCTGGCTGTCCCTAGTCCTTGATTCCTGGCTTACACTAATGACTCTTTTTTCAAGATGAGTGTAGATTTCTACTTAATTTGTGGTGAAAAAAACATCGTGAGGAAATATATTTTTTTATGAGGGCTAAATATCCGAAGGGTTGTGTCATCCGTCAGTCCACAGCCAGCGAGCCCACTATATGTTCCCACAGGGAACTCGGGGTCTGCTCTCAGGAGAGAGCTCTCACAAAGAGAGAGATATAGGCCATTATCCACCACGCTGACCAAATGCGGGTTGGCGGATGACATACGTTTTCGGATATTGTGGTCCCCAAACGTGTCGGTTTCCTCACGATTTTCTCCTTCACTGTAAAGCGAGTGCAAATCCACACATAACTTGAAAAACAAGTCATTGGTGTCGGGCCGGGATCGCACCGTTTAATTGAAAAGCACTCGTTTTTACCATTGAGCCACACGCTTTTTTGAAGACGAAACTAATTCGAAATTCAAATTGCGTCGTTAGATAGTGGTTGATGTACTCGTCGAGTGTCTGATCTAATTACTTAATGAAGACGTGAGTACACGGCACTTTACTGAGTACGCTTACCTACTACACTCATTTAAGTACGTATTTGATTAGTTCGGTACATACTCTGCATGCTGAGCAGTTAGCAAAGTAAGGGAGATTTTATCTTTTTCTGACGTTCCATAATTTAATCCTTGACTGAAAAGGCAATAGTCTCATAAATTCACGTGTATGTGAGTGTGTTTGTGTGTGTGTGAGAGATTAAATAGCATACCCATAAAAGATTTTGTGAACAAAAATAAAATTAGTCTAGTTAAAATAATATTATTTAAACTTATTTTTTGTTTTTTTTTTTTTTCAGCGCTTTACCTGTTAACACGATAACATGGCAATCTTCTCAGTTTTTTTGTCATAATTGTTTAAGAAACAGTTTAAAAATAGTTTTAGATTAAAATAATGACGAAAACCGTGTTTGAATCCCCCTGCGTGCTTAAACAGTTCAAAGAGGTTAAACTCAGTTCAAATATAAAGATATATTTAAAAAATAATTTCTAAAGTTCCGGTACCAACAATGTTCTAGCAAATAGGTTACATTTGTATTATGGAAAAACCTGGTATTCAAGATTTAAGTTCATGAATTTATATTTGTTTAAAAATAATTTGTATTGAATTGTACTAGGCCATTCAGCTAAGGTGTCATTTTGATATTAGGCCGTTTTGCTACTAGGTCATGTTGCTAGTAGGACGTTATGCTAATATGTCGTTTTGCTTTTAGGACGATCTGCTAATAGGGCGTTCTGCTCAAATGTCCTTTTGATACGAACCCGTTTTTGCGAGGTCTTTTGTTCGGAAAACTACTAGCTATATTTGGTGTCCAGCTGTTTAAATACCATGATCTTCTTTCATTTTGGCTGCGAGCTTAAACCCAGCAGGGGAAGAATAAAAGCTGATTTATTTCCATCCCGCTGTGTTTGAGGTCAAAATATACGAGTATGTGTCTCTGTTGCTGAATTATAGGCATTGCATAGATACTTAGCATATATTGTCAAAGTACAGTGTAAACTCCACGTAACGTCACTCGATTTAACGAAAAACTCTCTAAAGCGTCAAAATCAATTGGCTTTAGTTGGTGCAGCTTGTATTCTATACAATGATACATTCTCTCTATTTAAATACCACTCTCTATAACGCCATAAAATGTACAGTCCCTTTAGTGTCACCATATTTACAGTTTACACTGTATTTGTGATATTTTGTTTGTTGCCAACCCTTTATCTATGGTTGTCAACTTAAGAAAAGTATTATTCCTTTATCTAAGGTTCCTCTCTTGCTTCTTTATTTGCTTTGTCCCACTAGGTGTGGTCGGCACAGTGAATCTTCTTCTTCTACTCTCCTCTATCAGCTTTCGTCTGTACAATCACTTCTTTCTTTCTCATGTCCTCATTTTCACACGCCATCCAGATCTTCTTTGGTCGGCTTCCTGCACTTGTATTCTTCCTTGCACCATTGTCATAAATCTCTTAGTTACATGCATCTCCTCTCTTTGCATCACATGGCTGTCAACAAAAAATTATGAATTAGGCAACTTAACCAATACAAAATGTAAAGTTTTGTTATACTGACTTAATACCACGGACAGGTTTGACTGACTCCTGATAGATAAAGCAATATTAGTTTCCCCATTTTTTGTACTGTTTGCACAAAAAAATAATACATGGTGAACCCGAAATCCGTGACAGGAATGTGCGTCATGTGAAGTTTTGGAGGGTCGAGACTTACGGCCTGGAGAGTTCATGCGGCAGTAAATTTCTATCACCATACAGCGGAGGAACGCTGCAAATCTGTTGAGTGCAAATACAAATACAAATACAATAACATTTATTTACGTCAAGTTACAGATACACAATAATAATAACGAAGCTTCTGGTCTCGTGCTAGTCGTTAGACTGTGTTACGAGACCAGATTCCTCTCCCAAAGTTTACGTTTACACATTTGTTACGTGCGTTATAATTATACTAGATTTAAATATTTTTGCTTATTTTTCTGACCATATTTCACATGTCAGTAAAATGTATATTGTTTTTATTGTATTCGTCCTATTTGTTATTTTAAAGCAAAACCGACATTTAAAATTTTTTTTTTCACTAAACTCATTTTAACCAGCAGGGCGCGTAACTAAACGTTGACCAACCCTTTGGCTTAAGACCAAGCATGCCTAGTCTGAATAACTGGCTCTCAAAGAGACTGCCCGAATACATATTTAGGTACATATTAACCGCTTTTTGCCACGTCAAAAAGAAATCAATCATTTAAGGAAAAAAAAAATAAGTGTGTATGGACGTATGTCGAAAAAATAGCTTATGTTCAAATATAAATTTTTATTTTATAAACCACTGAACAATGAAAATCTGGTAACTACCACGTACGGTCCGCTAAAATCCCGAGAGGTCCAGAGAAAATGTCGACTGTAGTAAGGTTATCTAGCTCACATGCAGCATACAAAATGCAATCTCGGAGGCTTCGCGAGCGGTCGTGAGTTTAATGTTTCAAAAATGCGGTGGGAAGAATACCGAATGGTCGGTTCGATACTGGTAACACCTACTTAGCTATTACCTTGGATAGAATAATATAAAATGGAGCACTGCAGTGCACGAGCCAGCACGTGTGTATGGATCTGTAAGCGGAAACTGAATGTAGCGGAAGTCTAGTACATATTTTAGTTATTAGATTACGTTATCTAAAAGGGTAAAACAAGAACAAAGAAACAGAATAGTGTTTATTGTTTTTCTTTGTTGTTCGTGTCATTAAATAAATGTTTCTTTCTTTTTTTCAATATTTAGGACTAACTATGATGGCTCGCTGACCCCGAAATGGATCCTTACCTCTGACACTAAGAGACGCCACTCTTCTCTATCTTGTTCTGTCACCTGCCAGCTTGTGGCATGAAGTGCGTTAAGGTTTTACTATACTTGATCCTTCCAGTGATACTTCGAACGACCAACCGGACGTCGGCTAATTGGTCAAATATATAGGACGGGCTCCGCATAAACACTACTTTTATAATTTTTCATAAACGTAAACGGAACACTTCATGCGTGAACTTCACTAGCACTTGACCAATTGTTGTTATTAATATATCTCGTATAATAATTGCACAATGGCAATAACTAAATTAAATTGTTTTGGTAACGTTATATATCCTACTAATATCATAAATGCGAAAGATTTTGTGTAAGTGCGTAAGTGTGTATTTTTGTTACATCTTCCTTCAAACGGCTCAAACGGCTAAACCGATTTTAATGAAATTTGGTGTTAAGGTAGGTTATACTTTGGATTAAAACACATGCTACTTTTTATCCCGAATCAACTTATTAAGTACCGGATTACACTGGGTAACAAAGCTGGGCGCAACTGGTAATGCGAGTATATTATTATATTATGTTCCTTAAAGATCCAATATACTTTTTTTGGCTTATTCCCTCGTCCTAAACCATTACTCATCTCATTTTAGACTGTAAGCAAACAGAGTTTAAATAATATACGAGTTTCCTGGCAGTAAAATGAGAATCCCGTTTCACATGAAATTACTCTAAGATAAACGCAATATTGCTAGTGACATTGATTTATGCGTAAATAACGAATTTCAGTACGACCCTGGTTGCTTTGTTCTAGTACGAACCATGTGATGCAAAATTTAGGTGTGCTTCGGACTATAGGTTCACCCATTCTGTATATAGAAATTATTTCCAGACTGTATAACGAAATAACTAGATTTTTGTATCAGATTTGGTCTACAGGTTGGAAAAACATTGTTTGATTTTCATTTGTTTCATGCAATTTATTAATTGTATACTCGGTGATATGTGTATTTTATTACTGATTAATTACATAAAAGTTAGTAGTACAAGATAAAAAAAACCAAAAGATAAGAAACTACACTTTAATTAAAACCCCTAAATTACCAATAATAAACTATATCTACCTAAGTCTGTGTTCGCGGGTAAGGTGCCTAATATACTGTCGGTATTACCTCGCTTGATCGCCATACTTAAACTTTTACAGCTTTTTTTTAGCTATTGGGTCATTGGTTCATTAATAACATTATTTAATTTACATATTAACTTTCGAAAATCGTTTCGTACCTTTAATATTCAAAAGTTATTCTCTTATAGGAACACTTTGTTGTTCATCCGTATGTCTGTCTTTCAAGATCCTTTATTTATAAAATAAACGTATTCTCTGAACCAATTTTTCTAAAAGCACACTGCTGCCCACTGAATAACAAAAACGGAAAGAACAGTATCTGTTTAACTAACCTAAATTTACTGACAACACCTTTCTAGCGGGAGCAAAAATAGCGAAGCGTGGGCGATCTTACCAATATTTTAACAACCTAAAAGGTCTGCTTTAAAAGTAAAAGAAAAGCAAATAAGATTTACGAAGACATCTTTGCCTTTCCTATAAAGATGTTGAGAAGAAAACAAGCAACCGTAAAAAGAGACGCGACTCGAATAAACTTTTACAAAAAATATCTCGGAGTTTTCTGAAATATTTAGAGCATCGTATTTCATAATACAATTAGGGTCCACAGACTGATAATTTCAGTCACATTATAGCAACAATTTCTGCAATACAAGCAATTAATGCAATTATTTAGATTGCTCCCGGTATTTACGGCAGGATTCTCATGAATCGATATTTTAAGTTCTGTTAATACAATTTACATAATTATACAATTTAAAGTAATAATTGGCTAAGTGCAAGTCAAGCTCGTGCATGAAGGGTTCCGTGTGAAAAATTACAATGTACGTATCATGCATGGGGAGCCCGTCTTAAATACGAGTATGTCTATATTATAAGGGATGATTATTACTTTGGTTGCGGCTATTTATAGATGAACTTTGCATAATATACTTAGGTCTAGCATGTCTAGGTCTGGTATATGTGGTTATTTTTCTTTGATTTAAATAATACCAGCGTTATCTCATTATCCATAGTTTTTCGAAAATGTACAAGTAAGTTTCAACATTATTAGAATGCAATGCATACTGCCCGCATCTGGTTCTCAACAACTTTCCAAAAGTATTTGCATGATATGGCTTGACTTTTAAAACTTCTTTTTCCGCTAGTTGGCACTCTGCACCAATGTGGATTTGAATTTTAGCCGAAGATTATGAGAATTGAACGTTGTGCAAGTTTAACTATGTCAACAATGTTTACCGAGCAGAATATCAATATTGTCTCAAATGATTTCCAAGTTATGGTCAACTTTATCAAAAAAAAAAGAAACAGTACTGAGTTTTTGGCTTCATATGTATCTCTTTAAAACCCTCAACACAAAAATGACGCGTCGGCGTGCTATAAGTGCTTTTATGTCTGTCTGTGGCATCTTGCGGACCAATTTTTTTTATTTTAACTGTTATATATTCAAGATCACCACCGCTTTAACATGGCGGATAACTATATTATAAATAAAATAAAAAATATTGGTATCAAATGACAGGAATTGATAAGTACTAGAGAACCGAGAGTACTATGATTTTTTTTTTGTTAATTATAGCCGTCTTCAAAATATCCCAGGGTTTATTTACTAGAGACTATTTTTAACTTGTATTTGGGGACTAACTTGTTACCAGTTTCCTTATTAATTTTCCACTAAACATTTTGTTCCACTTTTTGCCTGAAAAATCTCAATCTGATGCTAAAATAGCAAGAGGTATCATTATCAGCAACTATTACTACTGAAGCTTACTATCTAGAACGGAGTTAGCCGCGAAACTGCTTGGGTTTAATATCAGTCGATGCGGCTTGGCTTTAAAATGTTCATCTCTGGTTTTACATGCGCAGGGGCTTATTTGATAACTCCGGTATTGCTGATAGCCTTTCAGACGCTTAGATCATAATATAGCTTTTCTATTCCAATGCAAGTCCTTTCAATACAGTGAATTGTTAGATCAAGCTAATCTCTAATTCTTCTTTCTCTTTGTGTTTTCACACTACTTGGGATCAACACAGATTATTTTTAGCTTCCACACCACTCTCTCAGCCGTCATCTCTTCATTCACTCTCTTATTATTCAATCTTTTGTCACACAATTCATTAACGTCTTCTCCTAGTCACATCTTATCTATACCTATTACATGCGCGTACCAAGATAATCTTCCGCTCTTCACTTTCTCTGACACAGGTACCAAACTTCCTCTTATCTGACTAATTTCTTACCTCAAGCGAATCTATCTTCTAGTAATAATAAATGCATGAAAACCATGGACTCGAGATAAAAATAATAAAGTAATATTTTTCGTAAAGTGGCCTAAAACAATATAATTTGAGAACTTCACACGTTAACTCGCAACTTTCGGTGATTAGTACTTATATTAACAGAACTAAATCTATGTAAATAGCTCTTGTAAGCAGCTTAAAAACACGCGACGTCAAATAATTGTCACATCATTAGCGAAACTTTGGCCTACGATGCAACATGCTTAGCCTAGAATAATTAGCTGTCAAGGAGGCTGCCGAAACACAATGTTAGGTGTTTGGTGACAGATTTTTCAATAAGAGGGTTGTTGCTAGCCAGGCGAGCAAAAGAAAAAGTCCTACCACTATACTATAGTTTCCTTGCGTTTTTTCTCTTTACTAAGTAAGAGCTTTGGAACCCATGACCTTCGGAACATGAGATGTCCACACGCCCGACTGAGCTGTCATTGCTTCAAATCAAATCACAACGTCTTCAAAATAAGTTTAAAGAAGATGAGAAATTCAAAAAGTATTTCACGAGAAAGTAGTAACACTCCCAATTCTAAGTTAACGAGTAAATAGCGCAAATCGCAAAGTAAATAGCCCGTGACAAAAATCCAGCGCTTTCTCATGGGAAATCAGCGTCGGCGAGTCGCAAGGAATCATTGCAATGTACAGCACAGGTGACAAGATATAAAACTAAATAGAGTGGTAAAGTTCGGAAGAACAAAAGATGTGGACATACAGAAATGTTTAGTGTGTGTTGTAATTATCATAAAAAATGCAAGTAACTAATATCATGCGCCCGAAAATTATAATTACTTGTGGTAGCGTGGGTTGTCAACAAGAGATTCATTTGTTCATTTTCAGTTTAGCACTAAACTATGTTTATTATTTCGGAATTAAATACAATGTATTGATATTTGGTATTTATATGTGAGTTTGAAAGTTGTTCCAGTGTTTAAACAAGTTAAAAACGAACGGTTGGCCCAAGCCAACCGTTCGTTTTCTATACCAATATAGACTTAATGCGTAGAGAGGAGATGCATCTTACTAGGAGAAGTATGGATATGAGTATACGAGGTAGGGAAAGTAGAGGACGACCTAGAAAGACATAGATGAATTGCGTATATCAAGATATGAAAGAAAGGGAAATGGATTAGGAGAAGACGGCTGACAGAATAATGAAGAAAGGGAAGACTTGCTCTACCGATTGCCTTGTGAGAAAAGGTCGAATACGGTACAAACTACTCTTACAAATAAAGTCATTGAAAAACGCTCAGTTGAAGTTAATATAGGCTCAGTTCTACAGTTTGTGACAAATCTCCGGACACAGGTCAAATTAGCTGCTAGAAGCAACAGTACCCACGTCTTCTTAGAATGTTACTGTGCGACTTTCCAGTAGTATTTGATGATTGGATTGAGCTTTGTCGAGACGCTGAGTTTAAGTTGAACTCCATTTACCTTGTGCTAGTTTCCTTTATTAATTTAATTCTGAAAGACTGCGAGTTTTAGTTCAGACATTTTCTTATTTTGCTATCACGCTAATTTGTGTTACTGATTTTATTTTCTAATTATACGAGTGTCTGTATAACCATGGATTGAGTGTTCATATTTAAATATTTATGTATCGCTAGAATAATTTAGATTTTAATATTACAATCATAATCTAAAACATACTACATGGATTATTAAATACGTATACCTACTATCAATTACTTAGCCATTACAACTTAGCATAAGAGACAATTAGATTATAATTAATCTAATTAATCATGCGAGATAGGCCAATTATGAAACCTAGAGTAATTATAGTAATAGTTGGTTACGTATATATTACACGGAATGAATCTTTCTTTCAATATTTAGGACTGACTAACTATGATATTCTATCTTTGACAACCTCGTTGGCACAATGATTGCCATGCCGGACTGCCAATCAGAAGGTTTCAAGTTCGATTCCCGGCCCGGTCAACATCTTTGGACGGAACTAAATTTCTTGACTGTGGGTCTGGGTGGTAAATATGTATCTATATAAAATATGTATGTATATGTAGTAAATCAGTTGTGTTAGCAACCATATTACGAACTAGAAATGGTTCAGTGTGGGGTTAACCAGCCGAGTGTGAAATGTGACCTAATATTTGTTTATTTATTTTATTTTTATTAATTTACGGCTCGCTGACCCCGAAATGGATCCTGGCCTCCGACACTAAGAGACGCCACTCTTCTCTATCCTTTGCTGTCTCCTGCCAGTCTGTGGCATGAAGTGCGCTCAGGTCTTACTGCACTTGGTCCTTTCAGCGATACTTGGGACGACCAACCGGACGTCGGCTAATTGGTCGAATATATAAGACGGGCTCCCCATATACACTACTTTTATAATTTTTCATAAAAGTATACCCTTGCGTGATGCGTGAACTTGACTCGCACTTGACCAATTATTGTTATTAATATTTCTCGTATTATAATTGCACAATGGCAATTATAACAAAATTATATAATTTTAGTAATGTAATATATCCTACTAATATCATAAATGCGAAAGTTTGTGTGTAAGTGTGTATGTTTGTTACATCTTCAGGCTCAAACGGCTAAACCGGTTTTTATGAAATTTGGTGTCAAGGTAGGTTATACTTTGGAATAAGACATGCTACTTTTTATCCCAAATTAACCTATTTAGTTCCGGATTAAAGCGGGTAACATAGCGGAGCGCAACTGGTAATACGAGTATATATATTCCTAAAAGATCTTATATATTTTTTTTGGCTTATTCCCTCGTCCTAAACCATTCCTCATCTCATCTTAGACTGTAGGCAAACGGAGTTTAAATAATATACGAGTTTCCTGGCAGTAAAATGAGAATCCCGTTTCACATGAAATTACTCTAAGATAAATGCAATATTGCTAGTGACATTGATTTATGCGTAAATAACGAATTTCAGTACGACCCTGGTTGCTTTGTTCTAATACAACGTGACGCAAAATTTTGGTGCGCTTCGCTTATCTGACTAATTTCTTACCTCAAGCGAATCTATCTTCTAGTAATAATAAATGCATGAAAACCATGGACTCGAGATAAAAATAATAAAGTAATATTTTTCGTAAAGTGGCCTAAAACAATATAATTTGAGAACTTCACACGTTAACTCGCAACTTTCGGTGATTAGTACTTATATTAACAGAACTAAATCTATGTAAATAGCTCTTGTAAGCAGCTTAAAAACACGCGACGTCAAATAATTGTCACATCATTAGCGAAACTTTGGCCTACGATGCAACATGCTTAGCCTAGAATAATTAGCTGTCAAGGAGGCTGCCGAAACACAATGTTAGGTGTTTGGTGACAGATTTTTCAATAAGAGGGTTGTTGCTAGCCAGGCGAGCAAAAGAAAAAGTCCTACCACTATACTATAGTTTCCTTGCGTTTTTTCTCTTTACTAAGTAAGAGCTTTGGAACCCATGACCTTCGGAACATGAGATGTCCACACGCCCGACTGAGCTGTCATTGCTTCAAATCAAATCACAACGTCTTCAAAATAAGTTTAAAGAAGATGAGAAATTCAAAAAGTATTTCACGAGAAAGTAGTAACACTCCCAATTCTAAGTTAACGAGTAAATAGCGCAAATCGCAAAGTAAATAGCCCGTGACAAAAATCCAGCGCTTTCTCATGGGAAATCAGCGTCGGCGAGTCGCAAGGAATCATTGCAATGTACAGCACAGGTGACAAGATATAAAACTAAATAGAGTGGTAAAGTTCGGAAGAACAAAAGATGTGGACATACAGAAATGTTTAGTGTGTGTTGTAATTATCATAAAAAATGCAAGTAACTAATATCATGCGCCCGAAAATTATAATTACTTGTGGTAGCGTGGGTTGTCAACAAGAGATTCATTTGTTCATTTTCAGTTTAGCACTAAACTATGTTTATTATTTCGGAATTAAATACAATGTATTGATATTTGGTATTTATATGTGAGTTTGAAAGTTGTTCCAGTGTTTAAACAAGTTAAAAACGAACGGTTGGCCCAAGCCAACCGTTCGTTTTCTATACCAATATAGACTTAATGCGTAGAGAGGAGATGCATCTTACTAGGAGAAGTATGGATATGAGTATACGAGGTAGGGAAAGTAGAGGACGACCTAGAAAGACATAGATGAATTGCGTATATCAAGATATGAAAGAAAGGGAAATGGATTAGGAGAAGACGGCTGACAGAATAATGAAGAAAGGGAAGACTTGCTCTACCGATTGCCTTGTGAGAAAAGGTCGAATACGGTACAAACTACTCTTACAAATAAAGTCATTGAAAAACGCTCAGTTGAAGTTAATATAGGCTCAGTTCTACAGTTTGTGACAAATCTCCGGACACAGGTCAAATTAGCTGCTAGAAGCAACAGTACCCACGTCTTCTTAGAATGTTACTGTGCGACTTTCCAGTAGTATTTGATGATTGGATTGAGCTTTGTCGAGACGCTGAGTTTAAGTTGAACTCCATTTACCTTGTGCTAGTTTCCTTTATTAATTTAATTCTGAAAGACTGCGAGTTTTAGTTCAGACATTTTCTTATTTTGCTATCACGCTAATTTGTGTTACTGATTTTATTTTCTAATTATACGAGTGTCTGTATAACCATGGATTGAGTGTTCATATTTAAATATTTATGTATCGCTAGAATAATTTAGATTTTAATATTACAATCATAATCTAAAACATACTACATGGATTATTAAATACGTATACCTACTATCAATTACTTAGCCATTACAACTTAGCATAAGAGACAATTAGATTATAATTAATCTAATTAATCATGCGAGATAGGCCAATTATGAAACCTAGAGTAATTATAGTAATAGTTGGTTACGTATATATTACACGGAATGTGTGGTTTGGTATCTTCTAGGCAAGCGCACTCGGAGTTGCGGTCAAGCGCAAGCTTATCTATCGTTTTAAAAAATCATGTACATTTGGCTGTAATAACTAACAATTAGCTTTATTTTATAATAAGTGTTTATGGGTTAAAACTTACAGTACGTGTGTGTGTGGCTTCTTCAAACACCTTGCAATTTAAACTACATCATCCATTGTATAAATTTTTGTAATGTGTGTATAATAATAATAGTCAATAGCCATAAAAGTCTTAACCGACTACATACCGAGGTATGTACTTTTTGAGTTAATTAAAGTCAAATATTGCAAAATTTAATAATTCAATTCAGTACAAGAGTTTTATCGTGTAAGACTAACAACTGCACTTATGCTTCAGTCACAAATGTGTCTTACAACCAACAGTTAGCTTAATAATTTATTATTTATGTGTTTTTTTTTTATTTTTTCAATAAAGCTTAAATATGCAAAGTAAATGTTATTACCAGGCTAAGCAAATGGCTATACACATATATGTTTATAAATACGTATGAGTATTTACTGTACAAGTTACAAGCATTGGAATTTACGGAAGCAAGATTTCGGAGAAATATTTGTCAGGAAATATTATTTGTGTATTTGAGTGGAACTGACAAATAGAACGTAATGATGCCGCATGGATCGCTTAAGCTACGATTCAATTGAGGGGATGAAATTGTGTTTGTTTTATCAGGTTACTTTTGTTTTTGTTCTAATAAAAATGCTTAACCGAAAGACGTTGAGTATATACTCGTACATACATATTATACTCGTAGATGTGTAACATAACTATTGTTTTAAGCGGAGAAATAATACGCGGATTCAATTTCAACAAACTGTAAATTTATTATTCAAAAAAAGTCGGTAGGTTGAGCATTACCACCGCAAATTATCTACTCAGCGTAAAACTTTGCTAATTCTGTTTTAGAAGAAAAAAAAATGCTATTATTATTATGATTTGATTTTAATTACATTTTTAATTGTTTTTAAATAATCTATGTATAAAAAAAAGTTGTTGTTTGCATTCGCTTGCATTAATTAGGATTTATTACTTAACTTTAGGGTGTTGCTAGTCATATGAACTACCTTAAAAACTAACATGAGATTAATCTGTAAAATAAATTAGCATGTATGAGTGTAAACAGTAAATATACTTTATTTAAATAAATTTAAGTAAGAAATAGCCAAATAGTTGACCAAAAAAATTACTCAGTCAACAACCCTATTGCATAAACTGTCAATAGATTTAAATTTCCACCTTGGCTGGAGTTTCTTTGTTTTCCGCTGATTATTTTCTCGAAGCGCCTCGTCGAAGATAACGAGCTTTCTTCCGAGGTGCCTCCTCATTTCCCAGGAGATTTGTTATTTTTAATTTCACCCTTTTTACTTTATTTTAACCTCTGGGATTAAGGATTATTTTTATGAAATAGAGCGTCGGCTTCATTTCACTTTTGGTTAAAAATTGAGTTTAGCAGCTCGTTACTTTTTACGATCGTCTTAATTTTCAGGAAGTGTTAAGATGTCTGTGTTTTGTTATAGTTTAATATAATATTTTAGAATTCTCTGCTTTAACGCAGATGAAAAAAAAGTGTGTGTATAGGTGCCCGACCACACACTTTAGTGTGTGGAAATGCGGCATAGCAGCTCCCAAACGGCTGAAGCGTATTTTTAATATTTTAATGTAGTAATTTTTTTGTTTGAAAGGTGTGTTACGCAGGTGTATTTTTAAATGGCTATTTCATCATAATTAATCAATCCATCATAAACTCAACGTTGCGTACCATCAAGTGAATTAACATCTTTGTGAATTATGATCAAGCGCAGGCCTATGTCACTCCGCGTGTAGGTGTTAAAAACATACCTACGGGCGGCGGCCACTGCGCAAAGGGCCAATCTATGTGGCTCTTTCAATACCACAGAATAATAACTAGTACTACGTATAACCATGTACAACGTATTATGAACCGTAGCATAGTGAATTAAGGCCCATATTCCTTTGAAAATAAATTGGTAGGTACAAAAATCATCACGTCCTCGACTGGACCGCGAGCTAAATTAAATCATATTGTTTATCAGATTGAGTTCATATTTCTTTGAAAACCATTGCGAAGTGAAGCTTCTGTACGAAGTACAAGTTATTATTCTGTGTCAAGCGCAAGCCCATTTGTTGCAAAAATCTTGTGGAATACTATTATTCCACAAGTTTTAATATAATTATAAATACATACAAGTGTTACAAGTAAGTGTATGTGATGAATTTTATACTCTCTACGAAAATAAAAAAATACATTCAGTCGAACATCCTTTTTGAAGTCAGTTAAAAATACATTAAACAAGAGTCTCATTCTCAAATGTTGTAACAATAAACTCAATATTGTTGTTTTGTATTTGATGCCTTTTAATATTAGTATTTCTATTCAAGCTATGACACCAAAACTCGATCTAGGTCAAGTCTTGAAGTCAGGAATTCCGTTACAATACCGTTGGAGTAATAATGGGATGACACATTTGGGACAAGCCTCAGTGACAAAGAAGCTTAGCGTTGTAGGTAAATAAAAATAATATACCTAATTTTATGTTACTTTAAAATATTTGATAAAAGTCACCTACGTAAATTGAATAGAAAAATGTTTGTATTCGTTAATAACATCAGATAAATCAAGATAAATATCATTATTGATAACAAGACTATTTGCTTTTCTCTTTAAAGCATATTTTGAATAATGTTTAAAATATGTTAAATGTTTAGTTCAATAATAATGCCCACTATTTTTACACGCTTTATATTAGCTTCACCTGTATGTTTGTTTGTTTGTAACCGACTTCTTTGGGCGCGATTTTGACCCACTTTAAACGGCCAGATTTCGTTGAAACTTTAGATTTATTGAGGACCGATGACAATACACTAATTTGGTAAAATTTTTACATTTTTTTGTATTTTTGTTTGTATGTTTGTTTGTAACAGACTTTGGGCGCGATTTTGACCCACTTAAAACGGCCAGATAAGCGTGTTTTTTTAGGTTTTTTTAAACTACTATTATTATTTCAATTATACTGGATGACTCGTAACTAGCGCAAAATTTTAATTTTATACACATTACAGCTCGACATCTAGCCCAATAGGACGTGGAACAACACGAGTCAGTGAGTTAAGGTGGAGCATGCCTTGTCTTGAATATTTTGCTTTAAAAGTGGCTGCCGAATCACCCTGCTTGGTGTTTGGTGACAGATTTTTAACATCAGGATGGTTGCCAGCCATGCACTAGAATTTGGCCTACCACCATTTTATGGTTTCCTTTGGATGTTTTTATTTTCACCGTAAGCTCTAGCTCATTGGCAGGGATCGAACACACGACCTTCGTAACCTAAGGCGGCCGCACGCGCTAATGAGCCATGATCACTTCAAAATAAATTAGATAGGAAAATGTTTGTATTCGTTGATTACATAAGATAAAAAAAATTGCTAACGAAATTAGTGGTTTAGTTTTAAGTTTTTATATTTTTTTTTTAATTGTTTGTTTTGTCTGTATATTAAAAAAATATTGTTAAAGATAACGAAACTATTTGCATTTTTCTCTTTATATTTTGATTTCTCTCTTACTATTTTGATTCAGTGTAAAATACAAAATTAAAGTTTAATTTTTTGAAAAGTAGAATACGGATTTTATATTATTTTATCTTAAGTCTTTTTTTATCCTAAGTGTGTTTCGCCCTCCCTAAAATAAACTACCTGCTACGGACTACACCTACATGGCTTTGTCACGAGGAAGTTTCCTCTTTTGACCTTGCTCTTAAAGGTGTAGTGGAGTCCGTGCTCAATGTTTCCTTAGAGGAGCGGCAGTGGAACCAGGCGAGCATGCCGATCCGCGACGGCGGTCTTGGGATACGTTGGGTACGGGATGTAGGTCTGCCGGCTTTCCTGGCGTCTGCGCATGGGGTTGCAAACATATAGTGTCTCATCCTGTCCAATCCGGGGCGTGGTTACATGCGTTGCCCTCGCCTCACGTGGGCACCTTGCTTGATGATGACTCTTTGCGTGTGGCAGTAGCTTTCCGCCTGGGCTATAAGGTGTGTGAACCCCACATATGCACCTGTGGCACTATGGTGGAGGCTGATGGCCATCACGCTTTGAGTTGTCGTCGGTGAGCAGGAAGGTTTCCGCGACACCATGCCCTGAAAGACATTGTTCGCGACATTGATCTGACGGGAAGAGACCAGATGGGCTGACTCTGGTGCCCTGGAAGAATGGAAAGTGCCTCATTTGGGACGCCACTTGCGTCAGCACTGTAGCTCCCAGTCACTTGAGTCGTACTGTTCTGTGGAGACCCTGGGCTGTTGGAGCAAGGATGCTAGGGCTTTGCTCAAAGGCTTAACAAAACGACCGGTGACTCCCGCTCCGGATCTTTCCTGGTGCAAAGAATAGCGATTGCCTATCAGCGCGGGAACGCTGCAAGTCTGATGGGCACCTTTGCACCGGGAACTATCAGGGGCGCGTTATTTAACTAGATTTAAGTTATTTATATTTGACATTATATTGTAATCTGACAATACTACTTATCTTAAGTCTAAACTAGTAGAAATCTTGTCCACGGAACAAGTTTTTAAGCCCAAGACTTTGGATTGCCGTCAATGATAACTACATATGTTTTCTACCATAGATTTTCATAACAGATTCCATTCGTATTACCAGTAATTGAACATGAAATAGAGCCGCCTTGATAGCAATTTCATATTCTAACCAATTAGTCGTAAATCGTAATATCTTCAGACGGATATCATGTATGATATTAGCTTCCACTACGAGTACATAATATGTTCTATGCTGAGATATTAAGGTGATTTAGGCTCATATATTGAATTTGGAATTCACATAATCATGGGATCAAAATTAATTTAATATAATAAATGTAAATAATTTTGAGTGTCTGTGTGTGTTTGTGACCGCTCGCCGCTCAAGTGGCTAAACCTATATGACTGAAATGTGCTGTGAAGGTAGCTCATACCTTAGTTTCACAAAGGAGTAATGACATTAGCTAGTTTTTTAATATTTTATGCGGTATAATATTTTAGCCTTTATGCGGCCGAAACTTGGACTTTACGAGAAGTGGAGAGGCAGAAAATAGACGCTCTGGAGATGTGGTGCTGGAGAACGGTGCTTGGAGTTTCGTGGACTGAGTTTCGCACGAACGTCTCAATACTTCAAGAACTCAGTATCAAGCAGCGACTGTTTTCTGCAGTGCAGTCACGTATCCTCACTTTTTTTTGACACATTTCTCGTCGAAATAATAAGTCCATTGAGCGCCTTGTCGTACAAGGGAAAGTAGAAGGCACCAGACCGCGCGCAAGGTCACCCACGAGGTGGACTGACCAAATCAAGGCAGCAGTTGGAGGCTCCTTGAATGACTGTAGCCGGATAATGTCATCCGGCTACAGTCATTCAAGGAGCTGGATGTCCGGCAGGAAGAGATGGCGAGATCTCGTGAGACAAATTATGTCCGCCCCCTCTAGTGACCCTCCATGATGATCACGACCGCTCTGTCAAGAGCGTCACGAAAAAGAAGAAGAATAATCACGTATTCTTACTTAACGACAGACAAAGAGTAGTTTATAAAGAAGGAAGATTCCTTCTTAATAAATTACTCTTTATATATATCACTTTTTAATTCTATAAAATTGTATTAACCAGTCCAATAAGAGCCGCATCACTAGGCAGTCGATACCAACATTATGCGAATAGTTCGCAATTAAATCCGGGTTCCGGGCATCCGTTGTTACTCCCTGATTTATGGAAGACCGCTGTTAGTGTCGCAGTTACTCCTAAAATGGTAGCCTAATGTCCCGATACGAGATACTGGTCTGACTATAAACCATAATCAAGCAGACGTTATTCGCGTTGCCGCTGAAGTAAAATTTTATATGAGCATTATTAAACAATAATAGCTCCAGAGAATGGGGTCTTCTGTCGTTGAACTCTTGCAAATACGTACTAGCGTTAAAAGAAGTTTGTAATAAATAATATCTAAAGGGAATATTAGGATATTACAAATCACTTGATAGTGAGACATAATAATGTTAAGTACAACTTTGAATAGAATAGACAAAGTATCCTTTTGTTGCTTAACTAATACACATCCCAAATAACCAGCCTATTAGGACCAAAAATAACAATTTGTAAACATTAAGTAGCTGAAAGCTCCATTTTCAATTCGCTTCCCTGTAAACTGCGTAAACTTTCGTAACATTTCTCATCTGCGCTAAAAAGGTTTAATGTGACCTAAACCTTCGCCCTACCACATCCAAAGAGAGTAATGTTACTCTTTGATCAAAACATTGAGCGAAATTCTCATTTGCTTGAAACATTTGGCAGTCGACAAAAAGTTCGTGCGTCGTAATGAACATACTTGCTCACCGAAAGGGTTAAAACTTGGAAAGTCGCAACTTTGCCACCAAGAAATTTGTAATTCATTGCTAATATTGAGCCGATTTTACTGAAATGAAATGTCTGAGTATTGGGAAAAGTTTTTTGCCGCTAATAAAAACGTATGACAGTCTCAAGTCGAGTAATAGGACTTTCTACTTTCGGTAAGCCTTGAAATCACTTATGCCGCGAGAAATCAGACTTCGTTATGAATGCGTGACACTTTTTCTTTTGTGATTTTTACAAAGTCAAGATTAAGCTTGTAAAATTAACGATATTACGTAGAAAGGTTTTGCAGTTTTGGTTATTATTAATTTTATCACTAACTGGCTTACAGAAGAGGAGCTCAGAAGTGGTCTTAGTTACGGAAAACGTTTCCATTTTACCGTATAGAAACGGCCAAAGTTCAAATAAATAATTTTAATATAACATAGTAGAAACTTAATTTTGTACATTGTGTAGTTAGCAAATAGTGTATTTAGCAATTAGTGTTAATTAGAAGTGGTCTTAGTTACGGAAAACGTCTCCATTTTACCGTATAGAAACGGCCAAAGTTCGAATAAATAATTTTAATATAACATGGTAGAAACTTAATTTTGTACATTGTGTAGTTATTAAGAAAAAATTGAATTAATTAGTTTAATTATTTTGTAGGAAGGTAAAGTATACTTACAGTATTAATTTTATCACTAGCTCTTTTTACATAATATCTTATTCAACAACAAATTACGATTTTGAATGATTTGATATTTATAAACTGTATATATAATATTGCTTATAACTTATCGCGTCCTTAAAACCGGCCCTTAAAACCACATCAGAACAAGTCAGATTCTATGCAAAGAGCGATTTGATCCTCTTTATGATGTGACACAACTCGGGTTTTTCTTTCATGTAAAGTGAAGATGAAACAACATTTTGATCTAATCCTTTTAAAGTACGATAAAGCGTTGTCCCCAGATTATCATAATGGACGATGTAAAGGGGTCAAATATGCTATCATTTGATGTGTATTAAGGTAGAGAGATATATTTTCTGAAGACACGGGTTGACTATTGTGCTATTGGGGTAAACATATTTCAAAGACTTTGTGAGAGCTTTGATTTTTAACCTTTGTGACTTTTTGTTACAGCAAAATAGGTTTTTTTATTTTCTAGTTCAGGTTTTTTTTGTAGTTGCTAAGTGATTGAAATCTTGTGTTAAAATATTGCGACTCATCACAAAGCTAATAACACAAATTTTATCAATATTTATTAAAAATGTATCAGTTTATGAAAAGGTAAGGTAAGCTAGGCTTAGACCAATTTTCACATCTACCACAGGCAAAAAACTAATTAATAAGTAGAATATATAAATCACGGAATAAAAATATGTTTAAGCTATTCATTGTTTTTTTTTATTATATCCATCTGTTTAGCCACATCCTTAGATTCACTCTGCTCTTAATTTTAATGCACAGGTTAAAAACTTTGGCAATCTTCTTAAATTACGTTTAGTAATTCTAGTGGCTAGTAAATCTTCAGACGTAATTCGGTACGGTTTGGTCTCTTTAAAATAGGTACTAAATTCGTATAACGCGTAAACTTTTAGCCTTTTTAGGCCAACAAGTAGCACTTAGGGGTTGCTAGAAGATAGCAAAAGAAAATTTAATTTCAACAAGTTTGTGAAGCTTCTGGAAGCGTCTATCTAAAAGATCGTTTAAGCAGTTTAAGCAACTAAATAAAAGACCTTACTCTAAAGAAATATCAGTTTCTTTTGATGACGTCGTAAATTATGCTCTTCAGTTATTAGTCCAAGTTAACTTTGTTATATTTTTTTACTAAGTAGGTTGTACAACAGTTTTGATAGAAAAATAGAAACCTGACCTAAAACATTCAATTACCGTATATTACGCAAAAAAATCGAGTAATGTGAAACTTGGTTCTACAAGACTAGATACAAATTGAATAGATAATTACAACTTAAATGTTGTTTACGGCTTGTAGTTCAGTTTGAAACTACGACGACGATTAATCAAAATGATTGAAACTTAAAATGTTACTCCTTGATAACTGTTTGAGCCATTAATCACAATATTTATCAAAAAATATCAATCATTTAAAAAATATTGCGCAAAATCTAAATCCAGCTGAAGGTTTAATTACTTACTTTTACGAATACAGGTGATCCATTACTATTTCGAATCCAACCTGGCTCGAACGTTTTACGATTTGTTTGACGCGAATGAATATTGACGTGAATTATTGCCGCTCGTATTTTTGCGTCAGATAGACGGCATTGCCATTTTTATGACGAGTCTCACACATGCTTGGTAAAGTACAGTAGTGAAACATGGTAATGAGCTCTATTCTTGTAGATACAATACGGTAAGAACATGGACTTAATTAAAAATTTAGAAAAACCGCGAGTAATCTTTGGCGACAGATTTTTCAACTTGAAGGTTGTTGTTAGCCAGGTGAGTACTAGGAGATAGATCCCCGTTGGGCGGGGAGAGCAGCGGCAATGCGCGAAGCGGTCCTGCATCCTTGCCCCCGTCGTGAGATGGGACACCGTGAGGTTTTAGTCGATAGTGACGGCCCTTCTGGCCGTCGAGTCCGACATACCCCGCTCGCCTCCCCCAGGCTTGCAGCGGGGGATGCGTAAATTGCATTTCCTCACGAAAAAAAAAAGGAGATAGATCCCTTACCATAATGCCATGGTTTCCTTACCATTCTTTCAATGAAAGATCGAGTCCATAGGCGAGGTTCGAACCCACAATCTTCAGGAAATGAGGCGGCCGCAAGCCCAATTGAGCTGTTTTCGCTCCTATTTTTTTATATTCTCTTAGTACTTGTAACAGGCTCTTATTATCCTCGGATCAAAACTGGTAGTTTCAAAGACACGAGTAAATGCCTTTTTGATACAAACACAAAAAACACTTTATCACTCCAAACGCTTTAAACTCTCCAACTCCAAACTTGTAAGAAAGAAAGAAACATTTATGGGTGCCAGTCTCCATTCCGAACGTGGTTTAATTTTTTTTACACTCCTTTGTATTTATTATTGTTTGAACTAATTATAGTTTCAAGAAGGTATCACAAATTGCTTCATTGCTTTCTTTTTTTATAATAATAATTCATAAATAAAGGTAATCCTTAGTTCTATATTCTGAAAAGCTGATGAAAATAATATTGTCTAATATTACTCCGGAATTATGATTAGGGCATTTTACGAAACTACGAGAATATATTGTCTGCGTAGAACTCTGTAGCGGCACACAGATTTTCTGAAAAATGGCCTCTAAATCAAAGCAGATATTCGTACACGAAGTTACACCCACATCAACGTCAAAGCAAATAAATTGAGCTAGAATATGCTGAGTCACAGGTTAATTTGCGATAAAGTCTGATTAATTTGTATCTTCTAATAGATTAATTTGTCTAGATTCAACTACAATGTTTACTTTCATACCTACTTTAAAGACATTAAAATAAAGCATATGATTTTAAGAAACCCAAAAATTTTCCAATATTTTACTTTCTTCTACGTAAACTAAAATTAAACTTAGTTACTTACTATGGTCAGTTTATACCTTAGGCATTCTACTTATTTTGTTCTGTGGGTAATTTGTTTTAAATGACTAATTTGCTCAGGTTTTTTTTTTCCAAGGTCTAACCTACCTTCGTAGTAAATCTCATAAACTCGGGTTAAAACCCAGACATACAGCCAACAAATTTAGTTTAGCACAAAGATGTTAGCCGTGCCGGGAATCGAACTCGAAACCTTCTTATCAGAAGGTTTCGAGTTCGAGGTGTAATGGTTACCATGCCGGGCTGCCGATTGGCAGTCCGAAATGGTAACCATCAACCAACGAGGTCGTCAAAAGTAGTCTATTTGTTAATCCAAGGTCTAACCTACCTTCGTACTAAATTTGGTCAAAATCTGTATAGCCGTCTGAACGAAGAAGAAGAAGAAGATGAAGAAGTTAAAAATAGAGGCCGGCGGAAAGTAGAGGATTTTGATCACGAGAAGCGTTGACCAAGCGCCTCAATTTTTTGGTTTTACTTTCGTTTATCTCAGGACAACACTTTTCATTACAATGAAAATACAATTTATTTACTATACCAATTACGCTGTGATGTGTATTTTATATACAACTTGTAAGTAGTAAATTTTCGGAGACAGAAATAATTCCGAGATTATGACTATCGTATTCATTTCACTAGCAATTGAGATCAATAAAAATCTTTTATTCCTAAAAGATGCTACCAATAACAGCTACTAGAAATTCAATATAGTACAACGGCGAGCGCAAACCATAAATATTCAAATCAGGATAGTAAACTATACTGCGGTAAACACCATAAACACGATATTACTGGATAAAATCTGCGATAAAAGATTGTAATATTATTTTTATTTTCCTCTCAGTACGATGCTACGATATGACAAAAGGAAAACTAAACTCCATGATATGAGATGCGGGATTTTTCGATAATTCTGATATTATCATCATACTACTATGCGCATAGTCTTTAGTTATCATCATAATCAGCCTACATTTCCACTAATGGGTTTATAGGCCTCCTCTACAACACGACACCCGTACAATACCCGTATACCGTATTTGACGACGTCGTTGGCGTTATGGTTACCATGCTAGACTGCCATTGAGAAGGTTCCGGGTTCGATTCCCGGCACAGCTAACATCTTTGTGCTAAATTAAATTTGCTGGCTGTGCAAAAAACAAGTATTATCTATTTAAAATTAAACAACACCTAAAAACTGCATCAAAATTGCGCTAGTAGTTCTGGAAATAAGTGGCAACATTAGTTTGCTTGAACTCACACAAACATCCATTCACCCCAAACGCATTCAACAATCTCTCTTATTATTATTATTTATTTATTTTCAGCCTTGTGTCCCGCTGCTGGGAAAAAGCCTCTCTTAACTCCTTCTAGACAGCCCAGTCTTCAGCTTTGGTGGCCCAGTTTGTGTCATGTTCGTCTAGGTCATGGCCACCTTTGTCTGGGTCGACCCCGAGGTCGTTTCGCGTTCGGTACCCAAGTAGTACAGACCTTCGCCCAGCGGTCACCTAACATTCGGCAGATATGTCCCGCCCAATCCCATTTCAGCTGTGCAGAGTTTTGGGTTACGTCGGCAATTTTTGTTTTGGAGCGCAGAATGGTGTAACAAACCCTGTCTGTCAATTTGACAGCCAGGATACTGCGCTCCATTGCCCTTTGGCAAACCCCAAGGGCGGTTCGTTGATTCAACGATCTCTTATATTGTTAATTTAGAACAACAATATTTGCTTAGCTACTAAAGCCGGACCACCAGCCCGATGGTCAGAAACAACGTTACAGCTAGATGGAAAGAGCTGGTGGAAACTGGCTGTACGGTCTGACTATTTTTTTTGGACTCATTTCACACACGGCTGGTTAACCCCATACTGAACCATTTCTAGTTTGTGTTATGGTTGCTAACACAATTATTATACATAAATTGTAAGCAAATATTGTTGTTCTAAATTAACAATATAAGAGATCGTTGAATCAACGAACCGCCCTTGGGGTTTGCCAAAGGGCAATGGAGCGCAGTATCCTGGCTGTCAAATTGACAGACAGGGTTTGTTACACCATTCTGCGCTCCAAAACAAAAATTGCCGACGTAACCCAAAACTCTGCACAGCTGAAATGGGATTGGGCGGGACATATCTGCCGAATGTTAGGTGACCGCTGGGCGAAGGTCTGTACTACTTGGGTACCGAACGCGAAACGACCTCGGGGTCGACCCAGACAAAGGTGGCCATGACCTAGACGAACATGACACAAACTGGGCCACCAAAGCTGAAGACTGGGCTGTCTAGAAGGAGTTAAGAGAGGCTTTTTCCCAGCAGCGGGACACAAGGCTGAAAATAAATAAATAATAATAATAAGAGAGATTGTTGAATGCGTTTGGGATGAAAGCATGTTTGTCTGAGTTCAAGCAATAGTTTGCTTGAACTCAGACAAACATGAAAATTGATGATTAAAAAATATAAATTGCCATTTATCTCCATAACTACTAGTGCAAGTTTGATGCAGTTTTTAGAAATTGTGGTTGGTTTAAATTCAACTGGTTTATGTTTAGAAATATAATATGTTACGAGTAAAGTAACAAATCACCAGGGACCCTGCATCATTTTATTTGTACATACCAATGTTGTTATTTATCTCCAACAATAGCAACCCATATTTAATGCAGGTTTTTTATGAGTTTTTATTTTTATTTATGTTGTGATGATAAATTTATCCGTATAAATTCAAAATGTGTCACTATTTCTAGTTTTTTTTTTCTTTCAGTACTTGCTTATACGAGATAAAGACGTAACAATACTACATGAGAACACAAAACCCATAAATACGTTAGAGAATCAAGAAAACAAAAGTCCATACTTACAAACATAATATGTGACACATTATATTCCTCATTTACTTTATCTATTCTATCTATTCTTGGAAGCTGCCTATCTATTAAGAATCTTCTTATGACGATAACTTATCGAATTGCCACAATTCGAGAAAATAAAGTATGTTACATAAATGGTCAATGAATCAAATAATAAAGTAGTTTCTTTTTCATTAGATTAAGAAAGTGATAAAATAATGTAAGGAATAACAACACAGCTTTCAACTTATGTGTATGCATAGAACTTCTTAGAAGAAGGCAAAAGAAAGCAGCTAGACAAACCATTTAATTTTATTTAAATAAATGTAAAAATGTATCTTACTAATATTTAAATAAAATTTGTGTGTAAGTGTGTATGTTTGTTACTTCTTCACGCTCAAATGGCTGAACCGATTTTACTGGAATTTGGTATGAAAATAGGTTATATTTGGAATTAACATATAGGCTACTTTTCCCGAAAACAATTGTGGTACCCGTGACATACGCAAAAACTTCAAAATTTATGTTATTCCTTCACGCTGTAACGGCTGGACCAATTTCGATGAGATTTGCTATGAAGATAGGTTAGACCTTGAATTAATACATAGACTACTTTTTCCAGATTCACGCAGGTAACACCGCGGAGCGCAGGTAGTATGTTCTCTATTTCTTTAATTTTCACTTCGATAATTCAGGTTTTTAAATACAACAGTTAGCATTTTGTTCCCCCTTGTTTGCACCTCATAACAAAACCAAACATCGACAACAAAACCACTCAAAGTTTTCAGCAAGATTTCATCACAGATCCAACATAATCGTCTGCGAACTTTGTTTCGTATATTCTCACCGCAGTATAACATCACAAGACAATTAAACCAAGTAAATAAGGTGCGCAACAATTCCTAAAGAAATCACTTGGTGAGAACATTTTACTGAAGAGTGCTTAAAAGTTTGCAGGCCCTTCGTCGTTGTCGCTTGGAGCCATTCCCCCTTGTTTCCCGTATTGCGGGCGAGGCGTTAACCACCTCGGAGATTTATGGAAGTAGCTTGTCTTTTTGGGGCACTTTGGGGCAAAGGCGCTTTGGACACAATGGCCAGTAAGAGCAAATTTTATTTTATTTACGACTAACGAAGTAACGGACGGAGAAAATTTAGGAAAATTTTCGGGTATTCTATAGGTTGATTTATATGACTACGCTTATTGTTTTATAAGATTGAGCGAAACCAAACTTTAATGATTATATAGGCATGAAATTAAGCTATAATTTTATAAATATACCAATATTAATTAATTTATTTATTTATACCTTTATTTCAGGTAACTATGGCCCATTACATAGAATACATAGCATTGAAATAATAATTATAAATAAACTTATACATATCAATCACCTACAAACTAGACTTATTAACTATTACGCACGAAGAGGCGGCGTCGTGTTTCACTGGCTGGTACCGCGCAGCTGGCCACAAAAACGCCGGTAGACGACACTTTTCGGCCAGAACTCATGCTTGAGGAATCTATCGACACAATGCATCGGTACCCGCACCACAAAAGACTTAATTTGTCAATAAGTACGATGTCAACGTCACAGGATATCAACTAAAGATATTACGGTCATATTAGGACCAAGCAAAGAAAGCCGTGCATTTACCAATTTTATTGCAATTTTATGAGTTGAACCGGGGCCGAGGGTTGAAGATAAGGAAGGAAACCAAACCTTACGTGTGCTTAACCAAAATTGGGCGTTTAATATGCAGGGTCGTTACTGTTTACACAACATGACAAAGGAGAGTTATTATCTATGTTCACAGTCGCCGTAACTTTGTTTTCTCATTTTTAAGATCCCCATTTAATTTTTGGGGCTAAAAAGTTCAAGAAGAAGTTCTTTTGAGAGTAAATAAAGGCTATTAAGAGAGCCGGAGAAACACCCGCTGGTTATGAAGCAAGGTTTCTGCTCAAACGATTCAAAAGGCAATTTATAATAACGTTCGATATATATGTAGTTTCTCATAGTCATAGTCAGTCTCAGTTGAACCCTAGAGTTCTGATACACAGTGTTTTACACAGAATAATACCAAACCGCCTACTACCGAAACGAGATAGTAAACTCAAGTGAAATGAACAACTTTTACTCAGTGATTGATCAATTATCAAATCACGAAACAATCAGCTTGGTTTCCTTCAATTTACCTTGAATTGGCGTAACTTTTAGTGTTCCATGCCCAAAGAGTGCCTACAAAGCCCTATTACATAGACTTTGTTGACCGTCAATTTGTTTGTCATCAGGCTGTATCTCATAAAATGATATTGCTAGAGAATTTAACATATTATGTGTTTTTTATCGTTATAACAGAAACTAGAATTAGAATTACAATCATATAAATATCTAAAGAAGCTCCCTTGGGCAATTATATCAAATGCTTTGCTTTGCTAATAAGAAATATAATTATCTGATATCATATTATCTAAGAATTCATTTAGTAACTACGAGTATTTGATATGTATGAGGCTTGAAGGGTGGGGACGTGCCTCACGTAATATTGACAAACTCAGTCGATATAGATCGATTAGGCTAATTGAAAAAAAAAAAACTTTTCTAATAATAATTGCAATAGCTTACGACTTTGAAACTATTTCAAAACTCAGTGGTTGGTAGATCAAAATTCGTATCTCATATTATAACAATTTTCTTAAACTGACAAGCTTTTGACACCTTAACAACCTACCTATATTTTCCATACTTAAGAACATCGCTTTAATAGAAATTGACATATTAAACTAATGTCAGTTAAATTTGTAAATAATTCGAAAATAATTTAACTGGAAGTATTTCTTACTATTTCAGCTTCGATCGAAGCTGAAATACGACTTCCAGTAAAATAATAATTCTAAAATACATATTTAACTGGAAGTAGTTTCTTACTATTTCAGCTTCAATCGCTAAAATACGACCTTCAGTTAAATATTTATTTTAGAAAATATACAAGTATAAAAATATATACATACTAGCTGTTGCTCCACCCGTGTGTGTTGATCATTTTAAGAGGAATAATTCTTTTGTACATATTTTGAACCGTTTTCGCAACGCACGCAACGGAAGCCCTCATGGATGAATAATTTTCCCCGTTTTTCTTTCACCTTTTCCTTTATTTCTTCTCTCCTAATAGTTGCAGCGTGATGTTATATAGCCTAAAGCCTTCCACGATAAATGGTCTATTCAACACAAAAATATTTTTTCAATTCACACCAGTGCTTAACAGATTAGCGCGTTCAAACAAACAAACTCTTACGCTTTATAATATTCGTATAGATTTGATCCAAGTATTCCTTTAAAAACGATCATATTGAATGTCTAACGGGAGCTAATTCCCGCTCCGCATACCGTAACTAAATTCCGTATCCGGAAGTATGCTCCAATTAATATCAGTTTAACAAATAAGTTATTAGCCAATATCTATAAATAATGTATAGCAACCAATAGTTTAGTGCTATGTAGAATTAATTTAAACTTGGGACGCCGCTGCATACTAATTAGAGCGATAGAGTTAGCAAAATGAGCGATAAGAACTTTGACATAGATTACATGTAATTTAGAAGTTAATTTTGGAGAATAATTCAAAACCTGAGCGATCTTCAGTGAATTAAAGATTGGTGTAATATTTGTGTTCATAATTTTTTTTTTCTCTACAGTATCCTTTTTTGTATAAAATAGGTAGACAAGTTATGCCGTTGAATTGCCGGGGCTTAAGACATAAATTACGTGATTAATATTTTTTCTTTGCCCGTAACCAAGCGATAATCTTATAGGAGTTGTTATCTTTTTTCACTTGGCTTGAATATTATATTAATTTTTTTATCAAACTTCGATTACTTCTGCTCATTATAAAGTTACTAAGTTGCTTCAAGATAGGCCTATGAAACAAACCTCAACAACAGATTCTACAACTATATAAAAAATAAATAGACATTTAAGAATGTGTATAATATATATTTACTAGCTGACCCGGCAAACGTTGTTTTGCCCTAATAATTATTTCTAAATATACAGTAGCCTATTCTCAGACCTACTGAATACGCATATAAAATTTGGAAAAAATCGGTCTAGCCGTTTCGGAGGAGTTCGGTAACAAACACTGTGACACGAAAATTTTATATATAAGATAATTTGTTGCCATACGTTATTAGTGTGTAGATTATATAGACACATTATTTTTGCTTTAACTTAACCCCGCGATGTTAATCGTGTTAATTTGGGACAAAAAGTAGCTAATGTACGAGGGTGAATCAAAAAATTCTTGGAATCAATATTAAAAAATGCAAAGATTTAAATAATAATATTTTATTTTTCTACATAATCTCCCTGCAATGCAATGCATTTAGAATAACGCGTTTCTAACTTCCTTATTCCTTGTGAAAAAAAATATTTTCTTGACTCTCTTAAAAAGTCCTCTACGACAGTTATAACCGCGTCATTATCGTGAAATTTTGTTCCACGAATTTCCTCTTTTAAATTTGGAAATATTGGGGCTAAGTCCGGAGAATATGGTGGGTGGTCAAGGAGATTGAAGCCAGCACAGCGGATTGCGTTGAGCGCAACTTCCGATCGATGAGCAAGAGCGTTATCTTGAAGGAACAACACGCCCAACGACAGTTTTCCACGACGTTTTTCTTTAATCGCTTCACGCACTTTCGGGATTAAATTTGCATAATAGGGTCCAGTAATCGTCTGGCGTTTTGGTATGTAATCAATAAAAAGGATTCCTTCACTATCCCAGAACACAGAGGCCATAACTTTGCCAGCGGTAGGAGCAACTCGAAATTTCTTAATGGATGGAGAGGATGGTCGTTTCCAAGTCATGCTTTGTTTTTAAGTTTCAGGATTAAAATGGATTGGACCCACGTTTCATCCATGGTGACAAGACGACGGAAAAAATTATCCGAATCACGCTGGAACATTTCGAGATTACGCTTGGAAATTTCCAAATGTCGCTTTTTGTTTTCGTCGGTTAACATTCGTGGCACCCATCTTGCAGACACTTTTTTGAACCCCAGTGAATCAATTAAAATTGGTTGAACGCTACCAAAAGATATCTTTAGGATCTCAGCTATATGTTTTATAGTCATTCTTCTGTCTTCCAAAACCAGATTCTCAATCTTTTTGACATTTTCTTCTGTAACGGAGGTTGAAGGCCGCCCAGAACGCGGGTCATCTTTACAGCTTGATCTACCTCTTTTAAATTCAGCCACCCAGTACGCAACCGTAGAATAGGGTACAGCATCACCCCCTAATGTCTGCTGAATGTCCAAAAAAATTTCTTTCGTAGACATTTTTTTCAAACTGAGATATTTTATCACCGCATGTAACTCACTTTTATCCATAATTTTAACTTTTTAGCAACTCGTTGCACAAAAAAAATTATTACATGCGAACGAACTGACAAAAACAAGTGACAGTCTGCATAGATATAGTGTGATATACACTCTTTAATTTGAATATCGAACTTGATCCAAAAAGGTTTCATATATATGCGCTTCTAAGAACTTTTTGATTCACCCTCGTATTATTCCAGGGTATTATATAAGCTACCTAAATATCAAGTTTCATCTGAATCAGTCCTCTCCGTTGGTCTTGAACGAGTACAAAGGTACTTACTATACACAAACTTTCGCCAACATAATATTAGTAAAATATTTCAAACCCATCATAAAAATACAAAGAATATATCCTAATCTTATTACCCGTCATCCAACCACCGCAGCACTAAAAGGATCCATATACATAATCCTTACCTTCTGCGGAGTTTGTGCGGGTGGATATAAAATACCGCACCTACATCCGTTGAAAAATAGCTGGCATCAATTCGCCGCTCCTTATGCGGGCATCGCTTTACAAGTCAAGCAATTTTGGCTATGTTTCATCATGGTCACAGATAATATACATTTAAATGGATGTCGATAAGTAAATACATAACGAAGCGCATTGATCAAAGAATATATTAATGACAATGTTTTACAATCTTAATATTATTAGTCTCAGTTTTAATGAAACAAAAGAGTATTTTTGCTGAATTACAATTTTTAGATTTCAGTGACAACTCACACAACTGAAAAAAAATATCTCACACACGTTCATAGAAATTTACGCATTCAGGACTTTTTGTTTTAAAAAGTGATTAATCATACTTTTTTTATGTCGCAATCGTTCATTTTATTTTTCTAGATAAGTTTTATGGCCATCGTTTAAATGTTAATTATTATTAACGCTAAATTTAATAAAAATTCTAAATTTAAATTATAGACAAGTTCTAAACAATCTTTCCTTTCCATCAGGTTTTATCCGGGGTGACCTACTAAATTTGTTTAATTTTTTTTTTTCTTTTATGATATTAATCTAAATTTTATGGTAATTCGTAATTTTAATTGCGGATGTACGGATTAAATATATCTTTAATAACATAAACGAAATAGGTACATGTTTTTTTTTAACCATTAGTGCTGAACTAGTTATCAAACTGTGATTCAGCAGCGATGGCTTCTCCCACAGAATATGCACAAGTCTGGGTACTCATGTTGGTACAGCTACTTAAGAGAATACACCAAGGGCTAGAGAAATGAAAAATAGGTATTTGTAAAATCTATTGCTGTCGCGCGGTGCCCGACCAAGCAGCTATCAATGTGTGAGTGTGACTGTCAATGTTTGCGTGGCAAACCGCGCTGCGCCGCCGCCGCCCCGCCCCACCGTCCACGCTCCCAGATTGCTTGCAGATGCAGTCGGCAAGTTGATTTCGGCGTTTGCGGAACATTTGTTCGTGTTATTATTATATTACCTACCTGCACTTTATTTGACTCAGGCTTGTTTACTGGACTTGCTTGTTTCTTTACTTGACTGTTTTGACTCGGCTTGTGTATTGAATTTTGAGAGATCGAACGCATTTTTGGCAGCAAGTCCTGATGGTCTTGTTGAAGAAGATTCGGTAGTGGAAGTTAAATGTCCTTACAAAATTGTTGATTTAACACCTAAAGAAGGAATAGAACAAAAGAAAATAGACTTCTGCGTATTTAAAAATGACACCCTACAATTAAAGAGGAATCATAATTACTACTTTCAAGTGCAGGGGCAACTACACATAACCGGTCGAAATTTCTGTTATTTTATTTTGTGGAGCCCTAAAGGCTTACTTTACGAAAAAATTAAGAGAGACGATGTATTTTGGCAGAAAATGTAACATATATTAGAAACCTTTTACTTCGAGTGCCTATTACCAGAAATAATCGACGGTCGTATACCACGACATTTAGCAGTAAGAGAGAGAAAAGGATTGGCCACGGAATAGTGACGTAATAATTTATCTACAAAATTATGAATATTAGTGTGATTTTAACATTTTAATAAAGAAACTGTCGAGAAAATGGTTATTACTTTTGTTTATTAGTTTATTACCTTTCAACAATCGAACCTGACAATCAGCTAAATACACTTCTCGCAAAATATTCAACTAAAAATATCGATATCGATAAACAACACTAGGTTATCGATAAAATGATCGACTACATGCACGTCACAAGTGTATACGTATTAGTCCGCGTCTCCCGAACTTCAAGCCTCCCCCCGCAGAGCGCGATAGAGACAACTGCAGATTGGACTGAAAATACCTATGTAAAGAACAGAAAATCAACGATTCGTTGTCCCCTGATTTCTTCTCCAAAACTTAACCGATTTTTAAATAGTTTTCATTCAAAATTAAAGAAAGGCTTGAGCTGTGTTTCTATGTTTTATTTTTTTTATATAATGTAGCCAATTTTTTTTTCTGGATGTTTGAACACAGCGGAAAATCTGGCCATTTTTTTAGGTTTTTGAACGTTCATATCTCTTATAATAATTTATTTATAAAAAAAAGGAAAACATAGGGACATCATAATAGTGGCCATAGATATTCAGGAAAAAAAGTATAACTCTACCGGCATTATCCAGGGAGGAAACAGGGGACAGCGTTTGTATGGAAAAACGGCTCTAGTGATTCCTCTTAACTAATATAGAGTTATTTTTTATAAATTATAAACAATTATTGGAACGAAGTTCCTTATCGCGCGTTATGAAAGGAGGCTAGACGGAAAAAAATCTTACGAAAAGCTGTCACGACACTTTTTGCACGGTATGGCAACGTCACATTTCCAAAATGTTTTCGGAAATCAAATACGGATATCAATGAAAGTATTCACTAATTGACAACAGCGTAAGTTTTTTGTTTTGCATGCAGCAGTTATAAAGTAAAATACTGTTTTTATATGATATCATAATAATAAGTATTTATCTATGAATAAATACAAATAAATACAATAAAATTTTAACAAAAAGTTTAATTGAAATAAATACATTCACTCCCACCACAGCACATTTTATTTCCGCAACTGAAACACTTAAAACTTTTAGTTGTTCCAAACAGAACGTGTTAATACTTTTTTTTCTTTAAAAACCACTCGGATTCTTTGCAACACAAAATGGCTAATTTTAAATGTTTTTGGTGCAGACATCTTATAAACTTTCCTTACCCACCGCCGACCGTAAATGATAAATTTCTTGAAGTGATAAAATAATTACAAAGCTCAGTATTTAAAGCTTGTTTCTTTCGCTAAAGAATGTAGTTGACTTCTATTAGATGTTTTGGCAGAGTTCCAAATGTAAGAAAGAGGGGTTTTTCTTTGTTTTCTGATGGTTTTTGTCAATATTGTCTGGGCCAAGAGGTTCTAGGTCTATTAAGTCGAAGAAAGATTTTCATTTCTATAACAAGTCTGTCACTAGACTATAGATGTCTACATAATTTGGAATTACTTGTGTTTTATTTTTCTGCGTTACGCAATTTTATTTTCTAACTCTTAAAAAATAACCGGCTTAGTACCAGAGTGCTAGTTGGACTAGCACACGAAGGGTTCTTTGACAAAATTTAGAATTACTTGTGTTGTATGTATAAAACGCCAAAAATTACGTTTGTCTTGTAGCTATGTGTCGTATATTGAAATTTTGTTATATTTAAAATCTACTTACCTTTTCCATTCGTCTTAACTGCATTAGATATGTTTTTTTCTATCTCCTTATTATGTAATAACCCCTATAATATTATTACTTGTATAGTATGCATTGCTGAAAACTTATTTAAAACAATTAGAGTTCTTGATATCATTAAATAAACTGTTCCTGAAAAACATATCTCAATTTACGATATAAACTTCGAGCTCTGGACCTAAATCTTTTCAGTAAATCAGGTTACTTTTCTTCGCATTGTCTACATTTTTTTACAAATTATTCCCAAGACTGCCAGAGACAAATATCGAGTTAGGAAGCCTGGTCACGTAGAGAGACCGATAGGCGGATATATACCCGTGGAATTCAGCTGATCGTATGATTGTTTATTTTGCTAGATTATAAATAGAAAGTTATCAGAACTTTTGGATAAACTTTTGGAAACAGTTAAGCATTTGACCAGCTGGGCGCGTAACCAAACAAGTTAGTAAGCAATACTCTGGCTTAAAGGGGTGCATGCTTAGTCTGGAATAACTAGCTGTCAAGGAGGCTGCTGTAATATATTGTAAGGTGCTTGGTGACAGATTGTTCAACTTGAGAGTGGATACTAGGCAAATACTAGAAAATGCTCTACCACCATGCTATGGTTTCATTATGGCCTCCTTGGTTTTTTATGGCCTTGCAATGTTTTCCTTAACCGAAATTCCTCCAGTTTATTGGCAGGGATCGAATCCACAACCGTCGAGACGTGAGGTGACCTCTCGCCCGACTAAGTTATCATCGATTCAAAACATTTTTGGGTATAATTTGTACAGAGGAGATAAGTGATAAGTGCAAACAAGAGAGTGATTGAGTGAATACGTAATAACTTATACATATTATTTATTATACTCGTATGTCCAGTATTGAAATGTTGAATATTTAAAATCTATTTTCCCTTGTTTGCAAAACTGAACACAGGTAAACTATAAACTAAGTTTCTTTGCGCAAACGTATAACTGGTAATTGGTATAAACAACTAAAAATAAATGGAACGTAACTACCTGCAATTTGTATGTAAAGTTTGAATAGTAAAAGTTTTAACATAGTTAGTTTAGTAGTTTAACATAACATAGTATTTTGCGTACAGTCCTGAGAAATATCTACGCTAGCTTCAGTAATTTAACGATGCTGCACACTAGGTAAGAGGGTATGACTTATATTAAGGTAAACAGACAAGATTAACAAACTAAGTTTTATAGAGGAGATAAAAATGGAAAATTTCATGGAATATTTAAGTTTTTAGTTGATCTTTTACGTACACATAGAAGATAGTTATAACTTTATTTTTTGACACATTCACACACGGCTGGTTAGCCCCATACTGAACCATTTCTAGCACGTATTATGGTTGCTAACACAACTGATATACTACATATACATACATACATATTATATATAAATACATATTTAACCACCAGACCCACAGCAAACCAATTTAGTTAAGCACAAAGATGTTGACCGGGCTGGGAATCGAACCCAGAACCTTCTGATTAGCAGACCGGTATGGTAACCTTTACGCCAACGAGGTCGTCAACAATTCCTCTTAATGTTACGTGAACATGCAGCATGAAGTCAATTTTAGAATTCTTAATATTAAATACAATGACAGCTTGCACACTTGCTTCAAATAGTCAATATATTCTGTTCATTCTGTTGGATATGCTTAGTTTCGCGCGTTCATCTCAGACAAATGTATCTTTAAAGTTACAAGTACGTTTTTTCAGCAAATGGTGGACCTTTTCTTTTGCCGGACAACAGTCTGACTCGCAATGTTCAGTAAATAGGTATTTTATGGACATTTTACTTTTTTGTCCGAAGCCAATAAAATAAAAAATGGCCAAATTAAGGAAAAATACAATAAAACAACACCTAAATACAATATTTAGGTAGGACAAATGTCCAACGTCAGGTGTAAAAGACAGTCCATCTCACGGTAAAAAAATGTAAAAAAATTATACTCGTATATACGAGTACCAAACTCTTACTCTGGTTTTAGCTCAAACTATTAGTTTAATTTCATTAGCGAGACACACTCTCATTACAAACTCAGAAAAAAATATTTTGCAAGTTTCTTGTCTATAAAACTATGATCTCTATGACCTAGACTTTATATCTCACATAATTTAGGATATGCAAATGACTTTATGGTGCTTAGAGCTAACTAGTTTCGTTTAATAACTCTGAGCTAGTAACATACTTACTTTAAGTTATTATGTATTAAGTTGTGTTGCGTAACACACTAAAGATCATCCTATGAATTTAAAGTATATACGAATATCTTCTGATTTTAGTGTTTCCATCTTTAAGCTCAAAGGTAAGATTTAAGTAGGTCTTAGAGTTGTTTAGAGAGATACATTGTAACGATGTAATTTTAATGAAACGTGTTTTAATAATACTTATTTCAATGTAGGATCAACATGTAATTTACTATTTGAACTTTATAGTGATTTATGATATAATTATGATCTAACCTAACTTAGAGTTATAAGACAGTTATGCATCCATTCGGGTGACAGAATAGTGACATTTCTTATGGGCGCATCCGTGGATTGTAGTCACATTAATTTTATGCCACGGAATTTTTATACGTCCGAAGGGCTGGTATACATTTTTACATGCGCTGACTACATATTATAGTTTTCGTATCTATACGTAAACATATGATTTCATAGGTTGCAATGATTGGCAAACCAACGATATTGATTTATATCACATAAAGATAGTACCTTCAGAAAAAGAGTGTTTCTTTTATTTTTTAGCCCAAAATGCATTTTAATAAGCAAGTTTAGTAGGACCATTTTTATTCGAGATACGTAACTTGTTATAAATTCAGCAATAAAATTATTAATCCAACTCAACGAATTCGGCTAGCAGCCAGAACTAACATATTAAAATATATGCTAGACAAATAAATTCTAGACTACATATTTATTATTCGAAACTTTGTTTCTACGACTCTTGACTATGAAATCTAGGCACCTCAATTTTCTAGAATGTGCTCGTTTGAATAAAACAAAGGCAGTTTTGTTCATTGGTTGGCGCTGCAGTAATCGAATTACGTTGCTCTTTACACGCAAGTTGCAACAAACCAAAGGTTGTGAAAAGTATAAGATCGGAAAATATGATTCTTCAAATTTTTCTGCAGTTAATAATACAATTAATAATAAATACTACGTCTACACTAAAAATTCTAATATTGAATTGACAGTGATAGAAAATAGAGTCTTACCTTAAGAGCACCTGAATTTTTAAGTAGGAATAATTTAAGCTAACCTTTTAGGTAACCTTTTTAAGCTGAAATTTCAAGCTCACATTTTAATTAATTTCATTTTAAATTTTTCATAAATAAATACACTAAACTACAGTAAATTATGTCATTTAGATAGAAAGAAAGAATACATTTATTTCAGATACATACATATAATTATATTTAATACGTTAATCAATATTTTATTAAATATCGTACAGAGACAATAACTATTCAAAATGTATGTGGCTCATACATTATGTCCCTATTACATTGCTGCAGGATGTGAAAGCAGCAGTCACAAATCTATGGGCAACACCTGAGGGACTCTTGACCCAAAAGTTCCCCTTGTGTGTGCCAAGTGTAGATACAACACCCTCCGCACGGTTTCACCGGCGAGCATTTTACCTGTATTTTTACTGAATTTGCGTCTGCGTAATATTTCGATTTCTTTTCGTTAGGATTAGTCCGTTTCGTTCTGCCAAAAAGACTAACGAATCTCTTGAATATTTAGTTTCCAAATCTCAAAACTAATTGGATTTGAGAATTTAGTTTGCTCAAGCTCTCCGTGAAATGTAAGTTTAATATCTTCAAACTCCGTGAATAAAGATTTGGCAGCTCAATTTTGATTTTTGACGTTGAACCATGACTTTAAATAATACTTATTACTACAAAAATTTGCGAAACAGTAAAATCTAGAAATGTTGTTTTAACGTATCTATAGTTTGAAAATAAACTTGAGATGTGTTAAGGGACACCCGGATGGAACGAAGTTCCTTCACTGTCAGGATTCATTATTATTATTATTTAGAAAAATATCTGTATATACTCAATGATGATTATTTTGTCGCAACACACTGTTCAATGCGAAATAGAAATGAAAATATCTGACTTGCTTTCTATAAGAGAGACAGATAGAGAAACATGCGCACGCCGCACAGCTTACAATAGCAAAAAGTGTCGTGACAAAATTTCGTAAGATTTTTTCCGTCTAGCACGAAGTACAAGTTATTATTCTGTGGTCTAGCCCCCTTTCACAACGCGCGATAAGGAACTTTTCTTAAAAAATCTTAGAAGCTTAAGTACATACCTTAACGGGTTTTAATATCAAACATAAATAAAGCATCTTAATCTGAGCGACATATAGCGTGAAATTCAAGTATCTCTAACTAGGGAGCTACTAACCAATCAGCAAAGCACCAATTTGGTCGCGGCTGCCGTTTTAAAAGCCAATCTCCGATACTGGTGGTCCCGGATCACATTATCAGAGACTGTTCTCGACTTGAGGTAATTGAACGATCCACTTAAAATGTTTCTGGACACTATTTGGGGTAATGGGGTTATTTGGGGTCCTTAAACACGTGCGTTTAGAGACTTGTTTAAAAGGAAATGAATAGCTTAATATCTACTGTTCTAGTTAACTAGGTACAAGCAATTTATTTTCAAAACATTATTTATCGTAAGCTGAAAATAAAAAACAAATTATGTATTGGCCTAACAGTATCACGCTGTACTGGGCAAGTCAATTTACAATTATCTTCTTCTTATATATAAAATTTCCGTGTCACAGTGTTTGTTACCGAACTCCTCCGAAACGGCTTGACTGATCATTACCAAATTTCATATGCGTATTCAGTAGGTATGAGAATCAGCCAACGTGGAACGTTTTTACCCCTAAGTGATAAGGGTTGTTCACCCTTAAATATATTTTTTTATTTTTTCAACGATTTTTTTTCATTTGAATTTTATATGAAGTGGCATTAAAAAATACATACAACCCTATTTTTTTAATTTTTTAACGTCAACCCCTATTTTTTTGTGGCCAGTTTAGTAAATTTCCGTGTCACAGTGTTTGTTACCGAACTCCTCCGAAACGGCTTGACTGATCATTACCAAATTTCATATGCGTATTCAGTAGGTATGAGAATCGGCCAACGTGGAACGTTTTTACCCCTAAGTGATAAGGGTTGTTCACCCTTAAATATATTTTTTTATTTTTTCGACGATATTTTTTATTTGAAGTTTATATGAAGTGGCATTAAAAAATACATACAACCCTAAATTTTAATTTTTTTAACATCAACCCCTATTTTTTATGGCCAGTTTAGTAAATTTCCGTGTCCCAGTGTTTGTTACCGTACTCCTCCGAAACGGATTGACTGATCTTTACCAAATTTCATATGCGTATTCAGTAGGTATGAGAATCGGCTACTATCTATTTTTATACCCCTAAGTGATAAGGGTTGTTCACCCTTAAATATATTTTTTTATTTTTTCAACGATTTTTTTACATTTGAATTTTATATGAAGTGGCATTAAAAAATACAGACAACCCTAATTTTTTAATTTTTTAACATCAACCTCTATTTTTTGTGGCCAGTTTAGTAAATTTCCGTGTCACAGTGTTTGCTACCGTACTCATCCGAAACGGATTGACTGATCTTCCAAATTTCATATGCGTATTCAGTAGGTATGAGAATCGGCTACTATATATTTTTATATCACTAAGTGATAAGGGTTGTTCACCCTTAAATATATTTTATTATTTTTTCAACGATTTTTTTTCATTTGAATTTTATATGAAGTGGCATTAAAAAATACATACAACCCTAATTTTTTAATTTTTTAACATCAACCCCTATTTTTTTGTGGCCAGTTTAGTAAATTTCCGTGTCACAGTGTTTGTTACCGTACTCCTCCGAAACGGATTGACTGATCTTCCAAATTTCATATGCGTATTCAGTAGGTATGAGAATCGGCCAACGTGGAACGTTTTTACCCCTAAGTGATAAGGGTTGTTCACCCTTAAATAGTTTTTTTCATTTTTCGACGAATTTTTTTTATTTTATTTTTGTATAAAGTGGCATTAAAAAATACATACAACCCTAATTTTTTACTTTTTTATCATCAACCCCTATTTTTTGGCCATTTGAGTATTTTATTCATTTTTCATCTCGCTTGATAACTGATCAAATATAGTGTCTTTAACTGTACTTCGAGCAAAAATCTATTTTTTTTTTAAGAAAATAACTAACAAAATTTAACCTGATATACATATGCTTAGTATTACCAATCTTAAATACTTAAAATTTGCCGCGGCTTTTCTTTACTGGTGAGTGAAATGCCACACTATGCCATAGACTGAAGTCGGTCTCCTGTTTCACTCACAAAATTCTTCTTCAAAGACTTCTCTCATTGTTTACACAAATTTCGACCTTCGTTATTGTTTATGTATCGTATGTAGTAGTATTGTTTACAATTATTATTTTAATATCTCAATGTAACTCTCTTATTAACTACTAGCTGTTTCCCGCGGCTCCACCCGCGTGTAAGTCACTTTATTGCGTAACCTCTCCTGCACATGTCCGTTGTAAAAAAATGTATTTTGATCTGTGCGTTACTGTGGATCGGATCATACGTTAAATTGTAGGTTCTCTTAGTACAAACAGTCGTTAAACTAAGGCAGGGGCTTGAAAAACTCTCGACACCATAACTTGATCACTTAGTTCTTACGTAGAAGAAGCTATATAATTTGATGTACTAATAAACTAGACCCCGAACGTATGAGCAAAAAATTTTCAACAAATATGATGATGACACTACAAATATTATGTAATTTGTTCAAAATTTTCGTAAACATTTTCGCGCTCGCTTCGCTCGCTTTGGGTCATAGCTTACGACACTACAAATATTATGTAATTTGTTCTGCTTTGGACTCTTTATGCTCAAACGGCTCGAAAAAATATGCTACAAATTTTCGCGCTCGCTTCGCTCGCGATTGGTCCTAGGACGTTTTGGGTCATAGCTTACGTCACTACAAATATTATGTTATTTGTTCTGCTTTGGACTCTTTGTGCTCCAACGGCTCGAACAAAATTGCTGAAAATTTCGCTGCGAAAAGCTCGCTGCACTCGCATCCAGCTCGCTTTGCTCGCTATCGGTCCTAGGACGTTTTGGGCCATAGCTTATGACACTAAAAATATTAAGTAAATTTGTTTGGTAACGGCTCGAACGGAATCGCTAAAAAAATTGTGAATACCTAATACTTTGGAAAAATGTCATAACTAACCTTAAAAATTTTACTATTAAATTGTATTATACAAATAACAGACTTCAAAATCATACCTACATTTATAAATACTAACTGTATTTAAAAAGTGAAAAATAATTTTATGCCTACACATAAGTACAATCGAAGACTTTATTTGATTCTTGGCGTCGGTGCCATCTAAGAAGGACAAATTAATCTTTGATAAAATAAACACTATTAAATAGATATAGTTTTGGAGTCGGTTATTTGTTTTTAAAATAATTTTATCATTTCAGTATGAGCTCAATATTGAATATAATGCCCATTTGAAAGTTGTAATTGGTGCTATGGATAAGGTTCACGCTATAGCATTAAAAGATTGATGTTGTTTGTTATTGTTCCTGTCGTAATTAATACGTGTTATGTAATTTTAGGTAATAAACTATAAAAACTTGAACATAATATTTTTTGGCGTTTGTTATTTTTATATTTCCTTAACGTTTGTTCATAGCACTCCATACTCATTTCACGCATATACCATACACACTTATAATAAGTAAGTAACATTTTAATTATACTAGAATTTGTCTGAAACTAGAATAAAAATAATTAATAAGGCAAAACAACGTTTGCCGGGTCAGCTAGTTAATATGTAAAATTTGTACACTCTTATTACATAAATATCTATATTTTTTCATCCACCTGGAATCGTTTGAAAGCTTTATAACCATGAGGCTGCTGGAAGGATGAAGATTATGTTATTGTATGTGACATGAATTCATTAAGAGAGACAAAAGGGTTCTGATCAAAGAAGTGTTTAATTTTTTGTCATTCAAAGGTAGTTACTTACTTACGGTAGTTAGTTACTATAATTCTACGCGGTAACTTATTTAACACGCATATTTTAGTAAATAAAATTTATTTTTGAAACTTAGCCAGTCTGTTTGTAGATTTTCTTAAGTTGACATAACTAATTGAGTGCTGAATTACAATGAAAGAAGGAGGCTATCAGAACAAATGAAAACATTTTAAGTGTGACACAAATTTGATCGCTTTGATCATAACGTTGTTTAAGTTTCCTCGTAGGCGTGGTAAAATTATGTATGTAAATCAGAAAAGCGATGTAATTTCAATGTCTTAACTACGTGCCCCGCATATTCATACGAGAAAAGCAACAGCCTTTGCTTTTAATGTGCTAGTATCAAATAATTAACCGCTAACGCTCTGGTTTGAATAAGTAATAAAATACTTACAGTCAGTGTAGATTAGAAATTTCTGTACTCTGTCTTATTATGATATGAATAGACGACTAGCGACGCTTTGCGGTGTGCTTGCGTTGATTGAAATAAAAAGGAGGTTAAAATATATTCAAAAAATATATTTAAAATATAATTTAGTTATAAAATTGATATTGTTATGCATCTGATGTACCAAGTGTCACTTAGTTTTAAAACAAGAGAAAAAAAAAACTAAAATATGTGCCTTTAAACTGTTTCAGTTGTTTGGTCGCTTTTTTTAAGACGAAATTTCAATCTTACAATTTAAGGCTCAAATTGTAACACCATAAAGTGAACACTGTCTTTAAAAACTAACACATCCTTAATAAGTGGCTTAATAAGTACAACGCTCGTTTTAAAAGAGAAGCAAAAAATCTTCGCTGTATAAAATTTGTACATGTAATTCTTAAAAAAACTGTCATGTCTGCAATCCAATCATGACGTAACACGCGTTTCTTCGACAAGGTAATCTTGGTTAAGCCGGCGCAAATTCGATCCTCAAGGTGGCAGCACTTTAGACAGGCTTACAAAGACAGACTAGGGAGGAATTCGTCAAGATTGGGTCCTTACTAAGTCTACTTCTACCAACATTTGAAGTGCTACTCATTTATCAGTTCTACCGACTACAATATTTCTACTCAGTGAATTGTTTTAAAGTTCAAAAGTAAGTATTAAAAACATTAACATTATAGTGGAGTGAAATTACCTTATAAATTAACTAATTAATTGACTTTTGCACACCGCATATGCAGCAGCCTACAAGGGACATTTTATATTATTTTTCATGTTTTTATATTACCTGTGACTACGCAAATAAAATTATTTCATTTTATTTCATTTCATTGTCTGTCATAATTATTGACACGGCAGTCGAAAGATGTTTTTGTTTTGAAACGATGAGAACTCAGTCTGGCGTGGGGTTGCCTTAACATTCGCAGGGCGTGGGTTCAATCCTCGCCAATAAGCTCGACCTTCGAGAAGGAAAATATCGTAAGGAAACCATAAATATTACGACTCATTTCACACACGGCTGATTAACCCCATACTGAACCATTTCTAGTATCTGTTATGGTGGCTAACACAACTGATATACTACATACATATTTTATATAAATACATATTTTACAATAGCATGGTTGAAGATCATTAATTTATAGTGCTTTCCTGGCTAGAGAGCGAACCAGTTCCTACTAATTCCATCGTAAACGACAAAATTGATAAAACGAATAATTATAAAAATATATTGAATATTCATATAAACGATATATTATTAACGATATATTTATTGCATCAAGGACAAGTGCTGATATATTTAGTTTACACAATATAACCAATGAAAAAAAAATGACAACTTTATTGTTCAAGAATCGAAGTGACTATTTGTACGGGTACTGGACGAATAAATTATATTTATTCGTCCGGGTACCCGTACAAATATTGTTCGTACAGTACCCGTATTAATAGATTCAGCCTTCAAGAATATTCTAAGTTTCGCGGAGTATTTTTAGGAAACCGCCAACAAAGTTACGATAAAGCGAATGTAAAATCAAACTTGAAAATTTAAGTAGACTTAGGAGTAGCTAAGACGCTGGGAGAGACCTTGGTAATTGCTACTTGGAATAGTCCAACGGCTACTGAACAGTTTAATCACGAAAGTAATAAAATTGTTAATTAAAAAAATATATGAAATCTAGGTACACACATTCCATTCCATCAAAAGGGCTTATGAAACGCAAAATATTTGTGTCGGTATGAATGTGTTCTTTGGTTACTCCTTTACATTGAAACCGCTGTAACGATAATAGCGATCTTTAAATTTAGTTTATAGATAAACTGGATTAACACATCATATGCTACTTATTTGTAAATTATTTATACTTAAATTACATGTACTTTTACCTTATGTACAGGGTATAAGTAATTTTTGTATCTGTTTGTAAAACTGTAGTTACTTTTAATGCAAAAAATAATAATAAATAAATTAATATTGTAGTTTTTCCCAAATTGTTTTACTCCTTGCAACTAGGCATTTAACCAGCTTGAGCGTGAACGTGAGATAATGATACGCTGGCCCAAAGAAGAGCATGCCTAGTCTGAAATAACTGGCTATCAAGGATACTGCTCGAGCACACTGTTAGGTGATTTAATCGTAAATTTGATCTCTGTATTTACCGGAAAGGCAGCTTTATAAATCTTTATATGAACACTAGCTGACCTGGCAAACGTTATTTTGCCTTATACATTATTTATATTAATAAAAAAATAAGGGTAAACAACCCTTACCACTCAGGGGTGTGGAAAATAAATAGTAGCCAATTCTCATACCTACTGAATACGTATATAAAATATGGTAAAAATCGATCAAGCGGTTTCGTAAAAGGACGGTAACTAACATTGTGACATGAAAATTTTATAAATTAGAAGATTAGATATACGCACTTTACGACATTAATAAGTTAATGATTATAAAATCTAAAATATGGAGTCATATTAGATTGTAAATATGTAATCTTGAGGTATTGAAAAAAACATATTTTTTGATGTGCCAAGCAAAGTTGGATTAACGACAGTAAAATTTTGGCATAATTAGCATATGATAATTTTTGTTTCTTGTTTTTTTTTTGCAGTGAACGAACGAAGCAACAGCTTAACTACTGGACCTGTAGGTAGCTGTATAAAATTTGAAAACGATGCAGAGCCGGACGGGTGTCGGGATCACAAATTTGTATTCCGAGCTCACAATAAAGTTCATTTAAATATAAATGCGACAAGACTTGGTAAACGCTGTTACTTCTATAAACTCAGTCGTTATTTTTTATGACAATCCTGAAAATAACTTTTGTCATTAGCAAGCTTTGGAAACAAATTTAATCACCTTGTTTAAATACAAAATACGCGCAGTACATATTTTTCGCACGAATATTTAGCAAATTACACTGTACAACGTTTTTTTATATTATTAATAATGAGATGATCTAATTAGTAGCTTACTTGATTTAATAACTGTCAATTAGACAATCGCAGCTCTTAGCTCTTTCTATGACTATCAACATGAATTTTCAGTTATAAATTGCTGTGGTGTCGAGTGTTTTCAAGTATTTTTAACTGAACCCTGTACGAAGTACAAGTTATTATTCTGTGACCCTGGGCATCTTTAAAAACCGAGTGAATCGGTAATTTCAAGGTTAGTGAGCTACACCTTCAACAAATCATTTTTTTCTACCTAATGTCTCAGGTGTGGAAATCCGTTGTAGATGGAAGGAAATCACAGCCAAAGTACACTAAATATAACAGTTTTTTTATTCATTGTTTTTGATTAAACACATACGTTTGACACGCACACAAAAAATCATGTTTTTCATCTTATAATGAGTATAAATATAGTGAACGTGGTCTGATACAGTTCCCGTTTTTATTGCTCCCAGTTGCCCTAAAAATAAATATTATACAACCGGTGAAAGTTCTGGAACACATTCAAAACATAGCAACGTTGCTGGATTTTGTGAGCTATTATATGAAGCCGTCAATTTTATGCCATACCAATAAAGTAACAGCACTATATCAAAACATGGAACTGCAATACATTATGTAAGACGTGAAAGCAATATAAATCTTAGCTCCTTTAAAATTTTATGCCGAGTCTTCGTTACGTCAATTTTCATACAATATTCATGCATTCAGGTTTTGCAGTTTAAAGTTGTGAGGACCATCTTGCTACTAGTCTACTTTATGAAGTTTTATTTAAAAAACTGCTGCACAAAAGTGTTCTAAAAACGACATTCGTGGTTTTACATTCCACTTCTATGAAAAATGAAGAACATTTTTGTAGATAGAATTTTCTTAAACGTCTTACTTTTTCTCTTATAATTGTTAGGATAACAATGTTATTATTAAACAGTAGTCCAACTCAACCTGTGTTTTAGCATTCTCACACGCTATTGTGTTACTTGAGCCAAGAAACAAAACTATTGAGAGTCAAAGTGAACTTGCACTGTGAGAATTCGTACCTATTCGAACAACTTTTCCAATTTCGCTAATGTCTTACTGTACTGTGAAGTTTTGTCTTTGTTTAGATGAAAATCACTGACTTCGCTTTTGACTACAGGTGAATGCTGGCAATAATTATTATTAGATTTCTAAACGCTTTGGAGCTGGTTCATAGCAAGCAACAGTGTATCAAAGAGGCTAACAATAATTTAACAGAATTCAATTCGTTCTCTTAATTAAAATAAAGTTTCGTAGCTCGTACTAGCCAAATATTCAGACGAATTTTAATGTAGGTAATAAAAAAAAACTCTCGTGTAATTCCTTTCGCCGTAGTTAATTAAGTCCATAGAAACAAGTTTGAACTCCTCAAGTCTGAAGTCTTTTCATTTCCGCGCCTCCATTTCAAATAGGTGTGGCTTTAAGGAAGGAACTTACCACAAATCTCGTCTTACCCTAAGCTTGTTTTAAAAGTTTTTCCACGTCATAGATTCGACCAATTACTGAGGAGAAGAGAGGCCATTTGTCACAGGATAAAAAGTGGGCGCAAGCCGGCCGTCCGTCCGTCTGTCCGGAGACCTATATCAAAACCCCAGTGACTGACACACCGTATTTATAATGCTGTCTGCTGTAATGTGAAATGAAAAGAAAATCCAGCGCCAGCGCGTGTGGCACCCAGAATAATTAGGAAACGATATTTAATCATTCTTAGCTAACAACCACTGGCGGACAACATTTTTATTACTTTATAAGGACTGTATTTTAATCAGTTAATGTAATACAATAATTATAAAAAATAATATTTTTTATTTATTAATGTGGTGACCAGCACTTACACTGAGAACTAAGTAATCTCGTGCCATAAGTGTTGTTTTCTTCATGGTACCTTCAGCTACAGTATAAGGTACCTGAGGGTATTAAGGCCTAGCTAAGGGAAATGTGTAATAAAATGAAAAATATCCATCATAATCAACAAGTTTTACTATTAATCAGTCGTGTACTTAAATTACTACAGAATTTAAACAAAAAACAGCTTCTCTAGCTTAAAACTAAAACAACATATTACTTTAAAAAAAACGCAGTCGGTAGGCCTTATTATAATAGGGTATGGTAACAAGGCCTATACATTAAACTATTCAAAAACTAACTTATAATGCTTAAATTGGTATTCTTGAGATCAATAATCATTAATATAAAGCAGTAGAAACCTTGGTGATCTTAGAAAATTAAACAATTCGACTTTTTTTGCATCCATCAGGACATTAAAAGTCATCATCTTCAGCAGTCAATCCGACACACTCTTCATGATACCACTTTCAGAATACCGGATTATCCTTTGCACAAGCGGAGCTTCCTCTTCATCATTTCATATAGGTTTACGTCCCAAACTTTTCTTTAAACTGCCAGACTGCAGATGATTTCTGATTATTCTTCTAGGAATCTTATATCTCTCTGCTGTACTCAACTGTATGTACCACTGACCTCTATTTCTACTACTAGTAGAAATAGAGGTCAGTGGTATGTACTCAACATTCCTCTTTGTACCGCTCTAACAGCTGTCATCAGATCTTCTTCTGAACAAAATGCCCGTTTGGGAGGCATCGTGAGCGTAAGCACGGAAAACTATGATAAATTAATTGAAAATATATTATCTATATTATATTATGTAATTCGTACGCACTACCCACCAACAAACATATTTATAGAAATACTTATCTGACAGTTAAAAAAATAGGAGTATTATAAGGCCTATAGTAAAATTTTATAGGCCTTAATATCCGCCAACCACTAGGTTTAGAAAAAAAAATATAATAAAAATGTTACAACACCAAGTTCTTTAATACGGTATCCTAGTGACAAGCATACATTAATTAATAAACGAACAGTCAATATAGGTTTGTACATGTGATATTTTCAAAATAACTTACATATTTCTGGAGCCAATTTTTATAATTCGTGCCGCGTCATCGCTTCGCTCGATGATTTTGACGACACTGGCCGGGGGAGAAGCGCAAGCGTTAGTCCGCCACTTCGCAGCGACATGTTTGCTCTCTGAGCTTGTGTGAGTGTAACCTTAATCGTCAGTCACTGAATTTCGTACGTTTTTTGTCACTTAGGCCTTATTGGCCGACTCGCCTTAATACCCGAAGGTACCTTAGTTGTAATTTTAGTCGATATTTTTGGGTAGTCATTGTAGATAGATTATCATCTTTAATATTGTATGTACTTCAGCTTGTATCACATCTGAAGCAGTTACACCATACATATGTATGTACAATTTAAAATGCTATACTATAGAATAATCTTTACATGAGCCAGCGAAATATGTAAGCAATTAAAATTAAATAATTATGTTATACAACATTAAAATAATTAATTACTGCTCTATATTTAAATTAGGATTGTAGTTCATCAAGTTTAGAATAATTCTGATTTGTTTAGTGGTTTGAAAATACTTATCGAATAAATTATGGAAGCCATTAATGTATAATGGCATACACAAAGCATTGGATGACCTTTTCGCTTGGTGTTCGGGGGCTGTGTAAACAGATTTTTAATTAAAACATCGATTGGTTAATTTATTACACGGGTGAATTTATTTTTGGTTAAGTTTGGTGACACAATGTAATTTGTAGGTTTAGTGTACCACTACTACTTGTGGTGAAAGGATAATCAGATACATAATTATTTAAGTAACGTTCATTTTTGGATAAGATAATTTAGAAGTGGTTTCTTAAAAGATTTAGCCCGAGATGTATATAATAATCTTTATAATAAATCTTTTGTACCTTAATAGTCTACGCTACATTTTTAAGAGAACAGACAGTTTTTTTTTGTGTGAACTTCTTTTTAACCGTAACTGCAATATTTTGGGATTTTAAATATATTGTGTACAAGATTTTTAACGATGTGAAAAAAGTATAAAGCCAATAGAAAAAAAACTTGAATTAGATATGGTCTTTATGTATAATATATGTCATATCTGTATGTCATAATGTCATAAAAGAACATAATTATGGACAAGTTTAAAAAAGTCTTGTGTCGTTTATTTATATTATATTCTTTGTTTACTATGGGAGTTAATCAGGCACTGAAAAAAAGTGCGACATTACAATTGAAGTTGGTTTTGCTTTGTTTTCTTTGTGAGGTTTAGGAATGCAATAAAAATAGTATCTATAACTTTTGTAAACCAGTTTATTAACAAATGGATGACATTATAAGTTTTCTGTCCAACTACATAGCATGCGCAACTAAATCACTTAAGTAGTATTGTTTGTTAAACGTTACAGTAACACTTTTGAAATTCCTTTATTACGCGTGCGAAGCTGCAGGTAACAGCTAGTAGTCACATAAAAGGATTGATGGTAGGCATTTTAGGAATCCACAGCTATATTCCTCGGCCCTGAACCCAATGATTACATCGTTATTGGTAAGGCAAAAAGCAATAAATGTGATGTATGTATTCGCGAAACCATCGAACAAGGGCAAATGTTAATGGATGCAAATAGAGAGACAATATTTCATTTTGAACTTAAGCCAAGTCTGTTCCGGGTATTATTTTCCTGTAGAGAGATTAGTTGGGCCGTAATATGAAGGAATGATAGAGATAACTGTGGTCTTTGGTCAATAGAAGTTTTGCAAATCGTTTATGTGACCTTTTGTCCACGACTTTTGTTGACGACCATGCCAGTCTGCTATTCAGAAGGTTCCGGGTTCGATTCCAGGTCCAGTCAACATATTTGTGCTTAACTAAATTTGTTGGCTGTGGGTCTGGGTGTTAAATATGTATTTATATATAGTATGTATGTATATGAAGTATATCAGTTGTGTTAGCAACCATAATACGAGCTAGAAATGGTTCAGTATGGGGCTAACCAGCCGTGCGTGAATGTGTCCTATAATATTTAAAAAAAAATTTTTTTTTTTTTAATTTTGTACAAGTAACAATGTTGTAATCATGTACTTGATTTTTGCGTTGGCAGAGTCATATTGCATTTAATTCTATGTTGATATATGTATTCTACGGATAAAGCCTTTTCATTTGATATGTTGAAGGAGTTGCGAATATATATTATCTAAGCCGTCATAAAGAGTCAGGCATCTTAAGCCGATTTTTTTAAAATTTGGTATAAAAAAAAAATAACTAAATTAAAATCGGTTCATCCGTTCGGGTACCACAGACAAATTTCACTTTGAACTTTATTTCATTATTTGTAATTGTAGAATTATATGCTGTGTTGTGGAAATAGGCTTACGCGGAGCGGATATTCTGATGCCCTGCAGCATAGTCCGCAAGAGAACAACAACAGGGCACAGTGCTCCTACAACACACCACTACAACAAACAAGTATGCAAAAAAATTGTGTGCGCTGCAAATGTAAAAAAAAATAAAGTCTATTCTATTCTATTCATTCTTCAAATCTCACATGATAAATTTATCGTTTTATTTATTTATTACTTTAGGTTTCGCCTATTTGAACAAACAAATTTTCAATTCCATTGGAAGAAAGGCCTTTGTACCGGCGTAAAAACATTTGAATCCCAACTTTCAATGTCTCTTGATCCTGATTTGAATATTCAACGTGAGAGGACCAATATTTTTTATACGCCAATTCGCATTCACCTTTCGTTTTCGTGACTGAACTTTCGAGTACTCGAAGTAGTCTTGAATATTACCTATAAATGGTGCTCGAACCACAAAACACAGAGGCTGATAGCTTGTTCTATTTCAAATAATGCCACTCAAAACGCATTGATTTTTATCTAAAACGAATTTCACTCTTTATTTTTGCGTAATGGGCGTCTAGAATTTCGAGCGATATAATTTTATGGACTCAAATATTATCTAATGACATTGAGTTGATTTTTAAGGTTTAATATAATTCAAAAAGTTCAGTGAGCTGCCAAAATGAAATCAGATTTTAAAATGTTTTCAGTGAATGTAACATTACAACAACCTATCAATAATGTAGCCAAGTTACTGAAAGTTTTAATATATTTGATTTTCTTTTCATAATTAACTTAACAAATTAGTTCAGATTTTAGTCATCTCGTTACTTGAGAGAAGAAAGTTACCTAATTAGTTGTTTTAAACTATTGAAGAGCTAGAAATATAGTCATAAATATAATATTTCGAAAATAAATAGTTATGTTAGTTAGAAACATTATTATGTTTCAAATTTAAGTTGAAAATAGATATACCTATATATTAGATACATAAAATAGATATACATTACATAGAATGATATTAGATATATCTACCTTTGGGCGTACAAACAGATACTCATATAAATAACCAAATATTTGATTGCCTCTCTTTGAACTGTAGGGACGAACCAGTCTTTTATCTTCAATAGATAAAGAAACAAAGAACAAAAGTCTCATTAGATTTTCCACAAAGTAAACGGAACGTAGCGACTGCTTGAAGATACGTGAATATCACAATTTAGGGTGTAATACAAATTTAATAAGGCTCTCTAAGCGGCAACTTGCATTATCAAGTCTCATTGCTCCTTTACGCCGACTTTCATTGTCTTAGCGATTCTCTCAAAAGAGTGCTTATTCGAGAAAATGTAGATAGGCATTGCCACGAAAATTTCAAAACTCCTTTTGTTTGCACACGAAGTCACGAGCCAATGACAAAATTACTCAAACTGTTAAGAGAAACGAAGATTAAAGAAAACATGTGAAGGTCATTTTGTATTTGAAATCTTTTTAGCGACCTAAAAAATAACCGTTCAACGTTATTTGTATGTTTTGCGAAAAATATCTTGGACACTAGCTTAATTTAACCAAAATAAAAAAAAGAGATGAAACTGCACTTATCAAGTTTTGTGAAGCTGCCAGAGCGTTAAACGTACAACGACCCCTAAAGTTACTCTTAACTTTTAGCCCCTGACGCAAAAACGAAGGGGTGTAATAAGTTTGAAAAAAAAAATTATGGAAATTAGTCCAATATGGCCGCCATAACAGAACTCCCTTATATGACTGTCAAATAAAAAGCAAGTAGTAGAGTAATACACAATAATGCTACCAGTACATCTTTATCCGAAGACGTGTTTCATCCGCCAACCCGCACTTGGCCAGCGTCGTTGATAATGGCATATATCTCTGTCTTCGTGAGAGATGGCCCCGAGCACCAACAGTGGGAAATTATAGCGGGCTGTTTATGCTGAATCCAAGATGGCTGAAACCAAAAATGATGATGGGATTTTTTGAAACTTTTAATTTATCTGTCTGTGTCTGTCTACTATACACTAAAACTGCTATGTCAGTGACATGTTACTTTGTATTCTGCAGAAATACTTCAGCATCAATCTTTTGTATCCTCTCGCTCCGGCAAATTGATGAATGGTGACAGGCAGAAGCTTCGCTTGCTCAGATCTGTCTTGTACTCTGGACATGTGTATCTGACCGTCGCTAACTTTCTGTGTTATTTAATCAACGATAGTTGGTTGAAATGTTCTTGATTAACTTAAAAGGATTTCTTGTCTCATGTGAAAAATAAAAATTTGCTACAACTTGCAGTTTTGGTCGCATTCATTCAGCATACATATACACAGTTTATATTTTTCGCAGCGTAATAATGTTTAGTATTAAGCGACCCGAAGGCATTTGAGTTTATTTTTCAGAAAAAAAAAACGTACAATCGTTTTACACATGCACATCTTTTTTATAGAAGGAAGTGAAAGGAGTGTGTTTGGCTAGCAACTAGGGTTCAAGTTAAAAATATGTCGTCAAGCACCTAACAGTGTGTTCCTGCAAATCCTTGAGAACCATTTATTCCAAACCAGGCCTTAAACCAGAGTGTTTCTTATTCGTGTGGTTACGCACCCTGCTGGTGAAATGCCTTTTTTACGTGAGGAAACGCCTTTACGAATCTCCCGCCAAGGGGACCCAAGCCTGGAGAAGGCGGGCGGGCTCGAAGGCCAGACGGGCCGTCACTACCGACTAAAACATCACGGTGTTCCATCTCACGACGGGGGCAGTGATGCAGGACCGCTTCACGCAATGCCACTGCTCTCCTCGCCCAGGCCGCTGTCCGCAGTCCGAGCGGACGCACCTCAAGGGGGGCGACGCCTCCTCTACGGCGCGAGCGATGTCCTGGGACAACCAAGGCTCCATACCAATGACCGCGACCACAGATTTTCTTGTGGTCAGGTGCCTAGCTGTAAAGAATAAAAAAGAAAGTTTAACAGTATTTAATTTTTCCATATCAACTAGATAAAGGTAAAATAATTTTTGGTAAGTTTTCTTTAGTAAGAATAGTAAGAATAGTTAAGAATAGTTTATTTATCTAAAACACATGTAAATTTACAATTAGTTTTACAAAAATCCGTCGTCTTATTAATCTTATTAATTTACACTATAACATTTTTCTTGTGGCTTCTGCACTAGGAGAACCCTGTTTCGCAAAAGCCACTTCCAAATCATTATAAAAGAATTTGTTTTCCCAAACCGGTGCGGATTTTAACCAGGTACAGTTTTACCTAAATATTTTGTATTTTTAAAACTAAAATAGTTTTCAGGGTTAGTTTGTTAGGTTGCATTTTATAAGTTTAAACAATACGTGAATGTGTGAGTGTACGTGTATGTGAGTGTATGTGTGTGTGTATGTGTGTGACAGAGTGAGTGAGTGTGTGTGTGTGTGAGTGTGTGAGCGTTCTTGCATGTGGTAGCTTATAACATAAATAATGTTTTTTTTTTATTTTTTATTTTTTTTTTTATTTGACAATTTTGAGCAGAGCCTCTGTATCTTGATATGAAAGGGAAAGCAGGTATTTGCTGACAATGCATTTGCATTCTCTCAAGGTTAGGTTCTGTATGTCGCAATTATTATTTATTTTATTATAGATATAAGGAAGTCTAAAGTCGGGAAGGCGTTGAGCAAAGGCTGTTTTGACCTGTGGTTTCGCATGGCTGTAAGGTCTTCTTCTCGGAGAGCTAGTGTTTTGAGTCCTAGGCAAATGCTTGTGTGCAGATAAGGTTACTTTTAGAATGTAAATTTGTCGGACGTTTAGTATTCCTAGCTCAGAGTAGAGGTCAGTTGTTGGATATCTATACGGTAATCTGTGCATGACTTTCAACACCGCCCTCTGCGCTCTCTCTACCTCAAGCATTGCTGTCACACCAACTCCGCCCCATACCACGATGCAATACGTTAAGATGGATTCGCATAATGCTTTATATACTAATCGCATTATATCTTTGCTAGCAGCATTTCGTAAGGCACCCATAACATGAATGAGTTTACGTACTCTTTTGGCTAGAGTTGAGATTTGCTCTTTGAAGGAGTATTTTTCATCAATCGCGATACCCAAGTATTTGACAGATGCAGCTCGTGATATAGTGTCACAGTTGCAAGACGGCAGGAGATAACAGGAATGAATTCGTAGCATCAGGTGGCTAGGAGGTTCCGACGCCTTGGTTTTATGGAAACATACATATTTCGTTTTGCCTTTGTTAAGCGTCAGAAGATTCTTATCAAGCCATGTTTTAATAAAAGCCATTCCAGCTTCTGCTTTGTCAAATGCAGATTTCCATGTCTTGCCATGGAAGAGAGCGACTGTATCATCAGCGTAACAGATGAGGTCAGTTTCTGGAGAGCAGTTATGAATATCGTTGATATACAGAATGAAAAACGTTGGGCCAAGAACACTACCCTGAGGAACCCCAAATTGTATGGGTAGTGTGTCACTCTGAAATTCATTTATTTTGACACACTGGCTTCTACCGCTTAGATAACTGCGAAACCATTCTAGTGGCAATCCTCTCGCGCCAGAATATTCCAGTTTTTTTAAGAGAATTTCCACCGAAACGGTATCGAAAGCCTTAGCCAAATCGACAAACACTCCTAAAGTCTTGTGTCCCTTGTCCAGATTGGTAGAAATCTTACTAGAGAGAAGATTAACTGCATCTTCAGTAGATTTTCCGCGTCTAAAGCCAAACTGTTTCTCAGATACTAAATTTTCTTTATCTAAATAGGTTACGAGCCGATGATTTACGATCTTTTCCAATATTTTTGAGAAAGTACCTAATAATGAAATCGGTCTGTAATTTTCTGGTAAGTTCTTTGGACCACTTTTATGTATTGGAGTTACTTTTGCGAGCTTCCACTGGTCGGGGAAAGTACCTGTAGATAAGCTTAAATTTAGAATGTGTGTCAGGGGAGCCAAAATCGAAAATTTTATTTCTTTTACTATAGCAGGTCTAATGTTGTCAATTCCACAAGCACTGTCTTTTTTAAGTTTATCAATAATTTTGCTAACTTCTACTTCATCAGTTGGTTGTAAAAAGAAGGAGTTGTGGGTTGATATAGGGTTAAGTTTGATCTCTGCCGCAAGTTCTGCTTCAGTTTTACCAAGCGAGGTGAGTAGTTGATTAGCAAGGTTGGATCCAATGTTAGCTAGAAATTCATTACAGTTATTTACAGATTCTTGGCTGTTTGATGTAGCTGAGAGGAGGCCAGCAGCAGTATTTTGTTTGTTTGGGCAATCGATAATTGTCTTGATAGTTCTCCAAAGCCTTTTTGAGTTATCTTTATTCGCTTCAAGCTGACTATTTTCATAATTATGTTTAAGCTTACGCAAGAGTTCATTAAAGAAATTTCTGTATCTTCGATAGATTATCATCCGGTTACGATCTTCTGGGTATTTCTTGGTGTCTAGGTGCAATTTATCACGATGCTTCATACAACGGATTAGGCCGGGAGTGATCCATGGCTTTAAAGCAAATTTAGCCCTACTAACGCGCTTTTCTTGCGAATGCTTAGAAATTGCCGCTGTAATAGTTCTATGAAAAACTTCAACTGCACGATTGACATTTTGTGCTTCCATGACATTGGACCAGTCTGAATCTTTCAAAGTTTTTATTACAGCCTCAATGTCAGTCTTCGTTATGTATCTGCTTGGCTGATTAATGTGTTCTTTAATTGGCAAAGTAAGGCCAAGGATGGTTAAGAAGTGGTCAGTCACATCGGTTTTTCCGATAATTCCTTGCATATTTTGTGACTTGGATCTGACGAAAATGTGGTCTAAGCAGGATTTATCCCTTGTTGGCATATTGATAGCTGGTACTAGTCCATATTCCGTCATTAGGCAGAGAAACTCACTGCCCTCCTTATCCAGGGGACTTTTAATATTTATATTAACGTCACCAGCAATAATTAGCGAAACGTCTTTATTTATTTGTTCTATTGCTCTACTTAAGGAGTCGCAGAAATTATCTATATTCGAAAAAGACGGTGAGCGATAAATACCCAAGATTGTGGCAACTTTATATATCTCAATTTTTAGGCATTCACAGTCATTGACATTTAGCTCACTAACGGATGCACTTAAACCTTTTTTAATATAAACCACAACCCCACCACACCTGTTGTTGATGTTTATCGTACTGCAACTATCATATCCTGGGATTTGGCCTATTAAAGGATTGCTTCCAAGCCAACATTCCGAAAGAATCACTACGTCTATTTCTATATCGAGTCTTTGAAAAGCTACTAAAAAATTCTTAAAATTACAACCAATACTTCTTATATTAAATGCAAGAACTTTAAGATTATGACTACTTGCTAAGATATTCTTGCAGTGCTCCAACAAATCACAGGTCTGACAGTCTATCGTAAATGCATTATCTATTTCGCTTACAGTATCAGCGTCAATGTTAGCCATTCCTAAGTGGGATCAGGGTAGTCTATTATTAAAGCACAATTTTTGTCAGACCTTATATCAATTAGAGGAGCAGCAGGACTTTGCAATGTAGTGATGCTGGCAGTTAGCAAGTGTCTGTGTGTAGAGGAACTATTTAGAATAGAGCCGTTAGTGTAGTGTAGTGTGGTGTAAGTGTAGAAAGCGTGATTGCATATGAAATAACTGTTGGTAAGAGTAAATTTTATAAACCTGGGTACAAATCCATATGAAAAAGTAATGAAGATATTCAATTTAAAACAAAATATAAGTGAATAGCTATAACATGATTTAGATGTTCTCTGAAGAGGGCATAATTTCTTTAGGAAGACCCACACGCTGGTCAAGGTCTTGAATAGAGTTAATAAGAAACGCAGGTTTTTTTTCTGAGTGACGTACAAAGATTGCACCATTCCGGATCCAGCAGTAACGAAAATTGTGCTGAAGGGCTCTTTGTCTTGCTTCCTTGAATAAGCTCCGGTTCGCTTTAGTCAGTCTCTCATTAATGTAGAGCTTCTTTGATGTACCCTGGGCCACTATTTCTGAAGTAAGGTTACGCCGAGATTTTGCCGCTGTCAGTATTTCAAGTTTCTTCGAACGTCTCAGTAGTTTTACGACTATCGGCCTAGGCATCCACTCTTTATTATTAGTATATGGAAGACGTTTGTTGCCCACTCTAGAGATACTGTCGATATCAGCAGCGACAAGCTCGACGCCAAGCTTTGCAGCCGTTACCAGCACTACCTGACTAAGGTTCTCACTATCGGCTTCCGGTACACCAACGATCTCCAGCTCGTTTCGCAGGCTATTCTGTTCCTGAATGTTCAGTAGGGATTGCAGGCTGCTAACTGTACTCTCAAGGACTTCTATTTTAGCTTCTTGAGTAGCAATTTTAGTTTCGTAGTTTTTTAGGATTGTCGCTACTGATTGGGGAACAGACGACAGTTGTTGTTGAAGTGAAACATTTTGCTCTTTTATTTCTTGCATTTCTCTTCTCATACCCCGCAACTCAATTAGTACCTTTTCCAGATTGACCTCGGAGCTGCGGCAGGGGGTTGTGACTGACATCTGTCTGCGGTCCCCACGTAAAATTGTAACACGGTCAAGAGTGGTATTTGCGGGGTCATGGGTGGTATATGTACTGTTAAAAGAGCTCGCCGGACTTCCAATCGGAGTATGTGTGTTATCACCTTTTGGTTTTGAGCTTGCACACAAAGGACAAACCCAGCAATCCTTGACCTCCTGAGGCATCTTATCAAAAACCACTGTGTCCATCCCCAAACATATAAGGTCGTAGGTTTCTTGACATGCACTGCATTCCAAGAAATAAAGCGATTTAATAAGTTTGTTGCATCCACTGCACTTTGTAGACATGATTTCGAAATAAAAAATATTTGAGCAAAAATAATTGCGATCGCTCGGGTTCGAACGCTATGACTGCTGTACAGGAACGAGACTGCTTACAACTTACGCCACCGAACCGATAACCGTAGTGTCGAAATTATATCATGTATGGAGGCAAGTTCAGCGAGTCGCAATTATTGAGCAGGTATATTGAAGGTAGAATCTTATAACTTGGAGTTCAGTATTGAATACACTTTCCAGTTTTAATGGTTTTCTCACTAAATTCACTTATTTAAAGGTCACAAATCACTAGTATATTTATAGCAACTCTGAATTAAAAGTAAATTTAGTAGTTTACGACGATTGTTTACACTTTAACAGCCCGAAAACTATTTTTAAACAGAGAGCAAAGTCTTAGTGTGTTAACTTTCCGCCGCACCGCGGGTGAATCCCAATAGTGCAATCGCTATCAACACTAATACACAGAGCTAACGGTAACGTCTGTAGCGCACCTTACTAAGGTGATCTTACGCAATCACCGAGGTTAAGTAACAGTCAATGCGGACAGTCTTTAGATGTGTGATGCACAAAACTGACTTTAAAAAGTGGCACTTTCATCTGGGTGCCTATCGTGGGTCTGGTGACACGTTAAATTGTAGTTGTTATTCTTAGTACTAGAATAGATACTGAATCAAGAACGACTTAACGACTGTGTTAAGCCAAGTCAGAGGCTTTCAGGCGGCTTGAAAACTCTCAACTCCAGAGCTTGGCCACACCTAGGACAAAGAAGAAGACTGGTAACTAACGTAAAATTTTTTTGAGTGCTACTTTAATATGACCGGATAAACTACTTTTGTTGAAAACTTCTGTAAAACCACAAAAATATTTACATCTACATACATATTATGAGCGATGAAAACCTTTTCTTTGAAAAATAAATGATTCTGTTTAGGGTTTCGTACCTACAAGGTAAAAACGGGACCCTATTATTAAGCCGCCGCTGTCTGTCTGTCTCCAGGCTGTATCTCAGAAACCGTAATAGCTGGAAAGCTGAAACTTTCACAAGATTTGTATTTCCTGTGCCACTATAACAATAAATACTAAAAATTAAAAAAATTAAAATAAGGGGGCTCCCATACGAGAATGGTACGGAACCCTTCATGCGCGGGTTCAACTCGCACTTGGCCAATTATTTTAGTATTTTTTGTTTATAAAATATGAGAAGAAAAGTATGTCTAAATGTATTGAAGCTTCTCTTAAAAGATTTTGTGTCAGTTAGAAGTAAGCCTATATAAGAATGCGTTCTAGTTTATAGACATAAAATGGACACAGCCTCACACTAATACACAAATGCAACTTTCCCAAATCATGTCTGGCGTGTTTATGCGCCATTAAACCTTGGGCGGCGAATTTTATATCCCCATCATTGGCTTCCTTTTATCATGGTTATGGCAAGTATTATGCATGCATTTACACGTCTCATGGCCCTTCCTCCGCATATGAATATATTTGAATAAATTCGCGTAGGCTGGTTTGGGCGCTTAAGAACTTAGCTTACGTAGCGGGTGCAGGGACCCCGAAAGCTAAGGTGACAATTTTAAATACTACTGATCTTTACCAACATTATAAAGAGGAAAAGTTTGATTGCTTGTTTGACGTGAATAAGCACCGAAACAACTGGACTGATTTGAAAAATTCTTTCATCGTTGGGAAGCTACATTATTCCCGAGTAACATAGGTTATATATTGTTTCTCTTTGCTACTCAAATTAATTTAGTGTCCGTGCGAAGCCAGGACGGGATGCTAGTGTATAATATAAAAGTGAAAGTTGGTCTGCTAGTATGTTGGTTACTTCTTCACGATCAAACGGCTGAACCGATTGCGTTGAAAATAGGCATGGATGTAGTTTAGACTTTGGATAAACACATAGGCTACTTTTATCCCGGATTAACGTGAGTAACACCGAGGGGCGTATCAGTTTAAATATTTTTAGACATGTTTAGCTACTAACTGCGTTTGGCTATACTCGTATCACCTGCGTTGATTCAGAATAAAAACTGGCTTATATTTTTATTCAAGGTAATTGTAATAAAAAATAATTTAAATTAGGCTATTTATATCTAAATTTGAGCTACTTCTACCCTTAATATCAGCCAAATTGGTTAAGCTGTTAAGGCTTGAAAAAGTAACAAGCATACAACACAAAGTTTTTAAGGCCCCTTGAAACTTGCGTTAACAACTGTAAACTTGCAACAACTAAGACTATCAGCTGGGACCTACAACGAATCACTCATGCGCCATCCAGCAAGGTAGAGCTCAGGTGAAAATGCCACATTTAAAATGACAATATTGTGCGTGGTCACCCATCCAAAGACTAATCTATGGTGATTGTGACAGATCATTCTAGTTAGCCAAGTTACACGCGTGACCAATATTTTAATAATTATGCTTAAGCAGATATTCTTCAAAATGAAGTATTTTTTCAACTTTTTATTTATTTTATTTTTATTTATTTATTTGATTTATAGGCGAGCAGCATTGTGCTGATGTGCCTATATCACACTGAGTTGAAATTATTTATTTTATTAGTTCACATAATGTCCACTGATCAATGTCAATGTTTAAAGTTCACAAGTGCACTGATCACAGGTTAACAAGAGATTTTTTTGTTTTCTGCAACCAGCTATCAAGCCGGTTTTTAAAGCTGTTCACTGATGTAGCACTGACTACTTCCTCGGGCAACTTATTCCAATTATGAACTACTCTGTTGCTGAGTATATGAAGCCCCGTATTAGTGTTGGCATGATCACGTTGGATTTTTTGGTTATGGCCTCTGCTATGCTCGTAACGATTACAATTTTTAAAGTATTCTGCTAAATCAGGAAGGTTGTAGAACCCATTTTAAGTGGACAGAAAACCGTCAATCGTCACATTATTTTTCTTATTCCATCCATTGTGTGAAACTAAGCGCTAACGGAAGAAAGCGATGCTATTCTTTTGTCCGCAGAAACCCTGTAACTTTAGGATGCAATTTAGCGTAGCGCAATTGTAGTTTAACGAGTAACAAAACGAGATTATACCGGCACCCGGCGAATGGCGACAATTGCAAGATTCATTTACACTGGCGACGGTCGTCGGGCGGTTTCAGTGCATCTATTGTGGTTTTAGTTTGCACGAGTTACAAAGGGTCACCCAGGAAAAGCGACGGTGCTTTATTTACTTCGGGTATTATCATCGCATTTGTGTGCGTAAAATAATGTGGTTCGAGTTATGAGATGCAGGTGAAATAAATTATTGACCAAGTAGGCGTTGCGAGCAATCTGACTAAGACCAAATTTTATTTATTATTTGGATCGTATTCAGAATGATAGCTTAATACTCTATAGTTCGCTTGATAAACTTAATAAATGTAATTGATCAAGTCAGGTAGTTGCTGGTGTACGTAATAAGATAGAAAAAACGTTTTCGAATGGATAACGTATAATAAAACTATATACCGTAAATTAAAAAAACATATTATTGTCATTATTGAAGTGTTTAGCCAACTTCTGGGTAGATAACAATATTATTTAAGAATCAGTCCTTAAAGATGCAGAAATTAACTATGTACAAATAGAATCTATTAGTACAGACTTTGCAGCTATACTAATATTTTAAAGAGGAAAAGTTTGATTGTTTCTTTGTTTGACGCAAATAGGCTTCGAAACTACTGGACCGATTTGAAAAAATCTTTCACTGTTGGGAAGGTACATTATCTCCGAGTAACATAAGTTATAGTTTGTTTCTCTTTGCTACTCAGATTATTTAAGAGCTCGTGCGAAGCCAGGACGTAATGCTAGTATCATATAAGTCACTACCTATTAATCAAATTAAATACCTATAAAAGTATTTTGCTTTTCAGATCTTAAATAAAACTGCTTGTTCATTCAATCACATTACTCAAAAAGCTTTTCCTTGACCCCAAAACAGCAGTACTTAATGCCACCTCTACAAAACTTTGTGCTGACATTTTGTTTTTCAAACGCTTGTTCAACTCGACTCCATTCACATAATACACTTTTATTACAAGAAAAACTTATGGAAAGAGGACTCTGGAGGAAAACTAACGACCCGTTTTCGGATAACACAAGTGGATTTCGGTAACTTTTGTGCCTATTTATAGAGGGCGCTACTTAAGCTTAAAAGGGCTTAAGAGCATCGATAAGGCTAAGTAGGTAAGGTAGCCTCTCCAGTTTCTTAATTTTATACCCAACCAGTAGAGGGGAAAATCGAGAGGCAGATTTTTAATGACACTGCTCTTTGGAACGACCGGAATGAATATTGTCAAGGTGCTTTGAGGTTACATTTAAGTTGGTAACTTTTTAGATGGGTTCCAATGAGCCTTTTAGATTCTCTTATGTAATCAAACGAGTTAGTGAAAAAAATGTTTTTAGGAAATTATAACATGGCAAGTCATGAAAATTGGAATATTATTTATTTTCTTACTATTTTTTTACTTAGCCACTGCGTAAAGGAAGGGTTCGTTGACGTATATTTTCGTGTTTTAAGATAACATTTAGGATCATATCTGGATCAAATCCAGCCTAATCTAATGACAGGTTTTTCAAATTATGTGTGAAATTAACACTCTATCAAACGGTGTGGGAAATCATCGCGAGGAATCATGTTTTGCAAATAAATTGCAAAACATGATTCCTCGCGATTGCAATTTAAATATTAACTTAATAAATTTGAATTATTCATAGTTAAAAGTGATGTTCTGTTTCCGAAACAAAAGTTACGTAATTCATAAAGAGGGTGCTGCCTTTTTTATCACTTCACCCAAAAGTCGAAACCTCTCTCACTAATTAGGCCTGCTTTTGTCATAATCTACGAGTACCAAGCACAGGCCTAAATTTAGGAGGCCCTAATTAAAATTCGTGGCCTATTTTTTTTTCTATTTACAGCTAGGCGTATGACGAGCAGAGCGCATAACCATACTAGTTAGCGATACTCCATCCTTAGGTAAAGCATGTCTAGTTTAGAATAACTGGCTTTCAAAAAGGCTACCGGCACGCACTGCTAAGAGCTTGTTTACTTATTCTAAGACACAAATAGAATTCTGGGCTTTTGCTATTCTTACTTTAAAAGTTAATACTATAACACATATTCTTTAAGGCAAAAAAAACTATGAACGAAGAAATAAGGGCAGGCCGTTTCTCACTAGAAGAGAGATATAGGCCGTAATCCACCACACTGGCCAAGAGTGAATGATGGAATACAAATACAAATACAAATACAAAAATATTTATTGACATAAGGTACAAGTACACAATAATAATAACGAAGCTTCTGGTCTCGTGCTAGTCGTTAGACTGTGTTACGAGACCAGATTCCTCTCCCAAAGTTTACTTTTACAAATTTCTTACGTCTAAATTTACTAGTACATATTTAATCTAATATATATATATATATATATGCAAGTTACTATGTTATTAAACAATAATGATATATTGTACAATGCCAAAAGAAAAATAATAAATTCCAAACAATACAATATTTGCTAAATGCATACGTTAATAAAACAATTTAGAAAAACAAAATAATATGTTAATTCAAAATAAAAACATTTACAAATCTACCCTACATCAAATTGTCTTTAGTAGTAAACAGAGCCGCGGCCGCGGGACACTCACACAGGTATACGACTTGCTAACTACTACATGCACACTGTTTACTTGTTTCTGTTATCGCCCGCTTTTGTGCGCGTTACAATAGAATGTAGACAGAATATGAGTTCACAGAAACATAACATCTGCGATTACAATTAGGTAACTGTGTTTACATTTCGTTTATAATCTTGTTTATTTATTAACAAAGTTATGCATACATTTACTATATAATTACAACATTTTTAATTTATATAATACAATCATATGACATATATACATTTTTATATTAATTTCATTAGGTGATATAAAATAACTCATTTTTAATAGTTACATCTTAGTAAGTAGGAAATTCAGTAAAAATATGTTATATTTATTACATATTAGTAATTATCTATTTTATACAACTAGTAAGCAATAGAAGAGTCTGCGAGTGCATAATCTGTAACATGCACAAGTGTGCGTGTGGTGTATTATGCGCGTGAGTGTGTCACCAGGTAATCTTTTGCAGAATAGAAAGGTGCAGAGTGTTGACTTCAAAATTGCTAGTGTTACAATTAGGTGCATAGGAGTTGTTTTTCTATTTTTGTCTGTAGGAAAGTAGGTAGATCATACTATATAGCAATATTTAATTTTATTCTTTAAATAATTTCATACTCATTAGTTAATAAAAATAATTAATACAATTTACAAAATGTGTTAATATTATTCACATATATGTGGGAAATAAAACCTATTTCACGAGTTTTTTATATGTATTGATGTAGTCATCAGGCAAGAATGTTATATAAAAAACTTTTTTTTTTTTTTTTTACCATTTTTTACTCTCACATAGTATGTTCTCTATACCGTTATAGTCGTAATTATTAAGCCAGTGAAGTAGAATTTTATGAAAATTTTTAATGGATAAGTTTCTAATTTTGTGTTTCTTATTATCTTTGATTAATTTATTATATAATCTAGGAGCAATGCAGTCAAAGTGATTGTAGGCTACCTGGCTGTGGGTCATTGGTGTAGGACACCTATCAGTACGTAGGTTAGGAGCAGATAAGTAAGGGACAATAGTTTTGTGGTATCTTTTAAGAATTTGACAAATATACAATTTCCTTATAGATAGAACCTGGGCCTGTTCATAAACTTCATAAGTGGGATGTCTGTATGGTAGATACATCATGACTTTGAGCACGGCGCGTTGTGCCCTTTCCGCTATTATTAAATGGGTCTTTCCTGCGTTACCCCAGACACAGATGCAGTAATTAATAATGCATTGGCACAGGGCTTTATAAGTTTGGATTAACAATGGCAGACTAGCAACTGTTCTGAGGTTTTTAAAGACATAGATAAGCTTACGTATCCTACCCGACAACGATAAGACATGACCAGACCAGTTAAGGCGATCATCTACAAGTACTCCCAGGTACTTAACGGTATTTACTCTAGTAAGTTGTTCACATGAGCAATCTTTACTACTCAATATTACTTTTCGATTACATGGAAAGGTGTGTATTGTTAAGCTATGATCTGAGTCTGGATAGGAGGCAGCTGTTTTACAAAAGCAAATATATTGTGTCTTACCAGCATTGACCGATAGAAGACTATCTTCGAGCCAAGCCGTGACTTTGGCTAAACCTTTTTCAGCAATACTTGTAACAGATGACCAGGACGTATCATGAAAAAGTAGCACTGTATCATCAGCGAACATTAGGAGTTCCAACCCGGGTGACGTAAGTTTACACAGTTCGTTTAAGTAAATAAGAAACAAAGACGGCCCTAACGTACTACCTTGTGGAACGCCAAAATGGCTCACTCCTACGTCACTCATATCTTCTCCTACTTTGACTCTTTGTTGTCTGTTAGCTAGGTAAGTCTCAAACCAAGTGAAGGCTACACCCCTAATACCAACATTTTGTAGCCTAGCTAATAAAATGGGTAAAGCGACAGTATCAAATGCCTTCTGTAAGTCCAGAAACACTCCTATGCATCTTTCACCACGATCCAGATAGTCTTTTAAAAGAGTACTTAATAGTAAAACTGCGTCCTCTGTGGATTTTCTTTGTCTAAAGCCAAATTGATTTTTACTAAGTAAGTTATTTTTTTCAAGAAAGTTCGTGAGTCTTTTATTCATAAGCTTTTCAAAAATTTTTGATAAAGTTGAAAGAAGAGATATTGGCCGATAATTTGAGGGATTATTTTTGTCTCCTGATTTAAAAATTGGACACACTGTAGCATTTTTTAGGATATTAGGAAAAGTACCAGACTCAAAACTCAGATTACATAGATAGGTAATAGGATGAATAACATTTGGTAAGATTTGTTTGAGAGTTTGGCTTGTTATACTATCCCAGCCTGGAGCACTGTTACGCAACCCCATGATTATGGCTCTTATCTCAGATGGATCTGTAGGAAATAGGGACATCGAGTTGGATGGCATATGAGTGTTCCTGGACTCAGAAGCAAGCTCATACTCAGTTTTTCCCATTTTACTTAAAATTACGTCAGCTAAGCTTTTTCCAATAGAAATCGTGGAAGAAACACGTTTTCGGATATTCTAGTCCTCAAACATGTCGGTTTCCTCACAACATTTTCCTTCACCGTAAAGCGAGAGCAAATCCACACATAATTTGAAAAACAAGTCATTGGTGTAGGGCTGTGATCGAACCAGGGATCGCTTGATTCTAAAGTATACTTATCCCACCGAGCCAAATTCGCTTTTTTGCAATGTACTTACCGTTTATAAGGCACAATACACCAGTTCAACCGATTTGCTAACGAATCGCTTTTTGTAGGTCAATTGGCAGCTACTAGCACGATTGCTGGTAGATTAAAGGCATAAAGTGTTGTACTATGTACGTGTACGTATTATTAGTGAAATACTCGGTACAGCAAAAGCGGAATATCCTGAAACAACAATTTTGAGTTTAGTATTAAAGTAATAAATAATGAATCCGCAATATATTTAAACAAATCCCTTATCATAAACCATTTAGATTACATAGATAAAGTGAATTAGTGAATTGAGTGAAAGCCGCGATCAAAAATTCTAGAAGAACAAGATAGTAATTAGCCAATAGGGAATATGCATTATATAAATATATTTATTGCAAAGTAAACATCATTTTTAATATAAAAAACACAACACTTAATAATGGTGCGCTCTGTGTGACGCCATAGCCGTCTCCTCGTCAATGGTTAGGAAAACAAACGACTGTTTATTAAATTTTAACTATAACAACAATGGAATTTTCTTCTTCATATTATGTGCAACCAAAAATCGGTTAAGTCCAGATATTGTGCCATAAAATTCGCTTCGATGAAAAGTGTTTGTATATCAACAGTAACTGTAGCGCCATGATGAAAATGCCACTTTTAAAGCGCAGCCTTTATGCACGGTCACCCATCCAAAACTTGCCCACACCGACCGTTGCTTAACCTCGAAGATCGCTACAGATCACTTTAGTCAGCCGAGCTATAGACGCTGAAGATTAAAAAACGCATACATACGAGGGCAGGTTTATACATTGTGAAATATAAGGAAAGTACAACGCCCATAAAATTACAGGTTAAAAGTTTAGGTTAGACATCTGTAGATCCAGCTATTACAAATATCTTAATATATATAAATCTCGTGTCACAATGTTTGTCCTTAATGAACTTCTAAACCACTTAACCGATTATAATAAAATTCACACACCATGTGCAGTTCAATCCAACTTGAGAGATAGGTTAGTTTAAATCTCAAATTATAGTCGCAATTTTAATTTATTGCTGATTATTGTCTGTTATTATTTGACAGTCACAATTATCTGTTAACTCCAAATGATTCTAACAGATGTCGATACCTTTCGACTGGGTTGAGTAAGTAATCAATAGATGGCGCTGCTATGGTTAATCTACGAACGTGTCATATAAGCTACACTATCTATTTTTCATACCCCTAAGTGAGGCAAAACAACGTTTGCCGGGTCAGCTAGTGTATAATATATACTAGTATGCCACTAAGTATTATTCGTCACATAAGGTATTATTTTATATAATTGTATCCCATTGTTTTACATACGAGTAGTATGTAGCTACGAGTATATATTTTTATCGTCAATTTGTCTACACGACTAGGTCTCGTTTTTTTTTATTTTAGGACACATTTCACCCACGGCTGGTTAACCCCATACTGAACCATTTCTAGTTCGTGTTATGGTTGCTAACACAACTGATATACTACATATATACATACATACATATTTAATATAGACATATATTTAACACCCAGACCCATAGCCAACAAATTTAGTTAAGTACCTAGATGTTGGCCAGGCCAGGAATCGAATCCGGAATTTTCTGATTGGCAGTCCGAAATAGTAACCTTTACGCCAACGAGGTCGTCAAAATTATTCTACGCGTAGGTACGCCTGTTGTACGGAATAAGTATAGGCTAGAAGCAGCTTGAGCGGCGAAGGGAATTAACCCAAAACCATTCTGGCCAACTACACACAGAAGCAGATTAGAATATCAACAGAGACACAATGTCATGTGCCAATATTAACATGACGTGGCTTTCTTATTACGTCATCAATTTTTAATTTGTAAGGATACCATATAATTAACGAGTATGATACATAAACTTAAAAATATGTACCTACACATGATTTTTGTAACGCTTAATTAATAAAAATTTTGATTTGATTTGATTTGATAAAAGAAGCAGTAGCATAAGCATAAGCAGCCCACTATACGTTCCCATTGCTGGGACTCGGGGCCTCCTCTCACTAGTAAAAAGACAGGGCATAATCCACCACGCTGGCCAAGTGCGGGTTGGTTAATGACATACATCTTTGGATATTGCAGTCCTAAAACCTATCGGTTTCCTCACGATGTTTTCCTTCACGTAAACACGTAAAGCGAGTGCAATCCACACATAACTTGAAAAACTAGTCATTAGTGTAGGGCCGGGATTGAACCAGGGCCGTCTGATTGAAAAGCAGACGTTTATACCACCGAGCCTCACTCATGTTAGAGATACATAAATTGTGTACTATTTCAATTTTAAATTAGAAACGTAGAATTGATGATAAGATTTGTTTAATCATCTGTTTACTCTTCACATCTTTAACAAGATAAATTATAAAAATATTCATATTTTTTTTAGTAGCGTGTATTTAATTGCATTATATTCAAGAACCTAACTAAGCTATGATGCATGGTAGCAGGACATTTTCTAGTGCTCGCTAGCGCCCGCAGCTCGGTTAGCTAAAGTGATCACTTTAGCTAAGTAACGGTCGATATGGACGGTGTTTGGATGGGTGGCCATCCACAAAACTGTTGTTTGTAAAGTGGCATCTTCATCTGGGCGCTACCGTGGGTCGGAAGACACGTTAAATTGTAGGTCCTGGCTGTTAGTGCTGTTATTTCTTTAATATTGATTGGCTGAGACTTTTATAAATCAAATTTAGGTACTACGCGCAAGATTTAAAGCAGCTTCTATTGCTGATCGGTTATTTGATATTCTGCGCCTCTATCTAATATAATGCGGCTATCATACACGACCACCTTTATGTATTGGCTTGTAAATTTGCCACGGTACATTGATCGTCAATTTATTGAGCATGTAGCTTTCACATAGCAGGCGGTCTAGGATCAAAGGAACCAATTGGCTATTTTCGGAAATATAATAAGGAACTTTCGGAAGGCTCACAAAATTATATGCTCTCTAAATGCTTGATATTCTCTTTCTTTTTGTATCATCGTCTAATATTATTCAATTCGTGAGACGAAATTGAATTTTGGTAAATAAGGAAAATGATCGAAGTAAATATTCTGTTGATTATAGGTATGTGGAGAACACGTTTGTTGAAGATTGCCGAGGTAGAGAAATTTCTTTCATGTTTTTTGTTGGTAAGTAATATTTATGAGATTCCAGAAAAAAATATACATTGTAAGGTTTATCTGTAAGCAACAGTGTAGGTAATTTGTAAAGCGATATAAATTGTGTTGACTTTTATTTTGTTGAAGAATATTGTTATGAAAAACATATGATAACTGTTCTAAATTAATTCGTTCTAGAGCTGTGGCTATCAAATAAAAGGTCTTTATTCAATAGATAATATATCTACGTTTGGCCACCTACTCGCCTGATTTTTGCTTTATTTCGAATGCGAAGTATATATTAAAATTTTAAATGTTAATATTGTGTATTTTACTTTATGTTGTTACTTTACAGTTACATCAGTCAAGGTCTTTATTAGTAGAATACATGCATTTAGCTGCTATCACCAAATATTAAAGTCAGGGTTTTTCAAATAACACTCTTTTTTACAAAATTGCAGAAAAATAACTCTTATATTACTTAACTTCAAGTGTATTTTTTAACAATGTACATAATAATATCAATTTTAATTACTACATAAAGAAAACAATTTGGATTAGCTATAGATGAAAAACTAAAGGCAATTCAATAGCTTTGAACCACTATCAGAACATGCCCCACATGCTGGCAGCATTATCGTGATGAATGGCATGTACCCAGTATTTTAGTCATGCTTCACTTCGATCAAGTGATCCAATAAGTTTTAGAAGTCGATATGAGCTCCCGGCCCCAAGGCCCAAGAAAAGAAAAAGTATTCTAAGTAGGAAAGTTACATAACAACATTAAATAACATTACGTACACTTACCAAAATGGTCATTAGAAAACGGAGTGTAATCAGGGAAACTGCCTCAATTGTACGTAAAAGTACCACTTACATACAAGGCGTAATGTTCTGTAAACGTAATAAACGGTAGACTGTCTTCACGAATGTAATGTATCCGACACGAATTGTACTTAGGTAGTTGATAAGCATTTCTCGTCGAAATAATAAGTACAATGAGCGCCTTGTCGTACAAGGGAAAGTAGAAGGAACCAGACCGCGCGGAAGATCACCCACGAGGTGGACTGACCAAATCAAGGCAGCAGTTGGAGGTTCCTTGAATGACTGTAGTCGGATGACATCCAGCAGGCAGAGATAGCGAGATGTCGTGAGGCAAATTATATCCGCCCCCTCCAGTGACCCTCCATGACGACCACGACCGCTCTGTCAAGAGCGTCACGAAAAAGAAGAAGAAGCATTTCATGCTGTATAACACGTTTTTTTTAATCCCAGACGCAAATACGACGGGGTTAAGTTTGACGTGACTGTCGATGTATGTGTGTGTTTGAAGAATGTCGCCGCATCAAAATGGCGCATGGAATATTTTGTCACAAATACCTCAATATGGGTGTCAATTTTAGGTTCTTGACAAGTAAGGTACATACACTATGATACATTAGCAATTCAACATGGCTGCAACCACAAAACATTGGTCGAAGTATTTCTACATTTTCAATTCAAACTTGTTTTCGGATGAGGTAAATGGCCTCTATTGAAAAGCTTGTATTATTTTTTGAAGCATTTCTTGACATCGCTATTCTATAATTAAAAGTTTGTCTATAGCTAACATGTTTGCATACTAATTGTTACTAAAAACATATGCACGTAACATATACGTTAAGCCTTTTATAACTAATTTGATAGATAAATACTAAAAGTTAAGTAAAAAGAGTAAGTACCCTATCTACTCGTGCAAGAAGTCTTTGACCTTTTTACTGTCTATTAAACGTAATTCAATACGCCATTGTCCTAATAGTGCCTCAGCTTAGTAGATTTTGTACGACTTCAGTACTCTTTGGGGAGGCGCTAAACTAATTTTCTCTAACGACTATCATAATGTCGGGCAAGATGGTAGGTGTAATTGTATTAGGAGGGAATCGAGAAATATTACCCTTTATTAAGAGGTGAACAATCAACCTCGATGGGTATGATTACAGAGAACCATTATTGATTTTTCGTTGAAAGTTTTATAAGATAAATCACTAAAATCTGAAGTAACAATTTAATCACAGACCATTTAAATAAAACGCCACAATGACTTTGAAGTCATAGTAACTTTGAAGTCATTGTGACTTTGAAATCATTGCAACTTTGTAGTCATAATCGTAAACGAACGGAGTATCCTTCTTAATTACACATCAAAACGCTACTGTATTTCTAACTGCAGCTCCTATCGCTACAATCTCTGCAGTTAATTAACTCGTGCACCTGAGCACTATAAATGATGTTATTACCTGAGAATATCAAATAATGCTTTGCATACAAAACAGTATAAATTTATTGCCTCTATTTTCCTTAGAATTTCAACACTCGTGACAAGTGAACAATTTGATTTAGATGGTGTTACAGGCAAATGTAATTCTTATTAATATTGACTTAATTTAAACGTCATACTCAAACTGCAGAAAGGATGATAAAATGCACTCATAATAATTTCGTTTGACATAAAACCTTAGTTTTTTAACCCGCAGCGCAAAAACGACGAGATGTTAATTAGTTTGACCTGCCTATGTGTTTTTCTGTTGCACCGTAGCTCCAGAACAGATGAACTAATCTTGATTTAGTTTTTTTTTTGGTAGAATAATTAGTTTCTGTATTTTAAACTAGGTTTAGGTACAGTATAAGGCAGACGAAATATTTTTTCCCGCATTCTCAGTATCGGTTTTGAATTGAAGGGCTTCACAAGTACGAGTCACATACTATGCTATGATATATATCAAACCTAAGATGCCAGGCACCACGAAATGTTGTAAAAGGCTTACACATTTTTTTATTTAATGCATAAGAATTCCAAAAAGCTTTCAGAATCAAAAGCTCGTTTTTATTCCGAACCGCTGTCAATTTGTCTGTCACATTTCGTGAAAGCTCAATCCGAGGCACGGTTAAATCCCAAAGGAAAGCTATGAAACGCCTTCTTTTAAGATTTAGCTGCTTGAAAAATTCTGAGGCAATTTAAATGGATGACTTGTAATAGTTGCACTGCGTAAAAGAGTGATAAAGATAAGGAGTGTAATAATATTTTACGAGAGCATAGATTTAGCTCGAAACAGTTAGGTACTTATGCTTTTTATGGGGTGGCAAATGTAGTTAATTATTTATCTCGCATAATTATTATGCCGTCGACTTTTCTTCATATTCGTAACAAACGCTTGTATTTTATACAGCTCTGCGAAATAAAGATAGTAAGTAAATTGTATGAAAAAAGTTTATAAGATTTTATGAGTGATTGCATATTATTATATTTTCTTTTAAGCCACTGTTTATTATAATATTTAGATACATTTTGTTTAACATTGTTTTTTACAGAGTACCAGATTTTAGTTTAATTCAATTCTTGTATAGTTAAAATATAGCCCATGTTACACAGGTACAATGTAGCTTCCCAACAGTGATCCAGTAGTTTCGGAGCCTATTTACGCCAAAAAAACTAACAAAAAATCAAACATTTCCTCTTTATATATTGCTATAGATATAGATAGAATATTGGTGTGTACAAAAATATTTGCTACACACTAGTTATCATCTAGTGATCATCTACATATTTTAATTATAAAATATGCATAAATAAAATCCAAGACCAAGACAGGAAACCGAATAAAAGACGGATTTATTTTTAGTGAAAAAATGGCAACATTGGTTTCCACTATTACACACACAAACATCACATCCCAAACTCATATACCAGTCTCTGTTCCGTCCTAGGTAAAAAAAAAAGATTTTTTAAATTGAGGCGCGCCATTCTTCCGTCATCAACCAATCCATACATATACACATTTGAACGAAGTGCCTGAAGCACGGCAGTACGTTTTTCATGAAATAAAAAACAATTGACAATCTTTTCATTTTTAATCAACTAGTAAGATTTGCTTTAATTCGATTACTCAGAAGTTTTAAATTTTAAATATCATTTATTCTAAAAAAAAATACACAATCAAAATCTAGTCAAAATTTATGTATGTTATTTTTTTTTTAATATGCTATTTTGCCTCATACCGCCCTAACTGAATATCGCATGAAATAAAATATTGAATCTGCATACATAATAATTTGATATTGTTAAGTATAAACTTCTCAAATAACACCAGGCTGGCGTATCAAGATACTGTAGCTGTAGAGTTTATGCACGTAATAGTTAGCGAACGATGCCCATTCCACATAATCCGGTGGCCAAGTTGCTTTGTACCGAAATGTTCCATTTAACTACTACATGTTGGCTTCATAATTTATGACGAACTAATCTGCCGACCAGTCGGGCTACTACGGCCTCTAAATAACACGTTTTCGGTGGCACTCTATTACTATTTTGGGGACGAGTACCGACGTCAACTATTATTCAACTTTTGAAACTTCGTAAGGCATATACTTATATTTGCCCGAAAAAACTGTCAGAATTATTTACAAACTTTTTCCAACGTTTTTGAGTAAGTGTGAGTGCTTTTTTCGTGGATATGTCAACTTTCTTAGTTGCAAATAGGGCTTTCTTAGTTGCAATCTTAGTTACAAACCTGCCCAAAACGTACAAATAGGCATTTTAGTACGTAATTAATTTTTTTTATTATTTTGGGTAATTATAATGTGGTATTGATATCTTCTTCTTCTAGTCTAATCTACTAATATATAAAATTTCCATGTCACAATGTTAGTTACCGTACTTCTCCAAAACGGCTTGACCGATTTTTACCAAATTTTATACGCGTATTCAGTAGGTATGTGAATCGGTTAGTATCTATTTTCCATACCCCTAAGGGTAATTCATCTGTAATGTTTTTATAATAGAAATTATTTATAAGGCAAAACAACGTTTGCCGCGTCAGCTAGTATACCTTTATATTTACACGTATTTACTCACACCGTGTTTGTAAGTGTCTTTAAGGTTTATATTTGGTTGCCTGGAAAAGATCGTTTTCAGTGATAAGGTCGCCAGTTAAAGCATTAGTTTATAAGTTATTGTATATTTTTTTTTGTCATTATGAGTATTTTATTTCAATTGCTGTGCGAGCTATGCTATATACGAGTACACATATCTTAATATATATAAATCTCGTGTCACAATGTTTGTCCCAATGGACTCCTAAACCACTTAACCGATTATAATGAAATTCGCACACCATGTGCAGTTTGATTCAACTTGAGAGATAGGATAGTTTAAATCTCAAATTATAGTCGCTTTTTTTATTATTTGCTAATTATTGTCTGTTATTATTTGACAGTCACAATTATCTGTTAACTCGAAATGATTCTAACAGATGTCGATACCTTTCGACTGGGTTGAGTAAGTAATCAATAGATGGCGCTGCTATGGGAAATCTATGAACGTGTCATATAAGCTACACTATCTATTTTTAAGGCAGAGGCAAAATAACGTTTGCCGGGTCAGCTAGCATTATTTAAATATAAATTATGAAAATATCAAAATCACTGACGTAAACGTATTAGGGATAGAATAGAGATAGAATACTTTCAGATTACGTGGACCATGAACGATATGGTAGCCGGCAACTATGCTAAGATTCTCTTCATTAAGGCAGTATGACGTATGACTGTATTAATATATAATCGCTGTCTTGGGATTATCCCTAGTGTACCTAAATAGATCTTGTTTGCTTACAAGTCCGATAGACAACGATTAAGTTGAAGTAACATGAAACATATCAAAATAATGATGCATTTTAAGTATAGTCAATGATGTATCAACATCATCGACTTTTGTACAACAAACATAATATGTACATGTTTTTTTTATGTAGTACACATTTTACACACGGCTGGTTAGCCCCATACTGAACCATTTCTAGCTTGTATTATGGTTGCTAACACAACTGATATACTACATATACATACATATGAAATTTATTTAGAAACATATTTTTATCTATGTACCCTGTAAGTACGAGTTGTAGTTGTTTATGAAGCTACGCATTTTAATTAGCGCACATTTAGCGGGTGGTTTGAAACTTTTAACGCTAGAGCCTGGCCTCTTAATTCATATATAAGAAGTAGCGGTTAATGTGTACTGTCTCTAGCCTAAGTGTGTTTGCAGGTGTAGTATGTACAAAAATACTTAGTCGCAAGCAACGAGTCATAGTATTAGAAGTTCTAGGAGTGTCGAAGAACCTAAAACCTCGTCCCAAAAGCATTTTTCGCCATATTAATTTCAGTATTTTTACCCGCAACGGAACGAAGACCGGTATATTGCTTTAGAATGAGCGGATGTTTGTTTGTTTGTGTATTTGTACTGCCAATATTACCATTTATTTCCAAAACTACTAAACCTAGAGCTGCAGCTACTACTAGCGCTACAGGAGATATTTGTTATAAGTACTTGTTTATTGGAATTACACCAACTAATTCCCTCGGCCCCTTTCCATTACCGAACGAGATTGCTTGGAGGCACTGATATGCAGTAAAAATGCCAAAAACTCGTACTAAGCGATTCACTCCCACATATATAGTACGGATGGCCAAATTGTGGAACTCCTAGCCGGAATCACTGTTCACACAAAACTACAACCTTACGTTTTCAAGACAAGAGTGAACCGGTTTCTTCTAGGCAAGCGCGCTCCATCCTAGTCCGCAATGTCACTTAACATCAGGTGAGTTGTGGTCAAGCGCATGCCTATCATACATAAAAAAATCTTATAAAAAATAATGGCCGCGAGGTATGATGTTCCATATGAAACTATGATGCTAATGTTTGTTTTTTAACCCACTTCAAAAAAGGAGGAGGTTATATATTCGACTGTATGTATTTTTTTTTCTTCGATACATTTCACACACGGCTGGTTAACCCCATACTGAACCATTTCTAGTTCGTGTTATGGTAGCTAACACAACTGATATACTACATATATATACATACATATTTTTTATATAGATACATATTTAACACCCAGACCCACGTCCAACAAATTTAGTTAAGCACAAAGATGTTGGCTGGGCCGGGACGGGAATCGAACCCGGAACCTTCTGATGTGCAGTCCGGCATGGTAACTTTTACGCCAATGAGGTCGTCTGTATAACTACGGAACTCTAAAAGAGAATCTTATTGGTGACGGGTTTCGTAATAGTTTAATTTACTAGTACGTGTATTCAACGGCAGGGATATCTTCATTTGCACTCCGACACGACCGTTTGAACAAGTTTTGCATATTCACTCCACGTTTCTAAAACTTGTTTGGGAGACTTCAAAAACTCATTTCGAATTTTGCTCCAGACACATTTATCTTTGCCCGAGACGTTCTTGGGAGTTAACGAAACAATTAAATGAATTAGGAAGTATTTTATGATTTAAAAATTGAGCAAACATACTGTTGGGGTGTTAAAATTAATTTAAATAAAAATACATATCCATACCCTAATTTGCAAACCCACTAACTCCTCTGCAGATTTTTTACGGGAGAGGCTCAACACGTCATTGTATTTTATTTAGATAAATAAAAAGTAATATAACTTTATTTTAATAATAATAATAAAAATAAAGCAAAGTTTTTCACGGGATTTAGGTTCATTATTGCGTAAAATAAAAAATACAAAGTTTCGAGCCTCTCCCGAACGTGTTTTTTAGAGGAGTTAGTAGGTTTTCAAATTAGGGTATCGATATATGTAATATTATTTTTGTAACAGTTTTATTTCACTGGTTATCTCCCTTACATTTCTGTTACTTGTTGGTATTAGCCAGACATATTTTGACAGTCACTGTCAAAAAAAAATTAAAAAAAATGGTAAAAAATGTCTTAGGGAAGTTTAGATCCAGTATGACTGTTTTATTAGTAAAATGTACGCGCAATCATTTAAGGTAACATTATGTAAAAATATTTAAAAAAATAACTTTTTTTTTTGTTTGATTAAACTTCTAGTGGAAAATAAATACTGCGTTTATTTTCGAAAAAGAGCCGTGACAGATTAACAGGCACCAGAGTTTCCTATTATCCGTTACTAAATCTATTTCAAAAGTTTGCCTTCAGTATACTTTCATACGTGTAGGTTAGATCTACATATATTATCATCATCATCAGCTTATGTCTCCAGGTAAATAATAATAATAATAAAACAGAATAATACACTAGTACACAGAATTAAAAGAAGAGATCATTCACCTATGGAATATGAACAGGGTGTAAATAGTGCCCCTGGTTCTCTCCAGTACCGGAGTCATTCCCAAACACTTACTCCACTACCTCAAACTGATAGATCTGGACACCAGCACATACATGACAATGCAAAAAGCTTCCATTCTCATACATGCAGGATTGTTCGGAAATTTATGCAGTACCACATTAATTCCGATAACAACCCCCATAGCGAACTCCACTTGGCTTAGGCCCGTGGTTTTCGTGATTATTAACCGAAATTCTTAAAATTTAGAGAAATCTCAAGGTTTTTTTAAATAATAATAATAATAAAAAAACATTTTACATTGGTACACATTTAAATATGGGTCTGCCTTTTGCTTTCGATAATTAAAACTAATACTCAAAATATGTATATGTATGAGAATTATGCAACACACACAATATTTGCACAGATCAGTCGGTGCAAAAAGGCAACGCTGTCAGTTACGACTGGCGCCACTTGATGGATGGATGGCAGAAACATTAATTTTAAACTCACACGACCTCGGGTGGAGGTTTGATAAGCGAACTCAGAATATGATGGCTATGGTTTGAGTGGGATTATCGGGCTCTGTCTCTCTACAAGATGTTCAGAAGAGAGTGAAAGAGGCGGATAATTTAATAATAGCAGAATAAAAGCATTTTAGTATAACGAAGCGGTTTACATATTTAGATGGCTAGTCAATGTGATTTTTAACACATGGGTTTGGTGTCATAATATAACTCATATAACTAATGTTTAGGTTTTAACCCAGAATATGATGGCTATGGTTTGAGTGGGATTATTGGGCTCTGTCTCTCTACAAGATGTTCAGAAGAGAGTGAAAGAGGCAGATACTTTAATAATGGCAGAATAAAAGCATTTTAGTATAACGCAGTGGTTTACATATTTAGATGGCTAGTCAATGTGATTTTTAACATATGGAGTTGGTGTCGTAGAATCTACTCATGATAACTAATGTTTAGGTTTTAACCATTAATAGTAAAGATATGTAATAACAAAAAAAGCGAGTGTGGCTAGGTGGGGAAACGCCTGGTTTTCAATCAAACAGTCCCTGGATCGATCTCAGCTCTACACCAATTGATTTGTTTTTCAAGTTATGTGTGGAATTAACACTCAATCAAACTAATAGATTATATTTAGTTTATATTATAATTCAGTTTTACATTAATTATAATGTTAAATTATTATTTTTTGATAAAGTTTTCACTCTTTTATAACTAATTATAAAGAATGATAAAAGTCTTAAAAGTACCTGCCATGACAAATTTGAAAACAAAACAAAAACATAACATTCTTAACAAAATCTAACAACTCCACTCACATATTCATTCTGTTTAGATAAATCTAGCTGGCGCCATAATACACAGTGCGAGAAAACTATTTCCCTTGGGGTCTCAGGCTTAGGCAACAGCCTGCCTTCAATCTTAGAAAATAGACTTAGGTTACTTGAAAAATGAAGAAATATCAAGATGGTCGATAATTTTTTTACACAATACAGCTAGGAATTTGACCAGACGGGCGCGTATCTCTGTCAAAGTCAACTAAAACGAGTCAATGACACTTGTCATAGACGGAGCATGCTTAGTCTGAAAAACTTGCTCTAATGGAGGCAGACACATGTTTAGGTGATATGAAAAGTTGCTAGTTTGATTTGAGACATAGATAAGATACTTTTATATTAGTTTAAAAGCGAAAGTGAATGAGTGGGTTTTAGGTCTTTAGGTGTTAGAATTTTTATTAAATATGTGAATCCATGACCTAACCTTGCACTTGATCACAATTCAACTAATGGCAAGCGACATTATATATAATCTAAGGTGGAGCGCGCTTACCCAGAAAAAACCGGTTCACTCTTGATTTGATAACCGCCAGATTGTAGCTTTGGGGAACAGGGAGCTTGGCAAAGAATTCCACACCTTCGCGGTTCGTACAATGAAGGTGGAGGCAAACCGCTTAGTACGCGCCTTTGAAACCTCCACGGTATACGGAACTCTATGTTTCCTCGTTCTTTTGTTTTTTTTTCATGTTATACTGATTAAAGTAAGGCCCTGTTCTATTAACACAAGAACTTGCAATACTTGTATGTATTCATTTATTTTGACTCTAGCACGTTTTAACGTGACTCACTGTTATAAGCAGGTACCAACACAAAGGTACAGTTTCGTGCACAAATAAATTGATAGCTCCAAGATAAGTCTGTGCATACTCTTTCGTGTATTCAAATAAAATAGAAAGCACGTCGCTTGGCCCAACCGAATCGGAGACGAAAAATCGAGTTCGGTATTCAGATTGTATTGTGTGTTGCCGCTTTCAAATAACGCAAACTTGGTCAACGGTGTTGCCAGCGCGAAGATGGGATACAATTGCGTTCAACTTTTTGAATTTAAAGTTGACCTGTATATTCTCTAAGGTAATGTTTGAATGAATGCATTTGAATTTTCGTTGTATAAGTAATTTTATCAGAAAATTAATCCAAAATTTTAAATATATTGAAAGTAGTAAAGTTTTGATTTGAAGCCTAGATTATGAAAATTCCGTAGTTCACTTTAGGTCGCCAATTGTGGCACACTAATTTTAAGGTAATTGTCTTTTAATGTGTCTTTTGTTATGTATGTGTCCAATAAAGAATTTATTTATCTATCTGTCTTATCTATATTTTAATTTTAATGGGCTTGCGCTTGATCGAATTTCACTTGATGGTAAGCGGTATTGGGATCTAAGGTGGAGTGCGCTTGCCCAGAAGAAACCGATTCACTCTTGCCTTGAAAACCTCTGGATTATAGCTTGACTATTCTTATATACTTGTATCTATTAAACATAGAACAAATGTTTGCAAAGATTACAGCTCAGGTCGGCAAGCGGCCTCCTTATTTCTAAAAGTTTGTGGATTCGATCTCCGCCAAAGAGCCTTTAGTGAAGGAAATTATTGTGATGAAACCATGGGATAGACGTGGCCTTTTCAATTCAAATTTTTTATTATAAAAGCAAAAGTTTGTATTTATTCATAACTTAAGCGAGATTTTTTTTTTCACGCTTTAACGACTGGTCCGATTTAAAAGCGAGTGTGGCTCGGTGGTAATAACATCTGCTTTTCAATCAGACGGCCCCTGGTTCGATCCCAGCCCTACACTGATGACTGATTTAACACATACGCTACTTTTTGGCTTATATTAAGTATTAACTTGAGAAGTACCGCGGGCCGCAGCTAGTTGTATACAAAAACAAACTCAATAAACATAACTAATCGTAATTATGACATGTTAAATTAAGTTTTATCTCAAAATCTCATAATTAGTCAAAGCGTGTTTCATTCTAAAATATTCATAGCATTAAATAATTGCCCAAAGTTACAGCGGCTTACTTACTAATTTATTATACGACTAAGCGCCTTTTCGTAAGCTCTTTGTGTAGCTAACATTTTAGTTACGTAAATATTATATATTCAACTATATAAATGTTGTTACTCAGTCTGTTTGTTCTTTACGGGAAAACACTTACCATGAACAATTTAGTTTGTCAAGATATAAGTCAATATATAAACAAAATAAATACCTAAATATTTAATGAATATATATTAGACTACATTTCACCCATAGCTGGTTTAGCCTCATACTCATATCTTTGTATTAAGGTTGCTAACACAACTGATATACTACATATTTAACATCCAGACTGATAACCAACAAATTTAGTTCTTTATAAAGATGTTGACCTTGCCGAGAATTGACCCTATATTCTATGGTAGGCTACCTAAACGCTAACGAGGTCGTCGTATTATACATGTAAATCTACTTCAACATAAAAAAAAAAAAATCAAACCAACGTACCTTATTGAAGTTTTGTCAGGGAATTGTTTTTCTTTCCAATGACATAATTAAACAAATTGTGCTTTCATGGATGGTCGCCGACGGAAAACACACAATGAAAATTTTGTTGAAGCTTGTCAGAATATAGACGATCGCTATTTGTTGAAGAGAATATATTTGATTCCTGAAATCAGGTCAAGATATGTGTGGATTTGCATTCGATTTACGGTAAAAGAAAACATCGTAAGGAAACCGACACGTTTGAGGAATACAACATTCGATAACGTTTGTCTAATGACAAAAGTGCGGGTTGGTATTAACCAATTGGAACATGGCCAGCGTGTTGGAATATGGCCTATATCTTTCTCCTAGCGAGAGAAGGCCTCGAGTCTCAGCAGTGGGAACGTATAGGGTTATGCTATTGTCTAAGAAAAGTACTATTATGCGAACAAATACACAGGATAATACTAGTCATTTTGAAGTCGCGAACTATGCAAAACCTCCAATTAAGAGTACATGTTGCGATGAGTACTCGCAACACCAAACGCTAGCATTAATCACTAAACTCATTTAAATATTTGAAACTGACGTGAACAAAGCCGGGACTTAATTTCACTTACAACTCAAAGTACAAGTACAGAAACTTTACGAGGTAACGAAGTACGTACTAAATTAAAGTAAAAAATAGCATAAGCATAGAATAATCGACCTCGGGGCCTCCTCTCACTAGGAGATAGACATAGGCCATTATCGATCACGCTAGCCAAGTGCGGGTTAGTGAATGATACATACGTCTTTGGATATTGCAGTCCGCAAACGCGTCGGTTTTCTTACATTGTTTTCTTTCACATAAATTGAAAAACAAATAATTGGAGAGCCAGGATCAAACCAGGGACCGTCTAATTGAAAAGCAGGCGTTTATACCACCGAGCTACACCCGCTTTATAGAAAGAAATAGGTAGGTATGGTAGGACAGTTTTCTAGTGCTCGCCTGGCTAGCAACCACCCTCAAGTTGAAAAATCTGTAGCCTATTATATATTACCTAGCAGTGTGTTCCGGCAGCCTCCTTGAGAGCCAGCTATTCCAGACTAAGCATGCTCCACCTTAGACCAGAGCGTCACAATCTGATGTGGTTGCGCGCCCTGCTGGTCAAATGCTTAGCTGTAAGGAGTAAAAAACAAATATTAGTAGAAAACCCTGCGATACATTACCACAATATTTTTTTAAGTACAGTGTAAACTCTATAGGAATGAACGACACTGAAGGGACTGAGGATTTTATGACGTTATAGAGAGTGGTCGTTAAAAAAGAAAATATAATTATCATCGTACGGAATACTAGCTAAACCAACTAAAGCCAATTTATTACGACGCTTTAGAGAGTTTGTCGTTAAATCGAGTGACGTTTCATGGAGTTTACACGTACTTGGAACAAACGTTTACTGCAGCACCTACTGGGAGTTGTACCTTTGTAAATATCAATCAACCCCAAACTCATAATTAAAAACCGCATTACCTGCACAATGCAGTTATCTATAGGATCTGATTAGAACCGATATTATTATTTCTATCTGAATTTTGAAGGAAAACTCTGGTCTCAAAAATTGTTACATCTGCTTTAGATAAAAACTCTCACGCCGTGAAGTCGTTTGCATAGCTTACCAGACTTTACTGCTAGATAAAAATGCATCTGTTTGACTACGTGGTTTAGCAGTAAGGGTATTTTCACAAGGGTCACAAACGCACGGTGCGGGGCGTACGCAAAGTTTTAATCCACCGCGACACGTTTGTGAAAAGGCCCTCAGTGTTGTGTCCTAACCAAGTCGAATCGTAAGCAAATTTAAGGTTACCTACTTTTTGTAATTTTTTTTTTTCAATCTCTTTTTACTTTATTCTTTGCATTTATATTTGTTCTGTCATTGCTAACTATCTTAAAAAGCCATGCCTCACGATGTGCCTTAAAACATGTATCTGATCTAAACACTAAATATCATGCAAATTCGTTGAACTGTTTGAGTACCTATGAAAGAACATCGAAGAGTCAGTAGCAAATATTTACCTCAGTTACTGTGATTTAATTTGCCGGGCAATATTTCAAGCAAGAAAATGGCTTCATAAATTACTTTCTGATTCATAGAGCAACCATAAAAGACGACAAAGATTACTTACTGTCTTTTTGTTCCTTAGAATATCAGACGTCGTCTGCTTTTTTCCGACTTCGAGGTCGAGGACTAAAGCATTTGCACGTCTCAATAGTTGTAATGATTCTTACTAAGTAGATGTAATTCATTTCTTATAACGAGGCAAAGCTTTTCTATATTATGTCATGTCGTTACTATAAGGAGTGTTTTAAATATTAAAGTAGAGTTATAAGACTGTTTTTTGACGTTCCTATCGTATGCACAATATTATGCGTACAATAATAATAATACTAAGTGGACAAGCTCTGGTATCAAGAATTTTCAAGGCCTCTGACTTGGCTTAACGAGTTCTAAGACTGGAACATATATAATTTTATTAAATACAGTCTTGCGCATGGTCACCCATCCAAAGTCTGACCGCATCGACCACCTTCACCTTGATAATGGCGTTGGATCACTCCAGTTATCCAACCTACAGGCACTGAAATTGACAAGATGAACTCCAATTAACATACTCGTAACATTTATGATCGTGTAATTTGAAGTGACGCTAGAATTAGTTTGAGGATTAATGTATAGTTAACATGGGTTACAATATTAGGTTAACATAATGATATTCATATAAAGATATGTATATTGTAACGCCTCTATAAGTAGTATTTCTCTTGTGCCTTACAATATTAAAAATTTGTATTCTTAAGGTCGCAGACACGTACTGTTTTACTACTCAAAACGTGACTATTTTAAAAATGTCGTGCCAAGTTCAATTTGACTTATAGTTATTTTTGTATCAAATATTTATTCTTTAGTTTTTATCTCTTTTGTGAGTTAATACAACAAAGTAAATACAAAAGGATGTTTCTATTTTCAAACAGTTTAACCATTGTTTTCGGAACCCTTGAATCCCTTTTTACCGCACAGTGACTCTCATTTTAACCAAACTCCGCTGTTAATCCTCAAATTCCAACAAGTAAAATAAACAAGGCAAATCAAGCGCGCAAATGTTTCAAACTAGATTAATGCCCGTACATTTTGAGTTCGAGCAAACGGTCCCTGCCAAAGATCAACATTAGAAAAAAGAAGAAAAATTAGTCGTCGGCTTTATCGAGTGTTAAATCGACGATCCGTTGCAGACTTTGGACAGATTAATCCAGCTTGCATATGAGGAAAGACTTTCCGGGAAACCGTGTAGCAATCGTATATCAGATCGGAAATAAGAAATAGAACCAGGAATAGGTTTTATCGGGTATCTTTAGTGAACAGATACGTAAGATATTACGCGACGGTCTTTCGGTAATATTTTATCGAAATAGTACAAGTATTATTCAGTGTTAGTGTAACTTTTATAAGGACGTGTTAATGTTCACGCAAGCTTTATCGCGCCGAAGCAGACTTTGCCATTTACGATTATGACTACTGGAGAACAATAACACATTTATTGCTGAACGCAAATAAACCGTCTATGGACCGTTAAGTCGTCGGATATAGGTACGGGAAGTTGCTAAGTTTATTTACTAACTCGTATCGTGAAACCGACCCGATGCTTAATCCTGGGTTTAGATATTTCCTGTTTTATAGAAATGTATACAGAATAAACTAGAGAGCAGCATTGAGATGAAATAATTTATTATAACTGCACCCCTGATTTTTCAAATTTTAACATATGTCTATCGAGCACTTTTAAAATACGTAATATTATATACTATCAATTACTCCATTACATTTTATTCATTTAAGTAATGCCATGTAGAGATGTAGAAATATAATTCTTAAATTTAAAATTGTAATTAATTACAAAACCTAACCTTAAATTTATTTATTACTATACACATCAATTCTAAATATGTATTTGTGAAAATTAGTAAATAAACTACAAAACATTTTTGATTATTTTGAATTGTCCCCAATCAAACGCTCGAAATCTCTGGAGATGGGAAGTTTTAAGCCTATTAAAAGTAATTGCATTAGATATTTAACTATCGTTTTTCAAGCTGGGACGAGAAAGAAAAGTGAATTAATGCGAAAAACAATTTAGAAACACCCATTAGCGCCCAACTTTGTCTATAATTTCACATCTAATTTGTTGGTTCGTAAATTTATGTATCAATTTTGTTTATGATTATAGATTTATAAGGATGAACTTTGCTTTTAAACTATTTTCAAAGAGCTCAGGAGTGTATGAAAAAAAAATGTACGATCCTACTTTTTGTACGTAAGTATTCCACTTTATTATTTATTAAGTTTCAAGCAACATTGTTTTCGCATTATCTATTGGAGCTGTTCAAAACTTTTATGATTGTAATTACATTGCAAAAAAGAAACTTAATGTTTTTGAGAGTTACGAGTGAATTTTAGTTTTTTGTTTGGTTTTAGAAACCTTCAATGTCTGAAGCTTTCACAATGAACTTTCCACAGAAAATAGTTATAGTAATATTATGTACTAGCAGTTCGTCCCGGCTTCACACGGGCTATAAAATAATCAAAGTTGCAAAGAGAAACGATGTATAGCTTATATTACTCAGGAATAACGTAGCTTCCCAACGGTGAAAGAATTTTTCAAATCAGTCCAGTAGTTTCGGAGCCCATTTGCGTCAAACAAACAAGAAATCAAAGTTTTACTCTTTATAATATTGGTATAGATAATAGAAATTTACTTATACATTTTATTTTTATACATTACTTACTACTTTCTTTGAATTACTATTACTTCGCCCAATGAAATACATCTGTTATATTTGAAAAATATTTTGTCTTGATAAAAGATAAAATCACCAATCGAACCCAAACGAACTGTTTCAGCTCCGAAATGGAACTCGTTTTGCTTAGTAATTGACCCATTCCATGAAAGGCATTACTTCTTTATACCGTCCATTTCCTTCTTCGAATCCGAGGTCGTGATCAATCTGAATCCGCTTATTGACGAAGAAATTACCCTCAATTTTTGACATCAATGTATTTGCGGAAAAAGGCTACGGTTAGACGAATATCAATTTCACTAATTTGGTTTCATCAAATGAAGAAAATTTGAAGCTTGTCTAAAAATTCAGTAGGTTTTTGTAATAACAGAGGTTAAACATTAATTATTTTAATCGGATAATGTGAATAAGTATCTAGTTACGGAACATTATTCCAATTGTCGGCACTGCCAATGAAAATAGTCACTGCCATTATTGGTAATAGATACTACAATTACTATGCTGTGTCTTTAATACAAGCATTTAGGGTTTTTTATAGCTACACTTTCGTGAGCAAATGCATTTACTTGATACTTATCTAATTTAAAAGAAAACTACTTAAAATGATTTTCACAAGTTAACCGATGGTGACAATGGTAGACTGGTAGCTAGATTTGAGTGGCGACTATTTTGTCTAAAAATAAGTATAAGTAGATGCTAAGGCTCATGTCACAATACCAAGATATGTCAAGACTTAAATAAACATACGCTTGTTTTCCATTCAAAAGGGAGTTCAGCAGAAAATTGCAAAACGTGCACTGTTTCTGCAATCTCTGATGCAAAGTCTTGCAAGTTGCATTTTGACAGTGAAATTCTAAGAATAAAATATATTTTGAATTGAACAGAACTTAGCTTTAAAGTCACGTCACTTATATTTATATGGCTCTCTTTTTACAAATGTAGCTTGAGACTTGAAATAAAATATTGGTAACAAAAATTCTAAAACAGGGCTAGCCACAGTTCTTCTTGGAGTCGTTGCTAATAATAAAGTTGCAAAATTCGTAAAGGGAAATCTGTCACCAAAAATCTAACGCGTTTGTTCATTTGACCAGAGTTAGTGTGGTTTCAAGCCCTGCATCTAACGGTTTATTCTAGAAGCTTCCCTGAGAACCAGTTATATCAGATTGGGCATGCGCTTGTTCGTTCGGCTAGAGTATCGCTAGTTAGTATAGTTTCGCGCCCTGCTAGTCTAATATGGGTACCAAGCCATACTGTGTACAAAAAATTCAGTAACCAATAGTACTACAACATATAATAGGTATTACAAATAGGAAGAAACCAGGTTTATTTGGTTTTTGGTGTACGCGAATGGGTGAGTTTCAATATGTTAATCTGGCAGAACTTTAAAGCCGTCCTCCATTTTCGTGACAATGATTTAGATCTCGTAGGTATTCCAAATAAAAACAAATGATTGATTAATTTTGGGTTTATTGTTATTGTTATAACGCGTACCTACCTAAACAAAAGAGTTTAATAAATATATGTTTAATTCAGTAAAAGCTCTCTGCATAAGCGTTAATGAGAAAGTGCTATTTGATATTATTATCAACAATGAGCTAATTTTATATTTCTGTATCCTTATTAGGCTTACTATGCAGGTTTTTTATAATATCTTCTACTCGTAATCTTCTAATATATAACATTTTTCTTCTTCTAATATTAATCTTCTCTAATATATAAAATTCCCATGTCACAGTGTTAGTTATAGTACTCCTCCGAAACGGCTTGACCGATTTTTACCAAATTTTATATGCGTGTTTAGTTGGTCTGAGAATCGGCTACTATCTATCTATTTTCCATACCCCTAAGTGATAAGGCAAACAACGTTTGCCGGGTCGGCTAGTTAACACATATAAATACTCACAACATTCAAACAAAACAATAGAATAACTAGCTTTTAAAATTCAGTTTACAGTGAACACCTATTGGTAAAAATATAGATATACATATAATAGATCATCGAAAAAACAGCGTTACCGTTGCATACATATTCAGTGAAATCGAATCCAGACCTATTTGCATAGAAACGGACTGCATTTAAACAGGCAAGCCTTTTTACTCTTTTGAATAGCAAAATTAAAACACTCTATTATATTAAAATAAAGCCGTGTTATAAAATTGGATGTGTTGTTTCAGAAAAATAAGGTATTGTTGTTTTGCCTAGGTTTTATTAAATAAATAGTGCATAACTCCAAAAGGCGGTTATTAATTGCAGATTAAATTTGTTAACAAAGTAGATTAACCTTCATAATTCCAAGGAACCTTTTTAACCCAAACCGATACACGAAGATAATATTCTCGTGGCTTACCAACAATGCTGCTCTATATCTAAGGTTGTTTGTCAAATTTATGCCTTCCTTTTATTGACTTTTTTATGGTATGTTCCATCATGTTTTTGTAGGTTAATGTTATCAAATTGTTGCAGAGGATTTTTTGCATATTTTTTCACTAGATAATTTTCTCAACCCTACTTTTTTTTAGTTTTGTTAATCAGCTTTTGAATGTAAAGACAAATACCTACCTACCATAGCTTCTTTTTAACTTTTTAAATTCAGTTTTGGCTTCAAAAACTATAGTGGTAGGTATTATAACCACGGTTTACAGTTGAAATATTTTCGGTTTAAACATGTTAAATACTACTGAGTACAATGCGATCTCATTTTCCATTATCATATTGTTATTTCTACTATTAAATATAACTTTCTGTGCGAACTTCTCTGAAGCTCCTTTAGTTATATGACGAACTTAGCAGTCATAACGTAAGATAATATCAAAGTTGAAAAGTCAACGCTCTTTCTTGTGAAGTTATATTATTCCAATGAAGACTGAAAATTGTTATAATTGCACGTCGGGGACTTACATACTCGTAGGTATGTTAACTCCAAAGAGTTGAAACAAAAATAAATCAAATAAATAGACAGCCAAGTTAGAAAATATTGATAATAAGATCGGTAACTATAAATTAAAGATTGTTTTTATTCAAAATACTAGCTTCGCCCCACTGTGCTACCTGCTTGAATCCGGGCCTTTGTGTTAATCAAAATTCTATCCTAGCTTCATAGAAAATCTTATCAAAATCGGTCCAGCCGTAGTCGTGAAGGAGTAGTATACATTTTGAAGTTATTTGTTTATCCCACGAGAACAACAATTGATTTTGGGATATAAAGTTACATATGTGTTTGTTCAAGGTCTCACCTATCTCCGCACCAAATTTCATTAAAATTGGTTCAGCTGTTCATGGGTGAAGATGTAACAAACATACACACTTACACACAAACTTTCGCAAGTATAAATATTACTAGGATATCAAATCAGGGTGAGTTATGAGGGTGTTTATAATCTAAAGACTTTGCATATATTTAACATAATAAAACGCTCCTATTTGATGTGACCACTGATGAAGACGGGTCGGTTTGCAAGTTAACATGAGAGAATGATAGACTTGACGTTAAGTTGCGATTTGACAAATATTGGATGCATTCGTCTTGATCTCTATTCGCTTACTCGAATATTTACCACTTTTTAGCTAAAAATATAAACATTTAACTTTCATCTACATGAACAAATTAACAAAACTGGTTTAGGTGTAATCCTAATACCAAACAGTATTTAAAAAAACACAAGCAAATTAAAATAGCACGCATATTTCTAATTGTTGCTAATAGTTACACTTTTACTTCACTTTACATGTTATATGTCACAGCATACAAGTGAGCAGAAAAATACAGCTATTAATAATTGTTTTTATTGTAAATTTACACGAAACAAGCAAAATATACCAGTAATGACTGAATGAAATCTGTCAGAGTATAGATTTGCGTAGACAATGTCGTAGCATTTCGTAGAACCATCTACGATGCCTTCCAAAATGCTACAAATCGTTGAACTCAAAAGATTAATAAACTCAGTTTGCAGTGACAATTTGTAATAGCACATAAATATCCATTATTTTGTACGGAGAACTTAATAACTTATTATAGATTAATACTTTGCCTAAACAGAGATCCTTGTATTTTGCTAATTGTTATTGAAATAAAAGTATTTTATGTCTATAATGAAATGTATGTATATAAAAATCTGAGACATAATATTGAAACATCAAATACATTTTGTGCATCGTATTCGCGATTCATAAGTAATGGATATTTTTCTTATCTTATTAGCAATTTATTGATGTATTTATTTTATATATATTTATTATACTCAATTTGTTATTAAAAAATCAGATTCAGATTAATTTAAAATCAGATATAGTTATTGTTTAAAATACATGAGTAAATTGTTATGTATTTTTATAATTTATAATTAGTAGAGAAATAAAATAATTTATTTTTGACCCAGTCATTATTTTCATAAAGGCCTTAATATTATAAAGGCAGATAGATAACTCTTTATTGGGTAGATTATAGGTACAAGTCAAAATAAATAGTAACCACACAAAATTATATACAACGTGCCACAAACGGCGGCCTTATCACTAACAGCGATTTCTTCCAGGTAACCTTTGGATGGAAAGGAGTTGAACGAGAAAAAAGGTCAAATTATTCCTGCAATATCGATAAGTGCAAATTGAAATTTCTATGAAAATCACTGTGCTGATTAACTACCTACATATAAACCAATCGAGTTTTGTAATTACACTGACCACTAATTGTGCAGTCGGCGGGGCTAATCACATGACTAATTATACTAATGCCAGTTACCAGATGCCAGCCGAATGTTATTTTGTTTGCATCATGCTCAGATTAGCCATTAATGAGTGAATCGATTTGCACTTAATTGTGTTGGGCCCAGTTTGATGTACCATCTAACTGCAGGCTGTGAAAGCGTTTCATGTTATTCTGTTACTGATGAAATTACAGAATTATTGTTAGTTAATCAAATTTTAATTCACATGTGACGATGATCTTAGCTAGTATTAAATACACATTGATTAATGATCAAACGAACTTACCTTAGTTTTATTCGATCAGAATTATTCGAATGGCTCGACGACAAAATCGACATTTTGTGTTTATACACAGAATGTCGATTTTGTTGAAGCCTGTCAGAATAATGACGATCGCAATTTTTTGAAATTCAAATTTAGAAGTAAATGTCTTTGATTCCTCAAATAAGGTTTCTAAAACATCCGTGGAGGTTGGATGTGGAAGCACGCCTACAAACTGGTAAACCTTTATCGCTGAGAATGAAGCCAGAGCATAATTCTCTATCTACTTTCAAGAATAAGAGACGTGTCTATAATTATGTTGACGAATTCCATGCCGATTAATGCTAGAAAACACTGCTTACTGTTTTAGGATTACTTAATGTTAATTTCCTTGGCTGTTTTATTTTAGTAGTAAATGTCCGATAACAAGTGCTAGATGAGAAGGCACCTTAATATGTATGATGTTATATAATTTTTGCTGATAGTTAGATATATAAACTAAAATAATTATATACAGTGACACCACTACAAGTTAAGCAAATTTTCAGTAGTTCAAAATTATAGTGTTTTGCCACTTAAACTCTGACACTTAAGATCTACATAAAAAACTTACCAATCTTATATGATAACGAGAAAATGTTGATTTTATACAAGGGGCATATCATATCTGCGCGGAAAATATTACAAAATTACAATGTTTTGGAAATCCCATTTTTATTTTAATGTTTAAAAACGTTGTCATTGACCAATTGTGTTTAATTTACTGTAGTTGTTTAAATTTTATAGACCATAGATGATTATTAAACAATTTAAATTTGACTAGGTTGAAGCTTCTGATTGTTATTATATATTTTTTTCTATTTTTAAGAATTTTTTTACTTGGACATAATAAAATAGGTAATCTTCGAAATGTTATTTCATTCAATGTCCAAATCTTCCGAAGTTCTCTTTAGTTTGGGATATTATTGAAACCGAAACCACACCGAGAAGATTAAATTGCTAACTTTACTTCAAATATTATCTTGGAACTAATTTTGGTCAACAAACTTCTGCCTCGTCCTTTACAGAGATAAAGGTAACAAAACTATTAACAGTGGTATTAAGTTACTCGTTAACTCGCTTTCGGTGTGGAGGGAATCTCTTGATAGTATTATATTAAGTACAGACTGCTTACAAGTTATTGATGTAAAACATCTATAGCCGCACGTAAAACCGATTTCTGGTTATACCATCATAATATGCAGTAGTGTATAATACGGTGTGTCTACGCGTCGCCATGGCAAATAATAAATAATCATTACATATGCTTAATATTTTTAAATTATTAATTAATTTTAATGAAACTTAAATAAGGGTGGCTAGAGTGGTCACCATTTTTTTTAATGTCAGTGTTTCAATTTTTTTTGACTTGAATTATTGATAAGAACTACTTTTTAATGTTAGGCAATTGACCTGCAGAGCGCATAACCACACGAGTTATTCTGGCCTAAGGTGAATGGAGCATGCCTAGACTAGAACAACTGGCTCTTGAAGAGGTTACCGGAACGCGTAGTTTGATGCTTGGTGACAGATTTTTCAACTTGGACGTTTGCTGGTCAGGCCAATAAAAATGCCCTACCACGATGCTAAAGTTTTCCTTTACCGAAAGAGCCTTTTTGAGCTCATAAGCGGAGAACGAACCCATAACCTGCGGAACGTAAGGCAGCCGCACACCTGACTGAGCTGTCTTCTCTTCACTTTTGTGTAGTACGCATTCGTATAAATCATCTTAATCTAAATATTTGCAAGAGCAAACGTGTATAATATGCCTTACGATAACAGTTTACAAAGCATAATCTAAATCACTATTCGTTTTATTTTTGCAAGTTTTATTTCTAGTAATATTTTCACTGAAACAATATCCATTTGCATTTCATTGCTTTATTCATCTGTCACAAAGAAAATCAACATAACAGGCAGAATTCAAAGGCTCGGTTTGAGGCCTCTAGAAAAAGAGAGCCATTACTCAAACCGAGCTTTTAAAGTGTGTAAGTGACGTGATTTATATCGTAGACGACGATTTTTACTCTTTTTCATTTGTGACCGCGTCATATCAACGCGATGGTTTGTTTATGGTGGATTTTTTATCATCATCATCATTTTAAGCCTGTAATCGTTCACTGCTGAGCATAAGACTCCTTTGTTGAAGGTAGCACAAAATGGCAGCACAAAATCGGGATGACTGGCCATCCCGATTTTGTGCTGCTCATATATCACAGAAATGTTTGAATTAATGTATAAATTTCATTATAAATATACAGTGGCATTCATAATGAATCTAAAAGAGCATATCATAAAGCATAAACCACCCACGTTTACCTTTTTTTTAGCTATTCGTTACTAGGGCCGTTACTTACAAGGAGGGAGATATTATAGTCCACCACGCTCTTGCCAAGTGTTATGAATAGATAGATGCATAAGTTTCCTGTTCAAGCAACAGAACAATAATAATATTACTTTTTCGTAATAGATTCTTTACAATTCTAGTGATGTATTTGTATTTTAATAATTCAATTTTATTTTTTGCTAGCAAATAATTTGCTCACTCCCCTTTTGTTTTGATACCCGAACAGGGTCCGTTATGAGATACCTACCTTTTAAATGTGTAACACCATAATTATGCCATAATAAAGCAATAATTGTATCTGACTTTGACTTTATAATACACCTTTTGGCATCGAAATTCTCATGAACGGTACAATGACGTCAATCTTGTGTCGATTCTTAATATATAATTATAAAATATAATATAATAATATATTGTTAATATATAAATTTATTTTAGTCGTGTGTGCCGCTGAATCACCACCAATTTAAAAACGCGGCTTAAAAAGTTATAATATTATATTTAGATTATACTTCTTGTGAAAAGCGTCAGCGTAATTAGCCGTTTTGTAAAAAGGGTATGAAACAGTGCGAAATTCTGACTAAATTATTATAACGGTGGTAATACCCGCTGCAACTGCAGTCCTGTTTACCGTCTAAGTAAGTCCAAAGCTTATTTCCCGCCGTCTATTTCAAAATGTTGCGAGACCTTCGCATTCCATTTGGCCGTGATAGCGAGTAAATGAAAAAGCCACTGAAGTACGAAATCATTTGCTTTACTCGAAGATTTCTGAGATCGCTATTTATTTCTATTTGAAAATGATATTTCTAGAACTTGTAATTTAGAGGTCTGATGATTGATTTATTCCAAAAACCTTCGGCTTAGAGCTAAATGAAATTATATATGACTGAATAGTTAAATGAAAGGCAAAAAATAAAAATGCATTTTAAGCGAACGGATCATCATTATTATCTACGATTTATTTTTATAAAAATCTCATTTAAAAAGGCTTTTGTTTGTCGACCGAAAAGCCAATGCGGGCGTTGTACAAAACTTTATTTTTTTAAGGACCAATTTGTTAGCACAGTAAGCATGTAAAATATTGATAGTCAACGGAGCTTGAAATTTATATGTTAGGTTTTTAGTGCAACTATGACGATATATTTCATGGATAAACTCGTTAGTTTTCTGAAATACAAGTATAATAAAAAAAGTTGTAGCGGCGGCCGTCGTAGACTATTTTTCACCAAACATAGTTAAATAAACATTTTATACATACAAATATAAAGTGATCGTAATTAGTTTGGTATTGATAATTAAGTTTATAAGACAGCTGTGGCTACGTGCCATTAAAACCGACATTATAAATACGTCTTTGTCTTACATAATGGCTTATAAAATAAAATAAAAAAGATTAAAAGAGTTTGACTTTACCTACCTATTACGTACATGTAGCTGTTAATAATGTACAAATCTGCACAGATACAGTGTTAATACATGTAAGAAAACTGCTGATTTAGCTAATTATAATGCTAAGGCAATCATAATTTACACTGATATAAGTTATTGTTTAAGTCTTGCCAGTAATCGGATTACATATACATTTAATACCTGCTACCGCGGTTCAGCGCCGTTCATATTATATGGCACAGGTGAACCAAATAAAACTTTGCCTAAAGCGTTCAATAAGATACAATTGAGAGTTTCCGAAGTAAGAAACGAGCTCCTGAACACGAGAAAATTAATTCTAATACAACACAGATTACGACGTAATCTTCAATCAGTTAAAGCTGTTAAGACGCACATTTGCTGAACATCGCTTGTTCAGAACCATGCTCATAATGAAATTCCCTTTTTAATAGACCACGGAATTGAGACAGGGTGAAACTGTGGAATCTTTGTTAATGATGCACAACCTCGGAACGTGGGGTTGGTTGCACGTTCGTCAGTGTCTGAGATTTATACTGAGAATTTGGAAAAACCAAGTATTGACGTAATTGCACGTGTATAATTTTTTTTAATAGCTCAAGAACTGGCTCGTTCAGAGAACTTTCTATTCTTTGGACGAATTTTTCAATATCGAAAAAAATATATTTCAATAATGTGTGTCGTGACATGTTATGGTTTAATATTATTATTAATTTATTAATATTGACATCAGTACAAATTGACATTTATTACAAATTGTATTTCAAATTGACATTTTCTCATTTTTTTACGTATAATTGAATATTTATCAGTAAATGGTTTATCTTGTTTAATATCATTAATTGTTATTTTTTTTTTAACGTCGAGCTCAACCATATACATAAATGATTTGTTTGATAGACATTTTCCCATAAGTTAAATTGCACTGCTAATAAAACTTCTACCAAACTTCTTAACGCCATCATGGAAAATAGAAGCTCTTGAAAATCCTTTCATTTACATTTCTTTCATTGTACAAATGCCTTTATTCGCGCATAATCAGGAAGGTTAGGGTTGTCATAGTTCCCGCGAGTTATACGCAAAATAGCCCAAAAAGTACGGAAAACATTCGAGATTCGAATAAATAGCGGTTCAAGTACACCACTGATGTTGGCTTAGGAGAAAACCGGTAAACTTTTCTTATTCAAGATTTGGGAAAGCCTAATAAAAGGTAGTTTAGGCTCGGTAATATTTTATAGTAATTTATTCGCGAGGTAAATATGAGCTCCTGTCTGCGAAGGAACAAAATGGATGGAAGGAATTCGGAATACCTCAGGATCTTAGGATTTACAGCTTACACTGGAGCTCTAAAATAAACGTAGGCTTTGTGTGAAATATATGAAATATATTACGGATGTGTCTTCGTTTTAATAGAATATGACGTATGTATATAGTTATATTAACATGTCTCAAATAAAATGAAAAATAAAAATGGCATTTATTCAATTACACTGTAGTATACATTTTTCATACATCAACAAATATAAGCGAAGTGTATTTACTGGATAAATATCTCGTATAAAATCGCTGTAAAATAAACAAGACAGATAATAAATTATTTTATACTTTCAGTAATTTATTCCAAAATAAACAAATTGTTAAAGAAACTTCTTTCAATATGTGAATAACACATATTTTTAAACTCAAACCCTTAGTGATATTATTTTTAAAGAATTCAGTAACTAAAACTGTAAAACAGTCCAAAAAAACTGTTTTGCAAATTTCGGTTTAACGGCATTATCGTATCCTATTACTCCTAGTAATATTATAAATGCGAAAATTTGTGTATGTCTCTTTGTGTGTGTGTGTGTGTATGTTTGTTAGTTCTTCACTCAAATGGCTGAACCGATTGTGATGAAATTTGGCATGGCAATAGGTTAGACCTTAAATTAGCACACTACTTTTTATCCCGAGAACATTACTGGTTCCTTGGGATGCGCAAATAACTTTAAAATCTTTTAACTCCTTCACGCTTCAAGCCTAAACCGATTTTTATGAAATTTGGTATGGCAATAGGTTAGACGTTAAATTAACACAATAGGCTACCCTTTGTCCCGAAAACGTTACTGATTCCCGTGGGATGCGCAAATAACTTTAAAATCGATTTTACTGCTTTACCCATAAATGCCTAAAAACAATTTAGATGACATTTGATTTGAAGACTAATCACTAGAAAGAGAATGTGTTCAAGTTAGGCTTGGGATGCATAGTACATTACAAATACAATGCCGTGTATTAGTGTAATTATGATATAATTGGCTTTTCCATGAATCGAATAAATCAACTCGGATAATTAGTACGCAAACGGCTATGTATTTACATGAAAGCACCTCAATTTGCCTGTGTTTTGAAATAAGAGAATGCTTTACAATCACATACATACGTATACATACAAGGTAACTTAAAAACAACATTTTGCCAACAAATCTCAAACAAAATTTGGTTCGCACACGATAAGACTCCCCTTGATATTTATTTTATTTTAGTTTTGTTGTTATAGTGGCACGGGAAATACATATCTTGTGAAAGTTTCAGCTTTCTAGCTATTATATATGGTTTCTGAGATACAGCCTGGAGGCAGACAGACAGACAGACAGCGGAGGCTTAGTATAAGGGTCCCGTTTTTACCTTTCAGGTACAGAACCCTAAAAACAGAACATCTAATTTTTTCACGCCCCATGCAAAAACGACGGGGTTATTATGGTAAGTAATGGTAAGTATGGTAAGTAACTCAAAGTTACTATTAGTTACTTAAGACTTACTCGTAATGTCTCAGGGTTACCCCGACATGTTTGTAAGGTGATAAATAACTGCAATAGACTCCTCCTGTAATCCTGAGTCATAAATTTTAATTAGAAAAAAACTGATTACTCGCAATTGTAAGTTACTATTAGTTACTAAAGACTTACTCGCAATATCTCAAGGTTACCCCGCCATGTTTTGTAACCTAAACTCATCCGGTGATGAGTAACTATATATGCAATAGACTCCTCCTATAATCCTGAGTCATAAATTTTAATAAGAAAAAACTGATTACTTTATTTTCACGAACAACAATCTATTGTACTGGTTTGTCAAGCAGTATATACTGTGATACAACACAAAACACCATAAACTGAATTAACAAAACGATAGGAGAGGACAAACATGCTCATAAAACCAAATTAGTAAACGCAAGTACATGCTTCTCTTATTTTATCATCTACTCTTGTCTATTAATTAACTATCGATACTTTGCTATATTTTTCATGCATATCTTGTTATGCGCTAATTAAACACAAATGGATCTTATTTGCTGCGGATTGATATTTTTTTAAAAACTTTATTCGATATAATTAAAACAAATACGTTTTATTTACACCGCTTTACATTACATAATCAAATCAAATCAATTGATAAATTAATTAAAAGCTTACCCAATCTACCTACCTAAAAAATATAAATAAATTAAAAAGTAATTACTTTATTAAAAATACTTTTTGCACACATTACAGCTAAGTATTTGACCAACGGAGCGCGTAACCACGCTAGTCTGCGACACTCTGTTCTAAGATGGAGCATGAGTAGTCTGGAATGTTTGGCTCTCAAGGAGCCTGCTGGGATACATACACTGTTAGTTACTCAGGGAGACCTTTTTAGGGTTCCGTATCTTAAAGGTAAAAACGGGACCCTATTACTAAGACTACGCTGTCTGTCTGTCTCCAGGCTGTATCTCAGAAACCGTAATAGCTAGAAAGCTGAAACTTTCACAAGATATATATTTCCCATGCTGCTATAACAACAAATACTACAAATAAAAAAAATGAAATATAAAGTCAGTAACGGTAGCTGCTAGACACTTGAAATTTTCACAAAATATATAAATGTCAGTTTTATTAGCTATTAAATTTAATTATAAAATGTAATAACAATAAATATTTAAGGGGGGCTCCCATACAACAATGGTACGGAACCCTTCATGCGCTAGCCCACCTCGTAATTGGCCATTTTTTTAACTGGAATACTCGTGTAATTGTGTAATATTGAAAACTTATTAGAAAACATTTCATAAAACTCACGATTTTATTCAACTACAGAAACTATTTTTCATTTCTAAAAACAAACAAGTGAGAATGAGTAATTGAATGAAATACCCACCTGCATAATTGCCCCGCCTTTTTAAAAGAGAAAATATTTGCTGCCTTTCTTTTTTTTTTCGAGAAGTGAACGAACAAAAACATTTTTGTAGATGTATTCGTACAAAGCAACGCTCTGCCTAACAAAGCGTCCGGAAGAATGAACTATTTGAGATTGCTTTAAAATGAACCGTGTGTAATAACTGCTGCTGGCTCACAACCTCATTACGGCAAATTTTCTGGAACTTTACGTTCTTTTCATTGGCGATTCGATGCTTTCGTTTTTATTTCTACTTTTTACCAATGAAACAATAAGCGGTAGAAGCGGAGAGTTAGAAACTAAGCTGAAATGATTGGTTTTTTTTTCGTATTAGTGTTTGAAAGGTTGATGTAGAAATACTCGCAATAATCATTTATTTATGAAAAAAATGTTACAGTTTCATACAAAATGTATGTGTTTGGAAATAAATAGAAGATCGAAGTGGTGTGTTAGTTTTAGTTACATTTTGTATTTTCTAGCTTTCTCAGTAGGTTTCCCTGAGTTTGAGAAAGCTAGTTCTTCTGGGGTGTAGTAACAAAAGCTATGTAGCAGCATACTTAACCATATTAAATTGTCGAATAGAGTGGGGCGCGCCTACGAGTACGTCCAACTGCTATGACAGCTTCCGTGGACTGCGGCCGCGCCGGTTTTTTTTTTGTTGATAGTGACATTGCTGTTGGTACTGCTTGTAGTAGTAAAACTCCGAAACTAGGTCTCCTAAAGCTACTCATAGAATATTTAAGGTACCTATGTATTATCCTAAGATATCCACACCTTGATCTTTGTTTTCTACTATTTGGAGTTAGTAGTATTTTGGCAAATAAGGACTGGTAACACCACCCATAAAAAGAAGATATATTTTTATAGTTGACGGTACCACCGTCCGAACAGAGATCAGAGTGGGGATGCTAAGAAAGGGGTAGTCGATCGACAACTACGCTAGTGAGTGGACGACATTGTACTAATTAAGTTAAAGTAAGCCAGTGTATTTTGCAAAAGTAAAGCAATAAATGATTATTGAGTTGAATAATATGAGCCGTGGGTGTTTTAATTAACTACCACTACTGTAGGAGGAATCTTATAAATACTATAACCACATGATATAACTTTAAACAAATGTATAAATAAAAGAAATACTAAACTTCGACTACATTTTGTGGCGGCGGCCATATTTTGGAATTGACTAAAGTTTCTAGTAATCTATTATAACAAAAAATGCCTAGCAATCTGATATAAATAAGCGAGATTCATTTGATAAACATATATTCTATAATATTGAAAGTTTACTTTCCTCTACTCTCAATTATTTTTATACTAATTAGGAGACTTTTAAAGTATTTTTTTATTGACTAGAATTCTGCCGTGTCACTGAAAAAGGGCACAACTAACATTTTTTGTGAAATTGAGTTATATTTATATTCAGAATCAGGAAAAAAAGGCTTAACTGCCTGATTTTTTGTGGATTTATAGCTACAAAATTAACAGAGATAGTATAAGCTTAAAGGGCACAACTGCACCATTTTTTGAGTTTTATTACAAGAAAAGGGCATATTGTGAGATATGACTTTTAGTTTTAGCTTTTTACTTTTATATATTTAATTGAATGGGCATAACTGACGTTCATCAAGTGTAAAAGGCTCATGTGGCAATTGTGCTTATTTTTTATACCGATACTTGAGCAATTAACGTAGAAAGAAAGGTCACAACTGTTAGTTATACCTTTTCTTTTTAACCCTTACACCTTAAAATGTTAAATAAAAAGGCACATTGACGTTTGTGCCTTTACCACTTAACATTTCTGAACGGAGATGAAGTGAGCGGGGCGAGGTGAGCAGGGAATGCCGTCAGTTGTGCCTGACGTGTCGAGACGGGTCCCCTCTAATCTTGTCGGCACAGCGCTCTGGTAAGATTGTAAAACTCCACAGAAGTTAACTTCGACTCCATCACATTACGCTACTTAGAGACTGGCCATACCTTCATGGCTGCAGACGAATTTCATCACAGAGTGGAACGGTCTTTGAAAACAAAAAAGCGTGTCTACGACTTTGAAGACTTCTGTAAAGCCGTATCTGACACTGGCGTACGCACCATGGTAAAGAAGATGGGACTCCAAGATTTTTACAATTATGAAGACTGCTCTTCAACAAGTAAAACAAAGAAAAAAATTCCAGTCCTCGAGCTTATATGAAATATATTTCGGAGGTCAATTTTCGCAGAGGATCGAATTCACTTATTTATAAACGCAATCATGGTACTGACAAATACTTCGAGCTAGATTTCCTTAAGTTGAAAAATATTAAACAAGGAAATACCACCTCCACGTCAAAAGCTTGTTCCCAGGGGTATTACGAGCGAGAGGAAATCAGCCATACTCACATAACTTGGTCCACTTATACCCACTAACAGAAGGCCTTTTTGGGAAACATTACCTATAAATGATCAGACAGTTGATTTGATTCATCACCAAGAAGACTGAAATAATGGAAGATTGATTTTTATAGTCTCTTTAATCGATACTTAGGTATTATGATATTGATTATTAAGTGCCTTGTTGTTCCTAATTTCATGTTTAGAATTTGTTTTCGTTTAATTTTGACAATACGAGTATAAAGTTGATTTTACTGACCTATTGTAATTACTAAGTATATCTCTTAATAGTATGAGAGAAAGATGCAAAGTGCCATTTAAATAATTATAGGAAGTTAATTCAATTAATGATTGTGATAAAAATTGAAGCTACATAGATAGTTGTTACATAACTGTAATGATATTTATTAGGTATTGATTTAATAAGCTATGTTTTTTTAATGAAATTATTATTAAGTATAAAAGTTCCTTAGTGGCTTTGTTACCCTAATTTTTAATTAATAGAGATTTAGAAGTGTTATACTTCAATTATTGTTATAATAATTGACCTTTGAAGACTTTGTACTACTTAAAATAAACGTTTTATTTCTTGATAACTACCTTATTTTATTTCTAACACAATGTTAATTTATCAGCTTATCTTATATATAAAATTTCCGTGTCACAGTGTTTGTTACCGAACTCCTCCGAAACGGCTTGACTGATCATTACCAAATTTCATATGCGTATTCAGTAGGTATGAGAATCGGCCAACGTGAAACGTTTTTACCCCTAAGTGATAAGGGTTGTTCACCCTTAAATATATTGTTTTATTTTTTCGACGAATTTTTTTAAATTGAATTTTATATAAAGTGGCATCAAAAAATACATACAACCCTACATTTTTACTTTTTTATCATCAACCCCTATTTTTTTATGGCCATTTTAGTAAATTTCTGTGTCACAGTGTGTGTTGCCGTACACCTCCGAAACGGATTGACTGATCTTTACCAAATTTTATATACGTATTCAGTTGGTCTGAGAATCGGCTACTATCTATTTTTTATACCCCTAAGTGATAAGGGTTGATCACCCCTAAATATTTTTTTTTGTTTTTCGAAGATTTTTTATTTTTTGCATAAAGTGGCATTAAAAAATACATACAACCCTAATTATTTACTTTTTTATCATCAACCCCTATTTTTTATGGCCATTTTAGTAAACTTCCGTGTCAAAGTGTTTGTTACCGCACTCCTCCGAAACGGTTTGACTGATCTTTACCAAATTTTATATACGTATTCAGTAGGCCAGAGAATCGGTTACTATCTGTTTTTATACCCCTAAGTGATAAGGGTTGATCACTCTTAAACATTTTTTTTTAATTTTTCGACGAATTTTTTCATTTTATTTTTGTATTAAGTGGCACTTTTTTTTTTTAAGAAAATAACTAACAAAATTTAACCTGATATACTTATGCTTATGATTATTACCAATCTTAAATACTTAAAATATGCCGCGCCTTTACTTAACTGGTGAGTGAAATGCCACACTATGCCATAGACCGAAGTCGGTCTCCTGTTTTACTCACAAAATTCTTCTTCACAGACTTCTCTCACTGTTTACACAAATTTCGACCTTCGTTATTGTTTATGTATCGTATGTAGTGGTATTGTTAACAATTATCTCTTATTAACTTAACCGCGGCTCCACCCGCGTGTAAGTCGCTTTATTGCATAACCTCTCCTGCTGTTGTAAAAAAAATGTATTTTTATCTGTGCGCTACTGTGGATCGGATTATACGTTAAATTGTAGGTCCTCTTAGCACAAACAGTCGTTAAACTAAGGCAGAGGCTTGAAAAACTCTCGACAACATAACTTGATCACTTAGTTCTTACGTAGAAGAAGCTATAAAATTTGATGGACTAATAAATTAGACCCCGAACGTATGAGCAAAAAATTTTCAACAAATATGATGATGACACTACAAATATTATGTAATTTGTTCTGCTTTGGACTTCTTTATGCTCAAACGGCTCCAACAAATATGCTAAAAATTTTCGCGCTCGCTTCGCTCGCGCATAGCTCGCTGCGCTCGCATCCAGCTCGCTTCGCTCGCGATTGGTCCTAGGACTTTTGGGTCATAGCCTACGACACTACAAATATTATGTGATTTGTTCTACTTTGGACTTCATTATGCTCAAGCGGCTCGAACAAATATGCTAAAAATTTTCGCGCTCGCGTCCGGCTCGCTTCGCTCGCGATTGGTCCTAGGACGTTTTGGGTCATAGCTTACGACACTACAAATATTATGTAATTTGTTCTGTTTTGGACTTCTTTATGCTCAAACGGCTAGAACAAATATGCTAAAAATTTTCACGCTCGCTTCGCTCGCGCATAGCTCGCTGCGCTCGCATTCAGCTCGCTTCGCTCGCGATTGGTCCTAGGACTTTTGGGTCATAGCTTACGACACTACAAATACTATGTAATTTGTTCTGCTTTGGACTTCATTATGCTCAAGCGGCTCGAACAAATATGCTAATAATTTTCGCGCTCCCTTCGCACGCGATTGGTCCTAGGACATTTTGGGTCATAGCTCACGACATTACAAATATTATGTAATTTGTTCTGATTTGGACATCTTTATGCTCAAGCGGCTCGAACAAATATGCTAAAATATTTCGCGCTCGCTTCGCTCGCGCATAGCTCGCTACGCTCGCATAGAGCTCGCTTTGCTCGCGATTGGTCCTATGACGTTTTGGGTCATAGCTTATGACACTACCAATATTATGTAATTTGTTTGGTAACGGCTCGAATGGAATCGCTAAAAAACTTTGAATACCTAAAACTTTAGAAAAATATCATTACCTACTAACCTTAAAAATTTTACAATGAAATTGTATTATACAAATAACAGACTTCAAAATCATACCTATATTTATAAATTCTAACTGTATCTAAAAAGTAAAAAATAATTTTATGCCTACATATAAGTACCATCGAACACTTTATTTGATTAACTTATAAACATGCTATTTTCAATTATTATTTATCCTGTATTCTTGGCGTCGGTGCCATCTAAGAAGAACAAATTAATGTTTGTTAAAATTAACACTATTAAATAGATATGATTGAACATAATATTTTTGGCGTATGTTACTTTTATATTCCCGTAACGTTTGTTCATGGCGCCCCATACCCATTTCACGCATATACCATACACACTTATAATAAGTAAGTAACATTTTAATTATACTAGAATTTGTCTAGAAACTAGAATAAAAATAATTGATTAGGCAAAACAACGTTTGCCGGGTCAGCTAGTTATAATATATATTATACAATCCCATTGCAGGGACACAATATAATACATGTCATATTGAAATATAAACAAAATATATGTGTAAGAAACTATTTTTAATATTAATTAATAAAAGTTTATTCTAATAATTTACTGATCAATGAATATAAAAAAATCAATGAAAAGGCACAATAGAGAAAAGGTGCCTTTTCATCATAATATTCTAATTTTTTTCCTCAAAATTTTACATTGATAAGGCATATTTGGTTATATGTGCCTTTTCAACGTAATAATGCTCTATTAATGTAATTTTATTTGTTAAGTTAAAAATTAATAAGGTAATTATTAATTATATACATTAAAATAAATATATAGTAATTTCTGTCGTTATATACATACTAATCATAGTCAACTTTTAACATTCACACAAGTTTGAAAATCACACTTCAAAGGTATTTTTTTTAAGAAAATTCCCAAAATATTTTAATCTCGATTTTCTCAACATTTGCAAAATGTTAGTAGTGCCTTTTTAAATTGTGACGGCAGAATTATATTTTGTTGCTTTTGACTTCTTATTTTCACAATGAGTTACGTTTTATAAGTAGTACAAAGCCGCTAAATATTTTATGTAAATATCAAATTGTTATAATTGATGAACGTTTAATATTTGTTCTGCAAACTCGAAGCAAATTAGAAGGGAAAACTTCGTAAGTCATTAGCGTCTAATTTTATATTACTAATTTCAGTTTTAAACAAACTTTAGCGGTATTTATAATATAAGTACTTGATTTTATATTTTATAGTACCAGTTAAAAATTCTGAATCTCCTAACTTTAGTTCTTTAGTAATGCGTTAAAATCAGGCAGAATACTCCGGACTATTAATTAAAAAAAACCCCGGTTATCAATACTAAGAACTTAATTATAATGATATTATTTACAGCAGTATTTTTGTTATTTATTTTGATATAACCGAAAAGTACCTTTTGCGCAATCTTTTTTTAAACTTGCATTATATGTATGTGGTCAAATATTGTACGCTAAATTGAATCCTCTTCCCGTTTTCCAATTACATTCAAAATTGGTACACTAAGATATCTTCAGTAGCAATAATATAATACTCGTAATATACCAAAGCCACGGAGATATTCTGATGACAAGCTAGAAGACAGGCATATACGACTATACTTCTGAACTAAATAAGATAAACCTGTGTAGTTTGATCTCATTGGTTTTAGGTGAGTTCTTTGGTGCTTGATATCCAGGCTATGATGAAGGTGTCGCGGCCAGAAGGACGCTTTTTTTTTTCTATAATGATATACTGAAACTATAAAAGTGGTCATAGTTATACTGATAAGAAATTAGATTATATTTATGTCAAAATATGGAAACTTTCATGTAACTTATTTTTGCGCATAATTATTGACATTGGTGAGTTTTAGAGATTTGCTCTAATTCTTTCTCTAAGTTTAATCAGAAAATTCTGACATTTTGATCCTATGCGCAGTTAGCGCATCTGTGGAACGTTAGTACGCTGCAGTTCTTTCGCAAGGAAATGTCATTGCCATTGCATATTCTCCTTCCATCCAGGCTTCCATTTTGCGAAATTCTGTCTTCTCTGACAGAAAACGTGCGATGCGATGCGAAACTCCACTAGCGAAACTGCTGCGTCTGTCTAACGGTCATTTTGCAGTTATTTGCGAAACAATACCGAAAAGGACGCAACTATTTCATCTAACTATATAGAAGAGCGAGACCTAACACATGCGAAACGTTGCCATACAACTTGCAGTTTTTTCGTCGTTTCGCTGCCGCATGCGAACGCGTAGGTGTACTAAAGGCGTAAACACAAACCAGTAGATGCAAGCGAAAAAAGCCAAGTAGGTATAGCTTGTTAGAAGTTGAGATGGGAAGAACTAATCAAATTAAAACTTTTTTCCTGTTTGCTAAAGAACTTTGTTACTGTACTCATTAAACCCAACAAACCTTGCGTGGGCAGATACATATGTTATTTTTTTGACGTGTTAAAATGCTCTTCTCTCTCTGAAAATAAGTGACGATTTCGTTAGCGTAATGGTAACCATACTGGACTGTCAATCGGGTGGTTCCGGTTTTGATTTCCGGCACGGCCAACATCTTTGTGCTGAACTAAATTTGTTGGCTGCCGGTCTGGGTGTTCAATATACAAAATTACAAAAAATACATATATCTTCTACATTTAGTTTTTTTTTTTGTGTTTCGGGTCAATAAAGTGCCTCTATTCGTTGGTTATCTATTTATGAAATCATCTGGTACTTGCCTATGCATTTGACCGTAACGTGATAATTAAACAATGAAAATGATCCGCAGTATATTATATAATAATAATGACCGGAAATTATCATGGGCGAGCCTGAAAGCGCTGTTTAATCTGTACATCCTGAACTTAACCCGCGATAAAGTCAATCCGGGACACTAGAAGTTAAGCCGGGATAAAAAGTAGCCTGTGTTAATCCAAGGTCTTTCCTATGTTTGAGCATGAAGAAATAACAAACATACACACACACACAAACTTTCGTATTTATTATATTAGTGGAATTAGTATGGTAGGATAAAAAAAACTCAAACAAGTTACGCTTAGAACGGCTCTAAAACTTTATCCGTATGTAACGCAGCAGGCAGAAGGAAACTCCGACTGATATTAATACATCACGGGTGTGTGACATCAATTTATCAACAAGACAAGGGATACATCAGCTGGCTGGCCTCGGATGAAATTACTCGTGACTTTCGAAAGGACCTTTCTGGATGGTTCGTCCGTGCCCTTATGTAATGACTTGTTTATCTACCATGCCTTCATAAGGTGTTAAATTCGCGTGATGTTGAGTAATGAATTTATTTACCTTATGAATTGAATAGTAATACTGCGTCCAAATATCGTAAATTGTTATTTAAAGTAATATCTGGTGAAAATTGAAAAAGCGAGTGTGGCTCGGTGGTAAAAACGTCTGTTTTACAATCAGACGGTCCCCTGGTTCGATCCCGGCTGAACTGATACACTAATGACATATTTTTCAATTTTATGTGTGCATTTACGCACTTAACGGTTAACGGTGAAGGAAAACATCGTGAGGAAACCAGCACATTTGAGGACTGCAATATCCGAAGACATGTGTCATCCGCCAATCTGCACTTGGCCAGTGTGGTGGGTTATTGCCTTCTCTCTCTTAGTGAGAGAAGGCCCCAAGTCAAAGTATAAGAAGTATTAACGTATAGTGGGCTGCTTATGATGATCATGATTATATTAGGTATTATGATGATTATATTGAGAATTGGCAAAATGCGCTAGTTATAAGGGGGGGACTAGGGGTTGTATGGGAGCTCCCTTAAATATTAAGTAAATATACCGCAATATTCTATGAATATTTAAAGCGTCTAGCAGTTGTTATAAAGAGTAATAAAATCAATAAAGAAACTGATCTTTTTTGTATAGGAACACTTTTTATTTCATAATATTTTATTCTTATTGTACAATTATTTTGTTCTAGTAGCAACAGAAAATTTACTTTTTTGAAAATATGAAAATATCAATTATAGGTATAACGGTTCATAAGATACAGCCAGGTAACAGACGGATAGCGAATTCTTAGCGGACGGATAGCGAAAAAGGATGCCGTTGGTACCTTTGGGCCCCAAACGGAACCCTAAAAAGGAGGCTTATTCAATCTTTTAATTTACCCACATTTTTAGTGATAAAATTCTAAAGACAAACTTGAGAAGCAAGAATAACATCCATCCCAAACTTCCAAGATTCGGATCTAAAACTAATTAGGATCAGCCGTATTTTTCCCGTATTTCGTTTCTAAATAAGCAATTCTAAAGGAGCTCGGCAACGAAATTCAGAGTAACAAGTCCGAAGTTTAATTACCTGAATTAAAGAGTTTTGTTTTCTATACGAGAAAAGGAACATTTAATCGATGAGTTGAGTTTCATCGCCAACTGGGAAATGTTTAATTGTGCAATAGCGATATTAATTAGCCCTCTCGAGTTTCTCCAAATTGTAAGTAAATTGAAAATTAGCGAACAGAATATTGCAATAGAATGTTTCAGTAACAGAACACTGGTTTACTATTTCGTTAAAACCAATCACTTTTCATTAGGTCATCATGGTGGATTACGGCCTATATCTCTCTCCTCGTGAGTGAGAAAAGGCCCAAAGTCCCAGCAATATTCATCTGAATCAGATTAGCGTCTGTTTAACAGTGAAGAATTTGTCACCACATACTTTATGGAAAATAGAAACAGACCTACTGAACACGCATATAAAATTTGGTAAAAGTCGGTCAAGCCGTTTCAGAGCAGTACGGTAACAAACATTGTGACATGGAAATTTTACATACAATAAAAATCTTCTAATATAGATTTTAATTGTATGTACGATAAATAAATCAGTACTTGATATTTAGATTTAAATTATAATAAGCTAAGAGAATAAATAACTATAAATATAGATTCTGCATTATCCAATGCTATAATCCCTAAGGTAAATACCGGTCATCCAACCGGTGAACCAGGTTACTACAATCTATCGGTTTATATGAATGTATGTTGTCGAAGCACGTTGGCTTGCGGCACACTGGCTTGCCATTTCCGCACAGTTCAAACTGCCACTATTTGAGAAGGAAGATTTTTGATAAAGATTTCAAATTTTAAACGTTTTCTAACGAGATAACTTTTTGGGTACTGGTGTAAAAGATTTCTTTACAAAAATATATATGAATACATATCTGACTGTATGGAATAAACAAGCAGAATAATATACGAAAGAACTTTAAAAAATGTCACTCCTTTTTTATATTATGAATAATATTATTTCACCGTGTGTCACTTTTTTATTTAGATACGATATATATACACATACATGAAAATTCAAATTGGAAAGATTTTTAAATTTAAACTTACTTAGTCGGTAATAAGTAGTGTGTTTTGACACAAAGGATCCTCATGGCATACAAATATTTATGAATGTAAATAAAAACGTAAAAAAACTTTTAAACTTAGCTTAAAATCAACATAGACAACTTGGTGGTTACATTAAAGTCTGACAGCTAAACCTGTTTAAAAAAAGCCGAAACAAAAGAAGGTTCCTGAATATTTTGTTTTATAACTTAATTTTTGTACAGTGTTACTGTAAAAAAATGTGTTTTTTTTTTCAACCGAAGATACTTAATCTATTTCAAGACTCCTTGATCTTTTTACGCTCTACAGAACTAACTATCAAAGCTCAGGCGAAAACTTTTTACTTACAGAGAGAATAAGTTAGATTAACGACCGTCAAGATAATCTTAGTTGGATCTACTAGCATTCAATCTTCATAGATTTTCAAGATTAGGTGGTTTAAGCAACCAATAGAGAAACAAAATGTTATTTTTTTTATTTTATGAAACTTACCTTGATTTCTATCTGAAACTGATATAGTCACATAAACTAATTGTCACATAAATTACTTAAACTTTATTTAACGCAAAATGTCGCAAAAACCTCGCAAAGATGGTTTAAAAAAATAATCATTTTACTACGACTTTTCGAAATTCGTAAATCACTGTAACCATGTATATAGTAATTAAAATGAAATATATTAACAATAAAAGTGTTAAAGAAAGTGAAACACGTGTAATATATATTTAAATCAATTTAGTTTAAAAAGCACACTATTTAACTAATATTATACCTGCTAGTCTGAATGTTTGTTACCTCTTCACGCTCTAATGACTAAACCAAATTTGATGTCTAGAACCACAATTAGCACATAATATATTACTTTTTATCTTGGATTTACACGGGAATCACCACAGGGCTCGGCTAGTAATATACGTGTAAATCTTAAATCTTATTTGATAGTAAAGAGCTATTAATTTATATAAGCTCTGGGAAAATCAAGTTGTCAACAGCACAATAGTGTTAAGCTAAGTCTCGTCTAGGTGGTCTACACCGCAGCACCTGACGAAAACAGGTGAGTTGTGGGAAGGGATTATAGTAGATTATAGTGTATTGAAGATGTGAAACAGGGGAACAAAGTTATTTTAAAGGCAATGGCGCTTTTTTAGTCCAGAACGCAGCGAAGGATTCTAGTGTAGAATTCAGAGCGTAGCGAGGGATTTTTACACGCTTTATATTAGCTTCACCTGTATGTTTGTATGTCACCGACTTCTTTGGGCGCGATTTTGACCCACTTTAAACGGCCAGATAAGTGTGTTTTTTTTAAACAACTATTATTACTTTGTAGTTTGATGTTCAACATCTGTGTTCCACATTCAAAATTATGTTTCTTTCTAGATTGGAAAAGTATAATTCCGAATAGATGGCATGAAGAATAATTAACATACTGGTATTTATTTGAAGAAAAGCTAGTAATTCAAAAGATACAACAAATACATATGCATTTGTTGCATAAATGTATACATGGTGCATATTGAAGCCTCTGGTCTCGTACTAGTTATCAGACCGTGTTACGAGACCACTTCCAATTTTACTATTCAACAATAATGTGTAAGATTGTAAATTAAATCATGTATTTGCAGCATAAGGATTTACAAAGCAGTTACATTATAAATGTACCCTATAGTTATAACTGTAAAAACATATTCAAAAGACAATTCAAGGAGATACATAAACACATATTAAGCAGGACGTGACACTATAAGTATCTTTGTCTAATTAAATTTTAAAAAAATCTACAAACTCATTATAAAATGATGTAAGATTATGTACCTAACATTACTAAAATACTAAAAAATAAACATCTTGATAAGAAATTAAATTGTGTTTTTAAACTTCAAAAGTTAGTGTATATATTGTAGTATAGATGAAGATGTAGTTTAGTGTAGATTAGCTAATGGGTTACTCATAACCTACCCGCAAGATACCTCGAGAGATTGTTTTAAATCAATTAAACTGCATCATACTTGAACAAAGTAGGTCGGTACTCTCGATTACTACCGTAAGTAATTAAAACAATTTATTATCTTTAATCCGCCATGCCAGATAAATAATATGCGAAATCATCACAATGATTATTTCAATTAATAATTGCTTATTTTGTAGCGATTCCAGCGATTTATATTTAGCTCACAGTTGTTTCTTTATTTTTTATTCATCTGATAATTGTTTGAGCAAGTAAGGCAGCAATGACGTCTAGTGGCTAAATTGGTGTAGTAGTAGTTTTAGTAGTGTGGTGGTACTTCTGTAGAGGCCGCTATTTTGATCCAATTGGCAATACAGAACATTATTTGCCGTAAATATCTTACGTCAAATTCAAGTAGCACTCATTACATGCATTATTTGCTAGTTAAATAATATTATTATGTAACGAAATTTTCGCGGAAATATTTGGCATTAAGATGCAAATTTTGTTAATTTTCATATATAACATAATTTATTGTAAAGTACCATAAACAATCTAACCTCTGAAATATTACTAAATAATTTATTTTAGTTAACAGTTTATTATAGAAAAAACAATTAAAATACTAAATGCAATATTTAAATATTTCAAAAGCCTAGGTACTTACAAAATTTATTAATATTATTGAGTTTTATTTTTTACTTAATAGTAAAAAATAAAACTCAATAAATACAAGGTAATTATAATTACTGGATACTAATAAGTTTATTAAATAATATACAATATTAAATGCACTCATTGATGAAAACTGGAATATATATCCTACTATTCAATAGGTTTTTGTTGGAGGTAATTTCTAAACTTCTTGAATTGTTTTTATATTCTTTGTATAAGTTTTTAAAACTGCGTAATTTTATTATAAAAATAGCAAACGTACAAAAATACACTATGTTATTACCAACTTTCCGTATCCTCAAGAAATAACAAAAGTCCGAATAACCGCCCACATTAGACGATTATGAGCACAAGAAACGTGTTTTCATCCGCACATTGAGAGTTGAGTGCCTGCTAGCACTAGTACCTACACGAGTAATAAATACTTTCCACAAAATGCTATTTTGGGCGAATATTTGTTTTATTTTACCTCAGTTACCCGTTTTCTAACATTATTCTGTAACATAATTTGCGTATTGCCAGTTATGGAACATTTACTAGGTTAGGTACAATTAAGTAGATCTTTGACAGTCCGCATATCCATTTCCACATCCATCCACGCAAGAGAATTATTTACAGACAAAAAAAATACACAAAGTTCTAAGTTAAAAGTATTTTATTCGCTCGCTACACTCGTTCGGTGAAATATTATTAGGTGTGGGTTATGCCAGCGAAATTAAGAATGGAAAGTAAAAGATCAATTTCAAGGAGTAAAAGATTTTGAATTGGTGGCAGCTCAGTCAGGCCTGCAGTCTCCTCACGACCCAAAGGCCGTGGTTATATCCCTACCAGTGAGCTTGAGTTTTTGGTGAAGGAACAAATAATGAGCAAAACATAGCATGGCTTGCCTGACTGGCCACACCCTTAAGTTGAAAAGTATGTCGTGAAGCATCTATTGTTAAGTTTCGGCAGCTTCCTTGAGAGTCACACACACACACGGCTGGTTAACCCTGTAGTGAACCATTTCTAGTTCGTATTATGGTTGCTAACACAACTGATATACTACTTATACATACATATATATGTTATATATGTATAAAATATATTATATATATTATTTTATATTTAACACCCAGACCAACAAATTTAGTCAGTTTTTCTAGACTAGGCATGCTCTACCTTAGTCCAGAGTGTCACTAACTCATGTGGTTACGGGCATGTTAGTCTAACCTTGCTGTCAAGAGTAAAAAAGACAAAAATAATTAAAAAGTACCCAAATAATAATTGTTCCCTATATTCTTACAACTAGATGAAAAATATTTTTTTTTAAGTTCACGAGCGCATTAATTATATTTTTAACTCATAAATTCCGTGAATGAAACTAATATAATTTCAGAGAAGCTTCTACGTCGTGTAATTTTGTGTGAGTTCAGACGAAGATAATGCTTGCTCACTGGAACGTCAGAATACGTTTAAATGCGCTGTATAAAATTATTTTAGGAAATATATTTTCCTACCATATAAACCTAGCTGTCGTCGTCTGAAGACAATTATGGAGCTGTCAACGTGTATTTCCAGTGTGAAAATAAAATACGTATTTTCCAAAAACAAATTCAGCTCAGCCTTTTATTGGTGGTTTTGTAAATGAGCTTCCTATTATTACCTCCGGGAAATACGTTTTTGTTAGCGTATTATGTCTTTATTTTCCTTTTGTATCTGTTATGAATGTTCATGATTGGATATACATTGATGTCTAACAGTAACTGATCGTACAAGAGAAACGAAATCTCTGCATTAACTGACCTCTTTTGCTTTTGTCTCTCTGTGCGTATGTATGTTGGTCCTTCTATGGAGGCAGTTATGTTGAACCAATCATAACTAAACCTGTTGTGTAGTTACAGCTAATCAATAGATTTTTAGCCACTGGTTACCGGGGGGATGGTTCCTAGGAAAAAGGGCGAGATTTCTTAAAGCGCTTTTAATTGGTCAATTTAATGACATTTGAAAGAGTGATTAAGTCTAAACCATAGGCCTTAAATTTTTTTAACATCCTACTTTAATAGATGCGAACGTTTGTGTGTGTATGTTAGTTACTTCTTCTCGCTCAAACAGCTGAACTGATTTTGACTAAATTTGGTGTGAAAATAGGTTAGTCCTTGGATTAACACGTGGGCTATTTTTTATCCCGGAAACAATTGTAGTTCCCGTGGAACAAGCAAATAAATAACTTCAACGTTACTCATTCACGCTCCAACGGCTGGATCGATTTTGATGAGATTTACAATAAAATTGGTTAAAACTTGGGTTAACCCATAGGTTCAGAGAACTACAATTACATAATTTTATTTCTTTTAAAGCATCCGAATAGAATACGGCTTAAAAGTATTTAAATAAATTGTAATACGTTGTTTTTGTTTTTAATAAAAAAAAAAAATATTATGTTAGTAGATTTTCTTCGAAATTTATAATACAGTAATTTACGTGTTTTCGGCCACAACAATATGAAATTTCAGAAGGGATCAAATTAGATGAAACAAAACAAAATTGTTCTCAAAGTCCATAATTATAATTCTAATAAATACCTGTCCTGTTTTTAAATCATCACGTTAAAAGCGTGAATTTTTTTGAAGATAAATAATGTAAAAAGAAATAATTCAAGGCAAACTAAAATTGAGTTAAAAACAGTGAATAATAAAAAAGATGTCATCTTCTATATCTTATAAAAAAGTTTCAGTTGAACAGCCAAGACTTTAAGTAGAAAAAACAGATTTGACAGTTTATTAAGTAGATAGATTTAATAAGTCCAAATAACCTTGCTATGTTTAAACAAGTTATATGTTAAGTCCATAACTTTCTTACCGACCGAAGCGTCCCCGAATTTATTAGATATTAATTCCAAACAGAATACATACTATAATTAAAATATTTAATTAAAAAAACCTGGCCATTTTTTTTCAATTCATCTAGCCATTTTCTTTTTCTTTTAACTTTTGTCATTCACTAAAGGTAGTAATGGTAAGAATCACGTTGTAATAAATATAAATTTAAAAAATATATAATATTTAGCAATTTTTTTTGCTAATAAAGACATCAATGAATCGTTTATTTACACAGGGGAAAAATGAGAAGAAAAAATAATTAATGTAAAACTATATCTATTCTACTTGTAACTATTTTTCCAATTTAAATGTTCTCAAAATAAGTAAAAATAGGATTTTAGAAAAAAACATAGTTTAAATAAATTGTGCTCAAGCGCAACCCCAGTTAAAATTTAGTTTAAATTCGGATACGTTATACATATTTCCAATAAACCATTAACATCGAAGTAACAAATGACCAAGATACGTCTTACAATCCACCATGGAATTAATCTGTTGCGGCGGTATTTAAATTATTAACATACATTTACACGCAACATACTAAAAAAACACAAAGAAAAACTCAAACCAGCACCAAAACAGTTTAAAGTTAAATACACTTTATCTTCTTATTACATCAAAGTCTTAAGCACATAAAATCCGAAATCCGAGAATTACATACCTTGCTTTCAGCGAGAGCATTGTTTGAAGTATTCTCGGGAAAAATTACTTTGAACAAAAGGAATGCCGGCACACTCATATACCCCAATTTGTCTTTCCATTGTTCGAGTCGAGTATACGTACAGGTTAAATCGTTTATTTCCCTCGATGTAAGTGCCTGTTGTCATCGTCTGATCATTATTTTTCTTACTGGCACTTCCTGTCGGTGACTTTTTATCTGTATAGATAAACCTTAGTTTATTTCTTTACATGTGAAATCTTTTGTATGAAGCCGACCAAAGATCTGTGACGTGGTCTTACATGTAATTCAGTCTTAGACAAAAGTTTTGAAAAAATATATTTTACTAAAACAAATTTAAACAAAATTTTTATATGTTCCGGCAGCCTCCTTGAGAGCCAGTTGTTCCAGACTAGGTATGCTCCTTTAGGCCAGAGTGCCGCTAGCTCGTTTGTATATGCGTCCTGCTGGTTAAACGCCTAGGTGTTAGGAGTACAAAAAAAAACGTTTTTATTTATAGCAATAAAACTGTAACGTCAAGGTTTTCCCAAGTCACGAGAAACTTGTCTTCTCATTACCGATTTCCTCAAAAATGTACAAAAAAAGCAAACAATAACCAAGTAACCAATTTTTGTTACTTTTTCCCTATAAAAATAGACATATGAGTATCAGTCTATAGTAAAAACAATCTCTGCTTCCTGTGACTTCGCGTTCGCTGAGAGTTATGGGATGAGCGCTCACAAGTTATTGTCCTGTTTTTGTCTGAATGTCTAGCTCTTCATATCATTATGTTTTTTTTTATTTTATTTTAAGATGTACAATGTAGTCGTTAGCCTAATCGTAAGGCAGACTTTTATAGAGCAACCCGAGTTCTGGATAATGAAATTAGTGTTTCTCATTGCTTACGTAGTAATGAATAGTGATAGTAGTATAGTGACTATTTAGTAATAGTCACTATACTAGTCACTATACGTTGTCCAGAGGTTATGGGAAAACCCCAGTAATTAACCCTAGTAATTATTATTGTATTTATATTGCGACTACAGTTGTAAAATACACTCAATTAACTAAGTTTATTTAGATAATAGAGCATATGTTATTAAATAGGATTTTTTGATAATTTTGCACACATTTAACGGGTTTAGTAAAGACTACATTATTGTATTACGAGTATTTAAAAACTTAATCAACGCGTTGGTACTAAAATGTATATTATATTTGAGAATCCTCTCGACTCTTTTAATAGAAGGAATCAAACAACAATGTCTACGATATTGCTGCATTTTAAAACAATAACTTGGCATAAAATAAATTTTGGACGCAACAGTAAAATTGTTGAGAATTTTCAGCTATTGCTCTTGGCCATTGCTGGTTGTTTGGAGAAAATTTTATGGGGCATTTTTCAATTCAATTTAATTTTAGCAGTAAAATAAAATTTTACGTTGCATTTTATGGTTTGAATCTGCTAGTAGCCTCTTTATAAAATCACAAAGAGAAAGTAATGCCGAGTGGTAGAACAAAACGTATGGCAGTTTTATGATTGTGGTACAGGCGTTTGAATTTTTATTTACTTGTACTTGAGGTAGTTGAGGTAAAATAGTAAAAAGGTTAACTGAAAGCTCAGGCAAGTGCTTAGCGCATGTTTAATATATTTGTATTACATTCTTCTACTAGTCTAAGTGAAATTTTTGGTTATAAAGTGTCATTAATGTTAATGAACAGAATTTGAATTTGAATAATATAAAGTATAATGAACCAAATTAAAAAACAAGAAACTCAAGGTACGTCTTTGAAAAAAAAAATGTTTATTGAAGCGCCCTTTGGAGATTTGTGACTGTAACATCTGTCTAAGAATATGCAGCAATAAAATCCAAACTGATCACTTTAAACCGCGTTAAAATCGTATGAAAGTATCGGTATAAGTGTCAATAGTTGTTCATTCAAATCATGATTCCTAATCTTACAAGAAATAAAGTCATTCAGCGATTAACAATATTGAAAAATAATAATACTTACATTTATTTCCAGATGCACAACATTTTGCATTTTAAAACTACTACTTTTCAAAAAATAATGCTATCAAGCGAGTTTTTAGAACTTCAGTTTTTGGAGCTCGTAAGACTCTTAAACTCTTATTAAGACCGTTGACATTGAATTAAACATAATACATTGAAAAAATCCAAGTCCTTAAATTTACGCAGGAGTTTAAAAATATGCTGTTTTATTCCTATACTTATTACCTACTAGCAGCCATGCCCGGCTTCGCACGGGCTATAAAATAAGAAAAGTTGTACAGAGAAATAAAAATAAGGTTAATGTTACTTGGAAATAATGTAGCTTCCCAACGGTGAAATAATTTTTCAAATCGATCCAGTATTTTCGGAGCCCATTCGCGTCAAACGAAGAAACAATTAAACTTTACGTCTTTACAATTTTGGTATAGATTTATGGTCATTTATTTCCTGTTGTAAAATAAATATAAATACATTTTACTCTCTACCCTTGAGTATCCAAGAAAAAGTACCATCAGAATCACATAGCTAAACTCAAGCACATCTTATTTAATTTTCCCTTTAGCTCGATATCAAATACCCACACTCCTCCAGGTGAGGTCGTTCATCAAGTTCTGTTATCTGCCCACGAGACGTTGATGGATGCTGTACAGAATCTAGCGTAAATTGAGCATTATTTTAAACTAATAAACCTGTATAATACACTAAGTGCAATGGTTTTGAAGAGGAGAAGAACTAAACTAATTAAACAACTTTTATTTATACATTTGTTCGATACTTGAGTACTTTTGGATTTTGAAAGTGGTGAACAATATTTGCCCCCGTTAAAATCGTTTCGCGTATTACCCTCCATTTTGAATGCAAATAGAAAATATTAACTACAGTGAGCGGCTTTCAAAAATGAGACCTATAGCATTTTTATTTTTAAAAATAGATTTTCCTTAATTAGCTCCGTGAGCTTTGATTTAAATAACTGCCGTTCAGTGTCTATCTACTACATATTTATCATCTTATATGTGCGTGTATACATTAAAAACTTAATTGTGCAGTAATTTGCATAACATTTACAGCTGCATTCCTTTAGTCAAATTCGTAAACCTATTGTATATTTACCGTCAGTTATTACTGCCTGAAACGAAGCTCCTGCTTGTCTGCCTTACAAAGAATAAATGCATACTCAAACAAAAATTTAGCTATTTGGTCCTAAACATTAATTTAGATATATAATAAAAAATATATACGTTTCAAAGCCGCTTAGATGTGGTTTAGAGAAGCATTAAAAGTACGTGGTAGATTTATTTGCCTCCTCTTGTCTACTTGTTTAGATCGTTACCTCAACACTGCCTCGTCTTTCGTTATACTATATCGTCCACATACAAGTAGCACCCAAACTTTGAGAGTTCGTTAATAAAATATATCAAACAACTAGTTTAGATTCCCTGTGATGCTATTATTATTGAACATTTTCAAAATAAAAATATTTGATTTAAAAGGCGATTTCGTGTTCATAACAACCCGGCGAAAAAAGATAGGTTATTTTTATAATCATAATATTTGTCGTGTCTCTGTGTGAGCCTGTCTTTTGAGGTATCTTAGCTACCAAACTTATGGATAAATTTTGATATGTTTTTGTTACAATGGTGAGATAGATAGAAGTGTTATAGCTAGGAGAAACTCTGTTAAAGATATCTGTCAATGTGTAATGGCGGGTAAAATACTTTTTCTAACATTCCTATGGACATCTAAAACAAATATCTAAGTCAAGATGGCCACGACTTCCAATTAAACCACTCTATTAATAAACATGCAACTTTCAAGCAAAGCTTAGTCAAATAATTGCGTCTTGCTTGCGGAAAAAATGTCATAAAAATGTTCGGAAGCCCGCTTTTAATTAAAATAACTGCAAGAAACATTCTTGCTTGAGTCTTGTTTACATTTTAATGTATACTTAAACAAGAAATATGCGGTCACAGTGACTCGCTTAGAATTATTAATAGCTTCCTACTCATTGTTCTTAATGAAAAATGATAGAGTAACAGACATTTTTATGTGAAGACGTTTCAGCCGCCTGACTCATTTGAATTTCATTCGCCCTTAGATTTGAATTAAGCAGGAGATAAAAGTCTAAATTAAATCCCTTGAGCTAAGACTGTTTACAAACTTTTCAAAAAATACGAGCATAAACAAAACTTGCGAGATAAAAAATATTAAATAAGTAATTATTTTAGAAAATATTTATTGAAAGGACTTTATTTTTAAATTTAATGTATGTGCATATTCTATTTGAAAACTGTACTCCACGATGCAGTTTCAACCTACTGTTGAGTACAGTGCACTCCGCGCTTTTTAATGATTAGCATAAAATATTCATACAGCATTAAATTCTAACTAATTTAGGAATAATCGGAGTATTTTGTACGAAATAAATAAACTTAAACTGAAAACAGTAATATTTTTAAATTGAATCCAAATAGTTAATTTCAATGAAATCTGGAAAACGTACTCGTACATAGCTTGCTAGACTGAAAGTATCAGTAAAGTCGACTTTTGTTTTTATAAGACCCGAGATCCGGAAATAAGAAAATAAGAAAGGTTCGTGAGCAAACATAATGTTTTAATTAATTTACGCTTTCTTTGGATAACACGTCCCTGAGCTAATATCTAGAGGTTGGGAGGTTGGGATCAGCCAAATATTATTTCCTCGACGGAAAACGTGATAGCTGGTTAACCTACTTTATGTTCTACATGTAAATATCTTTTAGAGTTCCGTACCCAAAGGGGACCTTATTCTTTAGACTTCGCTGTACGTCCGTCTAAAAAATTAGAGCTAGAAAGCTAATTTTTTCACGGATAATGTAGTTAAAAAGTACTATGTAACATTTCTGTAGTTTTTTGTATTGTAATCGTTTTAATATACTCCACCGCACTACGATTAGTATGTTCTATCGAAGATTTCCAGTTGCCAATAAATGTATTTCAGTTCGCAACATTATATCAATAACTAGAAATAGAATAAAGCAAATATTGAATTCCATACAATAAGCTACATTCCATGCAATAAAAAATTATAAAGATTACTTCAGAGCGCGTAGCACTTGGAATGATATTTTAACAGAGAAAACCTTTTAGTTGACATTAGAAAAATTAATAAATTATATATAAAATACCTGACTTCAAATTTTGTACAGCTATTTCGGATTTTAATTTTACACACACACAAACACGTCAAAGTTATAAAGATGCTTAAAGAAATCCCGAAAAGTAATGGTTAGGTTTACTCGTATTTTCTTTATTTAACCACTTTGCCAGTACAAAGACACTATTTGGCCATCGTAAAATTTTTGCCATTTCGCCAAAACCGTATACTATTCATTAGTTGTATAAATGACTACATCATTACTCATCTTCAAGGTCTTGTTCGTGACGTGAAACGAAGGTATTACGAACAGTTTTCTTGCCTGTATAGCCTAAATTGCTACCTACGCAAGCCTTTTCATGGGTTTTCTAAATATAGCTAATTTCAGAACTTTGTTATAAAGCTAGGAAATCATGGGACAACATAGTATTCTTATGTTTTAGTCCTTCTTTGTTTTTTTTACGTTGTTAGTTTTTATAAGTAAGTGATAAAGACATCCTAGTGTCTGTGATATGGAATAACGAAATGAATAAATGCTAGATTTATTTTTGCATATTTATTCCCGAGAGAGGAAAAAAAAATAAAAAAAAATTCGCGTTTGTATGTTTAAATGTATTAAATATTACATTCATTCATTCATATCTTTATGTATGTTTTCTTCTATTAAGGTATTGTTATAGACCCAAGTGTCCTTCTACACCTTTTTGTTTCCTTAGATAGGAAAAAAAAGGTGGATTAAAGGCACGAAGAAGTAAACCGTCCCAAAAAGCTAAATACTAAGCCCAATATCAGCCAGGTATCTAATGTAAAGTAGGTGGAAAAAATACAAAAATACGTTTTACTTATTTAGCAATTTTTTGGTAATAAAATATGTTCTTGCATATTTTTATCCTCAAAATACATAAACAATAAAAGCAAACATTCATTTGCTGGCATGTTAAAAATATATAGACAGAGCTTATCATGCCATTTACTGTGAGACAAAAGTGATTTATATGGTAAACTTTATACAAGTATCAAATTTAGTACTCGTTGAAAAATTGTTTCTACCCAAAACTGTCTCGTCTAGACTCAGATAGTAATGGTAGAACATGACATTGCACTCGACCTGAATGGAAACTTTGACGGTTTTGTTTTGATAAATACAAATGAATAGAGAATGTAAATTGGTTTTCACATTGTAAAAACAAAAGTTTGAGTAATTATGCGTGGTGTACGCTTTGGTTTCTGAAAAAGTTTAAATGATATTTTCTTAAATTCAATCTTGATTTTGCAACAACATTATGGTTATATGTAGGATGATATAATTATTATATCGTTTTTATTTAGGTAAAATTGTGCATTTGAAGCACAAAATCTTTTAACAGTCTTGGCTGTTAAACTATTACTAGTATTTACTTCTGTTCATAGCACTATCAAATCTTTGGTTTATGTATTTTTTGTACTTAGTTTCACTCACTGATTACAGACAAATCTAAATCCATGTTACGTTCAGTCAAAGCCACCATACGCTTTGCAAAGCTAAAGTGAAGAATTCTAAAGTAGACTTAAAGCAATCCTATGAAATATCTGGAAAAAAACACGAGTTTTAAATGAAGAGTTTGACGGCGGATTCGCTTGCAAAGATCAAAGAGACAAAACTGCGAGCGAGTGCTTTGAGTCCGCTCCTATGTTTTAGGTTCGTTCGTTTACAGTATATTGATGTGCGGCATTGCAAAGCTCAGATATCTGCACGGTAAACAAGATGGAAAAATATAATTTTCTGGGTATTCTGGATTATAGAAAGTTTCTAAATACGCGCTTGGCAGAGCAAAATGTTGTGAATGTTTCTTAATTAAATGTATACTAACAATACAAGTAAATTAAAGAAAACTTTTCAACGTTCATGTCCACTCGCCTGCCTAAATGAGTATGGGCAGAAGAAAGCAAACTTTGAAATATTTACTTCGGTGACTCTGTTATACTAGTACTGCAGATAATTTGTTTAATATCTAGGTATCTTAACTAGCAAAGAATCAAATCCAAAATTAAGTATAAAATTCAACAAAAAGAACCGTGTGACCGTTTGTACGCGCAATTAAAAATATAGGTGAGTTATAATATGATATTCCCAAGATAGGGTCGCAGGGCGTGCATTTGGAGAGGCGTATGTCTAGCAGTGAACTTGGGCGGGATGATGATGATTTAAAAATGATATTGAGAAGATTTATTATTATATTAATCTTTACTTGCTTTTCACACTAATGTTAAATAGTCAAAAAAAAACACTATACAGGTAAGTTTTTCTTATAAAACGTAGTGTACACAAATGGTTAACTTGGGATTTCTGTGCAAAGTTCTGGCTAAGGCAGGTAGTTGGAGTAACCGCAGCATAGTAGTAATGCCGTTAGTCTTGAATATAGTGTAGCTACTCGTATGTTCTAGAAGTTACCGCTGGAGTTCTGTCCCGTGCTGTTACCGTAATCGTTTTATTTATGTTTGTGATTTTTTCGTATACTTTTGTGTTTAAATTAAGCATTTTTGTCATATTTACTTATTACATTAATTGATATAAATAGAACTTATCTTACTGTAATCCTTGGTAAATCATGATTACAACTCATAGTGAATTAAACGTGTGAAAAAAAAAGATTTTTTTTCTATATATCTCTCTCTTTCTAATCCTCTCTTTTCCTCTTTTTTGCAACTAATTGGTTTGTGTTTGACCACTCAACACTAGTCTACGATGTTACACGCTTACCTAAAAAATACCTGTTAACTAAGATTTAAAGACTCCTCCAGAGACTCCAAACTCTCTTTTTTTCTCTCATTCTCTTTATATCTGTTATTCTTCTTAGTTACAGCCAGCTGCTTTACAATTAATTTCCTGCATACCGTTCCTTTAACGAACAGAACAAAATAATATAAAACAAAACAGCATAGCTGTTTCCTTCCTCACTGTGGCTGCAAACAACCTCAAACTCGTCAAATTATACAATTATTTGCACAGTACAGCTCTGAAAATGAAATAATGAGTCCCAAGAACTTGGCAGCATTGTTTATGATCGACACACTAACCGCTCATTTCGGGCGCAATGCCGGCCGCCGGCTGGAGCCCGTCCAACGAATGTTTGTTCCCGACGATACTTCAAATTAAGTTATCGATGGTCTCCGTTGTAAGACAAATTGGGGACATCTATATTAGTCGACGCAGTAACTAAGATAATTTGATTCAATATTCATTACATTGTCTAAGCTTGTCAAGTATTATTAAACGGGGATTTAATTTCTAGTGTTAGTATAACTTGATTTCACCTAACCTTCTTGAGAGACAGCTATATCAAACTAGTCATGATCTACCTTAATCCAGAGTATCACTAACTTATGTGTTATAAGACAAATTGGGGACATCTATATTAGTCGACGCATTGACTAAGATAATTTGATTCAATATTCATTACATTGTCTAAGCTTGTCAAGTATTATTAAACGGGGTTTTTATTTCTGGTGTTCGTATAACTTAATTTCACCTAACCTTCTTGAGAGACAGCTTTATCAAACCAGTCATGCTCTACCTTAAACCAGAGTATCACTAACTTTGTGGCTACGTGATCTACTAAACAAATGCCTTATTGTATTTAAAAATATATAATATATTTCTCTAACATTGATTTTTGAAGCTTATATTATGTAGATGTCAAAAAATTACGTGTATGTAAATGCTATACACATTTACTTAAATCAAATTGTGCTTGTAATTTACAATTATTACTTTTTCTTCAAACGATTACAAAACTCTCATTAATAGGTATAGTATGAACCTATCAATCGAATTAAACTCTTATCAAATCAATAACTACCACCGGTAAAAATATCCATAACTGCTTCTATCACGTCAGATCGTAGTTGAAATTAAGTTACAGAATGTCACCGTTCAAAGGAAAATCAGAGGCACTGATTTCCGAGAACGACTTCAGTGGAGGAAAATTGAATTTTTGATTTGAACAGATTTGTGTCATTCGTACACCATTGTATGAATAGAATCGATATGAAACAAATTCTTATAAAATAGAGAATTTAGAGGTCCAATTTTCAAATCCTTCTTCTTTCAAATATGGACATTTTTGAGCTTATAAGAATCACCAGAAGTTGATAAAGTAAGACCGTATGCAATAAAATTTGCTTTAGTGTAGACTGAACTTGTAACCACGATGTAACTTAACAGTTTTGCAAAACTGTCGTAAAGGGACCGCTATAGATTTCAAAATTAGATGACACAAATACTACTGGTATAATGTGGCAAGTTCAAAAGTACAAAGTCACCAAAACGCACTTTAGATTCCGGTCACGACCGTGGCTTAACACCGTTGACTTACTTTCAATGTTCCTCTTGATTTGAATTCATTTTAGATTAATGAAGCTTTTAAATCCCGACTCCATAAGAAGATTCTTCGAAGTACCGGCAAGTTAATGGAATTTTTTAGAGATTCGATTATGTTTCATACAAGAAAACTCAGCTTTATGGATGTTAATATTTATTTTTCGATCAGCACTATTGCCGTTTGCTCGAGAAACTCTCAAACATATAAATACTCAAGTGAGTCTTGCAAATATCAATAAACGCGAAAATTATTTTGCGTTATAGGAAAACATGTCGATTACGGGATAAAGCGTCAATTTCGTCAGTTTGACATCACGTGCGCATCCTGCGACGTAACACGCTTAGAATACTCGGAATTGCCGCCCTCGAAAGTCAATGTACGTAAGTGGAAGACATAAAATCTTCGCCATAGAACCGTAAAGAGGGCAATTTCTTGTCTGCGAGAGAGCATCGACGCCCTGTATGGCTCTATAGCCGGACGTGATCGGAATCGCTATCAGGTGTGCTATACGTCTACATAAAAAACGCCGATTTAAGGAATTTTCGGTAGCTCGCAAAATGGACGATATTACGATTACGATGCGTCAAAACGACCGTTCAACCCAAGCATATGAACTTCAGTGTCATTTTATTAGTTACGATGTCGATTCATGTGTTATAGCACTATACACATATAGCGATTAGCTACATCACAGATATTTTGAATACGTTTATACCGTTAATTAAAAATTATTTATATCGACGACCTCGATGGCGTAAAGGTTACCATACCGGACTGCTAATTAGAAGGTTTCAGGTTCGATTCCCGGCCCGGTCAACATCTTTGTGCTTAACTAAATTTGTTGGCTGTGGGTCTGGGTGTTAAATATGTATTTATATATAATATGTATGTATGTATATCAGTTGTGTTAGCAACCATAATACGAGCTAGAAATGGTTCAGTATGGGGCTAACCAGCCGTGTGTGAAGTGTGAAAAAAAAATTGACATAAATTAAAGGGAATTAAAGAAAAGTGATTTTATTAAAATATAAACGAAACGTAGTTTTGTAGCAAAATAATCTTAGTTTATTGTAAATTCAGTCCAATATTATTTTATTCTAGCTAAACAGAAATGGTACATCAAAGAAAATGCTCCTATATTTTCGTAGTTTTAAAACGCTACGCTGAAATACGAACAAAATTGATGGAACGCCAGAATCTATTACAATAATAAATGTTATGGGAGAGAATGCATTTTTCTCTAACATGTTACGTGAGCTGAATGCCCATGACAATATTTTTAGGTACAGTCATACAGTATCATTACAATATTCTATCAAGATATGGTTCATACCTTAACAAACAATTTATTCTATAACATCTGAATTTAGATTGGAAGTTGGCTCTCTTATATGTTTTGATATTATATAATTTTGTTTTTATGCAAAAACAATTTGTTCCGTGATTTAATGTGAATGCCAAGATTTTGTTGTATCTAAATAAAAATAAAAAATACAGAAACTAAAATGTTATTACATATTTTATAGATTTGTTTTTTCAGCTGAGTGTACTCTTGGGTGGCACTCATTCAACGTTCATATGACAAAGATTGTACTTTCAATTTTCTGAAAAATACTTTCTCTTTGGTCTGGCTTTTCTAAACTTTAATAAAACATGGAATTTATTAGCTGTATTTGATGTTAACATTTATTGTATGAATATCTAATTTTACTAAGATACTACTGCATACAAGATAAAATATGTATTTTTAAGATATAAATCGTATTTTTCTAGCTATTAAGTTGTATGTATGGTAGTTTTTGCAATTAAAATACTTCCTGCCAAGATAATTGATACTAAACCCCCTCAGGTTATAAACTTTACATAAAAAAAATAATATAATAAAATCATAAATATAAAAACATCTTTAATAAGCAACAATACATACATTTTTGTACATTGACGCATAACAAAGTATGTGTATGTCTTAATGCACATTACAATGCTCCCTACATACTCACACAAGGTACATCCTATGTTGTGGGACTCAGTGCCTTCCCTTAGCCTCTAAAAAGACATGACTTAACTAACTACAGACATTTTATTTAATCCTAAAAAAGAAAGAACAAATGACCCAAGAGCTGGCGCTTACCTCGGCCAACTTATAAGCTTGGCGATCCAGCGAGGTAATGCCGCCAGCATTACCCGCGGACACTGAATAAGATCTAATCTACTATTTGTAAGGTTTTTTTATTGTGAATAATTATTTTATTATAATAATATGTTTTTTGTTTAATTAAATCTTTAATCCTATCACTTCGAATATTTACATTAAATTGACGGGGGGGATTTTACATATTCTCCTGGGATCCCAACCTAAAGCTAATGCAAAGCTTGTCCGTGATGATCCATTGTGAATAATTATTTTATTATAATAATATGTTTTTTGTTTAATTAAATCTTTAATCCTATCACTTCGAATATTTACATTAAATTGACGGGGGGGGGGGATTTTACATATTCTTGTGGGATCTCAACCTAAAGCTAATGCAAAGCTTGTCCGTGATGATCCATTGTGAATAATTATTTTATTATAACAATATGTTTTTTGTTTAATTAAATCTTTAATCCTATCACTTCGAATATTTACATTAAATTGACGGGGGGGATTTTACATATTCTCGTGGGATCTCAACCTAAAGCTAAGGCAAAGCTTGTCCGTCATGATGTCACGTAAGCCACATTACTTCACGGAACGACTCCGGAGTTACGACTCTTTTCAACCTTAAAAACTGTTCTCCAGCTATTCTTCCGCAGTTATTCACAGGGCACAATCCGTTGGGTGCTAAGCACCATTTTAATGGGACGTTAGGGCGTAACTACTCTTGTCATTCAACAGTGCTATAATCCACAGTGGTAAGGAGAATTATATCTTGATCTTGGTTCTTATAGACATTCAGGCGTAGAGAGTGATTAGATTTGGTATAAGAAATATAGTTTTATATTTTTAATGTATCTTATATACTTTTAGATTGAATTATGTTTTTTTATTATTTATTATAATCTACGTTTATCGTTATATCAATTTCAAACTATGACATAATTAACCTATTGAATATAAACAGTTAAAAACATAATAAAATTATACACTTTTTACAAAAATTTACTTTGTGTTAAACTACGAAAAAAACTCTTTTAAAACTATGAAATATTAGCTATGTACCTACATATGAAAAGATAGCTAATGTTAACTATGAATAATAAGTATTTATTTATATACAAATTTCACTACGCATAAACGTTCTCTAAAGTAAATTTAAGCTTCATCCAACGAAGGAATGAAAACGATTAAGAGAATGGTTCTTAGTATTGCCAAGTTCATAAAAAATAATGATCCTGTGAAACACTTAGCGTAAAAATACAAAGCATTTATAAGATCAAACGTCCTAACGACGTTCCGACAATACCAGCGCAAAACTTATTCCGTTTTCAATATCTTCAATTCTTCAAAAGGCCGCCGTCAGAATGATCATAATTATAGCCGATCGTAATAGCCCGGCTGTAAAATGTCCACAGAATTATTCGGTTTTCGCTGGCGAGTCATTAGCAAACATTTGTCATTTGCAAACTCGGCTTGACGTTTATCTCTCTACAATTGATGAACGGATGTTAGGGCACGTAATCAATTGTCCCCGGAGGATGATTGTGGCAAAATTTCACGCGAAATTATATCTGTGCGGAAAATAATTTGTTTGCGGACTTGAGTTTAGACGGAGACGGCCGGCTGGCGCGATGGTTCGTGATTAATTTGTGTTGTTTCGGGCGTAGTGCAGCGAGGGAGACTGATTAGCTCATTATTTAATTAAATAATTAAATTTTTCGAGAGAACAAGATCAAAAGACGTGGTAATTTTATTTACACTTTTCACACACGGCTGGTTAACCCCATATTGAACCATTTCTAGTTCGTATTATGGTTGCTAACACAACTGATATACTACATATACGTACAAACATATTTTATATAGATACATATTTAACACCCAGACCCACAGCCAACAAATTTAGAAAAGCACAAAGATTTTGGCTGGGCTGGGAATCAAACCCGGAACCTTCTGATTGGCAGTCTGGCATGGTAACCTTTACGCCAACGAGGTCGTCAAAAATGTGTAATGATTTGCAATAAGGGCTTGGTCCAAGAATGTTACTTTTACGCCTCTATTTATAGTATAACTAGCTGAACCGGCAAACGTTGTTTTGCTTCAAGTACAGTTAAAAGCACTATAATTGATCAACTATCGAGCAGGATAAAAAAATATTAAATTACTAAAACGGACATAAAAATAGGGGTTGGTGATAAAAAAAAGTCAAAATTTGGGTTTGTACGTATATTCATAATGACACTTTATAAAAATTAAAAAATTGAATAATTGAAATCCTTATCATTTAGGGGTATGAAAAATAAATAGTAGCCAATTCTCAGACTTACTGAATACGCACATAAAATTTGGTGAAAATCGATCAAGCCGTTTTGGAGGAGTACGGTAACTAACATTGAGACATGGACATTTTATACATAAGAAGATTAAAACAAGCTACATTTTTCGTCTGAAGCTAGATAACAAAATAGAAAGTTAATTCATCACGTTCTTGCAGCTTTATACTTCTAACTTTTTGTTATAAAAATAAATCCTCGACGGACTACAGCAGCCTTCATATCAAATCAAGTATTCATACCTATTAAAAGTTTGGTCAAAGAAGATTGGCCGAAAATTGCGATACAGCCTTAAATTATTTACCTTAGAAACTTTACCGATCCCTGAAGACCTCTACATGTAACTGAACTTCATAACTATTTCGGTTCCAGAAATTCGATTTCAATTCACGTGAAGTCGTAAACTGCCTACTAGACTTGAAAGTAAAACCTGTACCTATTAGGTAGCCTTAAGACTTAAATGTTTGAAGTGTGTTTCGACTTTCGGGTTACCGTTCAAGAATTGGAGGTAAATATACTTCAAACTATTGTTTATTTTTTGTTTATTACTGAAAATTTACATTTGATTAATATCATATACAAATAAAAACACACACACACAAAAACCTTGCAAATAGTAAATTAAATTTAAGTCAGTGCCCGCGGGTAAGGTGCCTAAAATTATTGTTTATTATTATATCAATATTCCCAAGCTTTCAAAAATTATATAACGTTCTATAACTTTACCACATTGGTATTTGTTTGGGAAAAAATATCGAAATTAAAAAGCTTCACAAAGGACTTTAATATAATTGATATCAGATTTCCAATAAATCAATCGTCCAACCAAATTGATAGCGCTCTTTACTCCCAACCCACCCACAAGGGTCGGTGAAAATTTCAGCTCACAAAATGAGTTTAACCGTATTAATGGGAAACAAAATAAATCAAAAATACATTATTACCGATGTACTTGTTAACCAGAATATAGCGGCTGGTTGGTTCGGTTCGAATTAAAATAGGCGATGGATTGATATTCCGTAGTCGAGCAATCTATCCGGATCCTAAGTCTGCATATCCATATTGATAATAATTATATCCATATTTGACGACCTCGTTGGCGTAAAGGTTACCATGCCGGAATCGCAATCAGAAGGTTCCGGGTTCGATTCCCGGCCTGGCCAACATCTTTGTGCTCAACTAAATTTGTTGGCTGTGGGTCTGGGTGTTAAATATGTATCATATAAAATATGTATGTAATATATCAGTTGTGTTAGCAACCATAATACGAACTAGAAAAGGTTCAGTATGGGGATAACCAGCCGTGTGTGAAATGTGTCCTAATATTTATTTATTTATTTCTGTTTTGATTTAGATTGTAATTTACTCTTATTACTAATTGTAAACTAAAAAAAAAGAAATGAAAAAGAGAATATTATTACTGCTGAGATAAAAGACTTCGGTATCAATGTAAAAATGCAGTCGGCATACGAGTACGAGTATATTTCAGAAAAAAAATAAATGAAATAAAAATAATAATAATAAAATAACAATTCTATGAAACTGAAAGTGATTTTATAATGGTTTGTTTGTTGTTAAGTATAGACACATAATAACCAATATATATATTGAAATAAAATTATTGGCACACCATATGCGTGCAAGTCAAGTTTAAATATTATACTACGAGTACGATTGTCAAACAATTATATTAGCAGACTTTGGGTCTACGACAAATCGAGTACAAAGCCCCAAAGCCAAATGTGGAACTCGAAATGTGATTAAATGTCTGTATAATTAAAGTTTTTTGTCTCTTTTATTTGGAATCGTGTGAGTTAAATTCATAACAGTAGAGGGAGGATGAATAATGTTTTAATCATTTTACATTTTTGCTAAAGGTCGTGGAGTAGGATAATATGTAATCCTACTCCATGTAAAAAATTGTAACAAGAATGATTAATATCAAATATTTCCTATTAAGTAACAAAAGCCAACGTGTTAGAAGGTTTTATTTGTAAAATTTTATTCACCCAATCATATTGTACTTATAATAAAGTATAAGCTTATATTGCACTTATAATAATAGCTGCGCATTGAGATGCTGCCTGCATTAATATGGAATAAAAATAACTATATATAATCTAAGATATAAGCTACATGTATACAAAATTTCGTCCAAATCGGTTCACTCGTTTACGCGTAAAGGAATACCAGACATACACATAAAGTTTCCCCTTACAATATTGATCGGATGGGTTGGCGGTTGAGTTAAAAAAACATTTAGCACATATACAATTTGTTATTTTTTCATAACTAAAAAACGAGTAAAAACTTAATGGCTATGATGAATGATTGATTAAAAAGACCGAAAAATCATTTAGAACAGATCATTCTTGCAAGAGACGATAATATACAAAGCTAAAAGCTTAGCTGATATAAAAGCTGACAATTGATTACGTAACATAGATTAAAATGTTACACAAGTTTTGTTTTTCAATAGCGTACTCGAACAAGTCCTTCATTCAAAGTCAGGTCTCACTAGTCACGGCGTATCTTGTATTATTTGGTTCCACAAACCGATTCAATTTCCTAGTCCGAAGCAAACGCGGTCATGATCGAGTAAACGTTCAGCAGAATCTGGCCAATAAGTCTGGCAAATCTGGCTTTGGGTCTGATTTCGAAAACTTGTTGAAGTTGCCGTTTGCTATTGGATCTTGCTTGTGGATATATTCTACCAGATGTTGGCATTTTTTATTACGTTAATTCATATGAAAATATTGATATTTAGGTACACATTTTATAAAACAGTCAGTTAACTGCCGGTGTAAAGTTTTGTTTAAACACCTATAAAGTGGTGTAAGTAACTGTTGATTTTTTTATAAAATTTTTCTTTTTGCACTAGACAAATTAATATATAATGTATATGCTCTTACTAATGTTCAACTTTTAATAAAACAATTTTTAGTCACGATATGGTCCAAACCAATGCCAATTATTTTTAACTACTGTCAAGAGTAAAATTACGAGTAGTTGCCAAAATATTCCCCACTAATAAAATACACTCCGGGGGGTAGAACTAGGAGCCAGTCATGTGTGCCGATAATAAATCTAACAACCACTACTGCCAATTTGGTCCCAAGATATTCAATGTAGTGCGCTAACTACGTGGTAACTACAAAAATATGCGACACCACAATAGTTCTAAAACCTAGGAAAAGTTTTTTAGGGTATTTTCTAATTGCTGACTAGCAACCAACAACAAGTTGAAAAATTTGTCCCATTTATTTCAAACTATGCATGTTCCACCTTAGGCCTCAAGGCGCTCACTCATGGGAGTGATGAGATCAAATATCTTGTAGTAAAGAGTCAAAAAAAGTTATATTATATTGTGATCATTAATTATTCTCTAACGCTAAAATATATGGGGAAGCCTATGTTATTTTCTTAGGTACATTCTGTTTTAAACGATTAAACAACGCTAAATATATGTATAAAGTCATACATGTAAGCACTGAATACTATTTCACTTATGGCTAAGACAAACAAAACACAAGACGTAAACAGCCTCTTTTCCATAATGTTAAAATATCATTGTAGCTCCCTTGGTAAGTGTGCCGATGCGGGCGTAATAAATGCCTTGTTGGGCTTGTTACATGAACAAAAAAACTTATTTGTACTTTTTATCGGTTGCCATGGAAACTGTAGGTTTATTTAATTACACAATTACACTACTTTATCATTCTGATTCAAATTTATCAAAACTTGTCTGATCTACGCCTGGTTAAGCTATGCTATGATCTACAATGTAGCTAGCACGTTTAGCCTCTATCTTTGTGTTATAGATTTACCTCGAACCATTTACCAGCAAGTTGCATTACCACACGAGCTAACAATACTCTGGCCTTGGGTAGAGCATGATTAGTCTGAAATAACTGGCTCTCAGGGAAACTGCCGGAACAGGCCGCTTGGAGACAGTTTTTTTTTTACTTGAGTGTAGTTGCTAGACGAGCTTTATAAAATGTTCCACTTTTCTTAATCATTTTTTCTTTTTTCTTCTCTGTTTTCTTTTCTTCCTATTACCCGACTTCGCTGTCCGCCTTTGACCAGAAAGTGTACTGTTCATTTACTATCATCCTTGGATTATGCTGGATTACCTCATAAAGCTTTTCCATTACGAGGTAAATAAACGCACGTAGATAATTGTTGAATCTGGAATCACAACTACCTACAAAATAAAATCAGCCACAGAATAATAATGTCAAGAATATATTAAGTCTATAAGTTACAAATTTCCTTTTGAAGAGTGCGTGTTCAAAATATGTTTATGGAAACGACTGTGTTATGTGTACGTGGAATATAAACTGGTTCTCTCAGCCATTCATATTTTAATCAAAGTATTTGCGGTATGAGACCGAGACACGTGACACTCACGTATCAAGTTCACAGTCAAATTCAAGGTCAAAGACGCACGAAATTTAAGGGGTTTTCCTTAGATGGGGGAACCCTTAGGGGCTTTAGATGCATTTGACACCAAACATTTGAATTAGGGCACGTAGCATTGTTCGAGTGCTGGTATCAATCGAGTTCTACTAAGCTAAACTAATATGTATATTTTGAAAAATCCGTCATATGTAAGAACTAGTTGTTCTAGACTAGGCATTCTCCACCTCACCAGAGTCGCTCGAGTGGTCACGCGCTCTTCTGGTAAAACGCCTAGTTGTAGAGAGCTAAAATAAAATATACACATAAATGGGTTCTTTGTTTGAAACAAATACACAAAATTATAAAAAATGGAAATTAAATACCTGTTATTTGAAGTATTTATTGTCGTGGAAATGTTAGTTTATATTTTGTTAAGTACATTCCTGAAAGAAGGATAATAATCCATTTAAAACTTTGTTAAAATTTTCCGAGTACCTCTACAATCTTGTAACAGCTAGAGTTAAAAGCTTCTTGGATTAATTTTAAGAGCAAGCACTGAATCCTTCCACTGAACTGCTGTAAAAGTACAAGCGAGTTCTTATTACGCTCGTGTTCTTATCTAAGAGAAGTGTATTGGCCTTTAATCTCTTACAGCAAGAGAACTTTGTGGGAACAGTTGTTTTATCTCCAAGTTTGGAATTCAGCGCTTTCGATGAGTCAAAGACATGCGACTTATTTTTTAAGTTTTAAATACATAATTCTATCAAAACTCTGCTTCAAATCTAAGATGGCTGTTAACATAGAAATTTGGGGGATTTCGAATTTTTAATTTATACTTATTACACTAGACATGTAATGCGTAGAGAGGAGATGCATGTGACTAGGAGAAGTATGGATATGATTGTAAGAAGTAGCGGAAGGAGAGGTAGACCAAAGAAGACGTGGATGAATTGTGTGAAGGAGGATAATTATGAATGAGAAGGGAGTGAATGTGGAGATGACGGCTGATAGAGTGGCGTGGAAGCGAAAAACAGGCTGTGCCGACCCCACCTAGTGGGAAATGGTAAAGGAGAAGAAGAAGAAGAAGACTTATTACACGAGACAGAGCCTACATTAACTGCAGTTATAGCAAAGGTTATATTTCATTCTATCCGTATGTAACGAAGAACGGTTAAGGTTACTTCATGTGTTCTTTATTGCTAAGTGTTGGGTCAAAATTACAGCCTTTATCATTATACACACATAAAAACCACTCGTTTGATTTAACCGTAACAGTTCTGCGTTGAAATTATATGTATTTATTATGTTAGGCTAAGCTAACACTATCCAATAGCATTTGTTACTATATATCGGATAACGCTAGAGCGGATACAGTAAGGCAGTATTTCTCAAAGTGTGTATCATGAAAATACATTCACAGTAAATTATATGAAGAAATCTACTTGAGTAGTAATATCTAGTACTTGAGTTTACAATTATAGCAAGTGTGATTATTCGCGTCAACGGGATAGGAATCGAGTCTGATTTTAAATAAAAATATTGTTAGTTGAGTTGATCAAAAAGATTTTGTGCAAAAAATGCCGTGTTCACTTAAGTACCGTATATGATAAATATATGTACCTACCTATAGCTTGCTTATTTCATGCAACTTCGTATTAAAATGAATGAAGCCTACTAATGCGTTTTTTTCCACTCGTTTACGCAATTTCTCTCATTGAATGTCATTTATTTATGAATCAAAATGCTAAAACGTACTTATTATAAAGAAAATTATTTATGATGTACATCGCCTGTTATAGATGAACTTTAACACTTTGGAAAGTTTACTATCTGGAAACATCAAGGTGCAATCTCTAAATTTAAGTATTATTTTATTCATATTTTCGCGTAGAAAACGGTCACACTTACTTATTATTAAAAGTTGGAATGAGTCCAACAGTTTCGGTGCTTTCCGAGCACCATCTTCAGGGGCGAGTGTTACACGGACCGCCGCCGACGAGATCTGCGCGTGCAGTGCACTCGCCCCTGAAGATGGTGCTCGGAAAGCACCGAAACTGTTGGACTCATTCCAACTTTTAATAATAAGTAAGTGTGACCGTTTTCTACGCGAAAATATTAAGATGCCTTACGTGAACAGTTTACAATGTTTATTTTATTCATTATTATGAATAAATTTATGAAAAACACAGTAAACCGGGATAAAATAACTATGTGTTAATCCTATGTCTAATCTATTTACATACCAATTTTCATTAAAATTGGTCGATCTGTTTAAGCGTGAAGAATTAACAAACATACACACATTTACACACAAACTTTCACATTTATAACGTTAGTAGGATTAACACATTAAGTGTGTTGAAAGACGTCATATTATGTGACAAATTCGTATTTTGATTACCATCCTCTCACAAGACTTCAATGGCGCTTCACCGGTAAGCACAAACATTTCTGCCATAAAACTATATTCGTTGTATATGTATATTATGTACTATTAACAACAATACAGTTCAAAGTTCAGAACCACCGTAGTAACCTATAGTCGAGTAATACGAGTATACCCTTGATCTATCTACTTTCACGAGCTCAGTTGGGAAACTGCTTCCGTTCGTGCAATTTATTAAGAAACCTTCTAAGGAACATGGCACAAGTAGACAGGTCAATTATATTGTACAAGCCGAGGGCGTGTTGACGTTGGTAATTATTTTCTCAAAGAATTGCCTTCGCAATTGAGTTAGAATTAACTTTAATGAACTGTTTTAGATCGAAACACCCGAAATTGACACGAACTCAAATTGTTTTTGTTATTGTTGAAATGTTGTTGTAAGTCTGAAAAGTTGGTTCAACAATTAAATTAAATTGCACATTGTATTCGTTTTGAATGTTTTTATCACTAAATTTACAATTCATTATTGTTAAAAAAATTTGACTGACGAAATCTGTTAGAGCAGCAATTCTGCAGTTTCTCTCATATTATATTCTTTGTTCAATATCTAAATTACATCTTTTTATTCCCATGTAAATTTCCAAAAGTAGTAAATTAATTGATGACCAACTGTAAGAACCAATCACAATGTATTATTGTTTATTTATTGTACTAATAATTCCGAATGTCTCAATACGATGGTTTTGTCTATGAATATTTTTGCAATCTCATTTGCAAGTTTGATTCGGCCCTTTTATGTTGTAATTTAGAGTCGTTATTTGATTTCACTGTTCTTGAAGTCTTGACATTATTTAGTCTTTGATGTGCTCAATTTTGTTACTTACTTTATGTAGTTTATGCAATTTGAGTACCTATGATCTTTGTCATTTGTATCAATATGCATTAAAAACAAAATCTATAAGAATATAAACTGTATTGAAAATCAATTTACTAAAGTTCAACACACGCTAAGAGCAATTTAGTGTTTGCCTGAGATTTATCTTTAGCTCGAGGCAACATTGAGTATAAGTAAATGCTTAGGTCTATCTAAAAATATGAATATCTGAAATTCCACGACAAAGTTATAAATGTGGTTCTTAAACTCATAATATTTTTTTACTATCTGTCTTGCCTACTAAAAATAAATTGGGCTTTATTATAAGTAATATTAATTAAAATCTGTCTTACTTTAAGGAACCGAGTGAAGGTGTCTGTCAGTGACAGAAAAAATGGTTTTTATTTTAGTTATGTACCCAAAGATTACTAATAGGATTATAGTATACTATAGACTTTGTTATCTGTCCGTCCATCTGTCTATAGACCTTATCTCATAAACCGTAATTTAGGTATTTGAAACTTTAACAGATGATGTATCCAATGGTCTTGTAACAACAAACTAAAAACAGAATAAAATAAATATTTATGGAGGGCTTCAATACAAAGAATGCGATGTTTTACTTTTTTTATTTGTTACGGAACCCTTCGCTCGCAAGTCTAACTTGCACTTGGTTGGTTATGGAATCTCTGGTTCTTGTAGCTATGTTTATTTCAGAGCTATATTTTCGTGCGTAGATAAACCTAGGATTGCGTAGCACTTTCTTATTTTTACATGTATTGTCAAATATTGGATTTTTATGTTAGAACATCTGTCAATCTATAAAGGTGTTGTCAAATATTTATATTTTATGTCAGAGTCTCTATGGACAGGCTACAAAAACAGAGAATCAGTCCATTGTTAGATAGAGTGTACCGATATCAGGTACTAAAACAGCTACATACGCTGGTACCTATTGTATGAAAATTTTCCTCCTACTTTCATCTCAATTTTTTTATGAATGTTCCGTTTTGCTTCTCGGATATGGATATTGTGGACCTTTTCAGGTCTGTTAAGGCTTTATGAGTAGTCTGAAAGGTATGATATCGGATATTGGAAACTTTTAGAGAGTTTCTAGGCCACATCGAGATTTGAAGGGGCAGCCATACGCTGATTTCATTATTTTTTTACAGTTTTACGTTAAGAGAGCGACAATATAAAATAACGGCTAACTAAGGTGTTCAGATGCGATCACCGAGGTTAAGCAAGCGGTCGATACGGATCTTTGGAAGGTTGACCATGTACAAGACATTTAAATAAGAAGCATTTTCTTCAGGCCATTACCGTGGGTCGGATGATAGGTTAAGCTGTAGGCCCTGACTGCTAGTCTTAGTACAAGCAGTCGTGAAGCCAAGTCAGAGGCTTTTGGGCGATTTGAAAAACGACTTGTAAACAAAAATACTCAGGTAAAAAAGGAAGGTACCTGAATTGCAAAGAATATTCACCCGAACGACACGTCTTACAATCTAAATATCTATCTGCCTTTTAACAAGCGTTACTTGCATGTAGGTAGGTACATGTATTATAGATATACTTATAAAAGTACCTATCTATATCTGTAGAAATAATGCTAGCGAAATATTCAACTTTTCCCAACTAGAAAGTTTCCAAAGAACGATCAAACATGACCCATGTCATACTTTGACGGTTTTATTGCGACACTCTGAATGGCGATAATATGATTCTGTGCCGTCCTTGCATATTTATGAGCGAATTGATCATACCTACTCGGAACATTGAAGACATGTGTCTGTGAGAAATGCAAAGCTATGACGATTTGCTTTGATAATTATAATATTAAGCATATAAGCATAAGCAGCCCACTGTACGTTCTCACTGCTAGGACTCGAGGCCTTCTCTCACGAGAAGAGAGACATAGGACATAATCCACCACGCTGGCCAAGTGCGGATTGGCGGATGACACACACCTTCGGATATTGTGGTCCTCAAACATGTCGGTTTCCTCACGATGTTTTCCTTCACCGTGAAGCGAGTGCAAATCCGCACTAACGCAATAACTTGAAAAACAACAACAGTTATAATATTAAAGGTGTAGAATTCTTTGCTAAGCTCCCTATTCCCCAAAAAGTATAATCTGGCGGTTTACAAAAAAACGGTTCACTCAAAGCAAAAGTTAACTTTTTTTTTCAGGGTAAACGCTTTCCACTTTCGATCATAATATCGCTTACCATCAGATGAATTGTGATCAAGAGCAAACAAACCCATTTGTAGCCAAAAATTATATATACACAAGGTACAAACAACTATCTCAGCCTTCTAAGGCAGGTATTCTCAAACTTCTTCAGTGTGCGACGCAGTCACGGCGCCTTGACGTCTTTATAATTTATTCTCAGTTATTTTGTTACCAGTGCTAAAAAAAAAGGTTAGGCAGACTCTCCCTAGATGCTACTCAGCTAAGGCCTGTGCTAGTATACTCAATATTCATTATCATAGTTCCATCATACTGCCGAATGATATAAATTTGTGAACTTCTCAGTAATAGTTCTTGTCGTCAGTTTGTCTTACCTAGTGTTTCCCCACCTCCATTTTATGATCATCGTGTCTTAATTCTTCTTTCTTCTTCTTCGCCTTGCTCTTTATAAGTCTTATTGCTCTTTTTCTATCTTATTGTCTCTTTATTGATATACATTATGATCATCATGTCTTCTGTTTTCTTATTCTTTGTCTTGTTTTTTATGCGTCTTATTGGTCTTTATTTATCTCATTGTCGCTTTATTGCTTGTATGCGTCTTGATTCTTCTTCCGTCGTTGGAATTAGATAAGGATTAATCCGTACGCCAATCCTTATCTGAATCTGATAAGAGGAAAAATATATTATAGGAAGGATTTTTTTGCAAAAAAATATCATAAAATGTCAATACTCTATTAAAGTGTGGTTTAAAATAAGGCAAAGTTAGCTTTTTTTTTTTTACTAGTAATGGGCTTGCGCTTGACCGCAATTCACCTGATGGTAAGCGAGATTGCAATCTAAGGTGGAGCGCGCTTGCCCAGAAGAAAACGGTTCACTCTTGCCTTGAAAACCGCTAGATTATAGTTATCGGGGAACAGAGAATTTGGCAAAGAATTCCACACTTTGGCAGTACGCACAATGAAGGTGGAAGCAAACCGCTTAGTACGCGACTTAGGCACCTCCACAGTATAACGATGCCGCCTTGGTGTTTCCCTACTCGTCCGATGGTGGAATGGGGCAGGGGGGATCAAATCATGCAATCCCGATGCACACTCACCGAAATGTAACCTATAAAAAACCGAAAGGCTGGCCACCAGGCGGCGATGCTCAAGGCTCTGCAGCTTCGCCTTGCATAGAGCATTATTGCCAACTAGCCTCTTCGCTCGCCGCTCTATTGCCTCCAACGCCTCAAGCTGGTATTTAGCCGATCCATCCCAAAGGTGCGAGCAGTACTCCATGCACGACCGAACTTGTGCTTGATACAATGTAAGCAACTGTTCCGGCTTGAAGTACCGGCGCACCTTCGAGAGGATACCCAGCTTTTTGGCTGCCAATTGAGCCTTAGACTCAATATATGAGCCAAAAAAATTGCATGAAAAACATAAAATCAAAATGCTTTGCAAATGAAACAACCATATAGAACTAATTTTCAAAGATATGATATATGCAAATTTTAGTTATTAAAAATACATTGATATATTGAAAGTCAAGGACTCAAAACATATTTATTTATATTTGTAATATTCATATCTACTGCCATATAATTTACTTTAGCATTTTCCTCACGGGCCGTGATAAATATTTAAGCATGAATTTGAAAGGCTCATCGACTCGCTTCCTGTTTGTGATGCGTGTGACTTTCGCGTGTACTTTTATCTTTTATAGAGTTTTCATAAGACAAAGACAGTTAAAATCCGTGATAACTAATTTTCAAAATTAGAATGTTTAATGAGACGTTGAATTATAACGGATACCTTATTCTTGTTTAGTACTAGATAAGTGATAAAATACGTTAATCCACAGGTAGAAGTATACTATTTTATTATTGCCGTCTCTATGCCTTATTGTTAATATGAGAGAGTAATATACAGAAATAAAATGGAAATACAAAGTTCAAATATAATAGATCCATATTAAAAATCAGTTATCAATATTAGTTACACGTTTTTTCGTCTATATAAATAGAAGTTTAAAAAAAAAACACGCCGTTTAAAGTGGGTCAAAATCGCGCCCAAAGAAGTCGGTTACAAACAAACATACAAACAAAATACAAAAAAAAATGGAATAATTATATCAAATTATTTTATTGTCATCGGTCCTCAATAAATCTACAAAGTTTGAACGAAATCTGGCCGTTTAAAGTGGGTCAAAATCGCGCCCAAAGAAGTCGGTTACAAACAAACATACAAGTGAAGCTAATAAAAAGCGTGTGAAAATAAGAAATAAATATGAATTTATTGGATATACGAAAATGCAAAAATTACGATAAAACAAATCTCACATAATAAATATATAATCTAAAAACTAAGGTGATTGATTTCCGTAAACCTAATTTAATTGAGAGTCAAAATTATATCCTAAGAACAATTTTTATCGTGTCCATATTATCACTAAACAAGTGCTGAAAGTTGAAGTTTAATCCAAGCGAAGGAATCTCGACGGCTTGAGAGCTTCGTATAAAATATGGAGCTGGCTCATCGTTTACATAGTGAAGAAGGTGTGAATAAGTAAAAAGCAAGCAGCAGCACTATCTCAATTACGTCGAGTGACTGTCTAGTCGCGTGTCACAGAATAAAGCAGATACTAACATTAACAGATTTATCGAAAAAGTTTAATATCTGTAACAGTATGTGCCTAACCAGCCGTGTGAAATGTGTTAAAATATCGTTGTATAAAATACCTCGTTGGCGTAAAGGTTACCATGCCGGCCTACTAATCAGAAGGTTCCGGGTTCGATTCCCGGCCAAGTCAACATCTTTGTGCTTAACTAAATTTGCTGGCTGTGAGTTAAATATGTATTTATATATAATATGTATGTATGTATATGTACTATACCAGCTGTGTTAGCAACCATAACACGAGCTAGAAAAGGTTCAGTATGGGGCTAACCAGCCGTGTGTGAATGTGTCCTAATATTTATTTATTTAACGTTATGGCCATGATACACTTTCAAAGTATAAACTCTATAAGTTTATTAATATTTTATAATATCAATTATAAAACTCACGTGTTTCACGTGTTTTTAACGTGGTTGGTTATGATGTTTTTATTATAATATGGTCAAAACATAAAAATACATATACTTTTTGTTTCGTTTACATCACATATATTATACATTACACTTACTAATTTTTTAAATTAAATTCTCCTTATTTTACTTGGTTTCATATGCTCGACCATAACCTATAATATGAACAGAAAACCTAGGCGTGCTAGCATATATTATATGACGACGTTTGTTTCTGTTACTTATTATTCTCCAAACTAGTTCTTGGCATTTTTTTCAGGCCACCAAGAGTCACTCCAATTTACAATTTTAATACATCTTTGTTGTAGATGACTGTCTTCTACTTTTTATGCAACGTTTTTTCGTTATTAACAACGTTTGAGAATACTTATTAACTTAATAAGATTTTGAACTTGTTCTTTAAAAAATGGTCACTAAAATTGAAATGGGGTTGCCTTTTCCAATTTATTTTCCCCTGGTTTCGTTCATATATTTCTTTGCTAGGTGCTGAGTGCAAAATTTCAGAAATAGACGAAAATACATCTCGCCTGCCTTGGTTTCTTTATTGCCATTCCGTCCCGCACTCCAGGCTTACTCGTACTTTCGTTAAAACACTGCTGGTCCCCGAGTAAAAGTTAATCAAACGTGAATTTCACTTACTGGCCAGGGCCCGTTCGTTTTGAAGGGCCATTACATTGCCAATGGAGAGAGCCATCAATTTGTGTTCATGCCGACCGCACGCGGCCGCGGAGCTGTGGCCGACATGTGAAACGTTTTATTACGGTTCGGGAAAACCGTTACAATAACGCGACTCGGTGTTCTTAGGAGCCGTCTTCGTGAGCGGCGCTGAGGCAAGGTGAATACAAAGATACGGGTGATCGATTACCCTATATTATTTTAAGTGTTTACTTTACTGGAAGATTATTTAGTTGGTAAAGATCTTTTCTACAAGTGGAGAGTGGGAAAGAAGTCGAAGAAGATTAAAGAATAAACTTAATTTTAATTCCTAATTAACTTCACAATTATGCATAACTAATTAATTAAATTTAGTAATAAATAAGAAGAAAAGCAACAAATCTACGTTGTTTAGATCAGTCTTAGAAATTGAAGCAAAAAAACGACACTTAAAATGATAATTGGCGTATATGATAGACTAGCTGACCCGGCAAACGTTGTTTTGCCTTAAAAATATATAGTAGAAGATTTTCAGACCTACTGAATACGCATATGAAATTTGGTAAAAATCGGTCAAGCCGTTTCGGAGGAGTACGGTAACTAACATTGTGTCATGGAAATTTTATAATTCTTTATTGGACATATAAATAAAAAAGGCACAGTAAAAGACAATTAACTTAAAATTAGTGTACCACAATTGGCGGCCTTATCGCTTAAAGCGATCTCTTCCAGGCAACCTTTGGATGGAAAGGAATTTATAAACGACTAAAGAAGGACGTAGTGTACAATAAAGAATAATAAAAAACATACATATAGTATTAATAATCTTATCTTAATTTATATAATCTCGTGTCACAATGTTTGTCCTCAATGGACTCCTAAACCACTTAACCGATTATAATAAAATTCGCACACCATGTGCAGTTCGATCCAACTTGAGAGATAGGATAGTTTAAATCTCAAATTATAGTCGCAATTTTAATTTATTGCTAATATAATTTGTTATAATTAACTGTAAGTAACCTATCTATATAGTAATTGAATTATCAATGAAGTAATTCGTAAAAATGAAGTATCTTTTTGTACGTGTTACTCCTAACCAAAAAGAAACCTGGCAATAACTAACCTTAGGCCTATATTACTTAAAGTAGGCGACCATACGTTTTTATCAAATCGCTAATGCCTTGAAAATTCGCAAAACGGACACAACCGTCAACGACGTCTGCCCTCATGCGTCTGCCCGCGTTCGGGTCGCGCACTCAGCGTTGAGCCACTTCTTCCCCACCGCACCTACCCCCGCTCCGTTCGCCTGGAGCCGCTGCATTTTAAATCTGTGATATCTTCGAAAATATTTATTTAATTTACATGCTGTAAAAAGCCATATTGATCTTTATTAAATGCACAATGTATTTAAGATACTTAATTGGATAAGGATTAATACTGTATTGCTTAAAATCGCTTCGTAAATAAGCCATTATTTCTCGTACAAAGTAAAGGGTAAAAAATGGTTATTGTGGGTTATTCCTAAGAGATAAACATATACCATCACGGACTTTTTTGTAGACCTTTTTAAGTAGTACAATGCTGTAGTAAATTGTTTTGATCTATCTTGTAGGATTCAGTCAGCGTTTGCAATGTAAGCGCAAAAAATGTGTTTTTTTTACGACCTCACATTAAAAACCTCAAAAATTGTAGCCTATGTGTTATTCTGATGTATAAGCTATAGCCTATGTGTTATTCTGATGTATAAGCTATATTGTGGTAAAGTTTCATTCAAATCCATTCAGTAGTTTTTACGTGAAAGAGTAACAAACATACATCCATACATCCATACATCCACACATCCATACATCCATACATACAAACTTTCGCCTTTATAATATTATAGTAGGATAGTAGGATTAGTAGGATATTATGGATGGGTGGATGGGTTGAGGAACAAATAGTATCTACATAATTATTATAATTATCGTGTTTAAGTCAGTCTAAGTTAATAAAAGAATTTATATTCATAAGTAATATTTTTGAATATTATATATATACTAGTGTAGGCGAATGAAAATATTGTTATTGAGCTGTAAGTTTTGTATTTTTTGTTGTATTTAACATTTTACAAATGACAAAATTTCGAGTAACTTTGGCACAAAAAGCAACACATTAATACAAACAAACTGTGACAAACTCCTTTGTTTCACAAATTAAACAGACGTCATAACCCTTAAAGTCGTTATAAAATAATAATATTTAGTTGTTTCTAATTTATTTATCCTATGACATAGTCATATTATTATGAGAATTTCTCTATTTCTACAACGTACCGACTTAAACTGTGTAGGTATCATCAATTCCCTTCATTTGCGTCCTCGTCTTCTCCTTGATGTGTCTCTAGTGTCGTGACAGAGTACTGGCGCCTCTACCAGCAGCCATATTGTATCGACTTATGCAAATCAGCTCGCCACTCGCACTGCAAGTCATCCACTAGCCTAAAACACTACACAGTACCCTAAAGCCTATATTGGCATGGCAATTTAAGGCTTCTATTTGTTGTATACTGTATCTAATTAAAATATGATGAAGTGTGCTTTAGGAGATACGTAGGCAATCTTGTTTGTATACCAATCTGTCTTAATTTCCTCGAAATCCAACAAATTATTCAATTACACGAGGAATCCCGACGTAACCACGCCAGAGTCGGAGCGAACGAGCTTAATCTCGAAGAAATACTCAATCTTTCAATTTGACGCGAAATCAAAGGAACAATGGGAGCGCTGTTTAATAAATGTCCCCGATTCAAATTTCAAGGGGCTCCAGATGGCGATCGCTCGCTTCGGGGTGAATAATTTCCTTCACAACATCGGCCCCCCAAAATAATGTCATTCTTTATGTTCCGCAAGAGCGCTGTCGCAAATAAATTGAAAACTCGACGAAGGACACTCCATCTCCACTCTCCAATTGAGCTGTTGAAGCGAACGCTTACTTTGTCATTGTACGCCTAAATGAAGATAAAACAACTAACCTGAGACAGATCTCTATTACTTTGACAAAGAACTTACATTAAAGACTCTTCAAAGACCAAATTCAGCGATAAAAACAGTCCAATTGTTATGTTCAATTTCTTATTGTTGCCTGTCATATATAGTCGTTGAAACATGACAACCACCTAGATATACTTGAGTGATAAATCGTCCCAAGAACCTACATCACTCAATTTGGTATTTCTAGTATTATGTTTATTGAACTGGATTTAATGTTCTCAAAAATAAAACGACGCACTTGATCAAACTAGAACAGACTTTATATATTTACTAAACTTAAACGTCAATTATGGTTTCACAGTTTCTGAATTTATTATTTAGAAATATTTAAGTTCAAATGGATATATCAGAAAAAGTGAAAATCTGTTTATTTAATTTGCCTATACATCAATTTAAATGGCGTAGCCACTGTTTTATATTTCTCTGGATTTTAGACAATAAAATTAACGATTTAGTTGCAGTTGAAAATAGAAAGCAAAACGTTTGGCGACAATTTGTGATAAAATACAAATTCTTAGTAAAACTAATACAAGGGAAGATAGAGGCAAATAGAAGGAAGAAACGCCATTAGGGGATTTGCAGATCAAATTAAAGATAAGATAAACGTTGTAGTAGGAAGTTAAGGTGCATGCTGGATATAAAAATAATTAAATCAAAATAAAAACAATTTACTATCTTAACGTAAAAACATTGCCGGTACGTCTAAGATAAGTGTGTCAATAGGAAATAATTTTTTGCTGTTTTAGAAAGGAATGAAATTGAGAAACTTAACAACTAGATGAGACTATTATCAAAATAATAGGAAATAAAATTAAAAAGGTAATAGAATAAAAAACTCAAGTATAGTAAACATCATGTATAAACATAAAGTACAGTAGCATATAATAAAATTATAAAGTTTGTTGACACTCGGACAAGGCTATTCTACTATACAGACTGCCAACGTACATTTATGCAAGATGCTTATAAGGAAACCTGGGAGAGAGAGGAAAATATAAAAGTGCTACTTGATAATCATCTAAGTAGGGTTTCAACATAATTCGCTTAAATTAAAAAAGTTGCTGCAACAACGACTTGATCAGATCCTAAACGAGCACCTCTTGATCTCTCAATCTGCTCAGATTGCGTACAATCTCGATAAGCGTACTTATTCGGATTCCGGCGTCAGTTACCTTCCCTACAGCGGAATTTCCATTGATTTGTACCGTTTGCCCTATTAATTTGGACCCCTTCGAGTCCGAGCAGAATCTCAGGACAGAATCCCGCTTACTCGCTCAATTATCTACCTTATCGTTACTCCGGCGGATAAAATGCAGTCAATTGGAAACCAATCAAACAATGGAACCGCTGAGACTCATTTTTAATTCAACCGAGAAAGCATTTCGCCGCAAAATTGCCGTTTCCGCCCCCGTAAATCAAGAAGTAGCGTTGTAAAGTGAAAATAACTTGTAAAGTAGCTATAAAGAAGTACTGTGACCCCATAAGCTTACAGCCACATAAAATTTTAGATATTGGCATCGAAATCGACTTCTTTATTATCATGTTGCTAACATTGGGTCGTTTCGTTATTTTATATTCTTATATTTTTCAGTTCAGTTCGATTCTAATAATTTGCTTAGTTTGATAGTACACAAAAAACAGTTCAAGATTCTAAGAATTCAAGCTTTTAGTATTCATAATTTTGTCAGCAAAATACACTACTTTGCTTTTCGTGAGAATCAAGACGACAAGTTGTTAAGAGATTGCATGCCGGCCAAGGACCTTTGACAAGTCTTGACGATTGCTGTACTGATTTGAAAGTGTTGTTTTTTTTAATCAGGCATTTTGTGAACAAGCAGCGGCTGCCGGCGCTAAGGTGAGCGATTACACAACTAATTCTAAGTATAATGTACGCACCCTTGTTACTGGAACGGGTATCCGTGACAGGGGTCGAGGGCTCCTCTGGAGGCTAATAAACACATGCTAGATAACCCCTAGGACTGCCTGTTTACAGGATATAAAGGTGAAAATAATGCAGATATACGGTGTTTTTCAGGAACCATTGTTTACATTTGTTCGCGGGCCAGTAGCTTGGCTATGTAGAGCGATCGAATACAATTGTAGTAGAAAAAGTGTTCTAATTTGGTATTGGTACGTTAGGTGATGCTTTATTTACTGGTGGTAGCAAGCGTTAGTGTCATTAGAACAATCGATAAGCTATTTCAAGGCTTTTTAAAGAATTAAGAATTCTCAACATTAGAGCTAATCCAATACTCGTTTATCGCTAAAATAGAAATAGATTTTATGTTTATATAAGATATTTGTATTACATCTATGGGAACAAAATATTTTTATGACCTCGAGTAAAATTTGTACGGATCCATGAATAGTTGATACTAGTATGTCAGCAATATGTTTACAGCTGTCAAATAGAATTGTACAACTCGCAGTAAAACGTCAGATTAGTTAGCAAAACTCACAATTTTGATTCGTATTTGCCACGGCTCAATTTACCACGCTTTTTCGAGAACCGTTCCCCTAAACTATGACCTTTTCGATACGTTCTAACACGTATGCTTGACCAGTGATACAGCCCGTTCTAAAATTTAGAAAATACAGTGTATTTTTGCAACACATGAGTTGGACCGGCCTCGTTTTACAGTGGATTCGCTCCATACATCACTTTGTTAGTTATCTGTTTAACTGGATGACATTGATGAATGTTCAAATGAACAGTCGGGGTTCAGCGCCACGGGAAGCCGGCTTAGGGTTCCTGCACTAATTCAGCGCAGTTATGCGAGAAACAATAGGAACAATGTCTTCAAAGATTAATTAGCGGCATTACGGAGACGAAACGTTCCGTCTAGGATTCACAAGAGAGGAAGTAATGTCTGACCGCAATCTTGTTTAGGTCTAAATATTTTTTAAGGTACACTCGCACTGAATTAAACACTATTAAAAAGTCACCATTCGATGTATTGTTAGCACAACATTGCTATAAAGAATCATGAGAAGCCATGCTCATGATTTTTCTTGATACTCGTACAATTTTGAATTTCCGTTTTGGTTTGAAAGATGTGTTTGTTGGAAGTAAAGGTAAGCTATGTTTTATGAAAATTGATCTTAGATGTCCTCTATCACAAAAAGGCTAGTAAGATATTTTATCAAAAGTGTATTATTATATGTGTTTCAAAAAAAGGGCTATAGTAGTAGCAAAACATTAGTCAATATAAATATAATTTCTAAAAGCTTGACACCAAAAAAAAACTTGATTGGATTTTTATAAATTTTTAATTTAAACTTTATTTTGAAAAAAAATTGGCAATCCAGCAAGGTAATGCCGCCAGCATATTAGGCACCTTACAAGGTTTTTTTTCCATTAACTATACAATATGTACTAGATATTCTATATACTTGCGTTTATTAAAAGGTGATTCAAAGATACGCCTTGGAATACATTTTTATAATTATACATAATTATGTCATCTTATTAGAAGTTTTCTAATAATCTTCACTTTTTTGCTATCTTGTATGTATATGATATCGGTAATGTTACTAAATTAACAACAACACACTTCACTAATCCTGTTATGTTACTTGCTATGACAATTAGGTATTAATTGAATAAGCAAAATTCAATCTATTTGTACAACATGTCGATATGCTGATATTAACATGATATGGTTATCAGAGGAATATCTCAGAGCTATTATATGTCAATTAATTTTATTTAGGTATTACATAATATAAATTAGAGTACCTTCAATTAAAGAATATATTATACTACTACTATCGTAAATATTACGTTATTAAACTTCTTAATTTCAATTTCTTAAACTTATTATTTTCATGAATTAATTATTTACTTACGGTTTAATTCAATTTAGTTTAAGTAAGTTCAAAGTTAGTTTAGTTAAATGAACATCAACCATTCTTTGTAGGTAAAAAAAATTAACGTGTCATCCGACCCAGGGTAGCGCAATGAAGAAAATGCCACTTCTTAAAAGACACTTTTGTACATGGTCACCAATTCAAAGGCTGTACGCATCAACCGTTGCTTAACCTCGAAGATCGCGTTAGATCACCTTTGTTAGCCGAGCCACGGGCGCTACATTGCTATTAAGTAATTACGTAGCTATAGCAGCAAAATAGACCAATGAAAAATAAGAGATTGAGTAAATAATTTATGAAGAAAATATTAAATTCTACAACTAAATTCTTGAGTTAAAACGTACCTAACTTATAATATTCAGAAACTCACAGAAGCTAGTAAGTATTGATAAAATATGACGCGAGGGTAAGGAAACTTCAGCCATCAATTCCGTTTTGCAGACGCGTCGTAAACCGTGACTTAAGAATAACAATAATAAAGCAAGTAGAGGTAAATAAAGCCTAATAGCGACGCTCATAAAGTCTAAGCAGGTAAACCTTATTTACTTTTATCGAGATTCTCCTCAAAAAAAACATTATGTAAATCACAAACCCGTGAAGAGCGAGCACGTTTTATTTGCTTTCCGAATGGTCCCGTTCTTTTGTCACAAGAGCCCTGAAAAGGCCATTTGAATGACGAGTATTTTGGATAATAAAAGAATCATCCTCTCGGTTCTAACGAAAAGAACGCACGACGTTCACGAGATAAGTCAAATATTACATTATACAAGCTGCGCCCTGCGGTGGTACCCGCATTAATTCGGGACAAGATATGCAATCCGTATTAATAGATACAAGTGTCATGATTTCGGTTACCTATATCAAACCTACCTATTTAAACATATTTACAATAAAATAATATCTTATCTGATTTTTCTTTGAAATAATTGACCTACGTCATAATGTTCAAATGTCGTGCAGCGTCATCTATTGATATTTGTTAAATTATCGGTGAGCATAAAAGCGGCGCGCGATTGCCGCAAGCGATGCGCGCCATAATCAACCCGTTGTGATTGGTCGAGTCGAATGCCCTATCTATGATTGGCAGATTCACTCTTGACAATACAAGGACGAGCAATAGGGTGTTGAGGGGGAAGAGCACAAGGCAGATGCTGGCTGGAAAGACGGCTCACGAAGAAGACAAACATCGACTGAAGTACTCGTACTAAGCGATGGTCATACGAGTACCTTCTACTTTCGAACAAAATAATGTATGTATTCTACTATTTATTTTATTTTTTTCCAAGCTAGGTAATCTCAGCAGATCAGCGAGTACAGCAAATTGGAGTCTCGTATACAATTGACGGAATTAGATCAAGACACGATACGTCGCGACTCTGCCCTTCAATTATGTAAGGGATTGTGAGAAAAAATCCACGTCGATTGCTTAGGAGCTTACGGATTTAAAAGGAAGGCAAGATCCGTGCTTGATTGAGGAGTATATTTTTATCCTTTGATATTTGTATCATCGTTTTACGTACGTAAAGCATTATTGTTTAACCACATTCATGGTGATAATCCCATCGTACTAATATAATAAATTCGAAAGTTTGTGTGTGTGTGTGTGTGCGTGTATGTTTGCTACTTTTTCCACGCTCAAACGGCTGGACTGTTTCTGATGAAATTTGATTTGAAGCTAGGTTAGACCTTAAATTAACACAGGCTACTTTTTATCCCGAAAACAATTGTGGTTCCCGTGGGATACGCTAATAATTTCAACATCTATGTTACTCCTCTACGCTCCAACGGATGGATCGATTTTAAAGAGATTTACTATGAAGATAGTTTAGACCTTGGATTAACACCTATGCTACTTTTTAATCTAGGATTAACCGGGTAACACCTCGGGGCGCAACTAATATTATGTATGGATATGGTGTAGTGATTTGAAGGCGAAGATGTGCATTTTTTCTTGTTGCGTTGAAATCAATCTAACATATCATCCGATCTTGGTAGCGCCCAGATAAAAATGCCACTTTAAATGACAGTCTTGTCCATCCATAGACTGTCCGCATCTACTGCTGATTAACCTCGAGCCTCCTGAGGAGGTACCGGCGCTAATTCCGAAAGGAAAAACATCAGCTTCTACAGACAAATAGTGAGTATCACTCAGTTGATATTTACCACATTTCATATTAGATTTTATCACTTAGTCTAATGGTTCAGTAAAGTCGATTTCCTGCCGCCGTATAATGGAATGAAATTCAAACCTTAATTGTTTTTTCTCCCTAATTGTATTTTAATTTGTGTACGATACATCCATCTGATACCCAGCATTAATTTACAATAACGTTAATCTAAAAAGTCATCAAAAATGTAATACATATTTTATTACTCGATAATCCAACTGCCACGGAAACATGGAAATTATTTTTGTGACACCACCTTTGCCATTCAAATCTAAATGACAGTTAATATAACACTCATTTAGTGAAATTTGAAAGTTAGCTGTCATAAATAATTGAAGTATGACACTTTTTTCACATGTATTTAATATAATATGAACGAGAAGGGAGTGAATGTGGAGATAACGGCTGAGTGGCGTGGAAGTGAAAAACAGGCTGTGCCGACCCCACCTAGTGGGAAATGGTAAAGATAAAGAAGAAGAAGAAGAAGATTTAAGGCATTTGGCGAGTAACCACACGTGGTAGTGACACTTTGGAAAAAGGTGGAGCATTGCAAGTCTGGAATCAAAGAGTCTGCAGGAACACACTGGAAGATGCATGGCAACAAAGTAGGTAGCTGAGCACTAGAAAATGCTTCTTCACTATGCAAGGGCTTTTCTCGAACTTTCCCTTCAACGATAGCTCGGACGAAGCTCATTAGTAGTAGTCCAACAGAACTATAATAGCTTTAAAAAAGTTGTTCGCAAAAAAAGTTTCGGAATTACAATTATTTACTATCACTTTAGTCTTTTCATTTAACACGCCATAAGCATATTAACGGTTGGTACAACAATTTAACGTTCCATGACATTCGATCCATGGTAGTAAAGAGAATAAAACTTAACCTATTGACTCAGGCGTTACTTTGCGGAAATCCATTGTAATTAGAAGACAAAATCAAATATTTAATGTATTTTCGCTGTGAATACACAAAAAATCACAGCGAAAATACACTAAATATTTAATTTTGTCTTCTATTTAGAAAAAACTTAATGTTTGCATTCAAAGATTTAATTTGTTTAATTTGTTTACCTAATGGCATTAAGCGATGGCACCGCTATCATCCGTGGTAATCCAGATAATTGTAAGCCCTGCGATACAGGTTTATCCTAGTGCAGAGCTTACAGTCACTCGCCAAAGCGGTTGGTTACCTATCATTTCCATAAATCTTTATTTTTGTTATATCTTTTGTGTAACCATATTTTTATTTGAAATAAATAATTTTGTATTTTTGTATTATTTGAAATAAATAATTTTGTATTTTTGTATTTGTAAAGATTGTGCGAGTTAATCGTAGCTTAACTTCGGTGATCACGATAGATCACCGAGCAGATTAGTCAAAACGTTAGTACCCAGTGATTTTATATTTAATAAACAAGTGATTTCTCAAAATCACCGACAGAAATGAGGCGAATCGGCCGCGATAACAGCAATAATTCACAAAAACCGATATCCGTTGAAGCAAACATTTTACGAGGGATATTCACGTTACGAACCGTCTCCTATATGTTTGTAACAGTTATATATCAATTATATCAAACAGTTATATAGTACTAAACAAACATTTGAAGTTTTTTATATTAAAATTTTGCCCGGTAATACAAAATAGTGATATTTTTTTGTATTTGTTTTCTGTTCAAATGAACCTAATGAAAAACTTTCCTGAAAATATTTAATATAACACAACTAAGTTTCGCTTAATATATATATATACTTTTGATTCTTAAATAAGGCCGTTTAAATATGTATACCTACAGGTAGTATAAATTACAAGCACAGCACTACACAGCCTACATACCTCCTGCTGGGACTCAGGGCCTTCTCTTACGAGGAGAGAGAGATATAGGCCATAATCCACTACGCTGGCCAAGAGCGGGTTGGTGGACAACGTTTATTTGAGCGAATGCAAATTCCACATATACTAAGTTTCTTCCAACGAGACACTCTCTTTTACTACGAGTAATTGATCAAAATTCTTATCATTGAACTAAAAATAATAGCACCCTCTTCCCCTAGGGCTTTTGAAATCTGATAATAACCTCCCTTTCCATATCGAATATTTTAAGCAACATAAAAGCCAGCAGAGCGGGGAAAGGCCTGGCCGGACCGAACGCAGCCGCTTTACGCCCGTGTGTTTATTACCAGTACGTCATCCACACGCCAGCACTAACTTTATAGAGACGTCATAAACTATGTAGGTAGTGCGTCCAAGGGAAGTAAGAGACGTTAAGATCGTAATGCGCTAGTTGTTGACACTTTGACTGTGTCAAATGGTTTTAACGCGCGCTGAGATTTGTGTACGGGGGTTAGTGTACAGGAACGATGGGGAAATTGTTTAAGACTGAGGTCAGCGCATCACGATAATGCAGGGTTACCTTAGAAAACCTTTAAGGTTCAGTTTTGTGTTTCGTCTAAGCAAACAACTTTTGGAAATTCGAGGAAAATAATTTCGCTCTTCAATACATTTTGTGGCGACCGTTTTGTATGGAGGAGTTGATTTTATTTTCGCGTATTTCTAAAAGTCGTAGAACAAAAGTGGATTATCTAAATGTGCTAAACACGCCCTTGAACTTAAACTTTTGCATTTGTTACAAGTTTTATTTAAACGATAAACAATTTAGTGAACATTGTTTTTTTTTAAGGTTTGAATGCAGTGATAATTTAATGTTAATGTTTGAATTGGGAATAAACTATGTATTTTTTTATAAATAAATAAATTGCCTCTATAAAGTACTTTAGTATACAGATTTTGTTTCTTAAAATTTCTATACCAAAGCCAGTGAGGCAGCAATGTGCAAAAATTGTAAAATATAGCCTTATTGAATTTTCAAATCGAAGTAAATCACGGACGCTGTGGTCGTTAGGACCGCAAGTATCTGCTTCCATTGTTGAATCGTCGACAATACAGCTTCTGAAGTGCCGATACAGCGTACTCGACACAGACATTCATCTACGTAGATGACGCAAGTTCTTGTGCTTAGCATGTCGAATAAGAGTTCCAAAGGACTTTTTATTTAGAACTTTCTGTGGACGATTTTTTTCATTACCGAAAAAAGATGTTATTTTAATTTTTTTGTCGTAATATGTAATGATATTATACTATTTGATTATGTATAAATGCAATGACATTTATTTTTTAATAATTGACGTTTAATTCAATAATTATCAATAAATGGTTTATCATGTTTATCATTCGTTTAATTCGTGTACGCGGTGCTAATAATTACCAATAAATAAATAAAGGCTGTAATAAACGCCATTAGTTATAATGTCAATTATTTATAATCATACTTTAGCTATAACATTATATTACATTATTAACAAGAAAGAGAAAGAAGCTATGTTTGTGTGTTTTAATAGAATGACTACAAAACACCTGCACCGATTTTAAAAATTATTAAGCCGTTGGGAAGCTACATTATTCTTGAGCGATATTATAATTTTATTGATCAAATTAAATGAAACTAAACTTCAATAATAATTATGTAACACATAATCAACATCACTTACAAACATGTACTGTATCAACTGCAATTTAGTACGGTCAACATATAACAGCTACGTACGTTCTTGCAAGTTATATGGCGTCTTAAAGCCGATGGAAATGTGTGATTCTCTATCGTGTTCGAGTAAAACGGGATCGAGCTGTTTTCATACTTATCTATTAAATTCCATGTCTGTGGTTTCAAGTACTCTGTGGATGCCCACAGATGTGTAGGTATATGCAAGTACGAGTACATCGAGGCATTCGCACAACAATAGCCGTATGGAATACAATAATGCGGGATGATAATAATAGCATATGGAAACTTGAGTTCGACAATGGTTAGTTTCTTAATGTGAACGTGCCTACATGTGTAAATCCCCAATATAAGCATTACGAATCACCGAAGGAGATTTCTGGACATAAAATGTTTATAAGTCTAAAAAGCACCACCCTCTATTAAAACAATATGTCTCCAAGCATCTATCGTTGTGTTCTGGCAGCTTCCTAAAGCCAGTTATTTCAGATAAGGCATGCCCCTAGGTTTCGATGACTTGTGTAGGTCAAATTTATATGTTTATGGTGGTTAAAATATCCCCGTTAATGGAGAAAATCAATGGGATTTTTTAGCATAACCTTGCGGTCGTACTTATACAAAAAGTACAAAGATATGTTTGTAATTTGTGTTCGTCTACAGGTTGAATGCTTGATTGAATATGTTCATTGAAGTCTTAAACTAAATATAGATATACATGTACAAGTTTTACATACTTCCTCGACATTAAGTCTTTTACAGCTGTTGTACTTTGAAACTGATTCGTTATACAACAGGTCATTGAACTTTTCTCAAGGCAGAATTGCAAGGAATGGCGTGTAATTTGAATTAAAACCAGTTTTTTGCAATTTTTCATATATTAACAATTTTCGAAACTTGTAAGCTCCAGTTTCAACTAGTGTTGCTAACTCGTATGTATGTAGTTGCGCGCTCTGTGGGTCAAAAACCTATCTGTACAGTGTATAAAAACTGCAAAAAAAACTTAGTTAGTTTAGTTAATATGTATATTGTATCATTACTAGTATATACATATTTACATACCCACTCATCAAATCACCTTGCCTTCACGTATGTTTTGCCTTAAGCCTATTTAGCTTAAAACGAAATTTTCATCACTCATATGGGGCTCAAAGTTAAATGCTCCTATAGCAACTCCAAGATATAAAAAAAAAAACATTTTCATGTAAAATTATCACCATTATTTTCATAATATTTTCCCCGTTGGAGATAAAATTTCGCTGTACGTTTTTAAGGCACGGGGGTATAAAAATGCAAATTAAGCTAAACGTTTACGTAATAAAATTACGTTTAACAACACGAATTGGTATCCTAGAAACAGGTGGGAGTAGCCGTTTGGTAAATTTAAATTTTGTCTCAACATTCTTGATAATAATCTACATCCAATTTATCCAATTTCAAATGCAAACAATACCGTAATGGCACGGTTTGCTCACTGGCATTAAATCTCAATTTTTTTCTAATAAATTGATTAGACTATGTTTACCTTGATACAAATTCTTTCTGAACGTGAAATTTTAAGATCTGTACAATTGTTTTAGCGTGATTGAAGTAGTGAAATAAACAGACTTAACTTAAATTAATTACATTTTTATTTAGCTTTAACGTCAAAATAATAAACCGAAAAAGATTACTACGAAAAAAGTGAGACTGAAGTACATAGTCTATTATTATAATTTTTTTTATTATGAGCCTGTTTTGTCCCATTGAAGAGCAAAGGCCTCTCTACCCTCTTTCCATTTATCACGATTTATTGCTATTTCTTGCCAGTTTTTGCAGTGTTTATCCAGTTCGACCCGCCAACTCCGTCTGGGCCTGCCGCGACGTCGGACGCTCTGTGGTACCCACTGGGTGGTGCGTTTAGCCCACAGATCCTCCGACATCCGGCTGATGTGCCCAGCCCGATTCCACTTCAGTTCGTCTGCCTTTTGGCCAACGTCTATGATGCGTGTTTTGGAGCGCAGTGCGATGTTTCTTATGCGGTCTGTTAGTTTGACTCCTAATATGCTGCGCTCCATAACACGCTGGCAGACCCCGACAGCGGACTTCTGATCATTTGTTAAAGACCAAGCCTGTGCACCGTAAGTGAGAATGGGGAGGATACATGTGTCCATGAGTTTTTTCTTAAGGTTCATAGGAAGGTTTCCTTTCATAAGATCTTTCATAGACCAATAGCTCTTCCAAGTACATAGTCCCTTACGAGTATTATCAAATAAATGAAACAAAATCAATGAGGCCTTAATATTTTAATTTTATATAAACATATTGAATATGGTATATTGGAGTAGTTTTTAAGATATACTTTAAGGAAAATAAATTCTTGAATAAAAATCAGTAATTTCGCATATTAATTTCGTTGCACAAGCATAGCATAAGCAGCCCACTACTCGTTCCCACTGCTGGGAGTCAGGGCCTTCTCTCACGAGGAGAGAGATATAGGCCATAATCCACCACGCAGGCCAAGTGCGGGTTGGTGGATGGCGAATTTCGTTAACTCGAATCAAAATACACGTGAATTATTGTGAATCTTTGAAATGCCAAATAGTTTTCTTTGTGCAAATTATTCCATGTTGTTTCTTGAATAAAATACATAACCATAACACGCATAAAGATTTTCGTTGTATAAAAAATATTTTGTATCACAAGTTGTATAAAAACAAAAGACGCCAACGAGATAAAACACGCTTTGTAAAACAGAACAAATAACTTGTTTTAGCATTAGATTGCACAACATACAAATCGCGATCCATTAGCGCATTCCGAGAAACGGTTCCGTAGAAAGAAGTCATTTTTCAAGATACAGTGCACGGGAAAAAGCTTTACGACAGTAGAGGATTTGTCAGAAGTCACGGTACATTGCATGCAAACAAACAGATGTTAGATGGAAAACTCGTGTTAAAGACCATGAAATAGCTTTGTTTTGCGATAGGAAAAAGGTTACGATGTATTTCACCATAATCTATTTTCTTACTTCATTACTCAAGTGTCTACTAATATTTCAAGCTTCCTTCACAAATTGTTTTGCTATATTTTCGCATAACAAAATGGTGAATTAGTCTATGGGTGGGTAATGCAGTTGTATGTCTTTACTTTAAACCTTCCACATTTCTAAAATTTCACGTTCAGATTTTTTTCTATTCACGTGTATAAGCTTACTTAAATAAGATAACTGAAATACTAAACTTAAAAAATAAAAGTTTGTCGTGGTTCTCTGTGTGTAATTAGCTACTCCACCTTTATTCTCCATACTACTAAACTTTGGTGTTCCTAGCCAAATTCCCTGTTCCCCAATGACTATAATCTAGTGATTTTCAAGGCAAGAGTAAACCGGTTCCTTTTAGGTAAGCGCGCTCTACCGCAGATCTCAATATCACTTACCATCAGGTAAATTGTGGCCAAGCGCTGACCTATTCAGAGTATAAAAAAGCAACATTCCATGAAAATTGGACCATGGTGGCTGGAACCACAAAATGGCCGCAAACAAACTTTTTCATTGTTCTCTCAATAAACGAGTAGGTGTAATTACATGTTTGACGAATTAATAACTATTAAAGAAATTAATATTGTTGAATAATTAATGATTGAATATTGAAGAGTTCTTTTAACATTTCAAAGTACAGTTTCTCTTAGTTTTATTACATCTTAAAATTATGTTATTGTAACTATCGCTCACAAATCATTAACATTTTTTTAGTTTATACTTGTTTTCGATCAACCCAGTCAACGATTTTCACCCTGACCGATCTGTCACTAAATCTTCCCATCTGTACCGATCCCTTTCTTGATACGGGGACTGCCGTATCGAGGTGGTACGTGACACTCAGGTTATTCCGGGACCGTAGAACCAACATTGTCGGCTCCCATGTGTACACAGCTCCTACCTTACCGGCACTCGGAGATTTGTTGCATTTCGCTTAAATAGAATAAGCACAAAATAACGTCTGAGGCGACGAGTGTGAGCGTTGCCACTATACAAGCAAAATCATTTTCTACACAAACTTGGACGAAATAGAAAAACCAAATATAAAATGGCAATAGTTCAGTTCAGTTCAGTTTATTTTGAAAGAAAGAAAGAAAGAAAGAAAATCATTTTATTCGATGTAGGTACAAAAGTACACTTATGAATGTCACTATACAATATTAAAATGTCAATTTACAATAATACAATGTCAATCTATAATATTACAATCTCAATTTACAATATTTAAATTTCAATATTAAAATAAGTCATTAAATAATATAAAATTATAACATATAATAAAATAAAATTATAAAAATAATTATTTACATAAAGTAATTTGAGTGACATTAAAGCTTAAAGGGAAGCTTTTATCCTCCAAAAACTCGTTTATTGAATAATAATTATGCCATATTTGTTAATAGATCTTTAAGATATTTTTTAAACTTATCATTATTCAAATCTTTCAACCATTCAGGTACCAAGTTATAAAATTGAATACAATTTTTTGAAAAGATTTTCCGGTTATATATATTATACATTCAATACATTGTTTCGATCTTCATTGTGACAACTGCAAAGCTTTGGAACTCTCTTTCTGAGTCTCTTTTTTCCCGAGAAGTACAATTTGGGGGTCTTAAAATCCAGATTAAATAGGTTCCTTCTAGGCAAGCGTGTTACGGCTTCGACCACAGTCAAGCTTAACATCCGGCAAGCGCTGCGGTCAAACGTAAGCCTATTCATCAATAAAAGAAAACATTATACAAAGCTAAATATCAACCAAATTAACCTTCAATAAAGGTCTAATATCATTGCCTTCTGACCAAATTTATAAAATTAAGCTAGTTGTTAGAGGCAAACATTTATGTAATAATATATAATGTTATGTAATAATATATATATTTTTAATAACAATCGACACACCGGGTTAGGTTCTAGCAATGTAGGTTTGGAGCAGATTGATTTAGTTTTTATCCATTAATTATTCTTCTAAGTTTATGTCATTAAAATTATTAACATTAATATATTCTTGTACGACATAATAACTTTAACATTTAATAATAGTTCATTTTTTGATAAATTTCAAATTGATTGTTGTTTTCGTTTTTGCTTTAATTTTCGTTTACTTAAAAGATGTATCTTTTAAGTAAACGAAAAACTTTTAATAAAAACCGTACTCAATTTAGAATACAAAAAAAAATCGTTTATGAAATTTCTTGTTTAAAACAATCAACTGCCTGTGCAAATTCCGAGAGCAACACGCTGTAAGATGTGGTATGAAATATGTTATACGTTACTTTTCCTCGAAAGGAGTACGCTATTTTATTTCGCTGCTACTCGTAGCATGAGGTTTAAGAAAATAAAACTCCAACAATGTTTGTAAACATCCGACCCATTTTAAATCTGTTTGCGCTAGTTTTATTGAGATGTTCGGGTTATGCACAAACCATGTTCCCGTTAGTGTGAAGATGAGAGATTGAACTTTGAAAGTGGCATAAATAGATATCTTTATGGACTTAGCTATTACTTTTTTTTTATTTATTACTTGTTTTACTAAAATATAACTTATAATGATATGTACAACGAAAAAAGCCTCGATGAGGTTTAACCTCCATTGCAGTGTTCTCCAAATTAGCACTAAAAATATTATAGTCTTAAGTACCTATATAACGTTTAACAAACAAAAAATAAAACGGAAGTCCCTATTATAGCTTATATGGGTATTGATATACTATTAACTTTTCATTGTACACGACTGTTTTAATTATACCCATTAATTCAGGTAAATAATGTGTTGACTTTATTAAATTTTCACTCTATAAATATGATGTGTATCATATTTATAGAGTGAAAATTTAATAAAGTCACGCATTGTCAATAACCGAACTTTTAAATCCCCCTGCCCAAATATATCCTTGCCTTTATCGCAGCCGTATATCCACGCTGAATGGCTATTGACACTTTGGAAAAAGCTTAAAGAGATGGCCCAATATCTCAGCAGTGGGAAAGTTTGACCTTTGATTAGCACACAAGCTACTTTTTATTCCGGATCAACATCTTTCTGTTCAAGATTAAATCGGGTAACATTGCGAGGCACAGCTAGTAAGTAAATATAGTATTCAGTTACGAAAATAATAACTAGGGTTTCTTTGTAAACATTTGTTACACCCACGTGCTATTATGTATTATCTTAATTATCTTTACTTAGCTCGTTGAGCTTGTGAAATTGAATAAATTCTACCCAAATTAAATAAATACAATCCAGAACCACATGGTGCCATGTCTAAATGTCTCATTTTACAAAATGCAACTTGCAACAATTTAATCCGGACGAGATTAAAGGATTAAACGGCTCCGGACAAACTCGCCTTGTTTTGGACTTTTGAAGACAAACGGGTTTGCAGAGTCTTAAATTTGTAAATTAAATTGAAAGTTTGGAGCTTCATTGTTGTTAGCAATTTATCTAATCGATCTTTGATGTTATTTAAAGATATCACAACAGTGAAATATTTAAGTTTGTAACTTATAAAATATAAAAGTTTGTAACGAAACGAGGAAATTAATATTTTGATAGGTATATTTAAAACAAATGATGGGGAAAGAAACAGGCATTTACTATTGTTTTTTTTACATTTGATAAATGCCTGCGCTTGATCACAATTCACGTGATGGTAAGCGATAATGAGACCTAAGGTGGAGCGCGCTTCCTAGATGAAACTGTACAATTCGTTACTATGAAATATATTACTTTCATTGGTTGCAGATAATGATGCTGATACAAAATACGATACAATATTATTTCATTATTATGGTAGAAAAAATAATTCGTCAATACGTTTAATACGAGTTTTAATACAAGTTAGGTGTTGCTTACTATGCTATGCTCAGAAAGCGATATAAATATAATTAAAACAATACTTAAAGCATAATAATGTTTAATTAATTGCCAAATAATTCTGCATTTTTTTTTTCAACCCAGCGCAGCGAATTAAAATAAGAGCTATGTTAATGCTACTTTTATTTAATTTCAGTTAAAACGAGTAGTTATTCGTTTGCATTGTTTTAATTACTCCAAAAGATCTTGGTACTACGCCAATAAACTATCAACGCTAAAGCTTAAGTTATGATAACTGTTGGAATTAAACCTACCCATTCTAAAGTGAGCACCTATTTGAGCTTCATTTGATGAGTTAAACTCGAATACTTGAGCTCTTGGCTTAAGTGATGGTTCGCACTGCATAATAACCATAACTCAGATTTAACTTTTGGAAATGCTCGAATTAAAAACGTTTAAAAGGGATGGAAGAAAAATATTGTCAAACTAAAACTATAACTTTAACACAAATAAATGATTTAGTAAAATGTTGTTGTAAAATCTGGTTACTTAAATAATGAAAAGCTATAGACAATTAGACGACAGTTACCCTTAGTATAGATACGCTAAAAGATGTCTAAGTACTCGTACATAGATACACTTATTTGTACTCAAAGAATTTAACATAGTATTGTGCGACATCAAATCTTTTAACATCTTAATCCGGCATTTTCCATCGGCATTAATAATAGCTTTTTGTTGTTTCTTGTATTTGGCCATAATGTTGACGTGTAGGTACAAACATCCTTAGAAACGAACTCACAAACAATGTTTGTTCGAAATATATTTGTATGGCTAGGTTATAAGTAAAATAAATCTGTTTGTGTAATTGAGAAGGCACTGGCTTCTGTAACGCAGTGCATACTAGCTCAGAAGCCAGGGCTACCTTTTAAAATGTTACAGCTGTATATTATGTATATTACTGTGTATATTATTTACTTCAATAATTATATATTTGATTTGATTTTATTTGCCCAATGCTACTAATAAATGATTAAAAATGCGAAAGTTTGTGTGTAAGTATGAATGTTTGTTACTTCTACACGCTCAAATAGCTGTACCGATTCGATGAAATTCTGCATGGACTCGCAACTTAAAATCCCGGTTTAACGCGGGTTACGTCGCTGACCGAAGCTAGAAGGAGAAAACAGATACATAATCAAATATACTTACCGACTACATACGTATTTGGAAGTAAAATATGTCAAATACACGAAAACGAATACCAATGTATGCTTCGAGTAAAGTACAAAAATTTGAGCCGTTCGCTCCGGCTTGCTCATAGTGCTCCAGTAATCAAACGACCGATCAAACTCCGTGGAACTAGCGCATTCCTAGTTCTTATTCGTTTGACGTAACAAAATACCAATAGTTAGTTGCAATTTCTTTACTGCAATACGACCCCGGCTTCGCGGCACAAAGGGCACGTCCCGTAGACGTGAATTTTATTTCACGCATCCGATACCGATGCGGAAATTGAAAAAGGCATCTCGCATCCAGGTCGCTCTGAATGTGGTTTTAAATTTTTATTTTTCTCTTTTATGTGCGCGTCTTGTAGGACACCCTGGAGTGTTCTCGCTTCATAGCGCTTTAAATTATATAACGTGCAGTCTGTAGTGCGACTCGTCCTGTGATGCTAAAAGGAGCTAGATATCATTGATGAAGAATATTTCACTTAGCTATCGTATCTTTTGTACTAAATTAACGTTAATATAAAAACAGCCCATAGGAGATAAGTTTCTAATAAACGTATTTAAAAACTTTGAAATACAAAACGTACTAACTAAAATTAACAACAATTACAAAAACTTACAAAAAAATAATTACAAAAACCCAAAGAGATAGACAGAGGATAGAGGCATTTGAGATGTGGTGTTGGAGAAGAATGGAAAGAAAAGAAAACTAATAAAGAGGTACTCTGCCTAGTACAAGAACCAAGAACCATAATAAATACAATAGACAACAGAAGAGGAAAGATGGTTAACTTGTACCTTTTTCTTCTTGTGGTTGGCCACCTTATACGACATGACAATTTCATTAAAAATATCGTTGAAGGAAAGATAGAAGCCAGGAGAGGAAGAGGAAGACCTAGAAGATCATATTTAGACCAAATTAAGGAGAAGGCGAAAGTCATGTCGTATAGGGAGCTCCAGGTTTTGACCGAAGACAGAACTACCTGGAAAAAACTCCACAGACAAGAGCCCAGCTCTTAAATATTGAATGAACAAAAACTTAAATTGAACACGTACACGAACACTTAGTTAACATAAACTTAAATAACAGTCCAAAAGTCAAGGACGTTGTGGGTTGAAAACTCTGTACATTAGACTAGACGCAGCTACTTAGTTCATTCCAAGAAAAATAGGATTAATAAGAAAAGAGAAAGCAAAAGAGAGCAGCGTAAAAAAACCAAATATCTTAATATTTTCTTCTAATTTTCACCAGCGCTATTGACTCAGCAAAACTAATACTTTTGGAATGTGACCACGGAAAGCGAACTAATTTAATTGGAACTCGTAGCGTAAGTATACCCGCAATGGTTCTGTTTTGAACAGAGAACCGGCGATGTTCAAATCTTAGAGAGAACAAATACGAGTAAGATGAAAGATTTACTACACCTCTGATATCACGTCAAAAACAAAATGTTTTTTGCGTTTGCATTAATAAAGACAGAAATAGACTGTATAAATTAACATATTATAATTTACAGACTAATCCGAAATCGCAGACGACCTTTGTATCTTCAGAGGTACAAAAAACTAGTTATTTTTTACGTATGCATTAGTAAAGATAAAAAATATATAGACTGTATTAAATATAAACAAGTAAGTTACAGACTCAAGCCGAGACCGTTTTTCTTAGTACTCGCAGTTGCCTTTCAATACATTTCACGCACTACTGCAAACCTAGAATTATACGAAATATATAAATTTATTCAACATGAGGCATAACTTTTTCCATAACAACATGAATCATAACTTTTTTCCTAAACATATGATAACAAAACAATATGGCTTTGACTTTCTATTTTTAATTAAGTATAATTTAAGATTTGTGTTTTTTATTTGTTAATTCACTATAAGTACGTGAAATTATAAGTGGTGGATTATTAGGCTAAGTATTATTATTCTCTTATACTTATATGTATTGATTATAGTTGTTTGTTTGTCCTACGAAAAAAGCATTTGCCATGGGTCAAAAACTTCTGACACTATCTATGGCTCTGCCAATGATAACGTGTAGAAGAAGTACCTACTTCATTTACTTAAAATACCATGATTTTATTTTTAAATAAAGCGATGACAGTTAGGTCGTGTGTGCGGCCGCTTCACGTCCCGAAGGTCATGAGTTCGATCCCCGCCAATGAGCTCGAGTTTTCGGTGAAAGAAAATGTCGTGAGGAACCCATATGACCCATACGACTACCCTCAACTTGAAAAATCTCTTGCCAAGCTCCTAACAGTGTGTTCCGGCAATCATCTTTAAAGTTAGTTATACCAGTCTTGGCATACTCCACTTTATGCTAGAGCGTCGCTAACTGGCGTGGTCACGTACCCTACTGGTCAAATTCCTAGTTGTACTGTGTAGAAAATGTGGTTTTTCGGTAGAATTTTGATATCCTACTTAACATAAAAGAGCTATGAATTCTTATCAAGTAAATTAACTTTTGCATGCACTGCTTCCGTACATATTAACCGAAGCTATAAATAAAAGTAACAAGCGGTTAAAAGTTCTGCGGGCAGGTACTAGTCGAGTTAATATTATATTACACAGAGAGTGTGAAGCCAGGCGGGTAGGAAGTGGTGCACACTAAATTAAGAGAGCACAAGCAGCGAAATTAAAATCTGCGGTTACATTCAGGACGGTTGCCAGAGCTAATAAACTTATGTGAATAAGCTTTAGAACTGCAAATAAGTATTGCGCAGAGCCTCAGGGAATAAATAAAGCGTATATGCGCCGACGTTTACCGTGATGTGGTGCTTTTGTAAATATTTTAAACTGGTTTCCGAGTTTTAATAAAAATCGAGTCGAACACAATCTTTGTAACTAAAATCTTGGAAAATGAATAAAAAAATTAAAATAATAATAAAATCTTTATTCAACTTAATTTACAGCAGTTCTTACTAAACATTAATACTAATACTAATAATCATTTTTGTTAAAAGCTTATTTATCTGCGGGTTTGTTTTCTTAATCTTGGTAAACTTTATTAAATTAGCTGGATTCATCCCGAAATAATGTTGAAGCCATGACAGCTCAGTCGAGCGTGCGGCCGCTGTACGTCCCGTTGGTAGTGGATTCAATCCCCGCAAAATGACCTCGAGGGTCGATAACTAGTGTGTTTTCTTGCCCTTGTTACTAATACCTGGCTATATAGTATAAAAAAATACATTTATTTTGGTATTTTGTGAAAACTTCTTATAGTTTTTTATTGGTTTTGGTATTAGTATGCTTAAAGTTCATATTTATCTAACTACACAAAGACTAAAATATAACCTGGTCGTTCGACTTTCCTCTTTTTACCAAGTATTTTTATTTATAAAAATGTTACTTCAACACAACATAGAACAACAAAACTGTCTCGATAAACACCTAATAATAGATCTCCTTGCATGTGATAATTTCCAGACGATTTGACGTGCGGTTAACGCAGAGGTGCATCCTTTGAGCAGGGTTCTAAACTGCTAAGTATACTCATAACGTACCCAGTTCTAGTAAACTTGTGAGAAACAAACTATGCAAATATGAAAGCGATGAGATTCCTAGAATCTTAGTATTATATGGAAACGAATATGTTAAGGTAAGAAGCTGGTTGAGAATAAGACAAGAGTTTTTTTTAGAGTTTCTTATTCAAAGGAAACTTTTTGATTATTTAAGTTTGTCTATCCGTTTGTCACCAGACTGTATCCCAGAGACCGTAGGTAATAGCTAAAAAGTTGTAATTTTCACACATGATCTATTTCTGCTGCCGATTTAACAACAATTACTAAAAACAGAATATAAAACTTAAGGGCACCATCTACAAAACAAACTATCTTTTTAATTGATATTGGTACGGCGCCCTTCATGCTCAAACGTAAATAGTGTGATAATAATGATAATAGTAAAGTAAGATTTAATTTGTTATTTAAGTATTCTTGCTTAGGTATTTGTACGAGTATAAAATACCGATCAGTGCAATCTTAGATAGAAACTGGTGTTTCTGCAGACATTAAACATGGTACATTATTTGGAGCATTTCAATGGCTTATGACCCAACTGTGAGTCGTTATCTACGACACGACACAAAGGCAATGTCCGGACGTTGCAACAATGCACATAAAGACTATCACAAGAAGCTGGATCGAAACAATAAAATGAACCCAGATGGGTCATTCCAGATAACACCTCAATACAGTTTGATGGCCTCCGATGTTAACTTTCCGATTGTTCCCGATTATTCGGAATACTAAGTAAACATTTAACAATTTTAGTGCAATAGTGGTGTATTTACGAGTTAGCTCAAGTGCGTTTAACTAAAGTAATGTAATCATTCAAATTCTATGCACATAATTTACTCAGAATGTTGTGATTAAATGATTTTGAACATTACAATCAATGTCGACAATTAAAAATTACTGAGTGCTAGTTAGATTTTCTTGTCTAATGCATTCAAAATACACTGTTTGTTTTTCCTATTTCCCATTTTTATAACAGAAATTAATGAATTATTAACTTTCTATATTCTGGGATAATTTTCTCTTATTCGTTTGTAAGGTAATAATTATAGATTTAATGTCATAATTATAATGGTTCATCATTACACTTATCACTATGCGCTTTGATTTTTTGTTTAACTATAGTTTATTTTAAATTAGTATTGGCAGATTTAAAAGAACATTTTGGTTCCCATCAAATCAACGTCACAATAATACTGTTATCAAATTGTCTAAGCAGTGTTCGAACCTCGATCGTCTGTATGAAAAATGAGCCAAAAAGATTTAGTTGCTCACATGTGAGCCGGCAATTTTTCTCGACAAATATCTGGGACGTACCTTCGTGCATAAATTCAGGGTGAACCTTCCTGCTAATCCTTAACAATGTTTTCAGAAGTATAAGTAAAAAATATGAACCCATAAAAGCAAAAACAGTAATTCATCATACATTAGTTTAAATGTAGGTATTCGCGATTCGTCATACAAGTAATAGTTTATTAAGTTTATTAGTAAAAGTTAATTAGTTCAAAGCGTACTTTTAACGTTGTCTATAAAATAGAATTGTGAATTAGAGGTTATTTATTACTTACAGAAAGGATTTGTTGCTCCAGACATTTTCGTTTGACAAGTATAATGTTTAATTATGCTAAGTTTACTTTACGATTAAAATATCAGTTATTTATTAATAAAATATTATATATTTGTTATTACTGTAATTTTAGTTATAGCATCACGGCGTCGCAGCCCGAACGCTCTTCCAACCCAATTAAGTCTTCTATAAACCTACGCAATAATAAGGAAGGTTTTAAAATCACCTAACTCCGCCAATGCCGGTCCCAAGCCCGGATGCAAAAGGAGGAGGGTTGGTCCAGGAGAGACTAAACCCGGCCGTAAAACCGTCAACGTCGAGCATCGGGCGACGGTCAATTATCCCGACAACTTCGCAGCCACCTAGCGCTCGAAGCGGCTTCAGGAGCCGAGAGGAACTAAATCACCTCTAAAAGTCTGAGAGTGGAAGGACGCGGGAACCCACCACTTATGAATTTCCCAAGAAAACCCCCTCACAAATGGAAGTGCAAAGCGTACGAATGTGTCAATACTCAAGGAACTGAAGATCAAGACGAGGCTTTCATCCATCTGCCTACAAAGAGTCCTTGAGTATTTCGGTCACATAGCTCGTAAAGATGGGAGCAACCTTGAGAAGCTAGTAATCACAGGCAAGATCGAGGGTAAAAGACCGCGAGGACGAAGTCCGGTGCGTTGGACTGACCAGATTCGCACCACACTCGGAACAAAAGTTCATGAAGCCATTCACACGGCAAGTGACCGGAGTCGATGGCGCAAGATCGTGCGGGAGAAGATGATCCGTGGCGGGGGTCACGACCCTCAGCAGTGAGGAAAACGACGCGAGGAGGAGGAGGAAAATCACCTATATACCCACTTAATGTCACGACCCTCTTCTTCTTTCTTAGTTCTTCTTAGTTTTTATCGCTTTAAAAAATAAAGTTTCAAGCAAAATATGTACTTTTTATTTTAAAGACTGCGCTCAATTCAAGAGATTTATTTCCATCGCCCATGTTCAGTCTATACTTTAATATTTACTAACTTATCCTTCTGTGTGCTTCATGTTACACCCACCGAAGACGCGAGAACAGGAACCGCCGACAAAACATTCGCTTATCGACTGCCTTAAATCTCTCTCGGTGAGTTGAACACGGCACGAAATTTATTGTTCTCATTGGTTCGCGATCCGACCCCGGAGACGGCGGCCGTGATATCAGCTTACATGAGGAAAACTGTAGATATACTTGCATAAGCAGCCCACTATACGTTCCCACTGCTGGGACTCGGGGCCTTCTCTCACAAGGAGAGAGATATAGGCCATAATCCACCACGCTGGCCAAGTGCGAGTTGGCGGATGACACACGTCTTCGACTATTGTGGTTCTCAAACATGCCGGTTTCTTCACAATGTTTCCCGTCCTCGTAAAGCGAGTTCAAATCCACACAAAACTTGAAAAACAAGTCATTGGTGTAGGGCCGGGATCGAACCAGGGGCCGTCTGATTGAAAAGCAGACGTTATTACCACTGAGCTACACTCGCTTTTGATAGATATCGACTGTAGCAATTAACAAAGTCGGAACTAACATTTTGGCCATTTTCGTTTTATTGCATGAGAAGTCTTAGAATACCCATATCTTGAACCTCACAAAATATAAAAATTCAAAACTGACGTTTTCTGTGTTTTTTGAAATGAAAAAGGTCGGATGTTTTCGTAACGCTCGACTAACAATGTAGGTAGTTACGTTACGACGTTGTTCCCGGGGCGCGCGGGGGCTGAGGTAGCTCCTTCGTAGACGCCCAAAACACGCTTTGGTCGATCCGGACGACCCAATAGCAGCCGTTATCTCGGCTGCTCTAGGCTCCTCCCCTTCTCACAACAATTCCGGCGGTAACACGCACCCCGTCTTCGGCATTGGTCCCGGGTACCAACGCCAGCTTAGTAGTGCAACGACACGTCCCCGATTCCGCCCCCGCCGGCGTGGTGGCCGACCCCTCAGGTCAAATCGATTCTCTCCAAATAATCAATCAGTTTAACAAACATTAGGGCCTTAGTTTTCTCCCCTTCTGGGACTAACAGGGCAACCCGGTCCCCCCCTACTCTGGTGACGGTCCAAGCCGAGGTTCGTACCTCTAGAGGTGCCCTTGGAGCAAGTCACCCATAACAACAAACTCTGGCCCGGCGCCATCAGCGCCCAGCCACTTGTCCGGTGTCGCTGTAGAGGCCCCTCAGGCCAACAGCATAGTCATTATCAAAAAAAAAAAAAAAAAAAAAAGGGGGCTGAGGTGGCGCGGATCTGCCAGTTCCCACATTGTTAGCGGGAACAGCGCACGCTCCACGTTTCCCAGATCAACTGCACCGTTTTTTTATGGATTTATGAAGTTTTGTTAATTTTAATGATGGCTCGGTCAAGACTTATGATAAACTTAGCTTGTCAACATGATTCAACTAAAGAAATTCTATTAAAAACAAATTTAGATGACACCGGAGTTCAAACCAAATCCGGCCAGAAAAGAAACAGTAAGCTTAAAATATTTTTTTTATATTTTTTTTAAGCGTATAACAGTGATTGAGTTATTAATTTATGCTTTCATTGTTTTTAATAACGTATTTCTAATAAAAATTAAAAAAATATATTTTGAACGGCTAAAAACGTAGCATATGCCAGATCCTACAATCTTAACGGACTCGCATTTTATTTTTTGTATCGGATGTACCATATCCTACAATATTAGTGGTTGGTTTATGAATATCGTTTGTCGTATGTGGTACTACCGACGTTGTTTATTGTATATCATATAAACATTTTAGTTGGATGTGGTAGAACCTACTTTATTATTCGAATAGACGTCGTAATATTTAAGTCGGATATGTATGGATATAATAATTATAATTATTATACGCATGATATATCCGAATAATATTTACTACTGGTAATTACCAATCTATTAAAAAGTTTTTTCTTGTTTATTATTGACTTACTAGTTGTTTCATGCTTAACTTAATCTTACTTATTACACGTTTGACTTACTACCTGTTTAATGCTTATTTTTATGTATTCAGTATGTTATATTTATAATAACCTATTGAAGAATCAGCTGTAGCTGTTTTAGCGTACTTAATACACAAATTCGATTTTATGACCTTTCGGATTTCTAATGTTATAATCAAGAAAGATGAAGTCGATGTGCATTCTACACACTTAACTATCTAATCAAATATTTTTTTGGTGTTTGTAGGAAAAATTCCCCCATTCCGGAAGAAACGAAAATCTGAAATAAACTGAAACTGAAAAATCTAGACTTTGACGTCCAATGAATTTTCTTCCAAACATTCCTGCACCTTGCACATTGCCTTCAGAACATCTCTAGTAGAGGCATCAAACATCACATAAACGATCCTAATCATAAGAGCAAGCAAGAATATTGTACATACTACAAAAGAAAACTGGTTTTTCACCTTGTATGATCTGAGTAATAGCTACATGTGGCACGATGGTATTGCTAAGCAAGGATCAGTAGATGTATCCACTTGTCTTTTAGATTTTAACAAACAGCATGTTCGAATAGGTGTTAAAGAATTCAGATTTGGTCTGTCTACTGCGTGGGACAGAACTGCAATCTAATAGTACTTTTGCTCAACTTGTTTGTAGCTAAAAAAATTGAAGTTAGTGACTGTCACGCATCATTTCCTTGGATAGGATTACACACAAAACGAAGGACACTCGTACACTCCATAATCAAGCGGGCTTTCCACGATACGTCATCATGGGTGCCCGAAGAATGTTAGCTCGATGGGCTAAATCCGAAGGCATCCCTTACGTAGGAAAGGAGATTAATCAATTAGAGGTCTTTGATTTTAAAACGCTGCTTATCAATCACAAATTGGATCAAAAATGCGGCAAATCAAAATGTTATGTGGACCACTGCAAGAGAGATCAAAGCTAATGCGGATTAGTTTGATCTTATAGAGTACAAATACGATTTCGACGAGGAGCCAAAGACTATCTTCGTATTAAGGGCGAGCAAGTGAAACCAACAACGTTAACAAACGAATTTTATTTGTAACATGGCTATGGCATACCTAATTCTAATTCTATGATGGAGTCGGTCAGGCCTGCACTGAAAACCCGCAGGAGGCGTTTAGTGCATTCTCCTACCAGCATACCCAATGAAGTAACGAAGCATGGTCTTGGGTCGCTGGCATACCTGATCCACTGTCATTGCTTCAGATATTGTGCTACCTATATACAACAGGAAGCGTCCGAGTATAGTATCGTGTTTTGTTGGGATTCCCTTGCTAATCCGGCTTTCTCTGTTGTCTCGCATTGCTGTTAAGACCTATCAGCAAAGAGAAATGGAAAAACTTAACAGATCTTTGCAAAACGGGAATTATATCCGATCGCATTATTTTTGACGTATAATTTAAAAATAAATATTTTATTTTAACTTACTTAAAACTGATGCTTTCAATTCGGTTAGTACTCAATATGATAACGATGGTATGGATTTGGAATAATGTAGATTTGGAATAACAATGATTGTGCGATGTGAACGTATGTAACTGTAGTATTTTTGTTTTATTTGGTCTTCGATATTTTTTTTATTTTCTGGAACGACTTTAGAAGTCCCTGTTAAGTTTGATAATTGTAAGATTTTTATGTTACCCATAAATTAGTCTCATGCAAGTTGTCGATACCAGCCCAGCCAGTTAGATATTAACATGGGTTATCAGATGAATCTAAGGTTGCTGTGATAGGCAGCAGACGTCAAACAAAATATGAAATATTTTAATACACAATATAAACTTTGAAACACTCTGACGTATGTTGGACCATACCTAGTTTAGAATAACTGGCTATCAAAGAGGTTGCCGCAAAACACTGACATTTTTTTGATAAAGTTAAAAATATGTTTAGGGCGTATTAATAGCATAGGGTGGGATACTTATAATTTTTAATGTTTTTAGGGTTCCGTACCTAAAGGGTAAAAAAGGGGCCCTAAAACTTATTTATTTTCTTGATATATGTAGTATCTACACCATAGTGAGTGGACAGGGTGCAGTTAACAATGTAGGTTCTCCCACTTCCAACACATTTTCCAGTTAGAATTCCGATGAATAATGTAGGATATACCACATCCGACAAAATCAATGGATACAACTCCAGCGAATATTGTAGGATGTCCCAGTTCCGACATTTTAGTAAGGCGTTCAAACGGTTAATAATGTCACATGTGCCTTTTTTCAGCATTCCTGAATATAATATCAGTTTTCACTGAATTGTCTTTTAGAGTAACCTAAACTATTTCATCATACCAAATATTGTATCAATCCCTGGTTTTGTGTGGATTTTATACAACTTATAAACTTCATTTGGCCGTCCTGTAAAATTGTGTTTTTGCAGTTCCGACTTTCTTAATTGCTACGGTCGATATACTAGGGCTTGGAGCCTTCTCTCACTAATTTTGGTATGATATCCTATTATTTCACAGACACACTCATACAGCAAAGAGTCAAAATTATAACACCCGTCGTTCTTACATCGAGTGTTACAATGATTTAGTAAAATTTCAAACATGGTCTGTTTATTCAGCGACAAAATACTAACAAAAAGAACATACAAGTATACAATGTACGCAAGCTGACGTGAGAATTTTCCGGCTAATATTTTAACCCGAGTGGTAAACAGTGTTTAGCTGTCAACCGCCCAGAAGCGGTAATGTTTTTCCGGGCCGTTTCTCTTCTTCGAATTTTCTCTACTGCTAAGCCGTCTTAGAGTTTTTTTCAATTTCGACGAGAAAATACAGTTAAGTACTGAAAATAGTTGGCTCACCTAGAAGTACGATGGTAACAGTTGTAATAAATTGTAATAATAGTTTATGTCTAGCAAAATGTTTAAGATATACTTGTGGCTGGCTGAAAATATTTACAGGTACTATAAAATATGCAGGTAAGTTTATTGGATAATTATTGCGATACTATCTTGCTAACTTAGATAGATAGATAAACACTTTATTTAAACACTCACAAAAAAAATGGAATAAATTACAGAAAACACATAAAGTACATAAAAGCTAGTGCCTTAACTGGCGACCTTATCGCTAATAGCAATCTCTTCCAGGCAACCAATTTCAAGAAAAAACACAAAGAAAGAACATAATGACGAGGTGTAATAACATAAGTGTAACTTACTTACTTAACTAACTTTCGTGCGTATATAAATTAAAGAACATCACCGGTGATTCCCGCTACGGGTAGTTAATTCTACTAATATAAAAAATGCGAAAATTTGTGTGTGTGTGTTAGTGTGTGTATGTTTTATGTTTGTTACTTCTTCACGCTCGAACGGCTGAACCTTACTACACAGCTTTATGTCCACAAAGTATTCATAGTCCAGTACGTAATTAATACCAAGTTAAACTTAACTATGCCAAAATAAGACCGTTCTTACCATACTATAGCCCACGAAAGCTTCCTATTATATTGTTATGGAAATTTTAATTAACTTCTGTCTAGTATCCTAAACTTGAGCGCTGTTAGAAATTTGTTTTCCCCTAGAGATAGAAGCCTTACACCTTTATGGAATATTGTTTTCGAGAAACAAAGTCGTTTCTAGTTGATTACATGTTTTATATTTTTAAAGGCAATGTTTTATACTCGCGTCATAAAAGTTACGTCGTATGGAATATCGAGTAGCAAGCGTTACCGCTGGCTGGTTTCATGTCAAACTAATATCGAGTACGTTTTATATGTTTTAAGATTAGTCAGAGGCCTTCGGGCGGCCTAAAAATTCGACACTAGAGCTTGGCCACTTAGCTCATACGAAGAAGAAGAAGAAGAAGAAGAGTAAAGTATACTTTAGGAAGTGATAGGTGACTTTATAATTATTAATGAAATAACTAGTTGTGCGTCGCAGTGTTTCTCGAGTTATTCTGGAAAACAAGATAGCCTCGGCCCTTTTCTAAGTTGCTAAGCTTACAGGTTTGTATTTTATATGACTTATAAAGATTGGCTACCTTTATACTAAATTTTACTCAAATTGCGTCAGCTAATTTATCGCGAAAGAGTAACAAATTGCTTATATACTCACAAGCTTTAATATCTGTAATAGAAGTAAGAAGTAGGATTATGTACTACATTTCATTATTAAGGGTTTTTAAATATTCTTTTACAAAAATGTATATTGTAATTTGGATCCAAAGGCTTTCAAAAGAGTTATAGGAACCAATGGCGTCTCACAAATTTTCACAGTGGTATGTGTACGATTCTTATGCCGAAATAACATCAAACATTGTATTACATTAAAAATATTATGTTAAAAAGAAAAAGTTATTACAGTACACAAACAATATGAAAGCTCTTATTCATAAATTATAAATGTTTAAATAATGTAAGGATCTTTAAAACTACGACTTTTTGCTTTATCTGAAATAGAGGATACAGAAATATGAAATTTATTTTCCAACCACCTAATGGCATCAAAAGGTCAGACCGTAAAATCTGACTACGCAAAATAAATGCTTCCTCATGAAACTCGATTCAAACAAGGTCCCTTAAAGAGCGCCTTTCAATACCTGGTCCCTCGAAGGGACACACCTGGCAGAACGCATCAGAAACCATTTATCCCGACGGAAACCATTACATTCAACATAATAGGCTGAGACGTGCAACGAAGCGTGTATATGTGCCAAGGTTTAGTTTCACAGACCCACGAGTTCTAACAATGATCGCATCGCTCTTCTTGGAATTACCATTAATATTTTATTTCTTAATATCTTCTGATATTATTAATTTTGATATTTTATTTTTTGATGACCTCGTTGGCGTAATGGTTACCATGCCGGACTGCTAATCAGAAGGTTCCGGGTTCGATTCCCGGTACGGCCAATATCTTTGTGCTTGAACTAAATTTGTTGGCTGTCGGTCTGGGTGTTAAATATGTATCCATATATTATATTATGTATGTATATGTAGTATATCAGTTGTGTTAGCAATAATACGAACTAGATATGGTTCAGTATGGGGTTAACCAGCCTTGTGTGAAATGTGTCCTTATATTTATTTATTTATATATATTTATATAATGAAAGTGCTAAGTGATGATAGAACGCGATCATCGAGGCTAAGCAATGGTCGTTGCGGGCAGTCTCTGGATGCACAAGAAAGAAAGAATTACACTAAAATGTCGTTTATAAAGTGGCATATAAAGGGACCGGCTGTTACAAGTCTTAGTACAAGCAGTCGTGAAACCAAGTCATAGGCCTTCGGGCGAATTGAAAATTTTCGACACCAGACCTTTGTGACTTGTCTAATACGAAGTGCAAGTAACGAACGTAGAAGTGCAAATCAACTACAAAACTTTAGAGATATCATCGTTTTAATCACATGAGCCGTTCTCGCGCGGACCACCCAGAATGGCCTCCACAGACGTGCCGTTAGAGACCGATACATGTCCACCACTTGACACAGAAATAAAAAAATAAATGTAAAGTGCTCGTTTTGTGGTCTTTGTTCATTGTGTTTTTAACATATCAAATAGAAAATTAATTAAGCAGCCCACAAAATAATTTAAAAATCTTGTTCTGCAGTGCATGAAAAAATCTTGTTTTTTTTTTAACACATTTCACACACGGCTGGTTAACCCCATACTGAACCATTTCTAGTTCGTGTTATGGTAGCTAAAACAACTGATATACTACATATAGTATATAAATATTTTATATAAATACATATTTAACACCCAGACCCACAGCCAACAAATTTAGTTAAGCACAAAGATGTTGGCCGGGCCGGGAATCGAACCTGGAACCTTCTGATTGCGATTTCGGCATGGTAACCTTTACGCCAACGAGGTCGTCACATTAGCAGCAGGGCGCGTAACTACACGAGTCAGCGCCACTCCGACCTAAAGATGGAGCATGCCTAGTCTAGAATATTAAAAAACGTTTATCCAGAATCACTAATCATCAACCTATACATTTTTTACCAAGGGGTTTAATGTAATCTAGCAACTTTATAACAGCTACGTCCAACTCGTCCGCTTTCTGAAACTTGCATGAATAATGCACGGTTGTTCTTAGTCTCAATGCCATTGTATGACTAAGTGCAGCTTTAGTTTATTAACTCTAACATTTGGTGTTGCAGTAAAACACAGCATCTGTTGGCTAAGAAAAACAAATTGTCTGTCGAATACGCAATGGGGGGGTGGGGGAGGATCGGGCCGTTAAGAGAGCCTACCTAGGGAAGCCGGAGGGACGCCGTCCAGATGGCCGCCCTCGGTACCGCTGGAGTGACGCCGTCGAAAGGGACCTTGGCGAGCTTCAAGTGGCTGACTGGAGAGGAATGGCGCAACACCGTGACGAGTGGCGCCGTCTGTTGTCGGAGGCCAAGACCCACTTTGGGGTTTTCGTGCCGGAGCAGTAAGTAAGTAAGTAAGTAATACGCATTAGGCCGTTTTTTTGTTTCAATCTGATTTTATTATCGTCTGTTTGCAAATGGTATTTACTAGTATTACGATAAGTGTTTGTTTATTGTATTGCACAACCTAATATCATCATCATCATCAGCCCGTCTGCGTCCACTGCTGGACATAGGCCTCTCCCAAGGCACGCCACGCGACCCTATCCTGAGCATATCAATTATAAATTATAAACTGATGACCTCGTTGGCGTAATAGTTACCATGCCGGACTGCCAATCTGAAGGTTACGGGTTCGATTTCCGGCACGGTCAACATCTTTGTGCTAAACTAAATTTGTTGGCTGTTGGTCTGGGTGTTAAATATGTATCTATTTAAAGTATGTATATGTAGTATATGAGTTGTGTTAGCAACCATAATACGAACTAAAAATGGTTCAGTATGGGGCTAACCAGCCGCGTGTGAAATGAGTCCTAATATAAAAAAAACATAATATAAAAAATATTATAAAAAAACCTTAAATATTTTTTTTTAATTCCTGTTTATTTATCGAAACAGATATGGTACAGGTAGTAAAAATATAAGTACCTTAATTCAATAAGAATAGCATAAAAGTTAAAAGATAATAGTCAATATTAAATGTCTACCGAAATAAATAAAATTATATTAAAAGCGTCGGTTAAACGTACTCATATCGGGTCAATTACTTCTCCCGAGTTTTCGCACAACCGGGAGCACCGTGGAACAAGATTAATGGAGGTCAGTCGTAAACCTACACACCCGTATAATATTTGGCCAAGCCGACGTAATAACCACACAATCTCGTTTGCAGAAACTGATCTTTTCGAAAACGAGTAAGAATAAATAATAGATATCCGTGTGAGAAGCAAATCAGTATGTAATAGATGTGCTCTAAACCCGAGACCGATCCTAAAAACATTTAACTTCTCCTCTAATAATCAAATTGGTTTATCATCAAGTATCAAAGACTCACAACATCGATAAACTACAAAAATAATACTAATAAATAATGGAATTGATGTTGAGGTTTTTTATTTATGATGTAGCGCTTGTAGCTCGGCTAAGATACGATTACCAAAGTTAAGCAACGGTCGATGCGGAAACGGTCTTAGGATAGGTGACCATGCAAAACGCTATCATTTAAAATTGGTGTTTTATTTGGGCACTATCGTTGGTTGGATTTCACGTTAATGTGTAGAAAAATTCTTGGCTGTTAGTCTTAGTACAAACAAAATTCAAAAAATTCAAAATTCAAAATATTTTTATTCAATAAAAGCTGTACATATATTATTTTCCCTAACCCTCAAACTGGACTGAGCGCCCGTGTCATGGAGGTTAGTTCCTTCCAATGTCTTGAATAAGAGTGTCGTACATCATTTAATAGGACTAAAAATTCAAATATTTTTGGGACATGCTATACCATACTTATCCTAACAAAATCAATTATTAATTATTATTATTATATTATATTACATTATCATTTTATTATATTTACTACATTATAATAATTATCACTCTATTACATTCATCAAATTATATTATATGAAATTAAATTATATTATTATATTAATCGGCAGAAGGCGTCGTTAAAATACATTAAGAAACGAGTGCTAGTTAGTGCTTTAAATAAATGATTGGTAAATAATAGGGACTTACACTGTACTTACTCTATGGTTGAAAAACCTATTAATTCATATTAATTAAGTTCTATATTCATATTAACAGTCATGTATAAGTTAATTCAATTTAATAATGTTATATATATATATATTATGATTTTGGTAGTTAATATACAAGTCTAAATAATATTTTAATTGAATAAAATCATTATTTTAAAACAGAAAATAAGAAAATCAGAAATTTAGTATTAATTTTTGTTATTTGTCAACTTATAATCCTATGTTATTCTATGTTATACATTTACATTTACTGTCGTCTTAAATAAATAAGTAAAAATGAAATTAAGTGGGACCTCTAAGATGCTAATCTGTATACACTCGTATAAGGTGATGGGTAAGTGTAGTATGTGATTGATAGTATAACTTTGCCTGTGTTGCGTAAGTGTGTGTGTGAGAGAATGTGTGTTTTGAGTCTGTGATTGTGTGTATGAGAGAGATTGTGTGTTGTATGTGAGTTTGTGTTTGTATGTGTGTGTGTGTGTGTCTATGTACGTGTGTGTGTGTGTGTGTGTGTTAAGCGTAGAGTGTGAGTTATGTGGAAGAAGTATGGTGGGAGAGAAGTAATATTTAGTACTTTGACGTTTGGAAAGTCTAACAGACAATAGAAAGTAATTTTTCAGTATCAGCATAATTTAAAGATTTTAGCCAAGTTGTAAGAGCTATCTTGCATTTATGTTGCGTTAACGGAAATATCGCGGTCGAAGCACACACAGTGTTGTAAAGACGAGGACTGATATGTTCGTAGTGACGACCAGCCAAAGCAGTCCTGTGCCTGCTTGTACGATAGACTACGTCGGATCTACGTTTGGCACCCTGCTCTTCACTGTCAATTTTCAAGGACCTGTGTTTACGTAGTACTATTTTTTGTACAAAAAGTTGCCTGACTGTGAGCACATCACACTCATTATAGAGTTCTTCGGTGGAGTAGCGCACTGGTTTTCCACACATAAACTTGAGGACAGCTCTCTGAGCTATCTCAAGGCGTCTCATGTTTGTAGTGAAGGTTCCACCCCAAACAGCAACGCAGTATGATATTATTGACTCTCCCAGCGCGTAGTATATCTGTTTCAGTGTGTCGGCCGAGGCGACTGCTCGAAGTTTCTTGAAAACGTAAAGTAGTTTCCTAACTCTAGGTACTAGGGCATTAAGCTGGCCACTCCAACTAAGAGTACAATCCACGACTACACCTAGATACTTGAACTGAGTACATTGAGAAATTTTTAGACAAGAGCAGGTAGTTGAGTTTATATCACACGTATGAACCCCGATTTCAAACGACTGTGTGGGCAGTCCACGCTTATTGCCAGAAAAAGTAATGAATTTGGACTTATCAATATTAAGAGTTAAGATATTATTCATCAGCCATTTCATAACAATTCTTAAGGCGTTTTCAGCATGCTTACGAGTCTCCTCCCAGCTATTTCCGTAAAATAAGAGAGCCGTATCATCAGCATAGGCAAACATTCTGCAATTTAAGAGAGATAGCTTACAAAGATCATTGATATATAGCAGAAATAGAGTGGGACCCAAAACACTGCCCTGGGGGACTCCATAAGAGATTGTCTTGTCAGTACTTATAAAGTTATCAATTTTTACACTTTGTCTTCTGTCAGAGAGGTAGTCACTAAATATATTCAATGCATGACCTCGAATCCCACAGCTTTCCATTTTGCGCAGTAAGAGAGGAACAGAGACAGTATCAAAGGCCTTAGAAAAATCTAAAAACATGCATAGGGCTTTGTTTTTACGGTCAATGTGTTGTACGACATTATTGATAAAATCTAAGACAGCATCCTCTGTAGATCGACCCTTTCTGAACCCGTATTGATTATCAGCAAGAACGTTTTTCTACACAAACAGCCGTTAAACCAAGCCATAGAGGCCTTTGGGAGGATTTAAACCTCACGAAAGTAGAGTTTAGTCACTTAGCTCATACGAAATTATTATTCCAATAGGTTTTTAATACTTAAAGATTCTTATTCTTCTTCTTCTTCTTCTTCTTCTTCTTCTTCTTCTTCTTCTTCTTCTTCTTCTTCTTCTTCTTCTTCTTCTTCTTCTTCGCCTTATCCCATTTAGGTGGGGTCGGCACAGCAAATCTTCTTCTTCCACTCTCCTCTATCATCGACGTCATCTCCACACTCAATCCTTTTTCTCTCATGTTTTCATTCACACACTCCATCCATGTCTTAAATACTTAGAGATTGTAATTCAAATATCTGTATTATAAAATTTCCGATATCCATTCCCAGAGTACTGAAATTTTCTACCATCACACTTTTTAAAGTTTTAACGGGACCGGTGAAATTGGCGAGAATTTTCTGTAAAAAAATGCCACCCGATACCATAAACCCTGACCGAATATAGTCGTGAATGTGCGAAACCGGATTCACTAAGCTTCGTCCAATAACACCAACCTTTAAATTAGAGCGTGGCTGTGAAAAAATAAAAGTCGTAGGAGAGGAAAGTCTGTGCTATTTAATTGAATGAATTGTATGTCGAATGTGCCGTGGAAAACTTTATTAGAACCACACGTCGCATCTTGGGTTCCAGTTGAGTAAAGGGGCGTAGTTTTTTAGATTAGGGTATTTTGAAAAAGGTGTCAAAATAACGTATATTTTTTAAATATCTCCGATTTAAAATGTCTTATACACCAAATGTCACCAAAAGCATACCTTTGGTGAAAATTTTAACACACATAAAAATGGATCAGTATAGGTAGTCAATTTACATTAATTTATTTATTTATTTATCATGCGGACAGCTCAGAAATCGGTAAAAGGAATCAGGTATGCCATAATAATATAACAAGTCCACCGACCCGGGGTAAAGTGAATGTAACTTTAACACAAAAATAATAACAATAAAAATTAAATCAGGCGTCATCGTAATAATATATCGTGGAGATACCAAAGGCACGTAGTAAGCGATTCACCTCCACCTTCAATGTGTGAACCGCAAAGGTATGAAATTCTTTGCCGAACGCCCTGTCCCCCAAAAACTTTAATCTGACGGTTTTTAAAGAAGGGTTTTTTTCTAGATAAGCGCACTCAAATTTTGATCGTATCTACCATAGCTTATCATCTGGTGAATTGTGACCCAGCGCAAGCTCATTTGATGTAATGAAAAAGAAATGTGTTAAAATTTATCAGTCATGAATAACAAAACAGCATCTGTTCAAAATAAACACTAAAGTAAACAAAGAACGTATTAAAATACCGTTAAATAATTCGGGTAACATCAACCGATAACTATAAGGGAGCATGTCCCGTTAGCCTGTTTATACTTGCTAATTACATGATGCATTTTAAATACCCACAAAATTGGGCATACAATTACTCGTATGATACATGCACCTCTATGTCGTAAATAATCAGTATAGTATGTATATTAAAAAACAAAGAATCAAAAGTTAAAAGCCTTGATTTGTTTTTATTTGTCTCTTTACATCTAGTCATTTGTCTAGCAGGACACGTAATCACACAAGTTAGTGAAACTCCGTCTTAAGATGTAGCCTGCATAGTCTGGAATAACAGGTTTTTAGGAAGGCAAAAAACTGATCTGTGATCGTTTCAAAATATTATTGCAAACTAGTACTTGTAGTTTTACGAACAGAAGACCTCAAGAGCATAATTTCAATTAAAACTTAGTACGCACCGAAACTCTATAATATCATCGAAACAATTCACCAGTTTGGCTCATATTTTAAATACCTTGTTAGAATAAAGTGTTTTATAAATATTGCGAATATCATCAAAATCAGGCAATTAGTGGTGCTGCAGCAAATGGTGTCAATCACAAACTGAAAACCACCTAAGACAATTAATTCTATTTAGTAATAGAATATGTAAGTTTTATCAAGATCGGTCCAAAATTACGACAGCTATGTAAATACATACATAAATAAAGACATATGAAAGACAAAGGCGCCTCATTTGTTTATAAAACATACCTCTTTAATCTTGGCTTTATCTCACGAAGTTATAATAAGTGCTGCGTCTTTATTATATACAACAAGTCAACAAAGATAAGAGGATAATCATAGTACTAAGTAGTAATAGTAAGCAAAAGCAAATTTCGCTAATATGGTAATCCTTTCATAACTAACACATATTTACGATGACTGCTGAACTAGTACTCATACTTTCCTTCTTATCATAGATGTGATAGTCAATGGAGAACTAATAATATAGTAGTAGTAGTAGCTTTTGTTTTGTACTGAATCACTCTACACTGACACAGATAGAAAAACTTATACGTACATATTAAAAGTGGATTTTAGATAAACGCGTTAGATTTATTGCCCAATTTCAGTGATGAATGGGTCAATAATATAGCATAATGTTCTACGGTATACTTTTATTACGGTTTTTCATTTCTGATTCAAATTATGGGTATGCATTAAGTATCCAATAAAAAATTAAAAATTAGACATATAAATCAAATCATGTGAGTGAAAATATTTGTTTATGATTTAACACAATCAATTTAAAGCACTTTTGGCGACTCCGCGTAGTCGTAGTGGGAAAAGGCGTAGACAAAAAAGAGATTTCAAGTACTTTAACTGTGAGTTTCCACACGGCCACGGTTTTGTTTGTGTAAAGTACTTATAGCTAGACTTTCGATTAGCAGGGCGCGTATCCACACGAGCTAACAACACTCTAACCTTTCCTCACAATAATTTTCTTCACCAAGCGGTACCATCAATTCCTTAGCGGGGGATCTTACTATAACACTAGCTGACCCAGCAAACGTTGTTTTGCCTCACTTTGGGGTTTGAAAAATAGATAGTGTAGCTTATATGACACGTTCGTAGATTTACCATAGCAGCGCCATCTATTGACTACTTACTCAACCCAGTCGAAAGGTATCGACATCTGTTAGAATCATTTGGAGTTAACAGATAATTGTGACTGTCAAATAATAACAGAAAATAATTAGCAATAAATTAAATTTGCGACTTTAATTTGAGATTTAAACTATCCTATCTCTCAAGTTGGATTGAACTTCACATGGTGTGCGAATTTTGTTATAATCGGTTAAGTGGTTTAGGAGTCCATTGAGGACAAACATTGTGACATGAGATTTTATAATAGATTTATCGGAACTTCCCATAAAAAAAGTCGCACGAAAGAGAAAGAAGTCAACGAAGACTATAATCTGTGCTGCCCACTAAGGACTATTACTTTCACTTCCGCTCCGTCTCCCCAAAGATAACATTCATCCAGTGCAAAGGGATTACCACAAGACTCCAGATATCATTCCGAGTTTCATTAGTTACATTAGCGGGCTTAAAACAGGGGCGTACCCGAAGAAAAGGGAATAATACCTTTAAAAACTGTAAACGGTCATTTTACTATTAAAAATTAAAAATGAAATTACATTTTTGAACTCATTTTTAATAATAGTGTGTGACCGAATTCTACGCGGAATTCACACCTTCAGTTACAGTTGTTTCACTAAATTGTTGTTTTGCTTGTATTATCTTAGTTGGGAATAAGGAAATACTCGTAGATCTATTATAAATCTTAATATATATAAATCTCGTGTCACAATGTTTGTCCTCAATGGACTCCTAAACCACTTAACCGATTATAATAAAATTCGCACACCATGTGCAGTTCGATCCAACTTGAGAGATAGGATAGTTTAAATCTCAAATAATAGTATCCAACAATATACAAATTATAATATCAAACAATAATATCGCATTTTTAATTTACTCGTATTGCTAATTATTGTCTGTTATTATTTGACAGTCACAATTATCTGTTAATTCCAAATGATTCTAACAGATGTCGATACCTTTCAACTGGGTTGAGAAAGTATTCAATAGATGGCACTGCTATGGTAAATCTACGAACGTGTCATATAAGCTACACTATCTATTTTTCATACCCCTAAGTGAGGCAAAACAACGTTTGCCGGGTCAGCTAGTTACATAATATATATTATATTTATACTTGTAATAGATAGGGATAATAAATTATTCGTAAGTCCTAAACTATATAGGTTTAGTAAATACTAGATCCTGGAGTTAATCCAGGTTAAACTTACCTCTACACATTAATCATGATCTTGAAATTATTATAGCAATGATCTACTTTTTTATCAAATTTCGGATACATATGGGCAATACAAATGGGCGGATCTGTGATCGAAAAAAGTTACAAACATACGTAGTCCATCCTCGCATTTCATCACATTTATATACAAAGTAGTGTGTTGGAGAGGAGGCCTATGCCCAGCAGTGGGAAGATACAGGCTGATGATGATGATGATGATGATATACAAAGTATGTTCCCAAAGTTGGTGAACTTTTCACAGAGCTGTCGTGATTGCCATTAAGTAGTGTGGAGGGGACAGATAATATAGACACAGACACTACATCTTATATATAAAATTTCCGTGTCACAGTGTTTGTTACCGTTCTCCTCCGAAACGGCTTGACCGATTTTTTCCAAATTTTATATGCGTATTCAGTAGGTCTGAGAATCGGCTACTGTATATTTAGATTTTTTTTTTATTAAGGCGAAACAACGTTTGCCGGGTCAGCTAGTTGTAGTATAAAACAATGTTAATTGTTGTTTCTAGCTAGAATATTAATTTAATTTTCAGAGTACGCCCCTGGTTTCAAGGCTGCTGGGTCACTGAATAATATGATAACAATGCATTACGGCTTGGGTTAATGTGTCCCAGGCTAAAGCTTGTCTGCAAGGATCTTTATGAGGCACCAAATGAAAAAGGAAGGACGTTTCGTGAAATTAGCTAACCGGGTTTTGTGTAGAATGCTTTATGTTTCATTACCAGCCTTTCATATTTCGTAGCAGTCCAGATTTATCAAATTAGCTACAACGTTGTGAAACAAAAGTCCACTGTGGAGCCTTTGTCGCGCTTGCTTTCAGCATTTTAATGTAGGTAATTTTTTGTAATCGCCTTTTTCACAACGCCAAGTACTTTTACATAGAGTAACTAACTACCACGTAAAGTGGTAACTACCATCTACGTAACTACAACTACAAATACCTGCGGTATTTGTATGTAAAGTTATGCAGGTATTTGTAGTTCATTTTAACAAATAACCTTTATTATACCTACAACTTTCAGCAACGCCTTAAACGGAAAAAAATGCGCGTGAGTGATATCTTCAATTTTCCTAATTTCGCTACTAAATTTTTTTTTACGCTTAAAATGCTTGCGCTTGACCACAACTCATCTTTTTAATTTCGCTGGTAAATAAAAAACAAACGCAAAAACACGCGTGCCTCCGACAAAAGTTAATCATCTTTGCAAAGCGTAATTTCGAACTTTCGCGAGATTCCGTAAGCCTTTCGAGCCTAAGATGTTATTGAAATTAAATATTACGCGAAATTTTCCTAAAGCTAAGCACGAGAAGGCGTCGACTGAACACCGAAATTGAATTAACCAAATCCCTTTGACGAAGTTCGTATTTGCAGGCAACTCGGTTAAAGTGCGAAATTATTAGCGGCGAAACGTTGCCGCTATTGCGGTTGTAGCTTTAGTGTTATTTGTTTATGAAGTACAATATTAATTTACACCAATTTCTGTGAACAATTTTGCTGATTTACATTTGTGTTTTAGTTGGTCTGCTCGTGTAGAGCATGTGGCCGTCTCGCATGTGATGAGTGTTATATTGATTAGCTCATGGTGTTAGCATTGGATATCTAACTCAATCTGTTGTCCACAAACATTTTCTTTGAAACCTTTAAGCTGATTGAGCGACCACAGCACGATATTCAGAATGTTTTGAAGTCCTTAAACTTAAGGATAAATAACTAAACTGCTACTGTTATAATTATTAAGATAACGTTTTTTTTTTAATTGAAAGGTTCCTATAAAACCTCTTAAGGAAACGAAAGTAGCTACAAAAGCTTGTAAAAAGCAACAATAATTTTAGTTATAATAGGATATTTAATCGTTTCCCAAATATTATCGAAACTATACAGGAATAACACCGCAGCAAGCTTCGATCCGAATCTCCAAACTTCTTTTTGTAAGGATTACCAAGGTGAACAAATCGCCAATGATGAACCAAGATTCATTAAGATTTGAACTATGACCTCTACCTGAGTACCAACATCCAAACATAATAGTGCTAACTTATATTTAGCTAACTGACAAATGCAAGAAAGCAAACCGTAGCGGAGATATTGCTCACAATAAGTATCAAAAACCCTTTAAGTTTAGCTTCTATTGCTAAAAGCACCAGTATATATTTGTTTTGCCCATTCATTGTATATATGTATCTACCCCTAATTTGTATTACCTTAGTTTACTCATAGCTTATTACTAGTATTTTAACCTATGTACCTAATTAATCTAACTTGTAATCATGTACGCTAAATGCCTGAACTCCACGACACAGGTTCAACCTTCTGTGGAGTTCAGTGCACCCCGTGTCTTAAATACCTAGTTCTTAATTATAGCCTAAATTTAATTTATACATCATTTAAGACTCGGAGTATATATGATAAGTGGTATTGTGTACGAAATAAATAAACTAAACTAAACTAAATATGTTTGTGAAAGCATCGAGGTTTCAAAGAGATAAGTTTCGGACAAGGCGAGATTATCGAGTGAATAAATCAGGGCCAAGGTGGCCTACAAGATTTATGGCGTGAACACTCTGATACCGCATTGTACTGTGTAAACAGTACTGTAGCTTTTTACAAATTGCTACAAATATATTTTTTTGTATGCGTTTATCATTGTGTATCCTTTTAATGTAAGCTTCTATCATTACTTATGCTTCTGAATTTTCTTCTTCTGTTTTTTGTATGCGCTAAATGGCCAAGCTCTATTATCTAGAGTTTTTAAGCCATTTAGAGGTCTATGACTAGGTTTGACGATTGCATGAACTGAGACCATCAGCCAAGACCTACAACTAAACGAGAGTTGCGACCCGAGGTAGCACTTGGAATTAAATGCCACTTTCTGAATGATTGCTATCATTAGGTAACATGTTAAGAACTATAGTCCTGACTCTAGGACTATAGTTCTTAATATGTTTACGAATCTAAAACTTATAAATTGCAATTTGGTATTTTATAAATGAAACCATGAAATTGTTTTACCCATGAAGAGAACCTGGTAAAAACTCTCATGATCACGTCGTATCTAGTGATTAAGATGATATTATGTTTTTCGTGCTTGTTGTTTCCATAACATAAAATATTCTTAAAACTACCATTACACTCACAAAAATGCAACTCACGAAATGTTGAAATAAATACGTTAAAGTACTTATTAAAACGGTAGATTGAAATAATATTAAACCGTACTTATTTATTACTTACTCCTCAGTAGACCCTTCACTCAATGGAAACTTGCGTGTCTGGAATCTCGTATCTGGACCAAAACAATTCCCCGCTTTTAACAAATATAGGTATTTCGTCAAAGTAGATTTATTTGAGACCGTTTCAGAAATACGCTCGATCCAGTTTTTTTTTTGTTGAAACCGAAATTAAACGATTTCTAAAATAAGCTAAAATGTTAAAATATTACGCAATAAATTAGTATCGTATCCAAACGGTCAAGCTGTCGAAACAGTATGGATATTATTTGAACGACTTTTTGTACACAGCTTAACTTAATTAAATGATATTTTGATACTAACTTCGTAGATATTGCTGTACAATTATAAGAAAAAAAAACAAAAATAATGAGAAGAAAAGAAACCACAAAACATTAAGTTAAATTATTGTATTTATTTTTTCTTATACTTCTTAAAGGTTTTATTAAAACCGTGACAAAAACTCTAGAACCACGCGTTTTAATGAAGGTTCTAAAACACGCAATCTTTTACGAAGAAACCTTCTCTTTTCTTAGTCATTGTTCTTGGAAATCTAAGAATATTCTTGCTTATCATTATTACGTTGAGAGGCTGCCGCTCGATTCTCATTATTTTTTGGTAAATGTCAAATATAATTCTACTTATTTTTATTTTAATACAAACTGCCTCGTAACATTACCCGCGTTAGTCAAGTCTTAAAGTCGCGTTAAAACAAAAACAAAAATCCAATTATATATGTTGTTATATATAATTTAGATAATTAAACTTTATTTATTAATAACATACTTGCAAACTAGGCATTTAATAAAATAGTTTCACGCTGGTACGTATCAATAAAACTAGTTTAACGAACAGTTCAACACTGAACACATATTTTAGAACAATGTTCGTACTTAAAGCGAACAACTTTGATCATTAATATAATATTCTGTAAAAATATAATACATTAAATCAAACTGCAAAATATTAAATAATATTAGGACTCATTTCACACACGGCTGTTAGCCGCATACTAAATCATTTCTAGTTTGTATTATGGCTTACATACTCGTACATAAAAGTTTCATATCGATACATATTCAACACTCAGACCTACAGCCAACTAATTTACTAAATCACAAAGTTTTTGGCCGTGCCAGGAATCGAAACCGGGACCCCCGGATTGGCAGTAGGCATTACGCCAACGAGGTCGTCAAATCAATTTTGACTCATTGTCATTTACTACAAATCAATCAGTAAATGACACTTCATCAAACGTTTTCTCCATCTCTTTTCTTTATACAAACACTAGCTGACCCGGCAAACGTTGTTTTGCCTCACCTAGGGGTATGAAAAATAGATAGTAGCCGATTCTCAGACCTACTGAATACGCATATTAAATTTGGTAAAAATCGGTCAAGCCGTTTCGGAAGTAAACTTATGGTAACTAACACTGTGATATGGAAATTTTATATTTAAGAATAAACATTTTGGTGGTTAGGCATTTTCTAGATGCTCGCCTAGTTAACAACTACAATGAAGTAGAAAAAATTGTCGCCATGAGTGTTATGGCAGCCTCCTTGAAAGCCAGTATTTCCAGATTAGGCTCGCTCTCCACCTTAGGGTAGAGTGTCGCTAACCTGTGAAGCTATGCACCCTGCTGGTCAAATGACAAGTAATAAAGTGTAAAAAAGAATACAGAAACTAACGATAACTGAGACGTTATGTTGGCTCAGTCAGTTATAATTATAGAACTGACCATGTCTATTCAAGCTCACTAACTTACACTCTCTTTTGAAAACTCGAGGGTTTCCGAAACATGAAGCGAACAAGTTTCCTGCAAAACTCTCTGATGAAAGTTGGTGGTGTGGTTCAACCTCGTCTGGAAGGTGTTAATTTGTTACATGAATAACACAAACTTGTTATTTCCCAAGTGTTTTCTTTTTAATCACAAACTTTGTGGATGCTTTTGTCAAAATACTCCATGTGTATTTAAAACTTTAGCTCTCTACATTTAAACCGAGAAACATAAAACAAAATTGTTCTTTAGACACCTAACGGCTCCTTTTCCCGGCATATTTAACAAAATGTTCAAGTGAACGATCTAATCGAATCGTGTCATGAGGAAAATTCTTGGCCGACAAAAATGTCTAACCAAAATGTTCCCACAGCATGTTAAACATTTTCCTTTTCCACAACAATTGTAGGAGCTTCGGGGAAAAGAACCGAGGACACATTTTTTTTTATTTGTTTTAAATAAGACGCAAAAGTGCTATGCTGCGGGCAAGTTTGTCGTGATATTGTAATTCATTTTATTTAAGGCGGCATGTATGGGTAAAAAACCTTTAAAATCCAAAGTAAAGAGTTAGATTTTTTCAGCTCTGTTATCTTTGTTTAGCGCTAAATATCGCTAGAGTTCTAAACAAAATTACTTAAAATTAGTAAATAGGAATAAAAAGAATATCAATTGTTACCATTTGTCATAAGTTTTATTGTAGTATATTATCTTCAGGCATTACATATTGACGACCTTGTTGGCGTAATGCTTACCATGCCGGACTGCCAATCAGAAGGTTCCGGGTTCGATTCCCGGCACGGCCAACATCTTTGTGCTGAACTAAATTTGTTGGCTGTCGGTCTGGGTGTTAAATATGTATGTATGTATATGTAGTATAACAGTTTTTTGTTAGTTGTTAGCAATCATAATACGAACTAGAAATGGTTCAGTGTGGGGTTAACCAGCCGTGTGTAAAAAAAAATGTGTTTGTATTGTCAATATTTTTCCTTGTTGGTCTTATAATTTCATGAAATACCTATTACCGCAGTTTAGCCACGTTGTGCATATTGTATGCTGCGGCTACTACATAGTCCCTTATGCAATGTAGTACGAACACAAAATACAACAAAATTTTACTGCAAACAGATCCGACTGCAAAAATTTGATATGCTATCCACGCGGTGGTCGCATACAAAATAGCAATCATGTTTTTATACGGGATTGATTCATCCAAGTACAACAACCGAATTTGCAAATACGACTGGCCTATTATTTATCTTACGAACATTTCTAATTCTATTTTAAAATATCTATTTTATTCTATTTTAAAATAATGAGCAAGAAAGTCCTCTGGTCAAATAGCCTTAAAAACTGAAACAGCATCTTTTTGGACACTGCATTAGTATCACCCTACAAGGGACATCTCTCACTTTGCAAAATAAATTAGATTTTTTTATGTAATATAAATAAGTATTTAAAATTCACAATTTAATTCACAATAATCTATTTGCGAATTGTTGGCCCTACCCATTCCCTTTCTTCTCTTGTTTAAATTAGAGAATTATGTTAACAATTAAGTACTAATATTAGACTCATGTCTCATAAGGGTCGACTTAAACTGGGTATGTATTTAATTTAGGACCGAAATAATATTACGCCTAAATTGGAATAGGGCCACAGATAGGTATCGGGAGAGCAAATGGTTATTGTCGGACAATAACGTAAACTATTTAGTATTATGACACAACTAGGTTTCGGAATGGGTACAGATGGTCCTTGGTACAACAGATAATTATTAATAGTTCTATCTAACGCAATCCTTACAAAATACAGATTACAATTTCGCGTTGTAGGAATATGTTTATTTTGGTGATAGTAAATGGTGTAATATTTTATATTATACTGGATATAGGCATTTGACCTGCAGGACGCGTTTGGAGGAACACACCATTAAGTGCTTGGTGACAGGTTTTCAACGTAAAGATTGAAGATAGACAAGCTTTAGAAGATGCTATACCACCTTTCTATGGTTTCTTCGATGTTTTTCTTCACTAAAACTCATAGGCAAGGATCGAAATCACGTCCTGTGGTATATAAGACAGCCGCAGGCCTAGCGAAGCCGTTATCGCGTATGGTATAGATTTTAGCAAATCAAATACAAAGACAATAAGTTGACTCACATATAATAACAAGGTATGATAGCAACGAGTACTACGGTTACGTTAACGAATTTCGATTATTGTAATCAATATTTGTGAAGCCTGCTTATGGGCAATTTGGGCGCTTATAGTTCGGCTAAAGTGATATGTGATCACCGAAGTTAAGCAACGGTCTTGGGTGATCATTCAAGAGATTGTTATTTAAAAAAATATTCTCACCTGGGCACTACAGTGGTTGAGATAACTTCTTAGTCTATGTACAAGCTGTCCAAAACAACGAGGCTTTTTTTTAAGATTGGCTACTTAGCTTACTTACAAAGATAAGAAGAGATAGAAAAATAAAACTTCGACTTTTGAATAATTTTTAACCACAGTATAACAATTTTAAATCCCAATAGTCCTAAATTAAGTGAAGGTCTCCCAATTAATTATTCTGGAATAAAGTTTGTCACAAACCTTCTACTCCAAAGGGTGCAATTTTTTATTGAGATTTCACCAACTTTTTTCATTAAATCCCCCAAAGTATTTGAAAAGTTTTACTGCTTTTTAATGCTAAGAAAAAATCTTTCGCTGTTTTGCACTTCGTTTTATGTCGATAGCAATTTCGAAAAACCGACAACTTTGGCACTTGGTTAATCGTATTTGCATAATGATTATTTTTTGTCGCCCAGTCTAAAACAAAATATAAATACGCAAAGTAAGCAATAACATGACGATATTTTGCTGTTATTTCAGAAAAAAAATATATATTAAACTGTACGGCTAAGCACTTGACCAGCATGGCGTATGACCACACGAGTAAACGACACTCTGGCTTAAGGTAGAGTATACCTGCTCTGGAATAACTGGTTTTCAAGAAGACTGCTAGAACATACCGCTAGGCGTTTGGGCGAGAGATTTTAATTTTTTCAACTTGATGCTGGCCAGGCGCTCGCCAGGCTAGCACCATGCAACTTTTGTAAAGATGTCTGTCTTCAAGGTGAAAGTGAATCGGTTTCTTCTAGGCAAGTACGGTCGACCCTAGGTCGCAAAATCACTTAACATCAGGTGATTTGTGATCAAGCGCATACTTTTCAATCATAAAAAAAAAAAATTTGGCATAAAACTTATGGTCAACTTTACATTGCCGACTACTCAACTTAACTAAAAAAAACTAAACTAAAATCAAGATGAAGACAAAGTGCAGATCTACTAACTCAAACTCGTTTTGGGAAACATAAGCTATGCACATACATGGTGTTGCGTGTTCCCAACCCATTAAGATAAGCTCCCAAAACGAGACGCGCTACTCAGGATTAATGACAGGAAACAAAATGGTGTCTACAATGGTGTTACATTTGAATGGCGCGCTAAAACGACCAGCCTTTACAAAAAATGTGATAAAGCGGTTACAAATGCACACAAATCATAAGAGCGCTTACACTGATTTTTTATTGCGCGTAATTGCCAAAACATCCGAGTTTTTTTATGGTGATAGCATATTTGCTCATCTGAATATCTATATCGTGCTTCATTTGCTTTACTGGGCGATTGTCATAACGTGCGTTTGGGGTGAAATTGTTTCTGTGCGTATTATAGGTATATGTTGCTGACATACGAGTACGAGCACGTATTTTGCCTAAATGTTGGCGAATAGAAATGAAACAATTGTTTCACTCCTGAATAACCATATCCAAACACGCGCTGAATTTGATTGCATTGTCCTGATTTAGTGTCCGTTGAATATTAACGTTACTCATCAGTAAAAAATAAAAATGCATTTGAAAGTAGTTGTTTGAAATAACACATATACGTTTAAAAACACATTTTTTATAAACCTATAGGTAGGTTGGTTAAATAAAGTTTATCAAATTTGATTGAAATATAATAGAGCTATTAAAACAACAATATAACAACAAATTTGATAATTATTAAGCTAGAAACTATTTAACTAAATAGTTTTAATTATTATCAATAATTAATTAATATTTAATCTACCATTTGTAAGGTTTTGTATGTGTGTGTGTTTTTATTTATATATATAGTTTTAAATTAGTTTTTAAACTTAAACTTAAAAGAGATATTTTTTTAGATCTAAAAGCAGCAGGCGATGTAACTTTAATTGAAGCTAGAAACTAAAACAACAATAATTGAGCAGTAAAGAACGAGTTCGCAAACACATTTGTTGAATAATTGCATTTGAAAAAGCTTAAAATGAAAGCTCCAACAATAAAACTTGCGAGCGGAAGCTCACGGATGTCTCACCGGAAGTAAAGGACACACGCTCAGAGATAATTCTGTTGTGCACAAAAGCTGTACCGTTTTCTTTCCAATTAAAATGCAAATTCAAAGGAATAATTCAGAAAAGGGAACTTTTATACCCTCATTAACTGCGAGCCTCTTTATAGGCCTGCTGCGATATAAACGCTGAATATGCCTAATTGGCTTTATATTAATACCATTGAAATTTTATTGTTACCTAAGATGAAGACGAGCTTTAAAAAAAAAGAAAGAAAATAAATTTCTTAACATTTTGCGTACAGTCAAGACATTTCTTCTTTATTTTTTTATATATTCAGGTGATAGAGTACTAATTTAAATTTTTTTTTGAGAAAATATTTGGTATTATTTAATTATGGAAAAATCTAAGCAGCTAGTAATGTAATGCGTTTATAAAACTGTTTTTCCCTGAAATTATCTCATAACTTCATTGTACCTGATCTGTAAGATCAATACACAATAAACTCTATTGTAAAATACAATTACAAAGTAGGCTAAACACCTCTTAAAATATCCTCGCTTTAATCATATTAGCACTAAAATTTTCTCATCAAAGCCTTTGAATAAAACAATTAAGCGTAATAATAACGGAATAATAAACCTGAGAGAAGAGGCTGCGAACAGCGTATCTTTATTACTGAACCAATTTTGACAAGAGAACTGTGACACTGTAAACCTTAGATTGATTTAATTTCACCCAAATATCTTTAGAGCAAACGCAATTATAAATTGAATTTGTTGTTCTCTGATGAATATTCGGGTGCTTAATTTGCTTTCAAATGATTGAAATTAGGGTAACAAGACATTATGGTTGTTCTCCAATAAGACATGCGTGTTGAGTTGTTAATCGCATAACTATGAACAGTGATCAAAGATTCTGTAGGTACCTACTTACAGAATCTTTGATCACTGTTATCCACGTGTGTTCAAAAATATGATCAAAAACATTTTTTACTCGCTTCGGAAAGGAGGTCAGTGTGTGTGTTTGTGTGTGTGTGTGTGTGTGTGTGTTTGCGCTATCTAATATTTCCATTTATCTCAACAAACTACTGGTCTGATTTTAATGCAATTTCAGGAATGGGTTAAAATTAATTTAGTGCATGTTTTTAAATAAGTTTTGTGCTGACAACTTATAGGCTGCAAATGCAGCTAAATTTTTTATCGAATAATACCATTTATCTCCAAAACTACTAGTCTGATTTTAATGTGGTTTTATGATTGGTGATGAGTTTGGATTTGATAAAAAAGGTTTTATGGTGACAATTCATTCGGGGATGCCGAAGTAAACATAAAAATAATATAGAAATAAAATCGAATGACCTCGACCATTTTAATTTAGTGCTCATCAATATATTTCTTTAGAGTTAATATCTAAACTCAATTTAAGGAACTGTAATTAAAGCAAGTCTTAAATCAAAGTAATGAATACAATTATAAATGTCAATAATTTCATTCGATAAGAAAACAGCAAGAGCTTGTACTAAAAACCATTAAGGTTACATAAAAGTAGCATTCTAAAGTTCAATTTAATTTCAAATCTAAATTTAGCAATCCACGCAAGCTGTCGTAAACAAAACTTTTTTGTTTATCGAATAGCACATTAAAATTTTGATTGCGCGAACCTCAGCACCGAGAGCGCGGTATAACAACTTTGTTTTACTGTTCACACTGGCATATAAAATGCAGGCTGGGAACAATAACGATCACTGTGGAGCCACAACATAATAAATGTTAGGTCAGGAGTAGAACTCAGTTTCGTGTTCCGTGATATTGGAGAAATTTACTATTCCGTGTATAACGTATGATGAAAGGAGCCACGTATTTGTTTCACTGTGCAGTTTCTGACCGGCGCGACGGCGTGAAGGCAGCGTGATGTTTTGTGCCTTCTAACGGTTTTAATTACTTACGAAAGCGCTATTTCATGAACAACGCGTTTAAATTTTGGTTAGAATATTAGAGTTTAAAGAGAAAATGAAGGGTTAACACAGTATTCATTGTGATGGCTTTTATTGATAGTTATTTATGAAGGGTAGGTAGCAGTTTAAATGTTGTTTTTCATCTTGATAAAAAAATAATAAAATCAATTTCAAAGAATCAGTTATTGAGTTAACAAATACAAAAACCTACGATAACGTTACAATTTTTTGTTGGGATTAAAATAGCGATAACAATGTAACAAGTAATTAGAAAAAAAACTACAGTCGCATAACAATATGCTGATTAGGTAAGCAGACATAAACTCTTCTTTATTTTCTCTTTTTTTCTTACATTTTACATAAGGCTGGTTAGCGCCATTGTAAACCATTTCTAGTTTGTATTATGTCTGCTAACACAACTGAAAGGCACAATCACACTCTCACGACTCACTGCTAAAAAAGATTTGGACACTTCCTATTCATATGGAAAAGACTAGTGAAAAATATAACAGCCTCTCCGTCCATTCACCAGCTCGGAATCCGTCCATTTTATCTGGCTCTTGAGGTTTCACTGACAAATGATATATCCGGAACGAGGGCCGTGGAGCTTCCTTGGGTTTCTACCACATTGATCTGACATACTCGGTCGCACAAACATTTATCAAAGAGCACTTGTTAAGTAAGTTTCTTGTTGTTACTTCTAGTAAACGATTCAACTTTATCCCTTTGATGTTTAATACATCTTTAAAAATACCACACGATATCTTATTTTTTTTACTCAAATGCCAAACAGAAAAAGCTTTTTAGATCAACTATATGTTTTTTTAGTTATATATTTAGATCCATCTTTTTATCGCAAGAAAAAGACTTTTTCTTGTTTTTTTTAACAGTCTCTGATTCGAGCTACATGCACTAGTCAGGTGATAGTAAGTCTTTTTATATTTATGTCCTATTTTTTCAACAAGTCAATTTAAAAGCTTACCTAACCTTAAAAAAACGAAAATAATGTTTACAAGAAAAGAAAATATTGCTATCTTTTATGTGATCGTGAAATAGTTTCGTAAATATCTTATAGGGATAACACAATCCTTCTGTAAGCTCAAACAAACATTATATAGAACGATCGATTGAGGGTTTGCTAACAAATAGTGCTACCTTCCCGTAATAACATCAGAACTTCGATAAGTAACGTCAAAGAAAAAGTATCAGTTTCCGAAAAAGAAAAAGGATGGAAACGCTCCAAGTTTTCCGTAAAATCAGGTTTCCCGGTAGAAATTACATAGTCCGCCATACTTGGGAATCATGTAAATAAATCTGCGTGATAGTAACTGACTCCGAAAGTCTTTGGTGATACTTGAATGTAGTTTTAAGAATTTGTCTTCGGTAACCATTTCAATAACAGAGCCTTTTCATTGACTAAAAGGTGTATTTCATTACGTCTGTATTTGAATAAACTGACTAAATCATAGACATAAAATTATGATCTTTCCTTTTTTTTCGTATGAGCTAGGTGGCTAAGCTCTGGTGTCAAGAGTTTTCAAGCCGCCCGAAGGCCTCTGACTTGACTTAACGGCTGCTAGTACTAAGACTAACAGCCGGGACCTACAATTTAACGTGTCATCTGACCCACGGTAGCACCTAGATGAAAATTACACTTTTTTAAAGACGGGCTTGTACGGTCACCCATCCAAGGCCTATCCGCGTCGACCGTTGCTTAAATTCTATGTTAGTGATAGCATTACAGAAGACATTGATAAGTTAATATAATAAAGTTAAGATAAGTTATAGCTCGTGGCGAATTAGGAACACATATTGCATAATATGGGATGATTATAAGACTTAATATTTTGTAGGTACTGAATTGTATTTTCAATCCTCATACTTAATATTGAAGGTTTAGCTTTATGCCTTCCGTCGGCCTAAAAACATTTTACATAAACGCCCAAAAAAGAAATATACTTGCTCCTAAATTTTATATCTTCCTTTTCATAACGAGATGCAAGTAATAAAGTTAAGCTTTGGGTATAACAGAACGCCATAAACTTTATGTGTTGGTCAAAACCCAATTGCGTAGGATACGGCCATATGTATCAAGGCAATCTGCGTTTTGTACAGCCAATATTGAAAAAGGCTTTATTTTAATTGCCACGGCTTTGTGGCATTTGGTATATTGTAACGGGCTTAATAAAGGATACGCACACAATCAGGGAACAGTGGGTGAAAGTGCGCGTGTAAAATACTTTGGTTACATATAGGTTCTTGCGTATGACATTGTATCATATCGAAAGATAAATGTATATATTTGATTAAACTCTCAATAAAAAGGTATTCGCTTTCTAACGTTCACTTAATAGGTAAGTCTTCTGTATCAAGGCCACGTTTTTAGGGGCATGTTTGTTACTCGCTCATGCTCAAACAAATAATTCGGTGGATAAACGAAGGGGCTTCTTTTTTCCCGCAGTAACTTAGGTAGATCTACTAGCTACTCGTATCTCCGTTTAAAAAATGTCAAAATGACGAATGCCTAACAATTTAATACTTTTGAGAATTTTAATATTTTATAAGATTTTACAATCCAATCATAAATCGAATGTCAAACCATAACTAAGTCCAAAGAAAAGTATTTGATTAGATAGGCTCAACTTTTCAATCCGCGCAAACTTTGGCGACCGATGTATTAAACAAATGGCGATTACGTAAAAGTTTAATTGAAAATCCCAGAATCTGTGATGATAAAGGTTTTTATTATTCTCCAGGTAACGCGTAAACTTTGTAGCTCGTAATTGGAAAGGGCAGTAAAAATAAAAATTCGTTACGCGCGATACGAAGTGAAAAATTTCAACCGAAGAAATATGGGTTCGGCTGGCAACTGTTTTTCGTGTTCACATGTTCCTATCAGATCTCGGGCGGAAGTTTCTGCGAGAGTGGGAAATCTTAACGGAGACGTACGCCGGATGCAAGATCTAGATATAGCTAGTTCTTGGAACTGTGATTTCTTTTATAAGAAATTGAAATAGTCTGACGAATCTAATGGCTGCTACACATGTTACTAAAAGTCGTTACGGTCAATAGTACAATTTAAATTGTACAATTTCCGGAGAGCCCACTCATGGGCAAACTGGTAAGTTTTCTTTTTATACTCACATATTGGATTATGGTTGCAATTTGAAGCCCGATCATAATCATATTTCATAATGTGTGTAGCGGCCGTAACATAATGATGAATGCCTGAATCTCTGTTCTTCTCTTCAAATCAAGGTTCCTTCTAGGTGAACGTCCTACAACGTAGTCCACAGCGTTGCTTAATATCAGGTAAGCCGTGGTCAAACGCAAACCTAAGTATTTCAAATAAAAAAAAATATAAATAAAAAATAAAAGTTATTTTATGGCGTAATATTACTAAAATATAAACCCTAAACATTATTTTCGTGAATAATGTAGGGACTCCAAAATTAACATAACCAAACCCATTTCAAATGAAAATGGCGTTCACAACAATTTGGTAATCCTAAATGTTATCATTATACGGCCAACAGACCTTAGTTACACGTATGCGATGTTTGTTGGATTACAGCTTCTTTTATAATACGAAGCTACGAGTCATGACTACTAACTAATAAGTTAATACAACTTGAAACAATAAAGCATTAGTCATTGGAATTAATATGATTTCAAAGTGCCACGCGAGTCTCGGAAACTAATGGAACAAATGAAAGCCTTGTGAGAACCAAGAAGGTAAGTTTCAGTAGCTTAAGTTTAGTCGAACCGCTTAGTTATGCAGCGAACAGCAAGGAGTATAACAATAAACAGTAAGGGTAACTTGGGAGAAAATATATTATATACACGATAGATTTACAGACTTAGAAACCATAATTCTTCTTGAGACTTCGAATTTATTTAACTTTGAGTGAACTGGGCTTCAGTACCTTTTGTTTTTTAGTAAGTGTTATAAAATATGCGTTTAAATTGTATTACATCAATTATATTTATAATAACTAGTGGACATAATGTATCTTTTGACATTTAACCATTTGGTTTAATGAGATCAATAACTAAAAAAAAACAATAAATTAAAACTTTAATGATATGAAAATAATATTTTAAATTAACATTACATTTTATAAACTCGTATTAAAAAATTACTAGAACATATAGCATGTATTACAAGCTATCTATGTTCTAGCACAATTCAAAATGCCACCGAAACAATAAACCGGGAAAAATTGTAATGCAAAACAAATTAAAACTGAAATTTTGCAATAGCCTTTTTTACTAATTTACTTATTTATTTAGTAAAAACAAGGCTTGTTAATAATCCAATACTTGTCAATAATTGCTTGTCAATAATCATCATATAAGGAGAGTGCTCGGTTTAAATGAATCAGCAGGCAGATATGTTACCATCTCTTCAGGTATCGCTACAATTCGATATCGTCAAATGACGTAAAATGTATGGGAAGTGACGAAGGGAAGCTATAGAAAGGTCTTGACGACACCATCCATCACGTCATTTTACGACATTCATTGAAGCGATACCTAAAGAGGTGTGCAACTTGTATAGGCCCTCAGATCCATACTGCAAACAGCGCCGGCTTTGGTGTCTGAGGTGAAGTTGTGTTGAGAGTTACGAACTATAGCACGTGTGACGCTGCTCCAGAACAATGCCGCCTATTCTAATTCGTTTATACACGCGCAGTGGTTACGCCTGAATAAGTTTATGTCGCGACTCGCTCTTCCTCAAACACTAATTTAATTATGAACCTTAACTTATTCAGCTTCTGGATGTTTGTCGCTTAATCACGCCGCGTTTGTTTTAGTTTACGCCCGTTTAACTGCTAACTGCTAGCTTGTTACCGTGTTACGAGAAGAGCGCTTATAATATAACAATACTCGGTACTTATAATACTAGATACATAATAGATTGATGCATAATACGCGAATTTGATAGGAAGTTTCAGTTAAATTGTTAACGGGTCGTTATTTAAATTAATGACTTTAAAACGGCGTTTGTTTCAATTCGCTTACAACAAATTTTATACTTATAATGTATGAGAGTGATGAATACTGTCGATGGGACTGTTCGATAGCTATTGCCACTGCTATTTCATTATATTTTACTATAGCGAATTCAAGCGATATTTGAAGAGAATGCCACTTGTCTAAGAACACTGAAAGAAAGAAACAAAATTTTATTGGTTAACTTATGAAAACTACTAATGGTATGTTTTATTTATTTATCTGTTTTGGTTTTATCTTTTCAGTCAATTCAGGTAGGCAATTATGTAGAATTATAAATTTAAATTACAATGATACAATGAATAAAGAAGCAAAGAAAATAGAAACAGAGGTAAAATATCTAAGTACGTTTTGCCATCAAGTCAATATTACTTTGCGGCGTCTAACCGCGATGGAAGTAAACTTTTCTATTTCATAAAATGCGAAGATATTTCTCAAGTTCGTCTTAATTTTACGGAACACGTTTTCTCAATTTGTTTAAGGATAAAATATAGCGAAGCCGTGAAGACATTGTTAAAATTTCATTAGCTACCTGCCGGAGAGTTATTAGCCGAATTTGATTAAAACGTTATTGAAAAGTAAACTTGAGTTAAATAGCCATTAAATTATTTGAAGATTTATCAACTTACGTTCCGGGTGAGAAAACAATGTCAAAGCTATATGAGAGGCGCAAAGGTAACTTGTGAATGTTTAACTAAATTCTGAATTATTTTTATTGCTTATTTCGAATTTATTACTCTCAATAGAACTCCAGACTGGACACGATTGGCACAGGACCGAGATGAATGGCATATCAAAAGAGAGGCCTATTCCCAGCAGAGGGAGAGAACCGGCTGTGGATGATTATGATGATGAATAGAACTCCAGTTGATTTACTCGTATTCTTTTATGAAATAAAGTTATCTCTGTTCTGACACTAACAAAGTTACCGGTTAAGTGATCAAAGTGGCCAACTACAATTACTAACGGCAGGTTTTTAACTGTTCTCCTTTCATTTGACTTTTTCATAATACGGTAGTAACCTAATAAGAAGGTTAAACGGTAATTAGAAAAATTCCAGTGCAGTGCCCGGTTTATTAGAAAGTCCTAGACAAACCGCATTCATTTCAGGTATTAATTCAATTAGCTATCGTTAAATGTCGTGAAATGTATGAAAGTGACGTAACCTATTGAAAAGCCTTGTTGACAGCCTACGTCACGATTATATATTTATCGTCATTTAACGATAGTGAACTAAAGCAATACTTGAAGCGAATGTCATATATCTAGTGGCGCTTTTTGGAAGATATCAGTAAAATCAGCCTTAAATCCTTTTACAAGGTTACTGGTAACTTCTTTGGGTAATATTAGAACATTTATTTGGTTTAACAAAGAACGCTCTACAGCTTTTAGAAATTCACAAAAATATTTTTACTATAAAACATAAATAAAATAAAACATTACTTAACCTGAAAAACACCAAGGGGAAAGGCAAAAGTGGCTTAAGTTCAGTAGCAGTATAGCCACGTTCGATGGCAATGCTTAATTTCTGACCGACATAAAAGCCAGCATTTGCGTCACCTAAGACCTCCACCAGTCTCTTGGCGAATTTCCCATACAGCCGCAAGGCGACCGGACTCCACGGTCCCATCGTCTCTACCGCAAACGGATCAAACATGGTACACACGGTGTTTTTTTTTTAATTTTATTTCCACAATGTACTTACTGCATAAGATTCTTTATTTAGACATACCAAATCTTTAACCGGTGTAAAGAAATTGTTTAGACAAGAAAAAAGATCATGATGACATTGTCGTAAGTTCGTACGAAGCGTAAATATTTTCGTTTCTTATTTTCCCACAATGTATCAAATTCCCGACGGCTTCTATTACGTCTCCTAAATCCTGCGGCTCAACATAATCATGGCTGTCACCAGGTTTTTCAGAATCTCCATAAACACAACGCGTGCTGTGTAATATAGGGCCACCTATAGCGCTGAGAATTATTTCAAGTCCCACAAGACAAACAAAATTTAACCTTATATATCAACCCATAGAGTATATATTCAGTTGCCTGCTACATTTTCGTCGAGCTGTATAACAGAGACGAAGTATTCCTGTGACACACGCAAATTGTAGTGGAAAGTGCTATAATCGTAAATAGCAAGTAAATTGGCTTTATTAAACGAAGCCTGTAGATTGCAATAATATGAAACAGTGTTCGCGTAATAAAGCTAAAGTGAAACTATTTGTCACTTCATATTCTCATACGGTTTGATGTAGGTAGGCAAATTGGATGCGTACGAAAGACCTATTTTTAAACCTCGATGTAAAAATGACGAGGTTTTATAAATTTGACGTGTCTGTGTATGTCTGTGGTATCTTAACTCACAAACAGTTTGGGTTTAGTTTTTATTGATCGTACGTTGTGCTAATCGTCATTGTTAGATAGATAAACTCTTTATTGGGCAGATTATAGGTACAAGTCAAAATAAAAAGTAACATCATCATTCCTCATCATTTTCAGCCCTCTATCGCCCACTGCTGAGCATAGGCCTCCCTTCGTGTACGCCATTCGTCTCGGTCTTGTGCCACCCATACAAATACAAAAGTAACAACACAAAATTATTTACGTACTACTATGTGCCACAAACGGCGGCCTTATCGCTAACAGCGATCTCTTCCAGGCAACCTTTGTATGTTCTTTGGATTGTTTTTAGCTATGGTTGATGAAAATAGATTTTACAAGGCGGCCGCAACGAAATAGCGGAGCATTTTTTTTACAACTGCATAAATATCTATATCATATGAAAGGGCTTGATTAGTAGAATACATACAGGGATACATTTTAATTTCAAGATGGCCGCCACTGCAAAATATTGAGTAGGGCGTTTTCTAATTTTTTTATTTAAACTTGTATGTAAAATGGCTGTCGCGTTCGTAGCCAAATGATACGGATTTATGAATCTCTTTCAGATATGATCTCTACGCACAAATGTGCATTTGTATTCTCGACGTTGACTGGAAAAAGAACAAGAGCGATAATATGTAAATCAAATCAGAACCTTAGAACGAATAGAAGTCAAAGCTAAACTACAACTCTTCAAAAATGTTAAAGAAAAGTCGTTTTCTTTTTGCTATTATTTGACACTGATATTATACAAATAAGAAAGGGATTGAACACATAATTTTTTTTCAGACAATATATTATAAGTTATTTGAAGCAATGATAGCTCAGACGGGCCTGTGGCGGTCTCACGTTCCGCATGTTTCGGGTTCAATCCCGCTAATGTGCATTAACTTTCGGTGAAGGAAAACATTGTAAAGGAACCGTGGTATGGTGGTAGGCCAAATTCTATAATGCCCGTCATGCTAGCAACCTTCAAGTTGAAAAATCTGTCACCAAGCGCTTAACAGTGTGTTCCAGCCACCTATTTGAGAGCCAGTTATTCCAAACAAGCAATGCTCCATCTAAGCACTAGGGACTAGAGTGTTACTAGCTTGTGTGACAACGCAACGTGATGGTCAAATGAGTATTTAAAAAGAGTTTTTTTTTTAATTTATTATGTAAACCGTTTACAAAAGAAATATGTTTCATGAGGTAGTTTTGTACCATGTATTACCAGCACAACAATATGAGATGATGAGCGTCTGATTTAAAATAACATCGCGGGACGCAGTCATGTTAACAAGGTTTTACTTGACAAGCAGATATTATATATTCGAGACACTTGGTTTTATACAGCGTTACGTAAAATTTAGTGAAAAACCTTTATACGGTGGCTTTAAGAAAGGTAAATATTATGCTAAGACCTGTGTATGGTATAGTCTTTTATTGATACAAATATGGATTTTTCTTCCTTGAGGCGCTATTGTTCAGGGTTCAGCCGCGCCATACAAATTTAGACGAAAGGATTTCATATAAAATGAAAAGTGTAGTATTTAAGCTCTAAAAAATCTAAATAATTTTATTGCCTACTGAAAAAAACTTTCTTTTTTACTTTAATTAGCACAATGTTTGTCAATTTTAAAACGATATTTTTTTCAATAAATAAAGATATCGAGATATCGAGCGGATTTAGAACTCTTGTGATTCTTAATATTGAATTAAAGATAATAAAATTTCCCGATAACTATAATCTAACGGTTTTTAAGGCAAGAGTGAACCGGTTTCTTCTGCGCAAGCGCGCTCCACCTTAGATCGCAATATCGCTTACCATCAGGTGAACTGCGATCAAGCGCAAGTCCATTAAGAGTAAAAAGGGTAAATGAAGTCAGTTCAAAACTGTAGCCCTATCATTTACGCTAGATTTTATATGATCCTATGGTGCCTTAAGATTTTTAAAGCTTTCTTCTGACTTGCCTAATTTTGAAGTTCCTGCGGCTGCCTTAAGACTTCATCATCTGACCCGAGATATCATATAGTTCTCACCTAGTTTTATAACAAAGTAGCATAATATATAAGAGTTTTTCTTCATCTTTCATCATTAGAATAATTTCGTGATACAAGGTTACTGGTATCTAACGCAAAGCAAAAGCGGCTTTATTATGTCTAGACAAAAAAAAAACTTTCAGAAATTTGTATAATTGTGTCACCGATGATAAAAGCACTAAATTTGATTACCATTGGGGACAATGGGAAGCAAGTCTAATTTAGTATGAAAAGTTTAGCCTGTAAGCACACACATATTGTAAGTTAGATATAATCTTGTAACAAATAGGTATAGACACTAAATTGTCTCGGTCTACTAATCTAGCTTGAAAAGTTTTTCCTGTACGCACACACACATTGTAAGATGTAAGCTTGTAACAAATAGGTATGGGCACAAATTGTCTGTTATTCCGTCACAAACCGTGTCTACAGTAAGTGAAGATTTCCCTAGAGGTCAAAACACTGATAAAAGTACGTTTACTAGAAAAAAACTTGTCTCTCTAGAGGTATAACTTTTTGTCAAATAGATTAGCACACAGACCTTTTTCGTCGTTTTGTGATGATACGTCTTATTCATACATAATGTACATCGTTATAAAAGTGGAATGAATTTTGGGAGTTTATCTCGACTTACAAAACGATTTGACATTTGTGTGCAAGTAAATATTTGAACCAGCTTCTTCTTGTGTTCTTCTTCTTTGTATTATTAACGACGACGTTGGCGTAATGGTTACCATGCCGGACTGCCAAACAGAGGGTCCCGGGTTCGATTCGCGGAACAGTCAACATCTCTGTTGGTCTGGGTGTTAAAAATGTATGTAAATAAATTAATAAAAAAAATATATATATATATAGTGTTTATGTATGTATATGTAGTATATCAGGTGTGTTAGCTACCATAATACTAGCTAGATATGGTTTAGTATGGGGCTAACTAGCAGAGTACGAAAAAAAAACTATAAAGTTGTCTTACAAACAAAAATTTGACCATAAAATTATTGATCATCAAGTTTTATCATTATTAGTGTAGTAGAAAGGTTTTGTATTATTTACTAACACAGATATCATTATAAATGATATTCATCAATTTTTAATATATAACTTTCTAAAGTTGCAGTAATAAAAGTATGGCAAGAACTTAGCAGACTGCGTTCAAAATAATATGTTTACTCGCGATTCACCTAGAACAAATACGGTCGTAATACAAAATCTCCATCAATATTTGCAAAGAGATCCGCTCGTCTCACCGATTTCTCCGACTGTTTGTCTTACAGTCCCACGACGCTATAGAAACTTTATTTCTTCGCGTTTCTGCTATTTGCACTTATTGCTTATACTTTCAATTAGAGTTGTCCACGGTTCGATTCTTAATGTTTATATGTACTAGTCTTTATTAGCTATCGCAGTCCTTCGTCTAATTAGGAGAAATCAAAATGGATACTGCGCAATTCTGATTAGCTTCATTCCAAATACGCAGCTACAATTACTTTTATTAACTTAAGAAAGAATTCAGAACTTACTACTTATTATGGAGCCGAAAGTTTGTATGTAAGTGTTAGTATGTATGTACGTTTGTTACTTCTTCAAAATGTAACGGTATTGACTTAAATATTGATGAAATTTAGTTTGTAGGTAACTTTGATCCTGGATTAACACTAAGGCTACTTTTAATCCCAGATTGAGTAGCTTTGCAAAATGCAGCTAATATAAACGTTAACCTAAAACAAAGCAAAGATAAGCAAAATACGTAGCATTTTCTTAAAGACACGAGTAACAAAAAACCAGAAAGTGGCACAAAAGACACGAATTACAAGAGATTGCTTATCCATTTACCTCCGGAATGTATGAAGGAGCACAAACTAGGCAGGTTACGGGCACATGTGATTCGTCCCGGCATGACGAGCTGAAGGAGAACGAGCAATAACACGCAGTAACGGTACGCATGCCCAAACTTTATTACGTGACACAGTACTACGCGGCATCCAATATCCCCTAATACAGACCACATACACAGAGAAGATAGCTAAATACACAGATTTATCAATACAAATAAAAACGCAATGGCAAGTCAACAGTACTCGAACCGTCTCTATACCTAATAGTATCAACCACGGGAGTAATACCTAAAAGCCTGCTGAGACTGAAGAGCCTTGAAATGCTTGACCTACCCACATCAGTACACAAACAAATTCAAATGGCAGTTATTCTCAATACCTGTATAGTATAAACTATGTAGTTAGGGAATTTTTGACTTTATAGAAGCACTTGGCCCTGGCCCCCCGATCGCCGACAACGGAGAGTTCACGAAAGTGTATAACCTTAAATAATAATAATAATAATGGTGAACTAATCTAATGTAATATAAATACATTCAGATCTGTAGGAAATAATAAGACTAAAAACTAAATTAATATCTAAACGATAGGTAGTTAAAACATAAAAAGGTTGAACAAGTAGACCTTAGCACATTGGACATGTCGTATTTATACAGTTTGTTGACACTCAGACAAGACTATTCTGTATCCCGAGTGTCATCGTCTTCCTGAGAGGCATAGATAAGTATGACTACCTACTCACAAATAACAGATCTGTTGGTTTTGAATAAAAAACATTGTCCTCTTTTTTTCCGTCCACCCAACAAATCTGGATTGATAAGTGAGCAGTCAGAACAACAAAAACAATGTGGTAATAGTACAAGTCTAGCACAAAAATATACTTAGTCAGGTCATAAGTTCTGTCACACAATAAAAACTTTTGAATTTTGAATGATGGCCACAAAAAAAATATTGAATTCGAATTCCCAATTTTTCATGAAAATAAAAATATATACTTTTTAGAATTTTCCTCATTTTTAAATATGGAATGGACACTTAAAGAAGCCCGTGTCGGGGTTATTGCATTGCATCGTTGCGGTTACGCGCCAATTCAGATTTTCGACTTTCTGAAAAATTTGAATATAACCAAAAGATTCGTTTATCGTACCATAAAACGATACAATGAAGACTCTAGTATAGATGACAGATCAAGAAGTGGTCGACCTCGCTCTGTTAGGACTCCAGCAGTGATAAAAGCTGTGAAGGCGCGAATTCAAGGATATCCCATACGTAAGCAGAAACTGTTGGCCCTTCAGATGGGGCTAAGCAGGACCACGGTGAAAAGGGTGTTAAATGAAGACTTAGGGCTTAGGGCATATCGAAGAAAAACAGGATATCGTTTGAACGCTCGTTTAATGGACCTGAGACTGAAGAGATGCCGCGCTTTGTTGAAGCGGTACGCAGGAAAAAAGCGTCGCGAAATTAATTTTTCGGATGAAAAAATTTTCACCATTGAAGAGAGCTACAACAAACAAAATGATAAGGTGTACGCACACAGCAGTGAAGAAGCGAGCAACCGTATTCCGCGTGTCCAACGATGTCATTTTCCATTCTCGATCATGGTTTGGCTGGGAGTCTCTTATTGGGGCTTAACTCAGGTACATTTTTGTAAGAAAGGCGTAAAAAAGAATGCAGTTGTGTATCAAAATACAGTCCTCAAGAACCTTGTGGAACCTGTTTCTCATACCATGTTTAATAAAAGGCCCTGGGTATTCCAACAAGATTCTGCGCCAGCCCATAGAGCGAAAATCACAAAAGACTGGCTGGCGGCGCGTGAAATCGCCTTCATCCGACACGATGACTGGCCCTCCTCCAGACCAGATTTGAGTCCGTTAGATTACAAGATATGGCAAAACTTGGAGAAAATAGCCTGCTCAAAGCCTCCTCCAGATTTGGAGTCACTCAAGGCATCCTTGATTACGGCAGCCGCCGATATTGACATGGACCTCATTCGTGCCGCATTAGATGACTGGCCGCGCAGATTGAAGGCCTATATTCATAATCGCGGGTGTCATTTTGAATAAACTTTATTACCATAAAAATCTATGTTTTATTATGTTCATTTTGATATATAAATGATTACATAAATATTAAACATGTCCATATTATCTCATATTACACATGTGACAGAACTTATGACCTGACTAAGTACATACTCACAAGAAGAATTCAAAACGATACGTTAACAATGCGATAAGCGAACTAAATTAACTTTGCGTAGGCTTATTCTACGAGGATTGTTTGGGATCTAATTTGTCTAGAAATATCTTCTACGCTTATCTTAGCCAAAAATAAAAAGAATAAATACAACTGATATTATCAGGTACATTGTCAAAACAGGGCAAGTCAGGCAGTATCGGAGTGAAATACCACTACAATCTTTGAGTTTTACTAGTTAGACTTCGGAAACTTAATTAGTAACGCCAATGGAAATATACATACTACACAAAGCAGCTGTTTAAGTTAGAAATGTTTATTTTATTCAGAGCGTTATATAAAAGATACTCATTTAAGGTGGCAGGAGACCTTTATGATGAACATTTTCTAATTATTTTTGAAATGTTTAAGAAAAATAATTTTCTTCTAAATGTTAAAAGATTTAGTACACTTACATGTCAAAATTATTCATGTCAAAAACATTTAAAGTTAGGAAAACCCGCCCATGACCGTACCTGGTGCAAAGGTGCCCATAACACTGGCTGCGTTTCCACGCTGAATAGCAATGGCTATCCTCTGCACCTATCAACCATAATATGATATTCTATTACGATACTTAATATAAAAATAGCAATAATTTATTTAAAAATAATAAATATATGTCATCAAACTCTTTTCTAACCTTTTTTTTTATTCAGTAGTACAACTTTAGAAAAATTTACGATTCTATGACTGAATGGAATGGAACAAAACCTTGATAAAATCTCAGATCTCTTAAATGTTAAGATAATATTTAAGTCCAAGTATTCATTTGAAATATGTCGTCCTTTAACAGAAAAACACAAAAATCTTAAATCTTACTCACTTGAATAGAACTTTAATAATACACCAACATGAGCGAATTGAAAATGAATATGAAAATATGTGCTTAGCCGAATGAACTTTTATGTAAAAGTTTTCATACAGACATTAATAGATAAATCTTTGGGAGAAATGCTGAATGAAGTACATAAATGTATTTGAGGTGCAAGCCAAAGTATAAATACAAGCAATTATTAGATTATACCTACATCATATTTTAACTCGTTGAGTCCTGTTGCTTAGATATATTTGATATCAAGAAAATATTGTATTAAAAGTCTTTATTTACAAAAGAAATTTTACATCTTAAATAGCTAGCAATATTAAACGATGTGTTATTAAATTCTTCAAGAAATACGACTGTAATAATGATTGTAATAATTTAAAGATGAGCCAGATGAAAATCATTGTAGAAAATATGTTTTAGGACTCAATATCATTTTCATTTTTAACATTCATAGCATTTCTCTTGCAGATTTTGGAAAGTCACAAAAATAAATTGGTTCGTCAAATAGACTAAACATGGCAGCTAAATCTCTCTCGAAATTAATAAGATCTCGAATCGTACGCAATAAAAAATTGTATGATGAGAAAATTTATTGGAAACGCATAAAACTTAATGCCTACGCAAACAAGAGGGTTGTTGCAAAAGGAAATGTTTTTTTTTATCCCCTTTATGCTCGCTATTACAATATTTTGCCTGGATAATAATTTGACTTTGTTTGCCTCGGAATTAATTTATGAGACATAATTTAAGGATTGCCATGTTTTGGAAAGCTTTTATCATGTTCTATTCATATTTATAGGAACAACACAACACAAGAATAAGTTAGCCAAGATTTTTGCAACTTTATTTCTAACATTTATATTTCATTTACTTTATCTTATGCGCGCACATTCTTTACTATTACAACTTGAAAAGGCATAAAACATAAAATAGTACTGTTTGAAAGTATTCAAATTTCAGTCAGGAATAAATATTTATATTCTTTGGAAAGCATATCTGTCTTGTATAAAATCGTACTTTTACTATTTAAAATGAGTTATAACAGAAAAAAGATAATTACAGAATAAAGGTTTTTTTTAATGATAACATAGTCAGTCAGTCAGTCTTTCTATCTTATTTATAAAACTCAGCAAATAGCCTAGAGTAAAACGTTCTGTCTATTTATGAGAAGCATATTGCGTTATAAAAAATGACGACAGTTTCTCGGGAGCAAACTCGTTTGCTGCTTATCGCCCTGGAGTCTGATAAGAGCGGAGTCGAGACCATAAAGGGAAGCAACTCAACGAGAAATATTTAAGCTTATCTAATATTGACGAAGAAATATTTTACAATATTCAAGAGATGTCAGAAAACAGTTTGACGCTTGTTGTTTGAGAGTTTGTTGTTCAACCTGAAGGCTGAAAAGTGGTCTGCCTGGAAACTGCTTCGAGTGGAATTTGTCACAAATTTTGTAGCTAATTTTTTTATTATAAAATGTGATTTATTAAACATTTTCCGGGGTTTTTTTTTGGGGTATTAGTAAAGCTGTCCAATATTATGTATAAATAACAAATTTACATATGATCCTGTATAAGACATGATGTATTCAATGTTATTAAAATAATATCTTAGTTAATTGTGGTGTATAACTTATTGACTCAGGCGTTACTATGCGGAAATCCATTGTAGATAGAAGAAAATCTGAAACGTTTCAGATTTTTTCTATATACAATAGAGGTGTAGCAAAAGTTATCAAAAAGCAAACAGATTTCTGAACAAGGCGAAGAAATTGTTGCCCTTACTCAATTAATCAGGCCAGAAATATAACATAAATCAGTACACAGAACTAGAGTACAAAAACCATTAGTGGTCAAGCAAACTGCGGACTCACTGTCGATATTTATTTGCGGATCTCCGTTTCAGATGAACCGAAATTGCTTTATTGGTCACCACTAATTGCTGTGCTGAGTGCGAGTAACTTTATTTTTATTTACGAATGTCTCTTCGATGAACTTTGCGAGAACAAGATTTAGTTTTATTACGACCGTGTTGCAGAAACTAACATGACATGTTTGGTAGTTTTTCTTAATTAATTTTTTTTTACAATAAATAGGCTTGCGCTTGATCACATTTCGCCTGATGGTAAGCGACATTATGATTTAAGGTGTAGCACGCTTACCCAGAAAATAAACAATTCACTCTTGCTTTGAAAACCACCAGATTATAGTTTTCGGGGAACGGCGAGTTTTCGGGGAATTTATCTTTTTCGTTTAAAGTTAATTGCCAAATAGTAGTGTCGAGACTTTTCGAACCATCTAAGGCTTTTAACTGCTTATAATAAGTTGCATTATAACTTGTCATCCGACCCACGATAGCATCTAGACTAACTATTAGTTTATTGTTACCCATCCAAAAACGTTGAAATAAAAAAAAATTACGGCTACTGAAATTAAAAATAAACGCTACCCAATCGCTATAAGTAAACGGAAACGAAAAGCCCTAAAAATGTAAGTCAGCCTACCGTCTTCCGTCTACTAAAGCCGTATCAATTCCATCTTCAACACAATGGTAACCGAAATATAATACTCAGAAATAGGTCTTTCAAAAGAACCTTTCCAGTTTCATTGGTGGCTACTAATTGCTCAAGGGAGTAAAGCGGCGAGTTATGAGTCCCACGGTAACGATGCTGAGAATTAACACAATTAAACACCGACCGTCTTGAGCCGCTCGTATTTAGCTGCTATTACCTTTCTGTTACGCTTTTTAAGTCAAGAAAGAAATAGGAATAAAGAAATGAAAGAACGAAACTCAAGGTTAGAGCTAGTGGTTTTAATTGGTAGTACATAAATTGCATAGAAACGTTTAACTAATATTCTTGACAGTATCAAAATATGAAGACGTGATTTTGAAGATCAAAATTGAAGGTCAAAAACGGTAATAGAAGCACTTAGCAGGGTATTAGTATTCTCGTATTCGTTATATTTGGCGAACAATCACGATGTGTGGACGGTACTCGTATATTTGATAATGTATTTGTCTTATTCATTTATTTAAGTTTTTTTTCTTTTATTTATTAGGCACTCAAACAGATAACAAACATTCATGTTAACGTTACAAATACAAAGAAGTTTGCAATCCAATACAGATTACATAGCATAAAATTGTTTTAAATTGTTCTAATGTACTCGTAGGAGTATATAAAAATAATCATAAGCACTAAAATGATTATGTATAGCGCTAAGAAGTACCAGGATAAAAAGTGAGTTCTTAAAGTTATTTATGTTTTCAATTACTTGTTCAAATTTTGTGTTTTCACCCGTTTTTTAATATTGGCTTCTTAATAAATTGTTTCAAATTGAATACCTCACATGAACAACATCTGTTTGCGAAAGGAAAAAAAGCCGCAAAGTATAAAAGCAGCCCCTTTTTAAGGTTTTATTAACTGTAGGAGGCCCTTCGCAGTACCTTTTTCTAATTAAGTGTATGCTAATTTTAAAAACGTCTCAGGCTTTTGTTAAAAGGTTTTTTTCCTTCCTCCCTCATCTGATTTTGTTTATCTTATATTTTAGGAAATTACTTTTTGGAAACTTACAGGCTTACTTACGTTGGACTGTTACAATTTATTTTTTAAATCGTATATATAAAATTTCCATGTCACAATGTTAGTTACCGTACTCCTCCGAAACGGCTTGACCGATTTTTACCAATTTTTATATGCGTATTTAGTATGTCTGAGTATCGGCTACTATCTATTTACCATACCCTTTTTTTTAGTTAATGTAAATAATTTATAAGGCAAAACAACGTTTGGCGGGATAGCTAGTAATATACAATATTTTACTCATATTATAATGGTTATAATTGCGATTGTATCGCTAACGTATAGAAAAAACATAAAATAGCTGAGTAAAGTAGTCATTTTGACATACAAGGATACATCTCTGCTAAGGGATAACTGAATGAGTTGATGTTGAACAACACACATACACAAGGCAAAAACTATCTCGCCTTTTCTAGTAATAGTAGTCCAATGATGGCAATTACTGAACACAAAACTCCGACATCATCACATACTGATTCTTAAATTGTGGCTCTTCATCAATCCATCATTATTTAAACATCTGTTAATTGATCGCATCAATCAATTACCACAAAAATGCTAAATATTCGCAATCCTAGGCGATGGAAGATAATAAAAAGTACCAAACATTCGGGTAATATTTTATCTGTATTTTTAAAAATTCCTTTAAGTTTCAATACCTGAATAAAATCATTGGCAAACATAGTATATATCAATGATAAACAGAATAAAATACAAATTTAACTTTATGAATCCAAAGATAGCTAAAATGTCACCGAGTTTCAGAAGTACCTATTGAAACCCCATTAAATATAAGCCAAAACACAGTGAGAACTCAGTGAATCGTGCATTTTTATAGGATAGTATCTTTCTGGTCGACTTACGTTCGAGCAAGTCGCAGTAAGCCATTCAGCTGCTAGAAACAGAAGACGGCGGTCGGTAAGACCACTTTATGCTTTCTGGAAAGTGCACTACCACATAAAGTCACATTTTCACGCGACTACGTGCTACGTTTACGCGCTATGGTCTACAATAGTGCACTTATAGACTGCGGCTTTAGTTTTGGTCTTTTATTTTTAGTAGCTTGAAGGAGATTTCAGCAGCTCTTGCTTATCGAGGTTTAAGCGTTTAAGGTTTACGCTCGATCAAAACTTGCATTTTTCTTCACACTATCTAAAATATAAATTGTACATGAGAAATGCCAAAGAAAAAACGTAAAATCTTAATATATATTAATCTCGTGTCACAATGTTTGTCCTCAATGGACTCCTAAACCACTTAACCGATTATAATAAAATTCGCACACCATGTGCAGTTTGATCCAACTTGAGAGATAGGATAGTTTAAATTTCAAATTATAGTCGCAATTTTAATTTATTGCTAATTATTGTCTGTTATTATTTGACAGTCACAATTATCTGTTAACTCCAAATGATTCTAACAGATGTCGATACCTTTCGACTGGGTGGAGTAAGCAATCAATAGATGGCGCTGTACCCCTAAGTAAGGCAAAACAACGTTTGCCGGGTCAGCAGTTGTTTTATATTTTTTTGGTGCAGCCTTCGCAGTCGTCAATTTGCAGTTGAGACAATGGGCAGTTGGGGCGCTGAGGCAGGGGTCTAGTGAATGAATTAAATCATAGGCTTAAGGACAAGACTGGTGACCCCCGCTATCTGTGTGCAAAGGATAGCCGTAGATATCCAGCGCGGTAGCACAGCCAGCATAATGAACACACCTTACTCTACTAGCCAGGCTAGGAATTTTAGGGATGGGATGTCATAGTCCGATACAATTTGACAAGCCATTTTTATGATTACCTTTATTTAAATTGAAATATGGCGACTGTGAAAATTAATTTTTAAGTATAAGAAAATAAATATCACTGTATCGTCCCAACGTAAAGTCATATTTGAATTTCGCGGCTAAGAGCCATGATAGCCAACATCATGTATGTGGGGCGTGCTAATCCAATCGGAGCTCTTCGTTATGTGACACACGCCCGCCATCTAGCGACTTTTCATCGAAATATGTGGTGAAGCCACCGGGATGTGCAGCAGCAGCTCTGCACCAACACCACCTAAGTAACGTGCAAATCAATCTAAAATCGTACAAAATCTACTCCAAATCTATAATCAACCGTACAATGTGATAAACAGTTGAATTTAACTAAAACCCCGTGAAGAAACCAAACTACGTGTAAAATTGTGATACCAATAAACCTGCCGGCCGGCGGACCCAGGGCCAGGACGTGGAGCAGACCGAGGTAAGCCCCACATTATTCTCTTTAATGCGAAATTTCAATTTATTTTGACAATTTCTCCCAATGTATTGTCCCGCGACGATACATTTTATGGTGCCGAAACCCGGGAATTTACGAACTAAATTCATCCCAATCGCCTAATGTGTGTGGTATTTCTGGTCAAATATTACCCAATCGTAATGTAAATAACCTAATTACAACTTCAAATCACGTAAATCATTGTATTTTGTCGCAAAAGCGTAATCCGAGTTATTGCATCATCATATCACGCCACGTTTTCGCTACCCTCAATACTCATTTATTGTTGGTCACCATCGAACCACCGCCCGCCAGATCGGAAATTATTTACAGGATCTACTTAAATAAGCAATCTTATCACTTATCGGTGCTTATATTTGTCGGTTTGTAATAATTTCAACTCAAACAGCGCGAATTATTGTAAGAACTCATTGAGCAATCTCATCGTAAGTAGGTACCTACCTGCCTTCATCTCTCGGTGCTCAATATCATCGGCTTACAATAATTATTCACCCACTAGTTTTGGTTTCTTTAAACGTTTGCAAGAACTACTGTGAGATCTATTTTTTTTTTATTGTGCAATCTCATCAACTTATCAAACGGTGCGCAATAATTTTCCATCGGCTTACAGTAATTTTAAGCATAAACATCGAACAACGTACCTACCTATCGTTATCTATATACATTTTCATTAAGTTATTGTACACCTATTCACTTTGCATCGTTTCATACGTATACCGGTACCGAGTTACATTGTAATCAGTGAGCTGCCATAAAACAACATTTTTTTTTGTTCGAAAATAAATTATTTTCGCACAAGTACATAGTCAAAGTCCTACTAACATTAACTCCCAGTTGAACTCGATCGATTGTAACAATATCGCAATATTTATTAAATATTCTGTGACAAGCTTAAATCTAACTTAACTTCATATTTATTTGTTTACTGTGGTAACCTTATCGGATAAGATAGGAATTTATGTGCATTCATTCAACGATTAGCGATACACAAACATCATTCAGAGCTCGTTTTGCATTTCGTATTTGTTTCATCGGTGTTTTGTAACTTTATTTTGTGATCGTGAGATAATAATACTACAAAATGTCGTTCGTAGCAAAAGGTGGAAAGATTCGCCCGCGCGGTTCTTTAGTGAAATCGAAATCTAAATGTGACGAGGAATATACCGTGAACGATTTACCGGCATTGCGTCGGAAACGAACCATTTCATATAGGCGACTACATAAAGCTTCGGAAATAGGTAACTTAGCTATCGGTGACCCGTCACAACGCGATCTATTTTTATCGTATCACCAGGAGTTAAAACAAATCGCCGCGAACTTTGAAAGTGCGCATTATGCAATTCTTTCTCTCGTGACTTCCGGAAGTGATCATGGTGAACCGGAAGACGACGATGATGATAAACTTCAAGAAAAGTTTGACGAAATGTATTACGAGGTCTTATCTATATATCGAGCCATAGTGAAACGCGAACCGTCGCTAGCTAAAAACAATTCTTCGTCTCCTTCATGTAACATTAAATTACCTAAAATCGAGTTGCCGAAGTTCTCTGGTAATGTGAAAGAATGGCCCGAGTATTTTGATCTGTACAACGCGCTCATACATAACTCCACTGCACTTAGTGAAACTGAAAAGTTTCACTATTTGATTTCATCTCTCAGCGGTGAAGCGCTGTTAGTCGTAAAAGCTTTCCCTATTACGGAACTGCATTATCAAAATGCTTATCGGGCGCTCGTCGCGCGTTTTGAAAACAAACGCTCGTTAGCGTTTACCTGTTGGCGAGACATTTTAAGCATAGAATTCAAACATACCGATGCGCGGGAGTTTCAAAAATCGTTAGATCATTTTGAAGAAAACTTAAGTATACTTAAGAAACTCGGACTACCAATCACGGAGTGGGATTTTGTGCTTGTGTATCATATTCTATCTAAACTAGATAAATCAATACGTCGCAACTTTGAAGAAAACTCACAAGCGGAACTGCCTTCTTATGATAAATTAAAATCTTTTTTGCGAACCAAATGCGAAGCATTGTTGCGCGACAATCATTTCGCGGAACCCAGTAAGCAGTCAAATGCAGCTAAGCATACGCCTCCTCATCCTCCGAACCGAGCTATTTCTCTTATAGTAACGAACAATCAAGAATCATTAAACGAGCAAAATATTAATACAAAAGGTTACAACATTCCTAATAAATGTCCATTTTGTTATGCGCCACATTCAATCTTAGCATGCGAGAAGTTCATAAACAAACCATACGAGGAACGTATGGAAATAGCAACTGCCAGAAATTGGTGCTATAACTGCTGTAAACCTTCCCATTTATTGCGAGACTGTCATTCTGCATTTTCTTGTCGTACCTGTGGTCGGAAACATCATAGTTTACTTCATAAACCTGATACATTACCGAAATCTAACGCAACTTCTTTACTCAGTTCGTCACAAGCAGATGCTTCTGTACTGCTAGCCACTGGTACAGTGCATATCACTGATTCTACAGGAAACATGCATCCTTTCCGCGCCGTATTTGATTTAGGCAGTCAGAAAAATCTAATAACAGAATCAGCAGCTAAGAAACTTAACTTACCTCTCAGAACCTCCGACGAAGCTATCAATGGCTTAGGTGAGACAGCAGTTTCCATTACGGGAGATATAACATGTTCGATCGGCACTGTAAACCAACCTCTTTACAATATCGATATGCAGGTCACTCCAACGATTTGTAGAAATCAACCTACTGCTAAGCTAGATACGTCAGAATGGTCGCATATCGAATCTTTACCACTGAGTGATCCTCACTTTAATGTTCCATCACCAGTCGATATTCTGCTCGCTGCTGACATCTTCGATGACTGCACAACTGGTGAACGTATCAAAGGAACTGTGAATCAACCCACTGCCTACCATTCACAATTCGGTTGGCTTCTTTTAGGCAGAACGTGTTCATCGTCAACAACTAAGTCAAACATTTTACCACAGATCAATAATGAGATAGATAAGCCAGTTCAATGTTCGTATAACTCTGATTCATTACCGACTTCTTCGATACTCACGGCACATCAGTTATTATGTGAACTTCCATTCGTTTCTGACCATTCTCATGAACACATTCCAGTAGATCTTACAAACGATGCGCCAGGGTGGGCGGGGTCCACGCAGCCTTCAGAATATCACGATTCTCGGCCTTTTAACAACGGAACTAGTATTTCAATTATCGACGAAGAAGTAATAGACGCTGAAAAGCCTAACTCAGTAATCCTGATACCTAACAGCGACACAGAACCTGAATGCCTTTTTCTCGATAAACAAATCGATCGTTCATCCTCGTTACAGAAACTCATTAACGTTATCAATTACATAAATCAATTCATCAATTACAGCTGCAGTCCATCTCATACAATTCGCATAGATTCCTTAAACATATCTGAACGTAATAAACTTTCGATGCAACTTGTTAAGTATGTTCAATCTACTTCATACTTACAAGTAAGCGCAAACCTGAACTTAAACCGTCCATCATCAAAACTAAATTTTAAATTAAACCCGTTCTTAGACAGCCTAGGTATTCTCAGGGTGGGCGGCTGGATTTTGCATACAACCATAAATATAAGTAAAAACGTTTCATTCGTCGTACCGCCTAACCGTCTAATAACGTTTGTGATAACACTTCACACTCAATCAAACTATCTGTATCCGGGTATAATCACAACACGCATCTTGCATCCACACGGGATAAAACCCGTGTGCCCTGTAAGCTCCGAATCTATCGGCTTAACATCATGGACATCTGTCTATTTCCACAATTCGAACAGTGTAACTACTATTCTTGATGAAGATCTATCGAATACAAATCCAACTCGGCTTCATCAATGGCAATTAGTATCACATCTTCAAAGTTTTTGGTCCCGTTGGAAACACAAGTTCTATAGCGCGCTTAAACAACGGTTCAAATGGACCAAAACTTTCAATCCACTAGCGATCGGGTCCATGGTGATCATCAAAGACAACCATCGCGCACCACCACACTGGACTCTCGCCAGAATGGTGGTTCTAACAATCGGCACTGCTGGAATAGCTCGGATCGCCAATAACAACATCGTAAAACAGTCATCAGTGAAGCTAGGTACCTTACCTACCGAAAACTAGCTTCAATTACATCTAAGCATATCTTAAGTTAATTAGTAATAAGTCGTTCATAATCATTAAGAGTTAAGTTTCTTTGTAATCATTCCTATCTAGTTAAGTTAATCAAACTAAGTTTACTTTTATCTAACAACCAGGCTATCAGCCAACAAACCATTCAGACCAGAAAATACCATAGGCATTTTGGTGGGCGGTATGTATCGTCCCAACGTAAAGTCATATTTGAATTTCGCGGCTAAGAGCCATGATAGCCAACATCATGTATGTGGGGCGTGCTAATCCAATCGGAGCTCTTCGTTATGTGACACACGCCCGCCATCTAGCGACTTTTCATCGAAATATGTGGTGAAGCCACCGGGATGTGCAGCAGCAGCTCTGCACCAACACCACCTAAGTAACGTGCAAATCAATCTAAAATCGTACAAAATCTACTCCAAATCTATAATCAACCGTACAATGTGATAAACAGTTGAATTTAACTAAAACCCCGTGAAGAAACCAAACTACGTGTAAAATTGTGATACCAATAAACCTGCCGGCCGGCGGACCCAGGGCCAGGACGTGGAGCAGACCGAGGTAAGCCCCACATTATTCTCTTTAATGCGAAATTTCAATTTATTTTGACAATTTCTCCCAATGTATTGTCCCGCGACGATACAATCACAACTTTTTTCTTGGAAACCTGTGGCTTTATAATATTTCGTATTGGCAAAAAAAGTATTGTCAAAATACAAAAAAAAATCCATGGCAATTCACGAGTTTGATTTTGCAAATGCCAAATTAAAAGTTTTGAACAGGAATTGCCCGGGAGAAAGATTTATTTTCTAAATTTAGAACATTTATATCGACGGGAATTCCTTCGAGAAAGAATCCTAACAATGTAACCTTCACATTTTCGTTGCTAAGTACGCGAAAATTCTTTTGTTAAGCTTCAAACATTTGTTACGCAAAATCTTTGTAAAGAATAAACTTCTTGGATTACGACCTTTAAGATGAGAAAAAAATATGTTTGTGCAAAGTACAGAGTTTGTTCAGTAAAATAAAACAAGAACAATTTGGGATTCTACGAAAGAAATAAGGGAAATTAAAAAACGCACTATAGTATCCAAATAAATCAATAGCTTTTGAAGTAAAAATTATTCAGATTTAAACATATTTTTCTCAAAATATGTTCAATTCACAGTCATTCCATTATTTTATCAACTCCCGAATAAATGAGATATAACAACATCATCCTAATGATATTATAAATGCGAAAGTTCGTGAGTGTGTGTATGTTTGTTAGTGTACATAATATCTGCTACTTCTTCACGCTCATTCGGCTTAACTAATTTTTATGAAATACGGGAGGGACATAAATAAGATCCTGGATTAACACCTGCTACTTTTTATCCCGGTTTAATAGAAATAGCACCGCAACCGCATCTACTCCATAATATTTTTGTATTTATACTGAATTTTTAAAACAAATACTGTTCTTTACCAAATATAGCAACGTGTTTGGCAACAAGAACATGAAACAAACAACCAATATTTATTTTAGAATTAAACTTTCTAAATTACTCATTACATTTCTCAACATTTACTTTAGAAAGTTTACTCACTCCGTTGCTTTGGGATTGTTCGAGTTAAGCGAGTGGATACAACTCGAAACGAAGGGTGTTTGTGCTCAATCACGCCAACTTCCTCCCTCTAGCTACACCTATAGCGAAACTCGGAAATGAAATCAATCACATGTCCAACAAGGGGAAAGGGTTGTTACTCAATGAAATGGCCGAATGAAAACCCCCGGGTCGGCCGCTCGCCCTTTCGTTAGCGTTTTTTCAGGCCAAAAAAAGAGATGATGCCCATTACCCCTTTTCAAATAGGATGGTACTTCGTTTTTGTATCTCTTTAGTTCGTATAAAATATTTTTGTTTGCATATCTGACATATTACTTTATTAAGGTGTAACAAATATAAACTAAGATTTCATAAACTTTTAACATACTACGAGTGTTACGAGTAATTTTATTCAAAAGTTTGATTTCATGCAATTTACAAAGCTTCAATTATATGTATTTCTTTTGTTTTTCAACAGGCATTTGACCGCTGGTCGTAACCACACGCGTGAGTGACACGCTGGCCTGAGATGGAGAATGCCTAGTCTGAAATAATTAGCTTAACAGAGAGTCCAAACACACTGTTAGATGATTGATCTTCATTGGCGAGTTTATCGCAATAATTACTAACTTTACCACAATCAATGACGTGAAGTTTTTTTCGAAAATTAACATTTAAAACTGATAGATAGATAGGTAAATCCTTTATTTCACACATTTTTTATTACATAAATTATTAACAAAAGAAACTTAAAGCTAGTGCCGAAAATGGCGGCCTTATCGCTAAAAGCGATCTCTTTCAGGCAACCAGAGGAAGAACAGTAACAATAAAACAAGAGAGCGGTGTATAACAAAGAAAAGTAAATATATACAAATATACTACATACTAATAATACACACTATCATACTTAAAATTACATATACCTACTAATATTACTACTACATAAAATGTTTTAATAATACGTTTTAATATCATTTTTTTTGTCGAAGACAGTTATTTTGTTATGTTATATAGATTTGTCACATATCACATAAATATCATATAACAAATATCTACCTTGTACGAAAAAATAGTATAAAAAACGTGCTAATTAATCATTTTTATAAGTAAAAAGTCTGAGAATTTTGACACAAAAATACACGTGTATTACTCTCTCTCTTACGTAGTTTACAGGTTGTTTAATAGAGGTCACTAGTGATTAATATCGGTTGCATGGACCATTCGTAACGCGGCCTCACGTAGTGTTCAATGCAGTCCATGACCGTCTGCTAGCCTACAGCTATTTACTAATTGCAGATGGTAATCACTTTATTATGGTACTAGTTCACTAACAGATGTTATTAGCTTGATTAAGAGAAAGGACATGATTGGAATTCTGTAATTGGGACGTATCAGTGTAGATAGACTGTATCTAGGCCAATTGGGGCTAGTTATAGTACGAGTATTTTAGTATAAGTTTTATTCATCGCCCATTTCCATGTAGAAAACGGTCACACTTTACATTATTTTATACTTGAATAATGTAAGTGTGACTGAGTCTATGCGAAAATATTAAGATTCCTTACGTGAATAGTTAACAAAGTTTAAGGAGGTAAGATTGACCTTTTAATTTTTTTTGTTTATTATTTTTTATGAGCTTTTTTATGCCGAAAACTAGTTGAATTATATGGTATTTGTATTTGTATATATAGACATGTTCCGTAAAAATTTAGAGCGTCTACATGTTCCCGTTATAATATTGAGCAAAAATACACGTTGATTGTACCTATAGAAACCCTTAATTTTTTTTTTGTATTTGTTGTTATAGCGGCAACGGAAAATGTAACGTGAAAATAGGTTTCAAGCTATTACTTTGCGTATGCTATTACAGAAGTTTATGAGATACAGCCTGGTGACTGACAGACAGACAGCGGAGGCTTCGTAATAGGGTCGCGTTTTTACCTTCTAGCAGGCCTGTGTCACTCCGCGTGTAGGTGTTAAAAACATACCTACGGGCGGCGGCCATTGCGCAAGGGGCCAATCTATGTGGCTCTTTCAATACCACAGAATAATAAATAACTAGTACTACGTATAACCATGTACAACGTATTATGAACCGTAGCATAGTGAATTAAGGCCCATATTCCATTGAAAAGAAATTGGTAGGTACAAAAATCATCACGTGATCGACTGGACCGCGAGCTAAATTAAATCATATTGTTTATCAGATCGAGTTCATATTTCTTTGAAAACCATTGCGAAGTGAAGCTTCTGTACGAAGTACAAGTTATTATTCTGTGCTTCTAGGTACGGGACCCTTAAAACCGTATATGGCGTCTTGGAGATGAAGGCTGTGCCCAGCTGTGGGAAGATACAGGCTGAAGATAATGATGATATCAAAAAAAAAAATTACTTCCCGAATACAGTAGATAAAATCTAAAATAAGCGTAGAGATATTTGTTCAATTTATTTATTCTATTCTCATCGAATTTGAATGCAAACAAATCATGTACAAACACAAACCCAGCTGAAAAAATAGGAAAACAAAAAAGCGACTCCATAGACTTCATAAATATAAACGAAACACGCGGTTATTTTACCTGTACGCAGTCCCAAGACAACATACACACCCATCTTGTTGCCAGACAGCACATGATTGTGTAACCTAAGTTTGTAGCCTATTTCTCACTCCCTCGCTCTCATGTTTCAGTTACACGGCATCCGAGAAAAGTAACTGTAACTGCCTACTTACGGATTTGGTAGTCGTAATAAATAATAGTTTAAAAAAACTAAAAATATTTATTTATATTATTTTTATAGAAAACCGAACGAAAAAATAGAAAATAAATTTAAATGAATTAAAAATGAAAATAGTGTTAAAAATTTCAATGAATATAAATTAATAATAGTGTTGATAATTTTTTTAAAAGCGTGTTTTTTTTAAATTATGATCAAATAATTTATTGTAGATCATCGAATGCGAATGGCTAATTAATTCAGTGTCGTTTAGTTATAATTAATAAAAAAAAAACTAAAACTACAAGATTGTATATCGATATATTATATCCATGTAAAATTAACATGGATGGTGATATATGATGGATAAATATTATGTAATTTTTTTTTCGTTTTTGTTATTTTTTGTACTTTATTATCAAGTTAGTATATTGTTATCGGTCCTCAATAAATCTACAAAATTTGAACGAAATCTGGCCATTTAAAGTGGGTCAAAATCGCGCCCAAAGAAGTCGGTTACAAACAAACAAACATACAGGTGAAGCTAATATAAAGCGTGTAAAAAGAGAAGGAATCTTGATACAGCGGCGTATCTTTGAGACACCGCTGTAAATACAATAATACATAGGTCTAGCTTAATATCTTTCTACGATCGTACTTGGTGCAGAGGATAGCCGTTGCTATTCAGAGTGGAAACGCAGCCAGTGTTATGGGCACCTTTGCACCAGGTACGGTCATTGGGTTTTCCTAACTTTAAATGATTTGACATGTATAATTTTTATTATTTTCGCGTAGAAAACGGTCACACTTACTTATTAAAATTATATTAATTAAAATTATATGTACTTAATTATATTATTTTTTATTATATTTATGGTATATCTTTCTATATTGTGAGATACGCACGTTTTCCGTATGAATTAAGTGGCCTATCCGATTACGGGAATTTTCAAGCTGCTCGAATTGGCTCTGATTTGTCTTAACGACTGCGTGTACTAAGGCTAGCAACAAGAACCTACAATTTAACTGGTCATCCGATCCACGGTAGCGCCCGGAAAATTACACTTTTTAAAAGACAGCCTTGTGTTACCCATCTAAAGACTGTCCGCATCGACTCCCAAATTAGTCGAACTACAGGAGCTAAATTAACAGTTAATTTCTGAACAATTATTTTATTACTTAAATATTAAACATAAACAGCCTACTATAAGTACCTACGGCTGGGACTTAGGTCTTTTTCTCACAATGAGAATGATATAGGCCTCAAACCAACACGCTGGCCAAGTGCGAGTTGACAAATGACACATATTTTTGTATTTTGTAGTCCTCGTAGTTTGAGGAGGTTTTCCACGATGTCTTTCCTTCACCGTCTGAGTGTGTACAAATATAAATTTAATAAATAATTGGTAAGGCTAGATTTATTGCTTCATGAGAAAAAAGAAATAAAGTCAATATCGATTTCTGAGTATGAGTACACTATAATAATCCTCTAAAAACTTAACCATCAACTAAAGAGAGAGAAAGTGGTAATTTTTTTTAAATAATACAAATTTAGTATTTTCGGTCCGTCCGAAATAAGTATTGAGTTAATGCATCCGAGTCGAGATAAGCAACGTTAATATTAAAATTATATGTTTCAGGTCGATCCGGCGACTGAGGAGTCCAGCCACGTTAGTTTTTGGTTTCAACTCAATCTGGCGAGTGAGGATTTCAGTCGATGAGGGAAAATCTTCATCGTATGTAGGAAAGTTGATTAGTCATACTGGTGTGAGTTGAGTGTGAGAAGTGGTGGTTGGTTTGAGAAACACACCACAATATTTTTTTACTATTTTGATGTTTTAAATGCTTATCTCAATTTGGTTTCAGATCACAGGGGAGTACACTAAACATTTCTGATTTTCTGCGAAACACAAACTATATATTATAAGGCACTGTGTGCGCTGTCTCTAAAATATTTACTTAACTGGTGTGCAATGGTTCTTTCTACCTTTGATCTTGCGGCTACAGGATTATTTTACCAATCCGATGCCAGTGCTTTTGGTTAAGGTTTGATTGTGGTTCTGCTATCTAAATTAACCAGTTAGCGATGTATCATTATTGTTATTTTTATTATGACAACAGCTTACGTAGATTTATAAGATATAATAAAACTAAGTAGAAAAATAACAATAAAATGTACTATAATTTATGAACCGACGTCCGACAATTATGTACTTAAAGTGGATAAATGCAGAAGTTCAATTGTTTTTATTAGGTTTCTTAGTGGAATCGTTTCTTAAGGTCTAGAAGTTTATTTTCAAATTTAATAACTTTACCAGATTATGAACTACTAGTTGCGCTCCGTTGTTATCCGAGATAAAAACTTAATCCAGGTTCTAAACTGCCTTCATACCAAATTTAAGAATGCTACAACCGGGTGAAGTTATAACACAAATACATATTTTCGCATTGACATATTGACTAGCGCTTCCGGCAAACGTTGTTTTGCCTTATCAATTAGGGGTATGGAAAATAGATAGTAGCCGATTCTCAGACCTACTGAATACGCATATAAAATTTGGTAAACATCGGTCAAGCCGTTTCGGAGGAGTACGGTAACTAACATTGTAACATGGAAATTTTATATTATAGATTAATAATACTAAATTCTAAATGTTGCTCATTAATGAGCGTTATAGATTTATTCAATTGTCAATCACGGAACTAATTAATACAGTTTCGAGAAGCAAAATCAATGCTTCACTATCTCTTGTACTGTTTACCAATAATTCCACGGTCGCTTGAGGTCGGAGGTTGCCATGCTTCGGGGAATTTAATAATTCCTCAAATCCTGCCAGTGATGTTTGAGATTTCAACTTAAGATAGTCCCGACGCCAGATATAAAGTTTGAAGCTCCCGAACCTTTGCGGTTAATTACGGAAACGGTGTTTTAATTAATTTTAATAAAAATGGTAATTTTCTTGTTTCACCCGAGCGAGATAAAAGGTTGGGTGGTCGGATAATGTTATCTTAACTTTCAGTTTACTTAAGCTTTCTTGCTATTCACTGATAATATCTTACAGCAAGATAGCTATTTATGAGTGGGTTGTTTAAGGGCAAGTTATTAGTGTTTTTTTATAAAACAGGAGACACCTGAGGCTCTGTTCAATTAAAGCAATGCCCAAAACGAGCGCCTGCGATTCAAGATCACTCTTCGTGCATGGTTCGCTGGAACATTCTACATTCTAACATTCTAAACAAAACAAACATTAAGTATTGGTACCTTAACTAATTAACAATATCCTACATTATTATAATAAGTTTATTTTATAAGTTATACATATTTATTATAATGCTTAGATAAGAGGGTTGTAATATTTTTGAAAAATAAACCAATTTGAATTTGAATTGAATTTGAATAAAGAAATCTGTTTTATGAGAAGTATCACCTGCGGGTCTTCAAATTTAGAGTAAATAGTCATTTTCTAGGGAAGCATACTACATCGTAAAGTACAGCGTAGCTTACACCTCTATCAGACTAGCGGTAGCCTAGAAGCAAACCTAAGAAATATAAAAAAAGAATTAAAAAAAAAAACAATAAATTATCTACTTGAATAATATGTTTTTTTTTAATCTAGAGTTTTCAAACGGTCCAAGCGCCTCCAACTTCTAATAAGACTAACATCCATGACCTACAATTTAACAGTAGCGCTCAGATAAAAATACAATATTTACTAACACTATCCGTATCGATCGTTGTTTAACTACTTTAAATAGTTGTGCTTTTGCTTATGCTCATACTATTGATTCCTCTTAAAATATTCCCAAATTTGTTTAAAGTATTCGAATGAAACTGAAATGTAATAAATAATTATGTGAATACGTGAATCAACTAAGATTAGTTCAGTAAAATCCAGAGACTGTACGAAAAGAAATTAGAGTAAAAATGTTAATATCTAAAGTAGATAAAGCTTTCAAAATTGTCTTTCAGTTAACCTATTTTATTTTTTTCGCGAGACAACTTAATCCACGTCCCACTCGTATTTGCTAACTTTCTTTGAAATAATAAAAAGTACTCAAGTCTTCACTAAAACAGAAAGAAAGTTAACAAACGGATAGTATCATCGCTTTTAAGAAGGCTCACGTCTCGTTCCGAACAAAAAAGGAAGGTCGTCGTTTTTTCCGCATTTTCCCTAAAGGTAACATAACACGGGTGCCGCGGAAATAACTTTTTTTTATACTTTGTAACTAATGATCTCGTAAACAAGACAGATAGAACAAGATTTATAGGGTCGCTCTTTGACAGCAAACATTATCGATAGGTGTTGAGGAAGTAAATCGCTAGTAGTTCTGCGAACAGTAGACCTTGCGAACAACATTTCTTGGGAATAATTTGTACTCGTAAAAACTTACCGTCGTACGAAAACTTTATCACTTACGAGTATCACAACAGTTACTTAAACATTTTTCTTTTCATATAATTATGTACATAAATCTTAATCAAAAACTTCAATATACAATAACTTGATCAATTATAAAAATCCCTTAAAATATGTTTTGCCCAATTCTGCTACGCGCTACAGTGATATGACGATAGTAGATTGTTCTTATTGATGTAGAGTCGTTTCAAGAAAATACGAAAAGATGACGCTACGTGTATCGAATTATAGACGTAGTACGATATTCAACAAGAGGTTGGGCGTCTTTTTTATTTATTAGTCTGTGATCAGAAAAGTTAGCACGATTAAGCAAAATTAAAATTATTACAAATGAGTAAATTAGGAATACATACATTATGTAACCGATCGACATACGAGTATAGCGCTTGCCTAGTATAATTGAAAACAAATATGAATAGGTATAATAAACACGACTTAGGGCATAGGCTGAAGAACCTTAATTGTGAAACAGATATTCTAGAGTATTAATATTAACGAAGGTCCCAATTATTATAATGGCCTAGGGCTTACAGAAATAATATATATAGAGTATTTTACTTGATAATAATTTATATTTTATTTTCAAAGAGACGATATTTCTTTGCGTATAAGCTCAGTAATTAAGTTACAACGCGTTATGTTGTTTGTTATGCACAATACGCCCCTAGCGGGAAGTCAGTGCAGGTCTCATCACCCCCATTCCAAATAAGAAATTTAATTTTAAAATTTATAAGGAACGTGTGTTTTTTAATCGCACATAAACTCTTTTGTGACTCACTGTATTAAAACTTTCGTAAGGCATATTTGAATAATGTTTGTATAACCGGCTATCACTTACGTTTATTTTGTCGGTATTAGCCCGACATGTTTCAGCACTATCAGTGTGCCATTCTCAAGGGCAGGAACACAGGCAACGTTCGTCTGCGGCGACGGGTGGCCCTGCACGACAAAATAAACGTAAGTGATAGCCGGTTATACAAACATTATTCTTTTGTGACTATAAAATTATAGTTACTAAGCCGTCTAATGTTTCAAAAGGAATAGTTTGTAAGTTTCTTACTTATTCACGCTCCAAAGGCTGCACCGATTTGCATAAAATGAAATGTGGAGGCGCTTATTTTATTTATTAGTACCTAAGAATTCGCAATAGGCCTTTTTTATCTGGATTAAAGCGGGCAGCACCGTTTATGCAGCAAGTAAAACATAAAGTAGTAATCACAAAGACATTAGTCATAATTCACGTAACACATTGTTAGAGTTTATAACACATGTTTTTGTACATGTCTGTTGTGTGAATTTGATAATAATAAAATCTTCTAATATATAAAATATCCATGTCAAAATAATGTTTTTATGTGGCATTAAAAAATACTACCTAAATTTTTACTTTTTTATCACCAACCCCTATTTTTATTGTAATTTTAGTCTTTTTATCATTTTTCATCCCGCTCGATCAATTATAGTGTTTTTAACCGTACTCATAGCAAAACAACATTTGCCGGGTCAGCTAGTGTTTTCATATATCTGTGAATTATGTTATTTGTGAATGTACGCTCGGCTTTTGCTTTCGTTTTTCTATTGGAATTAAATGGACAACTAATCTCGTAGATTCCTTCAATATGTGTGCAAGTATACTTGAATCTTCAAGTGATGCGTAAAGACTCTCAGACAGTCTGGCCAATAATATTGAAGTGGAAATAAATGGCCAAATGGTGTCCAGCGCAAGGCAGAGGCTACTACGATAGAGTATTATCTGCAGAATTATTGTTTGCCTTTGTTTTTTTAAGCTTTTATTGTTCATTGGGCTTAAAAATCACGGAAAAATATATTTAATGAGGATAGAGAACTAGCTTCTTAGTTTTTTAACTAGACGGTACGGAAAAAGTTGGTATATTTATTCATTTTAGCATTTGTTAATTTTTAAACCTCCGACGCAAATCGTAGCCCCTGCCTCAAAATGTACCATCGGAGGTTTTTTTTCATCGGAGGTTGAAATAGCCACTGCCTCAAAATGTACCATCGGAGGTTTTTTTTTTTAATTTACATTTGTTCATTTAAATTAATGAAAACTTCATTTAAGTAAAACCGTAGCACTTCACACACTACTACACTTGAGACTTAGTGACATAAAAAGTCATTACAAACGAACGAAAAGTTCTACGATCATTAAGAATCGAATGCGACTTTCAAATAAAATCAACTAAAAACTAACTTCCCAGCATAAGTCAGGTTTGTTCGGGTAACAACTAAAAGGATTATCCCTCGGTTTAAAACTGAACTGAGTTTCTTACTTGCGAAAGGCTTTGCGCAGTGAAACGTGCTGATATGAGACGCTAGAGAATTTTGTAAAAAATACATAAGATTTTCTCTCGCATTGCAATGGAACGAGATAGAAAAATATTTTTAATTCGTCCGTAAAAGAAGATGGCATTTTCTCACAGTCTGAATAGTTTAGATGTAGATCAGTATCAGTAACGTAGAGTTAAATAATATTTACATAAATCACCTACTACTACTTAGGTAAGTAAAGTTTAGTATTTTTAGCAAATTTCCAACAAATCTACTTACAACTTGACGTGAATAAACGAATCCGTGAATAATAAATTATCATAATATTTAACGATAAACTTTGTAGTATTTAAATGTGACGTGTTGTTATCAAAGAGAGATTTTCATATAATTATATTGGAAACGCTTTTTGGATATAAAAATACCAATCTGAAACACCAAGAAACGAGCTAGACAAAGAGATATGCCTACGAATTGAAATAAAATACATAACCCGCCCAATCCAATCTCAGTACAAGTTTGCACTGACTACCAAATACGTAACCAAATAGGCCGCAATAATTTAGATTCATACTGACATGTAACCTGTTTGGATAACCTCGTTTAATTAACCTAAGCTTTGCTCTTGTTAGTCGGTATTACAGGGCCAAACGCATTCGGATTTAGATATTCTGGTAATCAAGAGTTAATTTCACGCGTGGACATGGTTGCAAGATACTCAACTAGAAATGGTTCAGTATGGGGTTAATCAGCCGTGTGTGAAATGTGTCCTAATATTTATTTATTTTTATTATTTACTCTATATGGTTGCTGATGTGGATTGATTAGGATAGTTCTTAAACAGAATATTAAGTAGAGGAAAGGAAGCAACGTATTATTAGGCACTAGATGCGCCCCGCGATGTTACTCACGTTACTCCAAGATTAAAAATGGCCTATGCGTAAATTTTTTTTCGTTCTAAATTATGTGCGTACCAAATTTCATCGAAATCAGTTCAGCCTTTTGAGCGTGAAGAAGTAACATACATACACACACTCGAATTTATAACATAAGTATTTTCTTAAATAATCAGTTTAGAAGTTTTGAAGCAGTGCTTGAAGTAAAATTTTCCACTGATTATAACTTCTTTTTCACTGTTATCATGACATATTGTTTTATATATACATATTGATAGGAAATATCTCTGTGAATTCTAAGCAACTACCCTATGTTTCCGCTGCTGGAACATTCTTTTCTTTTGCAAAACAGAGGATAAGACTGTAATTTACCTCGCTAGCCAAGTGTGAGTTGACGCATGACACAAGTCTTCAGGTTTTGTCGTACTAAGATCATGTAGATTTTCTCACAAGTTTAGAACAAGTGTCTGATTCTACTTGTATCAACATCTCATGGAAGCATTTTTTATTTTTTTAGTAATATACCGAACCTATTCATTTATTTATTAATTTCATTATTGTGGTAACTCGAAAATAAATTTACACGAGTAGGTATATACTAATAGAAACACAGCTTATTTTTTCAAAACATTCGAATCGTGGTTTCGCGGATTACCAGTCCAACACTGTCCCGACGGGTCACAAGTCTAATGAGTATAAATTACCTATAATCACAGATTATTGATACTATGATGCGAGTGTGGCTCGGTGGTAATAACGTCTGCTATTCAATCAGACGGCCCCTGGTTCGATCCCGGCCCTACACCAATGACTTGTTTTTCAAGTTATGTGTGGATTTGCACTCACAGGAAAACATTGTGAGGAAACCGGCATGTCTGAGGACCACAATATCTGAAGACGTGTGTCATCCGCCAACCCGCATTTGGCCAGCGTGGTGGATTATGGCCTATATCTCTCTCCTAGTGAGAGAAGGCCCCGAGTCCCAGCAGTGAGAACGTATAGTGGGCTGCTTATGCTTATTGCTACTATGCTGGTATAATACGGATCACTGTCACATTGTTCTGTTACAGTCGTTTACCGAGATTTCGTCTTAGATAAACTTTCAAAAAACATCTTCCATTATACAACAAAAAAAACGGGCTCGAAATTGAGCGAGTGACTCAACAGATCGTAGAAAATATGACTTGCCGAATCGGTTTTCCGAAGTCTATCCTCTCCACATGCACTATAATTTATGCAGGTACTCTTTCCCACTTTCACGGTCCAACTTCGATACATAATTTAAAGCGAGCGGTCTCGAATGTCGGCCACAGTATCGCAGTCATTTGTCAACAGTGGTATAACAGGATAGTGCGCCATTTGCATGTACGTTACGTTACTGAGTTAGCGCCGAATGCAGAGGGCATGACAATTAGCCGCCCAACTACTGTATCGGCTCAATGTTTCAATTTGTATCTGGATTTTGGTATGGAGAATATACTATGCTTCTATACATACATAAGTCAGTGTCATGACTGTGCCTATGTAAGTACATAGACCATGTTTTTGTTTTAATAATATTGCGCATGTCAGAACGTTCATAAAAATTGACGTTTTATGGTAAAAAATATGTTCTAATACCTAAATCATTGAATTAATTTTTCATTACTCATACTCTGAAAGTAGGTTTTAAATTGCCTGAGGAGCGGGATGAAAGTTATACATTGCATCCCTAGGGAGAATCATTTTGCAACTGACAGCTGTCAAATTATTTAAAATAGTAGAGTAATAAAAGTTTTACTTTCTATACAGCCACGGTGTGAAATTGAAATAACTTAAAGCTAAGTATTGATTATCGAATATATATTTTTAAATAACTTATATAGTTCGTCACGGTGACATATAATTATAACTTGTTGCCTCTATTACTTAGCATATTTTGACGTAGCTGAAACTCATTAATTTTCACTATGTTATTTAGTAAACCACACACAGTACTTAGTTGTAAATTCACGGAACACGTTTTATCGAACAAAAAAAAAGACTTCGATGAAAAAGGACTGATTTTTACGTAACTTAGTCCGTGTCGTGTTGAGTGAGTGACAACGGGAAGGACCGGAAGGTTTTAAACGTTCACACATGGATACGACTTTTAGTGTGGAGAAACACTGACAAAAACAGTTCCAACTAAAATCAAACAACAAATCTACGTGATCAATGGCTTTGTTTTGGCACATTCCGTTCCATTTCGATTGTGACCCGCCAATCTATTCCACAATACACTACTGGTTTAAACCGGTTTGTTTAAAAGTTCGGCCCATATATCAATCCTATAACGAATACATTTACATTAAACAAAGTACCTACAAAGCTGATAAAGGTGGAACAGCAATTTTAAAAGGGTTTACATGTAGAGTAACAATCGGTTTATCTGGTCCCGTATAATTTTGTAGGATCAGTGTCGTCGAAGAGCAGAGATTTACTAAAAAGGTCCTCTGTGCCGACTTCAAACGTCGCATCGCTCGCAAAATAAACCTACGAAATTGACCATTTTCTTTGAGAAAAAACACGCTGACGGCATCGTATGAGCAACAAAGGGTCGTGTTACGAGGAGGTACGTCCGGGATTTCGGATGAATTCCTAAAAGAATAGAAGCATGAACTTGCCTGCGGATATAAATTGTTTGCAAACAAATATAGGTGAAAAAATTCGCTCGACACAAGTCATACATACAACTGTGTAGTATTAGTCATAAAAAGGAGATACAGTAAAATAAAATCAACTCCGCGAGGAAAATTATGTTAGCATCAAACGAGCGGCAATAATTTTAATTGTTCTTTAGCGGTGAAGTAATTGGGTCGCGTTATATCGGGTCGCGGCTCGTAATACCACACATAAGATAATTTAAATATTCGCAACGGATAATGGATTACGTATAAACAGTGCGTTTAACCGATCATCGGAACAGTGGCTCTCGGTCCGTTGTTCCAAGTGTAAAGTTCCCAAACCCGCCATATGTTCGTAATACTTCGTATTTAAATTTTAAAACAATTTATTACGCGAGATTTTATTTCACGCATGAATTACTTCAGTGGCGTGGTGGGAATTTTGGCGAGCTCATTCGCTTGTTAAATATAAAGGGAATTTGTCGCAGTTCTGTTTTCCCGCTGTTATTTTCGTCAGGCATCGTCTATTGAATTTACATGCACCGGTCTCGCTGCACTGGCCGGCTCCTCATGCATATGTATGGCCTTATGCAAACTACAACTTTGCCTTTCATTGAATAAAAATATTTGAAATGTGACGACGGTGCGAACCTCGCCGCTGCGACAGCTACCAGATTGCCTTTGTGATAACAATGTTTCACATCAGTGAACTTTGTTACGCGCTCGACGCGGAATATTGCCGGATACCAAATATTTGTCTTTTTAACTCCAGATGCGCTATATTTTAAATCGTTATATATTTAGGATGTAAAGGTGAAAAATACTCACTTATTCGAAACGATGACACTTTTTTTTTATATTTGGACACATTTCACACACGGCTGGTTAGCCCCATACTGAACCATTTCTAGTTCGTATTATGGTTGCTACCACAACTGATATACACAAATATGTATTTTATATAGATACATATTTAACACCCAGACCGACAGCCAACAAATTTAGTTCAGCACAAAGATGTTAGCCGTACCGGGAATCGAACCCGGAACCTTCTGATTGGCAGTCCGGCATGGTAACCATTACGCCAACGAGGTCATCAAATTCTATATTTAATTTAATATCTAGTTATAGTTTTTAAAACTACAGCGTTATTTAGCTACAACACCGAGAGTATCATTAACGCCAGAGCCGTAACGAAGCTTAGGATCTAAACATCAAACTATCTCTCACCATTTCATTTAAAACTTGTGCACATGCGACCGATAGTAAACGCCAGAAACTTTAACACTTCAGTGAGTAGAATAGTGCGCGATACCTTCGCTGCAGTACTGAGACGACAAATATTTTCGCTCAAGTTCGCGTGTGCAGTCGGTTGGTTCTAATCTTAATTTACAGTTCGTCGGAGTAGTTTGTACGCTGTAACAAGTCACGACTAGAGGAACAAGTCGGAGACTTGGGACTTTATGTTCGACTAAGATTCACACTAGGCGTATATATACTCGCAGATAGGTATACATAGTAGTGAAAATCGACATTATGATTAATATCATATACTATTGTAATGATATTATAGTACTAGAATATGATTGAAAATTGACATGGATACATATCATATACTTTTGTAATGATATCATATTATTTGACTTGTAACTTTGGTGTTATCAATAAATGATTTGTATTTGTATTTGTATACAAATATATACTCGTACGTAGGACATGAAGGTTACTAAGTTTGCTGCGTGTAGAATGACGAACGTCTCAACGACGTGTTTCTATTTAGAAAAAGGTAAATAGGATCGGAATTGTTTTGACCTGTTGATTAGCTAAAAACTATTTTAAGTATATAAACAATATATAAGCAACCTAGTTATAACTTTTGTACTGTTAGTAACTATATTATTAGCTTCGCAATTAGACAAAGGATGGAACAATGTTGTTACAGAGAGAAAGTTGTCAAAATTATGAGCACATAATATCGTTGCATGTCACTTTGATCGAAGAGCGAAGTCGTTTTGCTACTCAATACTACGAGCTACACTTTGCTACGACGCGGCGACTTAAGACATTCGTAGCAAACATTTTAGTATAGGTATTTAGAGATTTAGATTTGTGATCAACATATTTTTCTACTATAGCCATCATGTTCTTTCTTCAAACGTTTCGATATTTAAATATGCCCTTAGTAATAAAGTTAAAAAAATGAAGTATAAAGTAATAGTAAAGTTAAGCTATATAAGAAATAATAATAAATACTCGCGTTAAAAGATGGAGGAAACAATATTAAAATAGTTAATTAAAAATAAATTAAGTGATTGCACTGGCTGCTTGACAGTTTTTAATTAATTCACAAACTGTAGTCAGTAGTTTTAAACTTAACTGGATAGATTCCAAACTTTACTATAATTATAATGTTATATTTTGCCTCATCCCAGATTTTAAAAAATATTAAATAATGCTCAGAGATGAAAATTAAAAGTACGTTGATATTTTTCATAGAAGATGTAATAAAAATTAAAACATCAACTCTAAACATTTCTGAAAGAAGAAAACCGTGAACAAATTCTTTGAATAACATTAACGTTTTTCTTTTAAAAGTATTCATAATTTTCGCTCCTTAACATAAATTTTACAAGTATTTTTTGTAAAGGTTAAATATTATAAACAGCTGTTACGTTTTAAAGGAAAGGTTTCTTCCGTTTTGTAAGTTTGATAATTTTTAAGGAATATATTATTTTAGATTTTTTCAGAGACTGCCCATTTTAGATAGATTTACGTGACAGTAATTATTATTGCATAGGGACACCACAATTAAAACGCAAAACTATATATGTGTGCCTTACGATGGAAGCAATACCTACCGCACACTTAAAACACCTTTTTAGTGAGCATGTTTTACAAATTAAAGTTTGGCAAATATTTTTTGTGGCGTGTGATTGGTAAAGATGGAATATAAAACTAAATGACTAAATTGTAAAGGTTAAATAACCTAACCTAACCTAACCCAACCGCGCGCTCACGGATAAAATGACAGACAAAAAAAAATAAGAATAAAAATAGAAATAACACTTCTTCTCTCCATCTAAAGGTTGCCTGGAAGAGATCGCTTTAAGCGATAAGGCCGCCAATTGTGGCACACTAATTTGTAAGCGCTTTCTTTTTCTTTTCTTTTTAAATTTAATGTGTCCAATAAAGAATTTGCTATCTATCTATCTATCTTCTTTGACCATATCTCACCAGGTGGGATTGGCACAACAAGTCTTCCTCTTCAACACAATTCTGTCAGCCGTCATCTCCAAATTCACTAACTTTTATTACGTATCCTCATTTACACAATTTATTCACGTCTTCTTAAAGGAACAGTAATTTTAACTACCACATCAAGAAACTGTGGTCGTCAGACGACGATGCCACACGTCAAATATGCTTTGAATATGGTACAAACAAAAACACATTGGTACAGCAAATTAGCACAACAATAATGGTGACACAAATACTCGTACAATGCTTATAAATCTAACTCTGAAGAGTGCCTACGTGATCAATATTAGCATCAAAATTAAAAAAATAATTCTCATAAACATAATACACCTGTACAAACATGTCGTACACATTCTATCTCCCAAACTAGTTAATACATTTCACAGTTAGCGTAGCTGAACAAACTCAAACTTCGGTCAAAGGGATCTGGCTAATTTGATTTCTGTGTTCGCTCGCCGCAAGGGGAGGAGCGGGCTCTTCGGTCTCATCACACGCATTTGCTAAACAACTCGCTACATAATAGTTCGGGTGAGCGAAGTATCTCTGCATCACCTGGCTATCGTATTGGTTTAGATTTTGGTACTTACGTAGAAGAAGTTTTTTTTTCGTTTTACCTTCGATGCTACTTCAGAGCCTATGTATACTCTATATACCAACCATACTAGTTGTCACTTGTTAGCTGTTTGCCCATTCTTTAACCATCTCTGCATACAATACTTTACTCTACTTGCTACTTAAAGAGGTAATTTTGAAATAATCTAGTCATAACATAGTAAAGAGCTCTATTCACTGGCAGTCTTCTATGACTAAAGGAAAGCAATCTATATAATGTAATTACAATACGGTACTTTATTACGTTACCTAATAGCTTTGAATTGACTTTTATCAATAAAAACACACACACACAAAAAACCTTACAAATAGCATATTAAATCTAAGTCAGTGTCCGCGAGTAAGGTGCCTAAAATGCTGGCGGCATTACCTCGCTGGATCGCCAAGCTTATACATTGGCCGAGGTAAGCGCCAGCTCTTGGGTCATTTGTTCTGTCCACTAGCCGTTTGGACAGAACAAATGACCTTTATCATCTTATATATAAAATTTCCGTGTCACAGTATTTGTTACCGTACTCCTCCGAAACGGCTTGACCGATTTTTTCCAAATTTTATACGCGTATTCAGTAGGTCTGAGAATCGGCTACTGTATATTTAGAAATAATTATTACGGCAAAACAACTTTTGCCGGGTCAGCTAGTAATTATATAAGGTGTGCCTATTTGGTAAAACCAACAAATCAAAGAGGGAGTCCCCTTTCTAGTCAAATGTCTCGGTCTAAGTAGTAAAACAAAAGTTGCTGTAAATAGAAGACAAAAGCCGAGAGGCTCGACTTGTCGTTCGAAGAGCATCTCCTGATGATGCCTTGTGGTTAGGCGAAACACGTGTAGAGTTAAGAATTTCCGAATTGTGATAGGTAACGTTAATCTTAATTAATTTTAGTTAGTTAATCTTAGTTAATTAAGCTTGGTTAATTGATCTTAGTTGATTTTTCCTTTACTTGTCTTAATTTGGATTTCGGATCACAGCGGAAGTACACTAAATATTTAATTTTGTCTTCTATTTGATTTTGATTTGATTTGATTTACAATGGATTTCCGCAAAGTAACGCCTGAGTCAATAAGTTATTTAAAAGTGGCTGTCTTAAATACCGTTGATAATAAGTTAAGCCGATCAGTACCAAAATATATACCCACGTAGCTAATACATTTAGCGCAGGCTGGCACGAGCCGAACAATCCTCCAGTACTTGGGTGGAGAGGCTCACTCCGCCATGAATAAACCATCGCGCGAATGTGGATCCCATGTCAAGAGCCCTGTTGACGGATCGATGCTAAACGATCCACGAGCCATAATAACAATACGTTAAGGCATTTGTTCTGTAAGTTGAGTACTTATATACATATTTGTGTGGTTTATATTCAATTTGGCACGAAATCTAGTTAAAAATACATATTTAGAAAGAAATATTTTTAACAAATTAACAATTGTCCTTATGTCGTTTTACCTACATAGTACCTGGTTGACCGAGCAAAGCTCGTTTTTTTTAATATGACATTTTCAAAAAGTGATTCCTAGCTAGATCGATTTATCACCCCCGAAACCCCCTATATACTAAATTTCATGAAAATCGTTGAAGCCGATTCCGAGATTCCAATTATACCTATATATATACAAGAATTACTAACTTAAAGATATAAGATAAGTACCGCATTTTCATTTGTAATTTGTTTGAACTAAAATAATGTACAACCCCATACACATGTAAAGCGACTTGGACAATGACGTCACTGCTAGCGTTTGGTACAGTTTTCAATGACATACGCCAATATATATTTGTTCGATACAAAGTGAGTGGACTGTATGAAAGTTCTGGAAAATGTGAAACTTAGACCATGTACCTTTCATCCACGACGCCACTCCCTAGGACAACTCCTCGCGTCTGGCGGCAGCTTGGTGGGTAACTGTCGGCAAAGTAACCTAGGCTCCTTGTTTAAATGCAGAACAGCATTCACTATACACGGCACAGTAAAAACCCAAATGTGACGACGACGCGCGACACTCTTTTAGAGTTATTAGCGAGTAACTCTGTACTACGGCGTGGTGATAATAAGTGCGGGTTGACTCCTATACGATTCCAGAGCGACTGCCTCGGGCCACGACGCACGGACTGCAGATTTTTAGTACTACCCTCATTTCAAATTTATTCTTACACTTTATAAGAATCGAACAATATTTTTTTTTTATTATAAAGGATCATGACGATAATATCAACGATGTATGATTGTATGTATTTTATTTCATTATTGTATGATGCATTTTCAGCGCAGATTTTGCAAATCATTATACCAAACGCTACGATGTCACGGCTCACGTTCTTTAACGATTTTTGTTTAAATAGAATTAAATACCAGTTTGCTAATGTTTCAAATTAACTGGATTTTAAGTTGGTTAAGTTCAGTTATCTTGTTACGGTTTGTAATTTTTTGTAATAATTTTCGTTTAAAACTATTTTTCAATTATCGGTTTTAATGTTTCGTTCAAAAATATTACCTAATCGATTATCGGTTTTCTAACTTCATAAAGTCCTAATATCTGGTATCACTAAGGTATTAAAAAAATGCATCATGATGGTTGGATGGTGGAGGCATTCGGCTTCCAGCTTCGGTTCTGGACGGTTCTGCTTATACTACCTAGTGCATAGTTTGTTTAAAAGTAATAAAAAGTGAATTGATTTAAAGTCGTCCTTCGTTTAGTTCTCTTCGGAGGCCACTTTACACCTATTACATCGTAGCTTGCAATAATAATAATAAGGCAAGTTTTAGTCAAAATTGAAAAATATTAATAATTATATTATGTTATTAAATTTATTAAATTAAATAATAATTAAAAAAAACACCTTCTCTGTCATCGGTGTATAATTCAAGTTGTCAGAACAATTCAGTTCAAAATCACCTAGCACCTAAAATGTGTTCCGGCAGCCTCCTTGAGAACCAAATATTCCAGACTAGGCATGCTCTACCATAAACCAAAGTGTCGCCAACTCGTGTGGTTATGCACAGGTCAAATGCCTAGCTGTAATGAGTAAAGTTCTAAAATGAGAAAACATATTCGTATTCCATGCTTAGTGGAACATTTATAAACAGCTTACGGAAATATGTTTGAATATGTCCTAAAATAAATATGCACAAGTTCTTGTTTAAAGCATATACAAATTTTTATAGGCGTAATAGTTGCCATGCCGGACTGTCAATCAGAAGGTTCCGGGTTGATTCCCGGCACGGCCTACATCTTTGTGCTGAAATAAATTTGCTGGCTGTCGCGCTGGGTGTTAAATATGTATATATATAAAATATGTATTTATATGTAGTATATCAGTTGTGTTAGCAACCATAATACGAACTAGAAATAGTTTAGTATGGGGTTAACCAGCCGTGTGTGAAATGTGTCAAAAAAAAAAATTTATGGCCGGCAAATTCAATTCAATTTGAACCTGATTACCATTAAAGTGATAAATCCAACGATAAATCCAATTGTTCTTGCATCGCAATTGCTCTTAAATCAGAATATCCAATTTGCACTCGCAGACTTTACTCTGAAATCGAGTGTAGATACAATAAAAGCGTTTAGAACTAAAGTTAAATCTTCCGCTAGCAAGTTAAAGCAATTAATTAAACGTCGTTTGTATAAGAAGCATCTTCTCTTTGCAGGTAGTTTTTGCTGAGGAAAAGATACATTTCAGATAATCGAGTACAAGTACGAATAAATCAATGCAACCTATACGGTTATTTGTCAATATAATTTTCAAAATATCTTAAACTAGAATACTGGAACACCTTTTAGATTCTGGCCTGTTTAATTTACGGTTCCGGTTTAACAATTGGTGAAACAACTTCTATGGTGGTAGAATCATTTTCAAGTGCTCGCCTGGCTGGTAATCACAGTCTAGTTAAAAAATCTGTCGTCAAGCACTCGATATGTTCGGGCAGCTTCTTTGAGAGTCAGATATTCCAGACTAGTCATGATCCTTAGGCCAAATTGTCACCATAGTGTGAATCGTATGAAAAAAGAAACATTTGCAGAAGACTCTCCTTGAAAAAAGTACCCCTATTAGAATCCCCTGTCTGTCGTAGAACAAAAAAATCAAGTCAAATCTATAGATACACGGCGGCGAGGCAATGAAAACTGGAGAAACAGTCACTGACTGGTTTCTTAAACGATGTATATGTGTGCCGCATGTAATTATTTACGTGTTTACAATTTGGTTGGTAAGTCCAGGTGGCAATAAATATCACATCCGAAAAACTTTTATTTCAGTTGTATTTATAAACTACTAATTCAAGATTTCTATTAATTCGCTATTGTCAGTTGCTTCTAAAATTAACAAAATACTGGCTGAGTTTCTAAAATTGTTACTAAATCAAGAGAAGCTACACAGACGAGCATCGGGCAGACTCAGTCAAAGCCCGCCATTCGACGTCGAGAAGCTTATTAAGCAGCTAAATTGGGACATTCAGAAATCTGGCACTGTATGATACCTTACTGTAACATTTAGTTCTGATTTCGTGCGACTGGATGTGTAGATAAAGATCGTTGTAATAATTTTCGTCGCTTGTAGCTGGATTGTACAAAGTCTGCTTTGGTTACTTACTAAAATATAAAATTACTTATGTTACTTAAATACAAAAAAAAGTCTTCTTTTTAGGGTTCCGTGCCCAAAGAGCACTAACGGTACCCTATTACTAAGACTTCGCAGACCGTCCGACTGTTTGTCTGTTTGTGCGACTGTAACCAGGCTGTTTTATTTCACGAGCCATGATAATAGCTCGACAGTTGAAATTTCCGTAAACGATGTATATCTGTTGCCGCCGTATCAATACTAAAAATCATTTAAAAGAAGACTACGCTGCCAATCAATAGATGGCGCTAAGCGTAAATTATAGGTTCAATTCAATTCAATTCAATAAGCCCTTTATCCTGAACTTAAATCGTTGTGAAAAATATGTTTCTCCTGTTTAGAGGATATCTCTAAGTTCAGTGTGCCTTTTGGCAAAGGCCTCCTCCAACAATTTCCATTGAGTTCTATCTCTGGCTACCCTTCTCCAAAAAGGGCCTGCTGTTAGTTTTAACTCGTCCTCCCATCTCTTGGGTTGCCTCCCCCTTTTCCTTTTCCCATCTCTAGGGTACCAATCTGTTACAATTTGACTCCACTTTTCCTGAGTGCTCCTTAGCATATGGCCTGTCCATCTCCATTTCAGTTGGTCTATCTTAGTAAGTACATCTGTAACTTTCGTTTTGGCTCTTATAAAGGTGTTTAGTTTTCTTTCTTGTTTTTTGATACCTGTCATGCTTCTCTCCATCGCTCTTTGGCATCCTTGCAGCATGGCTCTGTGATGTTTTGAGAGAGACCATGTTTCGCAGCCATATGTAATACAGGGTAGAATGCAGGTATTGTAGACTCTCCGTTTTGTGCCCATACTGAGATCGGTGGCCTTCATTATTTCTTTAAGTGACCAGTATTTTTTCCATCCGTTTGCTATTCGTTTTTTGATTTCTTTGTCTGTTTGGTCATTGTAGGAGATGATCTGCCCCAAGTATATGTACTCTTCTATGTATTCAAGTGGTTGGTTATTTATTGTAATTTCTTCTTTGTCTGAATTTGTTAATAACTTTGTTTTGTTGATATTCATGGAAAGCCCAATCTTCTCACTTTCTCTGTTTAGGTCTTGGATCATTTTCTCCAGTTTTTTAGGGTTTTCTTCGAAGAGTACTATGTCGTCTGCAAATCTTAGGTGGTTGAGTCTTCGTCCGTCTATGTTTAAACCCTTCTGGTCCCATTCCATCTTTCGGAAAATATTCTCTAGAATTGCTGAAAAAAGTTTGGGGGACAGTGGGTCTCCCTGTCTGACCCCTCTCTTAATGTTGAAAGTCTCTCCCAAACCTTCCAGCTGTATTCTTGCTTTGTTGTTTGAATATATAGTTTTGATTATGTTTATGTATTGTATGGGGATTCCTTGGGTTTCTAGACTTTCCCAAATAGCTTTGTGGCTTATACTGTCAAAGGCCTTGGTATAATCTATGAAGGCCATGTATAAGTGTTTGTTATATTCTTTGTATTTTTCTATAATTTGTTTAACAGTATGTATATGGTCTATGGTAGCAAAGTGTTTTCTAAAGCCGGCCTGTTCTATTGGTTGGTTTTCGTCTAATTTGGTGCTTATACGGTCTAGGATGATCTTAGAAAAAACTTTATATAAATTGGACATCAAACTTATCGGTCTATAATTACCTATGTCTTCTTTTGGACCTTTTTTGTATATAAGAATGATATGAGATGTTTCCCACTGTTCTGGTATATGTCCTGATAACATAATGTTATTGAATATTTGAGTAAGAGCAGGAGTCAGTTCATCTAATGTACCTTTTAGTGACTCATTTGTAATTTTATCTGGTCCAGGTGTTTTTTCTAGTTTTTGGCTTAGTATTGCTTTCCTGACTTCGTTGTGTAAGATTTCAGGTTCTGGGTCTGAGAAACATAAGTTAGGTCTAAGGGTTCCATAGTTTCTTTGATTGGTATTGTCTTGGTTGGAATATAGATTCTGATAAAAGTTTGTAGCTACTTTGTTTATGTCTTTCCGGTTTGATATACTGCAGTGGTTATATTTCAAGCTTGGTATCCATGAATTTGATTCTCGTAGTTCTTTTAGAGCTTTTCTTGTTCCTCCTGTGGTTAAAATATGTTTTTCTAATTTTTGTAGTCTTGTTGTTTTTCTATCTTTCCTGATACCTTCCCTGATTTTTTTACTTAGTTTGGTGATAAGTTGAATATTCATTTTCTTCATTTTGCTATCAAATAGTTGTTTTCTCTCTTGAATTAACTGTAGTGTTTCTTCACTTAATATGTACTTATATTTTGATGGTTTGCTTTTGTTGAAGATTGTAAGTTGGTTCTGCAATTTCGTGTAGCTAGCCTTAAAATCCTTTTTATCTGACTTCAGTAGTTCTTTGTTGAGTATCGTTAGGGAACAGGCCATTATTTTATTGTTTTCCGGATAATGGGTCATACTGGATGGTGTGATATTCTTTCTAGACCTTTTAGTTGGTGTTAGTTTAAGGGATGCTCTTACCATGCGATGGTTGGTATTAAAATTTAGCTTTGATATAACTGAGGTGTCGGTGAATAGTCTTGGGTGGCTACTTATAATGTAATCTATTTCGTTCTTGTGTTTGCCATCTGGAGAAAACCAGGTCCACTTGTTGTTCTTGTTTTTCTTATAAATGCTATTTAGGAGGGTTAATTTATGCTCCATTAATAAGTCTATGAGCCTTTGTCCATTTGCACTTCTTTTACCATGGCCAAAGTTACCCAGTGCAAATTCGTCTTTGTTTTGCTTGGTCCCTACTTGGGCATTAAAGTCCCCCATAAGTATAATTATGTTTTTTGAATATTGATGTGTGATTTGGGATAAGTTGTTGTAGAAAGTAATGTGTTCTGTAATGTCAGCTTGCTCGGTTGGTGCATAGACTTGTATTATTGTCCATGTTCTATGATGACTGGGTAGTTTTATAATTAAAATTGCGATTCTGTCATTGATGCCGATGAAGTTGAGTATGTTTTTTCTTAGTTGTGCTTTTACCATAAATCCGACTCCTTTCTGTCCCCCAGGTTCTCCTTTGGTATACATTATATAGCCTGTATGTTCTTCTATTGTTTCACCAGCCCTTCGCACTTCACTTAATCCTAAAATATCCCAGTTAAGGTCTTTTAATGCTTCCTCAAGCTCTAGTAGAGATTCATGTGTTCTTAATGTCAAGGTATTTAATGTTGCAATGTGCAATCTGTTGCTTTTTGTTGGAGGGTGTTGGTCTTTTTCTCCCGCGGTGACCAGCCGTAATGGGAGCATTGGTTGTTTGTTGTTGATTTTGTTTCGCTTTAACTGTGAAATTATTTTTTGTGATTGGCATTGTTTAATTAATTGAGGTTGTTTAGTTTCCGGTAGTGGTAGTGGAGTATTAGTTTTTGTATGTGATGTTTCCGGAGCAAGAGTGTGATCTGTCCCGCAGGTACTGAAATGCATTTTTCTTAGGCATCTTGGTGTTTGTTGCATCCTGCTTTGGACTTGGAGTGTCGGATCTTTTCCTTTTTTCGTTTTCCTTGTTTGTGTTGGTGTTCTTGTTTTCACTTCTTGCTTGTAGCACTGCTTTAGGTAAATCGTGTGTAATGTAAGTGTTCGGCTTCATTTTTTTCTTATTTTTCAAGATCTCAATCTTTTTTTCAAGGGTTGTGGTAGCTAGCAAAATTGGTCGAATTTTAGAATCACTAGACTCACTGTTTCCTTTTTTTCCTAGTCTCTGAAGTCTATCTATCTCGCTTATTTCTAGTTTCACATCTAAGTCCTTCATTGTTGATGTGACAAGAGTAATCAGGTCTTCGTGGGTCTCTGCATTTGATTCTGCTAGCCCATGAACGACGACGTTTTTCCTCCTACTGTTCGCCTCGAGATTTATTATCTTGTTGTTTAATTTGTTCACTTCAATCTTAAGGTTTTGATTCTCCTCAATTATTGGCTTTATTTTTTCTTCCACTTTTTGTAGGATAACCGCTGTAACATTTTCTGTTATGACATTTGTTTGCATTCTTAGTTGTTCTGTCATTTTCGCAAGAAGCAGTGACATCTCTGGTGACAGTTCGGAAATCATCGTTAGGAGAAACGGAACGCAATTTCTTTATAAATGTTTTTGAACGAACTATTTGTTTTAGTAAGTTGGTAGTAACGACACGGTATTTTTGTCTATGGTTTTGTTAGCAGTTTGACATATAACCTCAAAAGTTATGTGAACAGTTTTATTACGAGTTTTTATCACTTTATCACTGGTTTTAAGATGTTATTTTATAGTCTTTCGACACCCACACGCACAGGTTACAATTAATTTGCACTTTTTTGCACAATAGTTTCTATTTTGCACTGTTTTTTATTTTAGTTGCGAGAGCGTTTAACAATACTTGTGACGTTAACTAACACCGGAACCGGCACTAAAGATTATTATAGGTACTAAAGATTATTAAAACGAATTAGATTGCAAGATCTTCGCGACCTAAAATTAGCATTTTAGGGGTAACAAACCTGATTATTAGCCTTCTTTATAAATAAAAGTACGGAATCTGCGAGCCTGACTATTATTAAAAGCCACTAAAGATACAATTTAATTTTACATTTCATGAATATGACTGACTCATCTTTACAAAGGATTCGTATAGAAAATTACAGATCTATTAATTGAAAATTATTATTTGTAACATTTTAATCTTGTTGTACGAGTATTACAAAAGTCAACTGAGTATTTTCATATAAATGTTTGTTTTCATAAGAAGGCCATGCAGTAATCTTCAATGATGGAATCATAACACAACACACACATCATAAACCGAGCTGTTGAGTCTATTACTATTTCATTAGATCAATACTCACCATTAAATAGTGTAAACACTGTTCTTCCAAGTGGAGAGAAAAACCAAAGACTACTTTAGCATTGACTGGTCGTTTAGCTTTGTAAAGTTGTAAAACTGTGAGTGACTTAACAATTACCTATATTATAGTCACAGAAATACAACAACAAAAAGAGGTCCTTAATTTGTCTGAATACTCATATTTGTTTTTGTGAACCGATAATGTTCATCAAATACTCAAATATGCATGGAATGGTTGATGATTCGGTGAATTTTGGTTTTTGTTCGAATTTACACCACGTCAATGACGATGTGATCTTAGAAAAATCGAGAGCTACTTGCAAATTTTATGGAGACGCTTTATAGTTTTCATACATTGCCCATTGTTTGATTTTGTTTATTTGAGTAGTAGAGCGTTTTTATGCCGCGCGATGACCCGCCGCGCGGCAGGTCCATATCAGAGAACTCTGCTAAATAATAAACGCTGAATAATGACGCTAGATCTTAACCACTCGGTTAAAAAAAACACTCTACGAATTTATCCTCAACAAGTTAACAATAGCGTAAATATCTGTCTACGGGTTTATTCATCTGTGTATGTGACACGCACCTATCTGATGGCTTCTGATAAATAAGACATTTAGTTCCAAAGGGTAATGGAGTTTACTTTCGATTAGACTTCTTGTGTTTCTACTCGTGTCGTGTTTGTATCGATAACATGCGTGTAATTATTGTAATACACGATTTAATTAGTTCGAAACTATAGACATTATAATTAACATGATAATAATATTAGTCTTGATGAGTAGGCAAATGGAAATCTTTGTTTGCAGTTGTATTTCTCGTAATAAACAATAATAGTCACCATAGGTATATCGTCGCCGTAGTTGGAAAACTAAATAACTAACCAATTTCGCGAAATCGACTTTTTGGCATTATCATAAAGTCCAATTCAAGCGGCATCTTTCTGTCTCACTAAAATTGTAATATTATGTATAGGAAATTTAAGCTGCTATAGACAATACGTTTTTGTAAAATGAATATTTAGAGAGGATTATATAGATTCGAATGTGTTCATTTTTATCGTAGATAATTTTTAAGATGAGCACAAAAATAAAGGTTATAAATAAATTATTCTATAAGTTCCCATGATTATTTGCCGAGTCCATCATCAGACCTTGGATATCAAATTAGCTCGAACATGAAGGTTGTATGTATGTTGTATGCTTTTTTAGCTGTTCAGAAATAAAAAATAAATGTGTATATCTGAATCTGAAGTTTACATAGCTGCTTTTGGCTTCTTATCAGAACAACTCCGTAATGCCATATTTTAGTTCTGTTACCTAAGATACCTAAGTATACTACATTTCAGTGCAATTGGCCAACGGGAGGAAGGCCTAATTAAGCATTTGAAATTCCACCAGAACAAACATGCAATGCAAGCAAACACTATAAAATCTGGAAAAGATACCACCATGTTCAAAATTCACCGTCCTTTATTGTGTAATCCCAACAACATCGCCTAAAATATATCGCCCGGTATTATTTCCAAATTAAAACCACCGTCCCTTTTTTCGTTAAAAGAAAACGAAAAAAATGGGATGCGGATCTGTAGGTAATTGGTTTTCGACACAAATACGCAATAACTTACCCATGAAACTTTATGTGTAGTCCGTGAGGTGAATGAACCACATTTTGAAGCCTATGGCCCGAAGTAAATGCTATCACCACCTCCTGAATAAGTTAAAATGTGTGCACTAGGGCAAGCCGAATTTTGCCCGAGAGAAAATCTCTTGCCGTGTCGCGGTTAATATTATATGATAGTCGGATCATCTGCCGAAATGCACACAGTTGGAGCACGGCTTCACCAAATAGACTCCACGCTTAAGGCAATTTTCTTAAACATTTTCTGAGCCTGATTAACTTTCAAGCCGACTTTCAAAAATATTTTCTTGGAATCTTTATTGCTTTTTATCGTTTTATGTTTTGGACGAGTCTGTGCCAATTAATCGCAAATATGAAAATGTCTCCCAAGGTGGTCCCATTGTTAACAGGGCTGTGTCTGATAAAAAGATCCCAGGTCAATAGAAGTCAGCCCTCATATTTTATTAGAAACCCAAATGCTTATTAATTTTTTTTCTCGAACTATTTGAGTCTGTCTCACATAAAAAAAAATAAAGTACACATTTATTTCAGACACAGAAGACACACCCATGTATACATTATTAAAAAATACATAAAACAATCGTAATAAAAAGAAAGAAGACAGCACATTATTAGTCTCCTACCTAGCGTCCAAAAATGGTTAGCCCTCATTATAAACGCTACAAAGCATTGATTTTCAGATTTTCTAATCTAATTATGTTAACGAGCTGATAATAGACGTTACGTCATTTTGCTCATTGATTCATTTGCACTTGTGTTCGGTTTTTTGGGTTTAATTTTTATTAAATAACAAATTATTTTTTTGTTAAATAGCAAAGTAGTAAAACAGCATGAGAGAAACTATAATGAAACCAGGGGCAAATACAATTGACTTTGGTCATAACCACCAACTAACTAACTACGAGTAAGCGACCATGTATCATTTTGCTGCAGGTAACCTACAACACGTGCTTGTGAAATAATTTCAAATAGGAAAGTAAACAGATAAATTCTTATTAATTACTCGGCCGTGTTCAACAATGTGCTGTAAAATATTTTGTTTTCCTTTTACCGTAATAATTATAAACCAAAACCGAGCCCACAATAAATTCATGATGTTAATTTCACCGGTCGTTTATAATCATCCGTATCCTTGCTCCTAATCTCGTAATTTCCAGCATAATCTCAACCAGCTTTTACTCATAATAAGAAGATTAAAAAATTTTGGCTTTGGCAATTGTTTAAGTACTTATACCAGATTTTCTTGGGAGGTAAGCGGAAAATGAATTTGCTGTGGCCTCGCTTTATAAATCAGTGTTAAAGTTTTTAAATTGCTCTCCCTTAATGGATGAAGCTTTTAATTTTTAAGTGTGTATCGCTAGCTGAAGCGGATCGATAACACTTTTATGAACAAAATAACACTTCTCTAAGTAATTACACCGGTAAATAGATACTCAGATTTTTTTCAGATCGATTTATATCAAATTTGGAATGAACTATCTATGAAAAAAAATAACTAAATATCTTTTAAGAAATTGATGAGTTTTTAATTAATATCGATAAAATATCGAAATTTTTTTTTCTTATTGATGCTGCTTTAAATGAAAATTTATTCGATAGGTTTGAACCACAGCGTCTGATTTTCCTTATTTTCCCCCAATGAACGATGTTTTATTATTTGGAATTATTCATCAGCGTTTTCTAATTTTTCTTCACGAATTCATTTTTATTCAAAAATGAATATTCATCAAAATTGTTATTTGTGGTATTAACTTCGTCTGAAATTATTTGCCTAAACAAATGATTTTATGTTAATTTTATTGGAGAGCGTAATCAATTTTCTGCAGTATTTTTAATACCTGAAGAAATTTTCTTTACAGATTAATAGCAAATTATTTTACTACTTGTGTAAATACAGATTTTCATCTTATCATATAATCAATATTTATACAAAGATTGAACAAATCACGTGCTATCTACATAATTGTAGCCTATTATGCAATATTATTTTGAACTTTCATTACATTCTATTAGTAGTTTTTGCGTTAAAAAGAACAAACATCTGTACATACAAACTGTCGCATTTACTCGTATAATATAAAAGTATGAAATAGCATATATGGCATTTTATATTTGACGACGATGGTGGTAACATACCAGTCATGACGTAAAAGCTGGTTTCATGAGAAAACGATGATATCGCCTTACGTGCAGGAGTTGGTAATCAATCAACCGGGGCCTTATTTGAAAAACTGATCACAGCGCACTTTCATTTGAAAACTTTTTTAATCGTGAAGCTTTGAAAACTGCTTTTGCTTTAAACTGCCGCTGATTAGTTTGCAAATTACAGATTGATTAATAGCTTACATTCCATAGTCAAACTTACTTGTACCTGTCCAAAACTATTTTAGATAACTTTAAAATAAAGTCAGAAATGGCATATATCTTTAAAGCTGTTTCAGTGGTTTATTGTAATTTGGTACTTACCCATATCTTTGTGGTGGCTTAACAACTTTTGAAATTAAGATGGTCAGCAAAAGTCATCGAAAACGATTGCGTACTATATATAATTCGACCGATAGTTTTATTTTGAAAAGTTGTTTTAAAACTTAAAAATATTGGAATTCGGAATGTCATAAAGAAATAAAAACAAATATTACTTTTTTGTAGATGATGATTTTATCTAGAATCGTTAGAGCTAATAATTTCAATATTGTTTACTGTTAATTTTATATGAATTCATTTCGTGAAATTTCCACTGTCAGGCGACGGCAGACCCGGCCGGCATTTAGTTATAAAATAGCTGTAAATTTTGTAAATGACGTACCAAAAATAGCGAATGTTATTATGGCTTATAAAATATCTGAATCTATATCTAAATCTAGGCGCTTCGCTGAAATTTGTATGGCATGGTTGAACTCGGTACAACAGTACTTAACAGCTTCCATTGGCTTAGGAACCTTTAACCTGGCTCTTTAAGAAACAAACAGCCAGGAACAACAATTAAACATGAAGTTCAAGTAGATACGAGTGAAAATGTATGTAGGTGTAAATTGGTATCGTTATAAATGGTATTATAACCGGCTAGGAAACTAGACAGTTCTAAGCTGCAAGATTCATGCCACAAGTACCCAGTTATGGACGACGTGCTTGCTTGCAGCTACTACCGAGTGTACAGGGCTACTAACTAACGCAATACCTTTTAGGGGTAGCTTTGGTGATTCTACCAAAGCTCTACAACCTTTATTTTTTGTTGACGAGAGGGAAATCTTCTACAAGATACCTGGCTCCGAATGTATGTGATAGAAATAGCGCACGGTGCCATTTGACAATCTTGCCTTTTTTTGTCAATCGAAAGAAAGTAACGCCTCTTTGGTTTCCCACGATGTTTTCCTTCACAGAAAATTCAAGTTCATTGGTGGGGATCGGACCCACGCTTTGCGAGAAATAAGCTTAATGCAATTTAATGAGATGCCAGGCACCTAAGAGTGTATTCTGATCGATTTATTTATAGCTAGTTACTCCAGATTAGGCAAGCTACACCAAACTCTAGTGTCACAAACGCATCTTGCTGGTCAAATGCCGTGCTATAACTTGCTAAGACTAAAACTAAGACAGGAGTTGTCGTTTCTTCAAATTTTAATTTACTGAATAACTTCAAATAGGTACCTACCCATTTTCTTTGTTTTTGCTATGTCAGATTTCAAAACGCTATATAACAAAAATGTTATGATGAACTGCGGTTCTTAAAAGAATTACAACAGTTACCAGTAACCCAGTTTAAAACACAGCTACTAAGTAGGTATACGTAAACGTATGTATAATGCGTCACAGAATTACCACTCCGTGTTTCCTTGGCTCAGCTATTGTATAATGAAGAGCAGTCGGTATGTACTGAGTGGTAAGATGCGGGTGTTTGCTTAAGAGATAAACTATGCAGTATGTTGGGTAGATAACCTATGTCAGTACATATGCAGTTGTGGATGCATTTGTGTGGAAAATAAGACTTTATAGTACCAAGCTAAGCTCTGCAGTGTACCCACTTTGAAAAATAAACCGTAGTCATGTGTTTATCGAGAGTCTAATCTACAGCTATATCCGTACCAAATTACATGCTAATCGGTTTACACATTTAAGCGTGAAGAAGTAATAATCTCACACTCTTTCACGTTCGTACAATTAGTGGGGTGGAGTAGTGGAATATGGTGCTATTTATGTTGACTTCTTGAATTATATTTATTTGTGAAAGCCGACATTCTAAACTACTATTCAAATGTTTTCAGACAAATTCATTTATATAGCGCCTATAGCTCGGCTAACAAAGATGATCTGACGCGATCCTTGAAGCTAAGCAATGGTCAATGCAGACGGTGTTTGGATGGGTGACCATGCACCAAGACTGTCGTTTTTAATGTGGCATTTTCATCTGGGCGCTACCGTGGGTCAAACGTTACTTTAAATTTTAAGTCCCAGCTGTTAATCATAGCACAAGTAGTCGTTAAGCAAAATCAGAACCTTCAGGCGGCTTGAAAACTCTCGACACCAGAGCATGGCCACTTAGCTCTAAAGAAGAAGAAGTTCACAAATGAAACAGTAACATAATTCACTATTACAAACTTTTGTTATCATATTAACGTGATTATTAGAAAATAAAAACGGAAATCGATTCTAGCTCGTTTAGCAAACCGTGTAAATATACATACTCGTACGTCAGGTGCTTCAAGGCTTGCCAAAGTAAAATCTAATCGACAAAGCTCTCAATCATACGCTATTTGTTTATTTCATGACAGCTTAAATGTTTCCTAGTAATTGCAGTTGATTATATGGTTAAAAAACATTATTTTTTTTAATAGTTAGAGCTACAAATAACTTTTTTAATAAATTGTTTTTTTTTATTGTAAAATTGTGTGCTTCTGAAAGTTTTAAAAATCCGTATGATTTTTATTATTATCTTATTAGTGTACTAGACTGTTGACTTAATATGAATTTATTTCATGTAATACCTGCTACCGCGGTTCTGGCGCGCCGTTCAAATTATATGGCCCTGTAAAAGATTGCCTAAAACTTCTACTCAATACTAGCTGAGTTCCTCCGTACATAGCACAATAGAGCAGTGCAAAGGAAGCATGCAGCGTTAATTCTGCAAATGAACTGCGAAGTCCGCTGCGAGTGCGGAACCCACTGTGCAGTCACTTCCGTTTTATTATCATCGTATCATTATTTACGCTTTCGGCTTATTATTACAGAGGCAATTCCGAAAGCGTAATAAAGTTGCAACCACGTTCATTTGCTCATGTAATTGGGGGAACGTATGACACAACCGGAATTAAACTGCAATATTTTGTTTACTGTACGGAGATGGGGTTTAAACATTGTTGAAACGAACAACATCGTTTTTGTTCTGATTTACGATGCGTTACAATAAAACAATAGCAAATAAAAAAACATGTGATATCGCACTTGTTTTATTTTTATTTCCTATTGTTTTACAGATTGAATGCTTCCTAACGTAAATATATAAAGTAAAATTATTGATATTTTAGAATGTAAACTCTAAAAATCCTACCAAATTTCAAGCATTTATGGATACAATGTGAAAGATAATAATTTTCGGTCGGATAAAAACGTCTATGACTTCGGCGGTTTGGGCAACCAAAGTTAGGCTGGTTTCCTACAAGATCTTACTTATACGAACATAAGTAACTGGTTTCTTAAAACAGAGTTCATTGTAGGACTCTCGAAACTTGAAATTGAATTTGAAAATTTGATTTATTTGCTCTGCCAACTATATGTAGTAAAAACCATGGTATGTTTAGAACTCTAATATGATATATATATGATATGAGTCAAATTGACATTTGATTCATATCATATACTTTTGTAATGATATATACGAGTATTACTAGAATTAGAATTGAAAATTTACATTGATACATATCATATACTTTTGTAAGATATTATATTATCTGACTTGTAACTTTGGTGTTATCAATAAATGATTTGTATTTGTATTTGAACGGATTCCTTTAACAGCTTCGCTCCGCTAAAACTGCATAACAGGCTTACTATGTAAATATAACCACTTTTCAATCTCGTCAATTTCATAGCAAAACACAACTCGCTTATATCCAGAACCTCGGCAGATTTTCGCAGCTGGCGGTTTTTGGAATTTTCCCACTAAAAGATGAGTTTATTCCCTAGACTCCAAACTGAGTCTAGCAAGTTTATGCGACGCGTCTCCCGCGGGCTGTGCCATTGAAACTTGTTATGATATAAAATTGCTCTGGTTTATGCCCCCGCAAGTTTTGAAACACAGAAAAGGAGTACAAACTTTCCATCTGTACGGGCGTAGAAACATACGTATCTGTCTTGAGGTTTTCTTTGCAGTTATTGAGAATTTTACACGTCTTCAGTACTCAAAGGTTTCTGTTGCTTGAGATAAAAATGTATAATATGATACGAGTACTTTATGCGCGAACAAAATTTTGTACCATTAAAAATAATTTAGGTGAATTCAATACAACTAAGCAAAGTTTACTTTAATCAACAGTTACAAATTCTAAAAAACGTGTGTGGCACGGAGGATAATGTCTGTTTTTCAATCAGACGGCCCTTGTTCGATCCCGGCCCTATACCAATGTAGTTGTTCAAGTTGTACTCGCTTTACGATGAAGTAGCTAAAACATCGTGAGGAAACCGACATGTTTGAGGACCACAATTTCCGAAGACATGACTGTGTCATCTTGGCTAAATTGGCACTTGGCCAATGTTGTAGATTTTGGCTTATCTCCTCGTGAGAGAAGGTCCCGAGTCCCAGCAGTGGGAACGTATAGTAGGATGCTTATGCTATAAAAATAAATTGTTTTTTGGTCAGCCGTGAAAAATCGCCGTTTTCCAGCTAAGCTCCTAGAAATCTGAGCTAAACTCTATAGCCATATTCGGGCGCTACAGTTTGTTTTCGTTACAATTTATAGCTTTTGTTTTGCAAAACTGCCGAAACGAGCCGCTCGAAATCGTGACTGTTTACGTCATAAATTAACCACGTTGATTGCTTTCAGAGCCACTTCGAGTTCCATTTTGACTTGCAAATCGTCCGTTTCATGAAATATCCATTAATTAAGGATCAAATGACTTTGGTGGAATCGAGTGATGCTTTTGAAAGTATGGTAATGACCGGTGACGTCGTCAATCATGTAGCTTGTTTCCGTTTGAATGGAAATTAGGGTTTTTATGTAAACCTTTTTAATGGTACAAGAGGTTGTCAAGCAATCAGCATATTGTTTGTTTCATATTTAAATCTTTGACAGAATTTAATTTAGGAGAATTTGTAAATTCGTTCTTAAAGACGCCAACATTCCCTTATATTTTAACTTGCAAAAACCTTAAAATGTTAACTTGCTTGACGAAGTTTTATCTTGTTTGTTAAGTCTTAAAGAGTGGGTAGGTACATACATTTTTGACACATTTCACACTATTTCTAATTCGTATATTATCGTTGCTAACACAACTGATATACTACATATACATACAAACATATTTTGATGTTGATAAAGATGTTGGCTGTGCCGGGAATCGAACCCGGGACCTTCTGATTGGCAGTTCAGCATGGTAACCATTACGCCAACGAGGTCATCAATCAATCAATACATACATTCTCTGTAATATTTATTGCATAGGCAGCATAACTATAACACAACAACGTAGTGAGAAACTGCCGAAGTATTTTATGCTTAAAATATCATCCTCCGTGGAAATTCCTGCAAGCATCCGGAGATAGTTTGTGCATTCCAGTCTGGCCGGTGTCATTGCGGGCGAGTGCCGGCGCAATATAATACACAGTATGGGAGATAGAGACAATTATTATTACTCCAACACCATCCTGCGCGTTGTGGCTGCTCGGATCGGTTGCCCAATACTGCATGCATGCTGTCCGCTTACATATTACATGTAACCGGTCAGCATGCATGTATATAGTTATCCTCGATATTTATGTTTTTTTTTCTACTGATTGTGTATTATTTAAATTACCTGAATTATTATTATTGCTATTATTCCGTTTGAAAATTAATTTGTTTTTTTTTATCCTTGATAGGTTTGCGTTTGACTACAGCTAGCCTGATGTTAAGCTGCGCTGCTGTCTACGGTGTGGCACGCTTACCTAGAAGATACCTATTAACTCTACTTTTGAAGACCCCCGGAAGATACAGAGACTCAGAAAGTGGGTTCCAAAGCTTCGCAGTCCTCACAATAAAGGTCGACGCAAAGCGTTTTGTATGAAAGTTTGGAACCTCAACTCTGTATCGGTGTCTCTTCACTGACTCTTTGCTCGTTCTGTAGTAGATCTATGACCCTGATTTTATATTATTATTTTTATAATTTTGATTATGTATATAGACTATGTCTGAAATAAATGATTTAAATTTGAATGACACTAATGCACCATGTCTTCGGTTTTAGAGGACTAAAAACTCTAGAGAACTTTGTTCTCACAAAAAGTTAGGACGAATTGCAGTTTGTCCTGGCCAAGTATCTAAGTATCTTACGAGTGAGTCGCAGTATCAAGATTTCACCGCAACTTTACTTTGAGTGGCATTTACAACTGAGCACTTCGACGGATTGAATGACACGTTACAATTGCCTCAACAGTACTCCTATTTATGTAGTACTATATATACTCGTATCGTTATGTAGACACAATCTTCTTTTTCTCCGTACATATGAGCTAATTGGCAAAGCTCTAGCTAGAGTCGACTAGTGTGAAGTTGGTAACCAAAGTGAGGTAGCCTTTAACCCGACCAAATTAAAGAGTTCGATTTTGTGAAGTTAGTAGCCACGCTGATTTCTCATTAAGTACCAATACATTTTTGGTAAATATAAACTCAAACTCTTGAAAACTCGCTAGCCAATCTAAACTACGAATAAAAAAATCTAAATTGGATAGTAATTAGTTTTCAAGCCGTCTCTGACTTGGGTTACCAACAGCTTGTACTAAGACTTACAGCCAGTACATACAATTTAACGTGTCCTCGGTATCGCCCAGATGAAAATGCTACTTTTAACGTGCATGGTCACCCAAACAAATGCTAAACCTTGATGATCGCGTCAGATCACCTTAGTTAGCCGAGCTACAGGCGCTACTATATTATATCTGCGTATATATACAATATATCTGCGTGAAAACAAGACAACACAGTAAGACAAACTATGTAACGGATCTTGTTTTCGCATAAAGTATCGTTGTCTAGACATTTATTATACCACATCTACGACAATCTTACCTCAAAAGTAGACTTTTAGAAGTTTCATTAACCCAATTAGTATGAAGTATTTGGTATAAAGATTTCACCCTACGTAAAAAAACCTAATTAGTACATCCAGTAGATTCAAACATCGCATCAGCCTCTACAGTGATAGAAGGATGCAGGGTCTTCGAGCCTAGAACTACTGCACGTCCCACTTCTTCCCGAAGTACACTTCCTTTATGGAAATAATATCCTTGTAGTCGACTTTACGATAGGTATCCCTCGTTAGTACACTCCTTGAATTAATGTTTCGATTTGATTTGAAAACCATCTAGAGCAGAAACTTTAAACGGCATCAACGACTTCTGTACGCAAATATAAACAGTTACTCAAATATCGAGTTTAATTTAGCGCCTATTTGACGTGTATCGATTTTATTCCACCTTTCTGTCTAGTCTGCTTATCAATCTGACAGCCCTTTTTTTTACGAGGGGGAAATTTTCAAAAAGATACCCAGCTACAATGGGGTGCAGCTGGGTTATGTGGGATTTTTACTCACTAAAACCCCTCGGTGCCCAACCTCGATGCTTTATGGAGGGCTTCAGGTTTTTCGGTGGAAACACGCTGAGGTCCTCCCAGCTTTTGCTTGCAGCAACATCCACATTGGCAAAGAACTGGCAACCCTCTCGGACCCAATTTGAATAGACTGTCGGAACCCCACTTCGACAGACAATCTGATAGCCCCTGGTACATTCCCGGCCCTACGCCAATAACTTGTTTTTCAAGCTATGTGTAGATTTGCACTCGCTTTACGGTGAAGGAAAACATCGTGAAGAATCCGGAGCGAGTCCCAGCAGTGGTAACGCTTAAGTGTGAATAAATTATAAAATGCTAATTTTCCGGCCTAGGGAGAAAAAGTGTTTAAAAAAAAACAGTTTGTAAAAGTAACATCCATCGATTGGTAGATGGCGCACCATACCACGAACTTTTTATTATTAAATTTGTGCATCTTGCAAAGCAAAAAGGCGAGAGCGTATTTTTTTACTTAAATTAAATCGCCAAAATGATTCCACGCGGCGCAATTGAGGAATAGACCAATGTTATGGCTCAATTATTATTATTAAAATGATTTGCTGTCCATCCCACGCCATTCCACGCATGACTGGATCGTATAACGCTGCTAACATCACTATGAGCCCATATCGTGTGATTTTAAGTATTTCAACAGCCATTATGCTAACAATGGCAGCTTTATGAGGTTCAAGCTAATTAATGTTAACCAAAAACTACAATCTAGCGATTTACAAGGCGAGAGTGAACCAGTTCCTGGTAGGTAAGCGCGATCCACCGTAGACCTCAATATCACTTACCATCAGTTGAATTGTGGTCAAGTGCTGACATATTCAGAGTAAAAAAAACGCATTTTTTTAGCGCTATGCGATAGTGATAAGTTTATTACGCTTGCGTAATAAACTTATCTTACTAATATTATAAATGCTAAAGTTTATGTGTGTGTTAGTGTATATGTTTGTTACTTTTTCACGCTCAAACGACTGGACTGGTTTCAATGAAGTTTGGTATAGAGATATTTCAGATCATGGATTAACAACTAGGCTAATTTTTATCCCATATTGACACAGATATATATAGATGAAGTGGTAACTGAGTATTTTTGGGTGCACAACCACGAGTCAGCGACCTAGGCTGGAACAACTGGTTCTCGTTGCTGAAACATACCTTAAGGCAACAGATGAGGGTTGTTGCTCACCAAGCTAGCACTAGAAAATACTCTACCACCAGTAATCTCGTGGTAGATTACATTTTTATTACAATAATAAGTGTAATGTGGTTTATCATGATAAAAAACCATCCCTCAGTCATATTTAGTAGTAAACGGCCGCCTTATAATTTTACAAAGAACAGCAAACTGGCAAGTTACGTACAGTACACTAGGTCGTTTTTTGTTCTCGAATAAATTCACTCAATAATAATATTGCTATTTTTGCGTTTGAAAGCGAAGCGTCAGAGCCTAAAGCACCAACGCAAGGTTGCTAGTTTGTCGGTATTTTATCTCATATATTTCGGGAAGTGTGCTTTGGAACTCCGTAATTCAAATCTCACTTCTTCTATAGAACGAGCAGAGACTCAATGAAGAGACACTGATACTGAGTTGAAATTTCTTTCGTACAAAATGATTTGCGTCAACTTTTATTGTGAGGACAGCGAAGCTTTGGAACACTTTGGAACACTACCTGTCTCTGTTTACTGAGAGGTATCATCCGGGGGTTTTCAAAGGTAGATTAAATAGGCATTTTTAAGGTAAGCGTGCCACATCGTCTACTAAAGCGTAGCTTTACATCAGGCAAGCTGTAGTCAAACTCAAACCTATCAAAGGTAAAGAAAACCTAATGTAGAGCTCTGGGCACAATTTATTTCCGTGAACAGTAAAGCTTCTTAAGAAATGCTGCAATTTTTTAATAGTTAAAACCCAAAAATGTTGTTTTCCTGTAAAAACATAAATAGAATATTACAATTAAATAGGTTAGTAAATAAATACACGCTTACTAAATATGTGGTAAATTTATTAAACTAACTTCTGGTGCTTTTTAATTTGATAGAAAATTCTATTATTTTTTCCTGAGTAGCGGTCGCAAACGCGGAAATTTTCCCTATATAGTCCGCATTATAAAATTGTAGTGGAAAGTTTTTTGGTGGGAATTCCAAGTCTCGTATGTAATAATTACCCTAAAAATTGCAAACACATTAGACATTTTGTTTATTAAGTATTTCTTTATCAAAACAAATACATGTATATATAGTTTTTCGTATAATGTAAGACCAATACAAATTAATATAAAAAATAAAAATATCAAAAAAAACATATCAACTATTTGTATTTTTATTTTTTCTTGTTACTAATAAATGTTTCTTTTTTTCATGTTTTCCTGTCTAGTTGTTATCATCTTAAAGAGCTTAAGAGTTTGAGTCAGGGTAGGTTCTTCGCAATTATTTGTAGTAGTATTTGTAGTTGTAGTTAATAGTTTATACGTAATATTTGCGAAGTGATTGGTTTCTTTTAGGAGAAGATAAGGGCAAAAACTTGATTTTACAGTCTTTTCTCTATATTTTTGCCTTTATTTTCGCTTTAAAAAATACCGCAATCTTTCATAGCATGACTTCAAAAATCACACAAAGTGTATTTATTGCAGCCTTTACGAAAAGAGGCCTTGGATAAAACGGTTGCATGAGCAATTGACTGAATTACTTACGGCTTTAACTGGACATATACGAACAGGTATATTAGAGTAGGTTTCCAGCCAATTCCTGAGCCACCCGAGCTTCGCGAGTCCGTCACAAGCCCTGAAGTCGAGCTTCAAGGGAAACGCTGATGACTTTGAAGTCGAAAATTCAAATCGCCACTTTGAAAAAAAAAAAGACGACACATTAATTCATAAATTTTACCAAGACATGCCTGAGGTTGCCAACTCAATGGTAAAGTTATTAAACACGAGAACATTATATCTTAACGAAAGTGAGAATTATAAATATTCAACACTCGCTCGCGACTCGCTTTACTATAAATGTTGGAGTTAAGAAATAAAACGAAATATATCTATTATATAAAAAATAAGTCGGGGTTTCCTTCCTGACGCTATAACTCCAGAACGCACGAGCCGATTTCCACGGTTTTGCATTCGTTGGTAATGCCTTGGGCTCCGTGAGGTTTGTAGAAAACATAATGCAGGGAAAATGTTAACAGAAAAGGAAGAAAATCTCTGATATAAAGCATGTACTACAAACCAATATGATTTTGCAAGGTGATGGAGGAGACACGAAAAGCGACCTAAACGCGGGCGGAACCACAAGAAACTGCAAGTAAGTAAGCTGTTATAAATTTATACATATTAATCATTATACCAATCACAATATCTATATCATAAATAATACTTACTGTTACATTGTTACTAATATCATAAACTGTGGTGACTTTTGTGGTAGTTAAATACGGAGAATGCCGATCTTTCCGAGAGGTAAGTATAGATACATTTCTCATGTACTTCGGGTTGTAATATAAGACTCTTGCTCTTTCTTGTTGGAATTTTTGATTCTGTAATAGCACAATATAATATACCTACCTACATATGTGAACCAAATAATTCTGAAGAGTGCTTAAAATTGTCGAAATGTACATAAATATAACTATACATACAAAAAATATAAGCTAATTTTATAAATGTATACTTTTATCTGATACTTGAAAGATCATGTAAGGGAAGACCTCGGGCTCCGTGAGGTTTGTAGCAAACAAAATTCAAGGGATTTTTTTAACAGAAAAGGAGGACCAATTCTATGCCACCCAGTGGTAAAAGACGGCGCAGGACCAAGTGGCATCTCTTGGTATCGGAGGCCAAGATCCAGTTTGGGTTGTCGTGCCAAACTAGGTAGTTTGTTTCTTCATGTGAAACTTATTGGTTATTAATAGAATGTTAGTTAGTCTCAGTACAAGCATTCGTTAAGCCAATTCAAAGGCTTTCAGGCGGCTTCAAAGCTCTCGACACACACTCACGCGAAGAAGAAGAAGAATTAATATAATTGCAGCAGTATTGCTCTTGAACCTTTACTTTGAGCTGTTGCCTCTCACATAATTATCTAAAAAAAAATTATTACATCCCAATAAAACTGAATAATATTTCTGTTCACTTACCGAACATATCGCATGATTGAATGCAACCACAAAAAGTATCACAACTATTTTACGTTGCATCATGAGTAAAACTATCAATTTTCATCAGTTGCCCTCATAATATAAACGAACTTTTTTTACTCTAGAGAACTCAAAATCCAATTTCACGCTTAGGCACATACAAATAATAGACACAAACATAACATACGTTTATCTTCATAGAGTAGAATTAAAGGAAAACAGTCATTTTGATACATTTTGTATTATATGATTAGGTATATTATATATTTCGTCGGAAAGATCCAAGGGAAAACATGAGATAAATTTACTGTTGTTAAAAAAATGGGCCAAGTACGAGTTGGCCCATTTTTTTAACAACATGACGGCGCATGAAGGGTTCCGTACCATCTTACGATCCTTGGTACGTACGTAAGTTAGATGACCTGTAATCTCAAATTCAAATTCAAAATTCAAATTCAAATCCATTTATTTTGTGAAAACATATAGGTACACAAATAACAATACACAAGAAACATTTCCGATCACAAGCCGGCCTCAACTCAGCATGTGCTGGCTGCAGGCAACCAGCGCTGATCTTCCGTTGAGACCGACGGGTGACGACACGAACGTCGAGAAAACAGAGAAAAGAAACTATAAAATAGGAATATAAAATAGGTTGAAAATAGGTGAACAATAACAAATCAAGAAGAACAACACTAAAACATTATACGAGGCAAATTAATAAAAAACACAGGTCATATACACATATTGCAGGATAAAAATATAAAGCATAATATGTATAAATTATGGGCGAATTATATTGCGCTAGTATCATTGTGGAGAGGTGCTTCGTCTTTTTGATGATTAAATATATATTGCCTCAATTTATATTTAAAACCATACAAGCAATGCAGATTCCTAATCGGGGGCGGGATATTGTTCCAACACTTTGTGGCCGCGTACCGGAAGCTCCCCCTGAAAGCCGCGGAGCTATGCCGCTCCGTGACGAGCTGTGTAGAGCAAGGCCGTCGACTACGCTGACCGCACTTCCACGAAAGCTTCTTAAACAAATAGCTTGGTTCTTTGTATTTCATGATCCCGAACATTAAACACGCCAAATGGAGCTTGCGACGGTGCCGCATTTTTAATATTGCATGCTCATTTAGATATGGGTTCACGTGAGACCTGAACGGAATTTCAAAATTAAAACACGCGCAAGCATTCTGTACCCGTTGTACTAGCCTTTTGGTTTTCTCTAGGATTCGTGGTCCAGTGACTGTGTCCATGTAATTCAACTTAGACAAAACAAGTGACTCCGTCAACTGCTTGCGTAGAGTTACACTTAAATATGGCCTCATTCTATATAGAACTTTTAACCTATAAAAGCAGTCTCTGACACATAGACTCACGAGCTTTTCAAAGCGAAGATTACAGTCTATGAAAAGTCCCTAGTTTCTTGCTTCATAAACCCTTTCAACGGGCTCTCCCATAAGCTCAACACATTTCATCGTAGGACTAAGACTATCTAGCTGGTGCCTGCTGCCAAAAATCATGAATTTAGTTTTCAAGGGATTTAACAACAGACAATTCTTAGCAGACCAATCTGATATTCTAGCCAAGTCCTCATTTAATTTACTTAAGTATTGTATCTGTAATATCAGCTGGCTTACACGATTAATGTACACCTGAATATCATCCGCGTAGATGTGAAATTTGCAGTGCTTTATATGAGTAGTTATATCAGCTGTATACAACGTAAAAAGAATTGGCCCCAAAATTGATCCTTGTGGGACTCCCCTACTGACTTGAATAATGTCAGATACTGTTTGGGAACCACCATCAAGTAGTGATTTCACACATTGAGAGCGATTATTTAAGTAACTGTCAAACCATTTGATAGCCTTATGATCAAAGCCATAATAATGTAGCTTAGCTAAAAGGAGGGAAATATTAATACAATCGAAAGCTCTAGAAAAGTCAAGCAACACTAAAATCGTACACATTCCCCTGTCCTGAGCAATTAGAATATTATCTGTTACGTCAAGTAAGGCAGTAACAGTACTTCTCCCTTTTCTAAAGCCCGATTGTACAGAAGGTAAGATATTATTTATTTCAAGATAGTCTGTCAACTGAGAACAAACTGCCTTTTCTAGAATCTTAGATAAACATGGCAAAATACTTAAAGGCCTAAGATCCTTCAATTCAACCGGATTATTGTTCTTCGGTAATGGTTGTACTATGGCATGTTTCCAAATGCTAGGAAACACCTGTGTAGATATTGATGTATTTAAAATTTATCGAAGTATATCAAAAGTGTCAGGAAATGTCAGCAATAACATGTCTAAAGTAATATAGTCACAACCCTCAGCATTAGATTTTAAACATTTAACAATTTTAATCAAACTGTCTTGCTAACAAATCTGTTGGTACGGAAGTATTTGCTCCCACCTTGGCGAACTTTTTAACATGCCTAATCCAAGCTATCATCATGAATTCAAGTCAAATTTCTAAGTATGTACTAGCCGTAGACGGAGAAACAAATGTTAAAAGAGAACTGACATAACAGTCGTTCACATGTCGTTGTCAATGACATATTGTTAACTGACAGTTATGTAAAATGACATCTCTATAGGTAAATAAATAAAAACACGTGTAATTTTTGCTTCGTTTTAATGTGAATGAAAGCTCTACTATTCTTTCCTCAGTAGCGGTCGCGAACACGGAAAGTTTCCCTGAGTAGTCCGCATTATTAAACTGCAGTGGAAAATTCTTTGGTGGGAATTCCAAATCTCGTATGTAGTAATTACCCTGAAAATTTAATTTCTATTTAATGCCTAAGTATAGCGCATATGTAAAAAAATATGTCAACCGTAATTTTGTTACCCTGGCCATCTTAGTTTTATTTTCATCGAACATAGCTAAGAACACTCTACGAACAGACTAACTTCCAAACATAATAAAAATTGGTTCGTTAGTTTGGGGGCCATGATGCGACATACAGAGAAATAAAAAAAACACATATAGATACGTGTGGATAGAATCGTTTCTGCATTGGTGGTCATCATATCATATTTTAAGACTTATGGGTATATGCGATCGTTTGATCAAACTCTTTATGATGAGCTCAAACACGATGTGTTTATCATGTTTAGTTAAGAAATGTCTACAGCCGTCTCCTGGCTTCATCATCAGAACAGCTCTGTGGTATCATATCATTGTATTGTATTGTCACCGAAGATTTTGTGTCAATGACAGAAGTGATATGTAAATTATCCCAAAATATTTGTTTCTCTAGCCTTTAAAACCGATATTTCACATGGTGATAGGAATTTGTAGTGCTCACCTGGCAAGCAACCATTCAAGTCCAAAAGTCTGTTGCCAAGCATCAAACGGTGTGTTCCGGCAGCAACTTTGAGAGTCAGTTATTTCAGATTTAGCATGCTCTTAGCCAGAATAGGTAAAGTAGTAACCGAGTGGTGGCCGAGGCTAGGGAAGCGGGACGTAGGCCGTCCAGCGGCAAGATGGGTCGACGACATTACAGCTATCGCGGATCGAACCTGGACTAGATTGGCACTGGACCGAGACAGATGGCATAACAAAAGAGAGGCCTATACCCAGCAGTGGGATAGAACAGGCTGTGGATGATGATGATGATGAGCCAGAATTTCGAAGCCAGAAGTTATAAAGATTAAAACTAGCTGATGTTGAGTTTAATCTTCAACGGAGAAAAGATCTTACTGACAAATTGTTTACTTACCGCTTTTACCGGACATTCATAAATAGGAATATTAGAGTAAGTCTCCAGCCAATTCTTCAGCCACCTGAGCTTTGCAACTCCGTCGCAAGACTTGAAGTCGAACTTCAAAGGAAACGCTGATATCTTCAAAGTAGAGAATTCAAATCGCCACTAAAAAAAACAAGATAAGCGCCATAAGTATTTAATTTATAGGTTTTACTAAGATATGCCTGATAATGGAGACGAAAAAATGATCAAACGTGGCAATTATTTAATCCTTAACTAAGAGTAGAGAAAGGGAAACAGAATAAGTAACATGAGAACATACATCGATTATTTTTACAGATAGTGAGTTTATTATCATGATATGAAATTTTGACTCATAGTGTACGTCAACGACATAATTATCTACAACGATAGTGATAGTTAAACCGTTTTTTTAGTTAGGCAAATCAACAACTTCTATGCAAATATTATAAAGAGGAAAAGTTTGTCTGTTTGTTTGACGCGAATTGGCTCCAAAACTAATAAGATGTTTTGAAAAATATTTCGCCGTTGGATAACTACATTGTTATCGAGTAAAATTGGTTTTATATTGTTAACAAAAATATTAGAGATCCATAAGAAAACTCTTAATATTTGTAACACAAGCGCGTGAAGAGCCGTGGCAGATACTACTACTACTACTAGCACTAGTATGTTATAAATATAATTTCATACGTACGGTTACATTGTTGCCAATTGTATAAATTTAAATAAATACGTACGGTTACATTGTTGCCAATCGTATAAATGTTAATAAATACGTACGGTTACGTTGTTGCCAATTGAATAAATATAAATAAATACGTACGGTTACATTGTTGCCAATCGTTTAAATATAAATGAATACGTACGGTTACATTGTTGCCAATCGTATAAATTGTGGTGACGCGTATGTTGGTTAAGTAAGGAGATTGCCGATCCTTGCGGGAGGTCAATGTGGATACATTTGCCATGTACTTCGGGTTGTAATATAGAACTTTTGCTCTTTCTTGTTGGTAATCTTGATCGTGTGCCTTTAATTACATAAATTAAAATTAATGATATAATTATGCAGGATATTTAAACTTTTTATTTTATGTTATGTAACCAGCTTACCGCTCACCCTAGTGGTATGTTTCAGTTAAGACATTTGAATTAATTGTACAACATTGTAACAATCTGAAACCGCAATAAATTATTTGACTTTGACTTTGTTAAACGGAAGAGCCTGAACTCCTCAACCTTCTGTGGAGTACAGTGCAACCTGCGTTTTGGATATTCAGCTCATAATGTCCTAGATTAAATTTTTAACTTATTCTAGACTGGGTGCACTATGTTAAGATTTTTTATTAGAAATGAAAAAACTGATAAAAATATTAATTCGTTCAAATTAAATAACCCAAATATTAAGTTAACCATTTTCATTTAGTAAATTGTCGCATATTTATTTGTGTTCAAAATAATAATTAATAAGTACCTAATATTAAAAAATAACAGTACAGCATTGCCCTTGAACCCATACTTTGATAAAATATCTCTTACATAATTATTAGTTGGTTTCAATAACATTTTATCAAATAAAACAAGATAATTATTATTACTGATCACTTACCGAACATATTCCACGACTAATAACAACCATAAATACTATCACAACTATCTTAGAACGCATCTTGTGTTTTACTTTTTTTGTTGTATATTACGCTAATATTATAAAAGATTTTTATATATTCTAGAGATCTCTGATAACAAGTTCGTGTCTATACGCACTTGTTTCGATACTGTGTATTATTTATCGAAATAAGTGCGTAGGCATGAGCTTGTAATATTCCATTAGATTCTTTCTAAATTATATAAATTATGTTTGTTGGAAAGGACGAAAAAACATTAAATGTAATTTGACATAATGGAGCCAGAACAGAACCTACAACGTATGAAAAATGTAATGTAATTTGTGCCTGATGAGTGTGTACACAGTAATTGCACCGGTCCAATATTATTTCAGTTGTGTTTTATAAAAATATTTGAAATGTTTCATGTTTGAAATTAAGACCCCTGTTTTTTTTTTGTTGTTTTCTTTCTTCAACGTCTTCTAAAAAATATGATATATATTCGACCAGCTGAATAAAATAAATAAAATAAATAAATAAATATTAGAACTCATTTCACACACGGCTGGTTAACCCCATACTGAACCATTTCTTGTTCGTATTATGGTAGCTAATACAACTGATATACATATAGATACATATTTAACACCCAGATTCACAGCCAACCAATTTAGTTCAGCACAAAGCCGTTGGCCGTGCCGGAAATCGAACCCGGAACCTTCTGATTGACAGTCCGGCATGGTAACCATTACGCCAACGAGGTTATCCTATATCTATTAAAGGCAAACCATTCTTAATGGGTTAATCACTTCATTAATCAGAAATCGCCAACAATGCGCATTTTTACTTGCTCTTATATTTACCACATTCCATCATCTTCATCGTTTTCAGACATTCCTCGCTCAAAATGCTGAGCGTAGGCCTCTCATAGTGTACCCAATTTATCTCGGACTTGTACTGTTTTCATCCAGATGTAAACGACATACCACACATAAATACTCAATCTCTTTAAAAACTCAAGTTGACAAAATGTCAGCAATAAAAATTCGTGATTTGTACTTTATTTATATGTAGTTTAAAATCGCTTGATTGAGGAGAGGAAGCTAGCGCAAAAATTTGAATGTGTCGAAGTTTTCTGATTTTTTTTTATTTGTTTAAAATATCAATGAATATTTTCATAGAAAATATTATTAGCTATATGAAGTTAAAAAAATTAACGATGACGTTGAAAATTCTAAGCATATCAATCAATTGATGTAGTATTAAGGTTACCATTTCTTCTTCTCCTTTACCATTTCCCACTAGGTGGGGTCGGCACAGCCTGTTTAGGTTACCTTATTAAGGTTACCATTTATTAACATTAAAATATGGGCAATACAAAAAAATGTATTTGATTAATTCTTATTTTCTTACATTATAAATTGCACCATCTCTATTTTCGGTAACTAAAAAAATTTGTGTATTATTCTAATTTCAACTATCACCTTGCCTTAAACTCAGCTCATATTCAGATTTCCCCTCCACTTCGTGGCTACCTGCAGCTCGCTCTCTGCGATGCCACAGATACAATAGCAGTAGTTTCACTCTCTTGTGACCAATTGAGTGATCCGCACCGACCGGCAGCCGCCCGTTAACCAAGTTAAAATTCTTAAAAAAAATATATACTCAACCTAGCTAACCATTTAACCAGAACACGTATATTCCAGTCCAGTAAGGCACTGGAAACTAGGATGACAAAAAAATAATTTATTTATTTGCTGATTTATTGAAAGACTCTCAGATAAAAACAATCAAAATCTATCCTCTTCCTTTGTGTGCTTTCATACTAACTGTTGTTTCGGCAATACGTTCTTTGGTTTTAGTAACAAACATGTAATACTTAAAAGTATAATCCACATCGGCCAATTGATACGGTATGTTTTTTGGAGGAAACATCATATCCCTAAAAAAATAATTGCCCTGAAAATATAATTTAAATTATCACATCAAATCACACATATCATACCAAAACTAATACTTATAATATACTAATTAACAACTTTTATGTAGTTAAGTTTGTATTAAGGCGCTTATTATGTACATTGGTACTCACAGCTGGCGTAGGACATTTATTTGTAGGCACGTTGGTGTGAGACTTTAAAAAATCTTTTATCCAGTCTATTTTCGTTATATTATCGCAGGTCAAATCGATCTTCAATGTCATAGCAGTGAACTTTGAAGTAATCAACTCCATGTGATACTGAAAATACAATTAGTATGAAAATATAATGGTACTTATTTATTCACTTATCTTAAATCACAAAGTACACTTAAATTTCCAAACAATTCTAATCTTTCTGAATAAAGCAAATTAATTAAAACTGACCCATTATTAAAGAAGGATATAAACCAATTTAAAACTAATAAAAATGGTCTATACCTCGTGAACCTTGGAACATATTTTTTAATTGCTTAATTTCATATTTAATTTAATTTAATTTAATGACTATTATTTCACAACAAAACCTGACCAATTTTTTAAGAATATGATATTTAATCGTTCTTCAAAATATCGTTAAAATTGACTAGTAGACATTTCCCCTTACTTGGGGGAACCATCCCCTTAGTCATAAATAGCCAATTACAAAAAAAAAATTGAGCCTTAAAACCTAAAGTTGGTCTACCAAGTTTCGTCGTGATTAGGTTTTGGTTGGGGAAAATTACGGCCCCTGCGTGAATACCAACATACATACAGACAGACGGGAGCAAAATTAGTTAGTTAATACAGAGGTTTTGCTCGCTGCGCCGGCTGGGTCAGTAAGTAATAGCCTTCACCTCTCAGCTATAGCTGAGCTATAGCATCAATTGAACGAGTTCTAATAATACTTCATCAATAGCACTTTCAGCTATCCGAACCAATTACTCTAATGGGGCCTAAGGCTCTACTAACAAGGCGCAGAGACCTATAAGGATTGTTACCCTTAATCTCTATACTGGAGGTAATTAATTTAATTAGCCGTGAATAGATTGTATGTGGTTTCCTCGACTAAGCTTAATCATTTCTGTCGTTCAGAAACCGTCGTTCAGATACCTTAAGTATAAGTCAGTTAATCAGGTATTGAAGTTTAGTTTTATCTTGTTACACATTTACATAATTTACATAAAAGTTCAATATTCATCAGAGTGTGGATTACTATAGGAAAGCGCTTTTTTCTCATTCATTTTCTCTGCCAGCCATAACGTAATGTTTTGACACTGATAATAATATGGGTTTTTACCCATATTATTATGAGTAAAAACGCTTCATCGCGTATATATTTTTCTCCAACAATCCTATTTAAGATAACGGCATTGAATTAAAATGTATCTTATCAATGGACTAATTTACTTGTAAAGTCGGTTTTTTACTTAAGACTAAGCATGATTTTTACTCACAGTTATATTGTTGCCAAATGGCACAAGGTTAGTAGAGTTAGCAGATGTCAGATAAGGCGAATGTCGATCTTTTCTATACGTGAACACGGTTAAACTTTTGATGTATTTGGGATTGAAGTAAATAACTTTGCCTTGTTCCTGTTTAAATTCCTGTGGATAAGATTCATTATTTTCGCTATAGACAAAACGTTGTAAATTGTGGCAAATTAGGTGCTTTTGCTTAAAATTAAAATTGTATCAAAGCATAAGCGCATAAAACTTCATATACATAAGAGTTATAATCTTATCTTATATATAAAATTTCCGTGTCACAGTGTTTGTTACCGTACTCCTCTGAAACGGCTTGACCGATTTTTTCCAAATTTTATATGCGTATTCAGCAGGTCTGAGAATCGGCTACTGCATATTTAGTATTTTTTTTTTATTAAGGCAATACAGCGTTTGCCGGGTCAGCTAGTAATAATATAATAATAATCATTTATTTGCCACAAAACCTTTTAGTTTTAGGTAAAGGATTATATATGTAAAGAACATGACTTTTAGATGGTTTATGATACGCTAGCTGACCCGGCAATCGTTTTTCGCCTTATTAATAAAGAAAAATTTAGAAAATTTACATAACAGTCGTAATAAATATTAAATGACAATTATGTAAAATGCCATAACGACGCATAATAAGTGAAATGTTAATATCAGATATCTATCATTAAATTTTTTTTAACATATTCTGGAATATAAATACACTATTTTTTGAAAACATAGGCTATATTCTATGTGTTGTTCTGATATATGAGCTATATTATTGTAGACTATGATTAAATCCATTCAGAGTGAAAGAGGAACAAACATTCATATCTATACCAACTTTGGCGTTTAAAATATTAGTTGGAGTGGGATAATTTTTATTTTTTTATTGATGAATAGGCTTACGTTTGACCGCAGCTAGATAAATAAAAGAAAATTAACACTAAACAAAATTTCTACTCACCACACATAATGCTTGATAATATGTTAGGGCTAAAACAATTAATGTTAATTGATGCATTTGATTTGAGATGTTACAAAAGTTTTATTTTTTAATTCCTCTTCAATTCGATCTCGTATCACATCGGTTTGGGATGATGAGTGTTTTTTTATCCAAATACCCACTGCCTGCTTAAAATGTCGTCGAACCAAAACTAATTTTACGAACAATGTACGTCGGCGATTTACTTTATCGTTTCAATAAAAAATACAAAACTGTATTTTTATTGGTTATACTTAACTTGCAATAACACACTGCACCAGCAAAGTAGCCAATGAGAAAAATAATTCAGCGTGTTGTGTGATATCAACTAAAATGATATAAAACAATCAGAGCTGAATTCATGCAAATGCTTATTTTGATGCTGATGACAGTATTCATATTATTAAATCGAATATACCGCAACCACGTATTTTATTATGACTTCCTGCGTACCTACTTCCTGTACTTATATGGACTGAAAATCTTTGGTCACTTTTTAGGGTTCCGTACTTAAAAGGTATAAACGGGACCCTATTACTAAGCCTCCGCTCTCTGTCTGTCTGTCTCCAGGCTGTATCTCAGAAACCGTAATAGCTAGAAAGTTGAAACTTTCACAAGATATGTATTTCCTATGCCGCTGTAACAACAATAAATAATATATATAAAAAAAATAAAAGAATATTAAGAGGTCCTCTACCAATAAACGAGTTTTTTTCGTATTTTTTCGCTATATTTCAATTACGGTAGCTGCTAGACACTTAAAACTTTCACAGAATATATAAATGTATCAGATTAAATTATAAAATTTAAATAATATACATATTTGAGGGGGCCTCCCATACAACAATGGTACGGAACCCTTCATGCGCGAGTCTAACTCACATTTGGTCAATTATATTACTATTAGTTATTTCTACCAACAAATTCCACTCGTGCATTCTTTCTATCAATTTTCTAATTCCGATACGCGGGCAGTTGGTAGAAACAAATCATGAACAACTTGTTTTCTCGTTAGCTTTGTCTATGTACTACTCAAAGAATCCAATAAAGTACTCATATATTCATATTCATTTATTCATATATTTAACTATAAACATAAACCTACAGCATTCCAGCCAAACCGTCTATGTTTATTATATTATTAACTTAAAAAACTAGTACATGCACTTATTACAATTAACATAACAGTAAAAAAATATTAAACAAAAACAGGACAATAATAAAAATATAATATTAATCCCATTCATACCTCTTTCACTCATTTATCACCTTTCGTTCACCAAAGTACGCCTTGTTTCGCTTTCCAGGTCAAGTTATGTATTTACCGTACTGTTTTAACAACTAATACTAAAAACAAAAAAAAATATTTAAGGTGGTCCCCATTCAATAAACTTGTTTTCGCTTTATTTTTTGCCTAAATTTCAATAACGGTAACAGGTAGACGCTCAAAATTTCCACAGAATAAATATACATAGATGTATTACCATACGAGATAAATAATTAAATAAAAATAAAATTAATGTTAAAGGGGTACGCCCATACAACAAACTCAACAAAATTTTTGCACGGACAAACATCTCAGATTAATAATAGGCATTAATAATTTTTTTTTTGTATTTATTGTTATAGCGGCAACAATAATACATAATCTGTGAAAGTGACAGCTTTCTAGCTATCGTAGTTTATGAGATAGCCTGGTGACAGACAGCAGAGGCTTAGTAATAGGTCCCGTTTTTACCTTTTAGGTGCGGAACCCTAAACTCTAAAGAAAACTTTATTAGCCGTTTGCAACTGCAGTGGAAGTGTGCTTTGAAAATGCACAAACCAATTACCCTTAAGGAACGAAGCTGCCGGAAGGAAATCTCTGAAAATACTCTCACCGTATAAATCGTATTTTCTATTTGAGCACACTTCTATTTCGCTGGATTTTAAAAATAACTTTACAGTCATTGTTATGCTTTTAAAAATATTATAGTGTGATATTATTTAATTTAAAGTAAACTGTTTTTAGAATTTATATGCAAATACTGTATTAAAACTTTCGTAAGGCATATTTGAATAATGTTGTTATAACCGGCTATCACTTACGTTTATTTTGTCAATATTAGCCCGACATGTTTCAGCACAATCAGTGTGCCATTCTCTTAATACCGACAAAATAAATGTAAGTAATAGCCGGATATACAAACATTATATATATGCAAATAGTTTAGTAGAAACTAAAGTTAAACTGAACTAATTATTTATGTTTTTTTTATTCTTATTTATTCATAAGGGTCATACTTGAAACACACAAATCGATCCTTACAAACTTTTTCGGTTCCATCGCGTCTAAAAAGGAAATGTTACCATCCCTCCATAGAAAATAAATAACTAATTTAACGCGCATTTTCTTATGTGATCATTTAAATAGAGTCACAATAGTAATGTGACGGGATTGGCTAGCGAAGCGAAGCTCAGAGTATTTTGGCACCTAGCCAGCGAGCTTGGACCCGACCCAAGTCACGACGCTTGTTTGAATCGTACCATTAACGGATTTTTGCACCTACCCCTTTTTATCTTATAATTGGAGATAACAGCCAACAATATTGGAAAGCATTTTGGGAAAGATAAATGGAGTTCAATCGCTTTTTTTACTCTTCTAAAGTAGGCATTAGACCAGTAGAGCGCTTAACCACACGAGTTAGCGACACTCCACCCTAAGGTGGAACATGCCTAGTCTGGAATGACTGGCTCTCAAAAATGCTGCTGGAACACACTGTTAGCTTAAGTTGTACTGAAGAAATTTACTTAGTTTTTTGATTATTTATTATGTACCAGCTTTGCCCCCTAGATCTTACCCAGATTAATCTGGTATCAGATATTTATTGCCTATGTTTTCATCCATCAAAGTTGTCAAAGTTACAATATAAAATTTTATTCAAGCCGTTTGCCCGAGAAAAAGTAGCAAACATCCCAAATGTATAAAAAACACATTGCTTATTCCATTTTTAATATACTATCGGATTTGAAAACTAATTTGAAACATAATAACATTTAACAAGTTAATACAGGAGAGAGAGACTTCTTAAGACGTATTTACCTCAAGAATTAGAATTGATTACCACAACTTAAAATCTATTTCTGAATTGTGAAGAGGCTTTAATCAACCTAAGAACACATATTATATACCATTAAGCAGTATATCTTATTGTGTTTAAAATCAAGCCGAAATGTGACGCATATCTACCAAAACACTGCTTCGCTCAGTGTAATCCATAACCATTTTAGCCGTACGTTCGAGGTCGAAATAAAATACAATATGAGACATAAGCGCGTGTTTGTTACTTCTCCAAGCATCTGATCATTTTATTTTATTACTACACTCTCTCGTCACGCCACAGTTTCGGCAGCTTGGTTGCTCGTTACCTAATAACTGTAAAATTCATGAACGCGAAAGTCAATCCCAGAGGATATCGCATGTTCTAGTACCAATCTCTCAGTATGCGTCGAGGCTCTTGATATAAGACGTCATTTCCATTCGCATGTTATACGTGGGAATCTACTGATCCCTTATTACGCATTCCGAACGCGTGCTAGGCATCATATAAAATATATATTTCTGTAGAGATGCGTTTATATTTGAAGAAAATTTGGTCTACTGCGGACATCTTACGGCTTAACTGAAATTCAAATATGGTAAACATAATCTCGACTTTGAAACAAGGTACAAAAGGCGTCTATCAAAATGTTTGGCTATACGTACACAAAACAATACACACAACTACTGAAGTAAAAACTTAAAAAAATCCCTGGTTTTTCAAACAAATGTTTACTGGTGAAATGTCAGCAAATACATATGTATAGATAATTCTCATAACGCTTTAATTACTTTCCACAAAATACGAAATCGAATAGCTTAGTTCAAATCCCAAACGTGGACACGTTTATGTCCGCATTTGGAACAAGATCTTCGCTTTGATCTTATAGAAAATAAGCCAAGTAAGTAAAAATAACTTTCAACGGAAAAATAACATTTTCCGGCTAACATTGCATTAAGAAACATTACTGTGTCTTATAATTTGCTATGTTGCTCTCAGGAGACTCTCATTTTCCGGCTTCTACTGAAAGATAATGTTTCTATGAAGGAACTAACAGGAAACCTCTGGAGATAAAAGCAAACGGACTCAATTTATAGACCGCAACTTTATCAATTTACTCTAATATTTTTCTAAGTAAATAAATAAATTATAAATAAATATTAGGACTCATTTCACACACGGCTGGTTAACCCCATACTGAACCATTTCTAGTCCGTATTATGGTTGCTAACACAACTGATATACTACATATACATATTTTATATACATACATATTTAACACCCAGACCGACAGCCAACAAATTTAGTTCAGCACAAAGATGTTGGCTGTGCCGGGAATCGAACCCGAAACCAACGCCAACGAGGTTGTCACAAGGAAATCGTAAATAATTTATTTATTAATAAATCTTGATATATAACAATTTGTACGTAAATTAATATGTTTCAAATTCATTAATTTTATGAAAGCACAATGTCTCCTCTCTTCAAAAAATCAATTAATGATCCAACAAACATCATATATCAAAATGACTCGCTGTTCTGTGTTTATGCCGTTACAGACCATTTAACTTTAAGTACCCATGTAAGGGCTATAATTAAGACTTGTAATGTTCAAACGAATTAGAGTTCTATTATTAGACAGCATAGAACACAAAGTTCAATGTCAAAATGTGTCCTAAGTTTTGACTTTAACACCCCTGCTGAATCGTGTGGGTTGCAGTTACAGTTTCTCAAGTTATGATTAATTTATTAGTTTAATGAAGTAGGCTGTACGTTAACACAAACGGCTCTTACGCGCCCTTGAATTTACTTTGGATCTCGTGAGTAAACTGAAAATGAACTCGCTTTGTAATTATTGTAATTGTAAAGTTAGTGTCTTTGGAGAACTGCTCCCTGCTTAGTATTCAGGAAAGATCAAAACTTTAGCGCCGTGTCAAGAGAAACCTCTTTGTTATAATAAAAAATAATTTGAATATCAAGAATTTCGTTGAAATTATTTGGAAAATTTGCTGTCAAGACTACATTTAAAATTTACCAAGCCCTTAAAAGGTAATAAAGCGGGTAATTTAGATAAGTTTATTGCTAGCATTGTTTGTACTATTTTTAGATACTTTTTTTAAACTAATATAACCAAACCAACGCTATAACACTTGTAGGGCTCGTAAACACACGAGCTAGTGACACTCTGGTCGAAATTGGAGCATGCCTTGTTTAGAATAACTGGATTTTAAGACGGCTGCCGAAACACACTGTTAGATGCTTGGTGACAGCCGTAAATTATAAATACAGTTATTTTAAAATCTGTACTATATAATATCGACTCTAACAACCCCCGGAGGCTCTATTTCAATTCAACGTAGCCGATATGGTACGCGTGTTGACAACCGATATAGGTTCTCTCGTGGGTCTCGTGTCATATCAACAGCGGCTCATAAACAGTTTTTCTTTATACATATTACACGTATAGAGGATTATAATTATCGATCTTCAAATTACATATTTTAATTTAACTTGGAAATTTTACGTATTTTATTCTCGTCTGTTTTGTGTAGGCGACTGTGGTGTTAAAGTAGAACATTACAACTACACCATTCAAAACTGAAACGAAATTTACAAAATATCACTGTTCTTATTTTTCAGTTTAATTAGGAAAGATTAATAAAATGACCATAATAGTCTGGTCAACAAGTGCCTTTTTGGTCAACTTTTTGCAGCAGTCTCCGAAAATTATGATTGAGGTGGCTTCATTTTTTTCGAAAACTATCTAGATGCCATTCCGAATCGAATGACACCTCAATCATAATTTTCGGAGACTTCTGAAAAAAGTTGACCAAAAAGGCACTTGTTGACTAGACTATAAAATACTTACGTAAATCTGTTTTCTTAACTCATTTTTTATTTTTGTAAAGAATTTTTCGCTACTGGTACAAAGTTGCAGTTTTTTCTTTTTTATTTTACAAAATAAAGCCACTAAAACATTATCGTTCGGCCGTAAAGTCAAGTGAAGATTAGAACGTCTCCAGACACCACCCGCTTTACGTTACGCACCTACGCCTCCGGCCCGAGGCTTCGAGTAGCCATAACATTTTCTTATCAAGAGTATACAGATACTATGAAACTCAAACCTTATTCTCCTCTACCCAGTATCCTCCAGAGACAGCCATTTTCAAATTTTGTTCCGAACGCTTGTCCAACTTAAGTTTTGATGATTTAGAGATTAAACGCAGATGAATTTATTGAGAAATGTTATGACAAATTACAAAGCTTTTATCAAGAGAAATGTCCTATAGTCTAAAGTTTTAAACTACAACTGAAAGAAAATGAAGATAAATGGAATATAATGTAACAAACTGCTAGTTCACTTAAAGCATTCTTTATTTCCCTTTTTCTATGTACCTATTATACCGCTGAGACTCCATTTGCGGATAAATTGTCGAGGTAAGAAATAAGAAATATATTGAAGTTAACGGCCAGTGTGACTCCTTTTAAGTTTTATCGGGTTCACTTTAAAAGCGTAAATCTACTTAAATAATGGGACTTGGTCTAGAAATTCTTCTCTGTCTGAGTTTTCCAGATATTTAATTCTACATTTTTCCGCATTCAAAGTCTTGCTAAGCAAAATGATAACTTCTTATCTCACCTAAAAGCTTTTATGAAAGGAAACTCAAACAAACATCTGTAGGATATTATTCGCTGCAGCTTTTTTGCCCTCGGAGGAAATTCAGCGATAAAAAGATACGACACGAAAACGCAAAATAATAAACAGTGCTCGACTGAAGCATAACTTATCGTCTCAAACCGTAACACAAAAAGTAATCCAATGCTTTTTACGAGAGCAACCTTAAAAATAGCAGCTCCTTAACCTTACATAATCCGCAAGCAAACCATAGCGGAGGGTCGATTTTACACGCGATAAACCTGCAAAAGGATTTTTGTACGCCACCGGTCACTGGGCACTCTGCGATGTCGTAAATCACTGCGATAGCACTCGTAGATATTCTGTGACGGACGCGGATTTTGAACCATTTTTAGGGCCAGCTTTTCAACGATTCGTCAGGAAATACTTGAATCATCGCATGTGTGATTATACGAGTAACATACTTAATTTTATTTTACAGTTTGCGAATTGTAATTTCTAAAGTAAATACATAATTAAATTTTCTGGGAAATGTTCATGCATTTACCAGTTGTTTTTAGTAAAGATAAACGCTGCAAGACATACTTTTTGTTGTATGGGAGCCTATATATTCAAGTTAAATAAGGATATTTTTATTTTTAGTTATTTAGTGCCAATGCAGCAGCAACATTACATCATCTGTGGAAAGTTCAGCTGTTAAGCTATCACAATTCACTGGATACAGCCTAGTGACAGACGGACATAATATCAAACAGGCGGACAGAAGATTCCTACTAAAAGGGTCGTCTGGTACCCTTTACGTTTGGAGCCCCAAAAATATCCACCCAACTAAAACGTCAAAACCTACATAAAATTTATTTCTTCAGATAATTATATGAAATGAAATGAAATAATTTTATTTGCGTAGCCACAGGTAATATAAAAACATGGAATATAATATAAAATGTCCCTTGTAGGCTACCGCATATGCGGTGTGCAAAAGGTCAATTAATTAGTTAGGTAATTTATAAGTTAATTGCACTCTACTATAATTTACAGCTAAGCAATAATATTTAAAAGAAATGTCAAAAGATTATAGGTATACAATATCAAAAAAAAAAAAAGTGTCTAAACTAGCTAACTGGGTTCGCACGTCGACCCGAATCGGATCTCGGCCTCCGATACTAAGAGACGCCACTGTTCTCGGTCCTGTGCCGTGTAAGGGCAAATCTACAACGCATATTGGATTTGTTGTTCTATTGCAGTAACTGAACGATATGTGCTGCAAGAGTATTTTTGCCGGTCTCGAACTGCCGTAAATCTTCAAAGATAGTACTCTGATATATCCTGTGACGATAGCATGGCACTGTCCCCTTTATGGATGGACACGCTTTTTAACAACTCTACTGGAAATTAACGGGCTTTACTGCGATGAAGTTGTGATGGGTGCTGCCATATTTCTTAACTTTTTTACCAATTTTACCCGAATGGAATACCGAGTCATATTTTTCATTCTATCGTCTTTGCTGTGACGACCTCGTTGGCGTAAAGGTTACCATGCTGGACTGCCAATCAGAAGGTTCCGGGTTCGATTCCCGGCCTGGTCAACATCTTTGTGCTTAACTATTATATGTATAATTTGTTGGCTGTGGGTCTGGGTGTTAAATATGTATTTATATATAATATGTACGTATGTATATGTAGTATATCAGTTGTGTTAGCAACCATAATACGAGCTAGAAATGGTTCAGTATGGGGCTAACCAGCCGTGTACGAATGTAAAAAAAAACAAAACACAATGATCTAGCTAACTAGATCATCGTGTGATTCATAGATCAGTATGCTTGGATCGTTACTAATTCTCCAACGTAACACTGTTAAAACGTTGTAGTATTTCAGTAAACTAGCTATTTACTTCTAAAAGCATTTTCTTATTTATTTTTAATACAAGTTTTATTTAGTCCAATTAAACTAGGCTTACGTTACTCGAGAACAAAATCTGTCAAGTTAGATGAAGAACAATATACTTCTATACAAAGTTAAATTATGTTTATCTTTTTCATGTATATTAAAGCAGAATAGGCTAAGCAAATATGTTTCAATCAGTAATAAAACCTAGAATATGTTGTCATCACAGTAAAAGTTTTATAGCTGTTATTTTAATATATATAAACTAGCTGACCCGGCAAACGTTGTTTTGCCTTATTAATTATTTTTATTCTAGTTTCTAGACAAATTCTAGTATAATTAAAATGTTAGGTACTTACTTATTATAAGTGTGTATGGTATATGCGTGAAATGGGTATGGAGCGCTATGAACAAACGTTAAGTTTTTATAGTTTATTACCTAAAATTACATATCACATATTAATTACGACAGGAACAATAACAAACAACATCAATCTTTTAATGCTATAGTGTGAACCTTATCCATAGCACCAATTGCCTCTTTTAAATGAGCATTATATTAAATATTGAGCTCATATTGGAATGCTAGACGCAATAAAAATCTTTTTAAAACAAATAACCGACTCCAAAACCATATCTATTTAATAGTGTCTATTTTAACAAACTTTATTTTGTTCTTCTTAGATGGCACCGACGCCAAGAATACAGGATAAATAAAACTTGAAAATAGCATTTTTATAAGTAAATCAAATGAAGTCTTCGATAGTACTTATGTGTAGGCATAAAATTATTTTTCACTTTTTGGATACAGTTAAAATTTATAAATGTAGGTAATACAATTTCATTTTTAAGGTTAGTAATGATATTTTTCCAAAGTTTTAGTATTCAAAATATTTTAGCGATTCCGTTCGAGCCGTTACCAAACAAATTACATAATATTTGTAGTGTCATAAGCTATGACCCAAAACGTCATAGGACCAATCGCGAGCGAAGCGAGCCGAATTCGAGCGCAGCGAGCTATGCGCGAGCGAAGCGAGCTATGCGCGAGCGAAGCGAGCTCGAAAATTTATAGCATATTTGTTCGAACCGCTTGAGCACAAAGAAGTCCAAAGCAGAACAAATTACATAATATTTGTTGTGTCGTAAGCTATGACCGAATACGTCCTAGGACCAATCGCGAGCGAAGCGAGCGCGAATTTTTTTTAGCATATTTGTTTGAGCCGTTTGAGCATAAAGAAGTCCAAAGCAGAACACATTACATAATATTTGTAGTGTCGTAAGCTATGACCCATAACGTCCTAAGATCAATCGCGAGCGAAGCGAGCGCGAAAATTTTTAGTATAATATTTGTTCGAGCCGTTTGAGCATAGAAAAGTCCAAAGCAGAACAAATTACATAATATTTGTAGTGTCGTAAGCTATGACCCAAAACGTCCTAAGACCAATCGCGAGCAAAGCGAGCCGGATGCGAGCACAGCGAGCTATGCGCGAGCGTAGCGAGCGCGAAAATTTTTAGCATATTTGTTTGAGCCGTTTGAGCATAAAGAAGTCCAAAGCAGAACAAATTACATAATATTTGTAGTGTCGTAAGCTATGACCTAAAACGTCCTAGGACCAATCGCGAGCGAAGCGAGCCGGATGTGAGCGCAGCGAGCTATGCCCGAGCGAAGCGAGCGCGAAAATTTTTAGCATATTTGTTTGAGCCGTTTGAGCATAAAGAAGTCCAAAGCAGAACAAATTACATAATATTTGTAGTATCGTAAGCTATGACCCAAAACGTCCTAGGACCAATCGCGAGCGATGCGAGCCGGATGCGAGCGCAGCGAGCTATGCGCGAGCGTAGCGAGCGCGAAAATTTTTAGCATATTTGTTTGAGCCGTTTGAGCATAAAGAAGTCCAAAGCAGAACAAATTACATAATATTTGTAGTGTCGTAAGCTATGACTTAAAACGTCCTAGGACCAATCGCGAGCGAAGCGAGCCGGATGTGAGCGCAGCGAGCTATGCCCGAGCGAAGCGAGCGCGAAAATTTTTAGCATATTTGTTTGAGCCGTTTGAGCATAAAGAAGTCCAAAGCAGAACAAATTACATAATATTTGTAGTATCGTAAGCTATGACCCAAAACGTCCTAGGACCAATCGCGAGCGATGCGAGCCGGATGCGAGCGCAGCGAGCTATGCGCGAGCGCGAAAATTTTTAGCATATTTGTTTGAGCCATTTGAGCATAAAGAAGTCCAAAGCAGAACAAATTTAATTTCATAATATTTGTAGTGTCATCATCATATTTGTTGAAAATTTTTTGCTCATACGTTCGGGGTCTAGTTTATTAGTACATCAAATTTTATAACTTATTCTACGTAAGAACTAAGTGATCCGGTTCATATAGGTTATGGTGTCGAGAGTTTTTTAAGCTCCTTCCTTAGTTTAACGACTGTTTGTACTAAGAGGACCTACAATTTAACGTATAATCCGATCCACAGTAGCGCACAGATGAAAATACATTTTTTTACAACAGTCATGTGCAGGAGAGGTTATGCAATAAAGCGACTTACACGCGGGTGGAGCCGCGGGCAACAGCTAGTAGTTCATAAGAGTGTTACATTGAGATAGCAAAATGATAATTGTAAACAATACTACTACATACGATACATAAACAATAACGAAGGTCGAAATTTGGGTAAACAGTGAGAGAAGTCTGTGAAGAAGAATTTTGTGAGTGAAACAGGAGAACGACTTCAGTCTATGGCATAGTGTGGCATTTCACTCATCAGTAAAGTAAAGGCGCGGCAAATTTTAAGTATTTAAGATTGGTAATACTAAGCATATGTATATCAGGTTTAATTTTGTGAGTTATTTTCTTCAAAAAAAAGATAGATTTTTACTCGAAGTACAGTTAAAGACACTATATTTGATCAGTTATCAAGCGAGATGAAAAATGAATAAAATACTAAAATCGCCATAAAAAATAGGGGTTGATGATAAAAAAGTAAAAATTTTGGGTTGTATGTATTTTTTAATGCCACTTTATATAAAATTCAAATAAAAAAATTCGTCGAAAAAATAAAAAATATATTTAAGGGTGAACAACCCTTATCACTTAGGGGTAAAAACGTTACACAGTAGCCGATTCTCATACCTACTGAATACGTATATGAAATTTGGTAAAGATCAGTCAATCCGTTTCGGAGGAGTACGGTAACAAACACTGTGACACGGAAATTTACTAAAATGGCCATAAAAAAATAGTGGCTGATGATAAAAAAGTAAAAATTTTGGGTTCTATGTATTTCTGAATATCGTATCATAAAAAAAAATAAAAAAATAAAATTTTGACAAAAATATGAGAAAAAAAATTGAGAGGTGGACCACCCTTATTATTTAGGGGTGTGAAAAATAGATGTTAGCCGATTCTCAGACCTACCTAATATGCTTACCAAATTTCAGAGGAATCGGTCAAGCCGTTTCGGAGGAGTATCGAGACTAACATTGTGACTCGAGAATTTTATATATAAGAAGAAGAAGATTCGTGTCACAATGTTTGTCCTCAATGGACTCCTAAACCACCTAACCGATTATAATAAAATTCGCACACCATGTGCAATTAGATCCAACTTGAGAGATAGGATAGTTTAAATCTCAAATTATAGTCGCAATTTTAATTTATTGCTAATTATTGTCTGTTATTATTTGACAGTCACAATTATCTGTTAACTCCAAATGATTCTAACAGATGTCGATACCTTTCGACTGGGTTGAGAAGTAATCAATAGATGGCGCTGCTATGGTAAATCTACGAACGTGTCATATAAGCTACACTATCTATTTTTCATATCCCTAAGTGAGGCAAAACAACGTTTTCCGGGTCAGCTAGTAGTAATATATGAAGTCAAGCAATTTTTGAAGTCAATCTTATGCTAACACGCTACAATGAGCTTGTTTATCCATAAAAAACACCGGTAATGCCAATGCCACATTCACCCAAAGTAATTAACCTTTTTTTCTTTTCTTCTAACAGTCGGGCTTTTGACCAGCAAGGTCCGTAACCGCACAAGTTAGCGACGTTCCGGCCTAAAGTAGAGGATGCCTAGTCCGGAATAACTGGCTCTCAAGTAGACTGCCGCAACACACTGTTAGGTGCTTGGCAACTGATTTTCAACTTGAGCGTGTTTGCTAGTTAGGCAAGAAAATACACACACAAGAAAATACCCTACCACCATGCTATGGTTTTCTCACGATATTTTCCTTCACCAAAAGCTCGAGTTCATTGGCGGGGATCGAACCCACGATCTTCGGAATGTGAGTCGGCCGCACGTCCGACTGAGCTTTTATCGCTTCAAAAGCTCACTTTAAATAGAAAAAAAAATCTGTTTAACACATAAAATTAATTATAGTAGAATAATTGACAACCGATAAAAGTGTTCAACGGTACAACGATTAAAATACCCACAAATTTTTACTTTTATTTTCGTCCAGCACAAAATTAGGCATTGGCCGTTATTATGTTTACTGCCAGAAAGCCCTTGAGGACCATCCCATAGGTTTAATATTCTTGTTATAAAGGCAGGCCGCGCGTGAACTTGCCAATTACGGCTCTCTTTTACTACAACCGTTTTCATATAACGCGCTAAAGTAGGCAGGCGTACGAGTCGGTTTGGTTAAATGTATTTTACTCGTATTAATAGTACAAAGACTAAATTAATTTTTATATTTTCTTTTTATATTGTAACAAACATTAGATTTCCAATCTACAGTTATACACGTAATGATAGAATGTATTCGTAATGTAGTGTATGTACTTAGTTCAAACAATATAACGTTAGACATGTATTTTTCATAAAGTGTTGACGGCAAACTTGATAATGTATTAATCTTATTCGCCTATTGTCGTAGTATATGGTAAATTATAAACTTTTTTTTTTGTTGTGAGGATGGCCGTATTTACTTATTTTATTAAGTTCGTCAATGCGTTTGCCAAAAACACCCAAAAAAACGAGGAAAAATAGAAGAAATTAAAGCAATTTGATCTAAAACTAATCAAGTGAGGTGAGCAATTAATGGCTAACAAAAAATAAACTAGCACTGATTGACATTCTGAACTATGTAAATATCGAATAAGCCAATTCACTTACAGATGAAACTGTTGTACTTACTTATGTATACTCTTGTAACGGCGAATGTTCTTGTAGTTTTTATCAGCTCAACACACAAAAGGAAAAACTCAAGCTTAGCTAAAAAGAAACAAAGTTACTGCTAAGTACATTGTACACAAAGAACAAGTTTCTCTATTCCTACAAAAACGTAGGTAAGAGCTGAATTGTTGCCATTTCACCTTTGAAGTTTACTTACAGCTGTGATAATTTTAGTGATTAAGTCTAGCTGTTTATATTACGTTTGAGTAAGTCAGACATGTGGCACCAGTATTATTGCTCCCTTTGGAACTTTAATCTTCTTTTTATAAATAAAATTTTCATGTAACAATGTTAGTTACCTTACTCCTCCGAAACGGCTTGACCGATTCTTACCAAATTGTATATGCGTACTCAGAATCGGCTACTATCTATTTTTTAAGGCAAAACAACGTTCGACATGTCAGCTAGTTTATACATATAATTTATGTCTTCGGTCTAAGAACAAAAAATTACTTGGCGCGTCAAAAAGTAAAGAAATAGTCATATAAAGAAAATAATTTTTCAACCCGTCCGATGACCACAGGTCAGAGTGTCGCTCATGGGGTGACGAACCCTGCTGGCCAAATGCCTAATTGTAAGGAGAAAAAAAAAAGTTCGTGGATCTACCATAATAACTAAAATTTTGTAACTATCTAATTTCCGTTTTTTTTGTCATAAATGGTAAATAGTATTTACAAACGATATTATATTTTTAGCTGACCCGCCAAGATATAGATTAATTTCATAGCTATCAATAAAAAAAAAATTAAAGATAGATCACAGTTCGATTTCAGCGTCTAAAATAAACAACAATATATGCAAGGTTTTTAGTTTGCAGCTTAAAACAGTTCCATTTGAATAAAATGTATTTGCAGAAGATTAAAAATGTTCAAGAAAAATAAAAATATTCATATTCGGAGGCTGGAAAATACTGAAAGGGCTTGGTAAGTATAATCAAAAAGAAAACAGATTTGTTTTTCAAGGTACGTTGGCAGGATGTCATCTTTTACCCGGTGTTTTTATTGGGGCCATATCGTCGCTGAGGGATACGCGCGTGTTTTGTACCTGATTCGATAGGATGATACCCATACTCTCATTTTATCCTCCATAGGATATCTTGACCTACTTTTGTAATATTATGGAAAACTTGGCAATAGGAGAGTTAAATCTGGTAATTTTGGATATTACATTTAGTTATTAAGAAGTAACATATATATAATGATCATCATAGGCAATGACACATCTTAAATATATGGCATTAAGCAGCAGTAAAGGTGCTTAACTAAGCACCTTTACTATTGACTGAACAACCCTATCCTCTCTCTCTTTCCCTCGTATTTGTAGTATACGACTGTAAATTTTAGAAAATGCAGCATCAATAAAAGTAGTAGTAGTATACTTATATACTACGCACTTCGATCGACCTAGATACAAAATTCGTTTCAAATACTTTGTTAAGTTATTTTTATACCTAGTACTAGCTGACCCGGCAAACGTTGTTTTGCCTTAATAAAAAAAAACTAAATATACAGTAGCCGATTCTCAGACCTACTGAATACGCATATAAAATTTGGAAAAAATCGGTCAAGCCGTTTCGGAGGACCGTACGGTAACAAACACTGTGACACGGAAATTTTATATATAAGATGTAACTACTAATTACTACGCTAGTAAACTAATATTCAAGTTGATGACATGAAACTTACTCGTACATTAACAGTACGTTATAGTCAAAGGCTGTGTTTAAGAAATTCCCTGTGGTAAAACAACCTTTACCACCGTTTCCAAGCATCAGTGGTCAAATGGATATCCGTTGTCACTAAGCACAATTACACTGTCAGGGAACATAGGTAGGTACGTATATAGAGTTAGGGACTGTGGTCACGTTTGAATCCAGCTATCTCAGGGGCAAACGACAGTAAATGTTACTAAGTGGACAGAGGATTTCAACTAAGGGGAATCAAATGTTGAGTTACGAACTGCTTTGTTCGGGATGGACTATCTCGTTCTTCTATGAGTATATTTTGCAACATAATATGTTTACCTTTTGATTATATAGAAAATAATAATGAGAGAATCGACTCAACATGTCACAAAGTTAATACATTTTATAAGTGATGTCCAAAATGATTGGCTAAGTGCTTATGTAAGCGTTATTAATTAATATTATTTAATGAACAAGATAGCTAAGGCTTACCTATCGTCCCGTATACACGTGATAAGAGCCTGTCAAACTATAATAATGGATGGTGCGTGGTTAGCCTCGCTCTATCTAACATCAGTCTAGGCAGTTAATACTTCATTAACTCCTACGAGACCCGAGCCGACCCAACCTCCCTCTCTTTACGACGCTAGCCCATTTGTTTACAAGAATATTCCATTGTTGTCCACGTTCCAACATCTGCAAACAACCTGGCTAAAGTAACTAATTAAAATTCAAGAAAAGAACTACAAATAATGACCCCTACCATCTAGATATAATGCGGCATTTAAGGCCAATCTCATGACTTTGTTTTTCTTTTAGCTAATGGACCTGCCACCGACCCGAATCCCCTGCTTAGAGAGCTCTCTTGACAATGGTCGTAAGACCAATAAAAACTTTACTTTTAACCCCGAACGCCCTGCGGGTTGGAATTTATAAAATTACTTTTTTATCCCTTGTCTTTTGATAACGATTCGACGACTTAAGCGTTCAAAACATTTCTAAAGCAAATTGTGGAAAGATAATTTTGATATTCCGATGCAAAGAAGATCGTCTACAGAGGTTTTTGCACATCCATTGCCATGAGTGAGATGCACGCTTCTTTTCAGGGGCCTAATTTTAAAATGTAGAACTAGAAAAGATAAAATATGAGTAATAAACTGTTTAAGTACTCCTAAAGTACTCAAACCTACAAAAAATATAGCTAGTTATATACAAAATAATGTCTAAATTGCACGCTATGTGAAGCACACAAAGTCATAATAAACAATTCGTAGGATGTAGCACAATACAGTAATTTTGTATAGGCATTTTATCGAGAGGTCATCTAACACGGTTGTCAAACACACTCTGCCACCCGTCGCTGCGGATGCTGCATGCCGGAGACTTATCCACTGGCGCGAGCGATGAGGCTATGACGTCACAGCGACCATTTATCAAACAGATAAAATATATTTTGATAGTTTCCTTTTTTATTCCATTTGAGTACCGAAAAAACATGATCGTTAACATCCTCATTGTGGAGGCTTCTTTTCTTTCTTTTATTTACATAATTATGGACTTTGGCCACATGATAGAACTTTTGTGTAGAGAGTTCTGGAGCCGCGCAAGGCACATACGCGTTAAAGAAAAGACGCATTTGCGCTCGATAATGTATAAGTTATGCGCGATCCATGGCCGATGCATATTTTTATGAGATGATTTATGATTTAAATAATGATCAAATAATTTAATTTTGCACCTGCAGCTCGGCTAGGTAAAGTGATCTGACGCGATCATCTAAGCTAAGCAACGGTCAATGCGGACGGTGTGCGAGTGGCATTTCATCTGGGCGCTACCGTTAAATTATAGGTCCTTGTACAAATTGTAGGTTTTTGTTAGCCTTAGTAAAAGCAGTCGTTGAACCAAGTCGAGAGGCATTCGAGCGGCTTGAAAGCGACACCAGAACTTGACCACTTAGCTCATACGAAGAAAAAGAAGAGTTGACTACTCAGGTAATTTTTGAAAATCAATTTATTATTAAAACCACAATAATTTTATTTGAATACAGCCCTGCCTTCGTAATGGCTTTATAATGACTTCATTCTGAATTGTGTTACATGTAGGCAATTTTCTCTGTGTTTTAAAACGGAAATGGTTATTTTAATAATTTAGATAAAATTACACAAATAAATGTGTATATACTACACATCACCATATGTCTAACATAATGAACAAAAACACATACAGTAGAAACTCGATAATCCGGTCCTCAGTTATACGGATTCGCGATTATCCGGACCAATTGTCTAAAGTCTTATTTTTCAGGCATGAACGTGTCATACGGAACAGGTGCCCATACCCCGTGCCGGCTTCTCATCGGAAAACAAATAAAGAAACTATTTTCTTCACACTTTTGTTCATCCAGATTTTTGATTATCCAGAAGCCAATAATAATATAATGAATGCTATTATACAATTTGAATAATGTGTACATACGAATGTACTCGTTCCACGAAAGAATGTTTTCACTTTTGAAAGAAAGAAAGAAAATTATTTATTGTGATATATTAAAACACAGGACAAAATATAATTATTAAAATAGGATACATAATAAATTTTAATTTGTCACAACACAGCCTCAACTCAGCATAATGCCCTTAGAGATATCGCCCTTTTTAGGCCGAAACTATGATTTTATTAATGATTTCAGGCGGCTTTGTTTTCGTTGAGGGTTTCATCTCCGAATGCGAAAGTCGAAAAATTATTTGGTAGTTAGTATCCTCAAAAATATAAAAACTCATAAAACAAACATGCCTATGTAACACTCAACGGGCTTATTTACACTAAATTAAAACTGTTTACCAAGAACGCAATATTGGAACCTACTACATTATAATTATTGTTTCTATATAATGTTGTACTAAAATATTCAAATTCGGCTCCTTGCTCTTGTAAATTTATTTTATAAAGTAAACGCCTTATTTAATGGAATTTTGATATATTTAAGAAACTCAACTTCTAAGAAAATTGGATGAATCCAAAATCTTTTTTATATGGAGTTTATTTGAATTTTCTGAGTTTCTGTTATTTTGTAAATGCATGTGGTATCCATGCAAAGGTTTCGCAAAATCTAGATGATCTCAAATATCAAGCGATACATTTTGAATAGTAGAGCCTAGAGGCGTAATCAGTAGTGCACTATTCAACTCCGATTACACATTCCCTACCTAAACTACACACAAAGAGCTTTGATGCATCATGTTTAGTTACTACCTAGTTCTTATTGATATATAGAAAATTATATAGGTACCTACTTGTTTGGATGCAATCCTATTACACATACAGACACGTGCACATTCATTTTCTTATAATACGTATAAACCTATTTTTATAAATAATAGTCATGGAGTTAACTGCACTAAGTCTATAATGGAAAGCGTAACACAGTTGAAAAAAACTAGTGCGTCCTAATAATAATAATAAACTCGTATTAACTTACATATGTATATTATTAATAGAAATATATTTTTATTGTTATACGAGTATATTCCTTAAGTACAATGGTCAGTAAACGTTTTATTTTTTATTGATAGTACACATTTTTCTGCGACCATGTAAAAGTTTAAACTACATATTTTTGATGTTACTTAAACACTAAAACACTTTACAAAGTGGACAAGACAATGAAAAATGCTTACTCTACTTTAAGTACTCCTTGTAAAGCAAAAACTAACTCCCACTTGCACTAGACTTATTGCTACTGAAGATAAAGATTAATGGAGGTCTTCTAAAATATCTCAAATAAATATTTAAAAAGAAAGTATAGAAAAATGCTGATCGGAGCTAGCTGACAGATTAATTTCCATTATCCATAATTCAGAAATGTCTTTTGACTTTAAGGAAATTGGACGCTAGAATCTATCATCGTAAATATAATTTGCCCACGGCCTATTACGCAGAGATAGAAGGAATCAGCCATGAACTGATTTCCTGAAGTAGAATTTAAATTGGAAGCGTTCCCCGAAATCCGTGTAGCCTTTTAAGCAAATTGCGTTAGAAAGTTGGAAATTATTAATTGCCAAAATGTTTACTAAATACTTGGACGATATTCGGAGGGCGTGGGTAGTGTCTGAAATCCGCCGCGGGCCGTACAAAATTACTTTACGGATTCGGGACCTCGAATTCGAGCCAATTATTTCGAACTAAAGAGTTACGGTTTTCATTTGCGTTATTGAAAAACTAATTTCTGATAATGCTGTTATGATTTGCGAAGTACAAAATATTGAATTTATTTCAGAAATATATATACATATGTACAGAGGTTACTGGCATCTATCGCAAATTTTGTTCTATCACATTTGGAAACACGTTAAAAATCCCCCTTCTCCATACATATTGCCGCCCGTCGGTCAGCTTTTTGTATGGAACAGCTCAATTTAATTTTTCGTAAATTTCCAAGTTGTAGAATAAACGTTGTTTGACTAAAAGTATTGGTCTAAAAATGTTCCTATGTTTTTTAGCTTTCTTTTCACTTTAAGGTTCGGATGAAGCGCAAACTTCTATACTTGGTCGCAGTACAGCAGTCGTTGAGAAATTTCGGAGTCCTCTGAGGCGCCTTGAATATATTCGACACCAGAGTTCAGCCATTAGAAAATAATAGGCAAGTCAACCACACACGGCACTCATAATGCAAGTAATTGCACTATTTTTTTTTCTCTAGTAGTAATTGCACTGTATCCATATTTTATTTTTATTTTAATAGTGAATAGGCTCACGTTTGACCGCAGCTTGCCTGATGTACTTCTATTAAACGGAACCTAGTCCATTAATGCCCACCCGCGATAACCTAACCACCTATCTCTGTACAAATGGTTTATATACACAGACCATTCGCCTGTAGGAAAGTCATTATTGTAGGAAATGCATACTCGTACGTGCATAGGCGAATAAGTAAGGTAACTTTTCGTCTTGGCGTCTTGCCAATGTTTGTAAGAAGTTTCACTCCAGAAAGTCTCACATGGTCTCCCTCTACAAACCAGACTTGCGAAGGTACCGCCAAAGTTACGCAAAACTGCTGCTTTTGTCCCCTGTAAAAGGGTACCCTCAAATTCGTAGTTTCGGTTGTGTAGTTACAAATAGAACTGTTAAAGTGTTTGTAAGAAACTAGCTTGACTGTAAAGTTCGGAATTAGTCTTAAATTGTTTTAGGATTGACATTCCGACACGGTGTTTTAGTATGTTTTTATTTTGATAAGAATATACATGTCTAATTTTATATTAAATCGTTTCAACGTCATGAATACATCGCAATATTCCTAACATATCTAAGAATATAAGAAAGTATATATAACCGGATTTTTATTTTATATTCCTCTTAAATTATTTTCACTCATTACAGCTAGACATTTGACCAGCAGGGCGAGTAACTACACGAATGCTTATATGGGTAAAAGTGTGCTATCTAGCAGGCAAAGCATATTATGATATTGACGAATTTTTAAAGGATAAATCTCTAAAATTATAATTTCGTTTGTAACACTCCATTCCAGTTTGTTTCTTTGTGTGTACCTTTTTAAATTGCATGTCTATGATTTTCTTTATTCACTTGTCACTGTCATGTCATATGTATTTTTTTCTGTGAACTTGTGTTGTTTTGTGTAATTTGTAAAATTGTAAGTATTACATATATAACTATTCTAGATATATGTTCCTTTGTTATTAGTTTCTTGTAATTGCATGCTTCTGCATGAAAACTTTTCTGAGAAAGAAATTCTGTAAGAAACATAGGCTTATAATATGGCGCACTCAAATTGTTTACTATCTTATCTTATTTCTTGTTCTACAATAATTAATAAATAATTAAAGAATTAGCGACACTCTGGCCTAAGGGGAGCATGCCTAGTCTGGAATAACTACTGGATCAATTTATTTTTTTATTTTGCGACCCGGTTACTAGCAAAGTGAGCTCTAATGCACTTCCACCATGCTCTGATTTCTTTACGATGCCTTCACGGAAAGCTAGCTCAATCGCGGGTATCGAACCCACGACCTTTGGGACGTAAGGCGGCCGCGAGCCTGACAGAGCTAACATCGCATAAAAAAATCTATTATATATGAAGCATAATCAATTATTGTACGAAAACGTGACTTACGTACTCGTACTTCCAACCAATGGCGTCGATTTTCCACCATCTACTTGATTTACGCCCATCTAGATGGAACAACATCGCGCGTTACGCGTTGTCGATTTTCTGTTTACCGTCCCCGTAGGCTCATAAACACCAGTACGGGAAATCGACTGGGAAGAGCGGAGATATAAAACATATTGAATCGCCTGTTATGTATACCGAGCCGCATCTTTATAGTACGCAAGATTACTTTGCTACTGTTGTAACTTAGAGATCAAGAGGCAAATAAATATGGGAAGATGTAAACGAGGTATGTTTTCGGTACTTTAAGGCTTTCTGTTTGTGAGCAACTTTTACGCGATTTGCTTAATATGACGAGAAGTAAAACATAGACTATGCGCGAGTGTAGGTCGTCGGGAGAACGTTGGACTGCAGTTCTCGACACACTTTATGGAATCCACCAAAAGCTTTTTTTTTTCAAGTTATGTGTGTGATTTGCAATGGCTCTTACGATAAAAACTACTTTGGATAAAAGATAAGACCGAGAGAAAAATCCCACATACCCCGTGAATCACAAAATCCGAAGACGTTTGTTATCTCGCACTTGGCCAGCGTAGTGGATTATGACCTATATTACTCTCCTTGTGAACGAAGGCTCCGAGTCCCTGCAGTGAGAACGTAATTGCTTGGTTATGCTATACCTAAGGTATCATTATATGTGCTACGTGTAGAATTGTGAATAGTTAGACAACTACTTTGTGATATCTCAGACGTTTGAAAACTTTACGATTTTCTTCGAGTAATATAATATCAGATCATGTGTTAATTCTTAATGGTATTAATAAAACCACAGTATAAATCAATATCATTAATGCCTATATTTTAATACACAATCGCGTTTAAGCCTGCCATTCTCATCAGGCTGTTATGGCTGTTATTACATAATTAATCAAATCTCATTCATGACATGTCTGTAATAAGCGTTAGACTTTCTTCTCGAGATTTTAATAGCTTTGTCCTGAAAATAATGAACGGAATGAATATTAATATTGGAGGTTGAATGGCAGCGTTTGCATCGCAAAGATGAAAGTGCCTCTGACCGAAATTTCCTATATTTCTTTACATTTTGGCAAAGGTAAAAGGTAAGGCACTTCTTGTGCAACGTAAAGAGGTTGTTCGGGTCTCAAGTCATAGCTGAGCTTGTTATTTGGTGCTACATATGAGCTGCATAAAATGAGAACAGTAATAGATAAATATTTAGCAAATAACGCTACGCCTTGCGGTGTACCTACACCAAAATAATGAGTTATAAAAGTAGTATATTATAATAAGATATAATAGTAATTATATCATATTAGTCCACAGTCCTAGCACCGCTTTAGTAGATTTTTCTACGCGGTTGATTCTTTCCGTGTATGCGAGTTTTTTTTTAGGGTTCCTTACCTGAAGGTAAAAACGGGACCTTGTTACTAGCCTCCGTTTTCTGTTTGTCACCAGGCTATATCTCAGAAACCGTGACAGCTAGAAAGCTACAATTTTCAGAAGTTATGTATTTCTTGTGACGCTATTACAACAATTAACACTAAAAATTCTACGAAAGTCCCTTTACAAACGTTGTGTTTATTTGTTTTTTTTTAATATGTTACTAGAAATTTTAAATTTACACTATATTGTAAAAGAAATAATTAATTAAAAATAAAATAAATATTTAACTCGATTTTAGCAATTTTTACTCGATCTTTATAGCGATATTTGGTAGATTCTCTTAAAATTCACCAGTGTTTAATTATATATTAACTTTAGAAAGTAAATTATAAAATTAAAATAAAATTAATATTTTAGGCTCCTACACAACAATTGGGTTTTCTTGCTTTTATTTAAAATCGCCCGACTCGCACTTGTCCAATTATTTTATTATGCACGCCATTTTTGTTTTCGATTCGTTCGACTTGGTTTAGTTTACATCGCTTTTCCGTGTCTTTTAGAGTTTATCCAATCAACGCAAGTTATTTGACTTGCAAAAAAATATTCCAGAGGAAACGAGCGAGTTCCGTTTTGTTTATGCACAAATAAAATCGGCGAGTGGATCCATTGGTGCATTGTACCATTGTTGTACCTGAGTCCACATTCCGTGAAGCGCAGTAGGTTTTAGAACCAGACGACTAACGAAGTAATGCTAATATTTATATACATATACTATTTATATTTTATCAGATATGCCTACATATTTATCCGTCCAGATGATCCATCAACTAATTTTTTTTCAATGAATTATTAAACAAGTACAATTAAAAAATATACCGTCGCTTGCCGCTTTCATACAAATATCGGTAAGAGATCTCGATTTTTTATACGTATACCAATATAATTATAAAGAAGAAAATTTATATTTTTGTTTGTTTGTTTGACGCAAAAAGGCTCCGAAACAACTAGACCGATTTGAAAAATTCTTTCACCGTTGGAAAGCTAAATTATCCCTGAGTAACATAGGATATATTTTGTTTCTCTTTGTAACTTACGTTATTATATAGCCCGTGCAAAGCCTGGATGATCTGCTAGTATCACATATTTTTGTAAAAGTTGATAGATTTCTATATAATATTATTATACACACCTAATTGATAGAATCAGGAACAAAATCCTAAACTAAGTAATTCAAATTAGATGTTAATAAAAAGCCCTACTACTAAAACATCTATGTAAGCGAACACTACAAATTTTACCCCTAACCCTGCGGTTTTCCAATACTCTAGCGCTTTATCCAACCTCCAAAATCTCCAGAGCTTAGCTCATGATCACCCCCATTTACCACATCTGAACCGTATTTGTGAGAGTTACCATATGTAAATACGTAGATTACCCAGAAACGACCATCCAGAGTGGTAGCCGGGCACTATTTGCAAATATAATGAGAACACTGTCAATTCAAACTGATGCCAAAAATATCAAACTTGGGCTTGTACGATTTGAATAGCGGAATCGTATTTCCTGCATTGTGAATTCAAATGAAAGCGTGCTGCATTACTGGTTTACAGAAGAATTTAGACGTACTGAAATATATTTGTTTAGACCGTTAACGCAATCCAGCGAGGTAGCTAGCTTGTTAGGCACCTTACCCGCGGACACAGATTTAGGTATAATTTAGTATTTGTAATTTAGGTTTTAATTTTCAAACATTTAATGAGTGGCCATTTTAGAAAAATAATTATTGATTACATACTTGTTATATTTTTGAACGTTATAAAAAATAATACGACCATCAACTTAAACTTGAATACATAGTAAACTAGGTAAAATATATTTTTTTATCTTAACCTAGGTAATTTATTGAGGCAATGGCAGCTCAGTTAGGCTTACGGTCACCTTGTGACCCGCAGTTCGTTGGTTTGATCTCCGCCAATGAACTTGGGCTTCCGGTGACGGAAAATTTCGTGAAGTTACCAAAACTTCGTGTGATCGGTATTTTCTAGTGCTTGCCTGGGTAGCTACCACCTTTGCGTTGAAAGTCTGTCGCTAAACACTTAACGGTGTGTTTCGGCAGCTTTTTTGAGAGTCAGAAATTCCAGACTAGGCTTGCTCCACCTGCTATGAAATGCCTAGCTGTACAGTGTAAAAATCCTACAAATCGCTAACTTTTTTATCTTTACGTTCACAGTACAATATTTATATGCAAAATAAAAGTCACCTTTGCAAAGTACATTCGAGTACTACTTAGTTTTGCTTGTTACTGGCTATAGTTTTGCTGCCTAAAGTATATTTTCTCTATAACTTATAGATACAATCCTCTTTTTAGATTATGGATACAATTCCAAAATCCTCACCCTAGCTCTCGCTAGGTTTTATTGAGGAAACTTCATACATAATAAAACAAGGAGGCTGGCCAGTCCGGTAGAAACGGCCGAATAAATCCTAATTCAGTGTAATACACGATGGGTTAACCATTCCGTGATAATCTTGATTTATGGAAAATATTACAACGAGTGTGTTAGAGTCAAAATATAATTCGTTTATGACCGATAACCCGAATCACAAACCACAGATTAATGCGCTAAGTAAGCACATTATTAAATTTAGGTTTGTCCAAAAAAAAATCACGATATTTTCAATTGTACGATGTATTGTTGTCGTTTTGAAAAACATTCAAAAGTAACTTCTGGATTATTTCCATTATATTCCAGTTTTATACCAGTAACAATTATGTTTTTTTTCTCTCACTCTTCGCACAACATGTATTTTATCTAAAGTATGAAGCAGCCTTGTGTGAAATATGCCCTAATATTTATTTATTTTATTTTTTGTCGTAAGGCGTTAATATTTAGAAATAATAATTCTTCAAACTAAACGATATTTCTATTAAATCCGTACTACGGACTATAGGTATTAATTAATTACTTGTGAAATTTCAAACTCAATGCTTTCAAGTCGTTTCCAGCCTACGGCTGCGGTGAGAAATTTCTATTTATTCCGCTTCCATTGTTAATAAGTAGTTCTGGACAACTTCAAAGTTGCTAGCCTCTATACAAAGACAGCTTAACGTATTAAATGCTAAACTACGACTAAGTTACTCTTTGAAACTATTGAAGGATTCTGCGATGGTACAACTGTTCATCTGAAGTCGTGGATTAAGGGATTTAATTAAGTCTCTAAACCTCCACAGACCTATATCTACGAAAGCATCATAAGCATGTGAACTTTTGATTTATATCTCACAACAAAACATAACAGTCGCGAAAGTACTGGTTTTAATTAACCAACAATAGTCTTGTGACCGTATTCGTGTTTTCTAGAACTGAAAATCAAACATCTAGCAAAATATGGGCGTTGTCTAACAATTTGTTAGGTCGAACATACAAACATCTTATCCGAGGGGAAACATTTTCCACGTTTGTCTGCGGGGGAGCGTGGTAAATACAATAGGATTTACTCGTTGCCTGCAAACTATGAGTAGATGTTTGATGTCCATATCTAAGTCCAAAAGACTGCAAACGTTGGGTTAATATGATTAGCTAAACATATTTTAGTTGTTTGGTTGTTCTTTGGAAACATGAGACACGCCTTTATAGGTAATTAGCTGACCCAGCAAACGTTGGTTCGCCTTAATAAATAAATAGTAGCCGATTCTCAGACCTACTGAATACGCATATAAAATTTGGTAAAAATAGGTCAAGCCGTTTCGGAGGAGTACGGTAACTAACATTGTGACATGGAAATTTTATGTATTAGAAGGTTAGGCTGTAATGATAGTAGAAACGTTAATATGACCAAACATAGTACTTCCTTACTCACTTAATACCAAAAATAGTAATACTAGTCGTAAAAACCCTGCCAGAAGAGCTAAATACTTTTAACGTAATAGCTTGTACTTATACAAAACTAACAATATGCTTTTAATTTATTTTTCGCATTGTTCCATTGTCTTCGCTCATTTATCTTAGCTCATTGAAAGCAAATGAAACGTATTATCTGTTAAATTCTTGTTATACGCGTATTTTACTAAAACGATGATCTCGTATTTAAATTCGTCTCTGTACAACTTTATCTTTGATACTGAAATATTAATACTAATGAGTCAACTCAACAGACACAGTGACACAATTACCAAATTTATTTTAGTCAATTTGGGTGTTTGCGTTATTAATTTAAATTGTTATTTTGTTTACTGCGTACTCGTATTATTGACACATTTTAAATTTTGAGTTTTGTGACTGAATAAATTTGCGTGTTCTATTCATTTTTAGCCTTGTCACTAGAGATAATATTTATTTAGACCCAAATTTGCTATTTTTCTAATTTGGACGGTACTTAATTAAGAATTAACGACTATTCAATAAATCTATTAGTGACATGAGATAAAATTTTCTATCTCATGATTATAAGGGCGAAATAAACATAGGTTGATTTCGTTGTAATAAATATTTTTCCACCTATCTATATCAAATACAATGAAGAAAATATTTGAAAGTGCATTTCATTCTCTCACTTTGGTCAACTGAGTGTGACATTAAAATGAAATTACCAATGTTTTCTTTATTGTATCGACTTACAAAATAAAAACTTTTACTGTATTTCAATTTACTGATAATAGATTTTAACTTAAGAATGATCAGTTGCGCCCCGCGGTTTTAGCCGCGTTATCTTGGATAAAAGAGATTATTCCGGAATAATAAGTATAGGCTATCTTTTAATCCAGGGTTTAACCTATATTTATAACAAATTTCATGCAAATCCAATCAGCTATTTGAGCGTGATGAACTAACAAACATACACACTCACACAAACTTTTGCATTTATAATTTTTGAAGGGCAGCGAACTAGAATAAACGGAAGAGTAACTCCATACAAAGTCAAAGTCAAAGTCAAACCATTTATTGCAATATTATGTCACTTTACAGTTACATAATTACCCATAAGGCATTGCAATTATTTACTGGAGATGAGCAACCCTGTTAATTCATTAGATTTTTTAAGTGTTCCGTCAGTTAAAAAGTCTTCTATTTTATAATAACTTTTTGATATGAGTAAGTTTTTTAAGTTTGTTAGGAAAGTTTTAATACTATCGATACGCTTTAGGTCGTCTGGTAATTTGTTAAATATGTTAATAGCCATAGAATGTGGGCCCGAGCTCTGCATTTGTAATCTAGACCTTGATACTTGCAAATTGTATTTATGTCTTAGTACGTGTTTGCGCGGTATATCTGCTAGTTTTTGGAACAGATACGGATATTTTTTTACAAAATAGCAATTGCCGCTTAGAATTTCTCCATCTACGCACACAATTATACTGCTATCCCGACGAAACACACATACACAAAGTTCGCACGCTATTGGTGCCGTGCCACACCATGTGACGCCACGCGGGCGCGCGGGTAGCTGTTTTGCCCCGCCCATCGCGGTATTTTACGATTACGCGTGGAACCATTTTATCGGCCAAGGTACTATTCTATTTATTCTAGTTCGCTGTTGAAGGGTCTATTCCAACGTGATCTTGATACACCGTAATTTCAGACGTAGTAATTAATGACGTAACACTGTAGCAGATATGTAGCAATCGACCAGAAACTCCTGGGTCTAAACTTAATCGATCAGAAGTTTATCAATCGACGGACCTGACTAAGGGAAAGCAAATTATTGGCTGGACCTCATGATTAGCAGAAAGCTAGGGCTGAATAAGTTTTTATCTGGAAAGCTAGTGTAGTTAATATAACCTTAATATTGATGTAATAAGCTACCACTTAAAATCATTAATTACCCATACTAATATTATAAAAAAGAAACCATTAACTCTCTTTGTACTGGCAATCATGCCGGACTACCAACTCGGGTTCGATTTCCGGCATCTTTGTGATGAACTAAATTTGTTGGCTGTCGGTCTGGGTGTTATTATTTTTAGCCGGTTCCGCCCCACTGCTGGGCAAAGGCCTCTTTATCCTCTTTCCACTCGTCTGGGTGTTATCGACATAAAGAATTTATATATGTATGTATATGTAGTATATCAATAGTGCTACCAACCATCACACAAACTATGAATGGTTTAGTATAGGGCTAACCAGCCGTGTGTGAAATGTGTACTAATATTAATTTCTGTGTGTCTGATTGTTATTTCATCACAGCTGAATGATAGGTGAAATTGAGCTGAAAGTTTTTATAACAGAATACTTTGAACTTTGTCGCCACAGACAGACAGACACACACACACAATTAAAACACGCAGTTGTTTGTGTGCTGGGGAAAAATGGGTTAGGTCAGTAAAATAATGTATTTTTTGCATGAATGGAAGTAACAGGGTTGAACAAACTTTAATTAGACGGAATGTCGAGTCACTTAGTTCATTAATACGAAACAATGTTACGATTTTAATTAAATTCAATCCTAGTATTGAGTAAGAAAGTAGGTGAGCATTTGAATAAATTGAACTAAGTCAAAGTTTGTAAATACGCTATAAACTAAGTTTGGTCATTGGATAAATTAGGGTTGTGAATAATCTAGACTGAATCAAGGACTCTAGAGTATGTTAATAAATATACGAATCTAGCAAGATGTATTTGATACTTAAGCAAATAATAATGTGTGTGGAATAAAAATATTTAATTCAGTTAACTGTTAGATATACAACATCAAATTCTATTTGTAAGAATAAATGTTTGTTTAAAGCCTGAAGAAAGCATTCAAAAATATATATTTTACAAAATATGCTCGCTTTAAGAAACATTTTGAATAAATAAACTGTATTTCATTATTTAACTAAATTGTTTTATCAAAACGAAATGTTCACACATAAAGCAATCAAGATTAAAAAAAACAACAAAACAAAAACAACCTATTTAGATACTATGCGACCTTTAAACTTTATTCGAACTTAAACTAGGTTTATGTATTATTTCCATATTACAAAGACGTGTACTGTCTAACTGCTAACTACGTATGCACGTACGTATTGACGAACTCTTTGGCTTAATGGTTACCCCGCCTGTCTGCCAACTAAAGGGTTCCGGGTTCGATTACCGGCGCGACCAACATCGTTGTGATGGACCAAATTTGTTGGCTGTTGGTCTGGGTGTTCAATATGTAAAGATATAAAGATATTTATATATGTAAATGTAGTGTATCAGTTGTGTTTGCCATAATAATACAAACTAGGAACGGTTTAGTATGCCTTTATATTTCATATGTGTAAGGACACAATACGGTCCGATTTGGGTTTTTTGGCAAGTGTTGATAGACAAGCTATGGTACTGTACATATAATGTATAATCTCATAGCTTATAAAATAAAATCATTTATTAGCTTTGCAATATCTTATCGCATTTGGCAAGTCATTTACATTTAGTTTAAGAAAAACAGAATGATATTAAATTAAACTAAACTTAATTGTTGTAATATAGACTAAAATTGTGGGTATTAAATACAGATTTTATTTTTATTTCACAGCTCAGTATGTAACCATAATTATGTGTGTGTATGGTTGTGATCATTCGTCGTCAAACGACTCTATAGTATAGAGACAGGTACCTGAATTAAGTTATAGGCTACTTTTTATACCCGGGATTAACGCAGGTAACACTGCGGGTAACATAATAAATGCTAATTCCGCTAAGTAAATACCTAAATACTACGCGTGTATTTTAAGGGGCATCATATGGTATTAACATTTTGCCTAAACGTTTAAAATATAAAATAAAAAGCATCAAAATTTCAGAATCTAAGCATTTAATTTAATACACGAAACATTTATTTTATAATATACTCTTAGCATTGAAATTTGTTTTGAAGCGACGACAGCCCAGTTGGGTGTCGGCTGCCTCATGTCCCGAAGGTCATTGGTTGGATTTTCGCTGATAGCCTTGAGCTTTCGGAGAAGGCAAAAGTCCTGAGGAAACCATAGCGTGATGGTAAAGTATATTCTAGTTCTTGGCTGGCTAGCAACTTAACAAACTTCAAACTGGAATATCTATCTATAAGTCACCAAACATGTCACTACATATATATTCCGGCAGGCCCATGCATTCCAGACTAGGCATGCTCCTTAGATCTTAGGCCGGAGTGTCGCTAACTTGCGTGGTTACGCGGCTGATCAAACACCTACCTTTAAAGAGAAAAAAAAACCATTAAATATACATTACAGTTATGTTTATCTCGCAGAGCGAATATTAGACTCGAATACATACGAACGTATATGCATATAAAAATACTTCTTATAAGCAACTTTTTCATATCTGAAGAAAAAATTGGGCCAGATATTCCCTACTTGCCACTTAATAACTCGACTCAACAGTTACGAGGCTATTTACCAAGAAAGACGCGCCTACGTTTACGATCAACAAATAAGATCATTTAATTTCATTCCCCGTGCGGGAAAAATATCTACAAAAGATTTATGAATCACCTCGGGTCCGCATAATTCATAAACATCTGCTGAGGCAATAAAGCTTTAACGATGGCAAGACTTGCTTCCATTCTACCTTTTGTTTTTAGCCCTAGACGCAAAAACGAGGGTTTGTTATAAGTTTGACGTGTCTATGTGTGTCTATCGATCTATAGAATCGTAGCTCTTGAACTAATGTTCTGATGATGAATTTGATTTTTTTGTCTAAAGTCTCCTAGCTATTTTTGTAGAAAATTGGTCTAAGATGGCGGATACCACAAAATCAATAAGGGCTTGATTAGTAGAGCACATACATTGTGATAAAGTTTAAACAAGATGGCCAACACAACAGACTGTTGAGTTTCCTAATTTTTTTATTTACGTTCATACGTGGCAAAAACGTCTGCTTTTCAATAAGACGGCCCCTGGTTCTATGCCAGCCCATTCATATTCATTTATTAATATATTTAACTATAAACATAAACTTACAGACTGAACTATAAACATAAACTTACAGTCCAACATTTATGTATATGGCTTGTTTTTAAGTTATGCGTGGATTTGCGCTCGCTTTACGGTGAAGGAAAACATCGTTAGGAAACCGACATGTTTGAAAACCACAATATCCGAAGATGTTTGTCATCCGCCAACCCGCCCTTAGCCAGCGTAGTGGATCACGGCCTCTATGTCTCTCCTCGTAAGAGAAGGCCCTGAGCTTCAGCAGTGGAAACGTATAGTGAGCTATGTAAATAAAGATAACAGTACATGTGTACTGTTAAACCCCCTCGTGGGGCCCCGCATTGTCGAGGCGGGGGGGCTCAGTAACCGTGGCCTGGTCACCCACGGTGAAGCGAAGAGGGTCCCTGAGGCGGGCCGCTCCCTAGACTTGTCCTCCCCCATGCAAGTTCTAGATGGAGTGGCACCAGTAGGTTGCGGGACCTCGCTCCGGAGGGGTTTCGCAACTGAGGAGGGCTGCGGTGTGGTTTTGGAGACACCCACCGCAGCCGAAGGAGTGGGGCCGCGGCAGGAGAGAAGTGTCGGTATTACGATGCGCCGCTCTTCCTACCTGCCGCAGCCTCGACGGGGTCGCCACCGTTGATGGCGGACGCGGTGGGGCCGCAGGGAGAAGGGAGTGGTACCACAAAATACCACTTACCCTATTCTCTGCGGCCGTAGTGGCAGGTGACGGGGCCACAGACCTGACCCGTCACGGGGGACCTGGGACGTTGGACCGGGGTTGTCCGGCGTCCATTGCACTTATGGTCCCCGAGGTGGTTGCGGTGCACCATGTGCACTGCAAGGGGACTCATCCCCAGAGAAGGAGCCTCGCAGGCTAGCCAAGGTGGGTGGGGTGGTGGGTTAATGCGAGAAGCGGAACCTCATCCCGCCCCTTCCGGTGAGGAGGTCATCGTGAGGTTTTAGTCGGTAGGGATGTCCTTTTGACATCGAGCCCGACATACCCCACCCACCTCCCCGGGTGTGGTGGGGATGCGTAAATGCATTTCCTCACGTAAAAAAAAAAAAAAAAAAAAAAAAAAAAAAAATGTGTACTGTTAATGTATGTTCGAAAATCAAGACTTAATTTAATTTTTATCAGTGCCATGTTTTATACTAAAGTTTTAATAAGAGGCACAAGACGTATCAAATCTATACCCGGTCAGCTTTGTATCGACCTTTGTCTAATGAAACCTGCTAACAAAATGTAAGTAGATAAGTTTATTAAACACGCGGTCGGATACACTGTGTGTTCAGTGGGAACGTGATGAGAATCTGAGAGCTGAGTTAGTTGCGATTACATGCATCTATTCTTCGTTAACATGTACCATGCCAATATAAGCCACGAGTAGCTAGTATTTGGTTCGAGATATACTACATAGCTATATCTTCTGTCTTCTATAGTTAGTATCATCATAGACAAATAACAAAGTATCATAGATTCGGATGAAACGGTAAATTGTAGGTCCCGGCTGTTAGTCTTAGTACAAGCAGTCGTTAAGCCAAGTCAGAGGTCTTCGGGCGGTTTGACAACTGTCGACAACAGAGCTTGGCCACTTAGCTATAAATGAAGAAGAAGAATAAATAAGGTAGAGGCTGGTAGAGAAAACAAGTGACTCCCGCTCCGGCTCGACCCTGATGCAAAGATTGGTAATAGCAATTCAGCGCGGTAATCCTGCTTATAATTGTTGTTTGCTTGTTTGAATAAGTTTAGTTTTATATAAATTTTGTTTTAATAATTTATTTCGGAATAAAATATGTTGGACATCTAAATCTAAGCAATAAACATTATGCATAAATCATTCTGTTTATGGAACAACGAACATTACGTTTATTACTTACAATATGATAGAAGATAAAACTGTGTTTTAAAATGGGACAGTATGATAAGTACGGCTTTTACAGGACTCTCAATCCAAAGTGACTTACAAACAAATGGAATAAAACTACGAGTAAGATTGAAAATATAATTCATACTCGTATTTAAAGATCGAAAAGATATTCATTAGAATAGAGATTACAAAATAATTTGGTAGCATTTAATACTTGACTAATTTTCCCCCTATTAATCAACGTTTGTAGGCGGATAAGTAACGGAAACTTTAAGAACATTTGTTGAAGTAAAAAATGAGAGAGAAAAGAACAAATGTCAGAAATGTTAAAAAGTTGCCGAGAAAAATTGGACTCGTAGAATCAATTCTAAGGCGAAAGTTGAACGCCCTCTGGCGTACCAGCTGGGTTGGGCACATTTACTATGTAAAGGTACATAGCTAGACGAATAACTACCTACTATATATACAGAATTCTAGGACTCGTGTCATATCTGGGAGAGGTCAGGAGCCGCGTGCGTTTTATGGTGAAATATAAAAATACTTACAACACCTACACATTTACGATCCTTCCATTTTGTATCTTATGTTACAGAGACTTGTTATTTTTTATCATTGAAATGGACTAGTGGGCTATATTGGTAGTTCAACCTGATATCACGCACCTCTCTTGCATTTATCCAGAAACCATAGCGCGGTGGTCAAGCATTTCATAATGTTCATCTGGTTAGTGATGTCCAACAGCCTCTTTGAGTTCCAGTTTAACCAAACTAGGCATGCTCCATCTTCAGCCAGAGTGTTGCTGACTCAAACAAATACGCGCCCTGCTGGTCAAATGCTTAGCTACATTTGTATATATTTAACAAACGACATACGCAAAAAGAAGTAATAACATGATACTTTTTTGCAGGCCTCGTCCGCGCGATTTAGAAAAAAACTTATTAACTTATTCACACGAAAACATACGAAATTCTTTGTTTTTACATCTTCACAGCTCGCAGCTTATACGTGTTTACTGGAATCCAGGAAATTGGACCGAATAATCGACTATCAATGGGCAAGATTGAGTGGGCGGCTTCAGGGTGCCACGGATAATGGGGCAATAATGATGCGGATGAGGTCAAGCCACAGCCGCCGTCACGGCTCAGTTATGACAGAGATACTTACAGGGCAATTACAATAGATCAGCGATAGGAAACTACTCAGCTTTATTTATTAGAGGCAAGCGGGAGGCTATCGAAGGATTTCGGGGTCGAATTGAAACGCTCCGATTTTAGATAAGACTAAAACGTGATCGGGTTCAATTGGCGGTGGCCGTTTCAGAAATTGTGAAGCGAATACCGAAAGACTGGAGATACGTGGGAAAGCTTAAAACTGATTCCGAAGTAGCTTGCTGACTAGTCGAAGCGGGGAATCTCGGGGCCAAGTTTGAATAACGTGTTCTTAGAATTCTCATCAAAGTATCGATTTCTTAGAGATTTTTCCTACTGCAACGTTCCTTGAAATACGTACGTATGTATCATGTATGTCTATACTAATATTATTAAGAGGAAATGCTTCTTTGACGTGAATAGGCTCCGAAAATATAAGACCGATTTGAAAATTTCTTTCACTGTTGGGAAACTACATTATTCCCGAGTAACATAGGCAATTTTTTTTGCTATATAGTTTATTTTAAACCCCGTGCGAAGTCAGTACGGGATGCTAGTACAATATAATTCTGGCAGCAAAATCGTTTATTTTAGCGATTTGCAGTAATTACAAGCATTATCTGAACCACAATGGATCCGGCTTGAACTACAATATGTTTAGGCAATAAATAAATTAACACCTATAGAGGGTCAATGCGGATTCCTCCCAAACCTTTGATCAACAACCGCTTAGGACGAGCAAATGGTTCGCTTATGATTAATTTATTTACCGCTACCCTTGTCCAGTCTAATGAAACATGTACCACCCTGTATCCAAATGTTTAATTCACCTTCATTTTGCAGGGTTTCGTTTATTGATATTTATTATTACAGCCTCGATTTAACGACGGCGACGTAACGTGTTTAGTACCCGCGTCTCTCATTATCGTTAATGCATTCATTTGCGATACAAGGGGAATAAGGTAAACGCATTATAATATTTTATTAGCAGTGTTTTCTAAAAATAAATACAACCGTTTCGTGTTTCTTTTTAATGTAATTACGTCATTAGAAGAAGAAGAAGTCATAATTAAATAAAATACACATATACACTTATTTAGCATCGGTTATAGTAATAAAGACGTGACGGTTTTAGATATCTTAGTTTTGATTTGGGTGGTAAAAGATTTTCCACTACCGCTATAGCCTCTTCTCTTATAAAATCAGGTGTTAAATATCAGAATCATATATACTCATTTTATAGTTCCAAATCTCTGCTGTACGTATAAACAAAAGTCTTCAAATCGAAAAATATATGAAGAGCGAATTGCCGGTTTCCCGCCTATTTGTCTGTTGACGTGACAACGTCTTAAATTAGGTTGCGGCTGGGAGTCACTTATGAAAAAGTGTAACGCCCGGTAACGTTACGATGAGTCACCGAACGAGAGAGAGGCCCGCCGAATGCCTTGCGTCTCTCTCCCACTCAACTATGATCGGTGCGCGCGCGCGGCAGACGTTGTCACGTAAAATCTTCGCCCGTAAAACCGACTTTACAGGCAACCATTTTTTTTTTGTTTCTGTGGCCGGCCAACTAATCAGCCATTATTTTTTATTTTCATAATTAGAAAAATTGTTATTATTTTGCCCAAATCTAAAAAGAAATTTTTGAACTATATTGTTATAAGGTTATTTAAAAAATATATAATTTTATCAATACTTAACTGTTCAATTTACATCGTAGCTGCATAGAAGTTGGAACATGGTTCAATAGATATTATGTAAAAAAGAGCTTGCTTTTTTAAATAATTTGACAGCGATTCTTCCTAGGGATGAAATGTATTACTTTCATCCCGCTCCTCAGGCAACTCCAGATCTACTTTCAGAGTATGAGTAATGAAAAATAATAATATTAACTATTTTCTTTACTTTTGGCCCCCTACTTACTTTTATTTCTTATATCTGTGTTCTTCTGACTTTATATCTGTGTGACGATTAATTTAATACCTGCCGCGGGCGTTAATTAATATAATTTGTGCCACTGCATTAGCCTTTTAGAGCTGGGAACATTGCCGGGAGAAGTTTCTCTGCGAGTTATATTTCTATTAACACTATTAACTACCATATTTTGTGAGTACGTTTCATTTTAAAGTGTATTTGTAAAATGAAAATTAAATTACTAATATTTAGTGTAATTGCAGACACCTGAATTAAGCCGGTAAAGGGTAAATGTATACTTATCAGTACAAACACTATATGTACTCATCAATATTATGTTTCTAACTTCTTTGTGTTCTGTTTTTTTTACTCCCCATGTTTTGTGATGTGTGGTGTGTTGATTTTATGTAAGTTAAATGTTGCAAAAATATTATACAGTAATTATGTTTTACCTTTTATTGTAGGTCAACAGGCCAAAATGATGCACTCTAAGTAATAATTTACTGTCCTGTTTTGAATATGAATAATAATATATAATGATGAGATAACCATACACCTATCTAAAAACAACGTATCTACCTATACTTATATTCAAATCATCGATACTTAAGTTACTCGTAGCTACATCCTACAGGGTACAAGTAATTTGTTTGGCTCTAAGTTAAAAATTCCATTAATTAATTGTGATGTTAAATAAACACAAAGTATCCACTTCAAAAGCGCCAAAAACCCTGATGTACATATAGAATAGTACACTCTTAGGTAAAATTTACAGAGGAACACATTTTTATATTCGCGATTTCAGTCTTATAATAAACGTTTTTCGTATTGATGAGATTAATAGTAATCTTCCAAGAGTAATTACAAGAGGTTGCAATAATCTTGTAGATGGTTTCAAATAAAAAAATACCTGGTAAACATGAACCTTTTAGTTTTTAATAGATTGCTACAGAACAAGTTGCTTGGAAGCCCAACTTAAATGGGTAACTTACACAAAGTAAGTAGTTTTGTTCTCAGTTAACTAGGTTCTAGTATGGAAATACCTAGAAATGGGTACGTGTATACACCGTACACTCGTAGCTAGATTTTCAGAATAATGATGAACTTAACTTACGGTATGTAGGAAAACTGTAAAGGATACAATTTTCAGAAAAATCGCTACTTTAGAGCCCCAATCCTTCTGTGAACGTCTCTCGAACATTTTAAAACTAATATTATAAAGGAAAGATTGATTCAGGAGCTCTGGAACCATTTAACATATTTTACTTATTCCAACACTTACAAAGAACACCATGTTTCTAAATTGTTGTAACCAGTATTTATCCTATATAAATAATCATCATCATCAGTCCGTCTGCGTCCACTGCTGGACATAGGCCTCTCCCAAGGCACGCCAAGTGACAATACCCTGAGCATATCACCAATGTAAATTGTAAATAAATGTAAATTTCGATTCAGTTTAGTACACTTAAGCAGAATAATTTCCCTATTAATATAGCAAACCTCCGCTACATGGCATGTTAAGTAGAAGAAGGAAATAATCGAAACACAAAACACTAAAAACAAAACGAACCCACATGCAAAACCTATTCAAGCTGCGGAAAAGTAGAGCGAATATTTGGTAGCTTGTTCTCAAATCGTCGCAGTTCGAACCCGACGCATAAACACAAGATAGGGAACAATAACAGGCGAATATTATCGGCCACGGTGGCGCTCATAACGCCGGTTATGTCTTTATCCGGTGGATTCAGATCATAGACATTGATCTAAATAGATGATGCTTTACTTATTATTATTGTAGAATTTTCATTAACTTATTACGCGCAGGTATCGCGTCGTACGTCGGCAAAACCATTCTTCAAGTCGCTGGGCATCCTAACTCTACCCTCGCTCGTCATCATGCAAGTGGCGCTATATGTGAGGCAGAACATGGACATGTTCAAGAAACGCGAGGAGCACAGGATCGGACAGAATACGGCAGAGGAGAGGAGCGCTTGTGTCTGCGCCAGTGAGGCTCGTCAAGTCGAACAAGTTGACGCACATTTTGGGACCGACAGTGTATAACTGCTTGCCTGATGACATAACAAGTTCTGTAAGCGACAATGTGTTCAAGAACAAACTTAAAAACTGGCTCGTACAACGAACTTACTATAGTATTGACGAGTTTTTTGAAACTGAAAAGAAACGTTACTACGCAGATAACGGTTGTAATTTAACTGTGACATATTACTAAATAAGATGTTATTTATTTTAATATTTGACATCAGGAATAATGTTAAATTATAATTGTAATTATTTATTATTGATATTTGACATTGTTGATTTTTATATTGTATTTTATTGTAAACTGACCTGTAATTTGACATATTATTAATAAATTTTTTATCTGTTTATCTGTTTACTAATCTTCTTCTTTTTCACCTTATCTCATTTAGGGTCGGCACAGCAAATCTTCTTCTTCCACTCTCCTCTATCAGACGTCATCTCCACACTCAATCCTTTCTCTCTCATGTCCTCATTCACACACCCCCATCCATGTCTTTTTCGGGCGGCATCTTGCTCTTCTTCCTTGCACTACCATTTCCATACATCTCTAACCAATCGATTGTATAAGTCTCAAAATCTGGAAAATGTCAAGATATGTAAAATAAATAAATTGTAAAAATAAGAAAGAACGTAGACTATGATTTCCAAAACAACCACGGGGGGAAATCGAAAAATAAATACCTATTTATCGATTGTTTAGTCTCAACAAAACACATTTTGATTTGATTTGCTACTTATGGAGTATGCAATTACAAATTTACATATATTGCGATACATCGCAGCCAATTTTACTAAAACAACTGCCCAGTTCAGGTCGTGGGTAAATATACAGAAATGTTATAAAAGACATTCAAATAAATAATTAGAGAATTCATCAAGCATTTAGTAATAATAAAATATTATAACTTGAATTCGCTTTGAGAACCACAAAATCCATAATATGTGTCAGGTCAAGTGCAGGTACCAATCCGCACTTGGCCAGCGTGGTGGATTATGGCCTATATCTCTCTCCTCGTGAGAGAAGACCCCGAGTCCCAGCAGTGGAAACGCATAGTGGCTTATGCTATGCTTATGCTTTAAGCAGCGCATCCGCGCAGGGATACTCAGCAACTAAACCAACTAATATTTATAAAGTTAGTGGTATTGTACTTTATTTATTTGTAATAAAAATAAATAATATTTCTTAATGTTATCAACACCTCGCCATAGCAACATAACTATTGACTAAAGCTTTTTTTATACTATGATGGGTTTGCGCTTGATCAGAATTCACCTGATGGTAAGCGATATTGTGATCTAAGGTGGAACATATACATATCTATTGAAATTAATATCTGTGGTTCAAATCGTAAATTGTACCGATTGCTATGTTGCTTCTTTCGGGGCTGCGCTGCTTAGCAGATAATGTTTGGGAGGCTGAATATTAAATTGGCAGAGATATTTTGTAAGACCCAGTAGCGGCGTTTGAGCAAAAACAACCGATAGAACGCATTTGAATATAGAAGCTAAGATATAGATGGTGAATAGTTTATCTATATATGAAAGTAAATATAAAATTATGCTTTGCCATTATGTCTGATCCACATAAAAAAAAATGGTAGTAGCTGTTAACTACGGGTATGACTACTAGAGTGGTCCGTGTATGTTGATCGATGGTTAACTACTAGAACAGTTCATGTGTGAAAGCCCTAAGTTTTTCTGGGCAAATAAAATAATGTTATGGTCATATACAAGTAGATGTATATATGTAACGGCGGAACACTCGCCGCGCGGGAAATTTTCCTGAGGAAATATTGAATATCCGTTCTCCATCGTCCATTACTTAAGGGAAATATAATCCGAACTAAACTATTGTTGTTTCCTATTACAGCGTAAATTACCTAACATTCAAGCATTAGCACGGTAAAAGGCGCAAGCCGAGCGTTTAAAATCGGGCTAGAGCCTCGTAATGGCACCCTTAACAAAATAAAGGCGAGCCAAACACAATCATGGGACATTTAGAGCGTAAATAAGGTTCTGAGGTGATGAAACGTTTTCCGATAATGGCCCCACTGAACTCAACTATTGCCTCCAAAATGCGCTTAGATTAGAATACGTCACTAATAAGACGGTCATTAATCAAAATGTTATTTTGATATTTGGCCACAAATTGTAAGGAAACAACGGGAGACTCCGTTAGCTTCTACTTTAAAATCTATTGGTGAAAGGCGGTCGATATGGCAAAGTAAAATGTATATTTTAAAATGTTTTACACAAAATTTTAGATTAAATACAGTTAGATTAATCACAAAAGATAGAAGGGGAATAATACTAGAAGATTATTTATTATCAAAGACGAATTATTAATTCGTCTATCTTTCTTTCTTATATATAAAATTTCCGTGTCACAGTGTTTGTTACCGAACTCCTCCGAAACGGCTTGACTGATCATTACCAAATTTCATATGCGTATTCAGTAGGTATGAGAATCGGCCAACGTGAAACGTTTTTACCCCTAAGTGATAAGGGTTGTTCACCCTTAAATTTTTTTTTTATTTTATCGATGAATTTTTTTTATTTGAATTTTATATAAAGTGGCATCAAAAAATACATACAACCCTAAATTTTTACTTTTTTATCATCAACCCCTATTTTTTTATGGCCATTTTAGTAAATTTCTGTGTCACAGTGTTTGTTGCCGTACACCTCCGAAACGGATTGACTGATCTTTACCTAATTTTATATACGTATTCAGTAGGTCAGAGAATCGGCTACTATCTATTTTTTATACCCCTAAGTGATAAGGGTTGATCACCCTTAAATATTTTTTTTTAATTTTTCGACAATTTTTTTTTTTATAAACTTGCATTAAAAATACATACAACCCTAATTTTTTTACTTTTTTATCATCAACCCCTATTTTTTATGGCCATTTTAGTAAATTTCCGTGTCACAGTGTTTGTTACCGCACTCCTCCGAAACGGTTTAACTGATCTTTACCAAATTTTATATACGTATTCAGTAGGTCAGAGAATCGGCTACTATCTATTTTTTATACCCCTAAGTGATAACCCTTGGGTTGATCACCCTTAAACATTTTTTTCTAATTTTTCGACGAATTGTTTCATTTTATTTTAGTATTAAGTGGCATTAAAAAATACATACGACCCTAATTTTTTTACTTTTTTATCATCATTCCCTACTTTTATGGCCATTTTAGTATTTTATTCATTTTTCATCCCGCTTCATAAATGATCAAATATAGTATCTTACTTCGAGTAAAAATCCTTTTTTTTTTTAAGAAAACGACTAACAAAATTTAACCTGATATACTTATGCTTATGATTATTACCAATCTTAAATACTCAAAATTTGCCGCGCCTTTACTTTACTGGTGAGTGAAATGCCACACTATGCCATAGACCGAAGTCGGTCTCCTGTTTTACTCACAAAATTCTTCTCTCACTGTTTACACAAATTTCGACCTTCGTTATTGTTTATGTAACGTATGTAGTAGTATTGTTAACAATTATCATTTTGCTGTATCAATGTAACTCTCTTATTAACTTAACCGCGGCTCCACCCGCGTGTAAGTCGCTTTATTGCATAACCTCTCCTGCACATGACTGTTGTAAAAAAATGTATTTTCATCTGTGCGCTACTGTGGATCGGATTATACGTTAAATTGTAGGTCCTCTTAGCACAAACAGTCGTTAAACTAAGGCAGGGGCTTGAAAAACTCTCGACAACATAACTCGATCACTTAGTTCTTACGTAGAAGAAGCTATAAAATTTGATGTACTAATAAACTAGACCCCGAACGTATGAGCAAAAAATTTTCAACAAATATGATGATGACACTACAAATATTATGTAATTTGTTCTGCTATGGACTTCTTTATGCTCAAACGGCTCGAACAAATATGCTAAAAATTTTCGCGCTCGCTTCGCTTGCGCATAGCTCGCTGCGCTCGCATCCAACTCGCTTCGCTCGCGATTGGTCCTAGGACTTTTGGGTCATAGCTTACGACACTACAAATATTATGTGATTTGTTCTGCTTTGGACTTCATTATGCTCAAGCGGCTCGAACAAATATGCTAAAAATTTTCGCGCTCTAAAAAGCGAAAAATAATTTTATGCCTACACATAAGTACCATCGAAGACTTTATTTGATTAATTTATAAACATGTTATTTTTAATTTGTATTTATCCTGTATTCTTGGCGTCGGTGCCATCTAAGAAGAGCAAATTAATGTTTGTTAAAATAAACACTATTAAATAGATATGATTGAACATAATATTTTTTGGCGTTTGTTACTTTTATATTCCCTTAACGTTTGTTCATGGCGCTCCATACCCATTTCACGCATATACCCTACACACATAAAATAAGTAAGTAACATTTTAATTATACTAGAATTTGTCTAGAAACTAGAATAAAAATAATTAATAAGGCAAAACAACGTTTGCCGGGTCAGCTAGTGGTACTATAATTTTTAGATATTATAAAGTTCAAATTAATTTCGCAGTACCTATTTTAATTAACCTCGTCTACAAACTAGGGCTTGTTTTTTTGTTTAAGCTACGGCCGTCAAAGTTACTCAGTTTAATATTTAATATTATTATTCTAGAGCTGATTAGTTCAGTTACAATAATAAAGTTACACAAATTGTTCAACAAGCGAAAGAAAACGAAACGAGTACCTACCTAAAGATAAAGAGAAATGTTTCTAACAAAATGCCTTAGGTTTTTTTAAGCATAAAATATTAGCTATTTACAAAATAAAACTTGCATTCGAGAAGAGAAGAAGAAGTGAAATATGTATTTCAAAGAATTAAGACAAATAGTATCTTCCAAACTCCGCGGGAGAAACAAAGCTTTAGAAAAGCTAAGAAAGAAAATTTACCTCAGAACTTTGTTCCCTGAGGTCGGTAATAAGTAACACCTCAGGAGGCCATAAATTCAGCAAAGAAACCGCGCTTACACTCGATACCCGGAACATTAATACAGATTTTCTAAGATTATTGTAACTTATTATTAAAAGCTGCGTAAAACGCTTCGGGTTACATAAAAAATTCTTTGGCTTAGTGAAGTTGGCAGTTTCTTTATAGTGAGCTTTGAATTCAATTAAGATAGAGACTGGGTTTTAGAGAAAACTTATTTTTTGTTGTGTTTAGAACAGGGAAGAGTAGGTAGTTTCTTTTTAAATCTTTATTTACCTGATAATTGTTACAAACATATTGATCTGACGCGATCATCGAGGTTTACTTAGATCGATGTGGTCAGTCTTTGGATGGGTGACCATGCACAAGACAGACAATTTTTAAAATTGGAATTTCATCTGAGCTAGCGCCCAAAGAAAAGGTTTTTGAATGGCACGTTAAATTGAAGGTTCCGGCTTTAGTCTTTATACTAGCAATCGTTAAGCCAATGCAGAAAGTATTCTAACCAGTTTTACTTACACTAAACGTAATTACAATAATAATCATTAGTTACGTAAACTATCACAATGAACAAAGGAACCATTTACATATGTTTTCTAACCCAAATCCTAAGCGTTCGAACCTTATTGTCACTGCATTTAAATCAGATAACCCACAAATTAAAAACAATGCGTAAGTCACTTTACAACAATAGCAGCGACAATTCAAATACCTCTAAACATTCGACCTGTACGCTTCTCAAATAAAAGTACAGCCCGGATTTTTTCAAACATTTTACGGAAGAATGGAAAAAGAAAAAGATAACCGGAACGTTCAAGCCGGACCATCGTTAAGCGAAATATTCAGAACATTCGAGAAAAGTTTAGGATTTAAAAACGACATAAAATGGCCCACCTGTATCGCTATAATACTTTATCACATTGTTGGAGTTTACTGGGTCTCCCACTACGCTTTCCCTGTGAAATGGCAAACTGTGGTGTTTGGTGAGTTGGATTTTTTTAGATATTTTAACATGATACGTTTTCACTATTTGCTATGACAAGTTTTCTCTTTTTATATAAAATTGCTCATACCTTTGTGTGTTATATGTAGTTTTATTGCTTTATGATTAAGGCGGTGTCGGACCAAGTACAGTCGCGAAATACGAGTATGTACATATTTGAGCGAGACGCCTAAAGCACCGTAGTAAATATTTCACGAAATAAAATCAACAAATAAAATATTGAAATTATACGTTCAAACGATTCTAGATTATATCATTTATTACCTACAAAAAAGTAAAACTGTTTTAATACCTTTATTACTTTCAGAAGCACAACATTTTTTTACGGGATTACTTTAAAAAAAAAAAAAACTACTTTACGTAATCATGTTTTGGAACAGTAACGATTCACAACGCCGATTTAAATGTAATAAAGAACATAGAATGTGCCTTCAAGATAATTAAAATCGAATTTATCTCTTCTTTTCAGCTATAATAATGTACGTAGCAACGGGTTTCGGTATCACGGGCGGTGCTCACCGATTATGGACACATAAAGCGTTTAAAGTAAAGCTTCCTTTGAAATTGATATTTTTACTGTGTTTCGCCAGCGCCGGACAGGTAAATATAAATAATATATTCTAATACTGACTTACAGTTTCTTACATATTTGTTATGAAAATAGTGTTTATTTGCACGACCACACTAACTTAAAACTGTTTTATAAGTAAGGGTGACTGTTTTCTCTTGTAAATACACGAGTATACAATTTGCCTTACGATAACAGTTTCCAAAGATAAAAGATAGATGATAAAATGTTATAATAAAGCGCAGGTTTAATGATAACAAATCATGATAATATTGGCCCTTTAAGCAATTTTTTTTAACAAAGATTATCTATATATCTAGATAGAGATTTTATCACCTACAACAAAATCCCTGGTGTACCAAATATTTTGTACTTGTATCATACACGTTTTTATGATATAACCATGACTACATAATAAGTTCGACATATTTCTTCACTCAATAGTTTATGAGGAAAACTTCCTTACGAGGAAGCTACCAGCTCGTCTCGCATATAAAATATTCACCATTCGTATAAAAGCTAAAGGAAAGTCGATCCATTTCGGTGTGTGTTCGATAATTCCTTTCATAAATTTGGCATTAACGCAAGGAGCTGGAAGTAATCCTACACCGATCCTCAGCATTTTATTTAAACAAAGCTCCATCGCCATCCGATTAAAGGAAATAGGGCAATAAAGCCAAATATTATTCCATTTCCTTAGCGAAACCTCTTTAGGAATGATCGCTTCCTGCCGATAATCTTTTCAAATCTTTACGGTTATTTTACCTTGACGTGATCATCGTTACTAACAAACATATATATAGGTAGGTACAGACATGATGGAGAAAATATGATAATAAAATCTCGATATAAACCAAGCTCCAAATATAAACGCAAACTTTTCAAGCAGACTTCATTAGAATAGAATAGAATTATATAATACTAGCAGCTAGTCCCGGCTTTGCACGGGCTATAAAATAGTCCACAAGTTGTAAAGATAAACATAATAAAGTCTATGTTACTCAGGAATAATGTAGCTTCCCAACGGTCAAATAATTTTTCAAAACAGTCCAGTAGTTACGGAGCCTATTCGCGTCACACAAACAATCAAACTTTTCCTCCATATAATATTGGTATATATGGAATACACAAAGTTAACATTAAAATAGATTGACTTTTAAGGAAGAAGGATGATATTGATGTTTTGGATATATCTGTTTTAGAATTCTCTATACCAGTGGGTGAGAGACCATCGAGTACATCACAAATTTAGCGACACAGATGCGGACCCTCACAACGCTAACCGAGGGTTATTCTTTTCCCACATTGGCTGGCTGATGCTAAAGAAAAACAATGAAGTCATGATTAGAGGGAAGCAAATGGACATGAGAGATATTGAGAGCGATCCTTGGCTTATGTTTTATGACAGGTGAAATATTTCTATTTATCATTAATCGATCAAATATCGTTCGGCGGACTAAGGTGAGCCGTGACAATCATAATGCTTTGATTCGAGAGCATTTACATTTCAGGCTAAAGTGAAAATTATCTAGTGAACTATATTATATATGTAGACTTTGATTGTTTGAGCCATGTTAAAATATACAATTACAATTATATTAAAAAGGCGATTTATAACTCAACCCTTGGTTTTGACACACAAATAAGATTCATATATATAAGTAGACTTCTGATACATCAAATCTTTCTTTTTTACCTAAAATATCAGTCTACTATAATTAAATATTTGTGCTATACTAAAATATCAGTGTACTAGACAAGATCCTACTAATAATATAAATGCAAAAGTTTGTGAGCGTGTGTGTTAGTGTGTATGTCTGTTGCTTTGATAAAATTTGGTATAGAGATAGCTTCTGAGCTATAGGGTAAGTGTAGATTCAGAGTAGGCCTTGAATTACCAAAAAGGTTACTTTGTATCCCGGATTAACGCGAATACACCGCGGGTCCGTAGTAAGGTACAAAAATTGAAATCCATATCCCATGATGTAAAATTCGATAAAATTTCAAGTAAGTAACATTATGAACAAAAAAATGGTCACCAACCGGCACACCAACTGCAATACCAGGCTGTACTCGGACTGACCAATATCATACTGATATATGTCTTAGGCGGGTTTTCCTAACTTTAAATGTTTTTGAAATGAATAATTTTTATTGTTTTTAATTTTTGTATATATAAATTAAATGATAATTTGTAGTTTATTATTATTAATTACAGGAATTTCAACAAATTAAAGTTGATATTTTGCTACATCTTACCGACAATGCTGGGTGTGTTCCTGTGGAATGAAGACTGGAAGTGTGCTGTGGCCTGGCAATGCTTCATCAGATTTTTGAGCATGTTCCACAGCGAGCTTACTGTCAATAGCCTCGCTCATACTTATGGATACAAACCTTATAACAAGTAAGCCGAACGTTATTTATTTAAAGGGTTCTTTAACAACGGGATTCTATTACTAAAACTTCGCTGTCCGTGTCTAACATCCTATCAACATAACGTCTATCTGACCGTTTGACACCAAGTAAAATGTCATCTATCGTGGTAGCTAGAGGGTTGAAATGTTCACAGAAGTATTTCTGTTACCACTATAACAACAAATATTAGTTTTTTAGAAACAAAAAGAAATTAAGGGCGGCTCTTTAACTATGTAATAGAGAAGTATGGAAAACTTATACGAAATATATAAAATACAATTTCCATACTTCTTAGCCTTTCATAAATTTGCCCTGAGAGGCCTGACAAGCTCTTGACCATTTATTTAAACATTGGTACCAAAAGGTTTGAAATTAAAAACCAGATGCACATAAATTATTCTTCTTCGTATGAGCTAAGTGGTCAAGCTCTGGTGCTGAGAGTTTTCAAGTCGCCCGCAGGCCGGGATCTACAATATAACGTTTCATCCGACCCACGGTGAAATACACATAAATAACAGTGGAAACATTACAAACTTAAATTTTGCTAGAAATGAGTTGTATTACTATCAACGGTTTATTTATAGGCACATAACCTCAAAGTCTAGATACCTAAGACCTAGAAATCTAAATTAATTAAACTATTACACCTTCTCATTGCTATATTTGAACTGACAGTGGGTTAATCCATTTCTGAACAGTAACCTTATAAACGCAATCGTATTCTTGATTAGAGACTGTTACTACCTACGCTAACTTAGATAGCTCGGTTAGCAGAACTACGCAGAGAGCTAATTTCCATAGGACTTACAGAGAATAGATTTTACTCGAAGAAATATGACCGTTCGTTCTTCTGGATTATAACAGATATCTAACGAAAATTCTTATAATATTGTTTTACTCCTTACAGCTTAGCATTTGACCAACAGGGCGCGTAACTACACGAATAAGCGACACTGTCTAGTTGGAGTATGCATAGTTTAGAATGACTGGTTCTGAAGGAGGCTGCTAGAACACGCTGTTAGGTGCTTAGCGAAAGCATTTTCAACTTGAGTGTGGTTGTTGGCTAAGCAAGCGCCAGAAAATGCCCTAACACCGTGATATGGTTTCCACGCACGATGTTTTTCTTCATCGAAAGTAAGACGGTCGCGGGTTCGTTCCTCGCCAATGCACTTGAGCTTTAGAAAAGGTGACATTGTGAGGAAACCAAATCATGAAGAAAGAGCATTTACTAGTCTGGATAGCTACCACTCTCAAGTTGAAAAGTCTGTCACCAAGCAACCAGTTCTGTGTTCCGGCAGCTTCATGAGAGCCAGTAATTTCAGTCTATGCATACTCCACCTTCCTCCAAAGTGTAGTTTACTTGTGTAGTTACGCGCCCTACAGGTTAAATACCTAAACAATAAGTATCAAAGCACCTAAAACTATTCTACGGTTTGATAAATCTGTGGTTAGCACAGTTTGAGCGGTTCACACTATCGGTAGAATAGAACCTTACGTGTGTCAATAACGTACACGGTACGGGTGGGATAGTTACATTGGGCCTTGAAATTCAATTACGAATAACTAAGGCTGGTATTTAGGCACCACATATGTAGGTACGCAACATACACTGAGAAAGGTGACGATTTTCTGCAAGTTTTGATGTTAGCAGCAAATAAAAAGGTTAGTTTCAATAGTAGAAGGCGATACATTACTTTATTTATCTATGGTTCGTCTAAATTCGTTAGTATAAAGGTGGGCTTACACAGACGAGCGAATGCTTATTCCATTCCCCTATTCGTCAAACTCTAAGTATTAGTGTAAACAAAGACCCAAGCATTCCTTCATTGTTCTATATTGGCTCACATTGATTCTGTGAAATATTCTATGAATAGAATAGACTAGAGTGCGCAATCAGTAGCTTAGAAAGTTCTTGCGTATTCAGACGTGCTCACACTCTCGCTCTTCAAAGTGTTCTTGCGAACAATGAATACTCATTCGGCTAATCTAAGCATCTGTGGCGATATAACGCGTCATCCACATCACTCAAGCGCCAGGCATCACTCGCACCGGACGAAGTCAGATTCCGCGACATTTTGGATCTTTAAACTACATTCTCACTTATTATGTTTTACTATTATTATTTTTAATTACTCCTCCGGCGTATTTTTCTACTTAAAGATATGATGTGGCGCTATATCGCCACATAAACAGTTCACAAATTGTATTGTGCAAAAAAAAACTAGTTTTTGATTCACATTCTTGCTTGCCGATAAAAGATCAAGAAAGAATGCACTTGCCTAGCTCTAGCTCTTTGTTCGTTTGGTGTAAACTCACCTTTATAGATACATACCATATAAAACATATACAATAGATATGGAAATAGTTTGTAGAGATGAGAGCTTATTGCTAGCTCACGTAATTTACCGTTAGTCATTTGCAAAACTTATGTAGCTTATTTAGTCAAACAATACGACGATGAACCACAATTTAAGAGTATTTATGGCAGTATTAGAAGAAACCCTGCACAAATTCGAAGGCTCATAAATATTTTTGTTTCCAGAAACATAGTTCCGGCAGAAAATCGGTTTGTTGCAACATGCACCTTGGGCGAAGGCTGGCACAACTACCACCACGCCTTTCCCTATGACTATAAAGCGGCAGAACACTTTGATTTCTTTAACGTAACTACGTGGCTAATTCTTATGTTTGAAAAAATCGGATGGGCCTACGACTTGAGACAAGCTACGCCGGAAATGATAAATTCGATTGCAGCGAGGCTAGGCGACGGAACACCTGTACATTTCCCTATAGATATAGATATGAAAGAAATAAACACAAGTAGAGCGCGCGGCTGATCCACGTGTTACCATGAAAATAATTGATGCCTAAATATAACAAATGGAAAAAAAACCTCTTTATAGAGGCTTTAAAACGTATATAACATACCTTCCGATCTACACCTAAAAACTAAAAAAAGAAAGAGATGTTCCATATCAAAAAATTGTTGATCCACGTCAAAATGTATCTTTTACATAGACAAAGTTCTCTGTCTACGATCTTTTACGACATTTTGACAAAAAATCAGACGATCCATGGAGCGTCTGACAATCATTTTTTTACAGCTTGCCTAAATATGTGTTTTGTTAAATATGTATTAGAAAGTCGACTTTAAAAGGTTTTGTGTTAATTACCAGTCAACCTGTAGAATTAGTAAATTAAGCAAATATCTGTAAATAATAATTAAATAATTGAAATAAAAATTACGTTAATAATTACATAGTTTAATTCTTAACACTTTAGTAGAATTTCAAAGAAAACATACATGTCTGTATTCATCAGGCTTATTATAATGATCAGGATCCCGATGTGGACCAGAATGTTGGTCCTTGATCAAATTAGTCAGAGGACAAATCCTACCATGGGCAGCCTTCGAAGGTTTCATGGCATTTTTTCCCAATTCCCATCCATATATCATATTCGTGGTTTCAATAAATCTGTACTTGTCTTCGGGGGCTTTCTTATTACGAACTTTTAAGTATTCTTGTCTACTCTCTGCGATAATGATTTTGACCTCTTCTTCAATGGGTTTCATCGGTGGTTCTGCTCGTTGGGCGGTCCCATCTTTGATGGACATATAGTCTTTGACTTGTTTTGTCCTCCTGTTACAAGCTGATGATATGTTTTCTTTTGTAGTATTTGTAAGCGCAGCTACCATGCCGTATTTATAGATATCTGTAGGAGCGTAGTTACGGGCGTCGTGAGTCAAACTGGCTGCTTTTTTGGCTAGGTCTCCATGTAGAATATTCCATTTCGCACGGAGGTACTTTTCTTTCTCGTAATTCTCGCACATAAAACTCCTGTATATGGGATCTGAGGTGTCTTTTGTTGGTCTTGCCATTTTTGTTGTTAAATATGTACTTACATAAGATATCTATAGATTCTTATTTAGGTAGCTCGTTAGTTCTAACAAATAATATCTACTTTACTTATTAGGCTTAAATTAATCACAGTAAGTTAAAGCTGTATCCTTGCTTTGTGGTTTGTAAACTGAAAGTAAAATATAATTTACTGCCGTAAAAATAGCCTAGGTATAGTGTGTGGTTTTATAACACCACGTAATATACCTACCTATCAATAAAATCGTCTATGTTGTTAACGAAGTGCAGTAGATATACCTACCAGAACTATGAATACACTTTGCCTAATGCTCTGGAGCACAATAAAAATAAATTGCTTTAGTTGAACTCTACTTTTCTTTCTGAATAATTAATTATAATTGTCGTTTTGACATTTATCTAATACTGCACAAGGAGGTTTAGTAGGTAATAGCGATCAAAGAATAATATCAAGTCATAGACAAAAGAAAAAAAAGACTGAGGTACTGTGTGACCGCACATGAGATAGCGATATTTTCGGACAATGTTGCCACTTTAGTAGAATTTCATTGAAGATAGGGAAATTAGGGTTAGGGTATACACATAATAAAGAAAAAGACTTCAGATTATATTTCTACGTTTTATTATTTTTTAAACAAAATCAGTTTATTGTACACATTCCTTACTCTTTATTTCCACGCTTCACAAAAACGTCACCCATAAAATGGTTGGAACAAATCCTGGAATTTTGCGTTGATTTCCAATCATAAAATATTATATACCATATGCTTCTATCCAAATCTCTCTCTCTTTCTCTCTTGCTTTCTCTGTCTACGTATCAAGTATAGTTATGTCACTGACAGCACATCTCATCAATGACTTGTATACTCTACCTTTGTGCATTATCATCACATCATATTACAGGAAATGTTCTAATTGTAAGGTAAAAATAAATAAATAAATACTAGGACACATTTCACACACGGCTGGTTAACCCCATACTGAAACATTTCTAGTTCGTAGATATTATGATTGCTAACACAACTGATATACTATAGATCATTGGTACATATAACATCATTGCTATAGATACATACATATTTTATCGATCATATTCGGCGAAGACGTTATCTACAATCATTTAACCTAAACATATTTTGTAAAAATAATATAATTGATCAAGTAGGAAAAGACAGTTTAGTTTGTACTTATATCATTAAACTTTTCTGTTATCCATGGTACGAATTGTTCGAAAAAATAAAAGTATATGCTCGTAGTTTCCATCAAACCTACTTGTACAACAAACAAGATAATTGTAGTTTAAATACAAGAAGACAACGATGACATATTTTATCATCTTTGTAAGATTTTGCGTTTTATCATTTTGTAAAACAGAGTAATATAATTTAAGTGTTCTATTCCCAGCAATTCATACGAGTATATAATTACAATACCCTACGTTTGGAAAATTACATTCCTACGAGTACCTACATAGAAAGAAGACTATTGATTTAATAGTAATACCAAATAATTGCTTAGTAGCTAATTACTTCGATATTTTCGCTCCTGAGCTAAAAATATAATCGTGAAAAATGCCGGAAATAGATATAAATAACCCAGCAGTTATAAAGTTCCTCATCGAAAGCTATGAGAAAACAGACAGGCTTCGCATGAAATGGAAACAAATACACGGAGCCAGTCTAGAGCACGCGGCCACGTTACAGCGCGAGGAGAAAGGATACATCCAGGCAGATGTTCTGAAAGCGAGCATGGAAGCTGGCATGGCAGCCACAAACAGAGATTTCATAGCAGCCGCGAGGAACAGGAAAAATAAGCCAATGCGAGATGGAGTTTTCATACCTAGACTCGCTCATCTAAGAAAAGGTCATTCCATACCAGAAGTAGGACTCGGAGACGTAAAAGACGACCCACGACTCGGCAGGCCTGATACCGATATGAATCTTGATCCCAAAATGCGAGTTATCGACCCCGAACAAAAGGAAATAATTTACAAAGATCTTCCGTTCTACGGTCGCGAAGTGTATTTGAAGAGTCGCGTGAAGATTCTACCCGAGAATCGGTACTATTTCAGAGAAACGAGTGGCTGGGAATACGGATGGCGTTTGAAAGATAGTGCTTTCAACAAAAACGCTCCAAAGTTCGGCCGTGTATGGCAATTGACCAAAGACAGTAAAAGCCTGACCGGCCCGCAGCCTGATCCCCACCATTATAACGAACCAGCTAAAGCAGCTGTATCTAAATGCACATACTGAATTTTGGTTGTTTGCAAACATATATTTTGTAATTCGTTTAATTGTTAAAATATATTAAATTGATATTATTTTACTAACTTGTTTATAAGTTTTTTTTTCATTCTGTTTCTACGCTCAACTTAGGTATATTTCAGTGAGGATTTAGAATATTTTATGAGATGCATGAAGACTCTTTTTTGTTAGTATGTATAACTCTTGATAAAGTAACTTCTTAATTTCCTAAACTGACATGTGACATTTGACATCAGTCCTTTTGGAATATTAACAATATTTATATTTTTGAGAAATATTATTATTTAAGAATTTTTAGGAGTATATTTTTTGGCTTTTTATACATTTATTCCAAGTTTATTTTGTATATTTTTTTTACAAAATGAAGGTCGACTACAGCGACCCTCGATTTCTGAGGTTCATGACTGAAAACATCGAAAAGACTCGAGAGAAACGCTTACTTTGGTTCAACAAGAATAAAGATATGATAATGAAATGTGCTCTGTTTCCCGAAGGTTATAAAGACATTCGCACGGAGGATGTAGGAAAAAACTATTTGAACATGTGTCTACTAAGTTTAACGAGAGACCATCAAAGCAGTATGGTGAACAGACGAAAAAAGCCTACTCAAGCTAACATGTTAGCGGCAAAAAGCTTACCTACTTCCACTGAGGAAAAAGTTACAGTTCCAAAACCAGTCATGTTACCAGTAGACCTAAGTATGGAAAACATCCTGACAGAGCATTTACCCGAAGGCGGTCGAAAACAATATCTGAAAGCAAGAAACCAGTTGAATCCCGAAGAGAAATATTACTTCGATGCAACCAGCAACAGTGTTTACGGATGGAAATTGAAGGAAAGTTTTGTTCCCCAACCCGGTCCTGCTTTTGGACGATACAATGGATTTTCTAGAGAGCTGCGCAGTCGTACTGGACCTAATCCTGATCCTCCGCATTACAATCTTCCTCTAAAGGATCCTTATTTTAAATGTTAGATGAAATATGTTGTTCCTACTTATTAAAACATGTAAAAAGATTGGACTAGATAAAAATAATAATAAACTCATTTTACCTCTTCAAATTTATATTTTCACGAGATAGCTACTATAGGTACATTACCCCCGATCTAATAAAAAAACCCACTAAGTTACTCATAGAACTAATTAGTATATTAGTATTAATATGTATACAGATTAACTAAAATCTTTTTTTTTTCTAGTTCAGCGGCTCGGCATTTTCCGAAAGAGTTCCATAAACCTGCTTACTTACTATAGCGTCATAAAATTATGCAAGGTTACGCATAAGTAGGTAAGCAGGTCTCGTAACAGTATGAAGTTTTAAAATAAAGCTGTTTTAAACAAAATTCAGAGGCCAGAAAATACAGCGTTGCGCCTCACGTACCAAACAATGTCTAATGGGTAAAAACTTTTATCATCTACCCGAGGGCAGAGTTGAGCGCTTAAACTTTTATTTCACTTCGGAACAATGTCCGAGCAAGGTTCGAGGGTCATTCTAGCCGCACAATTAACGTGTTTATAATTTCAGGCCAAAGTTTACGGTTGTAAGCTGTAATACTAGAGACTAAGAGGCCACGAACAATTTTACTCAAGTCTTCTTAGCTAGGGACTTTGCTATTCGCTTATTTAGAATTTAAACTATGGATGCAAAGTGGTTTATTAATGGTTGTTGGGTTGCCTTCGCAGTAAGAGAAAAATAAGTAAGTATTCAGGTTTTTTTCATTGAATTGGTAAGTTTTTAGTAATCAACCCTGTATTATCAATACTGTATATAAACAAGGTACTGGTAGATACTGGTAACGTACTATGCAAAATATTTTTAAAGTGGCTTAAGAGCCTACATATGTATTGACAAACTGTTCTTATTCAGATTTTTGAAAATTCGCATATAATTTCGCTTCTTCGGACATTGTGCCGCGCCTCAACGAAAGGTTCAGATCTACTGGCAACAAAAATAAAATACATAATTAATGAATGTTATTAATTTTCCAATAGGAAGCGAGTGTGGCTCTGTAGGAGAACGTCTGATTTTCAATTAGACAGCCTCTGGTTCCATCCCAGCCCTACACCAATATGACTTGTTTTTCAAGTTGTGTGTTTTTACGGTGAAGGAAAATATCGTGAGTAAACCATGTTTGAGGATCACAATATCCGAAACGTGTCATCGGCCAACCCGCTCTTGGCCAGCGTGGTGGATTATGGCCTATATCTCTTTCATCGTGAAAGAAGACCCCGTGTCGTAGTGGGCTGCTTATGCTTATTTTCCAATAGGTCACTAAGGTATCACATTTCGCTTATAATACAAGTATACTTAAAATTATACTTATATTCAGATTGGAAAGAATATAATGTTATCATAATAAGTATACTTAAAATTATACTTATATTCAGATTGGAAAGAATATAATGTTATCATAATAAATCGCCAACACCGTACGTATTCAAATGCGCAAAGCCCCATTTCCAAGTCCACCCGATGCACGCCCCAGAAACGGGAACTAAATCAAAACCGCGGGTTAAGTAGGCTGCCTCGGCACCACAATTCACTTCTGAGCTGAAAGGCTTACACATAAATCAAGTTAAAATCTCCTGTGTCGTCACTCCCTCAAGTCGCATTATATAAAAGTTAGTAACGATGGAAGTTGGTTCTCAAATCCCTCCGCCTAGAAACCGGGTGATGAATTTAGTAATAGTAGTCACGTAGGGGCTATAAAGTAAACTTTGCACGAAGTTGTCGTTTATTTTACTTGGCCACATTGGGGGTCATATCAAGGGGCTATCTGTTATACTAGAAAGAAAACACCAAGGCGGCATCGTTATACCGTGGAGGTGCCTAAGTCGCGTACTAAGTGGTTTGCGTCCACCTTCATTATGCGAACCGCCAAGGTTTGGAATTCTTTGCCAATAGCGTTGTTCCCTGATAACTATAATCTAGCGATTTTCAAGGCAAGAGTGAACCGGTTTCTTCTGGGCAAGCGCGCTCCACCTTAGATCACAATATCACTTACCATCAGGTGAATTGCGATCAAGCGCAAGCCCATTAAAAGTAAAAAAAATAAGAGCATTATACCTTCAATGCAAATGCTTCAAATGCATACTTGGTGCGCATCAATACACCAACGACTGACCTCGCAATATATGTATGTTTATCTCATGACGGCAAAATCTTTGAATGACGGTATTACACAACAGTGCACCGATGCGGCGCTTGCAGTAACCAAGAAGCACTGAAATTTACCAATAAATGTCTGCCCAATTTATGTTTCTCTCATCTAAGCAAGAATAACAAAAAATAACTTGTATAATTTCAGCTTTCTAACTATCACATACAGACGGACAGACATACATATAGACATCAGAGGCTTATTAATTAATTGGTTCCCTTTTCTTAAAATATGTAAGATAGCTAAGATAAAGAAAGCAAATCTTAAAATATAGGTAAGAAAACCAAATTTTATTACACCAAAATTTTATTACTTAAAAAACTATAAGGAAGTATTTACAAATGCACTCACTTTATTCATATTTTAATTATTTGTCGCAAATTCATGTTCCAACAATCACACTATTTAAAACTTTTGTTTTAGTAAAACTAAAAAGTGAACCTAGTTTGACTTTAAAATAAACTTTATTACTTTGGAACTTTCTTTAGAAGAATTACTTAAATTTAATCAAAATTAAGTGAATTACAATCTTTAGCAAACTTTTTACTAGTTCAAATATTCAATGGATTTTTGTCGTCAGAAATTTGCTTCAGCAAGCTAATAAGCTTGCCGATTTTGAAGATGGTTCAGAAAGATTAAATATTTTATCGTAATGAATTTCTGCGAACATTATTAACATTGGCCAAGTAGTTGTCAAGTTAGGAGCTTATCATATTTCAGTATGAAAATTACCTGGTAGGCCTCGGTGATTCGCAGAACTAAGCATTTTGCCTCAAGGTGGTTCTTTGACAGACATCCTGTACTGTACCCTAAAAACTATCCGCGCTCCACTTTAGATCACAATACAGTTAAGAGTAATTGAAAATAAAAATATGTCATCAAATTAATATAAATATGAATTTTCAGTCTAAAACAAACAAATGAGCATAAAGTGTCTTTGCGAGGTGTACCATTTTTTTTCACTCTTTATAGCTAGGCATTTAACCAGCATGGCACGTAAGCACACATGTTAGCGACACTCCTGCTTTACGTAGAGCAAGCCTAGTCTGGAACAACTGGCTCCCAAGGAGGCTGCCAGAACACACTAAGTTAAGTGCTCGGTTAGGTTGGTTGATACCATTCTCAGAACAAGTAATATCTCGCCATCTACCACCATATAAAACTTATCTATAACTAGCTGACCCAGCAAACGTTGTTTTGCCTCAATTAGTATGAAAAATAAATAGTAGCCGATTCTCAGACCTACTGAATACGCGAATAAAATTTGGTAAAAATAGGTCAAGCCGTTTCGGAGGAGTATAACAGTAACTAACATTGTGACATGGAAATTTTATATATTAGAAGATAAAAATAATTCGGGTTTTCCTTCCTGACGCCATAAATCCAGAACGCACGAACCGATTTCCACAGTTTTGCAGCAAACAAAATTTATGTAAAATTTCAGCTTTGTGGCGAAATGGAGTTCGCCGGGTTTGCTAGTTATTATTATTATTAAAAGCCTGTTGTGTCCCACTGATGGGCAAAGGCCTCTCTTCTCTCCTTCCAGACAGGCCGGCCTTCAGCTTTGGTGGCCCAGTCCTTATTAAATTTACATAGATCGTTTCCTGGATTTTCCTCGAGGTCTGGTAGTGTTTGGCACCTATGCTGTGGTGGCCTTTGCCCAGCGGTCATCCAGCATGCGACATACGTGCCCTGCCCAGTCCCATTTTAGTTGAGCTGTTTTTATTATTAGTTTCTGTTGAGGGTTTGCTAGTAACGTATATAATTATCGATCCGTGTTGGCACGACGCTTGGCGGTGGGTTTCTCGAACACCTGCTTCATACCGCCGCGGAAGTTGGCGAGGCGCGAGGCGGCACCCTCGCTCGACCACGCGGAGTCAAACTCTGTCGTGTCCTGGTCCACCAGGTGAGTGTACTTGGTGCGACCCGAGCGGCCGAACTTCTTCACTTGCATCACCTGGAGAGATAGAAATTGGAAGTTAGACATTACTTTAGAAAACAACATTTTAGTTTAGGCGTATACGGAAGCAATTGGAGATAAAAGTTTAAAAAATCATAAACAATTTTATTGTAAAACTAAAGATGTTAGAGGTATGTGATTGCTTTTTAACCGACTTCAAAAAGGAGGAGGTTATATATTCGACGTGTATGTATTTTTTTTTTTATGTATGTTCACCGATTTCTCAGCCATTTGTGGATCGATTCTCAAAATTCTTTTTTTAATTGAAAGAGTATGGTTCTGAATTGGTCCCATTGTCACCAAAACTGGTTCTGATGATGGACTCCTAGGGAAATCGAAGAAAAACCTAAAAAGTTAGGTTATTTTTACGCATGAAGAGAGATTCACGCTCGTTTGGCTGTACTGATATTCATGAAATTTGAGAAGAAAATAGGTAAGACTATGTGTTAACACATACGCTACTTTTTATCCCGAAAATAAATACTATTCCCGTGGGATGCACCAAATAACATTTAAATATTTTTAACTTCTTCACGCTCGAACGGTTGTACTGACATTGATGAAATTTGGCATGAAGATAGGTTAGACTATGTGTTTACACATAGGCTACTTTTTATCCCGAAAATAATTATTGTTCCCGTCGGATGCACCAAATAACACATGACACACTGATTTCGCTAAAATTTGATATAGGGGGTAGACTAGACCTTGTATAACACGAAGGTTACTTTTTATCTTAAAAGTCATTGCTATTCCCGTGGGAAGCCCAAATAACTCGATAACCTATTTTACTTCTTCGCGCTCTTACGGCAATACAGATTTCGCTCATAAAATTAGCAGCCTGGCTAACAAAAGTAATCTGACGCGAACATCGAGGCTAAACAACGGCCCATGCGGCCAGTCTTTGGATGGGTAACCATGCACAAGACCTCCATAAAAAAATGTGATATTTTCATCTGGGCGTTACTGTGCTTCGGATAACACGTTAATTTGTTGGGCCTGGACCACTACTCTTAGTACAAGCAGGGGTCAAACTAAATCAGGGGCTTGAAAAAGTCTCGACGCCATAGCTTGGCCACTTGGGTCATACTTAGTGGAAGAAGGAACTGTAAAATTTGATATATTAAAAGACAAGACCCTCGAACGGATAAGGAAAATATTTACGCGCTCGCTTTGCTAGGAGTTATCCCGCTTCGTTCGAATTTCCCCCAGGATGTTCTGGGCTTATGACACTCCAAATATTATATAATTTGTGCTGCTTTGGACTTCAAACGGTTCGAACAAATACGGTGAAAATTTTCGCGATCGCTTCGCTCGCGTATAGCTCGCTTCGCTCGCATCCAGCTCGGTTTGCTCCCAATTGGTTGCCTGCCTGACACACGCCAAATTTTTTCATCGTGAAGTTTATTTGGCTCTCCATAGCTAAAACTTAAACAAAATATCATTACCAACCACTAAAAATGTAAAAATAAAATTGTTTTAAAAAACAAACAACCGACTTCAAAAACACAACTAAAAAGGGAAAAATAATTTTAAGCCTAAATCAAATCAAGACTATATAAATAGAATAGGAGAGTTTATTTCATGTACTTATAAAAAACTATTTGCAATTTTTAGTAATCCTGTATTATTGAAGTCGGTGCCATCTAATAAGAACAAATTAATGTTTGTTAAAAAAAACTATTTTCAATTGTCTTTCTTTGCTGGCACCGACTCCAAGAATACAGGATTAGAAAAATTGCAAATAGTTTTTTATAAGTACATGAAATAAACTCTCCTATTCTATTTATATAGTCTTGATTTGATTTAGGCTTAAAATTATTTTTCCCTTTTTAGTTGTGTTTTTGAAGTCGGTTGTTTGTTTTTTAAAACAATTTTATTATTTTGATTCTTAGAGGTTCATTCATTCATTGGTACCTATGTGCAGAAATAGTTGAAAAATAAAACCTATAGTTATTTTTTTGACATAATAGAAACTGTCACTTGAATCTGTTAGTGTTTATATCTCTAAGACACTTTAAAGGTTTGCTATTTTATGCACTGCTTTTTATAAATTTAGGATATTGTGAATAAATAATTTATCAACCCTAAATATCATCTACATGTTATATGCTCTCTTAAACCTCTCTTCTCTTAATAACACACTGTAAATTATATCAACTAGAAAAAACCAGACGGACCCTTGTTCCAACGTAAAATTGGACAGAATATATACAGAAATACTGGAAACAGAACAAAACTATAAGAGTTGCTTGAAGAACTGTCTGTGAACTGTCGTGGTGTTTCTGTCCATTGCTGACAATAAATAAACTGCGGATCCAAAAAAATTATTACCTTTGGCAGCACAGTCTTGTCAAAGTGATCTTCAAGAGTAGGCCCGGAGAAGTCTTGTTTGAAGACCTCGTCTTCCTTATCCAAGTAGAAGGCACCTCTGAAAAATGACAAACATATATCAACAATGTCTCTTGCAATAAATGTATAAGTGTAGTGTTTTTAGTTTGATCTACTCGTACTACATAGTTAGCTTTTTGATTCGCCAAGACTTATCTAATATTAAGTGATTAAGTTAGCATGCAGATACATCTTGTAGTATGTATGGAATCCAAGGTTATCCTAACAAAAGTTGTCGTTTCTAAAAAGTGTTAAATCTGTGTGCATAGAAGAACTCTTTGCCGGAATGCCTGTTCTCAATGAACAACAACTTTTCTTCAAGATGCGAGTGAAACTGTTTTTTTTTAGGTAAATTATCACTATTATGTATATACTAGCTGACCCGGCAAACGTTGTTTTGCCTTAAAAATATATAGTAGCTGATTCTCAGACCTACTAAATACGCATATGAAATTTGGTAAAAATCGGTCAAGCCGTTTCGGAGGAGTACGGTAACTAACATTGTGTCATGGAAATTTTATAATTCTTTATTGGACACATAAATAAAAAAGGCACAGTAAAAAACAATTAACTTAAAAAAAAACCGCCAATTGTGCCACAATTGGCGGCCTTAGTGCTTAAAGCGATCTCATCCAGGCAACCTTTGGATGGAAAGGAATTTATAAACGACTAAAGAAGGACGTAGTGTACAATAAAGAATAATAAAAAACATACATATAATATTAATAATCTTATCTTAATTTATATAAATCTCGTGCCACATTGTTTGTCCTCAATGGACTCCTAAAACACTTAACCGATTATAATAAAATTCGCATACCATGTGCAGTTCGATCCAACTTGAGAGATAGGACAGTTTAAATCTCAAATTATAGTCGCAATTTTAATTTATTGCTAATTATTTTCTGTTATTATATGACAGTCACAATTATCTGTTAACTCCAAATGATTCTAACAGATGTCGATATCTTTCGACTGGGTTGAGTAAGTAATCAATAGATGGCACTGCTATGGTAAATCTACGAACGTGTCATATAAGCTACACTATCTATTTTTCATACCCTTAAGTGAGGCAAAACCTAGTTTGCCGGGTCAGCTAGTATTATATATTAGACAACAGTTTAGCTCTGAGAAGAACTTTTGCGTATGTGTAGTTAAAAGAACAAAATCAAAAAAAAAAACCCGAAAATTATTAGACTTCGCGCACGACCGCTGCGATGGGAGCCAACCTCGCGACTGAGCGGCGCGGGTACCTTACTCATAGATCTAAACACCACTCCCCCGCACACGCCCTCTTCGCAACGGGCCGTGCAGCAGAAATCGTAATATTTTAATTTCACCATAACTTCAAAACCAAACGTCCAATTTTAATCATTCAAAGACCAAATATTATCAACACAAACTGTTCTTATTGATGAAATAATTTATTTTGATAAGGATTAATAGTGTATTGCTTAAAATCGCTTCGTAAATAAGCCATTATTTCTCGTACAAAGTAAAGGATAAAAAATGGTTATTGTGGGTTATTCCTAAGAGATAAACATATACCATCACGGACTTTTTTGTAGACCTTTTTAAGTTGTACAATACTGTAGTAAATTGTTTTGATCTATCTTGTAGGATTCAGTCAGCGTTTGCAATGTAAGCGCAAAAAATGTGATTTTTTTACGACCTCACATTAAAAATCTCAAAAATTGTAGCCTATGTGTTATTCTGATGTATAAGCTATAGCCTATGTGTTATTCTGATGTATAAGCTATATTGTGGTAAAATTTCATTCAAATCCATTCAGTAGTTTTTACGTGAAAGAGTAACAAACATCCATCCATACATCCATACATACAAACTTTCGCCTTTATAATAGTAGTAGGATTATGTATTATCCGCCAACCCACACTTGACCAGTGTGGTGGATTATGGCCTATAACTTTCTCCTAGTGAGAGAAGGCCCCAAGTCCCAGCAGTGGGAACGTATAGTGGGCTGCTTATGCTTATGCACTATAATGGACCGCAACATCACTTGTCATCAGGTTAATTACTGTCAACCGCAAGTCTTTCCACTGCTGGAGACAGAACAAGAAATTTAGGGCGAAAATAAAAATTTACATAATAAGATTAACTCATCAATGCAAAATCCAGACAGGGAGACCTACGCCTAGGACAGACAAAAGCAAGAACCCAAGTCCTCCGATATGCAAAGAACCTGGAGTTCTCCATTAAAGCACATAGGCAGATCACCAAGGGGGTTTTAGTGGGTACAAATCCCACGTAAGCTGGCTGCGCCCCAATGTGGCCAGGTATCTTGTTGTAGATTTCCCCCTCATCAACAAAAAAAGGACAGACAAAAGTAGAGAGGGACGGTATTGAGGCCTTTGCTGTGCAGTGTGCTAATCTATATTACTAGATGCACCCGCGGTGTTACCCGCGTTAATCCCGGACAAAAATAAGTTAATCCGGGACAAAAATTTGCCTACGTGTTAAGCCAAGGTCTAAGGTACTTTCCTAGTAAGTTTTTGACGTGACAACGTCTTAAATTAGGTTGCGGCTGGGAGTCACTTATGAAAAAGTGTAACGCCCGGTAACGTTACGATGAGTCACCGAACGAGAGAGAGGCCCGCCGAATGCCTTGCGTCTCTCTCCCACTCAACTATGATCGGTCTGCCGCGCGCGCAGCACGCGGCAGTCGTTGTCGTTGTAAAACCGACTTTACAGGCAACCATTTTTTTCTTTCATTTTTTTTTTCATCATAATCGGTTCACCCTTTGGACCGTGAAGAAGTAACAAACATACATAAAGTTTGTGTGCGTGTGACACACAAACTTTCGCATTTATTGTATTAATAAGTAGGATACAGAAGATTAACTCGTACCTGTGATAATACTTCTGCAAGAACTTGTATTTCCCTTTGACAGACTTGTTGGTGACGACCTTAGGGTTCATGCGCGCGTCCACCCGTCTCTCCTCTTCGGTCATATTGCGCATGCGCTCGATAGCTATCAGCTCCTTTTCAGCACTGCAAAATTTAATTGGCATATTTAGTTGAAACTACTGAAGGCTGATTTAGCATATTTTCGTAAGATTTCTAAAAGCTGATTAAAATATAAACGTGTCAACAACGAAAGGTATGTCAATTAGAATGACAACAAACAGGCAGGTGTATCTTAGTTTGAACATACAATATAAAAACTATGTATTGGTTTTAGCTCTGTACGCATGGGACCACTTGGACCTACTCGCATATCGGAGATAACCAATGGGCGAAGCGCGGCACACGCACCGCCTGTGTGTCACGCGCTGTCAGCGATATTGTATATCTTGATTAAGATATACAAGTATCTGTATCAACGGTTATATGTTATGTTATCAATAAATTACTTTGACTTTAATTTTACTCAATATTCCAAAAAATCTATTATATACCAAAATTTTGTGCACTAAAGCAATCATTTCAACACAATTGACGACCTCGTTGGCGCAACGGTTACCTTGCCGGACTGCTAACCAGAAGGTTCCGAGTTCGATTCCCGGCCCGGCCGACATCTTTGTGCTTAACTAAATTTGTCAGTTGTGGGTCTGGGTGTTAAATATGTATCTATATAAAATATATGTTTTTGTTAACGTTTAGCAAAGTCACCTTTAGGAGGTAATGCAGTAAACTCTGATTTACATTTATTAATTCATTAAATAAATACTTTTTTTTATTTTTATCTAACTATCGACTATTTGAAAACTTACGCTTCTCTCTCTTCTTTGTCTCGTTTTATCCTCTTCATCTCACGCAGCTTCCACGCTTCGTATTCGAGTTCATCATTGTCATCATCAGTACAAACATCGTTGATATTGCCTTCTTTCTGTTCTCCCTGAAACGAATATATGAAACTGTTGAGAAATCTCGGATTTGATAAAAAAAAAATTGTGTGTGTTTTTTATGTATATGTTACGTAAATAATAGTAGTTTAAAAAAACTAAAAAACACGCTTATCTGGCCGTTTTAAGTGGGTCAAAATCGCGCCCAAAGAAGTCGGTTACAAACAAACAAAAATACAAAAAATGTAATAATTTTTTCAAATTAGTGTATTGTCGTCGGTCCTCAATAAATCTACGAAGTTTCAACGAAATCTGGCCGTTTAAAGTGGGTCAAAATCGCGCCCAAAGAAGTCGGTATGTTTGTTTGTTTACAAACATACAGGTGAAGCTAATATAAAGCGTGTAAAAACACAAAATGTACGGAGTATTGCAAGAGGCTCCATCTAGTATTTAATTAAAGTAACCATGGTATCATAGTAAAACGTGAAGTGACATCTATCTATTGGGCAAGGTCGACATAGTCGGTGGTATCGAGCGAATGTTAAGACTCCGGTCTCGGGAGCTAGTTCATTCAAGAAGACTGAAAACAGAGTAATTGGAAAGAAGTGAACAAAGAAAAGATCGTCGCAGCTACAGTATTCACTCACATATTACCCGTGAATTCAACGAACTTTATTTCGCAATATGAATTGCAAATTGATCTCAAGTGATTGAAAATTTTATACCTAGGTACGGAACACTTTGTATGTGGGTTCGATTCCACTTGGCCATTTTTTGCGATTACAGCCAACTTAATATTTAAAAAAAGTTTCTTGTGTTTGCTTTATTTACTAAAAAGTTTGCCACAGACAGCAAACATTTTAAATAAATAAAGTTATGACTATGACATGTCCTCGATGCATTGGTCAATTATTATAGTAGTAACAAATTAGTGACATCTACCTGTGCATGCCTCTGTTCCGCTCGTATAGTATCTTCAACAAGTTTAAGCGCCTCTCTTCTCCGTTCTTCTTTCTCTTTCCTAGCTTCAGCTTCTTCTTTTTTCTGCTGCTTTATTTTCCTCTCTCTTTCGGCAACCGTCATTCTTTCTGATGCTCTTACAAATACTGGTTTTACCCTTGGACCTACGAATAAGTAACATATATCCATTTATAATATATATATCCCTTAAAAAAACATTTAAAATAACCCCTTTACTTTTGTATTTGGTCAATAATAAAAAATTACATACATCCATCCAGAGCCATGTTTCTGGATGGATATATGAAATTGTTATTTATTCCAATAAATGAAAATTAATTCTATAACCAATTTTGCCTTGTCTTGTTATGATGAAAACTATAAAATAAACATATATTGTGCCAATTTTAAGATTCACAAATATGCCTTAGGCACTCTAAACTTTTGTAAAAATCACACATGTAATACTAAGTGTAAATATAACATATACAGTAGAACCTCTATAAGTCGAATATCAAGGGAGATGCCAAAAAATTCGAGATACAGAGTTTTCAACTTATGGAGGGTTTCGACTTTTTTTTGCTTTAGATAATTTGGTTGTTCTGTTGAACTAATTGATGTGTATTGCAGTAGAACCAAATTATTTCAGACAGTATTTAAGTCGAAAACAAATGACTTGCTTAACTTAATTTCAAAGGAAATTAAAATTGAACACCTAACACCAAGAAAGCAAACACATGTTTACGTGAGTCATAAATTTGTTATCTTATACTCCTAAAATGTTTTCTAAGAAACAATAGTGTACTCACATTGTCGGCAAGTTCTTAAAGTCAGTAACTTATTTTTGTTCAAACAATACAGGTAATAAATTCCAAATGATCAGGTTGTAAAGGATGTAATACAAAATGTTGCTATGTTCGAGATGCAGAGTTCAAATTAAATTTTTTGAGTTGTAGAGTGAAAATATGTACCTGTATCTTCTTCGCTGTCAGTGTAATCAGTGTCAGAAGAAGCACTCTCTTCCTTGATTCCTTCAAGCATTTCTTCTTCCTCATCTCGGCCGAGCAGTTCTTTTTCTGCCTCTCTGAGGATAGAAAGATATAAATGAGTTAAGGATTGAGTGGAAGCTCCTGCTATTTTGAAGTAGCAAGGAAGATAGTTTATATATATAGATCATAGTTTATTATTATCATATGTCTATAATGCATCATTCTTATTGTTCTAACACCAAAAGTAAATAAGCTTATATGCCAACGCTTAACTTACAAAAGTCAAGGCTTACAAGACATAATAACAACGGTTATTATAGAAGATAAGCATGGGTAGTGCACACAATCTGTCATTGACATTGGGAGCTTGCATGAGTCTGATGTCTGTGTTATCTCATGTTATTAAATTGTATGTTCCTTCTGTTAGTTTTAGTACAGCATTTGTTCAGCATTATATTGATGATTGGCTATAATGAAATATCAATAAATTGCTTTAGTATTTATGAGCATGTTCTGACAAGCTCTTGGCCACATATTGAGCTCAAAACTCACCTAGCAGCAAGTTTTGCCCTAAGCACCTGGCGCCGCCTCTCAATTTCTTCCTCATCCAATTCATCTTCACTCTCGGAACTGTCCTTGGCTTCCTCAGCACTATGTTCAGACTCTGGCTCTGGTTCCTCATCAATAATCTCAGGTTTGTGTTCGGCGCGGCGAGGAGGAGATCTCTCAATCTCGCGTAAACGTCTGAGACGTGGATCGTCAACCTGGAAATTTAATTAAATGAATCACAGTGGAGCTCAACTGAAACTAGTTGGTAAAAAAAAATGTAGTTCTATTGTTAGACCTGGAATTGGAGACACATTTTACTTAGGATTTGTAATATTTACTAACAGAAAAATAATAGTAGTTTAAAAAACCTAAAAAACACACTTATCTGGCCGTTTTAAGTGGGTCAAAATCGCGCCCAAAGAAGTCGGTTACAAACAAACATACAAACAAAATTACAATAAAATGTAATAATTTTATCAAATTAGTGTATTGTCATCGGTCCTCAATAAATCTACAAAGTTTCAACGAAATCTGACCATTTAAAGTGGGTCAAAATCGCGCCCAAAGAAGTTGGTTACAAACAAACAAACATACAGGTGAAGCTAATATAAAGCGTGTAAAAAGAGCACTTACTTCTTTCTCATCATCACTAGGTTCATCCTTGTGAGAGATTATCTGAGGTAATATCTGCTGTTTTCGTTCTGGTCTCTGCTGCTCTATAAAATCTTCTGCATCTGACTCTTCTGATGATGATGCTCCTTGTGCATAATCTGGCTTTTTTCCTGATATGTACCTTTGTACTTTCACTTTTTGCATGGAAAGCTCACCTGGAAAGAGAATGGTCAGGTAAACATTTGTAATTGAGCCTTTTGGCTAGGGCACTACAATAATACATAATGTCACCAAAATATATTCTAAAGCAATATAAAAATAGCAGTATTATCTTACCCTTTTCATTGCGAATGGGCACTGCACCAGCTGTGCTTTGAATACCAGTGGGTTGGGCTGGTAACACGTTCATTATTGCAGGTTTAGTTTATGTCTGGTAAAATTGGTTTTGCTCAGTGTGAATTGTTTAGTAAGGTTGTTACGAGTCACGGTATCATTGTTTTATCTACTATATAGAAACAAATGTTGATTTCAAACTAATCTTTTAAATTAGAACCTAAATAATCAAATCAAACAAATTCTACAGTTCCTACACTGCTGCATGCTAGAAGCTGCTTGATTTTTGATTAAAATACGATTGACATTGATTGCGCAGTTTGCGCTGCTGTCACTGTCTACAGCATTTGTATCATAAGCACAGATTTCTATCTCTTTCTACAATCGAAAAAGTCGCAACACAAGAAAGAGATAGATAGAAGTTTTATCGTTATGTTTCTAATGTCACTCACTGGTTTGGAAAGTTGAAAACTTGAAAACATACCTATGTACTGATACGAGAAAATTCGGAAAAACCATAACACTTAAAATAAACATTGCTGCGCCATATTCCATCCGTAGCATCCCCTAAATAGTGTAATGACAGCTTTCTAGGGGCATTTAGTTAAATTATTTACCGACAGAAAACTGTGACCTTACATTTCCAATTGGCCTAAATTAATATTTCCTGGAAATGGACTCAAATAAAGAAGTAATCGTTCTCTGGGAAAATCCTTCGGAACTTGCTAGTTTGGACAGACTTATTTCTCAAACTCTATCTGAAAAACAGCTTCAAGAATACAACAGAATTCATTATGGAAGAAAGGATCATCATGAATTAAAAATACAAGATACCACTTTGGAAGTGGCTAGCAATTACAAATTAGATATTGCTGCTTATGACTTTCCTGCAAGTAAAGAAGAGACTAGGATGCCACGTATAGTGCGCGTTGGAGTTATCCAGCACTCTATTGTAGCTCCTACTGACCGACCTATCACTGAGCAGCGGCAAGCAATATTTGATAAAGTCAGAAATATAATTGAGTGTGCTGCTGCTGAGTCAGTCAACATACTCTGCTTACAAGAAGCCTGGAACATGCCTTTTGCCTTTTGCACTAGAGAAAAGCAACCTTGGTGTGAATTTGCAGAACCGGCTTTGAATGGCCCAAGCACTCTATTTTTGAGTGAACTTGCTGAAAAATACAGGATGGTCATAATATCTCCCATATTAGAGCGAGATGAAGTCCATGGTGATACCATATGGAACACTGCAGTAGTCATTAATGAATCTGGCAAGGTCATTGGAAAACACAGGAAAAATCATATTCCGAGAGTAGGTGACTTCAATGAGTCCACATACTATATTGAGGGTAATACAGGGCACCCAGTCTTCGAGACTATTTATGGTAAAATTGCTGTAAATATTTGCTATGGACGTCACCACCCTCTCAACTGGATGTTGTTTGGAGTAAACGGAGCTGAAGTTGTGTTCAATCCATCTGCTACCGTGGCTGGGTTGAGTGAACACTTATGGGCTGTAGAAGCTCGCAATGCTGCAATAGCTAACAGCTACTTCACTTGTGCTATAAATAGAGTAGGAACAGAAGTTTTTCCAAATGAGTTTTCTTCCGGGGATGGGAACCCAGCTCACAAGGATTTTGGCCACTTCTATGGTTCCAGCTATGTGACTGGCCCAGATGGTTCTAGAACCCCAAGCTTGTCCAGAGTAAAAGATGGCTTGCTGATAGCACAGCTAGATCTCAACTTATGTCGCCAGATTAAAGACAAGTGGGGCTTTAGGATGACTCAGCGTCTTGATATGTATGCAGAGAGCCTTAATAAAGCAGTGAAAAGTGATTATGAACCTCAAGTTATCAATAATCACAAGTGATTTATTTATTAATTTACATACAATTATGTAAATAAGCGTTTTATCAATGTATTGTCTCAAATTATTTTAAATGTTATCTATTTTTGTTATGATGTTTATCAATGTTATTAATATCAAAAATATACTACTTGTTGTAATAGTCAATGAGTTTTATTATAATTTTTACAGATCATCATGTTGAGGAAGGTTATAAATAAAACGACATTTGTACAAAACAATTGTGTACCAATTTAGGATAATACAAATGTGAGCTATACATAAATATGTAAGGATTAGAATGGGGTACATTCAAGAATACATTTTGAGCATTACCAAATTCTTCCCAATGTGAATGTGTAGGTGCATACTTACACAAACATATGCACAGCATTATTTCCAAGATATAAAACATATTGTTAAGGCAATCATTAAAATTGTATGGTACAAAAATGTGATCCCTAGATACTAAGAGAAACAATTTATTAATCTATCTATTCATTTCATAATAATTGCATCAGCTTCAGATTAACAGCTGCATAAAAGAACTAAGTCTTTGTAAGCACAAGATATTGCATGTACCCCACACATGTGGCTGTATAATTACATTATCACTAAGCACTAATATTCTATGCAGTCTTTGCACGGATTGCTGCACGCTTGCCAGTGACGGCCTGGAAACCAGATTTGATGCTGGCTACAGAACAACGGGAGCCACATGTTTCACACTGAAGGAAGAACAATCTAGTATCTTTCTGGAGGATGGTATCAGGGGAGCGGCATGTATGACATGTTACATACTCCTTGATGTATCTTCTCAACACATTTTCTATTTGTTTCTGTTGGAATCGTCCCTTGATGATCAACTGGCTGTTTCCATCTACAGACCCACTTGTACCCAACTCTGCTAGCAAGAAATCTAGTAAATGTTTAGGCTGCCGATGGAGGGTTTTGCAGATTTCTGTGAAGTTGGCAAAAGATGTCTTCTTGGTACCGATTCGGACCACTTGTGGTGGTCTCATGATGAACTTTTGTTTTTTTCCAGAGACCATACTAGGGTTCTTCTCGCGCATGATATCGAACACTCTCTCCAAGAGTTCATCATAAGTATAATCTCTGTCACTGCCAATCCAATCACCATGACTGTCTTCTACGTTTTCCTTGTCTTCGTCCCGGTTGTCGTCGTCGATAGGCTGCTCGTCAACGTTTTTCTTCTTCTTCTTCTTTTTGGTTTTAGAAAAATCTATGTCGAGATCGAGATCGTCTATTACTTCTTCCTCCTGAGGCTCGGGATCTTCGGCTGGCGGCGTTTCAGGAAGTGCATTTTCTAACTCCTCCAAGTTGAAAAATGTCTTCTTCTTCTTTTTCTTCTTCTTGCCGAAGTTGTCCAAGTCGAGGTTATCGTCCTCAGGCAAGTCGACGTCACCCGTCTCCGCGGGTATCTCCACGCTCGTAGTCTCGCCTTGTTCCGCAAGCGCAGCGTCCATATCGAAGCCAGTCTTCTTCTTCTTTTTCTTTTTCAGAGAAGGGTCGAATACCATATCCTCATCCATGGTGTTTATTGAACAATTTCCTAGGGTTTCACTAAAATTTCTAAGATTTTGGTTAGATTCAGTGACAATTTGGCAGGTGGTTCAAATGTCAATCGGTTGCATCAGCTTCATTCGTTCAAAAATCTAACTCTTTTTTTTTTAATATTATGACTAGGTATGTACAATATGTATCGGTGAAATCGATAAATTATCATGGTCATTGTTCTCATCCCAAGTATTCCTTGCTCTACTCTATGGTTATACTAATTTAGTTTTTCTGTGACATAACCTAAGAAACAGTAATGGCTAAATATTTATTTTGAATACTTACTTTAGGGGATATTTTTATTAATAATGCATTTGACGTCGCTTCACCGTTCTATACCTAAATTTAAAAATATTATAAGGAGACAGTCAACACGAGTGGCTGCAATTAATGAAGATGAATACACCGAAACACCTGAATATCCGCCTATTGTGGATAACTCTCTTCAAGGAAGAAAAAAAAGAGAAAGAGAAGCTTTATATGAGAAAATAAAGAACATAAATACTATAGAAGAAAAGCAAATAGCATTGAATATGCCTCGGTATTATGGCTGGAGGAGTGTAATGTTTTATGAAGATAAAATACCTTACAATGCTATACCCCTTGTGCAGGGTTACACAAGAAGTCATTTTATTCCTTCAGACAAACTGCCCGACACTTACAAAGAGTATGAACAAGCTGCCGATGAAGTTGTTAAAGAAGTAAAGTCACAGCTTGAAGATGCTATTGCATTTGAGCTAGAGGGAATTGAGTAAGTTGACTTAAGTTGCTGGTTATCTCAGTTAGATATAAGGATCTTTTTCTCATATAATATGTGACGAAACTCTAGTGCCGAGGCTATTCCAGCTACCTAAGTGACTTTACGTAGTGTAGGATGTCCTGCAAAGAGGTGGAGTAACAATGTATGGAAAAAAGCAGGTAGTAGTTGGAGACAAGATGCCCAGGATAGGGTCAAGTGGCGTGCCTTGGGAGAGGCCTATGTCCAGCAGTGGACGCAGACAGGCTGATGTTGATGACGATGAAGTGACTTTACAATACTATAGTGATATCAATTTTCTTATTACAGTTATGAGGTCCCAGTAAACACTGGAAAATCTGATATTGCAGTGCAAGAAAACACCATAGCATCCTGTGTTGTTAAACAAATCAACAGAGTAATTATGAATAACTTGTCTGACAAGTTGTCACATATATTATCTACCCAGGTACTTGTTTTTTACTGGTTTTCTCATTTGGTTTGTAAAATGACTTAGTAAATTTTTAAAGTTACTTTAAAAAATAGTTTGAGAGAACTGTAACATTATAATAATATATTTTTTTTTCCTACTACTACATTAAATACAAGAACTGTAGTATGAAGTATTTATTTTAAAATTTCAGGTTGATTATGATCCTCGCCACGAAGCCTTCTGGTTTGTAGGGGGCTCAGATGTGGACCACAATGTTATCAAATGGAGGAAACAGTACAGCTGGCTCAAGGATCGCTTGTATGAACCTGTTGACAGAGCTGTTCAATATAAAGGTAAACATTACTGAAATGAAATTTGCTGGCATGAGTAAATAGAAGACATAATTAAGTATTTAGTGTATTTCCGCTGTGATTCAAGTGCTTCTGCTGTCATTTAACGCTGGGACTCAGTGACAAAATTTAGTAAATTTTGTTGCTGAATCACAGTGGAAAAATAATCAATAAAATGTTTATTTGTCCAAATAAAGTGGTGTACAATAATGAAGTAGAATATTTTTACAAAATTTAGTAAATTTTGTCACTGAATCACAGTGTAAATACACTAAATATTTAATTTTGTCTTCTATTTACAATGGATTTCCGTAAAGTAACGCCTGAGACAATGAGGTTATTGCTTGCATGAGTTTTATTTTTGCATGGGTGTACCTTAACTCTTAATGTCTAATGTTGTAATGTTCACTAAGTACAATACATTTTGCATTAACAACATTCAAAGTTCTCTTGAGTTATAATAACTAGCTTCTATGTTCTAAACCAATATTTTAATCTAATACCATATAGGTATTCCAAATACTAAGAGAGACAATATTATCATTTGATATGCAAAAGAAAATATGTGTGTACATGTATATATTGTAGTCTTTCAATAGAATACTGTAGAGTTTTTGTACACCAGGGAAATTCTTATATAAATAGTAAATGTATGCTATCATAATAGCACTAAAAGCTGAATTTAAAATATCCTACTAATATTATAAATGTAATTATTAATATTGTAATTAAATTAAATATAATTAATGATGTAAATGTTGAGTATGTATGTTTGTTACTTCTATGGCTGGACCAATTTAGATGAAATCTTAATATTAAGATAGCTTTGAACATGGACTAATTCATAGGCTTTTTATCCTGAACTGACACATGTAGCCAGAGGGTGTAGCTAGTATACAATACAATACAAAAATGTTTAAATTATATATTGCGGAAACAAAAAGAACTATGTAATTTTAAATAGAAGTACAGAAGAAAAATAATATTATGCATATACTATGATGTTTCAGGAACACCTTTTCTGACTCTGAGAAACAAGTTACCCCTGAAGCCTCTGCTTCCATACAGCGAAGCAGAGAATCCTGAGTTCAAAGTTGCCAAATACACTCCGGTTCCCAAAGCAACTGGCTACCATGAAGAATTTAGGCATGGTACCAATATTCCAGGTAAATTATTGTTTATTAAAATTGAAATATATAAATTTATTAGTCATAAACAATACATGTTAAGGAGATGTCCGATAAGGCTCGCCCATGGTTTGGACCTCAATGTGGACGTGCAGAAGCACTGAAACAACAGGCATACCTTGCCTGGGTTGATGCCCGACACCGCAAGGCTGGGAATATTAGCCAGAAGAAGAAAGAATTTAACAAGGCTGCCAAGTCTTGCAAAAAGGTTTTACAGAAGGCACGCTTCGATCACATTAGCCGTGTGGGTAACAAATTAGCTTCGTACCCCGCGGGTAGTAAAGCATTTTGGTCCCTGGCCAAGTCGATCGAAGGGAACTTCTGCCGCCCCTCACTGCCTCCACTGCTGAAGCCGGACGGTTCGTTGGCTCACGCAGCAGTAGAGAAAGCCAATTTATTTGCTTCTCTATGAAATGAAATGAAATGAAATGAAATAATTTTATTTGCGTAGCCACAGGTAATATAAAAACATGGAAAATAATATAAAATGTCCCTTGTAGGCTACCGCATATGCGGTGTGCAAAAGGTCAATTAATTAGTTAGGTAATTTATAAGTTAATTGTACTCCACTATTATTTTACAGCTAAGCTATTTGCCGAAAATTCTCGTCTTGATGCCGGTAGCGCGTCACCCCCGTCATCTCTTGTCTGTGCGTCAGTGATGTCTGACATTAGCATACGCCAGACTGAGGTACGGAAAGCGCTACGCGATCTCGACGTGAATAAGGCCAGTGGTCCCGATGGTATTCCAGCTATAGTTCTGAGGACCTGTGCGCCTGAATTGACTCCTGTGTTGACACGTCTTTTTCGGCTTTCACTTGAGACTGGAAAAGTGCCGAGTTCTTGGAAGCTTGCTAACGTGCAGCCCGTGCCCAAAAAAGGTAGTCGCGCCGACCCTGCTAACTACCGGCCCATTTCAGTCACGTCCATACTCTGCAAGAGCATGGAACGTGTCTTGAACCGCAGGCTCCTGGCATACCTAGAAGCAAATGACCTCCTCAGCGACCGACAATATGGCTTTCGCCGGAATCGGTCTACTGGGGATCTTTTAGCGTATGCCACACACATCTGGAGTGAGGCTATTGAGAAGTACGGAGAAGCAGTAGTGGTTTCTCTGGATATTTCCAAAGCCTTCGACAGGGTCTGGCACGATGGCCTTATTAGCAAGCTTTCCACATACGGTCTGCCCGCTGGTTTTTGTGGTTGGATATCGGACTTTTTGAGGGACAGATCTATACGGGTAGTCATTGATGGCTACTCGTCAGATCTAATGGCGATCAATGCCGGTGTCCCTCAAGGGTCCGTGCTCTCTGCGACATTATTTTTGCTGCATATTAACGATCTGTTAAAACCCGGTACCTTTGGGTATGCAGATGACAGCACTGTTGTAGAGAGCTACATGTCTACTGCACGAGCTAGTGCGGCCGAAATCCAGTGCCATAGGGAAGCCATGGTTGGGCGCTTGAGCTTGGCTCTTCAGGCAGTCTCTGAATGGGGCGATGCCAATTTAGTCAAGTTCAATGCAGCCAAAACCCAAGCGTGTCTTTTCACCGCTAAGAAGAGGCCTTTCGACCTGGCCCCTTCTTTCCGAGGTGCAACCGTGCCGATTACCGACCGCCTAGAGCTTCTTGGCATAACTTTGTCGTCGACCCTGAATTTTGGTTCCTACATTGAGAATATGGCTCAAGTAGCAGCCAAAAAGCTGGGTATCCTCTCGAAGGTGCGAAAGTACTTCACGCCCGAACAGCTGCTTATATTATATCAGGCACAAGTTCGTTCGTGCATGGAGTACTGTTCGCACCTTTGGGACGGATCGGCAAAGTACCAGCTTCAGGCGTTGGAGGCAATTGAACGGCGTGCTAAGAGGCTTATAGGCAACGAAAATCTTTGCAAGGCAAAGTTGCAGAGCCTGGAGCACCGCCGTATTGTTGCCAGTTTGTCGGTATTCTATCGGTTGCATTTCGGCGAGTGTGCGAATGAATTACATGAAGTAATTCCCCCCGCCCCCTTTCACTATCGGACGAGCAGGGAAACGCCAAGGCGGCATCGGTTTACAGTTGAGGTGCCTAAGGCACGCACTAAGCGTTATGCCTCCACCTTTGTTGTCCGAACCGCCAAACTTTGGAACTCCTTGCCAAATTCCCTGTTCCCCAATGACTATAATCTAGCGATTTTCAAGGCGAGAGTGAACCGGTTCCTTCTAGGTAAGCGCGTTTCACCGTAGACCTCAATGTCACTTACCATCAGGTTAATTGTGGTCAAGCGCTGACCTATTTAGAGTAAAAAAAAAAAAAAAAAACATGTTTACACTAAATAAATTACTTCCTATCCCACTCTTTTCTTTTAGTATATAGATGACAAAGTTTTTTTTACTGCATTTTTAATGTTTAAAAATCTGAACTGATAAAGTTCATATTGATGATATTTTCAATGTAAATTACTTAACACATATTATGTGTTCCGAGTATATTGTAGCTTTTCTTTTGTTCTTGTCTAATATCATACTATAATTGCAGGATACTGGCCAGGAGATATTGACGAATTTGGCTTGCTATCTTTCCATGGGCGAGGATACCTTACTGCCAGAAAAGCCTCTTTTGGACCTGAAGACTTTCAAGAAGCTATACACTGCCAAGCTATGAAAACAAGTTTTGGATGGCTCCTAGCACAAGCTAACTTCCAAGGCTTTACTACATACAATGATATTACATACCCATTAGTCACTCAAACTGTTATAACAAATGGTAAGCTATGGTCACTCTATGCTTACCAATTAAACACCATAACAATGCACAATGAAAAAATGGACGAGAACCCTAAACACAATGTCTGTTTTGGCACTAAACCTCTTGAGTTATATGAGACTATTGAAGATGGTAAAGTAAAAGGATTGAATGAGGATGTTTTGAAAATGTTAGTCCAACTGTATATGAATTCTCCAGAAGGAAGAGAACATGAAATGAAGCCATACCTGGGAAAAGACGAACAAGTTGTCGCTGATATAGAAGACGACAAAAGGCGTTGTTGGCTAGAAAACACCTATAAACATTTAGTGGCAAACAGACCTAGACATAACTTGCCACCTGAGGTATACATGTGGGAACAAATCTATAAGATTAAATTTGACACTCGCGGTTTCGAACGTAAGAGGCGGCCATTTGAACTTGGAGTAAATCCATACCAGCGAAGACTTGATGAACATCTGCCGCCATATATCCCGAAAGTATTACGTCCATACCCTAAAGCCAGAAAACGTTTTGAAACTACTTACTACCCTAAAGTGTAAATTATAATTTTATAAGTTATGGTTCTAATTATAATAAATTGTGTAGATAAATTAGTAATCATTGTGCATTGTTTAATTTACTGTATACACCTCTGTTTAATTAACGCTGCGCCACCCCTACTACTGTCTCCAGTGGTGGGATGGGGTAGTTGGGGCAAAAAAATATTTGTGCCAACATTGTAGAAAGCGATAAGAAAGTAAGCTCCGGCTATTAGTCATTGGGCTAAGTATATGGTTTAATATCTTCGGAAACTTCGTTTATGGTCAACCATATGAAGCGTAGACAGAGATTCTCTGTCTACGATATGAAGACATGCCTTCACAGTTTTCGTAAAAACTGTACCCATATGTGAAATCGTAAGTGCCAGCCCTAATTTACCAACCTAACAAAAATAATCAATAGCAGGCTTGACATTTGGTGAATTTAATTTTTTTTTGAGGGTGCTTTCTTTCTTTTTTTTTTTTAAAGTGATTTTTAAGCAGTTTTTTACTCGATCTTAGTAACGATATTTGGTTTGGACTCTCTATACATTCACAAAATATTGAATTATTAATTAAATTAAAAATAAATTTAGTAAAAATATAATATTTAAGGGGGGCTACCATACAACAACGTTACGGATCCCTTCATGCACGAGTGATCTAACTCGAACTAGGCCAATTATTTGTAAAGCTTTGTGTTGTAAAAGATAAGAGTTTGTGCTAATTCTAGTAGTGAGCCTGCATGTTTTTAAAATTAAACTTTGAAGAACTTCGAGTTATTTGATATTTTCGTGCAGAATCTGAAGGACACTAAGGAAAAAATCCTAAAACAGTCAATAAATTCTAAGTTTCAGCTATTGGTCCAAAGCAGTTAGACCACATAATTTAATAGTTTTATATCTTCGCAAAGCTGTTTTTGGGCCACTGTGTGAAGCTGCGGTGTGAATAATTGCTTTCATAGTTTTCATAAAAACCGTATATGCAATCTGAAGTTCCAGCCCTAATTTACCAACGTAACAAAAATTATAGAACGATTGACAGTGACGTTTAGATCATTATTGTAAAAGTGCTAATTCTAGATTCTAGTAGTGAACCTGCATATTTTAAAGATTAAACTATGATAAATTTAAGTTATTTGATATTAAGGTGTAGGATCTAAAGGTGGACACTAAGGAAAAATACTAAAATCTTGCACTGTTTTGTGTATATAACAGTCGATAAATTGTAAGTTTCGGCTATTGGCCCAAAGCAGCAACTACAAACTGTGTGGTTTTATAGTTTCGGAAAGAAGTTTTTGATCAACTGTGTAAAGCTGTGGTATGATGACTTGCCTTCACAATTTTCGTAAAAACCATAATGCATAATTATGTGAAAACAAAAGTGCCAGCCCTAATTTACCAACTTAACAAAAAATATAATCAATAGAGTGCTTGACAGTGACATTAGTTTAGTTAACATGTGCAGATTGTAATAGTGAGCCTGCTTGTTATTAAAATTTAAACTATGAAGAACTTGGAGTTATTTAGTATATCGGTGCAGAATCTGAAGGTGGACACTAAAGACAAATTCTGTGTATGTATCGGCCACGATGAAGACACCACTACTAAAGCAATTTACGTGGTTACAAGTGATCACATAGTGACCAGCTTCGATGCAACTCTTGGAACAATCAGGTGGAGTACAGATATCACGGAATATGTTACACCAAATAATAAACCAGTAAACGTGACAAGTTTGGCGCTGCAAAATTTTCTCTGTATGGGCTTTGAAAATGGTGAAATGCTTACGCTCAGAGATTCTGGCCGGCGATGTCTACCTGTTGGCGTATTCGACAGTGGTTTGTGTGTAAGTAGTTACCTACTGTTTTAGCCAGTTTACATAACATTAGCTATCATATCCATCTTCTTCTTCTTCACCTTATCCCATTTAGGTGGGGTTGGTACTGCAAATCTTCTTCTTCCACTCTCCTCTATCAGACGTCATCTCCACACTCAATCCTTTCTTTCTCATGTCTTCATTCACACACTCCATCCATGTCTTTTTTGGGCGGCCTCTTGCTCTTCTTCCTTGCACTACCATTTCCATACATCTTCTACCATTTCCATACATCGTGACATGCTTCTCCTCTCTACTACTCCTTACTACTCATAGTGAATTATAGCTATCATATCCATGTAATCTTTATTAGTGGGTAGGTTTTCTAAGCTTGTTTTTGCATACACAATACAGCTCATAAATCCGGCCCATACACTAATGACTTGTTTTTCAAGTTATCTGTGAGTTTGCACTCTCTTTATGGTGAAGGACAACATTGTGTGAGAACCAACATGTTTTTGAACTACAATATCCGTGACTTGTGTCATCTGCCAACCTGCACTTGGCCAGTGTAGTGAATTATAGCCTATATCTCTCCTAGTGAGAGAAGGCTCCAAGTCCCAGCAGTGGGAATGTACTGTGGGCTGCTTATGCTATGCTTAAATTTAATTGATGATTGTCTTTAAAAGTTGTCCTATGTTTGTATATATTTAAATAGAATACTGTTTTTTTTAGTTCTAGTTCCTAACAAAAAGACTGATTTTGTTTCATTTCATTCATGAATTACCTAGTAAGGAGTATTCTGCTCCGCTGGTAAAATGTTATACATTTATCTATACTGTAAGAATCTTTGTCCTGACTCATTCATCTATAGGCAACGCAGAGCCCAAACGGCTGGTCCTAGGAGTGTAAAATTTAGAGGGTGTATTTCTTACAGTATGTTGATGCGTACTTATAACGTAGATTTTTGGAAATTCCACTCCTAAGGGGGTGAAAAGAGGTAAAACAGTTTGTATGAAACTCCTAAGTTTTTAAATTTTTAGCAATGAAATTGAGAATATGTATAGTTTATGTAATATTAAAAATAATGGTATCAAGTTTTTTTTTGCCAGGGGTGAATTAAGGGTTTGTAATGGGGGTGAAAGTTTGTATGGAAAATTCTTTATTTATCAAGTTAAACTCTTGAAAGTTATAAAGGTAGTAGTTTATTAAATAGGTAAAATAGAATTATGAAAATATGCACCAGGGGTGCATTATAGGGGATGCCATAAAGGTCGAAAGTTTTAAGTCATAGTTTCGACTGATTATTCGAACGCCACATGGATGGAGCTGCGGGCAACTGCTAGTATATTATAAAGTGTAATAAATGTCTAATCCAAGATAAAATATCTAGAGATTTTAAAACTTTTAGTCTTTAATTGTATAGGCAATGGAGTGGAGTCCAGACAATGAAATGGTGTCCCTCGTCACACAAGAGATGAATACATGCCTGCTGTCTTGTGCATTTGACCCTATATGTGAAGTAAACCTCTGGGATCAGGACTTTGGTAGCAAACAGTTCATTACTGTTGGATGGGGAAAGAAGGAAACACAGTTTCATGGCTCAGCAGGCAAGCAAGCTGCTAAATTAAAAGATGAATATGGTAAGTGGTTTATGAATTAGGTTTCCATTCCTAAAAGGTAAAAACGGGACCCGTTACTAAGCCTCCATTGTCTGTCTATCTCCAGACTGAATCTCAGAAACTGTTATAGCTAGAAAGCTGAAACTTTCACACATTATGTATTTACCGTGCTGCTATAACAATAAATAACTAAAAATAAAATAATAACTTTTAGACACCTAATATTTTCATGGAATGTATAAATGTACATTACCTTAAAAATTAAATAAAATCATATTTAAGAGGGGCTCCCATACATCGAATGTAATTTTTAAGCATTTTTTTTACTTCATCTGTATAATGACATTAGATATACCCTCCATACATTCATAGAATATTTAATTATGTATTAACTTTAAAAATAAATTAAACAATAAAAAGAATAAAGGGTGGATCCCATACAACAATGGTACAGAACCCTTCATGTGTGAGCCCCTGTTATATGTGGTCTAACTTATCTCCATAAACAGATAAGTTCAGTTGTTAAAGTGTCAAAGAATTATGATGTATTCATTCATCCACACAAAATCTTACTGATATTGTAAATGCAAAATTTACAATATCAGTAAGATCGGATATCCAAATTATTATCAATTTTATATCTTCTTTTCTCCATGTTTGCATTTTATTTCTACAGATCTGTACAAAGTTGAAGACAAAAGAGTAAAAATAGCATGGAGAGGAGATGGCGCACTATATGCTATCGGTTTCTCAATGGATGGAATTAGAAGGTTCAAAGTCTTTGACCGAGAATGCACATTAATGTATACAAGTGAAAAGCAACCTGGCCTAGAATCCAACATATCTTGGCGACCCTGTGGCAATGTCATAGCCACCACGCAAAAACTACCAGACAAATACACTCTTACATTCTTTGAAAAGAATGGCTTGAAACATGGAGAATTCAATGTAAATGTTAACACCAAAACTCAAATACAAGATGTTCTATGGAGTGCTGATTCAGAGATTCTAACTATCCAATGTCTGGACACAGAGACTAACACACAAAAACTTCTCCTGTATACAACAGGTAATTACCACTGGTATTTAAAACAAACTTTGGAATATAACAGTGACCAGAAAATTAATTCAGTGGCTTGGAATGCAGACTTTGATATTTCTAAAAATAAAACATTGTATGTGTCACTCCGGAATGGAGTCTATTATAGTTACACTTGGGTTTCAAATACTAACCACAGTGTTGGCACAACTGTTAATGATGATTCAGTGGTAGTAGTGATTGACGAGAGGAAAATATTGGTCACAGCATTTAGACAGGCAGTGGTCCCACCACCAATGGCAGCTTTGGAGATACCACTAGACTGTTATGTGGTTTCTGTACATTTTGCTCCAAAGCATGCTGAAGCAGAGGTAGATTCAAACACATTCTTTATCATCACATCTGAGAATAAATTGGTGTTCTATGAACAAACTCAGAAAGCTCCACTAGTTTACAAAGAGCAGAAATCTATACAGTTCGAAAAGTATGATTATCCATTCCAATTTTACAACTTCAGTTGGGTTGCTGCCGATACCATTGTCTGTGCCACCATGGACAAGGATTGTCGCTATATGTTACATGAATATACTATTGATGGCAACAATTTGGTAAAAAAACACTGTGCTCACATCAATGATTCCGCAACTAGAATTGTACCACATCCAATTGAATCTGATACATTACTTCTGCAGTTGAAAAGTGCTGAAATGAATGAGTACAAATTTGGAGGAAAGGTTTCGAAAATCGAGCCATGTTGTAAGGTTGCATGCCCTGAAATAAATGTGGTAGCTATTGCAGGCAAACTGAGATACTTAGCACTCACTCATACTGGATCTTTAAATGTAGATGGTACTCATATATTATCAAGTGTAAGTTCATTCTATATCCACACACACTTCTTGTTGATAACAACACTTCAGCATCTGTTGCTATGCACTGAATTAACGGAGGCAGGGTTTACAGCCATCAAACAATTTGATACTAAAGAGACTGAGCATGTTTATAAAAGGAAAATTGAAAGAGGCGCCAGAATCGTGGTAGCAGTTCCTGGTGATACAAGAACTGTATTCCAAATGCCGAGAGGTAATCTTGAAGCCATTCAACCTAGACCTTTATCTTTGAAAATCGTTGGTGAATATCTAGACACTCTCAAATATTATGAAGCTTTTGATTTGATGAGAAAGCAGAGAATTAATTTGAATCTCATTTACGACCATGACCCAGAAAAGTTCACTGCAAACATTGACTTGTTTTTGGAGAACATCACAAACAACTCTTGGCTGAATCTCTTTTTGTCCGACTTGGACAATTCAGACGTGACTAAAACAATGTATGCGAACTGCTATGTAAGCAAGTCAGCCAATTCTAAATATGAAAACAATGCTAAAATCTTAAATGTCTGCAACATGGTCCGGGAACATCTTAGCAAAAGACCAGACAGTGACAGCAAAGTACTGCCTCTAATAACCACATATGTGAAGAAAAATACCGTTGAAGAATTAGAGAAAGCTCTGTCTCTTATTAAAGATTTAAAAATACAGGAATCGAGTGGCGCTAAGCTGCCAGTTGGATCTGACGAAGCTTTGAAATATCTGCTCTACATGGTCGATGTAAACCAATTATTTGATGTTGCTTTAGGAATGTACGACTTTGACTTGGTGTTGCTAGTAGCTAACCGGTCTCAGAAAGATCCTAAAGAGTTCATACCTATGTTAAATGAGTTGAATGACATGACTGAAAACTACAAAAGATATACAATCAATAAGCATTTGAAGAGATTTACTCTAGCTGTTGAATGTTTGGTTGCCTGCGGCCCATCCAAATATGAAGAATTGAAGACTCTGGTGAAATACCATAGCCTTTATAAAGAAGCCTTAGTCAAGTTTACACCAGATCAAGAAATCTATCAACAGATATCAGAAGATTTTGGCCACTATTTGCAACTAAAGAAACAGCACACAAAAGCTGGTATAGTGTATGAGAAAGCCAAAAGTTATGATAGAGCTATTGAATGCTACAAGGATGCTTTGGAGTGGGAAATGGCATTGAAGTTGGCCCATACTTGGCCCCAAGAACAGTTCAAAGAACTTTGCTTGTAAGTCCACATTTTATACTTATGCCTAATCAAGGCAAACATAACCTAATTAGGAAAAAAAAAATAAACTCATACTTTTTTACAATTTTACTCAGGTGTGAGGTAATAAGCCCCTTGAATATTTGCGAAATTTTTAATGAACTAGGTATAAGTACTGTGTTTATCTCGACTCAGAGGATTAAAAACAGATTCAAATATCTCTACATTAGAATTGAAAAAAAAGTAACTTAGCTCTGTCAAAAATAACAAATCTTATAAAACCCTTATTGTTTTATGTGTTTTCAGGGATCTCATAAGTAATCTAAAAGAAGAGAGGCGTCACAATGAAGCATTACTTATATTAGAACAGTTTTACGGTGACTTTGAGAAGACAATCGCGTATGCATTGGAGTGCGGCCATTATAAAACCGCTTTGCGACTTTGTCGACAACATAATAAAGATATATGTGAGATAAATTTAATTTGAATATTTAATTAATTAGAATAATTTTCTAGTAGCTTTTTCTCATCAAATCTGAAATGCTATATATATTATATCTTTGGAGTTTTCAATCACAATGATGAGTAATGGTTTATTAATGTCAAGCCGGCTGAAAGAAAAGATGCTCTGCATAACAGGCTCATTGGAAAGCTACGGTGGAGTGCAGGGTTACCCAAATGTACCTCGGCAAATCATAATGACATGTATACATTATGGTTTACTGGGATATGTAGATTTGTAACTTTATTGAATCTTTATGTGTGTATGTTCTCTGTATGATAAGATAGTTCACATGGTATATTTTAAGAAGCTGATGTAACAAATCGTACATTCAACATGCAATATTACAAACTATGTTGTGCACTCTAAACAGTCTTTAAATACGAAACTTTAAGGTTAAAATTTGCATAGTATTCATTTATTATCTTGGTATATATAGTTTACTTAAATGAGCAAGTTCTAAAGTTCAAAGCTGCATATGTAGATGTTGTAACAGATCTTTATTCTTAAAAACTTAAAAGTTAAACTGTTGTTACACAGTTATGGTTATCATTGTTGTATTTGAGTTGTCCCCATAGACCATTTTTTTCTTGACATACTTTTATTTTTTCCGTTATCCATTAGTAAAACTAATAAATCTTAATCTTTTAAATATTTGATTGGCTGAACTCTGGTGCATTAATTAACCACAAAAAAGAGCCCAAGAGCCACAGACCTATACATATACAGTCTTTTTATTATAACACAACCCATCCAACCGCTAAAACATATTTTCTTTTCAGGTGAAATTATCTTGCCAGTACTGAAAAAAGACTACCAAGACCTCGTCAGCTTAATTGAAACCAACTCTGAAAACTTTACGAAGTACCGAGATAGGTTACTGGCTGTGATACAGAAAAAAAAGGATGCTGTAAATTCGGGAGAAACAGGTGGTAAAACTGATTGGGATATGTTCTCTGATGTTGCCAGCACGCTTGCTTCTTCTTCGAAGCGATCTACGTAAGTTATTTTCTTCGTGTTGACGTGACAACGTCTTAAATTAGGTTGCGGCTGGGAGTCACTTATGAAAAAGTGTAACGCCCGGTAACGTTACGATGAGTCACCGAACGAGAGAGAGGCCCGCCGAATGCCTTGCGTCTCTCTCCCACTCAACTATGATCGGTCTGCCGCGCGCGCAGCACGCGGCAGACGTTGTCACGTAAAATCTTCGCCCGTAAAACCGACTTTACAGGCAACCATTTTTTTTTTTTGTTTTTAATATACTCAAAGGGTGTCAACAGGACCTTATTACCAGGGATCAGAATACTAGAGGGGATTGCTGATTCCTATACAATAAAGCGTGGCGCGGTAGATTGCCATAATTACCGAAGAAACGTAGATAGTGCTGCAAATCGAGTATGTAGCCGCTAAATTCCGCGAGGTGCGCTGCAGTCGCACTACGACTTCTATGATGATACTACGTACGTTACGATTCTAAACAAGAAATTAAGTCTCTTTAATATTTATTTGTCTATTGTTTATTATTAAGACTTCGATATCGATCGTCTGTCATCAGGCTATATATGAACCGTGATAGCTAGATAAAAATTTTCACAGGTGATATATTAAGGATTATTTATTTATTTATCTGTTTCCGCTCCCTAACGGTGAAGGAAACATCGTGAGGAAACCGATCAGTTTGAGGACCACAATATCCGAAAACGTGTGTCATCCGCCAAACCGCACTTGGCCAGCGTAGTGGATTATTGCCTATATTTATCATGAGAGAATCCGAGTCCCAGCAGTGGGAACGTATAGTGGGCTGCTTATGTTATATATATTTAGGTTGCTGTTTTATAACAACAAATACTAAAATCAAAATAAATATCTACTCGTATGTATATTTAATTTACGGCCGGTATAGTGTACGCATGACATGTATACACGACTTCGTGCCTAGCACCTGTAGCTCGACTGACTAAGCTGATCTGACACAATCATCGAGGTTAGCAACGGTCAATGCGAACAGTCTGGATGGGTGACAAACTGTCTTTTAAAGAGTGGCATTCTCATCTGGACTCTACCGTGGGTTGGATGACACGTTAAGCTTAGTACAAGCAGGCTTTAAGCAAAATCATAGGCCTTCGGGCGGCTTGAAACCTTTCGAAACCAGAGCTCAGCCACTTAGCTCATACGAAGAAGAAGACGGCTACAGTGCGACTATGACTAGTGTACGCCTGCAAGACTTACTGGATGTTTTTTATAGTGTGCACGTTGTGATGCGTACGTACTGGCTCACATACACAAGCCGTGTTATTACCACCACTGTGTAGATGACTTAATTCTTTAATTCTTTTTTCTTTTTATTATTGTTACATGCTGGATGGTGCACTAGGGATAAAGGTTTAGGAATAGGACTAAAACGTCGTGGATAATTAGGATTTATTAACGAAGGAATCCACACGCTGATATATGTCTGGTCTTCCAACTCATCGAAACGTCCAGCAGCGAATACTAAGCAGTTGCAATCGTTATTCATTGCCGAAGTTGTACTCGTAGACACTAATTGCACTTTTCGCTCGTGGTATCACTCTGCGACAACTCGCAGTTAACTGTCCTCGCTAGTCCTGTCCGCTCCCTTATATACGAAGCACAAGTTTCTAGAAAGTTCTAGGTACCGAACTTTCCATACCATTCATTCTTTCCATACCACTAGAATCTAGAATGTTCGAGATACTGTATAAGTGAGACAGCAGATATGTGTGAGAGCGAGACCTCAGGTGTTCAGAGGTTTTCTAAAACATTGTATTCTGGAAGCTTCGCGATATTATGTTAATACCGAGAAATCAGCTAAAACTTCATCTTAAAATGAGTGAGATTCTGTTTTTTAATCTTAAATTTCCGTTGTTTCAGTCGATCCCATCGTTCAAGCAAAAACAGGCGAAAACAAGAACGTAAACTGGTGTCTCTCAAAGAGGGTTCCCAGTTTGAAGATATAGCCATAATAATTCACCTACATACACTGATAACTTCGTGTTTCGATATGCGACTTCAGGTTAAAGAAGCTGTTACATCGCTGGTGTTCTTTGACCTGGAGGAAGAAGCTTTAATATTGCAGGTATGTATAAATAATCCTTCTAATCCCACTAATATTTTAAAAGGAAAAAAATGTTAGTGTATTTTGTAAACTGTTTCGTAAGGCAATTTTATATATTTACACGAAACAAACGGTGACAATTACTTAAAAAACGTTGGATATACGTCCAACGTTTATTAAGTAAGTGTGACCGTTTGTTTCGTGAAATATAATGTTAGTGTATGTTTCTTCTTCATGCTCAAACGGCTGGGACCAATTTATCATGAAATTTGGTACATAGTCCTGACCCTAGGTTAACACACATGCTATGCATTATCATGAAATTTGGTACATAGTCCTGACCCTAGGTTAACACACATGCTATGCATTTCATCAGAGATTATCACGGGTAACATAACGGGCACAGCTAATATCCTAGTTCCTACTAATGTTATAAATGCGGAAGTTTGTGTGTGTAAGTGTGTATGTTTGTTACTTCTTCAAACACATAGACTACTTTTTATCCCGGATTAATGTGGGTAACATCGGAGCGCATCTAGTGGATTATAATACTTTACCCTCAAATGGCTGAATCGAGATAGATGATATTTGGTATGGAGATATTTTAGGCTCTAGATTGACATATATACTACTTTTATTCCGGATTAACTCTGCGAAGCGCTGCTGTAATACTACCTTCCCAGTAAGCTTGATAGGAAAAATAACATATCAAATAGGCGTGACTAATAAAGTACACACACTATGTTAAATTTCAATTTCAAAATGGAAGAAAATCTGAAATATTGATACAATGAATTTTCGCAAAAAAACACCTGACCCAAAATGGGGTTTCTAATATTTTTATTTGTACTTGTACAGAATAATTTGGACTCCCTCCTCAGCCACATGAAAGAAAACCTTAAGACAATCTGGTCTCCTGAGCTGACAATAGAAGTTGCAGTAGTGAGCCTTGCGGGAAAAGATCTTACCGACTGTCTGGTTTCTAATGGATTCAATATAGTTGGTAAATATATTTTGATTTTTCTTTGTCATAATACATTTGCTAGGATTTTGTAAATACACAAGTCAGCGCCACTCTGGCCAAAGGTGAAGCATGTCTTCTGCTAGTCAGGAGTAACTGACACTCAAGGAGACTGCGGAAAAAAACCGTTAGGTGCATTACAAGAGATTTGTAGTGGTGGTTAGCCAGGCAAGTTTTACACAAGGCTCTACACCATGCTATGGTTTCCTCACGATGTCTTCTTTCACTGAAAGCTCATTGGCAAGGATAGATCCCACGTAGACAGGCGGACGTAAGCCACACACTATAGAGCTCTCATTGCTCCGAAATTCTACCATGAATTTTAACCTTCCTCGATACTACGAACTGCGCTATTCTGAGTTACTTAGATTATAATGTAGCTAATCTTTTTATCAAGGTTTTGGCTCCCTTCATACAAACCCCAAATTGATTGTCTAATGTTTTTTTTTTTCAGATTCCCGCTTACGAATTCCTCCCGTTATCCAAGAAATCAACTGGAAGTTGGACGGCTTAGAATAAGGTTTATAACTGTGTATTAGAAAAAAATATATATATTTGTCTTAGATTTAACAAGTTGTATCTACAGATTTCCATATCTAAGTTCTACCTTCGTCTAGTCGTCTATTTTTTGATACTTTTTACTGTAACTGTAAAGTTGTTTTGCATTTCCTACTGTCATTGGTATAGAATACAATTATTTGTGTACTGTTTTAAAATTCTTAACCATGAAATGGCTATTATATTCATTATATGAAATCGTTTTGCTGTGTAGCACAATTAAATTTGTAAAGGTAGAATAAAATTATCCATTTAATGTTCAATTGAAGTAAAATTGTTGTATTGTATTAATGTCTAAATGTATTGATGTTTAAAAATTCAAATCTAAATGTGTGTGACTTTTAAAGCCAGTCAGTAAATTTTTCAATCAAATACTTGAATACAGATTGTAAAGAAGTTCAATGATACGGAGCAAGTTTACAAGCTGCTTGCGAATTCGGAGGCTTGTAAATTAGTCTCATTGAGGCTTTAGGGGCAATTCATACAAGCTGTGCAGAAATGTCAGTCTGAAATGCTACAGCAAATTCACGCTTACATATATATCCCTGCAAAGTGATGCACATATCATATCGTATTATGACAGAAAAATTAGACTCGATGCGTGAATTGGAGTGTATATTTGCTGTGGCATTTCACATTCAACATTTCTATCAAGCATGATTTAACCATTAATTACCACTTGAAGTTTTAATTTTTACTTATCATGAAAAGTAGATCTTTATTTTGTTTATAATCATAATCATTGATTCAGTTCTCATGTTGAATAAATAATTATTATTATTTACAGTAAAGATAAAACGAATACAGACACTTGTTACAAATCATAAGGGTAAATGCAAATAGTTAAATAAAAATACATACATTTAAATTACTGTTTTATTAATCCATTCACATCATTATAGTAGCTACATTTCCAAAAGGCCAAATAAAATTATATTCCTATTTAAACAATTAAAAATTCTGATAAAACCATAATTAAGAAATCAATTCAATTCCTTCAACTTTGATCATCACTTAACTATGATATAAGAATGATACTGCATGCTAAATTATATTATCTAGAAACAAATTCCCCTGTATCAAGATATGTATAGTTATAAATTCCCCTGTATCAAGATAAGTATACCAAAAAACAATTAGCTTAATCAGTCTTAAATCCAACCAGTAAACATTTTCGTAAATATAACCAGTGAACATTTTCGCAAATCTAACCAGTAAACATTTTCGATGTCTAACGAATAAGCATTTTCTGATATACAAAAATAATCCATAGGCTTAAACTTAGCTCCTTTTCAAATGACTTGGAATTTAAATAATATAATTACTACACCACATAAGTCACTTCCATTATAAATATATTTATAGTCCAAATTTACAATATCCTAAATAACACTTTCTTGAACATATACAGAAATCAATTCCCACAGTACCTCGACTGCTATCATCAAATACAACTTGGCTGACATAGTTTTTTAGTTCAACCTCCCTATAGTGATGGATTTTATTCATTACTGGACCACCACAAATACATGTGTCTGCAGCATCTAATTGGTAAACCAGAGTCCTTGGTATGATGTTCGGTGCATAATATATTTTTTTGTTTAGAACTACTTCAGCAGATAGAGTTACTAGGGTTTCAACATTTTGTTTTATCTCCTGGAAAGTGGATTCACATTCAGTCTTTTCAAAATTGTTCCCAGATATGTCAATGTACTCCAGATTACTTTTAATCAAGCCATATGATAAGGATTTTAACTGGTTCCGAGAGACTGTTAGATATCTGCAATGTGAAAAAAAAAACTTTTATTAATAAATAATCCTACTACTATTATAAAGGCGAAAGTTTGTAAGTATGGATGTATAGATGTATGTTTGTTACTCTTTCACGTAAAAACTACTGAATGGATTTGACTGAAACTTTACCACAATATAGCTTATACATCAGAATAACACATAGGCTATAGCTTATACATCAGAATAACACATAGGCTACAATTTTTGAGGTTTTTAATGTGAGGTCGTAAAAAAAAACACATTTTTTGCGCTTACATTGCAAACGCTGACTGAATCCTACAAGATAGATCAAAACAATTTACTACAGTATTGTACAACTTAAAAAGGTCTACAAAAAAGTCCGTGATGGTATATGTTTATCTCTTAGGAATAACCCACAATAACCATTTTTTATCCTTTACTTTGTACGAGAAATAATGGCTTATTTACGAAGCGATTTTAAGCAATACACTATTAATCCTTATCAAAATAAATTATTTCATCAATAAGAACAGTTTGTGTTGATAATATTTGGTCTTTGAATGATTAAAATTGGACGTTTGGTTTTGAAGTTATGGTGAAATTAAAATATTACGATTTCTGCTGCACGGCCCGTTGCGAAGAGGGCGTGTGCGGGGGAGGGGTGTTTAGATCATAAGTAAGGTACCCGCGCGGCTCAGTCGCGAGGTTGGCTCCCATCGCAGCGGTCGTGCGCGAAGTCTAATAATTTTCGGGGTTTTTTTTTTGATTTTGTTCTTTTAACTACACATACGCAAAAGTTCTTCTCAGAGCTAAACTGTTGTCTAATATATAATACTAGCTGACCCGGCAAACTAGGTTTTGCTTCACTTAAGGGTATGAAAAATAGATAGTGTAGCTTATATGACACGTTCGTAGATTTACCATAGCAGCGCCATCTATTGATTACTTACTCAACCCAGTCGAAAGGTATCGACATCTGTTAGAATCATATGGAGTTAACAGATAATTGTGACTGTCAAATAATAACAGACAATAATTAGCAGTAAATTTAAATTGCGACTATGATTTGAAATTTATACCATCTCTCAAGTTGGATCGAACTGCACATGGTGTGCGAATTTTATTATAATCGGTTTAGTGGTTTAGGAATCCATTGAGGAAAAACATTGTGACACGAGATTTATATAAATTAAGATAAGATTATTAATATTATATGTATGTGTTTTATTCTTCTTTATTGTACACTACGTTCTTCTTTAGTTGTTTATAAATTCCTTTCCATCCAAAGGTTGCCTGGATGAGATCGCTTTAAGCGATAAGGCCGCCAATTGTGGCACAATTGGCGGTTTTTTTTTAAGTTAATTGTTTTTTACTGTGCCTTTTTTATTTATGTGTCCAATAAAGAATTATAAAATTTCCATGACACAATGTTAGTTACCGTACTCCTCCGAAACGGCTTGACCGATTTTTACCAAATTTCATATGCGTATTTAGTAGGTCTGAGAATCAGCTACTATATATTTTTAAGGCAAAACAACGTTTGCCGGGTCAGCTAGTCTTATATATAAAATTTCCGTGTCACAGTGTTTGTTACCGAACTCCTCCGAAACGGCTTCACTAATCATTACCAAATTTCATATGCGTATTTAGTAGGTATGAGAATAGGCCAACGTGAAACGTTTTTACCCCTAAGTGATAAGGGTTGTTCACCCTTAAATATATTTTTTTATTTTTTCGATGAATTTTTTTTATTTGAATTTTATATAAAGTGGCATTAAAAAATACATACAAACCTAAATTTTTACTTTTTTATCATCAACCCCTTTTTTTTAATGGCCATTTTAGTAAATTTCTGTGTCACAGTGTTTGTTGCCGTACACCTCCGAAACGGATTGACTGATCTTTACCAAATTTTATATACGTATTCAGTAGGTCTGAGAATCGGCTACTATCTATTTTTTATACCCCTAAGTGATAAGGGTTGATCACCCTAAAGCATTTTTTTTTTAATTTTTAGTCGAATTTTTTCATTTCATTTCAGTATTAAGTGGCATTAAAAAATACATACGACCCTAATTTTTTTACTTTTTTATCATCATTCCCTATTTTTATGGCCATTTTAGTATTTTATTCATTTTTCATCTCGCTTGATAACTGATCAATTATAGTATCTAACTGTACTTCGAGTAAAAATCTTTTTTTTTTGAAAAAAATAATTAACAAAATTTAACCTGATATACTTATGCTTATACCAATCTTAAATACTTAAAATTTGTCGCGCCTTTACGTTACTGGTGAGTGAAATGCCACACTATGCCATAGACCGAAGTCGGTCTCCTGTTTTACTCACAAAATTCTTCTTCACAGACTTCTCTCACTGTTTACACAAATTTCGACCTTCGTTATTGTTTATGTATCGTATGTAGTAGTATTGTTAACAATTATCATTTTGCTATATCAATGTAACTCTCTTATTAACTTAACCGCGGCTCCACCCGCGTGTAAGTCGCTTTATTGCATAACCTATCCTGCACATGACTGTTGTAAAAAAATGTATTTTCATCTGTGCGCTACTGTGGATCGGATTATACGTTAAATTGTAGGTCCTCTTAGCACAAACAGTCGTTAAACTAAGGCAGGGGCTTGAAAAACTCTCGACAACATAACTTGATCACTTAGTTCTTACGTAGAAGAAGCTATAAAATTTGATGTACTAATAAACTAGACCCCGAACGTATGAGCAAAAAATTTTCAACAAATATGATGATGACACTACAAATATTATGTAATTTGTTCTGCTTTGGACTTCTTTATGCTCAATCGGCTCGAACAAATATGCTAAAAATTTTCGCGCTCGCTTCGCTCGCGCACAGCTCGCTGCGCTCGCGATTGGTCCTACGACGTTTCGGGTCATAGCTTACGACACTACAAATATTATGTAATTTGATCTGTTTTGGACTTCTTTATGCTCAAACGGCTCGAAGAAATATGCTAAAAATTTTCGCGCTTGCTTCGCTCGCGATCGGTCCTACGACGTTTTGGATCATAGCTTACGACACTACAAATATTATGTGATTTGTTCTGCTTTGGACTTCATTATGCTCAAGCGGCTCGAACAAATATGCTTAAAATTTTCGCGCTCGCTTCGCTCGCGCATAGCTCGCTGCGCTCGCATCCGGCTCGCTTCGCTCGCGATTGGTCCTAGGACGTTTTGGATCATAGCTCACGACACTACACATATTATGTAATTTGTTCTGCTTCGAACTTTTTTATGCTCAAACGGCTCGAACAAATAATTATGCTAAAAATTTTCGCGCTCGCATCCGGCTCGCTTCGCTCGCGATTGGTTCTAGGACGTTTTGGGTCATAGCTTACGACACTACAAATATTATGTAATTTGTTCTGTTTTGGACTTCTTTATGCTCAAACGGCTCGAACAAATATGCTGCAAATTTTCGCACTCGCTTCGCTCGCGCATAGCTCGCTGCGCTCGCGTCCAGCTCGCTTCGCTCGCGATTGGTCCTAGGACTTTTGGGTCATAGCTTACGACACTACAAATACTATGTAATTTGTTCTGTTTTGGACTTCATTATGCTCAAGCGGCTCGAACAAATATGCTAATAATTTTCGCGCTCGCTTCGCTCGCGATTGGTCCTATGACGTTTTGGGTCATAGCTCACGTCACTACAAATATTATGTAATTTGTTCTGCTTTGGACATCTTTATGCTCAAGCGGCTCGAACAAATATGATAAAATATTTCGCGCTCGCTTCGCTCGCGCATAGCTCGCTACGCTCGCATAGGGCTCGCTTCGCTCGCGATTGGTCCTATGACGTTTTGGGTCATAGCTTATGACACTACCAATATTATGTAATTTGTTTGGTAACGGCTCGAATGGAATCGCTAAAAAATGTTGAATACCTAAAACTTTTGAAAAATATCATTACCTACTAACCTTAAAAATTTTACAATGAAATTGTATTATACAAATAACAGACTTCAAAATCATACCTACATTTATAAATTCTAACTGTATCTAAAAAGTGAAAAATAATTTTATGCCTACACATAGGTAAGTACCATCGAAGACTTTATTTGATTAACTTATAAACATGCTATTTTTAATTTGTATTTATCCTGTATTCTTGGCGTCGGTGCCATCTAAGAAGAACAAATTAATGTTTGTTAAAATAAACACTATTAAATAGATAGGATTGAACATAATATTTTTTGGCGTTTGTTACTTTTATATTCCCTTAACGTTTGTTCATGGCGCTCCATACCCATTTCACGCATATACCATACACACATAAAATAAGTAAGTAACATTTTAAATATACTAGAATTTGTCTAGAAACTAGAATAAAAATAATTAATAAGGCAAAACAACGTTTGCCGGGTCAGCTAGTTATATTATATCATATCCTCATTGCGAGGTTATACTTATGAATATTTAAGATTAGTCCTACTAAATATATTTGTAGGGTTTTGTCTTATTAACTTCTATATTTTCACAGAATGCTGAATGCTATGCAAATGAAGAGGAAACCAGAGCTCAATTTTAATTTCACTTAATATAGTCTCAACATAAACTAAATAAAAAGTGACTATCACCTGCCAAAATTGTGAAGATAATTTATGCATTAGCAGTTTTATACAATTACTGCAGTGACTCTGGATTTTGTTGTAAACAGAGCTGTATTCCTTCTCCAAAAGAGTGATAACAAATTCCACACATAACTTGAAAACCCTGTCATATGGAATTGAGTTTCAGGAAAGGTAAAAAGTTTGCCAATTACCTCAATGTCCCAATCCTGCTTACAGTTGCAGGCAATCTCTGTAGTTGATTGTTATCAAGTTTAAGGGTCACTAGATTTTGGAGTCTCCATGTATCATTTGGCAAATATAGTATTTTATTTCCACTTAGATCCAATAATTTAAGAGATTTTGTGATCTGTTGAGGAAAGTGTAATGCTTATTAGCACAAAATATGCAAGTGTGACTCTTTAGTTAGTGCAAATACAAGATAAGTTTTAATGCATAGTTTATTAATAATTCCATTAACACTTACAATAACAATATAACTAGTATGCAATTTTATTTGCTGAAATTGCTTGCTTATGTAAATAGATAAGAAGAGTAAATAGATAAAAAATTAGGGCACATTTCACATACTAACCGATTTCTAGTTTGTATTATTGCTGACACAACTGATGAACTACATATATATACATAGGTAACAAATTTAGTTCATCACAAAGATATTAGCTGTGGGGGAATTGAACTGGGGACACTGGTTGGTAGTTAGGCATTGTAACTATTACACTAACAATTGTCGGCATATTGTTAAAAATTAAATTTAAGTTTTACCTGTGGCCCTAGAAGCCATCTCCAATCTATAGTATCATATTTACCAAGCTGGTTGTTAGCTAGATGCAATTCAGTCAGACATGGCATTCTTCCTGTAAGCAACACATATCAATATTAATTTTTAAGTAAAATTGCAGAGTACAATTCCAATTATTATTTAATTACTTACCAAATTCTGGAGGCAGTTTTTCAATTTCATTGTCACTCAAATTTAGAATAGTTAGCTGCTTGAGCAGAAGAATATCGCGTCTAAAGTTGCATAGCTTCAGACCACTCAGGCTTAGAGATTCTAATGTCCGTGGAAGACCATTCTTTGGGAATTGACTTCGGTCGTGAATAATTAACTTAGTTGGTGCATTATCTTTTGCTGTAACACTCAAATTTGATAATGAAGCTAGCTTTAAAGCCTGTTCATCGCCAGTGATGCACAATTTCAACAATCTCATGAAACATTTTAACTGAATAACTTCACTTTTAATGCACAAATCATGTGGTGGTTCTTCAAATCTTATCGTAGTCTTTCCATCATTTAAATACTTCACGAAGACGTTTTTTATATGTTTAACGCGGTATTTGGTTCCACTTTTGTTTACAGTAGAGAAGTGTAAAATAAAATACTCTATCCCACTTTTCGGTTCTTTTCCAAGGGCTAAAGTGGATTTCAAATATTTGCTGTTGGTTCTCATATTTAGGTTACTAAGCGTTCTGTTTATGATCTCCACCTGGCACTGTAATTTCATTGTAAATATAATTTCACTTGGTTTATATAAAATAAGTTAAATGTTTCCTTTTATCAGTTTCTCTGTTCGTCACAGGATTCGCGCCATTTATTTTTATTTTTAAAGTGCCCAAAAAAATATATTTCCCACAGACGATATATCATGTGGTGGGACCACCGTAACAAAAACCGGAAATCTCCGATACTATTGCTAACATTCATCATCAACATTTTCAGCCGTCTATCACCCACTGCTGAGCTATCGCGTTTCGTATGTAGTGTCGACCCAACGTGCGAGTGGCCAATCGAATTGCATTTATCTTACGGTTAATTATTATTAAGAAATAGAAATAAACCAAACAGGAGTTTTAGATATCTAGGGTATGACCACATTCTCCTCATTGAACGGGTGTCATGCCCGTTATTTATTCAAATTCAAATATCAAAATGTTTATATTAGCAACACAAATATTGTAATACAAAAAATATGCACCCTGTGCCTGGTTATTAGGACATGGCTAAGATTATTACTTAGTTGTAGGCAGAAAATTATTAGGACCTGGCATCACTGAAGCAATCAAGTTGTTGGACTGTTTCTGTTTTTGATTTCCGTTCCGCAGAAATTCACAAATATATTTCAATATACCTACTACGGATATAACAGGTACGATATTTTAAATAACTTGAATAATTGCTTATCCTTGTTCGCTTGAAAGTGGTAACTTCGTTATAACATATTTACCCACGATCCATATCGATCGAATCAGACATTCCATGTTATTGTTTGTTTACTTATTTTCTCAAGTATTTTGTAAATAATAGTTGTTAAAAGTGATCTTACTATCTTGTTAGAGTTTCAGAAAGATAACAATGGCTGCTTTGATTGTTCAATCTCGTTTCGCTGGCCTCATGATCGAAGACGACGAGACGAACTCCATCGAATGTATTCCGAAAAATAAACTAAAACCAAACTGTGAGCAGCAACCAAATAAGAAGCAGGAGCCGCAGAAAAAGAGCAAGAACAACAATAATAAAGTTCAGGTACTAGGTGTCGTTAATCTGCTTATACCTGGATCAAACTGGTTTGACTGGCTATTTATATCAGGAATTTGTAATAACTACCCACTACCTGTTTTGTAATTACAAAGCTGTTGGAAGTATATTGATTTTATTATGATAATTTACCTATATTGTACTGATACATCACTGTTTAAGTAGGTATATTGAAACCTCTTTTTAAGTTCTTGGCACGATTACGATTCGAACGGCGCCATGATTTGATGGCGGATTCTTGAGATCTCAACGAAAGAAAACGAAATGAAAGAATATTTTTTTTTAACGAAATGAAAGAATAAAATACTAATTAATATTTATGATAAGCATTGCATATTTTAAAAATATCAAATCAAATAGTGTAGCTCCCATTGTTCTGTTTTTGTAAATGATGCAACTTGTTTAGACTACTATTCGCAAGAAGAAGGCAAAGCAAGTGCAGAAGTCGGCAGAACAGTGGGAGACATGGAAACAGAAAGATGAAGAGATGGTTGATGGGCATTATGAAGATGAACTTCAACAGGTAAGAGAATAAAGTCTTCTTTTTCTTCTTCATCCTTTTCTCACTAGGTGAGGTCAGCACAGCAAGTTTTTCTCTTCCACGTGATTCTGTCAGCTGTCATATCCACATTCACTCTCTTCTCTCCTACACAATCCTATCCACATTTACACAATTCCGCCACATCTTCCTAGGCCGACCTTTACTTCCGCTACCTCGTACAACCATATCCATACTTCTCCTATCACATGCCCATACCAAGAGAATAAAGTGAAAAGATATTTGGGAATCCTCCTAATGTAATGGTGAGTTTCAGCAGCCTACTTGAAAGCCAGTAATTCTAGACTTGGCATGCTCTACCATCAGCCAGAGTGTTTTGTGTCCTCCACACTGCCTTGTGTGGTTATGTGACCTTAAATGCTCTTTTTTACATAGATACATTTACTGTTAACTTTTATTAGGTCCTTACATATGAAATTGGCGTTTTTTAAGTTGTACAACTTTGTTAAGATAATGTGTTTTTTTACTGATTTATACAGGCAATTCTTCTCTCTAAGCTTGATTATGAAGAAAAGAAAGATGTCTACAAGCAGATAAAGAAGATTGTGGCAAAAGATAAGTTGCAAGAGGAGCAGTCAGCCAAGAACAAGAACAAAAAACAGCAGAAAAAGAAAAATGTCATGAGTCTTGAACAGTTTAATGACATGGTGAATGGTGAAGACCCAAAAAGTAAGTAAGATATATTCTTTGTCCCACTGTATGAGTGAGTGTATATTAAGTATTATGCTAGCTATATTAAGTATAATTGTGCTACTACATTCCCACTGTCGAGTCCCTCGAATGTGTGCCTCATCACTAGGAGTCCCGTGCCGCCTGCTTCCGGCACACTAGCGTCCATCAGCAATCACCATTTATTTATTTATTATTAATTAATTATTACGGTTAACACCAATTACAATAATTAATAAACTTAAATCATAAATTTGCCCTATAATGATATTAAAAGAAATATTAAGCAGTTTCTCAAAGATCATATATGAAACTTGTCCCGCAGGTCAGGTGGTTAAGCGTAAATAACATAATAACATGTTCGCATACAATACATGCTTTTTTTTGTAACATTTTTGATGATCTGTTTTCAGCAAACCATGAGCCAGAGAGAGATTTCAATGACGAGAACCAACTACCCGGCAGAGACACGGAATTCTTTGAACGAGTGAAGGATGAGACTAAGAATGAACTTCTGAAGGACAAAAACAACGACAGAGTAAAAACAAGGCAGACCGCTTCCGATGAAGTTATTTCGCGAATACAGTTCTTAGATACCCTTGAGAAAAAAGATCAAGAAATTGCGTTGTTAAAACAAGAAGTAACCGAGTTGAAGAAGGAGCTTCTTACTGTCAAATCCAGAAATAAAAAGCTGTGTAATATATTGGGACAGGGTGAAAGTAAGTCTTAATTCTATTTAGCCATTTAGACTTTTTTAATTAGATAGATCTACGCTTCGCCACCTACTTGCCTCGCCTGATGGTTAGCGAAATTGTGGCCGAAGACGTAGCATGTTGATAAGAAGAAATATTTTCACTCTTGCCTTGAATAGGTATTCCCAAGTTTAGTTATAGCTTTTGGCCATTTAGAAGAGTTTGTTACTTGTTTGTGTTACCATTTTATCTTATACCACAGAATAATAACTTGTACTTCGTACAGAAGCTTCACTTCGCAATGGTTTTCAAAGAAATATGAACTCAATCTGATAAACAATATGATTTAATTTAGCTCGCGGTCCAGTCGATCACGTGATTAGTTTTCTACCTACCAATTTCTTTTCAAAGGAATATGGGCCTCAATACACTATACTACGGTTCATAATACATTGTACATGGTTATACGTAGTACTAGTTATTATTCTGTGGTATTGAAAGAGCCACGGACTATGGTTGCTTACTTCGAGAAACTAATTCATATGCCATCTAGCGCGAATAGAATTCCATAGGTATCATCTATAGTATCACCGAAAATATTTTGCGTTGGGCTCTTAGTCTAATTTCGTAAATGTACGACAAATGAAATGCAACTATCTTTTTTATTGTACTTTTTGGATATTGGAATAGTACGGGGAGAAACGGTTTGTAGTTTGAATTAATTTCATTTCATATAGGAACATTATGTAATACAGTCAAAATAGATTTTACCCTTACCTGTCAGCGTCTTTAGGTAACAAAAAAAAAAGTTTAATTTCGATCACGATCCGTATTTAAACAATTAAATACTGCACAGTATTTTTTTGCTTTTTTTCGTTTTGTGTCCATCTTGCAATTATATAATGAATCAATCAAATAACACAGAATAATAACTAGTACTTCGCAAATAATTAAGTTGAACGTGGTCGAACATATACCTAGCGCGCACGCGTGTGTTTTCGTTCGCTTGTGGCAGCCTACTAGATTGGCCACTCCGGAGTGGCCGCCGCCCGTAGGTATGTTTTTAACACCTACACGCGGAGTGACACAGGCCTGCTTATACCTAAGTTGTTTTTAAAGTCCTTATTCGGAACCCACCATTTGGTGCTTGGCAACAGATATTCAACTTAAAGTTGTTGGCTAGCCAGACTAGAAAATGCTTTACGACCGCTATGGTTTCCAGATTATGTTTTCCTTTACCCAAAGCTCAAGCTTTGGTGGGGTCAATCCACGCTTAGCAGTACATAAGGCGACCGCACGCCCGTCCGAGCTGAGATCGCTACGAGTTTTCTAACAATCCTACCTGTTGCCTTCCAGTGAAGGATAAAGCGGAGGTGCTGGTGGAAGTGGAGCGGCTGCGAGGTGTGCAAGCCGAGCTCACGGCGGAGCTGGCTGCGCTGCACACGGACCTTGAAAAGGAACGCTCGAAGCATACAGACCCACGGGCTAAAGACAAGGTATTATCCAAATACACGTTACCCGCGCACGCAGGGCCGTATGGAAGCAAAATACGCGATGTCGGCGATAAATTATTATAAAGACGATCTCGTTGGCGTAATGACGAACTCGTTGGCGTAATGGTTACCATGCCAGACTGCCAATCAGAAGCTTCAGGGTTCGATTCCCGGCACGGCCAACATCTTCGTGCTGAGCTAAATTTGTTGGTTATCGGTCTGGGTGTTAAATATGTATCTATATAAAATATGTATGTACGTATATGTAGTATATCAGTTGTGTTAGCAACCATAATACGAACTAGAAATGGTTCAGTATGGGGTTAACTAGCCATGTGTGTGTGTGTAATTCCCGGCACGGCCAACATCTTTGTGATGTACTTAACTGTTTGGGTTTTGGTTAGGTGTTAAATATGTATGGATATAAAGAATTTATGGATGTATATGTGGAATATCAGTTGTGTTAGCAATCATAACACAAACTAGAAATTGTTTAGTGTGGGACTAATCAGCCGTGTGTGATAAAAAAATATATATTGAGAGATGTTGTGACATATCTCAATAATATGTAAATTTACAGATCTTTATTCCTGAGATATGAAAGTCAAATTTGGTGTAATGCAGCATTATAGTTCTTGTATTTCAAGTGTGCCACTTCGGCCAACCATAGATCATGTTTTTTTTAATATCCTTTTTGCTCTTATCTGTGATTGACTAGAACTTTTTCACGTTTCAGAAATTTGCCACCAAAAAGAAAAACATACGTTTTGACGCGTCCTCCGAAGCCATGCTGTCTAAGGAATCCAGTTCCGGGACGGCTGACTAACAGTGAACTTTTATTTTTTTAAAACACAAAAATATAAATTGTTACAAAAATTCCTCCACTGATTTTTTTAGGTAGGGTCTAATGTGATCAAGTTTCTGTGAGACTGTATTTTTGATTATATTTTTTTTTCCTATTTTCATATAGAGTCGTCGTTATATTTTAAAGTTGATTACAGTGATTGATAATTATTGGGATAGAAATGTTTGTAATTTTGGTTTATATTTTTTCTTAGTCTGTGATATAGCAAATTCTTTTTCCTTAAATATTTGAAAAATTAATTTACTCTGCATTGTTTAAAAATTGTTACTTACCTTTATTGTTTTCAATTATCTGAAAAAGAAAAAATATTGTTCCAAAATTTTAAGCTGATTTTAGCATTTTCCCCCATTAAGTTATAGTTACTGTATCTACACTCTTAATTAAGTGATTATTTTAAAGATCTCTTTGGTTTACCTACGTATTATATTATTTTGTAGGTAAGCTTTTTCTTGGTGATATATTCGAACTTATTTTTACTACAATGTTAAATACTGTCGCTAATAAAAAAATTACACATGTAAATATTTTTTATTGTCTTTTATAATAATAAACGTTGCAGATAAAGTTTTAATGATATTATTGAATAATGTCATGAAGGAAACATGAGAAGAGAGAGATTTGCGCTCGAAAACCTATAGGACCTATAGGATTACCTATATAACAAATTCATCCTACGAATATTAAGGAGGCGAAAGTTTGTGTCTTTGTTACTTCGAATTACCCTAAAGTATGTAGAAAAAATAACAGTCTGTACGTGGTTGAAAGCTGATGAATGAGTGAACGAGGGATGAATGGGATTTATATAATATATATATATATATATTTTTTATTATTGTCTTGGTTTTAATTTAATATATATTTTTTTTTTACTGTTTTGTTAATTGTAATAAGTGCATTTACTAGTTTTTAAGTTAATAATATAATAAACATAGGCGGTTTGGCTGGAATGCTGTAGGTTTATGTTTATATTTAAATATATGAATAAATAAATAAATAAATTCACGCGCAAAGTATTGGATCGATTCGGTTGAAATTTGGTACGTAGCTAGCCTATACTTTGAATTAATATCACAAAAGGTACTTTTTATTTCACATTAACACGGATAATATCCTGAGGCGCAGCGTAAAATCGTTTGATCTCATGTCAGATTCAACAGATTTTGTTGAAACTTGGTATGGAAATTGTAGACTTTGGACTACCCAAGGGGTAACACCGTAGAGCGGACAGTTAGGTATATAAATTAGGTGGTAATGAAAATCAGAAACAGTTTTAAAACAACGCATGATTTAATTGTCGTATCTAATTACATACACAATTGTAATTAACTATCGTCAACGTTTCATTTTACAAAAATCGCTAAGTTTTGTTAGTCGAGAAGCTTACGATTAAAATTGTGTATCAATTGACTGACAACATTCCTGACGCATCTTATAACTGAAGCGACAGAAATCGACTTTTAATTTACATTTCCATAGTTATAGCTTAATTAATGGTACATGATAAATAAACATTATTAAGTGCTAACTATATTAGAATTATGCTTAACCTTAAAAAGGAAGGACACAATGCTTTCAACCGTTATTATGATAAATTATAAAATAATCGGCATTTTTTTTTGCTCTAGAAACATATATAGGCGAATATTAAAAAGAATTACTAAGTAGGTTATTAAAAGGCAAACAAGTATATACGATGTTTTGTCTAGATGTTTCAGTTCATAAACAGCTCTAAGGCCTTGATAATAAAGATCATAATTGATTGGCCACATCGAGTCTATAGAATATGAACTAACTGTATTAGTATTGAATGCAAGATAAACAAATGCCTAAGGACTTGACTAGCTGGTTTACATAAAGGTATAATTTCTAACAGTTATTTTATGAAAAATGTTTCACATGGTGACGCTGACTATGAACGAATAATAAAAATAACTTTGTACAAAAATAAGAATAATTATAATGATATAAAGTAAGAACCTAAACATTAACTTATACAAAGTGTCATATTGGCAGTTTAAAGAGTGATTTTATGGCAACGTGAATTTGATTTCTAAAATATTTTTGGTCCAAATACAATTTTATAGTATCCTATCTATCTAATTGCGTACAAATTGTATTATAAAGAAATACATACACCATTTTAATACTGATGTTATAGAAAATAAAGTATTAATTAGTAGACATCTAAGCGGGAACTATGTTAAAACTAGTACTTAAATAGTATGGCAGTATATAACTGGGTTCACAGAGCATTGCATCATGTATGTACTTGGGAGATTCGCATGCCACCACTCACTATTCGAGTCCTTACACACGTTAATGTCTATTCGATGGGTACAATTATAAAAATACAAGTACACAAGCTCTCAGTCATATAACACGTTCCGGGCGTTCTGTCATTCACTATTCACTTTCACTTCACTCCCACTTCACTGGCACTCTTGCCAGCCAATCATAAATGCTCGTAGAAATTCATCGACTCTCATTTTCAGAAGAGTTTTCTTTAAAGTCTGGTGCACTTTCAGAAGAATTCTAAATTTGAATCTTGTGAAATGGCGTTTTGTTCTTATCCTGACGTTGGTTGAGTTCAGGTTCCGTTCAGCAAGCTGGCACGTCAGCGCATTTGACTGAGCTGATCGGTTTGAGTCCTTGTTCGCATCTTGAACTGTCCACTACTTCGTTACCGAACACGCAGTATACGCCTCGCTGCTTCGTCACTTCTTCGCCCTGGAAAACACACACTAATTAGTGTCGATTGGGTATTTCACACAAGAAAATCCATCTTGCTAAATGTCTTAATTCCGAATGCAAATTTTTATCAATTCAAGAAATTTCATGTTATAGGAGAGCATCGTTTTCATGACTTGAGCTAATTTACAATGATACATTCAAACTGATATAACAAGTTTTAAGACCTAGCTATTACGGTTAACCTGGCAGTGCGTTTATTTGCCATTTGTTTTTGAAATTCAGTGCTTGACATATTAAATATTAACGAATACACGAACATACAAATGTCCCGGCCATTGCCCATCCAAACCAACATTTGGTATTTCCCATATTCGTCATATACTCGTACTTAAATAAAAATATAACGTTCCACATAATACCTATTGTGCCGAATACGCGATTATTAATAGTGATATGAAGTGCCAGTTTTTAGTTAAACATTGTAAACTTGAAACATTGTAAGTTTTTAGCTAGTTATTTAACAGTTTCGTAGGCGAAGGATAACTTGAATAGTTTCGACTTTCAACCTGTAGTTCAGAAGAGACAGAGACAGATCAAATACTGACCGGCATATGACATGGTTTGGAGCATGTCTTCCACGGCCCAGTCCACCAATACGGCCTCGCAGCAGGATGTGACCGCGCGTTCGCCGTGTGTGGCCTTGAGTTGGGCCTTGGATGTGGTACAGGATGCGGCACATTCGATGCGGGGCGCGGGGCTTTTGACGAGGGATGCTGAACATTTGATACGGGATGCTGAACATTTGATATGGCATGCTGAACATTTGATACGGGATGTGGGACATTAGATGAGGGATGTGGTACGTTTGGTACGGCATGCGGGACGTTAGATGAGGGATGTGATACGTTTGGTGCGGGATGCGACGGTCGTGAGGGACACGCCTGCTTGTGACATCGCTGGCGCAACGCCTCCGGTGGCGGCGGTTCGTTGCTGTAGCAATGTGATTGTTCTACCACTCCTGCATAAGAATAAAAATAAACGCATTAATTCGCTAAACTTTTAGAAATTATTTTACCCATTAATTGCAAAATTTCCTCGTATGGATTTTAAGAGAATAGGTTATTTTAATTTTTTTCTCAAAAAATAAATAGGTGAAATGAGTAGGATTTTATATGAAAGATATTTTCTATCTATATATTCTGATGGTTGAATTAAATTGTGTAATTGCACTAACGTTTGAACCGACGCATTCTCCTGATTATTTACCCATCTACTCCTAGTATTAGCAGCAGGGAAAACCGCAAGTCGGGTTTTCAAAATATTGATTTTCTTTTGACAAGTGTGCTACCATACACAAATCAACTGTTTAGTGTGACATGGCATGAAACTTATTAATATATCGACTTGACTTGACTAGTCTAGCCCAGTTTCCATGCGCTATGCGTAAGCAGGCTATAACGGGTGTACCTACCTATTTTTAAATAGAAAATCATAGCTTTCTAATGACTAATCTGACAGTAAAACAGAAGAGTGGAAGAAGATAGAAAAAATTACCCTAAATTATACAGAAAAAATAACAATTTGTAAGTGTTTGAAAAGTGACTAAAGAGCGAATGAGGGATAAATGGGATTTATATTATACTAGCTGATCCGGCAAACGTTGTTTTGCCTAATCAATTATTTTTATTCTAGTTTCTAGACAAATTCTAGTATAATTAAAATGTTACTTACTTATTATAAGTGTGTATGGTATATGCGTGAAATGGGTATGGGGCGCCATGAACAAACGTTACGGGAATATAAAAGTAACATACGCCAAAAATATTATGTTCAATCATATCTATTTAATAGTGTTAATTTTAACAAACATTAATTTGTTCTTCTTAGATGGCACCGACGCCAAGAATACAGGATAAATAATAATTGAAAATAGCATGTTTATAAGTTAATCAAATAAAGTGTTCGATGGTACTTATATGTAGGCATAAAATTATTTTTTACTTTTTAGATACAGTTAGAATTTATAAATATAGGTATGATTTTGAAGTCTGTTATTTGTATAATACAATTTCATTGTAAAATTTTTAAGGTTAGTAGGTAATGATATTTTTCTAAAGTTTTAGGTATTCAAAGTTTTTTAGCGATTCCATTCGAGCCGTTACCAAACAAATTACATAATATTGGTAGTGTCATAAGCTATGACCCAAAACGTCATAAGACCAATCGCGAGCAAAGCGAGCTCTATGCGAGCGTAGCGAGCTATGCGCGAGCGAAGCGAGCGCGAAATATTTTAGCATATTTGTTCGAGCCGCTTGAGCATAAAGATGTCCAAAGCAGAACAAATTACATAATATTTGTAATGTCGTGAGCTATGACCCAAAATGTCCTAGGACCAATCGCGTGCGAAGGGAGCGCGAAAATTATTAGCATATTTGTTCGAGCCGCTTGAGCATAATGAAGTCCAAAGCAGAACAAATTACATAGTATTTGTAGTGTCGTAAGCTATGACCCAAAAGTCCTAGGACCAATCGCGAGCGAAGCGAGCTGAATGCGAGCGCAGCGAGCTATGCGCGAGCGAAGCGAGCGTGAAAATTTTTAGCATATTTGTTCTAGCCGTTTGAGCATAAAGAAGTCCAAAACAGAACAAATTACATAATATTTGTAGTAAAGTAAGCTATGACCCAAAACGTCCTAGGACCAATCGCGAGCGAAGCGAGCCGGACGCGAGCGCGAAAATTTTTAGCATATTTGTTCGAGCCGCTTGAGCATAATGAAGTCCAAAGTAGAACAAATCACATAATATTTGTAGTGTCGTAGGCTATGACCCAAAAGTCCTAGGACCAATCGCGAGCGAAGCGAGCTGGATGCGAGCGCAGCGAGCTATGCGCGAGCGAAGCGAGCGCGAAAATTTTTAGCATATTTGTTGGAGCCGTTTGAGCATAAAGAAGTCCAAAGCAGAACAAATTACATAATATTTGTAGTGTCATCATCATATTTGTTGAAAATTTTTTGCTCATACGTTCGGGGTCTAATTTATTAGTCCATCAAATTTTATAGCTTCTTCTACGTAAGAACTAAGTGATCAAGTTATGTTGTCGAGAGTTTTTCAAGCCTCTGCCTTAGTTTAACGACTGTTTGTGCTAAGAGGACCTACAATTTAACGTATAATCCGATCCACAGTAGCGCACAGATAAAAATACATTTTTTTTACAACAGCAGGAGAGGTTATGCAATAAAGCGACTTACACGCGGGTGGAGCCGCGGTTAAGTTAATAAGAGATAATTGTTAACAATACCACTACATACGATACATAAACAATAACGAAGGTCGAAATTTGTGTAAACAGTGAGAGAAGTCTGTGAAGAAGAATTTTGTGAGTAAAACAGGAGACCGACTTCGGTCTATGGCATAGTGTGGCATTTCACTCACCAGTTAAGTAAAGGCGCGGCATATTTTAAGTATTTAAGATTGGTAATAATCATAAGCATAAGTATATCAGGTTAAATTTTGTTAGTTATTTTCTTAAAAAAAAAAAGTGCCACTTAATACAAAAATAAAATGAAAAAATTCGTCGAAAAATTAAAAAAAAATGTTTAAGAGTGATCAACCCTTATCACTTAGGGGTATAAAAACAGATAGTAACCGATTCTCTGGCCTACTGAATACGTATATAAAATTTGGTAAAGATCAGTCAAACCGTTTCGGAGGAGTGCGGTAACAAACACTTTGACACGGAAGTTTACTAAAATGGCCATAAAAAATAGGGGTTGATGATAAAAAAGTAAATAATTAGGGTTGTATGTATTTTTTAATGCCACTTTATACAAAAAATAAAAAATCTTCGAAAAACAAAAAAAAATATTTAGGGGTGATCAACCCTTATCACTTAGGGGTATAAAAAATAGATAGTAGCCGATTCTCAGACCAACTGAATACGTATATAAAATTTGGTAAAGATCAGTCAATCCGTTTCGGAGGTGTACGGCAACAAACACTGTGACACAGAAATTTACTAAAATGGCCATAAAAAAATAGGGGTTGATGATAAAAAAGTAAAAATGTAGGGTTGTAAGTATTTTTTGATGCCACTTTATATAAAATTCAATTTAAAAAAATTCGTCGAAAAAATAAAACAATATATTTAAGGGTGAACAACCCTTATCACTTAGGGGTAAAAACGTTTCACGTTGGCCGATTCTCATACCTACTGAATACGCATATGAAATTTGGTAATGATCAGTCAAGCCGTTTCGGAGGAGTTCGGTAACAAACACTGTGACACGGAAATTTTATATATAAGATTTTTATTATTCTTTTGTTATTAATAATGTTTTATTATAATGTAATAATTTATTGTAATAAGCACAAGTTGTCATAATAGGTTAAAATAGTAAATAGTTAGTGGCATAATTTATTATACCACTAACTACATAGACGGTTTGGCTAAAATACTGGTAGGTTATGTTTATATTTAAATAAATGTATATGAATATGAGAAGACCTTTGAAACTATCAGATTAAACAGGTACGAGAGGTAAACTTACGTTTGTGCTGGTCGACGCACTCCAGCTGCCGGCTCATATAGCCGAGCCCGCAGGTGACGGAGCAAGCAGACCAGTCAGACAGGCGGTAGTTGTACGGGCGGAGTCGCGCGGCGTCCACAGTGTATTGATACGTCACGCCAGGGTTGCGGTGCTTGCTGCCGTGGTACAGACGTTGCTGTGGAATACAAGTTTTGTTTAACTGCGAGTTAACCTAGTTATTGTATTTTCGAAATTCTTCTACGCTTCTTTGATATTTATGAATCAGGGAGATGTTATAGAAGATTGTAAAGACAACAGGAAGGAAAGTGAAGAGTACTTAACAAGGGTTGGCACCCTTGTTATAATAATTATTTTCAATTATTATTATTATAATTATAATTATTACAAGGGTTGGCACCCTTGTTAAGTACTCTTCACTTTCCTTCCTGTTGTCTTTACAATCCTCTATAGCCCACCACATTTAAAAAAAGTTTTTAAACATTGTGCATAAAGAGGCTTTCCAATCTTCTTCTTTTTCGTATGAGATGAGTGGTTGAGCTCTGGTGTGGAGAGTTTTCAAGCCACCCGAAGGCCTCTGACTTGGCTTATCGCCTGCTTGTGCTAAGACTAAGAGCCGGGATCTACAATATAACATATCATCCGACCAACAGTAGCAGTCATATGAAAATACTACTTTTTAAAAGACAGTCGTATGCCGTGGTCATCCAACCTAAGCCTGTCCGCATCGGCCGTTGCTTAATCTCGATGATCGCGTCTGATTACCTTAGTTAGCCGAGCTACGAGCTCTACAATTTTCTTTTATTTCGCTAAATTTGCAATTATGTTTTACGATTTCTATTTTTGTTTTTAAATGCTTACTTAGGTGATTGGACAGGTACTTTTACCTATATACTTGTATTAAGGGAACTTACATAAACTTTAATATCTTCAGCGATGGGTCCCGAAATCATTACTTTCTCCCAATCACGATCTCTTTCGTATATAGCCTGTGCTCCAGCAACGAAGTACTCGGTAAACGTAGTATTTCTGCAATTAAATAATGAAATATTTAAAAATTAATATAATGAGCGATAAATGACTGAAGATGTATATACCTATATCAGTAGCAGGTATTATCTACAATTTTCCCAATATTCCACCTACTGCCTTGATACATCTTCGTCAGATAAGTTAAGAAATGTTTGTAGAAGAGCACCTCCGGTGGTGGCTGAATAATTATTATTAATTATTTATTATTGATTTATTAGGTAATGAGATAAGATCTCGGAGTGACAAGCACAGTACAGTGACGCGCCGTGTTTTGTTCTAAATCCAAAATCCAAGGTAAATGTATATACTGCAATTGGTATGGGCAAGCATGGCACTTAGTTCCAACAGTCAGTTCAACAGTAGGGATAAGGAATGGAAACAAAAATATGGGAGCACTACCCGTCATACCAAGTCTGACGGACTAAGTGCCCAAACTGAATGGTATGAAAGGGTATTACAGTACAGAACAGGCTCCGAATAAAACAAACATCGGAGGTAGGTGTATTAAAAAAAAAAGTCAGGTTTGTAGGTAATATCTCAGAACATAGATATATCTTATTTCTAGGATTAATATCAAAAGTTACACACCGTGCTCCAGTCAGATACATTTTCCTAGATCTCGCGCTTCCTATAGAGATATAGTTTCCGGGACTGACTTTCTCTTGAATCTTCACGTTCCTGGATCCGGCAGGGATTACCGCAACCTGACAAATAAATGCAATGAAAAAAAACTTTAATATTTTGGTGCACACACAATACCAAACTTTTGATTAGTTAAAAGTAAATGTGCGTCACAAAGTTGAGCTTTAACTGTAACGATTTTGTTTGTATTTTTTAAAGAAAAACAAAACAACTTATGTTCACTTTAAAAAATCCCTTATTTTTTTATTAGAATACAGGTACATAGCTTGACAGCACAGATTTGGGGTTGATCAGCTCATCATCATCATCCACAGCCAGTTCTATCCCACTGCTGGGTATAGGCCTCTCTCTTGTCATGCCATCTGTCTCGGTCCTGTGCCAATCTAGTCCAGGTTCGACCCGCAATAGCTGTAATGTCGTCGACCCATCTTGCCGCTGGACGGCCTACTTCCCGCTTCCCTAGCCTCGGCCACCACTCGGTTACTACTTTGCTCCACCTATCATCACGTCGTCTGGCCAAGTGCCCTGCCTAGCTCCATTTCAGGTTCATGACTGCATATCCGACGTCTCGAACTTTCGTTCGTCGTCGGATTTTTTTTTGATCAGCTAAATCACTCAAAAAGATATATTTGTTTAACTGACCTCATCGAGTCCAGACTGCTTAGTAGTATCCTTGCTATAGCTGCCGAGCACGGTCTTGCACGCGGAGCCGTCGCCGCCGCATACTCCGCAAGCATCCTCCTTCATCTCTGACCCCACTACCCAATCGCAACCAACTTGGTAGCATACACCTGAGAAAATTAAATGGTGGTCAAAGAAATGTTAACGATTCTGAAATGTCACTGCTTGAACAGAAGAGGTTTTTCAGGCAGATTCAAAAGTTGCTACATGCTCATACGAAAATAAATAAAGGGATTGCAAAGTTTAGTTCGTAAAAACATATACTATACTTAACAGACCAAAACCTGCTGTCATGGGTTCGGAACTGGCACTGACTGTGACAAAAAATATTTTTGAATACTTAATTTGAATATTGGAAAGAATTTAAAATAATGTCTAACTTCATTGCTAGAATCTATGTAAAAGCTAAACGTTTAATAGAACATAATTTATTGAATAATGGATTTCCTCAGAAATAACATCGAAGCAGTCATTATTGTCAACCGGACCAAGAGGTAGGTACAACTTATATGTCACACTTACCAGAAATACACATATCCCTAGATCCGTGAGTCTGCTTACATGGAGTGCCGTCAGCAACAAACCCACCCGACATTTCCAAATCTATGTCTTTAGCCATGCATTGAAGCTCGCATGGCTTATCTAAAAACAAACATCGAGAAAATGTATAGTTACATAAAACGCTTTTACTTTTTACAGCTAGGCTTAATCAGCAGGGCGCGTAACCACACGAGTAAGCGACACTTCAGCCTAAGGTGAAACATGCCTAGTCTGGAATAACTGGTTCTCAAGGAGGCTGCCGGTTTACACTGGTAGGTGTCTGGTGATAGAATGTTTAAAATGAGGGTAGTTGCTAGCCAGGCGAGCAATAGAAAATGCTCTACCACCACAAAATATATAACTCTAATATATAGTGTGGTTCAGCTACATAGGTCTAAAAATATTACTGAAATATCTGAACACAACATAATTAATCTTGAAATGACTGTTATGACATAAACATAATTAATCTGTGTACAGGTATGACACATACTTATACCTAACTTGGGTTATCAACATTACAATTTAATCTTTGTAAATAATATCTGTGTATGCAGTCATTGGGATTTCTCTTTTTCACTGTTTATGTCACATGTTTTTATTACTTTAGTCGTATTTACCTATAGCCTGCTTATAGAACATATTATATTATTGTCTCGAATGATTTTATCTTGGTTTTATATAGACAATTCTATGTATAGCTCGCGTCACTAAAGAAAATATTTGAAAGTTCGCTTCGTCTTGCTAACAAACATTTTGATTTGCTACTGAGAGGACATGAACTTTCAAATGTGTTCTTTATTGACTCGTGTTATAAAGGTACGTAATACAAACCTTGGTCAAAGTACGGTATCCATTCCATGATAGTTTCGTTGTTATAAGACATGTTGTTGTGTTTGGAGCACTGAATCTCCCTGAACGACGGCCCGTTGATAGGGCACGGATCTATGTTGCACACCTTGTAGCTGTAAATGGAAATAGTACGTAACTGAGTAACTATATTATATAAATAACAACAAATGTACCTACTATTGTATGATTAAATGTATTTAAAATCATTTTTAAACATTTTAACACACCATGTATATTTCGAAGTGCTTGTCTTTGCGTCTATATTATTATTTCTTTATAATAAATTCGTATGACCTAACCGGCCAAAATCTGGTCAGAGAATTTCCATGGCTACCCCTTTTTTTACGAGGGGGAAATCTTCCATAAGATACCCAGCTACAATGGGGTGCAGCTGGGTTATGTGGGATTTTTACCCACTAAAACCCCCTCGGTGCTCTGCCTCGATGCTTTATGGACGGCTTCAGGTTCTTCGGTGGAAACACACTGAGGTCCTCCTAGCTTTTGCTTGCAGCAACATCCACATAGGCAAAAAGAACTGCCAACCCTCCCGGACCCAATTTAAATGGACTGTCGGAACCCCACTTCGGACAGTCCTTGAGCCTGATCCATGGCTACCCCTAGTACTAAAACAGTCGGGACCTACAAATTAACGTTTCTTTCAACCGTAGTGGAAAAAATACCACTATTTAAATGACATTATTCTCCTATCCTTAGACTATCTGCAGCTGGCGTTGCTTAAATCTGATAATCGCTCCAGCTAACCCTATTTAGCTAAATTACAGGCACTATTATAATAGAACTAACTTAGCTGTTAGTCTGCTCTAAGACTCACAAAGGTACTCTTCCATTATCATAGTAATTTAACAGCTTTATAATAGACTTACCGACTCCTATCACCAATGCAATAAGCGCCGTTGTTGTTCGGCGCGGGATTATTACACTCCCTGGACTGCGTGGACACTCCAGCGCCGCAAGTTCTGGAACACTCGCTCCATTCGCTCCAGTCACTCCAACCGCCATCGATAGGAGCTGGTGATTCTTGGCGTGCGACGCAGGTCTGGTTCTGACACCACTATGGGAACAATCGGTAGAACAATTTAATTGCTATATTTTCTCTGAGAATCTATTGGGTTTAAAAAATGTTTAAAAGTTAAAAGTTTGTGGGGACAAGTGGAAAACATAATTCTTCATTTCTTTCATTAGGAGTATATATCGTTTAGAGAATTTTTTATTGGGTTCGCAATCGAATGACTTGCAATAAGTTTAATGTAATCAGACTAACTTTTTGGAAAACACTTTACAGCAATAGCGTAAAGCCTGTGAGACTAAGTTATGATCTCATAAAGAAGTTTCTCACCATGTTATCACCGCAAGTGGTCCCCGGCGCGGCTGGCCGCAGCATGGTCTTGCATTTATCATCCACCAAACACCAGAGATGTTCACATAATTCCGATGGCTTAGCGCATACCACAGCTTCCGCTCCGAACTGAAGGTGACATTGTGATGCAGCGTCATACATTACACCTAGGAAAGAAATTGATATAGGTAAGTGTTTTGAAAGGTCTCAAAAATCGTGAAAAATTATTCCTCAAAGTCAGGGGTTGATTTTGAGAAACTTGGGTGGACTATAAACTCTGTCACTGGGACCAGTCTAAAAACAACAAACGAACTTACCAGCTGGAACTTCCGGATAGGCGTATTCTTCTTGCGATGGTCTGTCGCTTAAACATTCTCCTAGCCCGGCACTGCAAAAGTAATTCAAAAATTTAGTTTACGCTTTGTCTACCATAACTTGAACTTTAAACTAGTCAGTAGTGAGTTGGTTATCTAAAATCAGAAAAATGGAGTCGACAGAATGGCCAGAGTTAGTACGATTCTTACAAACGCCGATTGACCCAAAAGTCGGCTTCAGATCAAGTCGTCAACTCAAATCACCCATCGAGCGACCCGTATCCGAAACATTTACGCCCACTCGTAACATTTTCATCGGTAACGACCAATTCAACACCAACATAAAAGGTTAATTTGCAGCATTGCCAATGTTTCTATTTTAAAGCAACACAACACCCTTTAATATGTAGTAAGGTCCTCGTAAATTTGCTAGATTGATGTAACCACCCACACAAAGTCATCACGCACCATCTCTAAACTGAAACTTATCTAAAAAGAGCCACTACAGCTTATTTATGATGATTATTATACGACATGATGACAGAATATACGAGTCGTGTTTTTTGCTGCCTCATTTGGAAGCGATATAAAATTGTGATTAATCAGGTTGTGCTAGGTTGTAATTATTTCTCTGACAACCAATAAATATATCCGGTGTTTTGAATCCGACAAGACATAACTAATATTCGGAATGCGTAGGATTTCAGCTTTCAAATTTTATTGACTCAATAAAACGTTTTACAGTGTTTGACCGTATCCAAACCGATATAATCGATTAACTTTTGTATACGAAATATAAATAATTATTATTAGTGCTTGAAAAGAAAGATACTATCAACAAAAGTGCGGCGCGATGTATCTCATTAAGTGCAAAACTTAATTCTTCCATATTCAATTCTCAATTACTACAAGGAGAGCTAAAAGCTTTTTGCAATTCAGCCGCACTGAATAAGTTTATGTGAATTTCGAGAAATACTCGTAATATTAACAGTCGGTAGCTCATTAGCTTTACATTGTAAGCTTTCAATGATATCGAATATCTAACAGGTTTAGGAAGCCAGTAACAGCCTGGTCCAATTTACGCAACGTTAAATTGTACTATAATAATAAATCTATTTCTAAACGCCTTTTTAGTCCAGCAAATATCAAGGTAAGATGTTAATTAGGCACTTAAAACAGACTTAGAAAATGCGATCCCAATCGGCCTAATCTAATTTTGAAATCGTAAATCGCTCTGTCAATCAGCAGCGGTCAATTAGTAGCTGGAGAACCATTAGTCATAATGGTCACAGCAAAAGGACACGATCTGATAAATAATTATGTACAAGATTTTTTTTGAATAGTAGACCTCGCTAAGACTTTTTTTCGAGAGTTGTACTAACCGAAAGTTGATCACAAGAATAACCAATAAAAAACACCCACGACACGGTTTAATTTAATTTATTAAATGTATATTACGAGTATATGTGAATTTTCGTCAACAATGGTTCGAAATTACAGCCTATATGCGAGTACTTACATTTTTTTCAAATTGTACCAAACCGAATTATAGTGACGTCAAGTTCCAGAAGCATTTGAATCGTATAAGACATTGGAATTGGACAATACATTTTTTCATAGAATCAATGATAGTACTAAACTAGACCTTTGTAATAAGGGTACTTGGTAAAACTTACTCTAAGAAGTTGGTGACATCTCGTTTGCTGCACCTTGACCATGCCACTTGAACGGTATCAGCTTCGAAGATAGGCGTCATGATGTGAAGAGTAGCACCTTCGCGCCGGTGACAGCCGATCTTTTCAGTGTCGTGATAGAGACCGAAACTGAAACAAACATATTTATTATTTGACAATCATCATTGTATTAGCCCTTTTGTATTCGCGTAGAGACGGTCACACTTACATTACTTACGTATGTAGATGTTACGTAGGTGTTCTACGCGAATGTATTAAGATGTCTTACGTGAACCTTTACGTTTATAAAGTTTATCATAATAATAATTATTGTAACTATTATTATATGGCTAACCTTAGAAACGACAAAATTTGTAGGATACATGACTAATAGTAATTTATAACATCTATTTACTAGCTGCCCCGCAGTGGTTCTCCTGTCAATCCGGGATAAAGTAGCCAAGTATGTGTTAATCCAGCCGAGTTTAGTAGTATAGTGCGATATCAACATAAAATATGAATATTCGTTACTTAAGTGATTATTTTGGTGGCACTCCTCATTGTTGTTCGTGGTTTCGGTGTGTTTGGAGAACAAAACATCGATGTGAGAATGCTTTAATCGATAATGTACCTAGGTACTTACTAATTTTCACGAACAAATGGTCACACTTACTCAAAACGTTGAATATATGTGCATACGTTTAACGGGTTTCGACGGATTACGATCGTCATCGGAGACGAGCATCACACGGATCGTCACCGACGAGATTCGCATGTTTACGTGGATGTAAGTGTGACCGTCTTTTCGTGCAAATATATAATATGCCTTACGATAACAGTTTACGATACGAGGTACAATGCACCTACTTGTTCTATACGCCTATTCGATAAATGTTTGGTGTTGGTTTATGAGTATGACCGAATTTACTTGTATTTATATGATCGCATATTCGTCAACACTTTTGTCGAATACATGAAACCCTGAATAAGCGATGTGTAGTGCTAGTATAAGTGTATACTGTTTACAAGGCGTGTGTACAACCAGTAACAATGAGTCTCGTTAAACATCGCTTACCGATTGATTACATACTACAAGAACTCAAATTGTTATTAAGCATCTTTTAGGAGGTCACACGTCCATCATCAGTTCGCATGAGCATATTTATTTTAATGATAATGACATTTATTGCCAATATGCTATTATGTTTCGCACAATGTTATATGGATCTAATAGGATGTTCATGAAAAAGTGGTTTTAAATTAGTAGTTGAACTATTGACTCTTGAGTGTTATCCTCGTTCTTGAGCGGTGATAAATAAAGAACTGAACATGCCATTATATTATTAAACAGGTTAACTAATTAGAACGGATATCGTCTTTACCAATATTATAAAGAGGAAAAGTTTGATTGTTTGTTTGTGACGGGAATCCGCTCTGAAACTACTGGACTGATTTGAAATTCTTTCACCCTTGGGAAGCTACATTATCTCCGAGTAACATAGGCTATATTTTGTTTCACTTTGCTACTCAGTTTATTTTAGAGCCCGTGCGAAGCCGGGACGGGATGCTAGTAAGATATAAATTTAAACTTACTTAAAACTCTATTTCTCTATATTAAATAGACAAATATATATTTATAAATAAATGATAAATATCTATGTAACCAGATACCAATCACATGGCGCTTAATTTTAAAATCCGCTTCGAAAAACAATAAATTGAAAGAACATTATGTTTTATTAATGGACATTTACAGTGAACGGCGTAATGTCAAAAGTTATCAGATCGTAAGTAATTAACATTTTTTATTATGACTGTCGATATAAAAAGCGGCAGAAAATAACAATATTTATATATGAATACCTAATTAAGTTGTTTTGAGCTATCTCTGCCTACGTGAAGTAGGTAACTTTGTATAATTATATTATGCTTTATATCTTTGAAGAAATGCAGTACATAATTATACATTAATGTCAGCGGCTGTACGAAACGCATAGAACTATAAAAAGGTACTTTTAATGCATCTTTACGGATAAAAAAAAATATTTTAGTAAAATTGATTTTAGTATTGTATTTATTTTAAATGACATGTAAATTCTAAATTAATAAAGGTATCGATAAAGAACTTTAAATTTGAACAATAAAGGTTCAGATTAAAAATTTTCATCTACCGGTTTTTCACCAAAACTCTAGATTTCTGATGCCATACTTAATTTTATGAAAAACCTATTACTTTTGTAGAAGCTAAGCATCTAACAAATCTAGGCGTATATTTATTTCTCTCATACCATTGTAAAAATATACATAATCTACATGATTTATGTAGAAATAGGTTGTTATAACAGGCAATACAATGAATTCCGCATAACACAAGTTAAGATCATTTTTTTAATAACATGTGATACTAGATATCATAGTCTCTTGATAATTTCTGGTAAATACGTTATTTTTTCTTTGTACGCGATAACAATTTAATAAAATAAAACAAGCGATTGTTTATGAACGTATACCAACCAATATGTCTGATAGAAAACGTCAATGATCTTTGGAGTGCATCGTTCTCTACGAATGATGCATTGATGCATTCATGTCTGGCTGTGAAGGTCATTGCCTGGCCAGATATTTGCACTACTATACGGACAACACTTATGTAACTCTTTGTTTTATGGCCGGTGTAATGTTTTATTGTTACAGCTTACAGTTGCAAACAATCACGATAGTTTTTGTACGAATATTTTTATAGCGTTATGTTTATGAGTAAAGAAAATCCTTACCCATATTTATATACTAAGTACATAAGCGATGTGAAGTTGTTATATAGTATTGTAGAAATATAATGAATAAATATTAGGACACATTCACACATGGCTGGTTAGCCCCATACTAAGCTATAGATTTCTAGGTTGTGTTATGGTTGCTAATACACTGATATACTAGATATACATAAATAAATACTTTGTATAGATATACTCGTATATTTCACCCAGACCGACAGCCAACAATTAAGTTCATCAATGATATTGGCCGTGCCGAGAATAGAACCCGGGACCCTCCGATTGGCAGTCCGGCATGGTAACCATTAGGCCAACGAGGTCGTCATTAAGGTTGGGGACTATAGACACGAGAATTTAACTAAGGTTTTTCAAACATTCTTCAGTCAGTTTTGTCAAATTTTGTCTATACAATAAATACATACATATATCGCCATCGTGTACGTCTTTTGTTTCAGCGATGTAAGTTAGAGCTAGAAAATCCATAAGTTGAAACACTCCTAGTTCATATCCAATAACATAACATAAATTATCGCAACATTCGTGTTCCCGCCGCAACAAAATGTTATTAGCGTTTCATAATTTTCTATCTCGAAAGCAACGTCCTTGCGGTAATCTCGGCTTGGGAACATGACTCAGTACCGATAACCGAAGCGCTAGCAACCGTTGCCAAATAAAACTCGCACTTATTACCAAAATAATACAAACAATATTGCACACCCGTACATGATGAAAACGCGACTCGAGAGCTTTTAGCGGGCTATTGACGACGCGTGATTGATATATTGTGCTAGGTCTGATGGTAAACATTATTGCGGGTTGGTGGTTGGGCATTTTCTAGTGCTCGCCTGGCTTCCAGCCACCGTTAAGTTGATAAAATCAGTCAGTCGCCAAGCACCTAACAGTGTGTTTCGGGAGCCACCTTGAGGGCCAGTTATTCGAAACTAGGATTCATCACCCTATGCCGTAGTGTCGCTAGCTCATATGGTTACGAGCTTTGTTGGTCAAATGCCTAGCTGTAAAGAGTAAAAGATGCTGAATAGGAAATCCGGATTACCGCAGTGCGATAAAACAAGAAAATTCGTTTTGACTGGTGCGTGCGTTATTAACCCCAGACGCAAAAACGACGGGGTTTTATAAGTTCGTGTTTTCGCGTGGCATCGAACGAATGAACCGATTTAGATATTTTTTATAAGAAAAATATTTTTTAGTCTAGAGTCTTATATTTGAAGAAAATTAATTTAAAATGGCGGCCGCCACAAAATAGCTGATGATGTATTTTTCATAACCGCCTCATTATGGGTATCAAATGAAAGCGCTTGATTAGTAGAATACATGCCCTCTGAAATAATTAAAATCTAACATGGCCAACACAAAATGTTGTGTCAGTAGTTTTTTTTTTTTTTAATTTACACTTAAATAAAAGTGTACACTGTATTTTTTCTTTTTTTACGCCTGTTACAATTAAAATATTTTATGGTGTTTGTAATAGTGTTTAGGCGACTGTACCGCATCACATAAACTCTGGCCGGGAGAGGCGATCTCGCCGGTCTAATGAATGTGTTGCAATGTTTAAATAACCTATTTATCTGAGATCGATACTGGCGTGGCCCCAAGTACCGTGTTGGCTAATAAGCCTAATAACATTTTGAGTTATTAGAAAATTATTAATTTGCATCGTGAAATTACGAACATTAGCGGATTTTAGGCCGAGGAGATAGTTGTAAAATTAATCATTTCATAATTTACTATCGTGCGTTTAATTATGAAAGTTTTAGCGTGTCTATTAAATGTTTATTAGTTTGCCGCGCGGATTGTGTAATATGAATGTGGATTGAGAAGACCGAATGATATAACTGTAAATCTTGCAGTTTGAATGTCTTCGCTATCTAATCTGCCCGTAAAACTCTTGATATCTCTAAAACATCGCGAGATATACAAATGTATCTGTATACCAATTTGCAAGGGACATTTGGAAGATATAATTTTATTTTTATCGCGCGTAATCCACTCGAACGAATATTATGTAATGTTTTGGTTCAATGACATAATGTATTAGTCAGTCTGCGAAATGTATTTTTACTGTACTACGATTGTCGGTATCAGACCAGAACTTTACATTAAATCAATGGTATAATTTTTACGAGCCACTGGCGCTTTGCCATCCAGGCGATATCGTAAGTGAAAAAGTATCAGTTTGTTGTACTTCGAAGGTTTTAGAAGCAAGTTTTAGTATAAGCTTCGTTACATTTTGTGAGATAAAGTTTATGGTAATACTCAAGCAATATATACGACTACAATGATACTAAGTGGTATAATACAATGTACGTACACTGTAAAACTTATAGATATTATACCATTTACCACTCCCATATTTTTAGTTTTTGAAAACAAAGTTTGTTTTTTTTTTAATATATATATTTTTTTCTTTTTTAGTAACTTAACGATGGCCAAAACATGAGACTACGAAATAAAGTCAATGCCAAGTGCATAATGTGTGCTTATATGTATCTTGAAATAAAAACAAAATAACAAACCATGTAGGTACTTATTAAACGCTCGATACACTTCTTCTTTTCCCTTCCCAGTTTTATAGAACATAGAACTTAGTTGACAACTTACATGAAAGTTTTGTTTGTAAAATAATATAACTTCTAACTTTTAATGCATGATTTGGTCATATTATCTTAAAAAACAAACAGACAACGGTTAGCATTTTTCTCTAACATAATAAATACAAATAAATACAAATAATTTATTAGACCAACTTACATTCTAAACAAAACAAACATTAAGTATAGGTTACCTTAACTAATTAATACTAATTCTAGAAACTAAGTCTTAATTTTAGTGTGGTGCCTAGCTCCTGCAGTAGGATACCGGATATAAATACGATACAATAAATGAAAAAACTTACTTGTGCCCCAGTTCATGTGTGATGGTGTGTGCCAGCATTATGCCGTTGTCTTCATTGACAGAACAGCTCCTGTCAGGCTTGCACATGCCGGCGACATGCGCCACCCCTAGCGTACTGGAAATATAAACAAATACTGAAAATATCGTCCATTTCAATTAATAAAGCGAGTGTGGCTCTGTAGTAATAACGTCTGCTTTTAAATCAGACGGCCCCTGGTTCGATCCCGGCCCTACTAGTCGGCCGACTTTTTCAAGTTATGTGTGGATTTCCACTCGCTTTACGGTGAAGGAAAACATCGCGAGGAAACTAGCATATTTGAGGACCACAATATCCGAAGACTTGTGTCATCCGCCAACCCGCACTTGGCCAGCATGGTGGATTATGGCCTCGTGGATTATGGCTGGATTATCTCTCTCCTAATGAGAGAAGGCCCCCGAGTCCCAGAAGTGGGAACGTATAGTAGGCTGCTTATGTTTATGCTTATGCAATTGAATCAACTGTTGAGCCAATCATAGTATATATTATATTAGTACATATTTCACACACTTGGTAAGCCCTATGTTAACCATTTGGTTACCATAATCATAATTGTAACCATGTCAGACTGCCAATCAGAAGGTCCTGGATTCGATTCTCGGCTCGGCCAACATCTTTGTGATGAGCTAAATTTGTTGGTTGTCGGTCTGAGTGTTCAATATGTATCGATATAAAGTATTTATGTATGTACATTTATGTACATACATACATACTTTATTAGTAGTATACCAATTGTGTTAGAAACCATAATACAAACTAGAAATGGTTTAATATGGGCTCACCAGCCGTGTATGAAATGCGTCTTAGTATTGATAAAAAATAAACTTTATATGCGTACATATAGCTCAGTTCTTGCAGTAATATGTCTTTTTGTAATGATATAAAATCTAAGATTTGTTTTATCAGGCATCATCATGACGGGTGTGAAATCTAAAAGTTTTTGAGCGCGGTCGGTAAAAAGTTAATGACGCCTTACGCATAAAATAATGACAAACTAAGTACCTAACTATATTTGTCAGAAATCGTTCACTATCGAAGTTCCGAGGATTCGGACAAAACGTTTTGTTTCGACCTTCATTGTGAGAACTGCGAAGCTTTGGAACTCTCTTTCTGAGTTTTTTTTCCTGAGAACTACAATTTGAGAGTCTTCAAATCTAGAGTAAATAGGTTCCTTCTATGCAAGCGTGTTACATTTTAAACCATAATCAAGCTTTACATCAGGCAAGCTGCGGTCAAACGTAAGCCTATACATCATAAAAAAAAACGTAAATATTAGTATGTTTTTAGTTTTTTTTAAATTATTTGGTAGGTTGTAGTAACGTAGTTGTTGAATTCGGTCAGTTGCTTTAAACACTAAGCTTGTTGTTAATATTGACCCCATGAGATGAACGTGATAAGGAAAACGCGAATGGAAAATTTTATTATTATTTTCATTCATAGACCCGTTATTATATAACTTTAATTACTGGCCATTTATAAAAAACATACAGAGGTACTGGTAATGCTTTGATTTTTTTTGAAAACCATTATTATCATAATCATCCACAGTCGATTCAATCCTTATGCTGGGTATAGGTTTCTCTCCTATCTTATCATCTGCATTGGTTCAAAACTGATGAAGCCCAGGTTTGCCCCACAACGGTACAAAAATACGCTATAAAATCCATAACTAAATATAACTATTAAATAAATAAATAATTTTGTTGAACAGCGATAAATTCTATAGACACAAACAATATTTAAGCGTATTTCCAAAAGTTAGTTACTGTTCTCCAGAGCATCTAAAATTAGTCTTTAATTAATAAAAAAAAAAATATATATATATATATGGATACATTTTATACACGGCTGGTTAGCCCCATACTAAACCATTCCTAATTTGTATATTGTTAGGTTTCTAACACAACTGATATACTACATATACCTACATACATAAATACTTTTTATCGATACATATTTTATATATTACACCCAAGCCGACAACCAACAAATTTAGTTCATCATTAAGATGTTGGATTTGCCAGGAATTTAACCCGGGCCCCTCTGGTTGTCAGTCTGGTACCATTACGACAACGAGATCGTCAAATAATTAAAAAAATAAATGATTATGCTATAGTTAGTAGTACTATATGAACTAATTAGATGTTTGTGACACGGGGACCTGTGTATTTATTACACGCTGGTAACCATCTATTAGCGCAGATGATAGAGCTCCAATCTATCTCACTAATTGTACAACATCGATCTAGTTAATTAGAGGCAAATGTCTAGTTGACTAGAAACTTGTTTGTAATCTAAGTGTAAAATTAATCTTGGTTTCTTAAGAGATATAGTGTCATCATTAGGAAAATATTGCAACCATTTTATTTATGCGCAATTTTGTAAATTATTTTTAAAAAATCCTTGAAAACATGTAACAAGGCTAAAATTTAACATTATTCTATTGATAAATAAATTCGAAAACATTTTTTTTTTATGTTTTAGACACCTAGTTATGCCTGTTGCTCAGCTAATTAAGGTGATCTGACGCAACATTGAAGTTCGGTTGGTATCGGTCGATACGGACAGCTTTTGGATGGGTACCACAATTTTTGCACAAACCCATTGTTTAAATGTGACATTTTCATCTGGACGCTGGAGTTGGTTGATTCGCTAAATTGTAGGTCCCGGCCGTTAGTCTTAGTTCAAGCAGTTATTAAGCCAAGTCAGAGGCCCTTAGTCGGCTTTAAAACTCTCCAGACCAGAGCTTGGTCATTCAGCTCATACGGAGAAAAATAATTTCTAATTACGCATAATTTATTTGATCCCAACTCTCTAAAGTTCGAAGCGCTTACCATAAAATTCAGTGTGTTTATATTCCTTATTTGTCCCGAAATAAAGTTAATGTAAGTAAAGTTTTACAACCCATACGCTTACTAAACGATCACGGCAAGTTTCCCAACATTGTAGCCAGACTGTGCGTACGTAGGTAGTTACGTGTCTGGGTGTGGCTGCTATAATTACAGCCGGTCGACAGCCACGTAGACGCTACTACTCCGATAGTGCAAATTATACACCGCGAGATTGAGTTGTTTTCTTACTAACAACACTATTTTAAGTCGCGCAAAAAATTGCGATCATGCAAGTAATAGTCAAGCGTTCTTAGACCAATCACGCAGAACAAATTGACTTTTTCTTCGATTTTTTTACACGGAGTATTTTTGTTGCAAAAGTTGGTTACAGGTTACGTATTTATCTTCTCTCTCAATAAAATGAATGAACAATTACGTGAACGGTAATCAACGTAGGCGTGGCATAAACATGCGACGAAATGCAAAAAAACACGTTGTTTTTTCAGAAAACTCGTGTCTTGAAATGCGCTCAATAGTACTACTCATGCAGATTAAAACTGTTCACACGCATGACTAAGGTTTTTATATAAACAGTGAAAAGATTTTCAGCGCTCGGTTTCAGTGTTGCGAATACTTTTCTAATAATAACAACTCTCAAATGAGTCAGCCCACACGGAAACCGCTGAAAAGCTCTATGAATTCCAATAAATAAATTTAATATTCTCATACTCGGACTGGTTTAAGTTAATAAATTGATGGCCGGTAAAAGCTATCTCACTGAGAACGCGTGACTTTGCAATCAAAATATTTAATAATCGCTTTACGTTTTCACAAGACACTTTGATATAACGTATATTTACTTGTAATATTTACATTACATACAGTTTAGTTTAAGACTTTATAATTTGTACGCGATTATGCAAAAATAAAATTAGTTATAGGGTTTATCAAACAATGATTAAATATAGCTATTAGAAAGCTCAATCCACGCGTTTATGTCTTTTGTAGGCAATAAACTAGCATGTTTTGTAGTTGAATATGTGTAGTAAATTATATTTTATAAATAGTAAATAATAATAGTAAAAATTAACAACTAAACTAAGAACATTTGTTTCAATGCCGTGATAATGTTTATACTTGAGTTTGATATCCTTAATGTTGCTATGAAAGTAATAGTACATACATATATTCGCTAATGAGTTTGTAGTCGATGAGGTGCAAAATGTTTACAAAATGTTTTAACTTCATCCATATACATAAGCCGGTACCGCGTTGCCCATACTCGATTCTAATTAAAGATGCTAATTGAACACGTTGGTGACTCGAAACTCTGAAAAGCTCTCAATGGACCGCGGCGGCGGCGTTCAAACGTTCAGAGAAAGTCACTTTGTGAATACAGATAAACATTTTTAAACAGTCTTACAATACCGATTTTGGTTAATAATTGCGTGGAATTGGGACGGCCGTGACACTCACCACTTTAGCGGTGAAGACACCATGCTTTTTTAAATAAAGCTTTTTATTCCTTGCATATGTTGTATGTTTAAATGGATGAGCGGCACGACACACGCCTTCAAATATTTTTCTTGTGACATCACATTTATGTGTGTAAGCTCGTGGCCGTTAAATCTTTAATTGCGTCGGTTAATGCAAATTGGCCTCTAAGTAGTTGTAATTGGGCCGCGATTTGTGTAATTGTTGACTAAATAAGTGAATTGGAATCTATATAGAGCTAATCTACCGTGCGTGCCACAAGATTAGCGCGAGCTGCCAAAGATAAGCCCCACGCGTATCGTGAGACTGTTTGGCGTCGGCACCTCAAACCGGCATCGGTATGCGGTTGCGCCAATCGTTGCTAATCTCTCATTATTATTTTAAATTTTTAATCGTAATTCAATTTGCTCGTGGCTAATCTTGATGCTTATCTAGAATCGACCTCACCTGTTTTATCATACAGTACATTGCCAAAAACTCGTCCACGTCTAATCACGTTTTATCAAACTCTATGGGCCAGTAATTACGATATTTGAATAACGCGTGTTGATTTTGTAGCCTGCGTGTGACGCTGATGAGGTCGAGACAAGGTCGACGATAGGTCAAAACCTTTAAATACCTACGCAAATACGTAATTTATAATATTATGATTAGAAGTCGGTCAAGTTGAGGGATCTGGGCAGAAGCCGCCGGTTGCGGAACTGATTAAGCAACGAGTGGGAAGATGATGTTTGTGCCGCATAATGCTATCAGTTTACATATTGATGGTTGCAATTTTTTTGCATCTCGATGCATAATGCATGTGCGGGCTCGGTGCGGCCGCCCGAGGGTGCGCTCCGGCACCGTTATGGTCGCTCATTGTCTTTTGATTGCCGCCTTCCGAGAACATTCGACTACTCGTTTGTACCGTTTATCGAATGAAACCTCGTCGCATTCATTACCCACTGGTTTTAACCACACGTCCCGTCAAAGTTCTTGTGCCGAATAACATGAATCTTATCCGCTCTGAACTCTTTCACGCGGCATCAGTAGGTTCAATAACTCTCTTGGACTGCCGCGGGGTCTGAATTGATTCAAAATTTTAAATTTCATTTTCAGTGTGTACATGACTAACTGCATGTAGGTGCTACTGAAAATAGCATCCTATGCTTATACTTATCTCACAAATCTGATAACGTTTTGACGTAAACCACTAGAAAAACTGCAGCCGTTACGTAAACGTTTGCATGGTTACTTTTTTGATTTGTTTGTTCTGGAAACGGTTTGTATCTGGGTGAGATAAGCTGAATGAGGATAAGATTTTGGCTACTCATCATTTGCTTAGTACACTATTCTAATTGATACACTAGTCTAGTATTTGATACACTAGTCTTATCTATTTGCATTTGATCGTTTACAAAGTTGCGTCTGGTAAACTAGACTCGCCACGCAGGCTCAAGATTAATGGTGAAATTAGAGTAAAAAATTATCAAGATTCCTAACACACATGTTGTAGGAAGTGGCGTAACGCGTCTGCTTATCTTTACAGTAATCGGGTCTGCAAGCCACCTACCCACCGCTCGATGGTTTGTTGAAACTAAAATATTTAAACTGCATCTGAGGTAACTCACGGTATAATCGGCGTTTCGACTCGCATCTGCGTAGTATTTGAAATAATTCAGACGCCAAGTGATGCAATATAAAGAAAAAAAATATCTGAAGCTTACTTCAACTTTTTTATTATTATTTTACTGGATTTTATGGAAACTGTAAAGATTAATTCTTTCATGGCTTGATTGCTTCGGTGACTCTGATTATGATCGCGATCTTTCATCACCTCAAAACAGAATATCAGCCCCTTGTAAGAGAGACAAGCGTGAATCGCGTATTGGTTGTGCAATGGGCAAAAACTACACATGTCCATAAAAAAATCTTAACCGAGGGAGCGAAGCAAGTGAATACTCTTTGCATGAACTGACAAAATGTTTTATTATTGTCTTTAGCACCTAATATTTTAGTGGACTTGCACTCTCACCCTCGCATAGACTTTGTATCTTTGAACCAACCTAGAAGAAATTTTGTGTGCACTACACTTATTTGGTTTAGAAAATAAAGCAATTTGAATTTATGTACAGGTTTCATTTTATAGATTTTTGTCGTTCAAAACAATTATTGACTAATGAATCGATTGGTTGATTTTATAAGCTCTTCTCCTTTTATTGAAACGACAACTTCCCTAATTTACTCGTAGCTGTAGCTCCATATAAATATCGATAGCCGATATTAACTCATAAAGTATACTCGTATGTGCGAGGTCTACGGATCTGAGAGAAGTACTAGCAATAATATTTATATGACGCTATACGGCTATAGGCTTTTGTTAAGATAATGAATGTTCAATTTGTGCACACCCAACATCCTTGGCTTTAATGTCGGCACCTTTGATGTGACCGGCGCGGCGAGTCGAACATTGCCGTTAGCGATTCGCAAATATACGCAAAAAAGCGATAATGATGTAAACAACAATCTTTTAACGACTGAGTTTTGGGCGATATCTCCCATAACTGAACGTAATTGAGACCAAGATGACTGATTGCCTCGATTCCGCTTGTAGTTTGCCTTTCGAGGTAGTCATCTTCCGGCAACCCATTGCAATGAATCCATTAACATATCAATTAATATAATTTTATTTTTTTCTTGATGTCAATAGCTGCAATTAAATAATCTCAAAATAATTTATGTACATTTGTAGTAAATTGACTTTACCAAGGATTTTACCGCACCCGGAAGCGTAATCTCTGCAAAACGATGCAAACCGTGTTACCACGTAAGAATAATAGTTGAAAACGATGATGTAAGGAAGATAATGGAGAGCATTATCTGTTTTATCTCTTTATCGCACTGAAAAATGGTACATTGCACCTTGCAAGTGCTACCAAAGATAACACTTGCGAACGTTGTGTAAGGTATTTATTTACTTTAGGCTCAGGTTACGATCAGACATCGTGGGGCCTACTGAGAACTGTCGGCCACTCGTCGAATCATCGACAAAGCAAACTACTAAACCAAATACTGCGCAGACTAAACAAGACGATGGATATTACGACATTCATGTACACACCAACTGTGTAATATTTCTGCCTAAAGTAGGATAAACTATTACGCTCACTTCGATCTATTAAACATCTCTGCAAACGAACGTATTTTTATACGATAATGTCTACTTAGCCGTAAAACAGGTGCAATAGTGGAATGTATGTTTTTCTAACCGGTTAACGTCACGATGGTTGCAAATGACGCGAACCAGTGCAAATGTCTGAGAAACGATCGCGAGCGCCAGCACCTATCTCCAGGTGTTGAAGATCAAGACTGAAAGTGTTCTATTTCTGAGAAGGTTACTCATCGTGATTCTGTTTATTATGCTAACAGACGCCTGTGCTCCTGCCATTGACCTTGTCTCAAAGTTGTATACTCAGAGAAATATATAGAAATGTTAATGCTCCGTGCAGTCATCGAAAGTTTCAAGCTGCGAGACGTGGCTCGTGAGACTCGGAACAAATCGTGCCGCCATCGACTTAAAATGCGATCAATCTGAGCGAATTTCACGGAGCTTTGTTATACGATATCTTTTTCCAAGGTTCTTTACTTAACGATGACTTAATTTTGTGGCTCATTTTTATTACAGACAGCCTATTATGTATTCCGCCGTACCGCCCAACCTCTGAATTTTAATCTCAATAATACAATAGTGAAGTCACAGTACAAGCGCTACTGAAGTCATCGGGTGACAGAGATTTTATATTTAAACTTACTCGCTAAAAATATTGAAATTAGTTCCTACCTACAAGGACTGTTGTGCTGGCTGCAAATATCTTGTCTAGTCACAAGAATAGCTACGTCGTGATGGTGGGGATTAGTATCATCTTCAGGGTTCAAATTTTGCTGCCACTTGCAGAAAGATGTAAGAGTTGTGTCAGCGTTGGTAGAAACTTCCAAATCACGAGCGGCGTCAATTTCTTCCACGAGGATAATTTTGACCACTACTACCTTGATATAGTTTCCGATAGATGGATCCATATACAGAGATGACACCTACAAAGCAAAAAATAAATAAATTAATTTTACAATTATTTATTATACATCACTTCAATTGTCAAATATTTTATTGTTGCTTACCATGTTCATAATAGTTAGTAGATAGGTCTCCAGATTGCCCTGGTTGTGAAAATCGGTCATAGATTTATCAGCTACTAAAAGCACTTCAACGTGCCTGGCTTTACTGACAGAACGTGTCGACCGCCTGTTGTCGGTCCAGCGTGACCGCTGGTTCAGCCGGTTATGGAGTGCTTGTTGGTTATTCTGAAAGTAATATCCTGTTATTAGCTTATTTGTGATACACACGTTTTATGACGAATTCAAAATGCAGTGCCACTTACTTGGTTATTTCTTAGCATACGCTGTTCTTCCATATTCTTAGCTCTCCATTGGTAAGGTGGCTGCTTCGTTGCGCAATTTTTCCTTTTCGACCTCTTTTTCCTTCGTATCTTCCTAATTCTCGCAACTCTATCGTTATTATTTTTAAAATTATTTCTATTTCGATTCCTATTCTTGTTTCCTTCTACGGAATGTTCGAGAGATTTGCTAGCCTCTACTGAACTACTTTTAGAAGCCAAATGGCGTCTTTTTTCCATTCGTAAAATCGCTTGTTGACGTCTATACTCGATTGGATTACGTCTCATGGCTTCTAACCTCTTTTTTCTTCTTTCTAAAAATTCTCGTCTCTTACGATCGGCGTCTAAACGGCTTCTTCGTCGGTCAATTTTTCGTTCAGGAATCTGATCACGGTGGCGATTACTTTGCTGATTATTTTGTGAGTTGGGGTTTTGATCGTGTTGGTTAGCATTCTGCGCTTGTTTATTTTCTATCTCTCTTTTCTTTCTATGGAAAGCTTCTACTTTGTCAACTGCAGAGCGTCTAAATATAATATGTGGTCTTCCTTCTGAGCTGTCTGTGGAAATTTGGTTCGAAGGTTCGATCCAGTACTCTCCGTGAGCCGTCCTTAGATGTCCTGCCTGTGAAAATAAAAAAGGACAATCAAAGACACATTACATTGAAATGCACATTCATTTTTACGGAAATATTCCAGAGGGTCTAGTTATCCGAAATCGTGTTAAGGTTTGCATGTTTGATTCATTGTATCAGCTAACCGTCTGTCTGGTGTTGCCTCGTTAACATCTGAGACATTGAGATGAATTTCCTGCCGATTCGATATGGCTAATTGGCAGAATACTATATCAATGTCAAACTTCAATTGGTACAAGCGTGAGATTTAGCACTGATTCATATTAATCTCGATACTTTTGGCCTTGAAGGTTAGTGCTTTGGTTTTGAGACAATTAGATACTTGCCTTCTCAGCTTATGTGGTATTACGCCATTATGGACCGAAAATCTTTTTATTATTATATTTGCATAACGTACATCGTAAAACGGTTAAATTAAATTAGCATCTCCATAAAAGAGGATTAGCGTAATCCGTTCACTTGTTCGACACGTTTTCAATTGATTTTTGATTTGACAGATATTACATTACAATATCATATTTATGCTATCATTTTGCAATAGGTTGAGTTGGAGTTCCATTGAGGTCCAAACCGGTCGCAGATCCAGTGGGTCAACAAATCCGTGTGCTTACACTAACTGGCCGCTAATCTGTGCCTACTAGATAAATTGATTGATAACGGACCAGAGGCGGCTTTGCGCGAAATCTAATGGAAATTATTCCATCTGAATAGATATCTTGATCAAATTACCGACCGTGCGCGTGATTACACGATGATTTATATTTATCTATGTATTTGATAAATGATAAACCATTGCTAAGTGGGACTACGGCTGTAAAATTGTCCCGTTAAGAATATAAAACCAACGCAAAATTTAATTTAACCGGCATCTACTAACCCTGATTGCGATTTATGAATACATGAATGGAGGCAGATAAAAACATTACCATATAATTCATGTTTTAAATCCACTCCGACGCGGCGGTAGTTAAAACGAACTCATTCAAACCAGATGTATTCGCGTGTAAAAGTTAAGTACGTTCAGCTGCTTTTTTACCGACCGTCTCTGTAGCTAATATGATATTAATATTTAATTTCAAAATAATAATATAATAATGCCGCCTTAAATACTGGTTCATTCAACGAGAAACAGGTAGAGGCTTTTTTGTGCGTAGAAACGAGTTCTGGGTTTATTGCTTGTATATTTAAATTAGAATATCTATTACTAGTACAAAGAGCACCTACTGTTGTAATTACGAGTGGGCCAGGCTCCAGCCTGCGCTTGCGCCGCCATCGCTAGCCTGTATGTCGCCGGCCTTCACACGAGAAGGTCGTCCGCGAAAGCCACTCCACGCAAATCCACTACGCAACACAACTGACCCACGAAATTGATTAATGATAATTTTAATTTAATAGCTCAATGCCCGCAGCGTCTTCGTGTAAATAAGAATGTGCAGTTTACTTATTCATTTTCGAGCTTTTGTTCCGTAGCATACATATATTATACTCGCCACAATGATATTAAATTAGGATTTAAAACTAATTAAGCATACTTTAATACCAATTTGTCATTTATAAATAGTATACATAATCAGTCTAAAAGTCATATGTTAATAATTATCTGTGAATTGTGAAAACACTCAAAAAATATTCAAAAGTAGATTATACTACTTTGGTAAAATATCCTAACAATATCGTACTAAAAACTGTATGGCTTTTGTAAAAGAAGAAAATCGCTATAGCGAAGACATCACACAATGACAATCCAAATTCAAACGGGCGATAAAATAAAATCTAATCAATCTGTAATAGTTTTTGTACTTGAGATAGCACTTTCAATTTCATCAGTGGTGTTTAATATTGATTGTGCGTAGAAAGTGAAGGTACGCGGATGTGCTCACTTGAGTCCAGCTCGAGTACCAGGCTAAGTGATGGCGGTTCTATTGATGTTACGCACAAACCGCATATTGTTTGATTGGGAATCCATTTACTAGAGATCAGATGAGGCGGATGCTATCTGGAGATTCTGGTATAGTTGCGTTTAATATTATTATTTTTTCTTCATTTGTCTTCTATTCAACACAATGTCATATAAACAGTGATTGAACACATGAATTTCGTAATTTTTAGTAGTCTATTGACATGTAATAGTTTTTCTTACGATTCTTACCTATGTATAAGAGGTTTTTTTATAGATTTAATAGTGAAAAACTGGGGGTTTACGCTTCATAATCTTCTACAACAAATCTAATTTATTAAAAGACCACCCATATTTCTTTATTAAATATATGTTGTGTTATAAAATGATTGATTCTAATATTCCCTGTGGTTTATCCGCAAAAAAACTATTTGGGCATAATGAACCTCGTCCGCTATTAAGTTATAAAACAAGAAAAATAAATTTAGTAGAAGTAATTATATTATAGTAATGTTGCGTGTTAAAAAATTTAAGACATTTGCAAGAATTTTTATTTTATGTTTTTTGTGATGTTCACTATGATTGTAGAAAAATGTAATGTAATCTATGTGTGTAATATGTTATTTTTTTTTCTTTAGCTTTTGCGGTAAATACTTAATTAGTCTAATCAAGAGTGTGTGTTCGTTAACAGTTACATAAAATTAAATATGACTAATTATTACAAGCTTTCATTTAGTTTTACTTAACCGTTTTTAGGGTTCCGTACCTAAAAGATTAAAACGGGACCCTATTACTAAGCCTTTGCGGCCTGTCTATCACCAGGTCGTATCTCAAAAAGCGTGATTGCTAGAATGCTGAAATTTTCATAAATTATATATTACTGTTGGCGCTATAACAACAAACATATAAAATAAAGAAATATTCATTAAACCCCTCAATTTGTTTGTTACGTTTAATTTTAAAATAATATTTAGTTCTTGCAAAAACTATAAACCTTTGCGCAGGAGTTCATTTCCTAAGGGCTTTATTTAAAGACATAACAAGCAATTTTAATCAACGTCTTTTAGTTCCTTTTTCAATGATGAAGGATGTAATTTATTCTTTATCGAGTTATCAATAAACTGTGTATCAGAGACGGGGAGTAAATTATATTCTACGCCTACGCATAAAACATTACTTATTATGCTTTTTTGCTTAAATTCTATTATCCTCAGATACAATCTAAATTATCCGTTTTGTAATATAAAAATACATTGAGCAATTTGATCGATAAATTCTTACGTATAAACTAGTTTTTTTATAGATTCTAAAAGGATTAAAGGTACTAGTGTATCTACGAGTACCTACTTAAGTTTTTTTACACAGTACAATTAGGCGTTTGAGCAACAGGGCGTTTGACCAAATGAGTTAGCATGCATAGTCTGAAATAACTGGCTCTCAAAGAGGATGCTGTAATACACTGTTAGGTGCTTGGCGTAAGATATTTCAACTTTAGAGTTGTTGCTAGCTAGGCGACCTTTACCACTATGCTGAACTTATAGTTATTATTACTATATCAAAGACCTAAATAAAATATATTACAAAAGAAAACATTATCTATTAATATTACTCTCGTTTTTGATATTATGATATTTATTTTAATCTCTCATCTTTATCTCTTCTTTCTTTATTTTTTTTAATGCACTTTTTAAATATGTTTGTAGTTTTATTGTTGTTACGTAAGTTTTATACTCGTATATCCATGCATTTATCGGTGATAGTTCGTCAAGTTTTATCGAAGAGCTTACGTTTTTAATAACATTAATAAATTAACTCACGATGATCGATCACCAATGCCACCGCACTAGAAACTAATTAGTGCTTTATGTCAAAACAAAAATACAAACAAAATGCTAAACCGGCCGAACTGTCCGCCTACTTTAATAGGTTTTTTTGTAACTTCTCCTTTACGGCAATATTTGCAATGTAACACCTTTCGATACATCAAGGCCGTTCTCTCGTGAATTGGTACGCATTAATGAAACGTGCAAATACCTGTAGATTCCTTAGTGACGATGTTTTGCACTTTTTTGACGTAAGTGAAGCAAATATGTCTAAACAACGGGATTTAAAGAGTGTTTAATACGCTTACGAAATACAATCCTACTATACGAACGTTTCTGTGTATGTTAGTTACCAATTTGCTAGAAACTTGGTATGAACCAAAGTTAGACTTTGCACTTACACATAGGCTACTTTATATCCCAAATTAACGCGGGTTAAATCGCGAAGCGCAGCTAGTAATATTATACTCGTAAATGCGGAAGTTTGAATGTCTACTTCTTCACGCTCAAACAGCTGAACCGATTGGCATGAAATCTCGTTTGGAGACAGCTTAAACCCTGAATTGACACGTAGGCATATTTTCACACATTTCATCGGTGATTAAAACCACTAGACGCAGCAGACTAGTAACAAAATATTTATAAAAGAAAATATCAAAATATATAACAACAGTTAAAAGAACAGAAGTCGACGCACCTAATTAATGAACTAAGATAAGTACCGCCTGAACTCTGAGCTAGGTACTTAATTATAATTTGTACATGTAGGTGGGTGTGGCTAATGAAAATCAATTTATAGGAACACGGTCTCAAACAAAGTGCGTTGTTTAATGGCTAATAAATTAAGGTTTCTCTTTCCTCATCAGGTGATCTTGAAAGCCTCTCTTTGTCGAAGTTGCTGATTACATTACAACCAATCGCTTTCATATGAAAGTTTACTAATAAGATCAATATTTAAATAGTCTCGTTTCATAGATAGACGTCGCAGATAGTAAGCACTTGCCTATTCTATTTACAGATGAAATCTGTAGATTTGTCTCTAGAATAGTGTTGCGGTAAATTAGAATATTTTTTTCCATAAGGAAAAAACATAGTATGAATCTAAAAAGTTGAAGAATCTAAAAAACTCTTAATGGGGTATAAACGTGATTTTGCCCTTCGCAAATTTTTTATTCGAATATTATCAATACTTTTAAGATTGGACATTTCATTTAATAAAATGTTAGTAGTAGTTAGTGTACTTTGATACATAAAAGTCATCGAAAATGATCAGTCCAGCAACAGGGCGGAGACGGTTGTACCTGGAACTTGTCAGTGTACCTTTTATATTTTATCTGTTGACCTTCAAGGAAACAATCTTTGACTAAATATGATTTATCATATTAATAACTGACAATAACAATTTACGATCCGCAATGCAAAAAAGTTAGATTTCTATTTGTGTTGTATTGTTTCGGTGGGATTTGAATTGTTTTGTTATTCGCGTGAAAAATTCAGATAACTTTTTGCATTGAAGATCGTTAATTGTTATTGTCAGCTATAAATAAGATAAATCACATTTTATCAAAGATCGTTTCCTCTTTTGGATTTCTATTTGTGATGGATTGTTTCGGTTGTTTTTGAATTTGTTTTGTAATAAGCATGAAATCTTCAGATAAAGAGTTGAGATACCATGGAGGATAACCATCGAACATTAATTTTAACTGCCTGCGGTTTTTGCGGTTATTTTGATATATAGATTTTTGTGTTTGATGCATACTTTTTGTACAGGATTCTTGAGGAGGGACTCGGGGTACCTATCTAAAGTTGATTAGGATAGATTAATTTTAATATTACGGTTGATGGTTTCAAAAACCGCTAGTGAATATAAGTAATAGGAATAGCTACATACTAGTTTGTATAGAAGTAAAATATTTTTTCGTAGCTTCTTCTTCTACTTCTTTTCTATCCCAGTTAACTACTTATTTTTCTACTTCTGAACTCAATAGATCCTCTGCGCATTTGTATGTACTGTCTCTACTCGAACTAGGCGTAACAGTCAGGTTAACCTACAGTTTAATATTACAAGTAAAAGAGATGGCGTTTTAAGGTTTCTATACCCAATCTAAGAAATAGGATCTTGTCGGTACCCTTTGGATAAGCATATAAGCATACAATAGGCCAGTATTCAGTGTAGTTGGGAAACTTACAAGTCCATCACAGGCTGATATCGCCACAGCAGATCCTTCTTGCCCTCTAATAGATCCAGTGTAATGACACGACGTGGCTTCAGGCCGCGGTCGGTCGCGGGTGCGTCCGCTCGCTCGGTGCCGCTCTATTACCAGGGCAGGGGTCATGAATGTTGCTGATGGCCTGTGGACAAACAAACAACACATGAACATCAATGTAAGGTTGACGAGACGCAAAGACAGCTCAGTCGGGCGTTTAAAGCGATGACAGGTCAGTTGGGCGCACGGAAGCCTTACGCCCCTAAGGCCGTGGTAGAGATCCCCGCCAATGATGCAGTGCTTGCCTGGCTTCTAACCGCCAACCCTCAAGTTGAAATATGTGTCTAACGGTGTGTTCCGGAAGCCTCCTTGATGACCAGTAAATCCAGGCTAAGCACCACCTTAGGCCAGAGTGTTAAGTTACGCGCCCTACAGACTAGCTGTAATGTTTAAAAAAAATTGTAACAATAACATGCGATTGGATTAATCGGCTTTGGCTTTTACAGAAAGTAAGAACCACCCAGTTTGGTTAACACACTATAGTTTCCGATTTTATTAATATTACAATAGTAAATGTTTCTTGTCCAAGTAAATGGGTTTTAATATGTCGTTTACCTACTTGTCTGTTTAACCGTCTGTTTAAGCCTCTGACACTATTTTCAAACCTATGAATAGATTTTAAGAATTTAATTTACAGCGTAGTATGTACGTTAACATATAAGGATATAATAGGTACTTGTGAACATATATCGTAATGTTAAACTTTGACTTTATAATTTGCCTAAAATAATAATTGCAATCAACTTAACAGACCATAAAAAACCTTGTTTGCCTCCGGCAACACGCCGTCCGGATTTCTTTCCAGATATCTATCTTCATAGTAATAAAACGACGTAATTGGAATTCTCTGGCGGAAGGCACGCGCCTTATCTGACGAGCCCCCGTAGTTACCACCAAGAGTTGGCCTAGGATCCTGCGTGCTTGACATTCCTGCGCGCCAACCAAATTATGAAAGCGCATCGCGGATTAAACAAGAATTCTAAAGGTTTCCTATTTAGTTGTGCATCAGTTGAAATCCTCAAAGAAAATTTGAATGCATTTAAGTTTTATTATGTATAAGGCAGTCTTCGGAAATTTCTTACGAAATGAAAGTTAAATGAGGAATATAAGTATGAAATATTTTTAATAGGTTATGAACATTCACACAATGAAACAATGCAACAAACAGGCAAGGTGTAATCAATTCCAACATTCCCCTCGAACCTTGGCCTAAGGCGGTTTATGGTCTCAAGCGATTTCCTTTATACGAGATTCCAAAGACCCCAAAGCTTCCGAGAACCCTTGTACGTTTTCTCGTTTCAATATCGGATGCGAAGAATCGAAGAGCAATGAAGAATGCGAGGCAACGTCAATAAATCCAAGCTGCGGTTTAAGCGCATATCGGCCAAGGAATCTGTCCGCTATGGCGTCGACGTCCATAAAAAGTAGATTTCGCGCCACACGGTCAAGATTTATTGAATAAGACCTTAGATACAGAACGCACAACGGTGGAATGCAGTGATATATTAAACGTAGCTGAAAATGGCAATAGTCACTTCGCGGCAATAGCTCACGGGCTTTAGCTACGTGTCATATGAGGTCCTTAGTAAAGACCTTTGTTGAATTTATTCTTTAAATAGTCTGGCAATTAAAACGCGGTCGTCATCTTTTTTATTCTATGAGGTAAACCAATGATCATAACGATTAAAGCTCGTTAGAGTGAGCCAGTTTGCTTGACGCATGAAATCATTTTAATTCGTTTCAGGGTCTGGTTTAAATTGTTATTAGTTTGTAACGCGCTTTTAATTGAAAAATACACTTTGAGATTAAGAAGTAAGAAGCAAGTGTCAAGAGTGTTTATGAGTCATTTAGACTTTTATCAAACCTTACTTTAGTAGAACTAATACTGTGTTACTATACCAATTAGCAAATGTTGACAACAAAACTATGTATATTGTACATTCGCTACCCAATACCGTTAGTGTACCTGATTTTAAAGATATTACAAGTCACTATCTTTAGATTTTCGATTTCTGATTTTATCGCTCGTTGTGATTTCGAGACCAAAAAGAACTTAGTTTGAGTGGTATATTTTTTATATTAACAACGCTAAAATTTGACGCCCAATAAGCAAATTCGATAATGGACCAGAATATGCTCACATAGTGAACGCAAATTCCCTTTCATTGTCGAAGCTGCTTCGAAATTTGCTATTAAATACAACCAAGTACAGAAACAGTGTAGGAGAACAAATTTATTGTTGCTTTCAAAAACCCACGGCAACGATTTAAATTTAGTGCTTTCGGAAGAGCATCGGTTAATTTCCTGTTCGTTTCTTAGCTATTGAATTGAAATACAGGTGCCCTTATCGGGTAGACAGCTAAGTGGTGCCTCAGAGCCAACATTGTGGGTACAAGCTTGTTATTTCACGTACTGGATGCTATCAGCCTTGGACGGGGCTGTCGATCGGCAGCAAACAGTCCAAGTAGTGAAGCTGAGCACACAGATAACGCCCAGTCACTCATTACAGCAATTAGCCAAGTAAACACGACCGGCCCAGATACGTGCTGTCCAAGAGACGGACTCACGTATGTCAAGACACTTGGACATCATTTTACAAAGATATTGGTTATTCATAACATGATCTTAATTTAACATTAAAGAAAAGAAGACGGAAAGCGAATACAAAATAGCAAATGATAAATAAGACGCCATTATAAACTTTTTTTTTGATAATCAAATGAAATGGTAATTTATCGATTGATTGAAAGTAATAATTCTTACAATTTCACACGGGCTTCTCTGACAGATTCCGATAAATAAATTGATTATTCAGTCCACGTATACAGTCGTTCTAGAATTCGAAGGAAACATCAAAGACCGCTTTTACTTCTGCCATCCGTGCGAATTGTTATCTTGATTGAAATTAGTAGTCTGATACTAACACTATTTTATTTATAACCGAAAAAATAACCCCTCCTTCTGCAGTCATAAAGTTGACTAAATGTTTTCAATTAGGGATAAAATGGTGATAAGAATTCAATGAATTAAAGAAATTCGGAGTATTTTGCCGATCTGAATCCGGTATAGGGCGATTATACTTGCTAATTAAAGCAATATTCATTCTAAACTATGAACCCTGAGCGTGGATACCAGTTATCCAGCCTGTGTGCAATATTTGGTATAGTATAGTTCTAACTCAAAAAGCGAGGATTGGTCTTGAGATTAATTATTATTTTTATTAATTGATTTTATCAGATTTGAGTTTTAATTCGTCAAGTCAAGGAAACAAGTTTGAAAATAATTAGCGACCAGAACATTTCAATTATATATCGTATTGGAGCTGTATCATTTGAGATCTGGTTTACGCCAATTAGCGCCGATGTTTTACTATGGGCAATTTTATCCATATTCAGATGTTTCGTTTGCATTGAACACGACACCTTTATAAGATAACCGGGCGATTATTCTAGTAATTGGCTTGATTAACATGGAAATATCTGCTAAACATGGTATATTGGCGGAAATCGTGTTGGTGTTATGGTACTCATTTAGATAATAATGTGACTTTCACCAATTTTGGTATCGTTTTATGTTCGTAGTGTATTCAGGGCGCACCATAAGCACGAGCAAAGAAACCGCAATGCGTGACTCCATTGTGCTCACTGTAATATTCAAAAGATCAGAAAACGGGAGTAAGAGTTCACGATTCAATTTCCGGCCAATAAAAAGGTGCAATTGAATAAGGTTGCGTAATCTTACGATCGCAATTTGGGGACCGTTTGGCAGTTTCTTTTGTGTCGCCTCGCTCGTGTCCGTGTTTAGCTTGAAAAAGGACTAAAAAGCGAACGGTTAAGGCATTGTTTCAGGTCCAGCATTGGAATGGGTATCAGATATCGCACCTTTATATACACAAGTAAGTATAAATTTCTCGAAGCCCTGTGGTTTTGGCGCCTTGTCGTGCAAAACCTTTATTTTATTACGGCCACTTACGAGGTCCTTGCACTTGAACTTGTTGTTGTAGATTTAACTTTCTCAGCTAATGCTCGGTACTTGGTCTATATGTTGTACCCATTTACTTAGTAAAGACACAATTTATTTGGCTGACACAATTAAACTGACTAATATTGTATTATACGAGTTATGTACATACGTAGCACGTTTGACGTCTTTGTCCGTGGTAAAACAAAATTAAAAATTATTTCTAATATGTTCCATGTTACCAAAACAAACTAGAAATGGTTCAGTATGGGGTTAACCAGCCGGTGTGAAATGTGTCAAAAAAAAATATTCCCCTCATATCGCCGTCGTCATACACAAATATCAATTCAGTGTTCATCTCATTTATTTCTTACCAATGGAAGAAAAGTTAACTATGTTAGGTCCTGAATATGTGTTACACGATCAGGAAAAAAAAAGAGTTAAAGATTGCCTTACTCGATAACCGACTGTGCTCCCTAAATCTTTTTATCGATGAAATTCAAAACCAGACAACATTTTTTTAAGCATCGACAGGAGAAAATAATTAAAATTTCGTGTGCCACTTTTAAAGCCTATACAACAATTTAGGAACATGTATGAGAAAAATAAAACGCCTGCATGTTTGCAGCAAAATTTAAAACCATTATCACACCCTTAAAAGTTGTTACGCAAATTAGCCTGTTCGCAAGTTGTTACCTTAACTGTACCTAATTTGATAAACTGGATATTGCACATACATTTTGTGCACCATAAATATTTTTTTACATATCCCACATGCTTGTAAATGAAATGATATAACTGCTACACTGAGACGTTTACAACGAGCGTGCAAAAATTTTCAGTTTCTGCGTTAGATCGCTAAACCAGAATAAATAAACAATTTGAAACCTTGAATAAAGCTTAGCCTTGGCCTTCCCGTTTATAAATTTCACATCACGATGAGTCGTTGTCTATTTCGATCCTGTTCAGTTTACTTCAAAGAAATAAATTGTAGATTGATCGGATTTTTCTCATTGCTCTCAAAACGATTGCATGTTTATACCAGTTGAATAAACTAAGCTCTTTATTGATAAACCTACGAGTTCTTAGTTTTTGTTTAAATACGCTAAATATTTCGGTAACACAGCATGGGTGCGCCGATCCCGGTTTGGGATATCATTGCGCAATCTTTGCAATATTCATCATTCATTGTATTGCAATAATTGCCGCATAAATATGTATGAATTGAATTCACAAGACCATACTGACACTCTTGAAACTGTCGGGTTTTTGTCCCGAACCCATTAAAAATGTATGAACAAGTCGTCCTACGGGCTTCGTGACAATTTCGCAAGGCCGCAGTCTCTTGCTTTAATATTTGGCAAAATATCATAATAAGGTCAACCTGTATTTTTTGCTGGTGATCAAAAAGATCGTAAACGTTTAGCGCGAACATCAGGAACTTGTCAAGAGAATCAATTTATATTTATGTAAAAAAGAACGCTGCATACAAATAGGTAATTTTGTGAATAACAAACACTGATATTAATTATATTTATTAGAAAAAGTAATTATATCGACTTATACGAATACATATATCTAAATTGTATGTGTAATTTAATTTATTCCTACACCTAATAAATGAACTGGCTTGGACAAAGTTCTACAACATATGTATTTATATGTCTAAAATTTTTCCCAGATCAATAATAGGTTTAGAAAAAATTTTGATAATTTGCAAAATTTTCAGTATATTAGGTGTTTTTTAATTTGCATTAGTCCAGATAAGCGTCGGCGCATGCCCTTCAAGTACTGGGAAAATGCTCATCTATGGACACTACGTGTATTGGTCTGATTAAGATGTATCAGGGACCGTGCTGATGATGTCCATAGATTTTCGTTGACAACATTCTGAACATCGCACATGGATACATCATATACCTAGTGCATTTCTGCGTAATGATGCGTCTACACGAAGCTAGCAGAAGTGATAGTCCAGCTTCCAAGAAGCTATTGCAAGCTAAAACACGACGCGTTTCCGGACCAAAGCTTTGATCAGCCGCGACAATCGCATTAAAATATTCATGGAGCCTGGGTTTTATAATAAAATTTGATAGCCCGCCGAAAATAGGACGACTTTATGACTATGTACGTTATTCATTTTATACATTAACTGGAACTAATTGGCAATAGAGATTTCTGTAAAATACCCTTACAGCAAAGTCTGTGGTAATTTTCTGTTTATCTTATTTACCAAAATATACTTAAATACAGAACTTGAGTTGTTTGTTTAATTTATTTTGTAATAAATACGAATAATAAACATTTTACTTTATATTTTGTAAATTATACATGGACTACGACGACCATAAGCGCAAACAAATAAATCATTTTTAATTCGCTGTTAGGTACGGTCATATTTTAGCAAGACCATATCCAAATTACGACTTAACACAACAAATACATGGTCATAAATAAAACACTCAAATTTATATTTATATAATCTTAACAGGGGCTTGTCATTTGTAAATTTATTGACACTAAGCGTTATCTAATTCTACAGTAGAATTCTATTACAATATCCATTTTAGGAAGTCGTAATATATGGTGAAGTAAAGTTGTAAGCTTTAAGGCTTATTAGGTACGATACTAGATTAGCTTTTAGATACCTATGCATTTACCCGATAGCGTAAGTACACTATTATCAATAATATCTGCAAGACTAATCATAATGGTAACAAAATATATACCGCCAAAGCAATGCACAGTAATACAAATACAAATACAAATCATTTATTGATAACACCAAAGTTACAAGTCAAAAGTAAGTTGCGTACAGTAAGCACCGACATTTATTCAATTCTTTCTACGTATATTTTGTTAGGGTTCCGTACCTAAAAGGTAAAAACTGTACCCTATTACTAAGACACTTCTGTCTCTCTGTCTCCAGGCTGTATCTCAAAAACTGTAATAGCTAGAAAGCTGAAACTTTCACAAAATATTTATTTCCCGTGCCACAACAACAAATACTAAAATAAAAAAAATTACCCTTTTTCCATTTTTGTATTTTTTTGCTATATATCAACTACGGTAACTATTATTATATTAGACTATTGGCTCGTTAAATTAAGCTCTGCAACCAAACAAAACCTAAAAGACGTAAAAATAAAGAAATTAAAAGGGGATGAAGTAAAAATATAAGGAAGGAATGAATATAAAATGAATGGATGAAAAAAGTTAATAATTATAATTATTAACTTTTTTCATTTTGTATTTATTTTTTTCTTTTTTGTATATATAACAAGCTGCACTCCGCGGCGTATACTGAGTTAAACCGGATAAAAAGTAGCATAAATGTTAATCCAGTCTCTATATCCATACCAAATTTAATTTCAATCGGTTCAGTCGTTTTTAGCGTGAAGAAGTAACAAACACACACACACACACAAATTTTTGCATGTGTGAAGAATAGTTATTGTAATTTAGTTTCATATTTTTTAATACTATGACTGAATATATAATTTATTTTACATTCTATACACGCATATTCCTAACTTGTTTTTATAAAAAAAAATGTTTATCGCCAACGCGGAAGCTTTCACGGCGCTCCGAATCTATTACTAAGGCTATTTGCGAGATCGACATCGGTCAGTCGGCCGATCAGTCACTAAAATTTTTCGTGCCGATAGATTTACTGAAAAAAAGGAACGGAAATAGCCGCCGAAATTTATGAACTCCAGTAAGTAGTACGATCCCAACTAGGCACGCAGCCAACTTCATGTACGAAATAAATATCTTGTATCTAGCCCGGGTAATGGACGGCCTAATTATAGTGCTTATTGTCAGTACTATGTACTAGCAGAAGGGACACGTAGGCGATTTGTTTGTAAACCGTATATAGTAAGCAGGTTTTAAGGTATACACGGTACCCGAAGAATTGAACGATTCAATTTGTCTTTTTCTAGTCCATAGTTTTCATAGACTGCTTGATTAGAATTGCGATCCAGCATGCCGTCAGGACCACGTCATGGATCGCAAGATTCAGCTTCTTATTTGTTCCAATGAAAGTTACTATAGTGTAGTAATTCTCCATTATTATGATTAGTTGATTATCAGTCAATCATTGTGCATTAGCATGGAATACACACAACATTCAAAGACTCGCGTTACTTAAACACCATAAATAACAGGGCCGGCAAAAACAACACATAAGGTGTACACGGTACACCAACAATTGAACGATTCAATTTGTCTTTTTCTAGTCCATAGTTTTCTTAATATATTCTTAAAAATAAATCTATGGACTATGGACTGCTTGATTAGAATTGCGATCCAGCATGCCCTCAGGACCATACCGTCATGGATCGCAAGATTCATCTTCTCATTTGTTCCAATTAAAGTTACTATAGTGTAGTAATTCTCCATTATTATGATTAGTAGATTATCAGTTAATCATCGTGCATTTGCATAGAATACACACAATTTCAAAGACTCGCGTCACTAAAACACCATAACATAAAAAACCAGTATCTAGGTACTTAACATACTAAGCTTAGACGGCGTTAGCCCTAGAGGACACCATATAACAACACAACACATAAATTCAGTAAGATTTATATGCGTATTCTTCGGACCAAAGTCGAGACTGTCACATTCGTCTCAAGGCTGAAGATTTGCTACTTTATTTGCGGCATCGCAACATTCACCACTTAGTTAAGGCTTTGTTATGGACTAAATCTTAAAATAGCATTTTTTTCCTTATAAATCATACGGTATAAAATATTGAAAAAGTCAACCTTTAAATCCGTCTAAAGAACCACGCTAAGAATATTTGTACTTATTTTGGTACCAATCAGATTTGTCAATACTAAAAAAACTGATAAAAAAATATCTTTTAGATTTTGTGAACCAGTTTTTATTCTAATTCACAAGCATAATAGTATTCATAGGTCGATTCTTTAGACGGTCAGTAAGCTATCATTTAAATATTTTTTATCGTTTATGGTTTACTATAAAAAAAAAAACGGTAAATTCAAGATTTTTCCCATAATATCGTCGCCTTAAGGAGAACTATTTGCTCGTTCTACAGATACAATCTTTAACAAAACTGGCCACTTTTAAACATTTAAATATCATTGTGCCTAATTAGGCGTTCCTGGTTTATAGTTTACTTCATTAAAAGTTTAAATACGTTGCTGATGGCAGAGACAATTGAGCAAATTGAATTGAAGTTCCGTACCTACCTCTAAACCTACTTAACGACAATGACACCATCGCCTCACGTCTGATACAATTAAATAGTGATTGATCGAGCACTACTAATTTTTTGCAAGCTCCTTGAACCGTGTAGGCGTTCGGTAAACAAAAACTATAGATGAGAAAAGTTCAATAGCACACTATAATGAAAGGAGAAATACAATTGAAGAACATGCCCGGTTACTAGCACGATGGCTCAATGAAAACATTTCGTAAACTGAACGATTTGGCAGCAGTTTCTAAAAGCATGATCTCTTAATTAGACCAAGTAATCCCACATTCGAATTATCGTACAAATATCTGCTTGGAAAATGCATATCGCGATTACAATACAAGTTAGTATGAGCGGCGTGCAAATGATAGCGGCGCAGATGTGCCCACTACGCGACAAGTTCAAATATTTGAGAAGGTCGCGATAGAGAAAAATAAAGTATGTCAGTCGAGTAGGCAACAGTGCGATGAGCGCACGCGCCCCGACTATCAGCTCCGCATGTCGCGGCGCCGGCGTCGCTCCAAGTCTCACACGTACTATGCCGGGTTATCACTACACTAATATCCGTTTTAAGCAATAAAAACTTTACTTTCATACTCACTTCACAACCCAAGCGATCAATGCTCTCACGATTTTCAGTTACACGACCGTGAACTTCAGCCTTATCTCGCACGATACACGTGCCTTATCTCAAAATAGGAGAAATAATATTATCATTTGATACAGTTATTCAAGATTACATAATGATAGCCGATTACTTTTTTCTACGTCTAGACTTTTTTCAATCGTTTCCAATTAAACGTTTATTGCTGGTCATTTGGGGGGATTCCTTTAATGATAGATCTGAAATTTGGAGATCTTTTGTTTTGTAAAGGCGATAATTCATCCGTGTTAATGAATTAGCTGGTGTTACGCAATGATGCGTGGTGCTTACGCGTAACAGCTGCGGTGTTATCTCCTTAACATTTGCTTTAGCGTGTCGATAGTGCCGGCGTCACGCCACATTACTATACAAACAATTGTGCTCGATTTATCATTTGTAGAACACACAAAGACGGTTTCTCCCGCTTTCAACGTGACTACATTTTTTTCTATCAGCGTTCATTGAAATTTATTGCTTCAAATTGTAGCGTTGAGGAAAATGACAGTATCTATTTCTTTGAGTTCTCGATTCAAAAACATTCAAAAAAGTGTATTATCTCGATTAGCATTATATTGCTAAAGAACTATTTGCCTGTAAATCCATGAAAAACGAATCAAATTATTGAGTCACTCAGTACTCAAAACCAACAGTGTCCGGGATTGACGAATTACTTAACCTATACTTTTATATAATAAAAACTCGTACCACTTTTTATTGTTTGTACATAATATATCCACATAACAAAAACTGTATTACAGACTTTGTGTGTGTGTTTTTTTAAATCACATATTTTAATTTTGTACAATAAAATGTCACCCTTGTGACATAAAGAGTGTGTGTTCTTGTGAAGAAAATACGAATAAAAAACTTCATCATTATCATAATCATAATCCACAGCCGGTTCTCTCCCACTGCTGGGTATATGCCTCTCTTTTAACGTGCTTATACATCTCGGTCCTGGGCCAATCGTGTCCAGAGTCGACCTGCGACTGAAACTATGTGGTCGACCCATCTTGCCGGCGGACGATTGACGCTCCGAATAAACTTACAGCCCGCCCCGGCTTCGCTCGAGTTATATCCAGGCTTTTGTAATACATTTTATTAAGGATATCTTTTTTAAGAAACAAAATATAGCCAATGTTACTCGGGGATAATGTAGCTACTCCACGGTGAAAGAATTTTTCAAATCGATCCAGTAGTTTCGGAACCTATTCTTGTCAAACAAACAAAAATGGTAGAGAAGTAAATAATAAAGATAAATCATCAAAACTAAATAAAGAATTCCCAGAACACATGGTCATACAAGCATACTTTGGCTGTGAGAAAAACGAGAACCTTGCAGCTAATTTTCTTTTAGTACCTCAGAATTTTGATGACTGATCCAACAAAAATAAGATAAGCGGAACCTTGACCATGGAAGAAAGTGCATTAATTTAACAAAAAATCTAAGTCAATAGCTTACGTTCATATTTACTGCTTGTATTTTACACAAACTGCTGTTTGACATGATAACTTGTCGAATAAAGTTACTCACCGTAAGTCCAGTCTGAGTTCTCGACCATCGACAGTGAGGTTATAATGCAGAGAGTGAGGCAACTCGTGCTCGACTCCGTGCAAGTCTCGTCTCGCTCTGGCGTGGCCGTGCTCGTGCGAGTGATCGAGAGAGCGCGACAAAAGCTCACCCTCTCTCGTCACCTTTACCGGGTGCGTCACCTGCACCTGGGACGTGTCCAGGTGTTTGTGGGAGTAGATACCTGGAACAAGAAGTAAAAAAATATCAGGACCGATGGCTCACACGGCTGGTTAGTCCCATACTTAACCATGTGTAGTTTGTATTGTGATTGCCAACACAACTGATATACTACATATACATATATATAAATACTTTAAGTTCATACATATTTAACACCCAGACCGACTGCCAACAAATTAATAGAATTAATTAAAAGTAGAAACGATTAGTTTAGACTTTAAATGTTTGTAACAAATATGTAAACTGTACTTGAACATATTCTTTACTTCACCTTTTCCCGCTAAAAGTAAGGTCGGCTAATCAAATTTTATAGGAAGAAATCCACAATGGATGTATGAAGTTTTTATTCTTCTTCTTTGTATGAGCTAAGTGGATAAACTCTGGTGTCTGTCGAGAGTTTTTAAGCCGCCCGAATGCCTCTGACTAGGCTTAATAACTGTATGAATTAAGAATAACAGTCGGGACCTACAAAGTTGAACATATCCCACGGCCGGCAGTAGCGCCCAGATCAAAATACCACTTTTTAAATGACATGTGCATGCATGGTTACCCCTCTAAAGACTGTCCGCATCTTCCGTTGTTTAACCTCGACGATTGCGTCAAATCACCTTAGTTCGCTAAGCTACAGGCGCTACAAAGTCTATATTATTATACGTATCCCACTAATATCATAAGGGCGAAAGGTTTGGAGGTAGCTTAAACATTGGATTAACACATTGGTTACTTTTTATCCCGGATTAACGTGGGTAACACCGCGGGCGAAGCTAGTCTGTAATAATGGAGTATAAGAAAAAAAACTTAAATTTTTCGAACTTCGATAAGAGAGTAGAAACTTAATATTTTCTATAATAAAAATGTAAAGAAAGTTAGGTAGTGTTATTCTTTATGCATAGTAAAAACCCTGTGAAGTTTCTTTTACATCGTTTTGTCTTAGTTACTGAGTGTAATGAACAAGATAAGCGTTATCTTTATCACACGACAACGTCTCGAGATGAGTTTAATCACCCGCGTTGTAAAACATAACTAATTAAAGACTTCACGAATAATATTATGTACAAGTTATACAGAGTTATAAAAAATATTGAGATTGTTAATGAAAGCTAGGCATGTATAAACACATATTTACTTAATACTATTAAAATTATAGGGAGAAAAAGTTTGATTGTTTAGTTCTTTAACGTGGATAGGCTGCGAAACTAATAGACTGATTTGAAAAATTATTACACCGTTGGGAGGCAACATTATCTCCGATAAACATAGCCTAAACTTTGTTTCCAAAAAAATTGGAGATCCTTAAGTTTTCAATATCTCTTTGCAATAACATTTATGAGAATTTGATTGTTTTATAGCTAGTGCGAAGCCGGGCTATAAGACCTATATATACGACCCTCGTACATAATTAATTATTAAAATAAAATATTTGCACAGAACCGACCTAGTTGTCACAGACATATGAGCTACACGCAATAGTAAAAAAAATATTGTTGATGATGATTATGATTAAAAAGAAATCAAAGAGACCGTAAGTTCGCTATAAAATAAAACAAATAACAGTCAAAACCTTTAACTAGATAAAAAAAGTAAATCTTATGATTTCACAGGTTTTCTGAGAAACTTAAAAAACAAATTAGAAACGACATTCAGAAGATTTTTCTTCATATCTGTCTGTTGCTGATGTTTACTCCTGTTCATAGAAATCAGTTAGTCTATCTGTCAATTTGCTGTTAAATTTTATTTTTTGGTCAAATCTAAGCTAGACTTGTATGGTATTATAAAACTAGAACAAGTAAAATATGATGACATATTACATTTCAGTAATAGACATAGAGCAGGCAAGTGAGAACCTGCTGCATCAGAAAGTTGCTACTAGGCAATACGTTAGCCGATGTGACACTGCTTTCCAGGAATCGCGGAAGCTAAATAAACAAAATTCAGCCTGTTACCACTAAACGCTGATAGAAGTAAATAAATAAAATGTCGTACTTGCGGATAATGGTGATGCAAGGCTCTTACATCGGACCATATCTAGTCGGCAAACTCGTCAAAACTATTTTGGACAGTTTGTTAAGGCCAATTTTGGACAGAGTTCAGCCGCACCATACATATTTGAGCGAAGTGCCTCATGCGCTGTTATAGGTATTTAACAAAATAATTTCATGTTATATCAACAATTAACAATATTGAAATAAGAAGCTCTAACGATTCAAGACAATATCATGACCGACAAAAACAAGTAAAATTTGTTATAATTTCTTCACAACTTTCAAAAGCACACCATTTTTACATTTTAAACGACTGTTTTTTTATAATAAAAATTTCAAGTTAATTTACGTAAGCGTGTTTTGTAACTCTACCAATTCTAAACATTGATAATAAAACCAAAACAAGTCGTAGGCCTATAATTTACGCAGGTTTTTTCTTAAATATGCTTTTTACCTCCCGTACCGTCTTAACGCTCTAATAGTGTGGCAATTAAAGCTGATTTGGATTATTTTACAAATCACTAAAATAATTAACACTATAGGTACAGCAAATTTTACCAGTACCAAAACTATTTAGCACAATAAATTGGATAATCAATTGTATTATATTACGAGTAGATATCTAATTTTCTACACAAAATTCTCGGTCTTAATCTTAGTACGCTTGTAAAAAGCGTATGTATAGCTATAATGTATGGTTCACAGCTTGGCAAACCATAGATTATGCATTATCTAAAGGCTTACAATAAGGAAGGGTCAATGTCGCGCCCTGCCCTCCCTAATCTGGGCTCTAGCTATGGCGCCACCAGAACCGGCGCCGGCGCACACTTATTGTTTTATGGAACATTCATTATCGCTAATTATATACTAACAATATTCTAATAAATTATACTGCTACGTGTCTTGGCTCGCCTCTGTCCCTCTTTATTTTATTTTAGGCTATTGAAATATGTTTTTTATTTACTTTAGATTGTGATTAAGCTTTTAATTGAATTATTGGTTTTTACGTGGGTTTTAAAATCAAAGTTGGAATTAGTTTGAACTATATGTATTTAACTTAATTTAATATGTCTTCTTTCCTCAACTAATTATTGCAAGTTCACACGTGGTATTTGCAGTTGTATATTTTTTTACTTTATGTACGAAGTAATATATGTAGAAAGGTACATGGAATCAATATGCTATAAACCTGAAGCTCAGCAAGTAACTTTCAAGAACCGTGTCCTGTGACACGTATAGGCAGAATTCTCGGTAACCTGTTCTATTTTTCATAGACAATCATAATTCCTAGCTTATCGCTCATCATATGAACAATTTCTTATGAAATCGGCGTGTCGAGTCAGCGGCCCACTGGCGCTAGTTACATGACACTGGAACATGGTACGGCCACACAGGTTTATGGTTGCCTCGTGGTGGTTTACTGTCGATTTTATTTCTTATGAAAAATGTTTCATGAAAATTGTAGCCAATTTAGCCACAGTTTAAAAAAAACATAATTAGACCTTGATCTGGCGAATAAGTTACGATTGATTTGTTCGTTTCAATTTATCAAATACTTTATGTTTTTTTCCTTCTGCATTTCACTCAAGTTTTTTAAATATTTTACGTGGGCTCGTTGCCTTGCACGAAAAAAAAATGAGCTGATAGCTGTTGCTGCTAGATGAGGACTACATTTTCTACTATTTTATGTATCTTAAATTGTCTATTAAACGCGCAATGTTGCCCTTAGGATGAAAGCACTACCATGTTGTTATATCTGAAGCGCGAAAATAACAAAATATAATACATATTATGTATCTACTCAGATTGAATGCTGACGTGACAGCCCTAGGTCTCGATGCACCACATGTTTTTCTCACTCCATATTCGGTCTAAACGCACTCACACATCAGCAAATGAATTTAATTACTGTAAAAACCACGATTGTCTCTGCCTTAGCTGGTCGGAAACGATTAATAGTTCTTTAAGAACATCCATAAGAGGCAACACTGGCCTCTCTGAAGATGATATTTCTCCGGGAGAATTGCAAAAATTCATATGGTAGATTTAGAAACCATCAGACAGGAACTCAACTGGCTCTACTTGATATAAATGAGGCAGAACGGATGCCTAACTAATTAGATGCGTTCCGATGCATTTAAACCGTGACATCTCGTTAAATGGAAAAGCACACTCATTGATCAGAAATTAAAAAATCAATATGTTTTATCGACGTATCGGTTTGTATGAATGTGTTTTTTGTTTCGGCACGCGTGGGTCGTAGATGAATGTTAGACTTGGTGCCAGAGGCTCGGCGGTAATTATTTGCCATTACATGGAGCCTCGAAGCCGGGATGTCCGCCCCAGGGCGACGGCCGCCGACCTCTCGCCACGCGACAGCGCAGTGTGGGAGGAACATAGACTACACAATACTTACACAACACCATCCATCATTCAAGCCACATGCTGTTCAAACATTAACAAAGTAGCTGATTTGATTTAGAAAAGAATAGCCACTGACGCTATCACCGTAGGGCGTCCTACAAGAGGGCAATAGGGACTTAGAATTTCATAATGATTCTCAATCGTCCTTATCTCGAACACGGGACCACCTGTGGTTATAATAAGTACGCAATCTAATGAAATAAATTATTCACCACGAGCCGATGCCGGATGGGAACCAGTTTCAGTAATTTCCACGTCTTGCGACTTATTGCCACAATATAGGGTTTGCTGTAATCGTCTTCATTATTTCGGGTCTGGGCCTCGGTCAAGGATGCTCTAAGAATTTTGATTTTAAATTATGTTCCTGAGCAATTTGTGAGGCTCCAAAAATAATTTGATATGGAGAGATAAAACTGAGTTACATCATCTTTAATTGTACAATCAGTTTATGTAAACTAAAGTATTATGTGTGATGTGACAAGAACCAACGTCTTAGCGAGTTTCCTGTGAAAACTGAAAACTGATGCGTAATTATTTGTATTGTGACTAAAGTACACACGTACATGTCTTGTTTCATTCACGTTAATGTGCCCTTTATAGGTTATTTTGAACTAAACAGGACGTGGAATTAATTACGTGTATGAGTAACGTAGTTAATCCTGCCATAAACGCAGTGACTCGTTTTCTAGTATAAGATATAATTTCACCAGTTTCAGTGGTTCTAGTATGATATCCAATAGTTTTAAACACCGACTAATAAAATCTGATATTACATACAAATATTACACAAAAAACTGTAATTAGAGCAATGTATGTATGCACATGATGTCAATATAGATAATGACTCGTTCCAAACACGTAGTTCGTTTAAAACACTTTTTAATTAAACATTACTTTGATTTATTGTACACTAAATTTTGTATGCGATACTGCAAAAATTACGTCAAATTCATGACGGTTTTTTTGTCAAATGGAATCTTTTATTACCAAATTAGATTAATTAAATCAAAACTAGTATTTCATTAAAATCGGATGTTGTAAGTAATATATTTTTTTCATATAATAGTTTGACAAAAACAATATTACTACTCGTATGATAGGTAACATAACTTATTTATGACCCAGTCTTCACGCCTATTCTAATCGGTTTTGACCAAACAGTATACTATCGTATCCTCGCCTGACAAGTGACAGCTTTACGTCATCCGACGTCACCCTACCAGCAGATTCGCTCCTTTTCGCCACCAGAGATAAGATTTCCAGATCAAATATCAAACAAACCAGATAAGAGAATCAAGATCGTTATACTTTACACTTTCGTGCGATAAATTTCGCTTCTAATTAAGTACTTTTACTTATCTAATGTTTATAGTGTGGTTTTTATGCGGACAATTTCGAAGTGGTGTGTTAATAGGAGCAGCTTATTTCGAGTAATTGCCAGTTACGGATATAGAGGCAGGTTCGTCGACCGAGTTACGCGGTTGCAAGCAACAGGGAGGTTTATTTCATAAATCCTGGTTGAGATTGCCAGTTTACGGTTATTGGTTACATTGGGTTTATTGTTCATTTTGACGCATTCAGTTCGGCTCAATCTACGCTATCCGGCGCTATTTCTGGATTCACAACGTCTGCGAACAGTTTTTTGTGTTATTTCTGAATTTATTATTTATGAATAAATTAATCGATATTCATATACAATACGCTATTATAAAGTTTGATAATACCATTGAAAAGAGATTTTTCCACGTCCTTGCAGATTAGTTAACAAGTCTACGATGACATGAAAAAATTAATACCCAATGACGTGAAACTGAGCAATCGAGTACGTGAGGTAACTTGTCTTTGGATTGCAGAAACATAATACTATATGCTGGTAGGTAATTATATACTTTAGTTAAAACACAAATTAAACAGGTTTAGTTTGCGGTAGGTAACGTTTTTCATATTTTACAGATTTGCCTTATTAATAATGTTTTTTATATAACATAAAATCAAATGTGTAAATTGTTTCATGTACAATGTACATGTACTCGTATTTACATAAATTTATTTTACCTATAATCATTTGAGTAGTTAATAATTTGTTTGCTACGTAGGTAGTTATTAAAATAATAACCAAGATGAAGAAAAAATATTTTATGGCATAGAAACATAAAAAATAATTACTAACTCTAACCAAAGGCATTATTTTTATACTCTCTGTCTTGTTGAATTGTTATTATTTGATTTATAACGAAGAGATTTTCTTATATAAATTAATTTACTAATTTAAATTAAAGTGGTTTTCAAACGTAATACTGAGACTAACAAATAAATATAATGGAAAAAAAAACTCGCCCTTCTCGTAAATCTTTTAAAAGCTCATCAAGCTCGTGACTGTAAGTCAAAAATGTAATTTAAAAACGTTTCACAATTTGTGACAACCCAAAACGACACAATCGATTAGTGAAGCTTCAGCGAAATTAAAATTGACGTGTAAACGCTTTGCCGGCTGTTGGAGAGAACCCTTGTCAATTCACGAAACTTAGTCCTAATCTTAGATCACACGATCTTAACATTTTAACTATTTGTTTTTCTTGTTTGATGATAATACAAACTGATCTGTTTTGTTTTCAAGTAACCTGTTACTAAGAGATTTTATATATGATGAAATGAAATTAATAAATTAGCGTGAAAATTACACAAAGAAAAGATTAGTAATTTGCTTCGAAACAGATATATCATATTTGAACTATAAACAACATTTATAAATCCTATTTGTGATCTGTAAATAATAGTTATGTATTGATAAAACTGATGATTGTAACAAATAAAAAATATCGAACTTTTCTAGCCAATAGACTTTTTATTTTATTTTTAACTTGTTGTATCCCACTGCTGGGCAAAGGCTTCTCTTCTCTCCTTTCAGACAGCCAGGCCTTTGGTGGCCAAGTTATATCATGTTTGTCGAGATAATGACGCTACCTTTATCTGGGTCGACCCCGAGATCGATATTTAACACCCAGACCCACAGCCAACAAATTTAGTTAGGCACAAAGATGTTGGTCGGGCCGGGAATCGAACCCTTCTGATTGGCAGTCTAGCATGGTACGTAATTGACAACCTACATTACGCCAACGCAACGTAGGTTGTCAATTTATAGCAAAATCATTATCTTAAAATACATATTTTTATTTTCCAGTACTTACCAGATTGTAAAAGGTTTCCTATGCTACCCTGGACTTCAGCCTCCAAGTGTTTCATGTCTGGCGACATTCGAGTATGTATCGTGACATGTTTAGCACCGCACCACGTCACCAGCATTTGAAATAGTAGCAGTTCAAATAACAAACACCGCACATCCATTTTGAAAAACATTCTACACAACCGACGAGTGTCACTCAAAATCATTTTCTTTTCACTACGTTTATTCTAAGTTCTCTGCCTCTACCGATTCGAGAACCCTTCCTTGATCATTCGCAGTTTCATTTACGACTTGTGCTTGTAGTTGGATATTGAAAACGAATACATTATTCGTCTTCGCCACTCTAGTACTGTCATTGTAAACGACCTGTGAACAAAAAAAAAGTAATATTAATATCAAATGTGGATATTAATCGCGTTATGTGATGCTGTTTTTTGCCGTCGTTCGAAAATACCATTAGGCAACTGTCACATCAAGTCATATCATATTGTATCAATTAGTTACGGATTGTTTATAAAAAGCGAAGTGTGCGCGCGAGCTCTGAGATGTCCGAATGATGATTACAAAGCAGACAACTTTTTCATATTACAAAATGTATTAAAGACAAAAACAAAAACGCGGTATTTAGAATAAATTTTACATATTTTTTAAGCAGAATTAATAGTTACCTCCTGATAATGTCACGACTCACGACCACTAATGAAACTATAAAATGTTGTCAACTTTTTTAGAATCAAAATCCTAGTACTACTAGTTTTAATGGGCACTAAATTTCAATGAGTGTTAAATGCCGTAAATTTAAGCAGCCGTGTGCTCTCGACAGGGTCACAGCGTACAATTTGCGCGGGCTCGCGTGAGCCGCACCGCGCTATCTGAATAGACGACAACTTACATAATAATTGTACATTAGCCCACTATCTCCCGCGTACATCTGTATGCTAACGTCGTAGAGCCTAATTGTTCAAATAATAGTTTAAGTATGGAAACCTCATTTTACAATAAAGTAATATAATTTTAATAATTTCATAAAATTATAATTAATTTACCTGTGTAAATTAATTTATTTGATCATTTTGTATATACAATATATGTAAATGTAGATAAATCAGTATTCTCGCATGTTTCTTATGAAGATAATCAAATCGGAGCTTATAATGCATCTGAAGTATTTTAAACGCTCTACATAAGTGTGTTGACATTTAAATTGGCGACAGTGAACTACTGGTAAATGTTAATATATCATCGAGACTAAAAAAGTGGTCGCATTGTGGCAAGATCGGGTAGTCGAGGAGGCCGCATACTCTGTATAAGGCTGCGCTTTCTTCATTGGAATCGCGACAAAACAAGAATGATTGACAGGCCCTGACATTATTTGCAATTTTAAACCGTAAATAAACACACTTCCAGTCAAATATGCGCATATATAATATTGGAAGGCAGGAAAGTGGGCTTCCGATAGTGCGTACGGTAGATCTTATCTTGCCTTGCCCGTATGGGCCTGACTGACGGAGATTTTGACGGGAACAAAAGTGAGCCCTTTCTTTAATGACGAGTCGGAATGTGTTCTAGGAACGAGGAATCCCGAAGGGTCCACGTGTCGATAAGACAGGCGCCACGACTCCCATCGTTGTTTGTTTTTGTTCCCTTTCGTCTGCCGTATGGCGCCTAACCTTTCCGTGTATATTTATACAGTTTATGGGCTGTAATGAGAATTATGAAGCGGAAACAAAGACGCGCTTTTATCTGGCTTTAAGACGCTTCTCTTTTGTTTTATGCGATCTGTAAATGCGTTTTAGTATTCTTTTGTCATTGTATCGGCGGTAAATTTGAGATATAGTTATGTATGCTGTAAATTTGCTTGTCTAAGAAAAACGATTCTATATAAGATTGTATGTAAGTGTTAAAAACCAGCAACAGATACTTCTTAAATCATTTATCATCATAGATGATTCTCCTTCAGAACGACCCCATTTTAAAGCAATTAATATTGTTAAAACAAATAGTAACAACGTGATTATCGACACGTTAGTATAAATTTTCATTAGCATGTTGCCGCGTGCCATATTTACCACTTGTAATTAGGGTTGCCACAATAAAGCTTTTGTTTGAAATAATACTCGCGAAACAACCAAAAAATGACGTCAATTCAGCAGCTAAGCAAACAGCTTTGTATTTATATTTTAAGAATGAAATATACATATAAAAATTGTACTTGGCTGGTACGTCGCGCAACGGATATTGCAATACAGCACGGGAATGTTGCCAGCATCTCTGGACTCTTTGCCACACGACCACTAACTATAAGTGTGTTATTTCCCTTTTTTATTATTATTTTTGTGTACATTTTATTAGTGTAAAACGCGAATTCATTTGTAATAAAATTATATTTTAATTGCTATGATAAAATATTCAAAACTAGTATTAAAAAAACAATTTCAGTTAAGTATCTTGATAGACACTAAAAAATATATAAGACGAAACACGAAACATTTTTTTGGATAATAAACTTATACACAGAAAAAATAACTAATTTTTTGTATACTTTTGGTAGCCCTACTGACTTTGTAGCAGCCAACTTCACCTGTGCAAATTATATCTTACGATAATGACACAGTGAATTTTAGCGTAACAGGACATAAAAATTACATAACAGCTAAAAATATTTTGTATTATCTTATCTTTGACTTACAAAAAATATATTTTATTTTGATATATTTTTTTTAATATTAATATTAGGACACATTCACACACGGCTGGTTAGCCCCATACTGAACCATTTCTGGCTCGTATTATGGTTGCTAACACAGCTGATATACTACATATACATACATACATATTATATATAAATATATATTTAACACCCAAACCCACATCCAACAAATTTAGTTATGTTGGCCGTGCCGGGAATCGAACCCGGAACCTTCTGATTAGCAGACCGGCATGGTAACCTTTACGCCAACGAGGTCGTCAATATATAGTTATAGTTTTTATTAGCGATATAGTTTTTGTGTTATTCTATATTTGGTACTATCGATTAGATGAGAGTGTGAGTGTGAAGGAGTTAGCTGTTAATAATATTTTAAAGATAAATAATTGTGCTAACGTCCAAAAAACAAGAACGGATGAAAAAGAACTCTTTTGAAAACAAAAGTCTTTTGTTCTGAAAAATGTTCCTGTTGAAGCAGCCCCGCATCGCTCTTTCGTTGAAATTCGTTACATTCGTAATAATACTAATAATATTTTTTTATGAGCTAAGCCCTGGTGTCGAGAGTTTTCAAACATCCCAAAGGCCTCTGAATGCGCTTAAAGGCAGCTATTATTAAGCCTGATAGCCGAACTACGGTAGCGCCGAGATGGAAATGCCTCTTTTGACAGTCTTTTTCGGCGGTCACCCTTTCAAGACTGTTCGTACGGACTATCTCTATTGGTAATCGCTTGAAATCAGCTTAGTTAGACAAGCTACTGGCGCATTTTCAGTAACGTATTATATTATATGTACATACTTATTCTATCTATAAAATATTTGCAAAATTGCAATTAGTTATAAATACACATTTCATATCGTTTTATTACGTGATTGCAGTGACCTCTAAGAAAGCGATTCTTGGAAAACCACACAGAGCGATTATGCAAGTTTCAAATGTGACATAAAAGTGAACAGCATCGCACCACGTCTGTCTAAACATTATAATCTTTACAACTCTGGTTTCCCGGTACACGTAGTATATTCTTATCAATTTGATAATGTCTGCACATAGCCTAATCTTGGCGGTGACCCGATTCGCCTAGGCTAATAATGACGTGTGGCCTAGACTTCATCTCAGCGTCTAAGGCAAACAGTGGATAATAGAGATTTAGATGGCTACTTGATTGAGGCCATATAACTTGTCGTTTGGAAAGTTCTGTTCGGCATTCAATTCATTTAAATTACCTACTTTTTTACACTGTACATTAAATTTATACTCGCAGGACACGTAATCACACAAGTCAGACCAACTCTGGCCTAATAAGGTAGGGAATGCATAGTTTGGAATTATTGGCACTCAAGAAGGCTGGCGAAACACACCGTTAGGTGCTTGGCAACTTTTTTTTCAACTTAACGGAGATTGTTAGCCATGCCAGGTGACTAGAAAATACTTCCTCATGATGTTTTCCTTCACCAAAAGCTCGAACTTCTTGGCGGAGATCGAACTCATTACCTGCGGAATATGAGGCAGCCGCTCGCCTGACTGAGCTGTCATCGCTTCTTTATTATCTCCAATATTGGATTAGTAACTACCTGAGTACTACATAGATATATACCTAACCTTCGATACTTTTTTAGAATGCTTAAGATAGATGTAAAAAATATCGTACCCCAACTTAAATGTTATAATTTGCTCATCACAGAAGTTGTTTCAGAAATCATAAGGTATTAAATTACATTATTTCTTAACTAAATAGTATAATCAAATGCTGATAAAATCGAAACCTGTTACATTAGTACGAGTAATTCGGGCTTTCGACTTTTGTATTGTCTGGATAACCAGTTGTATCGCTCGGAAAACCGAAACATTGTTGTAAATTCTTTCGCTAGTAAGTTTTTAGAGTGACTTCTATTCTCACACGCAAAAAATAATAATTAATGCATTTCAGTGTTTAATTTTTTTTCTAGATAAAGGCATAAGAGTATGCATAGATCTTTAATCACAGGTGTTGATAACGCACGATAATCATCCTACTGACTTACTTCAGTCCATCAACATTATCATTTTAAGAACCTTTGTGATATTGTCATTAAACACTTACTTCATTATACTACGAATACGAGTACTATTTAAGAAACTAATTATTTTACTAGTTAAAAATCTGAATATTTCACTAGAAATGTTTCCCCTCAATATCTTTTGTCACTGCAAGTTCTTGTGCTCGTAATACTGAGTTTTGAATTTACATAATTACATTGTGACTTTGTGACGCTGTGGCAAAGCTGACTCAAGCTGAAGAAATCTCATCATTCGATCAAAATTCTTCAACTTCGGAGCAGGAATGTGTCTAGTTGTCGAAGGAAGGGCGACAATGTATCCGTCAGCTCTACTCAGTAAGGGCTTTGTGCCGGCTCCATTGTGAACGCGGACCGGTAGCGCCGGTTCGCGAGTCTCGAATTATTGCCCTTTATGAAACCGCACGCAATTGTTCCGAGGAATATGCGGGTAGTTGCACGTGCTTCGGCTTAACTTCCATACAGTAAGCGGTCATTTAAATTTTACGTTGTTTTTCCTTACGTAACACATACAATACACATTCATTATTGACTGGAATTTCTGAATTCGTTTATCATGTTTATAAATAGTTTATAGTATACAGGTAAAATGTGAAAATTAGAAATATTATTCAACAACTCTGTCACACGTAAAATACTGCGGAAAAATGTTGTCGAAATCTAAATAATTATAATATATAGGAAATTAGAAATATTATTCAACAAACTGATGACAACTCTACCTACACGTAAAATACTGCGGAAAAATGTGGTCAAAATCTAAATATGATACTCCGCTGGCTTTCATATCGGCTATTTTCCTCGTTGGACAGATGTAACATATGCCTGTATTGTTTTGTTCTGTCTGAGTGCTATCAGCGATCTTCGAATTCCCCTGGAGCAAAACAAAGTGTCTCTACCATAACTCACAACCCGGAAGTCTGAGGGAATCCGTCAGTCTCGACGCTCGGTTTTTGTCGTCCATTGTCTCCGAGACAAGCACTATTTGTTGTTTGTATTGATGGCGACAAATAACGGCTGCCTGACTCTGCCGGCCGGATCTTAGAGCTTTGAGGTCTGGGAACATAATTTCTTAAGCCGTGCTAAGGTACCGGCTAATCCTTGTGATTAACGTAATGCCATAAACTAAACTTGTAAATTTCCAAGCGGATGTTCAGTAAAGATCAAACTTTGAGATAAGTTCATTACAAATGATGAGTAAGATTGACAAAGAAATAAAATTATATCTACATTAGATTAGACTAATTTTTATTCGACTAAAAGTTACTAATAATAGGTAATTGTTTTGAGGACAAAAAATTTAACTTAAGTTTTAAAACATAATTTGTATATTATCTTATCAACCTGCTTATACTAATTAGGTGACGTCTTTGCCAGACGTCAGAGTCGGGTATTGAACTTCGGCTCTGGTTAGTAAATCTTCTTGAGCCATGTTAGCTTTGAAATCATCTCCTGTTACATAATACCTAATCTTCTTCCAATTACGTGAGTGCCTACTTTAAACAGCTTTCAGACATTTTAATTTTATTTCAGTCACGGAACCTTTGGACTAACTTCCATGACACGGGCTTGCAGTTCAGTTTGAGGGTTAGGGATATTAAATTATGTACATACATTATATAAATAAAAACATTTTGAATTTGAATTTTGAACTTGGACGCTTTCAACAATTGAACTTGACTTCAACTTGACCTTTCTTAAATAAAATAAAAATAAAGATTTTAAAGCAATTCGAACTTTAAAATAAAACTACCCTTAACATTGACTTCAATCTAGATTAGAAGTCAATGTCCCAGTAATCGAATAACCGATATCTTTGATAGCAATATTTATAGAGCCAATCCGTCTGTTTGGACTTTTGACGTCACACTGGTCGCGTATCACCAACTTACGAGTATCACCTGATAAATGACAACTGACAATATTATCGCTTTGTGCCACTTGAATGGATAAGGCAAGAAAAAAATGGTATCCGAAAAGTACTGATTTACCAGCGAATTAAAGAACATATAAGCAAATTGAATAATCAATTATTATTTATGTTAATTAGTATACGGCGCTAGTATGACTCATTCGGTATTACATAAGAGCCAGAGACACTGTGGCCAGAGGTGGAGCATGCCTAGTGTCTTCCAAAAACATAAATCTTATAGCGAATGAGTTCTGTAAAAATGTACCTTGTACTGACTAAACAAAGTCACAATGTAATTATGTAAATCTACGATTTACTTCGTGATGCTTGCCAAATTACCACAAAAACATGTCTTTTCAAATGAAGTTCAATGACATATAATGGCACAGTTTGGTGGCAGTGAGAGAAACACATTCAGAATCTGTATGAGGCGTGAATGAAATCCGATTCTAGTACGCATCTTATGACATTGTCTCATTGTATCTATTCTATTTGATTTCGTAGAAATGCTTTTTTAGGATCGTATGCGCAAGCGCATTCATGCAGCGTTTCGCGTAGGCCGCAATTTATCGGTAAACATATCGTGTAATGTCCCATTGTATTCTGCATGTACCGATACAAATCTATTTTATTCAGGGTACAAATTGCATATGATGAGCAGAGACGTTGATAGGAGATCATTATTTATGCATGCGCCTTTTGATGTTTCAAAGAAATTGAAGACTGTCCTTTCTATGTCAAATAACTTGGCAGTTACGGTAATTTGTAATTCATTGATTTAATAAATATGCTATAAAACCAAAGCGTTGACTATATTAATTTGATAATATTGTTTTTTTGACATTCATATATACTTTAATTACAAATTTTCTTATCTAAATGGTAAGTGTAAGCCAATTTACCACCCTGCATAGTTTCACCTGTACCAATATAAAACATATACTGGATAGCTAAAGTGAAAAATATACCAATTAATTTTTTACAGAGATCTTTTGAATTTCAGTAGCGAAATAACCGATGTTTATTGTGATGGAACTAGCATGCTTTATTCGCAGTAAGCCAGGGATTTTAATAAATCACATTCATTCATTGTTATTGACTGCATAAAACGTTATATTATTTGTATTGCATCCTTAACTTTCGAAACGCAAGGTCGTATCAACAATGTTCGGAAATTTATATACATTTAACGTGTTTATTTTATCGCCTAAGAGGAATTTATTCTTAGAACGTAATTTCATCGAAATTATCTTAGAGGAATCTCTGGTGTCTAGTTTATTAATTAAAGTTGCGTTTATGATTGTATCTGGCGACATGGCTAGAATTGGCCGCATATTCCCAAATACCGGTTTTGATATAAAGAATGTTAATAGGCCACCACAATTATGTAGGACGTTAACACTGTGAGAGGATCGCGTGTTCATTTGTTCTGCGCAACTCATATTAAGCAGTTTTATTGTACAGGACTTACTTTCTTGCATAAGCTCTTGTTAATTTGATATACATGAAATCTGTATAATAGTCGGATTTTGACAAGAGGCTTTTAAATACGAAGAAGAATAAGAACTTTTCATAACGTATTTTCTAACTTTCCTTTACATTATACTCATATGTTGAAGGCAAAAATACAAATACATTGAGTATGCTAAAAATTACATTCAGTCTATTTTTGAAGACAACAAAACGAAGTGTAAAGTGGCAATGGTATTGAGTTTATTTTATTGCAATTGCTTTCTATCAATAACAATATTTTTTGTACCAAGGAATTTAAATCTACTTGAATAAGTAGACTGAGCAAGCCCCATCTGTCTTGAGTCCAGACAATTTATGAACATTCTTTAGAATCCTTAACGAAAAGCTTCTTACGATGATGGAATAAATATCTAGGTAGGAATAAAATATGCAGGGAAAAAGTTACTTGTTTTACGCATACAAATATTAGCACTGGTATTTAAATACGAGTAAATATGCAAGACTTAATCCTACCTAAATCAAAACCTAGTCATTTCTAACTACTTTATAGCCAAACATAAATTCACGATATCAATATAACGACAGATGCAATAATAAACCACAAGTTGTCTCTGTTAATAAAACGAGTAACAAATGGAAACTCAATCAAATTTATTTCATTTAATAATGTTCCCGTTATTAAGGATATATCCAGTTTATTAGCGATAGTAATGTAGTGCGAATATACGTTAATAAAGTTTATAATATACATAATATGATATTATAAATAATAATAATACATATTTTGTCGTAGAAAATTAGCATTAAATGTTTATTACAGAAACATATTACCTTATGCACATATTAATAACTTTTTAGAAAACGTATAAGAGATGGCATGTTTTAAGATAATAATATGTTGGTCTAATCCATAGATAAACAAAAAAAACTAACTAAGACTACAAAAACTTAAGCAATTAAAAAAAAATCAAATGTTTCAAGCCCACTTCCAGAGGGTAGCGAGTCTCATATGCTGGCAGCCTTACCACGTTGGCTGGATTTATTAAAACATTTTATTTAGACCGTCTACATTACGTTATAGACAGTTTGCCTTCGTGTCTGTTTAGCACTATGCCATAAGTTAGAGTGGGTGACATCTTGCGATGTTTCGCCCACGCAAAAAGCAACTATAAACATGAAATTCATTCATCTTTTACTGCCTACCACAACACCAGTAACAGTATTAACTAAACTAGCAACTTTCTTGAATTACACTGTTGTTATAGTTGTTAATATGTAAAATAAGTTGTCAATTTATTAAATCAAAGTCAATTAAAAAATAATAATAATAACATGTCATATATAAAAAATTAAACAATATCCCTTCCCTGCTCGCCCCTGGTGCAAAATTGTTGCAACTTGTTATAGTTAAAAAAAATAGAATCCAACGATTTCATTTAAAAATAATAAACAGAGTTACCGGTAATTAACGCAATACTTTTTAAGAGCGGCTGTAAAGGGCCTATAATAACAATGTACTCGTACATATGTACGAGTATGTTCTATAACTATTGAAAACTCACGAAAGTAAAAATCACGTGCCCATATATTTTGTTGCGTGGCAACATACATACTTTTCTAAAGAGTATCGAACATTTTTTTCTTGAATATTCAGAAGTCATAATATAAAAATTGTTATCTACACACACTAGGGCCACCGCACTATGGTTTTAGCAGTAGCCCTGTACGTTTGCATCTTGTATATCTTACCGTCTTATATATTTCACCTTACACTAGCCATCAGACATGTGAAGTGACAGTATAATCCTTTTGGCCATCATGACAGCTCATATACTTTGTGCATAATATAGCCAAATCTGATGAATCCTTGAATGAAAGCAAGCGGGATCTATTCGCTTACATAATGATAGATAACGCAAGATGAAAGATTACGACAGTGATAAGATAAGAATTACAGTATTTGTGTTAATCGCAAATGAGGCACCTCTTTTTGTTTGAGTAAGTAGAGCATGAGTTCTCAATTTTGGTGATAATTTTCTTTATAAACTAAATTATTATCTATCTTCTAATACAATTTTCATGTCACAATTTTAGTTACCGTAGATCTGAGAATCGACTGTAACTATTATCCATACCCCTAAGTGATAAGGGTTGTTCACTCTAATTTTTTTTACGAAATTATTTGTTTTTACTTTTTTAATATGTGGCATCAAAAAAACACAACCCAAAATTTTTACTTTTTTTATCACCAACTCCTATTTTAGTAATTTAATCATTTTTCATCCCGCTTGATAACTGATTAATTATATTGTTTTTAACTGTGCTTAAGGCAAAACAACGTTTGCCGGGTCAGCTAGTATTATAATAAAAGAAGCGCAGCGTTAGCTTTATACAAAAGTTGGGTTTAAATTATGTATATTTTATCTCAAACGTTAAATGCATGCAAAGAAGACTACAATTTTCGTTAAACATGATCTGTTATATTTATAATAGTCATAAAACAATGTTTCCTATTGGCGCATGGCGTGAGAAGCGATACTTCTTTTTGCATCTATCAAGAGCAGTCCAGGCGTAGGTTGCAGGAAGGATACATAAATCTGTCTCTTGATTGTCGAGAGAAAATTTGTAAGTAAAGCGTAGGCGGCCACCATATTCTATGGTACCTAAAAGGTAATACTTCGCCTAAGCAACAAAAGGTTAATTGTATTTAGCTGACAATTTAGACTAAAATTATACTTGTTTCTAGAGAAGATAGGAAGAAAATTTTAATCGTGTAAATTTAATACGTACTTAATAAGCTTTAAACGATCCATAAAGTTGTAAAATTAGTTTGTGTTCTTGCATTTAATATGTCTATTGAATTTCATATTGTTGCGGTAATTTGTTTGAATGCCTGCTTGCCCTGGAATTCAATAGATAATGAAATTCCTTAGGCGTTAGATTCTAAGAAATAGCTGGACTTTGCTTGTCTAGACTTTTACTAAAGAAGCATTTTGTAGTAGGTACTAAATGACAAGACACATGTCACTTTTCTACATCGCTAAGGTAAACAAATGTGTATAGATCATAGGCGTCGCGTCGTGTTGTCAAATACTTGCAAAGATTACAAAGTTGAATAACTAAGATGCAACGTACTAAGCAAATAAGAAACAACGGACATTTAATTACCAGAAAGTTTGGAAGCTTACAAATAAATTGAGAATTTCACTAACCATAATAAGTTGTGGGTTTATATGTTTTCATAAGTAGAAATGCGAGATTACTGTGTGTTATGAGAATGAACACTAATAGGGTATGTATCCAGCTCATTTTATAAAGTATACATTGCAAAAAAAGATTTTGTTATTTTTATTGATTAATTATTGCCTTTTGCGCCTTGTTATAAAACTAACAAGATGATTATATTCATATATTTTATTTTTACCGCATGCTAATTAAATATGCAAATTTGCGATTCTAATTTTATATTTTCAGACGGTCATGGCCATGCCACCGCGTAGTTAGGTTAAGATCAAGAAAAAATGTTGGAAATAAAAATACCTAAATACATATTAATGTACCGTGTTAATAGTCCCTGATTTTAAATGTATTTTTAATTTACAAACTGTAAGTATAAATAGTTAATTCTGGTACATGGAAACGGTTAATAAAGAAGGATCGCCATTTATTTAAAAAAAACATCACAATTTAATATGTATAAAATATCTAATAAATTATACTAAAAAATATAGAGACAATATATGGTCCAAGGCTTACTTTTTAAATATGTTATATACTCGTATGAGAATGTCGGATGAAGTCTTTAGGCCTTGGGTACGGCTATCGTCGCCGACGCTCTTTTGTTTGCCTTACTAGTTTACACTTGATACTTTTACTCGAATCGCAGACAGTCTGTTCGACATAATGCAGTTTGTTGGAGGAATTAGTTTCTGCAACGGGATGCGAGGTTAGTATGCCATTTGTAAATATAGCTTAAGGTTGTCGTAGTTTAATTTAATATTGCAATAACCAAGAACTCTATGACACTATCTTTATCTTGCTAATCGACGATAATGTTTGTGGGCGACATTTATTTTCTATGTTTTCACAGCTCAGTCGGGCGTGCGGTCGTCTCAAGTTCCCAAGGTCGTGGGTTCTATCCCCGGCAATGAGCTTGAGCTTTAGGTAAAGGAAAACATCGTGAGGAAACCTTAGTATGCTGGTAGGACATTTTCTAGTGCTCGCATGGATAACAATCACTTCAAGTTGAAAAATCTGCCGACAACAAATATTGACAGACATTTTGATAGCCAGAATTTCCAGACGGAGCATGCTCCACTTTACGCCAGAGTGTCGCTAATCCCAAAAAGCTACGCGTCCTAAAGGTCAATAACTTAGTTGTAATGTGTAAAAAAGATTAAGTGAGTTCATTCAACATATTAAATGACTAATAAAATACGAAATGCTATTAAAATTTATGTGTACTACCTATTTAGTATTTTGATCTCAAAGCATTTGCTATCGTAACAAAAAATCTCTATAGGTATTCGTGTCTTCCCATATCATAAACCTCACTTTTTACACTTTTTATAGATCGTGATCCGAATAAGCAAAAATATGTTGGCCGAGTACATGATTTAAGCTATATATTTACATAAGTCACAGAGTGCGCGGCGACTGTTATATTTTTCTTTCTGAGTGATAATGACCTCAACAAGGCCTGTCGAAGTATTTTATCAATGAATATTCGTTTTGGCAGTTCAACCGATATCGGCCAGAATATTAAACAATACAAGAGATCACATATTCCGCTTATCATAGGTCACGTTATCAATGAACATATCTAAGCATATTATCTATTTAGTAATCTTAATATAATCAAAGTAGTAAACTTATGTAAATCACATATACGTATTATATAATATTATAGCCAGACTCGAGATATATTAAGACGTGGAGGACTAAGTAGTCGTATAATATGTATTGACAATCGGGAGCATCTAGTATTGTAATACTAGATGCCTGTATACTACAAGCCTGTGCTTTCTTTCTTTAGTAAAATTTTGTCAAACGATAAAAAGAAAGATAAAAAATTTGCATCTTTAAATAACGAAAGAAACCTATAAAAAAGTAATAGGAATAAATTATGTAAATTAATCAAGAAATCGTTTTACCGGTAGCTATTGTACTTGAATATACAACTTGTGTATATAGTATATAGATTTATAAGTATAGTGTATATATAGTGTACATACATATAGTATATGACTATTTGGTTCAATAGTTAAATTTTATGACTGTACCTACGCCCGCGCTGGTTCGGTCTCCAAATAAAAACCCCATGATTTCGTCTGAGCTATATCAGCAAGCGAACCAAGATTTGCTTTTCCCTTTGGATGTGGTACATTATTATCACTTCTAAATATGTATTTATGTCCCTTAAGTTAATATAGAGAGATCTTTATTTTGTTGTTGGTTATAAGTTTTCAAGCTAAATCGTTACAGATATTGAAGTTGGTAATATTGTGTCTACACACATTAATCAGTTTTTACAGTTTTTTTTATTGTATATTTTGCGGGAGCCGTCCGGGGAAGTAGTGGCAAGCACAGTTCGGTGACGATCCTAGTTTTGTAATCCACGAGGTTTCACGACTAAAATTAGAATAGACCAGCGCGATGCTTACTTAATAGTAAGTATGTAGTAGTAAGTAAGCCAGCCTATTGCTAGACATCAACCTACCGAGGCTGGTCTTGTCACTTTGACACTGTCTTAAAAACAATGATTTTATCGCTTCAAAAAATCACAATTACTTCTATTGCTTGCAAAATTTTGCTCCCAATTTTTGTTGCTAGTCGCAATTTTATCGTATTATTCGGAGCTTGATGTATGTTGTATCTGCGGTCTATTTTAGTCCGGTAGTTCGCCTCGGCTCGGAGGCGTGCAAGTTCAGGGAAACCAGACGGGAAAATGTTTTATTGAACTCTAAAAATTAGGCCAATATGTCAAACATGGAAAAACCGTTGTAGATATTGGTGGTCTCCAGATTTTAAGCTGCCATATGTCATGTTCGGGCCGCAAGACGGATTTAGATCGATATTCGGGTCAGTTAAACGGGTCCCAACTGATTTAGAACTGAACCCGATCGCTAATTTGGATTCGATCACGTACGACCTAAATCTATTCGGTTCATTCGCAGACAGAACCACTGGGTCGCATATGGTGCGGTGTTTTGAGAGGTTTTCATAGAAACCTCATCAAAGTTATGGACATGACATATCATGCGTTAGCTATGAGATCATTGACTTTTGAAGCATATCTACATTTGATTTTGCAAAGATGGCTATCGATGCACCTTTGCCTTGTTGTCTTCCTTGTTGTTTAATTGTTTATGCATATCTGAGCAACTTGTTGAAGACTAACTGGATAGAATATATTATTAGCAATCGAATGGATACTCGACACAAACACCACGTGTATTGCATTTATTTGTACACAACTTCCTAAAGCGGCGCGAGTCTTGCCTCTAATTAGATTTGTTTTGCTTTTCACACTTGCTGCCAATGTCTCATGAACCATGTTCCGTAAATGTGTCACCAACAAGTTATGTTCTCTCTGATCGCCTATGTATGAGTCGTCTCCCATGATTTGAAGTCTGGTTATGTAATGAGTTTCCGAACGGCGGGCGGTACGTATCAGTTCTGTAACAATAGCCGGTCCTTTAACAATGAGATGGTACAGCACGAAGGCCACCGAGCCAAGTTCACGACTGTACATCGACCGCTATCATTACCATTCAATGAGCCCGGATCATTACCGCGCCTCTAACCCGAGCCGATTAACTTTGGCTTGTCCTCCGCTGTTTTACATGTTAATCAACGATAGCCGAATTTACATATCGACATGTGTATGAAAGGCACGTTCTCGAAACACATTTGTAAAAAGTATCTTACGATAATTTTCGTAATGATCTTCATTTATCTCCAAACCGAAGCGCCGCCTCTATAACCTCAGTGTTCTGATAAATTGTTTGGCATCAATACTCTAGACAGTTATGGGCTTTCATGTCTGTCTCGAAGTTAAAATAACCTTCTTTTATAAACAAGTTTGTAGCTTCTGACGAAACGTCCTTATAAGCTACGTTGCAATCCTCTATTCCCAATTCGTGAGGAACGATCCGGCTTAATGGTTCAACATTCCCGGAGCCACGCACAAACAAGCAACAAGCAAAAAGGTCCTCTTTCGCGAATAAATTGCTCATAGTGCGTTTGAAACAAATGGACGTGCATTCACGTCGATTTGTTCGCGAGATATTCGCGTGTGATTATTTATTTTACTGTTTGAAAGTGAAACGTTACAGATGGTAATTAATATGTACAGATAGCGTGCCACGTCGGTTACAGTGTGTATGTGGGGCCGGCCTCGTGCCGCCGCCGCTGGGTTCACGGCGAGGGCTACATTTATTGCTACAGTCCATTTAACCCATTTCATTGACGTAATCTCATCGACGGTTTTATCGCAATTTTGCCAATACAAACCCCTTCAAACTCCTAGGTCACTCGTAAAAGTTTTAAAATATTCATCTATCATTGTATTTGTTTAACATTTGGTTCATCGCGGCCAAGTGATGGTCGTACCTAATGGCACTAATACGCACGTAATACGCGTTATATGTGCAGGCGTAGTTCACCTCCGTATATGCAATATAATATTTCAGTTCAGAACAAAATGGTTAATAAAACTTAGAACTAAAATCTAGGAGGGCACGGCCAGGTCTCAAGGGCCTCGTCACCTACCATTGATCTCTGACCCGAAAGATGGAGGCAGTTCTCACGAACATCGCCTCGCAAAAATTAACAACGACTATTTAATTGATACAAACTGCCTAGTAGGAAATTCGGGGCCGACGAAGTGACGAATAAATGAGCCTATGAGCTTGGAGACAATGGAGTAACAAGGGATATTGAAGTTGAGTAATGGACAAACATTTGTTCAGCACTGTGGAGCACGTGCTGGTGATCAGAAGGTGAAGTCATACTTTTCATGCTACCTGTATGTTTGCCTTCTGTTATTCTTTATTCAATTAGTGCGGTAAATTCATTTGATGATTGAAACGCCGTAATTGTTAACTGACGTAATTTTACAAATAGCAGTAAAATGCAAGAAATAGTAGCATAATCCGTGGTCCCAAGGTCTCTACCCCCGCACTTTGCCGCTAATAGCGTAAATACTTTTGCTAACCAATGACAAAAGCAAAAATTAGCACTTCTGAAACATTGAACGACTGGTCATTCACCCATTAGCTCTTCCTAGAAACTCCAAGATCACGATGAAATGAAAAGCAGAGCTAATTTCAAAGCGCTTGTTTTATCGTGTTTTTAATTTTGCTATAAATTTGTTCATATTTATATAATTTCGAAACGTTAAGAAAAATATTATCGTGGGAATAAAATAGTAAGAATCATTATTTTTGCATATTAGACATTATTCATATTTGCATATTAATTTTGGTGGATATTTATTGCCTTATTTGGATATTTTACATTGAATACAATAAATTACGAAAGCGCTATTTTTATAACGTTATTCGTGAATAATATAAGGACAATTTTTGTAACAAAATTATATTTTAGGTAATGCATAGGTACGTATAACCTAATGAGTAAGTATGGTCAAAATATTTGATTACACACACTATTGTATATCTATCTAGGTATAAACCAAAAGAAAAAGCAAAGCCTTCCTTCCTTCTTCGTATGAGCTAAGTGGCCAAGCTGTGGTGTCGAAAGTTTTCAAGCCGCCCGAAGGGCCTCTGACTTGGCTTAACGACTGCATGTACTGACTAACAGCCAGGACCTACAATTTAACGCGTCATCCGACCCACTGAAAATGCCACTTGAAAAACGACAGTGATGTGCATGGTCACCCATCTAAACACCGTCCGCATCAACAGTTACTTTAACTAGCCGAGCTACAGGCGCTACAAAGCAAAGCCTTACCTGTGTCTATTAAATGATGGTATGTAAAGTAATTATACAAACTTAATAATATTATTATGGCACATATGAAATAGTATGTATAACATAACATTAATTTACCATTCAGATTCAGGTAGAGTCATCGGCAGCGGTGTCGAATGTCAGAGTTCATTCGAGGTGGAGTCAGTAATTCCACTTGGGCCCATTACATGTGTTACAAAATTAGTTATCTTCATAAGATATTCATTGTTAAAATCTTAGTTTAGATTTTTTTTATGAAAAAGGTACTTAATTTTATTATTATAATTACCATGCATACTCTTTTATATAGTTTGCTCACGGAAAATATACTTGTAACATAAATTAACTCACATAATTGTCTGTATAAAGCTTTACTTTAAATAATAGATTGTGACCTTAGAACCTTATTACTATTTCGATATATTATATCAAGTTAGATTGATTTATTTAATTACCCTAATAAAGTAGAGCCATTCATAAGAATTAATTTAAAGTCGTATGTTAATTCTGATTTACGTGAATTAAACATGTATTAAAATATTATTTAAAAATATTTAAATGTCTACTTATTCTGGATATGAATGTACATATGTATGTTAGTTTCAAAATTAAAAACTAACGTTTACTTGGTTTTATCTTAAATACACTTGAATATTTTAAAACTGGAATTAGTACCCAGTTGTTTTTATCAAAATTTTGAACTTCATAAGTTAAAATCTCATAATATTTTTATCAATTTTTTTAGCATTTTCCTTGTAAATTGGTGCCAACAACATCAAGACGTTTGATTATGGCATTTAAAACTACAGATCGATCACAAAAATAATTTAATAAGCCACCAAAACCTGTTCAACGAAATCGAAATTAGTTTATGAATAATTTAACTATCGTTGAATATTAAATTTGAACATTTACTTACTCATATAGGTACATACATACGTAGCAGGTATGTCAGTTACAAAATTACAAAGATAAAGTAAATTGATTCAACTGGACTATACATATAAACGAATGCTTGCTCTACAAAAGTGGGCTAAATAGTAGCGTTAATAGAAAGCAGTTGCCTAATGGGTAATAAAATAAATAACAAGTGTATTTACACTTACTCTACGTCTAAGTCATTCCAATACCAAGTAAATCTTGACAAAATAACGCATTCCACATATATATTATCAGCATTGCTATCCAACGCGTTAATGCTGCCAGCATGTTATAGTAAATCTAAACATTTGAACTGTCTTTAATGTTTTAACCAAAGTTAGCCAAATTTAATATTTCTTTCAGTTCTATTTGTTTTTGCGTAAATAAAAAGATTTATTGAAAGTTTTTGTATAATCCGTGAAACGGATAACATTTATAAAATTCGTAAGGAATACCGTGAGAAAAACGCGAGTAGTTTGGAATATTAAACACCTACAATATAAAATTCAAGTTTTCGACAACCAGCACATGTAGGTTAGTTGCTAAATAGCGTTAAAATAAGTGTACGAAAATTCAGCAGCTATTTTAACACCAAATTTAACTGTCATGCTTAAACCGATATTAAGATAATTTGAAACAGCAAAGTAAATAGGTAACCTAAGCGCCGTTAGCTATTGTGTTATAATGAGTTTCACTGACTCTTGACTGTAGCTGAAAATATTAACAACAGTCTATGTTAATTTACATCTACGAGATTCAAATATTAACATCATACTTAATTCCCATATCATTAATGTGGACATACGTGCAAAAAATATTTATAGATAACAAGTATAAAATAATAAATAGGCATTATAAATATAGGCATGTTGCGATACTCACTCAGATCAGAGGTGCATTTCCCAGACGCAGCGTAGACGAGACGATCCTCGCCGGTAAAAGTGAAAATTTCTCGGCGACCACTTCGCCCCGCCAATAAATTTATTCACTCGTAGTGAAAAACGTAGACGGGCAACACCGTGTTAGGTTCGCGCCAACTATATATAAAACACGTGTTAACGAATTCGGATTCCGAAATTTAAAATAGTCCTCTTTATTTAGTTTAAATAAATCGGTATTTATTTTTCTAGAATCATAAATAGTCAGTGAGAAATGTCGATAAGTGCGTTCGGTATGGGTCGGGTGCGGGCAAGAGCGGCTTGTGAGCGGAGCGCACGACGCGGCGACCTGTGGGCCACTGAGTGGAGCGCGCGCGCAGCCGATCGCTGGCGATCCTCTGACTCTTCCAATTTTAAATACCGGACGGGGCGCCTGCATATCATTTTCCGATATTCGGTACGACAACGGCGGCGGCGCTACCGCTACACGCCATCCTCTCACCACTCTCCCTATAACAAATGCAGGCCCCACAAGTGACATCATGGGATTAATTTATGTTTTTCTTGAGAGATATGTCGCAATAAAGTGAAAAATCAAATCACCTAACTAGAGTTAAAAGATTCTTTTTTCACATCCATAGCCCCAGTAATTATGAAGATGGAACCTATTAGTAATTTTTACTAGGTGTTATAAGACTTTTTATCTGAGTATAATTTAAACAAAAACTCTTGTAAAACATCGGTACTAAAACTTATCTTAATACCTACTCGAAGTTTACACAAACACAATATGTATGTACATAATTCTTATCGACACGATATCTGGTTTTTTTAATGCCCAGGCGCTAATGCACTAACTAAAATGGGAAAATTTAAAATGTGATTATCTTCATTTGAACCGAATGTCACCTTCTACATTAAAACAAAGATTTCGTTCGCCAACAATTTTTATTATTATCGCAAAGCATTTCGGTTGCTTTACAACAAACCAATCTCAAACCAAGACATATATAACGCCTACCTATGTATATATCAACCTAGTACATACATACTCGTATGTACGTTCATCAGTTCAAATTGTAAGAATAACCATTTCCAGTCACAGTAGTTTGTAAACATGATCATTACAGTTAATAAAAGACGTTCATTAATTTATCATATCAATAAATACAGGTTTCTATTGAGAAGGACATCCTAATTTTCAATGAAGAAACTTATACAGAAGTGACTGCGTAAATTTATTTATGATCCTTAGGGCGCATAACAGATTTCCATAAAGCATTTACATTGATGGAACAGGAGACGTCCCGACCTACTTTGTGCGTACTTATCGTGAAAATGTATGGTGCTATTAACTGGAAGGTCGATGATGTCACCACCATCAAACCGATGTATGCCACTCTGGACTCAGATTATTCCCTCCGAGGACCGACTTATTCATATTTTTTTTTTTTACACATTCACACACGGCTGGTTAACCCCATACTGAACCATTTCTAGCTCGTATTATGGTTGCTAACACAGCTGATATACTACATATACATACATACATATTTTATATAGATACATATTTAACACCCAGACCCACAGCCAACAAATTTAGTTAAGCACAAAGATGTTGACCGGGCCGGGAATCGAACCCGGAACCTTCTGATTAGCAGCTCGGCATGGTAACCGTTGCGCCAACGAGGTCGTCGATTACAATCTCTTCACAAGCAAGAGGATTCGAAGTGTTATTGAAGTACTCGTATTCTGAAAAACAGGACACAAAACAAAATATAACAATAATTTCCTCGCTTTTGTACGAGGATATTATTTTCACTGATTCTTCTATTTAATAAATACCTATATTAAGTTATGAATAAAAAAACTTCCTTACTAAGCATTTACATCTTTTGCATTGATTTATCACTATGCTTGTTTGTAATTTGTAATTATGTAGGTATACAATATATAACGAAGAAAAACAGCAAACAAAAGTAAGAAAAAGTGAATTTGGATTTGCTTGATAATTTATACGTTTTATGTTGTCATAGATCATTTTATTTACAATTTTTTAACTGGAAAAAGGGAAATTGGATTCCCTTGATAACTTATACGTATTAAGTTTTTTAAAAGTAGGTACTCGTTTTTTCACATTTTTCCTTGGAGCTTTCTATAAATTACACGGGCACGCTGTCCTCTCGTATAGTAGACTAGCTAGAGTTGGACTATCTTTAGTTATGTATCTAAAGCTTATCATATTGTTTACTCCTTTCAGTAGTTAGTTGGAATTATTGCAAATAATGTAGTAAAAAAAAAATGGTTGCCTGTAAAGTCGGTTTTACGGGCGAAGATTTTACGTGACAACGTCTGCCGCGTGCTGCGCGCGCGGCAGACCGATCATAGTTGAGTGGGAGAGAGACGCAAGGCATTCGGCGGGCCTCTCTCTCGTTCGGTAACTCATCGTAACGTTACCGGGCGTTACACTTTTTCATAAGTGACTCCCAGCCGCAACCTAATTTAAGACGTTATCACGTCAATAAAAGCACCTCAAAACCTTATAATTTCCTCCTAACTCCTGAAGAAAACAAACTAAAGCGTGCGGTTTTTCCGAAGCCCTCAATACGTAAACATTTGGAATCAATACAGGGCCATATATTAGTTTTACTACGCCAGCAGAGGCGCTGCCATAAATCTTATGGAAATAGTTAAGTCCACATTAATAAAGTTTAATGTTTTCATGTTGGGCCTACTATTGCGGCCTTCGATTCCTAATGTTTCGGATGTACGCTTCGGCAATGGACGAATAAATATACTGACGTCATATATAGTACTCTGTTCTAGGTTAGTGAGGGTTTCGTTGGATGAACCATATCGAAGATTTTGTAATTAGTAGCTCATGGCACATTCGTCAAGCTGTCTACGTCCAATGCTGGACATAGGCCTCTCCCATAGCACGCCATGCGATCCACCTCCACCATGAAACCTTACTCAATCTGATTTAGTAAAATTTGATACTACAACTATGCATCAAATGCATAGTCTTTGTATTATTATGAATTCTAAATATTGAATGTAGGCAAAATAATTACATCACGTTTTAAATGCTATGGTACGCATGACGTCACTATATAGCCATTTAGTAGTTAGCAAAAAAAAAACTTATTTATATTACTCTCAACAATTTTTTAATAAGTTTCAATATGGAGATTGATATCGCAAACAACAACTTTGTCTTTGTTATTTTGATATTGTTATAAAATTTTAACATTATTCCAAAAAAAAACAATTAATATTTGCGTATCAAAATTGAATAAAACTGCAACGACGCTTCTTTGAGAAATTGTTTTTTTTTTTATTTACATACTTTGAAATAAAAAGTAACTAAAATAAAATATTACTCTGTTTATGATTATGCTGCTAGCTGTACTTTTAGTGGAGATTGCGTATGAAGTTAGGCGAGAGAGCCGGGTCACAATCATAGCATTTGAATCGAATTGTACCGATCTGGGATTTCAAGAGAAGAAGAAAGCATAAACGTTTTACTTATTACTAGCCGCACTTTTGCTAGTATCGTATATACGAGTAGCTATATGATCAAATGGTTTTTGTTTTTATAGGTATATACTTATAGGTTTGCGTTTGACCACAGCTTGCCTGGTGTTAAACAATACTATGGCCTACGATGTTACACGCTTACCTAGAAAATACCTATTTATTCTAGATTTGAAGATCCCCAAGTGGTACTGCTCAGTAAACAGAGACTCAAGAAGAGAATTCCAAAGTTTTGCAGTCCTCACAAGAAAAGTAGAAGCGAATCGGCTTGGAATCATCTCAGTCAGTTGTGTTTTGGGGACTACCAGTCGTACCTTCTTCTTCCTTGCATTATCCCACTTAGGTAGGGTCGGCATAGCAAATTTTCCTCTTCCACTCTCCTCTACCAGCCGTCGTCTCTACACTCACTCCTTTCTCTCTCATGTCCTCATTCACACACTCCATTCATGTCTTCTTCGGTCGGCCTCTTGCCCTTCTTCCTTGCTGTGCTACCTCCATGCTACCAGTCATATCAAGTCACACAATAGCGTGTGTGGTCCAGCTCGTTCGTCAACCAGTTGTCAGATAATATCAATTGTCGACCGATCAGATCGAGCGGTTGTCAGCGATCGTATCAACTATATCAACACTGGTTCCGAATACGGACTAATCCCTATTCTCGGTATTGCATACTAACTGTTAACTGTGCTGGACCCATAGAGACTGTGTGTAATAAGGCCCGGCTAGTGCAATACGGTGATTGACATTATCCATTGACTTCGTGCGGTTAGTTAACTAGTCGTTCTCCGAACAGTAGTCTTCTTAATGTATGTACACATTCTTGAAGCATATTTCGTGTCAAATCTTTTATTTATGACCTCATGACACAATAGTTGCTTGACCGATTTTATTCATTTTCAAACAATATTTTATAAAAGTAAGAATCTTTATTGGTGTCTCTTATGATATAGGTACAATATGATTTCTTTAAACTTATATTACAAAAAAATATTACATTTATTTATTTATTGAATTAAATTATAAAATAATTTATTCACACAATATAGTTACAAATAGAAATGTCAAAATAAATTAATTTAAACACTTTCATTCTCAGAAATACAATACAAGTTTCTCCTACATTTCTGGGTTCCCAATCAACTCGCCGACGCCAAAAAATCGAATTTACTCGTATAAGCTTGTAGTAGTTGTTAAACTATACTGCATATGCCATGCGAATACCAACATCAAAACATACAGAGAAATGAAAAGAATTTTGCTTAGTCAATGCTGAGAATTGCGCTCGCCTCGCTCGCTCAGTCAGTAAGCCGAAAATAATGATCTGCAAATACCTCATTACTTATTTATAAGCTTTGTGGTACATAGTAGTCATAATGTATTCTTATGTAATATTGTATTTAATTATATAACTGCAATGGCGGATATTTACACAGATAAATAATGGTGATGATTAACATCCAAATTTCATGTTAACCAAAAGTCCAATATACTTTTAGGGTTCAGTACCCAAAGAAATCCAACGGGACCCTATTACTAAGACCTGGCTGTCCGTTTCTCATCACGATGTATCATGTACCGTGATAACTAGTCAGTTGAAAATTTCACAAACGATGTAAATCTGTTGCCGCTATAGGTAACAACAACATCTATCCATCTATCTAACTATAAAAAGAAAAAAATATTTATAATGTTTGACGACCTCGTTGACGTAATGGTTACCATGCCGGACTTCCAATCATAAGGTACCGGGTTCGATTCACGGCACGGCCAACATCTTTTTGCTGAACTAAATTTGTTGGCTGTCTGTCGGAGTGTTAAATATGTATCTATATAAAATATGAATGCATGTATATATAGTAAACTAGATGTTGGGCTGTGCGCGGGCCGCAAGCGGCCCGCGGGGGGTGTTATCAAAGAGGGGTAAACATGGGCCACCAATTGATTAGAAAAAATAGGAAAAAATTCAAGTCGTGCTTGTAAAATTGGTAAAAAACCTTAAATTCGGTCAAAAATGGGCTGATGATGATGATGATATTTTAAAATCTGTGACTATCAACTTGTAAAGCAGTAGTGTAGAATCAAAACATGATAAGTATCTCGAAAAACTGATAATAAACCCCAAAGCAGTCAAATAAAAAGGTAATAAACATGTATGCAATTTTGTTAGGTTGATGATGATGATGATGATTTTGGAGTGCGAGTGTGGAGCTTGGCCTCCGGCCTCGCTCCACCCTCGCCCTTGCCTCGCAAGTGCCAAGGCTCGGCCTTCGGCCTCGCCTTGGCACTTGCGAGAGTCATGCGTACCAAATGTATGGAGTTTGATGATGATGATGATGATGATTTTGGGAGTGCGAGTGTGGAGCTCGGCCTTCGGCCTCGCTCCACCCTCGCCCTTGCCTCGCAAGTGCCAAGGCTCGGCCTTCGGCCTCGCCTTGGCACTTGCTCGGTTCTGCTTACCAAATGTATGGAGTTTGTATGGAGTCAATTTTTTTTTCTTCGGGACCCATATTTTTTTTTGCAGATCACCAATGGGCCCAAGGTCCCTAACAACATTTCTTCAAGCACCAATCCCCTATCTGTCATACTTATGGAGATCCCATGGGGTGTTCCAGGGTCAGTTCCACTTTCAAACTTTTTTCATTTTTTTTCCAACGTCTCATGGACCCTTCTTTACTGTTGAGCCTCGCAAGTGCCGCGGCTCGGCCTACGGCCTCGCCGCGACACTTGCTCGCCTCCTGGGTACCAAATGTATGGAGTTTGTACGGAGCCATTTTTTTTTTCTTCGGGACCCATATTTTTTTTTGCACATCACCAATGGGCCCAAGGTCCCTAACAACATTTCTTCAAGCACCACCCCCCTATCTCTCATACCTTTAGAGATCCCTTGGGGTGCACCAGGGTCAATTCCACTTTCAGCCATTTTTCGATTTTATCTCAATTCTCCTGGTCCATACATATACAAAACAATAAAAAAACCGTACCCTACAAGTCTCCAACATGGAGATCTATTCCTACCCTACCAGAAAAAGTTACATGTATGGCGGCCATCTTTGTTTTTTGACATTTCAAAATTTTTATCCAAAATATGTAATCTGCACCCCCTGGAGCCCCCGGATGCAAAAAATCAGCTCCCTGCGGCCATTTTGAAATTTGGCCGCCATTTTGAATCCGCCATCTTGGATTTTCAACATCACCCCCAAACTCTCTTACCCTCCCCCTATGACATTTGGTCGAACACCCCCCCGCTACCTCTTACCGTTCCAGAGTTATAAGGGTCCAAACTTTGTATGGAATTTGAAAAATTTGTATGACTGTCATACATTTTTTTCCATTTTCCAAAACCGTCAAGCAGTTCTCTTCAAAATGAACCAAACTTGCAATACTCCATCTTTAATACTTGCCGAGATCCAGTAGGGTACTCCAAGGTCAGTTCCACTTTTCCAAGTTTTCAGATTTTTCCTCTACTCATTGAAACATTGTCTATACAACGGTGCTATACTCGTCATCCCCCCAAAACTCCTTCTAGGAGAACTACTATGTCAATCAGTGTGTCAGTGAGTCAGTCAGTGAGTGAATGGTAATCTAATTTTATATTATATAGACTAGATGTTGGGCTGTGCGCGGGCCGCAAGCGGCCCGCGGGGGGTGTTTTCAAAGAGGGGTAAACATGGGCCACCTTTGAATTTTTTAAAAATAGGAAAAAATTCAAGTCGAGGTAGTAAAATATGTAAAAAACCTTAAATTCGGTCAAAAATGGGCTGATGATGATGATGATATTTTAAAATCTGTGACTATCAACTTGAAAAGCAGTAGTGTAGAATCAAAACTTGATAGGGATCTCGAAAAACTGATAATAAACCCCAACTCAGTCAAATAAAAAGGTAATAAACATGTATGCAATTTTGTTAGGTTGATGATGATGATGATGATTTTGGGAGTGCGAGTGTGGAGCTTGGCCTCCGGCCTCGCTCCACCCTCGCCCTTGCCTCGCAAGTGCCAAGGCTCGGCCTTCGGCCTCGCCTTGGCACTTGCTCGGGTCCTGCGTACCAAATGTATGGAGTTTGATGATGATGATGATGATTTTGGGAGTGCGAGTGTGGAGCTCGGCCTCCGGCCTCGCTCCGCCCTCGCCCTTGCCTCGCAAGTGCCAAGGCTCGGCCTTCGGCCTCGCCTTGGCACTTGCTCGGGTCATGCGTACCAAATGTATGGAGTTTGATGATGATGATGATGATGATTGTTTTGGGAGTGCGAGTGTGGAGCTCGGCCTTCGGCCTCGCTCCACCCTCGCCCTTGCCTCGCAAGTGCCAAGGCTCGGCCTTCGGCCTCGCCTTGGCACTTGCTCGGTTCTGCTTACTAAATGTATGGAGTTTGTATGGAGGCGTTTTTTTTCTTCGTGACCCATACATTTTTCATCAGATCACCAATAAGCCTTAGATGCTCATCAATATTTATCAAAGCACCACCCCCCTTCTTCTCATACTTTTCGAGATCCTATGGGGTACTCCAGGGTCAGTTCCACTTTCAGACACTTTTCTATTTTGTCCCATTGTCTCATGTTCCCTTCCTTACAGTGGAGCCTCGCAAGTGCCGCGACTCGGCCTACGGCCTCGCCGCGGCACTTGCTCGGCTCCTGGGTACCAAATGTATGGAGTTTGTATGGAGACAATTTTTTTTTCTTCGGGACCCCAACTTTTTTTTGCAGATCACCAATGGGCCTAAGATGCCTAACAACATTTCTTCAAGCACCATCCCCCTACCTCTTATACCTTTGGAGATCCCTTGGGGTGCACCAGGGTCAATTCCACTTTCAGCCATTTTTCGATTTTATCTCAACTCTCCTGGTCCAAACATATACAAAACCACGAATAAACCCTACCCCACAAGTCTCCAACATGGAGATTTATTCCTACCCTACCAGAAAAAGTTACATGTATGGCGGCCATCTTTGTTTTTTGACATTCCCAAATTTTTATTCAAAATATGTAATCTGCAGCCCCTGGAGCCCCCGGATGCAAAAAATCAGCTCCCTGCGGCCATTTTGAAATTTGGCCGCCATTTTGAATCCGCCATCTTGGATTTTTGACATCACCCCCAAACTCTCCTACCGGCCCCCTATGACATTTGGTCGAACACCCCCCAGCTACCTCTTACCGTTCCAGAGATATAAGGGTCCAAAGTTTGTATGGAATTTGAAAAATTTGTATGACTGTCATACATTTTTTTCCAATTTCCAAAACCGTCAAGCAGTTCCCTTCAAAATGAGCCAAACTTGCAAAACTCTATCTTTTATACTTGCCGAGATCCAGTAGGGTACTCCAAGGTCAGTTCCACTTTTCCAAGTTTTCAGATTTTTCCTCTACTCATTGGAACATTGTCTATACAACGGTGCTATACTCGTCATCCCACCAAAACTCCTTCTAGGAGAACTACTATGTCAATCAGTCAGTGAGTCAGTCAGTGAATGGTAATCTAATTTTATATTATATAGACTAGATGTTGGGCTGTGCGCGGGCCGCAAGCGGCCCGCGGGGGGTGTTTTCAAAGAGGGGTAAAAATGGGCCACCTATTGATTAGAAAAAATATGGAAAAAATACAAGTCGAGGTAGTAAAATGTGTAAAAAACCTTGAATTCGGTCAAAAATGGGCTGATGATGATGATGATGATATTTTAAAATCTGTAACTATCAACTTGTAAAGCAGTAGTGTAGAATCAAAACTTGATAAGTATCTCGAAAAACTGATAATAAACCCCAACTCAGTCAAATAAAAAGGTAATAAACATGTATGCAATTTTGTTAGGTTGATGATGATGATGATTTTGGGAGTGCGAGTGTGGAGCTCGGCCTTCGGCCTCGCTCCACCCTCGCCCTTGCCTCGCAAGTGCCAAGGCTCGGCCTTCGGCCTCGCCTTGGCACTTGCTCGGGTCCTGCGTACCAAATGTATGGAGTTTGATGATGATGATGATGATGATGATTTTGGGAGTGCGAGTGTGGAGCTCGGCCTTCGGCCTCGCTCATCTCTCGCCTTTGCCTCGCAAGTGCCAAGGCTCGGCCTTCGGCCTCGCCTTGGCACTTGCTCGGGTCCTGCGTACCAAATGTATGGAGTTTGATGATGATGATGATGATAATTTTGGGAGTGTGAGTGTGGAGCTCGGCCTTCGGCCTCGCACCACCCTCGCCCTTGCCTCGCAAGTGCCAAGGCTCGGCCTTCGGCCTCGCCTTGGCACTTGCTCGGGTTATGCATACTAAATGTATGGACTTTGTATGGAGACAATTTTTTTTTTCTTCGGGACCCAAATTTTTTTTTGCAGTTCACCAATGGGCCCAAGGTCCCTTACAACATTTCTTCAAGCACCACCCCCCTTCCTCTCATACCCTTGGAGATCCCTTGGGGTACTCCAGGGTCAGTTCCACTTTCATACACTTTTCTATTTTTACCCATTGTCTCTTGGTCCCTTATTTATTGCCGTACCTCGCAAGTGCCGCGGCTCGGCCTACGGCCTCGCCGCGGCACTTGCTCGGCTCTTGTGTACCAAATGTATGAAGTTTGTATGGAGACGTTTTTTTTTTCTTCAGGACCTATATTTTTTTTTGCACATCATTAATGGGCCCAAGGTCCCTAACAACATTTCTTCAAGCACCACCCCCCTACCTCTCATACCCTTGGAGATCCCTTGGGGTGCACCAGGGTCACTTCCACTTTCAGCCAATTTTCGATTTTATCTCACCTCTCCTGGTCCATACATATACAAAACCATGAATAAACCTTACCCCACAAGTCTCAAAGTTGGAGATGTATTCCTACCCTACCAGAAAAAGTTACATGTATGGCGGCCATCTTTGTTTTTTGACATTTCCAATTTTTTTTCAAAAATATGTAATCTGCACCCCCTGAAGCCCCCTGATGCAAAAAATCAGATCCCTGCGGTCATTTTGAAATTTGGCCGCCATTTTGAATCCGCCATCTTGGATTTTTGACATCACCCCCAAACTCTCCTACCTTCCCCCTATGACATTTGGTCGAACACCCCCCCGCTACCTCTTACCGTTCCAGAGTTATAAGGGTCCAAACTTTGTATGGAATTTAAAAAAATTGTATGACTGTCATACATTTTTTTCCATTTTCCAAAACCGTCAAGCAGTTCCCTTCAAAATGAGCCAAACTTGCAATACTCCATCTTTTATACTTGCCGAGATCCAGTAGGGTACTCCAAGGTCAGTTCCACTTTTCCAAGTTTTCCGATTTTTCCTCTACTCATTGGAACATTGTCTATACAACAGTGCTATACTCGTCATCCCCCCAAAACTCTTTCTAGGAGAACTACTATGTCAGTGAGTCAGTCAGTCAGTCAGTGAATGGTAATCTAATTTTATATTATATAGACTAGATGTTGGGCTGTGCGCGGGCCGCAAGCGGCCCGCGGGGGGTGTTTTCAAAGAGGGGTAAAAATGGGCCACCTATGAATTTAAAAAAAATAGGAAAAAATTCAAGTCGAGGTAGTAAAATATGTAAAAAACCTTAATTTCGGTCAAAAATGGGCTGATGATGATGATGATATTTTTAAATCTGTGACTATCAACTTGTAAAGCAGTAGTGTAGAATCAAAACATGATAAGGATCTCGAAATACTGATAATAAACCCCAAAGCAGTCAAATAAAAAGGTAATAAACATGTATGCAATTTTGTTAGGTTGATGATGATGATGATTTTTGAGTGTAGAGCTCGGCCTTCGGCCTCGCTCCACCCTCGCCCTTGCCTCGCAAGTGCCAAGGCTCGGCCTTCGGCCTCGCCTTGGCACTTGCTCGGGTCATGCGTACCATATGTATGGAGTTTGATGATGATGATGATTTTGGGAGTGCGAGTGAGGAGCTCGGCCTTCGGCCTCGCACCACCCTCGCCCTTGCCTCGCAAGTGCCAAGGCTCGGCCTTCGGCCTCGCCTTGGCACTTGCTCGGGTCCTGCGTACCAAATGTATGGAGTTTGATGATGATGATGATGATTTTGGGAGTGCGAGTGTGGAGCTCGGCCTTCGGCCTCGCACCACCCTCGCCCTTGCCTCGCAAGTGCCAAAGCTCGGCCTTCGGCCTCGCCTTAGCACTTGCTCGGGTCCTGCGTACCAAATGTATGGAGTTTGATGATGATGATGATGATTTTGGGAGTGCGAGTGTGGAGCTCGGCCTTCGGCCTCGCACCACCCTCGCCCTTGCCTCGCAAGTGCCAAGGCTCGGCCTTCGGCCTCGCCTTGGCTCTTGCTCGGCTTCTGCATACCAAATGTATGGAGTTTGTATGGAGGCGTTTTTTTTTTCTTCGGGACCCATACATTTTTCATCAGATCACCAATGAGCCTTAGATGTCTATCAATATTTATTAAAGCACCACCCCCCTATCTGTTATACTTTTGGAGATCCTATGGGGTACTCCAGGGTCAGTTCCACTTTCAGACACTTTTCTATTTTTTTCCATTGTCTCATGGTCCCATCTTTACTGTTGAGCCTCGCAAGTGCCGCGGCTCGGCCTACGGCCTCGCCGCGGCACTTGCTCGGCTCCTGGGTACCAAATGTATGGAGTTTGTATGGAGACAATTTTTTTTTCTTCGTGACCTATATATTTTTTTGCAGATCACCAATGGGCCTAAGATGCCTAACAACATTTCTTCAAGCACCACCCCCCTACCTCTTATACCTTTGGAGATCCCTTGGGGTGCACCAGGGTCACTTCCACTTTCAGCCACTTTTCGATTTTATCTCAACTCTCCTGGTCCATACATATACAAAACCACGAATAAACCCTACCCCACAAGTCTCCAACATGGAGATGTATTCCTACCCTACCAGAAAAAGTTACATGTATGGCGGCCATCTTTGTTTTTTGACATTCCCAAATTTTTATCCAAAATATGTAATGTGCATCCCCTGGAGCCCCCGAATGCAAAAAATCAGCACCCTGCGGCCATTTTGAAATTTGGCCGCCATTTTGAATCCGCCATCTTGGATTTTTGACATCACCCCCAAACTCTCCTACCCTCCCCCTATGACATTTGGTCGAACACCCCCCAGCTACCTCTTACCGTTCCAGAGATATAAGGGTCCAAACTTTGTATGGAATTTGAAAAATTTGTATGACTCTCATACATTTTTTTCCATTTTCCAAAACTGTCAAGCAGTTCTCTTCAAAATGAGCCAAACTTGCAAAACTCTATCTCTTATACTTGCCGAGATCTAGTAGGGTACTCCAAGGTCAGTTCCACTTTTCCAAGTTTTCAGATTTTTCCTCTACTCACTGGAACATGTTCTATACAACGGTGCTATACTCGTCATCCCCCCAAAACTCCTTCTAGGAGAACTACTATGTCAGTGAGTCAGTGAGTGAGTCAGTCAGTGAGTGAATGGTAATCTAATTTTATATTATATAGATTAGTCGTGTTAGCAACCTTAATACGAACTAGAAATGGTTCAGTATGGGGTTAACCAGCCGTGTGTGAAATATGTCCAAGTAAAAAAAAATACCTTGCTTCCTTGATATTGCAATGTATTGAAGGTACACAAGGTTGATTTGTACGAATTTAATTCATGAAATTCCTACAGCTACGCTTCGCTCAAATATGTATGGCTTAGGCTCAACTCGGTAAACAAGCAACGCCATAATGAGTGAGTGATTATTTGCATTATTTCATAGACAGAGGTTACGGAACCCTTTACGCGTAAATTCGACACGCACTTGACCGGCTTTTTCTTGTTCGGTGCGTATTATTTTTTCTTATGACAGTCGGGATACTTCTCGTTATACTTCGTTCAAAACTACTTTGACAAATGCTATCATAATTTATTTGACGTGGTCTTGGCTAATGAAATGTTGATAATTAGTAGTTAACAAACAGCCCTTTCCTTTTGATGTTCGGAAAACAATAGATTTTCATTACAAATTCTCATTTTTACTAAGCTGAAGATAATAATAGCGTCTGTTCCTAGTAAATAGCACAGTACGTTTCGCGGGTTCATAGCACCTGGGGCAACCACGTACTATTTAGCAATCATAATTTTAAATTTTTTGATTTTGCTTTGGAATTTGTATAATTACTTGACTGCGTAAGTTGGATATGTTTTTAGAGTATGTGTAAGGATTAGAAGTTAAACAAAATTATCGCTTTTCAATAGTTTTTGTTGAGTTAATTAAAAGAGAAAGTTAATTTAATCGCTGTCAGGTAAAAATATAAAATAAATTGTATTTATGAAAAAATAATGTAATGTTTTACACAAATAAAAATATTTTGTTTACAAATACAAATCAATTACAGATAACACCAAAGTTACAAGTCAAATAATATAATATAATTACAAAAGTATAAGATAAAGTCAAAGTCAAATAATTTATTGCGGTTTCAGAGTGTTCATGTTGTACAATTAATTTAAATGTCCTAACTGAAACCTACCACTAGGGCGTGCAAAATATATCTGTCTGGTTTCTTAAAAACACATACTCGTACGTTATACATTGTGATACAATAGAATCATTAAAGAAAAGTTAATTACATCAAATAAACAATAACATGTCAGGTAAATTTAAAGGTATAAAATTCTCTTAATTTATAAAAACAAATAAATAAATGAATAATATAATGATTCAATGACAATTTTAAATTCTAATTCTAGTAATATAATATCATTACTATAGTATATGATATGAATCAAATGTCAATTTTCAATTCTAAAAAGTTTTTACACGCGCACTGCATTTGACCAGTACAAGCGAGCATGCACAACACCAGACCTCACGAGTCAGCGTCACTTCGGCTCGAGGCATACATAGTTTGGAGTAACTTGCTCTCAAGAAGGCACCTAGAACACCATTCTTCTTCTTCTTCTTTTGAGTACGGCTCTTTGCGGTCGGATATGGCAACAATTTAGCCAATGTCGTGTTAGAACACCATTATTTTTTCTGCTTTATTCTTGTAGATGTTGATTTCTTTGTGTATAAGAAAATCATTTTCTTTCTTTCTTTCCATGAGGAATTTGGTGACAGATTTTCCCAAGTACCTTAATGGTACTGAAATAAAAACAAAGATCATAATGGTTTCGATAGCGAAGCCCGAGGTAGCCCCCTGAAAGCTTGTCATAACATCGCATCACATCGCTGTAAAGTCAAACCAACACTTCAAACGAACCGCAAACAAACTCCATTCTCATCTCGAAATAATCGCTTTTTATTTTTACTCACTCACGTGTTTTGTGTAAAAACACGAGTTTTGAAGACTCCTCGTACACATACGGATTAAAAAATTCATTTTAAAAAAGTATATATAACAAAATCCTATTTTTATTTTCTTCTACAAAGTAAGCAACCACTCCGTTAATAAATGTCAGAAAAATATGAGCTACCTAAATAATATGTATCTACCTAAGTAAATCGTATCTAAAAGACCTTTAAATATAGGAATTTCGTGCTCATCTAAATCTAAAAAATCAAATTGCCAGCACAAGAAAATTTGTAACAAAACTTTCTTCACGATTAAAAAAGCTAACTAGAAACAAAAGCGCGTGTTTGACAAACACAATTTAATTTAAAGTCATGATTATTATGATGTTTACCAGAGCCTGTAAGATTATACTGAGTCAGCTTGTAACCTATTTTATGTCTTCAGCGTCACAAGCCTATTAGACACAATGAACGACATACCTATCCATTATTATTAAAAATTATACCTCGTGCTGGCACGATTGTCTACCATCTCAGTAAAGTGCCTGAAATGTGTCTGTCGGTTATTGCACTGCTAATTTTGTTCCACCGTTTCATCCTAGTATCCGACTCGTCTGGAACTATTCGTGTATGTCCTAGAATTTATTGCTTCAGTCTTGGCCCCTTGCAATAGAGTTTAAATTCGTACGTAAGCTGTCGTATTTGATATCATATAAGCAGTAGTTGTATGACAACTCATACTGAAATACAACTTACAAATTCTCGTATTGAACTCTGCGCGTACGTTATTCAAATGTCGGATATTCGTTGCAATGTTTTACTATGAAAACAGTGAAGATTTAAAATATCAACTATAATTGTGTCAAATAAAATAGGTAAATAATAAATTGATGCGTACTTGCCAATTTTCTCGCGCCGACTCAAGCTTTTAAAATATTTTTCGCAGACACTTTTTTCTCTGCGACGGGGATCAACATTAGATTTTGACATGTTTCCTCTGTTGTTAAATGTAAACCGTGTGTAAAGAGCTGTCATTATTACCAGCCAGTGTTAATTTTGCAATATTCCGGGGCGTAATGCCAAATAGTACGTATGATTTACTCATTCGGAGCGCGGTTGGCGCCACTTTCATAAAGCAGGAAAAATCTGTGTCATCTATTTTTAACACGAGTTACTATCAGCTTTTCGCGTGGGAAATGCTCATCTTAATCGTGTCTGAGAGTTTTATTCGTTATCGTCTTGTACACAATAACACTAGCTATTTAGTAGGCATGCTCGCAGACTTTCAGCCGCTGAAAATCCGCCAATATGAAAAGTGAAGGACCGGTTATTGTTTATAATACCAGCCTGTGTTATGTCTACAAGAGTTATTAGAGTTTATCTTAAGATACATATTTCTCTTCAGACAGTCTCGTTATTAGTCAAGAGAAGAATCTTTGCAAAAAGAAGTTATCTCTTGTTAGCTTTACTTAAAATCTTGACTCAGAGAACCAAACAAGCAGAATAAAATACTCATTTATTTATGGTCACAATGACAATAGCTCAATTGGACCATCGCTGCAATGATTAGAGATGCGCCTGTGCGCATTGTTAATAAGAAAATTAACATAAAAGTTGCATTAACGGATTTATTGCCATTTAGCCCACGAGTTAACTCCTCGTTTGTATCTTAGACATGTAAACGGTCTCTACCTACGTCCACTTGTCCCTATGAGTCAGATAATCTTTGCATCCAGTAGACGGGATCGGACTGGCGCCTTCCAATTCCACCAATCAGACAGATTGATGCAACATTGTCGTATCAATAGTGTAAAGACCATATAGAGTCTTGGCAATTTACAAACTGTGGTTTAATCTGTGGCGCCTAAAGAAATGGGTCGTAAGCTACTAATAAATTGCAGAAGTTGTCAGTGTGTTAAAAAATTATCTGTATTAAAAAAAAATTAATTTAATTTAGTTAAAATATGTATATATATATAATATGTATGTATGTATATGTAATATATCAGCTGTTTTAGCAACCATAATACGAGCTAGAAATGGTTCAGTATGGGGCTAACCAGCCGTGTGTGAATGTGAAAAAAAAAATGATATATATATATTGTTTATTCTTGGTGACAGAATGGCGCTCGAAACACCTGGTTACTGCGCACGCATCTGTTTGTCGGCAATATGGTTAGCATAAACTACACACACATACATATACATATTATATATACATAGTATGTGCCACTCGTGTGATAAAATTTTAAATCGTTTAAAATTATTGAATTACTAGGCAATAAGAATTTCTAAAAGTATCACTTTGTACGAGCACACATAATCATAATCAAACTTTTTTTGTTTTATGATATTCCCGATTCATAGGACACGACTTTATTATGTACTCGAGTAAAGAACCTTTGACAGTCGAATAAAACGTGGGATTTACGTAGCGATGCGAAGAAGTTGCAGATGAAAACTCCAGTTCATAGACTAGTAAAATTAAGGAGGTCCGTTTGCGTTTCCAGTGTGTCTCAATGATTTGTTTTTCAAGTAATGTAGGTATAGAATGAACTCTAGTTTAAACGTTAAAAAAAACATTGTGAATTTGAAGACGTTCAATCGCCAACCCATACGGGACTAGCGTGGTGCAGACATATATTTATCTCTTTTCCAATGAAGGTACCGAGTCCCAGCTGTGAGAACGTATGGGGCTGCTTATGCTTACGTTTTGGTACCGCGATTTACAACCATAGAAAAATTCTACTGTCTACAACCGTGGGCCCGTATCTGTCCGAGAAGAATAGGCGCCACCCCGAGCTTCAAGAATTAACTTCGGGTTTGGCTATTTAAAATAACTTATTATAATTTAAATAATCATATAAATTTGATTATTGAAGTATGTTTCAGGACTATTAACTGCAATAATTGACTAGTAACTTTGGTTTTGGTTTGGTTTTAAAGATATTTATTCTCACAAAAGATATTATCACTTACATGAGAACATATTTGAATTAATATTATTTATAACATTCGTCGCCACTATAAAATTAAAAAGCAATTTAAATGTACATGTAAATAAACAGTTTGCCCGTCCAACGCATTCATAAAAGTGAGCTATCCGTTATTACGTGCTGGTAAAGTCGACTTTTGAATGCGGTGAACGGGCTTACATTTTTTAGGTCTGAGGGTAGTTTGTTATAACTCTGCGCGCCTGCAAACGTTATCATCGTTTTGCCGTAGTTCGTGCGAACCTTCGGCAAAACGAGATAGCTTGCGCGTCGGGTGCAGGGGCGCGCAACAGTTTTGCGTTTAGTGAACCGCAAGTTTGAGTGAAGTTTACTCTCGATTGTTTTGCGAACAAATATACAAATATTGTATTTATATAACTGTTTGATATTCATTACTTTTGTTTCCTGGTAAATGGTTTTAGTTTCCGTTAAATAGTGATAGTTAAATAACATTTTTATTATTTTATTTTGTAAAACTTGCAGTTCACCCAATCGTGTTTTAGCCGCGCTGCCCCACACCTCAATAAGATATAATAGATGTGGTTTTACAAGTGCATTATATATTTGAAGTCGATGTTCACGCGGTATACATCGTACACTATTTCGGAGAGAACCAAGAAGAGAAATTAGTTTAGATTTAATATGTTTTAAGTGTACATTCCAAGTTAGGTGTGTATCCATATATAGACCTAAATATTTTTCGTACGTTTTAAGTTGAAGGGGAATATTATTTAAAGTTAAAGGTGAATGGGCAGGTATAGGTTTGTTTTTAGCTTTGAAAATAATGTACGACGTTTTAGAAATATTTATAGTAAGCAAGTTATATTGGAACCAATCAAAAAGAACCTCTAAGTCACGCTGAGCACGTGCAATTATTTCGTGTATATTCGGTCCAAAATAGAAAAGACAAGTATCATCTGCATATAGGGTCACGTGACCTGATAGGTCTAGATCATGGATATTGTTAATATAGGTTAAAAAGAGCAAGGGACCTAATATAGAACCTTGGGGTATTCCACATGATATAGGACGTGGGTCACTTTGAGCATTAGCATCTATTTTTACAATTTGTGATCTATTAGTGAGATAAGATTCGAATATTTGTAGGGCGTTATCTTTGATACCAATAACTTCCAGTTTTTTTAAAAGCAGTCTGTGGCTCACCGTATCAAATGCCTTTTTTAAGTCAACAAACACACCAAGAACTATGTTTTTTTTGTCAATATTTTGTTTGATTTTAGTTATTAAGTCAATTGTGGCAGTTAATGTGTTGCTTTTGGGTCTAAAACCATATTGTCTTTCAGAAATGTAGTTAATAGAATTTAAATATCTTTCTAAGCGTGTATGTAGAACTTTTTCAAAAATTTTCGATAATACTGGCAATACAGAAATTGGACGATAGTTGCCAGGATCTAATTTTGAACCCGATTTGTGGATAGGCGTAACCTTAGCTATTTTCAAAGTGTCTGGATAAATTCCATCTTGTAAAAGCCTGTTAAAACTGCATGTTAGTTTAGCGACTATAATATGTTTTATACATTTTATTACTTTTGTACTAATCCTATCTAATCCGACACTACAATTTGAATCAAGTGAATTAATAATAAATAGAATTTCTTTAATAGTGCATGGGTCTAAAGTTTTTAAGTCTGACTTTACTGTAACGGTTTGGGGGAGCGCTATGCTATAGTTATCGTGAAACATTTTTGGGATTTCATTAGCCAAGCTTGGACCTATGGTCGAAAAATATTCGTTAAATTTGTTACAAATATCGATAGGATTGGTAATTTCATTAGAGTCGACAAGCAATTTTGATGGGGCATACCGTTCTTTGATTTTGTTAGTAGAAAGGGTGTTGATTAGATTCCACATATTCTTAGGTTTTTTCTTATGCTTATCAAATTCTTTATAATAGAATGTTTTCTTTTCATCTTGTATTAGTTTTGTTACCCGGTTCCTTTTTATATTGTAATCTTCTTTTAGTTTGGCATCATTTGGGTTTTTCTTAGTTTCAGTCCATAAAATATTCCGTTCATTAATTTCCGAAATAATGTGCTTGTTTATCCAATCCTTCTTTGGTTCGTTAATAATTTTTGTTTTTAACACTCTGTTTTCTTCTGTACATGTCTTGATATTATTTTCTAAAGTTATATAATCTTCATTGTTCTCTGATTGTATATTTTTTTCAACTGATTCGACCAACTTGTTATAGTTCATTGCTTCATATTGTGAGTATTTTTTTGGTGGAGGTTTTGTTTTCTTGATTTCTAGGTAAATTTGCTTATGGTCAGACATACCTGATTCAACCAGGATCATATGGAATGTATCGTCCTTAAGGTTCGTGCTGATGTGGTCTATAATGGATTTTCTAGTCGATCCGTGTCTTGTACAGTGCTTCTTAGAAACTTTATTTATTATTCTGTGTCCTGATTGTTTTAATAGTTGTGTGTATTGTCTGGTCTCCTTGTCTTTGCCCAATAAATCAATGTTAAAGTCGCCGAATACAATTGCTCTCTTCTTGTGCTCTAGTTGTGACTCGTATTCTTCTAAGAACTGTTTGAAATCGGTATCTCCAGGATTGTACACAACTCCTACCTCTAATGCATATTTATCTAGTTGTATCCATAGGTAGTTATTTCCTCCAATATATTTGCTTTCTGATAGGCTGTGCCTGAGATCATTATGGACATATGCTGAGACTCCACCACCCCTGACATCCGTTCTATAGTTGTAGTAATGCGTGTAGTTTGGTAATTGGAATTGTAAAGCTTGGTCTTCTGTACGGAACCAGGTCTCCGTTAGCAAGATCATGTGTACTGTGTTTGGTATTGCCTTCAGGGTGCACTTTAGTTCGTCAAATTTTCCTTTCTTGCGTATACTGCGTGCATTGAGATATAAAAATGTAAAACGTGATTTATTTTTGGTAAAGTCTTTGTAGCTACTTAATATTTCGTAAGTATTTGAGCATTCAGTATTGGGTTTAGAGTCTGTTGTTTGGAGTTTTTTGGCGTAACTTTTATGATAGTTGGTGTTCCGCTGAGGTATTTTATGGTAAGGTCGGTTTCGCCGGAGTGCTCACGCCTTGTCAGTTCTTCTTTGAGGCTTTTTAGGTAGTTTTGTTGGGCTGGAGTTTGATCACTATACATTTTGATTGATCTCGGTAGTTTTTGCTTATTTCTTAGTGATTCTTTCGCAGAGGTTGGTTCGTTGAAACATACCTTGATACTGCGGTTTTTGCCCGGATTGAGTTTCCCAATTCTGAATATCTTGCTCGGTTTAGAAATATTCGTACTGAGAGTTGAGATGATGTGTATTACATCTGTTTCATCTTTCGAGGAAGAACCAGTTTCAGGAATACCAACGAGTAAAATGTTTTTCTCTCTATTACGCCGATTTTGCAGTTCTTGGATGGTTTGTTCTCCATACTTGAGTTGAGCGTGAAGGTCAAATGGCATCTCCAGCGATGGTTTTTGAATGGTAGTAATTTCTGACTCGATAGATTGTATTTTCTTCTCGCTTTGTCGAATAGATGCTTCTAATTTTGATACGTGATTTTTTATATTTGTTTGTTCGGATAGGACACTAGAAATTGTGGCTTCGATCGAGGTAACTTGGAGTTTTACTTCGCTTACATTGTCATGAATTATTTTTGATGTCTGTTCATTAGAACTCTTTAGGTCTTTAACCTCTGCCTTTAATTCAGATATGCTATCTTGCATTATTTTCATGTTTTGTTCGTTAGACTTAACATATCTTTCTAACAAACTACTCATGCGAGAAAGCTCAGCTTGCGTAAGCTTTACGTCTCTGGAACACTCGCAGGGCTCAGGCTGTTTTCGTTTTCGAATCGTAACTTGAGTATCAGTATGGCTTAAATCACTTATTTTGGATAGGTCTGGTTCTGAGCCTCCAGTCTGAGTAAGTGTAGATATTGATATTGGAACACAAACTCGTGGTTGGGTTGGCGACCTCTGGACACTCATTATTCTAAATGACGTAAGGCGTGCGAGAACAATACCTGGCCGCGCTCGGGTGGAGTGAGCGAGTTAAAAAATAGCAGCTGTCCTTTATCGTAGCGGGGGTGAGGCTGCTTGCGGGGTCACTGCCGCGGTCCGGTGGCGGTGCGCGGGAGTGGAGTACGGAAGCGTAACGATGTAACTAATTATTAGCGCGTAAACAAATATAACCTTCAATGTTATCACTTTAAGTTCGAAGTTTAAATAGCACAGTTTTTGCAAAAATTGGCACACGTCTAGTCTGAGTGACGACGAACGAAGAACTTTTGGTGTTATAAATGAATGATAAACCCTGAATCGTATTCTCTACACATGATATATAGGATAAAGATTTTAATTTCCTACACATATTTTTTTTTATTCTTACGATACATACTTATTATTATTTTATTTATAACCAACATAACAATGATGAAAACACTAAACTAAAACTTAACCTACAAAAGTCCAGGGGTAGAGGAAAGGTGCCCAAAATGCTGGCAGCATTGCCACATTGGATGGCAATGCTTAGTTTCTGACCGAAAACTTTAATAATATTTTAATGTTCCCCTTTCAATAAATGTACCGCTTTATTCTTATTTATTAAAAAAAAACAGAAGCCAAAGAACAACCTTGCGGTGTTAAATGAAACGAATTGGAAAGTGCACACATGCGCACAATACATTTACAGCACATGGGCGCTAACTGTTGAAGGGAACTGCCATTTCATTATCTTCCTACACGGATTATTACTCTCAGTTACTGCCGTTCCTCAGAACTCGTGGCAGATATTAAGTTATTTTATGCGATATTTGCGTTTAAACATAAAAACTTTTAGAGACACGAAGTAGGCGAAAGCTCTTAGAATTCCAGCTCGTTCGCGTTTTACTATCTGTCAGTGCTTATTATCGGTAATTTCATGGCGTGCTAGCTTCTATCCTAAATTAGGTTTTTACACCCGCATGCGCGTTGTTTAATTGCTACCAGTCTTAATATATCTCTAAACTAGCTACAACCTGATTTATTACCCACGTTTATCCGGGATAAAATCAGACTATATGTTACCTTATTAAGGTAAATAACAAAAAAGTGTAAGCTAATTTGTATAACCGGCTAACACCTACATTTATTTGTCGGTATTAGCCCGACATGTAAGTGATAGCCGGTTATACAAACTTTATTCAAATACGCCTAACGAAAGTAGCTTACCCCTTTAATAAGGTGTAAGCTACTTCCATACCAAATTTCAATCAAATCGGTTCAGCCGTTTGAGCATGAAAGAAATAATAACATTCACACACACACACACGGCTTTAAAATATTATTGGTACGGGATTAGCTTATATTAGATACAACATCTTCTAATCCATAGATTTGTTTGTCCCTAAATTTATTGACACGCTCCAGACATTATGATTTCATGTTATAGCTTTAATTTTTAAAGTATCCTTGACCAGGGGATTACTTTAACCCATTTATTTACTGTATAAAACGAACAAATTTAAAATAGCTGCTCTTATATTCACGCCGAGAGAACTCAACTTCCAGAGCAAAATAGTAAAACTACAAAATATTCTGTGTCATGTTATTTACGCATGAAATTCTCAGCAGATTGAAAACAATGCTTCTTTTTCGTCGAAATGAAAAATGAAACTATCACATTTAAAAGATTTACGACTCCTCTATATTACACCTCTAACCAAAACTCAAAGAAAAAAACTAGAATACAGTTTACAACACTGTTATTTTTATTTCTCAGTCGTAATTTCGAAGTGGATTGAGTCTTGTCACCGACGGAATTAAACTTAACTTCCGTTCCAATATAAATACTGTCGTCTAAGAATTTATACACAAAACAGATGCTAAAATATTATTTTCGAACACCATTTGTGTTATTAGCATCTACTATAATGATGATAATTTACTCGTAGTTAGATCACGCGTCTGTTCTCACCCAATATTAGGCCCATTTTATTGGCTCAACGCGCGACAAGACGCGACGACTAACGAAACTAACGATCAACAATCGGGGTTATAAATTACTTCAGAATAAGATCGTCAGGCTATATCAGGCTAGATCTGTCAGTAGGTACTAAAACATTATTAATGACCTAGCGAAAGCGCCACTGCATCAACAGGCCAAAGTTTATTTTCCGTCCGTATATTGATACTCACGTAGAGGCTATAATTTTAAACAAAACATAAATCTACCATTCAAAAGGCGTTTGCGGATGGAAGTTTTTGCTTGCACAAATGTTTCCATAGAAAAAGGGATAATATTGTTTGCCTTGTTTTGTTAGCGATGTCTAGGTAGATGAACTAACTTTGCCTAACTGACCAAGTTTAGATAGTCATAGTTAGTACGAGTATAAAAGTCAATCAATTTCAAAAGCTTTTACCAATCAATGTCAGGGATTGAAGTGCAAACTCCCAGCGACCCATTTCCACAAAATTGCTCAACCACGGGCACCGGCCATTCACCTAATGATCTCATCGCCCCAGAATAAAAGTTCTCTCGTTTAGACCAATTGACTGTGTTTATGGAACGTTCTCTCAGGCGAAACTAGACGATCTACTTTCGTTTAGGTAACGCGCGCCTGAATCCTTCCGCGTGCGGATTTATTTTATACCGCGATCGTAGCCAGGTCATAATAACCGCCCTCGTATCCGCGTCGCCGCTCCAGCCGGCAAGCAAAACATCTGTACCACTAGTCCAGTTACGATTACAAAAATCCGTAAAATAACGCCACTCGTATTGTCTCTCCTTTACTATGGTTTAAGTAACGTTAGTTACGATGATATTTAATCATGCGGAAACGCTTTGTTCTCCGATTTCAGACGCTTTTATTTTCAGTCTTTGTTATGCAAAACTGTTCGCGATTGAAAAAGACTGCTAATTTGTAACGCGAAGTATTGGCCTCACCACAAAGCGCCTTGCAGTCTACATAGGTGATGGACCCGGCGTTACTCATCTTTGCAAACTGGGTAACCGCAATATCTACAATGCGAATACACAGCGAGTGCTCCTTGAATTTTAGCAGATCGTAAAACCACATCAATGGGAAATCACCAGTCTGTGTACAAAACCGCAATAAAATTTGATTAATAGCGTGCTCTGCTTGGACGTGCTAATTTTGGCGGCCTATAATATTGCTAATTAATAGCTCTAATTATTCTGTAGCAGTGATATCATGAGTTTCACACTTGATGAAAGACCAAACGTCTGTTTGTAACGCAGTCAGCACGTATAAAATCAAGTGGATGTTATTACGAGACAAGCTAAATCTTGAAGTTTCTGCTCTGATTTTGATGGACTTGCCTGCGTGAAAAATATAACGATAAATACTCTATAGTGGAACTTTGAGCAATTAATAGCCTACATATTTTCACATCAATATTTCGTTTATCGACTCACATTGTTGTACTTCAACCGAGTATATTTAGAGGCTTAAAATAATATACAAACTCAGAAGATTAACCTTCGCCTTGTGCGTACTATGAGTTTCGTAACGAATCGTATTTTGTGCCGTCGACAGCTGAAAAGCTCTATACAGTTTGAAAAATTAAGTCTTATTACAATAGGAGTAAAGCTCATATTATAAAACTTAATTTTAAAGGCCCATGTACTTATTCTAATGGTGTTTATGCGAAGTTTTAAGAGTTTTCATGTTTACGTTGGGAGCACGCACCGCTATACGCACCCGCCGAGTAGCTTTTAAACATTGTTCGCAAATTATCGAGTTTACTATAAATTGTTTCTAAGGAAACTCTATCCGGATAAATATAGACTCGCCAGAAGCTATGAAACTGGTTCAAAGTTAAATGACTTGCAATGTGAGTCCTTCGTGATTAGTTAACAATATACTGTGAGTACGCAATTACGCACACCCAACTATTAGTTTATGGTAGTATGTTGAACAAATTCGTATTAAAAAGCAAGCTTGTTTATGATCCCTTTCATTGTTTTAGAAAACCTTTTATACGAGCTAATTCCCCCGGCCTCTATCCATTACTGAACGAGCAGGGAGACTGCTGCACCGATATACAGAGGAAGTTAAAAAAAACGTACTAAGCGATTCGTTTCAACATTCGAGTACGGACATTCATAGTACGGACGGCCAAACTGTGGAACTCCTTGCCGGAATCCCTGTCCCCACTGAACTACAACCTAACTGTCTTCAAGGCGAGAGTGAACTATTCTTTTAGGCCAGCGCAATCCATCGTACTCCATATTACTGCGTTGTGATCAAGCGGAAGCCTTTAATGAATAAAAGAAAAAAACGAGCCCAATCTCGATTGGTTTATCAAATTTAGTTTAAGATTTCCTATGGCCACCTTCCGACTCCTTCACTAGCGTCGATCACACTCCAGCTGTTCACTAGCCACCTTCCATTTCCATCATCAGAACAGCTTATTTGTACTATATTATTGTATTGTCCCCAAAGATACATAAATGCATCAAGTTTGAATCCAATCAGACTACGGCGAGTTTTGTATGGTACGATTAGTAAATAATGCTTCTTTATGAACAAAAACGGCTCCTCCGAAACGGCTTGACCGATTTTTACCAAATTTTATAAGCGTATCAGGAGATCTAAGGATCGGCTACTATCTATTTTTCATACCCCTAAGTGATAGGTTTGTTCACTCTTAAAATATTTTGTTTTATTTTTTATAAAGTGGTATTAAAAATACATACAACCGTAAATTTTTACTTTTTTACCACCGACCCCTATTTTTATGGCCATTTTAGTAATTTTATAAATTTTCTTCGCGCTTGATAACTGATCAATTGTAGTGTTTTAACTGTTATATTTACCCAAAACAACATTTGCCGAGTCAGCTAGTAATATGTAATAATGCTTCTTCATGAAGTGGTAGGGCATCTATTCATTAATACGAAATCAATATAATAGAAACAAGGAACTTTATTCAAATAAGCTTCTATATTTGAAATTACGGTCCGGATATGAGTAATAGAAGGACGCACAAAATTTTAGCGCCCTCAGATAGCACGTTAGTTTTTGTTGTGAGTCTTTGTATTGGTACTTGACAAATAAAGCAATTTGAATTTAGTTAACTGCACAATGCTAAAATATCTAGATCGAAATTTAAGTAAAATAAATAATAGACTTACTCGTAGGTATATTTGGATGGAAATGAGAAACGAATAATCAGTTTTGGTAAAATGTAAAAACTACAGGAAAAATAAGGCGGTGGACAAAAACCCTTTTTCCAAATTGATTAGGATTATTTTTAATTAATCAAATAACGATTTATTTTCCAAACAAATTAAAACACATTACATCATAAAAGTGACTTACCTACATAAAATTACTTATATACTCGTACTATAGACAAAATATATGTGATCGTAAATTTGTACAAAATAAAAACACATTCATGTCTCCACTTTCGGCGTAAGGAAATCGAATATCTTCCACTCTATGACCTTTTCTTTATGACCTGCCCACTAAACCTACATTTAAAAACGAAACCTACACTATCCTATTTATAACTTTAATTGACAAAAATGAGTTTGGAATTTATTTTTATGCAAAGTTTTGTAAGAATTTTTGTTTTGTTTTTTCTCTTTCACACTATAACGGCTGACTCGATTGAGTTAAAACTTAGTATAGAGTTAAATAGATAGATAAATTGTACTAGGTACAAACATTCCTAGTACAAGATAGAATTTCCTGTTCCCACTAAATTACATTTAACCTTAACTTACTGCCTTTAAGGCGAGAGTGAATCGGTTTCTTTTAGACAAGCGCACATCATCCTAGACCGCAATACCAATCATTAATATCAAGTAAATTGTGGTCAAGCGCTTGCCTATTATTCTTTAAAAAATATAGGTAGGTACGTGTATAAAATAACGCGTATGTATTATGCACTTTTCAACTAATTACAAACACATGCAAAAGGAGGCCAGGTTCGAGGAATTAACCGGGAGAATCTGTGTTTACATGCTGAAGTGACCTTAACACCAGAAAGCGAAACAAGGTTCTCTGTAGAGGTTCCAGGAAGCTCCTACGGCTATCCCATCTGGTCCGAGATTATCTACAAGAGCCACACTTCGCATCAACCCGGTTAATTAAATGTGAGTATGTGTGTAGTAACGATGTTTTCATCAGAATAGCATTCTATTTTTTTGTGCGTTTTATATAACTTTTAAAATTAACAAAATGAAAAAAATAATAGGGCGGGTTCCATACAACAAACTACATATTTTTCCATTTCGGGGGCTTTTGCCAATTTAGTTATAGCACCAAGTCTATAGTATAGTCTCGTACCAAGCATGGTAAAAGCATAGACATAGTATATTAAAGATTTAATATACTTTGTCTATGGTAAAAGTAATACCGCAAGGGCTCCTAGTATTATTAAGATACTAACTTACGTCCATAAACTCGTTTGCTAAAGCTATTTCTATAATAACTCCAGACTCAGAGACTGGGTGTTAGTTGTGCAAGACCGGCTGCATGTATAATGCCCTCGCATGTTACCAATTATCACCTATACCTCTCGCGGCTTTGCATAAATACGGCAAATAGCCACATACAAGGTGTTTTGTTTTTGTAGCGCCTCCAGTTCTGCTAACTAAGGTGATCCGACACGATCATAAAAATGGAAGGGCTTTGGATGGGTGCTCAAGACTGTCATTTAAAAAATGGCTTTTTAATTTGGACGCTAACATGAGTACCGGATAGTCTTAGTACAAGCAATCGTTGGAGAGAGACCAGAGCTTGGTCACTTAGCTCATACGAAGAAAAAAAAAAGGTATTTTGTTCAAGAAGATAAATCATTGACTATAAAACACACAAAATGTCTTTCGATTCAAAGGTCAGCAAATTAGCTCAAGTGGAAAGAAAAACAAGAAGGTTTAGATAAGATATTTGCTGGCCTTTTGGGTAAGTACAAACGATAACGTTATATACATACACTATTAATGCGAAATATGTTTCGTTTGTTGCCTAACTATTGTAACATCATGGAACTAAGTTAGTTATTTTATTTTGAGATTTTTACAATAGAAATCTAGTTGGAGAACAATCTTCGTGTCTCGTATAACCAAACCTCCTGTTCTTTGAGATACAAACGGGCGTAAATATTGTCCTTGTTTCATTTCTCTTGCGCCTCCAGATAAACTAAAATAATGCTCTCTTGCTGAAGTTAATATTGTAACTGACGATCCTTGCAAAACCAAACGGGAACAGCATCATACTTTTCGCATTTAAAACTTAATATCTGGTTCGTAAATACGTATAGGTTTTTGAATACTCTTAAATAATTTTAAGTAAAATAACTCTTCCGCAAAAAATATTTGTTGGCCCACGGTTGAATTCACCTTATTATATTCACTAGAATAGGAATAGAACATATACAAGTTTTTTATCAAGAAACGACAACACGAACGCTCGTTGTAGGTTTCTTTTCAATGAGCAAAATTTTAACAAGCCATGCATAAATAAGTCGCCTTTACAATATAAATGTGATTATTTCGGGAGTCAATAGGTTGACTATTACTTGCAAATCGATATGAGATGGCTACAGAATATTAAACGTAATCATATTCGTCGTTTAAGAGTCAATTTACACGTGCGTGAGTCAACTTCCTCCACTGTCCTCCGGACAAAGCGTAGGAGTGACACTCGCCTACGGAAATCCGAGAAAGGACGATGAAACTTAACTGTCTAAAAGTAAAAGCCACCCAGGATATCGAGGGCGCTTTCAAACCTCCAGTTTATATCTAGCAAGAGTAACACAGGAACTCTTTAAAGCCACGTAGCTTCAACTATGCGACAGTCTATTACTTTAGATAGGACACATCGATACGTCAATCAACCATTGTCTATTAATTCTAATACTCCGATTGACATTTGAAACAATCGGTGTAATGCATCAGCTAAATTGAATTGTAAGTTATCCTAAAACACCGCCTTCTTTAAACTGGCGCCATGTTAAGCCACAGTTATGCGTAAAACTTTGTATTTAATAAATCATATACGGTTTACGTAATTAAAAAAATATTTCTAAAACGTCTAAAAATTAACTCTTACAATATTTATATTAATTTAATAAATATTATTAGGTATCAATTGGACTAATCAACCTGAAATAAAAAAACTGATTCGTAATACTTATTCTAGATTTTAGATTGGTGGAAAAAGTTTTTTTTACCTGAAAGTCCGATTGGTATTTAATTAGTAAACATTTTCTCTTGGTTGTTTATGGGCTCTAGAAGTATTTTTTCAATAATTTAATCGTTTATGATTTATAGCTGAAAAACTTTTAATAAAAAATGTGGGCCACACCATTGTCTTAAGTACTAATAGCACAGATAACTAAATAGTTAGTATTTGTAAATTGTTAAATAGCTGTTAAAATTTAAGTGCTTGTAAACAATCATTTGGTGCAGAACGAACAAGTAAACGCTACTTGTCTTATGCAAGCTGTGCCTTTCGTATGCACATCGATTTCAGAGGCTCTTCAGTGCAATGAGGATTGACCCCGCTATTGTGTCCATGCTAATGTAAACAATTCAATGCACTCTGATGCAACGAAACTATGTCATTCGAAGTTGCATAAACCTTGCGCAGAGTATTAAGTTACAAGAAAATATCTAGAAAAAGTTAAAAATGTAAAATTATTCTCAACCAGTCCGATCCCTTTACCGTGTGTGGTCTGTGAACTATGAGCGTCTATTTTCGACGTAGTTTGTATTCATTACGCGAGATCGTTAATATATCCAGTAGCTAGAAGGGCTTTGATATGGGACAAAAATGTTGCCAACTAAATTAATTATCCTATTACGCTGGGGCCCGACGGTTATGAATAACTGTGATGTTACCAGCAAGAACAAATTGTCAATTGATCACGCAGTCAACTGAGCTAGAATAAGGCGCTAATATCTCAAATGATATTAGGTGTACATTTATCTTGCCTGTTTAATTAATCTCTTTACTCTCTATGCAAATGCAAGCTGTTTCTCATTGTCTGTGGATGATTTGTTATTATTGTTTGATTTTGATGCAAAAACATTATTGCATCAAAATCAAACGTGTATTAATAACAATTGCTAGATTAGGGGGTCCCTGGTTCAGTACTTGGCATGGCTAACCTCTTTGTGATGAACTAATATTGTTGGTTGTCGGTCTGGGTATTAATTATAATAATAATAAGATTTATTTATTGATCATAAGCTTAAAGGTATTTACATTTTGACACCAAATTTACACTAATTGTACAGTAATATAATTTGCATATTATTATTGTGAAATGTATTTGGTGTGCACTGGACCACACTCTAGGGTGACCTGTGTCGTGCGGTCTAGGCTCCTGCTTTAAAATAAAATAAAAAGAAACAAAATTTAAGGCTAAGTAAGGTTACAAAATAAAGAATTAAAGAAAAAGCTTAAATAATAAGAAGAAAAAAAAATGTAATCAGTCATTCATTCATGTAGTGCCGAGTTAAGATGGTAATATACAAAAGGTTTCTTCCTGACAATTGTGGGTACGAACAAAGGTCTCTGAGACTTTGGTAAAAATAAATAAATAGATAAATAATTAATGCTTTAGTGTACTTCTTTAATCGAGATAGTGTAACATGAACTAGGGGAACTGGTTGTATATTGTAGCATGCAGAGATAGTGTTATTGTATGATATTAGTTTGTAGCTAAATATAAGGTGCTAGGTTGTAGAGAGGATTCAGAGTTTTCATTAATGGGTTCCTTTAGTTTTACGGGACCTAACCCCCAACCAGTCGACCAGGCTCTCAGTGTAAGGTAGATTAAAACTAACATAATTATGTATATAAAGTATTCATATCAGCAACCATAAAACAAACTAGAAATGGTTTAGTATGGGGCTAACCAACGTATAAGCTTGGCGATCCAGCGAGGTAACGCCACCAGCATTATAGGCTCCTTACTCGCGGACACTGACTTAGATTTAATCTACTATTTATTGTGTGTTTTTTTTTATTTTCATGTAATTTTTAATTTTAGTTATAAATAATAACAAAAAACTTAATTTATTTAATTTACGCGCTTATTACTAACACTTAGTTACTGATCGACGATAGTACCTACGTAAGCAAGCATACATTACTACATGAGTTCATATTTTAAGAAAATTATCATTTCGTATATGACCATTCTGCCCACAACTTAAGCATTTCGGTTAAGCTTTATATGATAGAAAAACAATTTTATTGTCTTAATTTTCACTTTAGCACTCGTGTGTACAGTAATACTTTGTTCATTAAAGTTTGACATCGGGACGTAGCTCGGTAAAAAGGCAATTGCAAAGTAATGGAGCGTGTAATAGTTTATTGGGCGTGGGCAGATGAGCAACGACTTCATACAACACTATAATAAGTCCCTATATTAGGTATGATATCCTAATAATCGTAAGTGTCTATGTCTTATATTACTAATTATGTAAAATAGTTTCTAGCCTTTTACATTTTTACACACGTAATACCTACCTTCTATGTCATATAAAGCTCAGAGCTTTTAGGACTTATACCTAACTAAATAATTGGACGAGTGCGAGTAGTACTCGATAACGAGAGTTCCGTACCATTATCTTAAAAAAACGAAAAAACGGCATAACGGTTTGTTGTATGGATTCATATTTTGTTTTATATCATTATGAGTATATATGTTATAGCGGCAACAAAAATACACAATTTGTGAAAATTTCAGCTTTCTAGCTATCACGGTTTAAGAGATACAGCCTGGTGACAGACAGACAGTGGAGGCTTAGGAATAGGGTCCCGTTTTTTCATTTTAGGTACGGAACCCTAAAAAAGGACAGAGACAGCTATTAGTAAAAGTTTAGAAGATCGAGATATTTTATACAGACAGACTTATTTTTGTATAATATTACCCTCAAGTATGTACTTAGGTGGATAAATAGAATGGATTGTGAATATGAATTCGTAATCGGTCAAGGAGAAAATTAATGTCCCTTTGTTTTCTCCGGATGCAGGAACTGAGATAGCCACATCGAACGATGTTGTTAATGAAATATTATTATTTATAGAGACACATATTGCTCTTACTCATGTCAGTTTTTACATTCCATATGACTTTTAATTAATCGTTCCGGGAAGTTTATTATTTGTTTTTTTTTACACATTTCACTCACGGCTGGTTAACCCCATATTATTAATACTTTAAAAATTGTGGCTCTAGCATTTACACATGATATAAAAAGGTTTTTCAAATTACACTGTGTTGCTCCCCATTCCGTTTTAAGATTTTTTTTATTTATTATCCTTAATAAATTAAATAATAATGGCACCAGTAAGGCATTTCAAATCAGTTCAGACCGATAACAAATAAGTATCCAAGTTATTAGCATTATAAATTGCTTGTGTCCATATCCCTTGATCAATCGATTGCCATATGCTTGTTATCTGAGGTCAGATGTCGAGTCTCTGGACTAACAGATTCATTGATAGACATTACATTGGTTTGTCAATTACAAGACGATAGGTTCTATTACGGTGCTGATGAGAAATCTAATTGATAACTTTTACTTTGAGAATAATTTTATTAATTCTTTTAACTTTCTTAAGTTATGTATATACATGTGTTTTGTTATATGGGTCTAACTAGCCTGAAATAAAGACATTATGGTTTCCATGCCGGATTGCCAACCAGGGGGTCCCGGATTCGATTCCCGGCACGCCCAACATCTTTGTGATGAACTAAAATTGTTAGCTGTTGGTCTGGGAGTTAGATATATCTCTACACAAAGTGTTTTTTATGTATAGAGTATATCAGTTGTGTTAGCTACCATAATACAAACTAGAAATGGTTTAGTATGAGGCTAACCAGCCGCGTGTGAAATGTGTCCTATTAAAAATAAAACAGTTCATAAATTATTTAGGACGCATTTTTTTGGTTTAAAAATTAGTAGATACCCTACTACATTTAGTAGATAAATTTAGTAAAACTAAATTTAGTACATATTTTTTATTCTTCATTGGTCGAAATCAGTACATCACACGTGCTGTGAACGATCTGAAACTCGATGCACAGCTGTCGTGAGGGCGACAGGGATGCCAAAGAGAGTGTCGTTGTCCATTCACACGCGTCTAAAATTAGAAGAAGGTGCGTGACCGGCTGCAGACGGTGAAGGTCGCTTAATGACGAAAGGCCACCATATACGACCACCCTCAGTTCCGCCGGACTACAGTATTATACCATAACTACTCAACAAGTCCTTTGTCTTCGATATTACGATCATTCATTCATAAAGGCGCCACCTTTTTCGATAAAAGATTAAAATGCACAAGCTTAAAGTAAAAATTTAGAAAACGTCAACGCAATATTTTGTGGTAGCGATGACGGCCATATTGGTATTAAAATTTATCATTATGTTATTTTATTACTCTAAATAGAAAGCTCTGACCACAATTCACATGATGGTAAGTGATGTTTAAGTCTATGGTGGAGGGTGTGTTATCAAGCCAAGCTAATCAAGGTAATCAAGCCCTTTTATTTGATATCTATATTGAGGGCGTCGTAAAAACAATATGTCATACGCCATTTTGTGGCGGCGACCATCCACGATTCTCATTGGTGGCGATTCAGCGGCACACACGACTAAACCAAATTTAAAGAAGTCTCTTTTCATCTTAGGTGGCCAGAAAGAGACGGCACGTTGTAAAGCCACCAACGAAGAAACGCATATTCTGATACAGCTTAACACCTAATCAGGTGAATCAACTATGACTATGACTGACATCTCTATACAAAACATTTTTGCATTTATTTACACCTAGGTTCCTAGGGACCTAGTTTCCATTTTCTGCCTATCAGACTGTTGGGCAAGCTTAAAAGCTTTTATAATATTTCCTTCCTATGACAGCTCTATCTAGCTAGCTAGTTGAGAAACTGTTAACAATTTAGTTTAACACCTATCAAACTAATCAACCGCACTCAGTAGGTAATTTAATATTCAATAGAACATTATCTACCTAGTCCTATATAATAAACTAATAAACATACGATATTTTGTTATATGTCAGTTAGTTACGTCCCGCCATATTATCCAGATTAATCCGGAGAAAAGTACATCTAATCTTCTTATATATAAAATTTCAATGTCACAATGTTAGTCACCGTACTCTTCCGAAACGGCTTGACTGATTTTTACCAAGTTTTATATGCGTATTCAGTAAGTCTGAGAATCGGCTACTATCTATTTTTCATACCCTTAAATGTTAGGGTTGTTCACCCTTACATTTTTACTTAAGGCAAAACAACGTTTGCCGCGTCAACTGTACTTCTAATAATCATCAACATCCGCAGCCCAGCTGCGTTTAGTGTTGTATATAGTGCCGTGCCGTCTCTTTCTGGCCACCTAAGATGAAAAGAGACGGGGCTTCTTTAAATTTGGTTTAGTCGTGTGTGCCGCTGAATCGCCACCATTAAACATACCTATAACTAAGAACACTCACGACTAGACACCTTTTAGTAAAAAAAAAAAACATAATCGATTTACCTGTTTGACAGCTTCGATGCTACAGACACGCGACACACACGCACGTCAAACTTAGAAAACCCCTTCGTTTTTGCGTCGCAGGTTAAAAATAGCGGCGCTCTCAGTTCTCCAAATAGGAGTTGGCATGTAAATCGGTGGCTGAAATTAGTAGTTAATATATCAGTCGTCGCCTTAGAGGAAAAAGCACAAGCCAGTTATTTGTGTACACATTCAGTTTTTAATGATTCACTCATCCGGCTTTTCCGATTTTCCACAGACTCGTTTACCTCATGCGATTTACAAAAAGAAATCGTTGGAAACTGATTTAATTTTTTGAATCCTGAAGTTGATTTCCTGTTTGGCGAATATCAAAACATGTCGGGAGTGAATTAGTGTGCACATTTTTAAGAAATTTTATATTTTAGGTATGACAATCATTTTGGATGTATTGCTTAAAGCCAATTTCGCTCAATAAGTAAGTATGCTAACATAAATATACTCATATTTAAGTAAGTGTAAAGGTACAAAGAATGAAATTTTGCTAATAAGACAAGTAAATACTCGTAATAAAAATAATTGACTGAATCAACGTACAACGCCTTATAGAAACTAAATTAAAATACATTTAATTCAGGATCAAATCCCATATTCACATATTGCATAAAACTATATTAGAGCAAATTAAATTGATTGCTAAATTAGGTAAATAATACACAAAAATTAAGATAATAAGATCTTTCGTCTTCGATAACGCAAAGGAAGAAAATGATTTACCGGTTTTTGGTGCGGGCACATCATGAATATACTTAATTATGTACGTCATTCAGAAAACTATTTACAGTTCTCTATTTATCCTGCTCATAAAGACTTATCCAGCTCGTTAAAAGTTGTCACATTTCATATAAGGGATACATTAATCTCCACATACAATTTTGCAGTTTAGGGCAATTCACGACAATATCCGGCGCGAAATGGACCTCACGAAGCCCAAACTAACACTATGACGTCATAAGGATTAATTTGGTTCATTCCCACGTCATATCATAATGGATTGCAAAGTACAATTACATTATTATCCGTTAAGGGCATCCAAGGCCCCAACTAAACTTATATGGCTTCCAGTTTGCTTTAAAAGGCAAGAAATACGCTCTTAGATCGGGAGAAAAAATATACATCTATTTAGTCCCAGTAATAAGCAACTCTATATTAGATCGTCGATTATGACGTAGTTATTAGTTCGTTAGAATTTTTATTGTAATCATCGTAATATTAGATGCGTAAAGGTTAGAAAGACTTACAATATACACAGTTACTACTTATATTTAGGATATACTCGTACCAAACGTTGATGACATATTGGAGAGGTTTTCTTTGGATTGATTATTTATTTTCAGAAATTTCAGCAATTGTGTTTTATGTACATTACATTAGAGTTACATCCATTAATTTAGTTTGCAGGAATGTTCTCATTTTCAGTGGCTACACAGTTTAAAAATACATGACGTATGTATGTACAACTTTGGGCAGGTAGCAATTAGAGGTAACGTTTTCGAAAACGCCAAGGCCTACGTTGGCATTGTTTTACTACACAGGTTTAACCTATGCACTGTATATTGATATTGTGATTAACTGTATTTTAATAATTAGTCAACAAATAAAAAAAAATGTATATATGAATTTATAAGAGTGTATTAACATATCATGATATTAATAAGTAAAACTATCTATTCCTAAAACTCAACCGCATCTGAGATTTTAGGAAATAATTTATTTATCTACGTAAGAACATAATTTAAACATATTCACTCGAACAAACCACAGAATAAATTTATTAAAACTTTATTTATGATTCGATTCATTGGTTCCGTGAAGCGTTTAATCCGACTTTGTATTCTATCGATACATCTCGTTATTACCACGTGGAGTCGTGTAATCTCCTGGCACGTAGCACTAAGTGTTTAGATACTTAGTAAAGCTACTTTAGAAGAAATATATTCAGCGTGGCTAGACACAAACATGGTTATGTAAATTCTATTTTGCGTTGTCTGGTAAGTATTTTAAACGTAAAGGTTTGCGAGTTTATAATAATTATGCTTGTTATTTTTTTAGATCCTACGCTACGGTTGGGTGGACGTGCGGCCATAAAAGGCGGCCTTGGGAGAAGCCTTTATACGGCACTAAACGTAGCCGGGCTGCTGATGATGATGATTATTATAAATGATGGACTGTTCTCCGGATTGATCTGGATATTATGGCGGGAAGTAACTAACTGACATCTTCTTCTTCTTTACCTTATCCCACTTCATGTGGGGTCGGTACAGTATGTACGCTTCATCCACACATCTCTGTCTTTCGTCATCTCTGTATTCACACCCCTCCTGGTCATATCGTCATTCACACTATCCATCCATAGTTTCTATTAAGCCATTTCAACAGTCTGAATTGCACTAACTAACATATAACAAAATATCGCATGTTTATTAGTTTATTATATAGGACTAGGTAGATAATGTTCTATTGAATATTAAATTACCCACTGAGTGCGGTGGATTAGTTTGATAGGTGTTAAACTAAATTGATAACAGTTTCTCAACCAGCTAGCTAGATAGAGCTTTCATAGGAAGGAAATATTATAAAAGCTTTTAAGCTTGCCCAACAGTCTGAGAGGCAGAAAATGGAATCTAGGTCCCTGGAACCTAGGTGTAAATAAATGCGAAAATGTTTATATACATATAGATAATTATGTCAGTCATAGTCATAGTTGATTCACCTGATTCGATGTTAAGCTGCGTCAGAATATGCGTTTCTTCGCTGGTGGCTCAACAACTCTATCCGGAACCACCATTAATACCTAATTAAAAGAAATACTTATGCAAAATATAATTAGTTAAGTTCTTATCCTTTTATGTAGGTCAAATAGATCTCATAATATGTCCAAAACTTTTTTTATACAACAGAGTACACTTGTTGTTAAGTCGCATATTATTTGACTTCCTAAAAACATGATTTTTTCATAAATAAAAAGCCTCATCATTTACGGGCCGTTTTGCACTTAACCCATAACCATTAGTTTATTACAGCGTTTAATCGATTGTTCCAGATCGCAATAAAATATTTAGGTTACATGCATCCAAGTAGATGTTATCACGCGCTTGAAGAATTCCTACCACCAATGAACCGTGAACCAAATTGTCTGGAACATAAAACAACCATCACATAAATTGTTCTTAAATTAGTCTAGGTAAATACAAATGCCGTCTAGCCTGGCTCCACAGTTCTAATCGCTAATGCCAACTGCATTTTACTTGCACAATATTTTAACGAACATTTTAGACGATTTATCTTTAGCTCTTAGTTGAATTGTGTTCAAAGAGAACGTTGACAATATGGGTTGATATATTTGTCTGACAACTGAGAGTTGCTAACGAACGGATGGTAAGTGAAAAGTAAAGATCAATCGACACTATTAACTTCGATAATATCAATAGCACTTTACGATGGGGGACAAGTTGAAAATTATGGAACTTTACTTTTGTAAATTGGAATGTTACAAAATTCAAAAAGTGTGACACAAAACTCGTGGTGTGGATAATCCAGAGTTTTAATCGATTTCATCTTCATTTTAACATAGGTTGTGGTAATTTCACTACAATCAATTACCACATTAAACTAGTATCTATTTGAGCTCGAAGAAGTATTTTCATTGAAATACTTAGGTACTAGGAACGTACAACGTATAGTTTTTAATGAATAATTTCCTATCCTAAAACTTGACCTAAAGTACCTATAGTACTTGCAGGTATATATGTAGATGTAGGTATTAACTGATCATAAATTCTTTACGGGCAGTAGACGTAACAGGGCCAAGAGGTCTAAACGCCTTATGCTGTAAAAGTTAGTAGGTACACTAACTACCTTGATTAGGTAAGTTCATTAGCACACCGTGCCCGCCCTATGAGTCCATTGATCGAAATAGTCGCGAGGAGACGGCTTGGAGGCAGGGCCTGTAAGGGCACACGTATTGATAAAACCTTCGACTGTCGATATTCTGTCAGAAAATCACGCTTTGAATCCAGATGAGAAGCGGCGCCGCTCACCTATATATACATACCTGCTTGTATAACTACTCATTTACATAGATATATATCTACTTAGCATAACATATGCATAGCTAATTATTTATAAGCGTGCTGTGTAGTTTCGACTCATAGGTCGATATCATATACACACAATACACGTAATGTACGAGTACCACGTGTATAAGATTTTTGAAAACAAAAGACGAACACGCTTATTAAGTCCACGTGATTGTTCAAAATACTTAATATATTGTGGACTTAGAAATAGAACCTTTGAGAGAGGTCAACCGAAAACTCTCTGTAACGAAGGACCTAAGAAATCACAAATCAACTCAAGTGATTACCTAAGTACAGTGTACATTTACGTAGATGTTAAAATCGTTTTCGTTCAGGCTAGGTTAAAATCCTTGCGCTTTTCCTTGCTCCATCTCCTGTCTTACGAAATATGCCATATTGAATCACTACTTCCTCGCCTACAATTAGGTAACTATAACTAGGTCATTACTTCCAAGGTAACGGTGGAATCCAGAATTTGTCTTTTACCCGGTCTTACCCATATTAATTTAGCTTTATATCACTGAGGTGCCACCTATAAAATAAAGTGACAGTTAAATTAAGCCATTGATGGGACATTTACTATTACGAGTTAAAGAAATGGGTCACGCATCGTCGTGATGCTATAGTCCCTGCAATGTTGACAGCCGGTATAATAAAGGCACCCATTGAAACCGTCCCACCATATATTTATTTGCATACGAATGCGCTCGATGCAGGAAGCCAACGCATTGTCAGCAGGGTTCAATGAATAGGAACGCTGAGCACATCAACATTATGCTTTATTTACTTAACAATAAGGCAAACATTTACAAACCTACTCATCGCTCAATAGACGCACGCATTTGATTTTAACAGACCCTCAATAAAGAAGGCCTTATCCACTCAACCAATTAGGGCTGATTGACTTGAAATTTCTACCCTGGCGCCACTGGAATTATTAATTGGTAGCAAAGGACTGCTGGTTATCTTTCCATCGATGCTGTCATCTGTGAGATGGAACGAGCAATGTGTCACGTATGGTTCGAAGATGGCAAGATTTAAAAAAGCGGGCCAGCGGAGAAGCCCCTGGTGACATCAGGCTTGGCGCCGTCACGCGCCAATTGGCGGCAATTGTCTCGTGCTAGGCTCACTGCGATGCGACTCGTGTAATTTACTGCCTACCTAATGAAATCATTGCAAGTAAATAATTGTATTACACTTCGTATTGAGCAAAGGACGCTGTCATCGTTCCATTTGTTCATTACCGATCCCTTTGAATGATTAAGTTGGGTCTGGAGGTCGTTGGACTCATCAATCAGAACGTTTGCTTTAATTGGTTGTTTTTGTAGCCGGTATCGTTGCTGCAGTTCATGGTAATCTGATATCTTGTGATTGTGGCTGTCTTGAAACTTACACCGACTCGGCTAACTATTTGAGTACAACTTGTCCCTTAATTGGTTGAATGCACAATGACAACTTACGAGTTTAACCATGATTAATTATAACGTGTCTATGTTTGTTATGACTAACATATTAACATTTTTAACTGAATGTTTGCTCTTTTGTTTGGTTAAATAAATTCGTTTGTAGTCTTAAAGCGTACTTCCTTAATCCATCGTTTGCTCATACCATTCGAATTGAGAAGGCACAGAGTACCTTCTTTGAATTGAAGCAAATATAGGTTGGTAATAGCCTATACTGTATTTACTACTCAATAAGGATTCCTTCAGCAATAAATGAGATAAGATCGAGTATCATAATTAATAGGTGTCAATAGCTAAAAGGTCAGCCAAGAAAACATTATCCATTATGAAACAGACACGTCCTTAAGTACCTAAGTATTTACCAACTACTTACGTAGATACCTCTTACTAACCTAAGTTGGTAGATTTATTACAATAAAGTCAAGAGACTATGTTCAAAGTGTATTAATAATATTTATAATTTCATATTCAATAATTTATGATAGTTATATTTTTTTTTTTGATAACTTCTAATCTTGTGACTGGTCAAGTCAGCCAGACTTGACCAGTCACAAGTTTATATAGTCCATATAATTCCGATGTCCATAATAATGAAGTGCTCCTTAAAAACCTGTGCAAAAGATCACTTTGATTTGAACATTATTAGAGGGAAATAATATGTATCATATTTTACGTAGGTATTATTTCAATTTAATACCAAAATATTGACAGCCCGACCACATACGCGTTGAAATTTATATATACGCATTCGCGTTGAGCAAACAATGCCCACAGCGATATTGTAATATATTTCAGTATACTAGCTATTTCAAGCATAATAACGCCTTAATGTTAGCAAACGGATTTATTGACTTTTGACCGCGTTCGGTAATTTTTTGTCTATTTTAACTTGAGGCCTGTATTCTGATTCCAAAATATAAATCCCATATTATGTATCATAAAACCCCGTATTTTGTAGTTTTAAGCTATGCCGCTAAATAGAGCTGCAAGGTAAGGTATGTAGTAATTTCAAGACGAGAAAATAAATTCAATTTTCAAAACGTAACCTTTTCCCAATTTGTATAGATGTACGGTTCATCGTGCGCGAGTTCGACACACACATTAGGTAGGATTTTGCAATACTTCTGTTATATATCGCTAATAGCAAGTACCTATGAAAGCTTGCCATAACGTTTCTATAAGGCGTTATAGATTTCCAAATCTGGATTTTAGGAATATGTGTTCTATGTACGAACACTCAAAGGTTGTGCACTGTATTATGAATAACGATGCAGTGTATGTGTAGCGACCGAACAATACTAAGGTCAATTCTAACTGATCTTAGGAACAATATTAGAAAGGCGAGATGACCCTTTAGATATGAATCAAACGATTGCTCATTAAAACTTTTTCAATGGGCTGTTGCATGATAATGTTAAACTAAATTAGTTTTCACATTAATAATGTAAAACTAAACCTAAAGTAAACAGTATAAGTTAGTGATCAACGTCACTAATTTAAATTCCAGGGCGGCAATATAATAATAATACTATCCCATATTCCACAGATAACAGAAATCCTGCAAAAGAATCCGTTTGATTCGAAGAAAAAGTAAAGCCATAGACAATGCAATAAAACTCTTTGTCATTGTTTATGTGTCTTCTCATTGGCTTATATGGTTCACAATGACAGTTTGAAATTATACGCTTACTTCATTGGCTGCAATTAATAATGTCATTATCACTGGCCAATGAAGAATTAAAGTTTTACGTAAAAGAAAACATACCATGTGCTAACATGGCGATTTTTCATTCATCTCTGCATGTCGTTTGATAATTATTGCGTGGCTGTTATGGACACAACTTTAAATCGTGCTGTAGTTTTTCTTTTTGACACATTTTGTTTGTTTTATTCCCTGTAAGAACATAACGGAAAAATGAGCGTCGACGCGTACGGACCGAGCTCACAAACCCTCACATTCTTGGACCCCGAGGAAGCTGATCTTATCGGAGCTGATACCCAGGGCTCGGAATTCGAGTTCACGGACTTTACCCTACCATCTCAGAGCCAGACCCAGGCTTCTCAACATGACCATGGTCTTACAACTTCTAATCAAGTTAGTGACGAGTTGATGTATTTGTTGTTTGTCCCATAACCTATGAATGAATCATCTGTTATGTGTGCTATGTTTCTTGTAGGTGAACGGGTTAGGACGTTTGGATCTCGGTGCGAAGGTTTCAAGTGTGACGAATGCTATAGCCGAGCTACAGTTTGAGGAAGAGGATGAGGCTCTATATAGCAGCAAGGAACTTCCTGAACATGCTTGCAAGTACTGTGGCATACATGATCCATCTACTGTTGTTATGTGCAACATCTGTAACAAGTGGTAAGCCTCGTTTATAGATTTAAGCCTATCGCATAACAGGAACAAATAGTGCTAGGAAATAAATATTTAGTAGCATAAATACTGTGACATAAAACTAAACCCACGAATCGGAAGCAAACTGAATTTTGATTAATTTTAAACTAAAAAACATAATTTTGCATTAATTGTATTCCAGTATAACCATAACAAATAAACTACAACAGATAACTAGTCATTCCTAATGTGGGTGCTAGTTGGCTAGGTTTTAATCATTGCACTACCAACATCAGTTTCTAAAGCATTGTAATTTAATTTGTTTTAAACAGTTGAAAATAATGTAAGTAGTATACTGAGTTTTGACTTGTAACTTTGGTGTTATTAATAAATGATTTGTATTTGATGGGAAGAAATCGGTGGCATACTGGTTATCATGCCGGACTGCCAATCAGAAGGTTACAGGTTCGATTCCTGGCACAGCCAACATCTTTGTGCTGAATTAAATTTGTTGTTAAATATGTATCTGTATAAAATATGTATGTATGTATACATATGTAGTATATCAGTTGTGTTAGCAACCATAATACAAACTACAATGGTTCAGTATGGGGTTAACCAGCCGTGTGTGAAATGTGTCCTAATATAATAAAACAATATATATATTATCTGTAAATATTTTTCAATTCTAATTCTGATATGTTAGGTTCTGCAATGGGCGTGGCAACACATCTGGCTCGCACATTATCAACCACCTAGTGCGTGCCAAGCATAAGGAGGCAGCCCTCCACCGGGATGGCCCTCTCGGAGAGACATTGCTGGAGTGCTACTCTTGTGGTGCTCGCAATGTGTTTGTACTTGGATTCATCCCAGCAAAGGCTGATTCGGTTGTTGTTTTGCTTTGTCGGTGAGTAAGTTCAGTTATTCTTCTACGCTACTCTCTAGTAGTAGCATTTGTCATTAGTCTGGATGAAAGTTTTATGGTTTATTGATTTGTCTTCAACTAATTTTTTTTCTAGAATTTTAATGAAGAAAAAAATATGTTCAGTTAGATAACTTAATGGAAACCAGCATAGTTCTTGTGAACAGCAGTTCTCAAACTTATGTACATGACAAGTTTGAGAACTGCTGTTCACGAGAGAAGAGAAAGGTGTGAATATGTATTATAGTAAAGTCAGACTCATATGTCTATTTAATTGCACTGGGAGAGAACCAGCTGTAGATCATGATGATAAAATACTTAGTTCCCAAAACCAGTAGTTGATGTATTATTGTACACCATGTTCTTATATAACAGTTACTGCCTTAGATCCAATTTTCATTCAAAGCTATAATACATACTATAACTCTAGTCACTAAAGAAAACATTTGAAAGTTTGTTTTCCCTCACTTGCATAACCAAATGAGTATAAGCAAGATGAAGCAAACTTTCAAATATTTTTTTTACTTATGTAAGTTATACTTTTAAATATTTTCTATGCCATTCTGTATACTTGTCATTGTGCTTTCATCTATCTAGTACCGAAGACTCAGAAATATCTTCTTGCTGTATTAAATTCTTTTTTATGCTTATCCACAGCCAACCCTGTGCTGCTCAAAGTTCCCTGAAAGACATGAACTGGGATCAGGAGCAATGGAAACCTCTGATTGGTAAGCTGCATTTCTTCATTCATCTACTTTTATTCAGTCAAACTTGTCATACTTGTTAAAATAAAAAACTTATAGTCATTAAATTTTTCAACACCTTTGCCAAAAATTCTACTGCTAAACAGTAGGGTCATGTAACGTACCTAGGGACGCTTGTACCTTTGGACAAAGGTAATATTTAAAAAACTATCAACATTAAAATTACGAAATTCTACAAAACGGATAGTATTTTTCCTACTTGACAACACCAGTAAATGGCGTGATTGTGTCTGCATCGGATGAAAATTGAAGTTGATGTAACGTTTTTTGTGTACAAAAGTAAGTATTTTGATGATTTGATTATAGATTTATATAAGTCATGCATGCAAATATTGTTCACAATAAATGAATTTACATATATTTAGCTAGTTACGTATACAATTCCATAATGAAAAATATCGCATTTTAATCTACAAATTAACATAATTCGTTTTTGTTTTATATTGCTTTGGTTGAACCTTTGGACATGATTTTGTATGTACCTTGGGACACGTCCCGTACTTGATGATGTTAGTTTTTTTTTGTCTGCAGTGCCAAGGAGTAAAACTGGCGTGAAAAGAAAAGGAGGCTGGCCCAGAACAATTCAAACTAGCATTACACTCTGTAGAAAGTGGAGGAAAAGTGCATACAAGTTTTCAGCAAGAGAATTCAGATAAAGAAAGTCAACTATACGCAGATATGCCAAGTCTATTGGAAGCGATTTTACTATAGAAACAATAAGTAGACCAAATTATGCAGTTAATTTCTGAGAAAGAAGAATATATGTTATAAGAATATATAACAAAAGCAGCAAAAATAAACTACGGATCATCAGCAAAGCAAACATGAATTTTAGCGTATAAATTTTTTTGTTGGAAAAAAAAACGTGCAAACATTCCTGAAGCTTGGAATTGTGATGGAATGGCTGGCCAGCAATGGTTGTCCAGATTTTGCAGCAAATACCCTGAACTAACATTACGGAAACCAGAAGCAACGAGTCTAGCACGTGCAATTTGCTTCAACAAAGTTCGTGTTCAGAAATTTTATAATAAATTGTGATTTAATAGTGGTATTGTTTTAAAAGCAGAAGAAGACATTTTTGTTACATTTGACAAAAATAATTACCTATTAATACTAAGGAGATATAAAGACTGATTACTCAGAAATCACTGTCTTTTATTTCGCCCCAAGGTACATACAGTGCTGTCCAAAGGTACAAACAAGTAACGTACCTGAGGACAAAACACCACATTTAAAACTAGCGTGATAAAATAATAAAATGGCAACACTGGAGACATAATAAAAAAACCAGTAATATTAGATCATATTCCCTACAACATAAGAGTTGAACTATTTGAATATGTTGGGTATAAACAATGATACGTCGTTTCAAATATGAGGCAACCAAAATGTCCGTAGGTACGTTACATGACCCTAATTTGTGTTGGTGTGACAGAAATTGTTTGTAGTGAAATTACTGAGTGATGTGATCCAAGACTTTCAGAGACTCAAGTTATTAGCACAGTGACAATCACAGTCCAGTGAAATGCCAATTTTTGCTAATAAAACTCAGGATGAAATTATTATGGGTTACCATGATGCCTACATTTAGAATAATGATTAACTTTTCCCACTAATCATAAAAATAACTGTCACACTTTGTCAAAAACAAGTTTTTAAGGTATGGTGCAAAACAAGTAAAGTATTCTAAGATAACAGTTACACTGTATCTGATAAGATCAAAGAACTGCACATGTTGTATAATAAGTGTTAGGCTTATTTCTACATCTACACTTATATTCATTTAATTATAGAATATTTTAATTAGGCATGTTATTGTTACAGCTGACCGAGCATTTCTGTCTTGGCTGGTGAAAGTTCCATCGGAGACTGAGCAAATGCGGGCCCGTCAAGTTAGTGTTTACATAAATTATCTCACTAATATTATGAAGGCGAAAGTTTGTGTGTCTGTGTATGTTTGCTATGCCTTTACGCTCAAGCAGCTAAACTAATTTCCCAGTGTGTTCCGGCAGCGGCCTTAAGAGACACTTATTCCAAACTAGGTCTTTAGATACACAATTTATAAATATTGCTAGACTAATAGATAACCTGTTGAAAGCAATGAATAAATTAAAACAAACACAATTATATTCCAATTAGATTTCTTATATCTTTCAATCAATAAAACAAAGTAAGGCTGCTTTCAAGCCAGCAACACCATATGTGAATATCTTTTATAGTCATAGTTATAAAGATTCAAAAACATTATATTTTTTCCGTTATTTCAGGTGACTCCCCAGCAAATTGGTCGTTTGGAAGAATTGTGGCGTGACAATGTCGATGCCACCTTCCAGGATTTGGAAAAACCTGGAGTGGATGAGGAGCCCCATCAAGTACTGCTTAGGTATGAATATTTATTTAGACATTAGATTTAGATTTTTTCTAACAGTTTTATCTTTTGTAGTTCAATGAAATATTCTTGTATACTTAGTGTAAGTATAAAAAGAATTTGTCTAGAAACTAGAATAAAAATAATTAATAAGGCAAAACAACGTTTGCCGGGTCAGCTAGTTCTAATATAAAATTGGGCATTGAAACTAGCTGACTCATCAGTAATTTTTATATTTGTCATTTGCGATTTTTGTTTGGGGCTGGTATAACCCAAAAGACGAAAAGTTTGCTGTAGCTCTATTTACAGATGATATTGCGCATAACATTTAATACCATAATGCTCACAAGATGTTTGCGAATAAGAACAGAATTGATTGAAATTACGTCATGAAATTTCAGTAGAATCTACATATGTACAGAAAACTACATTGGTCGGCATTTGCAAAACTGAATTAAACTGTATGTTGTTAAAATATTCCTTCATATTTGCAGATACGAAGATGGATACCAATATCAGAACATATTTGGGCCTCTAGTAAAACTGGAAGCTGATTACGATAAGCGTTTGAAAGAGTCTCAAACACAGGAAGGCATCGAAGTTCGCTGGGATGTTGGTCTGAATAAGAAGACCATTGCTTACTTCACTCTGGCCAAAACAGATAGTGATATGAAGTTGATGCATGGGGATGAACTTAGATTGAGGTAAAATTGAATTTGTGTTCTTATTATTTCGTATATATATCCTGATTTAATTTATTTAAAGCCTAAAGTTATTTTTTTTTCCTGCAACTTTATGTTATTTTAATTTATATTAACCCACTATGATTTCCATAAAATATTCATGAATAGATATAATATGTATATGTTTTTATAATGACAGTAAAATTTGAAAAGTCAACAGAAGCCAGATTTGCTTCAAAAATCTGTTGTTTTCTTATTATTTTGGTTTATCACACTAATTAGGGATTACAGCGTAAATTATTAAATGTATGACTACTTCCATTTTTATTGGGCAACTAATTCTTAACTACTCTTTATTATTTTGCAATAAATTCATATTGTATTGTTTTCTAATAGAGAAGATGTGTATCTAAAAGGATATGGATATGCTCTGTGAAAGAAAAATGTGTTATAGCTGTAACAAAGAAATGGAAGGAGAAAATATAATGTGCTGACCCCAACTAGTGGGATAGGATGAAAACAATGATGATTGTCTTCTAACAGCCTCGTATAACTTGTGTATTGTATAGCTTTCATATTATCTCTTTATTTTTGTATTAGCTGTTTCAGACTGAACTCTTCGTTACTTAATATTACCTGCCACCACTATGACCTCTGAAATGGTATGTATGATATGTATTTGAATCCCTCAGATATGTGGGTGAGCTTCATAAGGCGTGGTCTGGTGTTGGTCACGTGATCAAAGTACCCGACAACTACGGTGACGACGTCGGTCTGGAGTTGAAAAGCGGTGCGAACGCTCCTCTCGACTGCACCTCCAATTTTGTGGTCGACTTCATTTGGAAGAGCACTTCTTTTGATAGGTGAGAAATGGAAGCAATATGAACTAGCAGTTTATCTATTGCTTGATAATCTTAACCAGCGAACTAGAATAAATAGAATAGTAACTTGGACGATAGAATGATTCCACCATCCACGCGTAAAATACCGCGGTGGGTGGGGCAAAACAGCTACCCGAGCGCCCGCGTGGCGTCACATGGTGTGGCGACGACCAATCGCGTGCGAGCTATGTGTGTGTGTGTGTGTTTCGCAGTATAATTGTGTGCATAGATTGATCCATGTTCTTAGCGGCAATTATATGGAGTTACTCTTCAGTTTATTCTAGTTCGCTGATCTTAACTAAGGCCGAGGTTTAATTTTGGAGTGATTAGAAGGCCTAATTGAAGAATTAATAGATAGATCTCTATTGATAGGATAATGTAATATTGAGCTCGACAGAAGCATTCAATATTTTGTGTAAAACTTAATAGCAGCTAGCTATCATCTAATTATTTAGTATTTTATGTAAGTAAGGAAGTATTGAGTAATTTTTTTGTACCGTCATAACTATAATTATTAATTTGAAACAAAGTAAGAAAATAGAAACAAAATACGTTTGAAAAAGTTCCTTAGAGTAAAGTCAAAGTATCTTTAAAACCTATAAGAAATATTGTAGTGCTTACACACTACTGCTTTGTGACAGAATAACTGAAAAGATATGGTACTTTTCTGACGTCCACTGCTAATGAGTAAATCCGCTCCATATACGTAATCTTACAATTATTCTTATATTGAATTTTGTCTTTCAGAATGCAACTAGCCCTGCGTAAGTTCGCCGTGGACGACTCGTCAGTGTCGGGGTATATCTACCGTCGGCTGCTCGGCCACGAGGTGGAAGAGTTGCTATTCCGAGTGCACCTGCCTAAGCACTTCAGCGCGCCGGATTTACCTGATCTTAACCGCTCACAGGTATATACATACATTACTCAGTTTTATTTTACAGTTGTTATGATGAGGATTTCTCATCACAACTATAGAGAGTGATCAATTATGACTGTCTTACAACATAATATAACTTTATCGCACATGGCACTGACCATTGTTAATGACTAAAGTGACTAATATTACCAAGTTTCCATAAAGAATATGACTTTTAAAATTATATAGGCCTGAAGATATATATATACAAGGGCATTTTCAATAAAACTAGGCAAACAACTGTTTTTTTATTTGGAATATATTTTTCGAAATTTGTAACTAATATCATAAAAAGATGTAACTCTCTACAAAGCTAATATTCATTTCGATTTTTGAATATTCTGTATCTACGACTATGTATGTATCCAGATTGACTATGTATGATTGTATGCTAGTTAACAGTATAGGGTGTTAGTTTATAGAATCTTCGAATTAATTATTATCTGACGTGCTTTCTAAAATGGTATATAATATTGCAGGTGTACGCTGTAAAGCACGCGCTGCAGCGCCCCCTATCGTTGATCCAAGGCCCGCCCGGCACCGGCAAGACAGTAACGTCTGCGACCATCGTGTACCAGTTAGTTCGTCAGAACGGCGGCCCGGTGCTCGTCTGTGCACCTTCCAACACCGCTGTCGATCAACTCACAGAGAAAATTCATAAAACTGGCTTGAAAGTCGTACGGCTTTGCGCTAAATCGAGGGAGGCGATGGAATCCTCTGTTTCCTTCTTGGCTTTGCATGAACAAGCGCGCGCTCTCGGCACGAATGATAGCGAGCTCCGTAAGCTGACGAGATTGAAGGAAGAAGCTGGTGAATTATCAGCCGCTGACGAGAGGAGATACCGCGCTCTCCGTCGTGCGGCTGAGAGACGACTTCTAGACGCGGCTGACGTCGTTTGTACTACCTGTGTGGGCGCTGGTGACCCAAGAGTGGCTCGTATGCGGTTCCAATCAATTCTAATCGACGAGGGAATGCAGTCCACTGAGCCGGAATGTATGGTGCCTGTCGTACTCGGCGCCCGTCAGTTGATTTTAGTTGGCGATCATTGCCAGCTGGGGCCGGTCGTGATGTGCAAGAAGGCTGCCAAAGCTGGGCTCAGCCAGAGCTTATTCGAGCGTCTTGTCGTGCTTGGAATCCGCCCCTTCCGCCTCGAAGTCCAATACCGTATGCATCCAGAATTATCCCGCTTCCCATCGGACTTCTTCTATGAAGGTTCGCTTCAAAACGGAGTAAGCGCCGAAGAGCGCCGTCTGCATAAAATCGACTTCCCGTGGCCGCGCCCCGACAGACCCATGTTCTTCTATGTAACCCAGGGTCAAGAAGAAATCGCCGGATCTGGAACATCCTATTTGAACAGGACTGAAGCGGCCAATGTAGAGAAACTGACTACAAGATTCTTGAAGGCGGGTGTGAGGCCGGAACAGATCGGTATCATCACGCCTTATGAAGGCCAGCGCTCGTACCTAGTGCAACACATGCAATATCAAGGAAGTCTGCACGCCAAGCTGTATCAAGAGATCGAGGTGGCTAGTGTGGACGCGTTCCAAGGTCGAGAAAAGGATATTATCATAATGTCGTGCGTGCGCTCAAACGAGCATCAGGGCATCGGTTTCCTGAGCGACCCGCGCCGTCTCAACGTGGCTCTGACACGAGCCAAGTATGGCCTCATTGTCGTCGGCAACCCAAAGGTAAACCACTGATTTTGTTAATAAGTAAAAAAACTATGTACCTACTTCACCTTTTCGTATGAGCTTAGTGGCTGACTTTAATCAATGCTTGTACAAAATATTAAAAGTAAAATTAAGAAGAACTAAAACTTTTGTTAACAAGTAAAGATAGGATTAAGCTGTACTATTTCTAGTTTGCATTAATTTGGAATTGCACATTGCTAAAAATTAATACTCAATAAAACCCATAGGTTCTGAGCAAGCAGCCACTGTGGAACCACCTGCTGGCTTTCTACAAGGAGCGGCGCGTGCTGACCGAGGGTCCACTGTCGAACCTGAAGGAGTCCGCCATCCAGTTCGCGAAACCTAAGAAGCTGGTGAATGCAGCGAACCCCGGCTCGCACTTCATGTCGACATCGATGTTCGACGCACGCGAGGCGTTGGTGCCGGGCTCGGTGTACGACCGCGCGAGGCCGCCGCGCGACCCGCTCGCCTACGTGGGCCCGGAGCGCGCCGCCGCGCTGCTGCACGCGCCCGTGCCCCCCGCCGCGTTCGGCGTGCCGCGCGCGCCCCGCGCTCCGCGCCGCCGCCCGCCGCGCCTCTCGCAAGAGCCCCTCTCGCAGCAGCCGCCGCTCTCGCTGTCGCAGGGCGCGTCGCAGCCCGACTTCAGCCAGGAGTCGACCGCCGCCGACTGCCCGTCGCAGCCGGACGGGCTGCTGTCGCAGGACTCCACGTACCAGGGCGGGTTCCGCGCGCGCTGCAGCCAGTACTGAGGCGGGGCGCGCCCTCCGCCCGCGCCGGGGCGGTGCTGACGACTCGCGCCGACGCGCGCCGCGCCCGCGGCCCCACGCGTGCCTCCGCACACGGCACGCGACAACTCGCAACGCAGAATTTGACGCGTGAGCAAAATTGTTAACTGTTACAGGGATAGAAATATTTATAGAACGTTCGAAACTGGCGACGCGTACCGTTTGGATCATATCGTATCAGCCATAGACGAATACAAAGCGTGCGCCGACTAAATCGGCATAAACAGACATTCAAAAACTTTAGACGCGAACTATCGAGCACTATTCGACCTCTATAAACTTTCGCTATCCTCCATCACTGAACTTGTCAAATTCATCATTTTGATAGACTGCGAAACCAGGAGACATGCCTTGATAGAAGCGGCGTCGATTTACTGTTAAGATCTAGGAAAAATGTTACATGTAAGTTACTTGTTTTGTAAACATACCACTGCAGATCCTTCAATAACTTATTTTTCAGTGTGAAAAATATTCTTTTAAAATTGACACAATCTCGATTCTAAAATTGAGAAAATGCGTCACCCTCATAGCCTTGGGTTAGTACCGCCTATTATGATGATGTAATCAAAAATTGTGATATTTTACATATAAATAAAGCATATTTGTGCCTACGCAAAATCGTACCACAGTGTTAAATGCCTCTAAACATTTTGGGGTTGGATTGGGACTAAAATACTATTAGAAACCAAGACATGTCTTTTTGTTTCCATCTCTATAAGATCACTTAGAACTATCTGTGTAAGCGATAAAACGATCTTGAATCGCATTTAGATTATAACTTTATTTTTAGTTTATTTCAGATTGAATCCACTAATTGCACTGTATAAATGTCAAATGTGGAGCAAAGAAACATTTAGAGATTTTGGTGCCTCACTTCCTAGATGCATACATTTTAAACTAATTTACTAAGAACAAAGTTTCCAACAAAATAGCTGTTCTGACAGAAAATAAACTGAATGAAAGTATAATCCTAAATTATATTCATGGTAAATGGAAAATTTTGAGTAAATACGAAAGGAAAAATGATAAGTTCTTCAAAATGATGCATTTATATCATAAATTACCCAGTGCAATAGTGGTTCAATTTATATTATCAACTTAAATTCAAATTAGGTCAGATTTAGAAAAGTCGTGTAGAAATTATACAGCTGTAAAGGTTTGTGTTTGTCATAGGGAACTTCAGGTGTAATAGTTAAACATCAGTATAATAGTATTGGCTATATTTAAATCAGTGTCAGGTATATAAACTCGATGTACACAAGACTTATTTTTATTGTTTTTCCATTGCCTATTGTATGTAATCACTATCATAATACAACATGAAATTACCCGTTTTGTTGTACAATTGTATTTGTACAAAACCAAAAATAGCCTAAGATCCCACTGCAGGATAGGTGTGCTCATCGACTATTTGTTTAAAACCAAATTTTTATGTTTATTTATAGTTAAAAGAATATATATTTACTAGGGTGCCTATCAAAATTTGGCCGCTATTATTTTTTTTTTAATTATTTTTGGTAAAAAATTTCGTTTATTTATTATTTAAATAAAATAACGTCTACATCACAGCAATTAATATGAAGATTCGAAAAAATCACGGTTGCCGTTGCTCACCTGGCCGCACTTCTTTGCAGCCTGGTGTAAACAGGTATGATTTCGATAAATTTATACGTTCATAACCTATTTTTATAAATTATATGTCAAATTAAAGCTAATTTTTTTCTATTAATTATCATATAAAGTTGCTTAATTAAATCTGGCCGCAAATAAGGGTTGCTGGCTGTTAAAGATAATAAATATTTAAGGTAGAGTGAAAGAGAGTTAGCGCGTAACATCATTTGTCAGACGAGGACAGCGATTGCCGACTGTGCGACGCTTTTAAGCCATTGCACATGCGTCGAATGCTCAGAATACAGAAAGAACCAGAAACCGTGAGCGCGCCTAATACTGAAGCTACTAAAACTACTCTTAAATAGAGTAGTTTGACGCGCGACCGATCCGATCCGATGGGATCACATTTCACGTGTAGGTAAGTATCGTATTTAAGTATCAACTTTTTTAATTATTGAATAAATTTCTCAGTTTTAAAATTGTCATAGATAATGAGGCATCCATCTTGTTAGTGTTGCCAGTATAAGAGTTTTGATTTACCCTACTTTTTATTATCTCTTGAGGGCTTTTATTCATTGTAGAATGTTAATAATTAATTTAATAAAAATTAACCGACTTGAAAAAAGAAAGTATAACACATCAGTGCAGCCCGTGTGTACATAACCAATAGTCCTATTAAATAGCATGTTTATATCTATGAAAAATACCTAGACATAATATTTCATCATTTATCTAAATTTAAATTTTTGTTAATAAGTTCAAATTCTAAGAGACAATATTATATAAAGCTTACTCAGCAAAAAGGAATTTTTTTTTTTTTTTTCTAAAGCGTCTTTTATTCAATAAATCTATCAATTTATTGAGACAATTAGGTTGGTACATAATAATAATATAGATTAGGACAATTTTTATTCTATTATTATCTCACCTCCTGGACTCCCAAATTTTACGCTAAAAACGGACACATAATGCCTGAGCTAGCAACATTACGCGGGTGGGAAATAACGCGGGCGGGGGGCAGTGTTTTGTTTTACGCGGCTTCTGGTTCTTCGAGTTCGTAATAAACAATGTTTTATATTTACATTGTTATTTTATTTGTGCATCTAAAAAATATTATATTAATTAACGTAAAATAGAATTGATAAAGATGAAGTCGTGTTTTTTGTGTAACGAAAAAAGCAATGTACTTGACTTTAATAATATATCATTCCAAAAGTGCTTGCTAATGTTATTGTATCGTCGTAAAAAAAATGTAAATATCATGACCTTTTATTTACAATTGACTCTACTAATGATTTTGGATATCATTCAGAGTTCAATTTTTTGTTGCAATTTATAAATTTATCATTTTGAAAAAATTACATATTTTTTGGAGTATTTATTATAAGTCGTCTCTATTTTTCCCCGGTGGTTGAGAACACTAACGTTCGACGCAAGCGCAACGGCTTAAAAGCGTCGCACAGTCGGCAATCGCTGTCCTCGTCTGACAAATGATGTTACGCGCTAACTCTCTTTCACTCTACCTTAAATATTTATTATCTTTAACAGCCAGCAACCCTTATTTGCGGCCAGATTTAATTGAGCAACTTTATATGATAATTAATAGAAAAAAATTAGCTTTAATTTGACATATAATTCATAAAAATAGGTTATGAACGTATAAATTTATCGAAATCATACCTGTTTACACCAGGCTGCAAAGAAGTGCGGCCAGGTGAGCAACGGCAACCGTGATTTTTTCGAATCTTCATATTAATTGCTGTGATGTAGACGTTATTTTATTTAAATAATAAATAAACGAAATTTTTTACCAAAAATAAATTAAATAATTTAAAAAAAAAATAATAGCGGCCAAATTTTGATAGGCACCCTAGTAAATATATATTCTTTTAACTATAAATAAACATAAAAATTTAGTTTTAAACAAATAGTCGATGAGCACACCTATCCTGCAGTGGGATCTCGTACTAAAAGGAAAGGCTTTGTTATTGTATTTCATGAAATGATGTATTCCAGTACATATGACTGTATTAGGTATCGATATTAAATAAAATACATATGACATGTATGTGTAACTGGTTGTGAAAAAGATATCATTCTATTTTTCTGTTTACTGCAATAAGATGTTATATAAGTTAGTACATTTGTACTTCCTGATATGTTCTGCAAATTTTCTTGCTCATGAATTAAGAAACTTACGATTTTTTACTTGTTTCTTATTTATAAATTCTATGGTCTTTTAAAACTCACATAATTGATAAATCTTCGTTTGTCTATATGTTTTTTATGGTGGGAAATCAATAAAGATGTGTCGTTATTAAAATATCGGAGTTTAATTAAAACCCAAAACTTATTAAATAAAACTTTGTTGTTAAATTGGCTTATAAACTATTTACAACATAAATAATTGAGGAAATAAATGAGAGATAATAATCAAAATTTAAAATAATAATTTGCTTCCATATGAACTTATATCATATTAAATTAATACATATTTTTAACCACACAAATGTATGCTATAATATGTGGCCAAAAGAGTAGGTGCCAAGAGATTCCAACATTGAAAGCATCATGAGATAATTTATGTTCTGTCATAGACACAAAATTTTAAATACACTCCTCATACAGAATTACTCTGAAATACACAATTCAATTATATGATACACTTACTAATACATAAACAGCGCAAACAATCCAATAAAAATATTCTGTACAAAAATCCTGTGGCACTACTTTTCGAATCAAGTCACAACCAACATTAGACTATTGTACGTTCAGATAAGCGTTAGTCACATTTTATATATAGGTACATATAGTTAAAAGCTTAAACATTTGTGCCAATAGGCTAAATCTAATAACTAGAGTAAAATATATTCTCAAAAAGCATATACATTTGTATAATATAAAAGTTCTGTGCTGCGACTGAAATTTTCCATGGTTGGGCGTCATTTTGTAGCAAGTGACAAATAAAAAATACAAGTGGAATATATGTTGCGGCCAATTTTATTGTGTGAGCCTTATAATGGGCATTGGTTTGGCAGACTAAGTCGATTAGTGCTCAAACATCTACTGAACTGGAATAGAAATAGACGGGACCCTGTATTCGACCACTAACATAAATAGTAGCAAAATATCTTTCAAACATCCATCAAAACAAAACCAAATTTATTAAATTGGGGATTACCCGATTAATAAGTCAGATATGGTTTAGAAATACTGAATTTTTAAAACAAATAGGCACATTGCAAATACAAAATGTCGCCGTAGCATGGTATAGCAGCCGTAGCTGTAGGCTAGATACAAGTTAATAATTCGAATGAGAAAACTACATTACACTTTCCGTTTCGGTAAAGCTTTATTCATCGACAAGCGATATAAGTCGATCTCATTGGTTCTTCCAATAATTTTAACCAATGAGACCCTTTGTTTAATTATAGAATCGAAAACCATATATAGTTTTGCGCATTCGAAAAACTTATACTAGCTCTACAGTTACTAACTAACGCAAAACCTTTTTTTAGTGGCTTCAGTATTTATAAAAAAATCTATATACTTGTTTTACGACTTTAAATCGTTTGTAACACCCATAAGGGTTGCCAAACACTAATACTAGAGAGCTCTAAAAAAGATTTTGCGTAACCTAAGTCGCATAGTAAGTCTTTACTGAGGTAACGGAGGCGGTTGGACGGCAGCGTAGGTAGGGTAGTATGGAGCGAATTTGTTGGGACCGAAGTTAGTGTAGTTATTGTCACCGCGGTCCTGGATGGTTTTAGCTGAGTAGACAGATTCTTTGTACACGGGTTGAGCTGTAATACAAAATTAAAATGTTACCTTATGGTTATGACATACATAATAAAATTAGTTACTTCAAATTTCCCATGCCATATAACGGGGGAATGCTGAGAATCTGATGGGCACATTTGGGCGAGGGGTTTAGAAGTAATCTTTTCAGATTTAATTAATTACTTATCATAAAGGTATGAAGTGTATTTGTGACTCAAAACTATCTACTGCACTTGAAGTAACTTTAAGCTTCAAAACTTTTATTGCAACCAAATAAATGTTTTAAATGTCCATAGTAGTCAACACGGACTTACAAAATATAAAACTGATATTTGTTATAATTGAAAACTACATTTGAAAATAAAACACTGATAAAAATAAGAAGAGATTTAGTTTCCTCAGGGTCTGCTAGGCGTGCTATTAGTTTTTCCATGCATTCTAATTGACAATGCATCAGACTGCAAGGGCTCGGTTTCGATTTTCGCGACGTGACAGATTTTCGAATGGTGAATTTGATGGTACTCACCATTCGTTGAGAGCATGTCTATGGCATCGACTATGATAAAAATGTTTAGGAGGGAATGAAAGTGTATTGTTTATGTTTAGTAAACTTACTGAGCGTAGGATAGAGCGACTGGAAGGGTTGTTCGGGCGGCGGTGCGCTAGGCACCACCCATCCGCCTGGCATACCGTCGCCCTGACCCGCTGGCACCTGGAAACAAACATAGGCACATTTATTTAGCACCATCAAATCAATCGCACTATGCGAAGATTACAAGTCACATAACACGATCTCATATGACAAGGGCATAGGGTCTATACAAATCGGTTTAAATCAAGAATTTAATGAACCACTGTCAATTTAATCGGTTTAACGCAGAACGTGGGTTTGATTCCCGCCAATGAGCTTGAGCATAGTACTGAGAAAGATAACATCGTGAGGAAATCAATAGCATGGTGGCAGACCATTTTCTAGTGCTCGCCTGGACTAGCAACCACTCTCACGTTGAAAATCTGAAATTTAAATTTAATGGTGATTTCTGTCAGTTACTTTGGAAGGAAGATATGAAGTAATTACAGACTATATTATGCATGATGCGCCTTCGTTTGCCGCTATCGATGTCTCATGTAATTACGCAACCTGCTGATCAAATTCCTAGCTGTGATGGATAAGAGATTTACCGCTAGTCTATGACTAGAACTATACCAAAACGGAAACTAATGAAGTTTTGCGCATTCGAAATAACTTACAAAACTGTTATACTGTTATATTTTAGTTAGCGTCACTTACATCTCGTGCCAATTAATATGTATAAGCTGGTACCAAGTTCTAATAGGTGAGACATAATAGAGATATAGTGATACTTTGGAGTCGACTCAGTAGTATACCAATAAACTCGACCAGTAAACTTTGGTGTCGGCAAAGAAGCCCTACAGAATACTCACGTTAGGGTTGACAGACGCGCCCGGTCCGACCGGCAGCACAGCGGGCTGGGTGGGCGAGGGCGGAGACACCGGCGAGCCGGGGGCCGGGGACGGCGCCGGCTGACCCGCCATGCCGACCAGAGGGACCGTGCCGATCGTTATATACTTCTTGTCGTGCATGTTCAGGTGCATGCCCGATACTACGCACTCCACCTGCAATGTGACAATACAATAAAATTAAATGTCTTCTTCTTCACCTTATCCCACTTCATGTGGGGTCGGTACAGTATGTACGCTTCTTCCATACATCTCTGTCATTCGTCATCTCTATATTCACACCCCTCCTGGTTATATCGTCATTCACACTATCCATCCATACTTTAACTTATTGACCCAGGCGTTACTTTGCGGAAATCCATTGTAAATAGAAGACAAAATTAAATATTTAGTGTACTTCCGCTGTGATCCGAAATCCAAATTAAGACAAGTAAAGGAACAATCAACTAAGATCAATTAACCAAGCTTAATTAACTAAGATTAAACACGTGTAGAGTTAAGAATTTCCGAATTGTGATAGGTAACGTTAATCTTAATTAAGGCTTTCCGAGCCCCATACTAAATGCTTCTCAGACTGGCAACCATTTCCTCTAAGATTTTTAAATAGTAATCACTTAACATAAACTTAAAATGGTCTAATTGGGGCGCGAAATAGGTAATATTATACATTTTTTATCGCAAAACAGATATATCAGCGTGATTTTTTCCAGCAAAATACACATGTATGAGTGCAGTGCAACAACTTAGCTGTTCAGTTGACAGTGTCGCTAGTGGAGATTTGTTGCCACCTAAGAGTGCTGTCGAACTTGTAATTCCAATTTTGGCCACCTGAACAGCTAAGTTGGTGACATGTATACGTATACATTGTTAGTTTCCGTTTCCGTTAGTGTCATTCTCTCTGCCAAACATGAACCAAAGCTTACCATCCGTAGTAATAAATCAACAAAATTCCGATAGATGGCAGGATCAAAAACAGTATTGTTAAAGAGTTTGATGAAATTTATTTATTATTTTTAAATAAATTATTGCTATTTTTATATTAAGTATCGTAATAGAATTAAAAATTTAAAATATGTATAATTTTGTTTGATTATTTGAATGAAATTTAGTTATGTCAATGTCAGTTTGTCATATTTGACATACTTAAAAAAACGTATTTATATTGCAGCAATAATTTTTAGGGTTAGGTACCCTAAGAATGAAATTAATATACTACTGCGATCTTTTCTGTACTTAAAAGATAAAAACGAATGCCTTTTACAAAATATTCGTTGTCTGTCTTTCTGTCACCAGGCTGTTTCTTATACACTTTGATAGCTGAAAATTTCACAAATTATTTGTTTCCGTTGCCGTTATAACCCAAGAGTATACAAGTACTAGATACGCTATAACAACAAATACTAAAAACAGAAAATATACGAATACTAGCTGACCCGGCAAACGTTGTTTTGCCTTAATAAAAAAAAAACTAAATATACAGTAGCCGATTCTCAGACCTATTGAATACGCATATAAAATTTGGAAAAAATCGGTCAAGCCGTTTCGGAGGAGTACGGTAACAAACACTGTGACACGGAAATTTTATATATAAGATAAAGGGTGGATGACACGTTTTTAAAGTGTACCTTAAAAGACGTGTTATATTTTGTATTTTTGCTCAATATCAGAAACGATAACAGGACACTAAAGAATTCTACAGAATATTAAGCTACGTATTACCTCTTTTTACTCTATCTTTACAATGACACTTGGTAGATTCTTTCATGATTTCTCTCTTTCTTTCTTTCAAAATAAAATGAATGTTTGATATGGGGTTCCCATACAAAAAACATGTTTTTTCGCCATATTTTAATAATGGTACGGAACCCTTCACGCGCGAGCCCGGTTCGTACTTGGCCAATTATATCAAATTTTTATACCTACGTCTTTTGTTTACCTATCAATATCTTTAACAATCTCATAATTACAAAAGGCTTGTTTGTTTGTTTGTTTGGATGTTTTTATGTTTTTTTGACGCGAATAGGCTCCGAAACTATTGGACAAAAATTAAAAATTCTTACACCGTTGGGAAGTTACATTATCCCCAAATGACATAGGCATTATATTTTGTTGCAAAGGGTAAGAAATTCTTATTAAGACTCCAGTAATGTAACACAAGGTATAAAAAAGAGTAAAAAATTTGTTTCATCGCATGCGCTAAGAAAAGTTAGTTGTGGCGGGTGTCGTTTAGTATGTCTTGAGAGCAGCGGAACCCATATATACAAAAAAAAACTTTAATCTATGTCAAAATTATAATGCGATATAGTTTAAATGTTTGTTCGTAACGAATAAAATATTACACTTCTGAACGACTTTCAAACATATCTCCTAGAATTGATTTTTTTTTATGCCCGTGCTAAGCCGGGACGGGCCACTAGTGTATAATTATATCAACGATACATGTAAACTGCCAGGTGTATATTTATAATAACTAAGATTTCGACAGGCCTCTTACCTTAGAATAATAATAATAGTTTTTTTTTATTTCAAATGAAGCTAAAATAATATCCATAGTCTATTATATATAAATTCCCTGATAATATGTAATTTTCTAATCATTAGACTTGAAGCTGTTATTCCGGATGAACCGATTTTGATGTTCTTAGCTATGTTTGATGATATTCGGATGTCCGCCAAAATAGCGGATATGATATTATTCGCAACTTTCCCAAATGAAATGGCTTACATTTTGGAATCATGCGAAAAATACAACTGTTTCATGCAATATGTTAGATGATTCGTGAGAAAAGTTTTTTCTTGTTACTCGTATCATGTACCCAATAGATTTATTTTTTAATTTCATTTGAGGTTTTAAGGTATGCACTATGAATATTAACATACACGAAAACGAAACCTATTGAAAATATTGACTTTCCCATAATATTCCTTTAAAAAAAAAGAGTTTCGAACAAAATAAAATAGCAAAATTAATAATTCATGAGATTTGAACCATAGTCAATTTAAATCATAAAAATATTTCCTGTTCCAAAAATGCTTCCTCTACGAACGAGCCATATAATCGACAATTGAGCGTTCGAAATTGGCATGCATATTCAAATATGCTGAAGTTCAAGTGACAAAACAAATTGTCAATGCTAGTGTGAGTGTAGCCGCATCGTCACAGAATAGATGATAGTAGATATGGGTTTATTTGACTTTTGCTACCGACGCCTTAGTAGATGGTGTTTTGTGATGAGCCCTAAAAATAATACATTAACAATAGATTTCGCGTAACGATTCAGAAGTTTTGAAAGGGATAATTTGAGCCGCTAGGATAAAGAAAACATACTTATGAAAATTTAACGCCATCTAGCGGCATCTGAGCACTTGTGGCATGCTAACGAACAGCCTTAATCTTAGTTAATTGATCTTAGTTGATTGTTCCTTTACTTGTCTTAATTTGGATTTCGGATCACAGCGAAAGTACACTAAATATTTAATTTTGTCTTCTATTTACATCCATACTTTCTTAGACCGCCCCCTTCCTATCTGTCTGTCAACACTCATACTCATTGACTTCCTCGTGATATGGTCTTCCAAATGTACTCAAATATATGTTATTTTTCTAATTATTATGATATTATGAATTTGAACTGACCTGTAAAAAAAATTTACCAATAAAGATGATTATGATTAGGCATGATAACAAGAGTCAGCAACAATTTGGCCTAAGGTGGAGCATGCATAGTCTGGAATAACGGCCTCAAAATATATATTCAAATTCAAAATTCGAAATAGCCTTTTTAAATTTAAGATATATATTAATCACATAACTATATATTACATTATCATTTTATAGTACCTAAATTTAAGATGGTGTGATTTTCAAAGTTATTGATACATTTAAACAAAATTTAACTTTTTGTAGGAGATGTAATGTTTACTCAAATTCTAATAATTTTAATACTGCAAAGTGAAATTTATAAGTGTTCTTTTGTACCAATATAAAATAAATAAACTGATCTGAACCAATAATTTGATAACCATTTTGCTAAAATATGTTTTATGTCATTAATTTAATGCCAGCCAGAAAAGTATTTAAATAATTGCCGAAAGCTGCCTATTCAGCAACGAAGCATACTCACATCGACTAGACAGGTCTACAGTACATGTATTACATAATTGACTTATCACATTTATAAAAACACGACCTTGGTGGCAATGACATCATCCCAAACAAATCTGAGGCAAACAACCCATGTGAATGAAGTATCTATGTCGTTACCTCTAAACGGCTACGCTGGCCTTCATTTTAGAACAATTAAATGGATTTGCTGTTCATTTTTACAGGTAGTAATCTAATTGAGACGGCCCCTAAAAAGTCTAAGGCATATGTAAGCCGTATGTCGTAAGTGATCACCATTTTATTCGCGATATTTCTTGATTTAAAAAGTAGCGTCTGATAATTGATAGTTTAGTCACTTTTGGTATAAATCATTTCAATAAAGAAAATATTTAAAAGTTGATATCTTCTAGTTTGAATACCATGATGAATGTGAAACCCTTATTTTATTTATAGCGCCTTTATCACGGCTTACAAAGTTAAACAATGGTTTATGCGGACAGTTTTAGGATGGGTGACCATGCGCAACACTGTCATACATGATGTATGAACAATGAAATTTACATTTGAGCACTTACTTGGGTCGGATAGTGTCATACGCTATATGAGCGTGTGCTCATAGGAAAGAAAAAATACATATAAAATACCTTAAAATCATAATCCAAATCAATGATATTGCAGTTGACAAGGTTGGAAGGCGGTATGGGAGGCACCTCCATGTTCAAGGTCCAATTTTTGGTAGAGCCCGCGGGCGCCGGCCCTTCTTGCATCGTCAGCACTATGTCTTTACTCTTCTTCGTCACCGTCGACGGGGTTGTCGCTCTGTAGGTTACCACCTACACGTGACAATAATATTAATAATTATTTCACACAGGGGGATAATATGTAAAATGAAACAAATAGGGGTTTAGGCATAGATATAGAAATGAATTGGTCAATGGTTGTCCAGTTTATTCTCACCGTGAATGTTACAAGTTTGCTGTATCGCAAATCAGTATAAATAAAAATAATTGGCCAAGTGCGAGGTAGGCTCGCGCATTAAGGGTTCAGTATCATTCTTATCGTATGGGACTCCCATAAATATATATTTTTTCATTTTAAGTATTTGTTGTTATAGTGGCACGGGAAATACATATTTTTTACAGCTTTCTAGCTATTACGGTTTCTGTGATACAGCCTGGAGACAGACAGACAGACAACGAAGTCTTAGTAATAGGGTCCCGTTTTTACCATTTAGGTACGGAACCCTAAAAAAGCTTAAAACTCCAGAAACACTTTGTGGCAGCAGCCATATGTAAAATCTATCATAGTGTATTTTACTAGTCAAGCTTATTCATTTGAAACCTATATTAAAAAAGTTGTCTAATCCGTCATCTTGTGGCAGCGGTTTTCTTGGCACAACCTTCATTAAATATGGCTAAGGACAATTCCAAAGCTAAAACACAAGCTAAAAAATACTAAAAAAAAATGGTTCATCAGAACTTAAACTTAACATACCTTTCTCAAGAACACTTTAACTAGATGCAGTTGCACATTGCTCTTGTTCTCTATATCAATCTGCACAGGTATCACCTGGCCCGGGCAGTACCCTGACACAGGGGCTTGCACGTCCACAGAGAGAGGTGGTGATGCGCAGCAGAAACAACAGAATGTCTTCTCTAGTTGAATACGGATAGGCTCCTGTAAACATATTAAACAGTTTTTACAGGACTTCTAAAAAGGGGATTCGTCATTTCATCAGAATTTTTGTTCAATTGCAGCGAACTAGATTATACGGAAGAGTAACTAACTCCATACAATTGCTGCATTGCCGCACACAATTATATTGCTATCCCAACGATCCACACACACATGTAGCTTGCACGCGATTGGTCGCAATCAAGGTCACGCCACCGATAATAGTCGCGCGCGTAGCTGTTTGCCCCGCCCACCGCGGGGCATTTTATTAACCAAGTTACTATTCTATTTTGCTGTTCAATTGTAATAAAGGTGCTTAATAAAACAAAAAATAATGTGACTACACATCATATCAACATGCTCAGTCCTGACCAGATTAGCGCAGGAGTGAATTGAATGACACAAAAAAAGACGATGAGCTAATTAATATTAAAAAATTAAGCTGTATATTGCTGATGAGTTTTGTGTGTTGCAGGAAAGGTACATTGTTGCTCCTTATTATAGAAATGAAACAAATATCTTACCTTATAAGATGGATTGAGATTTAAATCCAAAGCGTTTATGACTGTAAACGCCATCTTAGTCTCCTGGTCAAACTTCCATGGACGGTCGAGGGTAACCTTCACCGTGTATCTCACATAGCCAAACTCTCCTTCAAAGGATGATGGTAAAACAGGTGGTAGAGTACATGTGAAGTTGTATACTTGTTTACCAGCAGGGATTTCAATTTCATTGCCTGAAAGTTTTGGTCACTTAGTAATGAAAGACAAATAAAAAGAGCGAGAGCACAGAATAATAACTTGTACTTGCGAGAGTGGAAAAAAGCGAGTGTGGTTCGGTGGTAATAACGTCTGCTTTTCAATGAGACGGCCCCTGGTTCGGTTCCCACCCCACACCAATGACTTGTGTGGACTTGTTATGTGTGGATTTGCACTCGCTTTAGGAGGACCACAATATCCGAAGACGTGTGTCATCCGCCAACCCGCACTTGGCCAGCGTGGTGGATTTTGACCTATATCTCTCTCCTTGTCAGAGAAGGCCCCGAGTCCCAGCAGTTGGAACATATAGTGGGCTGCTTATTATGCAAATAAAAAGAAATATATATTGTGGCAAATTATTTGCACTGTACTGTACTCAAGATCCCACAATTGTAACTTTGAGCTAGAAGATTATTATCAGGGAAGTTCAAGTTGGTTGAGGGTTTTAGTTTACCAAAATTGGTTTTGTTGTTTCTAGAATAATAATATTACATATAGTTTCACAGTTATGAACTTATTACCAAAGTTTCGAATGAACGAGAGCCCTCACAACTGTCTTTAGTTTTTAGCTTTATTCACAGCAATAGAAAAAACTCTCGAAAGTTCATGTCATCTCATGAGTGTGAAGCAAGAGGGAACAAGAATTCAAATGTATTATGAAATCGTTTTTAAGTACTTTCATGTGCGAAATTATCAACGTAATTCTCACAAACCATAGCACAAATACAAGTAAGGTAATGAATGGTTACCATAAGTTTTTTATGCTGAGTTAAAAAGTTACTTCAATGATTAAAAGACAGCTCTGACATCATGTATGTGCCACATTAAAGCACTGCATAGCAAGGTAAACAGTATTGCAGTGAACTCATCATAGATAAAGAACACATTCATTATTTACAGAATGATAATAATGTAAATTATCTTGAACCATGTTAACAAATAACCAATTGTATCTTCAAATGATAAATGCAGTTCAAAAACTAGATAAAGTATTTGTTTAAGTTATTATTAATATTTAAAGATAATATTAAAACATTACTAAACATAAAATATGTTTGCTGTTATAAGCTCACATTGGTCAGGTGACACATTAAAATGTAGTTCCTGGCTATTAGTCTTAGTAAGTACAAGCAGTTGTTAAGCAAAGTCAAAGACCCTTGGGAGGCTTGAAAACTCTCAACACAAGAGCTTGGTCAATTAACTCATACATAATTATTATTATTAGCACAGTACATTCAACCATTCTGACACCTTGTTTAAATATTTATGTTTTTCAATGCATGCTTTTATATGACACAAAACAATATTAGTATCAGTCATATAATCTCTTAGTGAGTATACAAAGAAACACATCTGAAATGTTACTACTGACCATGAATGTATTATTTTATGTACAAAGACATTTATGTGTGAAATATTTGTAGTTCATTGAAAGCAGTCAGATAAAATATTGGGGCTCCCACTACGGGTCGGCCCGGCATTGCAGTGCCACCAGTGATGCATCATTGTGATTCATCAACAAATTTAGTAGGGCAATGTCATAGAGCTTCGGCTAACTAAGGTGATCTGATGTGATCATCGAATTGTTGAATCTCGATGCAGACGGTGTATAATATCAAAGAAAATATGACTTACCGGTATTGCTACCAAGCAAATAATATGTGATTTGAAAGTACTCTTCATTGCCAGTGTGCAAGGAGTCTACATTCTGAGTAGTTTTGTCTTGAGCATTCTCTTCCTGCTTGCTTTCATACCATTCAGTGTGGGCTTCCCCTTTGAACTTGACATGGATACCTATCGAAATTAAAATATTAAGCAACATAATCACATATTCAGCATTAAACAATTCTATGTTAATTTAATCGATTTAACTAAACAAATCATGCTCATCAAGTTATTTAAATTTAAATCTGAAAATTCTTCTATTACCAAGAGATAGCGATGATTGATGCTATTGCTTGTCATCAGGTTAGTTGTGATCAAGCGCAAGCCCATTCAGTGTAAAAAAAGTACCAAAACCAAGATCTTATTTGTGTGATTTATAGGGGAGCAGCATAATATCACACTGTGTAACATTTTATTTTAGCATCCACATAATGTCCGAAAAGTTTACAGTCCACTGGTTAACGAGAGATTTAGATAAAAATAAATTATTTATTGGCCTTACAACATCTTGTTGCATTTGGCAACTCATTCAATTAGATGAATTGAGTGTTTTAATAGTGACCCCTTCCAATACTTTTTTCTTATTAGTTGGGTTAGACAACAATCTATCAATCAAGCCTAAAGGCCTCTAGAGGCCTTTGATTGATAAATGTACTTCTGCACTTACAGAGTGTACTTCAACAGAGGAACACATAGTAATATCAAAAGATGATTTTATTATGCAGTATTGTGGAGTTTTGGACACCATTTTAACTATTGTATATAGACATAATGATGATGATGATTGATATAGACGAGTAATGTCCCTATTAGTTGGTACATTAGAAATCAACTGTACTTCATTATTATTCATATGAGTACTTCAACAAACCCAAAGATGGGACACACAATCCGTGTCACTTTCTTACCTACGCATCAAGTAGATTCGTAGCCATCCCAATAAATGTCTAATAGGCACATCAATATTTATCTATCTATGAGTCACGCATCATCATCTAAATTAAAACCGCATCTCGGAAGTAGAGCCACTTACCTCTAACTTTTTTCGGCTTATCAAATACATATTCAATACGACCGTTAATGGTCTGACCGGCGTAGTAAGTATTGAACTGGTTATCTAAATAGATGTTAGCCTCTTTAAGGCCCATTTTAAAGTCGGAATTTAAATAAACTCTAGAGAAATATTCAATGCAAACCGCATAAGCTGAATTGAAAACAGGCAAATGATTTTGACAACCGTGACACAACTCAGATCGTGTCAAATCAAATCAAGCTGGCCAACATACAACAAAAAAGTTTTTTTTTTTTTTTAAATAGGCGCGCCTAAGATATTTCATGATTTATCGGTTTTCACAACAGAATCATACGAATCAAACAGTGGTATTAGAAAATACACTGAAAAAAACATAGATTAAATAAAACCATCTTGCTACGGAAAAAAACATTTATAATTTCATCCTCTATGAAAATAATCAAAATAGCACGAATAAAAATAATTTAAAATATGAAAACTAATAAAAGTCTTCAGTTTTTTAATAAAATAAAGTATAGTAATAAGTAATTCATTTAGCTGATGCACTAATATGTAAATCGAATAAAAGCAAAGGTAACATTTTTAGTACTCTTCTCTTTGTAATCTAAGGATATAAAATACATTTTTGAACTTTTAGCAATGTTACTTGAATTTGATATGATCAATATAAAATATTTTCATGTATAACTGTGTAGTATACAGATAAAAATCATATTTATTATCTTTTAGAATGACACATATTTCAATTATAATTCCAATATTCAATGGAGAAAAATGGATTCACCAATGTATGAATTCAATAGCAGCACAATCTGTTTTAGAGGAATATAATTTAAAACTTGAAATAGTTGTATTTAATGACGGCAGCAATGACAATACTCGAGTATTACTAAATCACTGGTTGTCTTACTTCAGAAGTCGAAATGTAGAGTTTCATATAATAGATGGAGTGAAATCTAAAGGATGTGGAGCAGCCAAAAATAAAGCTGTAGAGAAAAGTACAGGACAGTACCTCTGCTTCCAAGATATTGATGATGTTATGAACCCAGAGCGAATAAAATTACAGTGGAAAGCTGCAAGTCTCAATCATACCACTCTAGTAGGCAGCAGAGTTAGAAGACATCCAGAAAACTCTACTCCTCGCTTCATCAAATGGGCAAATAATTTGTCACCTAGAGAGCTTAAAACTCAAATATACACTTCAAATGGTCCAACTTTGCTAATGCCAACTTGGTTCTGCCATAGATCTGTGTTTGAAAGAGTTGGAGGTTTTGATGAAACAGGCCAAGGCACTCCTGAAGATCTGATATTTTTCTACTCACACATAGACAATGGTGGTGACTTGTTTAGAGTTGATGATGAATTGGTGATATACACTTATCATGAAGGAGCAACCACATTCTCAATTTCTCGGCAGAAGATCTGGAATATTCAGTTGAAAAGACTTGAATCTTGTGTTCTATCCAAATGGAGTCAGTTTACCATCTGGAATGCTGGCAAAGCTGGAAGAAAAGTTGTCAGAGCACTGAGTGAAGAAAACTTAGTAAAAGTGATTTCATTTTGTGATGTTGATAGCAATAAAATTGGGCGAATGATTGAACTGTATTGTCCCATTAAAAGAAAAGTACTGGCTCAGGTACCAGTAATACACTTTACAGAAGCTAAACCACCTCTTTTAATATGTGTAAAATTAGATCTTACTAATGGTGATTTTGAAAAGAATCTCAGTTCATTGAATCTCACTGAAGGTGTTGATTATATTTTATTTTGTTAACAATCTCTTAGTATTAATGTAACTTAGAATTTATACTATACTACTGAAAATTAGCATTAAATCATAATGATTCTGTGAACATATTATGATTGTCCTATAATGCTTTAGTTTTAGAAGAGGAATAAAACTGTGGCATTAGTATTAGCACTAACATAATCTAAACTTTACTATGATAGCCTTGAAAATGATTTTCGTGTACAGAAATAAGAACAATTTAAAAACTAAGAATTTCAAGGTGTTTTATTAATAAAGCAAAATAACGTTTCCCGGGTCATTACTCTATAAACTTTATTACAAACAAATATAAAACAATATCTTATCTAAAATAGTTTAAAATGTTTTTGTATCAAGAACTTTTTTGGCCATAAATAACATAATATGGTGGTGTTAAAGACAAGTCACTATAATTATTACTCAAAAGACTTGTTATATAAATTAAACGTTTTTTTAAATCTACACTACAATTCTAAATAAGTAATTGATTTTTGGTTCACAAATCAGAAAAAAAAGGTTGAAACACTGCCGTCAATGTCAAAATCTAATATTTATCAACGTCATGACAATTTCATAAACAAAGTTTTTCTCCCTCCACTCCAGCTTCCGATACCGTAAACCCAAATTAATAAATTTTGTATGAAAGCGCATAAATATACTTATTATTCTCATTAATTATCCTGATATTTATCCTGATATCTATACTGACGCGTACATTAATGGTAAAACATGGAAGACACGAAAAAAGCTAGTCCACCTCCGACCGTAGAAGAGCTTAAGACTAAAGGCAACGAGTGCGTTAAAGATGGCAAATTCATTGAAGCGGTGCTACATTATACCCAGGCGATCAAGATGGACCCTATAAACTACGTTTTGTATAGTAATAGATCGTTTGCTTTCTTGAAATTGGACCAACACTACTTATCTTTACAAGATGCTAATGAGACTGTCAGATTACAACCTCAGTGGGCCAAGGTAAAACTTTATTAATCAACTAAAATGTTTTACAAATTTTACTATTCGATACATGGATGAAGAGTAAAACAATTGGTACTACTTTATACAACCTTTTTGGCATAATGATTACCATGCCAGACTGCCAACCAGAGATCCCGGGTTTCATTCCTGGTACGGCCTACATCTATGTGATGAACTAAATTTGGTGGCTGTCAGTCTGAGTGATTAATATGTAACAATACGAAGTATTTATGTTGTATATCAGTTGTGTCAGCAACCATAATACAAACATTATTTTTAATATGGGGCTAACCAGGTATTTAATTATTTAAAAAAATTTGTTTAGTTTGCATGTGCCTTTTGAATTGATTGGTCTTGTTATCTCAGAGCAGCAAAGGTTTTACCATTTATGAGACTAATCAATACCCTAATTTGAAAAGCTACTAACTCTTCTGCAGGTTTTTTTACGGGAGAGGCTCAAAACTTCATTGTATTTTTTATTTTACCCACTAAAGAAAAACCAAAATCCTGTGAAAAACTATGCTTTATTACTTTTTATTTATCTACATCAATTACAATGGTGTTTTGAGCCTGTCCCGTAAAAATCTGCAGAGAAGTTAGTAGGTTTGCAAATTAGGGTATTGTAATGTAACTTCAATACTCCCCACTTGAACTTGAATCGACCTTGCAAGAAGGACACCAAGGCAGACTTAGTTCTGTAACATTTAAAAATAACTATCTGCAGGGTTACTTCCGAAGAGCTGAAGTTGAGGCAGCAAGTGGCTTGTTTGAAGAAGCTCTTATATCTTACACACGGGCGTTGCAACTGGAACCACACAATATTAAGTTAATAGAGTCCATCAAAGAGCTCACTGATAGACACAAGAAGAAAATTAAAGGTAAGTTATTAAGTATATCACAAAAAAAACTGTATACTATATGTCTTCATAATGATTTAAGTTGATTAAGTAATAACTAGTAGTTCTCCAAACAATAGATCTTGCGAATACCGCATAACAGGATCATGTGATACTTTGTGCGGGGCTCAGTGGATATGGCAAAACATACACTAAGGCTAAGCTATACTTTAGTATTAAATTAGATATAGTATGTTTCACCCCTGTACCTGTGCTGAATAAACTATTTGTATTGGGAATAAAATGTGTTGGAACATTGTTTGTGTAATAACCTAAACTTTATCACTTCATATCTCAACAAATACTTGATCAATTTTATTAATATTTGGAAAATCATGTAAGAATATGGTACCTAATTGCTTTGCCAACAATGTCATTAAAATCAAGCTGTAAATTACAATGCAGTAAATTTCCTCTTCTTTGTGGGAACTGTTACCTGAATCAATAATCACCAGCAGCAAAAAAAACTCTTGAGTTTATGTATTACTAATACATGTAAACAAAGATTACATCTAGTTTCTTCGCTGGCTTTGCTTGCTCTGTCAGTAAATTTAAATAATCTAGCACAGTTATTGTTTTTATATTATTTACCTTTCATTTCGTTCAATATTCATATTTGTATAAGAAGTCAGACAATTTTTTCTATTACAACTGTTACATAAAATAATTTACGTTACCTTTTATTTTCAGATAGCCAAAATTTGATTTGGATCTGTGCAATCATAGGACTAGTCATTGGTATAGCAGTTGTTATATTAGATTACACTCTTACTACAACCCCAACATTAACGGTATGTGGTACTATTTTATTTAAGTTTTAAACTTAGACAGCTGAAATTAGTTTAGTTATAAAAAATATCTGAGCTACACTTTACAGCTATATCTTGGATATACAATCTGTGCTGTACACATATAATTATGGTAATTGACTAGCTTCTGTCTATCAGTCGAGGCAAGGTCCAAGCTATTGGCGGTGGGGGCTACAGGGACAGAAATCTCCAGACAATGTGCACCATGTTGATATGTATATATATGACTGCTTGCTGTATCCGACCCTTGATACATCCATCTGGCGAGAGCCTCTTGAAATAGGGGTCGAAGCTCTTCGCAATGAGGCCGTTTGCCGATACAACTATCGGGACAATGATTGTCGAGTCAACATCCCACATGACGGTAATCTCGTGAGCCAAGTCAAGGTACTTGCAGACTTTTTCCTTCTCGGCTTTTACGAGATTCTCGTCATACGGGATGGTGATATCGACGATCGTTGCCTGGCGCTGGGATCGGTCGACCAACACGATATGAGGGTTATTGCCAGCAATAGTCTGGTTATGTATTTCCGTGCTGCTATAACAATAAATCGTAACAATAAAAATATAAAGAAGATCCTTAGACGTGATTTTTTCGTATTTTTTGCTATATATCTATAATGGTAACAGGTAGATGCTTAAATTTTTCACAAAATATAATTATAGATGTGTATGACTTTCCTAATTGAATAAAAATAAAATATAAATTTGACAAACAAACATGTTATTGTCTTGTCATTTATTTAAGATGGTACAGAACCCTTCAGGCACAAGCCCAACTCGCACTTGGCCAATTATTTATTATTACTTGCATCTGCATCTTTATAAAATATATTATTGTTGTTCATTAGAGGAAGTGTGAAAGTAGCCCCAGTGAGTGAGAAATAAAAGAGTGGAAGGTTGGCGTGGTAAGGGCATGTGATGCGTAGAGAGGAGACGCATGTTATTATGAGATGTATGGACATGGTAGTGCAAGGAAGAAAAGCAAGAGGCCGACCGAAGAAGACATGAATGGAGTGTGTGAATGAGGACATGAGAGAGAAAGTAGTGAGTGTAGAGACAACTGCTGATAGAGGAGAGTGGAAGAAGAAAATTTGCTGTGCCGACCACACCTAGTGGGATAAGGCAAGGAAAAAGAAGATCATCTTTATATATATAATAAGTTTAATAATTATATTTTACATATATTTTTAGTTTTATATTTTGAATATCAAATTTAATTTCCAGAATCCCTTGGCAATGGTAGCATTTTCAATTGCACTATCTAGCGTTGGTTGGGCGATAGGCAAGACGGCGGGTATGATGTCCGCAATGAACGCTGGCAAATCATTGCAGCCACCTGAAGATTTAGGTAATTGTTGATATTTTTTTTACTAAACTAGATACATATACCATTATTGGACAGAACTAGGGGAACAAGTCTGGTAAATTTCTTACTCAATATTATTACTTATTCAATATTATTCTATCAATCTCATGAGACACTTAAAATATGTATTATTCCATTGATCACCACGATAGTCAGCTATAACAGAAGCATTGCTGACAATACAGGATGAAAGTAGTTCTGGGCTCATATTCAGTTGAAAACCAAATCTTACAAATAGATAAACACTTCACGAAAAAAATGTGATTTATTTAAACACTTCAGGAGAGGAAAATAAAATTTTGATACATACTTTTTCTACAATAAAATGTTATTGTTAATGGCAATGACAAAAATACTAGACTTGCCCTTTGTTTAATACCAGAAATAAATCCTTGGATTTCTCATGTGCCCAAAACTACTAAACATTGTTAGCAGTACTTTATAAGAGTTAATAATAAATAAATAAATATTAGGACATGTTTCACAAACAGCTGGTTAACCCCATACTGAACCATTTCTAGTTTGTATTATGGTTGCTAACACAACTGATATACTACATATGTACATATATACATATTTTATATAGATACATATTTAACACCCAGACCGACAGCCAACAAATTTAGTTTAGCACAAAGATGTTGGCCGTGCCAGGAATCGAACCCGGAACCTTCTGATTGGCAGTCTGGCATGGTAATCATTACGCCAATGAGGTCGTCAAAGTAGGTAGTAGCAGTAGTTGTAAACAAGAATACTAGTTTTAGAGTTCTTGTTCACAATTAGCTCATTTATTACAACTATATTGGGGACAAATTGACATACTAAATTAAATTTATTTTGAACAAATCTGTTGTTACAGGTGTTAGTGAAAACAACGATAAAGAACCAATGCCTGAAAAGAAGAAATACAGCAAAGCGCAAGCACGACAAAGATATAAGCAGGGAAAAATATAGTCAACAGAAATATATTTTAATTTACCAATCTAATTATTGTTATTTTGGAAAGTTAGATAAAGTAATTTTGTGAATGGTGTTGGATTGGAAAACAGTGTGATTTGTAGCCTAGACAAATGTTGTCTATGTCTAAAAAGTATGAAAAATACATGGAGAATATGATTCACATTAGGCTCCAAGGTTTAAATATAATAATATAGCTAATTGTTTTCAGGTGTGATTTTATAAATGGGGAAAATATTAGTATTAAATTAAAAGTGTTACCTACTTAGGTACTTTAAATATATGTGTACTTATTAAGTAAACAATGTTGTTTATCATACTTTTAAAAGCAATTGCGCAATGTTGGATTTTTATAAGTCTTTCATTTTCGATCTTGTTGATGGATTGAATAAATCTTCAAATAATCAGATTATCCTTTGTGTTAATGTTAATAAGTACTATTCTTTTGGAAATATTTTACAAGTCATAGCATCAATGTAATGATTCATATGTAAAGCATTCCCATAACAAAATATATAATAGTCAAACATTTTATTGCTTTTATTATGTGGTTCATTGAACCATTCGCAATTAGTTAAGTATATAATTTGTATGAACAGAAGAAAATAAAATAAGGTCTACTAGACCAAGGAGGTTTAGTATGTCTTCATGACTACCACTTCAATGTTAAAGCTAGAACATTATTATCCTACCAAACAATAAGAGGTAAATGAAAGCAAAACATCACGGGGATTAGGTACTTTATTTATCCTTATGTAAAATGTTTTTCGAAAATTGCATACATTACAATATTTTGTTTTTCCTTTCAATAAAATCTTGGTCTTGATACCTTAATTCCACTTAATGGGATTATCCTGTACAACTAAATTAGGTTCGTACATTTACAATCTTTCTAGAATGTACAATACATGCTTATTGGCTTAGAACAATTATCATACATATAATTGCATCATATTTTATGTATAAAAAGAATGTGTCGACCAATTTATTATTATGAATTTTGTTTCTAAGTACTTTTGTTATGATAATGTATTTTAAATCGATAATAATGTGGCACCTGTATTTGAGCTTTTTAATTTCTGTATGGATATTGTTCTCAGTCAAATATCATGCTAAATTGCGATGGTTTAACGGCATCTTAATAAATATTTACTTATCTGAAAAATATTAACAAACAGCTCGTTGAACCAACGCTTTACTATGCGATTCAACAAATATCAACCTTCATGAATTCTACAGTTTATAAGAAGTACATTTCAAAATACTCATTTGAACCCAGATATCTATAAAAAAAATTAAAATTTGTATTCTTTTAATTTTTTTTAAGGGCAATCATTTTACTGTTTTAGTAATAGCTTCAAATTTATATTGGAAATGTACTATCTGCTTTGTAAGGATTTGGAAACTTACAAAAAGATATAATTATGTAGAATACAATCACATCATAAAATGACTTGTTGTGTAGTTGAGTTGCATAGTATACAAGGAGAGAAACATGCTTTTCGGGACACCCAGTGCAGCTTCCGGAAAACCATGCATAATATTTTATAACTACATTTACACATATCAACCAATGCACAGACTATATTATAGTAAGGTACCATTCTTGGAATTGCACCCGTGTAATAACATTAGGTAACGATGTATTATTACACTAGTATTTATTGTTACGTCGAGTTGCACTTTGGTGTTTCAGATTACGGTCCTTTTTCTAAGAGATAAATCAATCGCTGTCCGAGATGGCCTTCTTTCGTCTTTTCGCTTGTTTCGGCTTCACGATTTCTTCTTCCTAAAAGTTAAAAAATGTTTATGTACAGCTCGTCAAGTCCAGTAAATGAAAACCAGAGGTATGGTTGGTATATGTTAAAGATGACTGACATATTATGCAATTGTACTTTGCAAACGGTTACACTTACTTATAAAACGTTGGATATACGTCCAACGGGTTTCGACGCGCGTCCAGTCTGCGCGCGGATCTCGTCGTGTTTATGCTTGTCCCCGATGATGACGCTCTTAATGCGTCGAAACCCGTTGGACGTATATCCAACGTTTTTAAGTAAGTGTGACCGTTTTTTTCGTGCAAATATATTATGAAATATTGCAGTTATGCCCTGGCCAACTTGCAAAATATGTTTGTGGTGGACAGGAATTTGTTGCCTAATTGCCTTCTGCATTTTGCATTCAAAATATTGCCCATTTAAAAGATCAATACTATAATCAATATTATGTCGCCTAGATGTTGTTAGTTTAGAATATATATAAAATAATTCTTCAAATTATTAATCTTATTGAGCGTTAACAATTTACTGATAGTTACAATCTAACAACGTTTGCGTAACTAACTATTCTTATAATTTATCGTTAAAATATTTCTTTTTTCAAAAAGTAGCCTGTTTCCTTAAAGTTATGATTTTTTGAGATTTTCATAGGAGGAAGTTGTCGACTAACTTACCTCACTATCTTCGTTAGAAGAATGCAGACTCGCGTTCAGGGGCAGGGAATTGGAAACTAATTTTCTAGCTCTTCTCGATATTGGCAACTCGTCTTCCCACGCGAGTGAAAATAAATCACTATACTGTCTCTGTAACAAAACATAATAAAGTCTAATAAAGTAGTACTAAATATAGTATAATAAAGTCTGTTTACGGACAATAATTTTACGTTATAACGTAATGAAAAAACATGACAATGTAGGGGTAGAGACATAGATGCGTCACAAACTGAACGCTTTAGGCCGATCGAGTTTCTATCCCTTGTTCCGCGCTCTCGTTTGCAAGCTTAACTGAGGTGGTATGTGACATTTATTCATGCAGCCGTCGTTCATCGAATTTTTAGATTTTATTTCACCAAAAATATTTAAATACAACAACGTTTACAACGTTTAATGAGGGAACTTTCAGATATTAAGCTGAAAAGAACCGATACTACACTTTGATCTTAGCTAATAGGCCGAGAAGCGATAAAATGTATATGGGACCAATCTCAAAGTTAACCCTTTCCAATAAGAAAGAATTCTCAAAATCGGTGAGTGAATAAAGCAGTCCTAAGGAAAATATTAAAATAATCTTTTTGAAATGAAATTAAAAATAATACTTTTAATTGTACAACTAAAAACTTACCCTTAAACTATCGGTACTATTTGACTGTGAATGCTGCAATGCTTTCTGCATACATTCTATTTTGAAGATGGACATATCGTCTTGCTCTTCACAGCATACCCTCCACTGTTCTAAATGTCCCAAAACCTGTAACCAATAATAAAAGTAAGTACATAAGACAAAAAAAAAGATTATCTAAGGTCGATGAGCGCCTACTTACCAACTCTGCGGAAGGCGGAGCATTCGGTGAAATACTGTGTTTTCCTGGACGTTTTCTCTTATTAGGACTCGTACCAGGATATCTTGTGCTCAATAACACGGAAACCAGATCCCCAACCTTGTCCTCGAAATCTTGACACCAATACATCAGAGCGGAGACTACAAATGTGTCTTCATTATCTACTGGCCTGCAGAAAACCTGTCTTATAACTTCTGCTGTAGGTTTCTCTTGTTTCAGCATCAACAGTATTGATGTTAGAGCTTCTGCGTTATCTTTGTAAGACAGCTTCGGAATGAGCGTGATTACATCTTCTATTGAGATGTCGTGTGCGAGTAACAACTGCCACAGACAGTATTGTTCGAACGTCTCCCACGTCAGACTGGTCGAGAGCATCGTAGTAAACTCGTCGGATTTGAACATCATCAAAGTTCCTTGCAAGGTGAGACATACTAAGCGTTGCAACTGTCCCGAATCTATGGTGGAGACTACAGCGTGTAATAATCTGATGTGATTCTGGGCTTGATCCTTGAACTCCCTGTAAATGTCTGGGATGAGCCAAACAAGTAAGTTTGCGTCGTACTCCTGACACTTTTCAAAATCGTCAGCTAAGCATTCAGCGATTTTCAGTTCTAAATGACCGCAGTATTCTCTGTACATTTCACATTTGAACTTGACGTTTTTTCTTTTAGCCGCGTCGCGTTCTGCCCTCCTATCTTTTTCGAAGCATACTTTCAAATAGAATAGTAAATATAAACCCACACACTGTAACGAGTTTTGACTATGAATCTCCTTGAAGGTTTCCAAAACTAGTTTTTTCCTAGCCTCAGCTTCGCTTCCTTTGGCAGAGAGGTATGTGAACATGGAGAATACTGGTGAATTTATCGCGGCGTCAAGCTCGGCCGGTGTGGGGTTGCGACTTATTTTAATAGGAGGTAAGTCTTGAGCTGCTGCGACAAAGAGATCGGCGAGAGCGACGGCAGTCGGCATAGGTGCGCTACAGGAGTTTAACAGAGATGTAGCGGCGGCGGAGGTGCGTTCGTCCAAAAGCGTTTCTGCTAAAGGCCGTAGGATGAGAGGCAAGGCGGCTGCTAACTCAGGCCTCTCCCGAGCCCGGACTTCTGACAATGGAAGATCATCATCATCTGTATCTTCTTGACCTGTAATTATAGTAGGCGGTGGCGGGTCATCCTCGTCATCTGAAAATGCTGGCTCATCTCCACCTATGTGTCTTGGGATATCATCAATACTTTCTTCTTTCATACCCGATGCTCCTTCCCCATTGCCATTGATACAAAATTCTTTAAAAGTGTCCCTGATAGTAGTGCGTAGCTCCCTATCTAATTTTGGTGAGTCGAATAGAGGCTGCAAATTTGGTAGGACTCGTTTTTCAATAATTTGTTGGAGGGAGTTATAAATTCCTTGTTTTACCTTTTCAGCGAAAGGTGGATAAAAATTTGGAATGATTCTGCAAAGGAAGTCTAGTAGTGTCGCTGTAACAGCAGGGTGTGATCTCATGGAGTGATGCATAACAAGTATTGCTGGTTCTATATTCATTATGTTGTCCTTTTCAGGGTCATACAATAACCAATCATAAAACAGAGCCAGTTTTGCATTAGAAGCAGCTACATTAGATGTGCATGTGGTAAGGAGCCATCCAATTACTGCCCATCTTGGAATGATGTCGGAACAAAGTTGTTCATTGGTTGGGTGGATCACTCCAACTATGAATCGGATCATATCACTTCTAAGAGACTGTGACTCGGGAGTAGCCAGGTACTGTCTTTGAAACCACTCTTGGTATTTCTTATGGTGACCGAATCTGACATGTGATGTGAGGAAAACTAGTTTTCTCTCCATATCTGGTGTAAGACGTGACTGCAGATACCTCCGAGATGTTCTTGTTTGTAACAGTTGCAGCACACTTGTGAATGTGGGAGACAGGGACTTAGGATTAAGAAGCATGTCTTGCCATAACTGGTTAAATTCTGGTATTCGAGCAACATTTTGCAATAACCTAACCAGATCTCTGCCAAGTGTCAAGGCATCTGTAAAGCGTTCTCTAATAAGAGCAACAACAAAATTCACCTCTTTTTGCCTTAAATTCATTAACTGTGGTATATTATGATCTTCTATTAGTCTTAAATATGTATAGATTACCATGCAAATGAGCATAGGAAATTTATCCAGCCATGCTCTATTTTCAATGTAAATATCCAAAACAGATTCAACAAGGATTATGTTCTTGGGAGTGATGTCTCCACCTGAAGCATATCTCATCAAGTTCCAACACACATTATCGACACCTGACACTGCATTCCTTATCATCTCCTTTACTAACCACAGAACTTGGTTTCTGGTGGTATCAGTGAACTTTAAGTACTTGTCCAGTATCAAGGTTGTCAAGTTGTTCATAACACAAGTTAATCCATCCCTCGTGACCAGAGTCAGGTCTCTATAGCATTTAGTGGCGTTGTGAGGTTCCGTGAGGATAGACATGAGCATTCCAAGGGACACATCCTCATGATTCTTGCACACTGCATTATTGAGTGCATCGTGAGCTTCCTTTTCGCTACAGTCAGCTACTAGTGATTGAAAGTAGTTGTAAGCTCTCTCGTATCTCTGCAATGAAAATACAAAACTTCTTAAAACACCCATTCAACGAATCAAATTTCGCGCCACGCCACACTGTCAGACGTAGAAATTACGATTCTACATGGCCGACAAAAGCGATTCTTAGTTGAGAAACTGCAAGATTAGCTACCTACCTCTTCAACTTCGTCTTTATTTTCAATTACTGTACACACGAAAAGCTTAGGTGAATTAGGTTTGCCCTGATCCATATTCTGCAGGTAATTAAAACTACTTATTTAATATAAATCGAGCACAGGTTGCCTCCTGCATGGCGATCGTAAGCGAAAAATATTTATGAAGCAATACATACAAAAACATGCATGTGTGCGTGTAATGTCATGGCAGGAAACCTGGAATATTAGTGAAAATGCGCTAGAGGACGCTAGTTTAACTTTGACATCAGACTTATCTTATTTTCTCTTTTAACCAATCACGTGCCTTGTACTTTTAATGTGATTGGCGCATACTAGGCGCGTACAAATTCTTATTTTTTCTTATTAGGTAGTTGCTAGTTGCCTACCACCTATCTATCACGAAGTTAAAGCTGTATAATATAGCTTCATGGTATCATAGATATCAATTTACAGTTTCACTTTTTACAATTTCTGTAAACTTAAGCTTCAATTTCGTCACCACCAGTAAATTTACTTTCGTCTTGTTTTTTTTTTATGATATTACGATATGGTTAGTTTCTGAACGTATTTCGATTATGAACGGAGCAAATTAACAAAACTGTCAATTACAACAATCAAATGTCATCTACCCGGACGTGTGTTTCAAAGCTATGCGTGGTTAATACTTTCTGCTACTAATTAAATCTACCAATCTCATTTTTTCAAGACTTTTTTTCTACTGAGAAGAACTGCGAGCCAGGTGTGACCCTTATTTGATAAAATCCTCCAAAAAATCTATATCGTCATTATCCTTTTGAGCTGGTGCGTCGGTAGCGGTTGTGGAGTCGCCGCGTCGCTAAATTTCACCACTTATTGTTTTCATCCTACAGAGTGTAGAATTAATGAATTATATTGTTTTTACAGATTCAATATGATGGAAGATAACTTAAGAGAAAAAGAGCGCGACCGTTCAAGGCGCGGCGACAGGCCTTCGAGATTTTCAGACGCGGGGCGAGACCGGTCCAATGACCGCGGTGGAGACCGGGAGAGCAAAAGAATTGTTGTTTCTAACATACCTTACGAATATCGCTGGACTGAGCTCAAGGACTTGTTCAAAAATCAGGTTTGCCCATTGATATCACCACTTCCTTTATAATTAGTAACTTGTAGTTCTCTAATTGTTACCTAATCTGCACAAAATTTATCACTCTTGATGAAATTTTACCAAAGAGTAACTAAAGGATATTACACCAATAGGCATAGGCTATTCTTCGTGTCACTAACTGTGTTTCCCTGTGTGGTATGGAATTATGGAGTGTTTAATATGTTGGTGAATCTCTCATTAATTGTCTTGTATGAAATAAATCAAAACATTTTTTTATACATTCAGGTGGGAGATGTGGCATATGTTGAACTGTTTAATGATGAAAATGGCAAGCCCCGAGGCTGTGGTGTTGTAGAGTTCACAACTATAGAAGCCAAGAAGAAGGCCATGCTTGTAATGCATCGATATGAACTGAAGGGAAGAAAGCTGGTTTTAAAGGAGGAAACAGGTAAGGTGTTCTAAATAAGTTATTGCAGTGACTATTGAATGTGTTTTTCTTGATAAAATTAAAGTACAGTTAGTGAGCACCTTACTTACTTCTTATTTCCTGTGGCTCTACAGACCTGGGTGGATCTTGGTCTTCTCTACTATTCAATTCAATTTTGGGCCAAACAATAATTCAAATCTTCCTCAATGCCTGATATCCACTCTTGGTACATCTCTTAGTTGTTTGTACAGTGACCAGTTAGTCTTCACACTCCTGGTATCACCCATTCACATAGAGGCCTGCCTATCTTAGATGCTGTGCTTTAACAAATCTGACTACTGTGTCCTTGTCAATTACATGTTGTAGCTTATTCACATAAAGTGCTCATAGTTGTATCAAGTCCATCCTCATAGTTAATGAGTGCTGTATTAGTAATAAACTAGCAGATCCCGGCTTCACACAGGCTATAAGATAATCTAAGTTTCAAAGAGAAACAAAATATAATCTATTTTACTCGAGGATAATGTAGCTTTCCAATGGTGAAAGAGTTTTTCAAATCGGCCCAGTAGTTTCGGAGCATATTTGCATCAAACAAACAAACAAAAAACAAACTTTTCCTCTATAATATTGGTGTAAAATATATAGATATATAAAATATACCTTATTTACACTTGAATAGGTGGAATGAAAAGTATCAGTTTTTAACTGATTTCAACAAAAGGAGGAGGTTATATATTTGACTATGTATTTTTTTTTATGTATGTTCACTGATTTATTTTGCATTTGGATTGATGAGCATTTATATGCAAACACAATAGTTTGTTTTAACCCTAAAGAAAAAATATATTTTGAAATGGAACACAGGTGTTGTGTATTCAAGCCACATTGTAAACTGTGATTGAGTCACTTTTAAATTCTCATCTTACATTAGTATCAAAACTTTATATCCATCCTTCGGTACTGGAGGACCATACAAAGTTAAAGTGAGAGAGAAATTAAAAAAATAAGGAAATTATGAGTATTTGTGACTATCCCGCTTTTCTTAGTTAATGCTTAGTTTAATATACATACATAATAACAGTTTATATACAATAAATAGATATACACTCTAGATGCTACTTGAGCAGTCTCACTTAAAAATATATATTTTTTAACCAGTCTAATTTTCATCAGGAAATGAAAGGCGTCAAAACTCAAGATCTACTGGTGGTAGTGGAGGTCCCAGAAACAACAGAGAAGATAAGGACAAGTATGTTTTTAAATTTATACCATTCTACACATATTTGTTAATACCATAATAAACCATATAAAAAAAAATAATTGACCAAGTGTGAGTTGGGCTCTCGCATGAAGGGTATCATACCATTGTTGTATGGGAGCCTAACTAAATAAAAAAAAATATTTTTTAATTTTATACATAATTCAATATAATGTGAATGTATACAGGGTCTACCAAATATTGTTATAAAGATCGAGTAAAAAACTACTTAAAAATTACGTTTGTTGTATGGGAGCCCCCCTCAAATATTTATTTTATTTAAATTTTATGATTTATTTGATTGGTAATATACATTGATATGATTTAAGAAAATTTTAAGTGTCGAGCAGCGACCATTATTGATATATAGCAAAAAAATATGTTTTTTGTGTACTCTCCTTAATATTTTTTTTGTTGTTATAGTGGCAAAGTTTCAGCTTTCTACCCATTAGTTTCTGAGATACAGCCTGATTATTTTAATGATGCTGGATCTATGTTGAACCTGTAAAAATACCTTTTATGAGTTTCTATTTTAATAAACATTTTATTAAAAGAGGACTACCATAATGAACTATGTTTTAGTTGGAACAAACAGAGAGAGCCAGAAGACTTCAATACATATGGCTTGAGTCTGCAATTCCTGGATTCCATAAATGTTCAACCACCACTTGTCAAAAGAATATTCGTGGCTAATGTGAGTATATATTTTTAAATACTGTTTCTGAAGTATGACTTAATGTATGCTAATATTTTTGTCTAATTATTTGTTTTATAATATTATGTATATTATAAAAATAATTAGCATGCAGATGTACGATAGTTATTAAATTTAGGTCAAACCAGAGGCCAATCACGCAGCCTGAAATCTAACCAACAACAGAGCCTGGCTACTTAGCTCTCACAAATAATAAGACTTATGAACATGTGAACATTTCAATTTTTCTAAGAATTAAATTTCAAAATTATTTTTCCTTGCAGCTGGATTATAAAGCGGACAGAACCAAGATTAAAGAAATTTTCAAAATGGCCGGCAAAGTGCGCAATGTTGATTTGGCAGTAGATAAAGATGGTAACAGCAGGGGATTTGCTGTTATTGAATATGACCATCCTGTAGAAGCTGTTCAGGTATTATTGTATAACATGTATACATTTAGCTTTATTTACATTTGAACTCAAAAATTCACGGAAGCAACAAATATATGAAAAAAAAAAAAAACAAAATTCACATAATCGCAAATATTGATTTTATTTGTCTTCTACTACTGTAAATCCTACTTTCTTCATTTATTTTCGCATCAGTCTTTTAATTCATATTGCATTTGTGATGTTTGGCAAACATCCAGAATAAATTCTTTGCATTACTGAGTTTTAGTTGAAATGATTTGATTAGTTTTTCTCTTGAAATAGAAGACAACAAGATATATTGAATCTTAAAATGTATTTTTGAATTAATGTAATAGTATGATTTATATTTTATTTCATTATTTGCATTTTATCACAATTTACTTTCGTAGTTGTAATGTACCTAAAAATTATGTTCGAGTATAGTTTTTATCAAGCCACAGGGTACGATAACTTTCCTCAGAGCGAAATTCGTACTCGCTCATTTAGTGAAAGAAAATATCGTCAGTAAACCCACATGCTCCGAGGACCACAAAACCCAATGATGTGTGTCATCCACCTACCTACACTGGGCAAGTGTGGTGGATTATGGCCTATATCAATCTCCTTGCGAAAGAAGGTCCCACCAGTGGGAATTTGTAGAGGGCTAATTATGCTTTATAGTGTGCTATTTATAATCTGTTATCACATTGTAGGCAATATCAATGTTTGACAAACAAATACTATACGACCGGCGCATGACCGCTCGCATGGACCGCGGCGTTGAGAAGTTCGATATGCGTCTACCAGACGGCCTGAAAGGAATCGGCCTCGGCCTGGGGCCTAACGGGGAACCTTTGAGGGATGTCGCCAAGAACCTGTCTCAAGCCGCAACACAGGTATTTAGTTTAAATACTTTAAAACCATTTAAAGACTGGTTGGTGCTTTTTATTTGCTAATTTTGTTATTACAATTCAAGAGTTCATGGTATTTTGTAATAATTTGCGCAAAATACAGTGCTACGTTATATTACAACATTTTGAGTACTGCTGTTCAAAAACATAATTTAACACAGCCAAATTATTAATAATATTCGCACAGCTGTGATAAATCTATGGCAAATACTCAGACGGCTCGAAAAATAATATAGACGCCGATTTCACTAAAAACTATAATCAAGTAGATTTTGAACCGGTTTCTTCAAAGGGTAAGGGCACTCCAACTTCGATCACGAAATCGCTTCCCAATAGTCGAAATAATGCTTACCAACAGTCGAAATAATTACCTTTTGACTCAGGCGTTACTCTGCGGCAATCCATTGTAGATAGAAGGAAAAATGAATTATTAAGTGTACTTCAGCTGTGATCTGAAACCAAATTAAGATAAGCAAAGGAAAAAAATAAATATATTTTTTTCGAAATGATGATGCGCAAGCATGGGCTTAATACTGTAAAAAAACAGATGATAAACTACAGCCCGATGAAACCAACCCAAATTTAAAATATCTTTATTTGCAACTGTTACTGAACAAGAAACGTGCATCCTGTGCTTTGTTAATAGGGCATGGCTAAGACCACTTAAAATTAATTGCTTAATACTATATTTAGAACTAGTTGTATACATTTAAATTATTATAAATTCATCTATAATAACCATAAATACCGTTTTATATTACAAATTATAATAACTTATACACAATTATCAATATTTTATAAGTTGTTAACCGACTTCGTATCCAAATTAGTTACATTTTTTAATGTTCACTTATTATGTTAAATTTAATAATACAAAAACTTTCAATGGCATTTTTTCTATTTTCAATTTATAATATAAGCATAACATGTGTAACTTTGTCAGAATAACATGAACCTGGCTACAAGCGGTACGTCCCTGGGCGCTGGAGTGCTGGGCGCCGTGCCCACGGCGGCGGCGGGGGTCGCGCTCAACGGTCTCGGCACAGGGCTGGCCGCCAACACACTCGGCACCAACACTGCGCTCGGCGGAGGACTCAGCTTACAGGTGCATACATAATATGCTATTATTTATGCATTAAACATGGTCCCAAGAGTAAATAATTACATGAAAATGTTTTTGATGATATCATTAATTATTATAACCAAATGTTTTTAAACAAATTAGTTATATAATGTTTTTTTTTACTTGACGACCTCGTTGGCGTAATGTTACCATGCCGGACTGCCAATCAGAAGGTTCCGGGTTCGATTCGCGGCACGGCCAACATCTTTGCGCTTAACTAAATTTGTTGGCTGTCGGTCTGGGTGTTAAATATGTATCTAGATAAAATATGTATGTATATGTAGTATATCAGTAATTGTGTTAGCAACCATAATACGAAATAGAAATGATTCAGTATGGGGTTAACCAGCCGTGTGTGAAATGTGTCCTAATATTTATTTATTATTTTATTTACTTTAGTTTTGAGTGTATAAAATTGCTATGATTTTTTTTAAGCAATGACAGATTGACATATCAGTTGTGTGTGCGGCCGCCTCACGTCCCGAAGGTCGTGGGTTCAATCTTCGCTAATGAGCACGAGTTTTAATGAAGGAATACATCGTGAGGAAACCATAGCATGGCGGTAGGGCATTTTCTTGTGGTCGCCTGGCGAACCACCGTCAAGTTGAAAAATACATTGTTAGGTGAAAGCGAAGCAGAATTGTAACAGTTAACTGTGTATTCCAGCAGCCTGCATGCGCCACCTTAGACCAGAGTGTCGCTGATTTGTATGGGTATGCACCCTTCTGGTGAAAAGCCTAATGTGTAAGGAGTAAAAAAATGTTTAATAGTTGGCCAAGTGTGAGGTGAGCTCGCGCATGAAGGGTTCCGTACCATTGTTTTAGGGAGCCCCCCCTCAAATATTCCCCCTTAAATATTTTATAATTTAATTTAATAGCTTATATACATTTATATATTCTGTGAAAATTTTAAGTGCATCTACCGGTATTAATATATAGCAAAAAATACGAAAAAACCCGTTTATTGTATGGGACCCTCTTAATATTTAATATATTTTTATTTTTTGTATTTCTTGTTTATAGCGCCACGGGAAATACATATCTCGTAAAAGTTTTAGCTTTCTAGCTATTACGGTTTCTAAGATACAGCCTGGAGACAGACAGACAGACAGTGGAGGCTTAATATAATAGGGTCCCGTTTTTACCTTTAGGTCCTAATCCTAATTTTTTTTTAAATACTTGACCAATAAAAACATTGATTACAGGCACTGGGTCTGACTGGGCTTGGTGCTCTTCAAAACCAGCTTCTCCAACAAGGACTTACTGCCAATGACTTAGCGACAGTGCTGGCGTCGCAATCTGTCGCTAACGTCAACCTGAACAATGCAGCGAACCAGCTGAGTCTCGGTAACGCTGACGTGATGAACACAGCTGGTCTCAGCAACAACTCCATGTCTAACAACATGATGGGGAACAACTCAATGAGCAGCGGACCTCACTCAGGTAAACTGTGGGTGAAATATTGTATGTAAGGAAATACAAATACAAATAATTTATTAAACAAAACATTACAAAAACAATCTTATTTTACACTAATTGCTGTCAATTTTTACTGTACAAGTTCACAATTTTTGTTTTACTTACTGCAACTTAACTTATTTACAGTTAGTAAAACAAAAATTGTAAGCAAATCATAGCATCATATCTAAAGCAAAATTTTTAATTTCACTCAATGACTTAAATAATAATGTAAATCTATTTTAGATTAACTTCTACATTAGACCATCAAAATACTACACACGAATTGAAATTGTTGGATACAAATATCACATGATATTTGTATTATAAATTTTCCAAATATTAACTTATCACATTAGCATCTTGATTAGCACAAACTAACAAGAAGTGAACTGTATTATAGTATTTTTGTTTTACCATTGATGGAAGAAAATATTTGGCTCGGCTTCTGCTTCTAAGCTGCATATTTAAATAAAAAAAAAATTAACTATTTAAATATTCTTAGCAAAATCAGTAAATATTGTTAGATGTAGATCTTATTTATCAAGCTGTACATTATAGTATTTATGTTGGCACATCACATGATGAGTTGATAATTTATATTTGTGGTTAGTTAAGTGGTTTGGTTGTTTTACTTCTTTTGTGAAATGTTTGCGTGTTTGTCGTCGTTAGTCACAAGATTCTCGTTTTATGCAGGATCTAGAAATAACATGGGAGGTAACATGGGTGGTCAGATGGGTGGACAAATGGTACACGGAGTATCGATGGCATCGCAAGGGTACAACCGCGACTCGAATGCTCCTAACAACAACCGGGAGAAGCCTTCGGATATGGTTATCATTACTAATGTAAGTTTTTGTCTGTTATCATACAAAATGATTCAAATACTAAGCGATCTAGCGCGTGACGACACTAGAAGCGCTTGGTAGAGTTTGCAAAACAAAATATTTACATCTTAAAAATAGAGAAATCTGATGTCATATAAAATAATGCTTTGCTTATGTCCGTCGAAAAAGTATACATAACATTAGACTTTCAGGAAATACTTATTTATATTAGATAGTATTATTTATTGCCTATTATTTACAGTGCCGCAATAAAAGCAAATATGAGCTTATAGGCAAATATTAATAATTATTATTCCTAATACCACTTTGGGCTCGGGCGGTAAACGAGCCCATTAACCCGGCTCCTGGGGAGGTATAGCTAACCTTCTCTATCTCCCACTTGAGCAATTCCTGGCTGGCGCGTCCACGTCGCGGGGGTGGGCGCCATCCACTTCAGTAGGCCGGAGTGAAATGGTGTCTAAGTTCAGCTCAGGGACCCAGTACCGCGGGGTATAACGCGGGACCCTTGCCCAGGGTTACGGGTGAAGACTTCAACGGCTGCGAAGGCGGAGATACAGTGTGTCGGTACGGCGGAGCAGGCGGAAGAAGCAACATACCCAGTAATGGGCTGCACGCACATATATTGGTGGTCGCAGGCTACGCTGGAGCTACATCACCAGGCAGGGTGATGCAGTAGGGATGGCGACGAGGAGACCTCGGTCTAAATACGGCTCCCGAGCCCTTCAGAAGGGTTACTGCCTTGGCGTCAGGTGGCAACCGGCCGGAAAAATCATAGCCAAAAACAAAACTCCTCACATGAAATGCACAACACAAAGAATAAGGGCTATAATACTAGGGCGTACCCCGAAAGCGTACGTGGGATGCCGGCAGAGTAGAATAGCAGCCCCCTCCAGTACCAGGTGTCGTAAAAGCCGACAAAGGTGCTCAACCGATGATTTATTAACACCCAAGACCAGATCTTCATAAAAATCGTCGCAGAGAAGGAAAACTTGAGACAAAACCTGCAACCGAACCGGCACCACATGTAATGACTTGTCATTCCTGTGGGTTCTGTCGGCTAGGTCGAGAGGGTGTCACAAGTTCTGGGCATGCGTGTGTCACCATAATTACGTCCCAGGCGATGTAGCGTCCGTGGAGAGGTCACTTCACCCACTGCAGCCCAGCTGAGTGGAAAACAACACGGAGAGTGGCAGTTTACCAGTTATAAGTCCGCGCAGATAGGCGAAAGCGCGGGCGCTAGGGGTCACTTTCGACAGTGGGAGGGTCCATCGTAGGCCTACTGACACGTTACCGCCCGCTCCAACCCGGGCAGCCCCCGGGCAATAAGGTACGCGTCCGCCTCGGTGCTGTCTTGTCCCCTTGGGGTGAAGGGGGCACTAGTTCCCAGCTAGATAGGCGGTGTCGTTATGTTTTTCACCTGCAACCTACAGAAAAACAATATGCAACAAAAATAATTACCGACCCATGCGCATAGGATCATGGAATGTCCGCACAATGCAGACAGGCTTCCCGAACATCTGTGGAAGCTCAAACAATGATATCCAATTACGCAAAACTGCAGTTATTAATCAGAAACTATTAAGGCTTGGAGTTAGTATAGCAGCCCTACAAGAAACGAGATTGGCAGACGAAGGTTCTTTACGGGAATCGGATTACACATTTTTTTGGAAGGGTAAAACATCATCTGAAATTCGTGAGCACGGAGTGGGCTTTGCAATTAGAAATGACCTCTTAAGATCAGTAGAGGAACCTAGAGGCGTATCTGAGCGCATTATGTTGATGCGCCTATGCACTGAAGGCGGCTATGTCACTATCATTTCTGCCTATGCTCCAACACTAACATCATCGTTCGATGCAAAGGACCATTTTTACGATCAGCTCCTTGAAACGGTGCGTGGGGTGCGCTCAAGTGACCGTTTACTAATCCTTGGTGACTTCAACGCAAGAGTGGGCAAAGACAACATCTCGTGGCCTAATTGCCTTGGAGAACATGGCATTGGGAAAACAAATGATAATGGACAGCGTCTTTTAGAATTTTGTTCTCTATTTCAGCTGTGTGTCACAAACACCTACTTCAAGGGTAAACTTATACGTAAAGTCTCTTGGATGCACCCACGCTCCAAGCACTGGCACCAGTTAGATGTTGTTCTTTATAAGAAAATAGAACTACGGGACATTTTGCATACACGTACATACCATAGTGCTGATTGCGACAGTGATCACTGTCTAGTCATCTCAACCGTCCGTTTTAGCCCAAAGAAAATTCATCATTCTCGTCCTCCACCTAAAAAGAAAATCAACCCTCCTGGATGTGTTCATAACCAAACTATCGAGACATTTGAAAATTTGGTTCGTAATGAAATAATTGGCTGGAAATCTAACGCTACAGCATTTGAAGAATGGGCTCAGGTAAAAGATCTACTTACAGTTACCGCAGCTAAAGCCTTTGGCTTGCAGTCCAGCAAAAGCCATGATTGGTTTAGAGCTAATATTGACCATCTACAACCTCTCCTAGACTCCAAACGCCATGCAATGCTTCAATATCGCTCTAATCCAAATAGCAAAACACAAGAAAATCTAAAAAATGCCAAAGCTAAACTGCAACGAAATACGCGTTACTTCTCGAATTTATATTGGACCGAAACATGCAAAAGTATACAATCCTGTGCAGCTACTGGAAATTTAGGCGGAATGTATTCCTGTATTAAAAGATCTATTGGACCAATCCCAAAGATAACAGCACCTTTAAAGGAATCAGATGGTACCATTATTACAGACGGAAACCGACAACTGGCTCGCTGGGTGGAACATTACGGAGGGCTCTATTCCCAACCTGTAAACATCTCCTCTCAGGCTAAGAACTTGATTCCTAAACTACAAACGTGGATAGAGCTTGATGCTGAACCTACTATTGATGAGCTTCATAATGCCATAACACAGTTAAAGAAAGGGAAGAGTCCGGGAGCTGATGGTATCTTAGCTGAAGTTATTAAATTAAAGTGTTTGGCCCCTATCCTGTTCAATCTGTTTTTGAAACTTTAGGCAGAGTCTGCTGTCCCTCCTGAAATGCGTGATGCCAACATCATAACCCTCTACAAAGGGAAAGGAGACCGCGGTGATTGCAATAATTATCGCGGCATTTCTCTCCTCAGCATAGTTGGTAAACTATTCAGCCGAATGATTCTAACTAAACTACAAAAATTAGCACATCGCGTATATCCGGAGGCACAGTGTGGTTTTCGTTCCGAACGTTCAACAACAGATATGATTTTTACCCTACGCCAATTACAGGAAAAGTGCAGAGAGCAACAAACTCCACTATACATAGCCTTTGTAGACCTAAACAAGGCATTTGATACTGTTAGCAGAGATGGTCTTTACACCGTTCTTGACTGTATAGGATGTCCACCGAAACTACTATCAATAATAAAATCCTTTCATGATGGTATGGAAGGCTCTATTGTGTTCAATGGAATTGCCTCTGATTCATTTCAAATGAATAGGGGTGTGCGTCAGGGCTGTGTGTTAGCACCGACACTATTTGGTATATTCTTCTCTATACTACTCAAAATTGCTTTTACTGAACACAATCAAGGAATTCACTTTCACACTAGAGCAGATGGCAAACTATTCAATATAATACCTATGTTAAAATCAAAACGTCTCCGCCAAGAACAATTCATTGACAGTCTACTCTTTGCAGACGACGCAGCATTTGTTGCTTCTTCTCCAGAAGAACTACAAACAATAGTTAATAAGTTTGCAGCAGCCTGCGCAATCTTTAGCATGTCTATAAATGCTAAAAAAACGGTCATCTTAGCGCAGGGTTGTACGCAAAAACCTATAATCCTACTGGATGGTGCACCCTTGGCAGTAGTAGACTCGTTCTGTTATTTGGGTTCTTTCGTAGCGAGTAACTTGTCTGTAGACAGTGAAATTGGAACCCGAATTGGAAAGGCTTCTACGATGTTTGGAAAGCTTAGTGCAAGAGTATGGAATAATAAACACCTTACCACCAAGACCAAGATGACAGTATATCAGACCTGTATCTTGAGCATACTCTTGTACGGAGCTGAGACCTGGACCTCTTATGCTAAACAAGAACGCAGACTTAATACCTTTCACATGCGCTGCCTTAAAAACATCTTAGGCATTACTTGGAAAGACCGAGTGACAAACGAGACAGTGTTGGAAACTGCACAGCTGCCTAGCATCACGGGTCTTCTCAAACAGAGAAGACTCCGTTGGCTAGGGCATGTGTCCAGAATGAAACCATCTCGTTTGCCGAGGCAGATCCTTCTCGGTGAAGTTGCGCATGCCAAGCGCCCAGTTGGACGACCTCTGTTACGATTCAAGGACAGCGTTAAACGCAATATGACGAGTTTTAACATAGAGGTCGCTAGCTGGGAGAAAGCTACTGAGGACCGCAGTCAGTGGAGGAAGCTATGTGCGGATGGCATAGCTATCCACGATCAGACTTGGTTTCAACATTTAGCTCGTAAACGTGAAACGCGCCACCTACGCGAAATAAATCCGCAGCCACTCTCCACACTAAGGCAATACACCTGCCATAAATGTGACCGCATCTGCGGCTCTCGCATCGGCTTGTTCAGCCACGAGCGCAGATGCAATAACAATCCGGACGCTACATGAAATCATCTTTCGTAGATGAAGTTGGCCAATGATGATGACCCCGAAAGCGACGCAAATGCGAAACATGCGATCTACGATGCGAGAAATACTAGGGCGTCCCCCCCAAGCGACGGATTATCGGACAAGAATAAAAATTCGCATTTGAATGTAAATACAATCCGACTAGCTACTTGGAACTTGGGGTCTCTCAACGGAAGAAGCCAGGAATTGAGCAAAATTTTACTTAATAGACGCATTAACATCTGCTGCATACAAGAAACGAAATGGAAAGGCTCAAAATCAAGAGACATTGGCAACGACTATCAGCTCATATACCACGGCACAGATAAACAAAATGGGGTGGCCATTGTCCTGGATAAAAGTTTTAAGACGCGCATTATAAACATCACTCGACAAAGCGACCGCTTGATGGCTATTAAGTTAGCTCTGGAAGACCAGCAAATAACCAATATAATATCTGCTTACGCACCACAGCAAGGCTGTACTAAGCATGAAAAAGAGGAGTTCTGGGAGGATTTCGATGATCTTATGAATAGCATACCATCAAATGAATACAAAATAATAGGAGCAGACCTAAATGGACATGTCGGGGCCAACAATTTTAATAAACATGCTGCGCATGGGGGCTTTAGCATAGGCCAAATAAATAAGGAAGGGGAAGAAATCCTGAACTTTGCAGACAGATATTTGCTCACAATTATCAACACCAACTTTCAGAAAAAAGATGAACATCTCATCACTTACAAAAGTGGTGGACGGCACACACAGATAGACTTCATACTGGCAGATTTAGCCATCAAAAGTAAGTTCAAAGACTGCAAAGTTATTCCTGGCGAGCCTTTAACATCACAGCATCGCCTCCTTGTTGCCGTTTACACTCTGCCTAAACCCATCAGGAACTTTATAGATAGAACACGAAGAACGAAATGGAAAGAACTGGATGGACATAAAGGTGAAACATTAAAAGGCAAAATCATAGAGTATCTTGAATCCGATATAAACGAAGCGTACATATGTGCTGAAGATATGTGGTCTAAGTTCGAAGTACAGTGCAGAACGCTAGCAGCAAAAATTCTAGGAGTCAGCTCTGGCCCTCCAGGTAAAGGGAAAGACCCAAACTGGTGGAATGATAAAGTGAAGCAGGCCCTAGCAAGCAAGAAAAAGCATTTTAAGAAATGGCAGAGTTCGCAACTGGAAGAGGATAAGAACATATATAATGAAGCAAAAAAAGTGGCAAAGCAATGTGTAGCCCAAGAAAAAGCAAACAGCAATAAAATGTTTTACGATAATTTAGAAAGCGCAAAAACTGCTGATGACGTATTAAAAATTGCAAAATATAGACATAGATCAACAATGGACATTAAGGTCAATAAATACATAAAGGATAAAAATCAACATTTATTAACAGACAATAAACAGATTCGAGATAGGTGGTTGGAATATTATGAGAAACTTCTTAATGAAGAATTTCCAAACGAAGACCCTGATCCATGTGAACCTACTCTTGGACCAATCGCTGAAGTAGATGTAACTGAGGTTAAACATGCGTTGTCTAAAATGAAGAACCGGAAGGCGTCTGGACCAGATGAGATTCCAGCTGACCTTTGGAAATCTCTAGGACCAATAGCGATCGAATGGTTAACAAAGCTGTTTAATATAATCCTCTTTACAAAATGCATACCAGAGGCATGGCGACAAAGCTACTTACTTCCATTCTATAAGAATAAAGGCGACGTGGCCCAATGCGAAAACTACAGAGGTATCAAAATAACATCACACACTCTTAAAATATGGGAAAGGATCATCAATAAACGTCTCACCGCTGTTTCCGAAATTGCTCCTAATCAATTTGGCTTCACTGCATCTAAATCAACTACCGATGCCATACAAGCGCTAAGGATTATGATGGAAAAGTATAGAGTAAATAAGACTGATCTACATTTGGCATTTATCGATCTTGAAAAAGCTTTCGATCGCGTACCCCGGAAGCTAGTGTGGAGGGCCCTTCGTGAGCAGAATATACCAGAATATTACATAGAAATTGTGCAAGACATGTACAACAATGTCAGTACGAAGGTCCGAAGCCTAGCAGGCGTTAGCGAAGCTTTCGATGTCAAAGTAGGTGTCCATCAAGGATCCGTACTCAGCCCTCTCCTATTTAACCTTGTCATGGATTATCTTACCAGAAACATACAATCTCCACTGCCATGGACTATGCTTTATGCAGACGACGTAGTACTAGCCGCCGATACCGCATATCATCTGCAGGGACTCCTACATGCGTGGACGGAAGCATTAGAAAAATACGGATTGAGAGTAAGCAGAAGTAAAACAGAGTACATGAAATGTCCTTTCAGCGGAAACATTGCACATGAAACTATCTACATTGGGTCGACCCCCATTCCTTCTGTAGATAAATTTAAGTATCTCGGTTCCATGTTTACACCTGACGCTAATATCGATGCCGATGTTACCCACAGGATTAGCGTCGCATGGCAGAAATGGCGATCTCTCACTGGCGTATTATGCGACCCACGCATGCCAATAAAAACTAAAGGCAAAGTGTATAAAACGGCAGTCCGACCAGCAATGCTCTATGGCACCGAATGCTGGACTACAAAGAAAGCGCATGAGCAAAAAGTCCATACCAACGAAATGAAAATGCTGCGGTGGGCGGGAGGTGTAACCAGGCTTGACAGAGTCCGTAATGAACACATACGAGGTAGCTTTAAGGTTGCACCCATTGCTGAAAAAATAGCAGAAAATCGCCTTCGTTGGTATGGGCACGTTAAGCGCAGAGATGAAAACCACGTCGTCAATATAGCGATGAACCTCCCAGAAGAAAGACGAGGAAGAGGCCGCCCGCCACTGACCTGGTGGTCACAAATCCAAAGAGACCTTGAGAAAGCCCAAATAACTGTAGAGACAACCCGAGACCGCTTGGCTTGGCGCAAGAAAGTGAGGAGACCCGACCCCAAATAATGGGAACAGGGAAGACAAAGAAGATTATTCCTAATACCACTAATATTTGCCTATTAACATTCATTAAAGTTTCAGTTACACTCATTTGCAAATTAAGTCTAATTTCCTAGTTAACATTAATTATGATAAAAAAATATTTAAATAAAAAAGAGCAATTAAATAAAATTAATTAAAATTATTATTAGTTTATTATTCAGGATAATAGGATCTAGACTGTGTCCAGACAGAGTTATTTGCAATAACCTAAATTAGACATACCCCAGGGGCCTTTGATTACAGTAGAATCAGATTTAATAATGTATCTTGTTTTCCCAGCTCCCACCAACAGTGACGTGGCAATTGATCCGCGAGAAGTTCAGCGAGTGTGGTGATGTGAAATTTGCTGAAATGACCGCACCTGATACCGCCATCGTTCGTTTCCACAAGGAATGGGACGCAGAGAGGGCTATCAGTATCCTTTTATTCGCCAACAAAGATTTGTGGTGATATCAGTATAAGATTACCGCAGGTCTAGTAAGTTATTCCGGCTTGGATTTCATGGGCCACTACATAAAATCAGGGGATCTGAACTTATGTAACTAGTTTGCCATTTCAAGGATTTGCAGGCACCAAGAAGAAAATAGGGCCATCAGTGCGTGTTTATAGTTAACTAGCTGACCCGGCAAACGTTGTTTTGCCTTATTAATTATTTTTATTCTAGTTTCTAGACAAATTCTAGTATAATTAAAATGTTACTTACTTATTTTATGTGTGTATGGTATATGCCTGAAATGGGTATGGAGCGCCATGAACAAACGTTAAGGGAATATAAAAGTAACAAACGACAAAAAATATTATGTTCAATCATATCTATTTAATAGTGTTTATTTTAACAAACATTAATTTGTTCTTCTTAGATGGCACCGACGCCAAGAATACAGGATAAATACAAATTGAAAATAGCATGTTTATAAGTTAATCAAATAAAGTCTTCGATGGAACTTATGTGTAGGCATAACATTATTTTTCACTTTTTAGATACAGTTAGAATTTATAAATGTAGGTATGATTTTGAAGTCTGTTATTTGTATATACCAATTGGAAAATTTTTAAGGTTAGTAGGTAATGATATTTTTCTAAAGTTTTAGGTATTCAAATTTTTTTAGCGATTCCATTCGAGCCGTTACCAAACAAATTACATAATATTGGTAGTGTCATAAGCTATGACCCAAAACGTCATAGGACCAATCGCGAGCGAAGCGAGCCCTATGCGAGCGTAGCGAGCTATGCGCGAGCGAAGCGAGCGCGAAATATTTTAGCATATTTGTTCGAGCCGCTTGAGCATAAAGATGTCCAAAAAGCAGAACAAATTACATAATATTTGTAGTGTCGTGAGCTATGACCCAAAACGTCCTAGGACCAATCGCGAGCGAAGCGAGCCGGATTCGAGCATACTGAGCTATGCGCGAGCGAAGCGAGCGCGAAAATTATTAGCATATTTGTTCGAGCCACTTGAGCATAATGAAGTCCAAAGCAGAACAAATAACATAGTACTTGTAGTGTCGTAAGCTATGACCCAAAAGTCCTGGGACCAATCGCGAGCGAAGCGAGCGCGAAAATTTGTAGCATATTTGTTCGAGCCGCTTGAGCATAATGATGTCCAAAGCAGAACAAATCACATAATATTTGTAGTGTCGTAAGCTATGACCCAAAAGTCCTAGGACCAATCGCGAGCGAAGCGAGCCGGATGCGAGCGCAGCGAGCTATGCGCGAGCGAAGCGAGCGCGAAAATTTTTAGCATATTTTTTCGAGCCGTTTGAGCATAAAGAAGTCCAAAACAGAACAAATTACATAATATTTGTAGTGTCATCATCATATTTGTTGAAAATTTTTTGCTCATACGTTCGGGGTCTAGTTTATTAGTACATCAAATTTTATAGCTTCTTCTACGTAAGAACTACGTGATCAAGTTATGTTGTTGAGAGTTTTTCAAGCCTCTGCCTTAGTTTAACGACTGTTTGTGCTAAGAGGACCTACAATTTAATGTATAATTCGATCCACAGTAGCGCACAGATGAAAATACATTTTTTACAACAGTCATGTGCAGGAGAGGTTATGCAATAAAGCGACTTACACGCGGGTGGAGCCGCGGTTAAGTTAATAAGAGAGTTACATTGATATAGCAAAATGATAATTGTTAACAATACTACTACATACGATACATAAGCAATAACGAAGGTCGAAATTTGTGTTAACAGTGAGAGAAGTCTGTGAAGAAGAATTTTGTGAGTAAAACAGGAGACCGACTTCGGTCTATGGCATAGTTTGGCATTTCACTCACCAGTAAAGTAAAGGCGCGGCAAATTTTAAGTATTTAAGATTGGTAATAATCATAAGCATAAGTATATCAGGTTAAATTTTGTTAGTTATTTTCTTCAAAAAAAAAAAGGATTTTTACTCGAAGTACAGTTAGATACTATATTTGATTAGTTATCAAGCGAGATGAAAAATGAATAAAATACTAAAATGCCCATAAAAATAGGGAATGATAATAAAAAAGTAAAAAAATTAGGGTCGTATGTATTTTTTAATGCCACTAAATACTAAAATAAAATGAAAAAATTCGTCTAAAATTAAAAAAAAATGTTTGAGGGTGATCAACCCTTATCACTTAGGGGTATAAAAAATAGATAGTAGCCGATTCTCTGACCTACTGAATACGTATATAAAATTTGGTAAAGATCAGTCAAACCGTTTCGGAGGAGTGCGGTAACAAACACTGTGACACGGAAATTTACTAAAATGGCCATAAAAAATAGGGGTTGATGATAAAAAAGAAAAAATAAATTGGGTTGTATGTATTTTTTAATGCAACTTTATACAAAAAAAAATATTGTCGAAAAATGAAAAAATTATTTAAGGGTGATCAACCCTTATCACTTAGGGTTATAAATAATAGATAGTAGCCGATTCTCAGACCTACTGAATACGTATATAAAATTTGGTAAAGATCAGTCAATCCGTTTCGGAGGTGTACGGCAACAAACACTGTGACACAGAAATTTACTAAAATGGCCATAAAAAAATAGGGGTTGATGATAGAAAAGTAAAAATTTAGGGTTGTATGTATTTTTTAATGCCACTTTATATAAAATTCATATAAAAAAAAATCATCAAAAAAATAAAAAAATATATTTAAGGGTGAACAACCCTTATCACTTAGGGGTAAAAACGTTTCACGTTGGCCGATTCTCATACCTACTGAATACGCATATGAAATTTGGTAATGATCAGTCAAGCCGTTTCGGAGGAGTTCGGTAACAAACACTGTGACACGGAAATTTTATATATAAGATTATACGATTTTATTGTTGCTGAATAACGTACATGAGGAAAACTATAAGAGCTTCAGAGTTTGTGGTCTGCTATGTTTTAATAATTTCCTTAGCAACGCGCTTCAGAAATGTTTGACCGGACTCGCATTGACGGCAGGACTATCGACGTACGTTTCTTCTAGGACTACGATGGAAAGAGGTGAGTCTGCATTTCATGCCATTCTTTTGTCTACTTGGTCGATATCTCAGATCTACACTAGGATATTCAAATGACACTATAAGCAGGTTGATTAGTTTCGAACTCTCAATTTATGAGTAGATTTTTCTCTAGACCTTGGTCGTCTGTCATTTATTATGATCGTTTTTGTAAGTCCATGACTAACAACAAAATGTTGGAAAGAACTACCTTTATCTGATAAAGAGAGCATACATTCTGGAGAGAGAGAGAGAGATTCGTCAGCTCATAGAGATTAACAAAAATTTCATGAATTTTGGCGCGTGATACGAACATGTTGTTATATCTTTGGTTTGGACGACGTCCTTTCTTTATAATCACTCAAATCCTGACTAGATTTTCTGCTTGAATCTATTTGACATTTGGTAGCGCTAATAGTATTACTAGTGCATTACTATTTTACTTAACAGGCGTATGAAAACTGTACTCTACCAATACGACACTGCACCCGGCGTTAAGGCGACGCGGCGCTCTGCGTCGGCCGTTCGAGAATATTGCTCGTGACATTATATATTTTGTGCTTTCAGGGATGTGAGGTATTGAAGTCTGTCTGTAGTCGGGGTTTGTGCACTACCGCCGGATAACGTTCTCCCATCGTCGTCGTAATCCTGTTTTAACATAGTTTTATTAAGCTTTGACGTTTCCATTGTGGGTTGATCTCGATCCAGTGCATTGGTAATATCAACTCGTATTATATATTAAATATAGTTTAAGTCACAATGTTTGATTGTATCCCCAATGACATTTAATAAACTCTGGTTTTAGTATTCATTTTTCGATTTATTATTTAGGTGCACGATCATTATTTCGATCTTGTCGAATCGTCTATGATCGATTTGTACCAATTGGCGTTGTGCTTGTAGTTTCGGCACTAAACTATTTTTTTAAGACCGGCAAATTATATAGCAAGGGTTACTACGATTAATTTGTTAATCTCTGTTATAAAACAGCAGTAGTCAAGTGGTTCTAGTCTATACCTAATGTAAATAATCTTTGATTCCAAAGATTATACTCTAGAGTTTTCAGAAGTTGACGATAATAATATAGTCTGTGATGACATGGGAATCAGAATGCTTTCGAACTTAAATAAGATTCGCTGTATTTGCGACTATCTGCGCCCCGTCGTCTTCCCCGCGTTAATCCGGGATAAAAAGTAGTTTATGTGTTAATCCAGGGTCTAAGCTTCCATTGAATTCTATTGAACCGTTTGAGCGTGAAGAAGTAACAAACACACACACACACACACGCACAACTTTCATATATATTATAATAATATAAATAGAATATTTTTATTTTGCTGTTTTGCTCTGGATTTATAAAACAGAGATGACCAAGTCGATGTTTTGGCTATGTCTAAATTTTACAATATGCTGTTTTATTTAGGTTTGAATGCAACTTGGTTCTTGTGTTACAAAAAATTGCATCGAAATAGGGTCATTTTGCCATTGTAAGTATCTTGAAGGCTCTCTTGTGTTTTAGCTGTCTCATAAATCCATTTAAAACTAACTTTTATTTCACCTTTCACCTTACTCTGTTAAACTTGGGTTTGGAGTAGGCTATCAACAAAAACTAATAAGATTTTCTGAGTGTAATTTATCCTTTTGTATCTCAGTATTTTTTGTAACGTCAATGAACAATCGCTTCTAAATGGCTTGAAGACAAATTGATCAATAAGTGAGTATACCAATACGTCAAGCAAATTCTTCTAAGTAGATATAAGTAGAATTGTGTTCATCAACAGTTTCTAAATGTTTTGGGAACTCTTGGATCTTTCACTAATTGGGGGAACTAATCCGATCAATAGTTCAATAGTTGTTGAAGTTTTGTTCGGGTTCACGCTCTGCACGTTTTTAAAGTAGGCTTATGTTCTTAAACGCAATTAGAAGTTGTGGCGTGACGGCGGCGACTATAACAGCCTGAAGTTCGCTTGGATGATAATTATAACTGGCTTCTAATTTAACTTTTAATGAACTAGACAATCGGAAGTGTTTCCGCTCATTCTGGTTTACCGAAGTTTGAGTTCGCTGAGCAGGTTTGAACGCTGTTTTGACACGGGCTGTCTCGATTATCGCAAGAAGATGTTCTGAAAATTGCGAACGCTCCAACCTTCGGCGGGGCCTTCCTTTGTGTGGTAAGTTGTCTGCCATCGAACCTGGAATTATTTTGTTGGGTATGCATGGGGTTTGTTTATCTATCAAGAGTTTCATTGTATGTCAATTGATGCGACGATTTTGGTTCTTTAGATGAATGCGAGCGTCAATTGTCATTCTGTGCGACAAATCTTCAATGCGTATCCAGCGATCGAGGATTGGCGAACGTTACGCCTGAGCTTGTTGTCTCTTTCATCTGTGAGCGAGACCAAGTATATTTGTTCGGTTTGGCTACGATCACTCATTTCTAAAGTGATTGTTTTATTTCTTCCTAAGGTACAAGCGATCCTCGATGACCAGGAAATTACATATTATTTTCTTGACGTTTCTGTTGATGATAATTCCACAGATGTTTCTTAGAAAACGCTTAGTTATTCTATTGTTCCAATCCCTTGCATGGCTTTGTCCTAATCGCCACTGTTGTGTTTCAGAATATTATCTTATGGAAATATTAAATCCTTTAAAGGATACCAATAAATGGTCGTACTGAGAAACTTCAAAAGAAGCTTGATAAATATAATATGGAACAGGTGAGTTTAAACTATGATATATTTTAATAGCACCTAAAGAAAATAGATAAAATTTCGCCTTGTATCTGTAATAGTAAAGAGAATAAAAATACTCAAAAGATAATAAAAAAATATCTTCCTTAAAATAGAGCACTAATTACAATTAGCACAGTGTTTTAATTAGTTATTTTTTTCTTCCAGTATTATCAATAACAGAAATGATCAATGCTATCGGTGAGCCACTCAGACAGACGAAGTGAAACTTCAAAAATGTAAAATATATGCGGTTACATGAGAATGGGACATAGTACCAAGGTAAAAATTGACCGTTTTATCTCTGTTCAGCGTCAAATAAAACAAACTAAAATTACGTCATATTTTATTTTGTTTCAGATATAATTACAAGATGTCTTGCCAAACGTACAATCAATCAGTGAAGTATGAAACGTCTATTGTAATAAACGAATAAAATATCATATGCAAGTACGAGTAGACATTTCATTTCTCTTTCTTAGCTTTCCATACTTTCACGCCCTGTGTCATAGTAAAAATACACCGTAAGATTTGTAGTAACTCATAAATAGGGATTCTTAAAATAATTAGGATTATTTCCATGATTGATATCACTGAAGCTCCGATGCAGAGATTAACTACGCCGCCGCTACGCACTAAAATCATAATATGAAAGTGGTTTGTTAATTAGAAAGACAGATGATTAAGTACTGTGCTAATTTCCGTATCTATGATCGGTGTATTAAGCGTTAGAGGTGAGAGAAGGGTGTGTTTGTGCAAAACAATGTTATCTCCTAAACTGCTAGTTTAATGCCGTTTTAAATAACAAGATAGGGTGTGATTGGCATGTTGACAGTGACATGTTCTTAAAGATGGTATGGATGTTAAAATAAGTTAATACTTACAAAACATATCATAGAAGCTGAACATAATCTCTCTGCTAATCCTGACTTTCGGGAAGGTAGCAACATTGATCTTCAACCTATTCATTGTCTCTAGTGGAAGGAAAACCTCTTCAGCTTTCCGATACGCCGTGTATTCGCAGTTATCCAGGCATCCACACTCCCGAGGGTTTCTCGGAAGACCAGTACTAGTTTTAAACTTTGTAATAGTTTCGTTGGAAATTGATATTGAATGGATATCTTTGCGGTATTCGTCTACACATTTTAGTTCTGCTAAGTTGCAAACTTTCTCTTGCTCTAGAAAGAAGTAAATGAAATTGTTGTTATCTGATGTTTATTAAATGAGGCATGTTTAATGTTGGGGACATTTTTGCACAAATTATAAAATGACCTTATTTATTTTGCTGTTAACAGTTAAACCCTGAGTTGTATTCAATGAATATTCAGACACAAAATTGATAATTAAAAATAACTCAACCCATTGAGTAAAGCAGTTTAGTATTAAAATCAATGAAATAAAAAATATTAAAACTTACATAATATATTCATAGTATGAAAGGCGATTTTGAGTTTTTGATTTGGTTAAACTATGTTCTTGTACTTTCTATGACTGAATTTGATGTACTAAACTGATAGTTATTTGCTGGTCTACGAGTAGGTAGGTATATACTAAGTAACAAACATGTAGTTCTTACTTAAAGGCTTGTAGAAATGGGGCACACAACCACACAGTTTGACGATCATCTTGATACGACATTCTATCAAGCATCGATTGTAAGAATACACTGGATACCTTAGTCCTTCTGGCTCGTCCGCAAATCTACGAAATCAAATGAACATTGTAAGGTTCTAAGTACAGGTAAAGTGTCGTTGATGAGGATCAACGACTTTCAATCCAACTTTAAATTTTCAGACAGATTTTTTGTCATTTTTGCTACTAATTACCGCAAAGGCAATATTTTGTGTCCCTGCCAATGATTTGCTATCAAAAACACTATTCTGTTTACCTGCACTTCCGTAGATGCAAAGGTAAGTTCCTTATGTCAGCAGATGCTGTGACACTTGACATTTGTACTCCGAAATTCAGGTAACCTTCCTCGTCAAAAGTCGATGTAGGTATGCCGATTCGAATGACATCATCGGGGCTTTGGATGTAGATCTACATACATATGTATAAATAAATACAAATACATAATTTATCTGCGCTAATAAACAATATTTTTTCACATTACGCTACTAATTATAATTATTTTTAAAACCAGTATATAATACATTTAAGTATCTAACGATAAACGACAGCATTATCATATGTAATTAGTAAACAAATGTTTAAATTAGGAGCACATTTTGTAGACAAAACATTTTCTATTATTTTAACAACAGAAAAGCTCAAAGCTCTTTTGTGGTGGCCACAAAAAATTCCACCTTTTATGTAGGCTGCTACAAACCTTGTATGAGTCTGCGTAATTCATTAACTCCACAAAAAAGTCTCGGTCGTAGAATGAGAGTTCCACGTTGTTTCTCGTGAAGGTAACTTCATCATTCCATTTTCTGTAACAGAAAAGGATCATGAACATGATAGTTCATAATAAATGAGAAAATTTAGTAATGTTTTGCTAGCTTTTGTATATTACTAGGATATTACATTTATTCATTGTATAAGCTACATCTAAGTATAATTGAGGCCACGAGAACCATAATGGCCTAACAAATTTTTTACAATATTGTGTTAATGATTTTTTCCAGTTATTGAGGTTTGAAAGTTTTGTTTTTAGAGAGAAAATTAATATATTTACGAGTAGATACAACAAAGTTCCTGGTTCAGGGATCGGAATCCTGCTGCGTCGCGCAAGCCACATGTGACTGATAAGATGTAAAGCTGCGACTCCATAGTTCCACACGCGGTTGTCAAAAGCACTCGAGTTATCATCAATTTAAAGTGGACACTCAGTATTCCGACCCCTTTCTTCACAATAAATTGCAATGGGTTTCCCAGAGGTAGGGTGTTAAATCCTTAGACATATGTATAGGTAGGTACCTACCCTTTGGCTGAAATGTTTTCAAAGGTACAAAGAAACAGGTTTAACTTTTTGTGCCTCTTTACAAACTGAATTATCTTTAATTGTAATTTTTGTCTCATCCTATCTACTTAAAAGGTTGGAAACCTTATGATCGTCAACCCAGTTCTAGTTATTAAAATAGAAAAGATGAGGTTTCTAAACACTTACATATACCTAGGTACCTACTATACTTACCTACTATTGCTAACACGCTATTATATTATTCATACATATAAAAGTTTGTGGTCATAGTTTTTTTGTTACTTAACCCTTACGAAGGTCTATATTTGTGTAAAAAAAATAACTTACAGTGGATTATCAAAAACAGCGACATTAGAATTAATGACGTTGCACATTCCCATTTCCGTGATACTTTTTTCCAAAACCACACTCCATGGTCCGACTGTTGTAATATTTGTGTTTGTGAATCTTCTATAGGTATCCGCCGCTATTTTAGCGTAGTCAGAGGCGCTGATTAACTTTGAAAAGAAATGTAGAATCATTAGGCAATTTCATTAGTAAAGTATCTGCTAATTGGTAAAAAAAATGGTGCCTGGTCTATTCACGAGTATATATAGGTAAGTATACTTACTAAAAATAATAATATGATTTTCTTAAGTACATCAGTTTCCCATACTACCTAATAATCTTGATTTTAAAATAACCTAGGTATAAAAAATTAAGACGCAATATGACACTAATCTCGAGTTGACATTACTGCTTGATATTTCGAGAATCGTGTAAAAGGTTTTTACAAAGTTAAAGTACGTCAACGAGCGAGTTGAACACAGACCTACAGCTATTAGCGACTTTGATCAATAAGTACTTACATATTAAATAATTTGTACGGAGTTGACGGCTGGATGGGGCTTTCAAAAATTCGCAAGTAAAGCACATAAATTAATTAAAACCGTTAAAGATATATGTAAAAGGTTGCAAAGTGTGAAATATGTTTTCACGTATTGAGTACTTAAAACTCACAGCTAAGATTTCCGGCGGCGGTACTTGTACGAGATGCAATCCGTCTAAAGTCGCGGATATTATGGTTTCTATATACTGCCCCAAATCTTGTCCAGTTTTATGGAATGTGTAACTGAAATTTGACAAAACAAAACAATTTAACATTGTTCTTTAGTATTTTATAGCTATCACGAGTACCTTACTTTATAAAGCTATCCAAAAGAACATCGTCAGCTTTGTCAAGTGGACACAAATAAATAGCTGGATACGATACATTCCACTTGAAATAATCCATTTCTACACTTATCACTATCGGTGCTTTCTGAAAATAACAAATGTAAATTAAAAGCGTGTAAGTATGAAATGACCCAAACGATAAATTTTGGCAATGTTTTAAGTTGTTACTAAGTAATCTTAGTAATGTATCTGCATGTAAGCTGAGCCATTATTTGTGTAAAGGGTTTCCAAACCACCTTATTGTATTTAGTATTTCACCAATACAAAGACTGATCTAATAGAACAATGCTTATCAGAGTGTGTGAACGACGTAGCTTGCAGCACGTCAACGTAAGGTGCATGACAGTCTTCGGTGACAAAGCATCTGCGTTGTAAGCATATAAATAAGAAGAAATATATTCTCCTAAAAACAAACTTGCTTGCAAAACACCAAACGCAAAACATCCAAAATGTTTTATCGCCACGAATGCGAATTACATGTTACAAGGGACTTATGTGAAATATCAGTGCTACCTATGCCACATCGCTATCTCACAAGCTACTTTTGTAACATCGACAGTAAGCTATGTTTAGACTAAGCTTTCATTAAGTATAGAATGTCTGAATGAAATCGGTAAATTACCACAAATCTTCTGTACTGAGCTGATAACAGCATGTATATAGCAGCGACGCTTAACACGAAGCTTACCGACCAAAATATTCTGAAATAGAGAAGTAAAATAATTTAAAAATAGAGTCCGAGGGCGATGCTGATAACGTTCTAAAACCGCTGGTGGTTATTTTAAATTCTGCGTACAAAATACCGTGACCAGTCAAGTTTTTCATAAAGTATAACGTAGGATGTTCTGAGGTTCAAATACACCTACACACATCGCCAACGCTTCATGTAAATTCATTAATCAATTCATACATTTTGGATGAAATGAATTGATAGAAATGACCTTTAGATTTGACTGTAAATGGTTCTTGCAAAAAAGTTTCTTGCGCCACTACAAACACCATGTACTTTCACTTAGGTAGGACTGAATTCGGGAATTAGGTATATTTGACTATCCGAAGAAGACAAAAACAAATGAATGTACTCGCCTCTCAAACCAATGTATCTCCGTATTCACAACGTAAGGCAGACCGTGAGTCGTACAACTTTCGAACTCACTTCGCAAATACTTCACAAGTTTCCTAATCTTCTTCTTGGCGCAATTATCACGTTTCTTCTTAAACGCCACCTTCTTTGACGTGGCTTTTAACTTTAACATGATTGGATTTTGTTAAAGCTTTCTCTAAATGTTTGCTACGCGTGAACAAGCGTAGAAAATGTGCTGGGTAAGATTAGGCAAAGCTTTGTTCGAGTTTATTTCGAAATTGTGGCTTATATGAAGTTCTGAAACAATCGAATAAGTTCTATTGGCTTGCCTTTTCTATAGCTTTTGACAAAGATACAATATCAATAAGTGCGTTTAGAATAGACAAATGAGTAGAGATAATTCTCAGAATAAAAAAAAAGATTTAAAAATATGTAAGAATTTAAAGATAATGATTTCTGACGTAGTACTGTGCGTACACATTTTTGGTAAGTATGTATTAATTTCCGGTCTGTTCACCAATATCGTTCCTTTCTGTACAGCAATAAAAAAGGGGTACAGACGGTCATGTTTTGAAACTGAATTAAACCAGTGATGTTCTTAATTTCTTAGTAATGTAATAACGGACTTTATTCTGCTGGATATAGGACTCTTTCCTGTCATGCCATCTGCCTTAGTCCTGTGCCAACCTAGTCCAGGTTCGACCCATGCTAAAAGTCCATCCATCACGCCGCTGGACGACCAATGGACTCATTTAGGTCTAATTTGATCATATCTATTAGATACCTACTTAATTTAATTCCTTCAAAATTTAATGCTCACATCTTCTCTACGATTTCTTTGTTCTCATAAACCATATGAATAACAACGTACAGGCATGAAGAGTTTATCAAGCCGGGCCATTGTTAGAAACTGAATAAACTCTATTCTATTTAAGCTGATATTATTTCTTTCAGTCATTATTTCTAACGTATTTTATAAAAGATAAAAGCAATTATAATAATGGATCTCTATCACATGTATTTTGATACTCATATGATTTTGATGTAGGCCTAACTATATAGGTAGCTATGTCTACCAGAAAGCTCTAATGGAATTTTAATAGGGTAATAAATGTTTATATACTACTTACCACAGCAGAGGTATAAACAAATTCCTTTTTTATTTACTTTTGCATTTTTTGTGTTAGTGAATATTTATATTTTCCAGTTATAACAAAGATTATGGAATTTACAAGTAATACCCCAATTATGATTAATCATTGTTGTAATATACGAGTATGTGTCGTTGTAATATACGAGATTTTTTTTTTGTACAATAAGCTAATCTTGGTTATTCAGCAATGCAACTATCAAACAAATTCGTTTTTAATAATGGACATTCCTTTGAATAGACTGTCTGATTTTGTTGGATTAAATTTAATTTCTATGAATATTTTGTATTAATACTCCAATGTATGTACACAATGTATGTTTATAACTCAAATGCTACGACCCTGGATAAACATAGTCCACTTTTTATCTTGGATTTACGCGAGTGACACTGCGGGGCGCAGCATATTACGATTTTATTTTTGTAATTTGTAATTTATTTCTAAATCTGTTTTTAAAAGACACTCTCTGGCTACCTTAAAATATTATAATTTTCAAAATAGTAGTTACTTACTTTTTAAATCTAAAGTTAAATTATTTCGATAGTTAACGTAAACTTGACTGAAATTTCCTCTAACGAGTAACTTGGACGCGACGTGAGTGATTTAAACTTGAGCAATCTATTTGTCGGCAATAAACCCTGGAGGCTCATTGCTCGAGCGCCAACTTTATCCGAATGCCCGCCATGTAGTCAAGAATGCCCTAATCGACCATTTGCTTGCTTTAAGCCGCTATTTATTATCGAAACTAGTGAGCTATACGTATCGCTTACGAGAGAGACTAGAACATTCCTCGATCCTCAGGTAAGCACCTACTATATACACCTACCTGCAGTTATTTTTACACAGTAAGGCTATCTATAGTTTTGACCAGCTGCGCTCGTAACCATACGAGTTAGCGACATTCCAGCTTAAGGTGTGTATGCCTAGTCTGGAATGTTTGGCTCTCAAGGAGGCTGTATGAATACATCATTAGGTGCTTGGTGACTGATTTTTTAACTTGAGGATGGTTGCTAGCAGGCGAGTACTAGAAATGGTTATACCGCCATGCTATGGTCCTCACGATGTTTTCTTTTAGCACGAAAGGTCATACATACTCTTTGGCGGGGATCCCACGACATACGGGTCGTAAAGCGGCATAGTACATATTATTATCTACAGGTATTTATTAATTTTCATTAATATGACTTTAGCTATAAGTAGGTAATCGGGGCACCAGCTTAAAAATCTCAAACCAAATAAATACTAAACTACTTACTAATTGTATACTTTCGTGTACACATATATTTATTTTTCATGATTTTATTAGTCGAGTATTGCATCTGTGCATTGTGGGCTGTTATGCAATAGTAGGTAGCTATATAGCATTCCCAACAGTGGAGACTATCTTAGTAAGTGTGAAATCGTTCGTCTTGCTAAAAAAATTAGATAGATAGACCTACATGGTCGTAAGTCTGAACCCTCTTACTAATTCAACAAAACGGTAAGAGCGGGTCAGATAACAGCTTCGTTTCGGAGATTGGCGATGGAATGGTCGGTGTCGGCGCTGTCGGGAAAGATTTTCGTCTCAGAATAGGATATTTGTATCGGAATTGGATTGCTACCTTTGTCTGCTGTTAGGTATATGTATAAGCTTGTTACGTAGAGGTTAGTAGAGGGTAGATAATCTATATTTGGACTTGTGATTGAAGAAGTTTTTGAAGTGCTTCGACAAGTCGAGATAGTTTTGTGGGGTTAGTACACCTTAATACTTTGTAAACTAGTAGGTACTACAAAAGTACTATTTTGTAGTACTGTTTTTAGAGTGTAGGTAACGATATTTATTTTTGTCCTTCTAAAGTCTTAACGGCTGAATAGTTTGCAGTTAAAGGAAACGTGACACAGGGTACCACATTTTGTTTTTTCCTTAATTTAATTCCTTTTCTAAGTGTAATATATTAAGTGTTTGCATATTCTGCGTTATTTATTGTTATTTTATAAATGCCAATGATGATAAATTTTATTAATTTTCCAACGGACTATATGGCCGGTACTTTCTTGTTAACTAAGTAGAAGCGACCCAGGTAAGGAGATCCCAGTGCGGTAGATCATTATTCTTCGTCTAAACCGAGGCGATCCGCGCAATCTCCGGCCGCGTGGATACATCGCGAAACCTATTTAAACTTAAATAAGAATTACGAGTTGTGGCTACAGGGAATCATTTTAAGTATTCTACTCTGACAATAAAGAGAGCCACGGCTATCTTGTTGTCAGTATTGGAATTGATTAATGAACTATCAGTTTTAATGGAGAGGAAAAGATGCTTTTCTTCCATTACATTGCATATGTATATCTAATAGAAAGTATTAATATTATTTATGTGATAATTTTACTTTTGTATAGGGCTTATTATAATATCTTGCTGATTTAAATCGATAATTTTACTACAAACACGAGTGGAAAAATGAAAAAAATGATATCCCATTAAAAGGATATCATTTTTTGCGTCTTTGCACTGAATTTTTGTCTTTTAGCGAAATATTTAAAACACCTTAATGCTAATGCTTTTTTAAATTTTATTTAATAATTTATTCATGAATTTGTTTAACCGTTTCTCCCTCATAACCATTTAATTTCAGTAATAAATCGTCTACAATCGAGCTGTTTTACCAACGACCGATCTCTAGGATCCTGTTAAATCCAATTAATAATAACTGACCCGATGATCTACGATAGCAATTTAATTTTGTGTTGAAATTAATTTCACTCAAATCGGAGAGATAAATTTTGCGTAGGTACTTATAAAACATCAATTGTAAGATTGAGTGGAGTGTTTAAAATCATGATTTTATATTAATCAAATTTATATTTCATTTCTCGCGCTAGTACCTAATTGTGATGAAATAACATACAAGTGCGACGAAGTTTTTTTTTTGTATTTTAAAAAGTAAAATCGTTCATCAAAGTAAGGGAGCACATCACTTTAAAAAAATCAAAGTTTCCATTCGTAATTTATTCTTATACACCATAGTTGACAGAGTTATAAAATTGCTCAGTATTTACAAGCAAAACGTGTAGTAATGTAAACATGTTTGAACTAGGCGTAGCGACTAACAAGAAAGATGAGATAGTGCTTAAAATATTTTAGGTCAGCGCTTGACCACAATTCACCTAATGGTAAGTAACATTGAGGTCTACGGTGAAGCGCGCTTACCTAGAAGGAACCGGTTCACTCTCGCCTTGAAAATCGTTACCTAATTAATGCAATTGGACTTCATTTCTCTACTAGATAGTTGAAAATATATTATCGTTCGAACCTGTTTCATAATTTAAAGGAATAAATGAATTCATTAGCGACAGATGGCGAGTTAATTTTCATTTTAAATAAGGCGAGGCAGGTTAGCTTGAGTGTGAAAACTTGTAGGGATTGTCTCCGTAATTGACTCGTCGACTACTCACGGACTCACCGTTACGACGGCCATCAGACGAGACGTCTGGTCCGAGTTTAAATAGATTCAGTAATGTCGTAGTAGACCTGTGGTCAGATTAATATTTATTTTGAAATCTTTAGTCTTGTCTCTTATTTTATTTTGCATTTTTAGGGAACTTAAAGCTAAACTATAAGCGACTAAATGGATGACTTACATTAAAGCTATTTACAAATTTCTACTTATAGGAACCTTAGTATCGTAGTTAAACAACAATTACACAGTATGCAAGCGTCCACGCGATCACGGTAGCCAATCGTAGCGAACGTTAAAAAGATTCACACGTAATGTCTCCGTTGAAATTAACAATATTATGTGTTTGACATATTTCCCACTCGGCAAACAATAAACTTTTCAGACGACTTATTATATCGTGACGAAATTCGTCCCAGAGTAGTGTGATAATCTAATGGTTGTAATTAACGGTGCTATTTTTACCGTCATCATCTACAACATCCTACTAATATTATACAAGCGAAAATTTGTGTGTGTATGTTTGTAACTTCTTTACGCTCAAACGGCTGGATCGATTTGTCTGAAATTTAGTGTGGTGGTCTGAGTTTGTCTGAAGCTTATACCTCAAATAAACATAAGGGCTACTTTTATCCCGGATTAACCTGGGTAAAACCGCGGAGCAGCATGTCTTAATATAGGTAATACTTAAATTCGTGGACCAAGACCTGTTCCTTTACGATACTCTAAGGTAAAATAAGATCTAGTATTTGGCTTATTTACGCTACATAAAGCATGACAGTAAAACTATTTTCCCGTTTCCAAAATAGAATAAAACTGCCTTCGCTTGTGACAGATAAATATTTGAGGCCCTCACGTTCAATTTCCGGTTCGTAGTTATTTCACACAAGTTGTTTTCAATATGCCAAAAGTAAATATCGAACATATCTAGATATTATAAAATAACGTTGCAAATAGTTTCGATCTTAAGTTATCGTTAATAAGTTATTTCATATTTGAAAATAAGGGAAGATGACAGCTTGATATGATTTGGGGCATTCTTTAGTTATTTTCTGTCTGTATCTGAAAATAGATTTCTAATATTTTTCTTAAAGTTTTGTGCTACCCTACAATATTTTGCGTCAAAAGTTATTTCGAAATTTGGCTTGTCGAAGAAAATTACTAAAATTAAAGAAATTATCATCTACAATAAGAACTTCTGTACTTAGAGCTATTGAAATATTCAGTGCGAGTGCAAAACCGGCATATTTGGCGGAGAATGTGCAATATCTAAGATGTAAATCGTTCGCGATCTTGCTGCGATCAGCGGATCTCAAAATATGCAGTAGGTAGGTGTTGTTACTCAAAATGATATATTCTGAATGGAATTGCCATTTTGTGTAACTTTTAAAATTTTCATACATTGTGAGATTTTCCCTAATTTTAGTGTAGTAACCCTACTTCTATAGCTAAAACCAGGAATGGAAAAATAATGGAGATTACTTATTACCGCAGTACATAGTTGATTTTTGAGGAATTTGATTGGAATTATAATGCGATTTTGTTATTATAATGTGTATCCTGTCTTTCAAGTTCGGTGCAAGCCACTGACAACCGTAGGCACTCCCAGTGACCACTGCTATCTGTGGCAATAGATAATATAATTACTATGTCGAGCGATGCGATAGTAGTATGCAATCTTATAGACAGAATAGATAATAAATTAGATTGTAGACTAGCGAAGGGCTGCAGTAGCTAGTGGATAAGACTTGTGTGGCTGGTTTGCTTACTAGATTTCCTAGTAAAAAGACTGAACAATTCACATTCGCAATAACAACATTAAGAGTTGTTTATAGAGGCGCCTTCGAGAAAGGTGTAACGACACTCCACGCGCCAGTTTTCTCTTCCCTCTCAGATAAATCAGTACATACATATTTGTGTATTCAGCGCTGAGGCCCAGCCAATGAAATATTCAGAGTGAACATGAGCATACGCGTACAATACCGGTAAAGTGCAATCTCACCGCCATCGAGCTTTCTTCGTCGGATAACAGCTTCCGTACCTCACTTATAATGTTAGGAGAGGTGCTCCAAAATACAGCTTAAGTCATATAGAACCAAAGATAAGATTAATAAAGATAAATTTATTGAGTTCAGATTTAATGGTTCGTAAACAATATAGTATACGTGATAGTTGCCTCAGGCACGAGGTAGATAAAGGAATAATGTATGTATTCTTACGACTTGTTAAGACACAGATGATGGTAAAAGTGGCTTCTAGGTTGTGTAATAGCTGCAATGAGAGGCGTCATACGCGAGTATAGTATGATTTGTAAAGATACAACGAAGGCCAATGAAATAGAAGAGTTACGACCGGAAATAATTATTATAAGTGTTTCTATGCTTTTTATTTCAGATTATTTTCTTTTGTAGCCGGTAATTCGATTTTGGCTCGATTGATAAGCAATATGGTGGTTATCGTCCAAAAATAGAACGTGTTCAAGAAACGAATTGTTGAAGCGTTTGCGGTATAACTACTCTGAACTTGGCCACTTCGAATTCGGAGTCTCAAACCCTAAACTTTGGTCTCGAATTGATTTGGGATTGAAACGGAAACTCCTAGCTATAAAGGTTGGAGGTTTTCCTTACTTCCAAGTTTTGGATATTATTTTTTTACAGGAACCTCAAAATTGCTTTGGACTTTTTAGGCATTTTTTGTTTCATTTGTTTTTCAAGTTACAAAGTGTTACCGAAGTTTACTTTCGCATAACAATAAAGCCGTTCACTTTAAAATGATACCTTAAAATTGTTCTAATATTATTAATTTTTGGGAGATAAGGTTTGCATTAGTACAGTATTTAAGCACACATGTATAATTATATTAATATAGGCTTTCGTGTATTTTTGTATTTAAGATGATTTATGGAAGATCTACAAAAAATAAGACACTTTCGTGTCAGATCATTAGAATATATAGACCGGTTTAAAAGTCTATAAAAATAAAATGAAAACAGAAAATTCCATTTTCATTTTAAGTTAGATTGGCTTAGAACTTTATTTTCAGAGTTGGTCATCACACTTTACGCTTTTATAAGTTATTAATCGAAACAACGTATTGCTTTGTTAACTTTCTGTAAATTAAGTAGCTTTTCATCACATTATCTAGGCGACCACACTTGATTACTCGGAAAATTACGTTATCGTCAATTTCCTAGAATCTATTTAATTAACGTACCTATTCCACGATGGTTTGCGATACTGCAGATCGGTTTGAGCTACTAATTAACTTATATTCCTCAAGGCATTCTGGCACCGCGTCCGCTTGCATAGCCTCCGGGTTGATACCTCGTTAGAGTGACTAGGATTTCTATACATTGACGTATCTACGGTGAGAATATAATAATCTTTGTATACTTATTCAATTGGATTTTTGTCATCAATTAACAAAATACGCCACTAACAAGCAACCACAGAGATCTAAGAATAAAAATGTCATTTCATGAATACAGTATTTAATTATTTTCAAAATGTCTCAAGAATATGCAGAAGATAAAACCAAAAATTACGTCGGTTAGAAATAACTTCTATATCAGCAATCTTTGAGAGCATTAATCTACAAAAATGCACACACTTTAGAATAATAATTGTAGTTTTTTTTCTTTTTTTTTTTATGATAGATGATTATATTGTAGACGCAATAAAAGACTAGTTGATTTTTCTGTTTTGATTTGTTTTACAATATTTTAAACCTTAAATGCGTACTCCTAGACCAGGCTACTTTAAGCCTCTTGCGTTCTCACAAGCGTCAGTGAAATGTATAGTTTTGTGCTTTACTTGCAAAACGGAAGTCTGCCTGCCACAAACCCGCGTATCTTTGGAAACCGACACTAAGAACAGGTAGGTCCTACGACATCTCATCGTCGTGCCCGCGCCTCGTTGCGGTGGTTGCGTGCGTACGCATTCGCCCTTAAGCACAATTGTACTAACTCTTGCCACTATTCGAATGGTGTCTGTAAGCTCATTACCTACACTTGTAAGGTACCTATGTGTAAGATATCCACACCCTGATCATTGTTTTCTACTATTTGGAGTTAGTATTATTTTGGCAAATAAGGACTGGTAACACCACCCATAAAAAGAAGATATATTTTTATAGTTGACGGTACCACCGTCCGAACAGAGATCAGAGTGGGGATGCTAAGAAAGAGTCAGTCGATCGACAACTACGCTAGTGAGTGGACGATATTGTACTAAAGTTAAAGTAAGCCAATGTATTTTGCAAAAGTGAAGCAATAAATGATTATTGAGTTTAATATGAGCCGTGGGTGTTTTAATTAACTACCACTACTGGAGGAGGAATCCTATACACTTATTAGTGTTTATTTCGGCTCTTTGAATGCCACGTTGACGACATGTCGAGGACGAGGAGCTGTTGCCGGGAAAGACGTCATAGTTGAAAGGGAAGCGAGCACGAGATCCCTATTTTATTTCATTTCTACGCATTGTTTAATTTTATTCTAATAATTATTAATACGGTACACTTCTTTTAATATCGAACAAAGCCATCTTTTTCTATGACCAAGTCATCATCTGTGATCACAGAATAATGACCTCATTAGCAGTGTGCAGTTTTTCTATAAATAAATACCGCTACAGGCAGTCAACGGTATTTCATCTGTGCTCGTTTAGTTATTCCAGTCGAGGGATTGCATTGAGGTATCATCTTTAAGCGATTCCGTCAACTATAGTTTGGTAAAGGAATCGATCAGCTTTGCGAATACGAATACATAGGAAGTTATTGGAGTGAATATGCTACGTGCACCCGTCTAATTTATTTAGAACAGAGTGTTTAGTTTTCCGTTACCTATTTTAATTTAATTTATTGGCTAAAGGTCTACTTGAGATTTTTATCTCTACGCCGTTAAATTAACCTCGTAATCTCATCTATGAGGATTTTATGCTTTTGACCTAAGAAATACACCAATGTAGTGGTATGCTATTTATTTATTAAATTGTTCACGATCACTTTATTTCGGATTATTTATTGCACAACTGTAAAACCACCTTTCGATGAAAAGTCTGATTCGCAAAGTAAACCAGTTACTAGAACATCAGCGGTTTCCTAAACGAGACAAAAGTCACTAAAGATAGAGATATTTTTAAAAGAACCACACGGATGGTCAATGAATTGAAAACCGGTCAATTTAGTAAGTATAACAAAACCGTGGCACGTCATAAACCAGCTGTCGAGAGCCTATAAATAAAACAGTTGGAAACTGTTAAGGTTCACGGAGCTCCTTCAAAAGATAATGTAAGGGACCCTTGAAAAACACTTTTACTACGTGACCCACACATTTGAGCCATCGCTCTTGGATCATTTGTATTTGTTCGATGAAAAAATAGACACACATTGTACAAAATAATGTTTGATTTTCGATAAGCGGTACTGCTCAGATTTATACATTTTTTTTTCTATAACACACGTGACATTTTTACTTTGAACTTTACTTTAATATACTTTTACTTTAATTCTGAAATCAAGAAAAAAATCAGATTTATCTTTATCTATAGTAAAAACTATTCATTTGGTTAACCTCCTTTCGGATTAGTGCTGGGGTTTTACAATTACGTTGCTTAAATTTACATTCCAATACCATATTTTTCTTTTTTCTAGAACATTAGTCCTTACGAGTCTTACCTAGCTCAACAAAGTAATCTAGCCATCTCGAAATCTTACCGAAAGAATTATTGCTCGTTAGAAATGTTCTAAAAGCTTTGTAGAAGATTATGAGAAATCTGATAACAAAGAAACTGAACTGTTTAAATAAATTGGGTTTTTTTTATAATCTGCATTGTATGATATTTGTAAGACATAAAATATATCTATTTTTTGTATTATATTTCATTCAGAACACAAAAAAGCTTTTAAATACAACAGTTTAGCTGTAAGCGTTTTTTATTATTTCGGCCGTTGATGTACTCCTATGTTGTGTATCAATACTGTAAGTAATACTTCTTTTTCCAAGAACGAAAAAAAAGTAAATTATTTATTATGACATATAAAGCAACACGCAACATAACTAGTAGTAATAAATAATTAGTTTACATACATGTAAATAAAGTGAGTAACTTTAATTTGTCACAACACAGCCTCAACTCAGCACAATGCTGGTTGCTGGAGAGCAACCAACGCTGGTCATCCGTTGAGGCTGGCTGTGACGTCACACACGATCCATAAATAAAAAGTACACACATTTCTATAAAAGCATAAAAAAATAAAACCGGTTTATAATAGGAATCGTTTGTCTTCCTCTATGGTAGACAAACGACTGGTAACAAGTAGGTAGAGTACAACATTAAAAGCTATTGTAAAACATCAGTCTATTTTAAGACTAACGCTGAGTACGAGTAATAATGGCCAATATTGTCCTAAGCCGTTCCAAAACCTAAGCTCACATCATTTCTGTAATTCATACATCAACACAATAGTTCTATCACATGGAACTGTTTACAAATGTTATGTTGTGCGTGTTTACCGAATAGGAAATCCAGAGCGATCTATATCAAAACACAAACCATCTAAGCAAGGAAAGCATCGGATAAGGCTAAATCATTACAATTGGAAACAGATTTCGGGTAGGTATCTAAATTAAACATGTTCTCTTGCCTACACATTGATTTATACCACAACAATGAATAGGCATCCCACTGGGAGCTTCTGAAGCCCTTTAAATACCTATCTTGCAACGGAAATCCCTGTTGTCGACAGTGTTCGAACTCATTCCTTCCTAGTTGTATATCTATACGTTATAGTCTTTTGTGTACAAAGATCTCTAACCTATTTTGTATAAAACGGAAGGTAAATGGTGTACAAAAGGTTAGAATATAAAAACAGGATAATCTTATTGAAACAAGACTGTTTGCTTGGTAGATTTGGAGATTTTCTTTTCCTTCTTTTGTATGGTTTAAGATAATTTTCGAGGTTCAATGTCGAGCGATTATGCAGACTAACATCTTGAAAATAAAATAAAAATGTATTCATCATGAAACGACTATGTTAAATACTTATGAATAAAAATAAGAACAATAAGTTGACCGAGCGAGCGTAGCTGCTTTGCGACTGGCTCAGTTTTTCATCTGTCCAGTTGATTGATAAGATATATTCAAACTAAAAAAATAAATAAAAAGAATCAAAAATATTTATTCGTTTAAAATTGTACATTTACACTTATTCACTAACCCTCAAACTGGACGCATTCGCGCCCGTGCCTTAGAGGCTAGTGCCGTGCCTTCCAGTGACTTAAATAGTTTATGTACATAAACAGTTTATAGATTAATTTACAATGATATATAAGACGTGTTTAGAATTTAAGATTAAATTAAATTACAATAATAAAGCTACTATAAATTATTTAAGGACCTAATATTTTAGTTAAGTAATACATATAATTTATGATCAAAAGCAATAAAGATAAAATAAAATAATATAAAACATGGAACATATTTTAAAGGATATACAGTCTAACCTCGGTAAGTGAGAACTGGATAAGTGAGAGTAATAGCCAAGACCCGTAATTTTAAGCTCCCAAAACCTCTATTAGCGAGAAACAGAAACCTCTGTAAGAGAGAGTCGTTTTTCCCTCATGGACCTCCGTAAGTGAGACTGCTACTTATCTATACCTCTATAAGCGATAGTCGAGCTTTATTTATTTATGTATTATTTAGGAGGAATAATTGAGAAAACAAATCACAAATTTAACATCTGCTATTTTATGACTCATTCTTAACTTTCGTGGAACTTCTTACCATTGTTTTTGTATTGTTTCCTCGTCAATATTGTTCCTATTCTATTTCGTGGAACTAAAATTTCAAATGGACACGTGTGCTCGTGTACCGACCTGTTTGTCGGACTTACTCAGTTTATTGTTCATCAATTGAGGAGGAAAGTTCTGTTCTGCATCATGTCAAAACGGAAAATTAAAATACTGTCATTAAGTGATAAACTCAAAATGACGGTCCATCAATATTTTGAATACGCGGCGGTTGTTGATCAAGCAATATTCGACAAAATTTATGAGTTAGAGAAAAACATTCAAAATGCAAAAACAGAAACCCAAAGGAAATTGACGGATTTTTTAAAGTGTAAATAAGTTCTAAATAAAATAAATTACATAAAGCATGAATACATATACTTATGTCTTGTTATTGCTGCGTACCTCTATAAGAGAGAAACGCTACGCTAACGCTACCTGCATTAGCGAGAAACTCGGGTTAGTGAGAAACCTCTATAAGCGAGAATGAGATTGTGCTCCCTTGAACTCTCGCTTATCCAGGTTTGACTGTATATGTATATGGACGAACATACTTACATACTTTTGTAGAATGAAGTTTGCTATTGGTATAATATGCTTATAAACGAAATTGGTTTTAAGTAGTTAGAAAATATTTAATGAGTAATATGTAATTATTTTCTTGTAAGAGGTCATAACGTTTCGGAATTGGACGGACAAATTTGAACCAATTGAGCTATTGAGGTACTCGTATATTGTGTGTTGAATATATAAAGCACGTAGCGTATAAAGCAAGGGATGGGCACATATATATATATATATACGTGCCTATCCCTTGTCAGAGTGAAGCCTTCAGACCAGCCTCGAAATACTACGGCTCAATGCGCCACTTCCTCTTAGGTCTAAATCTGCCAAAACAGATATGCACTGGAGTTTGCCCTTTCTAGTGATTTATTGTTTGGAAGGATAAACTGATAGGCTGGATCTTTACGAACTTGGCTATCATTTTGCTGCATTAGAAAGATGGAATAAATTTAGGCAGATAACAGGTCAAATCAATATAAAAACGTTTACTTCGAAAAATATTAACAACATAAGTATAATTTGCCGAATAAGCAATTTACGATACAACAGTTATTTTAGAAATAAAATACTGCTGTTTACATTACATAGCGCTATAAATACCATCTCAAAATAAATAAAGTTTTGAAAAGTAGGTGACAACATTTTGCTGTATACGGAATCACTTGTATAGTCACGCTTATTATTTAGCTAAAGTAGATATTTACGTAAGGACGTTTCAAATCACGCTCTTGCACAAAGGTTTTTGGACCACAGTTTTCAATACAGAAAAGAAAATCGTGTCCCATACAGCAATAAAGGCGTTAAAGCCGTTCGCAGTCTCTTCGCTCGCAGTTTTGTAATCCCGTCGGCTCACGTCCACACCCTGAATACAAATTGGGTAAAGGGTAAAGGTGTATTATTGGTCAGGCAGATTTCCCTCTACGTGATCTGCTACCTTAATACAGTGGCTCGATTCTAAGTGTTTTTCCTTGTTTCCTTAGTTACATAGAGGATACTTAAAAGGGTAAGGTGTCAATTAAAGGTCCGGCCTCTGGTTTATTGCGTGCAGTGAACGGGAGTGTTTAAGCAGGTTCTACATTTTTGGGAATAGCAAAAGGTTACTGCTCACTTATTTATTGCTGAGGGTTGGGTTTGTGGGAAACGAGTGTTTGCGTTAACTACTTCTATTTTATTGATGTGATGTTTGTGTATGGGTTCCAATCGAATAAATCTGGCAGCTACTCAGATTTGGTTTAAAGTAAGAAACATACTGCATAGAGCATATAGGATAGAGGTTTGCATTCCGTGTTCATTAGTTAGTGTTTTAGCGGCATTTTTGTTTTAACTTTATGTCAAAATAACAAGTTCTGGAAAATATATCACATAAAGTACTCGTATATGTGATTGAAAATTGATTTGATTTAAATATGTAGTTCGAATTTTTACAGGGTTAGTATAGTCTGGCAAACGAAACATGAGACTCGATTTTTTTGCAAACTTTTTATATGGCAATGCTATAATAATGGCAACGTCAATATCCAAAACAAGATGGCGTGTTGTTATGATTTAGTTAAACACTAATTACTCAGCGAAAAATGAAAAATATCATCAAAAGTGGAGTTCGGGAGTTGTTGTTCCGCATGATCTCAAAGTATCATAAAAAACAACAAGAAAAAGAATTGAAATTCGGCGTAATTTCAACGAAAACAAGATTGTTTACATGTGGTGTTTGATTTCGTAGGTTAGTATGACGCTACTAAGTTGATACTTTGTTTTAATTCGTATTTACTATATATCTTTTTGCATAAAGTTATCTATTTCAAAATTATCTATTATAAAATTATCTATTTTGATTCACATTCTTTTATCATTAGTCAAAACCTTCCCACCTTCCTAATAATGCATTTTGGTTATTTATCATACCATAAAATGTTACATTGTAATTTTAACACATTTTTTTCTTTAACAGGTTTTTCTTAATTTGGATTCTGCCATTGAGCTGATATGAAGTTTGGGTAAACGCAAAATGTTAAGTGAAAATATTGCCTTGTCTGTCTTGCGGTGTTGAATCAGAAAAAGTGATTAAAGAGACATTTGGAACCATAATTTCAGAGAAGTGGATGAATAATATGACTGATAATGTTATATACATTGAATATGAAAATAAGATCGGGACAGGATCACCGAAAATAATTTGGAAAGTTTCATTATAGTAGGAAACTAATAAATATAAATAAATAAAACTGTGATTGTAGTGACACTGGTGAATCTTTTCAAATTTAAGTCTTAGATTCACATTTTAATTATGACAGTGAATAAAACATTATAGAATGCTGCTTTTTTTATTCAGATTGATTGAACAATTTCTAAAGTATTACTTCCTAAAGTACTTAAAGCATTTTTATTCAAACGAAATAAAATAATTAATTTCAAAGTATCAAATTAGTTTATTCCAGGTATTTCATATTAGTTTTGGGGTTGCTATACTCAGATTTTTTAAATTTGCCGCTCTTTTCCAGGGTCATGTTTCGTTGGCCAGACTATAATAGAGAATATGGTTTATGGCAACGTGAATATTTTGTCTCCAGGTGACCTGTCACCATCATTGATCTATCATATAAAGATAGGAAGACACTAACCAGTTATTTGCGTAACCATAAGTATCAGCGTAATTCTGGCCGAATTTGGAGCTCTCCTATACATACTTATAACTACTGTCTCTCTAGGAGGATGCCGGATGACTCTGTTAGATGCTTGGTGACATATTTTAACATGTTATCTCTACTTGGTCAATGCAAGAAATTCAGATACATGTATTTAATCATTGTACCCACTATTCAGTTTTAGTTCAGTTCACTATTAATAATCACGTATGTTGCTTGTATTAGATAGCCTATTTTATTTCTGTAGAATGTTGTATCATAGAAAATTGAATGATATTAACGGCTTTTGACAGTTTTTTGTGGCCTACACACAAGTTTCAAATACAGTTCGAAAACGTTTTATAAAGAAAAAAACTAAGTGACTTTAATGTAGCAGATGAAATGTTAATATGTCTCTATTTCCTTCACGAACGAAGAAGATATTTTCTTCTAGTACTCGTCTACTTACTCAATAATGCTCATAAGCATAAAATTATGGGAACTTCATACATTTCGATGCCTTTGACTTTGTAGTAAGTATGCATCTGATACGTGTGCTCATGTTAATCCCACTACACGATGTTCCTGAAAGTGTCTAACTTTGTTACATGTCCGTACCTACCTCGAGGCTGGGCCTTCGTGTTTAATAATTTAACAAGTAATTTCCCAAATATCTGCCTATGTTTCCGTCAATCTTTGGAATATACGAGTATATTTTATAGAACTACTGACGTTAACATCTTTTTTCGCTAGATATAATTCCAATTTTATTTGCAAAAGCTTTACTTGGTTTTACACTTTGGCTTATCAAACTTTGTGTGTATAAATCTACCTATAGGGCTTATATATGTTCATATACCTACACACATCTAGTTCATGCACTATTTATAAAACTTGAATTCTAAATGCGATATTATAAAAAAGTTGCAAGATTAAAACGTAGTAAGAGAAAAGGCACAGAAAATTAAAAGAACATTATATAGGCGTCGATGAACTACAAGAAAAAGACACCGGTCCCACTACAAAATATTTATTTACGGAAGCGTCTTAGTATTTAGTATACAGTACAGTATAGTCCAGTGTTACATAAAAAAAAATACATAATATTAGTGTGAACCGCGGAGCGCGCAGGCGGCGCGCTCGCTAGTGATCGTGCGACTGTCTCTTAATTCTTTCAGAGCGTCGCATGCGCGCTATAGCGGGGGACGGGGTGCGAGAGCTAACATTAGGGATGCGCGCTATAACCTCCCCCTCCAAGTCACAAGATCGACCCGACTGGGACTTGGCTGGACGTCCACGACGGCGAGGATGTCTGACGGTAACAGCATCTCCAATGTAAGGAGTTAGGGCGCTGGCATGGTACTTCCCTCGGATAACCCCAGTTGCATCGACAACCTCAAAAGACGTGGGAGAGATGACCCTGGCAACTTGATAGGGTCCCTCTCTCTTTGGCGCGAACTTCTTGGTGAATCCTTTGACTGCATTACTGTGCAAGTGTGTATCCACTAGAACCAAATTCCCAACGTTGAATGGTACAAAGTCTCTACGCCGCTGATCTCCATCCGCCTTCCTTCTATCTTGGTGGTCTTCGATATGGCGTTTGACATCAACGAGAATACGCCCAAACTCGTTCAGATACGGCGTAATTTGTGGCACAAAATTTTCTTCTGAAACTATTGCCCGAATGTCATTGTTGACATCTAGAGGAGTACGCATTTCGCGGGCAAACGTCAAATACGACGCAGAATGACCCGTGGTCATGTTGATTGCATTATTCAATGAAAACCTTACTGAAGGTAAAACCTTCGGCCAATTACGATGCTCAGAACCTACCAATATCGCCAGAAGTTGTTTTAATTCGCGATTCTTCCGCTCAGCGGGATTAGCTTCCGGGTGGTAAACTGGAGTAAGGGCTTGTTCCACCCCCATAACATACATTACTTTTTGCATTACTGCCGAAACAAACTGCGTACCATTATCCGAAATGACACGCCGAGGTAAGCCGTAACGGAGGAAAACCTCTTCGACAAGAACCTTGGCACAGGTCTCCGCTGTGGTATCCTGAAGCGCAAACAGCTCTACCCAACGACTGGCAGTGTCCTCAACGAGAAAAATCCACTTTTCTGCGTTGTCGCCTTCAGGTAATGGGCCAAAAAGGTCCATAGCCAACACTTCAAATCGCTGATTCATTATCGGTGTCTGGAGTAGCCCTGCCGGTTTCATGTTAGTTGGTTTGTATTTCTGACATGCATCACATGCTTTTAAATACTGGGCTACATAAGTCCTCATATTTTTAAAGAAGTAACGTTCTTTTATCTTCTTTAGTGTCCTCTCCAAGCCTAGATGACCAGCAGTCGGCGCATCATGAATTTGTTTCATGAGATCTTCGCGAAGAGATTCTGGTACAACTAGTTGAGGTTCCTCAGATTCATTATCTTGGTCGCATCTATATAAGACTCCTTGTGACATGTAATAACCTCTATCAGACCATCGGTCTGCTGTACTGGTCTGGTCTTCAAATTCGGAGATGATTTTGCTGACTTCCGGATCAGCAAGCTGAGCACTACGGATATCCAATGGGCTACGATGTGGTAAGTCTACTACAACCGGACAAAGTTCAGTAGCCGGCTCCTCTACTTCTTCAATGACGGGCGGCTCAGCGTATCAGCAACTAGATTAACTCGTCCCGGAGTATACTCGACATCCAAATTGTGCGCTTGTAGCTTCATAGCCCAACGTGCTAGTCTTCCACTTGGCGTCTTTAGAGTCAGCAGCCACTTCAAGGGCTGATGGTCGGTTGCCACTAAGATTTGGGCTCCTTCTACATAGTCACGAAACTTTTCTAAAGCCCATACAACCGCTAGAGCTTCTCGCTCGGTAGTATGATAATTGCGCTCAGCCGAGTTAAGCAGTCGGCTAGCGTACACAATTGGTCTCTCCTCTGTCGGACACGAACCTTGTAGAAGTACGGCTCCTAGTGCGTACGAACTGGCATCAGTTCGCAATATAAAAGGTTCGTCGAAATCTGGCTGGCGCAGAATCGGGCTGGAGGAGAGTCGCTTCTTGAGTCCTTCAAACGCGATGTTCTGCTCCTCCCCCCACTGCCAGCGTCTGTCCTTCTTCGTTAAATCAGTCAAGGGCCGTGCGATCTCTGAAAATTGCATGATGAACTTGCGAAACCATGAGCAAGTCTGGAGAAAAGTTTTCAGCTCCTTCTTCGCAGGAGAACAGCGATATGGTGGACTAGCTATAGGTGTAGCGTGTCCGGTGTCAATATGATGCACTGCAAATTCTGTCGGTTCCCCCCCTGCAGCAAAAATGTCCTCGTTGACATTCAGGACTTGGGATAATCGCTCACGATCCTCGACATTAAGATGAGTGCCTTCACCTTCCCTAAGCTCCACCAAAGCGCAGGTCAGAGCTTGAACGTCCATAGCTTCATAACGCATTAATATGGTGCTTTGCAAATTCTGTCGGTTCCCCCCCTGCAGCAAAAATGTCTTCGTTGACATTCAGGACTTGGGATAATCGCTCACGATCCTCGACATTAAGATGAGTGCCTTCATCTTCTCTAAGCTCCACCGAAGCGCAGGTCAGAGCTTGAACATCCATAGCTTCATAACGCATAGGTTGAGGTGTCCTATCATGTCGCATGTACCATACGCCAACATCAAAGTCAAGTACCACACCAGCTGCACGAATGAAATTCATACCTAACAGACTCTCGGTTGCATCCGGGAGCATTATGAATTTAACGACAAATGTTAACCCTCGCACGACAATTTTGACCCGTGCTACATCAACATTTTGGGCGCACACTCGCCCATCAGCATATTTCAATTTTACAAACTTTTGTGAGAGGACATGACCATTATTAACTAAGTGTTCACGAAGGCTTTTACTACCTACACAATGCTTAGCGCCACAATCTAGCAATAAATCGCCTACAGAATCACAGATACGCACTTCAATAATCGGTCTAGGTCGCGAGTCGAAATCATCACTGATCATAGACGTTACGGAAATGCCTGAAAGGCCACTTTTACCGCGTCACTTTTCGCTTTTTTACACGTTTCACATTTAGACCGTATAACACCTGGTGCTCCGCACCCAAAACACGTGATACTAGGACGATTCTCCGACTGGATAACATCATTGTTTTCTGCAGGTTTCTTTTCCTTCAGCCGTCTACAGGCGTCCTTCAAATGACCAAACTGTTTACAATAACTGCATTGAGGTCGTGACTTAGGAGCGCGTGTCACGCTGGATCTGGCAGCATCATTAGACGACGAAGACGACGGCGAGATAACTGGCTGACCACTTTCGCTCAGAAGATCCTCAACTCGCCGGGCGCGCCGTATCAGTTCGTCAAAAGTATCGAAAGACGAACGCGGAATTTTCTCTCTAATTCGAAGATGCAGCAATCCGTACAGCATATCCAGCTGGGTCACTTGTGACAACGACGACGGAGGAAGCTGGGCATACAGGGCACGCACGTGGCATATGAAAAGGTCAGTGGCCTCGTGCTGACCCTGCTCACGTTCAAATATTTTCCTATAGATGAGATGCGGTGGCAGTCGGGGTCCAAAAGTGTTCCTCAACGCTTCGACTGCGTCCTTCCAGGTGTCCGTGGTAGCTTTAACTCCTTGCCACCATGTTGCTGCCATATCCGTAAGCAGCATAGAGAGCCCCCGGAGGGCAACGTCATCACTGACGGCAGCGCATTCCTTATAGGTTTGTACGGCGTCCAAAAATGCCATTACATCGGACGCTTTGTCACCACTAAATCGAGCGGTGCATTTCAATAAGTTATTAGAAGGCATGTTCGTACCTTATGGTCCGTGACTTAGCTGATTTAGTAGACTCATAAGTTGGTCGGCGCTTAACACGATGTTAGGAGCGGCGGCCGCACCCACCGGGACCGGGGTGCCAGCCGACGCAGGTGCAGAAGGCGGCGCGCCCGCGGGCGCAACCGCGGGTGGCGGCGGCGGCGGCGCAGCGCACGCCTCGGCCGTTAGAGCCGGCGCAGCCACAGGCGTAGCCGTGTCATCAACACAGCCAACGCTCGGACCCAGTCCCAGCGGCACCTGGTGCACCCGATGCTCGCGCGGCGGTTCGGCCTCCAGGCCGTCCAGAACAGCCGGCGCGGGCGGCGGCGCCGAGTCCTCGGACGAGGCACCGGCACGCGTTAACACCATTGTCCGCAAAAGTCCACAAACACAGTACACGATATACCTAAACGTTGATTAACTCGTATACGGGAGTTTAACTAACATTCACCGTTCATCGTAGGTATAAAACGTCTAATAAATAGCAATCACAGTCCATCATAGGTATAACGAAAACGAAACGTTCGTTTATTTTCTAAACACACACGCGTAAACTGGGTTCATAAAAATCTAGGTAACCTAACAACCTAGGTACCAATGTGCATAGAAAACCAAAATAAAACACTGTATAGTCACATGAAACACGAAACAATAGGTCCCAATCCAAGTCTAGGATACCTACGTGTTCATCAAAGTTCACTTGGTACGCACTAACACTGTCCATAAGACAAAAAACAACCGACTTTATTCTCATATAAACACGAAACAATAGGTCCCCAATAACCTACGTGTTTACTACCGATACGATTACGCTGAGAGTTCAACACCTGGTAATAAATAACTAACAACACAAGTCAGTACACAGATACTTCAACGTAATTTCGCGGCGAGAGAATCTTATTGTTTTTCTTTAGAACTGCACGGACGCCATTCGACTCAGTTCGCACAACACTTATCTCGATTTTCAAGAATTTTTAGTGAATGTCTGAACGAACGAACTTTTCGAATGTATTTTGGATTCGCGGTAAGTATAGGTGGCGCTCGCCGGACGATACACGGGGCCGGTAACAAATATACTTCTCGAACTTTTTGCAATTATCGCGCCACGTGCGTTTGTCCCTATACTTATACACACATATTAAGTACACAACACAGTTCACTGCGGTAAAATACGCAATAGGTATACACGCTCACTTTCGCGAATAATTTTAACACTGATCTTATTTGAATTTGAGTTCGAGTTCGGCTTCACGTTTGGCGCCATTATAGCGGGGCGTCGATGAACTACAAGAAAAAGACACCGGGTCCCACTACAAAATATTTATTTACGGAAGCGTCTTAGTATTTAGTATACAGTACAGTATAGTCCAGTGTTACATAAAAAAAAATACATAATATTAGTGTGAACCGCGGAGCGCGCAGGCGGCGCGCTCGCTAGTGATCGTGCGACTGTCTCTTAATTCTTTCAGAGCGTCGCATGCGCGCTATAGCGGGGGACGGGGTGCGAGAGCTAACATTAGGGATGCGCGCTATACTTATTAAATAATTTATCTCTAGTAGTTCTTAATGAGTATCGATTGGTTCGCTGACTGATACTCATTAATTATCTGATTAATTAATTAGCTAGAAGTAATACCTTGCCGCTGTCTAACTTTTTCAATTTTCGCTTCGATATAATTTATAGAGTCGAGACACTTCACCTTGTATTTACAAGTTTTCGTAACAAGTTCACCTTGCTAATGAGCTGGAAAATTGCTGTTTTTCTATTGTTTTTCACGAAAATATAATTCTCGATAAAAGCTCTTTTTGTTTGAGACAAATTAACTGTCAATTAAGCGTCAACTCTATGCTTATAAACATATCGCGAGCGTTTTACGTGAGCTCAAAACAAGTTTGTATTCTGACATCTAAGGACGTATAGGACAAATAGAATAAAAATATATTCTAGATCGAGGCGATCTATTTAAATTACACGATTAATTCCGAATCATTGAACAGAATGTCTCTGAAAACAAAATGTTTGTTGAGAGATTTCTGCAAATACGTGTATTTCGCTGGCGCCGGTAACTGCTGGTGCGAGGATATCTATAGAGAGACAACTCTGTACAAAGTTTACAGTGCGATATCTTTCTCTATTTACACTACAATGATTTTTCTCGAGAATATCGCTGCCTTGTTCGGCAATTTTCCTGAAGTCGAAAAGAATTCTGCAGTCATGTTCTCAGCCATTCATAACATAGTTATTGTAAAGATGTTCCTTTTCTTATAGTACGAGATCCCACTGCAGGATAGGTGTGCTCATCGACTATTTGTTTAAAACCAAATTTTTATGTTTATTTATAGTTAAGAGAATATATATTTACTAGGGTGCCTCTCAAAATTTGGCCGCTATTATTTTTTTTTTAATTATTTTTAATTTTTTTTTGGTAAAAAATTTCGTTTATTTATTATTTAAATAAAATAACGTCTACATCACAGCAATTAATATGGAGATTCGAAAAAATCACGGTTGCTGTTGCTCACCTGGCCGCACTTCTTTGCAGCCTGGTGTAAACAGGTATGATTTCGATAAATTTATACGTTCATAACCTATTTTTATGAATTATATGTCAAATTAAAGCTAATTTTTTTCTATTAATTATCATATAAAGTTGCTTAATTAAATCTGGCCGCAAATAAGGGTTGCTGGCTGTTAAAGATAATAAATATTTAAGGTAGAGTGAAAGAGAGTTAGCGCGTAACATCATTTGTCAGACGAGGACAGCGATCGCCGACTGTGCGACGCTTTTAAGCCGTTGCGCTTGCGTCGAACGTTAGTGTTCTCAACCACCGGGGAAAATAGAGACGACTTATAATAAATACTCCAAAAAATATGTAATTTTTTCAAAATGATAAATTTATAAATTGCAACAAAAAGTTAAACTCTGAATGATATCCAAAATCATTAGTAGAGTCAATTGTAAATAAAAGGTCATGATATTTACATTTTTTTTTACGACGATACAATAACATTAGCAAGCACTTTTGGAATGATATATTATTAAAGTCAAGTACATTGCTTTTTTCGTTACACAAAAAACACGACTTCATCTTTATCAATTCTATTTTACGTTAATTAATATAATATTTTTTAGATGCACAAATAAAATAACAATGTAAATATAAAACATTGTTTATTACGAACTCGAAGAACCAGAAGCCGCGTAAAACAAAACACTGCCCCCGCCCGCGTCATTTCCCACCCGCGTAATGTTGCTAGCTCAGGCATTATGTGTCCGTTTTTAGCGTAAAATTTGGGAGTCCAGGAGGTGAGATAATAATAGAATAAAAATTGTCCTAATCTATATTATTATTATGTACCAACCTAATTGTCTCAATAAATTGATAGATTTATTAAATAAAAGACGCTTTAGAAAAAAATACATTTAATTTCCTTTTTGCTGAGTAAGCTTTATATAATATTGTCTCTTAGAATTTGAACTTATTAACAAAAATTTAAATTTAGATAAATGATGAAATATTATGTCTAGGTATTTTTCATAGATATAAACATACTATTTAATAGGACTATTGGTTAATTATTAATATTCTACAATGAATAAAAGCCCTCAAGAGGTAATTAAAAGTAGGGTAAATCAAAACTCTTATACTGGCAACACTAACAAGATGGATGCCTCATTATCTATGACAATTTTAAAACTGAGAAATTTATTCAATAATTAAAAAAGTTGATACTTAAATACGATACTTACCTACACGTGAAATGTGATCCCATCGGATCGGATCGGTCGCGCGTCAAACTACTCTATTTAAGAGTAGTTTTAGTAGCTTCAGTATTAGGCGCGCTCACGGTTTCTGGTTCTTTCTGTATTCTGAGCATTCGACGCATGTGCAATGGCTTAAAAGCGTCGCACAGTCGGCAATTGCTGTCCTCGTCTGACAAATGATGTTACGCGCTAACTCTTTTTCGCTCTACCTTAAATATTTATTATCTTTAACAGCCAGCAACCCTTATTTGCGGCCAGATTTAATTAAGCAACTTTATATGATAATTAATAGTAAAAAATTAGCTTTAATTTGACATATAATTCATAAAAATAGGTTATGAACGTATAAATTTATCGAAATCATACCTGTTTACACCAGGCTGCAAAGAAGTGCGGCCAGGTGAGCAACGGCAACCGTGATTTTTTCGAATCTTCATATTAATTGCTGTGATGTAGACGTTATTTTATTTAAATAATAAATAAACGAAATTTTTTACCAAAAATAAATTAAAAATAATTTTTAAAAAAATAATAGCGGCCAAATTTTGATAGGCACCCTAGTAAATATATATTCTCTTAACTATAAATAAACATAAAAATTTGGTTTTAAACAAATAGTCGATGAGCACACCTATCCTGCAGTGGGATCTTAGGCTATTATATTATAAAAAATCTATTAGAGAATTAAACTACGAAATTAGCACGGTGGGGGAAAACTTTGAGGAGCAATTTGTAATGAAAAAGCAATACAGGAAAGTGAAAGTTGGGATCGGTTGCTATGTCATATCTGTGTATCTTTCGCTTATTGCGTACGGAGTGGAGAGCACAAGAAAATCGTTAGCCGAAGGTTCGTAAATGGCCCTGTTATTGCAATCTTGATGTCGACGATGTCTATTTCCTGCCAGGCTATTTGAGGCCGATAGGTCACCGGATGTCCAAGTTTATGTAACCGGCGCGTCTTCTCCCTGATTCATCCGTCATATAAACCCGGTCATCCGTCAGATGGCGTATTGCGTGTACAAACGTCGCCTCACTTTACCAACGCTTGTGCACTCAGTAAACGTTCCTGAAGCACGGAGTACACACTCTCTTTGACACGTCGCAATTACAGTCTAAGCAAAGCTCTTGGATTACAACTGCGATCACTTTGAATGGATTCCAAGAAACAGTGACTGACTCTGTAAAGCCATATCACGTACAAGTTAACATTACACATTCATTTGTTAGTTTTTGTTCTGAGAAAAATGTGACGTAGCATTTTGTAGCAGCCTGCTACGGCTAGCTACGAAATTATGGCGTAGCACAGTTTCGTAGCACGAATTAAACATCTATTTTAGGATTGGGGATTTAACTGTAAGGAAACAAACGTGTTGCTCTTATTGTTGGAATTCAGGGCTATATTTCGGAATGTCAGAGTTAGAATCTATAATTATATCTATCTATCGTAGTGGATTAGGGTTTTTACTCTGTGCCTATAATTAATTCTTTGAAGTTTCCTAAAATTTGTGGCACAACGTTTTAATACCATATTCGCATGTCATATATGAAGTGATACAGTTTCGATGAATACATACAATGTTCAAAAAAATGTTCTCCGCGAAGTCTACTGCACGGCGAACATTCTAGTTTTAAGGTACTGAATAGCATAGTTATCATGTTTAACTGAATATTTTTTTTCCAGGTGTCCCTTTTTATACTGTGGTAACATACTACCCATGCTTCGACGATTACTCTTACATGGCGTCATTTTTTCGTGTGTTCTTTTACATCACATGGCTCTACATGATGTTACCAATGATGTCTGCGGATTGTTTACCGATCACCCATCTTATCACTTTGACGTTTAAATTCGTGACTTTACGTCACTATTTCGAGAAGATCCGCGAGGAGTTTGATCTCAATATGAAAGTGGACAAAGAAATGGCGACTAGGGAATTGAAGGCTGGCTTTTTGGATGGCGTTAAAATGCACCAGAAGTTATTGATGTAAGGTTTTTATAACATTGTAATATGTATCTTAATGTTTATTATATCAATGCTTTTGCGTGAATGTTTACTGGGTTGCTTTTAAATAAATTAACTAAAGTCTACTACTACTTTACTTTTTCTACAGTAACACTCAGTACTCGTATGTTGGAACAATATTATACGGACAATGGTATCTCTTTTAATACGGCTTTTTTCAGATTGTCTAAAGACATTCATCGCATCTTTGGAATAATAATGTCTCTGCAAGTGTGTGAAAGTTCAGCTGTGGCAGTGTTGCTTCTATTACGTTTAGCTGTGAGTATTGTGTTCTACTTCTTCTTTTTCGTATGAGATAAGTGGCTAAGCTCTGGCGTCGAGAGTTTTCAAGTCGTTTGAAGGCCTCTGACTTGACCTAAAGTGTGTTTGTAGATTATTTTTTTTATTGACTCATTTTAACCACTCTGTTTTTGTCTTTCTCTTATCGATAATTGCGTTAGTATTATTTAGTTTTACAAATTTTAAAGAAATATTCAAGCAAAGTACCTACCTGATAAATATTATAAGTCATTAAATATTTGAAGTACAGTACACTGTAAGTGCGATGATTCTCAGAATTCGTTTCCAAAGTCAAAGGTAATCTGTTTAACCGACTAGAAAAAAGAAAAAAGGTTCTCAATTCGAATATACTATTGGTTTTATTTTGTATTTTTTTCAAGCAAGTTTAATCTCTGTCTGACCACTACTGAAATTATTTTGACTATATTTCAGCCTTCTCCTCATATGAACGTGACGAATGCCTTCATGACCTACACCTTTGTCGGATCTTTGTTTCTTTTACTGGCACTGAATCTGTGGAATGCTGGAGAAATTACATATCAGGTATTTATTTTGTACCTTTAGAACACACGAGTGCTCATAAACGAATTATGAATTTTATGGAATATAGTCAGGGGTGTAACGAGGACTATACCGTCTGCTTTCTGGTAAAAAATGGTAAATGCATATTTCATTGAACGGAGTTCCCCTTTTGAATTTAAGTCGTTTTCGCAGTACAGTTTTAAAAAATATTCTGCACTTATAACACTTTTAATTTTGGAATTTGCCACTAAACCGTCCTATGTCTTATCGCATTACCAGTAAAGAGTGCGTCGAATATAACATTGTATCTGCATTGTTAAGTCATTTTTGATAAAACAGTGCATTTACCATGTTTTACCAGTAAGCAGACGATAAATGTGGGTTAACTCGCTTCAGTAAAGTCCAAACTTACTTTACGTTATGTTATATAGGTTCATGTGCGGTTAGTGACAAGCATATATGTACTTATACCTATACTTGTTTATTTTATTAAGCAAAAAATTTGGCTCAAGAGTATTCCTTAAAATGCGAGGTTCGTAAGATATGGCCCTCTACGCCCACAACTAGTTACGCCACTGGATATAGGTGTTCTGTTCTACTAAGTACGTGCTTACGAGGTTTCAAGTAGATACCAAAACGAGGTAGTGTTTATTACCTTCCATTTTTGTTTTCATGATACGACTCCTGAAACCTGTGTTGTAATGTGTTAGTACCAATTCCCAGAAAAATAAAATGGGTTAATTTTGTAATAAGATTTAACTTCGTATTTGTATTTAGTGTTTTCGTTTGCGTTATATGTGGATTCGAATACGTGTTCGCACTAGACCGAGCAAGCAAAGCATAAACTGGCGAAATTCTATATTTGTGTGCCTATATTAAGATGCTTTGTTCTCACATACAAGCCATGATTATGAACCAATCGCGGCATGGCGAAACTTTAAAGATTCTTTTAAATTAATACGTAATAATATTAATACTCGTAGTTTGTCGGGTGTGTGTCTGTGGCATGGATTATTCTTAGCTTTGTTTGATAAAATTCGGTTCAAGATAGCCGTTGCCACAAAATAGCAGATTACATATTTTTCACAACTTCCGCAAAATGGTTATCGATTGAAAGAGTTTGACTAGCATAATACCTACTTATTGATAATTTTCAAATCTAAGATGGCCACCGCCAAAAATGTGTTTTCTTTATTCATTTATTGTTGTTAATCTATTTATAGGCGGTAAATGGTTCACGTCTGCCGATTGCAGAATTACTAAAAGAACTTTTTATTTAAAACTATTTTTTTACTTGAATTTTTATTTATTTATTTCAGGCGTCATTATTACAGAACGCGATGTTTCAATGCGGCTGGCACCTCAGCGGTAAAGATTCTCATTCTCGTAAATGTCTCGGTAAACTGGTTCTGATCGGATGTGCGCAAGCGCAGAAACCCTTGATACTGAAAGCTTTTGGCATCCAGGATTTGTCATATCAGACGTTTGTTTCAGTAAGTTTATGGATTACTTTTTAACACGTGTCTTACTCTTAAAACATGTGTGTTTTTGTTGTTGAACTATTATCTTTAGAATTTTTTCGTCATATACATTATGTGAAAACAATTAATTTTGTTCAAGTATCTATTTTAATTGAACTGTATTTTTGTTCACTTAAAGGTGGCGAGAATGACTTACTCCGTGTTTGCAGTATTTTACCAAAGAGGCAAATAGGAGATATACGAGTATTATAAGTACCTTGAGTAAAAGTATTATTACGACTTTATTTTTAGATTATTATGGCTTACTAATAAAGTTAAGGCTTTTAACTTTTTTTGTGTAAACATTTTTAAAATGTTTTTTGTAAAGGTAATCTTAGTTTAATTCTGTTTCATGGACTTCAATATTTTATTGAAGTATTCATGAAACAATTTATAAAATTCACCTCAATTTCAATTCATCGTAACTTTGTTTCAAAAGCATTTTGTTGCCTATAGCTGAAAAAGATTACAAAAATTACACACAGTCTATTAACTTTTCAACACTGACAGTAACTATTTTCCAACGAATATTTTTGTTGATTTCCCATGGGAAAAATGAAAACACCGAGCGGAATAACGACGAAGGTCTTTCACCAAAGTAATTTATGTCACAATTAAGTAACCTGCCTAATGTACTCGTAATAAATGAAATAATCTCTTACGGGATTATGCTACTAATTCTTTTTAAGGATCAACAAGAAGCTTTGGGTAAACATTAATTTAGCTCGGCAACGTTTATTCATTTAATTAAGCAATGTTTCCTTGTCACGTCAAAGAAATCTCTCACGTGGCGGTTCGCGGGGAAGATACCGAAGTAAAATTATTATTAAAAATAATCTATCCTTATAGCTTGTTGTTTGAACATGTTGGTGTAGACATCTGAAAAGGTAACATAAAAACATACACACATAGATACTCAATTCATCGACACATCGATTAGAATTTATTAATTTTAGACAACGTCTCTCGATCCTATCTTATGTTGTATGATTTAATTTTTGAATTTATGCAGCAGAAAAGAATAATAACTGCCTTACATAATAGAGCGAGAGCCCATACGTTTCTGAAATCAAAAATTTTCATTATTCTTTTTTTTACAGTTTGAATAACAAATATTTAAAACAATACTCAGTAATATTGTTCTAATACAACTTCAATCATTTTGAAACTCTAATAATTTTATTTATATTATTTTTCATTTATAAATGAAAAATAATATAAATAAAATAAAATCAATCAATTTAAAATAATTCATTTATGAAAAATAATATAAATAAAATTATTAGAGTTTCGATATGATTGAAGTTGTATTAGAACAATTTTACTGAGTATTGTTTTAAATATTTGTTATTCAAACTGTAAAAAAAAGAATAATGAACATTTTTGATTAAGAAATTAATAATAAAAAAAACTTGATAACAGTGGATGCACAGTGAAGGGCTGCATTGGACCAAGCGCTCTGTCTAACTCGCACTAGTTACTGTATACGCTCCTTGCTCCCCGAACAACTGCTCACTTTGAATGCGTCTGGCAACATGATAGAACTATCGAAACTGTCCGGCTTTTATGTAAACATAGATTAATAGGCCCCCAAAAGATTATATATAAAATTTAGGTTTTATAATATAACGTAAGTATACTCATAAATTATAATAGTTTAAGGGTGTCTGGCAGAGGGTTGCCACCATAATAACCGTCTGGCAATGAGCAACGCGACTTTTGATATCATTATGAATCAAATGTGAAAAAATCAGGTTTTATACTATAACGAATTTGAGATGTAATTTTATACACCTTTGTTACCAGTTATCTGCCAAAGCCACTGCTGCCTCAGCTTCATGTTTGGGGATCATTCTTACCTCTACTAGGGACACACATAGAACAATTTTCAGCTTTTATTAAATGACGAAGGTCAGAAACGTATGGGCTCTTGGGCTATAACATTTGAACCAATGTATAGTGAGTATTATTGTGTTAAATTTTGAGAAAATGTACTTACATAATGATGATTATCAAAGGACAATCAATTTAACTCTTATTTGTTATAAGAAATGCCGTTCTTTCTATAATAGACTAAGTGTATCGCTTTAAAGCAAAATAAAATATCTTCGCTATATTAGACTAAGTTTATCAATATATATAAATATTCCGGGCAGGTTATTTTACTGTGCACCATTTTGCGGTACGAAACGATATTTAATTTTGCGGTCGGTTTGGTAGAAAAGATTGACCGGAAATTAATAGGAGTCTGAAAGATGAGAAATACCTACGATATCGCCTCTCGTGTTTATTTCAATAACTGCGGAATTTTTGTATGTATTAGTTTTAAGGGTTAAGCAGGACGAGACTTAAGACTAAGACTTATAATTATTAAGACTTCGCTGACCATCTACCCGTCTGTCTGTTACCAATTAAAAAAAAGACTGTTTTTATCTCATGAACTTGATAGCTAACTGGACTAGACACTAGAGACTAGAACTAGACAGTTGAAATTTACAGATGATGTATTTCTGTTAGCGCTACGAGTGTAACCAAATATCCTGAAATAGGATAAAAATATATGAAAGAGAAACAAACGTGTTTTTTACCGACAACCTTCTTTTTCTGATATATGCTCAAAAAAATTACAGAATATTATTTGAACGTAAATAACAATGTAAATAAAAGCGAATAACTTAATAATACAAAACAATTATTTAGAGAGGGGCTCTCATATAACAAACATGATTTTTTATGACGCCTTTTTATAAAGATAGCGTTATGTGCAAGTTTGACTCGCTCTTGGCCGGTTTCTTAGTTTAGTACATGCCAGTATATCAAAACACTAGCTCTACATACATAAGTGTATGCAAATTATCAATCCTTGGGCCGAGGAGAGCGAATTTCCGTAAATCACAACCCAATATGTTCCTAACAAACGAGTTAGTAAGCGACGATATCGCCATAATTTACCAAAGACAACAGAAATTTAATATCGGCGGTGAAGTAATTTTCCACTCAACTTTTGCAATAGATAAGTAACTTTGCCTCATCGGAGGCCCCGTTTTGGAGGTAGTTGCAGAGTGGCACTTTGCACCTAAATCAATATGCTTTGAGAACAATAGTATTGAGTAAGTTAGTCTTTAATTACAAGTTTGCGGGAATGATATTGGGAGTGTATAGGTACTATGTAAATTATTTGCCGCTTGATCGTCAGTAGAAGCTTCAAGTTTGTAACAATAACTCTTAGTAAGCAGCATTGTTCAAGGTTTCTGTTACTTCAGTGACATGGTTCTATAAAATATTGATAATTTCCTTTGTTAGGAAACGTAAGTATATACAGGCTACTGGTAACTAACGCATTTTATTTAAGGGGAACATTAGTACGTCTATACAAACAAATTTTATTCTATAGCTTATAAAATGTCACGAAAAAAATAATTAAATTCTTCATATATTTTGCCGCGCGTCGGTAAAGTGGAAAAGCTGACTTTATTTTCGCGAATCTCTAAAAATCTCGTTGATTATAAGTTTTGGGTTAAAAGCCACCATTAAAACTTATGCGTTTGTTATCAGTAATCTTAATCTTATATGTTTGAAATTTGGGTAAATTTTATGATAGATACATTTGTAATTTTGATCTCATAACTTCTTCTTCGTTCTTTGACAAACATAATCGAATAGTGAAATTAAATAAATATTAGGTAAACATTTTATTCCTGTCTAAGTGTTTCAAGAAAGTTTGTAGTTTGACACAAAGTTATACTGTACACGAACTTTAAGTGGCATTTGTTTAAAAATTAAAACTTTGAAAGTATCGAACATAGATCAATGAATTTGTTTAGTAAGTCGGTAGTTCTTCAAGTTATATTTAAAATAATTATTCTAAGTATTCTTAACTTCTGAGTTAAATCATTGATCGATCGCCTGTTTTGCTAGAGTTTGATGAATTGACTACACTTCGGTGAATCTGAAGCAATATTGTAACTAGATGCTGAAATGACAGATTACCTACTTTAGCTCACTTAAGAATATTCTAAAGCAATTTATTACATCAACTTTACTTTTTCAAAATATTTAAGTATATCAGAATTAAGAAGGTGGCAATTTGATAGGTACTCCTTAACACCGAGTAGATATTACTTAGTTTTATTTTGAATAAAATTGCCTAACTATATTACAGACAGAAGGAATAAAATATAAACCATGTTATTATCTCATAACCTAGAATCAACAAACATTTTATCTTGAGAGTTTCAAGTTTTTAATAAAGCAAAATAAAGTTTCGATTACTTACTTTTTCTTTTATAACGATAATCACCAACAAGATTTAATTCCACATTCTTTTCGTTCTCTTCTTTCCCTAATTGTCTACGTACTTAATTAACTGCCCCGGAAGGTTACATCAAACTTTGTTTTATTTCGACTTTTACTTTTAGGCCTAAAAGCTGTTTAGAAGTTGTGTTTATTTTGACCCTCGGGCTAAATTCCGCGTATGCCTAAGATCCTCCACAGCAAACTTTTCCGGCTTCCAAAAAAGACCTCCAGTGAGGTATACTTACAATAAAATGAAACTCGTAATAACAGGCTTGACATTTACTAAAGTACGAACTTTTCCTATGTTTGTAAGTACCTACCTAGGATTTCAGTATATAAATGCTATGAAGAATTATATTATTATATGTAAAGAATTCTGTTTACTATTTATCTTGGAATTATAGTCTGTAATATATACAACTACATGTTAGTTGAAGTAATAAGTTCATGAGCCAATTAGACGATTTTTTTCTATTTTCTAAGCAACTGCTCTTTTAGCACGATATTTTATGAAAATTAGAGACTAAAAATAGTTATTACATTAACGTATTAATGTAAAAATATCCTAAAATTGATTTAATTGAAACTAGTAAACTAGGAACGAGATAATATAAAAATGTCTGCCTTTTGTATTGTCTACATTACAAATTTTATACTTACTTGTTTATATGTAGATACACTACACTCATTTAACCAAAAAGACAGGTAGCTGGAAGATATGGCATTTCCAGTGTTTTTTCACTATATATGTGGACAAGCTTGCATATTTCTAGGTTTCTATTGATTTGAGTTGTAACAGTAATTTAATTCACTGCAAAATAATTTAAAGTCTCAATTGCTATACTCCATCATAAGTAGACCTAAAACTCCAATTTAAATGCTCGCCGAAAATCTATTACAGTGTAACATCTTTTACGAGACTCGTTGACATTCTCATTATGCTCTTGCAAGTTTCCTAATGAGAATCCGAAGCAAATTAAATGTTTAATCAGACCGTTTTCGTCTCATCTTCTATCTCAAATACCTATACGAAACTTTATTACATTTTAGTTCACAATTTTTGAGCTTATTTAAGTTAAGTTTGTTGAACAAATTAAGGGTTAAAAATGTAATTGAAAAAACCTAAAAAAAGCCTAGTAAATATGCATCAAATATAAATCACATTATTGGAAGGCACCGATATAATCATAGATATGTATAGTCATAAGTGACTTTAGATGTTTGAACGTTTCAGTATGCATTACAATGATAAAAAATGTAAGTGATTTCTTTGCCCAGAACTCTTTTCTTTGAAATGACTCAAATACATACAATTTTTACATCTTTCCTTTTATCTCTTTTCAATTTCAAAGTGTTTTTCATCTGATGTGCTTTACTGATTCCACCTTCAATGTAAATACAATAGACTCAGTCTCTTTATAAAGATTTATTGGCATAGCGAGCGAGTACATGTTTAACAAACAATATCGTGCTCTTCAAACATTTGCCTATTCCTTTTGCAAACAATTTATTGGAAGAATTTTACTCGACACAAAAAATATCCATTGTTAAATTTTGCCAAAGATCGGGTGCATTCAAATAACTTGTTACCGAGATCAAACAAAGAATAATGAGTCCCTGTCTTGGATATATTGAAAAGGATTGGAGTTTTAAGAGTGTGCGTAAGTCTATACCGAGGCAATCCCACGTCACATTAGCGCACTTTATGGCAGGTTTAACGAGAAGCACCTACACCTCGTTAACCTCCCTATCATTGGGGAATAAATTCTACGTGACGTCACACCGCCTCTCGCCTTACTCGATAAAGTGAAATTATTCCCGAATAATCTTAACGCCTTCCCAATACGGTTCAATTCTGCGTGAAACAAACGTCCGCTGCTCGCTTTAAAATATAGTGCTTCCACGCCGGCACGATGAATGACTCTCTACAAACTCTGGGAAATGTTTTGCCATTTTAGCAATTCATATTCCACTATTGCAATTGACGGTTATCCAATAGACAAACTTTTGTAGGAATGTATGTGTAATTCCGAACAAAGAGAAGACTGATGAGTAAAACATAAATTTTACGTCGGAAACAGAAAAAGTAGGTAATCTATATGACAAATACGAAGGTCTATTCCCCGGGATCTTGAGATATGGTCGCCATTAATTTAAAACAAAGTAAACGGTCCCAGAACATCCCCGAATGGATTAGAGAGCATTGACGGACGTTTATTTGATAAATAGATTGAGGATAATATTTTTAAAATTGTTTTGTGGTTTCTTTGATCCCGTTTTTGCAAGGCCCTGTGTTCTCAGGTGACTCAATCGGAAGAAGGATCTCGAGAAGCTAAGCGATTCTTAGCCTGATTTACGACCAAAGAAAGCTTTGGGCGTGATAAAACATCTCCACGAAAATGTAGGTCAAAGGCATTTGCATGAAAAGATGGGAGCATGCCCCTGTTTACAAATTAGGGATGTCGAAACTTAAAACAATAATCGATAATAATAAAACAATATATAAATATAAATATAAAATCGTTCTCAAGCTATGGAGTTATCAGAAAAATATGGAGGTCAGAGGGAATTATAAATTCACACACACATTTCACATACGGCTGGTTAGTCCTATACTAAACCATTTCTAGTTCTAGTTAGCAAACATGAAACAAATGGTTGCTAACACAACTGTTATACTACATATACATACATAAATACTTTATATCGATACATATTTAACACCTAGACAACATATTTAATTCACCACCATTGTTGACCGTGCCGGGATTCAAACCCGCGTCCCTTTGATTGCCAGTCCGACATGGCAACCATTACGCCAACGAGGGCGTCACAGAAAGAAAATCTGAGCTATTATTTCAAACCAAAATGAAGAAGAGGTAATGAAGTGCACATAAAAATACTTGTTTAAATACTTAGTTTTTATGCAGAAGCAAGATAAACGCGAGCGGGCATGGGTAGTCGAGCTTGTAATGTACTCGTATACAGCCAAGTTAATATACATGTATAAGAATCAAATTGCAAGCGTTGAAAAAATTGCTAGGTAATTTTTTTATCAACACACCTTCATAAGTTGTGCCCTTCACCTTGCATTGAACCAACTCGACTGTAATATTACTTACAAAGATAAACTACGCCGTAAAGTGCTCGTCTGCAATCTTCGTAAATCTAATTTCATTAAGTAGGAGTCTTCAAGCAAATTACCTCGCGGCATTATAGCTGTAAGAATACACGACAGGTATTATTACTTTGAGAAAACATTAAAAGCTAGCAAGTCATGTTATTACAAAGTTCTGCACACTTAGTAATGGTAAATATGAAAGTCAGTACATAAAGGGTTAGCAGTACGTTAACAGTAAAGTAGACGAGAAGAAAAGAGAAACTATCCTACTAGTATTAAAAAGAGAAAAATATCCTACACACACACACAAACTTTCGAATAAAATATGCGAAAGTTTGTTTGTGTGTATGTTTGTTACTTCTTTACGCAGGAACGGCTAAACCGGTTTCGATGAAATTTGATATGCAAATAGCTTAGACCCTGGATTAATACAAAGGCTACTTTTTATCCCGGACTAACGTGGGTAAGACCGTGGAGCGCAGCTAGTGAAACAATTATTTGTAATTGATAAATCTAGATATGCATATCAAAAATGTATTGGTCGTTTATATCAGTTAGTCTAGTGGGTGCAAAGCACTATTTCATAATACTTTGAATGTGAACAATACTTATTATGATATTTAACGATGGAAGTCCATTATCCATCTTGAAAAAACTCCTATCCAGACAAAAGAAATTAGTTGTGTTCTTTCACTTTCCCAACTACCCATTTCAAGTTTTAACCATTAGTCCGTCTCGTAAATTGAACTGAAGTTTTTCTTCTTCAGTACCTACCTAAATCATGATTTATGTGGGCTTTTCTAGAGGCCAATTAAATAATAACGCTTTGAAGATAATAATAAGCCCCCGAAGCCTAATTAATACGCGGTAATTAATATTGTTTAGATAGACCATATCCTGAATGTATCACATAAAGACTTAACCATTTTTTTAGTGCCTACCTATAGGTATATGTGTTAACCAATTTGAAAAAAATCTGAATCGTTTTAATTTGGTTATAAGATCTTATTCTGTAATCGCTTCTACCATTTTCTGCAAAGTTTCTTTAAAGTGATGATTAAATGATCTGAGATCTAAATAGAATAGATGAGCTAAATAGAATAAATTTCCATTTAGCTCCAATTGTCTTCCATCCAAAATTAATCATATGAATCGCGAATTCCCTCCTTTTTCGTCGACATAGAGTATGAGTATTCCAACCAAAGAGTTTTTATATACAAAGCTGACACTAATCAAAATTAAATAATATTACTTGTGAAGTCATGTGCTGCCTTTTGGAAACAATAAAATAAAATAATATTACAAATATATTTTCATGGCATTACTTTATACATATTTAGCTTTATATATAATTTATTTTTTAGCTTACTATTTATTACATTATTTTTTTATAAGTATACTAAACTGGTTATTTCCTAATATCTCGGTAACTCGAAATCTTTGAGCCTTACTCGTACATTAATTCTTCCAAGGCAACATGTACGTACTAGTACTTAAGTACAAAGGGTGGCAATGTTTTGTTCGTGCTAGATACTCTTAACAACTCTTGTTGATTGTTGTATGGAAACAGGGATAATTCGCGAAGGTAAGTAAGTAGTAACGTGGTCCAGATGGTCTCACTCGCAATACGCTGTTGGCTTATGGCCAACGCAGTTACGGCGGCAGCGGACATCCCAACAAAATTACTGCCTTACGTAAACATTTTTATCCTTCCGTATCGCGTTTTCGCATGATATTTTAAAAAATACCCGGAACGTCGAACACGTGTTACTATTCTGTTAGTGTTATGGCGACTTTGGGCGGAATCTGCAATATTGGGCGAATATCTGGCAAAGATTTTCATATTTCGTTTGCGTTGGAATGGGCGTGTGCATGTGTGAATATTACATACGCTGTAGAACATTTGCTGAACATTTACAACTAGTTTCAATAGAGTTGTTTTCGACTCGCCTGCGGATAAAGTTCTCACATATATATGTAAGTCATTATTCATAAAGAATGTGGTATATTAGTAGGGTTGTATGTATAGTATGAATTGTTTAAATAAGTCAAAGAAAGATAAAAATATGTATATACATATATATATTTTTATCCCTGATTAAAAGAATGTTATGGTTAATTTAGATTAACTAAAACAATAGTGTAAATTGTAACAGATATTGGAGAGGTAGATTGTCTCGTATTGTATATGCAGTGAAAAATATAAGTAGGTACATACAATTGTCCCAACTAAGAAATCACAGTAATATTTTATACCATGTGAAAATTAAATGCCACTTGTTGTATTCAAAACACCTCCTGCAGTCGATAGCCGTGTGCAGTGGTGCATAAAATCAATTCGAGAAACGAAACGCAAGAACAGAGCATGCCAATCGTAAATACAAGAACAAAGCGTTAGAACCAGTGGATTTAATAAAATCAAATAGAATAGTGACCTGGCTTTGAGAGCATTTTATAAAGATACAGCGTGTTAGGTGAAATTTCACACAAACCATACTATTTGTATAAAGCTATTATACATCAGATTGAAAATGCAAAATCTTCATTTTTTTAGATTTTAATATGAAAAAAGCCATAGATCAATATTAAACAAACTTGAATGTGTATGGAGTCTTGAAACAGAATAAATTCTAAGAATTGTATCTTGTCTTCTTTTCAGGTAGAGTCAAATTGCATTTTAATATTCTTTGGTTATCATCGTTAGATAGTTCACCTAAAACATTTTCCAATTAGGGCCTATCGTATACAGTAGTGAAGACAAAATTAATTTGGTAAAGTCAGACATGAATTCGGTATAATATTGAAACCCCACGAGACAAAAACGAATGTTTGACTTTTGTGCTCGATTCAGGAAAGTTTCAAAACCAATATAGATTTATTCAATTATTTATACTTGCTGAAAAGTGTATTATTTTGTAGTTTAATTAATGTTTTAATTACATAGAAGAAAAATTAAATATTAATACACAAATGTATTAATATTTAATTACACACTAAACATTTCAGTTTTTCTTCTATCTACAATGTGTTTCCGCAAAGTACCGCCTGAGTCAATAGATTAATGTTTTATTTAGGAAAAATAAATTATTTCAGTCATACCAAAAAGAAAGTTATAAAAAGAAACTTTTTAAAATTTTAACACCAACTTATAACAGAGTCGTGCAGATTATGTTGCGAATAACTTACCTAAGCCGATTTAAATAACTATAGTTTCTTCTTTTATTCGAATTTAGACACAAATAATATTTAAGTTAATTGACCAGGTACGGGCTAGATCGTTCTTAATCTAGAATTTGTCGGCATAAGTAATGCAACTGGCGCGAATCCAAGTCTGAATATCAGACAACTGTTCGGAATATTGGTACAGTTTCATCAAGGCATGGAGTGGATGATTAATCTGAGGACACGCCTGGATGAAGATAGGATTGGGAAACATACTGTCTCAAAGAGGAACGGATATGAAATTCTTAAGTAGACCATTAGTCTGGTTACAGATGAATTTTTCGCGTCAGTGAATTCTTTTATACATACTAGCTTTTTTATTTTTAGGTATAGGTTTGCTTACAAATATATTTATATTATGTATTTACAGTGATGCAGACGGGTCCTACTTTGATAGCTGCATGGTTTCACGTTTCAAATGCTAAGAACAACTTGATTATAATAACGCTTCAAGTTCTTCCCCTTCAGTAAAGAAGTATTAACTGTTTTAATATTTTTACTTATTTGAATCATATTTTTTCCTTCACGCTTAAATAGAAGAGGTTAGTAAATTCAATAAATATTTAACTGCTTTCCGACACTCAGAGCAAATAATTGCGCAAGTAAATGAAGTCTTTATAGCTGTATCCGTAATACGAGTATATACGAGTACATACCTAGGTAGGGGTTGTACGCGTCCACAGGAAGAGCCCAAGTCTGGCATGAAGCCAGACATAATGGCCTTGCCCGCTGGCCTGCGATTATTTCAACTAGATAAATTTTATGCTCTTAAAACGCAAGGACGTGAGAAACCGAATGCTTCGGCCTGTCTTGGTTGTTTGGAGCTTTGTAGGGTTAACGTGGACTTACATTGTCGACTTTGCTTTATGAATTGATCAGAGAAACCACAAAAAAAGGAAACCATAATAGGTGCTGATTTTGATTTGAATTGTTTATAAATAGTATGTACTTGTAGTAGTCGTAGTATGAAATTGTTATATTCATTTAGAAAAAAAATATTTTTTCTAGATGCTACAATGGTAGTTACTACTTTTTACATATTATTACTTTAACCAGCAAATAATACTACCTATATAAACTCAGATAATACTACAATATAAACTTCGATAAGTATAAAACAAAATGATCTATATATTTATAGGTGGTAGAGCAATATTGGGTTTCCTTCACCTACAAGACTGTAACCTCATAAAGATAGCTCCATCTAGCCTAAGGGCATTCTACATAACAGCTACGTTTACCCAGAAACACATCTACCCCAACGGTTATCGGTCCTTAATAGATTACAGTCCGCCCACTGACGTTACCTATGGCTTGGTAATCATGTGGGTTCGATGGTTATGATCTGTACCTTCGTTAAGAACATAATCCGCTTTTTTACACTTTGCTGTGGGTAAAATGACGCAGGATTATGGTTTTTGTTTTGTAACAAAACTCAAATAAAGAGGAGATATTTAGACATATAAATTATAGCACGATTTACTTACTTAATTCCGAATTGTCTTAATAGGCGTTAGTTAGCCCTTGTCTCGACAGCTAGTCTTTCCAAGAATGGTAGTCAAGTTTTGCACTATATATTTAATCACACTTTTGAGGTCGTAAAACTAATATTACAATTTAAATTAAGCTTGCAATTCAAGTAATTAATCATTAATTATTTTTAAATTAAGATTCCTAACGGGAATGAGTGGAAAGAGGATAGAAAGGCCTTTGACCAGCAATGAGACGGAAGCGGCTAATAATAATAATAATAAGCGTGCCATTATATTATTGGTATAGTTAGTTATTTCAAAGTAAAATTTAAAATTATTTACTTCAAGTTAGTGAAATGACATGACTTATTTATTTTTCTATTTTCCTCCTTAGGGTGGAATTTTTTTGCCACTCGTAACTACGCTGTATTCAATACAAGTTAGGAATGTAAATGTCACGTAAACAACATTGCACTTATTCGAACCGTCCCCAATATCTCTTCATTCATTTATCTTACTAGAACAAACAGTTATAAACTTCAATATGTGCCAGTTACTGACACACTTAAATCGTAAGCTAAACACAGTTGGCACATATTACTTCATAAATAAGCCTTAAGCAGCTGGGGGAATAAACGAGAGGCCGTCCCCAATATTCAATATTTGGAGGTCCTAACTTTAAATCGGATCACGGGCGCAACCCGAGCCGGCCCTTAATTCGGCCGGTAACTGTATCTGGCCTCACGCCAAACACCCGATAATTTACCATCGACGTGCCGCATGCAAATTTGAGCTCTAATCCTTATTTTTTCATTGAAATTCAGAAGGGATTCGCCCTTTCAGCCCCGAGTTAAGCCGTGTAAAAGTATGCGTGGTAGTGCGGCCTTCCGGATTTGAATGTTTTAAACTGGGGATTGGATCAACCGACTCGTAGTTTAACGGTCGTTGTTATTCTAATAAAAAAGCTTTTGGTGGCGGGCTGATCAGAATATCACGGTATGTACATTTATACCTATAGTTTCTAGCAAAAACATTATAGAACTTGTAAGTATAGTTATGAAAATCGTGTTTATACCTAACCTTAAACATTATTTATTTACGATATATCAATACCTAATATTATAATGTATCTTTAGTAAGTCCAGCTGCTTGATGGTGAAAATAATGACATTGCTATTAGCCCTCGTTTAGACCGGTGTGAAGTTGGCAGCCAAAAGTTAGCAGCCTATAACCCGACTAAATTAAGATGGTCAATTTTGTGAAGTTAGCAGCCACGGTTATTTATGATTAAATATGTGTTAAAAATACAAACCGCACACATATAAAACTATAAAACTCAAGGCTAAAGCGTGCCATATAACATAATTTACAAAATAAGGTCTGAAAACTGACAATGACTTTGCTTATGACAATTCGCTAACTCGATGGCTGCTACTGAATTTTAATACTTCATCCCCTGAATTTCGTAATTAAACTAATATCAATAGATAGATATTTAACTAAGCTATCGAATAAAATACAGCCTATCCCGGCTAAACGATTCCATAAGCCTCCTATGGCCAGTCGAAAACTCACAATGATTTTGCTAATGAAAATTGACAAAGTCGAAGGCTGCTAGTGAATTTCGATATTTCATCCCCTGAATTTCGAAATTAAACTTATATCAATAGCAAGATATTAAACTAAGCTATCAAATTAAATACAGCTTATCCCGGCTAAACGATTTCATAAGCCTCCTATGGCCAGTCGAAAACTGACAATGACTTTGCTTATGAAAATTCGCTAACTCGATGGCTGCTAGTGAATTTTGATATTTCATCCCCTGAATTTCGTAATATAACTAATATCAATAGCAAGATATTAAACTAAGCTATCAAATACAATACAGCCTATCCCGGCTAAATGATTCCATAAGCCTCCTATGGCCAGTCGAAAACTCACAATGATTTTGCTTATGAAAATTGGCAAAGTCGAAGGCTGCTAGTGAATTTCGATATTTCATCCCCTGAATTACGAAATTAAACTAATATCAATAAAAAGATATTTAACTAAGCTATCGAATAAAATACAGCCTATCCCGGCTAAACGATTTCATAAGCCTCCTATGGCCAGTCGAAAACTCACAATGATTTTGCTAAAGAAAATTGGTAAAGTCGAAGGCTGCTTGTGAATTTCGATATTTCATCCCCTGAATTACGAAATATAACTAATATCAATAGCAAGATATTAAACTAGGCTATCGAATAAAATACAGCCTATCCCGGCTAAACGATTCTATAAGCCTCCTATGGCCAGTCGAAAACTCACAATGATTTTGCTAAAGAAAATTGGTAAAGTCGAAGGCTGCTAGTGAATTTCGATATTTCATCCCCTGAATTTCGAAATTAAACTAATATCAAAAGCAAGATATTGAACTAAGCTATCAAATAAAATGCAGCCTATCCCGGCTTAACGATTCCATAAGCCTCTTATGGCGAGTCGAAAACTCACAATGATTTTGCTAAAGAAAATTGGTAAAGTCGAAGGCTGCTAGTGAATTTCGATATTTCTTCCCCTGAATTTCGAAATTAAACTTATATCAATAGCAAGATATTAAACTAAGCTATCAAATAAAATACAGCCTATCCCGGCTAAACGATTCCATAAGCCTCCTATGGCCAGTGGAAAACTGACAATGACTTTGCCTATGAAATTTGGTAAAGTCGAAGGCTGCTAGTGAATTTCGATATTTCATCCCCTGAATTTCGAAAAGAAACTTAAATCAATAGCAAGATATTAAACTAAGCTATCAAATAAAATACAGGCTATCCCGGCTAAACGATTCCATAAGCCTCCTATGGCCAGTCGAAAACTCACAATGATTTTGCTTATGATAATTGGCAAAGTCGAAGGCTGCTAGTGAATTTCGATATTTCATCCCCTGAATTACGAAATTAAACTAATATCAATAAAAAGATATTTAACTAAGCTATCGAATAAAATACAGCCTATCCCGGCTAAACGATTTCATAAGCCTCCTATAGCCAGTCGAAAACTCACAATGATTTTGCTTATGAAAATTGGCAAAGTCGAAGGCTGCTAGTGAATTTCGATATTTCATCCCCTGAATTTCGAAATTAAACTAATATCAAAAGCAAGATATTGAACTAAGCTATCAAATAAAATGCAGCCTATCCCGGTTAAACGATTCCATAAGCCTCCTATGGCCAGTCGAAATCTGACAATGACTTTGCTTATGAAAATTCGCTAACTCGATGGCTGCTAGTGAATTTTGATATTTCATTCCCTGAATTTCGTTATATAACTATAATCAATAGCAAGATATTAAACTAAGCTATCGAATAAAATACAGCCTATCCCGGCTGAACGATTCCATAAGCCTCCTATGGCCAGTCGAAAACTCACAATGATTTTGCTAAAGAAAATTGGTAAAGTCGAAGGCTGCTAGTGAATTTCGATATTTCATCCCCTGAATTACGAAATAAAACTAATATCAATAAAAAGATATTTAACTAAGCTATCGACTAAAATACAGCCTATCCCGGCTAAACGATTTCATAAGCCTCCTATGGCCAGTCGAAAACTGACAATGACTTTGCTTATGAAAATTGGCAAAGTCGAAGGCTGCTAGTGAATTTCGATATTTCATTCCCTGAATTTCGTTATATAACTAATATCAATAGCAAGATATTAAACTAAGCTATCGAATAAAATACAGCCTATCCCGGCTAAACGATTCCATAAGCCTCCTATGGCGAGTCGAAAACTCACAATGATTTTGCTAAAGAAAATTGGTAAAGTCGAAGGCTGCTAGTGTATTTCGATATTTCATCCCCTGAATTTCGAAATGAAACTTATACTTATAACAAAGTCATTGTCAGTTTTCGACTGGCCATAGGAGGCTTATGGAATCATTTAGCCGGGATAGGCTGTATTGTATTTGATAGCTTAGTTTAATATCTTGCTATTGATATTAGTTATATTACGAAATTCAGGGGATGAAATATCAAAACTCACTAGCAGCCTTCGACTTTACCAATTTTCTTTAGCAAAATCATTGTGAGTTTTCGACTGGCCATAAGAGGCTTATGGAATCGTTTAGCCGGGATAGGATGTATTTTATTTGATAGCTAAGTTTAATATTTTGCTATTGATATAAGTTTCATTTCGAAATTCAAGGGATGAAATATCGAAATTCACTAGCAGCCTTCGACTTTACCAATTTTCATAAGCAAAGTCATTGTCAGTTTTCGACTGGCCATAGGAGGCTTATGGAATCGTTTAGCCGGGATAGGATGTATTTTATTTGATAGTTAAGTTTAATATTTTGCTATTGATATAAGTTTCATTTCGAAATTCAAGGGATGAAATATCGAAATTCACTAGCAGCCTTCGACTTTACCAATTTTCTTTAGCAAAATCATTGTGAGTTTTTGACTGGCCATAGGAGGCTTATGGAATCGTTTAGCCGGGATAGGCTGTATTTTATTTGATAGCTTAGTTTAATATCTTGCTACTAATTTAAGTTTCTTTTCGAAATTCATGGGATGAAATATCGAAATTCACTAGCAGCCTTCGACTTTACCAATTTTCATAAGCAAAGTCATTGTCAGTTTTCGACTGGCCATAGGAGGCTTATGGAATCGTTTAGCCGGGATAGCCTGTATTTTATTTGATAGCTTAGTTTAATATCTTGCTATTGATTTAAGTTTCTTTTCGAAATTCAGGGGATGAAATATCGAAATTCACTAGCAGCCTTCGACTTTACCAAATTTCATAAGCAAAGTCATTGTCAGTTTTCCACTGGCCATAGAAGGCTTATGGAATCGTTTAGCCGGGATAGGCTGTATTTTATTTGATAGCTAAGTTTAATATCTTGCTATTAATATAAGTTTGATTTCGAAATTCAGGGGATGAAATATCGAAATTCACTAGCAGCCTTCGACTTTACCAATTTTCTTTAGCAAAATCATTGTGAGTTTTCGACTGGCCATAGGAGGCATATGGAATAGTTTAGCCGGGATAGGCTGTATTTTATTTGATAGCTTAGTTCAATATCTTGCTATTGATATAAGTTTGATTTCGAAATTCAGGGGATGAAATATCGAAATTCACTAGCAGCCTTCGACGTTGCCAATTTTCATAACTAAAATCATTGTGAGTTTTCGACTGGCCATAGGAGGCTTATGAAATCGTTTAGCCGGGATATGATGTATTTTATTTGATAGCTAAGTTTAATATTTTGCTATTGATATAAGTTTCATTTCGAAATTCAAGGGATGAAATATCGAAATTCGCTAGCAGCCTTCGACTTTACCAATTTTCATAAGCAAAGTCATTGTCAGTTTTCGACTGGCCATAGGAGGCTTATGGAATCGTTTAGCCGGGATAGGCTGTATTTTATTTGATAGCTTAGTTTAATATCTTGCTATTGATATAAGTTTCATTTCGAAATTCAGGGGATGAAATATCAAAACTCACTAGCAGCCATCGAGTTAGCGAATTTTCATAAGCAAAGTCATTGTCAGGTTTCGACTGGCCATAGGAGGCTTATGAAATCGCTTAGCCGGGATAGGCTGTATTTTATTTGATAGCTTAGTTCAATATCTTGCTATTGATATAAGTTTCATTTCGAAATTCAGGGAATAAAATATCGAAATTCACTAGCAGCCTTCGACGTTGCCAATTTTCATAACCAAAATCATTGTGAGTTTTCGACTGGCCATAGGAGGCTTATGAAGTCGTTTAGCCGGGATAGGCTGTATTTTATTTGATAGCTTAGTTTAATATCTTTTTATTGAAATTATTTTAATTTCGTAATTCAGGGGATGAAATATCAAAATTCACTAGCAGCCTTCGACTTTGCCATTTTTCATAAGTAAAATCATTGTGAGTTTTCGGCAGGCCATAGGAGGCTTATGGAATCGTTTAGCCGGGATAGGCTGTATTTTATTTGATAGTTTTGTTTAATATCTTGCTATTGATATAAGTTTCATTTCGAAATTCAGGGGATAAAATATCGAAATTCACTAGCAGCCTTCGACTTTACCAATTTTCATAAGCAAAGTCATTGTCAGTTTTCGGCAGGCCATAGGAGGCTTATGGAATCGTTTAGCCGGGATAGGCTGTATTTTATTTGATAGCTAAGTTTAATATTTTGCTATTGATATAAGTTTCATTTCGAAATTCAAGGGATGAAATATCGAAATTCACTAGCAGCCTTCGACATTACCAATTTTCATAAGCAAAGTCATTGTCAGTTTTCGACTGGCCATAGGAGGCTTATGGAATCGTTTAGCCGGGATAGGCTGTAATTTACTTGATAGCTTAGTTTAATATCTTGCTATTGATATAAGTTTGATTTCGAAATTCAGGGCTTGAAATATCAAAACTCACTAGCAGCCTTCGACTTTACCAATTTTCTTTAGCAAAATCATTGTGAGTTTTCGACTGGCCATAAGAGGCTTATGGAATCGTTTAGCCGGGATAGGATGTATTTTATTTGATAGTTAAGTTTAATATTTTGCTATTGATATAAGTTTCATTTCGAAATTCAAGGGATGAAATATCGAAATTCACTAGCAGCCTTCGACTTTACCAATTTTCTTTAGCAAAATCATTGTGAGTTTTCGACTGGCCATAGGAGGCTTATGGAATAGTTTAGCCGGGATAGGCTGTATTTTATTTGATAGCCTAGTTTAATATCTTGCTACGAATTTAAGTTTCTTTTCGAAATTCAGGGGATGAAATATCGAAATTTACTAGCAGCCTTCGACTTTACCAATTTTCTTTAGCAAAATCATTGTGAGTTTTCGACTGGCCATAAGAGGCTTATGGAATCGTTAAGCCGGGATAGGCTGTATTTTATTTGATAGCTAAGTTTAATATTTTGCTCTTGATATAAGTTTCATTTCGAAATTCAAGGGATGAAATATCGAAATTCACTAGCAGCCTTCGACTTTACCAATTTTCTTTAGCAAAATCATTGTGAGTTTTTGACTGGCCATAGGAGGCTTATGAAATCGTTTAGCCGGAATAGGCTGTATTTTATTCGATAGCCTAGTTTAATATCTTGCTATTGATATAAGTTTGATTTCGAAATTCAGGGGATAAAATATCAAAACTCACTAGCAGCCATCGAGTTAGCGAATTTTCATAAGCAAAGTCATTGTCAGTTTTCGACTGGCCATAGGAGGCTTATGGAATCGTTTAGCCGGGATAGGCTGTATTGTATTTGATAGCTTAGTTCAATATCTTGCTATTGATATAAGTTTTATTTTGAAATTCAGGGGATGAAATGTCGAAATTCACTAGCAGCCTTCGACTTTGCCAATTTTCTTTAGCAAAATCATTGTGAGTTTTCGACTGGCCATAGGAGGCTTATGGAATCGTTTAGCCGGGATAGGCTGTATTTTATTTGATAGCTTAGTTTAATATCTTTTTATTGATATTAGTTTATTTTCGTAATTCAGGGGATGAAATATCAAAATTCACTAGCAGCCTTCGACTTTGCCAATTTTCATAAGTAAAATCATTGTGAGTTTTCGACTGGCCATAGGAGGCTTATGGAATCGTTTAGCGTGGAAAGGCTGCATTATATTTGATAGTCTAGTTAAATATCTATCTATTGATATTAGTTTCATTACGAAATTCAGGGGATGAAATATCAAAATTCACTAGCAGCCATCGAGTTAGCGAATTTTCCTAAGCAAAGTCATTGTCAGTTTTCAGACCTTATTTTGTAAATTATGTTATATGGCACGCTTTAGCCTTGAGTTTTATAGTTTTATATGTGTGCGGTTTGTATTTTTAACACTTATTTAATCATAAATAACCGTGGCTGCTAACTTCACAAAATTGACCATCTTAATTTAGTCGGGTTATAGGCTGCTAACTTTTGGCTGCCAACTTCACACCGGTCTCGTTTAGCTTGCTACAAAAATAAAGCAAGTAACGCATTATGTTTAAATAATGAAATTGATTGTGTGGTCAAGTATTATAACTCATATCAACACCTCTACTCGTATATTCCGTAGATCATAAATGACTCAATCTTAAATAGTATGTGGTAAGCTTATAGGTTGATTTGTATTAGCTGTCAGTAGAAATAGTGAAGTTTTGTAACAATCTACCATGGCATGATAGAAATTTGACTGTCTTCTACTTCTTCGTGTGAGCTGTAGCATAGTATGTCGTTAAGTGACACACCTCTGGTGTCGAGAGTTTTCAAGCCACCCGAAGGCCTCTTAGCTTAACAACTGCTTGGATTGAGACTTACAGCTGGGACCTACAATGTTATTCGATCCACCGTAGCGCCCAGATGGAAATGCAACTTTTTAAAAGACAGTCTTGTGCAGCATTGGTGACCCATTCAAAGAATATCCGCGTGGACCGCGGACTAACGCGGTTGCTAAACCTCAATGATCGCGTCAGATAAACTTAGTTAGCCGGGCTACTGGCGCTACAGAAATTTAATAGTAACTTACAGCACACATCAACGTTAAGGGAATATACAACCTTTATATGTAAAGTAAGGTGTAGGAGGATATTGCAAAGTAAAAGGCTGAAATTAAAAAAGCAAAGCAAAGCGTTGGCCTACACACTCTGCAGCTACAAGCCAAGTCACAGTAAGTAATGATCAAAATTCCATTTTCACACTCCGCTACATTTGGCGTCATCTCGCCACGTCATTCCATTCACTGAATTCCTGGAAGCCCAATTTCATTAGTTGCAAAGAGGTCGTGTCGCGAGACTCGCTCGTTCATTAAAGTGATGATATTTGCCCCACTGGCTCCATGACTATTTGTGAACAACTAACTCGTTCGACTTCGGAGATTCGGAATTTGTTCTTATTTTACACTTGAGCATGCCATTTACGAGTTGTAGTCCTACTTAGTTAAATAAGTTCTCTATTTGTTTTCTTTGAAATTTTCCTATACAAATATGGTACAGCTCGAAGGTCTTGAACCGTGGTCAAGCAAATAAGCCGAGGAAACTTTGCGCCTTTTCTTTTTCCCTATTTAATTCAGCATTATAAGAATAACGGATTATTATCAATTTCTAAAGACTTTTCTTATGGCTAGTTTTTGACACAGGGAATCGTTAAAAACCACCTTTGCCTGACTAGCAGTCAGAAGTGGTTTGATCAATTATGAGCTTTGAATGTAAAATAATTATTTATGTTAAATACCACTCTGCAATACTTACAGTTTGCAATTCAGCCTCTGAAAATGTGCAGTTTTAATTACACTTACAAATGTGGCCATGGTACGAGGGTTTATTTTAAAGTTGTATTTAACGTTGCTCTTATATTAGGCAAACAGCTTTGTGCACGAGATGTAGTGATTGTGTCATGGCAGCGTCGCGACAAATTAGGTTGCCAAGTTTTTTTTTCATTTATTTGTATTGATATCAGAAAGATGTTTCGACTTCTCTTCACGTCATGAACTGTATCGTATAAATAACAAAAAAGCCATGCGATTTTATCAACACAATAATGTATAGGGAATTAATAAACGAAGTATGTATGTAGGTACTTATATGAGATATGTTTTTACAATAAATTTAATAAATTATATTTTTAATCAATTTAAAATATCCCAAACATTAAAAGTCGCTGATTCTGAAAGATGCTGACTCTTCGAACGACAAGTCGTTCGAAGAGTCAGCATCTCCTGATGATGCCTTGTGATTAGGCGAAACACGTGTAGAGTTAAGAACTTCCGAATTGTGATAGGTAACGTTAATCTTAATTAATCTTAGTTAATTGATCTTAGTTAATTAGTCTTAGTTAATTAAGCTTGGTTAATTGATCTTAGTTGATTTTTCTTTTACTTGTCTTAATTTGGATTTCGGATCACAGCGGAAGTACACTAAATATTTAATTTTGTCATCTATTTACAATGGATTTCCGCAAAGTAACGCCTGAGTCAATAAGTTAAGTCAGGACAACCTGCCAACGACCGTACCCGGGCGTAACGTTGGCCGCGTTTCCACGCTGAATAGTGATCGATATCCTCTGTACCAAGTACGATCAAGAAAGCAGTCCCCCGTAAATAACTATGTAGTACATTTGTGAACGGTTTGCGTCTGCTAGATTATTACTAGATTTGTTGTGAATTATTGTTAGAAGCAGCAGAAGCAGAAGAAGAATTATATTAAGTCATGCAGGTACAAATGTGCATGAATGAATGTATTGACTTGTTAGTATTTATTAATAATATAAATACATGTTTACAGCAATTAAGTTATTAATTTTGACGATTCAATATAAATCGGAGCATTCATGAGTGTAATATTACTAAAATAATTATAGCATTCAGATTTATTTTAACGCATAATTTTCTATCGCACCATATCTCATTAAATATGAAAAGCAGATGGTAAGTAATAAAATATCTCCGGAAGCACGTTCGCATACCATTTAAACAGAGCTCTAATTAATTTTCAATAAGATTCCAATAAAAGAGCGGTGGTATTTCCCATAAGAGCGACCGGTTGAATTTATTAGGTATGCCAGCCTATACGTTGGGGAGCTGAGTTAACAGTAAGGGCCATGCTGTTTGTTTGCCATTACTCTGACCCAACGTAGCAAAGATATTTTACTACGACATTACCATGTGCTACGAGAATGTTGCTACGAATTCTTCGGTACTATGCAACGTAAGTTTTACACAACTATCATCAATTGTTATTTTTTAATTTTATGATATTGGTAAAAATATATTTTATCGGCTCTTCATCTAAATGACATAATTTATGTGAGTCATTTCAGTGATCACGAGATCTCACGTCTTAACTGATAATGAGTCATTAATCTGTTGGCTGTCTACTAGTATCGTGAGCCTTCAAAAGACTTAAAATATGAGTTAATATATACATGTACCATATTTGTATACGTTAATAATGAAGTGGCTAAATATGAATAGTATTACTGTATATATAGTAGGTCGTAAGGTCGTGTTGTGGAAGCGTACCGCGTCCCTTACTGTTTATTTAATGTACTTAGAATTGGACCCGGATGCCGGAGAGATAGCGTCGTCTATTTGCAAAGGAGAGGTATAAATTAGGAACTAAAATACAAATGTCTAGCCGAAGATATACGGATATGAGAGCGCTATTATCTTTTCATGAGATTGTTACGTAAAACTTGCTCTTACTGTTTTCTCCAAATCATATATTTTTGGTCCCACGCTGGGACAATAAGGAAATCTCTCCCACACTCGTCGTTTGTCGTCATTGAATAATCGCCGTAGTTGCAAGGAAAAAGTGTTTGTAGTTGGCGCTATTCTTACGTCACGATTTTTACAACTTTGCAGATTTAATAACTTAAATTATTTCTTCTTGATAAAACTTATTACTTTGTAAAATCATTTCTGGAAGACCAAACTATTTGACATTAACTTATTGTATTTTCTATTCATTGACGTATTAATATTGTATTACTTAGTGCTGCTGCCTGTATCTAGTATTTGTCAAAATGTATGTTTTAATTAATCAATCTTCTTAGTGACATTGTTCTAAATTATTTTCTGACATTTAATTTTTCTGACATTGTATTCTTGCATGCCTAATGCAAAATAGAGGGCCAATTGTACCTATTTTGCAAGAAATATGTAATTTTAATTTGAATTTGAAAATATTTTGAGTAACTACTCAAAAATGTGCTAACATGTGTATAACTATGGATTTTCCCATTGTAGGCGACATGCTCGCTACCCTCAGTAAGATTCTATGTACATTACCATTTTTTGCTTGATCGACAGGCTAGAATAGAAAACCTTATAAATAACTATGTAGTGTACCTACGAGTACATCCCACGCATCCCAGAATAGGAATATATTTAGCAAACAAATAACGCCACAGCCCGTAATCAATTCCAACTTTGGTCATCCGAGCTGCAGAAATTAATGAGGAAGTAATTACAAATGGTAACGAAGCCACTCTGTTGATATCATAAACAGACGTTACTGAGGGTTGCACGGGTCGACGCATTTCTAATCAAGTCGATTTACTTACGTGAGCTGAATCATAAGTTATATGTGGCAATGTACAAAAGGGTACAACAGCCTTGGATTTGGTGTGTACGTAATGTATAAATGTATATCCACAGCAAAGGAGGAAGATAAATTTGGCTGCGTGTAAGCTGAAAGTAAAACAAATGTCTGAATCACTGTAAACGTTGTAGATTGTATTTACTTTGTTTGACCAACTAAATACTACTAAGTGCTATTTACTATTATTATTTATATTAGTAACATTTATAATTATTTAACATGCAGCTGTTGCGTGCGCTGAATTAAGTTATAGGGGTAAATTTCTATTTACCCCTAGAACTTAATTAGTTAGTAACCTAGGATTCATACAGACTTGCATAAATTTTAAATCCCAATTTTAGTAAAATTTAGGTACTCCAGTTATACGATATATGTCATATTTCTTCATAAAGTTTCCTACGCACACGGTCATACGGTAAGAAATGGTGTATGCGAGGCGGTAGATTCTGGCGTTATCTTTTTATGTTATGGATAGTAAACAAGTATGGGATGCCTGATGGAAAGCGGTCTCGGGATTGTCTATTCTATAGCACTTTAGCCCAATATAGAACCCAGATATCGCGAGTGAAGGTAGCTTCGTATTTTGTAGTTGGTATGAATATTTGGATACTTATTTTTTCAAGTTCGTTTGAAAATAGAAAATTTAAACTCACGTTTGAAGGTTTTATTAAAACAAAACTACAATAAAAACAAAACTTTTACTTTGCGCAACATTAAAGCACCGTATTATTGTTTACATGTTTACAGGCATCGAAGTTTGTTGCTGTTTTAAACTTTACGATGTTTTAAAAGTTTGTTATATAACGGCTTCCTATTTACAGTTTATTTTTAGACATCAAAATAATAAACATTATGCGTTGCCTAATTATGCTAATATGTTCTTTAATCAAGCATGAACGTTTAAGCTAAAATATCATGTTTGTTTTATAACAACAACAAAAAACAGGAAATAACTTTCTATTACTCCAACTAAAAACAAAAGCAATGAAATATACTTTAGCAAATGGGCATTAGTATAAACAAAGATTTTGAAGTTAGGCTATGCTGGTATCTGCTAAGAAATGTAAATTTATGATAAAATCTTAAGCGTTTTTTGGACTAACCTTTACTAATAAGTAAAAAGCAAATGGGTAGTCCGCTTTTAAAATAAAACAGGACCTTTTTAGGAAACGCAAACGTTGTTCACCTAAGTTTATGCTGCTCACGCGTCGTTTTGGCATCAAGTCACGTAGGTTAAAGGGTGAGGTTGAAAATTCGGCGAATTTCTCTAATGGCTGTCATCGCGGCTACCACCTGCCTTATAGCTTCATTAGAGCTGCCCATTACCAGGTTTTAAGATTTTATTACGTTTTAGAGTATCACTGAACTGTGTCCGTATTGAATTGGTACATCAATAAGTTTTTAATATTTGTAAATAAAATAGATGTGTTGATTACAATGAGAACAAATCATATTAAAAGTACAATATCATAAATTAATGCCTAACATTTAGTAGGTGCGCTCGTAATACGTACGTACGTATACGTATACGTACGTATGTACGAAGCAGCTTCCAAAATATTAGCATAACATTACTGCACCCAAGCCCACAAAGCGAGAGCAAATTAAATTAAATATAAAGAAGTCTTAAAGGCATTACAATAAAGAGCACGAACAGTTATTACGTACTCGAAGTCTCGAAACATTATGTAAATATAATGAAATAGCAACACATTCGGATGCGAACTTCGGGATAGGTTGTTAACATTTGAAGGTACGCGTATAAAGAGTCAATATCGGCAGCCCCCGGATAAATGGAACATAATGAAAATATATTACTGAACCTGCCTTCGTAAACGACTGCGACTCGACTGTTATTCAAATAAACATTACTCAGATCGAATGCCGTCACGAAGTTGCTATCGTAAAATTTATAGTCGTGCAAGTGTGCGCATAGTTCACGTATAACTTTAATACTGTACGAGTATGTACACTACACGTCTCTATATATGCCTGTCTGTCTTGCAAGGGCGAATGGCAGAGCAAAGGGTAATCGTGGGTAAATCTAGACCATATTTACTCGCATGATTTATATGAAAGAACATTTGCATGCATAGGTAATAGCGCCCTTTGCTATTTCAATTTAGGATATTGGGTGCAATAACTTGAAAAAGTTTTGGGGATATTAAACTCTTAAGTGTTAGTAGATACCAATTAAGATGTTCATAAAATAAACAAAATAGAAAATACTTTTGAATGTTACACCTATTACAAAATCATTATTTTATATTACTAGGTAACTGAAATGTCAGTGATTATTGCTATGGCGCCATAGGCCGATAGCGAGGACACGTGTATCAATACGATGTTTTTCTAACACACTTGTGAAGAAATAACACGAAAAAATAAAAATAGGATAACTATTGAAATACAAGTATAAATTAAAAATTTAGAGAACTCGCGATAACAGTTTTAAGTGGCGGCGGCCATTTTGAATGTAAAATTTATGTTATTGTATGTATTTAACTACTTAGTCAAATTTAAATACGAGTACCTATTAAGAGGGTGTTGCGAAAAAATAGGTAATCTGCCATTTTGTTGTGTGTGTCATCTTGGACCGATTTTGTTCTTACATATTTACGTATTGTTTAACACCGGGCAAGCTGTGTTCAAACGCAAACGAGCATAAACTGTAAAAAAAAGCTAAGAACACTTTTGCTTAATACACTTTTCTTATAAAATAAAATTGAATTGAAATTGGTCCATTCTGTCTAGCTCCTGAGGCCACAGACAGAAACACACATGTGTCTTTGTGTGTGTGAAAACTTTACGTTTTTGCGTCAGGGGTTTGAAAACAAGCTTCACAATCGTGTTTTTTCCATCTTTGGACGTCACTTGGTGATTAAGTACACATTTTCTTACCCATACTTAAGTTTATGTGTTACAAAAGAACAATAATGACTACGCAAACTTTTGTAAGCGATAAAACCGCCAAGTCAATTATTACATCTTCCTTCCATAAACTGATAAAATGCGAGAATATGAATCGTCTGAATGACGAGGCGGCGTAGAAGACAAATGGGCTACATTACTCGCCAGGAAGTCAGGGGCGCAACCAGGAGGCTAGTTTCAATTTGAAGATACAAAATTAAATTGACGTACCCATATAATAAACTAGGAATAAAAAAAATAAAGAAGCGGTTATAAATCACTATAATATGTATGGTGACCCCTGTGACTTATATCTATTAAATGCTACTTTATTTTTATTTTTTGGTATGTTTGACCAACAGAGTAAAATATTTCTAAATAATTTAACCAAATTTATTCCAAATCAGTCAGTTAATAGTGCTGTTTATCAATTGCACCTAAGCATTCAAAGAAAATTGGACGTTTGATGCTCGGACGTTTCCCTCGCTCGCTCGTTTTGTTTTAATTAAACTATTGGTTTATAAGCCGGGCATTATTCATTTTTATGTCATTCTATTGACCCCCCCTTATGGACTAAAACTGTGTGTCCATACTGTCTGTGCCTTTCCCGGAGATAAACGCCCGCTTTCGACGCTAGAGTCTGATAACACACAAGATGTATGGCAAATGTGATGAAAAAGGTCCGACACTAAGCTTGCACTAGGCCTTGTACAGCCTGTACCAACAAGAATTTTGCTAATGGATGACATAATTTTGGTGATACACATATTTTTAACCGACTTCAAAAAAGGAGGAGGTTATATATTCGACTGTATGTATTTTTTTTTTTTTATGTATGTTCACCGATTTCTCAGCCATTTGTGGATCGATTCTCAAAATTCTTTTTTTAATTGAAAGAGTATGGTTCTGAATTGGTCCCATTGTCACCAAAATAGGATCTGATGATGGATTCCTAGGGAAATCGAAGGAAAACCTAAAAAGTTAGGTTATGTTTACGCCCGAAGAGAGATTCACGCTCGTTTGGCTGTACTGATATTCATGAAATTTAAGATGAAAATAGGTAAGACTTTGTGTTAACACATAGGCTACTTTTTATCCCGAATATAATTACTGTTCCCGTGGGATGCACCAAATAACACATAATCTTTATAACTTCTTCACGCCCGAACGGCTGTACTGATATTGATGAAATTTGAGATGAAGATAGGTTAGACTATGTGTTAACACATTGGCTACTTTTTATCCCGAAAATAATTACTGTGCCCGTGGGATGCACCAAATAACACATGACACACTGATTTCGCTTATATTTGATATGGGGGTAGACTAGACCTTGTATAACACGAAGGTTACTTTTTATCTTAAAAGTCATTGCTATTCCCTTGGGATGCCCAAATAACTCGATAACCTATTTTACTTCTTCGCGCTCATACGGCAATACATATTTCACTCATGTAAAATTTGATATATTAATAGACTAGACACTCGAACGGATAAGGAAAATATTTACGGGCTCGCTTCGCTAGGAGTTATCCCGCTTCGTTCGACTTTCCCTCACGATGTTTTGGGCTTATGACACTCCAAATATTATATAATTTGTGCTGCTTTGGACTTCTTTATGCTCAAATGGTTCGAACAAATACGGTGAAAATTTTCGGGCTCGCTTCGCTCGCGCATAGCTCGCTTCGCTCGCATCCGGCTCGCTTCGCTCGCTATTGGTTCTAGTACGTTTTGACACAACAAACATTATGTAATTTGTGCTGCTTTGGACTTCTTTATGCTCAAACGGTTCGAACAAATACGGTGAAAATTTTCGCGCTCGCTTCGCTCGCATGCGGCTCGCTTTGCTCGCAATTGGTTCTATTACGTTTTGACGCAACAAACATTATGTAATTTGTGCTGCTTTGGACTTCTTTATACTCAAACGGTTCGAACAAATACGGTGAAAATTTTCGCGCTCGCTTCGCTCGCGCATAGCTCGCTTCGCTCGCGCATGGCTCGCTTCGCTCGCATCCAGCTCGCTTCGCTCGGAATTGGTTCTATTACGTTTTGACACAACAAACATTATGTAATTTGTGCTGCTTTGGACTTCTTTATGCTCAAACGGTTCGAACAAATACGGTGAAAATTTTCGTGCTCGCTTCGCTAGCATACAGCTCAATTTGCTCGCAATTCGTTGCCTGCCTGGCATACGCCAGAGGTTTTTTGATCGTGAAGTTTATTTGGCTCTCTATAGCTAAAACTTAAAAAATATCATGACTAACCACTAAAAATGTAAAAATAAAATTGTTTTAAAAAACAAACAACCGACTTCAAAACACAACTAAAAAGGGAAAAATAATTTTAAGCCTACATCAAAACAAGAATATATAAGTAGAATCGAAGAGTTTATTTCATGTACTTATAAAAAACTATTTTAAATATTTATTAATCCTGTTTTCTTGAAGTCGGTGCCATCTAAGAAGAACAAATTAATGTTTGTAAAAAAAAACTATTTCAATTGTCTTTCTTTGCTGGCACCGACTCCAAGAATACAGGATTCATAAAAATTTAAAATAGTTTTTTATAAGTACATGAAATAAACTCTTCGATTCTACTTATATATTCTTGATTTGATGTAGGCTTAAAATTATTTTTCCCTTTTTAGTTGTGTTTTGAAGTCGGTTGTTTGTTTTTTAAAACAATTTTATTGAAAATTGATTTCGTATTTTTTTTTATTTTCTTCAAGTTATATTTTTGTCATAAATATTCGTACAATTACCAATAGTGATCTCAGTTGACATTTAAAAATGATATGTACCTAATTAATATTTTTCTTTACGAATAGTTGTTAAGCTTATTTAGATAAGTAATTAGCTTACTGATAAGATAAGGAGCGATAATATAAATATGTATCCAAATGTTATGTACGAGTATGTATATGTATATGTATGTATATTACCGGACATTAGAAGAAATTGTGCCATAAAGTAAAAAAACACTAATAGTCAAATGAGGCTCATTGAAGTATTCAAATCAGACTTATAAAATAATTTCCAAATCCAATACGTATGTATATTACAGACTTTGCTATCGTATACACGAGAGAATTAAGTGAAGCTAATAAGATTTTTAATATGTTGAACTCACAAAGTTACAAAGTTTCAAGGAACATAAGTTGGGAGCGTCTGGGGTTTGCGGTATATGAAGGGTACATTTTTTCCGCTGCTCTTATGAGAGCTTGTATAACCAGGCATTTCTCAATTATGTACTCACAGGGTTGGTAATACTTTAAGCCTAAATACAGCAACTATTACGGTATTACATACTAATAATACTTTTCTTTTGGCACTTTTGGCCATAAACGATTATCATGCGTCGAAACGCGTCGAACAGCAAAGTTTTAGTATTTATAATAATCATTTTTATATTTCTTTACGCCCCAACTATCCATTTTCGAGGGAAATCGTTCATTATAGAAAATTAATCGAATCCGCGTCATGTTGCGGTACATTTTGGGACCGCCCCATATTTCCACTGCGGTCACGGATAGATAGATTTATTGTAATTAATTACGTTAAGCTTTATTATTGGATTTCTTTGTTTCTGATTGCTGCTTAATGAACTGAAGAAATAGTTAGACATTTCAAAGAAAATTCAACCTTACGACGTGAACAAAAGAAGGTATATTAGTAGGAAGCCATTTTTGTGCCAACGTTGATCATATATATTGCTTTTGTTAAATTAGGTAGTCTAACCATAATCATACTAGTATGTATAATGAATATTAGTTTTGTTAATATTCGGGTATCGATACTAAATTGATCATATTTGTCGAAAATAAATACGTTTAATACAGTGACGTTTAATTTAGGTCTGGTTACACACGGACCATTAATTAATTATTCCCCCACATTATTAATATCACACTGGTCTCCATTTAATTGGTTTGTATACCTTAAAATGTAATAATAATAATTAAAGTGTAATCTAGTAATATTCATTGCGATCAATGCGATTTATTACGTAAGAAAATTCTTGTTATAATAATGTATTTTTTTTTCATTACCCGAGTAACTCCACGGGCTAGCGACACTCTTGCCTATGTAGAGTATGACTAGTCTGTAATAACTGGCTCTCAAGGAGGCTGCCGGAACCCACTGTTAAGTGCTTGGTAACAACTTAAGGGTGGTTGCTAACTAGACAAGCACTAGAAAATGCCCCAACACCATGCTGTTTCTTCAAGATGTTTTCTTTCACGTAAAGCTCAACTCTTTGACGGGAATCAAACCTACCACCTTCGGAACATAAGGTGGCCGGATGCTTGACAGAACTGTCATCGTTCGAACTGGCAAAACATTATTTATAAAATATATTAACCCTAATACAGAAAAAAAACTTAAAGATAGAAAGAAAAGAACAAGACAAATCAAAACACCACAGTTTAAATTAAAGTAAGCTATTAACAAGAAAAATCAAGACACTAGAATTTAAATTAAAGTAAGCTATAACTAATCAAGTAATATACACATGAGCCAGTAAAAAGTCAGCTACAAATTCAAATTCAAAATGTCTTTATTAGCAACACAAATATACAGAAAATGATCACCCTGTGCTTAGTAATTAGGGCATAGCTAAGATTACTTAAAATTAATTACTTAAAACTATACTAAGATCTAGTTTTTAACATTTAAACAATTAATTTTTACTACACAAAGGTATACATCATACTCGTACTGAAGTGATATGTATGTTGAATCTGTAGGGCCAGTCGGTACGGTCTGCGAAATAATTGTAATAAAGTTCCTACATCTCTTGCTTGTGAATCTGGAGTTAGGTTGTTACTCTTATCTTCGTTGTAAGAGCCGGTTGCCAATTTGCATAATATCCCACCTACCTCCGGCCATTTGTAATTCAATTCAACTACGGGAGTACGTTGTCGTCTTATCTCTACCATTTGTCTTTTATTAGTTCGTTTGCTGCTGTAATAGCACTTTTGATACCTTTTTTAGAGGAAAGACTTATTACGCGACTTTGTAGACGATTTACTGTATATTTTATTTTTTAAATTGTGTTTGAGACATAAATATTCAGATGATATATGCTTATTTATGCATCATTTAGTAGATAAAATCTGAGAGATTAAAATCAGCGCGGCAGCATTAGTAAAATCTGTTGTTTTACTTTTGTTTCTGAAGCTATGACAGCTCAGATGGGTGTACGGCCGCCTCACGTCCTGAAGGTCGTAGATTCGATCCCTGCCAATGAGCTCTAGCTTTTGGCGAAGAAAAATATCGTGAGGAAACCATGGTGGTAGGGTCTTTTTTTAGTGCTCTCTTGGCTTACAACCATCCTAAAGTAGAAAAGTCAGCAGTGTATTCCAGCAGCATCCTTAAGAGCCAGTTATTCCAGACTAGGCATGCTTACGCACCCTGCTGGTATAATGACTAGCTGAGAAGAGTTAAAAAAACAGATTTATCTTATAATACAAAAACTACGTGACAAAGCTCCATACACCTGTGTGTGTACCATACCTTTATGTGGTCGTATTTTCTAGTAATATTTGTGAAATCAGACCCTTAATCACGTAGAGGAATTCTGCCAGTCTAACTAGTATATATCATAAGGTCGAATGAGGGCAACAGAGGCGTAAGGTACTTAATAATGCTGGGCTTACTGCCGCCGCTCCAATTAAACAAGAGCCAAATAGAGCCAGCTTTCGTACAACGGCTAGATCGAGTACAGAATACAAACAAGAAAAAACGCCATAAAACTTTTATCACAAGATCAAAAGCAGATAAAAGGAGATTAAAACGAATATCGCTGAAACGGTCTAGCTAAAACGTTTTTATGGGCCTGTTCCGGGACGAATTGTAGGTGTGCTAAATTTCCAAATGACTCTCGTGCGTTTAGAGTTTTAGCCAATTGGGTTTCGTTTATTATTATACATTCTCATGACAAATTTAGATTGAAACAGACAACGATAAATTGTTTTATTTTATTTTGTACAGTAGTAATACGCATAACTATTAACTCAACTATCTTTATAACGAATGTAAACTTATTATACTGAACATATTTTGCTAATACTCTTGGTTCAAGCACAATAATAACTTAAAATTGATTCTCAATAGTAAATAAATTCAATCATAGAATTTTAATGCCCAAAAATACTGAACTTTTGTCATTTTATACAAAAATTAAAATGATACGTACTACTGAACGTCACGTCACTCAATAATTTTATCAGACAAAAACCAAAATAGAACGTGAAATATTGTTCTGCCTATAGAAATAAAAGTGGTTTGCCTAAGCATAATAATAATTTATTTTAGCTTTCGTACTTACATAATGCCAATCAAACCTGAACGCATACTTTAGCATTTACAAAATATAAATCAGTCTTTAGAGCATGAGACTCTTAAAAATATACATTGTACTTAATAACTTAATTAAATACATCGAAATACATAATATACACTTTAATATACCAATCAAATCCGAACGCTTTATCATTTGTAAAATAAAAATCAGTCGGTGGAGCTTGGGACTCTAAAAATATACGATCTACTTAGTAAGATAGATAGATATACGACACTTCAATATTTTTCCCACGCATTCACTAGAGAGGTGGCCACAGCTGCACTCAGCTAAATAAACCGAACATGCGAACGAATGCTGATGGTAATACCGACGCGGCGCGGCGCGGCGGTGACGATGATCAAATGCGGTTAACTGGTGACGCGCCGCGGCCAAAACAATGAAACGTGCGATACAGAGTAAAATACGGATAAACAGATAATTTTTTTATTAATAATATGTCAAATTAGAGGTCAGTTTACAATAAAATACAATATCAATAATCAACAATGTCAAATATAACTAAGAAATAATTAAAATTATAATTTAACATTATTCCTGATGTCAAATATTAAAATAAATAACATCTAATTTAGTAATATTATGTCACAATTAAATTACAACCGTAATCTGCGTAGTAACGTTTCTTTCCAATTACGTTTTGAGATTACTACTTATTTTGCTTTTAAAGGAGTATAAGCATAAGAAGCCACATAAATGTTTCTACTGCTGGAACTCGGGTCCTTCTTTGACGAGGAGAGAGATACAGGCCACCACGCTGGAAAAAAACAGGTTGGCGATTGACACACGTCTTAGGATGTTGTGGCACTCAAATATGACGAGTTACTCAAGAACATTCTGCATCATAAACGGGCGATAGGATCCACAAATTACATAACAATTATAACACAAACATGAAAGTTTAGGAAGAGGGTAAGTCTTAAATACATATAACTTAGGGCTATGTATACCATAATTTATTTTATTAATATCAAATATAAATTAAATACTAACAAAACCCCGACATTTTTTGATGGATTTGGACCCTTGGATTTAAATTTTATATCATTGTGTCTTTACTAGCCGAGCCCTTTAATTTTATTAAATTAAAGGGCTCGGCTAAAAATATGTCATCAACATATCTAAGAACTGTGTTGACTAACACATCTGAAAAAGAAACAAAAAATCTAAATCGGTTTACCCGGTCGGGAGCTACGACACTAGAGACAGATACAAACACACATATTTATTTATTTTATTATTAGTTGATCACCTAGTTTGTGGTTTGTAGAGCGTAAACTATATTTTCTTAACTCAATTCAATTCAATTTTTAAATATCTTTATTAGCATAATTGTACAAAACAGTTACATACTAGTGTACATGGCTCCTAGTACGTAGCAATCATAAACAAAAATAAAACGTTCTTGAGTCCAAAGTAGACTCATTAAGAACTTATAGCTTAATTTAGAATAAACACAATATTAGAGGAGCAAATATAAATGGTTAAACCATGAGACTATGTGGGATTAGGTTCTGTTGCTGGATTTAGATATTAGTAACATTTATAAAATTATTTTTTAACATAAGTGGGTTTATATGATATGTACATAACATTTTTAACCATTTGTGGTCACTGACAGATAAATTCCTACGTTATAATCGGATGTATTCCAGAAAGCAGTAAGATACCTACGGACGTGCGAGCGAGTGACAAAGACGGGTCGGTAAGGCGCGCGCGAGCAACGCGCAGCAGCCACGAGCACCCGCTACCGACTGGTAACACGGGTGAGAATGGCGCGCGCGCAGCTCCGCGTCACCCAGCAAACCGGTTCCCCCACTCGCGCGACGTGCGTTCTTTGTTTACTCGTAGTCGAGGAACAAGTGATGGGGCAACTTGTAGCGGTTGTAGCTATCGATAAAACTAATATTTTTAAGTCTTGATTTACAGCTGTTTTTAATTAATGGGTTTTTGTGCTTAGGATTTTTGTCTATATAAAACTTTTCGGATAATTTATAAATATAAACATCTATTTTAGGCAGACCTATTTTAATGTGTGTTCTATGGAGATTGGTACGGAAAGGGGTGTTAAGGGCCGCCTTAAGGGCTTTGTTTTGTATAACTTGCAATTTTTGTAAGTTTGATTTGCAAGTACTGCTCCACACAGGGCAAGCATACGTTAGACATGGTCGTATAAGGGTGCAGTAAATTCGCAACTTTGTATAGCTGCTGAGGCACGATCTTCTATTAATTATGGGGTTTAATGCATTCAGCGCTTTGGCACCTTTGATACAAACTTTAAGGGAGTTTTGTGTCCAGTTTAGCTTTGAGTCTAGGTAGACACCTAAGTATTTAACGGAACGGCTCCAAGGAATATTGTAGTCGTCTACTTTGAGGGTACGTGTGGGAAGAGTACGCTTCCTAGTGAACATAATGGCTTCAGTTTTAGAGGCATTTATTTTTAATTTCCACTTCTGAAAAAAACTAATGAGTCGTTCGAGAGCGAGTTGAAGGCGACCAATAATTAGGTCAAGATCAGGGGATGAGGTGAAGGCTGCGGTGTCGTCAGCAAAGCAAGCAATGTTAGTCCTGGGTTGTACAGGGATGTCGTTCAGGTACAACAAAAATAGATAAGGTCCTAAAATGGATCCCTGTGGAACACCAGCGGGCACCGGCAAAGCCTTTGATGAATAGTTACCAACATGAACAGCGAAGTTACGTTTTTCTAGATAAGAACTAATCATTTTTACGATGGGAGATGGCAACCCTAAAGTCATCAGCTTATGCAGGAGTGCTCCGTGCCAGACCGTGTCAAATGCCTTCTCGATATCAAGCAAGAACATGCCTGTTGATTGCTTGAGATTTAGGTTTAATGACACGGCCTCAGCGACTCTTGCCAGCTGTTGGACTGTAGAATGACCTTTTCTGAAGCCAAATTGCTCATTTATGAGGTGGTGCTCAGAAACGTCAAGAAGACGTTTGTAGATAACCTTCTCAAAGAGCTTACCAAGACATGGGAGTAGGCTTATGGGGCGATAGCTGGTGGGATCATTTGGGTCTTTCCCAGATTTATGGATAGCTATCACCTTGGCCACTTTCCAGATCCCAGGGAAATAAGAAAGTGAAAGGCAGCCATTGAAAATTTTTGTAAGCCAAATAATACTTTTATAAGGAATATTTTTAATTAAGGCGTTAGAGATCTCGTCAGAACCAGGTGCTTTACGAGGTTTAAGTTTGGATATGTAATTTTTTACTTCCGCTGGGTGGACTAATCTGATACTGTCACAAGATCGGTCACCTAGAGTGGACACAGAATTATCAACAGCCTGCTGTTCATCGCTAGACCAGTCATGAGTTAGAAGCATATTGCTTAAAAAGGCAGTGGCTAGGACATCGCACTGAGACTGTTGATTAGTAGTAAATGAACCATCTTGCAACCGTAGAGCAGGAATTGTGGATGAAGATGAGCGCAGGCATTTAACTAGGCGCCAGAGATCATTTCCGGGGTTATCGACCTTATTCAATTTACTGTTCCATATATAATCATTATTAAACTTAATGGCACTAGTAATTTCGCTATTTAGCTGTTTAATTCTACTGTTCAAAATTTTTCGTAACTGCAACGAAGTTTCTTTTGTGTAGTATCTTCTTAAGCGATTTCTAATGTTAATCATGCGCCTGATACGGCGCGGCAGCAAGCAAGAGCTCCATGGTTTTAGCGTGGAGATAGGGATACTCGTGTCTCTGGCTTCTAGCAGCATGCGCTGAAAGTTCGCTAAAGCAGTATCAATTTCTTGGGGGTTCACGTATACATGCGATGAAAGAATGGTATTTTGGTTAAGAAGATAACGAAATTTGCGCCAATCGGCTTTGGAGAAGTTTAATTTTTGAATAGGTGTTCTATTAATATGAGAGTCAAATATTACAAATACAGGATAGTGATTGGAGGAGAGGCTAGTTATGGTCTCAATTTGGTTCGGTGGGTATAAGTTTTTGCAAAGTAATAGATCAGGTATGGAGGGTGTGAAATTGGGACAGTAGTGAACTAAAGTGACTTCATTAGGGGCATATAAGGCGTATTCGTTACCAAGCATGTGTTCGTAAAGTGAATTACCTCTGGAGTTGCTTGGTCCTGGTGACCAGAGTGGGTGTTTCGCATTGAAATCACCCATAACCACTACCTTGGAACTGACGGACATGATACAGTCCAGATCGGAACTGATTATTGGCAGATTAGGGGACTGGTATATAGATATGATAGTGATAGAATTGTTATCAATGGTGATAGATATACCAATGGCTTCAAGGTTTTGTGTAGCTGGGATCTGGATAGTGTTGTGCGGAACGTCATCACGGATAAGGATGGCTACACCTTGACCAATGCCATCACGATGCTTGTCCTTGCGGTAGCATGTGAAACCAGGGAGTTTAAATGTGAGTCTAGGTGTAAGCTTAGTCTCACAAACAGCTATAATATCGACGTTAAGTCTACTCACGGCAAGGTTTGCGAGGTCCTGCTGCTTTCTGGAAACACCGTCGGCGTTCCAATAGAGTAACCTTAACTCTTGCGAACTAAACATAATGACCAAGATGACTTAATACTAGGATCACTTTCTCCATGAATGAATTACATTTGGAGAACTCTTGCTTAATGGATTTGATCGTAGTAAGGATCTCAAGCATTTCCATCGTTTCAAAATCATGTGTAATGCTGGCAGAATTAGCATTAGAGCGATGAGTTGACTGAGCTTGACTATAGCTGGTGTTATATAAATGTTGAGTTGGTGGCTGCGTAACACGCTGCTCCATTCTCGTGTTTGACAACAGAGGGCTGAGTGCTTCGTTTTCAAGCACTTGCTTATATGTATCCGTAAGTACAGACTTGGTTGTTTTGTTACTTTCCTTGACTGTGCCTGACTTAGTAACTTGCGCCCAAGAACGGGTGTTATCAGAAGTACTTTGTTCGGTTGGTGGATGAAGTGACCTCCGTAACTTTTCACGTTTCGATTTGATACTGTCGATATATTTAAGGCGCTCAGGGCATTGTGAAAAATTTGCGGGATGGTCTAGATCACAATTGCAGCATTTGGCAGGGAGTTCTCTGTCAATCTTGGTGCAATCACCGGTTGCATGGGGCATAGCACATTTCACACAACGTGGGGGTCTGTTGCAGTTGCGCGACGCGTGGCCAAATCCTTGACATCTGAAACATTGAGTGCCGGGTTTCTTGAAAGGCTTGTATCGCTCTATACGTACACTGCAGTTGAGTATGTATTTGATAAGCTTAAATTTAGCCATGTTGGACCCGCAGGGCAGCTGCACCAGAAAGGGTGGGCAATCAGATGTGTGAAGTGTCTTGATCTCCGATACAGTTGCTCCTGGAAATCCAAGGGCTGTTAGCTCCTCTGGTATTTTTTCCATGGCGTATCTCGGTAAGCCTTTCATGACTGCTTTTGGCATCTTTTCGTCCTTCCTGGTAAAGGTGTAGAAAGCGGCGTTTTCTTTAAGGAGTCCATCTTTCAGTATCTGGTGTGTCTTGGTCGAGTAACATTGAACTCGAACTATTTTGCGACCTCTACAGGTAATGTGATAGTCCTTCGCATATTTATTTACCGTATCCCTGACGGTCTGATGGTTCCATTTGTCGGTAACTTCAACAACAATAGGGGGAGTATTGTTGACTTTCTTCCGTTTGGTGGCATTTAGGAAAGGTTCGCTAATATCTTCATCAACTGTCAAGGCGCCAAAGCTATTAAAAGTCGGTGCTCCCTGATGTTTTTCTGCGGTCTTCGGGTTAGCAAGAAACTTCTTGGCTTGTAATCCTTTATCTGGAGGTGTAGTGGATGTTCTTTGCCTTTTCTCGGGGGCAGTCCTTATGTCCCTATAGGCTGGTCTGGATTCAGGGTCCTTTAAAAACTTTTCCATGACGGGCCTGGTATCAACTATCGATGTCGATAACTTTTGCGATAGCACCGTGGCCCATCCCTAGTTGGGTTAGAGTGTTCGCGAGCAGGTATGACTGTGGAAGCGTGCGATCGCTGCGACAATCGAATAGACATATTTTCTTAACTAGTATTTGTAATAAATCATCTAAAATACTGAGAAGACTATTGAAATCGTATCGTAATTTATGTAACAACATTCTGTTAATCAATGATAACCTTCGCTATTATCGATACAAACATGGAAACAACGCGTACGTAAACAATCTGGATTCGAAGGATATTTTTATACTTTCCAATTTGCCTTTTCACATACGAGGCGCGACATGAATAATTCAGTGGTGTTGCATATTTTAAAGCGAAAAAGTTTTTTAATACGTGTATCCGGCGCTCTGAGCGGCTGTTCAACTTACATTGTGCGACGGCTAATTATTAACGAGTGGGAACGCGTTTTTAACCATACTAAATATATACGAGTACAACTAACGTTTTAGCTATATTTACCTACAATTACGTAAGCTAGCTATCTAGTAAATTAAGCAAAAAGGTGGCAAACGCAAGTAAAACCACAGAATAATAACTTGTACTTCGTACAGAAGCTTCACTTCGCAATGGTTTTCAAAGAAATATGAACTCAATCTGATAAACAATATGATTTAATTTAGCTCGCGGTCCAGTCAATCACGTGATCATTTCGATGCCTACCAATTTCTTTTCAAAGGAATATGGGCCTTAATTCACTATGCTACGGGTCATAATACGTTGTACATGGTTATACGTAGTACTAGTTATTATTCTGTGGTATTGAAAGAGCCACGGACTATGGTTGCTTACTTCGAGAAACTACTTCATATGCCATCTAGCGCGAATAGAATTCCATAGGTATCATCTATAGTATCACCGAAAATATTGGGCTCTTAGTCTAAGTTCGTAAATGTACGACAAATGAAATGCAACTCGAATGAAACGACTAAAATATCTTTTTTATTGTACCTTTAGGATATTGGAATAGTACGGGGAGAAACGGTTTGTAGTTTGAATTAATTTCATAATGTAATCCAGTCAAAATAGATTTTACCATTACCTGTCAGCGTCTTTATGTAACAAAAAAAAGTTAAATTTCGATCACGATCCGTATTTAAACAATTAAATACTGCACAGTATTTTTTTGCTTTTTTTCGTTTTGTGTCCATCTTGCAATTATATAATGAATCAGTCAAATAACACAGAATAATAACTAGTACTTCGCAAATAATTAAGTTGAACGTGGTCGAACATATAGCGCGCACGCGTGTGTTTTCGTTCGCTTGTGGCAGCCTACTAGATTGGCCACTCCGGAGTGGCCGCCGCCCGTAGGTATGTTTTTAACACCTACACGCGGAGTGACACAGGCCTGGTAAAACCAATAACAAGTGAAAAAAAAACAAATATAAAACTGACCTCAATAAAAAAAAAAAAAATCTTAACGAATTTTTAAATAAGTTATAAGAGAGTACTTAGAGAGTATAATATTATTTCGAATAATAAAGAATCATATACTCGTAAATCGATTGGCCTGGTATTGAGTTATTGGTCCAGTTATTGCGCACATACATGACAATGACATCCATGGTTTTCCCATGGACGTCATTGTCAGAACTGGATCACATGGCAGGTTTCAGCTTTTAAAAGAAAACTCTGGTCACCCGGACGAAAAGGTGTGGAGGTAGGAACGCAAAAAAAAAATATATATAGTCGAGAACTTTTTCCATTTTCAATCGGTTATTGAGTAAGAATTAAATTAATGAGATTTGTACTATGCTGTGCCGATGGTACGTATCGATTGATTTATTTTTATCGTAAACAATGAATGTAATTATTAATTTCCTTATTCAATTAAGGGTTGGTCTTTGCACAAGATGGAAACTGATAGGCTCTTAATAACAAATAATATTCAATTTGAATTTGACTTATAAAATGATAAAAAAATCAAGTCGTAACATAGTACGAGTATGGTTTACCCTTAAAAATCTTCAAAATAATTCCGAGGTTTATACGAATAATAAAAGTTACACTTTTGTTTGTTTCAGTGGTAACAGCTCACAAGATTTCTGCCCTCAATTATCACCTCATTCCTCAATGTCTGTGTAGGATTGGGGTCCACGAAAATTTATGACATCATTTCTCTGCTTAATCCACTAAGAAACGACTAATGTCTTCAATGTAGGTTTCTTAGAAATTAATGTAGGTTATACTGTATTGACCATAGAAAGACTGGGTTTGAAACGACCTCGCATATTGATGAGGCAGAAGTTACTATGAATTACTAAGTATGACGATATCGGTATGACACAAAATAGCATATAATGAAAAATCCTATAAAATCTTGCGTACATGATAGAGATTTTTTAGATTTATTATTTATGATTCAGTTTTAAGAAAAAAAAAACAAAATACGATTACATTAAACTCGCTCAACTGCTTTATTTTAGTTTTAAAATTTAAAAATGTTGTGTTTTAATATGAATTTATTTCGTGTACCTACTGTACTAATGTGTATGCAGAATTCTGAACTCACACAGGTACAGCAGCACTGTAACAAGGTGGCATCAAATATTTGAGTTCTTCAAGGCACAACCTGCATGAGCACATGACCCCGTAAGTTAGAATCTTCGGTAAGTGTTTTGTTCACCAAATATGTACAAAGTTGATTGGATGGAAACTGCCAGGGTATGTTCCAAAATCCGCAGTGTGGCAATAAAGTGGTGGTCAATAAATAACGGATGCAGCGTCGGAGGCTGCGACTTGTCCATGCAGTTTGTCGTCAAGTCGACTCAGCATTTAATATTTGAACATTTTAAACTTAATAACAGAACCGGTTCCTTCTAGGTAAGCAGTAAGCACGCTTCACCGTAGACCTCAATATCACTTAAGCGTAGGCAGCCCTCTATACGTTCCCACTGCTGGGTCTCCGGGCCTTCTCTCACGAGGAAAGAGATATAGGCCATAATCCACCACGCTGGTCAAGTGCGGGTTGGTCGATGACGTCTTCGGATATTGTGGTTCTCAAATATGCCGGTTTCCTAACGATGTTTTCCTTCACCGTAAATGTCACTTAACATCAGGTGAAATTGTGGTCAAGCGCTGACCTATTTAGAGTAAAAGATTTAATCGCAAATATTTAATTTTATTCATTAAAGCATAGCATTGAAGCAAACATATGATGATTATTATTCATATTATTTTTTTATAATTTCCATATGATCTCATTGGTTTAAATGTCTGTGCAGAACCTAGAATTTAACCTTTTTACAGTTTACGATACTGTTACCGTATGACACCGAAATTGGTTCGCGGTTAAGAGATAGGGGGCGTGATCCCCGGGCTGGGTGGTTTTTGACACAGCAAGTGTCAAAAGCCATTCAGCGCGGGAACACGGCCGCTATAATGGACACATTTGGACAGGGAGCTTTACGGGGTGGCATTTTTGACAACGCGTAGACTTAGATTGGCTTATACCGTTTATCTATGGATATAAATTTGCCGAAACGGAAACTATAATTTAGTTTAACGCATTCAAATTCAAATTATTTATTGGTAACACCAAAAGTTACACGTCAATTAATTACATTTTTATCAATAGATAAAATTAAATCAAATAAAGTCATAAATGAAATGAAGCTAGTTTCAAATAATCATTTAGATTATAAAATGTATTACTTAATAGCCACACCTTAAGTTTTGTCTTAAAGCTCGCGGTGGAAGGCGCGGCGCGGACAGATGCGGGTATGCGGTTTTATTCAAAAAGACTTGTACTAGTTTTACTGTTATCATGGCGTATGTGTGTGTAAATATGTATGAGTACAATGTCGAACTTGAGTTAACTCTCTCCACCACGGTTGAACGCTAAACTGAACTAAACAAAGTTACTTTTTACGCTAGCTTTTGATTGCACAGGTGTCCAAACTTTCAGAATACATTTTTGCTGTGGCCAGAAACTTTTGTGAAAGTTGAAGTATTTTTGAGTATTTAATAGTCTGAGTTAGTATGAAGTTGTAAACTGTTGGTGCATTTGCATTTATATTGATATCATGTACATAACAAAAAAAACTAGCAGCAAAGTGTATGTATGTATATCACCGCGGGTATAACCCAATTATTGTTATCACTTCTAAATATATATTTTTTTCATACGACCAAAATATAAATATTATATCAAAAATATCGTCGTATAAATTCTCTAAAGTATGTTGTTAATATACTTACATATTTTATCACATTTGATTATTCATAAAATACAAATAAGATGTTGAAAATCATTCGATTTGAAATCAAATATTAAAACCTCTGTTATGTAGAGAACTGCTTAAACATTAAATATTAATAAAAATCAAATTTTGATTAATGGCTTTAAATTTCACAAATTTCATGTTACTTTGCACAACAAAATAAATACGCTTAGCTAGGATGAGGGCAATATAAGTTCTATCTGATTTCACGATCGATGCCAAAGTTTCCCTTTGACAGCGCAAAAGTAATTTAACTTTACAAAAGGTAACTATTTGCTGAGCGACATTTATATTCCTAATAAACCACTTATTATTTCACCACGTAAAGTTTTGCGGTCACGTCATTAAAACTAGTTTATGGTGTGAGTAAATTACGGAAAGTTGTTAATGTCCCCTTGCATTATTACACACTCCATTTTATACTAGACTCGGGAACGGATTAAATGAGTAAAAGTGTCTTACTTAAATAAATCTAAGTTTAGTTTTATTATTTTATTTTTATGGACATAACACACGACTTGTTAGCCCTATTCTAAACCATTTCTAGCTCGTATTATGGTTGCAATCACAACTGATATACTACATAAATACTTTGTATCGATACATATTTAGCACCCAGACCGACAGCCAACAAATTTAGTTCATCACAAAGATGTCGGCCGTACCGGGAACCCAGGTCCCTCTCGTTAGCAGTCCGGCATGGTAACCGTTACGCCAACGGGGTAATGGTTACCATTTTTGTTAATGTTCTCAGTCATAATGAGAACATTATCAAAAAGAAATTCCCAACTCTGTTACGTTATTAATATCATATTCTATACTAATCGGCTTCGCCAAAAAGAAAGCTTAAGATTTAGATCGCTGCCCAAGGGCTTCATTTATAATTGCAGATGTTGTATTAAAAAACTCAATGTGCTCTTTTAATTTTACTACGAATATGTTTTGTGCCCAATGAATAATAACAATTGTTGAAAATTCTGCTTAGTTAGATTATATTTGCCAGCCTTGCCAGATACGATTCTGTTATATTTAACATACTCGTAAATTCTGTTGTTTTAGACTGATAAATCTATTAAACACATAGCTCAACCTACCTTTCTCTAAGTTTACTCTCTAGAGTATAATAATAATCTTAATCTGAACTTCTAAAATACATATCCAATCTTGATAGATTGGATACCTAAGTAATAAATTGACTAAATTAGTGTAAATAAATCATGTCTCAGTCAAAACTTGAGATGTACTCAAAATAATTATTTCATTTCTACTAACAGAGCCTAGGTAAATCTACTTAATTAATTGAAACGTTATTACTTGATCTGATTAATTTGTTACTTAGGTAATAATAGCTCAGTGGATCAAATTAATTAAAACACGAACTGATGAATCATCAATTTTTATAGTTTGTATTTGTACTTTGTAGTAGCAGCTAGGAAAATAGTCTCCATACTACATTTTACGCGTATAAAAATTATTACAACTTTGTACCTCGTAATCACTTCTTATTATGTAGTTTAGTGTTAGTTTTCCAACTTATTAATGCTAGTTTGTCTTCAGTCTATAACAGATCATATTGATACTTCACAGGACCAATTGTAGTCGTGTAAAATAAGAATCTGTTAAAAGAAAGTTTTCATGTAGATGTTAGATTAATCGCGAATTTAAAGCAGCAGCGCGTCTATTTTCTCGCAAAACATCGCTTCCGTACACATTTTATGGCAAGCAATATAACAGGCGGCTAATAAAATGAAAAATTATTATATTTTAAAGGCTTACTGCAGCAAAATATTTCTTGTCGGACCCGGTAATTTCTGGTTCGAAGATAACACAATAGGGGACGATAAAAGTTTATTTTATAGAGTGTACAGCTCTTTGCTTTTCTTCTTGTACGGTTTCATGACAGTATTAGAAATTATGGCTGCAGTAATGGGGTGCTTTCCTGATGATGAGCAACGAGACTCTGTGACGTTCGCCGTGAGCCACACGATCGTCTTCATCAAGATATTCACGATAATTAGCAACAAGGAACGGATAAAATCACTGAACAAAAGGATTATAGAAATCTGTAAGCCGTATGAAGAAGATGCTATCACGGCTGATAAGTTCAGGGATATGAAAATTAACGTGATCGCTTATGTTGTGAATGTGTACGGAGCGGTGATTTGCTACGTTATTGAGGGGTTTCGGAAATTGTATGAAGGTAGGTTTTACTCTAACATAGATTATAATAATGCTCGACTAATGATGTCTTGATCACTAGCCTAGCATGTGGTTGTGAAGTTTATTTTGCGCCTGAGTTAGGTTTTAAATAATAAATTTTAAAGTCTATCTCGAGTTTGAATGCGTTGTGTAGACCCATCTGTTATCTCGTGCTGGTGTTGTATGTCCATGTGCTATGTGTGTCTATATAAACTCTCAAACAATAGTTTTTAAAATATTAAATTATATTCAAAACGCCCTGCATTTTAAATGCATAGCTGTATAATAAAAGAACTCACTATTCATAATTATTATATCTTAAATTTAAGATAAAGAAATTAATGTTGTTATATTAATTTCAGGATCACACTTTGTGACGGTAGTAACATACTACCCTACGTATGAGGATAATTCCATGCCGGCGAGCATAGTTCGCGTAGTCATGACAATTATACTTTGCTTGATGATGGTGACTATGATCATTTCAGTCGATTCCTTCACAATGGTTTATCTCATCATGTACAAATACAAGTTTATAACTCTAAGACATTACTTCGAAAAGCTTAGAGAGGATTTCGATAAATTAAATCGCAATGGCTTAGTGAGGGAAGCTCAGGAAAAGTTAACACTTGGTCTTATTGAAGGAATTAAAATGCACAGTGAAGTATTACAGTAAGTTTTTCAATATTTTTCTACTTGTTGGCATTAGCTAGTTTGCTTATATAATTATATTTACTGTTGTATAGGAATGCGCTTTAATAATTAATTAATTTTAATTCTAGATTTTTTATTATTTGAAACACAACTAAATATAATCGTTATTAACGTTTCTAGACAAAAAAAAACAAGGAAAAGATACGTTTATTGTATGCCTAATATTTTAATATTATTTTTAGTATGCATTGTATATATGTATAATATAGAAGCAACGGAAATACACAATAATATGTGAAAATATCAGCTTTCTAGCTATCACGGCTTATGATACAGCCTGGTGACAGACAGACAAATAGCGAAGGCTCAATAAAAGTTTTATCTTTAGGTACGGAACCCTAATAAAGTTTGAAAACTTAGCTTTCTGACACTTCTGGTGATTTGCTTTTCCTTTTTAATCATTATTTTTTAAACAGGTTATCCAAAGAGATAGACACAACTTTCGGAATGGTCATAGCTTTACAAGTCTGCTTAAGCTCTGGATCTGCGGTTTCACTACTGTTGCATTTGGTTGTAAGTTGTTTAGCAAATATTTTATTCTTACTTTTATATGTTATGCCACATTCAGTTATAAAAATAATTTATTTTAAAAATTATACTTAATAAATGCGAAAGTTTGTGTGTGGGTGTGTATGTTTGTTACTTCTTCATCTAACGACTGGAGCGATTTTGATGAGATTTTCTATGAAGATAGAAGATAGAATATAGATAAATAGAAGATGACCTTGGGTTAACAGACAGGTGACTTTAAACCCCGGAATAACTTCTTTTGTCCCAGATTACCTGGAGCAAAACCGCAGGCCGGTTAGGCTAGTCTTATATATTTTGCACTCTTAAGTAGGTTAGCGCTTGACTACAATTCACCTGATGGTAAGTATTAGTGTGTTTTTTGGTGTAGCGCGCTTACCTAGAAGGAAGAGTTCACTCTCGCTTTGAGATTATAGTTATTGGGGAAGAGAGAATTCGGCAAGGAAAAAATCGACGGCTGGTAAAACAAAGATAGAGGGAAAACGCTTAGTTTGTGCCTTAGGTACCGTTACCGCTCAGAATACCTTTCTGTATTCTGAGCGTTACCGTATACCATTACCATATTGGTTGACCCTGGCTCGTCAAAAAAAAAAATAGATTGGTTGCATAAGATTAGGCTTAATTTTTATTTGTTTTTCAAAGCTTTCAGATAACCTGACGTACGTGGCAAGTTTAAAGATAGTTTTCTTCGTGGTGGCACTTTTCTTCTTGCTTGGGTTGTTCCTTTGCAACGCTGGAGAGATCACTTACCAGGTACGATACATTACATGAAAATACTACGAGATATCGGTTGGCGAAGAGTAATAAATATAGTATTCACACTTTTTTATTATATTATTTATTATTTTCTCTATTTAAAATAAGTATTTAATACATAGTAATATATAGTGTATTAACAAAAGCGGCAAATGGCTTAGCGCGGATGAAACTGAATAGGCCAGCACTTGACCATAATTCACCTGATGGTAAATGATATTGAGGTCTACGGTGGATCGCGCTTACCTAGAAGGAACCGGTTCACTCTCGCCTTGAAAATCGCTAGATTGTAGTCATTGGGGAACAGGGAATTCGGCAAGGAATTCCAAAGTTTGGTGGTTCGGACAACAAAGGTGGAGGCAAAACGCTTTGTGCGTGCCTTGGGCACCTCAACCGTAAACCGATGCCGCCTTGGCGTTTCCCTGCTCGTCCGATAGTGGAAGGGGGCGGGGGGAAATACTTCATGTAATTCAGTCGCACACTCACCGAAATTCAACCGATAGAAGAATAGTGGGCTGCATAGTCCACTATACTTTCCCACTGCTGGAGTTAGTAACACCATAATACATATGCATGTATTATGGTGTTACTAACTGCGCCCTGGAGCGCCCGTGAGTTAATGTGAGATGAAAATAGTTTATGTAATTATCCAAAATACATTTTAGCTACCTCCTTATCAATTTTTACGCAAATTGCATCAGCCATTTGAAATAAACATACACACTCATACATAAATATATATCACAAACTTTCATATTTATAATACTAGGAAAATAATTATAAGTATTGATAGTTGGATAGAATGTAGCAAATAAGATTCTGTTCCTTTTTTAATGCCATTTCATCTTAATCTTCACTTAATATTGTCTACAACTCGTTGGCACCGAAAGCTCTTTAAAGATTCTCTTATTAAGATGAAACTTAGCACTTGGCACCTATCTCAGAAGTTGAGCAAAATATTTCAAGAGGGCCGTATTTCTTTACGATAACAAATCGTAACCAAAACCCACAAAGTTTGTGATTTATGGTGATGGCCGACGACATATCGTAACTTATTTTTATATCTTGTACAAACATACTTTATTGGTGTCTTTGCATCCGTCCGCCCTTATGTTCGTATTACTTTTATAATCCGTTTAGTGTTAACGACGAATATAAAACGTGGCGTATCTATAGGCATCAATCTGATATAAATCTTTGACAAAAAAGAAAGTCAAACAACTGTAGTGATCATTCATGCTACTATAACTGTGCCTATAAAACAGTAGTAGGATATTGATGGAATTAATCTCAAGCGATGTCAGCTCAGTTGAGCGTGCTACCGCCTAGTTTACCTAGTTTATGGGTTTGATCCCTGCTAATGAACACGAGTTTCCGATGACGGAAAACATCATGTCATCATCATTCACACGCTGAGCTGGGAACGTTGAATATAAGAATTTATTTCAGGCATCTCTCCTGTCCGATGCGATATTTTACACGGGCTGGCACGCGTGTTCACCGCGGGTGGGAGGGAAGCACCTGCGCAAGATTGTTCACCTGGCTATCATGCAGGCGCAAAGGCCTCTCGTCATGAAGGCATTCAAAATGCTAGAGCTCACTTATGCAACATTCTTGTTGGTTAGTAACTGTTACCTAAACTACCTATTTTAGGTTATATAAACCTTGAGGAAAATTTTAGGTGGGCTACGAGTGTCGTCTGTCGGTGTCGTAGCTACGCTACGAAAGTGCTACGAAGATCTTTGCTTGTACATAAATTCATAAAAAAATGTACATATAAGATAGATAGATAGATAAACTCTTTAATGGGCAGATGGGGTACAAGTCAAAATAAAAAGTAACAACACAAAGTTATTTACAATGTGCCACAAACGGCGGCCTTATCGCTAACAGCGATCTCTTTCAGGCAACCTTTGGATGGAAGTTGAAAGGACGAGAAAATGGGGGGTTGCACAATAAAAATATTAATACTTATAATTATGATGGAGGACTTAAAATATACTTAAATATATTTGAAAGTTTTGGTCTTTCGTTTAGGAATGCAAATTTAATGACGTAGTCTTCTAGGGTGTTGGAATTTATGTGGGACAGTAAATAAAAACACGATTAAAATAACCACTATCTGGCTGGGTTACAACAGCTCACTTAAGCTTTAACGAAATGTTTAAGTATCGGTTAAGCAATAAAATGAGTTGCACCTTTAAAAAAATTTAGATGACGTCATAACTTTACAACTGTCAAACTTCGCTGGTTAAAGCTGTATTGTATGTTAACTAGCTGTCAGATACGTCAATCGACTGGTAGCCTGGATAACTTTAAATGTACCTACTAAGAAATATGATGCAATGATTTGCAATGATTTCGCGGTCAATGACAAAATGAGCGTTACAGTCATCGTGAAATTTGACATAAACCATAACTCTAACTACTAATATGGTGCGGCCAAGCCTGAATTTCCTTTTTATTCTGACTACTTATTTTTAAGTAGCTTATGAATTTCTATCTGAATAATGATAATTACTGACTGACATTTTGAAATACCGGAATAAATTACTTCTTTTCTTAAATCTTTCTAATTAATAAGTCTCATAATGTTATAAACTACTTTCTTTTCTTTTGCAGGTAGTCCGCAGCACATACTCAGTATTTGCATTGTTCTATGCACAAAATAAATAATCAGTTTTAGAGAACATAAAATAAAAAATATAGATTTAAATCAAGTAGCTGGTAGTTTACAAGTTGTAAATAAAGCTAGTTCATTTTATGAGAAAATAAATATTAGCATACGAGTAGATACTATTACACAGCAATAAAAGCAGAGACTGTGAACCCAGGTGGTTTATGGTTTTAGTGGTTACGTAGTGCGCAAGCTTTTTGATCCATTCGAATAAAGAGTTAGTATATGTTACTGTTGAAGTTTTATGCCCTTTAAAACCTTTACAGACTCCTTATATATTAATAGCCACTGCTTTACTAGATACTTTATAAAAAAAAAACAATGGCGTAATAGAATACTTTCCTTCCTTCTTCGTATGAGCTAAGTAGCCAAGCTCTGGTGTCGAGAGTTTTCAAGCCTCCCGAAGGGCGTCTGATTTGGCTTAACGACTGCATGTACTAAGACTAACGGCCAGGACGTATAATTTCACCTGTTATCCTACCCACGGTAGCGCCCATATGATAATGCCACTTGTAAACAACAGTCTTGTGCATGTTCTCTCATCAAAATATCGTCCGCATCGACCGTTGCTTAGCTTCGATAATCGCAACAGATCACCTCAGCTAGCCGAGTTATAGGCGCTACATAGAATTCTTAATGATACGAGTAATTTATAAGAAAAATATTTGGTAATGTTGAAATAATGAAGAATTATATAAGATTTTGTACCAAAAATTTCACTAAAAGTCATTGCTCTTAGAGTCAGGCATCCTTATACTCGTAAAGTTGAATGTCAAAGTGAAGGTTGATGTCAACATGAAGCTTGTAAAAGTAAATCAATTTTATGTAACCAACACTCGTAATATACGATATAAAGTTCATTCCTCGTTATGCGGAGGCTATATCTTATGACTAGCTGCGACTCCTGGTATCACTTGCATAGTGTACTAGTCTCAAGTATTAGATACCCACTTGAATTAACTAAACTGATAATATATCAATGTGTCTATCAATAAATAATCTTGCCCTTCAAAATATTTGCTAATAATTAGTACATACGTCAATATATTCTAATTCATTTGGTTTAATTTTCATTGATGTATTAGATCGTGTCTATCTTTGGTTTAGGTGGGTGAACGTCTATGATATTTCTAAACTCAATTATAATGATTACTGATTAAACCTCTGAATAATTATATGAGGTGGTACTTTGAGATTTCAATGGTGGCTGCATTGTCAATATTGCAATAAGTATTGCTCAAATCGAATTTAGAGGTATTAAAATTACAAATTTATGATTCTAATACATAGTAAAATCATACAATCATATCAATCATACACATATCTTCATTGCAAAACAAATAAAGGAAAGTATAAAACAGAGAAAAAAAACTTATAACTAGTGCTATAAATGGCGACCTTATTATTTATTACTTATTTTAGGAAATTACAATAAACAGGACTTGACAAAGATCTAAGCATAAAGTAACTTTATCCTAAAGAAAACAGATACGAGTTCTTAACATTAACATGTGACTTTAGTTGAATTCAAACAAACACACTTACACAGCATATTTTTTTTACTTTTACTATATTAGTGTGCTGTGATATGTTCTCGTGGCACGCACACATAAATGCGAAGATTGCAAATTCTGATAAATCCCTGTCGTTAAGATTTGTGTATCACATGCGCAAACATGCTGCCTGATCGTCTTGATATAATATCCCTCCCTATGTTGATCTAATGCGCTCGATGCTTCCTCCGTGCGAAGAATATTTATCCTTGGTGAATTTTAACACGAAATGGTGCTGTAAGTCTTTTCTTTTACCTAACTAAATATAAACTCGGGATAATTTCGAATCAAATTTAATAGTATTTCAATTATTGTCGGCTTCCATTGTGCGAAATTCTGTCCTCACTGACAGAACGCCTTGCGATGCAAAACTCCACAAGCGAAACGGCTGCGTCTGTGTAACGGTGATTTCGTATTTACTTGCGAAACAATACCGATAAGGACGCAACTATTTCATCTAGCTACATATTAGTGCGAGACATAACACATGCGAAAGGATGCCATACAACTTACAGTTTTGCCTCAGGATGCGAATGTGTAGGTGTACTAAAGGCGTAAAAGTTGGAGTAACTCTCACTTTTACGATGTTACTTATATGTAGTAACATTTTACTCGTATTTTTGTTTTTTTTAAATATACGTGTTATTAGGAAAATAACACTAATGAAATTAAAATGAATCATGTTTTTGCAACACTTTTCTTTGTACGTATTTTTCTTGTAATTCATTTCAAACAGCCCAGAACCTGAATTAATTATTAATGGCATGTACATGATACCTTTAAATTAAACGTAATCTGCGTGTCGCAGGTCAAAAGGCAGTAAAAGCTTAACAAGATCACAGGGAATTCGTAAATTTTAATTAGGTGAAGCCTTGATACTGCCTTCTGAAGACGCGTGCAAAAACTTGTCACAGATTCAGATTTGTTCACACTGAAAAAAACATCATACTCGTATTGACTCGAAACAAAAATGATTGGGTTTTGAATGTAACACACTCGTAAAATGATTGTGTAACTGGGAGGTTATGATTAACGATTCTTTTATAGTCAGTGTATGCTTAGATCTTATTTCATTCGTAAAAAAAGACAACGATAAATATGCTATTCGCTGGCTTTATTTCCAAGCTAGTAAAGAAAGGGCAATATAAGCATAACAACATAAATTCAAGGCACACTTGAACGTGAATACGTTATCAGCTCATTTCCATGCGGTCTCAATCGAGTAGGTATCATATCATAACATCAACTCGCAAAGGCCCGACCAGTCCCGATGGATTTTATCTCAGATAAAAATGAACCGACTTCTAATGTTTTCATTCCTCACAACCTCGTATTCATAGTGACTCCCGTATGCCGAGCACGTGATAGGCTCGGGAGCGCGCGAATCTTTTTTATCCTGCCGCGAATAAAAAACTTTCGCCTCCATAAAAGTATATGAGTTCGTCCCAATACTGCGCCGATGACTTCCAATCTCTCTGTAGCGTGTCCCGACCCAACCCTGGAGATTACTTTTTCTCCTTCATCCAGTAAATTGAATTAAAATGAGAAGCAAACGGATAAAGAAAAGGGTGCGCGCCGATTTTCGCAAAAGTTTCGCGCTTAACGTTCCGTGCGCGCGGTGTAGGTGTTTTCTCATTGTCTTCCATTTTGGATATCGCGCATTTTGCCGTCTTCAATCGTTATTGACTTTCTCTTAAGGTGAGTTATTCACTTTGGGAAATAGACGATTTACGTTACACCCACACTAAAAGTTACGCTTCACAAAGCTTCAGGTTAATACGCCTTAAAAGAAAATACGAACGAACTTTACGCCGCGGCTTTAGTGAATAAATATTCCTGTTGACCAAATGCTTTCCTCCTATGGCCCCGTACTCCAGTAAGCTCGGGAGCGAGCGGAATGCTTCATCTGCCACGCGGACTGAGTTTGCGAGCTCACGCTCCGCCTTCACGCCTCATATCGCGAGCTCCAACGAATTACCTTCCGGAATAACTCTTTCTAACTCATTTAAGAGATACCATTGTTACGTAAACGTTGGAATCTTACCAAATGAAAGCTTAATTCAGACGTAGTGACTTTACGAGGGCGCTAAAAACATGCCTTGATTAACTTATGAGCTCGTACTCGGAAAGCAAAGTGTAATGTTGACATTAATTAATGTTCATTTATATAACGGTCTTGGAATGTTTTCTGGAGTTCCTTGCAATTAATTACGCGTTTCATTATAACGTTATACATAATATTACTAATTAATGGCATGCTGTTTACTTTGTAGTAATTTGACTACATACTAGACATACATTTGAATAAACATTAAGGTTATATCGCAGGTGAGATATCAGTACTGTAAATTACGATTACATACATAAAATCTGGAGCACTTATCATCGTCTTTGACGTTCATTAGAGCTGGATCAAGATACGATAAACTATTATTAAAAACAGATCTAGCAGAGTATACCGATTAATCGAGTCATAAGAAGGAAAACACTGAATGGACTCGGCAACGTTGGAAATGGCAATTAATAGTTGAGGGCAGTTTTATTAACAAACTTTCCCGGATTGTTTCTGAACACTAATTAGGAGAGGTTCGGCCGAGTTAAGGATTCAATCGCTCCGGAACCGACAATAGAACGACTCGCTTTTTAATGTAAATAAACAAGGAAACTTTCATTAATTTAATTTAACTTGCGTGTGGACAGGTGCCAGGTTTTAGGTGTTTTTGGTAAACAACGTTTTGTAGTCTTTGATAACCACCAGGTAGACGCTCCAAAAAGAAGTAATAAAATGGAAATGAAATGTCTACATCGATATCACATTAATGAAAACTCTTTGGTTTGTAATTAATAGTGTTTACCATATTTTTTATATACCTATATATTTTATAACTATTTGAATTTAACTTTTTTATGATAAATTGAAATATTGTAAATGATTAATTTATTCTGATCAAACTTCTGTAACGTAAATTCAGTTGATCATTCTAATACCTACTGATATTGTACATGCATTGTTGTTTTATCATATCTTTTCATTGATCTTTTGCTATTTATGTTTTAACATAGCTGCCAATAAAAGAAGGCAAGTTAGATCCTTTCCAGTTTACTATGCTATCAATTGTGGCCTCGCCGACTCGCGGCTAAAACACCAAGCAGCTGCCCATTTCTCAGTAAATGAGATGTAAAACAAGAAAATCTTGGCATGTTTTAAGACAATCTCTTGATTCCCGGACGTAAACAAATAAATTGCCCAAACCTCTCTCCAGCAACACATTCTTTGCCGACGGCCGACAACTTGAATCTTGGCATTTTACTTTTAACTGAAACACGGCCCTTGTTTATTCATTCGAGAAATAAGCTTTTACGATCATTTTCAAATTGTTTTTATAAAAAATACATTTCATATTGCTACGTCCTTTGAGTTGGCTATTTGGATTTACTTTCTCAAACCATATTTTTATTTCTAACCATATATACAACAAATTGTAATTGAGGCGAACTACAAATAAATACTTTTCAAAAAACAGCGTTTCAAAGAATAGATATAAGTTTATATACTATTCTACGTTTATATAAGTAAGTATATGTGCTTCTTTGTAAACATTTCACGTAAGGCATTTTAATATTTCCGCGTAGATCTCGTCGGCGACGGTCCGTGTGACGTTCACCTCTGACGATGGTGCTCGGAAAGCACCGAAACTGTTGGACTCATTGCAACTTTTAATATAATAATGTAAGTGTGGCCGTTTTCTACGCAAAAATATGTATATGGGCTTCGGTTATCACAATAGTTACTTTCCTTTATAAAAGTAGAAAGTATCTCTTGATGATGACGCCATTTATGATCCTAGGCATCGTCATCAGTGACGTCAGCATCTGCATAATTTTGCTCGCTGCGTTTCCGGCACAAATGATTCAACAGATTGAGCGAACGGAACGCCATGTAATAGGTAGTATTCAGGCAGTCGTTAAAAGTTTTACGAGCGATCACTGTCCCGCCCAGCTCGATTTATCAGCTCGCGCCCATTAGCGAGGTACCGATTTCTTTCGAAGCCGTCATTAAGCGAATGCTAACTTGAACGTTAACGCTACGATAAAATGATTATTTTGGTCAAGTGCGAGTGGCTCGCTAGATTATAAAATAAATTTAGAAACAAAAATCTTAGTTAAGGTTACATTCTGTTCATTGAAAACTAAAACCTGCCTGCTTAAATTTATGGTCATGATCAAATTCCACCTTCATTTTAAAACCCCTGGTCAATGATACTAATAAAGAATTTTGAGAATCGATCCACAAATGGCTGAGAAATCGGTGAACATACATAAAAAAAATACATACAGTCGAATATATAACCTCCTTTTTTGAAGTCGGTTAAAAATAATATGGAGTGAAAATACATAAATACCGGTCAAAAGCTTAACCCTATTAGCGTAGACGGGTAAAAATAAAATTTCACACTTTACTGCTAGATATTTGTAAAATAAGCAGCAACAATTTAAGTTCAGTTAACTGATCAACTAACATTGATTAAAAAAAACATAAATAGTTTCTTTAAAATCACAATGCCGCTAGAAATACCTAACTACAATGTCCACTTCCATTTAACTAGTATCTTTAGCAAAAGGAGCAGCGTGCCTGCAGGTATTCTGGATAAATTAAGAGAAGGCAAAGCACTAGACTGGTAGACGTAATTTATTTTCCCTGGAAGATTTCTAGACTATCAGTCTGCCTCACGTGTTTTCCACTCAGTTTTGCATTCATTATTCCGATAGAAACAACAGTTTAAAATTCCAAGAAACGTCAGTGTTTCACATCGTTAAAAGAGATAGATGACACATTAAACTCCCGCGAAGACTTGTTCTTGGAAAGCAGATTGAAGCTCGAAGGTATTTTGTAATTAATTTTGAAGTAGTATGCAATTTTCACCAATTAGTTTATAAAGACAAAGCGAAGTTAAAATGGTACTTTGTTTTATTTTAACTGAGTATTGATGTGATGACAGAAGACAAGTATTGGTGGATAATATGAAACTTACATGATTGGCTAAGATTCAAAATAAAGGTACTTATTTACTTAACAATATGATACTATGCTGTTAAGATGAACCAAACTACTTACAGATTATATACAGTCATTATATTCTTTAGTCTAGTATACTGGATAGGACCATTAAATTGTTTAAATCATATAATTGGACTACGTACACTTCGACTTTAATAGTAGGTACATTAGTAAGAGAAACAATTATATTAACCACGAGCTTTGTTTGCGAATATCAACTAAACAATCACAATATCGTGCAAATACAGAATAACAACACAACACACTTTGTTGACGTAAGCTTTATGAATACAAATAAAATATTTAGCTCTGAACTAAACTGAATATTTAGCTAGTTTCAAACTATTCCTAACTCAAAATAACTCTCTAGAAAAATATTACTCTGAAATATGTATTGAAATTTCAAGTACTCAAAACTAATAAAGTATATTAAGCTATTTGGTCCACTATATTATATTTGAAATATTTACTACAGAAATCTACGAACCAAAGAGTGTAAAATTTAAATATTTATTATAGAGATAAAAAAAGGATAAATAATTATCTGAATCTTCTAATTTTTCAAATTCACATATCATATAATTAATTGTAAATAATGTTACAAAAAAAGGGAAAATATTATTATTTTATTTACATTAAACTCTGATTTAAACAAATATCACCTTTAGGACTTCACTATGGCTTTAAAAAATAAGGATCTCTATACTAAAGCTCCATAATGTAATCCAAGGCGTAAAAAAAACCTTACATCGCGTGCTCTGCGCAAATTAAGTCGTGTTGGGTGTCGTTTAGTGGGTTTTTAGGGATGAGTAACCCGATTTCTATGTCATCTCGTATGTGTTCTATTATTATGTATCAATTATAAAGAGGAACGAATCGAAATCGAATACTTCCATCACCATTGGGAAGCTACACTATCTCCGAATGACAAAGGCTATAATTATTCAAAATATAAGATAAGGGATTCTTACTAAATGCAACTTTATGTGTCCACTGATATGCAAAAAATAAATGTTACATTTACACGTTAGTAAGACGTAATATTGTAACAAAAAAAATGTTGTACAGTTTCAAAAGTGCCTTTTAATCCGTTGGATTAACATACGTTATTTTATATTCCATGTGAAGCAAGGGCGTGCCTATAGTATCTCATAAAGCGACCTCGAACTTGGCTTATAAGGTGAAACATTTTTCGGTGACCTTGAAATAAGACTACCCTATTAAGTACTCTAAAAGCTTTGGAAAGTGTCCATTTACATAATGACTTATTCAAATTCAGGGAAGTTAAGCCCTCTGTAAACGCTTTTCGTCATGCTCTCATATTAAAAAGGCGAGTGGCTGTCAATAACTCCATATTACATAAAAGGGGATGAAAGCATGGCGTTGCGTGCCTCCCACAGTGCGGGAGTATTTGAAAGGTTTTGAATGGCTACTTCAAAAGAATGGCGCATACTGCGGGCTATACTTCTACACCTATCTACTTACGAGTACATTTGTGATATGCTCATATTGGTTGTTAGCGAGATATGCTTCTTATCTTTATCTTTCTTCATTCAGTGCAGCCTTAGTACGAGCGGGTTGTATTTATACATTGTATTTTTTAAATTTTCAAGGCTTGTGATATTCTTTTTGTTTGGGTGAAATCTTGGAACCAAGACCCTCTTCCTTTTGTCCGATTGCATTCAAATACTCTTATATTATGGTACGTAAATCGGTAACAATAACTAACCGCACCGCGAACTACTATTCTGATGATGGAATCGAATTGTGGCCATAGAAATGTCTAAACTAAGCCAGCATGTTTTGTCTCGTCGTCATATTCACGCCTATCCAAATGTATCCAAATAATTCTATAACTGTGGTTCATATGACTGCAAGCGAGTCTTGCAGTAGACTTAATTTCATATCACACATTTGTAACATAATCATGATTCTCGTATATAATTAAATAGGAAATAGAATGTTCTGTTATTTCCGAGTACATAACTATATTTATCTCAGTTGCTATTTTAACTCATGAACTGAGTTTAGCGAAATCAAACGTAGACCAAAAGCAAAGTACAGTTTCACTTAGCATGTCCTAATCTCCGTATAGTAATCGCGTATAAATCTCCAAGCCACTACAACTAGCCACTTATTTTACAGTGCGAGTGCTCGAGTCTAGCAAACGCAGCTCCGTACTAAGTTCCCAGGGGGAAGTAAACCAAGCGGCTGACAAGTGCAATAGTACAAGATAGTAGATAGCGCAGGCCCGCCCAGCTGGGCGCACTAACTAATACCTAATCTGCACCTCTGTTAACACTTCCTAAGCACGCGAGGGTTAACGGCCCCAAGATAAACTAAATAGGAGAAATTTTTAGGTGTTGCCTTTTCTTTAACAAAGTACCGCGGAGTGGTCAGTGCGGCGCCTTTGTGAAGCTTTATGGGTACTGATGAGGGAAATTTATTTCAATACCGCGTGGCTGCTTTGTTTCAGTTAGTTTGAAATAGTTTGGACGATGAAGATATTTTATTACGTTAAACTTTGCTAAAGATACTAAATTAAAGACACTGTGTAATTACTATTACTAGGGGTTTTTATAAAAAAACTTGATTACATTTCACACAAGTATACCAAACTATTTCTAGTTTGTATTATGGTTGTTTACACAACTGATAAACTACATATACTTAAATACATATTTTATATAGATACATATTTAACACCCAGATCTACTTCCAACAGCTAATTTGAAAACTTATTTATCTAGGTCAATAGTACGTACTCACTAGTTAAGACTGTCATTAAAACTTTTTTTGGGGGTATGGTATATTTTCTACGCAGATATTAACTTTAACGGTCGAGTATATATGTATGTATTTCAAGTATATGTAGAATTTCTAGAAAGTTAAAGTTTTGTCAGTCCGCGGCATGGAGACAGAACTTCAACTAAACAGCCATTAAAATTAATAACACACACAGGTAACAACATCCCTGATAACTTATAATGGGATGTGGGGACGCGTGGGGGTAGTTAGTATTTTGCAAATAGATTATACTCGTACAAGAGAATATATATTTGTCCATGTAGTTGTGTATGTACTAATAGCCATGACAGCTAATAAAATATTTTTTAAATTTGACAATGGCCCAAAACACAACCCGATTTGAAGTCTATGAAGTCCAAGTAAACTTTAAAAAGCGCCTAAATATTATAGCAAAATAAAAAAAATACAAAAATAACTAAAAGATACAGTCTAAGATATTCTACTCAAAACCGCTTTAACCGCTAAAACACATTATTTTTTGGAATTGTAGACTCACACACAAAACTAAAATATTCTTCCAAAAATATAATTACAAAATTTACAAAAAATAAATGACTCGCTAACCCATACTGTTTTCTATAATCTTTAAAAGTTGTTTTTAAAAAAGAACAGTAAAAACCTCGACAGAAATATAACTTCATACTTTCATCCACTGAGAAATAAATTGGTATTCCAGATTAGTCACTAAAGGGCAATATCCATATCCACTCAACGTGCCGAACAAACTTTCTTGCTGAACCATAAAACCGAGTCCAATTCGGCTTCACTTCGGTAGTTCGAGCGTAAATTAGGTTAGAACGATTGTTCAATCGAAATTAGGTAAATTATTACTCGGCCAAGCAGTATAAAACCAAAGGGGCTCATTACGGTGAACTGGGGTACTAAATTAGGAATGGGTGCCGGGTGATGGAGTCTAGAATATTAGAGATGACGCACACAGAGTACACTGCACATTTTCGTGGTGGCTGGACACTTTGTTGCTCGTTTTATTTTAGTTCTTCCTCTTCAAGTGCCTCTCCACTTTTTCACAATTCCTCAATGCTGGCAATTCTTGTCCACTCCCGTATATTCCACAGCCACGACTTTTTTTTACGTCCAACGCTTCAACGTCAGCGTCCAACGTTATTTTAGTTGGCGAATATTATTTTCCCATATTACTGCTGTTCTCACTAGGTGAAATCTGTATAGCTCATTCACTCTATACGTCCCTTTTTTATTATCATTATCATCTACATTTATTGTGTTTCCTTTTAAAACTTTTCGTAACCCTAGTTAAAAAACTATCCTGTTTTCTAAACGCTATCCTGTTTTATTATGATAATCAAATTGTTATTATTTAGGGTTTGAAAATTTCAACGTGGAAGAATTATTGATAATTTTAATTATTATTGGGATCGATTGAATGTATAATATTTTAGAATGCCTGCAAGCAAAGGCAACAATATTATACTAGTGTAAGACCAAATATTTTATTTATAAGTCGAATCCACTAATTACTCAGCGTCGATACTGAACAAATGAAATATCCTTACATATTGCATTTTAGTATCAGCAGTAAGTATTTATATTTCACCAAGAAGCGAGTGAATATCAACTGTACTATGAAATTTAATACAAACTTGTGATTTAAACTATATTCGGTATACACAATAATCAGAGCAAGGCCAATTTCATCAATTCTGATTTAAATTGTATTTTTATTTCAAAAACGGTCTTAAGAATAAACTTTGTAATTCAAAACTATAAAAACTGCATTTTATAATCATTCTAAGGCCTGATTGATTGCTAATTTAGAGTTTGCGTGCTAAATAGACTTACAGGTAACCAGCTCATGTTTCATCAGTTTTTATCTGAACAGGTTTATAGTACAAGGTTTTACACGAAGGTCTGTCCTCTTCAGAGATTAGAATAATTAAGTTGTTGTGATTTACCTACTCTGTAACATCTATCTGATAAACAACTATACATATAAAGATTGAATTAATTTATTCTGGGCAGTAGAAATTTCACACAATATACGAATATCCTCGTACATAGTGAAGACTGCAAAGCTTTGGAAGAACCATAATGAGGTTTTCAAGTTGAGTGTAAAAATTAAAGTTAGCCATGCCATAGTGCTGTCATATAACAATGGTGTCGCTCTTGATGTATGTTTTTAAAAAGTTAACACTTTTTTAATGGTAGTATTATTAGGTTAGTTTGAGGTATGTAGCTTACCTCAAACTAACCTTAAAATCTTGTTTGTAGACTTTAATATTTTATTCCCTTATTAGTTAGTTACTTTAGTTGGTACTTATTATTTCCTTTTTTAAATTGTTTGCCTATTAAGGAGGAGGAGACACTGTGCTTCACAACACAGGACTTGTCCTACAGTGAAGCACAGGGTACATCGTGTTGTTGTACTCGTACAATAGTGTAAGATAATTTTGTAAAAATATTCTTGTTCATTAATGTACACCATTTTATTTGGACTAATAAACGTTTTACTTATTCAATTATAATAGTATGGCATGGGCATTTTCTAGTTCTCGCCTGGCCAACAAACTCAAGATGATAAATCTGTCGCGATGCACATAGCAGTGCGTTCCGGCCGTTTCCTCATTTCCAGAGTATTGTCTACCTAAGGTCAGAGTCTCGTCATTTCGTGTGGTTACGCGCCCTGCTTATCAAATGCCTGACTATAAGTAAAACAAACTTTGCATTTACAAAATGCTAATAACTGTAGTCACTATTTAGATAAGATATTGTACAATATTTACAGTGCTAAATATTAAAATAATCATGGAACAAAACCTAGTCAATAAAATAATCAAAGCTTGTATGCGTTTTGTAAAATTTTATTCATGGAACATAAATATATCCAATTAGATGGTTCTTGAAGAATAAAATAATTAGCCTCGCTTAGTGACGCAACGGTAGCTAATTGATTTCGTATTCAAAAATATTCTAAGTAACCGAATTTCTCGACACCTAGATTACAAGACAGAGAGGTTAATGAACTGCAATCCGCAAGGAGTGGAAGGTAAATATTAATCAGAATATTCCAGAAACACGGTCTAATGAAGCCCGGTTGGGGCCTGAGGGCACAGCAAACATTTTTAATCCGAGGCGCATCTCATAAATTTCAACCCCGGGATAAAGTCGCTTTGTTTTTCTCGGCGTAAGAAATATTTTTGCTAAATTTACAACAACGCTTAGCTGCGGTATGCCGCCGGTCCGCGACAAATTTTGTTGTCGGTTTCTTTTTATTGCTCCGTTTTATAACGGATCAATTATTTGAGACGATCTTTGGCTTCTTGTAGGATGCCATTTGGCTTAATATGCAAATATCTGTACATAAATATTGGGTTTCTTCCTTTGTCAACCAGCATGTATCGAGGTCATTTTATATGCTAAGTATATAGGTACATGATTTTTCTGAAGTTTTTTTTTGCCGTTACAAAATCAAAGCACATGAGGGATAGCAACGAAGTTGTTATAGAGAACCTTGTTGGGAAGGTAAACAACTATCAGTAATTGAAGCAGAATGTTTCAAGCATAATTTATGGCCTGAATTAATACTTCAGGTGCTTGCTAGTCCCAAACTTTACCAATAATTTTGATTTATCGACGCCTCACCGCCCCTCATATATACTAAAAGTTTTCATAGGCGAACAATCACTTCGGTATGGCTTGTTTCCATAAACTAATTTTAGGCCAACTACACGTGTTTTGTTTACTTACCTTGAATTCAATTAATCCAAACTTTTGTTTCTAACTATTCCTTATTCATCCATGTATACGATTCTTACCTCATATTAAGAAACATATTTGTTTATAATTATATAATTTTAATAAAATGTATGTAAGGAGTCTTTGTTCCCCATTTTTTTCTTACTAACACAAGATCACAAAGTCTCACTAACTTTCGTATTTCCTTCCACTGAACATGTAAATGCAAAATAGGTAGTCGATAGTTGATTCCTAACTTCTCAGAATGTTTGAATATCGAGTACTTATTTGGAAGACATATTACTAGACTTATTAACTCTACTTCTCGCAGTTTCGCAGGAGGCAAGTTTCCAACTGCTCATACTCCTGGAAGATATAAAGTTAGGAATCGTAGTTTTTACTGCAGTTCGGATTCAGTTTTTGTCGGAGACAGATGACGGTGGAGATTTTATGAATGTAGTATTCTTCGGATGGAGTGCACAAGTCTAACTTTGCCGGTTAATGAACGTCGTAAACTGGCAGCAACTCAGTTCATGCTAGTGATATGATGTGATTTTGTACGATTATATTTTCTGTTTAGTACGCCAGGAAAAAAACATAGTCTATAGTTATGATAAAATTCGCATAATTGAAATACAACAAAAATAACGCGGTGACGCCAATTCCGATTTTTAGATCTTAGGAATATAGATTTGCCAGTACGCATGTCTTTCACGATATCTAGTTTTAGACTTTACAACTAGCTCGTTTAATAAATTAATCTTATGAAAATTTTTACTTAATTGCTTCAACACGTTTAAATCTAATAAGTTTTCGAGTGCAAAACATGGATTGTAACATTGACATACGATTTGTTACAGCGGCTTCTAAAAAAAAATAAGTTGCCTCGGTTATTGTTAATTAATACTCCAAAATCAAAGCGTGACGCGTTCACAGCGTGACTTACTAGCTACGAAATCCGTTCATTCATTAGCAAGCACCTTGCAAACGAGCTACAAAATTTTCTTATATCGACAAAGTAGTTCACGAGCAAGCCCCATTTCACCGATAGCAATCTGTCCCACCTCGCGCCCATTAGAGGTCAGGCGATGGCCTCCAATACCTGGGATACGCGGCCAATTTATGCACACTCAAGACTAAATACGCCAATACATGGGTCGCAGTAGCTGAGATCTGTATTTTTACTAATTATTCATTAGAAAGTACTATCGAGGGGGATAGATGTACAAAGATAAGATAAAGATAATTCATAAGGCTCCCAAGATATCGGCAACGCCGAGGTTGAGGACTGCTGTTAAAAAAAAACTGTATATTTAGACATTTTGCTAATTATAAGACTTCTATGTCTAGTGTCTTCACGTCAATGTCTCTGTTTCGATAGTATTATGTTACGATCAATGTTATGTCATTTAAGGAAAATAAAACATTCTTACTTTTACTTAGAAGTACTTTCTCACTACTTACCAAGCACATTCAATTTGAGAACAGTATTATATATGGCATATGAAGGTACAATGATAATTGTACATATGAATTCACAGTAGGTAAAACGTTATAGTACGAGTAAGTGAGTAAAACCGGAATCCTATTGACTAGGAGTAACAGTACGTACGTCGAATTTACGGCTAGGCGTATTTTGATAAGTTCTGGCTAAAGATGGAGCATGCGTAGTCTCGAACTACTGGCTCTCAAACTGGCTCCATTTAGGTGCTTAACGACAGATATTCAACATGAGTGTGGTAGCTAGATTTATAGTAAAAGCACTAAAAAATAAAAAGTACTTTCTTCGTACACTACGTCATGAAAATAATGTTTGAATGAAATGCAAGAACTCTTACGGCAAGGTATAGAGCTTCGTATTTACTTAGTTTTTTATAAGCCAAGATCCTTATCCGTTCCGCAAAATGCTCACTGGCTTGGACTTTTCTAAGCAAGCTATTGTGTCCCGATGAAAAGGCAGGGTTTTCCTTTTATAAACCGATGCCTTGAAGTTAACTAATGGTTTTTGGACGATTTAACTACGCAGCTTATGAAAAATTAATAAATCAATCAGAATGATGCCTAATTTTCACGGTCTTGAGTGGCGCTTCAAAGTTTAAATTAAGTCTTCGTTTTCAAGGTCACTCAAACGGTTGGATCAAATTGAAGCGATGTCAACCGCAGCACGGTTTCCCAAATTAATTTGTTTACTGCCTTGACGCCAGTCTATTTCAACTGATTTATAGAAGGCATTTTGTAAATCATGATATATAAAACGAGGGTGAAATTCTTTCGGACTTTTACGAGCGAGAACTCACGCGATCAAGTAGAATATTTGAGACTTCTTATTCTGTTAAGCGTTGATGCGTACGTGATCCAATACTATTGACGTATCAATTTCGATGATAAATGTGGTAAGACGTGTGTTGCTTGTCAATTTGTCGCTATCTATGTATATACATATGACTTTTCTTGAAAAATGTTTCCTTTTTCATTTTAAGCCCATACAAGCCTCTACTTCTTCTTGATGAGCCAAAAATGGAGCATGTCTAATCCGGAACGATTTGTTTTCAAAGAGGTTGACGTAACAGATTTTTAAGTGTTTGGCGACAGATTTTTAAGTTGAGTTTGTAAGCTAGCCATGCGAGCACTAGAAAATGCTTTATTACCACGCTAAAAGATTTACAATCGTTGGATCCAGATAGTCGGATGGTCTAGCTCATCTCATTAATAGAAAATAATGAGACGTTGAGAAGGAGTCTGTGGGTTATTAAGATGAGAATGAAAGCCAAGCTATACTCGTTATACACTGCTAACAGCAGTCGTTATTTAAATACGCAAGATTTTGAGATGTGCCAGGCAATTTACATTTTATATTGGGCTAAGCTACGGTTTACTCTAACTACGTCTGCACACAGCTGTACATACCTATATTAGTATATGTATAGCCACATATGTGGAGACCAACTTGTAGCTTAGGCTATTTGTAATCTAGATTTATAATGTTAGTAGTACAGTAATGGTGACAATACATACTAAACCGTATAATTGCATAAATTTATTACAGCTTAATTGAAATTAATCTCCCAAAATTTTAACCTGATTTTATGAGTATTACTCATTATTTCTATACGTTACAATACATAGTTTGACAGATTTTAGTTATAATATTTATTGATCGTATTTTAGGAAGCATTAAAATTTCAATCAATATAAAGCGTAGTCTTTTTTTATCTGTGGCATCGTAAAACCAATTCATACTTATATATTTTTTTTAAACATTCAGTGTTAGTCGAGACTGTTAACCTTAACTATATTTTTATGTAAATCGGCCTAAAATGATCGGCGTCACAAAATGCCAAATTACATATTTTTTCGCAACTCATTCAATAGGGGTGTAAAATAAAGGGTTTGACTAGTAGAACACAAATACTATGATAAATATTTATATTCAAGATAGCCTCCACCACAAATTAGTCTGAGGTTTTCTAAATTTTAATTTAAACTTGCACTGCATAGCCCTCGTAAATGTTGTTAATTTAACAGATAAACCTTTTATTAATAGTATGTCAAATTACAGGTCATTTTACAAAAAAATACAATATCAATAACCAACAATGTCAAACATAAGTAATACATAATTACAATTATAATTTAACATTATTCCTGATGTTAAATATTAATATAAATAACATCAAATTTAGTAATATGTCACAATTCAATTACAACCATAATCTGTGTAGTAAGTAACGTTTCTTTTCAGATTCAAGAAACTCGTCAATACTATACATAATTAAGTTTATACGAGTATAACAGTATCTACTATGTACGAAGCATGCTAGAAGGAGAACCTACCAACATAGGTAGTTACATTGTTCACAATAGGTTCCTAGAGAGGTTTCTAAGAGCCCTCGCGCTCACCTTGCGGCCCGGGCTACAGGGGCGTAAGGCTTTCGGTTTAATTTCCGGTGGAGAAGTGTGTATTTTCGCGCCATTAAGCAACCGCCAAGCTGCAAGCTATGCATGTAGTACAACTACACCTAGTAATTATCCAGCGCGATTACAATCGCCTTGAAGCTTCCTTTACCTTTGATGGTATCGTTTTGCCATGGAGATATCGGTATCTGCGCTTTCCTGGTTATTAGAGTTATGGAAACTAGTACGTAGTGCTTGCTTGTAATTTAAGCTAGAACTTTTGATGTGGTTCAATTATCCTAGGAAGTTTCATCATTATCATCAGCCCATCTGCGTCCATTGCTGGTCATAGGCCTAGAATGCTTAGTCAACAATATGCATTTGTAATTAGCTTCTTAGGAGCTTCTAGCAGAAATGTGATGACATTAGTGTTCAGTAACAGTTTTTTTTATATAAGGACTCATTTCACAAATGGCTGGTTAACCCCATAGTGAAGTTTATTTTTACTATGCCAATTGAGACGTTGTTTTCTTTATTGTACTGTTTATTCAGTTCAGGACTACGAAAATTATCTAATTTTATGTTGGTGAATAACTAAACAATTACCAAAGATCAGTATTCAATATTTCACTTCTAATGCCGATTGCAAAACATCGTAGCACTCTGTAAAATCTATGTTATGTACTATTAAATAAAAAGGAATTAATTCATTTAATTTTCATAGGCGCGTTCCTAAATATGTGTACCGTGACATACTTCTAGCTTTGACAAAAATAGCCGAGCGTCGAGTGGCATAGCGTGTTGCGGCCTTAAAACTCTTGCATTCAGCGTTTTATGTGTTGTGGCACCCTAATCACCATTCCGCCCACTTTTCTCGTTATCACAGTGATCGTTCAACTGATAAAATGTTTGAATAAAGACATTATTCTTAAGCGTGACATGCTAGTTTAAAAGTGAAGCTCGGAGCAGTTGGAAGCAAAGGTAACGAGCGCCAGCGAAACATAAATAAACCTACACGTCGAGCGAAAACTGTAAAATGAGCATCGAAAAGCTGAGAAAAGCAGACGTTGGAAATAGTTGTCACTTGCTCAGGTTTGCTTGCATTGCACCAGCTTGCCGAGCGGACACGTGTGACTAGACTCTCGGGGTTTTACTAGTTTTAAACTTCTAGATATCTTCACCTCTATAGAAATATTTATTTTCGTTTTTTCTGCTTCTTCATTTATCATCTTGATTAGAGATACGTGTATACATAGGAAGTTTACTGTATTACACAGTACTTCATAGCAGTGGCTTCGTATTATATCTAGATATGTGTTATGTATCAAAACGTGGTAAGCAATAAGAAGCACCAATTTTTACAAGATTTTGGGATCTAGATATCTTCTAGAAACATATTTTGCAGACACTATGTTACTGACATTTTTTTCAAAATTGAATTGTTGATGAAATCTTTTTATGTAAAGAGCCATTAAGGTTATGTCAGTTAATTTATTACTTTGATAATTAAAAAAAGCATTTATAGAAAGACATTGTCTGACCCGGCAAACGTTGTTTTGCCTCACTTAGAGCTATGAAAAATATATAGTAGCCGATTCTCAGACCTACTGAATACGCATATAAAATTTGGTAAAAATCGGTCACGCCGTTTTGGAGGGGTACGGTAACTAACATTTTGACACGGAAATTGTATATATAAGAAGAAGATAAGTTAAGGAAAAATATCTTCGCACCTCTAATCAAACCATCCACAGTGCTATAACAAAAATAAATTAAATGTTATCCGTCACTGGTTCCGAACAATCAATCGCTGGAGAGCTCGGGAGTTATGGCATCATTAATGGCACATTCGACCCGCGACGGCGCTCTAATAAAACCGGAATATTTCACGTATCGCTACCGAACATTACCATAAACAATTTGCGACTCGCCCTTGCAGCGTGATTTAATATTTTTCTGGCGGATTTAACTTGCTCGTATTTTATTGGAAAGTACATAAGCTCAATACTAGTACAAATGCAAAAACAATAGAAATTGTTTATAAGGAAGGAATACAGAGATGAAACGTACTATACCTATTTAAATACCAAAGTAAAGTTTGCCTTAGTGTACCTACGTTTTGCCATATCCACTGAGCCCTGCGTTACAGTGGTTTCTGTATAAAAGAATTTAATACCCCTCGGAAATAGATCAGAACTAACTTTTTTGTGGGTTCTGTACTTCTAATTTTGGATCAAGTTCACAAACTTGTTAAAAGAATTCCGCACCTGAAATATACCAATGGGAACCTGTAACAAAGACTTTGCTGTCTGTACGTTTGTCTGAAAGCGTTATAACATGAGCCGAGAATAAAATTTTAAAACAAAATTTATCCTTTTAATTTGTACATTTAAACTTATTCACTAACCTTCAAAGTGGACGCATTCGCGCACATGCCTTGGAGGCCAGTGCCTTCCAGTGGCTTACATATGTAGATATGTGCATAAATAATTTATAGATTAATTTACGATGATATACTCGTAATAAGACAAATTTAGAATTTAAGATTAAATTAAATTAAAATTAAATAGGTATAGAATATTTTAGTTAAATAATACACATAATTTCTGATCAAAGCAATAAAGATAAAATAAAATATAATGGATGGAACATATTTTAAAGATTAAATAAGAATAAAAACTATTAAAGTTGCGACGAGTTAAATGTGGGTGGTGGTGTGTTATTTGTGTTGTCTAGTTTATAAGGGCATGCTTTGTGAGTGAGAAATGTGAATGTGATGATGTGTGTGTGTGAATAGTTTGTCTAAACGTATTAAAGCCGCCCTTAAAAGGTTTTGCGCTAATTACCAATATCATGTATATTCTCATAAAAAAGTAAAATATTATATTTTTTCTAAGGGGGCTCTTCGTGTGCGAACCCGACTCGCACTTGACTAATTATTCATTCTAAAGCTGTGTTCAAAAGGTTTATTAACATTCTATTGAAGATAACAAATAATAGGTAAAGGTAGGTAGGAGTACAAATATCGTAGAGAGGTTTCAAGTTCAGGAGGTTGTCGGTCTAATGCATTTATTTGCATAATGACGTTGATAATGCGAAGCAATGTCTTGTATGTCACTGAGGACGTTCTATTAACACGTTCCATGCGAAACCAGGTCGAAAACTCCTGGTCCATATCTCGCTTATGGTGCGGCTACAAAAAGTATAGACTTCTCTGTCGTGCGAAGAGCGTAACTTCAGATTGGCTCGGTGTAGGAAAGAGATAAATACATATCTGAGATGGGCTATTAAAATAGAATCCAGTGGTGTGCTTATCTTAATACCGGATATTTTATACCTGGTACCGCACTGAACAAATAAAATTTCATCACAGTGCGGGTGCGGGTTGAATACACCTGGTACCCCGCGCTAGCTTCGCACGGCCAGTGTTGTGATCGTTATCGAGTGAGCGCATGCGTCGACAATGACTAAAAGACTAGCGAAACGGTGTCGTAAAAGAATAAAACTCCACCACATTGAAGACAATGATGATAATAATAAATCAAAGTATAGATTACTATACAAGTACTATTTATAGTACTTAAAGACCGTAAATTATGTAATAACCCAAATAATTATTATAGTACACATTATTATCTAAAGAAAGTGTAGTCGTAATTATCACCTACCTATTTATTAGCAAATTCAATAAATAGTAATGACGACTTACCCGTTATTACTATAAATAGTACTCGTATGTCAAGCTTTTTAGGTAACAAAGTCGATTTTTGGCCTACAAGCAAATGTAGAAGAGAAACTGCGTTGGATGCTACGAAAAGCTTCGAACAATTTTAACAAGTCGTCAAGCTGACAAAAATGTTTAAAAAAAAAATCTGAATTTAACGCATGCAAAAGAAACTTCTGTTTGGATTGTTTCAATGAATATCATTTTTTCTTTTATTTCTTCAGTAAAACTTAGGCCCATCGATATCTGTTTTTTCCCATCCTTAAAATATGCATAAACATCTTCTTGTTCAGTGCGGCACAGGGTACATAAAACCCTGTATTTTATTTAAGCTATAGATTCTAAACCAAAGAAGCTGTCCACGTACGCCGTCAGGATCTTTTCAATCAATTCATTAATACTAATACTCAAAGCAAAAAAATATGTTTTTTCTTTTCATGAAGCCAAAAAAAGGATTAAAGTTTTTTTAACGTTACAGGGTATTATAAGCCTTGTACCGCCGCAATGGTAGTTTTAGGTCCAGGTGTAATACGCCCGGTACCGCAGGAATAGAAAGAATACAAAAATTTGTGCCGCTTGGAACGTGTTAAGTAATTAGCTTTTTGTTTGTATGGAGGGAGTGCCTTTGATGGAATAAGACAGATTAGGTCGATGAACCCCGTATTATAGAGCACTTAAATGATTAATGATGACAGCAGTTGGTAGGCTGTGGCTTAATGCTGTAAAAAGTTAATAATGGTGGTTTTTGTGGAAATTAAACCAAATCAGGGAGGCTCTTGGGTGGCTATGGTACTAATATGGTTCATAAGCTAGATTAGATTGTTAGACATGTAAAGAAGGTCAATTTAGGACCATAACTAAAACAAAAAAAAAAATGGTTTGTTCATTAAAATGGCATAGTATTTAGCCTACTCCATTAAATTAAATTGACTTCTTCTTCTTCGTATGAGCTAAGTAGCCAAGCCTTGGTATCGAGAGTTTTCAAGCCGCCCGTAGGTCTCTGACTTGGCTTAACAACTGCTTGTACTGAGACTAACAGCCGGGACCTACAATTTAACATGTCATCCGAACCACGGTAGCGCCCAGATGAAAATACCACTTGAAAAACGACAGTCTAGTCTAGTTCTTCTCTCATTACCTATACTGACAATAATTACGAACTTCCTATTTTTTTTAAATTTCGTTAAAAACACCAAAACCAAAATTGCCTGTCAAAAAAGTATGAAGAGAACAAAATTTAATTTAACGCCAGCAACGAAATAATCGTCGGATGTGAAAATATTATTAATCCATAGCTGCAGGGGAGTGTTCAAATTGTTTATGGTAATGTTCCGGCGCCAATATGAGAATTTGACGCTACAACTCCCAAACGCCCTTATCGGTTTGATGGTTTGCTAAATATACTAATAATAATATAATAATAATAAATCTTTATTGTTCATAGAGAAAATGCTTATGACCTAACTTACAACTATATTGGCGTTAATATAAATACAGATAACAAATAATATACATATAAGAACAAAAAATATTTTTTTAAACATAGCTAATTTAGTAGGAAGTTAGGTTAGTAGAGTGTCGTGCTTTGCACTAGGATAAGATATAGCCTGTATGGCAGAGCAACAGTTCCCTCTTTTACCAACTTGGTAGAATAGGTAAGGAGATACTCACCGGTTATCGAATATACAATTGCTATTAGTTACGAAATTGCAATAAATATTACAGACTAATAAATATTATGTACTGCATACTGCTTTGAAAGCAATACCAACTGATGATAAATTTTAATATGATTTGCGAAACTATTTAAAACTGATCAGTTTGCGTATTAATTTCATAATTTTAGTTTAATAAGAATATGCTAGTATATAACCTACCCAATAGATATATATATATTTCAAACAATTTTATACAGAGTTTAGTTAAATAGTTCTTGAGGCAGTGAGATGTTATTATTTATGCAAATATTATAGATATCTAGTCACAAATTCGGTTTAGAAATGAGTTTCTACTAAGTTTCAGTCCTCGGATCTCCAAAATTATTTTGACGGCGACAATATATAACAGCTAAAATATGTGTATGTGTTTGTACATAAAACTATGATTTATTAACTCCAGACATTTGTTCACTCATTGTAATCAGGAAGTCCCGATGCAAACGATGCAAAATCGTCCATTTAGCTCTCGGTGCGAAATGTTCCGCGAACGCTGACTTACGTCGTCAATTCGTTTTGTAACCTAATTGTCACAATCGTTAAGCAGATGAACTAATTCAAATTGATTTGTAGAAATATATGTTGAAATTTACTTTGAGCAACAATCGTGACGCGGTTATTTGCGTGTCCAAGACATAATTCTGTTAAATAATATGAGCTTAGTATACTTCTACATACTCATAGTTATCAACTGAGAGGATATAAATAAAATCATCCACTTTTATGCCCAAATGTTATCAAGGTATAATTTCATATATTTATGTTGATTATTATTTATTGTAGCTAAACATAGAAACTTATTATTGTTTCAGGGTCAAAACAGTTGTAAATATTTGCGCGATTATTTGGCCCTTTGAAGTAAGTGATCATACAATATTATGAAGTTTGCCAAGCTGGCCAAATAGTCTAAGTTTAAAAATTCTCTATTTTTTCGATAGTTTGGCAAACAAACCGACACAACTCGTGAAAATGGTTTCCAATGTGAGAGCATTTGAAACACAATTCCATCAGTTTAGAAACGTACCACCGCGAATTGCAATGGCCAGTTATAAAATACTTAAAAATATTCGTCATAATACAGCTCCGAGCTACACTACAGTTTGTACAAAATAAATTTTTGGAAGTGTATGTAAAATACGAATACTTAAATTCGTGCGTATTTTTGCTACCTCATATATTTTTAGAAACAGGATACTGAAGTATCACTTAAATAACAAATTAAGTTTACAATTAGATAAATGCGCAAACTTTTGCTTATGCTATACCTCTTTACATACTTTATTTATGGGTAATACCAAATAAAATAACAAATAATTGCTTAAAAGTCGAAGACATCGTCGTCTTCTTTGGAGCGTATTTTTGTGCATATCTGTGCTATACAAATACCTTAAGAACTGCCTAATATTTGCAGGTACAATTTACTTTGTAAGTAGAGACCTCGCTCTTTGCACAAGCAGGAGTAAGCAAACTATGTTTGAACTATTACTGAGCACACATGCCTTTGTTCAAATTAGTTTAAAACACCGGCAACGCAGGTAGGCCACTCAAGTTAAATTCGTATTATGACATATTTAGTGACCGCTATGCTTTTAGTGACAGCGTTATGCTTTAAAATATTTTCAGCTTGGTTGTCAGACTAGTGGTTCTGCGGCAAGAAGAACCTGTAAATAATTTTATTACGACTAATTATTTCGTTCAATAATATTTCTAGATTTCCGCAGTAATCTTTCCTAGTTCATCAATATGGTGTTATAACTTGTACTCACGATTTGAATTTTAGTTCCACGAATCGTTTATTTATTTACGCTTGAAAAAGTTTACAAATCAAGTTTTCGCTTATCATATAAAGCTCAATAGTTTATTCGCAAATATATTCGACACAGCATGTTGATTTCCAATCATATTTCCATATCACATGTTACGTCCAATTCCCGGAAGTTAGTTTCATAACTCGACGTCATGTGAACACGGTAAAGTACAATAATAAAATGAACGAAAATATTACTAGCCGGCTAAAACTCCACCGGTTACGCGCACTGATTTTACGAAGGTAAACCATTATGTTACAATTTGATTCCCCAAAAAAGGAATAATTTTGTAATGTTATGTTATCACTGCTTTTTATCTCTGAACTCGGTCTTGTGTGGCGTCGTTTGGTAATCGTGCGGCAAATATAAACTTAGTATATGTATGTACATATATGTGTACAAACGAGTAGCTTAGGACCATGAATGTTTAGATAATATTCCATTTGTTAAACAATCTAATATTCCATTTAGCGATATTTACTCGGTGCTAAATCTAGATGTACCTATAAAAAGATATTATTAAGTACTTCTAAAGCAAAAAACGTTCAGATCTGTCCGCCGAGTGAGGAGTCTAGCCAAGAGGAATGGAATAGTTTCATTAGGTCTTTGTTGCAGTTCAATCCAGAAAGTTAGGATTCCAGCTTAGAGCTAAGAGGAGAGGAACTTTGTTTTTGCCATACTGCTGTGTGAGTTGAGTGTAGGTGTGGTATTCGGTCCTTTAACCAACCTCCAAATTTTCTTTAATACACTATTTATTGCAACAAAAAAGGAAATACAAAACAGAGAAACAAAATAAACATCTTATAATTAGTGTTACAAATGGCGGCCTTATCACTAATAGCGATCTCTTCCAGGCAACCAATGCATGGAGAAGAAATTACAATAAATATGAAGGGGTGTTCAACAAAGAGATAAATAATAACTTATATAAAGTTTGTTTTAGATCACAGTGTAAGTATACTAACTATTTTAGATCTTCTTCTATCTACTACAATTGCTCTCTTCCCTAGTCTATAGCTTATCAAAATTGACATAGAAAGAGGTTAAGATTCATGTACAATTCGTATTTACGTATCCACGCACCTAATCGATATAAGATATACAAGGCTACAAAGACGCGGTTTCCTTCCATTGGTACATAAAGGAAAGATAAAACTTTTACTGAGCATAAAAGGAGACATGTCGAAAATCTGTGGTCATAAAACATTGCCGACGCCCACAGGGCTTCGGCTTACCCGCGTTATATTTTGTCGAACACACTCCGGCAGGCCTGCGGGGCCGCGCTCTATCTTCGCTAGCCCATTACTCTACGCGGCTTATCCCCTCAGAGATTATCGGCTAACTTAATAACCCTGAAGGATTTCATTATTTGAATTATGAAATTATTAATTCATTTATCATGGGGCAATATTATTAATTCTGCATCCCGTTTAAGGTGCTGTAATTGCTCCGCTTTTATTACAAATCAGCGTAACGGTAAGTGGAAGCTTTGGCAGTAATTCAAGTTCTTGGAAGTGAATATGTTAATTAGCTCTTTTTTATTTAATTAGATACAAGTTGAATACATTAAGAAAGTTATACTGGTCAATTTTGCGTTCGTAGTAAAAACGACTTTGGAGTACAGAATTGCGGTTCCTTACTTATTTTGGGAAAACCATTTCGGCGCTTGGTCTCTTTTAATCATTAATGAATTCCACGATTGAAAATATTAGTCCGAGTATAATGCCCATTCTTTAAATGCCACTTGATGGCACAAATTTAATAACTTAGCAAGGGCCATCCAATGGAACTTTTGTAACAATATTAATTTATCTTTACTCCCAAAGGAATTTGATAAAATTGATTGTCAGTTATCAAGATGGTTTAAAATCATCATGTTCGTTAATAGTTAGTTGAACACGTAGATTTATAAGGGTTGTACCCTTGACCTAAATAAATACAATTATGTAAATGTACAGGCATTATGCACGCTATGTAGATATTGGTATAATGACGATGTAAATGTGTAAATTGATAACTTCCATGTGGCTTTAAGCGACACGGTTCCGCTCTTACATCACTACATATTGTGTCAATTTACTGTTACGCTTAGATACGTGTATAACAAAGGTACGACTTACGAGTGAGAAATATATGTAGATATAGATATATAGATATCAGTTACTCTTCTTTATTATTACTACTTTATTTTATAAATATTGTTGTACTCAACCTCAGGACATACCATCTGAAGAAACTGGGTGGGTCGGTTATGCCAGGACCGTGCTCCGTTAATTCAAAGAATCTCTTTTGGTAAGGAGGAATGCACAAAACGTCTCTAGCGCCCGGGCTGTCAATTCAGTTCTCAGCGCCTTCACTTTGAATTATATAATTAGGATGTTACACTATATTTTTCTTGACAACATAATTAGTAACTAATAGTAAATTCGTTTTAAAATCTTTGTCTATTAGCTGTGTTTGTTAATCAGAACATAGTTACTTTTGTCATACATAATTACATAATGTTATGTAGTCAAACTTATTTAGTCAACTTAATTCAAGAATATTGATAATGCATTATTCATGAAGTTAAATAAAAGCCGAAAGCTTCCTTATTGTACGATGGTTCGATCAGAATTATACTAAATTATATAATATAAAACAAATAAGGAAAATAAATAAAAATAAGCAATCGTAATTTTTGTGAAAAGGGAGGACGGGGAGGAACGTGTAAATTATTCCTATTCGGCAGAATTCAAGCGCGTAGTAACATATCTTGAATACGGAGTGTCCTTGAAGAAAAAATATATTTCTCAGCGTAATCTCCCGAGTCAGCCAGTGCGGATTCCCAAAAGGTTCGAGTAGTGGCTCTCATAAAGTTTTTGTTTGCTTGGATCATAACATAACACGTTGGCCCATATGTTAGTATGCTGCAAGTCCCTAACTTACTGTGACAAAAAGAATTCTCTATTCCAAGAGCTCGAGCCGTAGAGAATTATTATGCCCGAATTATTTTGCAGGTTTAGCAAAATATACTTTCAAATCGTAGAAACAAATATCAAACATAACAAAGAACATTAAATCTGTACGTTAATAAACTTTATGAGCCCGTACAAATAAGTAGCTATAGGTATCTACTATTCAAGATCAAAAGTCAAAACACGTTTATTGCTGAATATAGATTAACATAGTTGGTGATAGTATAAAGGAATCTGAGCGTTATATTCTCATCCAAATTCAAAATTAGCCTATTAATTAGTGTATTCAAAAAAATGAAATGTAAGTTGGCGCTGGTAAAAAGCAAAAGAACGATATCACAATGGACGTAAAAAAATATTCACAAAAAATAGAGTGGCTGCTAAAAACGATGTCTCAAGAGGTGTCGGCGACCGCTATCACACCCGATATGATTAATTACAGCAGAGATTTATGACAGCGAGTGTCGAAGCCAATACAAAGACTCGGGAGCTCGATGGTTCCCTTGTTCCAGCGGAGTAGTTTATTTTTCCTTTTATGAAAATGACATATTAGCTCTGCGCGGCGGTGGTACTTGAGTTCTTTATTGTGACTAACGCGGCATGACAGTTTCTATCAAGCTAGGATTCTATTACAAATATAATTCAGTTCAGGAGAATCACCATTACGGAAAATAATAGGATAATTTGGTATGTTCGTTACCAATTGAAGGAAACAATTAAAGTTTTTAAGTACCTACTCACCCGAGTTACAGGGCTTTATACCCAAAATGTGACAACTATATGTATGTAACTCATCACCTATGTAAAATAATTTTAATTTCACATTTTCGTAAATTACATAATATTTTTTCGTATTGGCAATAAATTCAATACGAAGAAGCCATAAACTATAGATTGAGTTACATGAGATAGGGTTTCAGTAAACTATTTGCGAATAACTCATAATGGTGTCATTTTTTTCCTGAAATCGGTAGTTTGGAAACCTGCCGTCACCTAGGAATGGATATTTATCACCTATGCCACAGAAAAAGTAAGCAGATGTACTGTACGTCGTATATCTGCTTACTTTTATAAGAATTAGCCAGTTGAATCATATTCTGGTTTTAGTAGTAAATATTTAAAACTTATGTAAATAATTGTTTTTTTTTTCAACGTAAAGTTAGAAACGTATGCGTTTATTGACAAAAATACGACTTCAAATTTTTCATGACAATAATACCACTTATACTGAGTATGTATGAAGGTAAAGATACTTAATAGCACTGCACCCGCACTGTATTTTCCAGTTCAAGTTGCTATGGTTCGTAGAAATAATTACAAGTATCTACAAGTACTTTTAATCTCAATCAATTTTACAACATAATTCATATCTGGTTAAAATCCGCGCATTATTTTATCGGTACTTGTCCTATTGATGAAATAATTCACTGTGCGGTCACAAAACCGTGCATATATCACGGCGAGCAAATAAATCAGGCCGTGATCAGTGATCAAAAGTTTGTAAAGTTTAGCTTTTCCGAGCATTCGAATAAATCCGTTCCTTCAAGCGTGAAATTAAACGAGGATATGTACTACGAAATGTATTAAAAACTTTGAACACTAGATCTGATGCTAAAGATGTTGGCGTTTGAACATAATTCGCGTTGTATGATATAACTAGATACTCATTATTTATCAATAAGTAAGTCATATTAATTTGTCTTTGGTAGTAGTATTCTTATATACTGTTTTTTTTCCAGACGGATAGCCAGTCCTTTGTTTTATGTTAGCATGGATACAGATTTTTTCAAAACAAGGTCTATAGCAAAAAACAAAAATATGTATTTTACCTAAATTAATTATTCTAAATCGTAACAGTTTACGTTAAGCATATTTGCTTGTCACACAGTTGTGAAAGTTATCATACGAGAGAAAATTTAATAACGAACGTTCGTTGAACGAATTCAAATGACTCCTTGGCAAACGTTTTGTCAAAGGTGAGACGCTGCGAATGCTAAAATAATTAGATGTAGAGTCAAAAGGGAGAGTTTAAACCGTAGAGGAATTATAACAAAGAAAACCCATCAAAGGTAACGAGTATGAGAAAGATTAGTTTGCTAAGCTAACCACAAGTTTGTATTTTTAATGTAGGTACATTTTTAGACACTTTTAGATACTTTTAGATACTTACATGTATGAAATCAGTTTTTCTAAAATGATTTTCTTTAAAAAAATCGTTTCAGAGTAGCATGCAGATATAAAATAAAGGTAAAACCCTTGGTACGAGTATTTTAAAAAGCAATTTCTTGCCTGGCGAAAACAACTCATCTTATTAAGGAAGTCTTTCTTATGGTGCGCTGTAATTTTAGAAAAAGGAATAATAAAACAGAGCTATTAGATCTCTATACTCTAACTTGAAATGTGCTCAATGAATAATGAGTGAGGGACTGAGGGTGACGATCCCCGTGCGCCTGATACATCTCATCGTATAAATAGCTGTATTTGCAACATCGCGAGATTGCAGGGGAGCGAAACGAAGCTGTCTTATTGAGTTTAAATTAACAGGTGACTTCAATTCAGGCGCCAAAATGAGATTGAGTGAAGAGGTGGTAAAGATGGTTTTGAAACAAAAGTAGGGAAAGAAAGAAGAGATAGATTTAAGAGGTCACTTAACCATCTACGGGGTAAGTAGTGAAAAATAACATAACAGATATCAATTTCTACTTTAAAGAGAAAGAGAAAGGAGTGACTGTAGATATGACGGCTGACAGAAGAGTGTGGAAGCAAAAAATTGGCTGTGCCGACCCCACATAGTGGGAAAAGGTGAAGGCAAAGAAGAAGAATAATTACTGGTGATAAATAATATAACAGACTATATTATATACTAACCAGAAATTGTAGGTATAACAATAAAACTTTAATGGCAAAATTACTGAAACGATATTTAATTGGTGGTGTAAAGTGGTGTGGCTAGAAGCTAGCGTGTGTATAGAAGTCAAAACAAAAGAAGATCTTCTTACGTTAGAAGGCTAGTCTGTCAGAATTTGTCTGTAACAAGAGTCCTGAACATATTTACAGCATAGTCAGAGTAAAGTTAGCCGAGGAGCGAAGCTCACGTCCCATTTATATTGTTTTATGGTTTCTTTCCTTCCCGCAGAGGTTTCCCACCAAGAAAATGTGGTTCCGTTTCCTCGTTGAGGCTTTTATTATCCCTTTAGATACATGGAGGAATCTATCACGGTACCTTGCGTGCAGGCCTGGAATCAGGACAGGCTCTGGGGATCGACGGCAGCCTTCAGAAATTCATGAAGCTCTTTTGAGACAATAAGAACACGTTGGTATTTGATAGAGATTTAGTTATCAAAAAATATCAGTCTTCATATTCCTATTGCGGGCTTTTGGCTCCATCATAGGAACAGCTTTGTGATAGTATTGTCAATATAGAAACATAAAACCAACTAGACACAGCGAAGTTGGTCTAATTTAACATACGATTATATCTAAAAAAAAATACATAAGTATGAATATATTGCAAGTCATAGTTATTTAAGTTTTTAAGGCCTTCACGTAATAATGGTTTCACGTGAGACGTCATTTGTTTTCATATCCTAAGTTTTGTAGGTTTATAACTATCCTTGTACGTCACTAAGGTCACTTAGGACACTACGTAACATTAAGGTCACTATGTGTAGAATAAAGCTAGTCTGTGTTGAGAATAAAATTTTCCACAAAAGTTTCCTTCTGAATGCGGGCCTGCTTGCGTAGGTGACCGATATTTTTACGTAGAGGGTCCAAGGATTAATTTGTATCTTTTGTCCAGTTTCGTATTGTGGAAAGTTAGACAAATATCTTCCATTGTTCCGTATTACGTAGATACTTTGTCTTGAATTTTTGTAGAAAAGGTGACCTTTTGAGATTTCACATAAACCGTTTGAATGGCTTTCGTGTAAAGGCCTAAAAGCAGTACCTATTTCTATACAACATTTAAATCTACTACTTTGTGATGCTTGAACGGTTATGCGAAACATAATTAATAGTTGGATTCAGGATATACGTTATACGCTATTTACCTACAATGATTACCGGATAGTAGCGCCTGTAGCTCGACTGACTAAGGTGATCTGACGTGATCATCGAGATTAAGTAACGGTCGATGCGAACAGTCTTGTCATAAGACTTTAATTTTTAAAAAGCGGCATTTTCTTTGAAGATTTCATTCATCATTCCATTTCATCCGTGGGACGGATGAAATGTTAAATTGTACATTAAAGTAATGTTAGTCTTAGTGGAAACAGTTGTTAAGCCAAGTCAAAGGGTGCTGCTTAAAAACTCTCAACATCTCAATTTGGCCACTTATTTCATACAATAAAGAAAAAAAAGGCTTAGCTGTACTCAACTTTTGAAACAATATCGATTTAATTTCATTCCGTCAAAGAAAGTTATATTTCAGGTGTGGATATTGAGGTTGGCCTGCCAGCCTGTCCATTCTTTCCAAGTTAGATTGGTTTGATCGGATTCTCCTACCTCTTGTAGAACTTAGCAAAAGTTCGAGTGAACTTGAGGTTCGGAAATAGGTTTAACTAAAAGAGAAACTATTATACGAACAACAAAAAAGAGATATGGTAAAAAATACAGAAAAAAATGTCGATAGCTACGCCAGGTGGGCTTAACTGAAATACAACAATCATCACAATTTGCGTGAACATTAGAAATAAATCGTTTAATAAATAAACTCATTACAAATTTCAACAAAACGTTTTGTAACTAAAGAATTTCCGAGTGCAAAACATAGATCGGAACTTCTTCGACAGATACATAACATATTATCAGTGATCTATAACAAAATAGTTTTGATCTACAGAGTAAGAAAATTAGCAGGCCTTTGCCCTTTTTCTAAACTTTAAAAGGTTTTTTAATTTAATGCTTGGAACAATTAGGAGCTAAAATAATTATAAATTAAATCAAATAAAACAAGATTAGAAACTGCAAACGCAAGAAACATTTTCACAACAAATTAAATTGCGCGTTGAGTGCTCTTTTAAACTTAACACGGGTCGCCATTCACATAACGAAAAGTTGTTTTTAATCCACTCGTTTAACAATTACACGGCCACTCAACTCGGGATTATAAATAAAACCTACATATTAGGCATGATACGACTTTAATAAATTAGCGATGCGCATTACAATGAAGCAAACAAAACACAGAAGCTCGACGCAAAGAGACGCCAAAAAAGCCCTCGGATCTCAATGAGATCTCTTTGTTTTTGTCCAAAAATAAACTTTTCCTTTTTTGTCTTTGAACCTTTGGACCCATGTGTGGATTGAACCATAAATCAAACCCCTCTCAATAAATCTTGACTCTGTGCGAATACGCCGTACTTTGTGCTTTTTGAGTTTCGAATGCGCCATTAGTAGGAGCGTCTATTTGAATTCTATCGAAAGACTAAAAGTGAATTAATTAGTGGAAAAACTTCGAATATTAATTGAGGCTCAGAAACATAAAGCTGTCTGTGTTATATCGATTGCACCTAGAATCAAACTTTGCCCTCATCAAGAGCATTAGAGGGGAGACGATGAGCGACTCATAATTCACGCTTAGCGAGCACAAGCTACTTATAAAATATAAACCGATCCCGAACTCTGTCATTGTCTTTATCTAATAACGGTAAGATTTGGTAATATCCGGTCCTTTGAACGAGTGAGAATGCTGCCAACTTTCGTTTCGAAATTAAACCATTTGTAAACGTTGAACGGCGAGGGAGGGTAAATCAATCTATACATTGAATTAGTTGATGTTGAAGGCGATTTGGGCTATATTTTAGAGGCGACGGCTATAGAATGAGGCATTTTGCACTCGGAACACGTAGTGGCCTATTCATCAAGTCGCCGGACCATTACCGCGCCGCCACCTGCACGAGACCTCGCTTGTGTTATGCGCGATTATTCTAGCTTTTACTCACTTACACCGATAACTGGCTGTGATGTATTGTTTATTCAGACACATTCAGACTCTGCAAATAAAATGTGCTTATTAAAACATTGCTTACAAACAAGCAATAAATAATAATGGAGTTTATTTTCAAGACCACAGTAGTATTGATATCTATAGTAAATATATATTTTTTTTTAATCTAAACTCAATATATCCTACTATCAAACATGATATCATCATGATGAAACATCAGTTTTTACTCTCCTAGCTCATAACCTTAACATTTTTGTCATGTTTTAGGTATGCTATTACACACGTCACACGCATAGACGTTTGTATCCTGACTGGAGGATACAGACAGACGTTTGTATCTTCCATTCGAAATTCTGTCTCGCCGCAGCAATCGAACCCGGGACTTTACAGTCTGACGCATAGATCGACGAACGCAAAGCCAACGAGGCAGTCTAGCCCCACTTCTATTCCCAGTCGGCAGATTCCCATTTCATAAATATCTGTACGGCAGCAGCGTTGAGCTTGTTTGGCACTCGCTGCATGAGATTAACACGGCTGGAGTCGCACCTCCGAGTATATCATTCTCAGGGAATAGAATGCGGCGCATCCGGCACCGGCCTCATACATCACGGCGCCGTGGACCATTAGGCTCCCAACACGCCGGATTAAAATGTTAACTAACCACCCTTTGTCTTCGCTGCATTTACAATGGGAAACGGTTGTTTTGCTTTCTAATGTTTAGTGCGATCTTTGCCGCTGATTGTAGTTGCAATCGCGTGCCGCTGAATTTTAAATAGGGTTAAAGGCGGATTTACATTTTATACGCTAGGAAGGATTTTCAAATGTTAAACAGACGAGCTGCGTTTTTCCTAGCTGAGCTGGGCAAGGCTTGTTTTAAGCAATCTTAGTGGAAAGCTTGCATATGCGACTTATACTTACATATATAGGTCGCTATCCACATATAATATTGTCAGCATTACACACACAAAACTGACGTATAAAAATTAGCATATTCATCTAGTTTTAGTACAAACTGTTGTTTAGCCAAGTCAGAGGCCTTTGGGTAGTTTGAAAACTCTCAACACCAGAGCTTAGCCACTTAGTTCATAATAAAAAGAAGAAGCATTTATGCTATTGCTAGCATTTTATGATTTATTCTACTAAATACTGATCGTAGTATCAACTGTTCAATAAATAATTTTGTGGTAATACAGCTATTAAAGTTTGAAATAAACAGTTCAAAGGCAACCTTGTAAAAGACCTTGTACTCACTTAAGAAACTTCCATACGTTGTTACGCAACTCCCGCACATTCTTTCCTTCACCTTAGCTAATAAAACGGCCCCAACACCATCGACGCCTTCGTAAATAGCGGTATTTTTGCTACATTTAATCAAGCGCGAAGGTAATGAAGTAGGTTCCCGTTATGGCAGCGATTCATTTACATTATTAGTTCGGTAAGGGCAGTTATTTAAAGGTTAGTTGGCACCCGCACCGCGTCTTGGCCTATTCATCACGCCCGAGGCTAAACTTGCCTACCTTCTACCTGCTGCCTAAGCCTCTACACCTTCAAGATTGTGAGGCGTTTTGTAAGTAAATGACTGAAAATGGGGATGAAACCGAATTATTTTTAAAACAACCCTGCACATGTAACAGAAGTCAGGCGTTTAAGCTTGAACTTTGATTTTTTAAATTGTGTTTAATATTAGCACATACATAGATCGTATAGTAGTGTGTCGCAAGCACAAATAAAAATTGTAACATTCTTGTAGTAATGCGCTTATTAACAACTATTTGCCAGATTATTTGGTGCAGCAGCTTCTCATGCTACAACTTTAAACTCAAGTTCATTGACTAAAAAAAAAAACTGACCAATGGTAAAACACGAGTAGGTTTACACCTATGTACAGTTCACTTACGCGTTCTAAAGAGACAGCAACAAAATTGTAAAATACAAACGCGGGCGCAACCGCAAAAATAAACTTGTATTCAATAGTGGTTCCTCGCCTCAACGCCAATTTCCCGCTCGTACTTAATCTTGTTTGTGCCGCGTGAAAAATAATATTTTTCTGTATTAGGCAGGTAAACTGCGGTTGTTGTGCTTACAGCCTGTTACGTCTGGATTATGAAATAATCTTAAATGATGTTGGCAATTGACAGGCCAATAACACAAAATAAATTAAGGCGAATGATTGAATTTGGCTATTTTTAGTATTAGCAAATCGTTTTGACTGTCAGTACATGAACCATTGCCGTATGGTTCATGTACTTCCTAATGAACAATACTGTAAGAATAATTTTATCTGAATATTTTAAATTTCTCGACATCTTGATTTATTTGATATTTAAGTTTATTTTAATGTGTATTATTTTTTTTTGTTGTGATATAACTTGAAAAATAGTTAAAATAAATGGAATTTGAATTTATATATTTTTAATTCAATTAATTATTATTCTTTCAGTTTTATACCAGTAGCTTAGAAGAGATCGGTCTTAGTGATAAAGTCGTCAATTAAGGCATTAGCTTGTATTTGAGAGAGATTTTATTGTGAGTGTTTTAATAAAGTGTTTATCTATATATCTTGATTGCTTTTAAAGAGCTTGCTTTTTAAATACATTATTACTTTTAATATAACTTTAACTAAGCTACTTAAAAACGTAAGAAATTTTCTGGAAATCCGTAGAAAACGCAAAAGTTTACCCGCTACAGTGCCAACTGATGCAAATATAAAACAGTAAAAGTTTAACCTTAGATTTTCTGCTCTCTGCGTGTTTTTGCATTGAACAAAACTGAACCAACAAATGGAAAAAAGCTCATCTCCATTCAAAGCGAGCTGAGTTTGGAATCGACGGGATATCTAACAATAGAGTTTAGGTATCAAATAATATTCTTCATTGTTATCACGGATGCACTATACTATGACGAATGCAGCTATTTTTCCAGCGTTATCATGTATGCACGTCCAATTTTTATTGCTTTTTCTGCGGCAGTTACAAATCGATTTGGCTTAAAGCCAATGGCGTCATTTTAATAGTTCCTCTGTGCGGCCGACAGTGCCTCTCACATATTTTAGCATTATGTATGTACGTGTTTAAGCAATGAATTTATGAACAATCTTCATACCAACCCTGTATAGATTGTGGCTCAATTTGTCATCGCGTAATCGACAAAGGAAGCTTTTTAGACAAGGAAGTGTTTCTCTATTGTTTATTTTGTGAGAAATTTGTTCCCGCTGAAAGCCAAGTTTGTTTATCCGCTTATTTCGGAGGTTTGCTATTTTATTGACTACAAACTCCGAATGGGATTATCAGGAAAACCGAAAGGGGTCAGTGATCTCATCAATCTGAACATCCTTTTCTACGTGGCTCTAAATATGAAATCACAAAATAGAAGCTCCATATTTTCCGGTTCAATGACTTTTTCAATGAAAAAGATGATTAATTAGAGTTATTTGTAAATTTATTGACTCCTTTAAGCTTAGTTACATGCTTACAAAATAAAAAGTCTGTCGATCTGCGATACAATTAATTGTATAATGGAATAGTGATTTTTAAGCAATATTTTATTTTGTTTAAATGTTTGGGCATATGCAGAAAAAGACTATCATACGGCTAAGTAGATAGGTTTTTTTTATATTATATAAGCCTGTATGGTCTCCAAATAGTACGTAACCTAAACTAAAAAAATAAAGTTTTTTTTTTTCGACAAAACCTGTTATCGCATATAAACAATGGCAACAACGTAAATTTATTGATAGGAATTGAAATATTAATAGCTTTTATTTTGCTCCTCGTTCAACGGAAGCGTAACATTCTGGAGAGAAAATATTTTCCATTATTTATTATGACTTAATATTCAATAGGTGTCTTTTGTTTTCATCGCGGAATACTCTGGAGCTTCTAGATATTTTCTGTTTCGTTTGATGCACAGAGAAACAATAAAAGAGGTATCGATGTTAATAAGACAAGAAGGGTGAAAAGGCACTTCGTTTACAAACATTTACATTCATTGGTAAGACAGTAAAATACATTTGAAAGCTATACTCGGGTGATTTCAAGGGAATTGAAATGTTCTGTGGTATCTATCTGTATAGAAATGTCTAGATGTTGTATTCGAACTGAAAAGGTTCGTATGATAACATTTCGAGGTGTTTGACCCTAGTTTGAATGTTTTACTCAGTAATACGCAAGTACGTGCGCGAAATTTAATAATAGGGACCTAAGAGCAAGGTAAGTACACAATGGCCGCTAACAACCCTCTTGGCTAAGGTCTAAGTAAAACTTACAGCACTCTCTATTATAGTGGTCCATTGAAACTGAGAACTCATTATCAACGGTTCCTAAAATAAAGGTCACGTCCGGTCGTGGGCTGGATCTGATTTATAGGATAACTATGGCTGGTGATATTTTTTATATTATTCCTTTATAAATTAGAATAGTAATTCATCATTATCAGTTATTTAAAGCTGAAGTTAGATGGTTTTATGCTGCGTCAAAAATCAGTTGATAACATTTCAAGCACTATAATAGTTTAGTTTTATATTACTATAGGATTGCCTTTATTGATGTTCTACTCAAAAAGATTACCATATTATATTGTTTTATCTATACTTTATTGTAAATAAATCCATATGCAATGGTGCAAAGGGTTATATGCAGGTATTTATAGTACTAAGTTAAAGCGTACATTTAACTAAACGCAGCCTCACAGCTAAGCTATTTAACTGTTCAGTAAACACAGTTTAATTCAAACAAGCTTTACATAGGTTTATAGCTACCTAGACTAGAACGTATATCATTCTATTAGTTACGAACAGGAGAGTTACGCGTACTTTACTTTTGACTTCTATACAATGTATGATATACTACTACTATAGCGAGTGTGTCTCGATGGTAATAACGTCTGCTTTTTAATCAGACGGCCTCTAGTTCGATCCCGGCCCTACACCAATGACTTGTTTTTGCAAGTTAAGTGTGGATTTGTACTCGCTTTACGGTGAAGGAAAACATCGTAAGGAAACCGGCATGTTTGAGGTGTGTCATCCGCCAACCCGCACTTGGCCAGCGTGGTGGATTATGGCCTTCATCTCTTTCCTCGAGAGAGAAGGCCCCGAGTCCCAGCAGAGTGGGAACGTATAGAGGGCTGCCTATGCTTATGAAGTACAATAGATAGATCAAATATAAAGTAAAAATTGGAATGTTTTGAAGATATTGATCAAAGATTCTTTTTAATTTCGATATTTTTGTACTAAGTATAATCATGCTACGAAAATTAATCTTGTAATAACGCGTCATAATATAAATCCTAATTTTTATATTTTACCTACACTCTAGGAAGCATGGCTAAGAATAAGATATAGAATGAAGTAAAATTTTATATGAGGTTAAGTGCTTAGCGTTTACGCTTCGCAAAGAAAAACATGCTTGACCTTTTCAAAATTACGAATATTTGTCGTCTTATCCAATAAAGCTCCCAGTAAAGCCTACAGCGCACATATACCTTATATAAATTGACAAGAGTAAATATAATAATCATCATAAAAGGTACGTTAAATTAAGTTAAGGGAGTATTTTTGCTTACCTTTTATTTGTGTTTTATAAGAGCTTTGCTTATGTAGGCGGTATAACAGGCGTTTAACTGGCCATAAAGTTGAATTTATTGCGGAGGCGACATACGGAATATTTGCCGGTTTTACTCTGAAGTAACACTTAACTAGTTATTTCCTTGAGAGGTTTTTTGGAACTGCGCATTCTGTTTTACTGCAGCGGGAGAATGACTTGCTTCTAGTCTTATCATAAAAGCTGTCATTTAATTTTGTTATAAATAAGATAATATACGTTTACTTGACATAATATAATATAACTAAAGTTAAAAATTACCTGAAAGAAAAAAAACACACACACACAATAAAAAAACCTAACAAATAGTAGATTAAATCTAAGTCAGTGTCCGCGGATAAGGTGCCTAAAATGCTGGCGGCATTACCTCATTGAAAAATAAATATTATTAAATAAATTAAATATTATTTAGTTTTTGCGTGCCCCTGGTCGACGCTTACTGAAGTCATAGTGCTATTGCATAATAAAAATTGTTCGATAATAGAACTTGCTACTGTTTATAACTAATTTTTATACAAGTTTTTTGGCATCAACTTATTATGAAGCTAACCTTTTAATGCTATGTATGATGTTCTATATAAAATGCGGCAGTTTTGTTAGTGATAGATAGCCTGCTTACGCAAAGCGACTGAAAATTTGGCTGGACTAGCCAAGTCGATACTGCTACGTGCTATGCCACGACAACGCTGCACAACTGTCAAATATAAACCATTATAACAAAAAAAATCTGTGCTTTAAATATTATATGGCAATAAATTAATCTGGAGGACACGTCAGTCTGAGCGCTAGTCTAAGTACTCGTATTATCACTTACGCATATATTTTTATAAAATATTTTCCAAACTGCCTCACTAATTCTAGTCAAAAAGACTTTCCATCGCAATTAATTTTGTACATATTCACAAACCCTTGGTTACTAGTGACGTCACGGCTCGAGTCGCATAGCATTTAATCGGCACTGTAGTTAGAGCCCTGTTTTGTTACACTTGCAAGTTCCAATGCCACAAACGTGATACCGCAATATTTCGCCAAGTCTATCAGATACCTGGCGCAGGCATGAATATTAACACACATGAATATTCCGACTGTGTTTGCGCTTTTCTAGCTCAACGCGAAGAAACCTGCCGGTGGCGTGATAATCACGAACGTGACGGGGATTTATGGGCAGTAATAAAGAAGATACATTAATATGTATGAGATGATAGCGATACTTTAGAGTGACGAAAAGGTACTGTCTTGCAAACTCGCGGTATGTTAGAGCAAACAATGTGGGAAAGCTAGAACGTCTTGACGCGACACAGTTACGTCATATTTGTTATATAACAAAATTGTACGCTTTTGGCTGTTTGTATGTTCGCCTAAAGCTCGGAAATGTCTGTGCTGTTTTAATCAGATTTGTGTAGAAAATCATTCATTTTAATGGATAGAACCAGTAAAAGAAAGTATCAGAAAATTCTTTGAAACTATGGTATCAGCTGGTTTCTGCAAGCAATTCAATGCATATTGTACGGACAAAGTGTATAAGGTAAAGTACTTTTATAATACAATTGGCACTGAACTAGAACTTTTCAATAATTGAATAAATTTTATGTAGACACTGGACAGAGTTTTCTCCTATGTTTTTTTTCTAACAAACAAGCTTTGCTCACGTTTTTAACCATTTTTAGCTTAAAATAATTTATTTCAATATACAGCAACATCTACAATCGAACCTTTTTTTTTATAAATTGATTAAAATAAAGCAAAGATAAAATTTTGTTCTAAAAATGGGTGGAGAACGTTAAGTTACGTTGAATCGGCGAATTCAGTGAATCTACTTAAAACAAATCTCCCTAAGTGGTACTGAACTGATTGTTTAAGTGCTTGAAACTTAGAAACAGTGTCTAAAGAGGTATACTTGTCTTAAGAGGTAAAATATCTGTTTTCTTAACAGAAAACAATATTTAACTTAAGGCTTTTAGAATGTTTTGGCAATCGATCTTCGCTAAGTAAACTCGGCTATACTTGTAAACTTGTTTGGAAACAAAAATGGTTTAAATTTAAATCTGCTTAATGAGCTACATTACCCTAAATACTATTAACTGTTTGGAATAGACATTAAAATAACTAAGGGATTGCCAATATTTGTTTAAAAACATAGACATAGTGAACTATTAAGGTAAAGTAATGTAAATGTGTAGATCGCAAGTTTTTAGATAAATTGTATTCATATTGGTGGTTAAAAACATGACGAAAATGTAACTACGAATCCATAAACGATAGTAGGAACTATGACAATGAAAATGTAGTAGTAAAGATAAAAACCCATGTAACTCAGGATCCGAGGATTTATGTGTCAGACATTTATTTTCAGGGACAAGCTACGTAGAGCGCACGAGAGTAGTGGGCACAGAAAAAAAATACAGTAAGAAAACTCTCTTATTGAAAATTTATTTCCATGACACGTCTATTACTACTGAAGGCATTTGCTGTCAAATTAATGACGTTCACTAAATTATTATTAGAATATTTCAAAAATCTTTTAATTGTATTTACAAATGTATATTAATAACATAAACTAACACGGAGAGACTTTTGAGTTTGAAATTGGATTAATTCATTATTTACCCTTGACGCAAAATCGGCACTGTGGTGTTATATATAAATTTGACGTGTCTGAGTGTATATCTGTAGCACCGTAGCTACTGACCGGATGACCTGATTTTAATTTAGTTTTATTTCGATTGATAGGTGAGTTAGTCGCGAGTGTTCTTTGCTGTGTTGAATGAAAGTAGATCCTACTTAGATGGCCGCCGCTACAAAATGGCGGATTGCATATTTTTTTCGCAATTCCCTCAATATGGGTATCAAACCAAAGGACTTGACTTGCAGAATACATACATCATGATACATTTTAACTCTAAAATGGCCGCCACCAATAGAATAATGTCGGTGTTTCTAAATTCTTAATTGAATAATGTACTTTACAATTTTTTTAATAATAGAGTATGAAAATCAAGCAGCCGGAGAGAAACGAGCATTTGTACGTATTATCATATTATGCACGGATTTTCCTTCTCGTATTTGCGTAACTGTGAATTCGCTAAACTGATTACGAGTTCAAATTAAGCCGTAAACCCGTAACGAAGATATTACTTGTACCTACTTGTTATTAACGCAGACGTTTAGAAGAGAATAATGTGAAAAAATGTCTGCCAATTACAAACGCTGATGAAAAGAGTTGCAGATGCATTAAAAGCTATATGAAAAATCAATACATGTAAATATTAGGTATTTTACATGTAAATTTTAGATCAATTTTATAGTAATTATTATAGTAAAGTTTAAGATTTAGAAGTCAATTATTTTACTGTCTTAAAATGATATGATATGATATGATATCCTTTTAAACAGCTAAGAAGCGATGACAGCTAAGTCGGGTCTTACGTTTCGTAGGTTGTGGATTCGATCCCCGCCAAGCAAGCTAAGCAAGGTTTCGGTGGAGAAAAACAGGTAGTACCTTGAGCATTTAATGGTGCTTGCCTGACTGGCAACCACTCTCAAGTTGAAAAATGCAATCGACTGAAGGACTTGTATCCATGCACCATGGTCATGAAATAAATTAAAAAAAATGCAAGGTATTGAATGCCAGATATTCCAGCCTAGGCATGCTTGGTCTTAGGCTAGAGAGTGTCTCTGATGGTTACGTGCTTTGTTGGTCAAATACCTAGCTGTAATGTGTAAAAAAATATATTGGTAATCAACTTGAATAGGAAACCAAGCCAGTAGCTAGCCTAGCGTTACCGGCATTTGCTGTGTTGCGGCAAATAATGTTTTGTTTTAAATTATTTTTTGTATTATAAGGTTTGTGTTTGTCCCAATTAAATGTTTTCTTTCTTTATTTGATTCGAATATGCTGTGTTACAGGACCTACTCGTACATCACAAAATTTATAATTTTGTTGGTAAATTTTGCCACTCGTTGGCGCATACTTTTTGTACAAATTATAAATACTTTTTATTACTTTTATTTAGGTCTTTGTTAAAATTATGTGTTGAGTAATAATTTTGCTATAAAAGGCATGTGTATTGCGGTGGCTATGCGCTCTGTTGGTCAATTGCCTGTAGGGAAAAAAACTCAAAACTAATAAAGAGTTACCAACAATATTAATAAGTCCTACTGTCTAAACTAAAATAAACCGGTGAAAAGTTATCTTAGTTACTCACTCACTCTTGAACTAGGTTGCTCTCCTAAAGACGTTGCTCCGCCAATCATGTTGTAGACCAAGTCTAGAGTAACTTCTAATGGTTGCTAGAGGGGTTTCAATAGTTAAAAGAGTGCAATTTATTTTGCTCACTTCGCGCTCTATTGTGCTGCGCTCTTGCGGTGTTACTCGGGATATTCCTGTATGATGCCGCTTCACCGTAGATAAATTTTACCTTAGGAAACATTTGCGGGCACAGTTTTGCTCAAGCGTTTGATATAATAATAGTAATAGAAATTTAAATGGCTTTAGAGCCATATAAATATGATAAAGAAGGACCAGAACCACTACAAGAGAGCAGCATGCCCAACATGTTAGCATTTTTTATTTCGATTTTTCAATCACTTATCCCTGCTAAATATTCTAAATAAATTGACGAACGTTCTTAAGTATTACTATTAATGATAATAATACTTAAGATACTTATCATAAAAATAAGAACGAGTAAATAAAAAATATCATTTCCGTATTCTTATCGACTTGTCGAATTTGTACCCGAAAAATTCTGATGCGAGAAATAGATTTTTCCATATCCTTGCAGTCTCAAACAAATCAAATGAATTCTTTGTAACTAGTTGTAGAGAAGTCTAGATAAAGAGTGGTTATAGCTAAAGACTTCTAATAAAATCCTGTTTATCCCTAACAATGGTAGACTCCAGTATTGTACGCCTGGGGCTCGCAACGGTTCCGCTGTCATTCATAGTAGAAACAGTACCTAAATTAACTAGGCACGAAAATAAAGGTCAAGTGTGTAGCATTAGAAAGATCGTGTATTCTTAAAAAAAATATAAATCACTAATACATCCTCTTTTTTTTGTTTATGATAGATATGTATGCATGCGCTTCACCGCATTTTACCGGTATTAAGTGATGATGTGGTCTAGGGTGGAGTGTGCTTGCCTAGAAGAACCCGATTCACACCTGCCTTGAAAACAATGAAGTTAAAGTTCAGAAAGAACAGGGATACCCGGCATAAAATACCACAGTTTCAATTACTGCCCGCACAATAAATGAAGAAGCGAAACGCTTCGTGTGGATTTTGGGAACTTCAACAGTTCCTCTTAGACCCCAGGTTGTCCGATAGTGATGGTGGCTGAATGTAGGGGAGGGCGTTTATATATGAATGTACCTGTATGTATGTACCTATACATATTGACTCTTGTTGTTGTATGAAATTGTGCAAATTTCTATATTATTTCCTTTTATCTTTGTAATTCTATATGCCTTTATGAACTCCTTGACACTATTTAAACTAAATACTTAGGTTTTGGATTTGTGCAGTAGGTTGGTCACTGTGTCACACAGTGATGCGGCGCGGTTCCGGCCCGACGGTTGCAGCCTCCAAATGAAAATTGCGGCTAAAATAAATTTAATAATAACAAAATCGTAATTTACAGTGTTTATTACAGCAAGGAGACATCAAATTGAAAGAAATACTGCCGCCCCTGGCATTACTAACCATTCCGTGAGCCCGGGGAGACCTCAACGGTTATTCAGGTACACTAAACTCCAACAAAGCCTGCAAAATATTTTTCTGCTAAGATTCTGAATAGCAGGTATCTCGCACGAACTTACCGCAGTATACTTACCGTTTACTTAACTTGAGCTTTTACGTAGATAAAAATAAACGCGCTTAAATATTTTCTAGAGACACAGGTACTAGAGTATCGAATGTTGGCGTATAAACGTATCCCGTAACAAAGAAGATATTTTTCTTGTTGCTTTTAAGCGTTGGTTTTAATGATTATTCTCATTATTTTATTTTATTACATGTTGTACTTACAGTTAACACCAATGCATACAATACTTTGGACTATTAACATACATTCAAATTATTTTTTAAATGAGATGATTTTTTCCTTTCCTTTTTACACCTTTTCTATTAGCTTCACCTGTATGTTTGTTTGTTTGTAACCGACTTCTTTGGGCGCGATTTTGACCCACTTTTAACGGCCAGATTTCGTTGAAACTTTGTAGATTTATTGAGGACCGATGACAATACATAATTTGATAAAATTATTATTTGTATTTTTGATTGTATGTTTGTTTGTAACCGACTTCTTTGGGCGCGATTTTGACCCACTTAAAACGGCCAGATAAGCGTGTTTTTTAGTTTTTTTTTAACTACTATTATTTTCTTTCATTCACACAGTTAATGCTCGCCTGTCTAAGTCCTAGTCTTCACTTACAATATTCCTATTCATTTGTGTAATGAAGTCGTCGACAAAATATTTTTTTACAACCATATACGAAGGCAGAGTTAACATGAAAAATATTACAAACAATTACATCACCATTTTCGTATAAAATAAAGGTGAAACGAATGTAATGTGTAGTAATGGGTCGAAAAGCGTTTTCAGATAAGCATTTAGCTTCATTCGAGTAAAGTGTCCATTGAGACGGGGAGCGATGGGGGCAGTTAATTACCTTCGACGTTATCCTGTGGGCAGACATTAGTTATAAGTAAATCATTTCTTATGTATCATCGAATGTTTGACACTCCAAAAAAGTGTATAGAAATATCCTCTTACTTATTATGCAAGTATCGCAGATAATACGGACATAATATGATAAGTACCTGGTTGACAGCTTCGCTCGGTATTTTTTTAATATGATATTTTCTAAAAATGATTCCTAGCTGGATCGATTTATCGCCTCCGAAACCGAAAAAAATATATATATAGATATATGTATATATAAGATAAGAATTGCTCAATTAAAGATATAAGATATATTAATAAAATATAGGTGAAAATATTCATTAAAAAAGAGAATGAATTAAGGATGACAAAATAATAAATGGTCGAATACCATTATTATTCCACTTTGTTTTTTTTGACATTTATTTAATACAGGGTTTTTTTCACTATGGTTTGTACGGTAAAACCAAGGAGATAATTGTGTTTTCCTTGGAGAGGCATATAAATGATTCGATTACTATATTGTCCAGTAGCTTCTATACTAGTCAACAATAGTGTCCATTCCTGAACCCAACACAGAAAGCCCAGTTGTTATGGCCCTTGGAATTTTATTAACTCTTCCCGTATTGCTTCGTTAGTATTACATTACATGGGTGTAATTCGTTTTATTTTATTAGCTCTGTTCATTTCGTAGAAAAGAAACTCGGATTATTTTTACTACAGGTTTGGTAGACTAAAGATTATTTGCAGAGAGGATGTTCATATATACGAAACATACGTTCATGTACGAAACACACACATGGTATTTTTTTTAGTGATGCAAAGGCTCACTGTCTGATGTTAAGCTTTACTGTGATCTAATATGTAACATGTTTGCCTAGAAAGAACCTATTTACTCTAGATTTGTAGACCCCCAAATTGTACTTCGCAGAAAAAAAGAGAACTCAGCATGTGCGTTCCAAAGCTTCACAGTTCTCACAGTGAAGGTCGAAGCAAAACGCTTAGTGAAAATCCTCGGCACTTCGACAGTAATTAGATGTTTCTTCGCTGTGCTCTTTCTGTAGTGGAATGGAGAAGCGAGAATCAAATTGTGCAGCTCAATTGCACACTCTCAAAATGTAACCGACAACAAACAGACAGACTGGTAATCTTGCGCCTACTGTTTACTCCTATATTATTTATATATTGTGAAAAAACTGCAGGGCGCGTAACCCCATTTTTATTTGGGGGAGACAACGACATTAGTAATTGTTAATGTCGTTGGGAGGAGACCGGTTGCAAAAAGGTCTCCCCCAAATAAAAATTTCTATAAGTAAGTAAATGAAAATTCTACAACATCTGACTGTTTTTTTTCAGTGTTGGATACCATCGAACCCGATTACATGGATAATGAATATATTTTTTCAAATTACCTGACAATTCTGAAAGAAGGTTCAAAGAAATCGTTACACGTGTTTGCGTAAATTGCTCCCGTAATGACGTAAACAAAAATAGCACCATAGAGTATGTTTACATGAATGTTTCAGTTAACTCAATGAAAGATGAAGAATGACTACCATAAATGTATAAACACAGCTAAGCACAACATAATAAACAGCGAATACAAAACGATCTAAGCCAATATTGAGGTATAATAGAAGTTATAACTGAAAAAAAAGGTTAGATATGCGGGTCTTGAATCTCATTTTCTTTTTATTCCTTTTGCAGTTTAGGCTATGGGCAGTTAGGGTGCAGATGCGAGGAGGCTAGTGGGAGAACACGGTCGAAGACGTAGTGAATAGGACGAAGAAGAAGTGAATAGGACGGGGGACTCCCGTTCTCGGTCATAATTGGTGGAGAGGATAGCCATTGCTATTCAGCGTGGAAATTCAGACAGCGTTATGGGCACCTTTGCACCAGGTACGGTCGTAGGCGGGTTTTCCTAACATGAAATGTTTTTACATGTATAATTTTCATTATATTTAAGTGTATTTAAAGTTATAACTAAATAAATTCATTTCAAGATCATCTGTATAGTAGAGCTGGGTACCCTTTTACATCTCAATTCTTTTGTTTTTGAAGTTAATAACTGTAACAATATATTATTTAACAATGTTAATATATTCCCATAAATGCATTTGAGGGATTATAAATGACTTCAAGCAGCTGGCTTGCACTAAAAAAATGACTGTATGAATAACGAATTTCAATGATGACAGTTCAGTGAGCTTGCATTCGCCTTAAGAACCGTAACCCGTATGGATTCGACCCCCGCCAATGAGCTCAAACTTCCGGTGACGGAAAACATTATGAAGATACGAGTACCATAGCATTGCGATAAAGCATTGGCTGGCTTTTACCCTTAAGTTGAAAATATGTTACCAAGCATCTATTGCCATTGATGTCTTCTGGTACTGGCTCTTAAAGAGGTCCTTATGAGCCAGTAATTTTGAACTATGCATGCTCTACCTTTGATTACAAGTATTGCTGACCCGCTGCTGGTCAATATCTAACTATACAGAATAAAAAAACGAATGATAAGTTCTTATAAACAAAATTTTCTTTGAACTTAACGAGATGAGTGATGATGAATAATTAAAAATAAACTACTGATATACAAGTAAGACAAGAATTTATAGTATTACACAAATTTAATTTAACACAGTGCCATTTAACATGCATGAAGTTAATGAACAGCGCCAATCAATAATCAACGGCAAATACGGTCAGGTTATGGATGGGTGACCGGAGAGTTACATGATATATGACACTTAAGTTAAAAGTCCGGGCTGTTTGTATCATACGTCAGTTAGTCATATCAGAGATCATTGTGGCAAGAGGAAATTGTTAACACGAGAGTTTAGCTACTTAGCCCACAAGAAAAATATGAAGATTGAATAAACTAATCTATACACACGTATAACGTTTTAAGATAGAGCATTAGTGAGAGAATGTGTCCGTGGTTTGACCACTTATATTTTCACGCGAATTGACATCGCTAAAAGCATATCGTATTACCCATTCTTTCTCAATCAACAACGTTAATAATGTTGAACAATCTCTATAAAGATCTACTTTATCGATATTGATTTAATAGAGTTCAAGACATTGACAGAATCTAGTTATTATAAAGTAAATCTAAGCACTATAAAACACATTGTTAGAATCGAAGTGATATTATTGTTGATACAAGTTTTATATATACTAGATGTAATTTTTGTTTCATAGCATTGGCTTAATATAGTAGACCTACTTAACATATTTATTAAAATCTTAGTATTAAAAGTATCGTGTGAATTTTTCGATACATTTAACACTTGAATTAGTTGGCCAAAGTGTGATATGGGTATAAGTGGTTCACGGGAGAAATATAATATGAAGAACACCATGACAAGACGGAGGTAATAACGAGTATAGCAACATAATTTTATGTAGGTTAAGGTAAACTGATGACTGACGCATAATCTTATAAAGTTTGACTTAGACTTTACAACATTTATCATCTATCTTCTTCTTCTAATACCTACATGAAATTTCCATGTCACAATGTTAGTTAATCGTACTCCTCCGAAACGGTTTGATCGATTTTTACCAAATGTTATATGCGTATTTAGTAGATTTAAGAATCGGCTACTATTTAAGTTCTAAGTTCACCCTTATTTTTTTATAATGTGTCATTAAAAATACATACAACCCGAAATTTTAACTTTTTTATCACCAACGCCTATTTTTTATGAACCCCTATTTTAATATTTTTCATCGCGCTCATTAACTGATTAATTATAGTGTTTTTAGCTGTACTTAAGGCAAAGCAATAACGTTTGCTGGGTCAGTAAGTAAAATAATATAATATTTTCGTATACATTTCACTATTTATAACTAAATAATGGCAAAACCGATATAGTGGGGATGTTTTTTTTTATTATGGGGGAATTAGCTTAGATCCAGGAATATAATTTTTATTTCAATGTATTTTATTTAATATTTCAAAACAACGTTAACTACTATACAATACAACTAAAGTTTTACGTTGTTGAAAAATTCTCGATAACTTATTAGCTGTTATATTACATTTGTCAAAAAGTCGTAGAGTAAAATTAAAGTTGTGTGAAGATATTTCAAACAAACCATAAACATAAAAAAAGAACATTTGTCAGTAAAAAAATACCCTGTTGTCGTTGAATAAGTATAAACATAGAGTTCTAAGGTATTCTAATTAAGGTATTCTAAAGAGGAAAAAATCTAGCTTTCTAAAAGATTTATATAATCGGGATTACATACTAAAATCTGATATTTTTTGGCATTGCGAGATATATATGTATGTCTTGGCAACATTTTACATGAATATTTGTGATTTATTTAACAAAATGTGGTAAAATTTATGTGCGTACCAGATTTTAGAAGTTATTTTATTTTATTTTCAGAGAAGATTCTAATGCTATTGACAAAGATAAAGCAGATTCAATTAATATTGATACAAAGATGGTGACTGCGCCACTCGATAGCATCTTGGACTTTGTTGGTAATACTCCGCTCGTCAGGCTCAACAAAGTCCCCAAAGATCATGGAGTCCAGTGTGAAATATGTAGGTAATATTTTTCTATTAAATAAGTTAGTGTGCTTTTCAATTTTATTTCCAAAAAATCATTTAACCTATGGTCAAGACTTTATTATCATTCATTTTCCTATTTTGCCTGCTCATCTTCTATATAAACAAGTATCTTTTAACGCGCCGTATGCATCCCTAGCACGGGTGCGAATGCGTCCAGTTTGAGGGTTAGTGAATAAGTTTGTATTGTACATGTGAATTTGGATAAAAACATTTTGAATTTTGAAAATGTTTAACTATGTACCCAACAAAACTATTTAAAGTACTAAGAAATTTCAATTCTTACTAAGGTTTCTAAAGTTCTATGGGGAAATTTCTAAGGCAATTATTATTTTTGAAGTGAATATGTTGCACCGATTTTGATGTTGAACCCAAAAATTCGACATAACAAATGTCAATATCTGAATTAGTCCAAAAAATAAGTACTCTAGATTCAGAAAAAAAACAGAAACGAAATATCCGATACCGTTACAAAAACGATAGCAGTTTATGATTTTAAAGAAAAAAAATAGCGAAAACTACTAAGTAAAATAAATAAATATATTATGACAATTTTCAACATTTGTCTGTTATCCTATTTTTCAGATGTGAAATGCGAGTTCCTAAATCCATGTGGCTCCATAAAAGACAGGATTGGTGTTTGTATGATGAAAGATGCGCAGAAAAACAACATAGTGCGTGAGAACACAACCCTGGTGGAGCCTAGTTCAGGGAATACAGGGATAAGCATTGCGTTCAACTGTGCTTTTACTGGTACAACTTTTGTTTGTTTAGAACCCTCACCTGAGCCCAAAATGTCGCTTACGTGCCTTGCTGGTCAAATGCTTACTGTAAGGAGTAAAAAAAACTCCAGTATATAATTTGCCATACTCCTAAAACAAATTTATTGCAAACGAGTATTTACATAAACAAATTTTATTAATTTTAGAGAATAAGTGTATAATAGTTACTGAGCAAAAGAACTCTGAAGAAAAGATAGATACGATTCGCCTACTGGGCGCTGAAGTTATACAAGTTACGAATAATGAAGAAGAAATTAAGATAGCTCATAAGCTTAGAGATGAGTTTCCGAACTTCGCAATGCTTGATCAGGTCAGTTACTCGAATTAAGATGTTAACTAGTATTTATTAGTTCTTAGTCGTATTTTCGTTGGAACTAAATAACTAAACTCTGTTGTCAAAAATCTGAGGTTAGAGAAAATAAATAACAGTAGCTATTTTCAAATTTAGTTTACTTTATTGACAAAGAAGTGAAAATATAAAAAAAAAAAAATTTAACTAACCTACCTCTACTTCGTATTAGCCGAGCACTAGTGTCCAGATTTTTCAAGCCGCCTGAAGATTTCTGATTTGGCTTAGTAAGTGACGGCTTAGTTAGTAGCCCACGTTGGCTAGTATATGAAAATGCCACTATTTGCTACTCGTACTCGTATATACATACGTCTATAAGGTGGAAAGAAACATTATTACAATTCAAGCATTTCCTATTAGTGAGCCAGCACCAGTGTCGGGCGAAATTATATATTATTTTAGTTTTATAAATTAGTAATTTATTTTCAAAAACTAAAGTGAATACTATTTTAGTTCAACAACCATGTTAACCCTCAAACCCACTACGAGCATACTGGCCCCGAGATTTTAAGTGCTCTGGATAACGTGGACTACTTGGTGATGGGAGCAGGAACCGGTGGTACTCTCACTGGAGTGGGATTTAAAGTGAAGGAACGTCATCCACATTGCAAGGTGGTGGCTGCAGAACCTGACGGCTCCATCATGATTAACGCGTCCGGAAAAGCTCACGATTATCTGGTAAGTCTCATTGGTCTCGCTATTTTATTATTCTGGTAAGAAGATATTTACGTTTTTCTATATACGCCATCGAAATGGCATTGCCAATTCTTGCGCCATTATGTCAAAATTTAAGGATTCGTTTCCAAAGTGTACCAACAGGACACTATTATTAAGACTCCATTTACCGTCCGTCTATCCATCCTTCAGTCACCAGGCTGTACATCAACCGTTAGCTATTTAGACAGTTGAAGTTTTCACAAATAATATAATTATTCGTGGTTTTTTTAATAACAAATACAAAAATCCAACTAAAATCAATAATAACGGAGACTCCCGATACAACAAACGGGAATATTATTTTTCTTACAACATAACTAGTCCACTAGAAATATTCACAAATATCAAATTCTTTATTAATACATATATTCACTTTCAAAATTAATATTCAAATGAAAAAATGCTCTCATACAACATACGTATAATTTAATAATAATTTTGTACGTTTGTGCGTTTGCATGCCAGACACGCACTTGACCGATTATTACATTAGCTTCGATTATTGCTGACGAAGGCTAATGGATCGGCGTTTGATTTACATACACCTTATACTGTTGTTAGCAAAAAAGGCACTTGTGAATATTATTTTATAGGTAGAAGGTATCGGAGGCACTTGGGTTCCGACGGTACTAGACAAGAGCGTGGTGGACGAAATTGAAGTAGCTAACGACGAGGAGTCTTTTTTGATGGCTCGAGAACTGGCCAAGAAAGAAGGATTGCTTTGCGGTGAGTAATATATTGAATAATTTAAAATTTTGCCCTCTAATCACTTTCGATAAAATCATGGAGAGAATACGAGTAAATCTACTATAGGTGTACTATAAAATCCAAGTTCAAGTGACAAGTGTGTAGTGCGCATTAAATAAGTAGATATACGAGTACATCAATTTGCATACATAAATAAATAAATAATAATAAATAAATATTAGGACACATTTCACACACGGCTGGTTAACCTCATACTGAACCATATCTAATTCGTATTATGGTAGCTAACACAACTGATATACTACATATACATACAAACATATACACATATTTTTTGTATAGATACATAATAATATTTAACACCCAGACCCACAGCCAACAAATTTAGTTAAACACAAAGATGTTGGCCGGGCCGGGAATCGAACCCGGAACCTTCTGTTTGGCAGTCCGGCATGGTAACCTTTACGCCAACGAGGTCGTCATATATACATATACAGTTGAAAAATCGTGTGTACTCGTATATTCAGGGGGTAGCAGTGGAACTGCAATGGTGTGTGCAATAAAGGCTGCTAAACGATTAAACATCGGTGCTGGCAAGAGAATTGTGGTCATCCTGCCCGATGGTATTCGCAACTACATGTCTAAATTCGTATCTGATCAGTGGATGGAGGCCTATCTCTTTAAAGACCCACCAAACCATACTATGAGGTAACACACGCTTTACTTTTATTACTCGTACTTTCAACTACGTGTGTATTTACAAATAAGTTTACTTGGACTACTACAAGCTTATTCGTAAATACTGTAACTAACGAGGCCTTAGTATTAGTATGTAATAAAAGAACTAACATATATGAATTAGATTTGAAATTTATCAAAGTATATGTCTAGCCTTTTTATTTTGTACCCATATTGAGGTACTAGTGGAAAAATATGTCATCCGCCATTTTATGGCGGCTTGATCCATTCTGGAGCTACGATGACACACGCACACATACACCCACACACACACATACAGACACGTCACGGTGGAGATCAAGCCGCCACAAACGGGCGGCTTGATCTCCACCATCCATTTTCCCACCATCCATTTTTTATTGTACCAGATAAAAAGGCGTAAAATAAAAATTGTTTTTTTTTTTTTTTTTTTCCTCCTGTATCAATCAATTATTATGAATATTACGGTGATAGTTATTGTTTTATTACTTATAATACTCTATTTGTTTACAAAAATGCGTTAATTATCAGTGTCACTGTATACTATAACGTAAAGACATTACGTTTGATAGTTTTTTCTCACGATGGACAAGTCTAATCTTTAAGTATCAAACCCGCATAAAACCAGTTTTGACTCAGAAATTGTTCTTACGTTTCAGTTGGTGGAACTGTCCTATCACAGTTTTATCACTCAACCTTAATTACCCAGTCATAAGTCAAAATAAAACGTGTGCTGAAGCTTTACAAGCTATGAACGAGAAAGGAAAAGATATAGCCGTTGTTCTAGATAATCAGAGGTAAGCTCACAAACTATAATAGAATCGTTTTTATATTAATATATTTAGGAATAGCAAGGCAATACAACCTCTTACCTTATGTTAAGCATCAGCCTGATTTGTTGGCCAATTTCAGTGGCATCCCTACATTTGGATTTAAAATATCTGCCATCGTATATTAAATACTGGAATTACATGACATATGTATAAATATCTAATTTTCTACTAATATTGCCCTAAACAATTGCCTACAAACCGGATCGTAGTAGTTTTCGGAGACTACTGCTTGGCGACAATATAACTCGTAAACGTCTGTAACTAGAAGTCACTGCAAAAGAAAACCGAGCATGCAATGAGCATGCTCAGCCCGTGTCTAGCATTATTTTTATAAATGACACTGGTAGTAACAAATATCTGATACAATAAATTCTATAAAAATAATAATTGGCCAAGTGCGAGTTGGACTCGCGCATGAAGGGTTCCGTACCATTGTTGTATGAGAATATTTAAAATTTAAATATTTATTATTATTAAATTTTAAATATATTTTTTAATTATAAGTCTATTTTATTAATAAGTTAAATAATTGTAAATACACGTCAATTTTAAAATAAAAAACCATTAAAAAAATATAATTGAATTCGATAGCTAATATAAATACTTTGTAAATGTAATTACATATTTCGTGAACATTTTAAGTGTCTAGCAGCTACCGATATTGATTAATAGCAAAAAAAATACGAAAAAAACACGTCTTATGTATAGGGACCCCTCTTAATATATTAATATTTTTTCTTTAGTATTTGTTGTTATAGAATACATATCTTGTGAAAGTTTCAGCTTTCTAGCTATAACGGTTTCTGAGATACAGCCTGGAAACAGGCAGACAGACAGACAGCGGAGTCTTAGTAATAGGGTCCCTTTTTTACCTTTTAGGTACGGAACCCTAAAAACTATACCTGAGTAAGTCCTGTATGAATAAAATAGAATAGAATATGATTTATTCGTCATAACGTATCCTAATTATAACAACTTACAGGTTTAATAAAAGGATACAGTACGTTCTCGTCAATTTCACATTACACATTATTCACTATTACATTAACAAATTTCACTCAATTAAAATGTCAATATTAATATTAATATTGGTGGCTATATCAATATTAATATTAATATTGGTATATATGGCCATGGTAAGCTACGAAATAGTTCGTAGATTCCCTTAGATGTTTGTACATTGTTTGAGCGTGTTTTGTTTAGTACATTTATTGTAGTTGGTTCCTCGGAGTGATTACCAAGAATAGTTTACGCAACTCTGCCACAAATCCAACCAAGTTACCCGACCAGGAGTCCGAGAACTTCAACTTTGATGACGTCGTGAAAGAGCACTTGTTCCGCCACGTGCATACCTTGGCTAAGAATGGGAAGAGAGGTATGCCAACCGTGGGTCGCCTGTCTAGAATCCTGGATATAACGCCATTTGTTGTCATCGGAACAAACTGTCAATACGACACTAAAGGTAAAGATATTCGAATTCAAATTCAAAATGTCTTTATTAGCAACACAAATAATACAGATAATACAGAAAATGTGCACTCTGTGCTTAGTTTTTAGGGCATAGCTAAGACTACTTAAAATTAGTTATTACTTAATATTATACTTAGATCTAGTTATTAACATTTAAATTATTATTGATTTGTCTTAAAATTACATGAAAATAATGACATGAGTATCTGCCGTCATAAGAAAAGATACCACTGACATTTTTTTCAATAATATAGTTATACACATAAATGCTAAAATAGAAAAGGATTAATCTACTGGTATTTAAATATTTTAGTTTGAGTCGGATACATCTTTTTTTCTTATAGTGGCTATTCTATGATCCTTACTGTCCGAGACGATATTAAAATAATTCTTTGTTGAGCCATCCCATTATTTAAGAATAAAATAATCACCAGCTATTTTTGTTTTTCAGAACATTTTATTGCTGAAGCCATTGTCACGGGAGATGATGTTTTAGATTACATTTTCACCTGTTCGAATAAATAAGAAAATTTCAAGTTCATATTGAGTTTTTGACACTTCATAGTAGTTTGTCAGTCAGGAGTATACTCGTATTTATTTAAATAAAGAGAATACATATTTCATGGTTTGTTTTTCTTGTTAATCATTCACATTCTAAGCGTTATCATTTTAAAGAAGCGGCATAATTTTATTTTCTGCAATCTGGAAATAAAATCATGCCGCTTGTTCTGTCTTATCTCAGTCTCATGATACATGATCGTATGTATCATGAGACTGACTAACATAATAAAATGATTTAAACCAATGTTCTGTATCACCACTGCATGCACAAACACATATTAAGTATTAGCCTAGAAGGCTATTCACAATTGTTATGGTAGGATACACTAAAAAGCCAATGATACGCTTATGAAAATACAGGAACGAAAAGGTAATTTACGGAATAGACGCAACCGCGCCGTGCCAGAACAAAGGCCGCGAAGCCTTTGTCGCCGCCGGAGCCAGCCTTTATTAAAACCCTCTTTACACCTTATAACGTTTCATAAATTGCTCAAACTCGTTCGCCGAATATTTGCCGAATACATTTTTATATCGTGTCGCCCTTTTATGTGGGTTTCTAATAACAACCGCACGTTGACGACGTAATAAGTTTTAATATACGGCCTAAATATTGGACAGTTCTAATGTAATCAGAAAAGGGTATATCTATTCGTTGCCGCTACTACCCTGCAAACCTCTAATGTCAATTTTCATTGTCGCAAATAAATTACAATGAACTCAGCATTTTTGAAGGCACTCGAATTCCCCGCAGTCATTGTGAATCAATCTACTAAATAGCTTCTTCCAACAGCTGTTTAAACATTGAGACACTACCGGTCCAATATCGTCTTACATTTGGGATACGCGGGGATTTTCCTCGTATTCCGGCCGTCGCTTCAGAGGATAAAATAAAAATATTAGATTTGTAAAGTAATCGCGTTTTCGTGCCTCCATTAAATCCTATGCCTGCAATTAAGGAGGGCACTCTTGAAGGGAACGGTAAACTGATTATACTTAGAATGAAGCTGTAACACCCAGCATTATCTACCTCATTTGCATAAATAAATGTTATTTTCAAAGGGAAATGTTTGTTTCCATTACGGTAGCGATGTCGGTTGCCGCAAACGAGAGATCGATTTGAAAGGCATTTCGTCATTGTTGTTAAAGGTATTACTTGGACTGTCTGTAGAGTAATTTGATATTTACAAAAGCATTGATTGTGTTTAGTCGTTTAAGAGTGAATATATTTTATAGAAATATTAATGAGCATCCATAACTTTCTTAAGTCTATTTTTTTTTTGTGTGGCAAAACTATTTCATAGTATTTATTTTTTCACATATACTTGTAGGTACTACTAGTACCTATTTATATATTTTTATTTGTGACAATAAAAAAATGACTATATAATTTCGATAAAATTTAAACAGCACCATTCGAGAAAAACGAGCTTTCTACAAAAATACAATGTTTTAAATTGGTTATAAATTAAAAGACTATGGAGCCATGAACACACAAAACATATTCGAATAACCTTTATTTATTGAACTAGGTTAAAAAAATAATAAAATAAGTGCTAATTTCATTTCCAATAACCCAAAAACTGAAATCTAAGCATATTAAAAGTAGAATAATCGTTGCAGAACATTAATCACATACCGTAAATCATACACCTGTTATTGCGCTTATCGCTAGAGCGTTGAGTTGCTAATGCTCTATTTGCAAATGTGATAATGTTTTTAAAGCATTAGCGCTGAATTAGCAGTTAAGTGTGCTTGTAACATCGTTAGTGGAATAACAAATGTTGTTAATACAAAGCTGAGAACGTGTGGCGTAAGCGGATTACAATTTGCTCGCTAGATACCATGGTCACAAGTGTGTGGTCAGTATATCAAAGTTTTAAAAGCCTAAGTTTGTGTAAATAAAGTCTCACTTCCGCATTATTGTAACTTTAGGTGATGACAAGGACAAAATGTACAAATACAGTTTTATCATAATAGCAACTAAGTAACTAAACTGTCAAAGTTGTCGAATAAAGAGTAAAAGTCCGTCAAAAGAACCACCAAAAGAATTTATAACAATTTTGGTACCAATCAGACTTATCATCAAAATGAAGAAAAATCTGTGCACAAATAAAGTAAATATTTCAAGTTTGAATTTGTCATCATTTTTAGTATAAAATTACTAAAAAATATTATATACATTAAATCATTACAAAGTATAGATTGTATACTAACGGTATATTTTTAGATTCTTACGTAAATCAAAATAATCTTCTTATCAATTAACTCGTGGATTGTTTGCTGCAGCCCACTGTTTATTAAAAAAATACGTACTTAAGCTTTTTCTCGCTAAGGGAAAGAGGTAAAGGCCATAATATACTACGCCAAGTGAGTTGGGCGATGACACCGGTCTTCCAAATTTTACTGTCGTCCGAGCATGTGATTATCATCAGAATGTTTTCCTTCACCGTATTAGCGAGTGCAAAATCCAACATAACTTGAATATGAATAATGTCATCAATTCAGGGCGGGATTCGAAACCAGAGTACCTATGTGGATTATAGTCCAACATTCTTTCGACGAGCTACACTCACTTAGCTGCATTGTAAATTATAAAAATTTAGTACCGAAAAAATAGTCCTAAATTCATTGAGTTAGTATGAGTTAGGAAACTATCAATTCTAATATTCTCCGAACCCCTTAATCAGTAATTCCTCTACGTTAGCGCAGGATTCAGGATGAGAGTTAAGTGGAAATAGTTACGAGGAAATCTCTATTAATATCAGATTTAGTGAAATCGCTTAGCACGTATTATGGAGTTCACGTCTCTAAAGTCGATTAACTAAACGCTAATGTGACTTTAGCTCGCTGACACATTAGCTAATGTGAGTGAGAGAACAGCTGCTAGCTGTGACTACCGTTATGATGAAAACATTGAGTAACAAGTTTAACAAATGTAGGTTACGATTCATGTTAATCTTAATATATATAAATCTCGTGTCACAATGTTTGTCTTCAATGGACTCCTAAACCACTTAACCGATTATAATAAAATTCGCACACCATGTGCAGTTCGATCCAACTTGAGAGAAAGGATAGTTTAAATCTCAAATTATAGTCGCAATTTTAATTAATTGCAAATTATTGTCTGTTATTATTTGACAGTCCAAACAATTATCTGTTAACTCCAAATGATTCTAACAGATGTCGATACCTTTCGACTGGGTTGAGTAAGTAATCAATAGATGGCGCTGCTATGGTAAATCTACGAACGTGTCATATATGCTACACTATCTATTTTTCATACCCCTAAGTGAGGCAAAACAACGTTTGCCGGGTCAGCTAGTTATTTTATACACGTAAGAATTGACATAAATAGTATTGTATTATACATATCACATATATTGCAATAATGTATGGTAATGACGTGTATATCGTCTATGTATACAGATAAATAATTATTATGAGTAATATGTATTATGAGTATTACGTCATAGGGTGGGAGAGTGTTTGTGCAAAAAATATAATTTATTTCCAACACTGCGAGTCCCGTTCTGATGCGGTTTTCAGTGATGGGTTTGAAATTAACTAAGCACAAGGTGCACTTTTTATGTTCAATTTTATGTGCTACTGATAAAGAAATATGATTAAGCGACGGTCGTTGCGGCCAGACTTTGCATGGTGACCATGTACGAAAATAATAAATAAAAGTGCCATTTTCATCTGGGCGTTACCGTGGGATGGATGATACGTTAAATTTTAGGCCCCGACTGTTTGTTCGAGTACAAGCAGTACCTAAGCCAAGCCAGAAGCGTTCTAGCGGCATAAATACTCTCAATACCAGGGATTGGTCACTTAGTTCATACTGATGTATGTTTTAAACGTTTTTAGATAGGTCTGTGGTGACAACTTACCAGGGGGATAATCATGGAAACATATTTTTTCCATGACGAACACGAAATCTACCGGTAATTCAAGAGGAGAAACAAATAAAATAGCATGAGAAACCAGGGATAAAATTGTCAAAGTTTATTTTTCTGACTTTTCTAATACATAAATCGCAGTTAAAATATAATCTTATTTAAGTCCACCGAATGGTTGTTTCCAGTGTTTTATAGGACAATATACCACGCTCTTTCCCTTAGTAGCAATAATATCTAGCTCTAGTGCCCAATTGTGCCCAATCTAACAAAGAGATTAATGAAAGTAACCTGGATAAGGAAAACCCTTAACCTTTTTAACTAGGCCGCTCGGAGAGGCTCGAGCTACGAGTATAATTGATAGAAACATGTCAACAGTTCCACGGATTTATTTTTCTTGCCGTCATGTTTGTTTTTTGTTTTATTTTATCAAGCTATATACTTATAGACATTCATTTCTAATATCGGAAGCGAAACATTCTAATTATATTTAGATTCAGAACGTCACCCCAGAGATCATCATAATTAATTTTTGCCAAGCCCTGTGGCGACAGACTTTTATTTCTATTAGTAAAATTATTTTTAATTTGTTTTTTATCCTAGAACTTTGTTAATTGTTCTAGAACTATCATATCACGTATCACGTTAACAATTTTGAATAGGTGTTTTATGTTTTATGTATTGTTATGTAACTTATGCTATGTGACTTGTATGCTTTAGTATTAAGATCTATGGGTACTAACATTTTTTCAACCCTTACTTGGCCAATTTTTTATTCATTTTACTAAATTACGACCAATGTCTCTCTCTTTTTGTGTGACAAAGCCCCAAGTCGCAGCAGTGGAAACATACTGTGGGCACTTATAAGTAGGTACATCATAATTACCAGTAATACTGTACAGACAACGGATAACAGAAAAAAAGGATATGGTATGCCAGGAAAAAAACATGGTCTATGGCTGTGCAAAATTGGCAAAGCTAAAATACAAAACCGTAACGCCATCACATCCGGTTTTAAACAATATACTTTAGCTCGTTTTATGAATGAATGCTTTGCATTTTACTGTAACGGTTAGTTATTAAACTTATTCCGAGGGTAATATATAGATTTTGACTTTAACATTTGATTGGCTACTTCGGTTTCTACAGAAAAAAGTGATTACCAACCAGTTGGTAGTTATGATTGATTCCTTCATATCTATAGCTAGTACCAGGCATCAGAATACTAGAAAAGCTAGCTGATTCCTATTTCCTGTACAATAAAGCGTGGCGCGGAAGTTTGCGATAATTGCCGATGACACTTAGATGGCACTGTGAATCGAGCGTGCAGCCTAGCTGCCGCCAAATTCCGCAATGCGCTTCAGTCGCTTAGTGATATAACGGTAGTAGAATGCATAAACCGAACGAAATCCTTTCAATAAAATACGACTAGATGGCGCTACGTCTATCATTCGATACACGTAGAGCGATTTTCAACAAGTTGGTAAGCGTCTATTATATTTATTAGTCTATGCCGTGCCTATGCAGTGCCTGGGCTATTGATAGTGATCAATGAGGTAAGGATTACAGGGCTCGACATACGCTGCGCATTCGGAAGTCAAGTGGAGACAAAACTCTTTGATGTGAGCGGAATACTCGACGCAAGGGCGTTCACTGATCACACAACTCCTGCCAAGGTTCCGCTCGGCTTCGCTCCCGATTAATCACATTCCTCCCTCAGATCTTAACGACACTTGAGACTCGAATATCTCTAATTTTAGAAATTTAATTTGTAGATACTAGTTGCTACGTGTAAGGTTGGATTAGACGAATTATCTTTGAATGCAAAAGTTCTAAGTCTGAGTTGTCTAACTTACTTACCGACTCGATTTTTAGCCAATTATTAAATGGGTGATTATGATTTTATAGATTACTATCTGTGCTCCGTGGTGTTACTCACATTTATCCGGGTTAAGAGTGGCTTATGTGCCAGGCCTAAAGGTCTAACCTGTTGTCATAGTAAATTTCATCAAAATTGATCCAGCCGTTGAAGCGTGAAGGATGTATATACGTATGCCACGGGAACCACAATTATTTTCGAGATAGAAAGTAGCCTATGTGTGAATCCAAGGTCTAAACAATCTTCACAATAAATTCTATCAAAATCGGTCCAGCCGTTTGAGCGTGAAGAAGTAACAAACATACACACTTACACACAAACTTTCGCGTTTATAATATTAGTAGGATTATCGTATAGCGTTTCTTTACGTAATACGCAAGTTCGATAACTTATTTCTAGATGAAATTCTAAGTAAATCGTAGACTCAGCTCAACTCTAGTATGGGTCAGTCCGTACACGATTCAACTTTCTCCCACTGGCAACTATATTGCGACTGTGCAAAGCACATAAACTGCCTACAAAGGCTACTGCCTACGCCTGTCAGACCGCTCCACTACACTGAAGCTCCGTTGTGTTTGGCACTCCTTTTGTGAACCCATCCGTAATTTATCCCCTCGATTGCCATTCGACTGTGTATAATCGCAGCTAAATTGTAGTTTTAGTAAGCAAAATTAAATAGCCTGCTAAATTGTGTTTTTGTTGAAGAATTGTTTGTAAGCAAAATTTATAGTGCTCGCCTGGCAGTACCCTCGAGTTTATAAATCTGTCGCCAAAGCATCTAACGGACAGCTTTCATGAAAATCAGTATTTCCAGGCTAGGCATGCTCGACCTTCGGCTCAGAGAGTGTCGCAGACTCGTGATCGCGCTCCCTGCTGGACAAGTTAATTAGTTACTGTAAAAAATAAACCCATTATAGACAGCTGCTTGAATACTTAGAAAATGAAAAAACAACCGTCGGTTATTTGCCATAATATCTGAGTGTGATCTGATTCGGAGAAGTGAATGGAGAAGTTTCAGTAGAAAATATTTAGAGTTTTATAAGAATAATTTACGAGTTTATAAGGATAGTGATGAATTGATTATAATCCTAATTTGTTACTCATTTGTTTATTTTTGACGTCTGACGTCCTTGAAAATTAAATCAAGTTATATTTTTTATTTAGTTCGATTCGATTGCGTGTGCTACTTATAATTTGTTTCATAATTTATTATATTTTGTTTTCTATGTCAATTGTTTGTGATTGATTACAACTAATATGTTATGTATAATAAATAAATTGCAGACATAGTCTATATCTTTATTTTCATAAGTTTTATAAGCGCTTGAGCTCCCAATCGAAGCCCAGAAATTAAATCTTAGAGGAAATAGACAATTCACTGCTAAAAAATTACAATCATTGACAGAATTCCAATTACAAGGGTGATTGTTTTAAGGTAACGTATTAAATATTAAAATTAATAAAATGGATAGGACAAGCGACAAACACAGATTTGCATACTTAGTTTACTCAATATGATAAACGGTCGTGTTAAAATGTGTAGGCATACTCTCTGAGACCCATTAATCTTTTCAAAGTTATCTTAATTGAATATATTCTGTACAAGCGATATTAATAACATGGATGGAGTCTACTATTTCCCTCAAAATTTCCCTAAAAAGTTCATATTTCGCAACACTTTACGTGGTTAACATATTATCATGTATCTACAAAAAAAATACTTGAAACAACTTCATCTTCTTCTTCGTATAAGCTAAGTAGCCAAGCTCTGGTGGCGAGAGTTGTTAAGTCATTAGTACAAGCAGTCGCTAAGCCAAGTCTGAGGCTTACGACTGCTTGTGTGACATATGACCCACGGTAGCGCCCTAATTAAAATAAACATTTTCTAAAAGAAAGTCTTGTACATCGTCATCTATCGAAAGCCTGTACGCATCAACCGTAGCTTAACTTCGACGATCGTGTCACTTAGTTGATGAATCTTAGTTAGCCGAGCTAAAACCGCTATTAAAGCAATTTAAACGCTAAGAGATTAATAAGAATAACTAAATCTTTATTAGTAGTAAATAACTGAGATATATTTTTTATCAGCGTTCATTGTTGTTTCAGTACATAAGTAATTAAGATAGAACGTAGGTACTGTATAGATCCATTATGAGGTATAACGGCCTATAATTGCCCGGGAGAGCATTAAGTGGGCTCAGCGGGGAAAATATAGCAATATTTGAAAATGTTGTCGTAGATACTCGTGTTCCTACGGTTGAACAGAGGCTTATTGCATGGAACGAGCTGGTGTCGACTTGATTTATTTATTTGCTGTTACTTTGTCTGGGAATACAATCGGTTAAGGTTCGGTTTGTGATTTTAGTCGGGCAAGAAGAGCGTTCAAGATTTTTTATATTATGTTTGTCCTCCGCTTTGTTTGGGTTTCATTGAACTGGGCTTCAAAAATAAAACAAGCACAAAATAAAAAAAGGAGACTCGCGACTGATTGTTATGTTATTATTTTTATTTTATACTTAAGTTTACTGCAGCACCCTTTTGCAAGATGCTACCGTTAATCGATATTAAAAACATGCACTTGTGTCACCGAGACTCATGATAACTGGATTCAAATCGGAATAGTAATTTTGAATATAGATGGTAATATTAATTTATACAAAAAAATTGTTGCTGCTTCAGCCCATAGCACTATAACACTGTAATACGTATTTAAACATCTAATCTTAGCCTATCACTGAAAACTGCATCAAAATCGATCTAGTGGTTTGGGAGATAAATCACAAGTTTAGTTTCCACTAACACACTCACAAACATTACCTCAACCCAAACGCATAAATGGGACCTTTCTCTTGCGGGTAATTCATATTCATTGATTGATCACATTTTATATAGTCAAGCGCACCACTTCCTATATCCTGTACCCTGTAGAAATCACAAGTCATACTACTTATATTATAAACGCGAAAGTTTGTATGTTAATGTGTGAGTATGTTTGTTACCTCTTCAACTATTTAGATGAAATTCAGTTAAGAGATAGCTAAGACCCTGGATTGTGTCTAGCTACTTTTTTATCCCGGATTAATACTGGTAACACCGTGGGGCACAGCTAGTTATCTATCATTTTTAAACAAATTCTTCATTATTTTTATTTGCATATATTCGTCCCTCCTATGTATATATTAAAGATCATTCAGATACACAAATAATTCAAACACGTTTCCTAGAAAAATAATCGTGAATATATAGCCGTTTAACATTGAAGAAGTAACATACACATAGTCAATGACAAAGAATTACAAGCCGTACCTTTAAAATGACAGTAAAATTTTACGCCTCCTCATAGTGCTTCAAAGCTGTACACAGACCTTTTACGTTTACTGATTCATGAATATCTTCTTTCAAGTATTGTGTGTTCATTTACATGATAGCAGTGTTCGGTACACTGGCTTGTGCACGACCCGTTAGCTCGTCTTCGTCTAGTCACTTGACATTTTTGAAACCCTTAAAGCCTATCAACAACATCAAAGAATCGTTTTCTGTTCAGTGATTCAAACGTAAGAAACTAAAATTTAAAACATAAAACATATTTTGAAGTAATTTACAGAATATGTTATATCTACGACTATATCTAGTCGCGAGATGGCGACGGTGAAATCGAATTAATATAAAGTTAATGGTGGCGATTCAGCGGCACACACGACTAAACCAAATTTAAAGTAGCTCTGTCTCTTTTCGTCATATATGACCAAAAAGAGATGGTACGATCTAAACCATAGACAAAACACCTAAAATCACGTCAAACGCGTCAGATTTAGAGCTGATACAATGGGTGCGCTCTAAAATCGCTTACATTTTTCATATTTGACGTGATTTTAGTTGTTTTGTGTGTGATTCAGGATGTGCCGTCTCTTTCTGGCCACCTAAGATGAAAAGAGACGGGGCTTCTTTAAATTTAGTTTAGTCGTGTGTGCCGCTGAATCGCCACCATTGTTGTTAATACGCGAAAATACTAAGATGCCTTACGAGAAAAGGTTTAAAAATGTATGTAGTATATCCAATATGAGTTTAATTTTCTAGTTAAATTTTGTGTGTATCCGCGATAAGAATAATCGAGTTACCTGTGTTTTATTCCACCACAAGTACCTCCGTACCTATCCCATAGTTTCATACGTATCAAATAGAGAAATATTTTATAAAAAAGTGAGAAACATTCACACTATTTACAATATTAATAATTTTTTCAATTACAATATGAGTTGTATACTACGATAGGATCACAAAAATGTATTTAGGTACTTGAGTACTGTGGGGCGAGGATTAAAAGAATACCAAGTCATTAATTAGCTCGACCTTCGTTACATAAAGCTATACCTCCGTAGAGAAACGTAATTTATGTAGGCATGCCGGAGTATAGAGCTTTTCCTTGTTAGATCAACGATTTTTCTTTCTTCACACTTTCATTAACCATAAGTAATTTTGTTCGAAGCTTATAGAAATATGCCTCTTTTAGTAACTTAATATTATTACGCGAACAGTTAACACAGACATACTTTTATTTATTATTTTTATCGTTTTTGCTCCGTTTTTCATTAGATACGAAACTTCATGGACTCATGGTTCGATAAATATTTGACTGATGTATATTGTTGTATTCATAATTATAACAATATACATTTATTACTTATTAAAGTATTCAGTGGTTTGCTCAGTATCATTCAATATCAATTAATAATATATTTTTATTATTTTTTTGAGAACCAATCTCTCATATAATTTTATTAACATTAAAAAGAGGTGAATTAACAATGATTTATTTAAAATCACTTCTATGCTAGTGTCAACATACAAAATTTTGACAGTCAATAGATATGAATTAAGATTTGATGCAGAGACGTTTTGCTTGCTTTGCTCTCTTGGCCAGCTAGAGACAGAAAATACCTAGTACAAAAGCCACTGAGTTGGAGACAACGTCTTGCGGCAGAAATTAATATTCCGTAAGACAGTATTTATATCCATTTCAATAATTTAAAAAATCTATCAATAATCCCTTTCAGGAAATTAAGTTTAAGCTGACCTTTTTAAAATATATTAACTATCTATTAGTGATGATGATGATGATAGTACTGTTTGAGATATCAAATGATGTTATTTTCAAAAACCACGCAAACGCCAAAAATAAGATAGCGGATAGGCTCATCTTTGATCTCAGTCTTATCTCGCTCCAAGAATTTGCTCCGTTTTATGATGCTTCTCCAAAATTAGGATGTAGGTATAAGAAGCTCGCGTTGCCGACTTTTTCCATATTTCGCCGAGATAAAGCACTTTAGAGGCGGCGGACTTAAACAAAGTTTATAAAAGCGGAGTTCATAAGGCGGCTTTATTAGGCGATTTGCAGGTGTGTAGCAGCTGACGTCTCTAATATTAATTTCTGATGGATCCGAGGGGAGTCTGAGGTAAAGTGCGGAATGATAATAGACCAGGGTGCGGCTGCGCCGTGCACTTCGCACATTCGTATTCCGATCGTAAAAAGAGCCGGGAATTAATGATTAAACTAGAAATCCGGATAAACTTAAGCTTCATTGCTCATTTAGATACCGGCGACTCAGACTTGATTTAGTTGCATTGATTCTATCCTCGGATAGCGAACAGTGAATAAACCATTTTGTCAAGCTTGAGATTGATTAGTCATGAGAATCAAAAGAGATTTCACATTGTGTTAGAATAATTCACATTTGAGATTCCTCCAAATAACAGCCGCTTCTTCAAGTAATATATTCAGATTGAACGACGTAGAGGAACCACCAAAAAATATACACAGAAACCTAATTGATGTGACCTATTTCTTGTGTAAATAGAGTGATCACAGATCGGAGCTCAATATAAATAAGACGAGCAAAAGGAAATGCGTATATCTTACTAACGACTCTGGGTGTTTATCTAAGAATCTGTTTCTGTGTATCTAAGGGCTTTCCGATCCGAATAAAAGGGTCGAACGAAGGTGTCCTGCTAAGCAGATTGGTAGCTACGTGACAAGAGAGTCAAGCGCCGAGGGTAGCTAATCATCAGGTTAACTCACCCCTTATTTGTTTTTCTACCTTATTTAAATTGTGCCAACAAGCTAATATAGAAGATAAGGAAAAGGTTCTCGGCAATAAAAGTCAATATTTGCAAGTAGTTTTAAGGCACGTTTTTTGTTTGTTTATTCACATTCCATACAATAAAGAAAAAAACCGAATGCTATATAGTTAACTTTGTTGCTAGGTTGTATGAAAATGAATAAACTTTTTTAAATGGTTTGAAGCGAATATTGTTTGTGGCTCACCAAACTTATTCATCCAACACGTTTTGTCTTTCCCAAACTTCATCGTCCCAAGCCACGAAGTTCAGATTTACATTCAACTCATAAGCAAATTGTAGGTGACCCCATGTAGACAGGAAAGATATTAAAATTTTGTTTGCCCACAAACAGTCTCGACCCTCGTCATACAAGCGGTCTCATGTGCACCGCCCGACACCTAGTTAAATATAACTCTACGTTTTTGGCCCAATATATCAAACTAGATTTTAATATGACCGGAGTAAATATTTAAAACAAGATTCCGCCTGGAGTAGCGTGGCAATTAATTGATTTTGTTAATTTGTGAGTATAGCAAAAACAGTGTTGTAATATTTTTAGGGTTTTGTTGTGAAAGGAATAAATAACAACGTGATTCTATTACTGAGGATCCGTTGTACATGCTTACAGCTGTTGTGATAAAGCCTGTCAACACTCACAATACAGTTGATATTTTGCTAAAACATGGTTTTTATTGGCCATATAACAACATTAAAAAAAAACTAAAAACGGAATAAAATTAGTATTTGCTCCTATATAACTAATAATTTATTTTGTTACCCTTTTTAAAAACACCATGTATACATCTTATTACACTAACATTCTATTATCACAAATTGTGGCTTTTGCAAATGACACACCACGCACAACAGCAGAGTAAGGAAAGATTTTCCGAAATAGAAAAATGTGATTCTGACTGAAACAGACTACAGGAAGTACCAGATTATGATTGTGATTGATTTGATACACGCCATTTACAAAATTACTGTTACTCCGCTATTAAATGTAAGCATCCAACAAAAGCCATTAGCTAAAGTCATTAATCAAGTTAGTAAATATATTTCAAATCCACCAAAATTTCGAGAATAATTAAAATACTCACGCTTAAAGTTAAAATTTTGTACTTAGAATATCTTACATTTCCATTATCCAAACCAGCGTCGACTTATGGTACTTAAAAACTTAAGTCTGTAGTTTCATCGGATGACTTTTAAAGTGAAATTTTGTTACCACTAAGCGTTCAAGTGCTCGAATCTTAAGAAAATATATGCTAAAACTGTTCATAAGTTGTGCATGATACAGCTAAGCGAGCGTGGAGAAACTCTGGGGCTCTACTATTAAATTAATGAAACAAAATTATAAGATAAAATATATGAAACTAGCTACCTGCCCCGGTTTTGTGCGAGTTGCATATGTTTGCTATAGGCAGCTTTTTCGATATTTGATATTGCATCTTTTGTATGTCATTATAGTATTTGAAAGACAAAAACAATACACATATAACAGCTACTGCCAGCGATTAGCATATAGATAGATTTCTAGTTTTTATTTATTTTCAGTAAAATCTTAACTCTTTTGTAAATAGAACGAACATTTACAAAGGTTCGTGGATTTGTGCTTAGGTTTACTAACTAAGCCAACCTATAACTTAAATAAATAACCTAGATTAAGTTAAGGTTGTAGGGTAACTTAACAAACTAACTAATATAAAGAAGACCTACAGGGCCTTCTGTAAGAGACATATTTATAAAAAAACTCATTTAAATTATATAAACAAATACAAATAAAACAAATCGTATTTCAAATATAGTTACAATATCCAATGGTTAGAACTTACTTGTACTTCAGCAATAAACTGTTTAAAGAATTATGATGTAATGAAATATTTTACTCAAGAGTAATAGATATAAATGAAGTCGGTTATATAGCTAATCTTTATGAAATTATTATCTTAGCCTGAAATTAATACCTCACTTACGGGCGGTAAGTGAATGTGAACGATTCGATTAATTTATTTCGTCTTCGTCATTTCATAGTACGGGCTGCTAAGTCATTCAACTTTCGTTTACGTTACTTAAGAGCTACCAACTCCCCTTATAAAATGAGTTCATGAATATTTACACAGATCTAAGGATAGTGCATCGCTGTTGGCCAAATAATTGCGGTCGCCTCGAGTGTGTACTGGAATTCAAATGGCCTTTGATTGTTGTTTTCCAAGTTGCTCGAGAAGTTTGTTTCACAGATTGAATCAGTTCTATCGACATGCAATCTAAACGGAGTCTTTGTTTCTTTGTTGCACAAAATATTGATATTAGCTCTAAATTATATCTCATAGATTTTGTTCAATAATAAAATAAACGTCTTCTGGCTGCCACAATATGTATTAAACTCTTCGATATCTACTAAATAGCGCCAGAGCGCGCAGCCACGCGAATTAGCGACTCTCGGGCCTAAGGTGAAACATGACTAGTCTGGTATAACTGGCTCTCTGGTGGCCTGAACACTTTGTATAGCATTAAAAAATACAACCATGTTATGGTTTCCTCGAGATGTTTCCTTCACCAAAAACTTGAACCGGTTCCTTCTAGGTAAGCGCGCTTCACCGTAGACATCAATGTCACTTACCATCAGGTGAACTGTGGTCAAGCGCTGACCAATTTAGAGTAAAAAAAATCTCGAGGTCATTGGCGGGGATCGAACCCTCGACCTGCGGAACGTAAGACATATTAATTTTAATAACAACAAATGGTTGTAATATGAGAAAAAACTGTAGTTTTTGCACCCGTATTTTCTATTCGTCCGTATAGTCCATTGGCTCTGAACGGCACCCAGAGTATAGGCCTGTATTCCGCCCAAAAGAATTATGGTGCAAGCCTCACAATACAAAAAGGAAAGTGATAAAAGAGATGTGACAGGCGCGACGAAAACAGCTGTTTCCGAAAATCAAACACCACCGAATATCTACTCTAAGTTTATGCACCGAAGGCTTATATTTGAACTCAACATTCTCCAAAACACATTCACTATACTCAGGTTCTGCCATTTTCGGTCTCGGCCGAAGCTGAAAGCAGTATATTCGGGTTTGCTACAACCTGATTTTAGCTCAGTTTATTTTTCTAGACGTTCCGTGCTTCGCCTTGATTAAATGGGATTCTGCTGAATCTTCAGGCCCGAACCAGATCATTTCCCGCGTTTAAAATTAGGAACTGTTTTATGCTATGCAACAATTACAAAGTTCTGGGTTAAAAATGGTTCGTTGCACAACAGTTACTTGTTGTCTATTATAGGAAACAATCTAACCTGAAAGCTTTGAGGAAAATCTGTCAGCTTAAAACTTGGCATTCTACGAGTTTCAAAGCACCTCAACCAAACAACCCACCTATCACTCTCCTAGGCACTATTTTGACAATTTCAAGCTTCGGCAATCCGATTTAAATGCGGTATCACCGACGCCTACGTCCAAGAGATTAGAGCGGTGTGGGTCGAGGCTCGACAGACGGCCCGGCGGCGCACAGAGCACAGTTCTCGCGTGCGCGTCCGCCGCTTATCTTGTTACTTGGCTGTCGCTGTCACGATATGTCGCAGCTACGCCGGCTCCGAGTAATGCCCAGCTTGTTTGTGATGTCGGACTAGAGGTGAGCCGCGGCCTTTCACACGGTGCTAACGACCGGTAGACAGCAGGCGGATTGGCCGCCCATCGCACTACCGCTTTGTCATGGAAAAATTGCATTACTGAAAACGTTAAAGCAATTTCACATGCCACACTGTAAATTTCATTACGAAATTAGTTTAAACGTGTATTACTGTATATGTTTGCAGATGTTTATAGAATAGAACAGAATATTATTCTTTATTTCCCTAAAAATATTACATTCCATTAATTCTTAAGTTGTTTAAAATTCTGATTAAAATTTATTTATAAACATATTTATTTATTTATGTATGTATATAAGGGCACCCAAAAGCGGGTTAAGGCCTCGTCTTTGCTGGCCCAGGCGTTGCGGTCTTGGGCTAGTCTGGTCCACTAGACTCCAGCCACCTCTACGATGTCGTCCCTCCATCTCATGCAGATGTTAAAAGGGCAAAGTATGTATTGAATGAAATATTACACAAAAATATGTACTGTATAATGTAATTTTAAATGTGAATCGTTAACATGTTATATTGTTTAACCAGTTGTAACACAAACTCGATATTTTAATATCACTTCAAAGGGTTATTGTGGTTCATCGCACCCTGGAGACCGGATGTTATTTATTACGATAAACATTTCCAAGTGACATCTAAGTTAAACCACTTTGTAATAAATTACAAAGATTGCTAGTTTCACGATCCACGAAATGTTTCACAACATAAATTAATTTGAATGTCGGTTGTAAGCGTGTTGTAAAATGTTATCTTATCTAAGGGAACGTAACTACAACATGTACTTATACCATACATTATATTTCTTATTCTGTTAAGTCGGTTTGAAAAGATGAAAAAACCTTCAAAATCCTGCATTACTGATAAGGCTACGATTTCTTCAGTTTTACAACCTTTGATTTAGTAATCATTAGTTCAAAAACACGACTACGCGAAATTTCGATATTTTTGCAAAATAGTTTGTTTGAAATATACAGATAGTGCTACTGAAAGTTTTAAAGGAATCAAAACACGTCTTACTGTTTGTAGGTTATGATATGATCTGGAATTAGCACATAAAATAATATTTTTTCTTAACTAAACGATTGGATTAACTTTTGCCTTTAATAAGCTACATGAGTACTTATCGAAAATACAGTTGTCAAATCAAAACCCTAACAAAGTTCCTTCATACAGTTCTGTAAATCTTTTTCGATAAAAATTGGTTTGTGACGCCAATCAAAGGCGGTGCCGTACGAGAAATAAATCTTGGGCGTCAAGGTACGGGGAGGTACAATATTTCTAACAAATTGTATCGAGATGTCTGGCTTACGCGCGCTTCAAAAGGATTTAACCTCGAGTTTTTTCGGTATTTGCTCTGCTTTGGTTTACGACTATCAGTCGCTTTCTCTTTATTATTTTTCTAGTGAGCCTTTGTACTTGTACTTTATTGATACAAAATGCTGTAGCGATAAAAAATACCTACGGAAAAGAGATGAACAATTGCCGAAAGTAACGTATAATTTCATAGGCTCCTTAAATGTGTTTGATGTTACCGTGTACTATACATTAACATTGTAAATAATAATGACAGGAAAATAACGTTTTTTATGTACTTGTAGGTACACAAAAATCAACTGACTTTCTATGGTTATTATTTTAAAACACGCTTAAGATTGATAAGTATTTATTGGTTGACGCCTTCATTTGAACTTACTGAATCAAATTATGAGATGAAAGCGTAATGACTTTGTCTTGAAGTCAAATGAAATCCCAAATTTGTAAGACTTATGAAAAGCTTTGAAAATTTTCTTCTGAAAGTTCTGAAATTCGTTTGCTCCAAAGTTACGGTTGCTGACAAAATAAAACATTTTACAAAATATGAATAAAATTGCAGAAGTAATTATAGTTTAAAAGCAAACAAATTTGAAAAAGCCACGAAACTTAAAACGTAGAAACATACGAAATTTCTTAGCACCAAATGCATTTGGAGTTTACCGACAAAGGCGGAAGCTAGATGTGCTACAATGACTTATAAAATGCTGGAGTAAGCTTCTTTACCGCCGCGGCGCCGCACCATCGCTACCAAACGTGATTGTTGCTTTGCGTCTGGTTTTAAAATTGTTTTCTTTGCTACGTATTCAAGCTTAGGATACTTGAAGATCTTACAAGTTTTATTTTTAGCAAATAAAACTGAGCAAACTTCAGAAACGAGAACTGTAATAAAAATATTTTTCTGTGGCAGTAGTAAAATAAACAGGCCGAATATGTATGTAAATAAAAATACCACGTCAAAAGTATGTCACCATTAAATTTCCGGTCGCTAGAAAAATAGTGCTTCGGACACACATTGAGTTCAAATACGTTTATATAAACGAACTCAATTGCAGATTCTGAATTTTATTCGAATAAATCCAACATGTCTGTAATGGAAGCAGAAACGTTCACAGCGGCGGGATCTTTTGCAAGCTTTTATATGTATTTTCCCTTGCGACTGTGACATGGAAGAATAAGCGTCACGAGAACAACGAATCTAGCGATACATTATTGTCTTATGGTAGTGCGTTTTTACTGAGCAATATTGAGGAAATTACTGAGATGGTATTAGTAATAAATGTAATAATAATGTACCAATTATAATGTTACACAGGCCACGTAGTAGTTAAGCTCAAGAAAGTCAACACGAGACGCCGAATGCTGGCGCAGCAAATGGACGAGTTAACCTAATAGCCAAAAGCACTCAATGCTTACAAAGTCGCGCCGGCCGCTTTATGGGCCCACTAACTGTTAATTTCCTACATTTCGTTAAAGGAAATTCGTCTCTAAGGAAAATATTGCCCTTATTCGGTAGCATTGTTTCGCTCGCGCAACACTCCACTTTCATTGTTCGATAGTTGCTTTGTAAGGCCTGCCGCGTATTTAATAAGAGCTCTCCTACGGCATAGCGCAAGTTTTACAAAATATCACATATTTTGTAAAACTTGCGCTTACAATTTTCGGCAATAACTCAGTTTTTGACAAAGATCGTTTCGACGACAATATTTTATAAAAAGTCTGGGCAGTGAATAAATTCAGTCACGTTTTTAATCTCTGTCGTAAAAGGATTGGATTTGTGAACATTATGTTTAAATCTATAGCTTCCAATTTCTTAACGGTTCCGGCGCTCGCATCCCGCGGAGACTGAAATTACGTAATGTATTTACCTATTGACGAAGCTTTTGTAGTGGTTTTTGTAACATCCTTCCTATTACGCGGAAGAGGCTCGGCTTGTATTCTTGTGGCAGAAAATCGAGGCGCGAGCAATGGCAATGTGGTGGCGTTGTGTCGGAAAATCGGGAAAGCTCTCCAATCCGCTTCGGGCGTGACACTCGCTACGAGTACCTCTGTCGATGCTAAGCCGTTCTAGATTTAGAGCATATCGGTTTCGGTTCGAAAAATTGCTTTTGATTCGTTTTTATTGGGCACTAGTGAAACAATAGGAACATGGAACTAAACGGAAAAATTACTTTGCATACTACGAGTAGCTGCAGCAGCGTTATTGAAACCTAAACGCGAGTTCATTATAGTGAAAAAACGATTTTAGGTTTAAGCTGAATACATTATAAATGATAAACGTATTTAAAGTACATATATAAAACGTATGACTACGAAAATCTGAAAAGATAAACTAATGTAATATTTATTTAAATCTTAAATAAAATATAAGATTTATTTTTCTTGTTAACCCTTATACCCTTGTCATGCCAATCAAAAACAGAATTTGTTACACAAAATTATTTTTATTATTCTAGTAAATGTGCAGAAGCAAGCTGGCCTTGAATAGTATTAGTTAGGTGGACGGGGCATCGTCGGCGACATTTGCAAAATGAATATGCAACAAGTTCAGCTCTAAGAGCGATATTAAGTTAGCTAACAAGAACACTGACACTAACTTAGTTATCTTTACACTCAACACTGGAAACAACCTTTCTACTTGCGACGAAGTTAGACAAATTATATTTTCAGAAGAAACTTTCATAACATGACTGTTATCGATTCAGTAAACCCTTTTATCACTATATAAGTATTTGTGTCATACACATAAGTATTTTTTTAGAAAACTTAATAACAATGTTAGATATGTACATATTAGTATTGGAAAAAAAATAATCCGTCTTGCGAAATTGACGTAGTCGAGTATTTGAACTTGGACGATTCTGAACAGAGAATTAAATATGATAAAACTGAAAACAATTTAGCCCTATAAAGTATTTAAGAGCATTTTTCAAAAGCGCTGTTTGCTCCTATACTTATACCGCCTTAATCTTAGAAACACTAGATTTTTTGTACACATCTTTTCTATCTTTCTTTTAGCTCAGATACTTGCAATTTTCTACTCGTGTTTAACTCGAGTATCATTAAACTGATTTATGCATTAAAATCCTTTTTTAGTCAAATGAATGAGGGTTTTAAGATATGTCTCCTTTTCTTTAACTCTAACCCAGCAGTATTTATGACACAGATTGCTTAAAACGTTTCATTTCTAACCTTGGTCCTTAAGTTTGTATGAAGATAATGTACATGACAAAGATGTTTATGTCCATATAAAAAAATCTTATAAAAAAAAATTAAAAAAGTGATGAATTAGTATTTAAATTATTTCAGATAACTTACCAAGTGAATGAAAACTTAGTAAAATTCTGATGTAATAATTATTGTGTAGTCTCTAGTTCGCTGCTCGGCGCGGATAAAAATGTATTACAGCACAGGATGGAAAGATACTTGCGGGCGGGGAGACCAGCGGCAATGCGCGTAGCGGTCCTGCATCCCTGCCCCCGTCGTGACACCGTGAGGTTTTAGTCGAGTCCGACATACCCCGCTCGCCTCCCCCAGGCTTATAGCCGGAGATGCGTAAATGCATTTTCTCACGAAAAAAAAAGGATGGAAAGATACTTAGCGCGGGGCACAGCGACCCAATAACGTACCACACAATGTACATACTTCTTCCAGTCTTAGCACATAATTATAGTACGTACTAAAAGAAATAACAAAATATTTGTATTCGTATTCGTGTTCGTGTTCGTGTTCGTGTTCGTGTTCGTGTTCGTGTTCGTGTTCGTGTTCGTGTTCGTGTTCGTGTTCGTGTTCGTGTTCGTGTTCGTGTTCGTGTTCGTGTTCGTGTTCGTGTTCGTGTTCGTGTTCGTGTTCGTGTTCGTGTTCGTGTTCGTGTTCGTGTTCGTGTTCGTGTTCGTGTTCGTGTTCGTGTTCGTGTTCGTGTTCGTGTTCGTGTTCGTGTTCGTGTTCGTGTTCGTGTTCGTGTTCGTGTTCGTGTTCGTGTTCGTGTTCGTGTTCGTGTTCGTGTTCGTGTTCGTGTTCGTGTTCGTGTTCGTGTTCGTGTTCGTGTTCGTGTTCGTGTTCGTGTTCGTGTTCGTGTTCGTGTTCGTGTTCGTGTTCGTGTTCGTGTTCGTGTTCGTGTTCGTGTTCGTGTTCGTGTTCGTGTTCGTGTTCGTGTTCGTGTTCGTGTTCGTGTTCGTGTTCGTGTTCGTGTTCGTGTTCGTATTCGTATTCGTATTCGTATTCGTATTCGTATTCGTATTCGTATTCGTATTCGTATTCGTATTCGTATTCGTATTCGTATTCGTATTCGTATTCGTATTCGTATTCGTATTCGTATTCGCATTCGCATTCGCATTCGCATTCGCATTCGCATTCGCATTCGCATTCGCATTCGCATTCGCATTCGCATTCGCATTCGCATTCGCATTCGCATTCGCATTCGCATTCGCATTCGCATTCGCATTCGCATTCGCATTCGCATTCGTATTCGTATTCGTATTCGTATTCGTATTCGTATTCGTATTCGTATTCGTATTCGTATTCGTATTCGTATTCGTATTCGTATTCGTATTCGTATTCGTATTCGTATTCGTATTCGTATTCGTATTCGTATTCGTATTCGTATTCGTATTCGTATTCGTATTCGTATTCGTATTCGTATTCGTATTCGTATTCGTATTCGTATTCGTATTCGTATTCGTATTCGTATTCGTATTCGTATTCGTATTCGTATTCGTATTCGTATTCGTATTCGTATTCGTATTCGTATTCGTATTCGTATTCGTATTTGTATTTGTATTTGTATTTGTATTTGTATTTGTATTTGTATTTGTATTTGTATTTGTATTTGTATTTGTATTTGTATTTGTATTTGTATTTGTATTTGTATTTGTATTTGTATTTGTATTTGTATTTGTATTTGTATTTGTATTTGTATTTGTATTTGTATTTGTATTTGTATTTGTATTTGTATTTGTATTTGTATTTGTATTTGTATTTGTATTTGTATTTGTATTTGTATTTGTATTTGTATTTGTATTTGTATTTGTATTTGTATTTGTATTTGTATTTGTATTTGTATTTGTATTTGTATTTGTATTTGTATTTGTATTTGTATTTGTATTTGTATTTGTATTTGTATTTGTATTTGTATTTGTATTTGTATATGTACTTGTACTTGTATTTGTATTTGTATTTGTATTCGTATTTGTATAATGCATTAATTTGCGGAAAAGGAAGACTTCATGCGTTTCATAATAGTAGAAGAGCCCGTGAAGATCGTCCTTCACCGATCTGATAACCAGATGAGACGTATTTTTTATTAAATATTTTTTATAAACAAATGTGCCTAAAATTGCTTGCCCATCGAAAAGTGCTCATGGCTATTTTTAATTAAATAAACTTTTATTGATTTTTTTTTTTAACACCTTCATACTTTTGATAACCAAATGAAATTTATTTCACTGATAGTTTTTAATATACAGAATATGCCTCGGTATGCTTGCCTACTCATTTCAGTGTATAACTACCTGGCAAGCAGGTGTAAACAGGTAAGTCAAAATAGGTGACTCATTCGATTTTGATGCGCTTCATAGGAGTAACAACGATTCTGAACAGTTAGAATATTATTTTTGTTTTTGATAATTGTAGCTAAATTATCATTTGACTATTATACTCGAGCATGCGCAAAAAAAAGCCATGAGCACTTTTCGATAGGCAAGCAATTTTAGGCATATTTGTTTAAAAAAAATACTTAATAAAAAATACGTCTCATCTGGTTATCAGATCGGTGAAGGACGATCTTTACGGGGTGTATCAAATCATTACTATGCATATTTATTCATGTAGTATATATATTTCAAACTTTTAAAGTGAACTTGTTATAAATTTGCGAATTGTAAAATATTATACGCCACGTTTAATTTAAGCGTCTCGGTCGAATTTTAGCATAAATTACAACATAGCGACAAGCTAAATTATATTTATGCTAAAGGTTCAATAGTCGTGACTCGTCAAATTATTTTTTATGAAGGATTAGACAAATATTACAGTACCTTTTTCATGTAATTTTGTTTGCTATTATTGAAGATAACTAAGATTAACTTAAGGCGACTAAGCATTTGATGAGCAGAGCGCGTAACCACGAGTAAGCGACACTCTGGCCTGGGGTGGAGTATGCCTAGTCCAGAAAATGAAATATTAAAGTATGTACTAGATCAGGCGTCGACATGCCACTGTGCAATGTTACACTGACCTACACCGATACGCCGTAGCTGCACTTACGACGAATTTGGTTCTTTCGTAGCAAAGAGCTTTATTCTTACGTAGCAACATACGAGTATAATGATAGTTTTTAATGTTAATAAATACCGGCAATATACGCAGATACTACGAACTAATGCAGTTTCCTTATTTAGTTAGCAATAAACAATTTTTCATACAATTAAGTTACATTTTCGTTTACTTAGGTACGTGAAATAATAAAACATTTTGACCAGATAATTTGATTCTTGAATTGCGTCTTTGTTAATTTACAAAACAAAGGCAACATGAGAGTTTGTAAAACGTGACAAGTAATTGTCCATAATATTTAACTCACACGTGAATTATGACGCAGATATTTTAGTAACTGAGGTAATTTAGCTTCTTAATGGCGACTGTCAACGTCGTGTCTTGATTATTAATTATAACTTGATAAAATTTACAAGTGACGTAATGTTTCAACCATTCTTGTATTTAGATTTCTTGTTACATATAACCTAAAACCATAACATTATTAGGAAAAATAAATATCGTTATAAACCTAGTTTATTAATCGAAAAATTATTACTTTATTTTCAAACCACAAAATATCTCAGCGCGCGTGGCAGTGGGAATGTTTCATCCGGGTTCCGTCCCGTGCTTTGCCAACGTTACTAATAGATATTCTGGATCTTCCTGAAGCGCTGAGGCTTAGTTACTGTTAACTGGCTGTGGTTGTGGGAAGCTGGATCTCCCTGTTTCACGCACACTTTAGAGCCATCCGACGCGGGAACTGATGCGGGAATAAGTGGCAAAGTTACCCGCTCCTCGGTGTCCCGTTGTAGCTCTATAGCTCCCAACATAAAAGAATTTCATGAGCCACTTCCGCAAAGTAAATGTTATTCCTTGCGGAGTTTTTAAGTGCGTCTTCGTCCAAGGTTGTGCCGAGTTTGCCGCATACCTTTGTGTTTGTTTAAAATAAATTTAATTTAAATTTTGTTAAAAGATTTTTAGTGAAAAATATTATATAAAATAAGCTACCAACATCTAAAAATGGGTTACTTATAACTAACGCAGAACTTTATGAGGATAGCTTTAATAAGGCTTATACAAACTACTATTGTTCAAAAGTTTTCCGTAATTCATGAAAAAAAAATTACTGCCTTCATATGTTTTGACGCGCATCGACCAACTTTTGGTATGCCTATAGCCTATTTTTTACCCCGAATTCCCGGAAATCATAATACAAGACTGCTTTAGCTTGACGTACTTAAGCCGCTTTTAAAGGTTATGCTTTAGTTGCCAGTAACTCTGTATAGAAAGTTGTTCGTGGATTATGATTTGTAATTTATTAAGTCAAGAAACAAAATACCGAGAATGGAGCGCGGTTCGGGGCGCTCAGTAAATTGGTTAATAAATTAAAAGCGGCAGTCTCAACGCCGTCGTCGACAGATGGCGCTTGAAATACGACAGGTATTTAGCGTGTTGCAACACCGTCCGCCACGATCCACGTTTTAATTTTATGCTTTACGAGCAATTTTTATATCAATTTTCCCTCGTCGTTCTCTACATAATTCAGGCGGCTCTTTTGACTGCGCAATTCTAGAGGTCGATATGGCAATTTGCTCTGAGCGCCAGGACCCGGTCGCTTCGACGAAGAATACTAAATTGCGAATAACGATACTAAAAGCTAACATACTGCAGGAAATAGTGAAATTTCATCGGAAGGCCTAACGGTTGGGGTAAAATTGACACTAAATCTTCAGACAGTCACGTACTGTTCTCTGAACAATGCTATTGATATCCACAAGTGCTGTCATAGATTTTCATTGGGTTTAATTTAGTTATTTTATGGCTTACAAACCCAGAACAGAAAAGTAGAAACTTTTCTTAATATTTTAGTGTTTTGTAAAATATCCCTGTCAAATAATTTAGTAGTTTTTTTCATTTGATAGATCTCAATGAAGATATCAATGGAGTAGTATTATACTACTTCATTGATATTTGATTCTTGAATTGCGTCTTTGTTAATTTACAAAACAAAGGCAACATGAGAGTTTGTAACACGTGACAAGTAATTGTCCATAATATTTAACTCACACTGGAATTATGACGCAGATATTCTAGTAACGGAGGTAATTTAGCTTCTTAATGGTGACTGTCAACGTCGTTGAATGATAATATAATAGTATAATACTACTTCATTGATATCTTCATTCAAGAAAACTGTAATTACAAAAATATTTGATTGGGGTATTTTACTAAACACTAAAATATTACTATACGATACTTTCGTTAAAAATATGTTCAATGGGTTAGTAGTGTCAAGTGTACACGAGTTGTAGTCTGCAAGCCCAGAGAGCTGACGTAAGTGTTTTGTCACGTCGCGGCCGACACATCGACCGGCAGACGTGACGTCACGTGCCCCCTGATTTATTATAGGAAAGTCCCAGTGCCGACCCTACGAAAAACACTCTGGCCGATACGAGACGTGAGGGGCCACCGACAAATGAACGAATCTCATTTTATTCTATGAGTAGATCATGAGACATTTATCGTGTTCGTGACGCTTTGGAAGTTATTCGAACGAATTGCACACTTCCTTGCACTCTGTGTTTCTAGTCAAAATTATTTTTCAAAAACATTTAACTTTGGTTTGTGGTAACTACAGTTTTTGGGTTCTGATAAATCAATGAATACCGGCTGAATTCACAAAAATACATGAATTATTGTCACGTCCCATCTTAGCCGAGCGTAAAAGCGAGAGCACGAAAATTATCATGTGTGTGCTTCGATCAAATTTACGAGTATACTTGTACATTTTTGATCAAAGTCTGTGTGCAATTCGTTACTTTTCTGACAAAAATACTAAATTGATACATCATCAAACAATCGTTTTTTTTATAGTCTCTAAAACTAAATCAGGTCAATGTCAATCAATTAATGAAAATGTCAAATATTTAGCTATCACGGTTCCTGAGATACAATCTGACTGAGGGAGAAGTCTTAGTAATACAATTCCGTTGACGTACGCCACCTTATAAATAATTGGCCAAATGCGAGTCAGGCTTGCGCTTGAAGGGTACCGTATCTTAAAAAGGGCATTAAACACGTTTGTTGTACGGGAGCCCCTTTATATTTTTTTTATTTTTAGTTTTTTTTAATATTAAGACTCATTTCACACACGGCTGGTTAACCCTATACTGAACCATTTTTAGTTTGTGTTATGGTAGCTAACACAACTGATATACTCCATATATATTTTATGAAATTTGTAAGTTTATTTAATTTTATCTCACTCATGTTTTTAAATATTACGTAATTATTGTAGTATGACTTGCCTTTAACGTATGTTATTTAGGGCTAATAAAATTCTGTATTTCTGTAATTCTATAGATACATATTTAACACCTAAACCCACAGCCAACAAATTTAGTTAAGCACAACGATGTTGGCCGAGCCGGGAATCGAACCCGGAACCTTCTGATAAGCTGTCCGGCATGGTAACCATTACGCCAACGAGGTCATTTGTTGTGGCACAGGACACCCCTCGTTAAAATTTGAGCTTTCTATCTAAAACAGTTTTCAAGATACGGCCTGGTGACAGGCATACAGACAGCGGAGGCTTAGTTATTACTAAGCCAATGGGTCCCATTTTTACCTTTTAGATACGGAACCCTAGAAAGTGTAAAACAAACATGATAACTAACTACATTTATCAAGTTAGTGCAGTGTTTAAAGACTCTCCAAGCAACATACAATCGGATCGCACAAACTGTGCTTTGTTTCAAGCGGAGTTAGTAACGCACGATGCATCTTTGTTTGTTTGGTTGTTTGTATGGCGAAATCTGTACGATTGTTTAGATTGTGTAGTTCAAATTGATGTATCGTGCCACTTTTGCCAATGGTTAATTATAATGCCACCTAACTAGAAACACTTATTAGACAAAATAATATACATATGTATATACTAGTCAGCGAACTAGAATAGTAACTTGGCCAATAAAATGTTCCACGTGTAATCGTAAAATACCGCAGTGGGAGGGGCAAAACAGCTACCCGTGCGCCCGCCTGGCGTCACATGGTGTGACACAGCACTAATCGCGTGCGAGCTTCGTGTGTGTGTGTTTCGTTGGGATAGCAGTATAATTATGTGCGTAGATGGATCCAAATTCTAAGCGACAATTGTATGGAGTTACTCTTCCGTTTATGCTAGTTCGCTGATACTAGGTAATAATTCTATGTAGCTAAGAAACAAAATTGATTACATACAATTATTTACCAACAAGATGCTTTTACAAAACTTGTATAAAATTTCGACGCTCAAAATTCCTTTTATGTAATTGCTCTGAGTCAGTGTTTGTAGACCTGTAAGCCTATAATAGACCACGGCGCTAGGAAAGTCAAGGGGGAGAATTAGCCAGGCTTACTGCTTAATCTAGAACCAAGCGAGACACTCTCGCAAAGGAAAAACAATTTACTCAACTAATGACAAAAGAACTTGGAGAAAATAAGGTTTTTCGTCGAGCTAGAGGCGTTCTAACAACTGCCGGCCACGAGACACTGCGCAATTCAAGGAAAGCCATTTCACATAAAGTGGCCAGTTATGAGTTAATTAAGATTTGCTGAAAGGCTGCGAGTGAGTTTCTAGTTTGATTTCTTTTCTGTAAGCAATCTGTGATGCTCATGGAAAATCCTAATGGATTTACGGAGAAGTTTGATTTTAAGTTGCCTTATTGAATGAAACTAGGTTCATTTGGAACCAGAGTTTATTAGCGATACTTGAAATAGATATGAGTTGTTTGTTATTTTGATAAGAAAATATGTGTTACATTTTTAGAGTTTCCTCATTGAAATAAATAATGAAATGGTAATTGAAAGGTTTGTCGTCATAATTACACACCATTCGATTTATTAATATTTAAAGGTGTTAACCGGTTTAAATGTGGTAACCAACTTAACCTAGTGAAAATTAAGTAGTATGTATATAGTGAGGTAGACCACAATATAATCTCTGACCAAATAAAATGCCATAATTACTTCAAAACCCATTTTCTTACTTTCATAGTTTATCAATTTGGGTGTTATGTAATATAAGAAACGTTAGAGTAAAACCATGAATGGTAGCACCTACATTAAATAGATCTTTTCGATTAGGCACTAAAAATATACTTAAAAAGATATTACAACGACTAACAGACAAAAAAAGGCAAAGATCTAGAATAATAAGTCGCGTTAAATTTTGCTGCGAATGAGAATGGGGTAAAAATGAGACTGTTACCGCAATGTGATTGTTCTATTCACACAAGCGTGATTAACATTCAGCGCCGCGCCGTGGCGACGATCTTTAATGGTTTCAATTGTGCAGAAAATTTTATTGCATTCAATGAATTTACGGGAGAATCTCGCCTCGGGATGGTTCCTTTCAGACCGCACCTTTATCGATTCAGGGCATCAGCTCAGCCTTTACTGTTTGAGAAGAATAAATGCATTTTCCAATTAAGCGCATTATTGAATGCAATTAGTAAATTGTTCCAGATTATATTTGCATACCCTTTTATATTTGCAGATTGTGAATTTTAATATTATATCTATCCATAGAATTTTCCTATTAGAACCTTAGACTAACATTTAAAGTCAAAGTCAGTGGGCCTGGTAGGACATTCTATTGACATGATAGCACGAACTTTGCTAAATTTCTAAAACAAAATATGTACCTGTTTATTTATTCTTTAGTGTTCTATTACTATTGTCATAGACAACCATTACATAGCTTTAGTGGCAAATGTCAGCAATAGTTTTTAAATATAGTCAATCAGAGCTCATTTTAAACTTTACTATTTCAAGGAAAATAATTATGATATTTTTTTCTAAGGAACGACGTTGTAAAATACGTAATCGCAGAACTACTAGTTGTTAAAATTAAGTAGTATAATAATCTCGAGATAAATAGAGTAAAAGTTTTGCTTTTCATCAAATGTTCCCGGTAAATGTAATAACACCTGCTGTTTCAACATTCTGAGACTTAAAACTTATTAAAGTAGGTTGTCTAACTATGTCTGAGACAAGCTAAATTCCGGGCAGGTGTCTCTAGAGAATGAGGAAGATTACAGGTATTACAAGACTACTGTCTGTCATATGACAGTACCGTAAGCCTAAAACCAATAGTATTGCATGAAATCATTGGGTTCAATTATTATGACGCCCTCATTGGCGTAAATGTCGGACTGCCTACCAGAAGGTCTCGGGTTTGATTTCTGGCACGGCCAACATCTGAAGTTCTGGGTGTTAAATATGTATCGATATAAAGTATTTATTTATACGAGTGTTTGTAGTGTATCAGTTGTGTTAGCTACCATAATACTAACTATAATTGATTTAGTATGGGGCTAACCAACCGTGTGTGAATTGTGTCCTAATATTTTATTCTTAGAATTAACTGTTACATATTATGCAAGATAATTAAGGTTTTTCTGATAAATCTTCAAAATATTTCCGCTATCACTACCGTTACCCTTACTTAAGTAGCCCTTATATTAAAAGAAGTAGATAAAATAAGTCGTTATTTTAAGTCAGAAGCAACTTGAAATAACGACTTATTTTCAATTACAAACGGAAAACATATTTGTTCCACAAAAAAATCGGTGAACATTGAACATAAAAACAATGTTTGTTCCCTTAAAAATAAAAACACAACTACTGTCCATTAAATCGCCAGTGGCAACAATAACGGCTGCCAAGCACTACTTTAGAACTCTACTTACGATTTACAAGTAAATATACCGTTGTTAGTTCCAAAAGTACCAATGAAAGCAAATAAACTGGTAAGAAGTGGGAACTAGTTCATCTTAGAACGGACGAGCTCACAAGTTCAGGGTAGTTCGTACCGTGTGGTTGACCATCACTTTATTGTTTCATAAAGTTTTGCTTGGAGCCGAAACAATGGAGATAATGTTTTGGGTGTTTTTAAGTTTTTTTATTATTTTTGTGAAGACTCGAGTTTTACGAGAGCTGGTCCGACGCTTTGCTGCAGTCTACCATATAGTACGTTTTCTTAGAATGAACCTATTACTTAGAAGCGTCTTACTAGTTATATAAGTAACTTAGCTTAAGCAAGAATGAGTGTATTGGGCAACTGTGAAGCTAACTTATTGTATGTACAATAAATAATAAATTACTTGGTCTAGATTTGCAGATTCTCAGATAGGACTTCTCAGGAAAAGAGATTTATAAATAAAGTCCTACGGCGTAGTGAACAAAAATACCAAGGGTACCGATGTAAAGCCAAACTGAATGAAGCGATTAAAAAATATGATTTTTAAGTTTAGTTGATCAGTCAAAATAAATGACGAATAGGAAAAAGATTAGTAATTTTCATGAAATTATATGAAATGAAAATTTCACATCAGTGCAAAAAAAACCGTCATTATTAGTATTTATCCGATATAATTTTTGACATTTTATTACGTAGCACGAATACTTAAATAGTCATTGTAACAGTGGCACGAATACTTAAATAGTCATTGTAACAGTTAAATAAGAAATTTACACATACTCAAAATAAATAATTGGTAACTACACACCATTTGACATAATTTTTGACATTTTATTATGTAGCACGAATTCTTAAATAGTCTATTTACACATATTCAGAATAAATAACAAAAACATCGAGAAATAAACATATTAAATCGATTAGCAAAAGCACGTTTTGGAATCTGGGTGTTTTTAATATCAGAAAAAATGTTATGTGAATCATGTCGTGACATAAAATTGATAAATATTATTATTTTTATTAGGTATTAATATTGACATTATTCCATATGACATGTATTACAATTTATTCGTATATCTTAATGACATTTTTTTATTTATATTCATATTGACATTTTTTTATTTTTGACGTATAATTGTAAAATTATCAATAAATGGTTTATCTTGTTTACGATACTGAAAGAAGAGCGCTGCCAAAAATTCTCAGTTTATTTTACACGTGTTTGGGACCCAAAAATTCCTAAACCTACCGAAGGTTGTAAAGATACCGTAACTTAATAACATTCCTCATGTAGCCGCAAGCCTTCAAAGCTTCAGTGGCCGGCCTGAAAGACTCCTTAGCTTAGTGTTAGCATGCCATTGATCCCTTTTCCTCTTGGAAAAAAGATAGAAATATATTTTGTTTTACACTAGGCTGCCTCGTGCTTTGTAAACAGTGTGACGATGATAATATTTTTGTATCTAAATAGGTATAATAGAATAAATGCGGCAAGCCTGATGCGTGCCCATCAGGGGCGGGTAGCTTAATTTATGAAATTATAAAAAAAATGTTTGCGTATCTATACCAATATTAATTAATTAATTATATTATATAATATTTATTATATAATATTTATTATATAATATTTATAATGTGATATTATTTAAGATGATGTGATGATGACTAATTAAATGATTCTATATTATTAAAAAAATAGAATATATAAATAAAATAAAAATATTTTTATTTCTTTACCATAACTAATACCTAACTAACTAAAACAAGGTCCCTTTTTATAACTAAAAAAGAAGATTAAATGATATTACACATACACAATGGGAACCGCAATATACTGTTATCTAATGAGCAGTACTAAACATTTGTGCTCGTAAATAAGATTTCGTAATGGATTTAGTGTTTCCATTTCAAATAGTGATGCAGTAAAACTATTACTAGAACTTGCTTAGCGTTTCTTAATTATATCCTGACATACTCGTATAAAGAATAGACAGTCCTCAGACAATGTGCGACGGAATATGTTTGATTAACACCTTTTCAAAGTTGCAGCGAGTCGTTCCTGTGAAGCACTGTCCGGAAGCGAGCCTGTATTAAAAGGCCTGTTAATGAGGCTCCGAGCCGCACTTGAATTTTTTCCCCACTTCCTTAACATCAAAAGTTCCCCTTTGCGAAACGCTAACGAGAATTTTCATGTTAATTGCCTTGGCGTTCCCAGAATATATAATTGCATATATTGTTTCTCTTCTTACAACAACGGGAAGTGCGCGAAGAGATTTCGTGATTATTTGTGTACTGTAATTAGAGTGGAGATAAGAAAACGCGTGTGAACACAATCGGGTGGAGTTAATTGAACGTCAGCCACTTGGCGACGCTACTAGCAGTATCATAGCTATAATACCTAATTCGGGAATTTATCTAATAAAATATTTTGTAAGCTGGTGGAGGTTTCGGGTGTCCAGATGCCTGGTTTTTATTTCGGCCAGGAACTAAGCATTGCCATCCAACGTGGCAATGCTGCCAGCATTTTGGGCACCTTTTCCTCTACGTTGTCTAGTGTTTTATATCATTGTTATGTTGGTTATAAATAAAAAAGACAGATAAAAATCTCTACTAATTTTGTAGGTGCATTAATTATGGTTACGACACCACTATCCAACGTACGAATAAAAAAAAACATTTTGCTCCAACATGTCTATTCTTAAGTCTTTGTCATATTTGAAAAGTATTTGGTTTCTCTGTCTACGATACACATAAATATAAATAATGTAAAAGAGAACTGTAACTGACCAAGTGCTATTGACACATAAAGAAAACCAAGACATTTCAATTTTGGCATATAATCTAAATGCTTCGTAACGTATAGACGTATTATTTTAATTTCATATTTTCAGAGCATTGCTCAAAAGTAAGCGTTTGTACAGAGCAAAAAGAAGTTTGAGTTTTATGTACTGTAAAGTATTATTATACTTGTACTACTGTTACTATGATACGTACGTTCAGTGGGATGGAAAAGACGCGGCTGCTGTTTATTGTTTGAGCGTAGTCTTTAGGGTTAACAACATAAATGAAGAGACGGTTAACCTTTCAACTGAAGCAACAATCTTGAGTGTTCTTGAGATAATATTATTGCGATGTATGAAGACTTGTTATTTAGTTCTGATTTTGGTGATAATAAAAAAACAAGTAAAAAACATCCGTAACACCAGTGACATTACTTTATGAAATATTTTACTAACAGAAGACACGCTTAGCTAGTCGAACTATAATTAACGAATTCTGCTCTACCGAAATTTTTAATAGTTAAGACTAGACAAAACATAGTAGCAAATTATTTTCAAACAACATTGTTATCCAGTCAACATTTTCCTAAAAAACTTGAAGTCTCCAAATAGAAATAAACGCTATATAGTAGATACATATTTGTTATACTTCCGTTTACAAGAACAATCTACGATATCGCTCCAAATGCGCGGAGCTTTGACCCGAAAAGCCTCATCATTGCTAAATGAGCAAATAACGAAGAAGCTTATCGACTGCTGACAGAGAGACGTGCCCATTTATAGCATGTAGAGATTAGTGGACGAACTCCATGGTTTTATGAGGTCGTTTACCCGACAGTCTTTTCACAAGTGAAATTTATTGTAAGCCACTTCCCAACTTGTAAGACAGCGTGAGCGAACAACGAACTTTAACAAAGGCAAGGTAATTATAAAAATACTTGAGCAAACTGTAGCTCGTCTCGCCGATAAGGCGAAAAGTTTCACCTGTTTGTCAAGGATGATTCTAATTGTGGTGAGAGGGTACGTTTTAATTTCGTGTCTCGACGACTGTTGGCCAATTTGCTAACTAGCTCATCTGAGCGTTCACATGTTTACTTTTACTAACCTCAACATGTTTGAAATTTGAAAGGGGTGGAATTTATTTTAAGCTAACAAACATTTATTTAATAAGACAGTTTTTTTGCAATAACGGTTGCCTATTACATTTTGGATGAAGTGAAAAATATCTAGCTGTCACTTTTACTATAACAACAACCAAGAAGATTAAGTTATAATTTTTTATTTTAGCCTTGCGTATGTGGAATATGTTCACTTAAAATTAAACTTACTTACATATTGTTAGTAAAAAGTTTTAGTAATGTATTCATCTAATAAAAATGAATTTAAATATATCAGAGATTCTGTTTCACAAAAATTATACCTGATACGCTATTTACGGAATGGCCGGCCTGAAGCCATGTATTGAGAATATAATTTTAAATTTTATAATTTATTTTTAAAGTTCATAGTTTATTCAACGTCAAAAACTTTAAATTAAAACTAAGCATAATAAGACACACCTTGACACCCCTGACCGTTTCTGGTGCAAAGGTGCCCAAGCAGCATTGCCGCGCTATATTGCATTGGTGCTGTGTTGCAAATATCAACTCACAAAAACCTTTTTATTCAAAATACTCAGCGGACTGATATGAAGTGTTTGGACAAACAGCAGTCGCTTCATCCCTAAACAAAAGCTTGTCTTGTTCATACAAAAAATAAAGCTAACAAACAAAAGCATCCCGACCACTAATTCTAACACAGTTGGACACAATCAGCTTCGCGGCGCAAATGAATCCCTATAATTGGAGCGTTCCAGTAATGGGTACTTAGACCTCAATGGATTTACACTCGCCCCTTGCCAGTTCAATTTCACACTTGCCCAACATCAATCAGATCGTTTATTGCGCCTACTTGTACCTGCGACGTGTATGCTTTCAGTTTGTTCAATGGAATCTATTCTAGTGGATAGTACCTACACGGCTCGCTATTTTACCACAAATGTCCCAAAGTGTCCCAGTCTGAAATAAATTAAACAACTTTTCAAACGCAGTTTCAGTACTAGAACATAGTCGTAGGCCATTTGTGAGGACCTTCCGGGGCAGTACCACACATTTGCAAGATATATAATTTGCGGCCAAGCAAAAGTGTGCAAGCACTATTGTGTTCCAATCAATTGATTCCGACGAAATTACTGTGCACTGTGAATTTAACACTGTATGGTCCATTTTTTTCTCCAAATAAAAAACTTATATTAAGTATATGCAGATACTTAACTACTTATATTACTTTAATTTTTATTTACACGCTGAAATGTACAAAATCTACATACATACTTAAAATTTAAGTGTTACTTACATCATTTATACTTATCGTGTTTTCAGCGTTCTTTTGAGTTGTTAACGTGACATCTGTCTAAAGACATAAACAAATCAAACTTTGAAAACCGCATTAAAAACAACCTCATAGATAGTTTAAGACTGCGTAGTGTAGTATTAGTAAGTCTCACAACCCAGAAAGCGAAACGAAAAGTAACGTAAAAATCACTTAATCGCTTTCCCTTTCCCCACCTTTAGCTGATAAAATGTTGTGCTCGTCCCGATCTGGTTAATGATTTAAGTATAAATTGAACCAATTAACAAATTTCTAAAACCTCTTGAAGTTGTGAAACCGCGCGGATTAATTTATTAAGCCTTAGAAATGTTTGGTGGCAATCAGTCAGCGCGGTTGAGGAAAGACATCCGCAAAATAGAGATATCTACCGCTGTTTGTTCCGTTTTATGAAGAGTATTCAAGTTAATTGGGCTGTAATTTTGTTTGCATAACTTCTGCTTTGAAGCTCAAAAAATAAGGAACGGTTGGCAAGTTTGTCTTCGGGATAATTTTGAGGAAAATGTTCTTTCGATTTTATAAATGAAAGGCTTGTCCCGACCCTGTTCTTTGTTTTTGATAGGTGTTTTTGTGCAAGTTTATTTTATATATTAATGTAAAAATAGTAAAGGGCGTGTGTCATTTGTCAGGAGCAGATTGGGTTACATTACCTGTATTACCCCAGATCCAATAAGACCTACACCAAGGATTTATTTTTTAAGTTATTTGTGGAACTTAAACTCTCTCTTGCGTTGTAGGAAATCATCGAGTGTCCACATCCACATGTTCTGATGACCATAAAATCATAAGACACGTGTCATCCACCAACTCTTACTTGGTCAGTAGTGTGAATCATGGCCTATTTCTCTTTCCTGGTGAGAGAAGACCCCGGACTCTGGGTGGAGATGTCTAGATAGATTTTAGGTAAGTTAAGAATTGCTGAAATAAGTCAAAGAAAGCAGCGAGTTGAATGTTAGTTAGTTTTAAAATGTTTTAAAGTTTTGGCTCGTTGTTGGGATTTTCTTGATGTCGCGCTTTTTGTGTGCGGGAAGTTTTTCAATGAACATAAACTGTGTTTAAACAAAGTCTTGCATTGTGAGTTTTTTTGCCTTCTTGACATAAATAAGTGCTTTTTAGACATGGCCATTTTTTTAATCGACTTATGATCGACCATTGTGAAATAGAACGTGCTTTCAATTTAATAATATTATTAAGTGACTTGAAAGAAATGAAAGCTGATATGGCAATTTAAACACAATAGTAAATTTTGAATAATCATTTGGTAGAGGTTTTTGAATGTACTATACAAATTAGGATCAACGATTTTCTAAATCTACAATTAGGTAAAAGCCACAGACCAAAGAGGTAAAAATTTTCAGTATTAATAGCAGAATATTTTCAAAGCTATTAAAATGCTGAGTCTGTAATACACCAGCACTCCTGCAGAGCGCGACCCGCTCATTAAGATCTGAAGCCTAATGATGCACTCGCTTGTTATCCCAGTCTTGTTGTCGCGTCATAAAGACCTCCGTGCAACAAAAAAAAAAACGGTCAAGTACGAAAGCGGAATTGCGCAATTAGGATCTTATATTTCATAGATACTCAAGCAAAAGGTTTTTTCCGGAAATTCGTCTGTAATTCGGCGTGTCAGCAGCAGAAAGAGTTCATAGATTTTTTTCTTTTGAGCCTGAACGAGTGTGCTTGTGAAAACCTTTTACATTGCGGATAAAAATTCTCGTACCTTCATAAATACGAAAAGACGACGTAGCGTAGGCTATGCATATTCTTTCAGTGTATTTACGTAGAAATGTCACGCACATCGTCAATGGCGAAATGCTTTTAACTTCCAATTTACATTTTTGGTGACCATTTCATTTATCAATGTTATTTGGACTGTCTGCGTATGTGACTTTCATTAGTCGCAGGACTAGGACTAATGAAAGCTAAGTGGCCTAATGCTTTTCGAAATCAATTTTGTATAATTTGAATAGACTGAATTGTTGCTTAGTTCATAAAAATTACAAAGAAAAAATTATAAAGAAAATTATAAAAATTTTCATCCGACTTCCAAAAATATTAAATTTATGTTTTGTTTTCTTATTACTCTAAATCGGCTAGATTTTAATTATGTTCAGATTAGTCTACGATAAATCATTTTTTGTATTTATTTGACAGAATCTAATTATGAATAAGAAAAATTTAAGGTATTATAATAGGTATTCCTATTATTTAAGGAAGGCTATATTATTCAATGATTATATCTAAAATATGCTTTATTATAAAAGTAAATTGTACTAGCATCTGATAAATGCTCCGAAGTATGATACTTTAATAAATTTCAATAATGACTATCTAGTCAATAAAAAATATCTAAATGTTACTTACAACTTATTTAGATATTTTAACAGTTTCTACGAAGGTACAATTTAGCTGAAAGCACAAGCTGATGCGACTGAAGTCGCTGCTTTGGAAGAATAGCGTAGTATTACCAAATACTACAAAATTAATTTTTTAACGCCATTCAACGTAAAATGATCTGTTTTGTATACCCAGTAAAGATCGTATTTTTATAACAACATTTCACGGCGTGGCACCACCAAAAGACTATATCCTTTTGGTCAAATTTGGCCGCATTTTTTTATAGATAGCGTTGTATCGCCAGTTGCAACTAGTGTTTAGAAGTGAACCCCCTGTTGGTTTTCTTGAATTTGGTCATATTCCAAAATAATTCAGATTTTGAGTGCGCATTTATCTCAAACACTGCATTATTACGAGATGTGACACTATTGTTTAAAAAAATCTACAAACACTTTTTGAAACTTCTCATACACAAAGTGTCATTTGGGATTACTACGTTGTTCTACAAAAAGTAAGTATAACTTAAATGTATTATAATTAGATATTACTGTTTATAATAAAAAATAGAGTCGTAAGTATTGGTACAATTAAAACTACTACGTTTTTCTATATAAATTATTTCGTGATTGTAATAGTATTTTTCGTAATAAGACTTTATTCTGTAAAACAATTGGTCGTGTTATTGTACTTGATACAGTATTTCAGATAAAAAGCACTACTTTTTTTTAAGCATTATAACTACCTTACTAATCGTGAAGAGCTTACTGAAGCTAATATTTTGGTAGATACCTAGTAGGTTTTATTGTTACATATCGACTCGTTGTAATCTAGGTAGCTAGTTAGTAGATTCTAGGTAGCTGTATTCTAGGTAAACAGATTCTATTGCTACGGTACTTAGGTAAAGAATAGTAAAGAGAATAAAGAGTAGGTATTCTACGTAGGATTAAGACTATCTACATTTTTTTATCTTTGATAGGTTTGCGTTTGACTACAGCTAGCTTGATTTTAAGCTAGCGCAGCAGTCTACGGTGTGGCACGCTTACCTTTTTTTTTTTTTCGTGAGGAAATGCATTTACGCATCTCCCGCTGCAAGCCTGGGGGAAGCGAGCGGGGTATGTCGGACTCGACGGCCAGAAGGGCCGTCACTACCGACTAAAACCTCACGGTGTCCCATCTCACGACGGGGGCAGGGATGCAGGACCGCTTCGCGCATTGCCGCTGCTCTCCCCACCCATTACGTGGCACGCTTACCTAGAAGATACCTATTAACTCTACTTTTCAAGACCCCCGGAAGATACCTCTTAGGAAACAGAGACCCAGGTAGTGAGTTCCAAAGCCTCGCAGTCCTCACAATAAAGGTCGACGCAAAGCGTTTCGAGAGAAAGTTTGGAACCTCAACTCTGTATCGGTGTCTCTTAACTGACTCTCTGTAGTAGAACGGAGATGGTGGGATCAAATTATGAAGTTCCAAAGCACACTCCCCGAAATGTATCCGATAAATGATCGACAAACTAGCAACCTTGCGTCGGTGCTCTAGGCTTTGAAGCTTCGCCTTCGCAACGCAAGAATTGCCAATGAGCTTCTTAGCTCGTCTCTCAATGGACTCAAGCGCTTCTAGCTGATAATTGGCAGAACCATCCCATAGATGCGAACAGTACTCCATACATGACCGAACTTGCGCTTTATACAAGATAAGCAACTGTTTAGGCCTGAAGTACTGTCGCACCTTTGAGAGGATACCCAGCTTTTTTCCAGCCACTTGCGCTTTGGATACAATATAATATAAGCCAAAATTGAGAGACGAGGTCAAGGTGATACCGAGAAGCTCTAATTGGTTTGTGATCGTAACGAATACATTTCGGAAAGTGGGGGCCTGATGAAATGGCCTCTTCTTGGCGGAGAATAGACACGCCTGAGTCTTAGCAGCATTTAACCAGATTGGCATCGCCCCAATCGGAGACTGCCTGTAAGGTGTCGATTATGCGCTCGATCATGCCCTCTCTGAGTAACTGTATATCGGCCGCACTGGCTCGTGCGTTGGACATAGAGCTCTCTACAACCTTGCTGTCGTCTGCATACCCTATGATCATTAATATGCAGCAAGAAGAGAGTTGCAGAGAGCACTGAACCTTGAGGGACACCGGTGTTTATAGACATTTGATCAGACGAGCAGCCATATATGACTACTCGGATTGATCGATCCCTCAAAAAGTTTTATATCCACAAACAAAAACCAGTGGGCAAACCGAAGGAAGCTTGCTGATAAGGCCGTCGTGCCAAAACCTGTCAAAGGCCTTAGAAATATCGAAAGAAACCGCTAGGGCTTCTCCGAATTCAATGGCCTCACTCCAGATGTGCGTGGCGTACACTAGAAGATCCCCAGTTGACCGGTTCCGGCGAAAGCCATATTGTCGGGAATACATAAGAGATCTAGCTCCGATATCTACGATAGGGAATCAGAATCAGGTGATTGTCTAAAAGTGAGAGTATATACTCGTACCTACCTAACTTTTCCTTGTTTATTTTTATTTTAGTGGCAAACCGACGGACACTACATTTATTCCGGAACATTAATGTCCCGTTGAGTATCAAGGTTGATACATTGATGTTTATTACCTAATAAACGAAGTGGTGCTTACCTACTTTTACATGAAGTGTAGGTGGTTGGATTTGTAGATTTTATAATAACAATATCTTTTAACAATTAATATCGATAATAATACTTATATATTTTGTTACGTTTTGTTTATGTTATAGGAAAATCAAGCAGAGGACAGAATAGGTCATGCGGAACGTTGTATATCTCCTTTATCGTCTGAAAACAACAAGCTTGCAGAAACAGGAGATCCGCAAAACCAGCTAGTACATGACTATTGTTCAGATTACAGCGTCAAAGACCCAAATTACGTAAATACTGAGGATTATTATTCCGATTCTGATCTTAGTGACTTAACTAGTAAGAAACGCGCAAAGCAATTTGAAAGAAATAAGTTTGCTGAGAACATCGATCCCACAATTTCAGTAGTGACTAAAAATTCAAGTTCAAGACAAATTAGTCCGCACAATACTCACCAAAAAATGGATTATTCAAACGAGCTTTAAAAAATATTGTTCAAAATAGAAAGTCTATTTTGGGCTTAGAATTTATAAAATTCTTCTAACTTTAAGTGGATAAGAGCTACATGTTCTATTATGAGCTTTTTTCAATTTTTATGTTTTGTTTCCAGTGTTTATAAGATTCTATGCTATAACAGTTACCTACTTAAGCAATTTTTTAAGATAAAGTTTCTTATTTTCTTTTATGTTTCTAATTTTCGTACGTTTATTATTTGTTGTAAAACCAGTTAATACTTTATTTTTCCATTAAACATGTTACACACAATAGGCATTTTTGTAATAGAGCGACTGATTTGGTATTGTGACGCTATTGTTTAAAAATAATTAATGCTAAGATGTAACAACTCAAAATGTATCAGTATCACTGAGAAAAACACAATGAATATTATGTATTAAATCTAAAAACACCACTGTTATTTAAAATAATCTTATATTTTCTTGTACTTTTTTGTAATGAGACAGTAATCTTCATAAGATTGTTTGTATAATTTTGTTATAAGTCTGAGGCCTAGTAATTATTTTCAATATTTAGTACTAAATAAGTATTATTTTCTTAAAAGCATTTAATAAACATAAAGTGCAATATATGTTTCGTGTTTTTATTGAAGTATCATCAACATTTTCGCAGTAAATAAAAAAATACAGCATTTGGTAATTTGAAAAAAACTTTAAAGTGCTCTACTGAAAAATTCACTCAATTTGACTTATGACAGTATTCTTCCAAAGCAGCGAAGTATAAGTGTTAGTTACAAACAAATTGAATTAGTAAAGTAATTCGCAATAACAACCATTTCGTGAAACTATAACGCACGTGTTGGCAACATGCAAATAAACACATTAATTTCCTTTATGTTTCGCCGTCAACTAAAACAATTTGAACGTTATTTACGTAGGTAATATCGCAGATTTAAGTGACGATAAACTGAGGTCTTCCGCGTTGTTTGTGGTCAAACTCTTAGTTTAAGGATTAATTTGGCACAATTAAATAAGAAAAAAAAAACAGAAATTAAAATACATGTCATGTTTTCTCTGAATTAAATAACGGGTAACCGTAAAAAAAATATATACGTACAATCTGAATAAAATAACCGCAGAATTCTGATAGCACTTGTCTTATGTAGTATGTCCTTGACACCTAAGTTAAATTTATATCTGTCGCCCATGTCAACATATTACACTTTAATAATGTCAATAATATGTTCTTGAAATTGTATTTAAAACGAAGTTATCGGATTTAACTCACAAAATTCAACTCATAATATAACACAAACTCAACCAATTTCCTTATTAACTTAATCTTAACTCTTGAGACATTATTGGAGACGACTGAACGACATGCTAAGAAATTCATTAGAATTGCCAATCCTTGTGAGGAAAAGTTTTAGTCGCTAGCTCCTTCCCAAAGTTACAAGTCTATTTACTTGTACCAGTTACAATGCGGTGAGAGTGCAACAGAATTACGTAAATTCTCTTACCACTATTGGAGGAACTGGGCGGCAGCGCTATGCAGTGGAAGTACCAGGTATGCTCTAAACGCTTTGTCCACCTTGCTAACCCAACTGCTAAACTTTTGGAATTCCTTGTCGGGTTTTCCGTAAAATCTATCTCAGGTTTTCAAAGCGAGAGTAAACTAGTTTTGGGTGGTAAGTGTGCTTCACTAATAATCACAATATCACTAACAACTACTGAATTGTGGTAGCGTAGTCAAGCAGAAACCGGCACAATGTCAGATATGAAATAATAATTTACTAAAGGTGTTTAATTTAATCAGAAAACAACGATAAGATAATAATTGACGACCTCGTTGACGTAAAGGTTACCATGCCGGTCTGCTAATCAGAAGGTTCCGGGTTCGATTCCCGGCCCGGTCAAAATCTTTGTGCTTAACTAAATTTGTTGGCTGTGGGTCTGGGTGTTAAATATGTATTTATATATAATACTAGAGGTTGCCCGCGGCTCCGCCCGCGTGTAGGTCGCTTTTTGCGTGACCTGTGGAAAAAATCTATTGTATCCTATTCCGGTGCCAATTTTATATAAACATACTACGATACTACGATATCAAAATAAGCCGCATCTGTCTTTCCGCATTCGATTCCTGAGATCTACTTTAGCTAATTTGGTGGTGATGCTACAGATTAGATCGTTTTCTCCAAGCCATTATTTTAATAATTATAAAAAATAAGAATACGTGAATCATACCACTAAGTAAACCACATACTTAAATTCCAATTCATAAGTATTTAATTTCAAACACACAAAACTTTCCCTTTGAACTTTAAACCCCAATGGCATACCTTAATTCACTCCTAGCAAATATCATTACAAATGTATTTTAACCACCATATAAACTACAACCAAAACAACGTTCAAGACTGTAAAATTGATAAATAAAAAAAATCTAAACAAACTTTCACCCCCCTCCCCCCTATAAACCCTTATTTAACCCCTGGCAAAAAAACTTGATTTTACATAAACTATACATATTCCAAATTTCATTGCTAGAAGTTCAAAAACATAGAAGTTTCACACAAACTGTTTTACCCTCTTTCACTCCCTCAGGGGTGGAATTTCCAAAAATCCGTTCTTAGTACACGTTTAAGAACTAAAATGTATACACACTCCAAATTTTACACCTCTAAGTTCAAAAACACAAAACTTTCATTTTTAACTTTTAACCCCAATGGCATCCCCCTTAATGCACCCCTGGCAAAAAAAAAATAATTTTAATTTAACCATTTAATTATCTATTACCATGACAACTTTCAAGACTTTAATGTGATAAATAAAGAATTTTCCATACAAACTTTCACCCCCCATTACAAACCCTTAGTTCATCCCTGGCAAGAATACTTGATACCATTATTTTTAATTTTACATAAACTATACATATTCCAAATTTCATTGCTGGAAGTTCAAAACAAAGAAGTTTCATACAAACTGTTTGACCCCCTTTCACCCCCCTTAAGGGTAGAATTTCCAAAAATATATTCTTAGTACACGTCTAAGTACTAAAATATATACGCACTCCAAATTTTACACATTTAAGTTCAAAAACACAAAACTTTCATTTTTAACTTTAAACCCCAATGGCATCCCCCTTAATGCATCCCTGGCAAAAGTTTTTAAAATTTTAATTTAACCATTCAATAAACTACTACCATAACAACTTTCAAGACTTTAACTTGATAAATAAAGATTTTTCCATACAAACTTTCACCCCCCATAACAAACCCTTAGTTCACCCCTGGTAAAAAAACTTGATACCATTATTTTTTAATTTTACATAAACTATACATGTTCCAAATTTCATTGCTATAAGTTCAAAAACAAAGAACTTTCATACAAACTGTTTTACCCCCTTTCACCCCTTTAGGGGTGGAATTTCCAAAAATCCGTTCTTAGTACGCGTCTACATACCAAAACAAATACACCCTCCAAATTTCACAACCCTAGGACCAGCCGTTTGGGCTCTGCGTTGTCTATAGATGAATGAATGAATGAATGAATAAGTCAGGACAAAGAGTCTTATTGTATAGATGTATGTATGTATACGTAGTATATCAGTTGTGTTAGCAATCATAATACGAGCTAGAAATGATTCAGTATGGGGCTAACCAGCCGTGTGTGAATGTGTCCTAATATAAAAAAAAAAGAAATGTCTTTCTTTTTTCTGAGGCTCTTCTTGGAAAGACTGTGTAACTGCCAAGACTCGGGCTGGCTATACCCATTTTTGGCTACTAGTACCGAAACAATTTTTACTATTTATTTTAGTACCTAAATGTAAAATGTAAGAGTTATTAAATAATGTCTAAATAGAAAACAAACTGAATTAAATATATTAAAGAGCAAACGAGAATTGAAGAAGTAGAAGGCTATTAGGCTAATACCAAAATCCGCGTTCCCGCAATGGGCCATTTAGCGGCGGTAGCTTTACAAAATATTGGCCGTAAGCTCCCGGAATAAACTTTATTAGGAAAAATGTGTTTGCGGAGCACAGTACGTAACGTTGCTTGTTTAAAACTTTACCGTACTTGCGACTTGGTTTGCGTGGAATTAACTTGACGGGTTTTTTGCATCCAAGTATCAGTCATCGAAAATTCCTTGAGCATGCAGGCAAGGGTATCAATGTCATGTCATTTTGATCGCATGTACAATTGTGATCTAAAAAAAATTGGTTAAATTACACAACTTGAGTTCTGAAATTTGACACAGGTTTTTGACGTGACAACGTCTTAAATTAGGTTGCGGCTGGGAGTCACTTATGAAAAAGTGTAACGCCCGGTAACGTTACGATGAGTCACCGAACGAGAGAGAGGCCCGCCGAATGCCTTGCGTCTCTCTCCCACTCAACTATGATCGGTCTGCCGCGCGCGCAGCACGCGGCAGACGTTGTCACGTAAAATCTTCGCCCGTAAAACCGACTTTACAGGCAACCATTTTTTTTTTAAACTACAGACATTTGGTCCATCCATAACTACTCGTATCAACATTAATATTCCCGCGAGGGATGGGATGATTAGCGGTTGTGTTTATTAAACACGAGTTTTCGCTTTATTCGCACCGCTCGTTACTTGTAGTTGTTTTATTTTTTACGAGCAAATAAATAGATATTTAACTTCCATGGCAGTTAATTTCAGCTAGATGGGATGAGAAGCTTTTTTACTCTGAAAGAAATTTATTCACGTATAAGGTTAGTTTGAAAATCACGTGCCTCTTTAAAGTTTCGCGCTCATGTTCATAAAATACGAGTAAGTTGCGTGAGGCGTTTAGTTTTAAATTTTAGTTTTGAGCATATGCTACTATATTTTAAAGGTAAGATTTATAATTAAAAGAAGTTTGTTAGACTACTAAAATAAGAAATATTATTTTGATATATATGTATTCCTTAACGCTATCCCTCCTTAGTCGTATCCTTTATTACTGAGGGTTATGACTTTTCCGTAGAATTTATTTATTCGAGGATTCCCTTTAGCAAGCACCTATATCGTGATGGGAGCTCTTACCTTTACACGAAGAACACTTTGTCTTCGAAATAACTTAACAATTAAATGCCACATAAAAAATACTATTTTAATTGGAAGTATTCAACAAATAATATGGTTGTGAATTACCTTTTGATCCTTTTCTACTAAATTCATAAAGCTTCCCGGCTCTACTATATATTTTCACACACGGCTGGTTAGCCCCATACTAAACCGTTTCTAGTTTGTATTATGGTTACTAACACAACTAATATACTACATATACATATATATAAATATTTCATATTGAAACATATTGAACACCCAGACCGATAGCCAACAAATTCAGTTTATCACAAAGATCTAGGCCGTGCCGGGAAGCGAACCCGTGATCCTCTGGTTGGCAGTCCGGTATGGCAACCACACCAACGAGGTCGTCAAGAGGTGTCAATTAGGTAAGAAAACTGTATAATATTTACGAAATTTCCAGTTGACAGTCTTGTTATTCGATCATCGCTAGATAACGATTCGCCTCATGCCAACACTACCGCATCCTCATCACCAATCAGCGCGGTGCTAACAGCAGTAATTGTAGTCGCGGTACATAAATCAGATTATTCCCGAATCTAAGCGGCACGTAATCCCGCTCGGTTTAGCTGCTGCCAAATTTGCAAGCAAACTATTTTGATCGATGTCACCGCAATCTGCCGTCGTGACGTACGGCACGAGCTATTGATCGCGAGAGCGGGTTTGTGTTCTTAGCGCATACATTATATTCAATTCAGAGGTTGAAATTCTCAGGGATGTACGTAGGGCACTCGTTATTGTTATTTTTTTGTTGATTTTCGAATGCTTTTCGAAATTTCGAAAAGTCTCGCAACTACACTATAGTTTCTGTTTTGGTAAAGTTCTACCTAAGGCAAACGATATACATATGTCAGTGTCTTTGTTTATGCCAAAAATTTTAACCAAAGATATTATTTGTTTTAGTTTAGAAACGGAAAAATGTGGTATTGCGCATTCGAAATAATCTTGTACTAAGCGATCGATTAAAGATTTTCCATACCTTCTGTGGAAATCAGACTTAAAGGCAAATCTCAAACGAGGTTTGTAACACCATTAAAATTTCAATAGGGCTGAAAATTAGTATCAAATCCTAACTATTACATAGACTTTCAAGCGCACCACAGTGTGACCCGTTATTATCAGAACTTGGAGCACTGAACTAAAACTTCCAACGCAAGTTATCAAACTCCAAATTTTACAATTAACCGACCGTGTTCCGTAGCTAACTTCAATGCTTCAGCATAGGTGAATGCCGCGCCGGTTTCTAATATGCCGCGAAATATATGAAGCCCCTGTTTCCGGCAGAAACTTTATTTGAGTTGTGCATCTTGCGAGAGCGGAAATTACAGGAAAAAATGAAATCTACGTAAATGAAATGGAAGAAAAGTAATGAATACAGGTTGTTGTCTATTTATTTTAGAACTAACAATCAGATTAAGAAGCTATAATTATTTATTTATTGAAGCTATTTACTAGCTACGCCTCGCGATGATAAACCGGGTTAATCCGGGACAAAAATAAATTAATACGGAATAAAAGTGTTAATCTAAAAATCCAACCTATCTTCACGCCAAATTTCATCATAATTGGTACATCCGTTTGAGTGTGAAGAAGTAACAAATATATATATACACACACACACAAAAACTTCCGCATTTATTATATTAGTAGGATTCCCAATATATTGAAGTTCAGGACATAAAGCACGTCTAACGTCACAAAGACAACTTTGCAAAGAACGTGTAATTAGAATTAATAGCTTCACAAGAGTGCGTCCGAGAGCTTTATTCTCTGAGGTTGCTAAATTAAAAGCTCTACTAGACAGGTAAACTTGCGATGGGACCCGCGGGGGCGATCAACTATACTTATACGTGTGCTAATATCTATGCTCACGGCGCCGCGACGCCAGCTACGGCTGGAGACAAATTTTACTAGAATTAAACTAGTTTTCATAACTTTGTAAGTAGGCACCAAGTTTTTGAATCAACATAATTTAAAAAAGTTAACCTTTTTAAAATCACGTCAATTCAGCAACAGGAAAAGTTACCATTGATCTTAATATCAAACAATGAGTCGCAAATCCGCCAGCCTAATACGATTATACGACGATTTGGCCAAAGCCTACAAAAATATGAACCTAACGCCCTTTGTCCCTGCAAATGAAAAGGAAACCATAACTCACTGGCCGGTGAAAGGGTATTATTAACTTATTAAAATATTCAAGCGTTCGAAACGCTACTGACGCGTAAATCTCGCAGCCGATCGTAAAAACAGTTCCCTGGAGCAAAGGAAAGTAGCTCTGTTTCATTGGATTCGAGTCCGTACCATTGTCCTCATACGCACTCCGAGAAAAAGACCAATTTCTGAGATTTCCGAAGGGCTTAGCTTCATTTCCTTTTATATCTCCCCAGATACTAAATTCGTTCAACCAATAATAAAAAATCGTGGGGACAGTCGGGTTGGACTCAACGTAAAATTTACTCTCGATCCTCGGGGCAAGATTGAACATTATAACGCACTTACAGGCATTAAACGAAACGGCGTCGGCCATCGGCCATGATTGGAGACTTAACCCGCCGGCACAGCAATCGCTTTTAAATAAAAAATGTAGCGTGTTATAGACGACTCCAAAATTAATTAACACTTTAACAAGAGAGATTACTTATAGTGATGAAAATGTGATATTTAAAAATTAAGAAAAGATTAATCAAAATTAATGTCCAATTAATACCAATGAGCCGATGTAAAACCAATAGAAACCCATTTGATATTTTACTTCACGATATATAAATTGATAGTGAAACCTCTCCTTTGCTCGACGCGACGTGTATTCGCATATGGCAGTTGTTTAATTAATCCCATAATAAGTTTGAATGGGTTTAAACTGAGTTGACATAGGGATGTGGTAGGTACGTGGATCTATACATCACAAGCTGTCATACCCTTATCAAGGCCTTTTCAACTTCGGCGATGGAGACAGTGACACACGGTTTTCAACAGAAAATAACACCCGTTCTTTTTACGCCCAGACACCGTTTTGGGGTTTCGTACCCAAAGGGTACAGACGAAACCCTTTTACTAAGACTTTGCGGAATATGTGTCTGTCCGTCTGTGATCAGGCTGTATCGTGATAGCTAGTGACAATTTTTACAATTTCTGTGACTTCTATATAAAAAAAAAAAAAAAAAAAAATTAGAAAAAACTTTAGGCGTGCTTATTCCCTCTTCTACCATACTATAAAACTTGTGCGGCGTGGCTGGATCACGCTAGTAAATAAATTTATATGAAATCAACAATCACCAATATTGATATTATGAACTCCTTCATTTGTGCCAAACCAATCGCGCGCGTGTCTGACTTGGCCGTTTATTTTTATTTTATTTTACCGAATTTCGCGACTGCGTTATTAGTACGACTGATGGATTTTTTGTGGAATAAAGCATATTTATAGTCTTTTATACAAATTGACGACCTTGTTGGCGTAAAGGTTACCATGCCGGACTGCCAATCAGAAGGTTCCGGGTTCGATTCCCGACATGGCCAACATCTTTGTGCTGAACTAAATTTGTTGGCTGTCGGTCTGGGTGTTATATATGTATCTATCTATCTACAAAAAATATGTATGTATGTATATGTAGTATATCAGTTGTGTTAGCAACCATAATACGAACTAGAAATGGTTCAGTATGGGGTTACCAGCCATGTGTATGTGTAAAAAAAAATTTTGCTAAGTTGAGACAGAAAAAATATCCAATGGAACCTTATTATTACCTAACAGCTATTTTCACTGAATTCTTTACACCTCATCTTAGAGTGTCAAAAGTGTTTCAATATCAAAGTAATTGTGCTGACAAAGATAAGTCCAATTTTCAATAAAACCCTGAATGAACTTCAGAACAATGATGCTCAGTACAAGTGGAGATTAAAATGTCTTCGTCAAGAGTTCTAGACAAGTTTAGCTAAGTTCTTTCAGCGCACACTTTACGGTCTTATAAACTTTTATACCGCTTAGTTGTAAAATGTCCGCAAGTATGTGTGTACGTAAGTTGGAAAATTCAGTTGTCCGGTCAAGGAATTAATATTAGTAAAAAAAAGTGATAGCTGGTTAAATTTGTATAACTGGCTATATAGCACTTAGGTTTATTTGGTCTCAATATTCAAATATTCCTTACGAAAGATTTAATACAGTAATAAACAAACGATCTTAAAAATGTGAGATCTAGTGTTCTCAGAACAACAAATTAATAAATTCTACTAATTATGTAAGAGAAAGAGAAACTCCTTAGTATGTTTATCGTTAGGAATCTCAAGAAACACCATATACGAGTACGAACCAAATAATTGAAAATAAAAAGAAAAAACATAAAATAATACCAAAGATTTTTTAACATTTAATGTTAGTTTCCATTTTTTGGTATTTCCAAATTGACATAACTAACATTTTATCTAGAGTAGGTACCATAAGATACACCTGTATTCGATACGTGTATCTTTAGAACCCTAATTATGTCATTGTTTATGCTATAATAACTATGAGTACACTGTATTTATTCCGTACACGAGGCCCTAGCTAACGAGGCATGTTTCCATTACAATAGTTTTACATTGTTCCAGTTGTTGCACCAGTAACTCAACTAATTCTTATATTATTAAATAATGAAATCATTACCTGTCAGTCACAAATATTTGTATTCACTAGATTTGTTTTTAAAACTTTGTATATTAGTAAATAAGCAATTATTTCTTGTTGCGAAGTCGTTTGTAAGTCATCATCAGTTTTTGCCACAGACAAATGGATGACTGTGTGTGACTGTGTGAATTAAGACTGTGCTGTTAACTTATGGTCGTCCAGAAGTTAACATCTTTTTTTTTGAGTTTGTTAACATAAATATTATTTACAGTCTAATAAACACGTAAATTACACAATTTGTTTTTGCAGATGTAAGTGTAAATGTAACTACGAGAAAATTCAATGCCTAATAATAATAAAAAAACACCCTGAACTCTGTTGTGGGAAATAACAGGTAAAAACAAAAAAAAAAAAAACTAACAGTATGTTTTCTATTTCAGCATTCATACATATTTCTATCGATGAATGAATCCAATGAATATAAGATAATTAAAATGTATTAAAGGTTGAACACATTACAAATAAAAATCCATACATACATCCAGGTCTTTTATTCAATTTATATATATAGATTTAAGTAATTTGTAATAAATTTAAATTAGTTTTACATAATTATTAACTATATATTATGAAATGTATTTCAATATAATATTTGATTAAAATTTAATTTATATATTTAAATTGTGTAGTAGCAGATAAGACACCTACTTGCTCTATGTAAACCCGCCACGAATGCCGCGGCGGCATCATCAAAGCAAAACTTGTTGGGCGGCCTAGTTCGTGTGGGAATTATAATTTATAGCAAGCTTTACGCTAAGTAACTGACAGTTATTTGTTTGGTTTGCGTTTCTAATTTCAACGCAGACATGCATGATACAGTTTTTGAACAGTTTACTAATAAAATGTTTTAATATTTTCTTTAATATTTTCTTTCTTTCTATGTATATTAAAACTACAGTACTAAATAAAATATTGATTTCGTATGGAGTCTCGTGTTGAGAGTTTCAAGCCGCCCAAGCGGCTACGGTATTAACTTTGTAAATTCGGTACATGTACTTGTATCACAAGTGTATTCGTATGTGCTAAACTGTGTTATAATTGTCTTTAAATCCTATCCGTAGACCTTATTGGTTCAAATATTCGAAATAAATTTGTTTTTATGGTAAATCTTAATATATATAAATCACGTGTCTCAATGTTTGTCCTCAATAGACTCCTAAACCACTTAACCGATTATAATAAAATTCGCTCATCATATGCAGTTCGATCCAACCTGAGAGATAGGAGGATAGAGGATAGTTTAAATCTCAAATTATAGTCGCAATTTTAATTTATTGCACATTATTGTCTGTTATTATTTAATTTTGACAGTCACAATTATCTGTCAACTCCAAATGATTCTAACAGATGTCGATACCTTTCGACTGGGTTGAGAAAGTAATCAATAGATGGCGCTGCTATGGTAAATCTACGAACGTGTCATATAAGCTACACTATCTATTTTTCATACCCCTAAGTGTGGCAAAACAACTTTTGCCTGGTCAGCTAGTATTATTTATAAATCTACACGTGAATGTCGTAACTGAGAGCCCAAGACATTCCTGGAACGCCAGCGCTTCAGTTTGCTGCTGGACGGAGTCAATAATACGTCGACAGGGCGACGCGCGACGCTGCAGACTTCTCGGGCTGCGGTCCACCAGTACGGTCTAATAATATTGAAACTGTTCCTATTGTACAGGGTTAATGTTGTTACTAGTATTCGCGATCACATTTGTTAATTGGAATTATTGTCACTTCTAATTAAACATTATTTTGAAGCGAAGACAGGTCAGTTGGGCGTGCGGTCGCCTCACGTTCTGAAGGTCGTGGATACAATCCCCGCCAACGAGTTAGAGCTTTCAGTGATTCAATACATTATGAGGAATAAAACCATAGCATTTTCTAGTGCTGGTCTGGCTACCAACCACCCTGAAGTTGAAATATCTGATGTCAAGCACGTCAAAGTAATATTTTGTCAATTGCTTAAATTATTCGTCTATTCTTAATTCGTAACTTTCAATTCGCATTTTACCATAATTATTAGTTTACTCCAAAAAATATTTCAATTACTGTGCACAAAACTAAAATTCCGATCTGTACATCGAACAAGTTCCGTACTGTAGGGGAAAAAGGGGTATTGGGAGTCACTTAAGCAATATATTCTCCAAATCAAACATTACTGTATTTATTATACTATTATTACCACTTTCTCCCCTACATCAAAATCCGACCTCTAAACTGGTGTACAGTATATACTTCGCAGATGTTTTGGTATCCAGACTAGACACTTATGTCTGGTAAACCAATTACAACATCCCTTAGCATATATGAATACAGTTATACTTAACTCTTGTTACAAGTAGTTATATTAATCACATCTCAGTATCGTACCGACCGAAATGATCGTCGCTACCAAGTTTATATAACATAGCAGACGTTGTGGCTTTTAGCGGCGAAAGTTTTAACTGCACGACGTTTACTCAAAATGCAAATTACAGGATCCATATAGGCTGAGCTGTATACACAGTATGGACTCTTTATTAACATGGTTCATCAGTGAAATAACTATGTAACATAATTCGCGCTTAACTTCTCTTTCGTCGTTTCAGGTACACATTTAAACTTAATACTTAGTTTACTTCTAATTAATACTTCTTAATTATTGCAATAGTAGGAATACCTACAACTTATCTTTATTACGACGACGATATTTTGATATGCTAAAATATTGATTGATCCATAAAATAAGATGGCTTCGTTGTCATTTGCAGTTTTTTTGTCAGTTTGTCAGTTGCATATTATAGATTTTCAAAACAAATGATCACGTAAAATTTTGTTAAATAGGTATTATCTTGAATCGCTAGTTTTAAATGTAAATTTCGATAATAATAGTAGATACACCAATTTATTTTGAGAAACACCTCCTTATTTACGCGGGCAAAATATTCAATAAGATACCCAGCTACAATGAAGTGCATCTAGGTTATGTGGGATTTTTACCCACTAAAACCCCGTCGGTGCCCAACCTTGATGGAGGGCTTCAGGTTCTTCGGTGGAAGCACACTGAGGCCCTTCCAGCTTTTGCTCGCAGCAAAATCCACATTGGCAAAGAACTGCCAATCCTCCCGGGCCCAATTTGAATGGACTGTCGGAGCCCCACTTCCGACAGACCTTGAGCCTGATTGAGAAATACCTACTTCTAGCAGTGCCGCTCAAATTGTATGACGCGGCTGAAATCGGTAAAAGCCCGTGCGACTGTAAAGCTATCGGTATGATTCAAAATCCGTTTTCCATAAATTCTTTTCTCCAACTGCTCAAGATCTCAAACTAGGTTAGTGTATTCCAGCATAAGAGTGTTACTACTTTAAAATTTAAATTGAAACCACGAGTTTGTTTACTGGGTTTGCCCGGCGGTACAAGGGCCGCAGGAGTTAGACACCCCACAGTATGTGATACACGGACCCCAATATTAAACCACACGATCGTGCCATAAATTTTAACCTGCTGTGTATACGTTGTAATTTTCGCTTACGTGGTGTTTACACGTTTTTAAGTGTTGGCGCTTGTATTCGCGGAAGGAAGTTTTCGCTTCCTGAGTTATTTGATACAGATACTGTATCATATTCTTATTTATGTTTTAATTACTGTGTTGTATTTCAAAGTGGTTTTACTCGTCGTTGTTTGTAGTTTACTGGATGAAATGCATATAAAGGATAGAAGTATAAACTCAGATAGAAAGTAAGTAAAAGTAAAAAGAAAAAAGCCTTTTATTCAACGACATCATATTTACATGCACATATTTTAAACACTTGTCAATTACCAAAATTAATTTCATATTAATTTCATTATAGTTACTCATTAAATTGATTAGTAAAATTAAATGTCATAATTTATAAGTAAAATTAAAATAAAATTCAGATATAAAGTAATGTTCTAAAAATCAAATCATCATTATAATTTTCAACCGTTTATAGCCCTTTGCTCAGCATAGGCCTTCCTTCATGTACGTTCAGTCTTGTGCCCTTATCAAGGTTTTTCCCACGATGTTTTTCATACCGTCAAAGCTGCTGGTGGCGGACCAACACTTCTGGGAGCCAATGTCAGGCAGAATAATCTAATACTTAAAAAAGTGATAAACTTACTAATTTACGATAAAACACTGACATTTCATGATGAAACACTGATGTTAATATCGTGAAAATAATTAAAAAATGAGTTTAAAAACAAAATGAAATTAAGCATTCTTAAAAATTTAACCTACTTATCATTCAGCTTTTATTAAATTCTGCTAGACTATTTTTATTTGAAGCTAATGAATTGTCCCAGTTATTCCACATAACGTGATATAATAAAGTGGATTCGCCGGTCGATGCATTTGGTACGTAACTAACTCTTCTTTAAGAATACTAATTCCTTTCTCTAGAAAAGTAGAAACTAGGATAGCTAAACTTTTGCCACAGGGAATAAACCATGTAGCTGAAAGATAAAATTAAGATTTCTAGCGTGTATGTGTATCAAAGGTGAAGTAAACGGAAAACAAGTATACCTATTAAGTAGGGTGATATATTAAAATTAGTTGTATGGAGTGAGATTAACTTCATATACGAAGAATAAATGTTAAAAAGAAACTAAAGTAGTTTCATTATTAATAATTTTATCAGTTAACTGATCATATTATTAATATTAGATAATCAAAAACATATTAGAAATCAATTACTTTTATCACGATGATTTATCCGTAATTGATACGTAATGATCGATTAAATCCTTTATAACTTTGCTTTATTATAGCTTTACTAGCTGACCCGGCAAACGTTGTTTTGTCTTAATAATTATTTCTAAATATACAGTAGCCGATTCTCAGACCTATTGAATAGGCATATAAAATTTGGAAAAAATCGGTCAAGCCGTTTCGGAGGAGTACGGTAACAAACACTGTGACACGGAAATTTTATATATAAGATTATAACTAACATAGGTAAGACCTTGGATTAACACATATGCTACTTTTTATCTCGAAAACAATTGTCGTTCCCGTGGGATACGCAAATAGCTTCAAAACCTATGTTACTTCTTCACGCTCCTACGTATAGACAGATTTTGATGAGATTTACTATGAAGATAGGTGAGACCTTGGCACCCTTTTTACTATGGATTAAATTCTTTTGCCCAAAATTAACGTGTGTAGCACCTAGTTAGCAGCTAGTTGTCAATATATCAGGAACATCGCGTGATTTTTTATAATTTGTGACACAAATCGCATAAATCTAGAACATACATACATTACTGCAAGTATAACTCGTACTTATAGCTTCGTGTTCAATGTACATATAATATTATGTATTTGTCAACACGCGTACCCCGTAAATGCCTCTACATGATAGGAGACAGGTATTGCCACACATATGCTCAAATGTTTGTTCAAACACACTCCTGTTAGCCTGCTACAGTAAACAAACATATTCGCTGTAAGTGTTTCTCACAGAACAAACATATTAACACAACTAGTAAGATCCAAAATACTTAGCAAATATAAACACAAAAAGTCTCTTACGTCATTTGTGTTGCGTAGAAAGACACTTATTTTTAGTTGTGAAAATAATGGGCAGAAAAAAGATTTACACTGCTACGTAATTATTCTGTTTCTACAAGCATTCACGATGGTTCTAAGAATTCTTACGGTACTTTACTTGAGCAAGGTCAATTACATTTTGTTGACGTATTTGACGACAAATATCTGTAATCTATTTGTATCTTATCTCCGATTATGATACGTAAATAAAGGAGCAATGTTATTTAAAGAATCTTTTTAGCCAAATTAATAAAATTGAGTATATAAACTCTTTTTTTTTTAATTAAAATTTTCGAAAAATACTTTAAAAATAAAAAAATCTTTATAAATATAAATACTAAACATGAGAGTATAGCAAAGTAATTTTTTATTAAATGCAATCGATGGAAACATGACACAGCTAATCTAGACTGGAAAATCCAGCACAAACAATTAGAAGGAAGGAAGGAATTAGAAGGATTCAGATTCAGATTCAGATGTTTTATTAACCATAATAACATTCATTATTTAAGGTTAAGGTTTGGCTTACAGTGGGCTGGTAGGTTAATTTTTATAATTTATAAATAGACACATTGTGTATAGCATAAAGCATAAGCAGCCCGCTTTACGTTCCCACTATTGAGTCCCGCTAGGGCTCTTCATTCACAAAGAGAGAAAGAGAGATACAAAATCATATTCCACCACGTTGGCCAAGCGGGGATTAGGCAAATTACACACGTCTACGGATTTTGTAGTCCGTGGAGGGTGGGCTTCCTCACGAAGATTTCCTTCGTATGAGCAAATGTCAATTCCTATCATAACTTCTTAAACAAATGTAAGGCTGGATCCAATCCGGGGTGTCGCGGGCTGCAGTCCAACGTTCTGTCGAAGAGACACACTCACTCTACTGAGTCTAATTATTATTCAGACAATTACTAATACACGATTTAGCATTAATACAATGTCTGGAATATACGTTAGTTCTCTGAGTGAGCGCCGCTAAAGCACATAATAGTAATAGTTAGAATCTCATGTTGTCTCTTAGTACTGAATTAATAAATACCTATTACTGTTATAGCGTTGCTCATCTACGACAACAAATTAACAGATGAACAAGACAAATTACCTGAAAATAACGTTTTCTGCATTGAATTTCTGTTGTACTTATTCTTGAATGAAATCAGGATTTGATTACAAAGGGTTTATTTTATAATGTGATTTCTGAGGCGCATTACAAAAGTCCTTGAAAGTTTCGTATTTTTGGTGTATTCATTTTATTAGGACAGTATTATATAACAACTATTATGTAAAAATACAATATTTTTAGACCATTATTATCACTAGTAAAATCTCAGTAAATTTCATTTATTTCATTTACATGTATGTATCGTTCTCGTTCACGAGTACGAAAATAAAATTCGTCCCTCTGTCACAAAAAAATATTGATAGTACGATACGTTCCAACGCAAACGCCAAGATAATTCCGTCAGGTTCAATCGTTTCATGACATGATGCCACTGCGATGTGCCGGTACGGTTATATTATGTAAGTTCTGTTATTGCTGGAACAGATACAAAGCTACACTCAAAATCCATGCTAATCAGAAACAGAGTTTTCATTACTCACAACACTTTCTTTGCATGTACATATATGCTATCTAAAATCATCAATAAGAATGAGCACGACATTGGAGGTTAAACGTGTGCAACCTTATCACCAAAACCATCGCGAAGGGGATTTGGGTACAGATATATCGGCAAGGGTATTGTTACAGAATCTGATAGAAGCATCTATTGATGAAACCTTCACCTTCACTTCAAGATGCAGCCGTATTTTAATGATCCTGACACTACAAATATAAAAATGAGAATACCATGCAGCTGAAATTTCACAAAAGCTTCAACTCTACACCTCTTACACCGTAAGGTGTAACTTGTCAATTCACATAGGTATCTGGCGCGAGCAATAACTCGGCAGTAATTTCAGGTAGGTTGGTTACATAACTTGATATCTCGTAAACAGATTAATGCCTCCCTCACCCAGCTTGACTTAATGCTCTAATGAAAATAGCAATCCCCTCTTCCCTAACTTACGAGCGTACTCAGGATATTTTGTCGACACTACAATTATGATGGGTGTAAAATGAAGACAATTTTAAAGTTAAGTTAACTCGCCTTGTAAAAAACGGGGATAAAATATGGTCAATATTTTGTCTTACCTACTTACAAAATGTATCATATTTTTTAAAACTAGATTCAAAGTCACGTATGGATTATGTGAAGTGGTTTTAATTAACATCCACCGCCATCAATTTGTTTATGAACATGATTTAACTTTTTTTTTTCTATATATCTTTTGCTGTGGCATTTTTATCTTGCCCTGTCACCGCGCCCCTTCAGTACGTTCCACAAACTTGTTTATTGCTGTAACACTTTTATTACTCCACTAGGCTACTAGATAAATATCATTATCGTCAATCTTTTGTGTCAATAGTCATAAATAGCGCAAAGTTTATGGCACAGTAAAACAATGATTGTTACTCGCAGACTGGAATTTGTTTAATCGAGCAGAAACTGGCAATCCGGTGGAAATTGATTAGAAAAACAAATAAGAGAGAAGTAATAAATGTGACGTAACTCCCATAGCCAGAATCATAAACCCGAACGTTGATGTATCTACTTAGTGTTTACCTACGAATATGTATTAAGTTCACAGAACACATCTGTGAAAATTATATTGATTTTGTCATTTGTGGCTATCAAATAATATTATATTAAGAGTAATATTAATGACAAAAAAATGCCATATTTTATTTTAATAAGTTAATGTAAAACTGGAAGTATGTACTTCTATCATGTTGTGAAAAGATTATAATACCTCAGAATAGACTGTTTTCTAGACATTCAAATCTATGTAAATTTTTAACATAACAAACTTAATTTTTGGTGCCAAGAAAAATAAGTTTGCCGTGAAAATTAGACCGCCGCTGTGATTACTTTATATCTTAAGTTCTCGTATTTACTATTAAATTGAAAGGATTGCGCTCTCATTCAGCTTTAACTGAAACATTTCGATGATTTTCTATTTTTTATATAAATATACATAATTTTGATAATTTTAGTTTCGCTGATTACGCCCTATTAAGGCCGGCCATATTCTGCGCGTTTGCACACCGTTTGGGAAAGGTTTATCTTGAACTAATGCGGGAGAGGAGCGCTTACAGTCGCGCATTCCACAATGGTTTCAAAGGGATGGATGGTAAGTGCGCATGTACAGGCGCGCAGCACCACGGAGCCCAGCACACCACTCCAGTCCGCGAGCGGGACCCGACTGCGCCGCGTCCACACGCTCCCGCCACTCGAACCCGCTAATGTAAACACGACTGATCGAATTATTTTTTTAATTGTGCAGCCAGTGACAACGAGTGGCAAAAAAAGTTTTACCGAAAAAGTTTGACCACGGATAAGAGCTGAGAATAAAATTAATGTAAGTACATTTTTTTTCGAATATTTTAATCAATTTACTCATATTCAAATCGTAATTAAAAATATGTATTGTACTGAAGCAGCTAAATATAGGAAAAAAGCACACGACAATATTTCAAGATAAGCCGAAAAACTTCACGAAGTCATACAGAAAGAGAATAAAATTACTTTTAATGCGTATTGTGAACATTAATCACGGAGCTTATCACGCGACCTTTCTTTTTATAGCTTAGGTCTTATTTTTAACGTCTTTTTCTTTGCTTTGTCACAATCGTGGGTCACATAATTAGGTTTATTTGAATAATCGTGCCGTTTTACGGATCTCTTTGAACCTTTGAATTATTGTCGGTGTTTTAAAGAGTTTATATATTTTTTCTACTTAAATTTGGTAAGTTTTGTGTGTTGGTGTTTGAAGCTACGTGTAATTATGATTAATTTGGAAGTTACTACGTACGTACGGAACTTTTGCTTTGTTTGCACGAAAATATCTGCAGTTGTATCTGCAGTGCTAATCTTAAACAAGGTTTAAAATTAGCGATGCGTATTAGACGCTAGGAAACGCTAATCGGAAATAAAATAAGGTGGAAAAGGAATATAAATGTAAATAAAAATTATAATAATAGCATTTAATTTTAATAATTAATTGGTGAAAATAGTCCCAACAAAAGTATAAATCAACATTTAATGAATGGATATGGGATTTTTAGTAAAGAAAGTTTTTTGTTGTATATGTTGCAAACTAGTATTTTCTAGGTAAAATCAGTTTACCCAGGAGCGATAAGATAAACTAATACAGACTAGGCCAAACCGTTGTGTCCTATGTCGTTAGGTCAAACTAGTTTATCTTAGACTGAACTGGTTTTGCCTTATATGAAAAAGTTCTATTTAGGTACGAATGCGTAGGTAAACTGCCATTGATTTCAGTTGGTAGGTACAGCTCTATTGTCCACGGCCCATTGCTCTGGAAGTTAAATTTTTGATTAAATAAAATCTGAGAAATCAAACAAACAAAAACAATTATTGTGGTACGAGTATGTTTGTTTGATAAATAATAATGGAAACATATTAATTTACCAAATCTATACTCATAATTTAATCAGTAAATGACATGGAATTCATTTTCATTCTATTAAAACCCTGTATAAAATTAAATGACATGGAATTAAGTTATGATATTAAAAAAAAAAAACGATGGCAGCTCAGATGCGCGTACGGCCTTACGTCCGTACTATAATTTCGTGCTCTCGGTGAAGGAAAACATCAAGCGGAAACCATAGTATAATGGTAGAGCTTTTCTAGTATTCGCGTGGCTGGTATGGCTCTCTACTTGAAAAAACTCAAGCACTTTCATCAGTGAGCTAATTATTCCAGCCTTGGCATGCATTGTGTCGCTGTTGAATCCAGCTATGAAATACCTAGCTGTAACAAAATAAATAAATTCCGAGTAAATTAGAGTTGTAATGGAAATCACTTAGTTACAAGTATATTGACGTGCCTAGTATAACGCAATGTTATAAGGTTAATAAAGTTCTATGATTTCTTATATTATAGAACAATATTTAGAAACACATTTTCTTAACAAAAGACATCCCCAAAACCTGGTTACTTTATTTTTTACGTCAACAATATTTTTCTTTTATACTTTTGTGAATAGATAAACAATGAAAAAATAATAATATAAAGGTCTTTATTACACAACGGTCAGGTATACTTAATATAATTATAGTTCGTGTTACGTAATAATAATGCCGATGGAAAGCTATATAGAAGGTCATTTAAATGTCGTTTTATTCACATAAATCAATTTCAAAAAGATGTGTTAGCCAATATATGTAAAGCGAGTTAAGAAAATTCGGCTAACTAAGGTGATCAGACGCGATCATCAAATTTAAGCAGTGACTGATACCGAGAATCTTTAGATGGGTGGCAATGCAAAAGATTGTCATTTCAAAAGTGGCTTTTACATCTGGGCGCTAACATGGGTAGGGTATACGTTGAGTTGTAAAACTCTGGATATTTAGTGAGAGCTTGAAGTTGGTCACTCAGCTCATACGAAGATACTATATAGAATAACATACAATATAGTAGAGCTATACATCCTCGTAGTTATACAAATATGTAGCTACTGTAGCTCGGCTAAGGTGATGTGATACGATTACAGAAGTTAAGCAACGGCCGATGCGGTCAGTCTTTTAATAACTGTAAACTATTTGTGTTAGTAGGTATTAGTATTAGTTACTATTCGTGCCATTTTTATCTAAGCACCACCATGGGTTGAATTTTACAGCCCTTGCTACTAGTCTTAGTAGAAATGGTCGTTAAGCCAAGTCAAAGGCCCTAGGGCGGCAGGATAACTCAACACCAGAGCCTACAAACTTATCTTATACGAAATGAGTATTGTTATAGTCTAATAAATAAAATTTCCATGTCACTACCGTTAATTACCGTACTCCTCCGAAACGGCTCGATCGGTTTTTACCAAATTTTATATGCGTATTCAGTAGCTAGAGAATCGGCTACTATCTATTTTTCATAACTCAAAGTGTTAAGGGTTGTTCACTCTTAAATTTTTACTTAAGGCTAAACAACATTTGTCAGGTCAGCTAGTAGTATATATATGAAAAGAAATCGCATAACATATCTGATTAGAGATTGAAGATATCACAAATTAATAAAATCATTGGTCTGACCACTAGCAAAGCAATTTGTATCACACACCATGATCATTCATTGGTAAACCACAACTGGGCTCTTCCAAATTGCAACGTTTCCCATTTACGCAGTTCTAAACACAACGTAAATTACCATTTCGTTCTCATCTGCGGTATCAACGCACTGGCTCTCCTAACAAACAATCTGGGTCCGTAGATACACGAAATATCTACTCTACAGAAGACTCGTTTGACACAACGATTTGAACAGCTGAGATGTTCAACAATATGGACTTTATGCACAAGTTTTGCTTTGTCTATTGGAAAAAATACAAAATGCTTAAAAAAGAGAAATATATAAATATTTATTGCGTAATAATGCCTTCTAGAAGCTTTTGACCAAAATCAGTGACGGATGACAGAGGTAAAAAGCAAAGTACATATGCATAGTAACAGGTGCGCAAACAAAGTGCAGCCAAAATTTAATATAAAAACCCATAGAATTTCGCCCATTCCACAAAGCCACGGGCATTTGCCTCGTTGTTTGGCGATAGATAATATATAAAACTGAATCGCCGCGCGTTAGTCTGCCTAAAATTTGAGAAGACGTTGGTTGGATTTGGCTGATTTTTATGTTACAATATATTTAGGGGGAGTTTCGGTTCAAGAACTAATTCAAATAAATTGCAAGAAAAAGATAAAGAAACATAATTTGCTTTTAAATAAGTCCTAAGAATGGACAGAGCCACGTGTCGGTTCTGCTGGTAGCAAACATTTGATTGCTTTCACAATGAGTCAAAATGAAAAATCTGTATTGTATGTCATGTATATAATAAGGTCTTATAAATTAATACGACGTTTTAACGACATACCCATTTCAAGCGTACAATACTGTTGCAATAAATAATTATCTTAAAAAAAAATTGGCCATAATTCGGAAAAAAATACACTTATTAAAGATGTATGATTTTATTGTAAAATTTACATATGTCTAAAATTAATGAAAAATCTATTTCACTTAAAAACTAGAAATTAGGTCTCGTAACTAGGTATTTACGATTTAAATTAAATACAGAGTGAAGACTTAGTAATACGCGTAAAAGGTACTGATCGAATCTTCTGGATCATCATATTTTGAACCAAACTACACGTAGTTGTATTTATGTTTTCGGTGCGGTTGTACGCAGTTATTTACTCAAGTTGCTACCCAGAGTCCGGGACACAAGTTATAGAGACTTCAAACAGTGTTGCGGTCTCATGTGTTCTCAGTATCTTAGCTATGGTTAGAGCTTTTTAATGTTATTATACTGCATATTTAAAGATATACGTATTTACATATTTTGAATACTACTATTTAGTAAATGAAAAACAAATTGGCATTACAAATACGAATAGTGAAAATGTTCCATACCTAACATATGAAAAAGAGCGATAAAAGTAGTAACATGTTATTTTAAATGTTGCGGATATTTTAGGGTTAGGATATAAAACGGGACCCTATTATTAAACCTCCGCTGTCTGTCTGTCTGTCACTAAGCTGTATCTCATAAACCGTGGTAACTAGAAAGCTAAATTTTTCATAAAACATGTATTTTTATTACCCGTGCCGCTATAACAACAAGTACTAAAAATAATAAATCTAAACTTCTAATTTTACAGAATATATAGATAAGTAAAAGATAATTAATCTTTAAAAATAAATAATTGGGTAAAAATTAAATAAATATTTAAGAGCGGCTCCCATACAACAACCGTAATTTTAAAGTAAATATTTACTCGATCTTTATAACGACATTTGGTAGACCCTTTAAACCATTACAAAATGCTGAATCATTTAACTTTAAAATTCATCTTTAAAAATAAATTTAAAATTATAATAATATTTAAGGGGTGCTCTTGCTACAATCGTGTTTATGGAACCCTTCATGCGCGAGCCCACTTCGCACTTGGCTAATTATTTCACACATGTTAACTATATTATGTAGAACCATTATTATTACAACTGAACTATTATATTATCTTATATATAAAATTTCCGTGTCACAGTGTTTGTTACCGTACTCCTCCGAAACGGCTTGACCGATTTTTACCAAATTTTATATGTGTATTCAGTAGGTCTGAGAATCGGCTACTGCATATCTATTTTTAAGGCAAAACAACGTCTGCTGGGTCAGCTATTTACTGTATAATATTGAAACACGAGAGAGATGGGTCGACGATATCACCAAAGTCGCAGGTCCTACCTGGACGAGGACTGCACAAGATCGACGCAGGTGGCACATGCAGAGGGAGGCCTATACCCAGCAGTGGGATAAAGAGGGCTGTGGATGATGATGATGATGATGATTGAAACACGTGCAAGCTATTCCAGACTAAGGAAAAAGTATTTTGCACTATTGGTTAGAATGTTGCTAACTATATTACTACGCGCCCTGCTGGACTAACGCATAGCTGTTCTGTATAATTAAACCCTAAAACAACAATTTTGGATTGAAATTGGACAAAAAATCGTTATTTTTCACATTCAATTCTAGATCAACAAACTGCTTGGAGTGAGTTCTACTAAGTTAGGACATTAATGTTCTCGTATATTCGTTAACAAGGTTTACGTTTTATCCTCTCGCTAATCGAAACCCTCTACGCTAAGTGAAGGTAAATACAGCTCCAAAGTGAATACCTAATACTATTTAATAGTAAGTACGGTGGAACCATTTGCGAGTGCCCATAAATAATTTCTCTAGGTAGTACCTATATTTTCATGTAGGTACCCATGTTCACATATCATAACACAAGTACCTAATTTTTAGACTAATTTATTTTTAATTTATTAAAAAGGAACTAACTAAATTAATAAAAAAAACCCACGACAATCCCTTAAATTTTAATATATAAGTACTTGTAACAAATGTTTGCTACAGCGCCCTCTAATGAGTTATCGCCGTAAGAGCTATCTAAAAACATGCCCAGATCAAGCTAATACTTATCACTGACAACCACTTTAAAATTGAATTAGTATTATTGGATATAAATGGCAACATTCTTTTGTACCACGGATCAAAATAAAAAGTGCATATGGTACGTTAGGCGAAAACGAGGTCTCTAGTTTGGCCTTATGAGCAAAAAATATGTGTTAATATAGCCTTATTGTGAAATTTTGGACTGCAAAAACTATAGTTTAAAAATGTTTCTAGAGTAGTTGTTTTCTACCACGAAAGTGATAATTGTAATTATTTTGAGTAAATAAAATTTTGGCTCCATAGGTTTCGATACAAAAGATAGCTTATGCGATCTAGTTGCTTTATAATATAACTGGTAGGTTTATGCTTGGTATCTACTGAAAATAATTAAAGAGATTATACGATAAGAATTTCAAAGCAGAAACATTTCCTTGCAAGCGTGCTTTTAATGAATCGAAAGTTATTTATTCTTAGAAATAAAAAGTAGATCTCGTGATGACAAGCTTATGAGTCCAATGTTTGATAAAAAGTTTCTATATATATTTTATTTATGTTTTGTGAAGATATGAATGTATAATATATAGAAATGTTTTTAAGTTGTTTATATAATATCCATGAAACTTGTTAAATAAATTCCATTATATTGATCTACTACTCAATGGATTTCTTTAGTCGTCAGCGATTTGGGAGATGGGTCCCCACAAAATGAGTTTTGATTATACCAAAATAAATTTTAATTTTACCATATTCTTAAAAGATTTTCTGAATATGAATTAAATTGGTCAAGTCAATGTTGAGATATATAAAAGTGATGACATTTATCAATACGATGTTCCAAGAAATGTAGTTCGTCTAGAGTTATAGCAATGTTTTGTAAATAATCATTATATGCAGGTCAGGTCAGTAAGTTATCGAGATATAAGGTCAAGTTACCGTATGGATCGGATTGGATGAACATAATTATAATATTTGTGTCTGAGAGGTCCACCATTCGCTGTGCTCCTATTTTTATGAAGTCTTTAAACAAACCACTTGCAAATTGCCTGTTATAAAGAGAACACCCTATGATCTCTTCATAATCAAAGTTATCCCTTTATTTCTGTTTGACTCATGTATTATTTTAATTTGTTACAGATAACGACTAGCAGCATTATTTGGTAAAAGCTACAGCATGTTATCATCGAACTGAGTTGTATGAGTGTTAGTGTGTGTAGTGACAATACTGTAAGGTGAAGTGATCGCATGATGTGAAGAGGTAATCGTTAAAAATGTGGGCGGCTGAGCTGAGCTGCATCTTTATATTGTTCGGTAAGTTTTGTTTACATATTACGGCTAGGTATTTAACCAGCAGGGCGCATTCATGGGCTTGCGGCACTCTGGCCTAAGATAGAACATGCTTTGAAGGAAGCTTCCAAAACGCACCGTTAGTTTCTTGGCGACAGATTTTTCAACTTGAGGGTGGTTGCTATCTAGATGAACACTATAAAATGTCCTACCATCATACTAAGGCTTTTCACAATATTTTTCTTCAACGAAAACTCAAAATTATGGGCGGGCATCGAGCATTCGACTTTCTGGACCAAAGATAACTGTACGTTCGACTGACCTATAATCGCTTCACCAGCTTCCCAATTTTTCGGTTTCGGTGGTTGCTATCTAGATGAGCACTAGAAAATGTCCTACCATCAAACTAAGACTTTTCACGATATTTCTCTTCAACGAAAGCTCAAAATTATTAGCGGGCATCGAGCCCACGACTTTCTGGACTAAAGATAACTGTACGTTCGACTGACCTAACATCGTTTCACCAGCTTCTCAATTTTTACTATTCACCGACCAATCAAATCATAGCTTGTTTCTTTTCTAACGTGACATTGCATCTGATTGCGAACTAAAAACCGTGAAAAAGGGCGTTTAAGGATGGAATGGAATGGAATACATACGAGTACATTAAGCACTTTAATCTCACGACTGTAATAATGGTCCTAAAAAAACAATTCATATTGTAATATATGCGTTATATACGAGTATCTCAAATATGTAGTAAATAACACGTGACACGTCATCATCACTTCATCATTCATTACTTCGTTGTATGAAGTAACATAAAGCTAATAATTTATTTCAATTATAAGCTAAGAATTCAAATGTTCTGAGGGTTATTGCGGCAATTTATTCGGTTACCTGTCTATCACAAGTGTGTATATGAAAAATCTATGCAATTCGGAAACCCAAGTACATTGGGACGCGGAATCCGATTTTGCCGGACATTCTATCAAGAACTGACAACCGCTGTCACGGGTGACACAATCCGTTACGAGATTCTGATTTGAATTCGCTCGTGGGCTTATGAGTGACGGGTCCAATCCATCCTATACTTTTTATATTTACTAATAAAAAGCTATCATTGGCTTATGAAATATGTCTAACTTCGATACAGTAATCTATTATCTGGTATCCAAATCTATTAATAGTATACAGGTAAAATTTTGTGTGTAAACATGCAAGTATGATGTTCAAAACTTCTTTACACTCGATGAACTGATTTCGATGAAGTTTAATATATAAATAACTTAGACTCTGAATCAAAACTTAGCTTACTTTTTATCCTGGACAAACGCGAGCAAGAACGTGATACAAATTTAATTTTCTTATGAAAACAAACTATTTTAAGTGTAAATTATATTTAGTGAATTCACAGGCGTTGTTAATAAACATTAGTAACATAACAATGACTTAATAATTCTTCAGTGCAAAACACATTTTTCGTCGTCTGGTTAACAATAAAGAATACAGTCATGACCAAAACGCAATTTGGTTTCCAATTCAAACAAATGAAACCCTTTTATCTCGGGTACAACAAAAAAATCTTTTTCAATAGGCCGACTTCGTAATGAAATATTTGCAAATACTCCGGTAAGCTGGAAAAAAGTGGGGGAATAAAAAATAAGAGGACGTGACGGGAAACAAAGCACGTTTTTATCGTTTGAAGGGATCCGACTAATGGAGGCTGGACTCGGCTGGGATCGGCTATAATCGGAACATTTCCAAAAAAACTTTCGCCGCCATTTGACGATCAAAAACATTTCAAAAAGGTCCCGGGGACAAAGCATTTATATATTATCCGATAGGAAAATTCAGATTTCGCATATTCTCTTAACTATACGTCTTCTAAATTCCAAGAAACGTATGAATATTTATCATACATAAACGAAAACGTCTTTAATTTTCTTGACGGTACTAAGCTTTTTGTTGATCTTACAATTTCTTTGTATATATTTTTAGGAAACCTCTCAATACATAATGTTTAGTAGAATGTTATTGGTTCATAAAGCTTATGGAAATGTATTTATGATCGTGTACTTGACACCATATGAATTATTAATTGTATTAAAATACAAATATTAATTAGTACAATTAATAGTGAAATACAATTATTTAATTAGTAGTTGAAATTTGTTATTTAAAACAAAATATGAACCAATATTTCACTAGTGTTCACTGATTTCAGTATATATATTTATTCTTTTATTTTATTGTAAAAACATGAGAAGTTTTTTCAATATTCTATTCGCTAAATTTATTTGCTAAAAATATATACATAAAACTCTATAAAGTAGTAACTCCATCAAGTACAAATTAAAACCCAAGTAACAACAATAATTTTAGTTTGTTCACCTAATTTTGTAATTAAGCTTAAGAACTTTTGCAGCTAAGCACACGCGTGGTGAACCCTTACAAGTTTTTAAGTACATCAATAATTTGTATGGCAGACTCTACGGCAGACAAAACTTTGTACTTAAGATATTGTACACAAGAGATGTTTGCCTTTACAACAATTAGCCTTAGTATTTAAGCTGGTTAAATATCTAAAATATATGCTCCTCTGGGTGTAGTTTTGTGTCTGGTATTATTACAAAATTAGTGTGAATAATCTTTGATTGGTTCTTGAGATGGTATTTAAGCTATTTTTTCGATAATTTTTACCGTTTACGATTTAAATCGAAAAAACTGTAAAATTAAGATTTTTCCCTTATCTTCGCCTTAAGAACTGCCTTTCCGTGTCCTATATGCTATCAGGGATCAGAATTAGTATATTTATAAGTCTATGATGCTATATAGTAAAGGTACTTTTCGACAGCTTTTACCGTCCCCGTCCATTTCATGTCATTTGACGAGAGCAAATCGAAAGGAATCTTACAGCGTATGCAATTTGTCTAGAGGCACAAAAGCAAACAATAACAAATCGTGCGCGAACATTCATCATTATTCGCGTACGTCTGTTTCCTTATATACAGAAACACACGCAATCAGTAAATTCGAGAGCACACTATAGTTCGTGAACTCAGGTTTGCTTGTAAGAGAGTGAAAACTTTGTTTGTACGCGCACAATAGATCCACCTTAGCTCACAAACACCCTCGCCCTCGCAAAAATCCATCGAACAATAAAAAGAAGTTAAAAATATATTGCTAAAATAAACTAAGTATTACGAAAATAGGCACGCCAGTTACTGATGACGTAAAAATGAAAAAAAAAGTTTTACTAGTAGGGCTAGACTCTTTGGCTTTAAGTGGAGCATACCTAGTCTGGAAAAACTAGTTGTCATAAAAGCTGCTGAAACATATCTGAGGTGATTTGCGACAGAATTTTTAACTTGAGGGTAAAATTGTTAACCAGATGAGCACTACTAAATGCTCACCCACCATGCCTTGGTTTTCTCACAATGTTTTCCTTTTCCGAAAGCTCAAGCTTGCCAAAGATCAGGCCCACGCCTATCAGAAGAAAAGTAGCCGCACGCACCATTGAGCTGTGATAGCTTCGCTATAATTCTAATCATTGCTAAGTCAATATATTTCCCTCCCAGATGTAGTATTTATTCTTTCTTCATTCCAGACCTAGCCTAGTTACATAATCAGGGATTAAATGAAACAGTTCCATTGCAAGGATAAATGCCGAGTCAGAGATACTTTAACGATCCCATTAAAAGCTTAAAGAGAGAGCTATAAAATACTAAATGTTCCACGGTACATTTTGTATCTCTTTATCATTCTAGTATAGTGTGTGTCTGTCTTTTTGTGGCATCATAGCTCTCTAACGGATGAACTGTTTTCGATGAAGTAATTTTTGTTTGTTGGTTTGAAAGGTGTGATAGTCGAGAGTGACGAAAGTTTGATAAACATTGGTTCAAAAAGAACCGCCGCCAAAATGGCGGATTACATAATATTTTTCCCAACTTTCTTAATATAGGCATCCAATGAAAGGGCTGGGCTAGAATACAATGATAAATTTCAAATCAAAAAATGGCCACCGCTTCATAATGCTCTCGAGAGTTTCCTAATTTTTTATTTCATACTTGTAAGATGCCGATCTGTGAAAATATTCCTTTAAGATGTCATCTTGACCTTCGCCGTTTGTCAAGAGATTGGGACCATAATAAAATATATAATAATTGGACTGTGTGTGATAGCTTAGGGTGCTATAATATTTTATAGAAAGTAGTATAGCTTCGTCGTCTGTGACGCGCTGAAGTCTATAACAGTCATCAAGTATATAGCAGTCATCGTTACATTCATTCATCTATACTTCATACTATCAAACAGACCATTGTAATGTAATATCAATATTAGGTAATTCAATTAATATGCTAAAGCATTAGTTCGTGGTTATCGGGTAATGTGTAATCAAAACTAACCGTGTATGTTTATATAAGAGCCTTTGTAAGTAACCTTTAGTTTGAATGGACGAATTCTGAATTGAAAATACAAAGTAAATTTTAGTTGTAGGTTTGACAGAGTTCTTGCGTTTCGTATTAAAATAATTTAAGCGAGACCTAAATTGATAATTTCAATAAAAGGCAATTTTTTATTATGTTATCATCATCTTCTTCTAGAACCTGTTCTAACCCACTGCTGGGTATAGGCCTCTTTTCTCTCTTGGTCCTGTCCCAACGTAGTCCAGGTTTGACCTACTCCAGATCTATCGTAAACCCGTCTTATACTATGATTTCTTGTAATGATTTGAAATAATTTTATTTGCGTAGCCACAGGTAATATACTTATATGTAAACATGGAAAATATTATCAAATGTCTCTTATAGGCTACCGCATATGCGGTGTGCTAAATGTCAATTAATTGATAGATTTAAAAAAATATTTCCCAATATGATTTAGCTGTTAATCATAATTATTGGGACAGTAATATTTAAAAGTAATCTCAAAAAAGTATAAGATAATAAAAAATTAGATTTGTATTTACAATTAATCTACATCCATTACTACTTTCTGTGGCTTCAATTCAAATAACTGACAAGCTATCCGTACGAAATAGGTAATTAGTAATAACGTTGGGTAATACAGACCGACTATTACGAGTTTTAAACAAGCAAACTAATTAGTGAAGCCAGCAAGCCACAGCAATAATTAACTGTACTGATTAAAATGCTTCAAACCTTATGATTAAAATCGTGCCTGAAACAAAAAGCGTGAAGATAATACCACGTTGTGTTGTTATTTTTAATTTGGAAGGCTCAAAATTTAATCAATGCGCAGATGATTATTATCAACCAACTTCAAACAAAGGAAGAGGTTCTCAAATCGATTGTGTTTTTTATGTTTGTGGATATTTCAACTGGGTAAATCGATTATGAGAATTATTTTTATTTGAAAGCTGATGTTTTTCGTTTGTTTTAAGGTCAAGTTGAATAATGGTGTCTATAAGAATTTGGTTCAGTATTTTACTAGTTGCGCTCCGCGGTGTTACTCGTAATTTTTTACATGCATTCATTCAAGATAAATTTAAAGAGATTTAACCAAGATTTTTTAGGAAAAAAATATCAGTATAATAGTAACGTTTAGAAGATAAAAAACATCAAATTTGACGTGTTTTTCAATAAATGCACTTTTTTGTTAATTTAGTTAGTTCTCCGCTCCTCTGTAGCATACAACTAAGCAACCGTCATCAAAGTTGACATCTCGAAACTTCCCCATCAGTTCGTACAGATCTGCGAGTACTAAGTCAGCGAAATAGTTGTAAAGTTCGTCTAGGAACAGTAGCAGTGGCAGAGTTTCCCTTGAGCAAAGCCACCGAATTAGGAGACCACTAATTCCAGCGCTATTCACATGTGATTGTGTTATTAAACTTCCTACTTTGTATTCAGTCTGCAAATATGAGCACGTATCTCTATAATTTGGTGCTAACTCGGCTTTGTACTAACTTGAGCTCTTCAGAGTGTTACTGTTAGAATAATGGATATTATTTACAAGCTACAAGAGTGTTATAATCATCATCATCATCATCAGAATTCACAGCCTGTCTGTCACAACCCATTGCTGGGTGTAGGCCTCCTTCCACACCATTACGCCTTATATTACGATCCTTGACCAGTCTCCCGCAGTTCTTTCCAGTAGGTATAACGTAGCTATAGCCAATTAATTTAAATAAAATAAAATGTGTAATATATATTTTAAAACTATATTATATATTACGGTAAAAGCGTTACTTTGCAGAAATCCATTGCAGATAGAAAAAAACAAGAAGTATTTCAGATTTTAATTACGACTATGATAATAACATAGACTATAAATATAAAGCATAATAATTATGAACATATTCTTTTAAGAATGACTATATATCTTTAATGTTATTTTTCTATACTTATCGATATAATTATGATCAGAAACACTGAATGTTTTTTTTGTTCAGATAAAATAGCTTTTACTTTCTATGTATTTGTTTTAGGTACGTAAATATTTTCGGGTGAAATCTTGCGAATTAAACCCGGTTCCCGTAGTCCAATTGAAATCAAATTTGCTGCATTAAGCTGGAGTAAAAAGTAGTGGTTATTGTTTATGTATGTGTTTTTCTATTCTAGAGACTGATATAACTCCATATCATTTACCTATCATGTTCCGTACAGGCTATAATTAAAATAAAGTCACACATTTTAAAAGTGTGAAGTGTTAAATTGATGTGTGTGAATTAGTAGCTTGATATACTAGTTACGATCTTAACCTAAATTAAAACGAAATGAAAACTAACCTTTTTTCTAATCAGTGTGAAGTACTTACCCAAAATTAAATTTATAATAAGATACATTATTAATTAAATAATGTATCTTACATGTTTAAGATACATTATTTAAAAGATGACTGATGATATCTTTATGTATGAATGTATTCCGTCTAACGCCTACTTTAGCAGATAAAGCCAAAATGAAATATTCCAAAGCTGTTATATATTTTTGTTTGGGGCTTTCCAGGTGTATCAGCCGGCGGCGGAGGCTGGGAGCCCCTCGGGCAGCCGTACTTCGACAACAGCACGAAGCGCGAGGCCACCGCCGCCGTGGGTCAGCCGGCTTACCTGCACTGTAGGGTGCGCAACCTTGCTGATAGAGCGGTAAGATATAACCCTATTAAACCCCTATCAAGCTCTTAGCTAAAAAAATAAACACAAGCTAAATTTAAAAATTTACAAAACCTGGCGAAATTCCGAGAGGGTGGCCATTTTGAATTTGAAATCTATATATCAAAATCGGTCCATCCGTTCGGGAGTTATGATTTCACAGAAATACGCGTCAAACTTATAACACTGCATCGGAGGTAAAAAAATAAATCATGTAGGTGAAATCAGTATTAAGTTGTCAGTATACCTACAAGATATATTCTATATCTTTTTCCAAATAATGTAAAAGTAAATAAAAATGTTATTACACAACGTTATAGGCTGTAAAATTCGTACGACGTAAACACTAAAAACGAAAACTACGAAATAAACCAAAAAAAAAATTCTTAAAGCTATAGCAATATTTCTAGAAAAGAAAATCCGAATCTGAAACAAACAGATCGTGTCGTTTTATCAAATTCGTTTACATTTTGGCCTTTTTAAGTTTTGTACACACGTAGAAACATAACGTAAAAATAACATATGTGAAATATACACGTTCAAAGCGTAATTTCAAAATCTTTTTTACTATATCATGGTACACACGTTCACGGCAATGTTATAAAACGGAATGCCTGTTTAAATATGCACCACGAGCACTAACGTGATTCTATTGTGGCCATTGTCCGCGAGCGGTTATAGTATTACGTTTATTATTGCATTTCCGTCAGACTCTGCTAAACTATCTTGTTTCCGTTTATTGTACTACAGAACAGAATACCTGGCGATTATGGCAGGCAAAAGCAACGTCTGGATATTTTGCATTAAAGTAATCTGCTTGAAATATTATAGACACGGCGAGAACGATTAGTTTGTATAACAAAAAAGTTATTTGTAAAGTTTGATACTGTTTTTGTCCCAACTATTATTTTTTTATATCAATCACAATTTAAAAAACACTCTTTTTATCACGCTATCATTAAGCGATTTAAAATCATAAGCATGCGTACCGTCTTACTTTGACTGTAGTGCGTAAAGCAATTTCTTGGAATATATGCATTTCGAACGGAAATTTGACCTTGACTGTTGGAAAGGTAACCTAATTATTATTTTCGGTCTATTATTATATTTATTATTTCCAAGTAATTGTTTATACTCGAGTGCTGCAGCAATCTTCGCCTTTATTGTAAGATGAGTCCTTTAAAAAAAGGACGACGACAAAAAAGATTGAATAGCAAGTTATCTCTATACCAAGTATCGTCAATGTCACTTCTATTAGCCATAGCCACTTTTACACATTTTTCAAATCTTATTGATTAGTCCACCTGTATAAACAGTTGCATATCTATGTACATAATTATGTGTTATACTTATCAATTCTGACTAATAAGAATAATTTTATCCTTTCGCTCCTGACGCTAAGTAAATTCTGATAAATCCTCAAAGTTTTCGAAGTTCTATTGAAAAGTTTTATGACTTTTACGTTAATCCTGTCTGAGCCATAAAAAGTAAAGAGGAGTCATACACATGTTACGGACATCTCTTCTAAAATTTTCGTGTGTAAGAAACTTCTCCTTGTAATCTACCTTTCATAGTATATATGTATACAGGTAGAAATTTCTACATACTTTCCTTAGTATCTTGCTTTGTAACTATCTATCTATAAGATATATTTTTTCATATCTGTTCTCTACCATCCATCGTGCATAATTATGTTGTGTAATATTTGTAAGATTTAAAAATCAGCTTTAAAAACCGTGTACTGCCCATTGTCTTGTAAATTGTCACTTTAGTTTTCCATTAGCGAATTTGTAAAAGGTATTAAAGGTTGGCTTTTTACCGGAACTATATTCAGTGGAGAGGGCAATCTTCTATGCGGTTTCCGATGTGAGCGAGTGTGAATGGTGGCCAAATTGCCACCGAGGGCTGACTCATTCCACCGCGATTGCGCCGATTCACTTCACTTAGAGCCACTTACACTCTAACGTTCAAATTTTTAGTGAAATCTATGTTATGTGCCGGGTTTTTTATACATTGCTAGATATTAATGGTTAAATATACAGTGGTCTAAATTTCGTAAAATTAAGGTTCATGTAAAAAAATATGGACATGATCGCATTATAATTATTAGTTCATATTTTTTTATAATTTTCATGTTTAAACCTGGATTCTTTGATAATGTAACTTATAACCTGTAACAATCTCTTTGTATATACTGCAACAAATTGAGGAAAATCAAAATTTTGTTAATAGAAAACACAAAGGTTTCATTATCCTTGTTACGAGTATTCCTTTTTACTAAATAAAACATTTTGAAACGGGAAATACAGCATTTTGAAATATTAAAAAAGGCAAATATCTTATTGAAATTCTTACTTCATACTTTCCGAAACTTAGATGGAAAAGTTCGAACGCGCTGCAAAATGGAAAGGGTTTTGAACTGTCAACTCCAAGCTTTTATTCTTCTCTCTCATGCCAGCTGCCTTTTGTGCCGCATATTGGACATATCATAAAACGCAAAATCAACGTTTACGCAAGAAATAAAATAAAATGGGTCATAGTACTTGGAATATGTTGAACAACTGCACCAGAACTATACTATCGCCAGTTAAATCATCAATAGAGCACCTAAAGCACTAGATCTAGGTCAGATCCTTTGTTCTAAAGACGTCGGGTTTCGGGCACTGGAAATTAATAACGGGATGCATAATTCACCTTCGGTAGCCAAATATTTAGTTTACTAGCAAAGGCAAATAAATTCCGACCATAAATATTGTACAAAAGAACAACAGCCACACAGTCGTGTTGCAATCTGAACAAAATTGGCTGCCAAAAAACTTCAACAAACACTACGATTCTTACTTTTATTTCGACCACTCGCTATTGGGTTGAAAACGCTCCAAGCGAATTTCGATCCGTGACAATACTTTTGAGCAAAATGAACGAGTAAATTTACATAATGCAATCTACTGCGAGTAGTGACAATGCTATTTTATTTCTCAGCGAGTTCAATCCTGCTTGATCTAGGCTTGACCCATAAAAACTTCAACGAGGAAAAGAATGGTTGGAGAATATATCCAGTTAGTTTTGTCTCCACCACGCTTCGGTTTAAACCGCGTCGCGAAGAAACTTTTTAAACCTCGCAGCGACTAGTTTCGAATACAAATTCGAATGGAGCCCTCCCGACGCGGATCGAAACGAACAACTGAAAACAGGGCAAGAATAATTATTCACGAGTGCCTCGAAAATTAACACTTTATTATGCTTCTTTTAATTCGTGAGCTTACTTATCCATTTAGAACTTATTGAAATACATTTTCATTTGCATTTTAGCAATTATTAGTTGGTGTTGCTGTTTATACTTATAATATGAAACTGTTCACGTAAGGCATCTTAATATCGTGCTCGGAAAGCACCGAAACTGTTGGACTCATTCCAACTTTTAATAATAAGTAAGTGTGACCGTTTTCTACGCGAAAATATGAACGTTATAATAAATAAGTAAATATAACTTATATATTTACTTATTATAAAATAACTATCCACAAGTACTTAATTTTCGCTTTCTTATTATTTATTTAAGTATTATTAAACGTTTAGTAATCCAATAATCTCATATCAACAGATCAATTTTCATGTGCCCTTATTGCTATATGTTTAAGAAAAAAAAAGTTCAATAACATAAACCAATAAATTGATGACCTCTTTGGCATAATGGTGCCGGACTTAATCAGAAGAATCAGAAGATTCCGGGTTCAATTCCCGACGCGGCCAACATCTTCTGTTGTCAGTCTAGGTGTTAAATATGTATCTATGTAAAAAAATATGAAGTTCCTGCCAAAATAATACCACATACATAGGTATCACGGGGTACGGCATTATAATAAGCAAAGTGTAATAACTTAATGACATTGAAAAAAAAAATCTTATCCGATTTCAACATCATAAGATTAAAAAAATTAAAATGTATTATTCACAGATACCAACACTGGAATATATTTTTAGTTCTTCCATAATAAATTGTTTAATAATTTCAAATCACCAAGCGACAAAAACTAGTAGTATTAGAATTTATATTCTATATTACCCCTAGAATACCCCATTAGTACGGCCTTTACGCGAGTAAATACATACATGTTTGTATGTATTTACTTACATATTTTATATAGATACATATTTAACACCCAGACCCACAGCCAAGAAATTTAGTTCAGCACAAAGATGTTGGCCGGGCCGGGAATCGAACCCGGAACCTGCTGATTGGCAGTCCGGTATGGTAACCTTTATTACCTAATTTCAAGTAATAATCTAATCTTAATAGACAATTTCAAATTCACGCTAGGTGCAACTTCGTAACATTAAATGCCAGGTAAGTAAATAACAAAATTATTTCGATCTAACCAGATATCTATTTTTGAAGCAGGCGGCGTGCTTTATGAAGTTTAAATTAGGTAAATTGTTAAATTCCCGTTAAGCATGTCCAAGGAGTCGTTAGCTTTACTTTAACTTCACTTGTAAAACAGCGTTATCGGTGTTTTTTGGAGGTTAAGGACCTCCAAAAAACACCGATAAGGAGGTTTAGTTAATTAATCTTAGTTAATTAAGCTTGGTTAATTGGTCTTAATTTGGATTTCGGATGTACACTAAATATTTAATTTTGTCATCTATTTACAATGGATTTCCGCAAAGTAACGCCTGAGTCAATAAGTTAGGTTAAGGACCTTCTTATCTTTAAGTGAAACAAAGGAACCGTTTCTTTTTGTCACACTACTAGCACTGGTGCAATATACAGATACTACAGATAGCCGAAAGCAAATTTAACCATTCGATATAGAAACTCTTTGCTCGATCGGTCAATTATGCTCGTAAGCACGTTTACGCTTACCTGATACGTTCACAACACCCTTTAAAATATATTCTGCGAACGTTCAAAAATAACATAAGTTCCACGAAAGCATGACGAGGCTAAACAACCGACTTCTACTAATGGACTACTCATTAGCTCGAAGTTGCGGGCAAAGCATTATGTGGCTGTAAATAAGTCACCACGAACGACACGGATTTAAGATTAGTGCAATAGCCAGTGGCAGAAAAGAACGCCCTTAGCGTAGGACTTGCTATTATTTTGCAACATTGTATGTAGTTGATTTTTTATACTGTTTGCATCGTTGTATTGAAGCGTTGTAGAAAATGTTTTATAAAAATTTTCAACACATTCGTATTTTATCAGTTTATGATTTTTGTACAAGTAAATACCATTTTTTTGTAACAACAATTTACATACATTTAAGACTATTCTGAAAGCTTATCCTTCTTACATTAATAGTATGCAATGTTGTGATTATACCTACAAAACACAAAGGCAGTTTGCTGGACACAACTTATTTATTAATAAACTTTTTTTTAATTTCAAGTATTTTATTTCGACTACACTAAAATTCAAAAGGACATGCAAAAAAACACAATAGTAAAAAAACAAAATATAATTATTATAATTTTTAATTGATTAAATTAATAATTATACATTTTTTTCCTTCAAATATAAATGCTAGAGTTAATATGCGTGGGAGTATATCTGTTAATTTTTCACACTAAAATGGCAAAAACAATTTACATGAAATTTGGTTGGTAATACCAACCAAATTTCATGTGAATTGGTGGTGACGTAGATTATAACTTACATGAAAATCCTATATCATATAGGAAGAAAATAAGGAGAGATGTCATTCGCTAAGTTTTGGCACAATTAACTCTGCCTTTAATTTAATTTTGTATCTATACGTTTTGTACGTAAACCCTGTCAATTTTTCGTAGAAAAGGACGCTTAAAATACACTACAAATACAAGTTAACTAACATACAACAAGCTACTAATTATAATTATTTTTTATTCTAATTCTACTAGTAGTAGTTTTAGTAATATACGTTGTAGGAGTGTGGTGCCTAGCTCCTGCAGTAGGATACCCTGTGTTTGCAGAAGCTAGATCTCTTCAGAAGTGCTAATAATAAAATTTATATTTATATGACAGTGATTCATATGCGATGTTTGCATAAAGTATATATATTTTATTTTGAGTGGAATACGAGACTGGTGGTAGCTTAAGTACTTCTAAGCAGTAAAGCTGTTACCCCAGCTTTACTGCTTAGTCCACCACACCAAATTTGGCACGCATTTGTTGTAAGTTCCTATTGATAGAGTATATGTCACTAGCGGATACGTATTTATGCAATCTGCCTGTATAAAACCCTGCGTGTCAAATGACAGTAAGCTTAGACATCGATAAAAACTTTCAGTTTATTGCAAAGAATAACTTAGCATAAAACTTTTAATCTTTACACGTCTCACACGTGTCGTTTTTGCATTAAAAGCCTTTTTCATTAGCGCTAACTCATTCAAAGTGTAACTTATTCGATACGAATAAGAACAGAGTGTTTGTAACGTGAGCTTTATTTTTAATTATATTGTTTAGGTTAAATTTTTGTTACGTGTGCGCTTAGTTTTGTGTAAATTTTATAGATTACACACATTCAAGGTATGAGTGAATATGAATAAACCAAAACATAGAAACGTTTTAACTTTTCACCTAACTAATTTATATTTCAGTCAATTATTGAACATGTAAAATAAATAAAAATATAGCAAAAAAACATTGATAGAAAGCTTAAGTGTCAAGTGGTAAGCGAATTGCCTAGCTTGAACAAAATCCTCATATATGAAATTGATAACATGCTTGATACTCGTCAAAGTAGATTTTCCAGATTTTTAAAGTTTGTTTCATATGAGATTAAAGTTCCTAACTTCGATGCGAACACCTTTACATTATAACTAATCGATCAAAAACTAACGCCATTTTATAATTTTATTAACGGTTCTGAATTTTAATCTTTGCGATGAATTGAAATTTCAATTATATCATATATTATCGGTGCAGGTATCCTGGATCCGCAAACGTGATTTACACATCCTGACGGTGGGTGTTCACACATACAGCAGCGATGCGAGGTTCGCGGCACTCCACGCAGACGGCTCAGACGAGTGGACGCTGCGGGTTGCGCCTGCGCAGCCGCGAGACTCCGGCGCATACGAGTGTCAGGTCTCTACTGAACCGAAGATCAGCCTCTCTTTCAGGCTCACTGTTGTTGGTAAGTCTATTTTTTATAGGTCTTAATAAGTCTAATATGCTTGACAAAGGGGTGTCAGTCATGTTGTAATTTTCATACGTCAAATACTAAGCAGAAACTATTTTGAAATAGTTCCACATGTTTCTATGAAGATCAGTCTCTCTTTCAGGCTCACTGTTGTTGGTAAGTCTATTTTTTATAGGTCTTAATAAGTCTATTATGCTAGCAAAGGGGTGTCAGTCATTTTTTAATTTTCATACGTCAAATACAAAGCAGAAACTATTTTGAAGTAGTTCCAAATGCTTTTATATTTTGGTGGTAATCAGCGGTACCATAGCTTTTAAAAGAAGTCACTTTGCTACGACTAAAGCATGATAGGCGTGACGCGTAGCAATGCTACGACGGTTTACGAAGCTCGTAGAAGATTGCAGTTGAATTATATGAACATACAAATAATGAAATTATATAATCTTTATTGTGAGTATTAAATTGTATTTCTACCTGAATTAAGCCTGATTTGTACATATTTTTTCATAAAAACCCTGATTTAATTCGGGTTAGCCTGTAAGCAGTTTTGTATTTTTGTAGCTGAAACATAAGCAGATATGTAGCCTAGGAAGAAAAAAATACAGCAATGATAAAAATTCCATTAGCGTGCGAGGTTTTATGAAAGAAACGCTGGAAAATATATTCCATTACAAACAATACGAGCTTTTTTTCCACCGTTTGCAAAAACTTAAATGAAAGCCCTTTGATGTTACATTTCGCTTTGCTGAAAAAGGTTTAAAAATACATCAACGATCAATCATTAGTTTACGTTTCGGATTTATGCAAATAATGGGTATTTTTATGTAACGTACCCTTTTATTGTGTTGCGAAAAAACTTGAAACGTTTTGTAAATATATTTTATTTGTGAAACATGTGTAAAAAACCACTTCATCTTTTTTACGAAAAACATTTCGAAACATTAAGAACACCAATTTATATTAAAATTTTATCGTAATTTTTACCTGAATCCAACCATCGAGCAAAATGGTTCTCAGTAAGAGAATAGGTAAAACAGACAAAATTAAGCTAATAATAATATACTGAATATATTTACCCAAATATGGCGTCGGAAACCATGGCTGTCAACGAGGAAGATGAATTACATATTCAAGACAAACTTCCTTATCCGGCAGGATGTTATGCTTGCAACTTAAGCTCACAATCCACTCGTAAGGATGAGCATACATTTATACATTTTGTGCGTATCTATGTTTATAAGCGTATAATTTAAAACAGTTAAATTAGAAATCTTAAGTCAAAGCAATGTTATTTTTTAATCAGTAACAATTTTATTGGCATGACTAATATCTTGAAATAGAAAAAAAAAACAATTTGATACAATACACGACTTTTCATTCTACGTGATGGCACAAAAGTACTTCAAAATAACATGTAGCATACTAAAACAGGCTCAACCAGAAAATGCATCTTTTAAATTTGTAAGAGCTTTTCGTGACATCGCATGTCACGCCCCAACGCTTCGCCTGGCGCCTTCGGTGCCTACTGCGGAGGCTTACTGCCTGGCATTAGGCTGTCACTGCATTGAAGCATAGAAATACCGAGAAAATTGGATTTGAAAAACGTGCAACTCATATATATTTTTTTGTCTATTCTTTCGATTCAATGAATTCTTGTTTTAGTTAAAGGGAACTTACCCATTTTTGATGATGCTACCTCAGTCATAAAAAAGATGCTTGCTGCCTCAAAACACTATGCCTCAGGCTCAGTTATGAAAATACAGCTAACAAAAGCTTTAATCTTCTTTGAAACGTAGGAACTACATTGGTTGATAAATAATTATCGCTTCGGAAGTTTATTGAAACTTCTTACGATAAATGAAGCCTCTCCAATAACAATCCATAAACACTAAGCTCATTATTTAACTAACACTTGACCGACTTATCAAATCGGAATCTTCCTTCTTATCTATCAGGATACTAACGAGCAATTAACTCATAAAATCGTTTCGAATCAATAGAACTGAGCGCAAACAACTGTGTCAACAGACTGTGATAACACCGATAGAATACTAATAGGATAACTCAATAATAGATAGCTGTTTGCATTGTTGAGTATCGAATAGAATTCAAATAATATGTCGTCATTATTACTGAAGAATGTTTACCAGCGCGGCATTATAGCAGTAATGGTGGGAGATAATCGTTAACCATTATACAGGCCGACCGGCAGCTCTTAACCGTTTTTCCTTTTTATAGAACGACTGTTTTAATAAACCAGCTTGAGTTACAATCGCTGAAAATTCTCATAACGTAAATATTTTCTTTGGGAGTTGAGTGAAGTAACGTTTTCCTAAAAAAATACGATCTTTTCAACTTTCTGACTTTAAATCTAGATTCTAAGTAAGAACAGCGTGAATTCTTGTTTTAGCATTATATTATCTTTTCATTGAAAGCTATCAATATTATCATATTTAAAATGGTTTGTTTAACGATACCAAATTAAGGGCGTCTGGCATCAAAAGTTGTTTATTTAAATATAATTTAAAACACTAGTTAGTTAAGGAGCTTTTATACGAACACATGCATTTATTTCTGATGTAAGACTAAGATCTATTAAGATCAACTTTAACTACTAAGATCTACCTAAGATCTTTCTACTAAGATCTACCTAAGATCTACTTTATTTTAACGCCTTTTCAATAAGAGTTAAATGATAAATAACCTAAAATATAATATTTCACGTTCATATATACTGCCAGAACAAGTAAACTCGTAATAAAAGAAGCTTTCAAACTTTTATAACAATACCACAGTTCCGTGATTCCACACAATTAGGAAAAATTTGGGCTTGCAAGTGTCCCGATTTTGTTTTTCTTTACGAGCTCTCACAGGTCTTAAAAGCTTTTAGCGTTTTAATGGAAGTGTTTTAACAAATTGTATTGTTTTCAGTGTCAAAGGCCGAGATTCTGTCTGGGCCAGAACTGTTCGTGAGAGCGGGGTCGGACATCAATCTCACTTGTATGGCGAAACACGCGCCCGACCCGCCGAGGTAACTGATTGTTTTCTTACAACTACCCACCTTTTTATGAGGTTTCTTTTCTAGTGCTATATTTTATACAACAAAGTTTCTAAGTAGAACGGGCCGAGAAGCCATAATAAAAAATATGTGAAATTAAAAAAGCCAGCCTAGTGCGAGTCGGACTCCAGCTTGAAGGGTTCCGTACCATCCTACTAATACTATAATTATAAAAGCGAAAGTTTGTGTGTTTGTTACTTCTTCACGCTTAAACGGTAGAAACGATTGCGATGAATTTTGGTAATGACATAATTAAATCCCTGGTTATACGCGGGTAGTACCGGCGGCTCAGCTCAGTCACCTACAAAAAACGGCATAAATGTAGTTTGTATGTGTTTCGTTATGAAGTTTTTAGCCCTTATGCCTTTAATATGTAGGTAATTTATTTCAATTATATAAGGTATTTATTTATAAATATAATTAAATATTTTTTTAATTATTTCGAGTCTAAGTTAGAGAAAATAATTGCAAAACAAAAAATACGAATGTTGTATGGGATTTTTTTTATTGTATTAAGTTATATCTTATTATTAATAGCAACAACGTGCCAGCAAAAGAAATACATCATAATATGTAAAAATTTCAACTGTCTAGCTGACCAGATATAACGGACAGATGGACGTATAGCAAAGTCCTGTAGGGTACCGTTGTATTTTTAAACGATTCCTTAAAATAGTCGGTTGCAGTATTTTCCTAAATGAGTACTGCTGTCCCATCGTTATAGTAACAGACTCAAAGGCTGAGTCGTGACTGACTTGTTTCGCTACAACTAAACTCTTTGAACATGCCATGAAACTCAGAGGTGAGTCAGATACTTTGAGGTCTTTATAACTAACTTCTAGTTAAGTATCTTAGCTTTGAAAATAGTTTACTTACTTACTACATTATACTATCAAAACGTATATCTATCCACACTTATACAATATAATATACATACTCGTATATCTTTTTTTAATATACGAGTAATACCTTGAAACTTGGTCATCAATTCAGTCATCAAAAAGATTTTGCTTTTAACGTGTAAATGTTTCTTCTGGTAGAATGTTGCAAGTGAAATCACAACCACCTACCATACACCGCACTACTAAAGTACCATGGACCTTTTTTTTTTTTTTTTTACGTGACGTGCACCTGGTGCACTGCAACCACCTCGGGGACCGTGAGTGCAATGGACGCCGGAGAACCCTGGTCCGACGTCCTAAGTCCCCCGTGACGGGTCGGGTCTGTGGCCCCGTCACATGCCACTACGGCCGCAGAGAATAGGGATAGTGGTAGTCTCCGGTTACCACTCCCTTCTCCCTGCGGCCCCACCGCGTCCGCCATCAACGGTGGCGACCCCGTCGAGGCCGCGGCAGGTAGGAAGAGCGGCGCATCGTAATACCGACACTTCTCTCCTGCCGCGGCCCCACACTTTCAGCTGCGGTGCCTCCCTATCCACACCGCAAGCCCGCCTCAGTTGCGAAACCTCCCCGAAAACCCCCGGAGCGAGGTCCCGCAACCTACTGGTGCCACTCCATCTAGAACTTGCGTACAGGGATTACAAGTCTAGGGAGTGGCCCGCCTCAGGGACCCTCTTCGCTTCACCGTGGGTGACAAGGCCACGGTTACTGAGCCCCCCCGCCTCGACAATGCGGGGCCCCACGGGGGGGAAAGTACCATGGACCTGGAATAATATAGTACCATAGCAGTTCCCACTGCTGGGACTCGGGGACTTCTCTCACGAGGAGAGAGATATAGGCCATAATCAATTAATATTTTATATATTTCGGATCGTCTTCGTCTTTCTCGGATGAGCTATAAAGTGGCCAAGCTCTGGTGTCGAGAGTTTTCAAGCCGCCTAAAGGCCTCTGACTTAGCTTAACGACTGCTTGTACTAGGTCTAACTGCCGGGCCCTACAATTAAACGTGTCATCCGACTCACGGTAGTGCCAAGATGAAAATTCCACTTTTAAAAATGACAGTCTTGAGCATGGTCACCCATCCAAACACCGTCCGTTTTGACCACTGCTTAGCTTTGATGATCGCGTTAGATCACCTCAGCTAGTCGAGCTACAGGCGCTAAATCGGATCAAATATAAATTCTATATATTTTATTATATGTATGATTGCATTTCACACACAAAAGAGCGATCACGATAGCAATCTAAACGCCTTGCCCACAGGTTAGAATAGTTCTATCAAATCCCCATTAGAGGTAATGAAACAACCATTTGAATGGGGAATAACAGGAAAAACTATTTTTAGCTGTTTGTTGTGATTTCCTCATAGGGGAAAGAAAAGAATGTAATAAAGATATATTTATCGGTTATCGAGGCAAACATATTGCCATATCATAAAAAAATTTAGCTTTTCCATAAAACAGGTTTTCGTATCAAGCTTCACGAATTTAAGCTTACGTTGAAATTAATATAAACTAGTGGTGACAAGAAGAAGTATGAATATGATTGTAAGAATTAGTGGAAGTAGAGGTAGACCAAAGAAGACGTGGATGAATTGTGTGAAGGAGGAAATGAATGAGAAGGGAGTAAATGTGGAGATGACGGCTGATAGAGCGGCGTGGAAGCGAAAAACAGGCTGTGCCGACCCCACCTAGTGGGAAACGGTAAAGAAGAGATTGAATTTAATTAAAACAAAATCAAATTACGACATCAATCCATGCCTTAATATTATAGTTTTTTTCATAAATTGAAGTTAAATATCGGTACTAGTTTTTAGCTTCTTAAAACAAACCTGCAATCGTAAGCATTGTACTTGAGTTTTTCTATTCATAAACAAAATCAAATTACGACATCAATCCATGCCTTAATATTATAGTTTTTTTCATAAATTGAAGTTAAATATCGGTACTAGTTTTTAGCTTCTTTAAACAAACCTGTAATCTTTAGCATTGCACTTGAGTTTTTCTATTCAGACATTTTGTTCAGGACGGCTCTCGACTCTCGAAGACAAAGAACGCCCGCCAGAACGACCACTCGACAACCTCATTATAAAACTCTTGAGAACCTCCTTATTTGCTAATTTTCCACTATCTCGAGGTAGAAAGCGATTGTTATTTTATTTCAATGTCCTGCTTGCAGTTTGTAGTTCTTGTTGTCCTAGGTGTTTTTATAGAAGATCGCTAATATATTTATTTATTAATTTCCATATTTGGGATTTCCAAACATAATAATTGTGACATAAATTTTGCAATTATGTGGTTAATAATATTAACAATCTAATATTATGTTAGTAAAATCAAATTCACTCATTCATTCATTATTTAAGAGGTAGCTCTTAAGCCCGCTGCACACGACGCTTGTTTTGCTGCTGGATTGCTTGCGGGGCCCTCTGCTGGCTACTCTGCTGGCATCGCTGCGAGAAAGTGACGTCACTGCTGGCTCTGCAGCGTGATTGCGTGCTGGCTGTCGATGATAGAACGTGTGCTATTTTTCGTGACGGCTTGCTTGCGTGTTCTCTTTTTTTCGTGCTCTGTTGTTGAAAAAATATGTCGCAAAGGTGGTCTCCGGAGCAAATTAATGCTTTAATTGACGCATACAAAGAAGAACCGTGTTTGTATGCAACAAATACTCCGAATTACCACAACAAGCGTCTTATTATTTATTATTATTATTATTTATTTTATTTATTTCATTATTTCAGCCGCAATAGTTTGTTGTACTTGAGCGTCCATGATACTGTTTACTGTTGGGTACTGTAGAGGTTAGAAACACTCGTCTCTTTAATGGGTGCGTCACTTCGATGCACGCCTAGCGACAAGCACCGTGTGAAGCCAACCTACCAAGGGAGCCATCAGCGCACCCAGCGCCACAGCCAACTTCGAACCCAGCGGCAAATTCTAGCAAGCTATCTAGCAGCAAAACAAGCGTCGTGTGCGTTGGGCTTTATATATCACAATTATTATGTTTGGAAATCCCAAATATGTAATAATGAATGTAAATACTCTTACGCTCTTTGTCCGTGGAGATTTGTCCAGGTTGTTAAAATCAAATTCAAATATGAAATATTTCATAATATTGCAAAACACTTTTATAACACAAAACACTTTATTTGCCATTATTTTTTATGAATAGTATAACACACAATAATGGTCAATAGTGTTAATAAAAAAGCTCACCGTCTTCTAGTCTATCAAGGCATACAATAATAATAATAGGCAAAATATAATTGTCGAACAACCAAACTGTCACATAGCTTAGCATAAACTGCCCACTATACAGACATTCCTACTGCTGGTACCCGGGGCCTTCACTCACGAGGAGAGATACATAGGCCTTAATCCACCAAACTGTCCAACTGGATTATTAATGAGCTTGTTCGAAAATATCACTTATAATATATCTTTATTGTATAACCAAAAAATTTACATATTTAAAATTAAAAACTAAAAAGTAAAGTACAATGGCGGCCTTATCTATGGTGATTTCTACCAGGCAACCGGGAATGGATAAATAATCATACAAAAGAAAGCGGTGAAACAAGTAAACTACATAAATAAATACAAACATAATAATGGAAGAAGCAAAAACATAAAAAAAATATTTAACAATGGATAGGAAGTGATTAAATAATTTAGTTTTAAAAGTTAAGCTAAATAATTATAAAATCCATTTATTCAATAAAATTATATAAAATTACGTTCAATATAAATGTATTTAGTTTTGAAAATATGAAGAGATTCAGCCTGCCTTATAGACAAAGGCAGAGCGTTCCACAGTCTAATAGCTCGCACAGTGAAAGAAAAGTGAGACATGTTATTGACCATAATGTTTTTATGAATCATCTGCCTCTAATTCTTTCGGGAGACGTGACAGTATCCGTGACTAAAGTGTAATGAGACTATCATAACGCTTTCAGTAATAATTTCGTAGCACTCAGACTCTCAACTCAGACTCAGACTCAAATATGATATTTCGCCAAATTTTCCTACGCTGGTACCCTGTACTTTAGTTTTTATTGGTCTCAAATATACTTTTACTGTTTGTCTCGTGAGTAATTTGATCTTATTTTACTAGCACTTGAGAAATGCCAGCTGCTATCTTTGCTGGACAGTTCAGTCCAGTACCAGGTTTTAATTCAATTGTAGCACATGGTATGTATAACTCAGTCATGTACTTAAAACTTACAACCGTGTTATTTTATTCATAAATGTCACGCAAACCTGTGGTGTTTGTGAACTCTGCTGTCTAAATACAAAATAAAAATGTCTTTATTCTTTAAACGGAAAAAATAGTATTTGTTACAACGATACAAAAACAGAGTAATGGAAAGCTAAATAAAATCCCATATTTATTTTAATTCTGTTTACGATTCCTGCATCAAATTCAAAGCAATCGAGCGTAAAAAGCTACAAATCCGAAAGGAACCTCCGCCATAAAATTAGATCACCTAACGACCTCGGGAGTCGGCCTTACGCAATCGCAATAAGGTATTTGATCGGTTGGAAGTTACGTAAAAGTGGATACTTCGTTTTCTGTAACACAAATCGTCGCGAGGTGAATAGGCGACCCACCTTACGATCATATAATGGAAGTTTGCGATGGTAAAGGCACCTTTTCACACCGCATACCGGCCTATACATTTAGTCTCGCATCCATAAACATGATAAGCTTATTTCCCAGATAAAAGGGTCTGCTACCACCCTAAGTGAGGCATTCTTTGCCTATCACCGTTTAATGGCGCCTGTGTCTGAGATCCATCGGTTCGGGCCTTCAATTTGAATATTGATAGCGAGATCGCACCGTGTGGAACGATGTCATTTTTTATTCAGGTCATCTCCTCTCATAACTTATAGATGTAACAACTTTCTTTATAAAAGTGAATAGCGTGCTTCGTTACTGCGATACGACGGTTCTTTACCTCAAACGGCCGTTTTATATGGCTGTGTTACGAGTAGGTATCGCGCGCGGTGGAGTTTTCCTCTATTGTGTCATCGTAACTTTGCCTTTATGCAGTTCCCTAGTTATATTACTGACAATAGTTTGTGAACAGTTGTTACGAACTTGCCGTGATTATCGACTAGCCATAAGATATACAGTTATTGAAAGAAACTCAACTAATACTACTTGTTTAAATACCTAAGAAACTGGGTCCAATTTGTATTTTTGATTGATTTTAAGAATAGAATAGAAAATAATTTATTTATCATCATAACGATGCTTAATTATTACACTACATTGAAATAACTTATTATAACCAGCAACAATATGGACTCTTCTATCACATGGACCAATTGCATATCTAGTACATAAAAATACAACAATAAGCTTAAAACATATGGATTAGGTGTCCATACGTATGGCTTTCTCCCACATATAAAGTCGGATATTTTCGTTTGCTTATTTTTACTGGTAGTGTAAATTGGGACGCAAAGGTAAACCTTCAGCCACTACCTAAAACACGTGTGGGTCGAATAAAATATTCAACTACTCATACCACGAAAACACTTTCACATACACTAGGCATTTTCCAATATGTGTATATAATACATTTTTAACCAGTTTCGAAATATTGTCCTTTACAATGAACATACTAAATCGTGAATAATCGATATTTAATGTTGATTTCAAATGAAGCCTTCTTTTGAATGGCACAATTAAGGTTTAAATTGATTGATTTTACTTTCGAGTTAAGTATGAGCGGCTTTACCTATAGCCACTTACCAACGGTAGATATAGCAGTAGTTATATAGGTATATAGAGAGGAGTAGTTAAAGCAGCCTGTGCTCGGTAAATTAATTGACATCTTCGATGTAATGTTCGTTAGAGATAATTAATGGATGTGTGCTAGTCAATAACGTCTTATAATTAATGTATGTTACTGTATAATGTCACTGAACGGGAATTCTAATATTGGATTATTTTATAAAGAATAAGATAATAATTTGTTTCTAACAATGTGTCAAATGTTTAGTTATTTGTAGTATTTAAATGGTTGCGTTTGTGATGTTCAATAAAATAAGTTTATTTCAGTATCGGTTTTTTTTTGCAAAGACCATTAACATCTTAACTTATCTCTTATTGGTTATTTGCGTCACTGGACAACCAGTGGTAAAAGTAAACCATAGTTAAAGTAGACGTTAAAGTGTTAAAGTATTATGCGTATCAATTAAGAATAGGACCGTCAAACCACCATTTTGCTCAGTAATACGCGCTAACGTCATTACCAAAGTGTATGGTGTGCCAAAAGATTTGTAAACGATTTTTTCATTTTCTAAGTACTTGTGCACATTAAAAACGATTTCTCGTGTTCTACAATGCGAGCACCGCAACTCTTTTCGAACTCTCATTTTGAGTTACAGTAGTACAGTAAATAAATCTATATCTTTGAAGAAAAAACAATATGATTTTTTTTTGAGCTTTTTTTGCTGGCGCCACTATTTCGATAGTTATTGTGTGAAGAACAAGCGCGATCCTATGCTTAGTTGGCACGCATACTAAACGTTAAACAGATAGTTAAAGTAAACGTTTTAAAATTTTCTAAATATGCCTAACTGTCTTAATATACTCAAATTGCCCTTAGAAGGTTTTGCGTTAATTACCCTTGTTTTTACCTTCCTTGACTGGGATGCTTGGATGGGGTAAAGGTTACAACTGGATTCTTTATGATGAACTGTATTGAATGGATATATAGTATGTACAAATGATTATACTTGTTGATACATTATAGTTGTTACAACAACACTATTGAGTAACTAAAAAAAATACTAAAGATTAAGTCCAGATTATACCGTAAATTATTATCTTCTTTTTTACATTGCAGCTTATTTTAAAATATACAATACTCGTTGAACTTTTTGCGACCCAATTTTGCGCGGCTAACGACCATATAGTAAAAATTAAATGTTGCGCAAGTTATTTTATGAGCACAAATTACAGAAAAGCATTTGTCCTTTAGAACATTAGATGCATGCGAGATATCGTGGCCACTTTGTGTGAAACGGCTTTGACCTACTACTCGAAATGATATGCAAAAGTCTTTTCAGAAAATAACATTTTGCTAATTTAGGTTTTAGGAAAAAATATTATATATAGTTTTATTACTGTTTGTATTTTTTTACAATAATAAGTGAAATTAACTTCAAATATATAGAGATTTAAAGAAAACTGTTTAAAAAAATATATACAACATGAAAAAAAAATACAACATGAATGTGTATGTACAAAACGGTAATATATATATATATTTTACTACCAAATTATGTAAACCGTGAAAATTTTTAACAAGGATTTTTCAAGAGTTTTCGAGTGATTATTTTTGTTGCACTTCATTTGTTATTTGCGAGTGTCTTTCACAGTCCGCTGTACTGGATTAAATTGTCGTATATCTTCTCGCTAAAATAAAAGCTTCTGTGCCAAGTCTTCAATAGGCGAGTGAGTGCGTATGTAGACATTGCTTAGCTATTGGCGTGAATACAAACTGCGTCTGGCTGCATTCATCCGTCACTGGCAGAGAGCGGCCCGTGTCCCCTTTTTACTATCATCCTCGCTCCACTCGGGTGTCTGCTTCAGTTTCTGTATGATAAAACATGCGGGGTGCATCGGTACACGCTGCGGTTGGCTAGACTAGGTATTGTGTGATGGATTCGCTTATTTTTTTTATGCTTGCACCTGGGGTCTTCAAATCTAGTGTTAATAAGTATTTTCTAGGTAAGCGTGTAAAGTGTGAGCAACTTGAAAATCAGCGCTGTACTTGGTACTCTCAGCCTTATGCTGAATTTGCTCCTTTTGTGCACATACATGAGTATACAGCTTTAAATATCTATTATGTATCTAACAGTGCACAATAAATATATTTTCTTTCTTTCTTAAAATTTTTACAGATGATGTATATGTTGACCTAACACAGAATAAAAACAAAATTTGAGTGTCCGTACAACAAACACATATGATTATATTTTTTTTTACGTTGACGGAACACTTCTGAATAAACTCCAGTTTAGCTACACCTTACCTTATGTAAATCATTACTGTATTTTACGTTAAAACACTTACTCTAAAATTTAAGACCACCAGAAAGTTGTTCTGGCAAATGCCACAAACACTGTCCAGATAAAGGGCGGGCACCGGCGCCGTCATCGTCGGTCCGATCTTATATCGTAAATTATTTCCTATAAGGAAATCGAAATGAAAACTGTTCCTTTTACAGTTTAGGATATTTTATAATATATTTATTGTAGAATTTACCAGTTCAGTTGATAAAATTAAACAAGGGCGAGAGATAGGCTCGCAACCCCTGCTCACAGCCTCGTCAAATCTTCTAAATCGGTGTATGTAGGTGGAGCAAAGTTCTATAACCACCTGCCAGAATATGTAAAAAATGCAACTTCCGATAATATGTTTAAAATAAATTTGAAATTGTTTTTAGCACGAAAAGCATATTACGAAACAGACGAATATTTTAATGATAAATTTACCGATGACAGTAACTAGTGATATTTTTATTTATTTAAGTTGACATGTGAAATCTATGAATTCACCAATAAAAATCTGTATTCTGTATTCTGTAAGCGATTGAGAAATCTGTGCTAATAAAGAGGCTCGAGATGTATCCGGTGTAACTAATGCCTTATGACATCATCGTTTTTAAAAGGGTCCACCGAAATTAAGTATCCCTTAACTCAGACCCCAACGTTCCTGAGATTTACGATTGACCTTTTAAAGCTAAAATTAAATTTCGGCTAAAATGTTCCTAAGTGAAATCAAAGGCTGCTCGTTTAACCTAAGTCATGAACTTAATCTGCTATTTTCAGACTTTGTCTGGTCTGTTCACTTACTTACTTTTAACTATTTCTCATGAGATATCACCTATCTAGTAATATTTAATATCGTTTATTTATTTCATGAGTGCCCAAACGTGGAAAATTGGTTTAAGTATTCTACTTTTATACTAAAATTCTCAAAGTACCTTTTAACCAAAATTCTTAAAAATTATAAATTTTTCTTTCTTTACCTATGTTTAAATTAAATATATTTTCCGTTTACTCAAAGATATATAGACTGATTTGAGAAATCATTTTTTCCTCCTTATTTGAGAACACACTTCCTTGTTGGACTCGTTATCACCATGATAAGATTTGATAATGAGATCCCAGAAGAATTGAAGGCAAATTTCGATTTCATAAGTGTATTGTTACATATATTTTGCTTAAGTGTTTGAGTTTATCTTCTTCGTGTCGTATTGCTAAGCTGTTAATATAGCATCTATTTGTTCATGGATTGATTTGCGCTTAAATTCGCTTATTTTATCTAGAAAAGTGCTAGTATTGGTACAGGAAGTCATTAAACTAAGCCACAAGCTCTTGGGCGGCTTAGAAACTCTCGACACCAGGGCTTCGCTAATTAGCTCATACGAAAAAGAAGAAGACTAGAAAAATATCAAACTAGAGATCAAAAATATTTCAGCCTTCTGAAACTTGTCATTTGAAATGGTATATTCTTTAATCATTTCCATCCAAAGGATGCCTGGAACCATGGAAGATATCGCCGTAAGCGGTAAAGCCACCGTTTGTGGCACAATGTAAATAATTATGTGTTGTTACTTTTTTATTTTGACTTGAACCTATTATCTGCACAATAAAGAGTTTATCTATCAATCTATTCTTATAATAAGAAAAAAAAGTAATAAGTAAGCGTAGCGCCTGTAGCTCGGCTAGCTAAGGTGATCTGACGCTATCATCAAAGCTACGGTTGATGCGGGCAGTGTTTGAATGGGTGACCATGCAGAACTGTCGTTTTTCAAGTGATATTTTCACCTGGGCGCTAACATTGGTGGTAACATGACACGTTAAATTGTAGGTCCCGGCTGTTAGTCTTAATACAAGCAGTCGTTAGTCCAAGTCAGAGGCCTTCGGGTGGCTTGAAAACTCACGACACCAGACTGAACAGCCACTTAGCACATACGACGAAGAAGAAGAAGAATAAGTAAACCTCCTTGTTCATGATGTATTCTTATATCGAATGCGATAATAAATAAACCTCCTTGTTCTAGTTTCATCTACTGGTACCGCGGCGAGCAGGTGGTGAACTACGCGCAGCGCGGCGGGATCAGCGTGGAGACGGAGCAGCGCACGCGCACCAGCCGCCTGCTCATCGCGCGCGCCGCGCCGCACGACTCGGGGAACTACACTTGTGCACCCAGCAGCTCGGGTAAGGTCCACTTCTTCTTCTTTTGACTATGGCTCTCTGCGGTCGGTATGGCCACAATTTAGCCAGTAAGGTCCACTAAAACTAACAAATTAAACGACACCCATCATGACTTTTGACACTAATGCATAAGCAGCCCACTATACGTTCCCACTGCTGGGACTCGGGGCCTTCTCTCACGAGAAGAGAGATATTGGCCACTATCCACACGCTGGCCAAGTGCGGGTTTGCGGATGACACATGTCTTTCGGATATTGTGGTCCTCAAACATGCCGGTTTCCTCACGATGTTTTCATTCACCGTAAACGAGTGCAGATCTACACATAACTTGAAAAACAAGACATCGGCGTAGGGCTGGGATCGAACCAGGGGCCGTCTGATTGAAAAGCAGACGTTATTACCACCGAGACACACTCGCTTTTTGACACTATTGACATGACGTTTTCAATGTCAAATGTGACACTCGGATTCTTCAGCTCTTTTAACCTATTAGACCACACCCAATTTGCCTTTGACACTATTTTGACTTTTGACATGTCCGGTGTCAAAACGGACACCGAAATCTGGTTCCTGACCCTCAACAACCTATTAATGGGTACGATATAATTATCAATATTTAAAAAAAAATTAAAGTATTAACTTCGACTGTAGTGGGTGAACGGGGAATGGAAAATTCCCCGTGCACCCACTGGTGGGTGGATTGGTGTGTGGACGGGTCATGCCCCCCCCATCTATTATACAAACGATTGGGATAAAACCCTGAATAAATAAATTCATGATATTCTATATGTCGTGACTTTATTGCATAGAGAAAGGAAATAAAAAGAGATGCCATTAGCTTAGCCGCAATTTTGGTATATTTTTTCATACAAACGCTGTCAAATTTCTTAGGAAAGTAAGCCAAAAACGGGGCGCGCATTCATACTTTAAAAGTACATGGAGTATAATTATATCACTGTTACGCGTATGTTGCCTATTTTTATCCTACATATCAGTCTATTGCAGTGCAAAGACCTCCTTATACGCCATTAAAAATACTTTTACCATTTAACACTCGCATGTTTTATCCATACTAAAATAGCAGTAAAATAATTAAACAACTATTCCATAATGGGAATTACTTTAGTGCTGGGGACACAACATACCCAGGCTTACATACAAGCTTTGCAAACGGGTGTACCAACACCAGGCCAACGAGGCCATGTCAGTACGAGTAGATTTATATTTACTTCCAAACTAACATCATTAAACCATGTGGGCACAGAGGGTTCAAGCTAAAATGTTTGAGCATCTAAATTTACATTGCTACACCCTATTAGAGACATTATGTGTATAGGTATTTATAGAACCAGCATGTATTGACTTTTGGAGAGCCGTGATCTATTAGTGGAATTCTCACAAGTCTATTGATTTGTGTTTTTGTTAATTTGTAACAAACTTACATACGAAATAAATTTTAATCATAATCATATTTATTGGTAAAAAAAACAATATTTTACATGTCACTTCATAGATGATTAATTAAACATTATAACAAAAAATATATATACATACGCGTGTACATTTCAGAGTCAAAAAAATGTCATCTGTATTACTCAAAATAACTAATATATAGTATAACAACTTATAAAATAATTTAAGTCTACTATTAAGTCCTCCTAAAACATTATATTTTTTATTGGTATTTCAATAAGGAAAAATTGGAGATTCTCCTAGCTATCAATCACAATTTAATTTCAAACGCAACTCCTACTGTGTTTAGACCCAGTTCAGGCTTTGATTGCAATCAGCCCTCATTAATAACGTATCAGAGTCAAGACGAATGGCGCAACTGACGACAGTTCGTCAACTCCTGGAAACCATTGCTTGTGCAATTACGCCGCTACCGATTCCCGCAATACCTCGATACTAAGAACTGTACTACTACCACGACTAGTTCATTATAAAGGAATCAGGGTCGCTAACGAATGAAGTAAACTACCTATAGAGACAGCGGTACAAACTTCCAGTAACGATAACTTATTCAAAGTTCAACATTCCAATTTCCTTTCTCATTGCGTAAGCTATCAAAGCTTTGAGAAGCATGACTAGGTTTGTAAAAAATGTTTGTAATTCGATAACACTGTTTTTTTCTATAAAATCGGACAAGTAGTCCGTAGATAAGTGTTATTACTGGTTTGCACGAACACACACACAAACAAACATCCTCTCACTCTAAATACGTATACACTGGTTACCGGTTCATAGCGGGAAAATGACGTGAGACTGATCTGTTTTCATGTCAATTGGTTTAATAATAGGTACATTTCAAACCTTTAATATAGGTATGATTCATTATATTCTAAATAAAAGCTAATAGCTGGTTATATTCTATTCTTTAGCAAATATTATGACACTGAGCATGGACGTTTATGAAAAGTCGTAAATTCCTCGTTTATCACTAGTACGTATTTTATCACTCGCACGTAATCTTGCTTCACATGCATATTTTCGGTCGACGCGAGTCTTTCCAAGCACTAACTTATGTCAGTAAAGTTGAAGCATCAGAATCAGAACTCAGTTCACGCTCGGTTTATGACTCGCTCTCTCGGATCTCGAGCTTAGTCCGGATTTTATCTTCGAGCTGCGAATTTTATCCCGCCTTGTTATCTCGGGCGACGGAAGAGTTGGTGAATGGAGTCGGACTCCAAGCCAAATAGTTACATAAGGGACAGTGCATATTTATATATAGGGGGAGCTATGCAGATATAGTTAGTTTCTGCAGATTATTCACGATGCAGTAATAGCTTACTTATGGTATTTACAGTGACGCTTTTATACTAATAACAATGCAAATTTTTCATATCAGGAGTTCCAAATGATTTAGTATCATTTTTCAAAAACCCAAAAGCTGAGGCTAAAATGTTATACAAAAAATAATGTGTCTAGTATGTGTGTATGGTGACCAGACGGCGGTGGCATTGTGACGTGTTGCATTCTACCAAAAATGAGGGCCGTAACATAAATTTTATAACCGATTAATGTCCGGAAACAGTTCAATATTTCACTGTTGCGGCTATTGATTTTAACAAATAATTATAGACAATGTTACGAGCGCGCATTCGTTTTCAATTTAGTGTATTGGAAACGCGTAGGGTGAATACACAATACAAAAATTAAACGATCGATTCTAATGGATGTAAACGTGTATTCTTGTTCTGTTCTTTTATAGTACCTTAGTAAATAACATTCAATTAATTTAACTTAGTATCTATAAATTTACAATATTTGGTACCCACCTAAAAAGGAGTTCGAAATACTTTACTGTTACAAATTGACTCTTCCCCTATAATTTTCTTGTAAACAACTACCGAGATATTTCAAAGTTGCCCTGCGGTACGGAAAACTTGAAAATTGATAAAACTTGAGAAGTGTATGTATTTTGTAAACATATTTATTGAGTTGAAACTTTTTATTTTATTGCTTGTAGAACGAAGAAACTATTTCAAGAATGTAATAAGTTCTAAAGAGGGGAATATTTAGAACTTGGTAATTAAAGGCACATAATATTATGGTATATTTGTAGGTCAAGTACGAGTATCTAAACATATCCATTACCTAGATCTAGTTGTTTCTTTTCACTGCCAAGTAATTCTCAAATAAATCATGTAAAAATTATAAGTAAAAAGTGTCGGCGCGTGTTCTGTTATTTCTGGAACGCTCTATCTAAAATGCGATGTAATGTTTATTTTTCCAGAAATGTTATATGATCGATGTTATGGGATCAGTGTTTAAAAGCTTTAAAAAGTTTACTAACGGCTGATATGCTACATATACATACATACATATTATATATAGATACATATATAACACCCAGACCACCAACAAATTTATTTCAGCACAAAGATGTTGGCCATGCCGGGAACAAACCCGGAACCCGGAACCTTCTGATTGGCAGTCCGGCCACCTTTACGCCAACGAGGTCGTCAAATCATTTATTTTCATTATAGTGAGATCATTTATTTGTTGTTGTCGACAGAATCGGCGTCGGTAATAGTCCACGTGCTGAGCGGCGAGCGGCCGGCGGCGATGCAGAGCTCGGGGCCGGCCACGCCGCCGCGGCCCACGCGCGTCATCCTCACCGCCTTGGTGACGGTGGCCACGCTCCGCCAGCCGCGGCACAGCCTGCTTCTCATCCTCACCGTGCTCACTTACACAGCAATCATGTGTGCCGTGTACTTCCCTACTGCCCTGCTCACGTGCCTCCTCCGAACCCCCGACACGAGATGACCAATTACGCACGGACTGTAAAAAGCGTGTAAAGTATCCGAGTTAATTTTAAACAACGATTAGTTAAATTAGTTTGTTTGTAAGAGTCACTAGGTAATACCGAGTTTGACAGAGTTTTCGGAATGCCATGAGTCACCGCACCACTCGCAGTCTGGCGTGGCACGATTTTCCATTTATCCGTTTATCGTAGTTTATAAGTTACACGAACAGACTACTTTAATAGTTAATGAAGCTATAAAGCTTTTCAGGACTGAACAGTTTAAACGACCTCATTTACACATCAAACTTGGTGTTACCGGCAAATTGTATGATACTTTATTAAATCAGTAATATACAAAACTGCAATGAGTGGCATTTCACCGGACAAATAATGTACATATTATAATTACGTTTCGTGATTAAATTTAGTTGTTTGTACAAATATTATTCATGATTAAAATCGGTTGCAGGTTGACTATTTTGGACGGATGCTGATGAGTAACTACTCAACAGCACGCTATTGTCCTTGCAGTTGTAATTCTAGTGCAGTTACAATAAAATCTTCTCTAAAACGTGATTTTCTTGAGATTGTTCCTGCGGCTGGAGCAGTTATTGATCTGAGACTAGTTTTTCGTACAGCTTTAGTGGATTACTGTTTAATATTCTGCTCGGCTAACGCCTCAGTCTTGAATCCAGATTACAATCGAGTCAATACCGCTCGCTATGAAACGGGATTCAATCGGTGCGGGAGTTCTATCATAGCCGGAGCTGTTGGTTGCTCTCTTTACCACGTTATTTGCGTTCAATCAAGCTGAACAAATATATGAACAAGTATCTATACGTACTGTCTACGTGGATATACATTCATACGTAGCTTCTCTCAGTATATTGTGTCAAAATGTGGTGAACCCCGCAATTCACAAATCTGCGTTACCCTAATATGATGATGTTAGATTACATTTAAATATGTTTATAGCTAAGAGGCATAAAACAAACGGAATTGGTAGATTAAATCAATAAGTCTTATTATTTCAACATAAAGAACATAATATTTTAGTCAAAAAGTGAAAGCGAGAGTAAATATACTTAAGGATATTGAAAACCAAGGGTTTCTTGACAAAATTTCTGCAAGATCGGAGAAATTTTTACAAGAACACAAAATGAAACGACTCCTTTCCGAAGCGTCTCTATCAAATAGCTGCTCAGTCGAACCGAGTTGAATCAAGCTGATTTCACGGAGACTTCGGTTTCACTTTTCAATCCCGAAGATAGAAATGGAGCCAAGGACAGATAGCTACTTATTCTTCGAGATAAAAAGGAAAAATCAGGCTTCACTGCTTTTGAGTTAAACAAAAAACCGATTTCACCCACACGTTGTTTTACAAAGAAATGAATAAAAGAAAAAAATACGTCGTTCTTTTGCAATTCGCTTCATAATGAGAAAGTTGAAAAACCTCTGTCTCGGGACAGCCACGAACATTTCTTTTTTATCAAGTTTTATTGTAAGGTGAGGTAATGAAACTTCTGAATTAGGGTTGCTTTATTAGCCGATGTAAAAAAACGAGAATATAATTTGTATGAGATTACAAGAATGCCACTAAATAAGCAAGGATCAACTCCTAGGGCTGGTTTTGTAAAACCTATAAAGGTTAATCTCTCAAGATGAACTTACTCGTAGTCTCTGGATTCGCATAACGTTATTTTATAATATACATATATTAATTTTAATAAGCATAGCAGAATTCCAATAACTTGTCAAAGACAAGTTCAAATGTTTAAAAATAACATCTGTAGGTAAATACAGATATCATAAATTGTACTTATTTATTTAGGTGTATCTTCAAAGATTTCATACCTAAATGAAAAAAACCTTTAAACGATTTTTTTAGATATTTAGGAGAAATGTAAATATGTATTAGTCAAAGCTTTGTAAATATCTGACGATGTAAATAAAATTGTTGTAAACAAATTTAATGTTTGTAAAATTTATTATTATCAGCCAAAAGTACATTTTATGTATAAAGTTGATTTTGAAATTGGTTGGAGTTGAAAGCTTCACCGTTTTCGTCAGAGTAGCTAACGAAAGGGTTGTGTAATTAACTATCAGAAGTAGTTTAAATATGTTAATTAACAGTTTATAAGAATAAATAGAACTTAATTTATGACAAAATTTGTCTTATTTAACTTTGTTATTCCCGACTGCTTTTTTTATTTTGTAAATATACTTTTTATACAATAAAATATTGTATAAACTTCGTAAAACATTCAGTCAACCATTATAACTAGTATCATTCAAAATGATTTGAGTAAAATAAGTAGGCCTCAACAACACCAAATTTTACTTATTCTAAATATTACATTACTTTTTTCCCTTTACTATTTACTCTTTCGGAATTCTATATCAAATGCAAGGGAATTTGTTCGTCTATATATACTTTCAATATTCTTAAAATCTTGCTTATTTCGACCTTTCTTATTTTCACCTGACGGACTGCCTTTAGCCGTAACTTTTGATGTTACCCCTGGTGGTACTCACTACTTTTCTGTAGAAGCCATTTTATTATATTTCCTGTAATCTTGAAGTCGAAATTGGTGTAACACAGTTTATGCATTCAACTATAGACCATAATGTTTTTTCCCATCGTACCATATCCATTTTTAAATTGGTTGAAATTAAATTTATTTTATACTGAATATGTCAGCGCTTGACCACAATTCACCTAATGGTAAGTGTTATTGAGGTCTACGGTGGAGCGCGCTTACCTAGAAGGAACCGGTTCACTCTCACATTGAATATTGTTAGATTATAGTAATTGGGTAACAGGAAATTCGTCGAGGAATTCCAAAGTTTAATGGTTCGTATTATTCTCGTTATCCGTGAATGTTTTCTTCAGAATACTAATAAGTGTGTAAAATAATCTACTCTGAATTGTACATTGCACAACTTGCCAGCCGACCTTTGTGTTATCAAGTTCTCGTTATACGAATATATGCGAGAACTAAAATTACGCAACATCTCTATTAGGAAGGAATTGGACGAACTGGTAGAATACAAAACGAGAAGTTGAACAGGCTTTTAAGTGTTCAACTATGGGTTTTATACGAAAAAAAACTACAAGTGGATTTTATCAACGGCTTCTACTAGTAAGTACGAGTACTAGTAGAAGCCGTTAATCCCCATTTTCGAAGTTAATGAATAAGATTTGGTTTTGATATTAATTCAATAAAGGTGGAAAATATGGAGGAACAGAAACATCACCAAAACCACGAAGACCAGGCTCGTGCGAACACTCATTTTCCCCATATTTCTTTATGCTGCCGAAACATGGACTCTGCGAGACGTGGAAAGAAAGAAAATAGACGCTCTGGAGATGTGGTGCTGGAGAAGGATGCTTGGAGTTTCTTGGACTGAATTTCGAACAAATATCTCCATACTCCATGAACTCGGCATAAAGCAGCGTCTATTTACAACAGTACAGTCTCGCATTCTTTCCTTCTTTGGTCATGTTTCGAGGCGCGATAATCTGTCCATAGAGCGCTTAGTCGTACAGGGCAAAGTAGAGGGTACTAGACCGCGCGGGAGGTCACCCACTCGATGGACTGACCAAATAAGGACAATCGTGGGTACCCCCTTAAATGAGTGCGCCAGGATGACCTCTAACAGAGAAAAATGGCGAGGCATCGTGAGGCGTGTACTATCTGTCCCATCCACTACTACTTCTTGACGACCACGACCGCTCTGTCAAGAGCGTACCGACTTAGAAGAAGAAGCAATAAAGGTATAAGATATTACGAGAATTCTCGATACTTATCTGAAGAGCTTCGAACACGATAAATGTTAGAACTAAATCCGACCTAAATGCATAAAGTTGCAAAATTGGCAAAGAAATTTCCAAAGGGCAACATGCAGTAAATTTTACTCAACAGGATTTCATACGTTCGAAAGATGACCTACTGAAAACAAGAATATTTTTCCTTCTCTTCACTACAGCGCCCTTAGAATTTTGCTCCGTATATTATTAATATCCTATTTATAGCGTTTGGTTCCTACCCATCCAGGCGAATTCCTAGGATTTCCAAACTATAAGATGTAGAAACTTGGGATTTTCTACATAGATTAAATCTTTAAAAGAGTGTTTTTTTTTAAGGTTTTATCACGATTGTGATATTCTTAAAGCTGTTATTCTCAGACTTATTGTGCACAAACTCTAGATTATATTCTAGATATTATTTTCTTTATCACTTTGAGCCCAAGACGAAGGGACAAAACTTATTTAGGTACAACAAAGAAAATCATAACCAAATTACGCTTCTTTTTTAAACGACTAAGGCAAACTTTTCTCAATCGTATCAACAACTTACGAAATTAAATCCACTCACAAAGAAAGTCAAATTAAGCGGACACCACTAAAGTTTGAAACAAAAAATAATCTGGCAAAGCCAAGAGAGTTAGAGAGGAAAAAATTACATTGTACGGTGCGGCCGCCAAACTTGGCAGATGGAGGCAGAATAGGAAATCAGAACGGGGATAAGGTGTACCTTCGAGTTACTGAATTTACAAGAAATATTTTTATTTTTATTTACATCCTTAACCGACAAACGCAATCATTTACAACAAATATCATTAAATTAGAAATCTGTATTAAGTGTTAGCAAAATCTTACTGTTAGCTTAATCTTACTGCATACATACATAAACTATAAGATCTAATGCCGTGGGTAAAATGACTGGCGTCGTGTGATGTTAAAGTTGAGAAAAATCCGCGCGTAATTTCTGCTTTTAAGAAAATATTTGTTCTCATAGTTAGTTGCCAGTAGGAAAAATACTGGCATCACAGAATAAAAAATTATGTTTGAAAAGTTTTGTGCATACTGAGGTCGCAAGTGACTTTACCCACGTAGGTTTCATATGTAAGTCTATTCAATCAGCTTCTTTGCCTTGAAGTATATAATAAGAATAATCACAATTTGTGTGAAACTAGCTATTTAAATTTTCAATAATTATTATCGTAAACTTTCTCTATACTAACTATCCAGGGACTAAGGAAAGAAAATGAAAGAAAACCTCACCACGTTGAAAATACATGTCTACTAAGTGGAAAGCACATTTACAAAAAATCTCATAGTTTATACAGCAGTGATATGGGTAATAAGCTAGTGATGGCAATCTACACACACTAAATGTAAAAAAAATATCTAAATCATTCATTCTGACACTTTACTAATAAGAACTTATATTTAAGAACTTATAAAAACTCCATGTGGAACGTTTAAGTTGACGTGCAACATTTAACAATAATTATACTGCATACACTAAGCAAAATGAAACCCACGACAATTTCAACCAAAAAAAAAGTGAAGTACTTTTCTTTCTTCTTATCGCAAACAGATTCGACGACTGTGTACTGATAGCTTTATCCAAGTTGATGTTTTGGGAGCGATTATAGACGCTCGCTGAAACTTTATTTTCTTGTGGCAGTGCTTGACCCAGTTTTTGGTACTATTCGCTTGAGTTCCTGATTCTGTTATTTTTTTACTGTTGATAGGGTAAGTATCTAAATAGTACACATTATTATTACATTTTGTAATTTCTGTCTTCTACTGTTAGTACAAGCCAAGTACAAGTCTTAGTACAAGCTGTAGTTAAAGCTTTAAGTTAAGTTAAGTCAGAGGCCTTCGCGCGGTATATAAACTCTCGACACCAGAGCTTGGCCTCTAAGCTCATACAAAGAAGAAGAAGCCTGCAACGATCGAGCGAGGGAAGAATCTGCATCAAGAGACTCATTTTGCTTTCATCTATCCGTATGTATGTGAATATTAGATAATCAATTAGTGGCTGTTATTTAACATACTAATCCAATGTTGCTGAAATTAAGCCAATTATATAAGTTATATTACTTAATAGAAGATTTTTAGTAGAGGAAAATTAAGAAAGTGGTTACAGCACTGATCGATTTTGATAGAGTGATTAGATAGTATATTACGAATAAAATTGGCGTAGTGATTGTTGAAAAATGCGAATATAAAGTTTTAGTAGAAAGATAGCATGAAATTGTGTTCGCGAGGTCTGCTGATCTGCTTAATAAATTCCTTTTACCGTATTATATTACTTTATGGTTATATGGTTTTTCTTTCTTTTTGTTAATGTACCGATTGAACTCGTTGGCTATGTATAAAGTATGTATGTATGTATATGGAGTATATCAGTTGTGTTAGCAATCATTATCAAAAAGTAGTGTAAAAAAAAAACAATTTCTATGATCTCCATCTGCTTAAAATCTATAGGTACGCATTTGTTCCAGCTTTCTTTTTGTAAATTTGGGTGCTAGTGTTTCATCATAAAATGGAAAGATTATAAGTAAGTATTTTGTGTCTATCTACACAGCGGAATGATGGTATTAATTTTACAAATTAATAGTATATAGGATAAAAAACAAGATCAGAATATATTTATCACACAAACGTGTGATAAAAAGATGTAATTTTTCCAAATAGTATGATGACCATGCTATTTTAAAAAAATATTTTGCAAATTAACCACTCGCTTGTACAGTGCACGAGTCCTTAAAGGTTATGGGATAGCTTCGATGTGAGTACCTACATATATTATGTATAGTGTAGCAACCTCAGGCTCATACAAAAGCAACAAGAAAAGATTGAGGTTATTATTCACCAATTCCGAAACGTAATCTAATCTTATGTTGCAAGGGAAGCTGCGGGTAAATCTCGGGTGTAAATATTCATGCTTCGTTCCCTTCCATCTATTTACCGCATAGCAGAGCAGAGCTTATCTCTAATTTTGCAACCGGCTGCAGCGAGCAATACATCAAACACACACTTTGCGATGCTGTTCAAACTGACTGCACCGTACCGAAGAGATTCATTTTTGATGAGTACCATTATAAAGTTACCGCTGTATATTCACTCACGCTGAAACTGCGAATTTATGACCGCTATTGGCGTAAAATTTACGGGATGTGTCTACTTCATACATATTTCTAGATTTGGGTAGCGTTTTCGTTTATATGTCATGTTCGGACGGAGTCTCCCGGGAACGAAAAGTTACGGTCACGTATGGGAAATGTATTTTCACTATACGCTTTGTGACCTCTCTTGTGTTTGAGCCTTTTTCACGAAATAGGAAAAATCTTTTGGGCTCACATTCACTACGGAACTTTTGTGTAAACACTTGCGCCAACGTAGACGCTTTCACGTGAATGAAACTTTTTTTAGTTATTCATTTTTTAATACTTTTAAAACGTATCTTTTTGGTCGCGGGTCTTGCATGATGCACAGAGGTGCATTAAGTTTACAGAGTAAAGCATTTTCATTAATTTGAAGTAGTACAATGCAACGCAAAGTGAAATATACGCATTAATACATGAAGCGATATCAGCTCAGTTGGAGGTGCACTTTTGACGTGACAACGTCTTAAATTAGGTTGCGGCTGGGAGTCACTTATGAAAAAGTGTAACGCCCGGTAACGTTACGATGAGTCACCGAACGAGAGAGAGGCCCGCCGAATGCCTTGCGTCTCTCTCCCACTCAACTATGATCGGTCTGCCGCGCGCGCAGCACGCGGCTGACGTTGTCACGTAAAATCTTCGCCCGTAAAACCGACTTTACAGGCAACCATTTTTTTTCATAAGTGACTCCCAGCCGCAACCTAATTTAAGACGTTGTCACATCAAAAAACCTCAATAGTCCGATTATGTGTAGGTACAGACGAGTAAACTAACTATATGTAACCCTTGCGTTTTCAAACAAAGCGAAAACAAATGAAAAGACTGTCAGAAAAACGTTTTCTGTTGTTTCCAATATGAAACTCGATTTACATACAACATACGGCTTCAAATAATATAATACATTCTACAATTTCATGCATAATTTATATGAAATCGCTTTGCAATCTGCTAAAACGTCAAGGGCATGTACGGCACGACACGCACTCGTGGAGACGATTGTACTCCAGTTTCTACATTTCAGATGCAATAACCGTTGCTGGATTAGGACCACGCTACACGTCCGGAACTTGAAGACGAGCGTAAATTTAAAATTTAGAAAGCCTCCGACTTATGAGATCGATGTGGCAGCCATATTGGTTTTAAAATTTATCAATGTGTATTCATTTTATTTATAAAGCCCTTATATAGTTTTATCTTGAATTTACTTTTATAAAACATTGTTAAGACTCCAAACTTACAAACCTTATAAACGAAAAAATTAAATCAAAATTGATTCATCTACTAAGAATCTACAGTGCTACTGACTGTCACAGACACACACATTTAAGTCAAACTTAACACGGGATGTGTTCGTTTTTGTATCGGTAAAAAAAAAATAAACAGGGTTTCGTTCCGGTGTTACCCTTGTTAATCCGGGACAAAAATAAATTAGTCCGGGATAAAAAGTAGCCTATGTATTAATCCAAGGACTACCTATCTTCATAGTAAATTTTTAATTTCATCAAAATCGGTCTAGCCATTGGAGTATGAACGAGTAACATAGATTTCAAAGTTATTTGCGTATCCCACGGGAACCACGATTGTTTTCGAGAAGAAAAGTAGCACATGTGTTAGTCCAAAGTCAAAATTATCTTCACGCACAAAATTCATCATAATCGGTTCACGTTCATTTGGACGTGATGAAATAACAAAAATATACACTTACACACAAACTTTCGCTTTTATAATATTAGTAGGATATGCATATTATGGTTGGTATACACCACAAACTTAAGTACATACATTACTTATTTTTATCGGTTTATAGATTAACTGTAGAGTATTGAAAGTAACTATTATATTTGGAATTACCAATCTTGCTTGGCTGATATTGTGTCCTCATCCTTATATGTGTTGTTATATGTACATCAAATTTTACTGGGAGCCTCGAAGTGGCTGTCGTGTTCAGTAAACATTAATGATGACGGTTGTCTACTTTGCAGCTATTATATATTCATAAGATACCTATAATCATCGTAATGAAGCTCATTATTATTTAGTTAAGAGATTCTCAGAGAGATCATTTGAAGTGCAAATCTTAACAAATTGTGCGAATTTGCTAATACTGTGAAATAATAAATCATTTTGTAAACATAATTAGGTAAATGTGTTTACTTATTAATTAATCTTATTTTACTGTTCCGGGAAGAGATTCAATAGGAGCACTATAGATCTCGTATGTACGGCTAGTTTCCTATATATTATTACTAGCTGACCCGGCAAACGTTGTTTTACCTTAATAACAAAAAAAAAACTAAATATGCAGTCTGTAGCCGATTCTCAGACCTACTGAATACATATAATTTTTTTTAGAAAAAATCGGTCAAGCCGTTTCGGAGGAGTATGGTAACAAACACTGTGACACGGAAATTTTATATATAAGATTACTAGGCGAGGTCCCCACGCGCGATCACCACACAAAGCCAGTATAACAAGATTTATAGAATAAAAAGCCGTGTCCAAGTGCGGTCCCGCGGGAGCTCCGGGACATCTATTTCGTTAGTTTGCGCCGAGTCACCGAGCCGCTCGTTTGTCATCCCAGCGTTATTGAGGAGCAAATTTCGGTGACCGCCTCGTGCCGCCAGTTATCTGCCTGATATTTTCATAATTCCTCTTGAAAGACATATTCGGGCTTCGCCTCTGGGACGTATTCGGTTGACGTTAGCTCGCACATGGCCGACCGCTATCTCGCCAACAATTATGTAATCCTAATGCGGGGAACGGATGAAGGACGCCGCCTTGAACGACCATCTTTACTCGTGCCTGGAGGAATTTAATCTCCATGCTAAGATTCGCAGAGCGGGTAAACAACCTCAAGCGCTTTACTTACATAGTTATCTGACACGTTATCATACATTCTAGATGTAAAAAAAAGGATGTAAAATGATAAAATAAACAGCAACTCTTACTGCGAAAAGAACAAATATTTTACGATAAAATATCAAAACTGGATACAAATATTCCTTTCAACGCCTTCGTTTCTTTTTGGTTCATTACCCTAAAATACGTGTGTAGAAAGGTTTATGTACAGTAAATAGTAATTACATCTGCTGCGTAGGAGTAGGTTCTCATAATCCTGAAAAGAAAGACTTCTTATATAACAACGCAAATGTAAGACTAATGTCATCAGTATGTTTATTACCTTCTCATATGTATAAAAGACGCGTGGAATATATCTTTCATGAAATAATTTCCAGGAAAGATGAGCACTGTAATTAAAATTTAACTTTCTTTTTGCCGACAAGAATTGCGCTTTTGAAACCTTTTAATTTACGCTTGCTTTCAAATAAATTAGCCAAGCGTTGCCTTGCGCAGTTTTTGGCTCTATATACGAGTACTTAATACGTATCTACATGTATTGTTCGAAAATGTTGAATCAAATAATAATAAGAATTTATCCGAACCTTTGACTTTCTGCTGTATTGGAGATGCCATAGATTGTTTGCATCTTGCACACAACACAAATGCAAAACATTATACGATTATATTTTGTTTTGACGCGGAAATCGGACCCTGAACCTCGAAGTTTGAAGTCTGGGTGCGGGTGGTGAGTAAGCACAGACGTCATCAAAAATAAGCGTCAGATGAGGATTAGTTACAAAATTACTGTTTGCAAAATCACGCTCTTTTTTTCACTAGAATCTGATTAAACCAGGTTTGTGGCTTCTTTCAGTTGCCGTGACTTGTCGCATTAGCACAAAATTTCAGCTCGTCACAATGTCGCCTGCTGTGTGGCATTAAATGTCAAAGGCCTTAGCTTGCTTTTTAACGCTCACTTATTCGTCATTCTCATTTTGTCTTAATTATAAGAAAACACTTGTTTAAACCAACAGTACTACGAGTAACTAATTAATATTTAGAAGCATAGCATACAATAATATTTTTTTAGCAAATCTATATTCTCCCACTCTTGTCCAATGATCTCATGCTTTGCTGAAAAATTCTTACATAAAAACATGATATAAGCTTGACGAGTTATCTTTTTTCTTATATATAAACAAAGTTACAAATAAACATACTCAGATTACTCGTTTGTTGCGACAGAGATTTAACCCTGATTCATCAACCAAATTCATTCATAACTTCTCCACAAAGTTTCACAAAAACATGTGGCACCACAAATATTAGAGCAAAGCGCAAATTAAAACTGAGCTGGGTCGGGTGCCTTGACGTTAAGTAGGTAATCCCATTGTAAGCACTACTGCTATTAGCATTAAATGACCGTTTGGAGCGTACCACTCTCGTCCCGCTTCCCAACAGCGAATGTTCCTCGTTTGAATACAAAAGAATTATCGCTTGCTTTGCAAAAAAATGCTTGTGAGCATTGTTTTGCAATGTAAACTTCAATTTTTAGAAATAACCATATAAAAAAATAAACATATAAATAACAGTAACCTATACTGTATAATCTACATATGTACGTATGATTTTAAAGATCACGATCTTTGCAAGTATTCAGACTAATATTTAAGTCGTTATAAGAGCATTGATTTTACTACTTAATTGAAATTAGATTCAGATATTAAGCAGTTAAATACATTTTAATTTTATATTTACTTACGTATTTTAAATTAACTGGCCGTTCAGCCTATAGCAGACCATTCAAACTTTAATTGCTACCGCTTATTAATTTATTTTAATTTAAATTTGATACAAAGTTTAAAAGGATTTTCTCAAGTAAACAAAATTGTTCCGTAGGAAAAATAGAACTGGCAAATTAATTGGATAAGTAGAGATTTCAACAAGTTTATTATTTTCATTCATTTTAAAAGCATTTAAAGGAAAATGTAAGATTTTGATACCTCAAATCACAAGTTATCAATTAGTCTTCTATATATATATTTAATTTTTAAATAAAAAACAACAATATTATTTAATTGTATAAATATTTTTGTTTCGGACTAGCTTAAATAATACTAGATTAAATTATAATCAAACACTATAAAAGGTTTTATCTGATATGAAATAATATTACTAAGGTGGTTTAAAATGGAGATGACCTTCCAAATAAAGAAAAACAAAATCGAATATTTCTTTATCTGAGCACGGTATTCCAGATAACCAGACTTTTTAAAAAATTCTTCAAGTTTGAACAGCCACTCTGCGTGGAAATCATTTCTTACTGGTATTGCGAGGCTCGGATATCATTTCATTTCCAACTTCAGCTTATTTGCAAAAATATACCACGAAATTAATATTGTCCTTATATAAGATCAGAAATACTAAAAAGAATATAATAGAATGGTAAAATAAGTGTTTCTAAAATGATTAATCAAACGTATATTTATTTTAGTAATGGGTGTCTATAATTCGTATATCTATTAAATCAAATTAAAAAGAAACTCTTTTTTTGCGAATCTTACTTAAAATAGGTGTACCCTATTTTTTATTTACAGCATTTATATGACACTACAAAAGTAAAACTCCATTTCGCCGTATAAGCTGTAGACGGACGCAAAGAAGTCTCATAAAAAAATAAACCTCTTTCGCAGACGGACAAATACTAATCATCTGTATGGTGTAATATTTTTAGGAAAAAACATATAGCATAACATAAGCAGCGCAATATACGTTCCCACTGCTGGGACTAGAGGCCTTCCCCACCAGAAGATACAGGCCCAATCCACCACGCTGACCAAGTGCGGGCTGGCGGATAAAAAACACATGATTATGCAACAATTTATACTAGATGTAAACGATCATCATTTACAGAGTAGGTGAAGCGAAACAGATAGTCGATTAGTGAGATTATCACTTCCTTTTGTGATGCGGTAAGAAAAATTGGTCGAGCGTCGTCAGTCATTTACTGATCGAGCTCGAATCCGATACCTAACGTTTGATGGTGGTAGAAGCCGATTATTGGTGGGGAAACCCGAAGATTGCCCCTAAAACTTTTAACGCCCCTACTAAATTACAATTTGGTAAGTATATTGAACAAGTTTCTCGGCCTATTTAATTTATCGTGGTGCGATGTGACGTTCCGTCTCGAAAACATAAGCCCAATTGGCAACTCGGCCATGGATTTAGGTCACTATAAAAAATAGATTACTTATGCTATTGGGATCAGTGATGCTCAATAAAATTTTATAGGCAATTTGATTGCATATATGTATGTAGGTAAGGTAGATTTCATATAACAAGTATCCGAATATTAACACCAAATATTTATTACACAACTTTTATAGATTCGTTTGAACCCTTGTAATAATGATTAATCGTGATCTTTGTAACTGTTTGGAAAACTTGAATAGATGAAATAAATGGCAAAATCCCACCTGCCAAAACCTTTCGGAAACTATTCTCACAACAAGACCAATTCAAAATTACGATCCGTAACAATAGACGCTTACCTCTTTTATGTCACCTAGAATAATACGAAATTCACTTAAAACTTCGCGAGCCCATATGCTTGTAAAAGATCTCACATGGATTTGTTTGAGAATTGTGTTATTTGTATCGTCTTAAGCGTAGTCATCGTGATGGGAAAAGTTATAAGTAGGCGGAGGATTGAAAAGTTACGAAATAAGTCTCAGAGAGGCAATAAGACAGGAGCGTTTTGCAAGCATTTGTTAAAAGTTGCCAGAGAATGTGGAGTTTAGACTCTAACTTTCAGTTTCATTTCAACTTGGTGTTATACCGTTCCCTTACAAATGCTTACTTCCACATTCCATTGATGATGCTCAAATAAATCGTTAAGACCACAAAGCTTTGTTTTCATTACAACTAGAAAAGCCAGAGTACACCTTTAGCGAGGTAACAGTCGCACACCGAACAATTTGCGCTACTTTTACAAAGCTCGTAATCGTATCCCACGTTAAGTTACATCCGCAATTTTATCTCATACTTATATAAAGGAAAACGGTGCTTACCATAAATTGTCGTTCTCCATTTTCAAGCCAAAGAAAGTGTTTCAAATAAAACGTAAACATTTCTGCTCGTCCGGTTTAATTCGGTGGAAACTTTTGTCAGACAATTTATGTAATCCAATCACAAATTCTTAGTTCTTATTTTCGTAAACAGAGAAACGGGGCTCCGAAGTATTTTGAATGAATGGAGTTTGGTTCGTCAACGGCGCAATTCAATTAGTGGAGAAATGGTCGAAAATGCCACGTTCAAATTTCGCCATCCGATTCAAAACTGAACTGTAATAGGTACCAATTAGTTGCTGTCAACATCAACTAATAACAAATTGGAGCAACAGTTACAAATTGAGAATTCAGTTTATATAATTTGTGTGTAATTTCTAAAGGCAGTATACATGAGCGCACACGTGTCAGTTCATCAGATTGACCTTCTTATACTTTTTATCAAAAATTAATCAAATTTTATAATTGAATCAATTAATCGTATGTGCTACCTCCATTTTTTGTAAATAGCTTAAGGACCTTGCATTATACAATTAACCATCTGAACAATTAGTTTGGATTCCTGAATAATTATTAGATTATGGTGATATTGACAATAATTAAATCTGGGCAACAAACAACATGCGTCATACAGGTCGTTTGATGTGTCATAGCCAGAGTTATTGCTATCAGGAAACTACGAGGATAATATTGTGAAAGCCCAATCATGCGGGGATGGCACTCAAATCAACAATAATGTAGCTGTTATTGACTCTCATCATAAAACATAACACACCGGCGTACTGAGCACACAAAGTTTTGAATAAAAGATGAGCGTAATGCACATATTCTCCAGCTTTTCCGTAGTTTTTTTTTGTGTTTGCATGTTGTACGTACCGTGGTACTATCTAGTAATAATGATATCTAGAAACATGAATGTAAAGTTGCACTTTGGTGGCTCAGGAAACTTTTGCAAGATATTTTATTCAGTCTTGTTTCTGTAGAAACAAGGCTACAACATGTTTACGTATGTTCAGTTGTGCATTTGAATATGAGTACTTGTTTTAAGCACTGGCAATGCAGCTTAAATTCCTTATCTTATAACTATTTGTTTATATTTATTAATTATCTTTAATTTTCGATCTTTTAATTGTTTAAGTTCATTAATTAAAACAATTCAGTTATTGACTTAATGTTCTTATGATATTGGTCAACGTTAAAATGCTCAACAATTTTTATGGTATAAATTATTCAGGAATGTCACTTAATCTCTTTAAAGCAAAATAAGCAAGCGTGGGTTGACAAAGGTCCCTTGTGATTTTTAAATGAACTTTAAAACATTTAATTTGTATGAGATACCCCGTTTTTTGCGTTTTGTCGTTTACAAAAACGGAACCTTCCGGGGATTATGCGGGACGCCTTCTTTTTTCATATTTTACTCAAAAAAACTTATTACGGAGCGGAAATACATCATTGTAAGGCTCTTTCGGGAATATTTTTGAAGACAAAATATAAAATGTATCTTAGGAGAGTATCAGACATTCATTTAAGTTATTTTATTAGGACTAAACACCAGAACATATCCCTTTATCTCACAAAGATCCACACACATCCTACTAATGTTTTTTACTTTGTTTATTTTTTTAAGCTATCAACTTTGTTCTCTATTTGATATCCCTACAGAGCTGATTATTAATTTTTCCACTAATTTAGAAACAGAATAATGGCTACTACGAAGTCACGGCTACAAAATTTGCTAGTTCATTATTATAGCGCAACATGACATGTTAGGTTGCGGCATTTACTTGCATTTTATGGACACTAATTTCAAAAATTGAATTTCTTTCTTTTATACCATTCCTTACAAGTTACCTACTAATGGAATATTGCTTTGTTTTGTTCTATATTAACAATTTACCTTTAATAGACTTATACGGTTAAAATTATAACAACAAAGATGTTTTTTTTAGTCTAACTTGCAAACTCTAACTCAATAGAGGCTTCTCACTCAATTATTCAAATTCTATATTTCTAGCATTTCTTTCTTTATGCAGGATAATTCAGAACGAGCGCGAGCCAACACGATCGTGAATCACGTAGGCCTCTCATTTATCATAGAGTTTTTTAGTCGCGATAAGAGCTCAGTACTCCGTACAATACACCGCGGGATACGATACCTCGGATTATCATTTTTAATTGCTAAAAAATACTGCTGAACTTTACCAAAAATAAACACAATCAATCATAGAACTTCCGCTTTTAAGGATTCTGTACCCAATGTGTAACAACGTGCCCTGTTACTAAGATTTCAATGTCGGTCCGTATGTCTGTCACCAGACTGTATTTCATGAAGCGTCATTGCTAAAAAGCTATAATTTTCGTAGATGTTAGTTACATGATGTTTAAGAGATATGTCTGCTCTCGCTGTTACAACAGATACTTAAAACAGATAAGGGAACTAAGGAAAGTGTTTTTTTGCTATTTTTGCCGATCATTATCAACAATTGGAAGACACATCAAATATTCACATAATATTTAGTAATTATTATATAAAAAAATATTAATAGAGCAAAAATTTGTATTTTTTTCCAAGAACAGTACGGAACATTTCATGCTTGAGCCCGATCTATTATTCTTCCACTAACCAATTATTTAATGTTGGTTGAAATGTATTTATTAAGTTTATTAAAAAGTCATTTATTAGCTCCAATCCGTAAAGTGTTGAATCACTGGATGAAGAACAAATCAATTCTATAAATACATAAAATGACATTACTATAGACTAAATGGTAGAATAAATACATAGTTGACGTCATGTAATATAACTAACTACCGCGTATATTTAGAATACATAAAATTATATCCCATGGCAACTATAGAGTTCTCATTTGCATTTGTAAATACCGGCAGAAAGCGCCAAAAAGAAGTGACGAGGGTTGCGTTTGAAATGCCGTAAAAGTGGCAATCAGCCCGGTTTACTGACTTTTACTTCAAAGTGAATTTTTTGTTCTGGCCTTTTTATACAGCGCGTTAGAAAACGTAAAGCGTTCTCAAGTAGTTCCTTGTTCTGAAACCTTACAGATGCCTTTAATGGTCTGCCAAAAAACACGGGACTTGCCACAAGTTCTTTTTATGCAGTATTGGTTGGTTTCCGACATAAAAAAGGAACGAATAAACTAACTTTTTCCTTTTACATAACTCTGTTTACTGCAGCGTCTTCTGGTATCTCAAAAAATGCACCAATCAAACCTACCAGCACTGAAAACTGCATTAAAAATGTGCCAATGGTTTTGAAGATGAAATACAACATAAGTAAGCACCATAATTACCTATCTGAGAATTTAGACTAATCATATAACACGTAAATGAAAACTGCATCAAAATTGAAAACATACAAATATCCTCTCACTTCAAAAAAGATACATAAATAGTTTTTTTTTCCAGCCTAATTTTCACATTCGTAACAACTGTTTCGTAAAAATTGAAGACAACTTCGAGTCGTGTTCGATAAGATTTTGATTCCGATTGTTGCAAACAATATGTGAACAGCAAAACCGATCGAGAGAGGAAACCCGAATATTCATTGTTACGAGTAAATATCCCATTTCATTCATCATTCAACATTGTGTAAATCAAAGCGCTAACAAGCGACTCTCATGGTTTTAGAACAATTCTCGTCGATTTCAAAGCTGGGCTTCAAAGCTGTTACCGAGAATTGGAATATGATTTGAAATACTTTTTATCATTCATAAGAGCTTACATATTATTTGAGCTGTACATAATGAGAATAAGAACTTAAAAATATGATATACCAATACCAAAGAAATAACTATACCTAAAATATCGTTTACAGACATTTTAAGACCGCACGTAAATAACGGATTGCTCTGAATTTAAACTTGGAAACTTTCTGAACACCTAAAATAAACCACTCTTCACAATCAATGTTTTTCAACTTTTTAACCGACTTCAAAAAGGAGGAGGTTATATATTCGACATGTATGTATTTTTTTTTTTTTTTAAAACTTCGCATGCGAAATTATAAAAGGTACTCGTACTATGCATAGTAGCCCATGTGTAACAATTTATTTTAGTTTAAATTAGGTGTACTGCTTGGTACGAAATTCGCCTCGCATGATTCCAGCAACAGTTCCGTTCAGTTCCAGCAATGTGAGTCCCGAGTTATAATTAATACAAGTTTGTGAACAAGCAGGCACCTCGCGAACTAATTTAGGGCGTGTTAGGGGGCACTAATCGCGCACGGGAGGGATGACGGCGGTCATTATGCGCGAGACAATGGCATCGGGTCGGCATTCAGCGGCCGGACCAAGACAAATGATCGCCTGCGGTGGGATGTACGCAATATTAATATATGACCCATTGAACAACAAGCAAGACTTGATGGTATTCATCTAGTTCGGGAGTGTGAACGTGCTGTGATGATAATTACGCAAGTCGTGCGTTGGTGGCGCATTATGGTTGTGCAGCACTTGCTTTTTAGCTTCTAATTATATTAATAGAGATAAATTACCTATAACGCAGTTTATTTGCTTTGGAGTACACTTTGATATAAATGCATTTGAATATGAGTACTTGTTATATGCACTGGCAATGCAGCTTAAATTCCTTATCGTATAACTATTTGTTTATATTTTATTAATTATCTTTAATTTTCGATCTTTTAATTGTTTAAGTTCATTAATTAAAACAATTCAGTTATTGACTTAATGTTCTTATGATATTGGTCAACGTTAAAATACTCAACAATTTTTATGGTATAAAATATTCGGGAATGTCACTTAATCTCTTTAAAGCAAAATAAACAAGCGTGGGTTGACAAAGGTCCCTTGTGATTTTTAAATGAACTTTAAAACATTTAATTTGTATGAGATACCCCGTTTTTTGCGTTTTGTCGTTTACAAAAACGGAACCTTCCGGGGATTATGCGGGACGCCTTCTTTTTTCATATTTTACTCAAAAAAACTTATTACGGAGCGGAAATACGTCATTGTAAGGCTCTTTTGGGAATATTTTTTATAAGACAAAATATAAAATGTATCTTAGGAGAGTATCAGACTCTCATTTAATTTATTTTATTAGGACTAGACACCAGAACATATCCCTTTATCTCACAAAGATATAAACACACACATCCTACATATATATTTTTTTACACATGTTTTTTTTTAAAGCTATCAACTTTGTTCTCTATTTGATATCCCTACAGAGCTGATGATTAATTATACCACTAATTTAGAAACAGATTATAAACTAATGGCTTCTACTAAGTCACGGCTACAAAATTTGCTAGTTCATTATTATAGCGCAACATGAAATGTTAGGTTGCGACATTTACTTGCATTTTATGGACACTAATTTCAAAAATTGAATTTCCTTTTTTTATTCCATTCCTTACAAGTTACCTACTAATGGAATATTGTATCTATATTAACAATTTAGCTTTAATAGACTTATGCGATTAAAATTATAACAAGAAAGATTTTTTCTGGTCTAACTTGCAAACGCTAACTCAATAGAGGCTTCTCACTCAATTATTCAAATTCTATATTTCTAGCATTCCTTTCTTTATGCAGGATAATTCAGAACGAGCGCGAGCCGTCACGATCGTGAATCACGTAGGCCTCTCATTTATCATGGAGTTTCAGCGTCTCAGGACGTGTCTCGATAAGAGCTCAGTACTCCGTACAATACACCGCGGGTTACGATACCACGGATTATCATTTTTAATTGCTACAAAATACTGCTGAACTTTACCAAAAATAAACACAATCAATCATAGAACTTCCGCTTTTAAGGAGTCTGTACCCAGTGTGTAACAACGTGCCCTATTTCTAAGATTTCAATGTCGGTCCGTATGTCTGTAACCAGGCTGTATTTCATAAAGCGTGATTGCTAAAAAGCTATAATTTTAATAGATGTTATATGATGTTTAAGAGATATCTCTGCTCTCGCTACCATACAACCAATACCTTAAACAGATAAGGGAACTAAGGGAAGTGATTTTTGCTACTTTTTCCGATCATTATAAAAACAATTGGAAGACACTTCAAATATTCACATAATATTTAGTAAAATATTATTTAAAAAATACTAATACAGCAAAAGTGGTTTATTTGTAATTGTTTTCAAGAATGTTACGGAACACTTCATGCTCGAGCCCGACTCCTGCCTGACCAATTATATAATGTTGGTTGAAATGTATTTATTAAGATTATTGAAAAATATTTATTAGCTCCAATCCGTGTAGGATTGAAACACTGGGTGAAAAACAAATCTATTCTATAAAAAAATTGTCAATGACATTACTATAGTCTAAATGTTTAGAATAAATATACATAGCTGACGAATGTCCTGTTATATAACTAGATACTACGTATATTTAGAAATCATAAAATTATATCCCATGGCAACTATAGAGTTCTCATTTGCATTAGAAATCATAAAATTATATCCCATGGCAACTATAGAGTTCTCATTTGCATTTGTAAATACCGGCAGAAAGCGCCAAAAAGAAGTGACGAGGGTTGCGTTTGAAATGCCGTAAAAGTGGCAATCAGCCCGGTTTACTGACTTTTACTTCAAAGTGAATTTTTTGTTCTGGCCTTTTTATACAGCGCGTTAGAAAACGTAAAGCGTTCTCAAGTAGTTCCTTGTTCTGAAACCTTACAGATGCCTTTAATGGTCTGCCAGGAAACACGGGACTTGCCACAAGTTCTTTTTATGCAGTATTGGCACAGAATAATAACTTGTACTTCGTACAGAAGCTTCACTTCGCAATAGTTTTCAAAGAAATATGAACTCAATCTGATAAACAATATGATTTAATTTAGCTCGCGGTCCAGTCAATCACGTGATCATTTTGTTGCCTACCAATTTATTTTCAAAGGAATATGGGCCTTAATTCACTATGCTACGGGTCATAATACGTTGTACATGGTTATACGTAGTACTAGTTATTATTCTGTGGTATTGAAAGAGCCACGGACTATGGTTGCTTACTTCGAGAAACTACTTCATATGCCATCTAGCGCGAATAGAATTCCATAGGTATCATCTATAGTATCACCGAAAATATTTTGCGTTCGACTCTTAGTCTAAGTTCGTAAATGTACGACAAATGAAATGCAACTCGAATGAAACGACTAAAATATATTTTTTATTGTACTTTTAGGATATTGGAATAGTACGGGGAGAAACGGTTTGTAGTTTGAATTAATTTCATAATGTAATCCAGTCAAAATAGATTTTACCCTTACCTGTCAGCGTCTATAGTTAACCAAAAAATAGTTAAATTTCGATCACGATCCGTATTTAAACAATTAAATACTGCACAGTATCTTTTTGCTTTTTTTCGTTTTGTGTCCATTTTGCAATTATATAATGAATCAATCAAATAATTAAGTTGAACGTGGTCGAACATATAGCGCGCACGCGTGTGTTTTCGTTCGCTTGTGGCAGCCTAATAGATTGGCCACACCGGAGTGGCCGCCGCCCGTAGGTATGTTTTTAACACCTACACGCGGAGTGACACAGGCCTGGTATTGGTTGGTTTCCGACATAAAAATAGGAACGAATAAACTAACTTTTTCCTTTTACATAACTCTGTTTACTGCAGCGTCTTCTGGTATCTCAAAAAATGCACCAATCAAACCTAACAACACTGAAAACTGCATTAAAAATGTGCCAATAGTTTTAAAGATGAATGGCAACATAAGTAAGCACCATAATTACCTATCTGAGAATTTAGACTAATCATATAACATGTAAATGAAAACCGCATCATACAAATATCCTCTCACTTCAAAAAAGATACATAAATCGTTTTTTTTTTCAGCCTAATTTTCATATTCGTAACAACTGTTTCGTAAAAATCTAAGACAGCTTCGAGTCGTATTCGATAAGATTTTGATTCCGATCGTTGCAAACAATATGCGAACAGCAAAACCGATCGGGAGAGGAAACCCGAATATTCATTGTTACGAGTAAATATCCCATTTCATTCATCATTCAACATTGTGTAAATCAAAGCGCTAACAAGCGACTCTCATGGTTTTAGAACAATTCTCGTCGATTTCAAAGCTTCAAAGCTGTAACCGAGAATTGGAATATGATTTGAAATACTTTTTATTATTCATAAGAGCTTACATATTATTTGAGCTGTACATAATGAGATTAAAATCTAAAAAATATGATAGACCAATACCAAATACATTTTTATACCTAAAATATCGTTTACAGACATTTTAATAACAGATTGCTCTGAATTTAAACTTGGAAACTTTCTGAACACCTAAAATAAAACACTCACCACAATCAATGTTTTTCAAATTTCTTATAACTTTACATGCGGAATTATAAAAGCTACTCGTACATAGTAGCCCGTGTGTAACAATTTATTTTAGTTTAAATTAGGTGTATGGCGCATGATTCCAGCAACAGTTCCGTCCAATTTCAGTCCCGATTAATACAAGTTTGTGAACAAGCAGGCACCTCGCGAATTAATTTAGGGCGTGTTTGGGGGCACTAATCGCGCACGGGAGGGATGACGGCGGTCATTATGCGCGAGACAATGGCATCGGGTCGGCATTCAGCGGCCGGACCAAGACAAATGATCGCCTGCGGTGGGATGTACGCAATATTAATATATGACCCGTTGAACAACAAGAAAGACTTGATGGTATTCATCTAGTTCGGGTGTGTGAACGTGCAGTGATGATTATATCGCTAGTCGTGCGTTGTTGGCGCGTTATGGTTGTGCAGCACTTGCTTTTAGCTTCTAATTATATTAATAAAGATAAATTACCTAAGACGCAGTTTATTTGCTTTGGAGTACATTTTTATATAAATACTAGCTGACCTGTCAAACGTTGTTTTGCTTTATCGCTTAGGGGTGTGGAAAATAGATGGTAGCCGATTCTCAGACTTACTGGTGGCGATTCAGCGGCACACACGACTAAACTAAATTTAAAGAAGCCCCGTCTCTTTTCGTCTTAGTTGGCCAGAAAGGGACGGCACGTTCTGAACCACACACAAAACAACTAAAATCACGTCAAATATGCAAAATGTAAGCAATTTTAGTTCGCACCCAATTATATCAGCTCTAAATCTGACGTGTTTTGCCGTGATTTTGTCTATGGTTTAGATCGTACCATCTCTTTTTGGTCATTTATGATGAAAAGAGACAGAGCTACTTTAAATTTAGTTTAGTCGTGTGTGCCGCTGAATCGACACCACTGAATACGCATATAAAATTTGTTAATAATCGGTCAAGTCGTTTCGGAGGAACGCGGCGTGCGGTAACTAGCATTGTGACTTGGAAATTTTATATATCGCGTAAGATATTATAGATAGATTTTTGCAATTTTTTAGTATTAATGACTACGCTTATGTTAACTAAAATATTTTGCTTTTATTCTAAAATATCTTATAAATAAAGTGTACGCCAAATAAAGACATATTTTAATATCTATCGAATACGGTAAAAAAAGAAGGAGCAGAATTAAAGTTGAATGGAATGTTTAAACTCATCGCAGAATGCGTTGCAACATACTGGTATATCTATGCATCGCTTTGTCAGTAGTTTTGAGAGAAACGGAGCAGTGCCGTCTTTGATATTCATAGCTTTATTGCACCTTCCCACAGTTACTCCTACCAACTCGCCCCATTTGAAATGTAATGGCACCTAAAAGAATATATTTTACCATAATGAGAAGGGAGTGAATTTGGAGATGACGGCTGATAGAGTGGCATGGAAGAAAAACAGGCTGTGCCGACCCCACCTAGTGGGAAATGGTAAAGGAGAAGAGGAAGAAGATGACTCATAGATACCTAATGCATTCATTTGAAACATCGAAATTAAGCGAATTTTACTATTTTAATACGTTTTTTACTCATCTCTCACACGGCTGGTTAACTCCATACTGCTATTTTTAGTTTGTATTATGCATACTTACATGTTATACTACATTTACATACTTACATATTTTATATAGATATAAACTTAATACCAAGCCCGACAGCCAACAAATTTAGTTCAGCACAAAGATGTTGGCCATGCCGGGATTCGAACCTGAAACCTTCTGATTGGCAGTCAAGCACGGTACTGATACGGCAGCGAGGTCAAAAACTTTGTCAAGCAATCAAAGCAGCTGCTTATTTTAGCAGATGATGTTCTCTATAAACATATGTCATGTTATTCTTTTTATATTTCGTTATTCAGATAAATGTTTAATAATTAAGTCAAATTAGATTAGTATAAGCTACATAATGGATTGCTATATAAGCAAACCATGACTCCACGATCAGTCTGTCTGTTTATCTCCAGGCTGTATCTTAAAAACCGTGATAGCTAGAAAGCTGAAACTTTTACAATATACGCGTTTCCCTTAAAGCGGCACGGGATAACAAATATTAAAAATGAAATTAATAAAAGGGTCCCCATACAATAAACGTTAACGGTATCTGATAGACATTTAACATTTTTGCAGAATACAGAAACGTATATTAATTTTCAAATTATATTTTCCCATACTAGAAACGTTATTTTATAGCATTTTTACTCCATCTTTATAACGTTATTTGGTAGACCCTCTATACATTCACAGATATTGGATTACATATATATTAACCTCAAAAATAGGTAAAAAATAAACAACAACAGCAATGGCACGGAAGCCTTATACGCGAGCCTGACTCACTTGACATTTTTTTTAAATCACCTGTCAACATTTGCAGCACTCCGGTACAATGGATTCGTAATTTTTATCACGAAGGTCCATTTTTCGTCGCATATTCCTGTGTGCCACAAAGCGTGACTGTGTGAACGACATTCGCGACAAATTCGGTGGCGCGACTCTGTTCAACATTTCCGGGACCAAATGTGGCTGAGGTCCATTTTGTAGGCCATTATTTTTATTACTCCTTTTAGCGGAACACCGGAATAAAACAAGGGTGCTTTGAATCGACACGTAAATTATGTCCACCGTGAAAAACATTCGAGCAGAAGTAGGTAAGAATTATTTTTATTAGTGGCGACCCTTGTTTACACCACTTACCAAAGTCAATTGAAAAGTTGTAGAACATATCTGTAATTTAAAAATTTAATAGCAAACCCTGACGTTGTCATTGAATTAATTTTCTATCGTATCAGTTGAATCCCCTTTTTAATTTACTTAATATTGCTAATTTAAAGATTTTTTTAAATTGATTTAATATTTCAAGCAAGACTTAAAACTAATACAGCATTTTTTCTTATCCAACACCTTCTAGCATGGCAAGGTCTAAGCCAAATTTAAAGTAAATTAAAATCTTTCCAATCTAAACTGCATCATTTCTGATCTGAAAAATGCTACTACTCAATAAATAATTTCTTCTTTGACAAAATCTTACTCTCTTCATTTTTATTATACACAAACCTTAACACAAATTTCTTTTCATAATTAGTATGCATCTTTTTTACATTACTTGCTATAGACATAGATACTCGTAGATAGATAGTTAGATAGATTAACTCTTTATTGGGCAAAGTATACAAGGTACAACAAATAAAAAGTAGCAACATAAAAAGATTTACAAAGTGCCACAAACGGCGGCCTTATCGCTAACAGCGATCTTTTCCAGGCAACCTTTGGATGGAAAGGAGTTGAAAGGACGAGAAAAAAAGAGGGGTTGCACAATAAATAGATAGTAAGATTATAACATTTGAAACTAGTTTTGGTAGCTGGCTAGGTTTATAATTAAGTTAGTTTCTAAGTTTTTAATTACATAGCTAGACCCTAACTTCATCTGATTACAGGGTACACGTTATTATACGTTGAATTACATTGATAACTTGTGTACATTTAAATTGATGGAAATAATTTACTTTCGAAAGAGTGCAATTCCAACTTAGTATCGAGGCATCTAATACATCTTACAATAACTAAAACCCACATACATTTTATAAAATACTAAGTATAAGACTTCTCAATCACTGAACATTGCATTCGCCATGCTCCGCTACGAAAAAACATGAATATGTTTTTCCAAAGAACCCTTTCTCATCTATTAAAGCTATCAAAAGACTTACCTACCGCTACAATCTATTTGAATGAAAAATTGCTTTTTCGGTAAAATGTTCTTGCTCAAGTATCTCTTTAATAGTTTCTGTGATAAATGTGCTTAACTTTCCACTTTATCGAATCGTTCTATTTGTGAGAAGATGCTGTCAAATAAATTCGATTCATGCACATCTTGCGAAATCTTTATATACTCAGTTTCTTGTTAGTTCAACGTAAAAAATATGTTTCTTTTAACATTTTCCAAAAATAGTACAAAAATGTAAGCCTACAGTATTTAAAAAATCAAAATGCTTTTATTTATAAAATGTATGTACAAAATCTTATATCCCTAACCCTCAAACTGAAATGCACGCCCGTGTTATGGAGGTTAGTTCCTTCCAGTAACTAAATTACAATATCGTAAATTTGTTATTGGAGTGAAATTACAATTATTTGTGACTTGCTAAGTTTACTCATAATATAGAAATTAATTATTATTTAGAAATAAATTAATTATTATTATTTATTATCATTGTGATATTACATTACATGATCATTTTACTATAAGTATTGCATACACGTATAAGGAATCATCATTACCAAAGCACTAGTATTTATAATAATCATCATACACTACAGCATTTTATGCAAAAGTAAACTATACTATACTCTGTAAGGTAATAAAGAAGGTATTGTTAAAAATATAGATCCAAAACAAACCGGGCTCTCGTTCGCGCGTGTTATCGCGCCGTGACAAATGTTTGCGTAGGTTTAAAGTGAACAGTATTTCAAAAAAACCTTTATAATCTCTGATTTACGCACCCGCACGGCTGCGGCCGTACAATAACAAGAATAAAAAGCAATTTATTTTTTCCCGCACAGTTTTTTTCATTAGCAAACGAGAATGACATGTAAAACAAGCGCTCTGGTGACGAGGGTTCCGGTAAATAACCGAAGGGAAGTAATTATTCGCTTATGTGAGAAGATACGGTATTAAATTAGAAAAGTGGCGCATTCCGACGCAATTCATTCTACTCACCAGCGGTCTCTTACATCCAGCGGTTTGGGTTTTTTATTTGTATTAAGTTTGTTATCTCGGAAGGTATATATAGCTCGTCTAGCTAAGGTAATCTGATGCGAACATCGAGGCTAAGCAACGGTCGTGATGCACAAGACTATCGTTTTGAAAAAGGGACATTTTCATCTAAAAAAAGCTAAGTCAGAAGTCTTCGGGCGGCTTGAAAACTCTCGACACCAGAGCTCAGTCACTTAGCTCATACGAAGAAGAAGAAGAAGGAGGAAAACCAGAAGTCTGACTGAGGAAGGGACATGTTTTAGCGCGTATCCTGTATGTATGTATTTACTAAAGTACCTTCGATATCTCGGCTAGCAAAGGTGATCTGACGCAATGAGCGACGGACGATGTGGATAGTCTTTGGGTGACCTTGCACAAAGCTGTCGTTTAAATATTGGTATTTTTATCTGGGCGCTACTGTAGGTTGGTTAACATGTTGATTTGTAGGCCCCGGCTGTCTTGGTTCAAGCAGTCATTAATCCAAGAGGTCTGCTTAGAAACTCTCGACACCGGAGCTTGCCACTACGCCATAAAAATAAGAAGACGAGTTACAGACAAATGGTATGTACCGTCTCTTTATTACTTGTAACTGACAGTTAATCTGACTAAATTAACAAGAATGTCGTTATTTTTACACAATACGAAAAGCACTTAAAATGGACTCTCATTTTCCAAATTTTACGCCGACAATCAATCATCAGCAAATTGTTGGATGCCGCGCGGGCAAAAGGTATATCGGAAAGCAACGCGGTCGAACACTATGGAAAATTACACTCTATTTACTTGGCAATAAGAGTGTAAGTACGTTCGTTCTAATGATTAACCATATAACACTAATTGCCGGAGTAATGGCTTTATCACGATTGATTTTTATTATTTTTGTATTGGCATGGTCATCTAACTAGAAGAACTGTGCAAAAATGCGCGGGACTTTGTTCACATTTTAACATCTTTACGGCAAAGAATGAAAAGATTTAGAAATTTTATTTATTTTTTTAAATAATTTTAGAAGTAAGTCAGTCTCTAACGTCGTTATCGTTTTCTTTTAAGTGTATGTTATTAGGATCCTCTATTTTAGGTACATAGATATAATTATATCTTCTTATTTCTCTGAACAAATCATCTTGTTGAAAACTGATAATCATCTTGGCGTAGTCCTCGTTGATAACCGGTGTGACAGCGCACTTACTGCACTGTCCGTGTCCACAGAGATCACCCGTAAAGGCTCACACACAAAGTCGCATTCAAGAAATTTTACAAAAGCAAAGAATATGAAAATTGAATTATAATGAACTAAAAGAGAAGATCCAAAAATTATTTTAGAAGCTCTCTAGATCTTTAATAAAATAGGCTTCATTCTTCTTTTTCTAGGAGCACCTAAAGCTTAAACTCGTGCAGGGAAATCATCTTTTACAAACTTTACTGTCCAATAAAATACTGGACAAATTACATAAAATATACTGGACGGATACCGGCTTTGTCCAAATTTGTATGAAGCCATATTTTCATACATTCAACTCAATCATATTATAAATGACAATGTTCTTACTACATCTGTACAATACGGAAATCTAAAAACTACAATCGGAAAATATATCTTATTGCAAGGAGTTGGAGAATGTGCAAAATAAAAACAACAATTCTCAAAGCTCTTCTTAAACTCTCTCGCTGATCAAACTGCACCTTTACGACACGTACTTCGTCCATTTATCATTCTAGAAATATCTAAGGGACGTCCCGGAGACGTGCGGGATACGACGCGGCGTCTCTATTAATGCAAAGGCGGAGCAACTATCATTAATTGAATTTGTATGGAGATTAGCTTAATCGATGTGGGCTTATTGAGTATCGTACAATATTACTAAATGACATGTGTTCAAATAAAATAAAACCTTTTTAGCAACACGTTGTTTAACAAAGCACATGTAAAAACTGACAGTAAAAATCGGCGTTGAGGTAAACATAGGCAGAGGCCCTGATATCCGATTGAACAAATAAATACCAAAGAAACTGCGTATAAGAAGAAATTCTTAGCCGGCACGGACTGTAAACAACAAAGCCCAAAACAATGCATTATTGTGTTCATTTCAAGTAACTTGCCTTTGCACTCAGCAGTGAATAAATAGGCGATAATAATGATGAAGTAAACAATATTATGTATCTAAAACATTTTTGCTCTTATTATATTGAGATATTGCTGCAATATTATTACAAAAATTTGCATTCTCCAATATATTTTATGTCTCCGACTTATCACTATGAATAAACCATGGGGGACAAAAAATATACCCCATGTTATGACGCCATAAAACTGACGAGCAGTAAAGAGCTCCTCTCCTCGAATATGAATGAATAAATGAAATTTCGCTGTAAAATAAAGTTTCATAATACAATTCATTCCACTGAACGTCATACAATTAAACAACAATATTCTTAATGGCTGTAAAGTAAAATTTATCTTCTGCTACTTCATAAGGACGCGTCGGCCGCGCGATTGAGGCAAACAAAACACTTTAATAATACACTCGTAATATTTTTATATTAATTTATTTTTGAGAAAGTAATTGAGCTCCAGTTGGTGGGTTGAGCCACTGAGTCAATTTATTTTAATTGTTGAACCTTAGGCTGCTAAATGTCTATTGTCTTCAAACGAGCAATTAATCAAATAGGCTTATCAAAGCCGTGAATGAGCGGTGTGGATGTGACAACAATGATATTAAGCTGTCGTTGCGTTAAACACCAACTACACGGCACAATGGTAAAAATTTATCGCGCGTCATTTACACGTATAGATTACATATATATCATTTACATGTCAGTTCGTTAAATGTTGACTGAAGAGGATTGTATTAGTTTGTAGCAAGGCTGCTCAGAAAAGTACCCTTTACATACCCTTAGGTCAGTTAACGACCTCGTTGGCGTAATGGTTACCATGCAAGACTGCCGATCAGAAGGTTCCGGGTGCAATTCCCGGCACGGCCAACATCTTTGTGCTGAGTTAAATTTGTTGACTGTGGGTCTGGGTGTTAAATATGTATCTATATAAAATATGTATGTTTATATATACTACAGTATATCAGCTGTGATGGTGGCTGGCTACCATAACACAAACTAGAAAAAGTTAATCTACCGCCACGCAAAAGTATGCATGTTTATACTGTATTCCGAATTAAATGCTTTGTTTCCAGTGAAAATAAAGAAAATGATATTCCTACCAGTGAGTGGTATCTAAAGTCTCAAGCCTAAGGTAATATTATTCAAAGCGTATACTATTGTTCAAAGGAAAATATTCTGATCATCAAAAGCTCGTCTTGTCATTCATTCTAAAAAATCTTTTACTTACGTAAACAATAAGATTGAGCAAAAAAGCAAAGCAAAAAACCTCAGCAAAGGATATATTGTATTCAGATTTGTAGAGATCAAGCAAATAGCAAGATAAAAAGTAACGGATAATCCGAGCTTGGAAAAGGTCAGCGTATTTCATCAAGTCTTCTTGGAAGAGTTCTCGAATACAAGATACGAAACCATTTGGCGACAGGACACAACAAGAGCTTTGCTTAATGTGAATCATATTTCATTTCGTGGTAGGGCGGGATTTCCGAGACCCTGTCGGCACATTATATTCGCAATTGTTGGTCTCTATTTACTTATACAGCAATATTTAAATCATGTTAATTAAGACAATTAAACCAAATTTACCAAATCACGCTATCATAAGGTTGTAAATATAATGGGTTATAATAATATAATCAATAATATTTCCAGAAAATTTATGCATAGAAAAAGAGTCTTTTTTTCTACAAATTATAATGAGTACTGCTCCAAATATTTTTACTCTTGTTACTCGCATTGTAATCCAACTTGTTTTTAAGTTATCTTCTATCATGGAGTTAAAATATAAGGACTATAAACGTTAATTTGAATAAAAATGTCACAAAAAATACAAAACCACTACGTTATCAAACACATTGAGCAGAAATATTTCTAAAGCAATTTTGCGGCAATTTCACGTAGAATAGAGGAGGGATCATGTGCCGCGACGCGTACTGGTATCTATTACTAAAAGGTATAATATTTTACAATTTTTCTGTAAAAGATAAGTATCCTAATCTCCGAACAAATTGTAGAATTTGTACAAATGGAAGCGGTACAAGTTTAAATTACGCCAATTCTTACAATTGAAAACATTTGTAAAAGTGCGCAGCAACAGACACAGATGTACAGTAGGCTCTTGCTGAGCAAAGTAATACGAATAAGTTTATCGCACCTGCTCGCATTGTGACGTTCCTGTAGTGCTATCATCGTAAACAAACAATCACAGTTGATAAGGTGATTTTTTTAAATTGTACGGTGTAGTTTTTCGTAGCAGCAGTAGTGTGCCAGGCTAATTCGTAGCTCGTAGCACGTCTACGAGACTGCTACAAATCTTATTAGTTCACAAATAACAAAGCAGAAAGTTTGTAAGTACATGCGTATGTATATTTGTTTGTTCCTCGTTAACCAAACAGATTAACCGTTTTGATGAAGTTTGGTATGAAAGTACTTAATTATTACTATAAAAATATAAACACATAGCTGAAAATCAAGTGTCTAAGATGGTGATTGATACTTTCAAAGCATGGTTCTATTAGAAAATAGGATTTTTTCTTGTTCACGAATGGATTTTCTTTATAATACAAAATTTCTTCGAATCGGAGATCGGTATTGTATTAAACACATGAATTTTATATGAGATCCTATATTCTAGTAGTTTTCATAGATTTTGTATAGTTATTCTTTGTGTTTTATTTTACCTACTAAGATTATTGTACATATACTAGAAATTTACAAATAAAAATACAACGTTATAATTGTTTCTATCCTTTGTAAATAATTGTCACTTTATTATTCTCAAGTTATGTTTAAATTTATTATTATAATTTGGTTTTAAGTTGTAATTTTATATATAAATACTTCAATATACTAAATTACTAGATAGAAAGAAAGAAAAATACATCGATTATATTTTATTACTACATATTTGGCAAAGCATTCATAAGATTGTTCAACCATTTATTTATCAGTGTTTTTATTCTGTTCACAAAGAACATAAACACAAACGCAACATAATTTTATACAATTACTCATGTACATTTTAAATTATAAAATTATTTATACATAAACAAACATTTTAAATAAAAATGTTATGGACCATTAACTGTGCACATTATGAGCTTGTTACTCGAAAATAAGGATCACATTTGAATTTTTGGGCGTCGCTGACAAACAAAACAAATCAGTTAAAATCGCATGAAATTGTTTGGTGTGACTTTATTGGGCCATAGATCAGAGAGTGTGTTCGACTAACGATGGTACAAATTGTGTTTTAATCTACATAGGATTAGACTAGACTTTAATGCACTAGCCCAATATATTTGTAGCAGATTACAACAAAATATCTTATTACTTGGATTTTTTAACATTTAATATTTTGGTATTTATTATGGTCATATCTAAAAATAATGAAAATAAATAAAATTAAGTCTTATATCCTAAAGAGACTACGTCAAAGACCCTCGCCCAAACGTACCCATTAGGCTGGCAGCATTTCCTCGCTGAATCGCGAGAGAAATTTGCTGCCGCAATTTGGTAACGTTAATACTAAACACATTTTAATATTAAAAAAACATCTCATTAGATCGTGAAAAACAATTCTAGACTGAATAATTTCACCAGTTAAAGCAACGACCAACATCGGCAGCCGTTTGCGATTCGCTGCGCGTTCTTCTTCTTCTTAGTCCGCTGACATAAATAATACATAATTTAATATTCTTGAATGTATAGAGGGTCTATCAAATATCAATCGAGTAAAAAACTATTTAAAAATTACGAGGGTGAATTGAAATGTTCGCGGCTTCAGCAAGAAAACAATATAAAATATAAGCAATTATTACATTTTTCCTCGTAATCTCCACTTCAATGAACTACTTCGATCTGATTTCTAAGGCCTGTATGCCGGTCATTTGAAAAATATGACTCATATAAAAATAATTATATTCGATGATTATTGATTTCAAATAGGTAACATTTGTATTATGGAAAAACTTGGTATTCAAGATTTAAGTTCATGAATTTATATTTGTTTAAAAATAATTTGTATTGAATTGTACTAGGCCATTCAGCTAAGGTGTCATTTTGATATTAGGCCGTTTTGCTACTAGGTCATGTTGCTATTAGGACGTTATGCTAATATGTCGTTTTGCTTTTAGGACGATCTGCTAATAGGACGTTCTGCTTAAATGTCCTTTTGATACGAACCCCTGACTTACAGGTCCTACAAATGCTATCTGTTAACTATAAATTATTTTAATTGTTTCTGTACTATACAATTTGTGTATTATCCGTAATACATTGTCACCAATTCAATATATCAATATTATGCTAATGGAATACGGCCAGAATAGGTAAGTTTGGATTACGCACGGTTTACAGATTACGGTAGACCAGCTGGTGTTGTTTGAAAAGTGCACACAAATCAGTAGTGCTACAAATCGCGTGAAATCGTTTTGCGTGCGACATTAATGGGGCCGCGGCTGTTCCTCACGCCGGGAGTTTATTGGACGATACATCAGGGAGTGAGCACTAACGACGGAACACATTGGATTCTAAACACTGGCTGTCTCTACGTATGCCAGTAAACCTTTGCTACGTTGACTTTGCAATTTGCTGTTTGAAAGTTATTTGCTTTTGCTTGGATTTGCGCCTGCCTATGCCAACTAGTATTTAAAATACGTGGAGAGCACGTGTATGCTGATAAAGTATAAAATACCTTAACTTTTCCATAATCTTTTCATACTTTTTATTTTATTGCTTAAAACGTTTCAAATAAATAAAAAACGAGAAAATAAAGAAAGGAACTCGCAAGTAGGAAAGATTTTCCAGAAGAGGGTGAAAATCAATTTCAGGAAAACTCGACGTGTCCCTAATAATTTAGCTTTAGAATACGCCCAGCTACGCAGCTATATATTCCATATGCAGGAAAGCAAATGGTCCCCAATAATCCCCTGCGTATGAAGCTAGTGAATTGAAAGACGCCTCCGGCTAACTACGAATTCTAATATGACTATTCGAATCACAATACAATACGTCTCGCATGGATAAACGGTAAATTGCTCCATATTCCGCTTGATTTACCTGAGTGAATCCGTAACAATAATGGGACATGTATTTTCCGGTATTCCTATTATAAGGAACATGCTCGAGTGCGGTACTGCCAAATACTTTCTAGGTTTTCGTTAATGGGAGTTCTCAGAAAAGTAATTTGGTGAAGGAAACTTTGCGCCCTTTACTTTTATTTTACTTGAATCGAGTGGTTGTTTTATTCTCTTTGACAGGCAAGAAATAAACAGAAAATTACGAGTTTATTTTTGTACCTATTGAACATTTCATCCGAATTGGTTCCACTGTTACAATGTCAAGAGTATTCTGACTACCTATTCAGGCTCAAATACTTTGACTTTTATAACGTTCGCGTGTGACTATAAATAAGCCAACAAACATTATATTTTACTTCTATGCAATGGAAGAAAGGAATTATTTACAGAGAAACCACAACATTGCTATTTTCCTAGAATAGCACTTTTTTACCGCACAGTCTGCTGGTTTAGAAAATGAAGCTGTATTTTGTAAAAAAGTACTCGTATGGTAATTCTAGGAAGAGACTCCTGGTGGACGCATTAACTCTTAGTTAAAAATGTTGCAAAACGCAACACTATTTGTCACGGAGACTCTGCGTCACGGGCAATAACTTTGCGTTGAAAAATCCCGCAACACCTCTTTGTCACATTTCGCTAAAAAAAAGCATTCTTTTTATTTGTTTTGTTGGCTGTAATACCTTTAAAACCTATTATATTTTAAAAAAAGGTTTTTTTTATTGATAAAAATAAATTAAAACATACCTTAAGAATAATAATGTTAAAATTATTTACAAAACATAGTACGATCTTTTTATATAAATAAGAAACATATGAGACTTGACATATCTATTAAATAATTAAATAAAATAACAAATATACCTAATTCCAATAATATTTTGATAAAGCGAAGTGAAAGAGATCGTTAGTACACTAGAGAAAAATAACCATAATGGTAAAAAAAGAAGGAACTCCTAAAATCGTTTATTTATTTCCGTCAATCAGCAAATTCACTTCCATTTATTCATTCAATACATCCGGAGGAGAAAAGAAAAGTAATCTCATGGATTGGGCTCGAACACGCGAAAAAGATATTGAAAGCCACCCGCGGAATAGGAACAACTCGCTTTTATTCTATCGCAGATTATCCGCACCTACGCTTGGAAACAAATGAGAGCCAAAACTTTGTTCAAATGTCTTTCTCACAAATCTGTCCAACCTCTCCTCTCTACTTCTAAAGCCTTCTCCACTTCTAAAGTCGCCTATATTTTCTACATTTGACGTTATTTTAATTGTTTTGTCTGTGGTTCAGAACGTGCCGTCTCTTTCTGGCCACCTAAGATTAAAATAGACGGGGCTTCTTTAAATTTAGTTAAGTCGTGTGTGCCGCTGAATCGCCACCACTATCTACTTTTCACTTCCTCTACACTCCCTTGCTTCCTTCAGAGGAGTAGAAACCTCAGAAATTCGTCGTCATATTATGGCCACTAAGACTCCGTCACTGATATAAATTCCTTACTTTTATGACGTTCCTGGATTCAGGCGGATATCTAACCCCTGTCGCAAAAACAACTGTTTGTTATAAGTTTGACGTGTGTGTGTGTGTGTGTGTTTGAAGTATCGCAGTTCCTGAACGGTTAAATTGATTTAAATTTAGTATTTTTATTTGTTCGAAAGATGTTTTATTCGAGAGTGTTCTTAGCTATGCTTGATCACAATTGGCACAAGAAGGCGGATAAGTAATTTAAAAAAACTTACTCAATATGTGTATTTAATAAATAAAATAAATAAATATTTTACTAGGACACAATTTACAATTTATTAGGACACAATTTACACACGGCTGGTTAACCCCATACCGTGTACCATTTCTAGTTTGTGTAGCTAACACAACTGGTATACTACATACATATACATTCAGACATATTTTATATAGATACATATTTAACAACCAGTACCACTGCCAACAAATTCAGTTAAGAACAAAGATGTTGGCCGTGCCGGGAATCAATCCAGAACTTTCTGATTGGCAGTCCGGCATGGTAATCATTACGCCAACGAGGCCATCAAATGAATCGACTTGACTACCAAAAATGATGCAGGGGTTTTCAAAATTTTTAATTCATGCTTGTTAAGCGTCAAGACAATGTAGTGTGTAATATTCACACCCCGTGCATATAAGATTTAAGGCCTGCATCTAAATCTATTATATCTGATAACTAAATAAGTCTGTTTATTACAGAATTAAGGTCATTGTAATCCATTTATTCCTAGCCTATTAATTAATGCCTAGGTATCTTTCAGACAGTGATACCTTCTGATTAAACAAAGTTTCTTAATTAGATTGCTTGAATACTTTCCAAGATAGTTTGTGAAATTGCATTTTGTGAGGCAAATAAATAAGACAAAAGCTGCGGTTGTAAATCATTCCCGAACTCAAAAGATAAGGTCATTCACAGTCAATCTTACTGAATATTATCGGCCAAGTGTCTTATTTGTATTCATAGAGAAAATTCTTTTGAATTGATAAATGGATGAAAAGGGTTCCGCATTATATTGAGGTCTGACGAATGAAAGACAGGCCCTTTCTGAAGATATGAACGAGTGAGTTGGACGGTTATTCAAGATTTTTTTCCAAGAATTTGCTATTTAATCTGCTTTCGTTTATGAAATTAACTTTTGACCATATGACATTTTCGCCAAAAATATTTGATCTTAAATCTTTTATCACCGGCTTCAAAAAAAAGAGAATTTTGACTGTATTTATCACAAACAGATGCACAGGCATACAGACAAATTGGCAAATATTTTTTATAAAATGTTATAATGTTTTAGTAAGTACCTATAGTATAATTTATTATTTATAATTTCATTTATATGACAAAATTATATTAAATTTATTATAAATTAACTAAACCTAAATAAATAACCCGCCCCTAATCGTTCCCAGTGCAAAAGTGCGAAGTATACACATATACCTAGATATTGTTTTACGGGTTTTATAAATGCTCAAAAAAACATTCGCTTCTCCATACATTTTTCCCGTGCATCGACAAACTCTTTGTAGGTAGAAGCGATTTCTTAGAGCATTTCCTAAACTCACAAAACATAAGCTCAATCGTTACCAAAGCCGCCTTTATAAGGTTTGACATCAGTCGCCATGTAACCCTGTAATGTAATAATAAAGGCTCGTACCGCGACATCTAAAAATGCGTCCTCCGAGGTTCTGTGTTTGTTTTAATTACTAGCCGTAACTAAGCAAGCTTTTTTCTCTTCTTGAGCCTAGTTTATAAATTTTTCGTGGTCTCATCGTGGGAAAGCCACGCAAGAATTTATATTCCGCACTGCGACTCATAAATTTGAGTGAATGTCCTACAGCGCTTCGCTACAACTAGCACAGCGTACGTAGCAAGCGATTTATTGTTTCAGCTTAAGATTTAACACTTAATAGCCGTTTCATAAACAAAAATAGTTATTGTAATCACATCATTTCTAAGCCGTTACTGTCACGCTAATATTACAAATGCCAAATGTTTGTGCATATGTATCTTTTAATATCCTTCACACTCGAACGTACGAACTAATTTGGGTGACTATTAAGTACTTGGATAAATTAGGAACTGGATCATCTTAGAACATTTTATAAATGAGATAAAAACTCGGGTTACGCGTCATATAACAATTATTATCCAAATATAAATTACATTTACAAGTTTTAATATAAAATAATTATACAAAATAAACAAAATTTTAGCCCCACATAAAATCTAGACCCTTGTTTATAAAACCGTGTAAAGACCAACTGGCAATAAACTAGGTAATCTAGAAATTATTCCACACAAAAAATAAACTTATTCGCAATATACTTTTAATATAATTCAGTGAGTACTCGAGGAAAATAGGTAACATTTTCATGCAGTGCGAAGCGTTCTCAATAAAATCCTTCATATAAACTTCTATATTGAAGCGAGCCCCTAATATAATTTTAGTATTATGTGCTCTCCAAATCACACGCAAAATATAAAACATTTCATTCAATTTGTCACGTTTGGCATGAAAGACGGGGCGGATTGGCGTTTTATTTGCAAACAGAATTTATTTGTATCTCTTGATACTACATATTTACTTCGGCACAAATCTGAAAATCGATAATAATATATTGCTCTGATAACAAATAGGTTTTATATTTCTAAACTAAAATCTAATTAAATTTGTTCTCAACTCATTAAAATCTTTTAGTATAAAATTATAGAAGTAAAGGTAATGTAGTAGACATGCTTTTGTTTGTAGTCTTGGATCTAGACTAAACATGTGCGAAAAAGTAAAGAAAATAAGATTGGGATTATCTCTGATTGAGAGCCAGAAAAATTATTAATGATTATAATTTTGTCATTACTTGGGGAGATTGGTAGGGTAAAAATAACAAAATACCCCATGCGTGTCAGTGCACGGCTTACCCATATTCCCGTGTATAAGGCTACGTTTAGAGTATTAATTTTTTTTTTTTAATCTTTATTTAGTGTGCTTTTTCGCAAAGCGAATATGCCGCACAAGACTAGAGTATTCATATCATCTATCTTCTGTATTGAAGCTACTTATTTTAAACTTGCTGCACCCACTGTTGTCACCCTTGTTACTCTTATAGCCCATGCGTTAATTTAGAGTCTAAACTATCTCCGCACCAAATTTCCTCAAAATCAGTTCAGATTTTTGAGCGTGAAGAAGTAACAATCATGCACAATTTTCCGCCTTTATAATTATAGTTTATACTTAAAAAACTGCATTAATTGTTTAAGTAAACCTCATTCAACTATGTTTAAAAGTTTTATAGCTGTGCTTGAAGTAAATTTTCAACTGACTATAACTTTTTTCGCCTAACCGTAACGCATTTTGACTGAACACTTTTAACAACGTCTAATTAGTTCCTAATTATATGTAGTTCAATTGTGAAAACCGTGTTCAAAGTCGTTTAGTAGTTTCGAAGTTATAGGGTACCAGACAGATACACAGACAAATTCCATAAATTGTATTTTTACTTTCTGTTACTCTTCTTTAATTGCCCTCTGTCAGTTTGGAAAAATATTTAATGTAAAGACACTAAATTTTATCTGTTTTAGTAAATGTATTGATGATGTAAGTAGAATACAATATAACATTGTATTTTCCAAACAAATACATTAGACACATGTTGGCCTTGCATCATTATCCTATATTACATTGAGCTATATTACTACGTACTTCGGTAAGCGAGTAGCTTCGTAAGCAAGTGTGGCTCGGTTGTAAAAACGTCTGTTTTTCATTCAGACGGCCCCCGCTTCGATCCCAGCACTACAACAATGACTTGTTTTTCAAGTCACAATATGCGAAGACGTGGTGGATTATGGCCTATATCTTTCTCCTTGTGCGAGAAGGCCCCGAGTCCCAGCAGTGGGAACGTATAGTGGGCTGCTTATGCATATGCTTACTTACTTACTTCAGTGTCTTGCATACATTCTAAAGTTTTTCTAGTACACAACCTCGTAGGATTTGCTTGACATACTTTTGGCTGGTATTATACTTTTCAGCGTCAAGCTCGCAGTTTTTGGAATTCGATTTCCGTGAGCGCAGATATTTCCGCGCGCCGAATCAGCTGTCAGTCGTTATCACGTTGTTTGAAACAGTTTCACTTGTCCGTGGAACTGATGTGGGATGGACGTGCGAGCTGAAACTCCAGTTGTGGATGAGTAGGTACTTATTTTACGGTAAACAAAAGTTGGTTAGCTAAACCAAAAAAAGTCAAAACCAAAATTCATATTCATTTGTTCATACATAGTACACATCAAATATTATAACTATTAAAACACTGGTCATTTAGGTACCCTTCCCACTGGCACTGGTTTTTTAGATTAGATATACTTTTAATTTAATTAATTTTAGAATTGAAACAAAATTCAATGAAATAAAGAAGAAAATTGAAAACGAGAAACGCGTGGCATTTAAGTCTAGGTAACTTTCTAACTATTCTTTTACTAATACGTCAATGTGAAATACTTTGATAAATATTACCATGATACTCGTATGTAAAGCGAGAAAAGAGTGCATTATTTGTGGATGGAATCTTTTAAATCAATATTTATGTTCGCAGGTTTGAGTGAAAAAAAAGCAACATAAGAAGTCTCAGTTGTTGTACATAGCTTTCACGTGCAATGCCACGTTCACCCTTGTTAGACTTTAATATACAGTCTTGGCAGTCTGTACTCTAACTGACTACACTCGAAACAAACATCAACCTTTAACTTATTAACATTAAATAGCTTAGAAGCGTCTGTATCTCGACTTACTAAGAAGAACAATTATTGAAGCAATGTGTTTTGTTTTTGGATTAGTGAACCATGTTACTAGGCACGTCTTTTTATTACGTACGAGGTGCTTCAATCATAATTATATTTATTTGTAAAAAACATACTTTACAGGTCAATTCATACATAATTAATAAAACATTATAACAAAAAAAATATAAATTTACGTGTGTACATTTCAGAGTTAAAAAATGTCATAAAAAATAAAACGATGTCAACATACGAGTACTTATATCTTATTTAGTAATTTTTATAAAGTCATCTATATCATAGAGAGTTTCCTCGATAAGCCAGCGTTTAAGTCCAGATCTCTCTAAAGATTCGTTTTAAATCTCCGGATATAAGAATTTTAGAAAAAAAACAATGAACAACGTAACAAAAACAATGTAAAACATAACAAAAACAATATTATACATGGTTTGTTATGAAGTTACTTCGATAATTGAATACAACACGATCCTTTTAACTTCTGTTGCTATCAGAGCCGACGCTTCATGAACCTTATCCGTATAATTAGTTTAATTAATAAACATAACAAAATTTAACAGCGCAAAACAAACTTCAAAGTGAAAGGGAGGATCCCTAATTTACAATATAATTGCTCATAAGCTACTCGAGTAAGAAATATGGAGGCACTCTACCTACGTCTACAAAATGTCACAAAAAGACGGCTGACACAAAAAGTACTCATGAATAAATGACTTAATACCTTTCTCTTCACAAAAAGGACTTCTAATTTAAGTAACTTTTTCCCTTTACTTGTGCCGTATCATGTGCCGACCCTGAGACGTGATGTTTATTTTAACTCAGTGACTAATTCTAGCTCTTTCTACTAATATTAATATTTCAGCGTTACTTCAACTTCAACTAGGTTCTCCTGGAATATTTACAATAAATTTGAATTTCTTATTTTCTAGTATTCGTGTTGAATACGTCAGTATATTTTACGCAATCTAGTATTTATTTTATTTTTTACTTAATTTTTATGCGTTATTTATCCCAATCCTAATCATCCCAAAAGAACCCCACTGTAACCTATTACTGAGCCGTCCTGCTACCACCAGCCTGTGTCTTATAAGCCCTGATAGCGGGCAGTTTATAATAGGGCAAGTTATAATTTTTACTGGTAATGTATTTCTTTAGAAAATATGATAAACCAATACAAAATTAGAATTAAATACTAATAAATGGTGGGCTTCCAAATAAATATCGTGAGAGAAAGATGAGTCACTGTCTTCTAATGCATTGAAACGAATGATACCTTTTCAGGAAGAGTTAAAATATTGCATGGTTTGTGGGTTAGTAAGTTGTGGGCGTTATGCGTAAATAAAAGGTATATTGCTGCCGGTTATAACTTACTTCGCTGAGTTTCTCTCGTAAATTTTGTTCTGATAATAACTTATTTTTGTAAGGAAACGTGCGAAAGTTATTACACATAGCAAAGAGTAAGTTTTAATGTATATTTAGTTCATACCGATAAAGAAGTATTCTGTTGGGTGGTTTGATGCCTAGGGGAACTTGTAAAACAACTAACTTTTACTTTTATTTAATTCAACATCGAGCATTTTAAATTCATCTGATAAAGGAAAGTTCTTACAATAGTTATATGATTTTTACACTTAACAGCTAGGCATTTGAGGCTGGTCTAAGGTGGAGCATGCCTAGTCTGAATATCTGGCTTTAAAGGAGGCTGCTGGGATACTTCGCTAGATGCTTGGCGACAGACTAATTATACTGTTGATACAGCTATCTCTCTAGTATACAGGGCCATGCTAAAACAAAACAGCTTACAAAAACAAATCCTCGGCGGCGCAACACTAATTAGGTCAAGCGCGAGCCTCACAAACTGCTCTCTAGGCCGCGTACCCTCTTAATGAACTACTTCAGAGAAACAACGTTTTTTACCACTATTCCACCTCAATTTAAAGTGCGAATAGACTTATTTAATTCGTCTCACTTTTGAACTCTAAGGATTTGGGAGTTAATTCAATGAGAAATGAAGAAGAGCTGAACTTTAGCGGCGAAGTTTTAAAATAATAGCTCAATTTAAAACTTATTACATTTTAATGGGCGTTCGGTGCCGGGCAAAGCTTCTATTCACTTATGTCTGAGTAAATGGCGATTCGAGATTGAGAAAATTCATTTTAATTTTTATGACGTTGTTTTCAGTTGCAGACAATTTGTACCGCAACGAGTTTTCGCCATTTTGAATTTTAACAGTGGCGGTAAGTGTACTAATTTGAATGTATTTTACATTTCAAAACAATTCAAGCGAACTTGGAGCGCATTTTCTTCTTTCATACACTTCCCAGTTCCAACTTTTTCATTAGTACTTGGGACTCAACTTTTCACTTAAAACTCTACTTAATCGCGAACTTAATATTCCTTCTCTCGACTACATCGTGCATAATTTCATTACGCGCAAATTATTAATTTCAATCTTAATCATTTCGTTGCTGTAAGCGCCTATTTATCCAGAACCTGCTGTTAAAATGTTGAGAAAACAAGCATAACCCATTTGGCTCGCGCGTAGATTCCCCTGCAAGATTTGGAATTGGTACAAACTTAATTTATGTGATGTAAAACATCTTGTTCAATTGCGGTAATTGCAACCGTTGAGCTCACAACACACTTTATTGGAGCTTACGACTTGGACTGCACTATAACTACAAATAGCTTAAGTTGTCTTAAGTGAACTTAATTTGGCTAAGAGCATTGGAATACCTTTATGTGTTTTAGTAAGTTTTAATGCAGTTTTTATTTCACTTTACTATATCTTTATCTCCTCTTTTTAGAATCTCTAACGCCTTTAGTACACCTACGCATTTGCATGCGGCAGCGAAACGACGAAAAAACTGTAAGTTGTATGGCAGAGTTTTGCATGTGTTATGTCTCACTCTACTATATAGCTAGATGAAATAGTTGCGTCCTTGTCAGTATTGTTTCGCTAGTAACTGCGAAATGGCCGTTACACAGACGCAGTTGTTTCGCTAGTGAAATTTCGTATCGTATAGCGTCACCACGCGTTCTGTCAGAGAGGACAAAATTTCGTAAAATGGAAGCCGAAAATATGAAATGACAATGACATTTCCTTGCGAAAGAACTGCAGTGTACTAACGCTCCGCAGATTCGCTACCGCAATTATTTCGCAAAGACTCGCTGCCGCATGCGAATGCGTAGGTGTACTAAAGGCGTTAACATGCTTTTAAATATCAATATGTTTTCACTAACTCCGTCGGTAACTATTGGATTTGTATGTTTGCAGATACCTGTAAGAAGTGTCCAATCTAATCTTATTTATCTGTTGCTCCATTGGCGACTGCCGCGCTCGCAGCCTACCCAAGGGTGCGGCGACGCTTGCCATATATCAAACGGTCCGCTTTTAATCTCTCAAGCCCTATTTATTCCCATTTATTCCAAAGATATTTTCCCACCGGAATTTCCCCCTTGGAATTGGTAACGTTTCCCGCGCTCAGCTGATTTGTACGGCTCTCGTTATTGTGGTTTATTTCAACAAAAGGACCAGAAATAATTTAAATTTGTCAAGTGTTGGTAATGATAAATTAAGCGAGTATTGCGGCCATGCCAAATCTCGCCCAACTAGGGACCGCTTGGCAGCCGACAAAATGTGGTTCTAAAGGGTAAATCGAATAGAAACTGTTATTAATGAACAACGTTCTATTTTATTGTTACGAAACCTACAGCATTAGAGCTACGTTAATACCGGGTACTAAATGAAAACTGTTTCGTTCCATTTCTCGCGTAAAAGTCGGTAATTTAATCAACGAGCCCAGTAAATACTTCTATTTATGTAGCTTTTCAAAGAGTCTAGACTAGACTATTCTGTAAAAGCTATTGATGACGTTTTATTTCCATTGTTATCAAATGGCCCTAAATGTTTCTGAGATAAACGCGTCAAAGCCGCTGGGAATAAAGTTGTCGTCTCGCGCCACTTGTGTATTCTCGATTCTATTTTCTTTACCGTTTCTTACATTAAGAGGCCGATCCATTGAGCTCTTGTCGCATTTCTTGGTTCATTTGCTCCTAGGTGTTTTTCTTAGAGTTAATCTATTGCCTCATCGTGTTTATTCTTCAGGTAAGATTGTGTTTATTCTTTATGCTTTGTTTGGAACGGTGTCAGCTCGACTCAAACAAGATAAATCAAATTAGCATAATATTCGTAGATAGAATGAATACAGTCATATTTTAATAACATCGAGCTACTAGTTTATGTTCAAACAATAGTTAAATTACTAATTATGAAACGAATGTCATAACAGGACAAAAGATTTATAACGACCGTACGAACACCGGCAACTAACGACAAAGTTGGCGCGCTTCGACAAAACCCTGGCGACGAGAACGGGGCTCCGGGCATGTGCACAAATAAAACTACTGCAAACTAAACATTATAAATAATATATACTTACAGTTAACAAATTCAATTTCTAATAATAGTAGACATCGATTTAAGTTTTACATTGTTAGGTAACTGTTCGACTATTCTCGTACATAAGTATGTTATATTCACATCGTGAAGTAAGTATACGCTCGTAAGATTTGGCTACATCGATAGACTGAAATCATTTATTTTTTCTTTATATATCTGGGCATTTCCCACCAGAATGCGTAACCACACGAGTCAGTGACAATCAAAGATGCTGCCAGTACGTTAGTTGCTTGGCGACAGATTTTGAGCTTAAGGATGGTAGCTAATTTAAAAAAATCTATTACCACAATGTGAGGAAACCATAGAAGTTTTTTCGCCAAATTCTCTAGTGTCTTGACAGGGGTCGAATCCACGCCTGCGGGACGTAAAGCGACCGTACCCTACTGATCGCTTCACCTATTCGTATAGAATAAAATAATTATGTATTTATTTACTAACACCTACCAAATTCGATTGATTAATTAATCTGCGCTCATTTAATTTGGTTCTTAGATATTATATTGCTAACCTTTCTAAATAAAACAAAATCTCATATCAAACAAGTATAGCCGTTCGCTTTTACTATTGATATACGAGTACATATGTATATTAAATGGACAAGACCTTTTAATGCTCGTACCAATTTTTTGACATATTGACAACTAAAACTACGAATATTAAAGAAACATAAAGTAGACACGGACCGAGATGAATAGCATATTAAAAGAGAGGCCTATTCCTAGCAGTGGGAGAGAACCGGCTGTGGATGATAATGATGATGAAAATACTAAATAATTACCAAGGCCTCTGTTTATTTCTCTACTCTGAGACTCCCATATCGATAGTGAGCATCAGAACTTGAAGCGTTCTACAGCCGTGAAAGAGGCTAACTGCCCACTTGATGCTCTAACATCGCCATTGCGAGCACTCAAGCGGGTATTCTTTTGCGCGTTGGGGTCAGTTGTGTGTGAGAAACGCGTCACACAACCGTGAGTAGCACTGCACTTAGCTCGTCCGCATCTGTGTCAAGTGGCCTGACTAGGTGCGCTCTGTGAATGGCTGGAGATTTTACTCGTACCTATGAGGAAGCGAGCAGAGTGCAGTTCGTAAGGGCGGATCAACGACGTGATTAGAGATTGATTACATCACCGAAACGGTGAGCGACGAGTCTTAACTTCCTTACGACTTTAGTTGGTCAGTGATATGAAATGGTTTAGTATGGGACAGCTGTGTGTGAAATGTGTCCTGATATTTATTTATTATTACTAGCTGTACACCGCTGCGTTAATTGCGTTAGTGTTAAATAAAAAGTAAACAAGTGACAAACTGGCGTCAAAAATATATCTATACGAAATTATGTCCTAATAAGTACCGCCGTTTGAGTGTGAATTTGTAAATAACCTACAAATTTTAAGTAATAATTTTAATATTCAATAAAGATATGGAGTATAATGTTATATTATCAATGAGTGCTCTAAGTCAAAAGACAAAGGCAAGACTTTAAAATCACTGTAATATCTTACTAGTTACTATATGCTGTGTTATGCCTTTCCTAGAGTAAGTTTTCTCAAATTTAATAATTTCATAAAGAAATTCTAGAAATTCTTACTAAGATAAACTCGATCAAAACTCCGCGCTAGATTAAAAACAGATTTTTCACAAGAAAGTATTGGAGCTATTTCTACGAAGCGGGAGAAAACTTCTATAACTGTATTTCTTAGTTATATTATAAAATTATAAGTAAAACTGGGTAAATAATTTCCTAAAAATAATCAGAATAATGAATAACAAGAATTTATTAAAAATATTCTACCAAAATGTGGTGAAGTCTCAATTACATAAATAGTACAATTTTTCACGAAAATCGAATATTACGGTTTCGTTCAAGTCGAGAAAACCATTTTCGGCGCGACACACTCAAAAACCTTCTTAGCGAGAAAGGGCCAACTGAAATATCTAACATTCCACACCAACCCTTTTCACTATCTCCTAAGAGGAAATGGAGAGTTTTCTCATTTCCTAAAAGGGCGCTAATTTTCCTGGCGGAGGTTTCGGGATAGTTGGCCGCTAGTATTGATTTTGATGACGGAAAAGTTAAATAAAGAGACGTACTCCCTCATCGGTATCCGACAATTTCTTAGCGGGCGATTTTAATTTTGCACCAAGGGAAATCTTCCGTTTGAGTTTCGCTTGATTACTTTTTACGGTGCGCTTCAGACTTTCAGATTATGGATTGAAGACCATCTTGAGCTTATCGGCATCGTTCATTTGGAATCAAGAAAAACTTGTTACATAAATCTGTTTTTATTTACTTCGATTTAATTACAATATTTTTATTTATTTTGATCTTTTTACTGTGGATCTAGTGAATTGATCAGCATTTCGCGTCACCAAATGAATTAGCAACACTCAAGAAGACTCCCAGAACAAACACATCGTTAGTTGCCTGGCGGTAAGTTTTCATAAATAAATGTATGTATAGTATATAATAAATGTATGTATAGTATATACGAGTATACTACTCTTAATAAACATGTTTATTCGTGTTTATATAAAATTTTACAAGGCTACTTAGTACCGCTACCCGTGGTCCGATTGCAACAAATTTGATATGCTTCATACAGTCAAGACACTTAGAAATTTGGGATATATCAATACATTTTGAAAATTAAGAAAATCTTTTCTATTAAAATAACAATTATGTACCTAATAATTGTTATTTTATTGTTTGATGAAGATTTTGAATTTAGCAGGATTTAGCAATTTGATGTACACAACAAACCGGCAATTAAGCGTTGTACTAAACGTGGGACAGTTCTAAAAATATCTCACTTACAAAACAAAGTCTTTGTTTACTAAAATAGAACGGTACCATTTACTTACGAAATGTTTAAGGATAGCCGGCGTGGCCTTAGGTAATTCTTGGACAAATAAAAGTTAATTCTAGACTACCTACGCTAGTAAATGACATTTGCCGGGAGGCGTTTGTGCTCTAAGTTTGCTCACTAGATTAAGTTAACCTCCATGTCTACAGTTCTTCCATCCTGGGCTTTGAAATACTTCGCACTATGTACGGACTACCTACACTAAGTCCACCTACGATGAATAAACTGAGAATCCTTTACTGTACCCACTTGAATACCTCTTAATAAATGAGTAATAAATAAGACGATCTCGTTGGCGTTATGGTTACCATGGCGGACTGCCAATCAGAAGGTTCCGGGTTCGATTCCCAGCACGGCCAACATCTTTGTGCTGAAATAAATTTATTGGCTGTCGGTCTGGGTGTTAAATATGTATCTATATAAAATATGTATGTATATGTAGTATATCAGTTGTGTTAGCAACCATAATACGAACTAGAAACGGTTCAGTATGGGGTTAACCAGCTTTGTCCGAAATGTGTCAAAAAAGTAATAATTGAATACCTCATAATAAATGAGTAATAAATAATAAATGAGTAATAATTTAAAAAGTAATAACAAAAAATGTTCACAAAGAAATAAAAATTTAGTTTTAAATCAAAAATAAATAAACTGTTTTTTTTTTCTGAGAATCGATAAAGTTCCATCTAGTTTCTATAGCCGAGTTTGGATTGAGTAAATCCAATTTTCGCAAACAAATTACAGCACCAACAAACCCTTGACAAAACTGTTTAATAATAGCTACATTTAGAGTAGTTTAGGCCTAATTTGACCTCTAACTGGAGGATTTCCTCGATATATTCTGTTTTCGCTGGCGAGGTACTTGAGGCGCGCACTCATCAATCTTCAGTAATTAGGTAGTGACGTTCCTACGCTAATGACGAGAGGGCGTTCACGTTCGAGGCGAAAATTACGACATTACGCATCGTGCCAATGGGCGTACATAGGGTAGAAAACATACGTCTCTATTTTAGTAGATACATGACTATACGCTTACAGATATATAGCAGGCGTCTTGTCAATACAACCAATAAATAGAAATAAGTGAAACCGTCTTATAACTTGCAAAGCGTGTGATCTACGTACGTAAATTATTGTGAGACCTTTATTGTGAGGACTGCGAAGCTTTCAAACTCACTACCTGAGTCTCTGTTTCCTGAGATATGATAATCCGGGGGTCTTCAAAAGTAGAGCTAAGGTATCTTTTAGGTAAGCGTGCCACACCGTAGACTGCAGCGCACCTTAACATCAGGCTAGCTGTAGTCAAACGCTAACCTATCAAAAATAATAAAAAAAATGTCAAAAATATAAGTACTCAACATTTGACGACCTCGATAGCCTAATGCGTACCATTCTGGACTGCCAACCAGAGGGCTCCGGGTTCGATTCCTGGCACGGCCAACATCTTAATGATACTCGTAGTTGTGTTGGCAACCATAATACAAACTACAAGGGAGCCAACCAGCCGTGTGTGAAATGTATCCAAATATTTATTTATTTAGGTTTAATAACAGACTATCTCTTCTCATTAAGTCCTGCCAATATAAAGCTGTCTTACCTCCATCAGTCTTTCTCATAAACTATCAACAGGCAAGACTGGCATTTTAGAGTCGATCCCAACCACATAATAATATGCTATTAGGGAAACTTGTTTAAATTCCATTAAACAACTAACGAAACTCTCCATTGGCTATCTAATTCCATAACGAAGAAGTGTGCGTTTTATTATTCATGACTCGCCGCCAAACTATGATACAGCATTAACCTCATTTGCCGAATTTATACCTTAACTCTAAATTTGCTAATGGTTTCTTGAGTGGAATGCATATTAGTTATGCTGAATTAAGAAATTACTGAAGACAGGTAAAATTCAAGACTATCAAATATTAATATGTTTAACAAAGATAGATATGTATTTGTGAATGGACTATTTTGATCATACATACATATATACATATTTAAACGTTTAACAATATTAGCTTCATGATAGGTAAATAAATAAACTCTTTTTGCAACACAGATAAATGACAGCAAATAATATACTAATAACTAGTGCTAGAAATGGCGAATTTATCACTAAAAGCGATCTCTACCAGGCAATCAATGTACGAAGTGAAAATTACAATAAACAACATAGGGTGTACAATAAAGGGGAAAAAATAACTAAATATACCAACATTCATATAACCAATAAATAATAAGACGTACATTAAATACTCCTTGGTATATTTAGATTAACTAATTCGAACATACAAGTTCCTACTTTGGTGCTTTTTTATCATATAGAACGTAACGCTCAGTAAACGTGTGGCTTTAGAAATCAAAACATATTTCTTGTTATTTAAGGTTAATTTTCGACCACAAGCGCCATAAACAAAGCCAGGACTGGCCACAAAAGTTACAGAGAGATGGATGGCGACCAATAAAATCAAAACACGGCGCGGCACCGGCCCTATTATTCGCCAATTTGTAAGTCAAATGTAGTTTATGCATGAAATGCAGGGCGTTTATCAATAGATATATTATCATTAGGTAGTGGAAATCTTCATCAATCAGCTGCTCGTGCTAACTTCTAACGACTTGTAATTAAGTAGTCTTGAGACTAATGCGTATCGATTTTTAAGCTTCGCTGAATGCTCTGAGTTTTAGACACACCCGGTTTGTTTTAGGTAACTTCTCCCAAGCCAAGTTTCAAGATTAAGTAAATACAGCTGAGTCTGCTCATAGAAACACAAACGAAAGAAAACCTTGTTAAGGATGAGAAATATTAATAAGAAAGCCAAGCCCGAGTCGAAGTCGCGTATCATAATTTTTTGTAGATATTGGTCAGGTTTTGTACCTACCCTACAACCAGGTGGAGCGATGATCTGAAGAAGGTAGCGGGTAGTGGATGGCGAAGAGAAGCACAGGATAGGGCCAAGTGGCGTGCCTTGGGAGAGGCCTATGTCCAGCAGTGGACGAACATAGGCTGATGATGATGATGACAGGTACTGTACCAATATATTACAAAAATTAAAAGTCGTTTTATAGATAAAAATGATGTGGTTCTAAAAATAATAAAGAATTAAACCGAATCTAATGATCTTGAATACTATCACTTCTCGTTTAATCTTATAACTTCAGTGTTGTTAATTCCTGACTTTATTAGAATTTATTTCGTGACAAACCTACTGCCATGTGGCAGGCGCTTCGCTCAGATACGTATGGCGTGGCTGAACTTGCTACAATAGCGCCTTAGAGAGAAATCAGTTTCAAAATCTTGTGAAATAGTTCACCTCAACTTACAAACTTCAGAGAGATTCATAAGCTTAACTACCGCGTCGATTAAAACGTCTCAACTGTCAGTTCGCAAACCACTAATTTGCGGCAATAAAGGTAAACTCGGGGGCAACAACCGGCTATCTGCTTTAATTAGTAACTACACACGTACCTGTCTAATTGTACTTGTGGTTTGATTTGATTGATACTCAAATTGCACTGAACTGTACAATGACCATTCCTGGGATAAATTACAGATTAATCAAGTTCTTCATACGTTATATAATGAAAACTCTTTTTGTTTTAGTGGACGATCAACTGAGTTACGCCAATACATATTTTGAAGCAGTTAAAAAGTAAATATAAGAAAATAGTGGTATTAATTTTTCAAGAGATCCTGGAATCTCTCAAATAGCTCAATGTCGGATGTACTCGATGAGCTCGATGCGCCTAAATTATTATTATTACCACAAACGAGTATGATCTGTAGGAAAAAAGTATGCTTTTCAGTCAGGTGGACTTGTTTTTCAAGTTACGAGTGGATTTGCACTCGCTTTACGGTAAAGGAAAACATCGTGAAGAAACCGGCATGTTTGAGGAGCGCAATATCCGAAGACGTGTGTCATCCGCCAACTCACACTTGGCCAGCGTGGTAGATAATAGCCTATATCTCTCTCCTCATGGGAGAAAGCTCCGAGTTCCAGCAGTGGGAACATAATATTATAGTGGGCAGCTTACACTTATGCTACCAATTTTAACAATATACTCGTAGTATAAGAACTTGAGTCATATGTTTGGAAATTAGGCTTTTTTTTCAAAACAATAGATAGCAAGTAGCAGCTGAGAAGTGGCGCAAACGGCCAATGGAGTGGCGAACAAGGATTCGCGTGCGCGCTGACAGATAGCAATCAGGGGGAGGCACCACGCGTTGTTTCTAATTAATGGGGGCAGATCGCGTGCGGATCGCACATTTGTCTCGCCCGCGTCGGATGTTCACAGAAGAATTGTAAGCGATACAAATACCTTAAATGTCTTCAAACACTTAGCTCGCCATTGCACCTCAAAATTATAATTTACTTAGCTACTATATCTAAATTACGATGAAATACTTGGATTATTATTATTTTCACGTAAAATGGGTGTATAAAAATTAACGACGTCCTAAATTTGTATGTAGCATATCAGTTGTGTTAGCAACCATAATACAAACTTGAAATGGTTTGGTATGGGGCTAACCAGCCGTGTATGACATGAGTCCTAAAAATTTTTTTTATCTGTATTTTCTCAAGTTTGGGATAATTTAATCTTTATTATTTCTATTTGTAAACTTTTATAATATAATCTTTTTTAGACCTATTAAAGAAAGAGCTTTTCTTAAAAATCAACAAAAACTATAACGATGACGTAAGCAAAGATAAACAAATAAAAAAACTCAAGTTTTCAATTATTTCTTTTCTCATTCCAGTTGCGTTTGTTTTTCCATATCAAACAAAACAATTATGAGCGCAATGATTCAAATCCATATTATTTGTGAGATCACGTTTTTCATTCCTCGCTTGGTTTGAGCGAACAGTGATTATGCAAATTTAACCGCCTCCCACAGAATCACATAAATTATTTTATGTTTTATAAATCTCCATAAATAAAAGTGTGCTTAAGCCTGCGATCACTCACTGCTTGTCAGGCTTGCGAATCTTATTTACGAATGCTTACTGAATATAGCGTTAAATCAATCTTGTGGATCGTAAAATAATTGCATTCATTATATATTTAGGGTTCCGTTCCCAAATGTATAAACAAGGCTCTATAACTAAGATTTCGCTGTCCACCTGTCTGTCCATTTTTCACCAGACTGTATCTTAGGTACTAATAAAATTTTAGAAGATGATGTATTGTTGGTTACCGTTAGATAACAAATACTAAAATTAAATATACATTTAAAGGGGCTCCCATACAAATACCATGTACTTTGTGTGTTGATTGTTCTCGTCCTACTACTTATATATTCACTTGAAAAATTAAGAATGAAACAAAATTTAAAAATAAATATGTAAATATGGGCTGCCGTACAACAAACATGATTGGTCTTTTACATCTAATCATGCGAGAATTCGTACTGCTAGCTGGTTATATTTTATTTTAATTACCTATTATCTGAACCGTACATTCGCAGCAAAGGAGATAGCGTATTAATGAACGTAGCGCTAGTTACCTCTTGGAGATTTCGAAGAGTGCCAGAACGCAATATCCGCTAAGTGACAGAATGACAGTTGGCAGACTTTTCCGATAGCGTTAGATTTCTCTCGCCAAAAAAAAATATCGTGTGATAACTTAATTTCTAGTTCTTAATAAACTGAACTTAATGAACCGTTCAAATCAATTTAGTAAAAATCTGATCCTATCTCAGTATTTTAGTAGCTAGTGAACAGGAACGCGACTGACATGACATAAACAAACCTCTTTTTGTGTCAATAGTATAAAAGGTTTGAATATAGAAACATAGTAAAGAGGAACTATGTAGATTCGAATGATAGTCTTTTTAATTACCCATTATTTAGTTTTCATAGGAAACTAATGAGTCGCCGCCTATTATGAATACTATGAAAACTCTTTGAAAACACAATTATTTGTAGTTAAAGAGAAAGTACCGCTAATTACATCGCTGTCGTAATTATTATAATTGCTTTCGTCGGCATGTATAATTAAACTCTTTTAAGGGTGTGAAATCATATGTGTATTGTGATAAAAAACAGTACGCAAATATAAGAATTCAGTATTTTACAAGGAGTAACAAGACGAGACAGTGTCCAACAGCGCCAAGTCATAAGCAAAAAAAAAAACAATTTATAACATCTACGCGATAACCAACAATTAATGCAGAGAATTCCTTCGCCTCGCTCGTTCAATCAATTTAAAAAAAAAGTCAAATGTGGAAATAAATGAACAAATTTATTGACATCTACCACACAGTAATACATAAAGTAAGTAAACTAGTGTTTGCTACGCAGGCTGACTTTCATGTTCGTATAGAAAAGATTATTAGAATTTAGTTGTTAGTGTGCAGCGATAGATGACATGGAACCATCGATGAACAACTGAACAGAAACAAAGCTTTAATTACTAATATTTATGAGGGCATTGTTTACTTATGAATATAATACTTTTTATGCATGATGAGTCTGTGCTTAACCACAACTCACAACATGTTAAATGATATTGCGATCTAAGATGGAGCGCGGTTCATTAGAAGAAACCGGTTCCCTCTCGCCTCAAAGACAGTACGGTACAACCGTATATAAAAGTTCAGTATATAAAACAGTTATTTGTCTAAGTATTTCAATGTCAATACGATTATACCTGAAATAACAATAATCGAACAAAATCATTTTATTTTATTCCCCTCATATAAGAATACTCCTCTTAACACTCAGCTTACAAAATAATATATAACACACACTTAACGCCAGTCTCACGTTCAACCTGAAAGCAAAGGCTTAGATAAATACGACAAGCCAAGACATTCCAAAATTACCAGTCAAGCACTCCACATCAAATTTCAGCAAAATGATTGAAAATTTCAAAGAAAATTTAGCTTTTCTTGCTCCTGTCCTTCCTTACGGCGTCATCGAACCATGGGACGACCTCAATCCAAAACTGTACCACGCGGTTCATATATACTGGCTCAAATTCTATGGGATGTGGTACAACAGTCACTCTCCGAAAAGTTACAAGTTCTGGCTCCAACTATTGTACACCATAATCGTGTTATGGTTGGTCTGTTTTTTTCCCGGCATTGGAGAAGTTGTCTATTTGCTGAGGCGAAGGGATAATATCGGCGACGTCGCGGAAGGGTTAGCTAGATATTTACTTACATTTTGTTGGAATAATATTATGTCCAAGGCTTTATTTCATTTCACGAAAGTATTCTGTCGTATCTCTTTGTTTGTGTAAACAGGCAAAATATTTTTTCAGATTGTATTTGTTTCTAAGTGAGATGTACACTTATGTGAAGTTAGCGGTGTTTTGGTTGAATAAGAACAAAGTTATCGCATTGCTCGATTATTTGCATTGTTCGGAATTCAGACCGAAGGAGAAAGAGCACAAAGAGTTTTATTTGAAAAGCATTAAAACTGCGCGCTTCGTGATGTCGTACTACTCCGCAATGTGCGTAGGCGCAGTTTCAGGTATGAAAAACAATAATTTGAAGTTTTGACCTTATATTCGAGTTAACATGTTTGTGTTTTTTTCAAAAGTGTTCATATGTGTACCAATAACGAATGTACCAGAGTTGTTTTTAATAACGCATGTTTAAAGCTCGAAATCTTCGACATCGAGCTACCATGAGTTTAAAAACATTTGTAATTAACTTTTAGATTATAACATAAAAAAAATCATCTAATAACATATCAATGTAAATCGGAAATCCAATTTAATGTGGTAAACATCTTACTACTAATTTTTTGTCACTAACTATTCCTAAAGATCGCTGACTCAATACACTGAAGTGTCTAAAATCAAGAGCCTGTCCTGTATTATTAAGTATTATTAATAGTACCAAAACGGGCATTAATAATTCTATTGCAAACCATTTATCTCCATTTCTTTGTTGGCAAATTCATTACGGTCCTCGAAATGAAATCTCCTCAATTTCAGTGGGAATGATTATACCTCTGACGGAAAATTTTGATATTTTGCCGACGAACGTTGAATACCCGTTCATAGACGTGTATCATTATCCAATTTATGAGGCTCTTTACATACATCACGTAAGTACCTACATCATAAATTTTAGCAAACTCTAAAGTAGAATGAGTCGGCGTAGAATAGAATAGCAGTAGCCAAGACCCAGATTATGTAATGATTTATCTTACAAGTCCATTAAATAATCAAGGTCTAATTAAATTATTATTAAGCGATAAATTATGGTTATAAATAAAAATTGGCCAAGTGCAAGTTGGGATCGCGCATGAAGGGTTCCGTACCATTGTTCTATGGGAGCCCCACTCAAATACTTATTTTATTTTTAATTTTATAATTTAGTTTGAAAGGTAATGTACAAATATACATTCCGTGAAAATTTCAGGTGTCTACATGCTACCGTTATTGACTTATAGCAAAAAAATACGAAAAAAACACTATTACTGTATGGGGATACCCTTAATATATTTTTTTATTATTTTTAGTATTTGTTGTTATAGCAGCACAAGAAATACATATCTTATGAAAGTTTCAGCTTTGTAGCTAAAGCGGTTTCTTAGATTTAGCCTGGAGACAGTCAGACAGACAGACAGCGGAGTCTTAGCAATAGGGTCCCGTTTTACCTTTTAGGTACGGAACCCTCAAAATAAGGAATGAATTGTACATTCAACTTTGTCTTTAATAGAAAGTGGAAGTGACCTTGCTAACTAGTTTAACATCAAAGTTTCTATATGTTATATTTCAGGTGTACTACAAACCAGCCACGTGTATAATCGATGGAGTAATGGATACTATACTAGCAGCCTTTATTGCTTCGGCTAGTGAGTATCATATTACATGACCTTTCAACAACTGATGAACAAGTTCTAAAATAAAAATGTTGATACCCTCCACCCAATATTTTCTGGTAGCGACTTTCTTGTATTTAAAATTCAACGCAGCGTATATTATACTAGTCAAAGTAAGGACTTGGGGCAAAGGATAGCCATCGCTATTCAGCGCGGAAACGCAGCCAGTGTTATGGGCACCTTTGGGCTAGGTACGGTCAAGGGCGGATTGTCCTAACATTTAATTTTTATTACATTTATTATTTTGGTTTAATATAGTTATTCGTAATATAGGCCAACTTTAAAAAGAAGTCAAGGTAATTGTGAAAAAATATGTTATCCGCCATTTTGTGGTACCGGCCATCTAATCCATCTCAATCATGGACCAAATTTCATCAAATATAGATAAGAACACTACCGACTAATACACCTTTGAAACAAAGAAGAACTAATACAAGAAATATAAACGGTCCACCCGGCTATGCTTTGGAGGTACGATGTCACACACAGACTCACACACAGACATTTCAAACATGTTTTTGCGTCGGAGATTAAAAAGAGAGTTGTTATAAGTTATGTGTCAGTGGAGTTTTTTTGTAGCTCTTAAATAGAATCATCATCCTTAGCCCTTAACTACGCATTATAAGAAATACATTTTACGAACACCAATATGAATAAGATATTGCTTTACAATTTTATTTCCTTAAATATCAAAATACGACTATAAACCTATTTCAACCTAATTGACCGAGCGTGTAACATACAATACAGATTTAACAATATAAAACATATTTTTATAAAATTTTACAAATGATGGTTCAAGAAATCGTTTTTACTTTAAGGGTACATGTGTGCCTTTTGGCCTAGGCTATTTTAAATCTTAATAACTATATACCTAAAACTAGCCTAAAAATATGTAAACATATTGTTTAAATGTAATGTGGCCTACTCTTGTATAAAACAAGTATTGAACACAAACAGCGGAAAAGAATAACCGCCGCATCGATACGGGGATCGACAAGGTCAAATTCTTTCTGATTAGAATCGCTGATGTAACAAAAATAACCGGAAGGCAACGTTTGGCGATCTCAGCAAAGATAAAAGAGTTTTATGTACTTGTACATATCAGTGTATGTAGTTTCTATTGTATCAAAGGTCGAAACTTACTGATATACGTTAGAGTTTTTTTTTTACTCTAAATAAGTCAGCGCTTGACCACAAATTCACCTGATGGTAAGTGACATTGAGGTCTACGGTGAAGCGCGCTTACCTAGAAGGAACCGGTTTACTCTTGCCTTGAAAACGAGAAAAAAGAGTTGTAGCATTTTGCCCTTTTCGCAAACTGTAAAATGTATACATACTCATATGATATTAAACCAATTAGGTAAGCAGGGGCGGGTTATTAGATTGACTGTTTAATATTTAGGACGTATTGTTTTCATTTGTATTTAACAATGTTAAAAAAATGTGTCTTGTAAATAAACTATATACATATGATATTAAATAAAATATACCTGTTTAATATGAAATTATACGCTTCTTGTTATATTTCGTTTTGTTGTTGAACCCTATCGCAAAAACGATGTGTCAGTGGATATGTGTGTGTGTGTGTGTGTAACTGTCTTTGGTATCGTAGCTCTCGAACCATATCAAACGGAGTAAGTAATATTAGTTTAGGTTTTTGTTTTAATAACGTTGGGTTTCACCTTAACTATATTTGGTTAAACTTAGACAAAGACGGCTGCCGCTACAAGATAGCAGATATCATACGAGTATGGTTATCGCCACTTCCTCGATATGTTGTATCAAAATTAAAACCAATCTATTTTAAAAAAACATGATGATTTTAGATCCAATATGACCACAAAAAAAAACGTTCATTCTTCTTCATTAAATGAGTTCATTGTTAATAAGATGCAACCGCATAATTGAGACGAAAAATAAGAATAGTTTAATGACCTATTGATGTTATTTTGTATTCCAGTTGGTCAAATAAAAATATTAACATTCAATTTACGTAATTTCGATGTCATGGCTGAAAGAAGACGTAATAGAGCAATACAGGCATGTGAGAATAACGGATCTCTTGCTAAAGATTTTTATATGAAGGAGGTTCTAAAGGATTGCATTAAACATCACAACTGCATCATACGGTAAGGGAAATTAACACAAATGAAAATAAACTTTACGATAATTAAAATAATATTTTGCTTCAATGCAAAGATATATGTATTTCTACTTAAAGTTTCATGGAAGTTGTTCAGTCTATTCACAGCAAACACTTATCATGACGGACTTACATGGAACTAAAACTGCGTACTCATATAACAAGCAAGACTTCGTAGCAACGCTACGCTTAACTACGCTGCGGCGTAGCATGCTCGCTACGTATTGCCAGTAATTTACTACGCTATTTGTTCATCATCATCATCAGCCCGTATCTTCCCACTGTTGTTTATAGGCCTCCTCTATAACACGCCATTCACCGTTTTCCAGCGTGCCTAACGATGTCATCTTACCATAGGGCTGGTGCTCTGCCCTCGGGTAACACTCGGTGACTGCCCTACTTCATCTACAGATTTCCCTACGTGCCAAATGTCCCGCCGATCTCCACTTCAACCTGGCAATCCGTATCCTCACCTCTACAATTTTAGTACGACATCGAATTTTTACGTTGAGACTACGGTCTACCAAGCGTATTCCTAACATGGCCCGTTCCATTGCCCTTTCGGCTACCCGGATCTTATGGACATGTTCTCTAGTAAGAGACCATGTTTCAGAACTATAAGTGAGGATGGACAGCACACATGCATTAAACTATGTTAAAAAACGTTATTTGTTAGTTACAACTAACTACATTTATTCAGTAACTCAGAACTCACTCGATAAACATTTGAGACTCGATCGTTTCTGAGAAAAACGATCCCTTCAACTATCATCTTCTGTTTTATTATGCGAGTGAAACCTCCGACGCAGCTAGTTTAAAATAAATTCCCTTCAATGTAGTAGCAATCAGGGACTGATAGCTTAAAGTTTTATTCCCGTTTTATGTCTCTCAGTGATATAAACCCGAGAGAAAACATTGTTTCAGATACGTGTCAATGATTGAAAGCGCTTTCAGCGTCGCCTCAGCGCTACAGTTTATGCTGAGCGTAATGGTGCTCTGCCTAGTTGGCATTCAGTTTTTGTCGGTGAGTTACAAAGTTGTTAGTGGAGAAAAGTTGCGGTTACAATGTTGTTAACAGTTGTTCGATAAACTGGAACATGGCGAGTTTTATTGTAAAGTTAACTGAAACAACTTCGAGATGCGCTTTTTGCTTCCATTTTAATTCCAATTAAAAGATTTTTTTTCTTTACGCTGTCTCTGTCCCAAACTTGGTTTATTGGCTACTGTTATAAATATACTCACTATACTTACCTATTCAATCAGATTTTTTTCTAAATAAATCAAAAACAAATTTACTTACGCGCAGAAAAAAATCACTAGGTTCTCTAATCTAGATGATCTCAGTAAAAGTATTAAATAAAAAGTTCCCCTTTTTATGAAACGGAGGTCGTTGCGCCAAACGTCGATAGTCAGCTGGTAAATTGCTAAGGTCGGAGCTCTACAAATGGCGTTTTTGTTCAGAGCCCTCGGTTGAATAATGCTCACATTAGACCATTTTTTCTGACAGATCGAGAACCCGACCAGCCACCCGATGCAAATAGTGTGGATGGCCATTTATTTAACTTGTATGCTGATTGAGGTATTCATACTCTGCTGGTTCGGGGACGAATTGATATGGAAGGTTTGTACTAGCTCATTTGTCGCACGCCCTTTATTTTTTATATGTCTGCGCATTGATAATGTATTCTTGGGTAAAGTACCGTTTAAATCAGCTTTTTGGTTTCGCAGACATCAATCCTGCTGAATTGATTCGTACAGAGTGGAAAAAGCGAAAAAGTCTGGCATGGAGACGTCTTGCGCGTAATGGAATATTGGCTACACGATTTTTTCATAATGTTATTTATGATCCTAATGCCTACAGACATATTTATTACGTACCTAGTCTTTGTTAAACAAGTAGAGTCTCTTAGCTGCTAGGTATACTGACACTTTTATTATCCCACCGTCACGAGTGAGGTAATAAATGTTGGAGTTGGAACAACCCGCAAAATAATTACAAGATGACATTGTAAGGTTATATTTCAATCCTTAATGTTCTTCGTGACATCTGCGCTAGTTATATAGTCACGACTGGATTTTCTAGTTTTTAAGGTTGATCAGAACCATTATATTATACCTACCTTTATATTTGAAAACACTTGCAAAAATGTCGATGCCATATCATTCCCTTAAAAGGGCAATGTTGTTTTTAAACAACATACTAAAAACCACAGATAAAATTGACCTTCATTTAATTTAGTTTAGTCGTGTGTGCCGCTGAATCGCCACCAATTGTAAAAAAAAGTATAGTAAATTCATGTCTCGATTTTTTTACTCATTTTTCCTAGACAGTAATTACATGTCTAATACACATTTTTTTTTAAACTTGAAACAAAAATCGTCCATTTAAGGGTTAATTTTAATATTTTTAATTTCGACAATATATTTCAGAGCATGGACCTGAGTCTCGCCGCATTCCAGGGTCCCTGGTTGAAGATCGACCGCAACACGTGCATGCTCGTCATCATTTTCTTAGAGAGATGCAAGCGGCCCCTGAGAGTCACGGCCGGCAAAGTATTTACGCTCTCCCTGGACACCTATACTGTGGTATGGAATTATTCATGTATTGAAAATTCTCCCAGTGATCGTTCATCAATTTTAGAGCTCTCTGCTCTACATTATACCACTAAAAATGGCATGATACCTATTCAATATTCAGATATCAAACATATGAATACGTAATATAGCTGTAGGTATGTACCTACATAATATTACTATTAATTTTTTTTTTAGGGTGCATCATCATTATCATACATAGCCAATTCTATCCTCTTCTATCCCACTGCATGGTGTCAATCTAAACCAAGTTCAGCCCAAACAATATTATAACATCACTTGACCAGGTGTCCTGCCCAGTTCCATAAACAATTTGTTATCAAATAATAATATACCCATCGATACGTTTTCTGTGGTTATTATCGTTTGTTTATTATCGTTCTTTTATGTATTCGTTCAACATTAATTCAAATAAATAACTATCGTTGACAATACTTTACTTAAAACTATTTTTTACTTTAAAACGTGCCTAATAGGTGTGTTTAATTTGCAATTTGCATACTGAAAGGATTTACTTGTTTCAAAATTAACACTCGAAATGACGCAGTTAATAAACATTTTATCCGTAATACTATGTGAAATTGTTAAAATAAGCTTTTTAATTTATTTTCAGCTCATCAATTGGTCATACAAAGCTTTCGCAGTCATGAGAAACATGAAGAAATAAACATACACAAATGGCAAAATACATTTTCGGTTTTGTAATTACGTAGCGCTTTCGCACAACTGAGTTCACCCGCTTCGTTTCGCAACAAATTAAAATAAAATTAGTTCGCAAAAAGAACCGTTTGCTTTTAATTTTCACAATATCGTTTCACTGGCGACTACTTTTATTGCTTGTTTGTCCAATATCTGTCGCGACTAGTCTACAGTGTTACGAAAGTAAGTATCAAGACAGTGTTAACTAGTTGTTACTAGCGGCTTCACCTGCTTTATAAAAGATGTTCGTAATTGAGGGCAATAATAATAGTAGCACCTAATAAAACTTACATTTGTTGAACGTATAATGATACCAGATAATATTATCATGTACCGAAATTCTTTAAAACGCCATCAGGTGAACTATTTGTATGATTTATTTAAAAAAACGTTTTTGTGGTTTAAGTTTTTTTGAAAATAGTGTCATAAAATAACCTTACACTTGCAATTGTTATAATAGCTAGGTGCTGATCTACCATTTTAGAAGTACCCTGTTGTAAAAACTTACTCCTATTTGATTTGATATTCCTATAAAATGTATACTGGAAAGCTTTTAGAACTATATTGAAAAAGTTTATTCTAGCGAGTATTTACCAAAGTCTATTTAAAAGTGCGTGAAGGGTTCCGTACCATCTAAAAACTGGCAAAATAAATAACATGTGTGTATGAGAGCCCCAAAGTCCGAATATTTTGGGACTTTACCAAATGTCGGTTTTTAAAGATCGAATACAAATTACATTGTCCATATTGTACTGTACATGTGTAATTTTTAAGCAATTTTTATACTTTATTTTAATCATTTAATTTAAAAGTTAGTAATTAAATATACTACTGTAAATATTTAGGGGGTTTATCAAATAGCGTTATTGTCATTATTGTTGTAGATTGTCGTTACGAAAAGAAAAACAAGTTACTTAAAAGTAACCTATTTTTTGTTACAGTCGACAGACAGATAAACTCAATTCGCTCTGTAGTATAGGATTTTGCCAACTGAAAAGACTAGACATTGACTTTTAATTGGAGGACTAGCTATTATATATCGTTGGGGTATTATGTAAAACAATAGACAGTATTTACCTAGATATGAATGGAAGGTAGGTATCGTATCACTAAGACTACGTCGCCATTCGGGAAGTAAGTATAGGTAATCCTAGTAACGCTGCCTTGCCTCAACTTTTCCAATTCCGTTCTCGCATTTCTCAGGGTTGCCACACTAATTTCGGTTTGTCCCAACTTTCATAGCGAGGAATATTCAAAAAATGTTTACAAAGCGGCATTGACAAAAACTACAAAGCAGATGTTGAATGAATGTTGTTTCCGAACTTTTTCGAGTCGACGAAGTTGATGGTCTTACACAATGCGAGCCTCTTCGGCGCTAAAATTTCTGCATTTTTTTCTTCGTTGTTTTCCTTAACTTCTCACTGTGGTAGTTACGACATAGATGCGCAAGCTTGGAGAAAAATGTTAATATTTGAGCTCCCTAATGAGATCTTCGAAATTCACAAAAGTTATTGACAAAATAATAATCTCAAAGAGATAAGAGGATACAGTCGGACTTATCCCTCGGTGCGTATTCGACGTACTTTAATTTCTCGCAATATAACGAAGTCCATTGTTATCGAAGACCCAGTGGAATAATGAGGCTGCATTTGCCATGCACGGGACAATAATCATTAGCGCGTTCGGTACGTATCTATCTACAGATTTGTCAATAATTAATATGACCGCAACGCGGTTGCATGCATAAGTAGATACCTATTCACACATAGCAATATTGAATAGGTACGTACAGGTAATAAAGAGCATTTTAAACTTAATTCTAAAAAGGAGGACTATTAATTCTTTTTTAGTTTTGTTACCATATACTCCGCCAGTTCTGAACTGTTTTTTAATTTGGATTGAAAAGGATATGCCTTCTTGTCGAATGGTCCCATCGAAATCAGTTTATTTCTTAAATTGAAGTTTGCTTTCCAAGATTTAATTAATCTCTTGTAGGCTTTTCTACATCTTTTAATGGAGCTCTGACATCAAGTCTTCATTATGCTCAGTATGACAAAGTATACGTGAGATATTTTATAGTTAGGGACGTTGTCATGATCTATTAGTGCCATGTCTCTATAATCTAAACGAGGCTTTCCAAAATTCCCGTCATCTCGGCATCATCCCTCAAACTTTACAAAGCCGCATACATAAAGAGACAATTTCCTCGGCTTGCGTAGACAAGTTTTTCCGGAAGTTTCCCGAACTGAAACTCCAATATCATCTATCAGATCGCGTTTAACACTAGAACGGGTAGGGATCGCCTTTCTCTGATAAAATGGTTACATTTTTCAAGCAGTGGTTTGTTCTCTGCAGCCTTTTACTGCCTGTTCATAATGCCTGTAAATGGCGTTGTAGATCCCTAGAGAAACGTTCCGATAAATATTAGAATAGACAGAAGTACACAGATTTATTTAGTAGGCTTACTCACGGATGTCTTTTATATTTCTAACAAATACAGTCATAGATAGATAGATAAACATTTATTAAACACAAAAAGAAAGTAAATTACAGAAAACACTTAACGTACTTAAAGGCTATTATTGGCTTAACTGGCGACCTTATCGCTAAAAGCGATCTCTTCCAGGCAACCAATTATTACTGATCTGATACTTGAAGCGTATGCCGTCCAATTAGGTACTTAGATATCACATCTAAGTAATAGAAAGACATACTATGTATAACCTATAGGTAAATTGTTATTGCTTGTAATCAGTAAAATACGAGTAAGTATTAGGTATAAGTAGGTTAGAAAACTGACATATACGAGTATAACAAGAATACTGAACCAATTTCGATAAAATTAAACTAAATTATCCCTCGTATCCTTTATAACAAAAAAAGCAATATTATCGATATAGGTTGATGTTATATTCGTCTATTTTTCGCACACTTACCTAAAAATGGATGCTATATATGCTTTTCTCGTTGATGCCATCGTCTGAACCGGACCAAATTAAAACATTGATGAAAGAACATAGAACATAAAAAAGACTGCACTGCATTCAAGTTCAAAAAGATTAACCAAAAACAGTTCACTCAGTCCACAGGTTTGAACTAACAAACACAAGAACATAAAAAAAAAACATTCGAATTGAGATTCCTTGTTCTTATTTTGAACTCGGTTGAAAACCCCATAATTATGAAGGCCATTCGAGCGTCATACAAAATTCTTCTCAGATAGTCCCGCGCTAGTATAATTAGTCTCTGTAATACATATTATATATTATAGTTAAGCAGTAGGAGTACCCATTTACTAACAATGCACACTACACATCGGAGCGTGATTCCAACAGTCATTGTGCATTAACTATAATTATAGAGAGTGCACGTTTGTGCCTCTGCTCTGAAGCCACACTTCGTACGCTTCAGTGGGGGTGCGTCATTACGACGGGGATTGTAGGGGATAGTAATGTTGCTTGCAATGCGTTATATTGTGTCTGGGTAAATGTAAGAGATTACAGAATATCAGTGTGGCTAAGTATTGAGTTTTATAGTGACGTATGTAGACGCTAAAAGGTATTTTTTCTTCTTAATATTTTATGATCGACATGGTCAAGTTCTGGTGTCGAGTTTTCAAGCCACCCGAAGAGCTCTGACTTGGCTTAGTGATAAATTTGTTTGCCGTCGGTTTGGGTGTTATAAGTATATGTATCTATGCAAAGTATGTATATAAAATATATAAGGGAGACACTGCTTTCTTCTTAAAACATAACACGATGTGATTCATCTAAAAACAGAGTTTATTCGTGAAAAACAAATAAATTTTACAAAACTTACAAAATATATCAACTGATGGAATACTAACCTAAAAACAGAGAATCGACAATCAAATGTTCATGCTTTAGTATTATTAGTTTATAACAACAAACTTGAATCGCCTGTTCACATACAAAACTGAGTTTAAATAAACTGTTGTAATTTAATGACTTAATTTCACTTGTTATCATTAGTTTTAATTCGCTTTCCGTTATTTTTCATAAATGAACTAGTGGCTCCCTCATATGCCGCAACTGTCAGAAATACTAGAATGTCACTGTTAAGTGTCAGCACAAAGCTTACAAGTATATTAGTTCTGATATCTACCATAATTACAAACAATATGTTTAGTATGGTACTAACCAGCTGTGTGTGAAATGTGTCCTAAAAAATAGAAAAAAAAATTACAGCTTGTACTATGAGTAACAGCGGGTACCTACAATTACCACGGCAGCATCCAGATGATTTTGCCATTTTTAAAAAGACAGTCGGTGTGCATGGTCACACATCCAATGACTAACCACATTAACCGTTGCTTAACCTTAATGATCGCGTTAGATCACCTTAATTAACAGAGCTTCAGGCGATGCATATGTTCATCTACGAGTACAAATGTTCTTAGAAATATCTTCCTAATAAAGAAGATAACTACCCACTCGTTACTCTATAAGCACACCAGAACAAAATATAATTTTAGAAAACAAACATAGTAGCGTACTTGATATAAAAACTCGATTCAAAAAAGAAAACCTATGATAGATACTTAGTTAGTTTGCCTCGCTCATACTCATTCAGTTACGAAAGCGAGAGTGCACATACACTTTTAAATGTTTTCTTAAAAACTTAATTTTATTCGAGTGTGCAAAATATGTCCATATTATATAAATACAGAGTTATTGGTACCTAGTAACACAAAACTTTTAAAGGCGGCTACGTTCGGACTTTTTTTGTATCCGTTTTTTTTGGAAATATGCAAAATAAAATGTCTCTCCATACATACCTAACACTGCGCTTCTACGAACATAATGTATGAAGAAATGTTTTTTTCCCGCAAAGTTTCAAATATTCTTTGTCTTGATCTAGAAAAACTCCAAAACTACTTACGTACCACTTTTAACATTTTAACGACAACGCAGCAATCGATAAAATTAATTTAACTTTATCGAATCCAATCTACAATTTTGTTGTTTTGCAACAAGCTCTGGTTTGTAGCGACCCCATTCGCGGAGCAAGTTTGTTCTAAACACTATCACAGGTAGGTAAGTAGAACTACACAAGCGATTCTATTCTATTGAACCCGGGCCGTGCGACGCCCGCGTGGACAAACTACATCCTGCAGTTAGAGTTTCTCTACGAGAGTTCTCGAACCGAGAATTCCCGGGAAATTTTGCTTTACTCGAGACGAGAAAAAAGTGGTTGAGAAATCGAGAAATTCAGTCAAAAATTTCAAAAACATAATAACGCAACGCGTAATGACAAAAATACGAAACCGATTGTCAGACGGTGCTATAAATGCCCTCGTATTTTTATAGGCTTACTAGCTGACCCGGCAAACGTTGTTTTGCCTTAATAATTATTTCTAAATATACAGTAGCCGATTCTCAGACCTACTGAATACGCATATAAAATTTGGGAAAAATCGGTCAAGCCGTTTCGAAGGAGTACGGTAACAAACACTGTGACACGGAAATTTTATATATAAGAAGATATCCTACCCATTACTTCCCAAGCATCGAAAACGTTGGAATTTTTTGATGAATTCTTTAAATTAGGTTCATTATTCATAAAGAAAAAAGAATATGACTAAAAAAAATATTAAGATATACCTTCATCCCTGTTTCAGCCTGTCCTATAAATATGACAATGGGGACATGTGACCAGAAGTAATACAAGTTAACAATCAATAAGAAAATAAGATTTATTTGTAAATTATGTTCACAAACAGACTTAAAAATAAAATATATGTGCTTATTTTATATGATTACTTATAAAACAATCACATTTAAGTGGTTTTTCACATTTAGTACAAAAAGTAAGAGATTTTTTCATACAACCTTGTCACACATATTTAAAACAAATCGTATATCTCGGCAACCCGGGAATTCCCGGGAAAAAGTGGTCGAGAATTCTCGTGCTCCGGGAAATAAAAAAGGTCGAGAAATGAGAAACCCTACCTGCAGTACTTAGGCTCTCGTACGGGTGTTACGTAGCGAGAATCTCTCAATCAAATCGAATTCTTTATTTGGATTACGCTTAATATTATTACACTTTGTAGCAAATGTTTCATATATGTATATTCTTATATATTTGGTACCAAAAGCTATAGAGACAAATGACAGACAACTCAAGCCTGCATCTCCAAACTAAGCATGGAAGCTTGGAAGCTATCAGAGAACTATACTACCCATTAGAAATGACTGCAATAGTTGCGTTTTAATCGTTTAAGACACTTAATCAAAAATAAACTTAATGCTCAAATTTAGTATAAGTTACAATGAAGAAGTTGAATAAGAAGTTAGTAGGTTACTTTATATATGTATACTGGATACTCTATGCCCTCTAATGATATAAAATTTACTTTATAATAGGAAATTCATGAATTAGCATTCACGAGTTAGCATTTAAGTAACAATTAGCATAAGATATAATTTTTAATTTTTACTTGTAACTCGATGTAAGTTATTTCATAAGTTTTTGTGCAAATAAATTTATTTATTTATTATTATTATGAAAAGATCCGAACGTGTTCCAGTTTTTATACATCCGAAATAAATTCTTACTGTTTCTATTTTATGTTAGCCTCTGAGAAATTTCTCGTCAACCCAAAACACACCGTCTATCTTCGATTTTGCAATAATCTAAAAATACGTATTTTTTTTCTCTCGTGGTGTTTCCTGCATCCTATAGGTAAGTGAGTGAGAGAGATTATGCAAAACTTGGATGGCTGGAATCGAACCGTGGTGTCGTGGTTTGCAAGCCCAACGTCCTCTCGACGTGGCCATACGCGATCATCTAAAGTTATGACGTATCAGAAAGTTACCGCAACCAATATTAAACGACGAGTCGGTCCTCATCCCGGAACTGCTGCGCCATTATTCAACTGAAACAAGAAAACGAGGTTTCAACCTCAATATGTGTTTCAAGGTGTCCGTATTCAGTGAAGCAAAGTTAAAGAGCAAAGTTTGCGAATTTACCCTCGAGGCCGATCCAACTTCTCTGTTGCAATAAATAAGGATTTTAACGACAAATTACCACACGAAAACGGTTCACCCTTTCTTGGAAAAGTTTGGAACTCACCGAAAGTTGGGCACTGAAGACAAAGCTTTGAATCAATTTCTTTGTTCGATAGTTTAGTTGGAAGAGATTGGACTATGAAGGCCTAGGTCCACTTCGTGAGGCTCGCGTTGTTGAGACGGGGAGGCTCAGCAACCGTGGGCTGGTCCACTCAAGGCTAAGTAAAAAGGATCCCAGAGGAAGACCATTCGTCAGACTTGTACCTCCCCATACAAGTTCCAAAAAGAGTGGCACCACCAGTAGACTGCGAAATCAATTATGCGCACGGTATGGTTGTGCGGCACCGCAGCCGAAAGTTTTGGGGGATTTATAAATCACAAACAAACCTGTGCAAAAACATAATGGAACACATGCTCCTTTTTAAAGATCAGCCAATAGATTTGTCATTTCTTTGCAAACCTTTTTTTTTGCACTGAGAAAAATGTTGGGTTCGGCAAATATAAGCTCGTTGTGAATAGTATGCTAACGTTTTACGGTAATTGTTACAAGCCGGAAAAGGAGATAAAAAATTAGAAAAAAGTATGTACGATACAAGCCTGAATTAAACTTAACGTTTGAAGCTAAAAACTAAGTTTGAATATGACATTGACATTGACTGTTTCAAAATTCTTACCAGTAATAAATGAATACCTTGTTTTATTGGTACGTATTCTTTTGTGACTGTTCAATAAGGTTTGCCTGTGATTAATAAATTATAAAGCGTTGTTTATTTAGGAGTACGATTTGCCTGTAACTTGGCTTCAATTTAGACCTCAGAATACCAGAAAGCCTAGCTGGACAGGAGATCAGTCATCAGCAAAAATTTTTACTACGTCTCTTCGCTCCCTTAAGGTAACATTATTTTAAGTTACAAAAATTGGAAACCAGTCATTCAGAGATAAGTTTTTTTTTGGGAATTTATTCTTACGAGAATCAAATATGTTACCTGCATAGATAATAATAAATTTTAAAAACATGGGTAATATTAGGCACTTCTTTTTCATCGCTTGGTAGCCCAAAATGATGCGTCACCTTTCTGTCAAATCTGCCAAATTCGATGACAGCTGTACCAGGGCGCACCGCACATAGCTGCATTATTCACTTTTTCCGGTGAAATATTCTTAATTTATAAGGAATCAAATCAGATTTAAAGCTGAAAAGTTTTTAAAACATCATGGGAGACTCCTTAGATGGGAGTGAAAATACCCCTGAGGCCCAAAATGTCGTTGTCGTCGACTTTCAAGACTTCGCGAACTACCTGCGAAGAGCTGCAACGGTACTTTTGCCTGAAGATGACATCGTTCCGCCGTCCCTTAACGCGGCTTTAGATGATAAGGTCAACCAAGATTGCATAAAGAAGTTCATCTCGGATCCTCAGGTGTCTGCTTTGTACGTGCAGAGATTTTCACTGAAAGGTACGCCACGATATCGACCCATTTTTTTCAACGGCTTTCTACCTGTATTGCGGTGTAATTTATGCAAAAAGTAGTGCACCGTTCACTAAAATCTGTTTCTTCTCACAGAGGATGACAATGAACAGCCTACAGAGGGTGAGGAAGAGAAAGAAGCTGTCACCTACCAGATTAGTAATGAGGTAAGTCATTTTCTGTGTTCAATCCGATCATAAATATTTCAATGTTGATGCATAGTAATAAGAATACAGAGTTTACTTTGATAATCAGATCTAAAAGCAATTCAAGAACAAGTTGTCTTAGTGTTTAATTTTTCTTTGTATAATATAAATGTAATACATGTAAATAATTACACATGAACAAGTAATATTAGGTCTCTTTCAATACAAATACTTGGAAGTAATCCTTAATGATATTCTTACTAATTTAATCTAGAAATGGAACATAACATATTCTGTGTATTGTTGTGACTATATCTCTGACTAGCCAGTATTCAATGTTTCTAGGTGCACTTCACATCTCCTCGAGTGGCAGCACTTGTCTGCATCAAACGTGGTGCTGTCATTGAAGCTGACAAGTCCATCCACAGTCAGTTACGTCTGATTAACCTTTCTGATGGCTCCCCATATGAGACCCTCCATGCTTTCATCAGCAAAACTATGGCTCCGTTCTTCAAGAGCTATGTCAAGGAGAGTGGGCGGGCTGACAGGTGAGTTGGTGCTTCATTTGTTTACGTAAATATAAATCTTAATAATGTTTGTATAACCGGCTATCACTTACATTTATTTTGTAGGTATTAGCCCGACATGTTTCAGCACAATCATAATATATAGGAAAGTTTTAATACAGTAATATAAATCTTGTTTATCATACAATGTTATGCATCCATACACTGTACAGAATAAAATATTTTGTTAAAATAAACAGATAAACATTTTATTAATAATTTGTCAAATTACAGGTCAGTTTACAATAAAATACAAAATAAAAATTAACAATGTCAAATATAAATAATAAATAATTACAATTATAATTAACATTATTCCTGATGTCAAATATTAAAATAAATAACATCTAATTTAATAATAAGTCACAATTAATTTACAACCGTTATCTGCGTAGTAACGTTTCTTTTCAGTTTCAAAAAACTCGTCAATACTATAGTAAGTTCGTTGTACGAGCCAGTTTTTAAGTTTGTTTTTGAACACATTGTCCCTTACAGAACTTGTTATGTCATCAGGCAAGCAGTTATACACTGCAAATATGTTTGTGACATGCATAAGTAATAATGAACACTTTCATCTGCTAAATACTTTCCAAGAGAAGTTTACAATTAGATATTGTTTACAGACATCCTGATCTTAATACATATAACAACAGTTTTCACACATCATAACATAAATATTTGTCTCTAATCTAAATCGGCTTAAGATATGACATGAACAAAGTCTACTCTATAGAGACATAAAGAAATTAATTCTATACCTTTTTAGAACATTATGTTAAATTAATACTATTTATGAGTTTAGTAGGCTAGATTTTAGTAACTGGGGATAGTTAAAATTAATCCTCTTGTTATTTACATTTGTAGTTGGCTTAGATGAAATCACCAATGTGTCATACCTCATTCCTTATTTGTAAGATGCTAATACATTAACCTTTATTAAAATGCAATAGGTATTCTTATTCTATGATGGAGGCGATCAGACCTGCACTGACAACCCGCAGGAGGCATGCAATATGTATCTTTTTATATCTATATCAGCATGTTTTATATTCCACAATTTACACCATTACTTTTTATTTTACATTAAATGGTTTATCTTGTTTACATTACAAGTGGTGGTCACGAGTCAATAAATACCATTAGTGAATAAAAAATTGGTTTTACCAAATTGATGTCATAAAAATTAACAATCTAATATTAATGATCTTAGAAATTAATACAGAGAAAGACTGGGCTTTATTTTTTAAGGCTTTTGTCAGTTGATGTTTAATTTTATCCATCTTTAATATATCAGTATAAATCAGTTATAGAGTAATACCTAAGATATTCATTTACAAATTGTTCTGGTTACAACCAGAGACATATTTTTTTACCAAATATAACATAACATATTTTTTTACTGACATGATCAAAAGCTTATTTACTAAATTATTAGGGATGGAGACAAGATGGCACCATCTGTGGAGAAAAAGATAGCTGAGCTGGAGATGGGTTTATTGCACCTCCAACAAAATATTGACATCCCGGAGATTACACTACCTGTGCATCCACTGGTGGCCGCTGTCATCAAAAGGTAATTCTTTGTGAACTTCATCTTCTTCTTCATATGAGCTAAATGGCCAAGCTCTGGTCTTGAGTTTTCAAGCCCCCCAAAGGCCTCTCACTTGGCTTAATGGTTGCTTGTACTAAGACTAGCACCTACAATTTAACATGTCATGCAACTCACAGTAGCGTCCAGATAAAAATGCCTTTTTTTAAAAGACTGTCTTGTGTATGGTCACCCAGCCAAAGTCTGACCATTGCTTAATCTCGTTGATCACATCAGATCACCTTAGAAAGCTATGTTAAAGATGCTACACTTCTGCTAGACTTTGACAAGTTGATACTTGCGTATATTAACTTTTTACAAGTAATCTTGAAAATACTTTGTATAACTTATTCTGCTGCTGAACAACCAATTAAAGTAGTATTCATAGCTCGGCTGACTCAGATGATCTGATATCATTTAACTAACCAAAAAGCAACATTTACATATGTGTCTCTGTAGGTCAAAACTCAAAATATATCATAGGTATCATGTACATAAAATAACATATCAGTAATTAAATAATTAACTATTGTGTTTGTGAAGGGCCGCCGATGAAGGGAAAAAGCCGCGTGTGGCCGATTTCGGAGACAAAGTGGAAGACTCAACATTCCTGAACCAACTGCAAAATGGGGTCAACCGCTGGATCAAAGAAATTCAGAAGGTAACAACATTGGTCATTCACCTTTGCCATTTCACCACCAGTTTTTTTTTAACAAAATCCAGTGATACATTTATATGTTTACTTATAAATTCATACCAAAGACTTTTCACAAAATTATTTTCATCAGAAGCTACATTTAGTTTTCTGTGATCCTCCAGTTCTCATGTACAAATATTATTTTTATCATCCAATTGATTTTATTTTGCATTCATTGGTAAAATGTTTATTTGTTTAGAAGATAAATGTTTGAGTTTTATCTTTCAGGTCACCAAGCTAGACCGCGACCCTTCCAATGGGACTGCACTACAAGAAATATCCTTTTGGCTGAACCTTGAGAGGGCCCTGCATAGAATTCAGGAGAAGAGAGAAAGTGTTGAAGTATGTTGTATCATTTATAAATTGCCCGCTTTTTTATGTATCAGTGTATTATTTAAATTATTAATTAGTGGGCGCACAACTGGTCCGATGTCAAGTAATAATGTTGTCTAAGAAGAACACACATACCTATGAGAAAACATTTCGCTATTGCTTTTAAGAAAAATTCTTACGAAAAACTTAAAATGGGAGTACCCTATTCAAGAATTCTAATAGTTAAAATTAATAATATAATAACTTAAGGTACAGTTTTCATACCAAATCTTTCTCATTATTATAAAAACCTTTGTCCCGAGTGCCCCATCCAGCACATAACATTATAATCATCTAATTGGACTGATATCATCTACAGGTGGCTCTTACGCTAGAAATCCTGAAGTACGGCAAACGGTTCCACGCCACAGTATCTTTCGACACGGACACGGGTCTGAAGCAGGCCTTGGCGACCGTCTCTGACTACAATCCTCTGATGAAGGACTTCCCTATCAACGACCTGCTTAGTGCTACGGAGCTTGAGAGGATCAGGTAACATGAGATTCTGTTAAATTATTGTTGGGTTAATCTTACATGTTTGTTACTTCTTGACACTGTCAAGGCATCAATTTCTATAACATTTAGTATTACGATAGTTCAGATGCTGGATTAACAAGTTATTATAATTTATTATTAACTTATTAATTTATTAACTTAAAAATCAATGTATTACCTTATCTTTCTCCTAGATTATACATCTTGTGCGCTGCTAGTAAGATATAATATTATTTATAGTAAAATTTGATATATGTATTGTTGGAGATCCCAATTTGTTGAAAACAGCCATTGAATTTGCTAAATTTCCACTAGTATCAGAGAACTGTTTTATGAGGAAATGTGTGTACCACTGCAGATAACCTACATTGGATATGTGAAAGGAAAGAGTAGAAACTCTTTCTTTTTCTTTCTATTACTCTTACTCTTCGCTGACTAATAGAATTCAATTCAATTATGTTCCAATCATTCTTATTTTATTATTCGTAAAAGGTTGGCAGTGCAGCAAATATTCTCGCATCTTCGCAAGATTCGTTCCACCAAGTATCCCATCCAACGTGGACTGAGACTCGTCGAGGCCATCTCTAGGGACCTCGGACAACAACTGCTCAAGGTAAGTGAATATTCTTATATTTTTTGTGGAGACCCAGTTATAAATTTATGACTTGCCCATGAATAAAATTTTATAAACGTCCTTAGGTGTTGGGCACGCGTCGTCTGATGCACATTCCGTTCGAGGACTTCGAGCGCGTCATGACTCAATGCTTCGAAGTGTTCTCATGCTGGGACGATGAATATGAGAAACTTCAAGGGTTGCTTCGGTAAGTTGCATCAAACCATAGTAAAGCGGATACGAGCTTACCCGTCTAGTAGACATTTTACTATTTTCATTATTAAGAAGAATTACTTCAAGGAAAGAACGGCTTGTATCAAAAAGTATTTTGTCTTGACCTTTAGAAGATGTAGTGTTAGTTACCAGGAAGTATTACTACATGGCGAAACAATTAATTGTAGCAGATTAATATTTTTACGGTCAGACAGGCGTTAGCGCGCAGGTACCCTGAAATTGCAGGGCCCATAGAATGCTATTCACGCCTGGCTTCATGAGTAATCTGGCATTGTATCCGAAGCATAGATTAATAAATATAATAGATGCCCAACCTCTTGTTGAAAATCTCGTGTAACATTCGATACACGTATCATCATCCTTCTATTCGTATTTTATTGAAACGACTTAACTCGGGTCACGCAATCTACTATCGCTATATCACTACGCGACTGCAGCGCGTTGCGGATTTTGGCGGCAGCTAGGCAGCAAGCTCGATTTGCAGCGCCATCTAGGTTTCATCGGTAATTATGGCAAACTTGGAAACAAAACTAGGAATCAGCAATCCACTCTAGTATTCTGATCCAAAGTTAATAATATTATGTGTGGCCATTCGCAGCGACATAGTAAAGAAGAAACGCGACGAGCACCTGAAGATGGTGTGGCGCGTGTCTCCCTCGCACAAGCGGCTGCAGGCGCGCATGGAGCACATGCGTCGCTTCCGCAGGCACCACGAGCAACTGCGCACTGTCATGCTTAGGGTAAGTGTTGTGCCCGTCACAGAATAAGAAACAATAAAACACGACTTCAATTCAAACATAAATATAGATCCAATTTTCGATTTTTAAATTTATATGGTATAATAAAATATCAAATGAGTTTGTTATCCTGCTTATAAACTGCACCAAACTCACATAAGTGCCGAAGTAGCAATGTTCTTTTTATCCAACTTTGAAATAAGTGAATAAAAAAAAGTTATATAATTATTTTTTTCAACAGACGCAACTATTTAACATTTTTTTAGTTTTTTTGTTTGTTTGTTGCATCTAGTTGTTTTTTCGTGAATTTCCAAAAAAACAGAACAAAAGTTGATTTTTGCACTAAAGCACCCTTAAAGATTTTGCGTTTTAGTTACTTTTATAAATGTCAATGTCGAGTTTATGATTTGTAAAATTATGTACTTGTTATCGCAGGTGCTGCGCCCGCGAGCTACCGTGGCCACGGAGACCGGCGCCGGCGGCGAACCAGCACAACCACACTCGCTGCCGATGGACGCGGCTGATGCTAACGCTATTGCAGAGGTACTTCATACATATATATTTTTATCAGTCTAGAAAAACTTAAAACTTACAAGTCTCTGATACGAAAATAAAGAATAATAAGTCTATTAGCACATAGCCCCTTGTATGTTGAAACACCGGCTCCCGGTATAAACACATTTTCACCGCAACTGTTGACATACCGGGAGCCGGTGTGGCTAAAACTAAAACTTGGAGCTTGACTTTTTTTAACAGATAATACAAAATAGGCTAATGTCATTCAACATACGAGCGGATAGTCATAGTTATGTTTTCACAAAAATACTTATAGGTACCTATGCCACCTATATTGTTTGCATTATTCTGTTCTGTCTTTGTCTTTCAGGTCAACTTAGCGTATGAGAATGTGAAGGAAGTAGATTGCCTGGACATTTCTCGCGAAGGCTGCGATGCTTGGGAGGCGGCTGTTCGACGCTACGAAGATAGGATCGGTAAGTAACAGTATATTTTTACAGGATTTTTATAATTAGAAAAGTTAATGCTTAAAACACTCTAGTCTCTATGTTAAACGTATTATTGTATTATCTATAGCCAAGAACATGGTTGATAAGTTCAGTCAAAATCAACACCACACAAAAACATTTTCTTTAGTGTTTAATAAGGTTAAGATTGTAAAAAGATTTTGTAAAATCGATCCTAATTAGCTTGACACAGACTTTATTTTCCCTTAGATCGCGTGGAGACCCGTATCACTAAAAAGCTTTTGTAGAATCGATCCTAATTAGATTGATACAGAGTTTATTTTCCCCGTAGATCGCGTGGAGACCCGTATCACGGCCCACCTCCGTGACCAGCTGGGAACAGCAAAGAATGCCAACGAAATGTTCCGCATCTTCTCCCGTTTCAACGCCTTGTTCGTTCGACCTCACATTCGAGGCGCTATTCGCGAGTACCAAACTCAGCTGATACAGCGTGTGAAGGATGATATTGAAGCGCTGCATGAGAAGTTTAAGGTAAATTTAGAACACATTTTTTTGAGTTCCTCGTCTTATTATTCTACGAACATATGGCCATAAACTACAAAATATATTTTTATAAACGTAATTAAACTCTGTTCTTGTATAAATGTGTCCCACTTTTGTTTGTTCTAGTGTTAACTTAGAATTGTACAGAAAGTTGTTGGTGTAAGAAATTTACCTAGCAGAGACTGGCAATTTATTTTTTAAGATTACATTGTTCAATCCTTTATCAGGTATTACTTTTAGTATCACTAACAAGTTGTCAAATTATTGTCGACGACATCTGTGTTTATCACAGGCAAGACATGAATTAGAGCAACCGGCATCAACCAGCATACTAGAAGAGAGGCGTATGCTCAGCAGTGGGCGATTAACGGCTGTTAATGATGATGATGTCAATTTAGATGTTTTCACAACTTGTGTATTTCCCACAGGTACAATACCCTCAATCTAAGTGCAGTCGGCTGTCGTTAGTCCGCGACCTGCCGCCCGTCGCCGGCTCCATTATCTGGGCGAAGCAGATCGACCACCAACTCACTGCTTACTTGAAGAGAGTCGAAGATGTACTTGGTAAGTTATTACATAACGTTATTTTTTTTACGCCTGTATATAAAAATGAATTTAGTTGAATTGCAAATATAAATATTGACGTGTAAACTGAAATGTTACTTAAAATTATGATTATTATAGTATTTATCCCGTAAAACATCAAGACAATATTTCAAACATGCTTACTACTGTCGTGATTTTATTTATGATGATTCTCCAATGCATTACAGTAATGCAATAGCAATGCACATGCAGTGCACAGAGGATCATTTTATTTTTCCTAAGATTTTTTATTTGTTGTTAGCTACTCTTTAGCGGAGATAAAAACCACAATAAAAACGCGGAATTGCATGTTTGCTAAACATTTCTGGCAATAATTATAATTAATCATTTAACATTGTTTCTAGGTAAGGGTTGGGAGAACCATATTGAAGGTCAAAAGTTGAAGGCTGATGGAGACAGTTTCCGTTTGAAGTTAGATACTCAAGAAGTTTTTGAAGATTGGGCACGCAAGGTAATTTTTAATTTTAGGATCCTATCGAAAGTATACCGTATATCAATGTACTAAATCCCAATTTTGTATTCTAGGTGCAAGCACGCAACCTGGGCGTTTCCGGACGCATATTTGCGATCGACTCAGTCCGCGCTCGCACCAGCAAAACCATCTTGAAATTGAAAGTCAACTTCTTGCCTGAGATCATCACTTTGTACAAGGAAGTGCGCAATCTGAAGAATCTTGGTTTCAGGTAACATTCACATATAGAATTTTATATAATAATTTCAAATAAATAATAGGTATAATACATGTTTAATCACTCAGTCTTAGATTAGTGCCCCAAAACCACTTCAATGCATTAAATTTTACTCGTTTTATTGTTACGCCAAAACGGAATAATTACTCATTTTTATTTTGTTTTCATGTTTATTTGAACACAAAAGTAACCCTAAATATAGTTAAATGTTCTAAATACAGTTCCGAATCTAGAGAGCGAAAGAGCTCGTGCAAATATTTTAATAAGCAATAGTTAAGTAAAAAAAGTATGTATTTTTGTATTTATATTTCCTAGCCACTCCTGTGCGAATATTCCTAATTTACTACATGCCAAAATGATGATAAGGTTCAATTTTATCTTTATTTCTAGAGTGCCTCTAGCCATCGTCAACAAAGCTCACCAAGCCAACCAACTGTACCCATTCGCTATATCTCTGATTGAGAGTGTGCGTACTTACGAACGTACTTTGGAAAAGGTATGTACGATAATACGTTCAGTTATTTGATATTCACAGTGTTCAAGCACCAATAGACACAACACATCAGCACATCATTAGGACATGTTTGACCAATAACTAATCTTCATTAAACAAATACAAGTATCACTCTGCAGATTCATTAGCGTATCTAGCTGAAGAGGTTTATACTGAGTAGATAGCTTCATGTATCCTACTTGCCGTCGAATGATAGAAGAGAACGATCTAAGAACGTATGGGTGGATTGCGTGAATCGTGATATGAATAAGACACGTTATTCACATTCATTGTGCGAACTGTCAAGGTGTGGAACTCTTTTCTAAACTTCCTGATCCTCAAAAACAAATGCACACTAATGTGTTTACGAGAAAACCACACCCGATTCGGATCACAGCGGATGCATACTAAATTTTTCAGAATTTCTTCCATCTACAATGAATTTCCGCAAAGTAACTAACAAGTCCATAGGTTAGGACCGGTTTTTTCTTGGCAACCGCTCTTCATCTGAGATCACAATAGCGCTTACCATCAAGGAAATTGTGACGATGGTCAAGCCCATTCAGTGTAAAAAAGAGGATTGAGTGAATACAGATAATTTGGCGAGTTATTGAGATGTATGAAAAGGCGTAAATGTTGACCACTTAAAGTGTAAAGGAAATGAAGACCTACCTGACTTAGGCGAAGCTAAGAGGAAGGTTAATAATTTTAGTAGTCTATACATGCCTGTCTTTTATAGACCTCTTTTTACGTAGACGGGTCCTACATATGCACAATAAGCCCATAGCGGGATGCCAGTGCAGGTCTCATCACCCCCACTTCAAATTAAAATTAGACAAGTTCTAGTTTTTTTTCATCTAGAAAATAGTTACGTATTCGTAGTGTTGTCATTGAAGGCAAAGAACACCATTCTACATATTTATTATTTATCATAATATGGTAAGACATGTTCTCTTATTTCAAAAGACACAGAGTTAACACTAGTACAAACTTTCTTCCTATGTGTGAGTGTCACTAACACACGTGCGTTTTGTTTGTGCAGCTAAATAATAGGAATCATACAAAGGTAGTTGAATACAGGATGCATGGATTTGTTGCAATTGACAGTTTCACCACTTATATATCCACTTGCAATTTTGCTTATAGTTTTTTTTAACTGTGTCTATTATCTCCTTATATGTTAAGAAATATAGTTGTTTTAAACGTTAATTTGTAGTTTATATGTGATTTAAGATAAGCTTTTTAAGTCATACAGTAGATATGTTGTGTGTAAATGTTAATTAAGTTTTGCATGGCCTGTATTCCATTAATTTTTACACCCAATTATTTTACTATTTAGTGACAAAACCTGTCGAAAAAAATTACATATATTCTTGCTTTTTCTGGTACTAATGTGTAACATTCTTTCTTTTTTAATTTGTTCCTAATATATCTGCGCAACATTCTGTTTAAGATCCGCGACAAAGCGTCCATCATTCCGCTAGTCGCCGGGCTGCGTCGCGATGTCCTCAACCAGGTGTCCGAGGGAATGGCTCTAGTGTGGGAATCCTACAAGCTCGATCCGTATGTGCAGAAACTGAGCGAAGTCGTACTGCTCTTCCAAGAAAAGGTAAAATTGTTTAGTCAATCTACCCCAAACCACAATTAGTCAAATCACCCTCACTTCAAATTAGAATTAGGAGACCGACACATGTTTGTGTTACGGTGCAGATATGGATTAAAAAATATATGCATATTCATATTGCCTACATATCGTAGTAAAAACTATTTATATTAGATTAATTATAAATTATCGATTTATATTTGACATGTCTTTTTGAATTTTATTGACATTTATATTGATTAAATTATATTTAATGTTATTGTGTGACTTGTAACTGAATTGTTATCAATAAATTACTTTGACTTTTAATTACAATCAAACACCATATATATCATAGTATTTAATTGCAATTTCTTTGCAGTTAGGTTTGCGCATCACCGCAACTAGCCTAACCCGTTTAGCGAGATCATCAAACGATCGAGAAACTGTTTAGTAAAGTTGAATAATTAAAACTTTTATGACATTTTTTTTATTGTGATTATCATCCTGTAGGTGGAAGATCTCCTAGCGGTCGAAGAGCAGATCTCAGTGGACGCGCGATCTCTAGAAACATGCCCCTACTCTGCTCAAAGTCTCGCCGACATCCTGAGCCGCTTGCAGCGAGCCATCGACGACCTGTCGCTGCGCCAGTACAGCAACTTGCATTTGTGGGTGCAACGTCTTGATGAAGAGGTATACAATTTTACTTTTTCTTGTTGCAGTACAATATAAGCCCATCAGTTAATACTGATTGGCTCGACTATAAAGGGATGAATCCTATACAATTGTGATGACAAGTGAACACCCAATTGGGTGGTTCTCTTTTTAGTTGTGCAAACCCGATGCAAATTGATAGGGTGTTCAAAGTTTGACCTGTGATATCGTAACTCGCAAACCAGTTGTTTATTTTTGTTTAAAGCGAGAGTGTTTTTGTTATGTTTGTAATGAATCGGCCCATTCTTTATATCAACAAGCACATAATTAGTACCTCAGTTTGTTGCCATGCCAAGTCAGAGACCTTCTGGCGGCTTAAAAACTCTCAACACCAACTTGGCCACTTAGATCATACGAAGAAAAATACCATGAGACATGTGTAAATTGACATAGATAAGCTAAATGTATATGTATATGATATGTTTTTTCTATGTAGGTGGAGAAAAGCCTAGCCGCGCGCCTGCAAGCCGGCATCGAGGCGTGGACCAACGCCCTGCTCGGCAAGAGCAGTGAGATGGACCTCTCAATGGACACCTACTCTCCTGCTGAGCCCACGCACAAACCCGGCGGCGAACCGCAGGTTAGCACATCGTACACTAGAAAATATATGTGTAATCATAATAATTTCATTTCTCAGAATGCTTTTACAGCATTGATAATAAACCCCTCAATTCTCTTAAAAGTGTGCTGTTAATTCACTATGTTTTTGTTTTACACTAACAAAACCTGTTTTATTGTTTGTTGTAATGTTTTTTTTTTTTTGAAACTATAAGGAAAAAATATTAACTAGCCGGAGCGAAACGTACATATCGAACATCATCGAAACATAGATGTCAATTCCTTCCACTCAACACCGATTTGAGTGTGTTGATATTTTACGACTGTATATTCTTACTTTAAAAAAAAATGTACATTCTTTAAAAAAAAATTATATTCTAGTAATGTTCTCAGAATAATTTCTTCAATGCTCTATCACTATTATGTGGATAATTTTCCATATCAGTATTCAATAAGAACTACGCCATTTCTAAGCTCATTGAAATTGTAAAAATAATATTCTGTGTCCCACAGATTGCCCGCGTGGTACACGAAGTGCGCATCACAAACCAGCAGATGTACTTGTTCCCGTCATTGGAAGAGGCTCGCTTCCAACTCATGCGGCAAATGTTCGCGTGGCAAGCTATTGTCACCAGCCAGCATCGGTTGCAGAGCACCAGGTGAGATAATAATGTTTCCAATATTAATTGTATGACACTTCGAGTACGCAACGAAAGCTGCGAACATAAAGGGCTGAGTCGTTCGTTCACACTAATACTGTACTAATCTTGGCATCATATATTATACTCTTCGTGTAAAGTATACAAATATTATACTTGTCGTGTAATGAGCTCTTTTAATATGCTACAATTTCACCTAATTAAAAAATTTCCTTTTAAAATATATACGAAACTTTTCGATTTCAGATTGTTTTATTGTAAAAATAATATTTGTCACCGTAAAAATAAATTGGGTGCACAGTGATAATAATGAAGCCTCATAAATATTTTTTAGTTTCTCTGTTAAATGGGCTTGCGCTTGCTCACAATTTATCTGATGGTATGCGATATTATGACCTAAGGTGGAGCATTCAGACGCATTGACCTCTGTCATACTTAATTTATCAAGATAATGCTTATAATCTCAGTTAAATCTTTTCTTCTTTGCCTTCACCTTTTCCCACTATGTAGGGTCGGCACAGCCCGTTTTTTGCTTCCACACTCTTCTGTCAGCCGTCATATCTACATTCACTCCTTTCTCTTTCATATCCTCTTTCACACAATTCAACCACATCTTCTTAGGTCGTCCTCTACTTCCACTCCCTTTTACAATCATATTCATACTTCTCCTCTCTTCGCATGACATGCCCATACCAAGATAACCTCCCGCTCTTAACTTTCTCTGGCATAGGTGCCACTTTCAAACTTCCTCTGATATACTCATTTCTTACCTTGTCCATTCTTGTCAGTTAAATCGATTTGTCCTATACAGATACCAAGTAGGCGTGGCTCGCGCGCAAACCGCTACATATCGCAACCTGCTGACCAAGCTGCCGGGCGGCTCCTCTCCTGTTGAGAACGCATACGATGCTATCGAACAGAAGATATCGCAAGTTCGCGAATATGTCGACGAGTGGCTACGGTAAGTTTTCAGAATTAAAACTTCTTGGTAAATAAATAAAATATTTGGACACATTTCACACACAGCTGGTTAACCCCATACTGAACCATTTCTAGTTCGTATTATGGTTGCTTACACAACTGATATACTACATATACATACATACATATTTTATATAGATACTTATGTAACACCCAGACCAAGAACCAACAAATTTAGTTTGGCACAAAGATGTTGGCCGTGCCGGGAATCGAACCCGGAACCTTCTGATTGGCAGTCCGGCATGGTAACCATTACGCCAACGAGGTCGTCAAATATTTAAGAACGTATTGTTTTAATTTTATTAATTATCTACACACAAGGCTTTTTATTTATTTGTTCTAAATTGGCAATTATGCGTGTAACTTTTTATTTCAATTCTTAACAAACAGTCGCAGCTAGGAAATCGATGTACTTTTTCAATACAGGTATTGTTAATAGGATATTTAATCATTATTAACATAAGCATATATAACATAATATCTAAATGTAATTTAAATTGGTTTTAGTTATCAAGCCCTGTGGGATCTGCAACCCGAGAGCCTCTACGGCCGCCTTGGAGAAGACATTACTCTATGGATCAAATGTTTGAATGACATCAAGTAAGTGACTCAAACATAATACTCCAAGTCAGATTGCTATGAGAAAAATGATAGACTGCAGACGCCAGTAAGTCAATTCTGTTCCCGTCAAAATGTGTTCAGCTGTAACGTGAAAATTTTACGAGTTTTAATGAATTCATGTTATAATATTTGAATTCAGTAAATACTATAATTCATTGTTTGATAATATATATATTAGTTTTAAAATAAAACCCAAACCTTTTGTCCCACTTAGGAAGTCCCGTACAACATTCGACACGTCGGACACTCGTCGTGAATACGGCCCGGTGGTGATCGATTTCGCTCGCGTGCAGAGCAAAGTGGCACTTAAGTATGATGCGTGGCATAAGGAAGTTCTCGGGAAATTCGGCGCTCTCCTAGGAGGCGAAATGGTGCAATTCCATGGAAGATTGGCCAAGTCACGCTCGCAGTTGGAACATCAGACTATCGGTGAGATTTACTTTTTTTCCCTCATTGTTCGCGTCTCGATAAAGAAAACGCAATCGTGTCCTCACGCTTGAATAATAAATAAATGAGTGCGAACAAGAGGAAATGATGTTTTCTTGAGGAAAGGTTTCCTTGTCGACGCAATTTTTTTTAACACTAAGTCAGTTTTCTAACAACGCTTGACCTCATCTTACGTGATGGTAAGAGATTTTGTGATTTACGATGGACCATGCTGATCTAGGAGGAACGGTTTGTTTTCGCTTAAACATTGTTAGTTGTATACTTGTTTTTGAATGGAGAATTCAGATATTTACAAGCGTTTTGAATGTCTAATTATGGTTCGGTACATAGGCTACGCAGTATTCCCTACAAGGTATACTGTTAACTATGATGTGCTACTATAGCCATGGAAAAAAAAATTAAACACAAGAAGGTCTGTAGAGGTATTCTGTTTATTCTAAAGCTCAGAAAATTTATCACTGTTAAACCAATTAGGAACTTGTTTACCTACTTTGTTATGTAACTAAAAGATAGATAGATAAAATATGTAATTATGTAACTTATATCAAATTCTTATTGCATCGTTTTCTAACAGAGGCGGCTTCCACCAGCGATGCGGTATCGCTCATCACTTACGTGCAACAGCTTAAGAGAGAAGTGCTGGCTTGGGAGAAACAAGTAGACATCTACCGTGAAGCTCAGCGCATTCTTGAAAGACAGCGGTATGCTAATTTACACCTTTTGTAGCTAAGAATAAGGCTCACACTTCAGTTACCTACGTACCTTGATATCTAGCTTGGTATTATGGCTGTATTGGAGTCGAAAATGTAAGATATTGATAAAATCGTTTCCTTTTTTTAAACAGATTCCAGTTCCCAGCTCAATGGCTGCACGTCGACAACATCGAAGGCGAATGGAGTGCATTCAATGAAATCATGCGCAGGAAAGATTCTTCCATTCAAACTCAGGTATTTCTAAAAGAATGTCTTAAAATTTTACAGTGCTTTTACTAAGACGACTTTAGTTTCGTATAATACAATTCTTCCAGTGGATTCCAAAAAAGGCAATCCAATTTTAGTTAATTTATTTAAAAATGAGTAACCTGTAATAGTGTTTGCGGGAACTGAATAGCTATAACCTCACAGTCTTCCAGGCGAGAGTGAATCAGTTTCTTCTATTCAAACATCGTCCACCCTAGACCGTAACATTACTTAACATCAGTTGAGGGACGGTCAAACGCAAACCTATAATATTATACATTATATGGTCGTTGCAGCCGGTGTTTGGATGGGTGACCATGCATAAGACTGTCGTTTTTCAAGTGGCATATTCACCTGGGTGCTACCGTGGGTCGGATGAGACGTCAAATTGTAGGTCCCGCTTGTTTGTCTTAGTACAAGCACTCGTTAAGCCAAGCCAGAGGCCTTTGGGCGGCTTGAAAACTCTCGAAACCAGAGCTTGGTCACTTAGCTCATACAAAGAAGAAGAAGATACATTATTTATGTTATCTTTATTATGAATAAAAACTATTAACTATCATAAAAAAATCTAGTACTTAGTCCTGTGTTATATATATGGTGATTAAAACAATTGATTGTCTTTCAGGTGGCCTCACTGCAACAAAAGATTGTCGCCGAAGACAAGGCAGTGGAAGCCCGTACGCTCGAGTTCCTAACTGAGTGGGAGCGTAGCAAGCCCACAGATGGCTCGACTCGCCCTGAAGATGCCTTGTCTAAACTACAAGCAATGGAGACTCGGTACACTCGGCTGAAGGAAGAACGGGATAATGTTGCTAAGGCTAAGGAGGCGCTGGAACTTCATGATACAGGTTGGTCAAATATCTCGAGGTTACAGGGAGTGACACTCTTACTATGGAAGTTAGTAACATACGGGAGCACCATCTTTTAATTTTACATAGTATGTCTAGGAGTTTGACTAGCAGGGCGCGTAACTACACGAGTCAGCGATAAGCTAGTCTAAGGTGGAGCATGCTTAGACAGGAAAGACTGGCCCTCAAGAAAGCTTCCGGGAGACATCTTTGGGCGCTAGGCACAGAGTTTCCAATGTGATATAGCAAAGCAAAAAGGAGTAAAAAACACTAGAAAATTTACCTGCCACCATGCTGTGGTTCCCTCGGTGTTTTCCTTCACGGAAAGCTCAAGCTCATTGGCGGGAGTCGAACCCACGGCGTACGGGACGTAAGGCGGCCGCACGGATGACTGAGCTGTAATCGCTTTAAGAAAATCCAACAATAAGGCTCTGATTAGGTTTTTTTCGGAGCGTGAATAGATGCACTAATCCTTTCAGAGTACCTAGTCTGAGTAATAAAAAAATATTTATCTCATTACCAAATTAATTACACCATGTTCACCCAAATATTAAGCTAAATTTTGTCTATAGAATTTTTAAGGGTAATCTCTCAGTGCCTATTTCCCAATAAACAGGAAGCTCAGTAAACAACGAGCGCATGACCGTGGCGTTAGAAGAACTCCAAGACTTGCGCGGCGTGTGGTCTTCTCTCAGCAAGATTTGGACTCAGATCGACGATATCCGCGAAAAGCCCTGGCTCTCTGTGCAGCCGAGGAAACTGAGGCAGCAACTGGAGGCTATGCTGAATGAACTAAAGGAGCTGCCCGCTAGACTGCGCATGTATGACAGCTATGAGTATGTTCGTAAGCTGCTGCAGTCTTATACTAAGGTGAGAACATATTTACGTTGTGCTTTATTATAATTATTATTGAGTAAAATACAACTACTAGAGTCCTTATACTCGTATGACATAATGGGGAGCATGCTTCTCTGAAATGCACACTTCCATGCTTAGTTTGGAAATCAAGGGCCATCCACAGCTGTAGCTGTAATATAAAATGTCTGTAAATTTAAAATTTACCAATAAAGAACTTTGACTTTGACTTTAATATGAAATATCTAAAAAAATAAGATATATTTGATTTAATGGTGTTAATTAGCCTACTAAAGCATACTGACTGCCCAAACTAAGAAATTTGCTTTGATTTATTTTGATTTGATTGAGTTAAATACCAATTTCTATAAAATTATAAATATGACTCTATCATGACAAAAATGTTATATTATTTCGGACGAAATAATAATACAATCAAATGAAGAAAATTCTAACTCTTCAGTCTATCTCTATCTCTCTCTATGTCCATTACTCTTTAGTCTTGCCTTAAAATTTGTAACGTTATTAATAAATTGTTTATCTGAAACTTACATGTAATGTATAATCCCCAGGTGAACATGCTAATCGTCGAGCTGAAATCCGACGCTCTCAAAGAGCGTCATTGGCGCCAACTGTGCCGCGCGCTTAAAGTGGACTGGTCGCTCTCTGAACTCACGCTCGGGCAAGTGTGGGACGCAGACCTGCTGCACAATGAACATACCGTGAAAGATGTCGTGTCGGTCGCTCAGGGAGAAATGGCACTCGAAGAATTCTTGAAACAGGTACATAAATCACGTCACTTAACAAAACTTTTAGTAAAACTTCATATTCCCCCTTTGCGTAACTAAAAAAGTACGTGCAACGATTTTCGCATTGTTAGTTTATACGTACATGTTTTTAAATACTATTACTATTTATTCTCCATAAGGCACGGGAAATATAAATCAATCCTTTGAAATTATTTTTGAACGGCTATTATATGAAAAATGTGTTTAAACGCAGGTCCGTGAGTCCTGGCAGAGCTACGAACTCGACTTGATCAACTACCAGAACAAGTGCAAGATCATCCGCGGATGGGATGATCTTTTCAACAAAGTCAAGGAACACATCAACAGCGTTGCAGCCATGAAGCTGTCGCCGTACTACAAAGTTTTTGAAGAAGAAGCTTTAACCTGGGAGGAGAAACTTAACCGTATCAACGCTCTGTTTGATGTATGGATCGACGTACAACGTCGCTGGGTTTATCTCGAGGGCATTTTCAGCGGGTCGGCCGACATCAAGACCTTGCTGCCGGTTGAGACGAGCCGCTTTCAAAGCATCAGCTCTGAGTTCCTCGGTCTCATGAAGAAAGTCAGCAAATCACCCATGGTTATGGATGTGCTGAACATCCAAGGTGTCCAACGCGCATTGGAACGTCTCGCGGACTTACTTGGAAAGATTCAGAAGGCACTCGGAGAATACCTCGAAAGGGAAAGAAGCAGCTTCCCGCGCTTCTACTTTGTCGGAGACGAAGACTTGCTTGAGATCATCGGTAACAGCAAAAATATCGCTCGTCTCCAAAAGCACTTCAAGAAAATGTTCGCTGGAGTCGCCGCTATCATACTCAACGAGGAAAATAACGTCATCAATGGTATTGCCTCGCGAGAAGGCGAGGAAGTGTACTTCACCTCTCCAGTCTCTACCATCGAAAACCCTAAGATCAATTCTTGGCTCTCGATGGTAGAGCGTGAAATGCGCGTGACTCTCGCTTGCCGCCTCAAGGACGCGGTCGGTGACGTCAAACAGTTCAAAGACGGAAACGTCGATCCCCAGAAGTTTATCGACTGGTGCGACAAATACCAGGCTCAGATTGTAGTGTTGGCCGCACAGATTCTATGGTCGGAAGATGTAGAAGCGGCGCTCGTTAACGGTGGTGGGGATGGACTGAAACGTGTGCTGGCTCACGTTGAAAACATGCTCAACATTCTAGCTGACTCCGTGCTGCAGGAACAGCCTCCATTGAGAAGAAGGAAGCTTGAGCACTTGATCAACGAGTTTGTTCACAAACGAACGGTGACTCGCCGTCTGATCGCGTCTAATGTCAACAGCCCACGCTCGTTCGAGTGGCTCTGTGAGATGCGTTTCTACTTCGACCCCAGAAACAATGATGTGCTCCAGCAACTCACCATCCACATGGCGAACGCCAAATTCTTGTACGGATTCGAGTACCTCGGCGTTCAAGATCGTCTGGTACAGACTCCCCTGACAGACCGCTGCTATTTGACCATGACTCAAGCTTTAGAAGCTCGCCTTGGTGGTTCTCCATTCGGTCCGGCTGGTACGGGAAAAACGGAATCCGTCAAAGCTCTGGGCAACCAACTGGGCCGTTTTGTGCTCGTCTTCAACTGCGATGAGACGTTCGACTTCCAAGCCATGGGTCGAATTTTCGTCGGTCTCTGTCAGGTCGGCGCTTGGGGTTGCTTCGACGAGTTCAATCGTCTCGAAGAGAGAATGTTGTCCGCTGTTTCCCAACAAGTGCAGACAATTCAGGAGGCTCTGAAGAGTCATCAAGAAGGCGATAACACCGCTAAATCTATTACAGTAGAGTTAGTGGGCAAACAAGTACGTGTGAGCCAAGATATGGCAATCTTCATCACCATGAACCCTGGATACGCTGGTCGTTCCAACCTGCCTGACAACTTGAAGAAACTATTCAGATCGCTGGCCATGACCACGCCAGACAGACAGCTTATTGCCGAAGTGATGTTGTTCAGTCAAGGGTTCAGAACTGCTGAAAAACTAGCCTGCAAGATTGTGCCATTCTTCAAGTGAGTTACACTCCTTACTGTAAATATTCTAGATGATCTGAAAAAGGTTTTATTATTAATTTTATTTTTACCAGGCTGTGCGATGAGCAGTTGTCAAACCAATCTCATTACGACTTTGGTCTCCGAGCTCTGAAATCTGTGCTCGTGTCGGCTGGTAATGTAAAACGTGATCGCATACAAAAGATCAAGGTAAGTTTAGTACATATATATTTCTTAGCCTCATGGTGCTAAAATTCCTTATTCACCTTTCAAACTTTTTACAGGAGAATCTTATTGAGCGTGGTACAGAAGTTCCCGACGAAGCGTCCATTGCGGAATCTTTGCCCGAGCAAGACATTCTGATTCAATCGGTCTGTGAAACCATGGTACCTAAACTTGTAGCTGAGGATATACCCCTGTTGTTCTCTCTATTGAACGATGTCTTCCCCAACGTTGGGTATACAAGGGCTGAGATGACTGGTAAGTGTGTTATATGCATCATTACTAACTATGCCTCAAAGATTTATCCGTATTAAATCAAAATTTAAGACTAATATATGCCCATGGTGTTATATTTTCTAAATGAAATCCACCAAATAGCCTCAGGCTTTTTAACGTAAAGTTAGTGAAATTAACAGGTTTTTTTATGACACAGAACTGACACCAGTTTAATCAACCAAACTTAAATTCAAAAAACCAAAAACAATTTTTTGTCAATTTTCTCTCATTTAGGCTTGAAGAACGAAATTCGCGCCGTTTGTGCCGAGGAATTCCTAGTTTGTGGCGAAGGCGACGAACAAGGCTCCACATGGATGGAAAAGGTACGTCTGTTTGTACCCACTCTCTCGGTGGCTAGAATTATGTTTTGATTTGCGGGAGGACATTACAATTATTTAATCCAGTCGAGAATAACCGCTAGTAACATCACACACTGACACTTCGACCTGTGACGTCATAGCACAGGCGACTCATGCGCACCACATTTGGAAATTACCCATCAAACATAAACACTATACACTAATGAAAATCATTTAATCAGTATTATTTTATAGGTGAAGGTTAATGTACAGTTTTAGTATATTTTGATGATATATCGTTTTATAAACTTTATTTATAGTAGTATATGTACTGAATATAAAACCATCGCCATAACATGTTAACATTAAATATGTATGATTTTATTTTATTACTTATTAATAATATAATCTTAGAGGCTGTATTTTGTAGCTGTTCTAGTTGACGAAGTCTCAATACCTGAAATATGCCAATTTAGCTTTCCTTCACATGTTTTGTAGTCCCATAAACTAAAATAAAGATATTTCCACGAAACAAACAGTCACACTTACATAAAAAGTAACACTTACTTTTTTATGTAAGTGTGACCGTTTGTTTCGTGCAAAAATATAATATGCCTTACGATTACAGTTTACAAAGTACAATAAAATAAAGATGTTAAAAAGTCAAACAAACTACAGTCTCAGCATCAGATATATATTATGACCCCGCGCGCTAAGTCGATATGGTACTAACCTTTGACATACGAGGATTGGCCCCACATATCGACTTACCGCGATGTATACGTGAGTGTGATGCGTTCCATGCTAACCCGCTAACGGCACGTAGAGACGCAGCCCGGCGTCGCGCGCGCAACACAGCACGTGGATCGAGAAGGTCAGTCACCGGCCGGTTTGAGGATACCTACCTATATCTACGTTTATATGTGTATTCTCTGTGTGTCTCTCATTAGCACCGTCTTGCAAACATCCCCTAGAGATATGTTCGTGCAAAATTAAATATCGTAAAATAAATAGCTTTCTTTGCCTCGCTCAGAATTATATTATAACGTCTGTATTAGCGAAGCCAAGTCAGAGGCCTTCAGGCGGCTTGAAAATTCTTGACCCCAAAGCTTGGCCACTTATCTCATTCAAAGATTATAATATTGTATTTCGATAAGCTATCCGAAGTACTCGTAGAGGCAAATTATGCGAGAACAACATCTCTTGGGGTTTTTTGCTAGATGATCAGCACAATACACCTAGTAAGGCGCCATTACATGCTAACCGTATCGCTATATTTCGTCTTCGGAAGCACAGTTTCACTCACGCTTTGATCGGTAAACGTGCGGTTTCTTTTCGACAGCTAATCGTAATCTTAGCGAAATTCAACTACTTTTTACTTTGCAGATACCTGCGTACTTCAAACTGTTGTTAAACTTATGCTGTTAGCTTTTAACTTTTAATCTTGTACCACTTGTTTGTTACCGTTGTTCCACGGAGAGCTTGACATAGAATTTACGCGTTGGCACTCAAATGAGTTTTGCTATTGCGGGGCATTCGGAAATTTAGTGTGTTGATATTCAGAGGCTGTGGTTTAAAATAAAAGCGCATCGGGAAGTTTGATCTTTAACATTGGCGGGAATTATGTGGGTGTAAATTGAACCCTGTGTAACTCATTGAATTTACATAAGTGATGTGCATGTGAAATGTAAATGTAGTAGTAGACACAAGTTATGCTAGGGTAAAGGACTTTTGGAGGTATGTAGCAGTTTGTATGGTAGTAGATTTACTCTAGGATTCATTCGCAGTGGTGGCCAATGAAATATATAATACTCGTAAAAAGGACACTAATTTCAAGATGTAACATATATTTTAGGAATGGAAACAGAGTGTAAGGAATCCCAAATCTAAACCTAGAGATGTCAGCAAGTTTCTGCAGCAAAGAAAACAAGCTAGAGCTGAGATAGTTTTAGACGATGGAAATTCAAAATCTAGCTCAGTTATTCAAAGCGCACAACGTAACTTGAATGTAGATGTAAATAATATAAAATGTAAGTTATCATAACCTATCATATTTAGTATCATTACAAACAATGATGTAAATCGCAGTACTAATATAATGTATATCTATTTGTAGGCATTAGTAATGAGAAGTCTCAACCTAATGGCGATATTGAAAAATCGCAGTATAATGTCAATTCTACCAAAAATCCTGAACAATCTTTACCCACAACTAGCAATGATTATATCAACATGTCTTTCGAAATAAAAGATATATGAAGAGTAATATTTATGAGTAATAGAAATATCAATATATGACAAATCTATAAACTCTGCTGTTACTGAAATCTCACTGGAAGATTTACAAAGAAAAATCCTTGAAAATGAGTTAAACTTCAAAGAGCAAAAGCATGAATTAGAATTGAAAGGATTGAAAAGAGCGCAAAATATTCAGGAACAGATGTTACTTGTTGAATTGAAACACAAAATGAGATTACTGGAAATGGCAGAAGAGGAACATAGAATTAAATTCGGGAAACATTAATAATTTAGTTATTTTTTCTTTATTTAATTTTATTTTGAAATGTTTACCTGTGATGATAATTTTAATGTATGGAGTGTTTTTAGTTATGTAATTTTTTATATAATTATATTCATAAAATAAAAGCATATAATGTAGTAATATTTTAATTTAGAACTCTTTTCTTGTAACTAGTTCTACCATTATAACATAAACCGTAAGCAAATAATTAGTTAATATTACCTCAAATAAACGGTGATACATTATTTCCTTGTTCTTCTCGAAATAGTTAATCAAGTTAACTTTGAATAACCAGTATTATGTGGATCGAACTTTTCTATGCAAAAATCTCGCCTCTGAATATCAAACCTCTTTAATTTCAATCGTCCTTAACTGAACAAAAAATCGCCTAGTGTTTTTCTTATTATATACAAAATTTTACCAGAAACTCTAATATTGTAATTGTAAATACAGGTTCTCCAGCTGTATCAGATATGCAAACTGAACCATGGTCTGATGATGGTTGGACCTTCGGGCAGCGGCAAGTCTACAGCCTGGAGGGTACTGCTCAAGGCTTTGGAAAGGTACGAACTTCTGCCTATATTTATTAATTTCTATTTTTTTTATGCTAAACGTCCCTAAAATTCTAAAAAATAAGTATCCTGAGATTGAGAGATTCCAATTTGTTTTTAAATCATAACAGCTAGGCATTTGAGCAGTAGGGCGTGTTACCATACGAGTTGTTGCATGTAGATAATTTTCATCGAGATTATTATACACTAAATGTAACGTTCAAACAATTCTCTAGAACCGTATGTTACTTATATAATTGCATGTGTATATAGTTTCTAAGTAATTGTTGGTTTGTAGATACGAAGGCGTCGAGGGCGTGGCACATGTGATTGACCCGAAAGCGATGTCAAAGGAAACCTTGTATGGTGTGCTCGATCCCAACACGCGTGAGTGGACCGATGGACTCTTCACTCACATCCTCAGGTATGTAGAATTTCCATATACAGGAAAAAAAACTTTTTTGTATACATAGTACTTACTAATTTGTTATTCTGTCAAACCAAATATTCAATGTAGAAAAAAAATACTTAAAAGAATGTCATCAATTTACTAAGTACCCATTTAAGTTTAGTCTTATCATTGAAACTTAAAATAATATGTTATTTCTTAGGAAAATCATCGACAACGTCCGCGGTGAAATCAACAAACGCCAATGGATTATATTTGATGGCGACGTGGACCCTGAATGGGTTGAGAATTTGAACTCTGTGCTCGATGACAATAAGCTCCTTACTCTGCCTAATGGCGAGCGTCTGTCTTTGCCACCTAATGTCAGAGTCATGTTCGAGGTGAGTACCAAAAACTAACTTTATTTCTTGCACCATAACAGTGATTTTACCAAACACGCACTTTTTTTTTAAGTGGAGGGCAAATTGCCGGGATGATATAACGAGCCCAAACATTTATTTTACAGATAATTTTTACTCTCTAACCATACGCTAAAGAACTGTCATGTGTATCTACAATTTCAAGTTCAACTAACATTTCTTATAAGAATTCAAGGCCTGTTAAGCCCTGCTTACAACTTTGCTGATCATGTGAAAACGCAAGCCATAGAATAATGTATTTTTCTTTATCATTGTCCACCGCTGATTTTATCCCACTGCTGGGCATAGGCCTATCTCCTGTCATACCATTTGGCTCGATCGTGTGCCAAACTAGTCCAGGTCAGACCCGCAATTCCTTTACTAACTATAAAAATATTTTCAGGTGCAAGACCTCAAGTACGCAACCTTGGCCACGGTATCCCGTTGCGGTATGGTCTGGTTCTCACAGGATGTGCTTACCACGGAGATGATCTTCGAAAACTACCTCTCGAGGTACATTTAACACATTATTTTTAATTTATTCTTTGTCATATGTACCAAGTTTTATCTGCAATCATTTATTTTTTTGTGTTTGTGAAGGTTAAGAAACATTCCATTGGAAGACGGAGAAGAAGATTCATTCAGCATTGTAATGGCCGCACCCACTGCTGGTGGGGACCAGAATGCTACGGAGAATATTCTCTCACCGGCTTTGCAGGTGAGTAACTTTTAATTTGTATGTAAATTAACTTTAAGCTCTTCTATACTAAACAAGATCCAGTAGAACCCATCTAGTTTCAACTTATCTAAATATATTTTCTAAAACAATATGACAATAACCTAATTTTTTTCTTAAAACCTAGTTTTTTTTAGTATTACGTCATCAATATAATTTTATGTTTTAGACTCAACGTGACGTAGCAGCTATTCTTCAGCCTCTGTTCTTCGGGGATGGTATTGTGGTGAAATCATTAGAGCGAGCCGTGAGCCTCGACCATATTATGGACTTCACTCGGCACCGGGCGCTCTCGTCTCTGCATTCTATGTTGAACCGAGGCGTGAGGTAAATTGAACGTTAAAAGCTTTCTATTAAGGTTTATAACCGTATCGACTTGATCTTTCATTTTATTTGTATTTGCAGGAATATTTTGGGCTACAACCGCCAGCATCCAGATTTCCCGATCACCCAAGATCAATTGGAAGCGTATGTTCCGAAGTGGCTGGTATATTCTTTGCTCTGGTCGTTCGCTGGTGACGCTAAACTCAAGGTAACCGATTTAAAAGCTACCAGGGGATTACGATAGAATAATTTCTGAGTTATATAAAAATAGAATAGTTTTTTTTATAATGAATGGTTTACAGCATATGGGTTCTCAAAGTTAAAGTCCAAAATTTACATACACTTGTATGTAAACATTTAATAAAGGGTCATAGATGATAACTGTAATGGTTTGGTTACAGGATCGTAACGAATTGGGAGATTTCATCCGTTCCGCGAGCACTATGCAGCTGCCGAACTGTGGCGCCAATCAGCACATCATTGATTTCGAGGTTAGCACAAGTTTCAATCATCAGTTCTTTTGGTTTCTATTTTTTTCAGAATTTTCAAACTTTACTCGGCTCTAATCATTTGATTTGCGACACGAGAGGTGAGCTGCTCCAACTCATAATGATGGGCAAAATCGCAGGAAAAAGGCGCGTTGGACGTAGAAAGAAGTCGTGGCTACGAAATATACGGGAGTGGACAGGAATTGCCAGCGCTGAGAAATTATTTCGCCTGGCAAAGGATAAAACGAATTTCAGTAGGCTGACGGCCAACCTCCAGTAATGGAGAGGCACTTGAAGAAGAAGAATAATTTGATTATTACAAATATTTACGTCATATGCCTAGCGTTATAGCAAATACACAGTTAAAGTTTAATAGTAGCTATAAAATCTTTATTTTTGTTATTATTAGTTTAGGTTTTAACGTTGTAACCTTTTCAATGATATGTGAATTTGGCAGAATGATAATAACTGGCTAAATGTAAAGAAATATTACCGTGACATGTGTACCGTTTGCAGAACTATTAGGATTAACTATAATATAATATTTTAGGTGTCAATAACTGGCGAATGGGCCCCGTGGTCGGCGAAGGTGCCTCAGATCGAAGTAGAGACTCACAAAGTGGCAGCGCCTGATGTAGTCGTTCCCACCCTGGACACAGTGAGGCATGAAGCTCTTCTTTATACTTGGCTGGCTGAGCATAAGCCTCTTGGTAAGTCAAAAATAATTCAACTTAGATAACCCCCACAAACTTTATTAGATGAGAAGGGCACTTAGGAAACATTATCTAATGAATAGGCTTTATAAATTAAACAAATTCGAAAATTTTTGAAAATTTGGAAACCTTCATAATAGGCAAAAATATGTAAAACAATTTTACTCATCTTTTTGAAGGTTTTTTTTAAATTATAAGCCTCAGCAGCATAAAATATAATTATATACATGCGACATCACGCACTATGTGCATATTACTGAAATAAAGAAATATTTTACTTTACTTTTCACAACAGCTTTGCATCTGAAACATGATCAATTAAATTTCACTATAATATCATTGAAAATAAGTACTCCAAGTACATAATTTCAATTTAACACTTGTAACAGTGCTCTGTGGTCCCCCCGGCTCCGGAAAAACCATGACCCTCTTCTCTGCCCTCCGAGCCTTGCCTGACATGGAAGTGGTCGGACTCAACTTCTCATCGGCCACCACACCCGAGCTGCTGCTGAAGACATTCGACCATTATTGCGAATACAGGAAGACGCCTAATGGTGTGGTCTTGGCGCCTGTACAGGTATGTCTATTGGTCAATTTACTCTACTAACCCCATCTGGTAAGTGGTCACGGAAGAAGTCTGATTTGCTGAAAAAAACCATCAACATATGTCATGTAATTTCATAGGATAAATGTTCAGAGTTCATTTCATGGTAGGGACCATGAAATGAACTCTCCTGGATTCAATATCAAAACAATACCTGTTTCGTCTTGAGGCAATCTTGTACCTAGTTCCGTAACCGTGTTTCGGAATTGTAACGTTTCTTAAAGAAATTTGTAGCCCGTACTCGTAATCGTAGCACTAACGCAGGGTTTTATAGTATTTTTCAAAACACGCTATATTACTCCCATACCGCTTTAAAACCTACAAAGAAATTCGGGCTAAGATATTATGTATCTTTTTAATTTTATCTTAATTTGCCAACTTCATTATGCAGCTCGGCAAATGGCTGGTGCTGTTCTGCGATGAGATCAACTTGCCAGACATGGACCAGTACGGCACGCAGCGAGTCATTTCCTTCCTGCGACAACTGCTTGAGCACAAAGGATTCTACAGGGCGAGTGGTAAGGATAACCTGATACTTTGGCATTCCCATTAATTAAAGTCCTTTATTTCTAAAACGTTACAAAACTTCCCGTTATCGAGGATCCTAGCGCTCTACCGAACAGGCAAATACGGGCCACAGCACCCACAACCAAAAACATAAACTTCGGGTAACTTCATCGCATTGGAATAATCTTTAGTAAAAGGTAAAGAAAAACATCGTGACGAAACCATAGCAAGGTGGTAGAGCATTTTCTAGTGCTCGGCTAGCACCTAACAGTGTGTTCCGGCAGCCGCGGTTTGAGCTAGGTATTGTCAAATGACTTGTATGGGTTAAAAAATAGTGTGGCCAGTAAAATAGTTATATTTTAGCCTAAAATATGCATGTATTTTAACGCTATCGGTTAGAATTTAGTCATTTCTTATGACGGAGAGCATATGAAGTCAACCAATCTCAGTTGCTACATATCGCTATCACTCCCGCAGATCATTCGTGGGTACATCTGGAGCGTATCCAGTTTGTCGGCGCGTGCAACCCGCCCACGGACCCGGGCCGCAAGCCGCTCTCGCATCGTCTGCTGAGACACGTGCCCGTCATCTATGTCGACTATCCGGGGGAGACTTCGCTCGAACAGGTATGCTGCACTACCAAATCATTGCCTATATATGAGATCAGGCGTTAATGCACTTAGAATTATATTTCAATTGCTGAAATAAAATTCAAAAATTGTAAGGTTGAGTCGTCCAACACCAATATGTGATTTCTTGTTGTTAAAACCGTAGCTAAAATGTAAAATACCACTACAGCTCCTTATTTTTAACTCTTATTAAGAGTAATCTTGTGATATCTCTTGAATATCTATAATTATTACATATAGAAGTACTATTTAAAATTACAGCTTTGTAATAATATTAATAGTATTTTGGTCGACGTGTACTTAGTTATATTTTGCAAATACCTTTCTTTTAAAACGTAACACCTATATAAACTCTTTTTGTTTTCATCAGATCTACGGAACCTTCACCCGCGCTATGCTTCGCATGCAACCGGCTCTACGAGGCTACGCCGAGCCTCTGACACAAGCCATGGTCAAACTGTACCTCGCGTCTCAAGAACGATTCACGCAAGACATGCAGCCGCATTACGTGTACTCGCCGCGTGAGATGACCAGATGGGTGCGCGGTATCTGCGAGGCTATCAGGCAAGTTTTAGTACCCATTAGAATCCCCAAGATTAAACCTGGGAGTAGGACGTAAATAGAAAAAAAAAATTGAAGTGAATAATGTTTGTATAACCTGCTATCAGTTACGTTTATTTGTCGGTATTAGACCGACATGTTTCAGCACAATCAGTGTGCTATTCACAAGGGCAGGAACGCAGCCAACGTGATCTTGCGATGATGGCTGCGCCTGAACTCAATATTTAGAACAGTGATTTTGAAGTGATTTGCGTATCCCACGGGAACTACAAGTGTTTTCGCGATAACAAGTCAAATCAAATCAAAAAAATCAAAATCAAAATTTTTATTATTTTATTAATTATAATTATTTTATAAAAATTTATTCCGACGCTTGAGCGTGATGAAGTAATAAACACACGCAGATACTTTCGCATTTATAATATTAGTAGGAAGTAAGTTTGAATATAATTGAAGAGAATTGTGAATAGGCAATGTGAAGTATAACGATGACTTAAACATATTTAGAGATGCTAAGGAATAGAGTGCAATGCAACTTATTGTTGTATTTTTTTAAAGGCTCACGCTTAACCGCATCGTATGATGTTGCGTAAGATGGAGCGCACTGACTGCCACCCAAGTTATGGACTTGACGTTTCTTACTACTCTAAAATACTTACGACGCTAATACTAGATGTTTCTGACTTGAAATATATATATTTTTTTTTGCTATCTATATTCTAAAGTGTGTTAATATTTCTAGGCCTCTGGACAATCTTTCCGTCGAAGGCCTAGTAAGGTTATGGGCGCACGAAGCTCTCCGCTTGTTCCAAGATCGTCTAGTAGAAGACTCGGAAAGGCAGTGGACTGATGAGAACATTGACACTGTCGCTATGAGATTCTTCCCAGGCAAGTCTTCTTTTTACTTTCATCTTGATTTCTCAAGTTCTACAAACCGCCAAAAAACTCTCACATCACAATCTTGCCTTTACATCATTTGTTTTATTCAGTTCCTTGCTTTTGCAATTAAAACGCAGCTTCTTACTATGTTTATCTTCGTATCATTTTTAAATACAGAAAATAACGACAACGACAAATTAAAACAAGTACAAGTAAAATTAGAATCCCCCAGACAACATTTTATTTATAGCGGCCATGTTGAATTTGAAATGTATTATAGTATAATATACTATAACATATTATGTAGTCTACTAGTCAATCCCATTCATCTGATACCCACGAAAAATTATGTCACTCGCCATTTTGTGGCGACGGCCATCTTAGTCCAATGTTAAGCAAACTTAGCTAAGAACACTCCTGATTGCTATAATTTCAAATAATAAAAAAACGAAACCTAAATCAGTCCATCTGTTCGGGAGCTACGTTGCAGACAGACAGATGCACGCATCGAGTCTGTGTGTGTGCGTGAGTCTGTCTGTGTCGCAGACACGTCACCACGACAACTTATAACACCCAGTCTTTTTTGCGTCGGCGTTAAAAAGAAACAAAAAGTATAATGTAAATTTGTTTCCGCAGGAATTAACAGAGAACAAGCGTTGGCTCGCCCCATATTGTACAGTAACTGGCTCAGCAAGGATTACGTGCCTGTGCTGAGGGACCAGCTACGAGAATACGTCAAGGCTAGGTTGAAGGTAACGCGCTCAAACTCTTCTCTTATTTGTTTAAAGCAAGGTGATAGTTGAAATCAGCAAAATACACGACTTTTGTATTTACATATAATTTAGATGGTGCAAGTAATAATGTTAGAAAAATACATCATATTCATTTAAATTTAAATATTAACATTGCCTTACAGCAAATAATAAATATAGATAAATATAAAACATTGGTTCTTTCTCTTCCTGAGGCTTGGTTTTTCAGAAGTATCCTGAGTATTAAAAATAAATAGTAATAGTTGCTCATTTTGTTTTAAAAGCGAGAGGACGTGCTTTTTTATATTATATCTTTATTAAGTTATTGTAGCGCCTGTAGCTCGGTTGCTTAGGTGATCTGATGCGATCAACAAGGTTTACCAACGGTCGATGCTGACAGTCTTTGAATGGGTGACTATGCATATGACTGTTTTTAAAAAAGTGGCATCTTCATCTGGGCACTCCCGTGGGTCGGATGACGCGTTAAATTGTAGGTCCTGGCTGTTAGTCATAGTACAAGCAGTCGTTGAACTAAGTCAGAGGCCTTCGGCTAGAATAAACCATACGGAGAAAAAGGAGAAGAAAATTGAGTTATGACATGCACTAATTTCTTCTCACCAGGTGTTCTACGAGGAAGAGCTGGACGTGCCCCTGGTTCTGTTCGACGAGGTGTTGGACCACGTGCTGCGTATCGACCGCATCTTCCGCCAGCCGCAGGGACACTTGCTGCTCATCGGAGTCTCCGGCGCCGGCAAGACCACGCTCAGCCGCTTCGTGGCTTGGATGAACGGACTCAGCATCTTCCAGATCAAGGTTAACTTTTTTTAAGTACGAGGGGGGGTCAAAAAGTTCGCGGAATGGAGGGGTTAGCGGGGGGTGGGGAAACTGCCGCTGATAGTTCCTAATAAGGGACCCTTTATGAGTATATATGCCAAGTTTGAATTGAATTGGGTCAATAACCTGTCAGCTACCATCGATCAAACAAGTGAATCCGGAAAAAAACTTGGAACATGGAGAACATCTAGTTTCGTGCCGTCATAAAGTTCCTCACTAAACGGAGAAAAACACCTCAAACAATTTTACAACAAATGTTATCGGTTTACGGGGACTCTTTCCCTGTGAAAAACATGGTATACAAGTGGAATAGTATTTTCAAGCAAGGTAGTGAGTCTCTTGAAGACGAACCCCTCTCAGGTAGGCCAATTGAGACCACCGCTTCAAACATCGTTGAAAATGTGGAGAAACTTATACTGGAGGATACTCGATTAAAGAAGAAACAAGTTGCAGAAATGGTTGGAGTATCACCTAAAATAATTTTAAATATCCTACACGACCACCTTGGGATGTAAAAAGTTATCGCAAGATGGGTGCCAAGAATGCTCACACCACCACAGAAACAACTGCGCGTCGAGTTCAATAGAGTTTTTAGACCTCTGCAGCGCCGTCAAGGTACAAGTTTTTGCAAAACTTGTTGTTGTAGATGAAACTTGGGTTCATCCTTATGAGCCTGAGTCGAAACAAGAGTCTATGCAGTGGCATAAAAAGGGTCAGCCACCCCCTAAGAAATACAGGGCAAAATCGGCTGGAAAAATCATGGCAACGGTTTTTTGGAGGTATAGACGGTATTTTATTGATCGATTATAAAAATAAGTGTGTTTCTATAATAGGAGAATACTAAGCTGATCTACTAACACAATTAAAAACAGCCATCAAAGAAAAAAGGCGCGGAAAGTTGACAAGAGGTGTGCTGCTTTTGCATGATAACGCACCGGTACACAAGAGCCGCGTTGCGATGGCTGCCCTTCATCACTGTGGCTTTGAAATGTTAAACCATCTTCCCTACAGTCTAGATTTAGCTCCCTGTGATTATTATTTCTTCCCAAATTAAAAAAAAAAGCTTCGTGGGAAGAAATTTTCCAATGATGAAGAGGTCAAGTCTGCGATTTCGGCCAATTTTGAGGACAAAGACAATAAATTTTTTTTCGACGGTATAAATAAGTTAATAGAGAGATCTGAAAAGTGTATTCGAGTTAGGGTGGAATATATTGAAAAATAAAAATAACATAGTATTTAATTTCATCCCCCTTCCCCGCCATTCCGCGAACTTTTTGACCTCCCCTCGTATATATATAAACCACAATCGGAACATCTGAATTAAAAAAAAAACAATAAATTTTTTTAAGGATATGAATGCGGTTATCTCTTTAATTTGTTCTTGTCTACTAAGCTAATAAATAGTATTGATCTAACATAAACTTTCAAGTATATATAATCTCTAAGAAAGTGTCCATTATCACATTTCCTACTGACACTATTATTCAAATCAGTTTTTAAACAAACTTTTATAGTTCCCTTCTTACAGGTACTTAGTAATAGGGTCCTTATTACTTAAACTGTTGTTCGTCTGCCATCTCATAAAATATACAGTTATCATATTTAATTATTTTCTGTTACCGATATAACAAGTTACAAATGAAATAAGTATTTATAGGGCGCTAATACAACAAAAGATCCTATGCAATTTTTCATTGATGATGGAACAGATGTAGGACTCTTTGTGAGTCTGTCTCACTCGTAGCCAGGTTTTCTTATATCCGTTTTACTTATGAGCTATCGTGTGCCAACAATAATTTAAAAGCTTTTATAAGGCACAATTATTCATCTCCAGGTGCACAACAAATATACGGGTGCAGATTTCGACGAAGACCTCCGTTCGGTGCTCCGCCGGGCCGGCTGTCGCGACGAGAAGGTCGCCTTCATATTGGACGAGTCCAACGTGCTTGACAGCGGGTTCTTGGAGAGAATGAATACACTACTGGCTAACGGAGAGGTGAGAATTTCATACAGCAAGATTTTTTCCTCGTTGTTTTTTCTTTATCATCATCATCAGCCTATTTAACTTGTGTCCACTGTTGGGCATAAGTCACTCATAAGGATTTTCACAACGCACGATCTGCTTTGCGCAGTCAGTCAAGGCCGCAACCTTGCTAATTTCACGTAATGGGTTAAAGATATTCGCTGGTAGTTATTGTGACATTTATTTATTTATACTAGTAAACAACTGTTGTCTGGGGCTAACTACATAAACTTGATGATACGACTTTCAAACGACAAAAAAGGAAATCACCAAAGGATCTTATAACACTTGAATAAGACAAAACTGTATAAAAACCACCTATGATACAGGGGAGATGTCACTGTACTGACTGCCCACCACGACAAGAAACATTTATAACTGTTTAACTGTAACTTCCTTGAGGATGCGTTCTGGGCACATCCCATGTAACAAGTTTTACCACATGATTAAAAAAGTTGATTCCCCCCTATGCAACAGTTGTAGGGTCACTGATGACCTATATCATTTGCTCATGGAATGTGCCCGGAGCGCAAACTTAAGATAAAGACCTAACCTAGAGATGGGATATTGTAACAGTGTTCTGGCAGAACCCACATCGGATTTTGCCAGAATACTGTATAGATTAATAGATAGAATATAAGATTAAATAGTATAATTTTGGCATAGTCTTATCAGGCAACATATTCTTCCATGGAATAAGCCTTTCCAAAGATAAAATAAATTTTGCTTCAGCAAACTTTTTTGTTTTAACATTCATGTGCAATAATACATAAAAACGATCGTCGTAATTGTATAAACATGTGGTGTTTCTCGCAGGTGCCCGGACTGTTCGAGGGGGATGAGTTCGCCGCGCTGATGACGCAGTGCAAGGAGGGCGCGCAGCGTGAGGGACTCATGCTCGACTCCAACGACGAACTTTACAAATGGTAAGGAACTGCTACACATACATACAATGACGAATATAATACAATTCGTCCGTGACACGTACTAAATATGTACATTTATATTTTACTAAAGTTTTAACCTATTACAGTTGATAAGTAGCTCTACGTACAGTAGACCAGTAGACCTCATAGATACACTTATAACTTGTCCGTCTTTAAATGAACTCTAACAATTATTTGACCTACGGTAATTATATGAATGAAACATCGTTTAATTATTCATTTTAGAGACATACTAGCTGACCCGGCAAACGTTGTTTTTCCTTAATAATTATTTCTAAATATACAGTAGCCGATTCTCAGACCTACTGAATACGCATATAAAATTTCGAAAAAATCGGTCAAGCCGTTTCGGAGAAGTACGGTAACAAACACTGTGACACGGAAATTTTATATATAAGATAATATAATCTTATAAAGAGACATAATATATAATCTTATATATAAAATTTCCATTTCACAATATTAGTTACCGTACTCCTCCGAAACGGCTTGACCGATTTTTACCAAATTTTGTGTGCGTATTTAGGTCTGAGAATCGGCTACTATCTATTTTTCATACCCCTAAGTGTTAAGGGTTATTCACCCTTAAATTTTTACTTAAGGCAAAACAACGTTTGCCGGGACAGTTAGTAATAATAGAAAATTAACTAAAACAGTAACGCTTCTCTCGTGAGATATTTCAAAGTTACATCAAATCAAAATTTCAATTGATCTACTCTAAATTTAATCTTAACTGAATGAAAACTTTTTCACTGTAAAGTTACGCAATTGACGACACTGGCGTAAGATGGAAGTGCCAAGTCCGGAACTCACCGCCAAGTGCTATGTGACAGATTTTTGAACTTGACAGTGGTAGCTAGCGAGACAAGCACTAAAAAACAATAATCAATATGTTTCTTTAATTTACTCTCATTTTTAACTTCTAAATGGTTCTCATCAGGTTCACGGGTCAAGTGATGAGGAACCTTCACGTGGTGTTCACGATGAACCCTTCGTCTGAAGGGCTGAAGGACCGCGCGGCCACGTCGCCTGCTCTCTTCAACAGATGTGTACTCAACTGGTTCGGGGACTGGAGCGATGGAGCCTTGTTCCAAGTAAGTTTATTGCTAATGGTTCAGAAAAATCATATTATTCTGAACGATGAATTTAATAATAATCGTATTTTGAAATCGGTGTTGACTATCTGTCAAGTATAAATTAATTACACGATCTAAGTTCTTGATATTAACCTAAAACTAAAGGACGGTAGGACATTTTCATATGCCGATGATACCTGTATAATATTTACTCGTAACACCTGGAAAGAAGCAAAGTCTAATGCAGAAATTGGTCTCAAAAAAGTGATAGAGTGGCTAAAAGATAACCTCTTGACCTTGAATGTAGACAAAACAATGTTTAAGACTTTCGCAAATCCTCATACTAGACCGTACCATGTAGAAGTTAAAGCACATTCTGACTGTACCTTAGTAGATGGCATTTGTAACTGTGCAAAGCTCAAAAGAACCAGCTCTATAAAATACCTAGGTGTAATGATAGACAAAACCCTAACATGGAAACCGCATATTGACTTACTTAGTAAACGAGTACGTAAATTAATATTTGTTTTCAAAAATCTTCGTGACGTAGCTGATCGGGATCTTCTATTTAAGGCTTTCCGAGCCCCATACTAAATGCTTCTCAGACTGGCAACCATTTCCTCTAAGATTTTTAAATAGTAATCACTTAACATAAACTTAAAATGGTCTAATTGGGGCGCGAAATAGGTAATATTATACATTTTTTATCGCAAAACAGATATATCAGCGTGATTTTTTCCAGCAAAATACACATGTATGAGTGCAGTGCAACAACTTAGCTGTTCAGTTGACAGTGTCGCTAGTGGAGATTTGTTGCCACCTAAGAGTGCTGTCGAACTTGTAATTCCAATTTTGACCCTGAACAGCTAAGTTGGTGACATGTATACGTATACATTGTTAGTTTCCGTTTCCGTAAGTGTCATTCTCTCTGCCAAACATGAACCCAAGCTTACCATCCGTAGTAATAAATCAACAAAATTCCGATAGATGGCAGGATCAAAAACAGTATTGTTAAAGAGTTTGATGAAATTTATTTATTATTTTTAAATAAATTATTGCTATTTTTATATTAAGTATCGTAATAGAATTAAAAATTTAAAATATGTATAATTTTGTTTGATTATTTGAATGAAATTTAGTTATGTCAATGTCAGTTTGTCATATTTGACATACTTAAAAAAACGTATTTATATTGCAGCAATAATTTTTAGGGTTAGGTACCCTAAGAATGAAATTAATATACTACTGCGATCTTTTCTGTACTTAAAAGATAAAAACGAATGCCTTTTACAAAATATTCGTTGTCTGTCTTTCTGTCACCAGGCTGTTTCTTATACACTTTGATAGCTGAAAATTTCACAAATTATTTGTTTCCGTTGCCGCTATAACCCAAGAGTATACAAGTACTAGATACGCTATAACAACAAATACTAAAAACAGAAAATATACAAATATAAAGGGTGGATGACACGTTTTTAAAGTGTACCTTAAAAGACGTGTTATATTTTGTATTTTTGCTCAATATCAAAAACGATAACAGGACAGTAAAGAATTCTACAGAATATTAAGCTACGTATTACCTCTTTTTACTCTATCTTTACAATGACACTTGGTAGATTCTTTCATGATTTCTCTCTTTCTTTCTTTCAAAATAAAATGAATGTTTGATATGGGGTTCCCATACAAAAAACATGTTTTTTCGCCATATTTTAATAATGGTACGGAACCCTTCACGCGCGAGCCCGGTTCGTACTTGGCCATTATATCAAATTTTTATACCTACGTCTTTTGTTTACCTATCAATATCTTTAACAATCTCATAATTACAAAAGGCTTGTTTGTTTGTTTGTTTGGATGTTTTTATGTTTTTTTGACGCGAATAGGCTCCGAAACTATTGGACTAAAATTAAAAATTCTTACACCGTTGGGAAGTTACATTATCCCCAAATGACATAGGCATTATATTTTGTTGCAAAGGGTAAGAAATTCTTATTAAGACTCCAGTAATGTAACACAAGGTATAAAAAAGAGTAAAAAATTTGTTTCATCGCATGCGCTAAGAAAAGTTAGTTGTGGCGGGTGTCGTTTAGTATGTCTTGAGAGCAGCGGAACCCATATATACAAAAAAAAACTTTAATCTACGTCAAAATTATAATGCGATAAAGTTTAAATGTTTGTTCGTAACGAATAAAATATTACACTTCTGAACGACTTTCAAACATATCTCCTAGAATTGATTTTTTTTTATGCCCGTGCTAAGCCGGGACGGGCCACTAGTGTATAATTATATCAACGATACATGTAAACTGCCAGGTGTATATTTATAATAACTAAGATTTCGACAGGCCTCTTACCTTAGAATAATAATAATAGTTTTTTTTTATTTCAAATGAAGCTAAAATAATATCCATAGTCTATTATATATAAATTCCCTAATAATATGTAATTATTTACTTTTCTAATCATTAGACTTGAAGCTGTTATTCCGGATGAACCGATTTTGATGTTCTTAGCTATGTTTGATGATATTCGGATGTCCGCCAAAATAGCGGATATGATATTATTCGCAACTTTCCCAAATGAAATGGCTTACATTTTGGAATCATGCGAAAAATACAACTGTTTCATGCAATATGTTAGATGATTCGTGAGAAAAGTTTTTTCTTGTTACTCGTATCATGTACCCAATAGATTTATTTTTTAATTTCATTTGAGGTTTTAAGGTATGCACTATGAATATTAACATACACGAAAACGAAACCTATTGAAAATATTGACTTTCCCATAATATTCCTTTAAAAAAAAAGAGTTTCGAACAAAATAAAATAGCAAAATTAATAATTCATGAGATTTGAACCATAGTCAATTTAAATCATAAAAATATTTCCTATTCCAAAAATGCTTCCTCTACGAACGAGCCATATAATCGACAATTGAGCGTTCGAAATTGGCATGCATATTCAAATATGCTGAAGTTCAAGTGACAAAAAAAATTGTCAATGCTAGTGTGAGTGTAGCCGCATCGTCACAGAATAGATGATAGTAGATATGGGTTTATTTGACTTTTGCTACCGACGCCTTAGTAGATGGTGTTTTGTGATGAGCCCTAAAAATAATACATTAACAATAGATTTCGCGTAACGATTCAGAAGTTCTGAAAGGGATAATTTGAGCCGCTAGGATAAAGAAAACATACTTATGAAAATTTAACGCCATCTAGCGGCATCTGAGCACTTGTGGCATGCTAACGAACAGCCTTAATGTATATAATGCTCTATGTAAATCTATTATAACATACTGTATTTCGTCTTGGGGTGGTGCATGTCCTACACATATGTTAAGTTTAGAAAGGGCACAGCGTGCCGTTCTTAAAGTAGCTACTAAGAAACCATTCTATTATCCCACAAGCCTACTCTATAAAGAATGTGAATTATTATCTGTGCGTCAACTTTTTATTGCTAATCTAATACTAAACTTACATAAAAGTGCAGTTAGCACATCTGTAGATAAAAGGAGAAAGGATAGGGTACTCAAAGTACCTAAGTGTAGGACAGCTTCAGCACAAAGAAACAAAATGTTTCTTGGACCCTACCTATATAACAAAATAAATAGAGTACATAAAAATTTTGTTCAATTAAACTATTCAGAGGCAAAAGGTGCAGTATTGAGTTGGTTATTAAATCTTGATTATAATAGTACAGAAGAATTAATAGAAATAAAGATAAAGGTAGACAAATAGTTACACAAGACACACATATACAAACACACACAACGGTGAGTATTGTGGCCTGTCGGTATTCGAACATGCCTCCATATACCTAGACACACACACATACTCACACCACACGCACATATACACCACACACGAACACACATACACACCACACACACACACACACACACACACTCACACACACACACACTCACACACACACACACTCACACACACACACACACACATACACGCACGCACTCTCACACACTCACGCATACACTTGGTGCCATTGAGGGAACACAGACCCTCCAATACAAGTAGTTTACTTAGTGCAGGGTCTGTATACCTAGTATTAGAAATATAAAAAAGAGTGACATTTCTTTTTGCAAGAGTTGCGTATGTTTTACAGAGTCCCCTTAGTTTTTATACATTGTACTAAAGTTATTAAAATATAGACTCATAAGCAAACATGTATAATATGCAACACTAATGATTAAGTTTTTTCAGTGGTAAATAAATATTTTTTATTATTATTATTAATGTTAACCATAAAAGTCTGTTCTTTCTCAACTTTTTCTAACAACATTGATAAAAACAATTATATCACGACCAGCGGGATTCAATGCTGGTTTAGCAATATTAAAAAATCGTATCTGACCAGTGTGATATATGATAAAAATGTCAGGTTCCGGGTTCGATTCCCGGCACGGCCAACATCTTTGTGCTGAACTAAATTTGTTTGTTGGTCTGGGTGTTAAATATGTATCTATATAAAATATGTATGTATGTATATTGTAGTATATCAGTTGTGTTAGCAACCATAATACGAACTAGAAATGGTTCAGTATAGGGTTAACCAGCCGTGTGTGAAATGTGACCTAATATTTATTTATTTACTATTTATATTATTACAGGTGGGCAAAGAGTTCACGTCTCGCATGGACCTGGACTCTGCCGACTACGTGCCGCCGGACCTATTCCCTGCCGCGTGTTCTGAAATCAGCGCGCGGCCCGCGCATCGCGAGGCGGTGGTCAACGCCGCGGTGTATGTGCACCAGACGCTACATCGCGCCAACACTGCGCTGGCCAAGCGGGCTAACCGGACCATGGCTATCACTCCTAGGTGAGAAGGAAATGAGAATGGGCTTAGTTGTTGAATTTTCACAGATTTCTTTTTTTTTGGTTGCCGCTATAATATAATATTTGAATGTAAGGGGGATATTTAATAATTTTAATTTATTTTTCCGGAAGTACGAAGTAGAAGTACACTAAATATTTAATTTAGTCAATTTGCAATGGATTTCCGCAAAGTAACGCCCGAGTCAATAGGTTATGGGATATTTAATATCTATTTTTTTTCCATAATCGTGACTTTTTTATTTTTCCCTTGATCTAAATGAGAACAAATGGTGATTAAAATTGCTTGAATATACTGAAATATAATCAAAACATTCAGTTCTATATACTTTGTTCCCAAAAAAAAACATTATTTTAATATAAGTATAAAAAATGTAATGCGTATAAAGTTGAAATAAAAAGTAAAAGTTTAATAAATATTTGAGGTGGGTTCAACATGATTTTTTGTGATACACTTTGGCACGGAGCCGTTAATCCACAATTTCGATCTTCACAGGCACTACCTCGACTTTATCCAACAAATGGTGAAACTGTACGCGGAAAAGCGCGCGGACTTGGAGGAGCAACAGCTTCACTTGAACGTCGGTCTGGGCAAGATAGCGGAGACCGTGGAACAGGTGGAAGAAATGCAGAAGAGCCTCGCTGTCAAATCACAGGTGAGCCACGGAAATTTAGCTTTTATGTTTTTTTTATTGTTTGGAATTGGTTTGCGTTTGGTCACAGCTTGTCTAATGTTAAGCAGTGCTTTGGCCTATGATGTAGCACGCTAACCTAGAAGGAATTTCACTCTCGATTTGAAGATCTCAGGATGCCGCGATTTCAAGCCGCCCGAAGGCCTTTCACTTAGCTTAAAGATTGGTTGTGCACCTAGCACCTACATTTTAACGTGTCATCAAACTCACGGCACAGCGCAGAAAAAAATGCCACTTTTGAAACGACAGTCCTGTGAACAGGTATCTATCTAAAGACTGTCCGCATCAACTGTTGCTTCACCTCGATGATCCCGTCAGATCATCTTAGTTAGCCGAGCTACAGGCGCTACAGGAAAATAAAAATTACTAAGACAGTATTTCCGAACTACTTTTCCTCTAAAGCTTCACCTCTTTAAGAATCAGAAGTGAGAAAGAGTTTATAAACTACTGTTGACTGTGGTTATTTTTATGGAAACTAGAGAAACTACCATTTGAGCATTTTTACTGATTTCTTTTTCGCCTATTTGTTTTCGTCATTCTTATTTAGAATATTTTATTTCAGCTTCTTTGCTATATGTACTCGAAATGTAAATGTTTACAGGAACTCCAAGCTAAGAATGAAGCTGCTAATGCCAAGCTTAGGCAGATGGTCAAAGACCAACAAGAGGCCGAGAAGAAAAAAGTGGAGAGTCAAGAGATTCAGGTCAGTCGCTTTACTACCGCGAATATCATAAATAAATACAGTAATACAATTTAAAGATTAAATTCATTTCATTTCCACATTGAGAGGGTGTTGTGTAAAAATATTATGTAATACGCAATTTCGCTATATTGTACCGATTTTCATCAAACGTATTGTTGTTTTATTTATTTAGTCGTACAACAATCCTTTTTTATGTATTATAGATTTTACGTTTGACCACAGCTTGCCTGGTGTTAATCAGTTCTGTATCCTACGTTGTAGCACGCTTAACTGGAATAAACATTCATATTAAGACGAAACCTTATTCACTCTTGATTTGAAGATCTCAGTATGGTACTTCTCAGGAAACAAAGCCTTAGGCAGAGAATCTAAAGCGTCAGAGTTCTCGTTCACAATCCACAGGCGTTTTCCCCTTCCCCCTTCTATCCTTTTATCAAATCTTAAACATTTGTCTGTTATGTACAGGTGGCTCTCGAGAAGCAAACAAAGGAGATCGAAGCGAAACGTCGCGACGTGATGGCCGATCTAGCTCAAGTGGAACCGGCGGTTATCGAGGCGCAAAACGGTTTGGTCTTTCACTCTATTCGCATGATATCTTATATTGTTGCCGTGTCAGTGACGTAAGTTCTTTAATTGTTGAACTATGTACTTCCTATGTGGAAATGTGTGATAATACTTTTGATTCAAATAGAAAAACTTTTCTGAAAAACTTTTCTAACTATCGAGACAAGGTTCTAGATCAATCTGAACTTTACTAGCATATGATTAAATGAAAAGATACCATGATTAGGTACTTACGTCACAGGCATATTAGTTTCCCATATTTTGTCTTTTGACTTTTTGAGTTAACAATTGTTTAGACAGTTGGTAATCTCTACTACTCTATGTTGTTTTCGTTAGTTATATATACTATAGAATTTTGATAGTAGTTCCTAGTAAATCAGAATGACTTAGTTATAAGTAGGAATAACAGTCACGAAAAAAGATGCCAATTTTTATAAGATGAAAATTCGATTTAGTTTTTATCTTTAGCCATTATTATATGTATAGAAATATTATGTTCTTGTTCATTCCATTCAGTTTTTTCTATTATTTCTAAAACATAATATTTCAACTATGTCGCAGTTAGAAACTAAAACTCTTTTACCTTCATTTATTTTTATTTGTGGTTTACAAACCAATAATCGTTTACTTATAATCTATATTAATTTGCTAAACTGTGAGCATAGTATGTTTCTAACTACGACACACACTAGTATTAACCCCTGGCTCCACACAGCGGTGCGATCGATCAAAAAGCAGCAGCTTGTGGAAGTGCGATCGATGGCGAACCCTCCGTCTGTCGTGAAGATGGCCCTCGAATCTATCTGCACGTTGCTGGGAGAGAAGGGAGACACGTGGAAGGGGATCCGCTCGGTGGTGATGAAGGACAACTTTATATCCACGATCGTCAACTTTGAGACGGAGAATATCACGTTAGTTTTGGTTACTTTTGTAGCGCAGTCACTTGTTATGAGTCTAGAGGAATGTTGATGGTTTTTTTTTTGTTTTCTTATCCACTTGTATGTTGAAACACCGGCTCCCGGTATGTAAACACATTTTCGCCTCTACTGTTGACATACCGGGAGCCGGTGTGGGTAAAACTAAAACTTGGAATTTGGACTTCTTTTAACAGAGACAAAATGGGCTAATTTCATTCAACATACGAGCGATTATCGTATGCTAACTCAAACAATTGGAGATTATGTTTCTTCATGGTGATTCAAATATTTTGAAATCACTCTATACCATTGTTTTTAAAACTATTTACATCTAGTTTGGACAGGAATGATAGCTACTTTTCGTTCAACTAAGATGGGCTCATAACAAGTGACTGCATGTTTCATATAAATGGATTGAATAAAGAAAACATTATATATAAAAGTGAGAGACATGAACTGTCAAATGTTTTCTTTATTGAATCAAATTATATCTATCTAAATACTAATTTGTATTTCAAATCATTTACTCTATAGAGAAGAACATTATTAGATAGCAATCCATAGAACAAATCCTGTAATGGTATTTATTGGCAAAACATTTTTTATTGTACTTTGTATGTTATGCGTAAAACTTTTAACATTTTGTAATACACACTTTACTACTTACGTTCTATTGTTATGACTGTTATGAAAAAAAAAAATAGTGGACACATGTATTGTATTGAATGAATTATTGTTTAGTTAAGTTTGATGTTGTACATAAGCTAAGCTCGCTTGCATTATGTGACTGTTGTTATTAATATCATAGAAATAATATGTAACGCTGTGATCACTGTATGTTATGTAAAATGGCATCTCTGTAAGGCACACTAATAAACCGAATATACTCGTGACTAACCCCGCTAAGCATTCGACGTGAAGTAATTAACAATTGTAGTAACAATACTCTTATTTCAGTGGATTGTGATTAAGCGACCGAGGCGAATGAAAGATTACGATCGCTTATACTACTAATAATAGTGTTATATCGAAGCAATCTTGATCTTTCGCCTCGTCGCGACGTAGATGCGTTCGGTCTTTAAACTCGAATCATACAGTAATAATGCCAGCCGCATGTACGTACCACAGACAGCAGCTAAACGCCTTTTTTGTTTCTCTCTTTTTTGTACTCTCTCGCTCTCGCTTGGCGGTGACGGCGGGACCTGCGGCTCGTGTTAACTGTACAGCGGTGAAAAGTATAAAGAAGCAGCATTTGGTGGAAGTGAGGTCTATGGGCAACCCGCCGGCCATCGTCAAGGTGGCCCTGGAGTCCATATGCCTGCTCCTCGGAGAGAACGCCACGGACTGGAAGGCTATCCGTGCGGTCATCATGCGGGAGAACTTCATCAATAGCATCGTCTCCAATTTCTCCACTGAGGACATAACGTGAGCACCGCCCCGCTTGTATTCCACCTCTTACCTTGTCCGTCTTTTTTTTCGTTTGGTGGAGGACGTTCTGTGTAATAAGCTAAACGTAACGCATTTTTTTATATTTCAAGTATACGGTGTTATTCCAAAGTGCTTGCATATTTATGATGATAAATAAATTGGAAACTACGCGTTCAATACTTATTTTGAAGCGATAACAGCTCTGAGCGGCCCCCTCACGTCCCGGAGGTCGTGGATCCGATCCCTGCCAATGAGTTGGAACTTGCGATGAAGAAACCAAAGTATGGTGATAGGGTATTTTCAAATGTTAGTCAGTCTAACAACCACTCTCAAGTTGTTAAATCTGTCGCGAAGCACCTAACAGTGTGTTTTGGCAGCCTCCTTGAGAGCTATTTATTCCAGCTTAGGCATTTGTGGCTAACTCTTGTGGTTAAACGCCCTGCTGGTCAAATACCTAGTTTTTTTTTTTTTTTTATAAAAGTTAAGTTAAGTTGTAAGGAGTAAAAAAAGAATACTTATGATACGATGCAAAGAGTATAAGCCGTATTAGACCTCAATTTTCGCGAAGTACGTTTAGCTATTTACTCCAACATAAATAGGGAAAAACTGAGATTGGCATGTGCATGTTATATTAGTTGCATGTATTGTTTCAATGTGCATTGTGTGACTTGATATTTGACGCATGTTTTGTGCATTTTGCTAGTGTCAAAAATAGCTTTGGTGGTGGCGGCAATGAGATCAGTTTGGACAAGTTTTGTAGCGATATTTAATTTCCAAAGAAATGTAAACACTGTCACGTAGAAGTAGATTCACAAAAACCTACTAATACATTAAAATATGATTTCTGACACACCTTACTAATTACCAAATATGTGAAGAACAAATAAAAACATACCATAAGAAAATATAATTAGAAATGACCTCTCCAATGGTAATTTTGCGAAATTCAGCAGAAACAGCTCGTTTCACAAACCTTGTGTAAATAAAGTTTGACTCCACGTCCATTTTGCATGAATGTATTTGCCAATAAATAACGTTCCTTCTGTAAATGTAAAGCCAGATTCATTTGTGAAAGTGAGCTTTTTATTTTTATTTTTGTCATTTTCGTTTTATTTGCTATCTAATTTGTCTCCTTAGGGAAGGCCGGTGTTTATCTCTAGTGTTTGTTGTGCTGTGTTTTGGTAAGTGACGTCCATTCGAAATTGACTTTGTTTTGAAAAGAATAAGGTCCATAATGGATTAACAATGATGCATGAAATTGAGGAATCTCTGGTTCAGGGTGGAATTACATTGAGATGGTCTGGTTCATTGGCATTGCACGAACAGCACGATGATTCACTTGGTTTAGTGTCTCTTGTTACATATTTAATGCGTTTTTGTATGTGGCAGTGACGATGTTCGTGAAAAGATGAGGACCCGGTATCTGAGCAATCCGGACTACAACTTTGAAAAGGTTAACCGCGCCAGTATGGCTTGCGGACCTATGGTCAAATGGGCTATTGCGCAGGTAAGATGTAGTTACAACATAACTGATATTAAAAAATCAACTAATGTTATGATCCCGCGACACAGATACGAATACGTTTTATCATCATCAAGGGCTTTAACCGTAATACAAACTAGAAATGGTTAAGTATGGGGCTAACCAGCCGTGTGTTGAATGTGTCTTAAAATTTGTTTAATATTATTTATTGATACATTTTATTCTGATGAGTTAGTTAAGCAGCGTCCGCGCCTTTCCTGGTAGCTTAGCATACCTATCCGGGAGCCGCAGTATAATATAATAATGGTATAAATAATAATGTAATTTCATACCAACAGTATTTAGAATTTGTTATCTTTATTTTGAAATATAAGTAAATCATAGCTTAGGCCTTTAAGGAAACAAACTCTAGTTTGTCTTAGTTTACAGCATACATGTAGACAGACATACTGTACTATGATTGTTTGTTTGACGCGAATAGGCATCGAAACTACTGGACCGATTTGAAAAAAATAATATTTCACTGTTGGGAAGCTATTTTATCCCTGAGTAACATAGGCTATAGTTTGTTTCTCATTGCAACTTAGAACTGTGACCGTGCGAAGCTGGTACGGAATACTAGGACTGTATAAACAATAAATGGATTATATTTACAAAGCAATATTTCCCCAGATTGAATACGCCGATATGTTGAAACGTGTTGAGCCTCTCCGTAACGAGCTGCAGGCTCTGGAAGACCAAGCCCAAACCAACGTAACCGCGGGTGACGAGGTTCGGGAACTCATTGCTCAGCTGGAGAAGTCCATCGCGTCCTACAAGGAAGAATACGCTCAGCTGATCAGCCAGGCGCAGGCTATCAAGACTGACTTGGAGAATGTACAGGCCAAGGTAAAAATAAACTAACCTAACCTAACTCTTATACAATACATAAATAATACATATTTCATCACACTTGCTCATAAAATGTTGCTAATTTAATCGTAATTATGCAGGAGTAATCAATCTGTAACTTTTTTACTATATCAGTCACACTGATACAGAGTTGAAATTCCAAACTTTCGTACAAAACGCTTTGCGTCGACCTTTATTGTTAGGACTGCGAAGCTTTGGAACTCACTACCTGAGTCTCTGTTTCCTGAGTGGTATCATCCGGGGGCCTTCAAAAGTAGAGTTAATAGATTTCTTCTAGGTAAGCGTGCCACACTGTAGACTGCAATGCAGCTTAACATCTATCTTATCGAACGCTAACCTATCAAGGATAAAAAAAGTTATTTTTTACTTGGGAGAAAATCTGAAATTTGTGGTGTATAGTTAAATATCAGTGAGTTTTTTATTATGAGGCCCGTCCTACCGGCGAGGTACCAAGCACCAATTTATGACAAATGATTGGATTTCACCTACTTACACTAATAATAATGAACCATCTCAAATAACATTAGAACATTTCAGTAAATTATCAGCATCATTTTATTTGCAGTCGGGTTTGTAACTATTAATTGTTCACTTGTCAATTCCCAGGTCGACCGCTCCATAGCTTTACTGAAGAGTCTGGTGATCGAGCGCGAGCGATGGGAGTCGAGCTCCGAGACATTCCGCTCGCAAATGAGCACCATCGTCGGCGACGTGCTACTCTCCGCCGCATTCATCGCTTATGGAGGATACTTCGATCAGCATGTAAGTGTATTAATAATTCTGGGCCAGTACTATTTGCAAATAATCCCACCGTGACTTTCATAAACTCGCTTTAATTAAAGAAGTTACTGAAAGTAAAGAAAACCTACTGTCGTTACGGCAATAGATAGAGAAAAACTATCACAACACGGCTCCACGTCATCGTCCAAAGTTTCTTGTAGGACTACCAGATACCCGTTGGATAATATGCGGTCGCTCTGGACCGTAGTACACAAGATCGAAAACACTGGTATAAAAGAGAGGATGCCTATACCCAATAGTGGATCCATAGCCTGATGATGATAGTGATGAAAAACCTGTACATATCAAAATACTTGGTTCATAATAATTGCCTCCTCGTTACAAATGTACATGTGTAGGTACCAAATCCGTAGATCGGATGGCATGTATTCTTGAAGGCTATACGTCTTGACGTACAGACTTTTGCTATATTATCTTAAGTCTAAGCGTGGAACATTTTTTATTTTTATAATAATAAAACTTGACGTTTCAGTACCGTCAAAACCTGTTCTCGACATGGACCGCTCACCTGGCGGCCGCCAACATCAAGTTCCGAGCAGACATCGCTCGCACCGAGTACCTCAGTAATCCCGACGAGAGGCTTCGCTGGCAAGCCAACGCTCTGCCCACTGACGAACTGTGTGTCGAGAACGCTATTATGCTTAGGGTGAGTTTTTTTACACTTTTTTGCTATAATGGTTGTGCGCTTGATCACTATATGTCTGATGGTTTACTCTTGCATTAAAAACTGCTAGATTATAGTTTTCGGTTTATAATCATAATATAAAATCATAAATTAATAACGGCTGGCAAAGAATTCCAAACCATGAAGGTATTGAATGAAGGTCTTATCTTATTTTTAATTTCATTAGCTAGTCTTTACTAGGAATATACGATTTCTTTCTGTCTTAACAACTGTTAATTAGTTGGTTGTTCATCCTCAGTGAAGCAATTTCTTGTGCGTTTTTTTTTCAGTATTTGGTCAGATTAAAATATTTAAATTTAAATCTGTGCATATCAACATTGAACTGTAAAATCTCGCTCATAAACAAAAACCCACAGTAATTATTTACTAAGAAGGATCCCAAACTTAATAGACATGTAACTTTGGTGTTATCAATAAATAATTTGTATTTGTATTTGATAACAGTAGATGCTACTATCAATCTCGTGTGTTACAGCGTTTCAACCGTTACCCACTCATCATCGACCCGTCGGGCCAGGCCACCGAGTTCATAATGCGAGAGTTCAAGGAACGCAAGATCACCAAAACATCGTTCCTCGATGACTCGTTCAGGAAGAACCTGGAGTCTGCGCTTCGATTCGGTAACCCGTTGCTTGTGCAGGTGAGGTTTTTTTTTTATTTATATATACGATAGACTTGTCCTTGCCCACAACGCATCTTTATTTATTTAACTAAAATTAATCTTCTCTAAAACGTACCATCTGGTGTTAATTGTTGTCTATAATTAAGTGCTACAAAGGATGTATGTATATGTCAACTTATGTTTCTTTGTTTAGAATAGAGAATCAAAAGTTTTCACAGTTTTAATAAATAGAGCTCTATACATTCCGAAAATTGTACGCAATAATTGCTTTCACTCGATCACAAATCGTATGATTTGTACAAATAAAGCAAAATAATGATTTTTGTTTTGGCCTCCAGGATGTAGAGAATTACGACCCGATTCTGAACCCGGTGTTGAACCGCGAGCTGCGGCGCACGGGCGGCCGAGTGCTCATCACACTCGGAGACCAGGACATTGACCTCAGTCCCTCATTCGTCATATTCCTCAGCACAAGGTAAGGATCTTTATGATGAGGAACAAGACGAGCCAGTCACTTGCCTGAGTGTTGTATCACGTTGGCCAGTTGTAGTTGCAGTTGATACCTCAGGTTAGATTTGGATTGTAAAACTCATTACGTCACAGAGTGTGGCAAGCACATCCTGAGATACAAGTTGTATATAGTTTCTCTGCCCAGTAGTTTCACAGGAAATTACAATGCCGTTCAAATGGTTCAATGCTCTTCAAACAACAATATTGTTTGCACACTATTGTTTGACGGCTGAATATCAAATCGTATCTATATTCACTGGTGAAGGTGCGGAACTTGACCACAAAATAGTACAAGTTACCAGTCAAACAGGTACTTTTCACTATAAAAAGATAAGATAACAACTATAAATATATCAACAGAGATCTCATGCCAATATTATTTGTTCTGCTATGACAAAATAGGCCGGGTTCGTCTGATCTAAAATAATTGGACTATAAATTGAAAATATTCCATGAAATTAAAAAAATAATAGAACTTTCGATATATTTAGTGCTCGTCTAACTCTCTGGTCACTCATAATCTCCGTAGATTTAATCTCTCCCGTATATTTTATAATTGTGATCACATTGTAAACTGCTTATTTGATATTCACAGAGACCCAACCGTGGAATTCCCTCCGGATATGTGCTCTCGAGTGACATTCGTGAACTTCACGGTAACTCGGTCGTCGCTACAGTCTCAGTGCTTGCATCGCGTGCTGAAGGCTGAACGACCAGACATTGACACTAAGCGATCCGACTTGCTCAAACTACAAGGTATAGTTAATTTTCAGCCTAGGAGCACACTACACGGCGACTAGACGCTACGACAGGCTGCGGCCAACAATTTACATAAATTTTGTTCAAAGCTCTCTTGGCGACACATTTGCGACGACAAACTAGTAACGCAGTGGACAGGCGACTAGTCGCGGCGACCAGATACAGATTTAACAAGAACTATCTAGAAGATAACCTAAAGTCTCAATTTATCTTTGTATAGTTATGATCGATTGCTTATTAACATTTTGACTTTTGTTTAGACTATATTGATATTTATACTTGTGTTTAAATTATGTTGGTAGTTTATTTGAGACTACATTCAAATGGCCTCCTACGAGTATTTCTTACTAAAATATCTCTCCCAAGACCTCTCTCCTAACGTAATAAGAAACAAGAGTCATGGGCAATGCAGTATGAGGTTCTAAACTCTAAACTAAATAATTTCAATTTGATTCCAATAATTTATCTCCTCAGGTGAATTCCACCTCCGTCTGCGTCAACTGGAGAAGTCACTGCTTCAAGCGCTCAACGATGCTAAAGGAAAGATTCTTGATGACGATTCAGTCATCGCGACGCTTGAAACGCTCAAGAAAGAAGCAGATGATATTGGACAAAAGGTAAAATTAGCCCCTGCACTCGAAAGTATTGAAGCACAATAGAAATATAGTTATTTTGTTTTCAGTTTGATACTTAAGTTAACACAGACATATGTTTATTTTTTTACTTCATTTCAATTTATTACGTAAAATATTATGTTTAAATGATATATGTAAATAATCAATATTTAAGATACATTAATGTTAAACTGTCATACTTACCTTGTACTTTCGAAAAACTTAATCACCATTTGAATTCTTTTTTTTCTTTCCATAGGTTGAGGAAACCGACAAAGTTATTGCTGAAATCGAAACAGTCAGCCAACAATATCTGCCGCTATCTCAGGTAAGTTCTCAATCATATTATTTAAAAGAATACCACACAATTTAAAGCAATCTTTACTCCACCTTATTAACGTCATGTTTCCTATTTCCTAGGCTTGCAGCAGTATCTACTTCACAATGGAGTCGCTGAACCAAGTACACTTCCTGTACCAATATTCTCTGAAGATGTTCCTGGACATCTTTAGCTCGGTGCTTGTATTCCCGCAACTAAACGGAGTAAGCGACTACGCGGCAAGACTAAAGATTATTACTGAAGAACTGTTTTCGGTAAGTCCCTAAAACATAGTAAACATGCTTTAGAAAACAAAATAGTTACGAAGTTTTTGAAACTGATTTATAAGACAGACTATCTTTAGTCTTTTAACACATAATAACTCAGATTTGATTTAAGTTTAACTGTAATATTACTACTACTACTATTTACTATCAATAAACCAGATAATTGATCGATATTTGTTGATAGGTCGCCGAATACTGTCCGTGAGGCGTTGAATACTGTCCATTCAACCCATTTTATCGACTAGTCGACGATTAGTCGGGACATCTCTAGAATATTTATATTACGATTAATTACATAGTTGCATCTCAAAGAAAGTGTAGGTGAATAAGTTCATGAAAAATAAACGTATAAACGCATAATTCTGGAAATTTATGTACTCATTTTTAATCATCTTCTCAAGTTTTGCAATGAATGATAAATACTACAGTTTACACTAGTTTCACTAAAATGTCATTGAGAATCAGAGGTACTTTTTTTAATAATACAGATAATCCAGAAATAAAATTTCAATCAGTTTCTTTACATTTTGGATATTTCTGCCTGTATCGGGAATACCATATAAACAACACATGTAAACACACCCGCGCTCAAAATAGATGTTCAATAGGAAACGATCCTGAAACCTCTGTATTCGAAGTCGAGGACATAGAGCTAATGAAGCAGTCAACTTCTTCACATATAAAACTTTTGTCTTATCTATATTTCCGTCCCCTAGGTGGTATACGAACGCGTGGCTCGCGGCATGCTCCACACGGACCGGCTGACCTTCGCCCTGCTACTGTGCCGAATCCACCTCAAAGGCATGGGCGCCGAAGATACGCTGGAACAAACCTTCGCAACGTTCCTGCGAGGCAAGGAGGGCTTCGTGTCCCAATCCGAGCCTCTAGAACCGCTCTCGCATCAACAGCATGACTCGGCAGATAGACTCAGCTCCAGGTTAATCATTTATTACCAATATTGAAATATATATGAAGAACCTTGCTGATGAAGCTTCTTCCTCTGAGCTTTTTAAAATGCTCCAATTTTGCACGAAACGCGGTACGCACTTCAATTCTGTCTGACTGAATCCCAGGAACATAAAATCCAAATATAGGTAGATTTATTTTTACGTAGAAAACGGTGACACTTACTTATTATTAAAAGTTGGAATTAGTCCAACAGTTTCGGTGCTTTCCGAGCACCAGATCCGCTCGTGCGCGCCCGGATCTCGTCGGCGGCGGTCCGTGTAACACTCGCCCCTAAAAAATGGTGCTTGGAAAATGGTGCACCGAAACTGTTGGACTCATTCCAACTTTTTGTAATAAGTAAGTGTGACCTACAAATTGTAAACATACTCCAAATAAATCATTTGCTTTGATGTGAACCAGACTGAAGAAATCAATGTTTTGCTTCTGTTTGCGGCTTATTATTATACAGTTACTGTTTTTTTTTTTAATATGACATTTTCTAAAAATGATTCCTAGCTAGATCGATTTATCGCCCCCGAAACCCCCTATATACTAAATTTCATGAAAATCGTTGGAGCCGATTCCGAAATTCCAATTATATACAAATACAAAAAAGATAAGATAAAATATAATGGTTTTCATTGAACAGCAGATACTTATTCAATAATTATTGCAGGCTGGTGGCATTCCGTCGCCTGCTGGAGAAGGCGGCGTCCCTACCCGAGCTATCAGCGTGGCTAGCGCAGGCGGCTCCAGAGCAATGCGTGCCCACACTCTGGGACTCGGAGCCTTCCGCGCCACCAGCACCTCATACACTCGCTATGTACAGATTGCTGCTCATACAGGTATTCATATGGACAAAACACAAATAGTCCAATTATTTAAGGTTAAATTAAGTAAGTATCTCGGAATTCGAGATACCCAGCTGTAAGTCTGTACTAAAATACTTGTATATTGACACCCTAAAAGTTGCCTCAAAACCTACATATGGTAGGGTGTAAGCAACTATTAAATTTCAAGGTCAAAGGTCACGAAAATCGTTTTTTGCGCTTTTTTGGAAATATCTCATTTCCTATGGGTTTTTTGCTCAATTCGTTGTATGTCTTTTTTTTATAAATTTGTGTAATTATAATTCAACTTATACCTCGCGTCAGTAAATAAAACATTTGACAGTTCGCTTCCTCCTGCTCACTCTAATTTGGTAAATCAAGTGAGAAGACATGAACTTTCAATGTTTTCTTTATAGCTCCAATGCCATCCTGACTATGATTGCGGATAGACTGGATTGCGTATATATAAACAATAGATGCCTTAGACATTGTCCGATTTCTGTTTCCAATAGTATTAGATTATTATATTAGTTAATTATTTATGCGGACCATTTTTTTTTTTATTATTATTTATAATTGTATTTAATTTTAATTTATTTTTTTACTTGTTTTAATTTAATTTATTGATTCCATTGTTTATAATATTTTATTTAGTTGTGAGTCTATGTTACTCGTAATAAACAATTTGAATTGAATTGAATAGACTTTAGTTATACTTGTTTAGTTGCATTACCTACAACTCTCTCATTTCTCCCATCAGGCATTCCGTCCCGACCGTGTGATCGCGGCAGCAACTCAGCTCGTCACTGCGGTTCTCGGATCAGGGTTCATGGCTAAAGCCGAAACCGAGTTGGATCTCGCATCTATAACGGAAACTCAACTGAACGCCACTACACCGGCCTTGTTGTGTTCAGTGCCGGGATATGACGCTAGCGGTATGTTAAATTTATCATTCTTGTTTCTGTGAAATTATTTAGCGATCAATTAACATCATATAGAAGAGAACGTAATTTGAGTGCCGTAACATTACATTATTACATTGTTTAACATTAAGATCCTCTTTTTGAACATACTTACAGAAGTATAATCCTGTGCCCTACATATTCGGTAGTAATGTCGGTCCGTCAATAACGTTTGCACTTTATTTCTTTTTGACGATCTCGTTGGTATCATGGTTACCATGCCGGACTACCAACCAGGAGGATCCCGGATTCGATTCCCGGCACAGCCAACATCTTGGGGATGAACTAAATTTTTTGGCTATCGGTCTGGGTGTTAAATACATATGTATCGATATAAAGTACTTATGTATAAATATGTATATCATAATATAAACTAGAAACGGTTTAGTAAACTTTAGTATAAGGCTAAACAGCTGTGTGAGTAATGTGTCGTAATATAATAATGTTCGCATCATAAGATATTAGCAGAAAACCATCTTAAATTGTCATTACTTTTCAAAGGTCGTGTGGATGACATGGCTACCGAACTCAACAAACCACTTTCAAGCATTGCCATCGGTTCTGCGGAAGGTTTCAACCAGGCGGAGCGCGCTATCAATACCGCTTGTAAAACTGGCCGGTAAGTAAAGAAAGGATTATTTTAACTACTTTAACTATGTATGACGGTCTACTAAGTTATTATTTGTGATATACCTATGACATAAGCATACACTGCTTGTATACGATCATGGATATTCCTTGTGGTCCATTCGACTTGCTTTAAATCCTCCTGAAAACAAACCCTTTTCTGATTAGCATAAGCAGCCCACTATACGTTCCCACTGCTGGGTCTCGGAGCCTGCTCTCAATAGGAGAGAGATGTAGGCCATAGTCCACCACCCTGGCCAAGTTCTGGTTGGCGAATGACACACGTCTTCGTATATTGTGGTCCTCAAACATGTCGGTTTATTATATTCGGATATGGTTTTCTTACGATGTTTTCCTTCACCGTAAAGCGAGTGCAAATCTACACACTTGAATAACAAATCATTGGTGTAGGGCTGGGATCAAACCAGGGTCATCTGATTGAAAAGCAAACGTCTTTCCCAGAGTGACACATTTTTTTTATTTTTAGTTGGGTGATGCTCAAGAACGTGCACCTAGCCCCAGTGTGGCTGGTCCAGTTGGAGAAGAAACTGCACTCTCTGCAGCCGCATCCGAACTTCCGTTTGTTCCTCACCACGGAGATCAGTCCCAAACTGCCCGTCAACTTGCTGAGGGCTGGCCGTGTTCTAGTGTTCGAACCGCCTCCAGGCATCAGGGCTAACTTGCTCAGGACTTTTGCTACGGTAAGATATAAATTATCGTCTATACCAATATTATAAAGAGGAAAAGTTTGATTGTTGGTTTGTTTGACGCGAACATGCTCCGAAACTACTGGGCCGATTCGAAAAAATATTTCACCGTTGGGAAGTTACATTATCTTCGAGTAACATAGGCTATATTTTGTTTCTGCTTTTAGCTCAGATTATTTTAGAGCGTGGAATGCTAGTGTTTGAATAAAGTTCAATCGTTTTTTAACAGTCTTTAAGGATGGAAGATATCTGATATTAAGCGTAGCTTTACTGTGATAATTACACTAAATGTTTCAGATTATTTTCCATCTACAATGAGTTTCCGCGAAGTAACGCATGAGTCAATGGGCTTGTTTCTAAGGAATTCATTAGTAAAATACCTGTTGAATTTATCGATCACGAATATTTATTGGGATATGTTGTTTTATTTCTTTAGACAACTTATATTTTCTAAGTTTCTATTAATATTTCTATATTTTACATTTTCGGAAATAGCACTAATTTACATATGTTGACAGTATGTCATTATCATAAATCGTGAAGAAAGCTAAAATGTACCTTACATTTACTTCGTTTAGATTTGACTCTCATGAGCCTCAACCTAACTATCGTTTTAATTTGCCAGGTGCCCGCAGCGCGCATGATGAAGCAGCCTTCCGAACGCGCCAGGCTTTACTTCCTGCTTGCATGGTTCCATGGTAAGGATAACTCTATTCTTAGACTAGACAATTACTCAAAACAGACCCGGAGTCAAACTATAAAGTTCATTTTAATCTAAACTCTGATCTCTGAACTCACTGTGGCAGTCACTTTATGTAAAAGAATAGAAGACAACAGAAAAATGTCAAACATTCATCATCATTATCATCATCAGTCTGTTTCTTACTACTGCTAGATATAGGTCATCTCCAGTGCACAGTAACATAATTTACTTATTATTGTGGAATGTATTTGGTGTGCACTGGACCACACTCTAGGGTGACCTGTGTCGTGCGGTCCACGATCCTCCTTTAAAAAAAAAAAAAAATTTAAGGCTATGTAATGTTACTAAATAAAGAATAAAAGAAAAAGCTTAAATAATAATAAATTTTATTTTTTTAGTGTTTTTAGGTTTACTTACGACTGGCTAAGGAAGTAAGGATGTTATGTCTTTAGCCAGTCTCCACCCAAACAATCTCAAAAAACCCAAACAATGTATTTCAGAGAGCTGGTGGTGGTGTCTCCTGCTATCACCAAGTGGTCAAGAATCAATATTAACTATAATGTAATTATTTCCAGGAATTGTCCAAGAGCGTCTCCGCTACGTGCCCCTCGGTTGGGCCAAGTACTACGAGTTCAACGAATCAGACCTGCGGGTCGCTTGCGATACGCTCGATACTTGGATCGATGCAACCGCTATGGTATGTACTCGTTACCTTACCAATATTTATTAGTATTACATTCTCGTACTTATTCAGAATCTATGAAGATGCTGCCGAAAATTATTGTAACGTAGTAATAAAGATGCTAAAATATCTATCTGTACCACACTATGTAAATTGGACGATTTAATGGATTTGTTGGTAATTATTAAACACCAGTTAATAAACAATAAACAACTTAAAGATCTCCTGGCTTTCAGAGGGTCCTGACTTTCAAAAGTAGTCTAGTTTCTCCTTATTTTAATTCACAATCCCACATAAAACCTCACATAGGATTATTAGGTACTTCCGCAAATTTTAGATTGTATTTGCACTTAAATGGATTTCCGCAAAGTAAACTCTGAATAAATTTTTAAATATTGGTTTTATCTGTTTTCTCAACAGGGTCGCACCAACTTGCCACCAGAAAAGGTCCCGTGGGAGGCACTAGTAACTCTACTCTCGCAGTGTATCTACGGAGGCAAGATCGACAACTCTTTCGACCAACGTTTGTTACACTCGTTCCTCTGCAAGTTGTTCACTCCCAAGTCGTTCGAGGCTGACTTTGCACTCGTCGCTAATGTTGATGGGGTGAGTAAATAGAATTATATTATTCGAACTAATTTTTTATGTTGAATAACCTTCCATTGACCGCAGCCTACCTGATGTTAAGCTTCACTGTGGCCTCTTTTTGAATGTAACTCAGTCCTTCATATTATGCCCCTTCCTTAATAGTAACGTTACATATAAATTTGTAATCTTAGTACATGTACTTGTTGTATTTTTTTTGTATTTTAGCCCCTTTTCAAGTCCAATAGCCATTTGTTATCGTGTCAGGTGCATATGGCTTTGTTTTTGATCTTTACTTAATCGAAAATGATTTATAAATTATAATTAATCTGGTTCTTTTCTAGGCATCTGGCAACCAGCGCCACATCACAATGCCTGATGGCAACCGGCGCGATCACTTCCTCAAGTGGATCGAGGAGCTCTCCGACAGACAGACGCCGTCTTGGCTAGGTCTGCCTAACAATGCTGAAAAGGTAATTAGTAAAATATTAAGCCAATTAAGAGTAAAAAAAGATTAGTGAATGTAATCTTAATCTGAGCCTGTGTTAATCTGGGATAAAATGAGAGAGAGCAGAGCAGAGTATGAGCTACTTTCATAACATAATACAACCTAAATCGGATCCGAAAATCCTGATAATTTAAAATCAGTTATTCCATCATTAGTTTCATTGGCAACGACAAACGCTTTGATACATTCTAAAATAGCATTTCATAATCTCAATATACATTTTCAGGTGCTACTCACAACTCAAGGCAGCGACCTGGTGTCCAAACTCTTAAAGATGCAGCAACTGGAAGACGAAGAAGAGCTGGCTTACAATGCTGCTTCACAAGATCACGATCCAAGTAAGTTAGCTTAAATATAATAGTCTTTAGATTTGTATACCATAAAAAGTATAATTTTTATTCCAAAGACTTAATATTATCGAAGGTGGAAAATAGTTCGCTCTCGTGTTTCACTGACGACTTTGATTAAGCAAACATATTGGACTAACTATTTGTAGACATTAAATATGGATATTATATTGGCCTCAAAATTGTAATGCCTATCTACTATAACCTACATGCAAATATTTGCATTTCCAGTCTAAAAATGTAATATTGTTCATTACTATATGTATTAGCGCGTGATATCTCTTTTTATAGAGCATTTTCTAGTGCTCGCCTGGCTAATAACCACCGTCGAGTTAAAAAGTCTGTCGCCAAACACATATGCGCAGCCTCCTTGGGAGCCAGTTATTCCTGGGTATGCCCAAGATAACTGGTTCTGGCTTAAGATGGAATATCCTATATATGTTGCTATATTGCTATACGAGTATGTTTATGCGCCCTAATGGTCAAATGTTTACTTGTACATAGTACAACAAAAGATGAGAGACCTGCTGGTCGCTTTCGATACGCTCGATACTTGGATCGATGCAACCGCTATAGTATGTACTCGTAACGTGCATACAAATATTCATTAGAACGCATCAAATTAGTCTCGTAAGGTTTCACGCCCTACTTGTCAAATGCTTACCTATACAAAAAGTGTGTACAAAAAAATCTTTTTGTAATAATGTATTCGAAACGCCTACAAACAAGTGTGAAACCGGATATTATCTGTGTTGTTTAGTTGCTAAAATAACATTGCATTTGTTTACTTACTCTCAGACATAAATGGCAGGGATCAGCCGACATTCGGCGTGATTGCAAGTGAGTGGACGCGGTAACGCGCTGAGCTTTGGTCGATGTTACCGCCCTCTGTAACTACCAGCTTTACCTACCTTCCTTTTGACCTCTCAATGTTTATGTGTTGTTGCATTTGTATTATATTCTTTGTATGATATTTACCTACTATTAATTTTTTTGTATCGCCATGTATCTTGACAACTGAAGATCTTACCGAATTTAAAAAATGTACCCTTTTGCCTGATATTCCTCTATAATGGTAATAAAAAAAAAAACTAAATCTTTGACTCAACATTTTCTGGTTGCGACCGCCATGGATTTAAAATGTATGTGTCTAATAATGAGGCCCTTTCATTTAATACCCATATTGAGGCAAATGTGAAATAAATTGTCTTTCGCCATTTTGTGGCGGCCGCCATCTTTGATCTATAGTCATCGAACATAGCCAAGAACACTTTCGACTAACACACCTTTCAAACAAAAAAACTAAATCAAAATCGGTCCATCCCTTTGCGAGCTACGATACCATAGACTGACACATACACACACAGAGAAAGAGAGAGAGAGAGAGAGAGAGAAATTTATAACACCCTGTCGTTTTGCCTCGGGAGTTAAAAACAACATGTGAAAATATGTTTTGTTGTAATATATTATGACAAACTTTAGGAGTTTGAGCATTGATGTTGCTTGCTATTTCAAAGCACGCTCAAATCACAAGCGCTGTGAGTGGTAATTGCAAAATCACAAATATTAGTAAATACCTTATTGTATTATGAAAATATTTATATTTATAGTTCTCGATAACAGAAACAAAAATGTATGTGCATTTACAAATATGTCAGAGATATGAAAAGGAATAAAAACAAAGCATCATGATTCTGCTTTGGAAAAATGAAGAATTTCATATGAGTATTCTAATTATTAAATTTTTTAGGTGTAATGGTTGCCGAGGTTGGGGACGGCCGTCCCGCCTGGATGAAGACGTTGCATCAAACTGCCACCAACTGGCTGCAGCTGCTGCCCCAAGAGTTACCGGTAAATAGCTCCTTCTTACTTATTGACTCAGTGATTGATTTTTCTTAAACCAATGTTCTATTATCTGCTAATTAAATAATTATGATGACTGTTAATAAGATACTTTATAGTTACACTCTCGCTTGATGGCGCTGAAAGCTTAATCATTGCATGAATGTTTTAAGACTATTTGTAGGGTAATTTCACAGACAAATTGATTGATACTTTCACTAATTTAGCGAAATTAGTAAAAGTACTGTGGTGGGTAGACGGTAGGAACCACATTCATCCATCATTAATGGTCATTTTTCAAGCGCTAAATTTTAGAATGTTTCTATGGGAGGTAATTCGTAAACTTTCGGCATTTTGTAGTCAAACGTATTTAATGTTTATAGACTCTTCGTCGTACGGTGGAGAACATCAAGGACCCACTGTACCGTTTCTTCGAGCGTGAAGTGGCTGCCGGCGCTTCCCTGCTGCAGAATGTACTACACGACCTGCGCAATGTCATCTCTATTTGCAACGTAAGTGAATATGATATTGCTCTGATGACTCAGATTAATCTGACCCTTCTCGTTCGTGGTGCCAAGATTCCCATAGCGTTGCCTGCATTTTCGCGCATTAAAAAATTAAAAATTAATAAATTGACTGCAAAAATAAATCCCATTCTCCTGCAAACGTTTTCGTGTTTAATTTTAACCTCTAAACATCGATTTCCATATCCGGTGTACAATCAAAGTTAGATTGAATGCTTGATGGATAACTTGCCGGATATATTTTCAACGCCAAATTCCCGGTAAAATGGCTAGATAAATTTTGATATTTTTGTTTTATTAAGCTTTGATCATTTTTAGTAAGGTATTGTTAACAACCAACAAAAAAATTAAGAAAATTAAGAAAAACCACAAAAAGTATAGAGCTAAATCCATCTTATTAGAGCTTGAAAACACCGGCTCATCAAAAAGAGCATTCAAAAAACTTGACTACTCCAAAAACTGGATTATGGAATTAAAAACTACTAATAATAATACAAAAATAGAGTCACGCAAAGATCTATTAAAAGTTGCTACAGAATTTTACGAAAAATTGTATAAAGCAGATGATGAAAAACAATTAAATTTACTTAATACTGACAAAGTACAAAACAAACCCATATCACAAGAAAAACTCTACCTACCTATTTTGCAATCCGAAATTAGAAGTTCTGTTACTAAGATGAAAACCAATAAAAGTCCCGGCGAAGACGGTATAACTAGTGACGTCATAAAAGCTTTTGGTGACTCTTTTTACCCAATTTTAGTATGCCTATTTAACAAAATTATGGAGCAAGAATATATACCCACTTCCTGGAAAACCTGCACAGTATCCCTTTTATACAAAAAAGGAAACCCCAAGGATGTGAGCAATTATAGACCCATAAGCTTATTACCGACTCTATACAAAATATTTACTTCGGTTTTACTACGAAGAATCACCAAACATATAGATGAAAACCAACCGAGAGAACAGGCTGGCTTTAGAAGGGGCTACTCTACAATTGACCATATATTCACTGTGACACAGATTATAGAGAAATATCAAGAATATGGCAAGACATTCTACCTAGCATTCATCGATTACAGTAAAGCTTTTGACTGCCTCAAGCACGAAGAGCTTTGGAAAACTCTACACGAGTTAGGAGTCGATAGCAAATATCTAACTTTACTAAAAAACATCTATACCAATTGTAATGCTAGAATTAAACTAGAAAGCATCGGTAAACCGTTCAATATAGAGAAAGGTGTCAGACAAGGCGACTCTATATCTCCGCAGCTGTTTGTAGCTCTACTAGAGAACATTTTCCGTAAAATTAATTGGGATAGTCGCGGAATTAACATTAACGGAGAATATTTGAGCCATCTACGCTTTGCTGATGATATAGTTTTAATATCGGAAAGCCACAAAGACCTTCATAAAATGTTATTAGAACTGGATAAAGAAAGTAGAGTATGCGGCCTTCACATGAATATAGACAAAACCAAAGCCATGACGAATGATATCAAAATACCTATAACTGTGGACGATAAAACCATTGACTACGTAGAAAATTACATTTATTTAGGACAAAACATACAGATGACAAACAGGACGGAAAAAGAAGTAGAAAGGCGAATATCTCTTAGCTGGAAAAAATACTGGAAAAATAAGGAGATATTTAAAGGTGATTTTCCCATGTACCTTAAGAGAAAAGTCTTCGAATCGATCATACTACCCACTCTACTTTATGTCTGTCAGACCTGGGCCCCGAACAAAGAAGTGTTGAAAAAAAACAGAACATTCCAGAGAGCAGCAGAGAGAAGCATGTTAGGAATCAAACTGCGCGACCGAATTAACAGCAGGGTTATCCGGGAAAAAACAAAAATTGTTGATGCTCTACAGGTAGCTGCGAAAACTAAGTGGAAATGGGCGGGGCACACGGCGAGACTGAGGGACAACAGATGGAGTGAGAGAGTCCTACACTGGGACCCTAGAGAAGGAAAAAGGGAACGCGGAAGACCTAATAGAAGGTGGAGAGACGATATAGAAGGTACAGCAGGGAAACTGTGGACGAGATCCGCCCAATCAAGACACACGTGGCAAGAGTTGGAGGAGGCCTTCGTCCAACGCTGGATGATCCCAGATGACGCGCAATAAAATGCTAGAAATTTGTACATGTAAATATATAGTAAAAAAAATGTGACATATTGGACATACTTAATAATTTGACATAATAATAATCTCAATAACCTCGACATGCTTTTTTTTTAGACATTGTATTTTATGATAAATTTTATGTAACTAAAAACTGTAATGTATTAGTACTAATTCTGGGAAATAAAGGCTATTTTTATTTATTTTTTATTTATTGTTAACAACCAAAGTGTGATAACTCTAGATAGGCATTGAAAGTTAAAAACAAAATGGCGGATTTTAAGCTCTTTAAAAGTCTACATTAAAATTTTATCTATTCCTCTAGAGATTTCTCTAAAGTGTGTTATATGTGCGTTAAATTGTATATGCTATAAACCATACGTATAATTGCTTTTCTACAGGGTTCCATGAAACAAACAAACGAGACGCGCTCAATGGTGGGGGCGCTGGTCCGCGGCATGTTGCCGGGGGGCTGGCGTCGCTACGCTGTCGCCCGCGGGTGTACCGTGCAGCAGTGGATCGGAGACTTCGCGCAGCGAGTCACTCAGCTCGCGCATGTATCGCGGACTGTCGGTGACCAAGGGGCTAAGAGATTGCAGGTATATAGATGTGTTAAAAAAAATAAGTACCTGGTGTTATTACAGAAGCATTATGATTTTTATGATCATAGGCCTCCAAAGGTTTTTGTAAGCCATTCGACAGATACTGTACTGCTCTCATTCGTGCTTGTCTGCTGCCTTCTGTCTGCGATGTTACGTATATCGTGTCTAGATACTACTACATTGTAAGGCCAACCCGAGAGAAGTCACGTAGTATCTCAAGATCAAAATTCGATTTTCATTGGTAATCTTTACAACGTACCAATTGATGACGTTACAGAGATGGAGCAGGTTTGCCAATGACCCAAGACCGTGTTCCGTCATTTCATGAAGCTCGCTTGGCTTGGAAGGCTGGTAAGACGGGACTGCACAATTCGCCTCTTAAGGGATGTTAGTGCAGGTCTTATCACTAGCACTCCAAATTAGAACTATGGCTGTCGACCCAACGCGATGGTCGAGATTGCCTGCTGATATTTTGGGATGCTTAGTAATTAGTTTGTTTTTTATTTCAGAGCATCCCCGTCTGGCTGGGTGGGTTGTTGAACCCCGAGGCCTACATCACAGCGACGCGCCAGTGCGTGGCGCAGGCCAACTCCTGGTCGCTTGAAGAGCTGCACTTGCAGGTACTTATTTGCAGTAACATTTGTGTCCTACTAAAATGCTTACCATATACTCGTAAAATGGTAGAAGTAAACATTTTACCTTATAATTAACGGAGGCTATTTTTAAGCCTGGATTAGCGCTGTTTGAATAAGAAAAACCGATGTTCGAAGGAGTGTGCCTTTTATAAAACTTCGGTTCATTTACGGCACTCTTGAGGTTAGAGCAAAATTACAATACCAAATTGCTCCAAACTAAGATCCATGACATTTGATCATCGTAAGCATGAATTTGCAAAAGGACCATCATACTCCTTCACTCTTTTTGTAACATTATTTATATTGTCAATGTGTTCCTTAGGTAACAATCCCTGACCCCGGCACTCCGACCGACAACGCTCAGACGGAGTGGTCGTTCTCTGTGACTGGACTCAAACTACAAGGCGCCAACGTGAAGGGAAATAGACTTCTGCTGACCAACACTATCATGGTCGACCTGCCGCTTACTGTGCTTACTTGGGTTCGGTAAGTGATGACTTACAATTTTTTTGTTATTTTCTCCCACCATAGAAAACAAACTCTAAACAAGCCTTCTTCATTCAAACCGCCATAAAGGATATTGCCAAATTAATCTTTCAGAGTAATTTGTAAGAATAATTTTTGGTAGTATCAGATGGTAACAAAGAATTGGTTAATTACATATATACTCTTAATGGTTCAACCGACTTACCATCACACCGTATAATTTCTATGAAATATGGAGGTTTGCCCAGTAACCCAGCGTTGGGTGTCAAATACGAGACTACCGCGTTCGACCCAGACATAGGTGGTGATTTGGACAAACATGATATAAACTAGGCTACCAAACCTAATGACCGGGTTGTCTGGAGGAAAGAGAGGCTTGTGCCACACTCAAAAAGCTCAAAATAATAAATGGATGTAAGGCCACAAGTATTAAATTTCCGAGCCTTGTCCTCATATTACGTTTTGTGCAAATTTTTAATTTCCGTGTTTTGTTGCAGCGGTCCTGAGCAAGCTCCGGCCGGCCAGACCCTGACCCTGCCAGTGTATCTGAACAGCGCTCGTTCCGAGCTCCTGTTCACGGTCCGTCTGCCCATCGCGGCCGGACAGGAGCCGCACGCTTTCTACGAACGAGGTGTCGCGCTGCTTACTTCTACTGCCCTCAACTAAATACAATGAAGAGTAATAATGTAGTACAGCAGAAATATACTTTGCTTGTTAACAACCGCGCTCAATAAGGACCTATTTGCCAACTTCTGCTGAGGAATTGTAGTGACTACACAGCTGTAAGCCCTACAGCTTTGTTCTACTAGTAAATTCAACACAATATTTGGCTCATTTAAATTATATAAACTACCTGATGATCAGAGTTATGAGTGTAGGAAACAATACTTGTTCAATATTGTAAACCAGTTTTAACTGATTATTATACCTACTTATTTTAGTATTATTTGAGATTGTAATCGTAGATGGCTTAATTAGCTTGAAATGTTTGATACATATTATTATTCAGCGCAATATTTATATTATAATAGTGTTTAATCATTCCCAGTATACATGTAACACATATAAGTGGAATATTTATGCTTTCTATTTATGAAATAAAATTATATAAAATATTTTGAATCTTTCATTACCTAGTTACTAAAGAAATAAAACTTAAGACTATGGAAAGGTATTTATTTTTAAATAATAAGAGAACTTTTAAATCTTACTTCAAAAATTATTTAACTTAGTACGAGTTTATTTATAGTTGGCTGGAACCTTGAATATTTCCTTTCATTCCTGGAGGTTTCTGCTTTGGCAATCTGCAAAAATTAAAACATACTATATCAACTGTACCACTTATTTTAAACGCTGAATAAGCTTTCGTTTGACCGCAGCTTAACCGATGTTAATCTTTACTGTGGTCTACTATTTAGCAACAAAATTATCTATCCTTAAATGGTGTTAAGTAAGTTACTATGTATGTTGTTACTATCCTCACACCCTCGATCAGTTCAACCTATTTAGAAAATATGTTCTGTCCATTTCAAATTGGGGTACAACAATGAAGAGAGAAATTTAGTTTACAATAATCGGCGTCTTACCGAACTATGCCTTTAACTATGAAGCGCCCAATCCTTTTCATTTTAGCTTAATGTAAATAGACTGATAATTTTAACTAAACCAGGCTTATAAGTATATCTTACAATCAGATTAGCTTAGCACATGCTCTCGTATCGTAAGCGTAATGTAATACTCGCACAAGACGAGAGCTCCACATATGCAAATAAGTTCGCATAGAGACGAGACTGCCACGCTTACGATCTGTCGGCGAAAGACCCTTAAGGCGTAGATATGGGCAAATATTGTTTTTTTTTTATCGTTGTATATAATATTATTGAAAAACATACTTCAAAAATATTTATACTAATTTTGGTACCAATCAGACTTAGGAATTAGAAAATAACTTATTTTTTTTTCAATTTTGCGCCATAATGAAGCTTACCTTGTGTGTATAATTTTCCTCGGCGAAGATGGGTGTACCAAGTCATGCTGTCTCTCCCACTCCACGTACTTCTGATGCTGGCGTTGCCGGCGACGATCCACGTAACTTATCTGATAACATTTAACAATGGATATTTTTGAGATCAATTTCAATGAAGCAATAGTTGGACCAGAATTGTAATGAAGCGAAGGACTCCATTACTCTGCATAATTTCCAAAAAGACAAGCTTCTGTGGTCTCAATAAATTTTAAATACATTAAAAAAATCATATCCTACTTTTTGTTGTTATAAAGGCAAGAGTTTATGTGTATTCGTTTGTTAGTTTTTCATGCTTAAACGAATAGATGAACTTAGATGAAACTGATATAAAGAAAGCTTCTTGGACCTTGGACTAACAGGTAGCCTAATGTTTTCCAAGCAATACCGCAAGCACAGTTAGTAATATATACAGGTTTTCACTTACCACGCAACTGGCCGGTATCCACACGAAGGCTGTGACGAGTACCACCACACCCACGATGTTGTCCCGAAGGAACCCCAGCACGTTGTTGATGTTAATATCTTCTATGATGTCCCAGAAACGCTCCACCACGTCTTGGATTGTCTTTTCACAGACACCCTGTAAATTATAACAGTAATACATTCTCTCTGTACGGTTTCCGGTGAATTGCAAGTCTGTCTTGCTAACAAAAAAAAGGAACTTCAACATATTATATTCCTATGATATTTCATTTTTTTTGTACGATCACAACACTATTGTATTAACATTTTACACACATATTTATAAAATATTACTGTTGAGAAACACAGTAGTGTTTAATTACTGAACCAGATCTTATATACATACATAAGTAATATTATTATTTGTACTAATCATAAAACGGACAGACTTGTTAGTTCAAACCGACTGTATTTTAAAAGAACATACCTTATTACAAAAGCCTTGAATACATGGGGTTCCGTCAGGTAGAATGTCGTTGTGAGCGACTGGGAAACACGTCTTATTCAAACTCTTGCGGCAACAGCGCTTGCACGCATCCGCAACTGTCAAACAAAGGGATCAATTAAACTAAATGAGTGTAAGCAAAGATAAACTCTAAAATGAGGTTTGATTGTAGGTGCTTACTTCAGTAAGCAAGACATTGCTTGGTTACAACTTGTCTATAACTCTATTCTAAACAATCACATATTTATGGGCTAAAATAATTATGACTAAAATAAATTCTTTGGTTTCTCAGACTAATGTTTACAAAACAGGCAAATCATACGTTAGTAGATAGATAGATAGATAGATAAATTCTTTATTGGACACATAAATAAAAAAGACACAGTATAAGACAATTAACTTAAAATTAGTGTGCCACAATTGGCGGCCTTATCGCTTAAAGCGATCTCTTCCAGGCAACCTTTACTCTTCTAGTACGCACGTGAGTATACGTACCAATATCGCACATGCAGCTATGCATGCCCTGCGTCTCACAATACGGTACGCAGCTCCCGTTGCGGCAGCGGCCTCGCTCCGCGCATTCGTGCTCGTCCGCTATCGCCGGCGCCTGCAATGGTAAAATTGTAGTCATAATGGTGCTATAAAGTTGTAAATAACCCAACAAGCTTAACCGTCGTTTGTTGTGCCGTCAGGTCTAGGGGCCAAATGTCTAACGAAATGTGACCATAACCACTTTCGTTTGTGACCTCAGTAAGGCACAGCTTAAGTAAAAAATACATATACGATCGGTTTCAGTAATCAAGCCAGGCGCAATTTAATTTAGAAGTTAACCAAGAATGTTATGTTTGTCTATATTTGGCGAATAGTGGCTGCACAAATGTGTAATGTCCAACTACATGCAATGTCAAAATTTGACATAAAATAATATGTCAATATTATAATTAAATATCAATTTAAATAACCTACATGTCTGTGACGAAGGCCAAAATGAAAATGATTGTAATCACTAGTCTGTTACGCCTCTACGCGTTCGGCCTCTAACGTATGCATGTGTAGTGTGAATGAGCATTACCTTGGGGCAGTCAGCGGAGGCTCCGTTGCAGGTGGCCTCGCCCTCGCAGGCCGAGTGCGCCGCCTCGCGACACACCAGCCCCGGCGGCGCGAACACGCAGCCCGTGCAACACGGGGAGTTCTTGTCACTATTACACAATAAATAAATAAATAATCAAACTTTTTTTTTTCGTATGAGTTAAGTGGCCAAGCTCTGGTATCGAGAGTTTTCAAGCCCAATGGCCTCTGACTTGGCTTAACGACTACTTGTACTAAGACTAACAGCCGGGACCTACACTTTAACGTGCCATCCGACCCACGGTAGCGCCCAGGTGAAAATGCCATTCTTGGACAAAATGACAGTCTTGAGTATAGTCACCCATCAGAACACCGTCCGCATCGACCGTTCCTTAGCTTCGATGATCGCGTCGGATCACCTTAGCTAGCCGAGCTACAGGCGCTACGGCCGCTAATAACCAAACTAGACTCTAGCGAGCTAGACTCGTGCACGAAGGGTTCTACACCATTATGCAAGGCAGGCCTCCTTAAATGTTTATTTTATTCTAATTTAGTATATAGTAGTCATAGCGGCAACAGGAAACAAAATGCTGAAATTCTCACCTGCAAACAGCGCCTTGATTCTTCCTCAGCTTACAGTTCTTATCGCAGCACATGTCGTTGTCCTCCGTACCTTTAAAAAACACAACACTCTATTTATATCCATATTAACTAAATTCTCAATTTATTTACAGAAGAAAAAAAACATACAAATACTAGTACAATGTAGAATTGATATGGTTACAATATTTTTGAGAGGAGTTGTAAAGAATGTGCAAAATGTGGAGAAACTTCTCCACTGGCGTTGAATCCAATTCTCAATCTATCCGGGTTAGGAAAATCCTAGCAGCGGGCCCACAGAGGAAAATAGAGTCTTTGAGGAAGACGGATACCAAATATATAAAAACTGATTCGGAAATAGACAACCTACTATTACAACATACTTTATAATTAAATGGTATAAGGTTCAATTTACCAAGTAATCCAGCATCACACTCTTCGCCACCCTCAACGCGCAGGTTTCCGCAGAAGCTTTCTTCAGGCTCCGAGAAACAACGGCCTGACTTCGCTTGCAACACTTTACGGATAGATCTTAAAGAGCACGGTGAGAATCTCTGGAAATAAATGTAGTAAATTAGTTATCAGAAATGTATTATCAAACGAAATTAGTAAGAATAATTGTTTGATGGTACATATTTGTAATCACATTTATAGTTATTTCAAACGCCGAATTAAAAATCCAATATAAAGCGTAAGGGAAAAAAATGACTGTAATTTCGTAAAAGAAAGGATTTATTATGCTAACATTTTTGTTCTTTTGTTTTATTGTACGTAACTTCCGAACTCAAAGTTTATGACAGTAGCCCATCTTTTTGGTGTTGAGAGTTCCAGTAGAGATCAATCTCATGCATGTTGAGAAACTTTTATACAAAGATAGTTACAAGTAAGATAGTTTGACGATCTCGTTGGCGTAATGGTTACCATGCCGGACTGCCAATCAGAAGGTTCCGGGTTCGATTCCCGGCACGGCCAACATCTTTGTGCTGAACTAAATTTGTTGGTTGTCGGTCTGGGTGTTAAATATGTATCTATAGAAAATATGTATATGTAGTATATCAGTTGTGTTAGCAACCATAATACGAACTAGAAATGGTTCACGGTTTATGGGGCTAACCAGCCGTGTGGGGAACGTGTGAAAAAAAAAAGTTTTTTTAGTCCGAGACAAACCGTGGACAGAGCGGCTGTAAAGTCAAAGTCAACTAACCTTATTATTGACGTCATATCCGCTAACACTATACGTGTACATGAGGTAGGAGCCGCCCTGGCTCGCGGCGGGCGAGCATTCTGCCACGTCCGGATCATGCTCCGAGCCCCAGTTGTGACCGAACTCATGCGCCGTGACCAGATCCGCTTCCCGCGTGATCACGCGCTGCCCGTAGTGGTTTCGAGATGAGCTCAGGCCGGAGTTCAAGTATAGAGTGTAGCCGTTCTTGAAGTACTCTGTGCCAGAATTATCAATATTTGTTACTTGTTCCTTTTTGTAGGCAAATAGTTATGGCTCAAACCTGAATTTGTCAGTTATAGAGAGAAAGAAAGAATTAAAAATACCAATAAAATAATTTTTAATTTAAATAAAAAGTACACAGTTTGCCGCAACACAGTCGTAACTCAGAAAATATCTTAAATGCTCTTTACAAATTGTGAATGCTGTATTGAAACAAAATGTTATTATTTTTAAAACAGTATATATAAACAACGTTTGACTTATGTTCTTAGAATTAACACTAATACAGTGAGGATTAACACTTGATAACTAAAATGAACATTCGATAATTTAAGACATTTCAATGTTTAATTAAAATAAAGCTGATTGTGTTAAATAATAAAAGCAAACAAAAAACATACAGCAAATATAAAAAAATAAAGCGAACATAAAGGACTCACACAAGGCGTGAAATCAACGAGCACACGTAGCTGAAACCAAAACAACCAAAATATTTAAATTAAGCAATGATTAAAATATAAAATAATAACTATAACAATAAAAACTAAAATGAAATATCTAAAACATGTATTTTTCTTAAATTTTACTTGTATAATTTGTAATTTTTGATTATAAAGGAATGTAATGTATCATTTTAAGACTACCAAAAACTCTGATAGTAGACTGTAAAGCTATTGTTAGATTCTTTTTCATAACTACACTTAAGTTTTGAATTTCTTAAATAATGGTTTGTAATACCGAAACTTTATGACCTCATATAAACCTATTGTATTAATATTCACTTAATAATATTACGAAGCTTAAAGATGATGGTAAGGTATTTAGTTTAAATACCTGGTGTGCATATCCCGCCTACGGAGTTTCTCCTAGGCGAGCCTACGTATGCAAGCCCGAGGATTCCTCCTTCGAACTTGAGGTCCGTGAACAGATGTGCCAGGCAGAAGTCCTTGTGCGAATACTCGCGGCTGAACACCTGGAATTATCACAACCATGAAGATAAGAGTTATTTTTTTATTTATATTTATTAGGATGAAACAGTTGTAGCTCATTGGCAAATAGGAGTCGATGACAAGTTATTATTGATTTTTTTTTATCTTTGACATTTCTTTAAATATTATTGCCTAGCTGTAAATCATAGTGGGAAATTAATTTATAAATTTACTAATTAATTGACATTTTGCACACCGCATATGCGGTCTACAAGGGACATTTTATAATATTTTCCATGCTTTTATATTACCTGTGACTATGCAAATAAATTATTTCATTTCATTTCATTATATCCGAACTTATTGTTAAAGACTTAAACTAGAATTGATATTGCCAATATGTTCAAACATCACAAAAGAATATGGTTAATGCAGATACAGTTTGGCAAAAACTGTGCAATAAAACCATACCTATCTTACCTTCGTCAGAATCTTGTATTGATCTAATTCTTTAGTGTTTTTCATAATCCTACTAATATAAAAAATGCGAAAGTTTGTACGTATGTGTGTGTATGTTTGTTTTTTCTTGACACTCCAATGGCTGGACCGATTTTGATGAAATTTACTATGAAGATAGATAAGACCTTGGATTAACACACAGGTTACTTTTTATCCAGTAATATTTTAGGCATAAGTAGTTTTGTAATAGTCACTAATATTGTAAAGACACTGTCTAGTTTGCCTTGGAGCAAAGCTAGCCAGTGCCTCTTGCTACGCCCTGTTACAACAGGGTACATGTAACATCAAAAAAGCGAGTGTGGCTCGGTGGTAATAACGTCTGCTTTTCAATCAGACGGCCCCTGGTTCGATCCCGGCCCTACACCTATGACGTGAGTTTTTCAAGTTACGTGTGGATTTTGCACTCGCTTTACGGTGAAGGAAAACATCGTGAGGAAACCGGCATGTTTGAGGACCACAATATCCGAAGACGTGTGTCATCCGCCAACCCACACTTGGCCAGCGTGGTGGATTATGGCCTGTATCTCTCTCCTCGTGAGAGAAGGCCCCGAGTCCCAGCAGTGGGAACGAATAGTGGGCTGCTTATGCTTACATGTAACATAGCCTTATGTCATACATGTGTTGCAAGATAATAAATAAACTATAAACTATCCCGGATTAATTTATATTTTGTCCCAGACTAACGAGGGTTACCTGCGGTCACCGCAGGGCGCAGCTAGTATGAAAATATAAAGAAAGCTTTACCTCAAGTAAGTTCCGCACGTCCCACTTCTCCCGCACCATGTTATAGTGCGCCTCGCCGCCGCGGACTCGAGTCGGCTCCGAATGTACCAAGATCTTCTTTATCACGAAACCCATGCCTTTGAAACCATCCATGTCCTGTAACAAATACAATATTTTTAACTTCATTGGCTATCCATAGCTATACAACGCGGCAATGCCACGAGCGTTATGGGTACCTTTCCGTCAGGTTCTGTCTGGAGTGGCCGTTTAGACTAATTTAGTCTAATTAATGGTTTTGTTTTTAGTTATTAATTTTATAATTGACTTTTATTGAATAAACTTTTTGTACTATCTATAATGTATCTACGTATACTTCATTTCATTGGTGAGATTTTAATTTCATACCATTTACCACGGAAAAACATAATTAAAAAAATTACAGAAAAGAGATTAGATACTTAGAACAAAAAGAAATAAGATTTTAAATTGTTATTAAAGAAAATATAATATGTATTGTGACAAATTGTAAAGCTCATTTCTACTTGCACACCCAAGCTATCAAAATAAGACGATTCCTGCTATATATCTACCCAGTGACCATTCTCATGTTTTTTTGCAAATAAATTGTCTTGATCTACTAAAACTACATAGCATATTTGCCTGTAATGCTGATTCAAACAATACTAATAAATTAGCTGAACTTCGTTATTATATTTTAATTCATGGTCGCTTAGACCCTAAATTAACCCTCTTTTCTCTGATATAGAGAAAAGAGTTTCATCTCAATCAATTGAAAGAGTAACATACTCATACATTCATGCATACATGGACGTGTGATGAATGTACGAGTAAGTTCAATTCATCTTCATCAACTTTTGAATATATTTTGTAACTTAAAAGAAAATAAATCGGCAATAGAGAGAAATAAGTCGGGTAGCTACCCGACGCTACGCGCAGCTGCGCGTGTGAATATAAGTACCAGCTATTTGTCAGTGCAGTGAGCATGTGCCAATTCTGAGAGACAATATTTTGTTGATTTATTGCATACAAAAGCAATATATCGACAAAATATTTGCAACAGTCAATGCGGACGGTGTTTGGATGGGTGATCATCCTCAAGACTATCGATTTCCAGTAGCATTTCCACCTGGCCGCTACCGTGGTTTAGATGACGCGTTAAATAGGTCTCAGCTGTTAGTCTTAGTACAAGCAGTTGTTAAGCCAAGTCAAAGGCCTTCGTGTGGTTTGAGAACCCTCGACACCAGATTAGCTTATACGAAGAAAAGGAAGACACAAAAGCAATACACAGCTGTATAGCAATTCACATACCTGCCGATCCTGCCACACTGTATCATTGTATATTTTATGAACACGATCTATGAGACTTATCTGAAAATGGATAATTTATTGTTACAAATCTATATGGAAGGAATACATTTCATCTGTAAACGCATAAATGGTTTCATTTCATACCAAATAGCTAATAGTTGTTTTAGTGTTACTAGCTCCCATTTCTTGAAAGAACCTATAGTCTGCCACCAATAGAAGAGGGCATCTGGTTTTAGTTGGAGTGTACTCATAGTCACTTTGTCTTTTGACGCGTTTCTTGTCACTCGTATCTAAATGTATATCTTCATCGGTTTGGTAAATGTACTTGTCTTTTTCAGACTGCTCCAGTTTTTTCTCCAGTTCTTTTTCATCAACTACTGCTTCATCATCTTCATTGTCATCCTCCAATTCTGTAATGATATATTTGTTTTATTTTTAAGGAACAATCTTGAATTTTCAGTGTGAAGCAAGTGTGGCTCGGTGGTAATAATGTCTGATTTTCAACAATACAGATGGTTCGATCCCGGCCCTACACCAATTACTTGTTTTTAAAGTTATGTGTGTTTACACTCGCTTTACGGAGAAGGAAAACATCGTGAGGAAACCGACATGTTTGAGGACTGAATATCTGAAGACATGTGTCATATGCACTTGGCCAGTGTGGCAGATTATGGCCTATATCTCTCTCCTAGTGAGAGAAATACTGTAAAGAGCGCATTTAAACTACAACCTAATTAATAAAAGATTTATTATTCAGATTTTACTAATTTATATAATTCATGTAAAAAATTTGAACTATAATAAATATAAAAAAAGAAGGCCCCGAGCTCCAGCAGTGGGAACGTACGGCTGCTTATGCTTATACTACTATTTGTGACAAATTGTACATAGTAATATATTTAAAATGTAAGGCAACTTACCTTTTCCTTCTTTCACATATCCACAAACTTTTGGTTTTTCACCCTCTTCTTTCCCTTCTTGGGCCCAACTGAATTTGATATCCGAGGACTTATATGTTATCATAGTTTTGTCATCATGGTGAGGGATATGACGCCATGATGGCTATAAACATAAAGGGAGTAGTTAAGACTATTGACAATAAAAATCAGACCATAAATTTACATCCCTATTCCAATATTTAATAGTAATGTTGAATTGTTAAAAGGTATTGCATGTACGTGGAAACAGCATGGTTGATGTTATGGCAAAATACAAAATAGATATGATCATACCTCTATGTGATATGTCTCCTCTGGTGTGTGGATGATACCAGTGAGGACTCCATCTTCCATGTGAAGCTTCACATCTGACATCTTTTCACCAAACACTCTGCCGGTGTAGAAGTTTTCTTTATCTGAAATAATTTGGAATAATTTGATTGATGCCATTAGATAACTTTCTCCTAATTAATATTAATAGTATTTATTGAGAATAAATACTTTATGATATTCTTCTTCTTTGTATCAGGTAAGTGGTCAAACTCTGTTCTAGAGTTTTCAAGCCAACTGAATTCGTAACCACTGCTTGTACTAATAGTGGGTCTTAGAGAAAAAAATCATAGGGACCATTCTTATAGATAATTAAAAGATCTACAACTTTGCTCTGAGATACTTTTTCGATAAAACTTACCGTTTTCGAGAAAAACCCAATAAACCTAAAATTTTGACCTTGGGCCCCGAATAAGGCCCTAAGCTCACATAGGACTGATGGGGACTTTTGACACTTTATTCCTTGTGGTCAACCTAAGGGCTCTACGAAAAATTGGTTCTGTCGGAATTTTCTTTATTTGATCACTATTTTTATGTCTAAAATGACCAGACTATAAGACTGACATCTGAAACCTACACCTAATGTGTCATCTGACTCATAGTAGCACCCAGATGAAATGCCACTTTTTAAAACACAGTCTTATGCACTCAGTTGTCACCGATCCAATCCAAAATTTGTCTGCATCCACCATTGCATAATTTTAATGATTTTGTCAGATCACCTTATTCAACAAGTTATGGCTACTATAATATATACTCGTATGTATGTTTAATATAGTGAACAACTCAATAAAGAATCTAAGAAAGGTTTACCATTTAAAACTATGTTTTGTTTAATCTTCTAATAAATAAAATTTCCATGTCACAATGTTAGTTACCATACTCTTCCAAAATGGCTTGCCCGATTTTTACCAAATTTTATATGCAAATTCAGTAGATCTGAGAATCGGCTACTATCTATTTTTTATAACCCTAAGTGTTGTTCACCCTTAAATTTTTACCTAAGGCAAAACAATGTTTGCCGGATCAGATAGTATATTTATATTTTCGAAAGGTTTATAGGTATATATCATGAAAACTATATATAGGAAAATTTATTTTTATGCTTAATAATTTTAAACTTTACAGTGTTAACCATAATTTATTATATGGTAGTGTGATGTAAAGTTATAAATCCATCTTACCAACATGAACAGTAGTTTCTTTTCCATCTCCATCTACTGTGTAAGCTTTGAAGTTAGAATGCAGCACAGAACTATGTGGGTGTAGAATTAACCTAAACTCCTTTCCCAAAGCCTTAAACTGTACTTCTTTTATAGTGTTGTATGGGTGAGTGGATAACTTCACACCCCTCTTCACCATATGGTGCGACAGATCTGATGCATGTATTGTCTCAAAATATTTCAAATTGTGATGGATTGAACCTGAAATAAAACTTATATTTAATTTTATCTTAATAAAAACTACTATCTTATTAAATAACCTGACCCAACAGATTTCATTTTATTTAAAGAAACTTAACTATACTAAACATTGGTACTATAAACTTTTGAAGGACTTTGATCACTATGATTCATTTTTAAAGTTACAATACAAAAAACTACAAATAATATCATTTATAAAGTAATCACTTAAAAGACACATTATACTTTGTCCAAATGTGGCCATGCTAAGCACAAGGATGTTTTGAATGGCAAATCTAGTAATTCACTAGTTGGTTTTTATGAAGATCACCATAACAATCTCTTAATAACATGAATGATGCATTTTATGAATTGCTATGGCAGCTCCTATTAGTTTAACAATGGCTTTTTAAAATCAAACCAGGTTTACATTAGAAAAAAAACAGTTTAAACACTTACTGTGTACAGCGTTTAATATTATAACCCACAGGGTGGCTCCAGACCATAGTCCCTTCATCATTGTTATTTAGAGAGCAGTTGATTTATATATATACCAGGTAATATTTGATTTTATTACACTTGTACATAATGAAGAATATAAAACAAACACTAAAATTAGCAGATGAAACGTTATCAATTTTAATGTGCAAACTGGGAGTACACAATAAAGGTAAGATACTATTAATTCAAAACACTTGCTCGCGCTTCATAATAATGAAGCGCAACAACAATGGAGCTTGTACTTCCACAAACTAATGTTACGGGTTATGGGAAATATAATTTGGGTTGCGGGTATTTCTAATTGAGTTAAAAGTTAATAATCTGAGGTTAATAAAACTTTTGTTTTTCTCTGGGATAACCGAATTATCGTAAATTTTATTTCGGTCAATACGATACTCTTTGAATTTTGATTTTTGAATCATAGAAAAATTCTTCTCTAGTTTTTCATTTTCTGCTTTTGTAACTGTAGATACAAATTTTTCAGTCGGTGACATTGACTTTTGAAATATCCGGTCGTATTGTATTCAGCCCTTTTGTCTATGGTAAGCTAGCCCTTCCGAACCGAAAAAAAATATAAAATTTATAAAATGGCGGAGTCAGAGTGACGTATCGTGTGTTGTGTGTTTATGAATTTATTTTTATCTATTTGAACAGCGTGAAGTTTTATTATGAAGTGAAAAGCGTTTTATCTGGTAATCGACTTATCTCGCTGTTATCATTTCGGTAAGCAATATTTGTTTATTGATCTAGACTTGTGTTACGCTAGTTTGTCACGGTTTCCGTGGGTAAGCTGGCTGCAGAACAGCAGTAGGCGGGATGGAACGTCCTCGTTTTATGCGACAATAAGTAGCTTATTTGGGTTGTTCAGGATTATACCATATGAAACGGCTTACATTATTCAAATTGGAAATGACTCGCTTGCAATTGCTAAAATGTTAGAAGCAATTTATGTAAATAAATTCTTATGCATCACTGAAGTAATCATGTTAACAATTTCCTAATCACTTCTTGATGTAAGTTGAAAAATATTTTTAACATTTGACGTATTTAACTGTGTCTCGCCTTTTTAACATCAAACACAAAGCTTTGAACTGACTACATATAAATAAAAATAAATATAGCAGAGAACAAAAAATTAAACCTCAAGAACATAGGTATTTAAAAGGATAATAAATAGAAAACATTTATCTGGAATAAATTTGTGACCTTTTGCAATACTCCGTTTTTGGGTTTATTAAAATAGTCATAAATAACAAAAAAAAAATGCATTAAGGCACTGTTTACATAGCATGATGGGGGTAATGATGACTCATTTCTGTAAATACTTATTACTTAATATAAGAAAATAGATGTTCCATACATATATTTTGTATGCAATTACTCAAAAGTGATGACAAATTTAGAGATGGTGCTCTTAAATAATTGAAAATGGATAATTAATTAATTTAAACTAGAGCTCATGTAAATCTGATGTATGAAAATCACACTAGGTATTACTATTAGCAAAATTTCATATGCATACATCACACTTATTATTAATGTCAAATATTCAACATCTACTTAACAATAACTTTGCTTCTTTAATATTTGGAAACCTACAATAATCCAAAACCAACTACTGATGACTAAGAGTAAATAACAAATTTTCTCATAATTTTAAATAACATTCGTTCAGAGAAATTATGTATATTGTTTTCTAATAGATGTTTTAAGAAGTGGGCATTCTAAGTATTGTGAGAATCTAGTAACTTATCTACCTATAGGACTTTTTGTGCTTAGTTTTGTGTAATGTGGGAATGGAAACCTCTCTTGTATTGTTTCTCTGCAGTAAAAACCTGAGGTGTTCAGTCTGATTTATAATTCTAAAGGTTAATTGACTTGAACTCAATGTGATATTAAACTATTAGTGGTTTGTTATACTTAATATTAGTTTATACTTCTTATTAATATTATACATATAAATTTATTAATCTTCCTTTTAAGACTTTACAATAAATCATACACAAAACAAAATACAAAAATATTATAAAAAACCTAAAAGAAAGTATGCCACTGGCCCAAGTCCCTTTTCATATTATTATTATTTCTTTAACCATTATTTTTAGATGTCAACATTGTGCTAGGTAAGTATTTCTTAAACAGTTTGTCTGAATATTTACTACTGAGCCACAAAAATTGTTACTGCAAGTCTATTAATTAACTACCAAATAAACATACAATTGTTGTACACTTAATCTGTTACAAACCATCTGTAGAGTAATAGTCTATAGTACCATACCACCATATTATATAACAGAAAAATTGAATAAATAATAAAAACAACAAAAAAATATGTATAAACAAAAATCTGGCTAAGTTTACCTAGACAGGATTGTCTATTTTTTGTATTAATAAATGCATACATGTCTGGGGAATGTTTAGATTTGGGAAAAGTACCAATGACCAGTGGTCCGTCTCTTCGCAGTTAATCAATCAGTGCTGGGGGACTAGCCCCCCTGAACCCTGAACCCAATGTTTCTACTAACATCATAATTTCTGCATGTGTTTGGTCTTACAAACACCAAAGACAAGTCATTGGTATAGGGCCGGGATCGAACCAAGGGACGTTTGACGGAATAACAGACGTTTTTACTACCGAGCCACTCTCACAAATCAATAGGTAAATAAAAACTCTTACTTTAGTTTTCAGGTTAAGTTTCTAATTCTCTGGTTTGGACCAATTTTAATAATAGCCTGGCTTTTTAAAAAAAATCCACTTAATTTAAATGGAATGTTTTTAATAGTGCTAAACAATGATTACTGATTCCACTATTAAGAGATAAATATAATTATTTACCATATTTTAAAATTGAAACAATAAAAACAAAACCAGTCCACCTTCATTTGAATCCAGGCAGCACTGTCTGTGTTTATTTTTAGAGGGGACATCAGTGCACAGATGTTGATTTAGATCCTGACTCATCAATGTCAATGATCAAAGCTGGACTCGCAACCTTACAGTCAAGGTAATATAACATGCAATGACCATCATAAAATACACATTTAAGTAATTATTTATATGTATACATAATCTATGAAGTACAAATATACATTTGCATTACTATTTAGCCATAAAGTTAATTTTGAAGTATTTCCCAAAAGACTTTAGACACCTTTTAACTATAGTATAAACAGTTTTGAATGAAAACCATGAATCTTGCGATGAAGCATAAGATGTCAATTCTGTGCCAGCTGACTGTCGTTTTCCAACAAAATTAACTGCGCTTACTATAATTATGTAACCCATTTATCCTGCTACTAAACTATTATGACCCAGACTAACCATGGTTTCTTTGTTCAATCAAGTCAATAACCTGACTGTAATGTATACTTACTGATTTAATTATGCACAAAGACACCTACATATTTGAGAATAAATATACACTTTTTCTGAAATACTGCTACTTTATACAATTTTCAAAAAACAAAACAGCTGTAAAGATGTTGATGATATTTGGCATGGAGACATTAATTACTTTTTATCCCGTATTAACGCAGTTAACACTGTGGGACGCAGCATATAAACCAACATTATTGACAGCAATAGAATTCGTTTTAAGATACAATAATAGCTGCACGCTTATTTCTATGCACGAACGACAAATATCCAGGGTATTTAAGTTAGTGCTTTAGTTAAAATGTACTCTTCAAAATTCATCATCCTATTCATAATCCACCTCTAATAAGCACGACCTTGACTGAGCAAATATCACTCGGACGACACAAAAACAGGCTATAATAGCGTAAATAATGCCTGCGAAATCGTAAATCATTATTCCTATACCATGTTGACACACGGTGGCGGTGACATCATCGCAGGTGTGCACGCCACTCCACTGTTTGTCAGTTAATTTGATGAGCAAAGTTGGTCGTGCTCGATAATTGTCCAACCACTCGCTAAATACATCGTCCGATATCTATTAGGACATGGTTTTGCTCACTCGATAATCCTGTTTAAACATCAGATACATTGTACGTCCGATGATAGATTTGTTTAACAGCAGCCTTATCCCCCTATTCCTTACAACTTATATCTAGTACAATAAATGCTTAAACAGGCCAGGGATAGTGCATTCCAGTTAACATCTTTATCTCTCTACGGTGCACCTACACGTCTCAGATCGATATATCCGGATCTCATTGATATTTTACTTGTGCGTTCATATAGAACAAGTAACAAAAAATTTAGAAAACTCCTGACGGAATTTTGCGGTAGGGGCCATCTTGGATTTGAAATTTAGATTAATATTATGATACATATCAAATTCTACTAGTCAAAACCTTTCATTTGATACCGATATTGGGGCAGTTAAATAAATTGGCGGTTGACATATTATTAGCATATGTCAACCGCCATTTTATAGCGTCGGCCATTCCATTTTCTATCTTTCATAGCTAAGAACTACCCGCCTAATACACCTTTGAAACAAAAAAAATATCGAAATCGGTTATCCGTTCGAAAGCTACGATGCCACAGGCAGACACACATAGACGTCAAATTATAACATGCCCTCGATTTTGCGTCGTCGGGGGTTAAAAACAGGATTGATATTAGCAATCTCACGCAAATGCTGGTCATCTTTCTATGCATGCAAGTAAAGTGGCATTACTTGCAGTATCTGCGGATTTGATTGCATCTCTCTCTGAGTAATGGTCGGCTTGTAACACGATTTCCGCGCTCCATTCACCTCAATACAGGGCATTTCGATGACAACCGTCACTCGGTTACAGGGCAATGCGCGGCGAACACTACCGTACTCCGGATTCCTCTCACGCTCCAGTTGCCACAAATAACGCTAATTGTATTGCAGTTGCCACTGCACGGATGTACGCGATGTCGCACGAACCTTCTTCACAAATTGACGTGCCAACCTTATCTGATACATTGTCATCTGTTCCTTTCCGGGAGCAGCAATCGTCACAATCGCAATGACTTATGAGTGACATGCTGTATTTTCTCTTTACATCGTAGACGGAGAAACCAATTCTCCGTCTACGCTTTACATATATCTGTCTTCCCATCTGATACGGATGTTCAAAGTGTGAGTTACCAGGATGTTTATATGGCGGGGTGATATGTTTTACCCGATATAGGAAACGTATTGTAATTCACGCGTATTTTGTATATTTGTAAGTATCTTTACTGTCTCGTTTCTTCCAAACAGCTGGGTAGATTTTTTAAATACTACAATTAATGTATCGTTGTAATTCTTGACAACCCAAGTGTGCTTAGATAGTTGTTTGATAAGAGAGAACAAAATGCCGATACGGGTTTTTGGCGCAATAAGTCTTCTTCTTCTTCTTATTCAAACTTTTCCCACTAGGTGGGGTCGCCACAGCAAGTTTTCCTCTTCCACACGCTTCAGCAGCTGTCATATCTACATTCACTCTCTTTTCTTTCAAATCCTCATTTACACAATTCAGCCACGTCTTCCAAAGTTGACCTCTACTTCCGCTACCTCGCACAATCATATCTATACTTCTCCTAGTCGCATGCTTTTCCTCTCTAAGCATCACATGACCATACCAAGATAACCTTCCGCTCTTCACTTTCTCTGTCACTGGAGGCTAGTTTCAAACTTTTTCTAATATACTAATTTCTTACCTTGTCCATTCTCGTTACTCCACACATCCATCTCAACTCAAGCCTTCTTGATAAGTAAGGTGAAGGAAATGTTAAAGAAGATTACAAATATGTTTACCTAAATTAAGTTACCGTATATATATGTACTTGTTGATATGTGCACTTTTTGTACAGCTTTATATTCGACTCATAAAAACTACGTATACTTACTTTGCTATATACATATATGTAATGCTGTGGAATACGATTAGCCTGCCGTATCTCGTTCTTCGAATACATTTCTGCTCCGCCCACACTTTATTGTCTTTGTATTAATTGTTTGAGGATAAATTTATGTACCTATTTTCTTGAATAGCCAATATACAACAACTAGTGCCTGCGTTATACAATATGTACATTCGACATGTAACTGCGCAATTTGCACTCGGAGATCTATTATTCTCATTTCAGCTGTTAACGTACGTCATTTTAGATGCTAATAAGTTTTGCTAAAGTTGGTTCCAATATTTTTTGTAGTAATAGTTTTTGATGAGATCTAATTTGAACCTAACGGTCACTGTTGTCACCTGCTGATTAGTTGTACTATATTGTCATATACATGTACTTGTACAGCAATACTTGCATCGGTAAGCTTGTAACTCGAGAGTCGTAACGATCGCGTCGGGAAATCGACACTCCTGTAACGTCTTCCGTGTGCTCATTGCAAGTATGGTACCGTATTACACGTGCGTCGACAGATATATTGGTCTATGTTAGGAATATCTTATATATAAAATTTCCATGTCACAATGTTAGTTTCCATACTCCTCCGAAACGGCTTGACCGATTTTTACCAAATTGTATATGCGTATTCAGTAGGTCTGAGAATCGGCTACTATTTTTTAAAGCAAAACAACGTTTGCCGGGTCAGCTAGTAATTATATATACGTTTTTTGTTGTACATTGCTATAAAAAGCACTTTGCGTTTAAATCGAAGTGCGATATTTAAAATTTTTCGTATAGACGAAGTGGCTACGCTATTTAAAGACTATAAAATGTAAATTCTAATGACCTACATATTTAAAATCCAGTTTTAAACGTTTACTATGTGCAAATATGACTCGATTACGCAGTCGAGACGAATGGCGCGGACACTGGCGGTCGTTTGTGTAATGCCATTACTAATAGGGAAACTCATTCGTCAGTAGGAAGATCGCAGGCCCCACCGCTGACAGTTTAAGACTGGCTGGCGCGACATCTACACGCGTGGTTTATACTGTGGCCTGCCGTTAATTTATGCCAAACTTATACTTGTTTGTGTATGGTCAAACTTCGTCACCCCCGAGGCAAGGATGTAAATAAATAACCTCCGACGTGAGTTGACTCATTATTGGAAGTGTGTAAACAAGTGTGTGGAGTGCTAACTCATATTGTTCAAGTTATACTTCCTGTAGTGCCTATTATTTCATCAGCTTTGTGATCAAGTGGTTTAATATACCTCTCAAGAAAATACATTGGATCCCTTCTTCGTATTGTAATTTGTTCAAGCTGGTTTACAGGAGACTGATCAAGAATGGTTATTGATTCTGCATGTTGTAAGTGATTTCTGATTTCGATGTTCTTAATTGCTTCTTATGTTCGCATATGAATACAGCATCACTAATCACAAGGCCAGTGTGTTTCTTCTGCCCACCTCTAATACTATACTAGTACTAAACTACGTGGGTGCAGCTGTAGATTTGTGCCGGTGACCACTCTAACTCGTGTAACTTGCATTTAAACTAAACTATTTAGCTGCGTTTCATGTTCGAGATCCTTACAAAGAAATCAAGGATTTGAAAACGTAGTGTGCATGAGTCATGAAATAACAAGGAGCGGCAACAACTATGAAATGCGAAGGTTTACTGGGGAGTCGCAGTCGCCAAAATAGGATTAATGTTTCCCAAACATGGAAACACCCTTCGGAAGTAGGAGTTTTATTTATGACGCACCTTGCATTTGGCACTCGTAGGGGGCGCTTGCGTGCATTTATTTTTTATGTAGTAGTATTAAAGCTGCGTGACAGTTTTTGCTACTGATCAGTCTCTAATCTATATACATATGTATGTATCACAAGAAATAACCATACTGCGAATGGTTCATTCGACCTCGTTGCACAGAGGGAAGGAAGCAATTTTACTTAAGCCTACACGTATAAAGGTCGCATTACAATTTGCTGACTTCACCTCGGTCATTGCGCTATATCGTACGTTTCTCTTTTCGCCGCAATTGAATTGATGCCTACAAAGAAATTCTTCATATGAATTGAATAAAGAGCCCTTTTCTGACTGCGTCTTGAGATTTTGCCAGTCACACTGCAGTGAAGTGACTAACGAAGGAATTCTGTAGAGTAGAATATGTGCTGCATAATATAAGTACTTCGCCTCTTTCAATAACGTTTTATCCTGAACAAATACCTGTAGTATGCGCACCACAATACTTAATAGCTGGATTGTAACAGTCATCTTCATCATTACTGCCTGTATTCTTCTTACATTTTCCTTCTAGATCCATCACTACATGATTCTCGGAACAAAGCCACATAACACTGTCACATGCAATTTACTGCATACATTACCCATGCAGTTCCGGTGTTTATCGTCGGCTACTACTGAAAATAAAACGTAAACAGAACGCAGTTAACATAAACAAAGTCAATGCTTCTGGTACTGACTGCGTATCACTTCCCCGTTGCTTTAGTAAATCTATACGAGCGAGCCCGCTCAGACGGACTTTACTGTCTCTCGAGAGAACCATACATTCGTGAAAATATAAAACAAAGTAGTCTCTCTTGAAACTTGATTGTTGTGTCATCTATCCATATTCCATAGAGTTGAAGTCGCGCGACCGGTTTCTCGCAGTAGAGCACATAACTAGACGCAAACTGTTAAAAAATTAACGGAATCGTAACATTGATTACGAAAAATTATAATTGGTGAAAGTCAATAAAAATTATTCAAATTATTCATATACGAGCAGGTACGTTTCTTCCGTAAAACAATGAGAATTAATTGAATTGATTGTTTTAATCGCACTGTTGGCATGGTACCCTGATACTGAAATAATCTTAAGTCCCAAAATCAAAAACGATTCGCTCGCGGCCTTATTTCTGGGTCCCGGAAACGTGAGCCGTCAGCATCATTTATTCGCAGTTGGTAACTATGTATATGTATATATTTTTTGTCAGAAAAGGTCAAAATAAGCAAACAAAAGACATCACTGCAATGATTGATGATGTTCCGCAATGCCCGGCTTATACGCAATATATTTTTACTTCATCTATACTTAAAGCTCGTACGAAAGATTTTCTGTTGCTACTGCATAATAGATTTACATTGTAAGCTAATGAAGATGACGAATGTTAGCAGAGATTTAAAATGTTGTTACCTAAACTGTCATTGATAAAGCTTTGCCCTTATTCTACGGATTTGCATTGCATGCATAGTTGGTTTGTAGGTGACCGGATACTCATTCCAGCACACGTTTGTTAGCAACTGGCTCAGTGTAAACTAGGCTCGAGCGGGCACAGCGAGGCAGGCTATAGAACAGACGGGCGATGAAAGTGAACGTGGTCGGTGGTCGTTCAACTCGGCACGCGCCTGCATCCTTCTGGTTGATGACGGGCCGCTGCACGTCCGCGACGTTTTGCTCTTATTGCTTTACGCCGACGGCCGACTTCCATCGAGACTGCGCCTGCGGTTAGCCACGGTCTAATGAGACGCTTCTCTGTAAAGGGCTTACGCACTATTTTTACAGTCTCTATAAAATGTTCAGTTTCATAGATCCATTATAAGCCTAAATCGTCATAATAGTATTCTGAAAACTCTTTCAAATATTTACGTGATACGATTTCCTTGCTAAGCTTTCGACTGAAAGCGACGATACTTCTTACGTTCCAATTTTGTGCTAAATCAAGATCGAGAGAGATTGCGGCTTTGCTTTCTTAGAATTCGAACCCCTCGTTTCATTTTGCGGTGAATGCTACAAGATATAATGTTATTTTGTAGGTTTAAAGTAGAAAGCTGGCGATTATAGAGCAAAAACTCCTATAATCGTTAAACATGGACCTGAAAGAATAAAAGATAAACCACCAGAACTAAGGGGAAAAAGCTTGTCATTTTATCATTATTGGCATTGAACGGTTGTACCTACATACCTAAATAAAGACTAATACTAATATAAAAAAACTGTTTGTGACTTTTTCACTGTTGGACAAGATTTATCAAACTACATGTAATATTAACAAGGCAAGCGGTAGTCAGACGGGAACCTTTAACATACGGAAAAATAATAACTTGTAATCTATTGTAAGTTTCCTCTTAGATTAGGCATGTATTAACTGAATAACAATTCCTTCATCTGAATGACCTTATAATACCTTTCACGTGTTCCAATAGATTCAGCTGTTTTAATTGTTATTCTTCGTATTGTTACTTCATTTGTAAGAAAATACGAGTAGTTATTTGTCATTGTTAGTTTGTGGAAAAGCGCGCAAAACTCTCGTTATTTTGTTTATTGTTTGTATTATTATTTGTACCTAGCTATGTGGAAACCATTTAAAAAATAATTAAAAACCATTAAAACAAAACCATGTCATTCGGTCAATTTTGGACTTGTACAATATATTATTTAGCTGTTACTTAGAAATATTTAAGCGAATTATTTGCAGTAAAGACCAACAACTTCTCTTCGCGCTCTTCCTTCTTAACACGAATATTTTACAACATAAGCGTACAAAATTTTAATAGATTTTAAGTTGAAACTAATTTCCATGCATCGAAAACTGTTTTACTCATTTATGTTCACGGTACAGGCATTATGACGAAACTTCTAAATATATTCTCATCTGCCTTGTATGTCTGTTTGTTTAATTAACATTCTTTTGGGACCAGCAAAGTCACAAAAAATCTTTACGAGCGGACATTAAAAGCCATATACATACGCCTTTACGTTATGAAAAACATAAACATATAATAAAAACCCTCCTTGAGATGACATTGGACAAAGTACAATGATCTTAATCGCTGCACAACATCGGTAATTTATCTTACGTTCAATACAAATCGATGAAAAGGATTAAATGCGAGGCAAACATTCTCAACATTGATTAATTTTGCAACGCATACTTTTTTTTTTTAAATAACTCTAATGAAAGAAACATGTAAGTGATTGTGAAACAATAGTCTATTTGTAAAATTTACTAAGTAAATCACTTGACCGTGAGATTGCGTAATGTTACAATTGCGTGCTGGAAACATATCGGCTTCCATGAGAAAACGAGGCACGCAATGTAAAATCGTATGCAAGTGGTCACCCGGGCGTGATTTCTCAGTGCGACGCAACGGTCGAGCACGCATGCACGCCACTGCAGCTAATCGCAGCGGTTGGGCAACGCTGCGAGTCTCGTAGCTCACACTCGAGCTTGGTCAAGTGAGAAACTACTATATCCGTCAGATTACAACAATCGAATGCTTGTCTGAGGGAAAATATTTGGTTCGCTTATTATATTATTATACTTGCGAAATTTGAAATATCGTCTACCACCAGACGTGAAACTCGCCCCGATCCGTTGTCGATTTGCGATAAAATCGGCGCTCCTCAAATGAAAATCGATTTTGTTATCTTAGCGTAAATTGGAGCTGGAGAGAGTTCGGTAGAGCGGCTATGCGCAAATTAGATAGTATTTTAAAAATCTAAAATGTTTTTACAACGAGTAACTTTGTATATGCGTTCATTAGATTCCAATTAAAAACTAAACTGTGACGAAATATTACTGGAAAGAATTTGGCCGGCTTACCAAATAGCGTTACAGACATCATAACATCATACCGGTTAGATAACATGTTCGAGCTATAAAATTAATGGGTGCAATATTGTCATCAATTCCACCTGCAAGTGTTATGTAATGTAAGTAGCATCGCATGTAGACAGAAGCCGTGGTCTCGACAGCCGACACGGTCGAGTGCGGCCCCGCGTTAGTTCCACATCATTGAGGGAGGGCGAGAGTGAATCAGCACACCACTCCCAGCCGCCGCTAACCGGCACCCACGTCGCACTAGTCGCAATCTTGCCTCTCAAATCAGAACGCGCTCGCACGCCTATTGAGATTGTAAACATTGATGATTCATACTGGTATCGAACGCATCCAAACATCGATGCTACACCGCTCGAAGCCATCACACAGTCTCGATTAATTATTTTTTTAGATTGATAATACATATAGGAATATATTTAAAGACTAAAATAACAAAAGTGCAGTCATTATTGAACTAACTCAAACGTAAGCATATCCGATAAAAGCTCGTAGCCGTATTGATTGGAGGGTTCGATGCTGTTTACTATTTTCTGCCAGACATAAATAGTCTGAAAAGGGCAGAACAATGGAAAAGCCAGCAATGCGTGAAAACAATTTCAGGGACAGCGGATGGGGAATTGGGAGCCGGGGCTCAAATAGGCTAGCTCCTTAAAATGTGAACAGATTACGGGGGTCGAGGGTCATCTTAGAATTGCGAAGGGTTATCAGGGTATTTTATCACGAATTTCTCATGTGACAATGACTGTGTGTTTCTTTATGGAGTATGTACAGTGATGCAGTAAGAAGTTTTTATGCTCCATAAACTATAATGAATACTTGTTTGAGGACAAATAAAAGGATGTATTTCAAAAATATTTACATTTTTGTTACATTGACGAAGCTGCAGTGAGTTTAACAAGTAAACGAACAGTTTGATAGGATCACATAATAACAACGTGCCTCATTTGTACCCCGTGTCATTGTTTCGGTGGCCTTCCTCAATCTGGAAGCTACAAGGTCTGAACACAAATGTAATATTATCGTGTGTTGTTTGTTGCAGATGATGAAGGGTGAGCAGTCGGAGTAGGAGACCGATATGAATTCGGACGTACACCGGCACCAGGCGCATCCGCCACTAGTACAGGTAAATATATTTTGCCCTTTCTGTGCAGGTAAATATATGATTTGTTATCTCCAAAATAATTGAAATATAAAAGAAAAACTGACCATGCGAACCTAACTCTTCTTCTTCCTTACCTTATCCCACTTTATATGGGGTCGGTACAGTATGTACGCTTCTTCCATACATCTCTGTCATTCGTCATCTCTGTATTCACACCTCTCGTCGAAATCAACCCTAACTATAGGACCCCAATTAATTAAGCCGGTACTTAATTACTTACTTAACGAACGTGGGCTGGTTCTCATTATTATTTTACGCGCACAAAAACATCTCTACAAAAAGCATATCATTACATCACGTACATATTATGTCGCAAGTTCTAGTCTAGAGGTATACGTTTAAGGCGATGTGTAGCAAACAGTAGCATGCTTGGCTCGCATTCCTTGTCGATGTATCAGACTGGAGGGTATCCGAAGATGCCGCCACATAATGTGTAGGTGTGCTGACACCTACAATCGAATCTATAAACTATTTTTTTAACTTACGACTATAGAAGTTTGCCCTTTGTTAAACTAGCTTGTCAAGAACTGCAACGCTTCCGCTTCGTAAAGAATGGCTGAATGAAATGATAAATTACGCGCTTACGTTCAATGCGATAGGTTCTTTAGATGTCCGCTGTTTACTATAGCATTATATATAGTATATTTGTACTAGATATAATGATAGCTTTAAATATGAGGACTTCGCTTATTCAAGTTCTAGTTTTTCGGAATTTTCATACTAAGTGACTACTGACCCCGTATGTCAGACAAATTGGTAAATTTATTAGGGCACGTAATATACACATTTACCTGCACTCATACGAAATTGGCGTTTCGCCAAGGTTATGCGTTTCTATGGATCGTTAACTCCTTACAATAACATTATATTCTGTGTAACAGTATTATTAACACTGGTTACTGACTGGTTTTGTTAAGATTTAGCTAGTGCTTTTCATTCTATAGTAAAATGTAATAATGGTTAACTTTAACTCACATCCCAAAAGATCTCTACGTTGATATCGAATTATAGCGTCCTTAACAAGTCTAATAGATATGCAGAAGCCATCACTTCCAAAGTTTAGAACTCTATGTGATTAGAGCTTGAAATTGAATATGCTTTATTACAATCAAAACGTTCAATAATCTTTTCTTTTGTAAGTACGTTTCTAAAACAATACAACTTGAGTGAATAAAATTGACTGACGCTCATCAAAGCGGAACGAAGCAGAGTGTGCCAATTGGTGGGTTAACATTCTGCTCACTTTCCTTTTCTCATTTCGACGCCGCTGTTGTGGTTTTCTAATTTGACTTTATTAATAGTACTGCTCTTCAAAGACTTAAGTGCATCTGCGATCATTCATTTGATAACGGTGTATCTTTGCATTCAATATTAAATTACTGTTTGCTTTCTCGTTCGCCTCTAATGAGAAGCAAAAACTGAAGCTTACTGAACAAATCTTATTTATATGCGTAAACGTGTTTTCGTGGACATATTTATATACAGTTTAACACAATCTCCTTTCAAACAAAGCTTGTCTTGTGTATTTTATCTTGTTAAAACGTACTTCGTCTCGGTTAGCTGCTTTTCTTGAAGTTTTTGTACCATCTGATGATAAATAGGAGACCTTCACGTTGTGCAAAAACTACAAACAAGATTGACGTTGAAGTAAGATTCAGGGTTGCGTAGTTTTGTTTAAATCTGAATATCTAGACCAGCACATGTCTAAATAAATTAACAGTAGTTGACTCACCTCTATATTTCTATCTTTTGCTCAAGCTTAGTAAAAAATGTAATGTTCTCAGATGTAAAATAAGAGCATAATTGACGACTAATTGATTTATAAGAAACAACTACAAACATTATCGCACTCATTTTACAAGCTTTTATTTAACTTTCTTTTATTTTCTCATGTGGTGTTAAGTTAATATGCAGTTTAATATGAAGCACGCTTAACATTAGAACCCTGTACCTTGTGTTGTATATATAAGTGATGAAATGGATCTATACATTTTTTTTCCTATACTCCCATTGTATAGTACGAACAGAGGATCAGATTCAAAAGCTTCAAGTCGAGAGTAAAAAGTTTCCTCCTAGGCAAGGAGTCTAAGATCTATATGGCGATTCTTTACAATTAAAATAATCCATAATGGGCATGTTGTATTGTAAAACAAATTTCACACACGGCTAGTTAGCCCCATACTAAACCATTTCTAGTTTGTATTATGGTTGCTAAAACAACTGATATACATAAATACTTTATATCGATACATATTGGTGGCGATTCAGCGGCACACAAGACTAAACTAAATTTAAAGAAGCCCCGTCTCTTTTCATCTTAGGTGGCCAGAAAGAGACGGCACGTTCTGCACCATAGTCAAAACAACTAAAATCACGTCAATTGCAGTCCGGCATGGTGACTATTACGTCAACGAGGTCGTCAAAAAGAGTATTAGAGAGGAGTACGTTTGGTATTGTTGCAGCACGGTGTCCACGGGGGCGCGCAGGGCGTGGGCCCCTGCGGCTGGTACTCGGCGTCCCCCGCGCCCGCGCCCACCGCCCCGGCGAGGCTCAAGCGAGCGCTGCCGCCGCACCACTTGCCGGTAAGTCCGCTCACTATACCACCACCTAACTTCTACTACATGTTATAGTAGTGGCACTTTACAATCGCTATTGGATTATTCACTGTATTTGGTAAAAATATTGACGAATTTTCGCAGAATACAGGTAATTACGATCGTCCTTACAAATAAATAATAATAAAATAATATTAGGGCACATTTCACACACGGCTGGTTAACCCCATACTGAACCATTACTGGTATCAGTTGTGTTATGATAGCTAACACAACTGATTTACTACATATACATACATACATATTTTATATAGATACATATTTAACACCCAGACCTATTTAACACAGTCAACAAATTTAGTTAGGCACAAAAATGTTGGTCGGGCCGGGAATCGAACCCGGAAACTTTTGATTGGCATTCCGGCATGGTAACATTTACGCCAACGAGGTCGTCATATTCATAGTTCAAATTAGTCGAATACAAAACGAACTCTAACATTTGGTATAGGCCAGTACGCCACACTTGTCAACTAGGCGAATAAAAAGGATTTATTGTGAAAATCCAGACATCAAGATCGTTCGCCAAATATGTTGAAAACGCAAATAAGAATAGGATTGTGCCATCATTGAAGAAGTAGCCGCGCCCTACTGTATCTCTAGTTTAAATTAAACACTCAGCTGATGTTTAATATTAAAATTACTTTTAACCTCGATAACGTAAGACCGATAGTTTTACATTTACTGTAAAGTATTGGAGTAAGGATTACTGAAATGTGTGTTTGATAATAATATGTCTATCGTTTTAGTAGTATATCTAATTTCGAAATAAAATTCATCATACTCGTATATTTACAAAACTCCCACCCTGAGTAAAGTTTGCTGCTCAATCATTCGAAACACAAACCTAAGGGCTCGGAATATGATTTTAGTTTCAGACGATCTCTAGGGAAGTGGATGGAATGAATTGCGGGTAACGTCGGAGCCCTATATTAAAGCTTTCAGAGAAATTTGTACTCGATATACACGAGGCAGCACTTTTTGAAGTAAGTGCAGATGAGAAAATAATCTGTCGAGTAATTGTCGGTGCCATTAAAACCTACTTTATTCGTATAGTACTAGTGCCATCCTAGCGTATTGAGGTCGCGCGAACCGCAGTGACACGAATATAGCTGCTACGGCGTTCAAATTAGTTGAATATGACCCTTATACAAGATCAGGGTCTATTAACAGCTAAATTTGTTTGAGAATAAAAACCTTACACATAATTAAAATAATTCATTTAATTCAGAAAAAATCCATACAATTATCAAAATATCAAATCCATTGAAAACACGTCAAAAATAATATTAAAATTATAATTAAATTCATAAAGTCACAATAAAGATAATAATAATTACAATATTAGGATAATACACAACACAAATACAAAATTTCAATTTTTTTACCCAATAGGGTACTTAATCCATTTTTGTTGAATGGAGCAGAATAATACACAGCTACGAGTAGAGCAATAAGTTTCCGTAGGTGTCACCGCACAATACAATAACTAGATACATAATACGTAACGGATTCACGCCAAAACAAACTTGACAGGTTTTAATATTATTTGCAATCTTACCGAGCATAACATAAAACGACACTTGAACTCATGCAAATAGAAATCAATTGAACGTGTACACGCTAAGTTCTCGAATTCACATGCACTGATAATATTTCTCACGATTACTTAGAAAGCGATGCGGCGTGAGTTAAAGATAAACACTGATTCAGTAAAGTCAGATGTGTGCTAACATCACGATAATGAGAGTTTTAGCTAGCTAACTGAGACCGAAGTACAAGTTATTATTCTGTGCTGAGACCAAGAACTGTGCATGTTATTTTTACTGTATTTTCGAACATTTGCAGTGCGGAGGCAGTGTAAGCGGGAGTAATGGATCGCACGCGCCTCTCTCTCCCACCGTTTTGCAGACTTCCATTTCACATAATGTAAGTGAAAATTGTTTAATTAATTTGGTTATTCACATACTCCAGTTACCTACTACATTCTATAAAGTACCCTGTTTATTCTACGCGCGTGTTCTAACGCTAACATAGTGCTGTTAAATCTTACGCGTTGCCGGAAATTCGTGTAACTGATGAAAATAACCGATGATCGCGTTTTCTCGCGAATGAAGTTCACGATCGCCTCAATGAGTGTGTGGGAACCCATCGGAGCTTTCCATTCATTCACCGCTAGAGAAAGTGAAAAACCTTGGCGCCTGTCTGGAGATTTTCTTCGTAATTATAGAGGTCGTGCTTCAAGTCATATCGCGGCATCATTGCAGTTACGTTAAGCCTAGTTCAAGATTAGGTTTTATCATGTGCGTTCATGGAAATAATGATCATGAAGAAAATGTATAATTAGTAAGTGGCGTTGGAAGATTGAAATTTAACAACAACAAATTAACAATTTTAATATAAATATTTGTATAGTCAAGCAATGTTGTAACCATCACATTGACCATAAAATTTAACGGCGCAGATTTCATTTGTTATATGGTATAATGGATCATACGAGTGCAGAGGTAGCAGTGAGACTGGTGTTTGTTGTCAGATGATGTCGTCGTCAGTGCGGACGCCTGCGCCGGCCGCGGCCCCGCCTCCCGCCATGCACACGTCGCAGACCACGCCGGGTATGTACATTATACTTTACCTTACATCTATATTATCTACCGACCACACATGAAGTGGGATAATGTAAAGAAGAAGAAGAAGACATCTATGTATATTAATACGTACATTGTTATCTATCTATCTAAGCCTATAAATCAGCCCACTGCAGGGCAAAGGCCTCCCTACCATCCCTCCACTTTTGTCTGTCCTGGGCAACGGTCCTCCAGTGTGGGTTGTGTGTGTCGAGGTCGTACCGCCATCTCATCTTAGGGCGGCCGGGACGCCGTCTATTTGATGGGCTCCATAACTCCATAACATTGTTATACATTACTATATTTGTACGTACATAGTTATAATATATAACTATGTTCGTATTAAATGCTTCAAATAAAATTATGAAAAAATTGCCAAGGGTGCAATAAGGGAGATGCCATTGGGGTTAATGCCAAGTTCAGAGGGAGAGGGAGACATGACGCTAAAAAGCGACTTACGGCGGCGCCGCGGGCAACAGCTAGTTTTATATATGAGTCTTGTAATACTCAAAGTATTACAGACTATAAGTCCTAATAGTTTTTTTTATTTTAAATATATATTTGAAAGACAACTTGAAAAAGAATCAAGAGTTTTGTCCGTGATTATCAATTATTATACAGCTATCTAAACTCCGTTTCTTAAATTAACTGGAATCAATTTTGATTAAATTTTAACTAAGTTATTATACATTTACAAGGTTTGGTTAAATTTGTAGTTTATTATGTAACTATGTACATTTTTAGTTAACATTTTGTATTGACATTTACTAAATACGTAAGGAGGTGCATGAATGTGCTTATAATTTGTATGGTATACATACCTCTATCTTCACAGCTAAGATATAATATACATTGTCTTTTATTTCAATTCTCAACGTAACCAGCTGTTGAACAGTGGCACATAAACAACGTAAAACGACAGACGAGGCGGTTAATTAAAATGATAAGACGTCTATATACTCCACAGTTTATCCTTATGACCGCATAACAATTACGTGTGACAGACAAAATGCGCGCATACTTCCTTTCAATTATTGTAACAATATGTTTTTATTGGAAACTGTGGTTCGTTATTATCCATTCTTATGCCACTTTAATTTAGTTTTTGCAACGTTGTGTTGTGCTTGAGCATAAATGTTTAGGAAATAAAATAATGAAATACAGTAAATACTTTTGGGTGCCTTTTTTTGAGAAACAATTGACTTTTACTTTAACGTAAACATCTGCATGAATGTACGGAATAATAAATGTGAATTGGTGACTGTTAATCACAAAATTTAGCAATATATTACTTTTTACACGATTAATTGAATTGCTGCTACAAGTGAGTTTTGAATTGTGTTTTCTGCGGCGTGCCTCTTTGCTCTCTCGTTGAAAAGTCTGTTAAATTGTGCGTCCAGAGATAAATACTAAAACACCGTATATCGTAGTAGCAATAAAGTGATCCGGAACCGCTCGCTCGATGAGCGCTCGGGCCTTAGCATACGTGACGAGATTCATCGTACTCCTAGTCCACACTCTCGGGTTTGGCAAAAAAACTAGTTCATAATACTTAATTATAGATTTTATGAACCAGTTTTTTCTCATATTGATAAGTCTGATTGGTCCCAAAATAAGTATAAATATTCTTAGATTAGTTCTTTAGATGGCCTTTAAGCTATTTTTAGTTTTTTTAGTTTTTTTTTTACCGTTTATGATTTATAGCGCAAAAACTGTAAAAAAAAACAAGATTTTGCCCTTTTCTTCGCCTTAATGGCTCACGACAAGCGTCACGACGCATTTCGTCTATACCAATATTATAAAGAGGAAAGGTTTGATTGTTTGTTTGACGCGAACAAGCTCCGACACTACTTGACCTATTTGAAAAAATATTTCACTGGCGGGAAAGCTATATCCCCGAGTAACATAGGCTATACTTTGTTTCTCTTTTTGCAACTTAGATTATTTTAGAGACCGTGGTAAGCCGGGACGGGTCGCTAGTTCTTAATATCTATATAATATAAAATTAGATTACCATTCACTCACTGACTGACTCACTGACACACTGATTGACATAGTAGTTCTCCTAGAAGGAGTTTTAGGGGGATGACGAGTATAGCACCGTTGTATAGACAATGTTCCAATGAGTAGAGGAAAAATCTGAAAACTTGGAAAAGTGGAATTGACCTTGGAGTACCCTACTGGATCTCGGCAAGTATAAGAGATAGAGTTTTACAAGTTTGGCTCATTTTGAAAGGAACTGCTTGACGGTTCTGGAAAATGGAAAAAAATGTATGACAGTCATACAAATTTTTCAAATTCCATACAAACTTTGGACCCTTATAACTCTGAAACGGTAAGAGGTAGCTGGGGGGTGTTCGACCAAATGTCATAGGGGGAGGGTAGGAGAGTTTGGAGGTGATGTCAAAAATCCAAGATGGCGGATTCAAAATGGCGGCCAAATTTCAAAATGGCCGCAGGGAGCTGATTTTTTGCATCCGGGGGCTCCAGGGGCTGCAGATTACATATTTTGGACAAAAATTTGGAAATGTCAAAAAACAAAGATGGCCGCCATACATGTAACTTTTTCTGGTAGGGTAGGAATACATCTCCATGTTAGAGACTTGTAGGGTACGGTTTTTTTATGGTTTTGTATGTGTTTGGACCAGGAAAGTTGAGATAAAATCGAAAAATGGCTGAAAGTGGAATTGACCCTGGTGCACCCCAAGGGATCTCCAAAGGTATGAGAGATAGGGGGGTGGTGCTTGAAGAAATGTTGTTAGGGACCTTGGGCCCATTGGTGATGTGCAAAAAAAAATATGGGTCCCGAAGAAAAAAAAAATGGCTCCATACAAACTCCATACATTTGGTACCCAGGAGCCGAGCAAGTGCCGCGGCGAGGCCGTAGGCCGAGTCGCGGCACTTGCGAGGTACGGCAATAAATAAGGGACCATAAGACAAAAGGAAAAAATAGAAAAGTGTCTGAAAGTGGAACTGACCCTGGAGTACCCCATAGGATCTCCAAAAGTATAACAGATAAGAGGGTGGTGCTTTGATAAATATTGATGAGCATCTAAGGCTCATTGGTGATCTGATGAAAAATGTATGGGTCACGAAGAAAAAAAAATTGTCTCCATACAAACTCCATACATTTGGTACCCAGGAGCCGAGCAAGTGCCAAGGCGAGGCCGAAGGCCGAGCCTTGGCACTTGCGAGGCAAGGGCGAGGGTGGAGCGAGGCCGGAGGCCGAGCTCCACACTCGCACTCCGAAAATCATCATCATCATCATCAAACTCCATACATTTGGTACGCAGGACCCGAGCAAGTGCCAAGGCGAGGCCGAAGGCCGAGCCTTGGCACTTGCGAGGCAGGGTGAGGGTGGAGCGAGGCCGAAGGCCGAGCTCCTCACTCGCACTCCCAAAATCATCATCATCATCATCATCAAACTCCATACATTTAGTGGGCAGGACCCGAGCAAGTGCCAAGGCGAGGCCGAAGGCCGAGCCGTGGCACTTGCGAGGTAAGGGCGAGGGTGGAGCAAGGCCGAAGGCCGAGCTCCACACTCGCATTTCCAAAATCATCATCATCATCATCATCAACCTAACAAAATTGCATACATGTTTATTACCTTTTTATTTGACTGCTTTGGGGTTTATTATCAGTATTTCGACTGCCATTTAACGTTTTGATCATACACTACTGCTTTGCAAATTGATATTCACAGATTTTAAAATATCATCATCATCATCAGCCCATTTTTGACCGAATTTAAGGTTTTTTACACATTTTACTACCTCGACTTGAATTTTTTCCTAATTTTTTTAAATTCATAGGTGGCCCATTTTTACCCCTCTTTTAAAACACCCCCCGCGGGCCGCTTGCGGCCCGCGCACAGCCCAACATCTAGTCTATACTATAAGACTCTTTGTCCTGACCTATTCATTCATTCATCTATAGACAACGCAGAGCCCAAACGGCTGGTCCTAGGGTTGTGAAATTTGGAGGGTGTATTGGTTTTGGTGTGTAGACGCGTACTAAGAACGGATTTTTGGAAATTCCACCCCTAAGGGGGTGAAAGGGGGTAAAACAGTTTGTATGAAACTTCTTTGTTTTTGAACTTATAGCAATGAAATTTGGTATATGTATAGTTTATGTAAAATTAAAAATAATGGTATCAAGTTTTTTTGCCAGGGGTGAACTAAGGGTTTGTAATGGGGGGTGAAAGTTTGTATGGAATTTTTTTTATTTATCAAGTTAAAGTCTTGAAAGTTGTTATGGTAGTAGTTTATTAAATGGTCAAATTAAAATTAAAAAAACTTTTGCCAGGGGTGCATTAAGGGGAATGCCATGGGGGTTTAAAGTTAAAAATGAAAGTTTTGTGTTTTTGAACTTAGAGGTGTACAATTTACAGTGTGTATATATTTTAGTACTTAAACGTGTACTAAGAATAGATTTTTGGAAATTCTACCCTTAAGGGGGTGAAAGGGGGTAAAACAGTTTGTATGAAACTTCTTTGTTTTTGAACTTACAGCAATGAAATTTGGAGTATGTATAGTTTATGTAAAATTAAAAATAATGGTATCCAGTTTTTTTGCCAGGGGTGAACTAAGGGTTTGTAATGGGGGGTGAAAGTTTGTGTGGAAAATTCTTTATTTATCAAGTAAAAGTCTTGAAAGTTGTCGAGGTTGTAGTTTATATGATGGTTAAGATAAATTTGTAAAAATATTTGCCAGGAGTACATTAAGGTATGCCATTGGGGTTTAAAGTTCAAAGGGATTTTTTTGTGATTTGAAATTAAAACTTCTGAATTGGAATTTAAGTATGTGATCCACATGGTAGTATGGTTCGCGTATTCTAATTATCTAAATTAAAAAAAATGGCTTGGAGAACACGATCTAATCTTTCGCATCATCACCAAACTAATAAAACCAATACTTTGGTGATTTAGATATCGAATAATAACCGAACTCATTTTGATATCGTAGCAATGTAATGTTTATATACAATTGGCACGGGAATGGGATACAATAGAATTTTTCCACAGGTTACGCGAAAAGCGACCTACACGCGGGCGGAGCCGCGGGCAACCTCTAGTCTATACTATAAGACTCTTTGTCCTGACTCATCTATAGACAACGCAGAGCCCAAACGGCTGGTCCTAGGGTTATGAAATTTGGAGGGTGTATTTGTTTTAGTATGTAGACGCGTACTAAGAACGGATTTTTGGAAATTCCACCCCTAAGGGGGTGAAAAGGGGTAAAACAGTTTGTATAAAACTTCTTTGTTTTTTAACTTATAGCAATGAAATTTGGAATATGTATAGTTTAAGTAAAATTAAAAATAATGGTATCAACTTTTTTTTGCCAGGGGTGAACTAAGGGTTTGTAATGGGGGGTGAAAGTTTGTATGGAAAAATCTTTATTTAACAAGTTAAAGTCTTGAAAGTTGTTATGGTAATAGTTTATTAAATGGTTGAATTAAAATTATAAAAACTTTTGGCAGGGATGCATTAAGGGGGATGCCATGGGGGTTTAAAGTTAAAAATAAAAGTTTTGTGTTTTTGAACTTAGAGGTGTAAAATTTGGAGTGTGTATATATTTTAGTACTTAAACGTGTACTAATAATAGATTGTTAGATATTCTTCCTTTAAGGGGGGAAAGGGGGTAAAACAGTTTGTATGAAATTTCTATGTTTTTGAACTTCTAGCAATGAAATTTGGAATATGTATAGTTTATGTAAAATTAAAAATAATGGTATCAAGTTTTTTGCCAGGGGTGAACTTAGGGTTTGTAGAGGGCGGGGGGAGGGTGAAAGTTGTTATGGTTGTAGTTTATATGATTGTTAAAATACATTTGTAAAAATATTTGCCAGGAGTGCATTAAGGTATGCCATTGGGGTTTTGTGTATTTGAAATTAAATACTTCTGAATTGGAATTTAAGTGGTTCACTTAGTGGTATGGTTCACGTATTCTAATTATTTAAATTAAAATAATTGCTTGGAGAAAACGATCTAATCTGTCGCATCGTCACCAAAGTTGCTAAAATAAGATGTTAACTAGATCTTAGGAATCGAATGTGGAAAGACAGATGCGACACATTTTGATATCGTATCAATGTAATGTTTATATAAAATTGGCACGGGAATAGGATACAATAGAATTTGTCCACAGGTTACGCGAAAAGCGACCTACACGCGGGCGGAGCCGCGGGCAACCTCTAGTTAACGTATATAAGTTATTCTTAACCACTTGTATGTTGAAACACCGGCTCCCGGTATAAACACATTTTCGCCGCAACTGTTGACATACCGGGAGCCGGTGTGGGTAAAACTAAAACTTGGAACTTGGACTTTTTTCAACAGATAATACAAAATGGACTTATGTCATTCAACAAACGAACGGTTAAGTTACAAATATGTGGTGTTATTATTGCAGCCGTGTCCAAGGGGCCGAGTGACGTGCTAGTGAACTCTTCTGTCCAGAACCCACCGCCGGCGGGCAACCGGCTCGTCAACATGACGCAGTGGCCGTAAGTAGTTTAGCTTTTAACTCTTCTGAATTAAAAATAAATAAATATTAAATTTCTTTAACCTATATGATATGGGGTTTTTTAAATATTTTGTTTTATTTTTGAGGAATTATTAGTAAGTTTTTTTTTTAAATAAGAAAAGTTTTGGGAATATAAAGACATATTTTAGCTATAGTATCCTTAAAATAACAACATAATGAGAATATATTAAATATTGCATGATTTCCGTCTTCTGGTAACTTTGGTCAAAGCAGTCACCATTTGGATCATGAACACACCAAATGAGCGAAGTCATATAAAATTACTAGCTGACCCGGCAAACGTTGTTTTGCCTTATTAATTATTTTTATTCTAGTTTCTAGACAAATTCTAGTATAATTAAAATGTTACTTACTTATTTTATGCGTGTATGGTATATGCGTGAAATGGGTATGGAGCGACATGAACAAACGTTAAGGGAATATAAAAGTAACAAACGCCAAAAAATATTATGTTCAATCCTATCTATTTAATAGTGTTTATTTTAACAAACATTAATTTGTTCTTCTTAGATGGCACCGACGCCAAGAATACAGGATAAATACAAATTAAAAATAGCATGTTTATAAGTTAATCAAATAAAGTCTTCGATGGTACTTATGTGTAGGCATAAAATAATTTTTCACTTTTTAGATAAAGTTAGAATTTATAACTGTAGGTATGATTTTGAAGTCTGTTATTTGTATAATACAATTTCATTGTAAAATTTTTAAGGTTAGTAGGTAATGATATTTTTCTAACGTTTTAGGTATTCAAAATTTTTTAGCGATTCCATTCGAGCCGTTACCAAACAAATTACATAATATTGGTAGTGTCATAAGCTATGACCCAAAACGTCATAAGACCAATCGCGAGCGAAGCGAGCCCTATGCGAGCGTAGCGAGCTATGCGCAAGCGAAGCGAGCGCGAAATATTTTAGCATATTTGTTCGAGCCGCTTGAGCATAAAGATGTCCAAAGCAGAACAAATTACATAATATTTGTAGTGTCGTGAGCTATGACCCAAAACGTCCTAGGACCAATCGCGAGCGAAGCGAGCCGTATGCGAGCGCAGCAAGCTATGTGCGAGCGGAGCGAGTGCGAAAATTTTTAGCATAATTATTTGTCCGAGCCGTTTGAGCATAAAGAAGTCCAAAACAGAACAAATTACATAATATTTGTAGTGTCGTAAGCTATGACCCAAAACGCCCTAGAACCAATCGCGAGCGAAGCGAGCCGGATGCGAACGCAGCGAGCTATGCGCGAGCGGAGCGAGCGCGAAAATTTTTAGCATAATTATCTGTCCGAGCCGTTTGAGCATAAAGAAGTTCGAAGCAGAACAAATTACATAATATGTGTAGTGTCGTGAGCTATGATCCAAAACGTCCTAGGACCAATCGCGAGCGGGATGCGAGCGCAGCGAGCTATGCGCGAGCGAAGCGAGCGCGAAAATTTTTAGCATATTTGTTCGAGCCGCTTGAGCATAATGAAGTCCAAAGCAGAACAAATCACATAATATTTGTAGTGTCGTAAGCTATGACCCAAGACGTCGTAGGACCAATCGCGAGCGAAGCGAGCCGGATGCGAGCGCAGCGAGCTATGCGCGAGCGAAGCGAGCGCGAAAATTTTTAGCATATTTGTTCTAGCCGTTGAGCATAAAGAAGTCCAAAGCAGAACAAATTACGTAATATTTGTAGTGTCATCATCATATTTGTTGAAAATTTTTTGCTCATACGTTCGGGGTCTAGTTTATTAGTACATCAAATTTTATAGCTTCTTCTACGTAAGAACTAAGTGATCAACTTATGTTGTCGAGAGTTTTTCAAGCCCCTGCCTTAGTTTAACGACTGTTTGTGCTAAGAGGACCTACAATTTAACGTATAATCCAATTCACAGTAGCGCACAGATGAAAATACATTTTTTTACAACAGTCATGTGCAGGAGAGGTTATGCAATAAAGCGACTTACACGCGGGTGGAGCCGCGGTTAAGTTAATAAGAGAGTTACATTGATATAGCAAAATGATAATTGTTAACAATACTACTACATACGATACATAAACAATAACGAAGGTCGAAATTTGTGTAAACAGTGAGAGAAGTCTGTGAAGAAGAATTTTGTGAGTAAAACAGGAGACCGACTTCGGTCTATGGCATAGTGTGGCATTTCACTCACCAGTAAAGTAAAGGCGCGGCAAATTTTAAGTATTTTAGATTGGTAATACTAATCATATGTATATCAGGTTAAATTTAGTTAGTTATTTTCTTTAAAATAAAATAGATTTTTACTCGAAGTACATTAATTTAAGTTAAAGACACTATATTTGATCAGTTATCAAGCGAGATGAAAAATGAATAAAATACTCAAATGGCCAAAAATACGGGTTGATGATAAAAAAGTAAAAAATTAAGGTTTTATGTATTTTTTAATGCCACTTTATACAAAAATAAAATAAAAAAATTCGTCGAAAAATTAAAAAAACTATTTAAGGGTGATCAACCCTTATCATTAAGGGGTATAAAAAATAGATAGTAGCCGATTCTCATACCTACTGAATACGCATATGAAATTCGGTAAAGATCAGTCAATCCGTTTCGGAGGAGTACGGTAACAAACACTGTGACACGAAAATTTACTAAACTGGCCATAAAAAAATAGGGGTTGATGTTAAAAAATTCAAAATTTAGGATTGTATGTATTTTTTAATGCCACTTCATATAAAATTCAAATGAAAAAAAATCGTCGAAAAAATAAAAAAATATATTTAAGGGTGTACAACCCTTATCACTAAGGGGTATAAAAATAGATAGTAGCCGATTCTCATACCTACTGAATACGCATATGAAATTTGGTAAAGATCAGTCAAGCCGTTTCGGAGGAGTACGGTAACAAACACTGTGACACGGAATTTACTAAACTGGCCGTAAAAAAATAGGGGTTGATGTTAAAAAATTAAAAATTTAGGGTTGTATGTATTTTTTAATGCCAATTCATATAAAATTCAAATGAAAAAAAATCGACGAAAAAATAAAAAAATATATTTAAGGCTGAACAACCCTTATCACTTGGGGGTAAAAACGTTCCACGTTGGCCGATTCTCATACCTACTGAATACGCATATGAAATTTCGTAATGATCAGTCAAGCCGTTTCGGAGGAGTTCGGTAACAAACACTGTGACACGGAAATTTTATATATAAGATTCATTATTTTGCTCTGGGGTAGTAAACAAAGGAACAGTTCAGCATCATTAATGTAATAATGTTATAAACGTTAATTATCCATCTAACTTTACTAACAGCTGATTATACTGATAAACATAATGTTGTGTAATCTATTTGCAGTCAGCGTTTTCAATTTGGAAGTTAGAAAAAAGCTACATAATATTATTTTAAATCTTGTTGCTCTCTAATAAGGGCTATTTAATCTAAATATATAAGTACGAAAGACAAAACGAGCAATATCTCATAGCATCTTCGATAAATTTGACGAATCTTATCTCTTATCTATGTATTGCGGCATGCGATGATATTCAGTCTCAAATATACAATGGAGAGTGACATATCGCTGTGCTACTTCAAACCTCATAAAGTGAAGTTATTCATACCTCCCGCTTTCGCATACGACATCGTAGAGTATGTATTTGCTATGTTTAAAAATTTTATCAAAGAAATCATTCTCATTATATAAGTCGCGTTGTTGTTATTTATCAGAATATGACAGTGGGAATTGTGATAGTAACGCATAGTTTCAACGATAAGGGCCATTAATATTCAATGCAAAATTTTCTTGTAGTTTCTCGAGACTTTCAAATGATTCTAGGCTTTAAATCAGTAATAGGTCTGAAATAAATCTGAATTATTCCATTTCCTATTGCTGGATCTTAGGGGCTTTTTGTTCTGCCAGGAAAAATAAACATTTTATGCATAATACATGTTGGTTTCCGCTCAGTTTTGAAGATTAATAATAAATAACTTGTAATAATGTCATAAATTATCTTTACAGTATTTTACATTGCCGAAACGCAAACTAACTACAAACATAGTCGATCATTATCGCCTCAATAAATCACATATCTGCCTAATTTACGTACTCCCGTTATGCCGCCGATGTTGAGGACAACGTCGCCTTTTATGTTGTCATCGAAATAAAATGCCACTTCCGTTTGGCTAAACATAATAACGGAAAAATGTCACGTCCCAGACTTAATATTAATAGCACTAGGAAATTACTTCCCGCGATTTTTGGAAGTTATTAATCAAAATATGCGTTATTCTGGCATAAAATTATAAAAGAGTGATAAATGTCGTCCCTTCAGAGAAAATTATGTCGGTCAACAAAGGAATTGATTTACTGTTAATTATTTCCTCATTCAACGTGTGCCTGCCATGGTTCTGCTAATATTGTCAAGTTTCTAAGTGCTGTTATGTGTGTGGATGTGTTACTTAAATTATCTTAACTTTGAATTTAATAAAAAAAATTAAAGCCATGTGAAGACCTACTAAAAGACAATGATAAAACTCAACCATTATTTCACTAGTTCAGAATGGGTCAGAATTCTTTGGAACTTATGCTAAACTAGAATATAATTAAAATAAGGTTTGAAGTAGTCCTAACCTCCTTTATTATAACTCCTTTAATATAATATGTACCTAAAGATTTTAAAATTGGGATAATCTTGTCAAATAAAATACATATAACTTTTAGTTTAAATTCATAGAAAATAAGTTTTTTTACATTCAGCCAGGCGCTGGTCGTAACCCTATCTAACATAAAAGAGTTCTGTTATTTTTTTATAGATGTATAGGCTCACGTTTGACCGCAGCTTGCCTGATGTTAAGCTTAAATGTGGTCTAAAATGTAACACGCTTGCCTAGAAGGAACCTATTTACTCTAGATTTGAAGACCTCCAAATTGTACTTCTCGGGAAAAATAGACTCAGGAAGAGAGTTCCAAAGCTTCGCAGTTCTCACAATGAAGGTCGAAGCAAAACGCAATAATATAATACTTGTTTCGTCTGTAGATGGCACCACGGCGCGATATCCCGGGAGCGCGCCGAGGCCCTTCTCTCGGGATCTCCTGACGGCGTATTCTTAGTACGCGAAAGCACCAACTTCCCCGGGGACCACACGCTGTGCGTGCGCTTCCGGGGGCGCGTCGAGCATTACCGGTGAGTGTTGACAGGATTTGGAATGTGGGATATACACCACGCGTAGCGCTGACCACACCTGGGACACTCGGTACAAGGACCGGCTCGAGGATGTGAGGATCCACTAAGTTTACATATTATGTGCCTAACTGTTTACAACAAATTACCAACTAATGTTAACGGGGAAAAAATTAGGTAACTTATCTCACTCTCAAAAACTCACTTATCGAGGAATCTCTACGATGTAAAAATTAAAAAAAAAAACAACATTCCTATTTAATTTTAATACAGATATTACACTTTGAGAATTTTGAAATGTACTCATGTTTTATTTTTAGTTATATTATTTTTTTATGATGTATGAATGTGAATTGACCAGTAAAATATTTTAACCAATAAAGATGATTATGACTTTACATAGGTTTTGTTGTGGTACTACGATGCGACATCCTAGAAGCGTTCTTACTCACAGCTTCTCCTGAAGGCGTGTTTTATTTTAGTGCACGAAAACACAGTTTCGTCCACAAATTTCCAAGTACATAATTATGACCACACGCTGTAAGATAGATTTTTTTTTGCTAAATGTAGTCCGATTTTTCATACTTCTAAAATCCCTAAGTATTTTGCTTTCACTATTGTTCGATATGACTCTAGCTCAAACGCAAAAAAGACACACAAGCAAATACAAAAATCATATATTGTCGTATATTATGTTTACTGAGTGCATATTAATATAGGCAGATATCTGTACCAATTATAAAGAGCAAAAGTTAGATTTTTTGTTTGACGCAAATAGGTTCCTAAACTGCTGGATCGATTTAAAAAATTCTTTAACCGTTGGGAAGCTACATTATCCCTGAGTAACATAGGCTATATTTTGTTTCTCTTTGCAACTTAGATTATTTTATAGCCCATGCGAAGCCGGGATGATCTGCTAGTTTGTTATTATAATTGGCCTTATAAAATGTACTAATTTATAATTCAAACAATGTAATGTATTTCTTCATGTTTCAGAATAAAATGGGCCACCGCACCTGATAATCAGAATCAACGATTCACAATAGACGACGAGGAATTCTTCGACAGCATGACTAATTTAATTCACGTAAGTTATAGAACTCACATTCAAAGTCTATTTTTCAAAAAAAACATCTGTTCAGCAAAAATATATCAGTATAACGTAAGTTATGGAACTCACATTCAAAGACTTTTCAAAAAATACATCTGTATAGCAAAAACTGTTTTCTCTGTATAAGGTGATAAAGAGGTATGATATACGCGTCACTAATCATAATTAATTTTGCATTGTTTTGTTTTTGACTATTTCCAGCACTACATACAAGACGCGGACGGTCTGTGCACGAAGCTGGTCCGATGTCTACCGAAGTCTGGGCCGAATGGCGCCAACAATAACAACGGTGTACTACAACCGCCGTATCCACCTCATCCGCAGGTAATACATTATATTTTATTATTTTTTATTTAATTAATAACATACATTTTATAAAAACAGTTCATACTTTTAGATAAATTATTAGTTCCATTGATTTGAAATAATAATAATTACGATACATTAAATTATTTACTCACATATTTAAGTCAAACCTAAAAATACAAAACAAATTAATATGAGTCATAAATTACATAGTAATTGTCAAACTATACAAACTTGTAAGGTAATATATTATTGTGAGGAAACCTTAGGTGATAGGGCATTTTCTAGTGATCTCCTGGCTAGCAACTACATACTACTATAACAATAAGCATTACACCTAGTACTCGCCTGGCTGGAAACCGACCTCAAGATGAAAAATCTGCCACCAATCACCTGAAAGTCAGTTATTCCAGAATAGGCATGCTCCACCTTGGCTTGATGATAAAATGTCGAACTATTCTAATTTGAAGTGGGGGTGATGAGACCTGCACTGACATGCCGCTAGGGGTGTATTGTGCATTCCCTCTTAACAGCCTAACCAAGCAAACTGAGCTTTTCGAAATAACGGTGCACGGCCCTGGCTCGCTGGCATACCTGTTCCACCCCTGTTGCGTCAGATGGTCTGTTTGTCTGAGGATTAGCAATGGAAGGCAAACTTTTATCTTGAGTTACTATCATCAGGTCGAAACTCTCTTGGGTGTGTTTGGTAGCCTCACAGTGCAATAATACATGTCCTACCGTATCATTTAGTACGTATTCTACCGTCAATTTTTTTTCCTGACTGTTAATAAATAATTTAAAACGTCAGCTGGCCGTATATAACCTGAAATATTGCTGTGATCTCCAGCAGCCGCCGCCGTACCCGCCCACGCCGAGCGTGTCGGGCCACTTCCAGCACACGTACTCCTCGCAGGGCGCCGTCGATCAGGTCGACTCGCAAGCGCACAACTTCCTCGATGCGCGTGAGTACTTGTTTCATCAATATTCAAATTAAAAGATAATTTATTCTGATCCTAACTCTATCCACCGACCGATGATCGTCCACTGCAATACATAGGCCTCTCCGTATCGCATTAGTATATTGCTAGCTGATGCCGTGCGCCACAGGCTCGCAAGAGCACTACAGCGGGGCACAGTGCTCTCACAACGCACTACAACAACAAACAATAAGGTATACATTTATGTAAACTGGTATTTGCGCTGCTAATGTGTATGAAATAAAAATTATTCTATTCTATTATTTTATTTATGGCTTTGTTTTTTTTAATATACATTCCGGAATAAATTGTATCTTCTTAGTGAAAATGAAATGGTAGTAACTATTGCGCTATCCAAGTCTTCAAAGAAACTTCAATAAGGCGCCATCTGTTGTCAGTTTAGACTAATAAACATAACAGACGCTCAACCTCTTGTTGAAAATCGACACTACGTGTATTATTCGATACACGTGACGCCATCTATAAGTATTTTCTTGAAACGACTTCACTCGGGTCATGCAATCTACTATCGTTATATCAATATGCGACTGCAGCGCGTTGCGGAATATGGCGGCAGCTAGGCTGCACGCTCGATTTGCAGCGCCATCTAGGTTTCATCGGTAACTATGGCAAACTTCCGCGCCACGCTTTATTGTATGGAAATCAGCAATCCTTTCTAGTATTCTGATCCCTGTTATTATTTTTGCCTTTGCATTCCAGGCTGGATAATAGACGAGCGGGATCTGGAGATCCGCGAGAACATCGGCAAGGGAGAGTTTGGTGACGTCATGCTTGGAATTCTGAATGGAACTCAAAAAGTCGCCGTGAAAATATTGAAAGACCGAGAGGCTGCTAGCAAATTCCGGGCTGAGGCTAGCGTTATGGCGTAAGTAGTTTTTAAAAAGAGTTTGATTTACTTATTTACTTTTGGCTGCAATTTTTAATGTGCATTGAGCACTTGTGTGACTCACGACCTGTGATTTTTTTCAATCTGTTAGAGAATCAATATTTTCATAAACATTAAAACAAACAAATTATATCTTTTCTTGAAGAGTTTCTTCATACTTATATTTTATTTTTAAGGATGTAAGTGAAGTGTTTCTTTTAGAGTGTTCTTGAACGGTTTTATTAAAATTGGTATTAATTTTGATTAAACCTTGAATTAGGTCATATATAGGTATATTTACATCCCGGACTAACACATGGAACTTCATAAGGAGCAGCTAACCAGACATACATGACATTGTCAGATAAATAAATAAAAAATCCACGGTTATTCAATGTAATATAATTGCAAGCATAAGCAGCCCACTATACGTTCCCACTACTGGGACTCGGGGTCATCTCTCGCGAGGAGAGAGATATAAACCGTAATCCATCACCCTGGCCGAGTTCGGGTTGACACATGTCTTCGGGATATATTGTGATCCTCATACAAGTCGGTTTCCTCACAACGTTTTCCTTTACCGTAAAGCGAGTGCAAATCCACACATAACTTGAAAAACGTAATGACTTGTTTGGTTGTTTGTTTGTAAACCGGGATCGAACCAGGCGTCGTCTGATTGAAAATCAGGCGTGTTACCAGACCTGATCCGTTGCACTCACGGTCCCCGAGGTGGTTGCGGTGCACACGTTGTGCACTGCAAGGGGATTCATCCCCTGAGGAGGAGTCTCGCAGGCTAGCTGAGGCGGGCAGGGTGGTGAGTTAATGCGAGGAGCGGAACCTCACCCTGCCCTTTCCGGTGAGGAGGCCATCGTGAGGTGTGAGTCGGTAGTGATGTCCTTATGGCATCGAGTTTGACATACCCCACCCACCTCCCCGGGTGTGGTGAGCATGCGTAAATGCATTTCCTCACGTTAAAAAAAGGCGTGTTACCACCGAAGCACACTCGCTTTTCTTACTCTTTTCAATATGTTAGCAATAAATAATAATAATGATTGCAGGTCGCTAAAGCACGACAACCTGGTGCGGCTGCTGGGGCTGGTGTTCACGACGCACGGCAGCACGTGCATAGTGACGGAGCACTGCGCGCAGGGCTCGCTGCTCGACTACCTGCGGAGCCGCGGCCGCCACTACGTCACGCAGCTCAACCAGATCAACTTCGCCTAGTGAGTACATAGTCAGGGAGCCTTTCATCACAAGCTCAGTATTTTTTTTCAACGTCAGAAACAACTTCACTCGGGTCACGCAAGGTACTATGATTATGTCACTATGCGACTGCAGCGAGCCTTGCGCAATTTGGCATTTAGTATAACATTAAGACCCAGAGTATAGCCACTGTATCGCTATTTTCAGGCCAGCTTCCTCGTTGCTCGTAGTTCGATGAGGCTAACACAAGCAGGAAAGATATTGTAGATATGATGAGAATCCGTTCTGGACACATTCCATCAAAAAAATATAAGCAACTAATAGGACTAACGGACTCTCCGAATTGCCCAGTCTGCCATAAAGACGAAGATGTGCTTCATGTCTTGATGGAATGTGCCCGGAACGAAGCGCTGAGAATTACACAAACTTTTATGGACAATTGTCACCACGTAGGTTTGTGCAACAGCATTTTGGCCTCCCGATGTCGGCTGAGGCCAAAATGCTGTTGAAACTGTATAAATTCATATTAGGTTAAGTTTTTTTTTGTGTTTTGCACATAGTGAATAGTACAATTGGGATGGCGTTGTCACTGTGTGACCGAATCCCTTTAATAAATAAAGAAAAGAAAAATAAAACTTTTTTCCGTGGGCACAGCGACGCGTGTTGCGGCATGGAGTACCTGGAGAGGACGCGGGTGGTGCACCGCGACCTGGCGGCGCGGAACGTGCTCATCTCCGGCGAGGGCACGGCCAAGGTGGCGGACTTCGGGCTCGCGCGGCCCGACACCGCGCACGACGACCCGGCCGACCAGGTGCGGCTCCAGGCCAAGCTGCCCATCAAGTGGACCGCGCCGGAAGCGCTCAAACATAACGTGAGTACACACATTCACTAACATCATCACAACCCGCCTTCGCACGGGTTTTTTTTTACTCAGAATGTCAAATGGTCAGATGTCACGTTAAATTGTAGGTTCCGGCTGTTAGTCTTAGTACAAGCAGTCGTTAAGCCAAGTCAGAGGCATTCGGGCGGCTTGAAAACTCTAGACGCCAGAGCTTGGCCACTTAGCTCATACGAAGAAGAAAATTAATATACTAAATCATAGTCTTGCCCTTATAAATGTCTTTATTGCTTGTTTTTTTTTTTTACTCTTAATGGGCTTGCGCTTGACCACAATTCACCTGATGGTAAGTGATATTGAGGTCTACGGTGGAACGCGCTTACCTAGAAGGAACCGGTTCACTCTCGCCTTGGAATTCGCTAGATTGTAGTCATTGGAGAATAGGGAATTTGGCAAGGAATAATGTAGGTCTAAAATAAGCCCATGTTACTCGGAGATAATGTAACTTCCCAATGGTGAAATCATTTTTCAAATCGGTCCAGTAATTTCAGATCCTATTCGCGTCAAAAAAACAAACTTTTCTTCTTTATAATATTGGTATAAATATACGTAAAATATCATTGTCAAAAACATTACTCGGACGTCCGTCGGCAAGATGGGTGTCGACGACATCATATCAGTCGCAGGTCGAACCTGGAAACGGTAGGCACAGGACCGAGATAAATGGCATCCTAAAAGAGAGGCCTATTCCCAGCAGTGGGAGAGACCCAGCTTTGAATGATGATGAAAACATTACTAGCTCGAACCTTGTTTTGATAGTCATTAGTGTTCCGAATAGTAAACCTCACGGTCAAAATTACATGAAATGTTTGTGATTACCAACATTTTTACACTTAATATATCTAAACAATTACTATGACCAATTTTGCTAATGTACAGAAATTATTTTAAGGAATATGGTATATTAGATAGGCCAAATATTATTGGGTAATATTATTACTAAAATAAATTAGTATTAATATAATAAATAGCGCTGCAACAAATTTCCATCCGTATTCCCCCAGTCAAAACACCGTTCAATAGCCTTTCCTTCATTAAGACCCTTGCATGATATATTCGTATGATGTTGGTCAATATAAAAAAAATTATACACAGTTTGAAAATATAATTCTTAATATTTCAGAAATTCTCAAACAAGTCTGACATGTGGAGTTTTGGCATCCTTCTCTGGGAGATCTACTCGTTTGGAAGAGTGCCCTATCCTCGGACGGTAAGTGACTATTTTACAATAGAAGCATAAGATGCACCACATTGATATAGCCTAATAATATTAACAGTATATGACGGATTTGTTAGGTAGGAAGGACTCTCTGAAACACCGTTATTAATAAGAACATCCATACAAAGGAATACTTAAATATTTGGTGTTCGCCTTATATGGCAAATATGCGTATAAGATCAAATCAAAATATCTACATATCGAAATAGTTATGAGGAATGGGCCGTAAATAAATTATCTAGATATTTAACGAAAAAAATATTATGTTTTCCTTACATTACAATCTCATAAAATTGTAGTTTTCATTTACTCGTATTATACAATATGTTTCAGTAAAAATAAAGACTATTTGACAACAAAAAACATCATCATGATTTTGAAGTTTGATTTCAGTAAATATATAAACGATCGGTGTTTGTTCGTATTATACTGAATACGCGAATATGAACCGATAGATAGATAATTCTTTATTTTAGGATACAAACATGACCCCCCCGTGGGGCCCCGCATTGTCGAGGCGGGGGGGCTCAGTAACCGTGGCCTGGTCACCCACGGTGAAGCGAAGAGGGTCCCTGAGGCGGGCCACTCCCTAGACTTGTAATCCCTGTACGCAAGTTCTAGATGGAGTGGCACCAGTAGGTTGCGGAACCTCGTTTCGGGGGGGTTTCGCAACTGAGGCGGGCTGCGGTGTGGTTTGGGAGGCACCGCAGCTGAAGGCGTGGGGCCGCGGCAGGAGAGAAGTGTCGGTATTACGGTGCGCCGCTCTTCCTACCTGCCGCGGCCTCGACGGGGTCGCCACCGTTGATGGCGGACGCGGTGGGGCCGCAGGGAGAAGGGAGTGGTAACCGGAGACTACCACTTTCCCTATTCTCTGCGGCCGTAGTGGCATGTGACGGGGCCACAGACCTGACCCGTCACGGGGGACCTAGGACGTCGGACTGGGGTTGTCCGGCGTCCATTGCACTCACGGTCCCCGAGGTGGTTGCGGTGCACTACGTGCACTGCAAGGGGAGTTATCCCCTGAGGAGGAGTCTCTCTCAGGCTAGCCGAGGTGGGCGGGGTGGTGGGTTAATGCGAGAAGCGGAACCTCACCCCGCCCTTTCCGGTGAGGAGGCCATCGTGAGGTTTTAGTCGGTAGTGATGCCCTTCTGACATCGAGCCCGACATACCCCACCCACCTCCCCGGGTGTGGTGGGCATGCGTAATTGCATTTCCTCACGTTAAAAAAAAAGGATACAAACATGAACTATTTAATTTAACCTATAATAAAAATAATGCGCCACAATTGGCGGCCTTATCGCTTAAATCAATCTCCCGCCAAGCAGATAGCAAGGTTGAGTGTTAAAATAAATGAATTGTATAATGTTGCAGCCGCTAGCAGACGTGGTGAAGCACGTGGAGCGCGGGTACCGCATGGAGGCGCCGGAGGGCTGCCCCGCGGGCCCGTACGAGATCATGCGCGCGGCGTGGCACGCGGAGCCGGCCGCGCGCCCCACCTTCGCCGCCACGCGCGTGCGCCTCGCCGCCATGCGCGACGCCACCGAGCGCGCGCCGCACCCGCCCGCGCCGCAACCGCCGCACCCGCCGCACCAGGTACTACTCTACTGTACAATACTACGCGTTCACTCGTTAATAATACTAAAGCAATAAAGACATAAGAGCAAGATTATAATTAATCTTTTTTTTTATAACTTATAGGTTTGCGTTTGACCACAGCTTGCCTGGTGTTAAACAATACTATGGCCTACGATGTTACATGCTTACCAAGAAAATACCTATTAACTCTAGATTTGAAGACCCCCAGGTGGTACTTCTCAGGAAACAAAACCAGAAACAGAGGTTCTTCTTCGTATGAGCTTATAATTATTATGATGTTACTACAAAAGTTATATTGATGAGTAAATAAATACGTAGACCTCATTCAGGCTTAGGCTTTTCTTTTAACCATGTTATATTTTTTTTATAATTTGACTAGTCGTTCTTAAGACTCATTCTAACGAATATTTCCTTTTTGTTTCAGTGAGGAGGTCAAGATAGTGCTACCACATTGGCGGACTTATGATTTAGTGTTAATTTACACTCGAGTAGTTCAAGTGCTGTGAAGGTTGCAAACTAATTTTATATTTTAAGAGAATACGGACATAATGTAAGTACTAAATTATTTTAATATGTACGAAGACACTCCCTCGCCGTAATGTAAACTCTGGTGTAATTAGAATTATATGTAGTATCATTTTTGGTGTGTTGTTATAAAATAAATAAATTAAATATAGTGAGATAATAGGTCACAGCTTTTAGTGGATATTCAAATTAAGTCATATTTTTTCATAATAAGTTAGCTTCATTGTACTAAATCTCGTAAAAACGCGCACTCTTAAGCAGTGAGTGTGGGCTCAGTCGGCATCGCGAGTGGACATTTGCTGTGTACCCTTGAGAACGCCAGAGCATTAATTGTGCTCAAAACATGTCGGCCTAATACCGACAAAATAAACATAAGTGATAGTCGGTTATACTAAAGTCGAGTGAAACTTATTAAAAACAAATCCTAGATGAATGTTTGAAGATGAAAATATTCCACTAAAAGCTTGTCAAAGTGTCCTAAAATATTAAATGATATACATAACGTCAAGTAATTCGATTGTCGCGTGGTGAAAACCATGAATGGTATTGTCTAGTCAACGTAATCGTTTATAATGTAATTTGTGCTCGCCCATCAATTAAATAACGAGTGACTTTCTAAAGAGTTAATTTATGTAGCAGTTTTTTCATACAAAACATGTATCGCTATAGTCAACTACACCATACTATTTAGGAATAACTTCTCAAATATTGCTCCATTAGTCCGGTCAAATTAGACCAAAAAATTAGGGTGAAATTACATTAATTCGCAACAAGCTGAATTTTAGTACAATTGTTCAAAACATGATTATAAACAATAGCTGAAAGTTCCCCATCATTCCCGTGTGTGGAAATTTTTTTATTCAAGGTCAAATGTTAAAAAAATGAGTTTTTCGCGATTTTCAGCAAAACGGTAAGTTTTATCAGAAAAATACGTCAGACTAAAATTGTAGATCATTAAATTATCTATAAAAAATATATCAATACTTTTTTCTCACGAGACACCGTTTCGGAGATATCGCAGTGTAAAAAGTTGTAACAGTTGCAATTGTCATAAAATGCACACGTTTCCACACCACCTATGAGGTAGTGTACTTAGCGCGTTTTTTTAACGTGGTTTCCCCAGTAGGGCTACTCCACAAGTCAGTAATTATCCAGTTTAATTGAAACTATCGTAAATAATTGATATTAGCCGATAATAGCCAGTAACAATTGCAATTGTCATAACATGCATGAGTACATCACGTAGGGTCTTATACCTGCTATGATAAATGAAATAGCATGATTTTAGTCTGAAGCAGTACGCTACAGTGGAAACACGTGTTTATCCTAACCAATATCGTGCTATTTTGAATTTTATAACAAAAATGTCAGAATATTGTTTTATTTGTTCTAAACTTTTAACTGAAAGTGATGTTGAAACTTGAAACTTCGCTTTCTTCTTTCGATGTACGGGGCTCCAAAAAAAACTACGTGCTTAGATAAACATCGGTATGCATGTTTCGTCAAAAACACCAAAAGCAAAAAACAGGTACAGTTAGCTTGTCTTCCTCCAACGTCGGCTGCTGCTCATCAACATCTTCTTCGGGTATATTACCAAGTTCAAGTGTGGCTTGGTTGTCAGAAAGACCCAACAGACTGGGGTTGGAAGTTTGTAAATAATGAATTGGAACCAGTTCCAACTTTGCTTCCACCTGCGCCGGAAAAATGGCTAAACGCAATTTTTTGCAACTGCAAAAAGGGATGCCTCGCTAAATGTGGTTGCAAAAAAGTGGGTCTATTCTGTTCTATGGCGTGTACACGTTGCCAAGGCAAGTCGTGCTCTAATGTTGAATCACCAACAATTGAAGATACATTCGACGTCAACGAGCCGACTTGCGATACATCGTTATTGGCTGAATTTACTTGCACCAAAGACGAGGATGAACCAGAAGAAAATGAACAAGGAGAAAATCTAGAAGAAGAAGAAATTCGAAAATTACGACTAATAAATGTCTGTACTTTTTTTTATCAACATCGCTTTTTTTCTGGCTAATATCAATTATTTACGATAGTTTCAATTAAACTGGATAATTACTGACTTGTGGAGTAGCCCTACTGGGGAAACCACGTTAAAAAACGCGCTAAGTACACTACCTCATAGGTGGTGTGGAAACGTGTGCATTTTATGACAATTGCAACTGTTACAACTTTTTACACTGCGATATCTCCGAAACGGTGTCTCGTGAGAAAAAAAGTATTGATATATTTTTTATAGATAATTTAATGATCTACAATTTTAGTCTGACGTATTTTTCTGATAAAACTTACCGTTTTGCTGAAAATCGCGAAAAACTAATTTTTTTGACATTTGACCTTGAATAAAAAATTTTCCACACACGGGAATGATGGGGAACTTTCAGCTATTGTTTATAATCGTGTTTTGAACAATTGTACCGAAATTCAGCTTGTTGCGAATTTATGTAGCACCGAATGTCTAATTTGACCGGACTACATAGACTTTAATACATCAATTAATGTATTAAAGGCCGGCTTCAGAGTGAGTAATGATTATTATAATAAAGTAATCATTAACTCTGACTGCAGCTGTCTAAGGTTTTAATGAGGTTTATTTATTTATCATGTTATTCGCGTGCATATTAATTAACATTAATAAATAGCCAACAATTTAAGTGTTTCCCGATATATCGAACTTAAATAAATAATCAATTTTTAAGCGAGGATTCTTGGAGTTGTGTTTAAAATTAATTGCAGCTGAACTAAGTGAGATATGAGTTGTTGTGATGTTAGATTATTTGCATTATTTACCTTTGTCAATATAATGGAATTTTGTGGAAACTGTAGTCTGCCCTACGAAATACATAATTAAATTATTGCCAATGCTTATATTTTGGCTTATTATATTTTGAAAACAATAAAAATTAATAACCGTGGCTTGTACAATAATTACATAAAATGTCGATCATACTATTCTGTAACGATATAGGCAGACATTTAATTACCATGCTCTTCTATGAACATAGTGTTAGCATGTAAGAAACTAAAATTAACTATGCTTAGCTGTAATCAATAAACTAAACAAGTTTAAGCCAAGGTTGTGTGCTATAAATTATAAGAACGAATGATTATCAAACAGAGCTGGATCTAGAATTTATCAATGAGGGAGGGCAAACACTGACAAACGCCATCCCATTTAATTTACACTTAATTTACACCTTAATCAATGACACCAAAAACCGGAATTAAATTAGAGCGCTAAAAAGCACTACAACCGCGAGCGAACAATATCCTCGCTCAGTCCGTCCGACACTCTCTAGATCCGGTCTGCTGTCAAATTCCGATTGCAAGAACATTGAGCTACCATGAGAATGAAATTGACTATACAAAATATATTTTATGAATCCATATTTCCGTTTATACTAGAATGGTTTGACCGCTTGAGACATGACAAAGTATTTTGATGTAATAGAATCTCACGTGTCGAGTATAATTGTGTCCGGATTCACGAGATGTAGTGTGAAAATGTCTTATATCTTGATATAAAATATTCCTTCGAGAATATTATCTATCGTAGGTACGTTATTTATATTCTGTAAATATTTTACACTTATTCAAGTCTACATTACCAACCTAATACAATTTGTGAAAATAAGACTTGGTTCAAAGACTATTTTATTATAAAGGAAGGTCCGTTCGTTTATCTAATCTTATGCAATACTAGTTTTTAAGTGTTAAATTGTTTTTACGGTTTATTTATGAGCTGTCTGTAAAATTGTAAAGAGAATTTTATAAAGGAACGATGCGAGGGAATCGTTATCAGCCAAAGTTTATTTCGAAAGTAAAAATGGTTTTCTTTGGTTCTCGCACTGATGTCTTCCTTATTTTGTATTATTTTATATCGCGTTAGTTGAATAAAGATCGTACAACTGTTTACTAGTCTGTGTAAGTGATGTGTCCAGTGTGTCGTGCGTGTTTACAGTTGTAATGTATCTGTATGGTTGGATAGATGGAACAACAATAAAATCTCATTTGTTTTGTTTATATCTGTATTTTTGTCGATGTACATAGGGAATTTAATGTTAAGAGGCAAACTGTATAATAACAAAATATAAATACCCACAACATTAGTATGTCTTTTCTTTTCCTAATAATCTGTCAGTTCACTTCCACTCGAACAAGTGCAGGAGCCGACATCAGAAACATGTTTTCGCCTATTAGAGATTATGGATTCCCATGATAGCGACTTAGAAACTCTTTTACTGCGACCCGGTTTGGCCGCTTCGGACTTACATACGTCCTTGCACTCTTTAGCAACAGGGTAAAACTCGCATTCCACAGAGCCAGTACAATTAGCTGTTTGTGTTTCTTGTCCTACGTCAGGCGCGCAATAATTACCTTGTTCCGCATATGTAACAACAGCTTTATCTTGAGCTTTACATTCGCATGTATGATTCGATTTCTTCGGCTTGGATCTTTTCTGCTTGTGTGACCTCGCTTTATATTTGTGTGAAGATTTTGAAGAGTCAACAGACATGGCGCTACCGCTAGAACACCTATGTTTTGATTTGTGAGGGTTTCCCTTATGCCACTTGCGTTTAGATTTCGTCGAGTCGACAGACATAAGGCTGTTGTTTGAATCTTTGTTACAAACGACTTCTTCTTTAGAAATGTTATTTTTTTGTGAACATTTACATGCTTCTTGCATTTCGTAATTGCAGGCCGCATTCGCTACTGTAGGAGCTTGTACTTGCACTCCAGTTGTAGCGCAGGGCGTTTGGAACCAATTATATTGATTTGGGATAAAGTAATGTAGGTCTGAGGTTGATGTGCAGCAATCATTATGGAACTGCGAACGAGTATTTATATACGAGTATGTAGTACATTTCATTATTAAGTTAGATCTGTATCTATTTCTACTGTTATTAGAATACTTCTTCTTAGATTACGTTTCATAATCCTCTGATTGACGACCTCTTTGGCGTAATGGTTACCATGCCGGACTGCCTGAATTAGAAGGTTCCGGGTTCGATCTCCGGCACGGCCAACATCTTTGTGCTGAACCACAAAATAATAACTTGTACTTCGTAGCTGAACTAAATTTGTTGGCTGTGGGTCTGGGTGTTCAATATGTATCTATATAAAATATGTATGTATGTATGTATATGTAGTATATCAGTTGTGTTAGCAACCATAATACGAACTAGAAATGGTTCAGTATGGAGTTAACCAGCCGTGTGTGTGTGATAATCATACAGCCCACTGTACATTCCCACAGCTGGGACTCGAAGGTCTTCTTTCGCTAGGAACTCGGTAAAGTATTCTAGATTGTATCCTTTTTCTTCAAGATATGTGTGGAATGTACACTCGCTCATGTGATGAAAAAAAAACATAGTGATTAAACCCATATGCCCCAAGGACTATAACATTCGAAGACGTTTCTTATCCGCCAGCCCGCATTTGCCCAGTATGGTGGATATAACCTCTCTCCACGTGAGAGAAGACTCCCGAGTCCCAGCAATGGGAACTTATTGTGGGCTGCTTAAGCTACCTTTAGTGGAAATCCTGATTGAGACATAGAGAGTGAAGCAGGCATGTTGGCATAGCTGTCCACAGCCGGTCTTGTACTGTACAGGCCGTAGCAATCGTGGTTAAGTGGTTGACAAAATATCGTTGGTGGTGGTATCCTGTGTATTTGAAAACTACTGATAAACATTTACGTAAGTTTACATATACTTTACTTATTCAAGACGTTACTTGTACGTACGTTTATATTTATATAAGTACGATTAACTAAACTTTAAAGATTTCTTAATGTATGTATTTTACTTGCTTACTTTTCGTGTAAACTATAAGGCCAAGTTCCAAGCTCTAAGAGCTGAGTGTTCGGAAAGTTCACGGGGTCTTTACGTAAGCATCTTTTATACTTGTTACAGGTAAATGTCATCCAATTGCAGACGTTTTGGTCCTCGGACTTCTTTATCGTGAATTAGTATTACTATTTAAATAATGATCAAGAGGCGCCGCTGCCTTGATTATATTTACTCATTTTGAATCAGCTTTGTTCTAACCTACTTGTCTCACACTCGGCATGCTGGTGTCCAGATCAGATCAAGATTTACATGACTTAAAAGTCTAGACCTACAATTTGACGTGTCATAAATGCCACTGTTTTTAGTTTGGGTCTCCCAAAGACTGACATCGAGCTTTGCTTGAATTTGACGATTGCAGGGATCACTAGATTGAGCCGACCCAATAAAATTAATAATTACTTAATAAGTATAGTATCTAGGGGTTATTTCAAGGAGCTCGGTTGGCTTGGGTAGGCTGGTAAGGGGGGAATGCACAATACGCCCCTAGCGGGGTGTCAGTGCAGGTCTCATCACCCTCACTTCAAATTAGAATTAGAATAGTATCTAGGGATCGCTATCTTTACTTACTGGGGCTGTGGACTACATATGCTGCGAATCAACCATCCCCCCGCATGATTTGTAAAAGGGTTTCCGAGGTATGGGTACTGAGGGTTCAGGGCACGAGCCGGCCGGCGTTGCGGCCACTGTAAAGTGGGCAGGAATACGTGCTGCGTGCTTCCATCGGCCAATGTGAACGTGATGACGTTGCCTTCGCCTATTAAGTCAGGGTATCCATTGAAGTTTGGTACTGGTATTGCTGTAATGATGAGATAACATCCCAGCTTTTATTATAAAGAATAAATAATAAATCGTCTGTTATTCTTTCACGCAATAGCCAGGTTGAACTGCTTAGAATGGAATTTGGCATAGAGACTAGATGACATAGACCCTACATAAGATACTATTTATTTCAGATTGACACTGGTAGTGGAGCTAGGATTTCCACAATCTTTACAAATAAGAAAACCGCACATACTTTGACCGGCCGTATAATGCGGCGATTAGCCTACGATATAACAATAAAATAATATAATATTGGGACCATTAAGTTAATTCTATGAATTCAAATAAATTTATCAGCAACACAATTAATGTAGTACATAAAAAATGTACCCATTGACAGTTTCGGTCACTTGTCTTTACTTCGTGTTATGCTGATACCGCAAGCCTTAAACGCGCGATAGAAATTTAATAGTCTGTTTACATAGAAGTAATAAACTAATACAAAGTCAATTTGGCTTCCTTCACTAGTTGGTCTATTAATACTACTTATAATATCAACATAATCTTACGTGCGTGAAATCCAGTGGGCTGGCCATAGTGACAGAATCCAGGGGTTTGGAAGTCTGACGAAGAAGGCTGACTGAACTGCATGGCTGGTCCGCACATTTTGGCTATTGAAAGTATGTGGGCTTGTTTCTTTATGTCATAATGTACTTTGTTAGCATGTTGAAAGTGTTGTTTAGATTTTGACCTTATAGATATTTAGACTTAGCAAGATAAGTCTGTGGATTTTGCAATGATAATTTGTGGCATATTATGCACGGTCATTGTGTTTGGCAAGTTATGACAATAAGCTAAAAGAAGTATTTATGACATATATTAAATTTTACTAAACCTCCTTGGTTTATAATGATGTGTTCTCATATTATAATTCTTCGTACTTCTACTTTAATCAGAAATATATGGTTAACCATTAAAATTAAAAATATATTAATGAAACAATTTAATAATTTATATAACTATTGAAAAATCCTTGTTTATCAGAACTTGGATCATCTGTATATTTAAAACACTAAAACAGAGCTGGTAAATTGGTACATAATATATTCATCCATAAAACACTACACGGTAGCATCACATTTAATTCGCATATAAATAGCAAATATTTGATTTCTATACAAAAATTCTAAAATAAATCTTAGGCCTAACTTATCCAATGAGTAGTTCAGTCGAATCAGCTAAACACTGCGTTTCTAATGTGAAAATTGACAATATACTCTGCGTTTGTTCTCTGTACACTGATAGCGAAAGGGTCGGTGGGATGGAATGTGAAGGCTACCAGTCTTCGAGCGCTAGCCGGCACCGACTGGCCCAACACGCCGGCGTATATCTTGAATTTCAATAGACCGGAATCCCGCGCGTAAAATCTGGAAATTAAATAATAAACATAGTCTATTTATTCAGCATGGCAGAAGACGACGAGGCAGGCCGCCAACTCGATGGCGCAAGGAGTTGGTGGACTTCCACAACAACTGGAAGGAACTGGCCTAGGACAGAAAAGCGTTGGGATCATTGGGGGAGACCTTTGCCTAACAGTGGGACAATATAGGTTAGATAAAAAAAAAAATGCCAACACACATGTACAGTTATAAAAAATAGTTATACATAAAATGACATATTTGGGTATTTAATGTATGGTATTAACAGTTTTCTGATGGCTTCTGAACAAGGAGAACCCTGTTTCGCAAAAGCCGCATTGTTTACTTTGGTCTCTAGTTAAAGGAGTTCAAATCAAATAAGGACTAAGACAGGTCAATTTAATATATTAATATTAAAGCACTAAAAACTGGTAGTATTATGATGCTGCAAAATAATCATAACAGTATTTTCATGTCTCATGAATTACATTTTTCGTATTTTAGAGGTATGCGTACATTTTTAACTTATACGCTCTTAGAATCCATTTTATGCCTAATAATAAAATCTAAATTAGCGCAGCCACACAAGGTGCTTGCGCATTTACCGCTATTTTGACTTTGATATAAAACTGAATTTATTGTATTCGGTCAGTAAATGCAATGCCTTATAATGTTGATTATGTTATAGGCATATCAATTTAAGAAATTAATAAACCATAAAATTTATTTAAAATAATAGCACAAATTATAAATTATATAAATAAAAACACAAACACACACAAAAACCTTACAAATAGTAGATTAAGTCTAAGCCAGTCTCCGCGGGTAAGGTGCCTAAAATGCTGGCGGCATTACCTCGCTGGATGTTGTAAGAAAAATTGTAAATTGACTTGCCCATTAGGTTTTTGATGCCATAAGGCCAATAAATTATTTGATTTTGATTATGAGGACAAATTATAGTCAGCAAAATCTTCTCAACAGGTGCAACCACTACGTTTTAGGTGAAAGTATATATTTAAAGCAATCATTATCTAAAGTCCGTTTTTTAGCATGTCCTAATTAAGCACCGAATTTCCTTTATAATGCGGGCAAAGGTGCGGGTGACAACTATTAATATAACAGTTTAGGTTACCTGATTGGATACTCTCCATATGCTTTAGGTCTTTCCATGACAGAGACCCATTTGTCATCGTAACTGAACAGCGCTAGGTCCAAGTATGGCGATCCACTATAGGACTGTGCGCTTATAGGCAGTTGTGCCAGTATTCGTTTAGTAGCTTCAGTGCGGCCGCCGTATATTGCTCGCACGATCGTTTGCTTAAACCTCTGCTGTGTGAGTCGAGCGTACAAGTTGTTAGAAGGGGAGCACGTGAACTGCGAGTCAGCGCAGAGCCTCGCGTTCCTGAAGCAGTCGCAGTAGTTCTCGAAAAGCTGCAGCAACGACTCCGATGTATTCTCGTACACTTCCAATATTTTACTCTCGCTTATGTTGTAAATGACGAAGAAAGACGATTGGCTGTTCGGCTCGGCGACTCTCAACGTCACAACCTCTTCACTCGCATACTTGATAAACAAATGGTCTTCATCGAGCAACTGCATTTTCCACATCCTTAAACTTCTGAACATATCAAAATATTTATAAAATTTTCGTAGTTCAAGTGGATCCCTCGACTCGTCACTTATAGTTTTTGCCCTTTTGAAAAGGAACACTAGTAACCTGTGCTTCAAGCTATTTATTGTCTCTTCATGGAATGGTCTCTCATTCATTACGGGTGTGAACACTGAGTTCACTAGAAACGGATCATCATCATAACAGAATCTTCCAATTTTCCTTATTTCTATGAGCATTCCCTCCACTATCTGGAACAAATGTATAGTCTGATGCTGTACAGATAGTACAGCCAGCACTTCTTTGTATAAATAAATGCCTTGATTGTGTGAGAGGTATATTTTGTCAATACTAAAGTGCTTTGTGTCACACAGCTTGCCTTGATGTAGGTCAACTAAATGTAAAGAGTAGTCTTCTAAAGCAGATCTGGAAATATCAAAGTAGTATGTTAAAGTATGAAATGAAATAATTTTATTTGCGTAGCCACAGGTAATATAAAAACATGGAAAATAATATAAAATGTCCCTTATAGGCTACCGCATATGTGGTGTGCAAAAAGTAAATTAATTAGTCAATTTAAAAGTTAATTTCACTCCACTATAATTTACAGCTAAGCAATAATATTTAAAAGAAATGTTAAAATATTATAAGTATTCAATATCAAAAAATGTCAATAATAATAATATGTCAAGGTTTTATATAATGTCAAAGTTATAGTATGTAAGAGTCGTAGACGGAGAAACCAATTCTCCGTCTACGACTCTTACATACTATAACTTTAACGGAGAAACCAATTCTCCGTCTACGGTAAGAGTCCTACACAATGTCACATTGACCTGATATACAAATGATATTGACATCCAATGTCATCTGTATATCAATCAGGTCAATGACTCTATGACATTGTAATAATATACACAAAGTTATCATAGAAATACTTGGTAGTGGAGATCTGTAGATCAGATTAAGGTCACAGTCTTTCTGCCTGTGATATACTTAAAAATTTTTGTATCAAAAGAATTAGAAAAAGATGTTTCATAAAATGTCAATATTCTAATTAGAGTTACCTAATGGTCGGAGTAACAGCTTCATTGTTGCTGTGTATGTGATAGAAATGTGGTCTGAGATCATCTGGGATATGTGCTGCCGAGCCTACTATCACATATCTCCCATCTTCTGTGAAGAGGCTGCATTCCCTGTTTAACTGCTGATCTATCAATGCCACATATCCTGCATTATTTCCATCTAAACTCAAATTTTCTCTTTGCTGACATACATTTACTGTAAACTTTGGCTGAAAGAATTATCATCAAATAATTAAGTACATTTAAAGTAATGGTAAAATGGTTAAAAATATGCCTATAATAAATAAAAAAAGTAAAAAATCCCTAGTACTTCATTCCATAAACCTTGAGCTATCGCTTAACTGCACTGTGTAAAAGAAATAAAAAACTTACTTTGAAAAATCGGTAAAATATGTGAGTTCTTATTCTGTGATGTGCATCAGCATCAGCATTTAACAAATCTGAAGGATATCCGGCCACAAGATCTCCTGCTGCTGAAGCTCCTCGATACTCATAAACCTAAACAGAAATATAAAGCTTTATACATATCTATTTTCATTTTCCAAAACATTACTTTCACCTACCTCCAGAGAAGTCTGGTCTGCAGAAAAGGCAATGAAGTGTTTGCCATCAGGACTGAATTTCCTCAAAAAGCAAGGAGGTTTTTCAACATTTACAATAGTCAGGTTGGGAAACACATTTTGGTAAAACTCTCTAACTACATGAAAGTGCGCCCCAGGCTTGCGGGATCCGTATATCTCTCTGTGCATTAACCTCATAACAATATTTTGAGGTTTAATCTTTCGTGGAGTTATTCGTTCTGTGCAAATAAACTCCTCTTCATTTAGAGTTCCGGGTGGAAGGTCTTCATAGTACACGGTGTTTTTGCTAGTGGATGCCATGAGAATTTTAGTTAGGTACTATAACTTATCAAGTATCAAGAGCCGTATTTGCCCATGAATGAAACTGATATTACAATTAGTTCTCAGTTTATATTTTGAGGAACGTAGTATTCGTTCATAACATAACAACTCTTCGCTTCTATAACAAAAAAACTTCTCACATCTTACTACAAACAGTACGTTTTAAGCTGTGGTTAGAACACAGAGTAAGAAACTTAGAAAGAGTATCTGTGGAAAGAGGTGTCAGAGGTGGTCACAGATTTATGTAGAAAGAAATATATATCTGTGGGCAAAAGAAACAATAAAAAAAATTACACTTCAAGTTCGAAGCTTATTTTAGTAGTCTGTGGTACGACGCGACTTCAATTTCTACGCTTCAAATGCTTTGTATTCTTGCTACACTAGAAACTCGCATTTGTAAAGATTGTCGCGTCGTATGTAAGCGTCCAACTGTGTGGTCCTCAGCGAGTGTACAATCGAGTGCATCTCAGTTAGCTGTTCCTCAGTCTCCTGCTGTTCAATTGAATACTTTCGATAGTTCCAACATCTGAACAGAGGGTGAAGCTAGTACAAGCTGAGTGCCGGTAAGTGTTGGAAGTGCTACATCAAGGACATGTATTCTTATTTTCAACAAAAAAACTCAAATTTGGCCCTCACATATGATCATTGTAGATATATTGGTGTATAAAACACATATGCTCCACATGACATGAGGCCACTGGAGAGTGATGTCCACACAAGGCAATACCCTCCAGCACTGTGATGACACAGCCTGTGTTCCCGTGCTCTCTGTGACCAAGGGGCAGATACACAAGCCAAGCCCTGACAGCTTAATCAATATGGCTGCTATGGCACTCAGGGAAGATGTAGCTTCCCAAAGGTGAAAGATATTATTCAAATCCATCCAGTATTTTAAGCGCCTATACAAACAATCAAACCTCTTCATTATATTGGTAAAGAAGACTCCTAAATTCTAACATGTTATTAAAATAACTAATAAAATGGATGGTTCTTAAATAATTGCTAAAGCACTTTTTTAAAGGAAAAAGGATGTTTAAAATAAAAATTTTCCTTCATATCCACTACACAGTTCTTTAAAATAATGTACCTAGTTTGTTTTCTGCTTTTATCTAAGTACCTACTGAACACAAATTATATATACAGTTGGGGTCATATAAATAAGAATGATTTGAAGTGTTTAAGTATTAAAATATTGCCATATACAGTGTACCTTCTGAGAAGCAACTAGTCATGTTATAAAATAGTCACAATAATAGAGCAACATAGCATAGGAATAAAAAACTAAAATTGATAATATTTTGCTTAAATTTACTTTATTTTACCAAAGTAGCACATTTAAATAGTACTGAAGCTGGACAAATAATGTAGATCAACTAATTAATAATAATAATAAATTCATTTATTTCAGGCATGGTGGCCCCTAAGAAAAAACATTACATTAAATATTACATTAAAAATAATAAAAATGGACATAGTAAAAGAAATCAAATTAAGTCAAAATAAAACTAAAGAATAAAATTAAAATTTAAGTCGATTCATTAAAAATACAAATTTAAATTAAAATAATGTCAATCTAAAAACATACATATATATTTATACTACCAGAGTCTATACCCGCGCGCAGACCCTGAATGCTGCATGTGGAGTTTATTCCAATGCTGCATCATTGGGCAGTCTAAGTCCATCCTCCAGGTGAACAGCTGCAGGTAGGTGTTGGCGCTGGCTCGGACGCGGCGCATCAGGGAGGCCACGCGCTTGCGCACGATCGCCGCGAAGCCGTCTGTCTATATGCGAATCCGCAAACATCCCTGATGCGCTACACCTCATAAGCAGCCTCATCACCGCCCTGTAGGCGTTATTATATTGGGTGCGCAGGGCGATATATGCCTTCTGCGTGTACTTGACCCATAGGCTGCACGTCTAAAGGGACTAAAGTGAACTTATTAAAGTGAACAGAAATTGTTTGGTATGACTTTTATATAAAAAAAAAATCACGATAGTAATAATGTAGTGCGAACATTTTTATAAGCAACTAGCTGACCCGCTAATGAAGAAAAAAATTAAGAAAATGAAGTTTGCTATGCAGCAAAATGCTGTACAAAGTAATAATAATAATGGGATTGAATTATGTATTAAATTAAAAAAATAATTATTAAATACTTTAAAAAATAATATTCTCTTTATCAAATAATATTCTACGGCTCCCATACAACAATGGTAAGGAACCCTTCATGTGCAAGCCCAACCTGCACTTGAACATTCTTTCCGGCGAAGTTTTATTATTACTTCCCTTATAGATTTATCACAACTTTTATATTTCTCATTGATTTTTATAAGAAGCAATCAATTTTAATCTTTTACACAATACATGGCGCTCAAACTACACAAACAGTAACCTACAACTGCAAATCGATGGAATGATCTCGTTTAAATTTGAATAAATGTATAAATTATAAATCACTCTTAATCATGTAACCAGTCAATAAATAGGAATACCATGGTTAAAAGTGATGTAAAATGTTAGCCTATTTATTTTAGCTAATTATGTGTATTCAGTGGTTTTATGATACTAAGAAAAATAAAAAATACATGCAATCAGTTATAAGTCTTAGTTTGAAAACCTCTTCCCAGTATTTCGGCGTTCTTAACTATTTGACCACAACTGTATGTATATTTATAAATTTGAATTGATATTCAAGCAAGCAACTTCTTATTCATTTATATACACTTTATTACAGGTTCAATAGTTGAGAAATGAATTGTATTTTCTTCGCATCAAGCCTTTGAAGTACAACTGAGAAAATTAAACATATTGGAAAGAAGATATTGAATATAAAATGACTGATAAAAAAATTGAAAGTTCTCATAAAAATAAAAATAATTTGGGGTCCCATAATAGCGAATATTACAAATGTGATATGTGTAATAATAAATTTAACACTAAATCCCAAATAAAAACTCATATTATGAGGACTCATATGATAAAAAAACCTTATGAATGTGATTTATGTGATTATAAATTTGCTTATTTTCAACACTTGAAAAGACACAAGTTCACTCATTCAGGTGAAAAACCATATGAATGTGATAACTGTGAATTTAAATGTATACAGTATAACAGCTTAAAAAATCACATGCTATCTCATACAGGAGAAAAACCATACAAATGTGATAAATGCAGTTATCAAAGTAGATTAAGTCAAAGCTTAAAACATCATATGATGAATCATGCAGGAGGAGAACCATATAAATGTGATAAATGCGATTATAAATGTAAAACGTCTGATAAACTAAAAGGACATATGAGAACTCATACAGGAGAAAAACCTTTTAAGTGTAATATGTGTGATTATAAATGTGCACTGTCGGGTAACTTAAGAAATCATATGAGAATACATACAGGAGAAAAACCACATAAATGTGATAAATGTGACTACAAATGTACACAATTAAGCGCCTTAAAGACGCATTTGAAAACTCATTCGAGCGAAAAACCATATAAATGTGATAAATGCTCTTTTGAATGTAAAATACCTCAATCATTACGAAATCATATGAAAACTCATACGGGTGAAAAACCTTATGAATGTGATATGTGTGATTATAAATCTTCATATGGTCTACAGCAACATATGAAAATGCATACTGGAGAGAAACCTTACGAGTGTAAAATGTGTGATAAAAAATTTTCTAGGCTTGACCACATGAAATCTCACATGTTAACCCATACAGGTGTAAAACCATATGAATGTGATAAGTGTGAATATAAATGTATACAGTCTTCTAGCATGAAATTTCATAAGAGAATACATACAGGAGAAAAACCTTATAAATGTGATTTTTGTGACTATAAATGCGCAAATTCTATAACTTTAAAAGGTCACATGAGAACTCATACAGGTGAAAAACCATATGTGTGTACCGTGTGTGACTTTAAATGCACATTTTCTAACAGCTTGCGAATACATATGAGAAAGCATACCGGAGAAAAACCATATAAATGTAATATGTGTGATTATAAAAGTGCAAGACTTTCCAGTTTAAAGTGTCATATAAAAACTCATACAAAAGCCTTATAAATGTTAAATATGTAACCTTACATTTATGCAAGCCTCTAAATTAAAGTCTCATATGAGAACTCATACATAAGAAATGCCTTATAAATGTGAAATATGTAACCATTCATTTATGGGTCCCTGTAAATTAAAGTCTCATATGAGAACTCGCATGGGAAAGAAAAACCTTATAAATGAGATTTATGTGATTATAAATGTGCAATTTCTAAAAACCTAAAATTGCACATGAGAACACATACTGCTGAAAAACCTTATAAATGTAAGTTATGTGATTATAAAGTTGCTTATGCAAACTTTAAAAATGCTTATGAGCATACATACCGGAAAAAACCTTATAAATGTCATTTATGTGATTCTAAATATATCACTCTGGTCTAAGGTGTAGCATGCCTAGTCTGGGAATACCGGCCCCTATGAGGCTGCCGGAACACACCGTTAGATGTGCGGCGATAGACTTTCAACTTGAGGGTGGTTGCTATCCAGGCGAGCAATAAAAAATGCCCTACCACCATGCTATGGCAGATAAAAATATTAACTTTGTATACTTGCTTACAAGAAGTATAATAATACTTAAATATTATAATAATTTCACGGTGGACAAAACATACACTCTGACTATATGTAAGTCAGAGTGTATGTTTTGTCCACCGTGAAACTAGAAAGCTTTATTTTGATGACCTCGTTGGCGTAATGGTTACCGTGCTGGACTGCCAATGAGAAGGTTCCGGGCTCGATTCCCGGCGCGGCCAACATCTTTGTGCTGAACTAAAATTGTTGGCTGTCAGTCTGGGTGTTAAATATGTATCTATGTTAATAAAATATGTATGTATATGTAGAATATCAGTTGTGCTAGCAACCATAATACGAACTAGAAATGGTTCAGTATGGGGTTAACCAGCTATGTGTGAAATGATGTAGATTAAGACATCATTTAATATATTATATTAAACTGTGGGTTATGTATATTCTTTAAACAGAGGTCAGTATAAATCTTTGATTTTTTTATACATTACTTATACTTTATATATTATAAACAAAAACAAATTGTACTTTTGTTTTTAGATTTTAAGTTAAGGATTCCTTTGAGCGAAATAAATGCTTTTCGCCTGAATACTGTAATACTTTCATATTGTAGCACACAACACGGGCAATATCTTGAATTTACAGTTTTACTGTATTCAATAGATACATATAATAAGACAGCCAATATCATGTATCACTCTATTACCCTAAAAATATTCTCGGAGTGGTTCTTTAGACGGCCTTATAGTTATTTTTTCGATATATTTTACCTTTTATAGCGAAAAAACTGTAAAATGAAGATTTTGCTCTTGTGATTTAAGAATGATGTGCAAACTCTAGATTCAGCCGCGGGTTTGGCCCGCTTTTATCCGAGAATCGGATAAATCTGTATAGGAAATAGTGTTCAAGATTGAAATCGTTAATGTACTTCTTTTCTTTAGTTTCTTTCTTCTAGTTTCTGTATTTCTAATAGTTTAAGTTCTTCGTACGAGCTAAGTGGCTGAGATCTGGTGTCGAGTTATTCAGTCGACTAACAGTCGCACCTACAAATTTTTATTTTAAAAGTATAATTTTTTTAAAGGGCAACAGGCGATACTACTTAGAATAGTTTAAGAATATGTTTGTAATGCCGTCGAAGGCAGAGATAGTAACTAAATCTTAGTTAGTAATTATTTTGTTATATTTTCTTTTAGGTCTTTCTGTTAGCTTATAGTATTAAGAACTCGCCTATAACTATGATTCTCTATTAAATAATGTGCAAATATAATTTTTTTTTTATTTGTGGAGAAGACCCGCTTTATATGGTTCAAACGGCTAAACCGTTTAAAAGAAAATTGGCTAAGTTTCGTTAGAAGGGTTCTGTAAGAATGTCTAAAAAATTACAATAAAACACATTTGTAGGGAGCCTCTCTTAATTATTATAATAAGACAGTCAAAAATAGATATATAAATAACTGATATAGGGCGACTAAAGATGTGGCGTCTCTGTCGCACTTCATCGCCCGCTACCAATCAGAGCGCTCATTCTGAATCGCGGAAGCGATATACAATGTGCGTACGACTGGTCCCAGTTATAATGCATGACCGTTGCACGGCCGTCTCCGGACACAACATCTGTCCGGGAGGATATTCCTTCACCATAAAGAGTTACAGACATAAGAAAAACATTTTTTGAAATGTTTGTCTTCTTTTTGGTTTGTCAGGTACGTTATAACTTGAAAAAAATCTGATAAAGAAGTCCATGGTCAATTGAAAATTTCTTTGTTTTGAATTTTTTTTAAACTTCAAGCACTAAAAAACAGAGATGAATGTGGATTACATAAACGTATCTACGTAGATACGCTAAGTATAAACTAATATGATAAATGCGAAAGTTGTGAGCGTGTCTGTTTCTTACTTCCTCACGGTTCAACGGCAGAACAGATATCAATGAAATTTGGTACCGACATAGTTTAGACTCAAGAAATACAGAACTTTATTGGCCCTAAATAACATAGTTACGTTAAAGGCAAGTCACGTTACTACTGAGTAACGCGGGTGACACCGCGGGGCGCAGCTAGTTTGAAAATAACGTAATAAATGTACGTTGTTGATGATGATATTAAAATATGTTTAATAGAACCTTTCTAACCGTATGGCCTAATGTGCTAATTTTACCATAGTGAGATACATAGAAGATCTTTGGGTTTAACGCACACCAATAAGATTTAGGTAAGCCAGTTAGCCAACCAATCAGAATGTCAGGCCCGGGCTTGCTTTATAGACTAGGTAGAGGAGATAATGATTGGTTGACCCACCAAGCTCCGTCACCTCCGTATGGGAACTGACATTGACATAATGTTCCAGCATTGGTTTACAGGTTATGTTTACTTCAAAAGATAATAAGAGCGTATTTATTTTGTGGTTTGATGAAAAATGATTACTGACTTCGCTACACGTATAGATGCTGCAAAGAAATCAGTTTTAAACATATCTAAACGAAAATCATTCAGATATGGATTACCTTTTGTAGTATTTATGATAGGCGGATCGTTCGGGCTCCGAGAATGGACTCAAATCAGGTAAATTCTACTAAGATAACATTCTGCGATAACTGTATAGATTAATTGCTTAAAACCTTAAGCATCATCAAAGAACGAAATATATTTAAAATAATAATATCTGTGTCCGTCCTAAACGTTGAATACCTTACTGCTTAATTGTTTGAAATTTTAATTGTTAATTGGGGCTCATCTAAGCGTACATAATGTAAGTCTAGTTTTTACGTGAGTTTTTTTGTTTAGATTATTGTACGCAAATAATTTTTTCCTTAAATAAATATTCTCTATAATATTATAAAACCATTTCCAGATATCAGTTTTCTCAAGTAAAAGGGGTAAGCAAAGAGGAAGCTGAGAAACTGGGACTACATCGAGAAAAGACAGTAACTTTAGAAGCTGCATATGAAGACATCCAAAAACTAGACATTGATAACTGGGAAAACAAACGAGGACCCAGACCATGGGAAGAAAATCAGACACTACCAAAGAAATAATTTATTTGCCCAGTTCAATTAAATTTAGCAGTTCATGTTGTTTGTAAATAGCTTTAGAGATATCTAAATATAGAAAGTAAAGCTTATTTTCAGATTTAATTTAATAACTAAGAAATGTAGTCAATCATGCATAGAAATAGTAGAACTACAGATATGAAAATATTCAATTCCACACAATAAGTTATATAGGTTTGGATTAGACATATATAGGTTTGGAAAGAAAACCACAATTCAATTTCCATATTTATTTATATAATTGCATTCCGTCACATAATAATATTGTTACACCCAGATTCATACAATAGACATTTCTAGCAGTCTAGAATACATCACAGAATACATGTTTATTCTATACAAAAACAAAGTCACTGTTCTATAAGTAGTTAAACAAAACTTCTATTTCTAGGTGAAAGATTTCCAATGTGCATCAAGTGTGAATTTGTAAACATGTTCTGTGACTTCCTGCAAACACTATTCTTAGGTTTTTATGATTAAACAAAAACCAATCAACTTATATCCCTCCCAGTCCTGGGCTTCACTGAGCAATAGCACTCTCATACCTTTTTACAACTTAAATTTAATATAGTTAGCTATAAAACCACTAGGACAGGCTAGATAAAATAATAGTTTAATTAAATATAGCCTTACCACCACAACATTATAAATGACATTAAAAAAGTTATAATTTACACACTGAGTGAAAAAGCAGTTATAAAGTAAATACTCCTTTAAAATATTTTCATCCTTTTCTGAGCAACCTACAAGTTCACATTGATTTTATCAATTGTTAGCTTAGTTTTACTAGAGTTGCGCCAAATATAAAGAGTTTTTAAGTGACTATTTATTATAAGTAGGATAAAAATCTTGGTTTGTTTTAAGTCCAAACATTTATCAAATGATCATAAGAAAATAATAGACGTAAGCCTAATTTAAGACACAATATTCAATCTGTAAAAAAAATGAAAGAATATGAGGCGCATCACTAGTGTTTCTAATTACAATGACAGGACACTATTAATTGCATAGATATTTGATATTTAATTGCAAAGCGAAACTATGTACATAAACCTACAGAGCTAACGTAGTTTCACACAAATATGCAACATTTAGAATATAGTAGTAACAAGAAAATAAAAAATAATCATAGAAACACAAGTCTATATTTCTATACAGGAATTAATAGTCTACAAAATCATGTGATTTTTAACGTCCTATGTATGAAAAATGATAATGTTTACTAACCTATGTATATAACAATTTTAATAATGCCTAAATCAAGGAATGAATTTGTTACAATTTATGTAAAGGAAAGTAGGCAAAATGTGAACATCTTTCAATTAAATAAGTCGATATATTAGTTTAACTTATACCTTTCCAGTGCTTTCAAATTTAAACACGCACTTAATGAAAAGAATCTAAGACAAATCAATATTTTGATAGTCTTTGATAATGTTTGTGAAGTCATCAAATCCCTTTACCAGTTAAAACACGAGAAACTAAAGGTTATTCTCTTTCTACAAACACAAGTTCTTCGTTTCTATTATTATCTAAAAATATGGTAATCAAACCTCTTGAAAATTCATTTTTTAAATTTTATTATAATCATATTGGTAATCATTTTAGATTCACAATGTTTTCTAACCAAACAATGAAAACTGCGGATTTATAGCAAGAGAATAATTATCCCCCTACACACATACAATATTTACTGAATTTTTTATACACAGACAGACATACATACATAGATGAAAATTTACTACATTAAATCCATATTCCAGAAACTTGATAGACTCTTTGTTGAATCGAGAAAAGGGACTTATCCATAGCTTGTCAAAGTTAGTTTCATAGTTTCTACTGGCCAGACTCTCCTGTGCAATCAAATAAGTGATAATATGTTAAATAGTATCTGTCAAACCGATACAGTACAGGCCTATTCTTGTGAATTTGCTAGCTTTTGAAACAAATTTATACTTCTTTTTGGAGTCCGCAAAACGTGCACTCGTCAACAATGTCTATTGTTAAATAAATAGGTATACAGTAGATAGAACCCAAATCATTTTAGCAGCTCGAAATAATTTCATAACACCATAAACTTTCGCCGTGAAGTCTACCAAGATGTAACTAGACCCATAGTATAGGATTTAAAGAAAAATATGTTATAATAGATCTCCATGTAGTAGGTGAGTGTAAGTATGCGAGGGACGTCGGTAGAGTGTGTGAGTGTGGCGCGGGAGTGTTAGCTCATGGACAACTGACCGAGCGCCAGTAGCCTCTCCACCGCCGCGTTCACGTCGCCGAATGTCGCGATCAGTGCTGCAAATATAATAAATATTACTTGTAGTACTCTGAATGACCTCAAGAGCACAATTTTTTGGAACATCGTTTGTATCGAAATTTTGTGACCTATCTCAACAATCTAGTCTAAAGACGTAAGGGACTTAGCAAAAAAAAAAAATATAATATCATAAAAGTTCTATACCATATTATATACGAATTATTTCAACATTAGAAGATTTCAACATATGAACTACCAACAAACCTAACTGACAAGGTTACTAACTTTTGTTATTGATGAACATAATATTATTTCGTATGATGCAAGTGGTTCAGCTCTGGTGTCGAGTTCTCGAGCTGCCCATGGAGGCCTCCAAGCTTGGCCTAGCAAATGCTTGAATTAACATTAACACTAACAGCCGGGACCTACAATTTAACATATCATCCGACCCACGGTAGCGCGTAGATGTAAATTCTGGGCATGACCCGTCCACCCACCAGTGGGTGCACGACGAAGTTTCATTTTTTCCCGTCCACCCACTACAGTTGAAGTTGATACATTTTAATTTTTTTTAAATCTCGATAATTATATCGTCGATCGAGGGTCAAGAACCAGATTCCGGTATCAGTTTTGACACCGGACATATCAAAAGTCAAAATAGTGTCAAAGGCAAATTGGGTGTCATTGAAGAGGTTATAATTATAAGAGATGAAGAACCGGATTTCGATGTCACTTTTGACATTGAAAAAGTCAAATATCAATCAAAAGTCATGTTGGGTGTCGTTTAATAGGTTTTCGGGAGGGACGAACCCGATTTCGGTATCAATTTAGACGTCGTATGTATACCTTGCAAATTAGCTTCTCTATTGAGGAAGCCCATGGCGGTGAGTTGTTCTAGCTGCTGCGAGTAGCGCTGCTCGGGCGGCTGCGAGCTGTTGTTCTGGTTGTTCGACATGGCTCCCATCATGCGTTGCATGAACTGTCAAGTTATATCACTTTATTAGTATTCACTATTACTTCTTCTTCATGGTATGCAGCCAAGCTCTGGTTCGAGTTTTCAATCCACCCGAACCCGACTTGGCTTAAAGACTGCTTGTACTAGGACAAACAATTTAATGTGTCATCTGACACACGGTAGCATATGAATATGCCACTTGAAAAACTACAGTTTTGGGCATGTTAACACCGTCCGCATCGACCGTTACTTAGCTTTGATGATCGCGTGAGATCACCTTAGCTAGCTGAGCTACAGGCGCTACATTGACTATTACTGAAAACATAATTTTTATTATAATTTTGAACGATTCCAATGGATGATATTAATAGCGTAATTATTATTATTATCATATGTGTGTATCTTATATATATTATGTCATATTTTAAGTTGTAAAATATTTGTCATGAATGTATGTGTATATATATAAATTAAATTTTTGTAATAAATAATTGTAAATTGACTTGCCCAGTACGGTGCGATGCCGTAAGGTTAATAAACGATTTGATTTTGTTTTTTTTTTCGCGTAGAAAACGGTCACACTTACTTATTATTAAAAGTTGGAATGAGTCCAACAGTCACGGACCGCCGCCGACGAGATCCGCGCGTGCACATCGTCGGCGGCGGTCCGTGTAACACTCGCCCCTGAAGTTGGTGCTCGGAAAGCACCGAAACTGTTGGACTCATTCCAACTTTTAATAATAAGTAAGTGTGACCGTTTTCTACGCGAAAATATTAAGATGCCTTACGTGAACAGTTTACGCTTTTGATTTTGTATGTTACCTGAGTGAAGAGCTCAGAGTTCTGTTGCTGGCGCGCCTGCGTGTTGGCGGCGGGCGGGTTGGCGGGCTGCGGGGGCGGCGTGGCGCCGGCCGCGCCCACCCCCAGCCCCAGGTTGTTGACGAGGCCGGGCGCCGCCGTACGCAGGTTCTCCATGCCTTGCTGGATCTGCAGCAGCGCGTTCAGAGCCTGCAACAACGGTTTCTTGCTACACTAAGAACTCGATTAACCGGACTAATTTTTGTTGATAGGCATTCGGATAATCGAAAGTATGGAAAATCGGTTAATCGGGTATTGAGAATATTTATGTATGAACATGAATAATGATATAAATTAAAAAAAAAACTAATACATAAAACGTAATTCAATGTTTATTAAGATTTATTGGGCGCGGGCGAGGTGATGACAGATTCTACACGTTAATGCTTCCGTAAATGCGACTCGTATGCATATTTAATATTGTGTTATTGTATTGGTCTTTTGGACTAAAGTATTTGTGGACTACATAAATAATTAAATTTCGACACACAAGCACATAAGTATAATGCTGCTCGACTATAACTCATAATATTATAAATGCGAAAGTTTGTGTGTAAGTTTGTTACTTCTTCACACTCTAACAGATATTCCGGCCTAAGGCCGAGCTTCATTCCCATTCCTGTTTGGGTAGGCTAATAAGGGTCAATGCACACTACGCTCGCAGGATGTCGTTGCAAGACTCATAAGTCCCATTTTGAAGTGGATGTAGATGACTAGTTTACTATAGTCTATGGTCCTATAATATGGAGAGGCAGTCAAAACAGTGAGATTAGTAAGCGGTACCTGTGGGTTGGACATCATGGCTTGCATCTCCGGGTTCTGCAGCTGAGCCAGCATCTGCGGCATCATCGTGCGCATCTGTTCTTGCAGCTGCGGGTTGTTCGCGAACATCGGATTCTGAAACAAATACGCCGTCCGTCAATACAGAATAAAAGCGAATAGCCAGAACCGACAACATATATTTTGAACACGCATATAAAAAATAGTTTATTTAAACAAGATTATTAGAATCTAATAATAAGTAGGAAATAATTACGATTTGGTTAACATACAAAATATCGCTGCTTATTTGATCTATTACCAAACCCGAACTAAGTAGCAATACTCGCTTATATTCTGACTAGCTTTGTTTCGCTCTGCTCTTTGTCTCACACATTACATAGATTTATGCAATAATTATCTATATACCTAATTTCATAGTTCAGTCAGTCATGTTTCTTTTATTTATAAATACATACAGAGATTACATGACAATATAAAACAATGGTTTTTTTTTTACTCTTAATGGGCTTGCGCTTGATCACAATTCATCTGATGGTAAGCGATATTGGAATCTAAGGTGGAGCGCGCTTGCCCAGAAGAAACCGGTTCACTCTTGCCTTGAAAACCGATAGATTATAGTTATCGGGGAACAGGGAATTTGGCAAAGAATTCCACATCTTGTAGGTTATACATTGCATCTTAGACAGCATACCTGATTAATAAGCCGCGCGGCCATGTCAGGGTCGGCTGCGAGCGCCTCGAGCATATTGTTGGTGTAAGGCGCCGACAGCATGGACTGCACCAGCCGCGGGTTCTCCGACATCTGTTGGAGCAAGGACTGCATCCCCGGGGTGTTGATGAGGCCGGGGCCGGGCGTCGCACCGGCTCCGGCGCCGGTCCCCGTGCCGGTGCCGGTTCCGGCGCTCCCACCGCGTGACCACGGGTTCGGGAGTGGCTGCCTGTTTTCGGATCCTTGTTGCGGGTTTGTGCCATCTGATGAGGAGAGTTGGAGGTTATTTTCAGTTGGTTTTATAGGTTTTTTTTTTTTTTTTTTTTCTGGTATTTCTATCTGCAATCAGTTTTGTAAAAATTACTATAAGCAGATTTGGTGAGTGAGTGTCGTTGTAAAGTGTGCACCCCATTGGGTACATCTCCTTATTCATGTCAAAGGTGCTCAGTGAGATAGATTACTCAGTGGCTACCAATTGTCTCTTAAGTCTTGTTTGATATGTTGGCGTTTGCAGTTTTAGAGCAAGTGGATTTGGATGTATAGCCAGGCGAGACTTGTATGTGTCCGTATGTGTCCTGATCTCTTGGCTGACTGTCGCTACTTTCAGGTGTTCGTGTATTTCTACATTTGTGGTATACCAGGACACCACACTGATAGTCCTTAGAATCATGTTTTGCATCCTCTGTATGATTGTGATGTTTGATTTTGAGGCGGTGCCCCAGAGCTGTATCCCATATGTCCATACAGGTTTTAGAACACTTTTGTATATGAGTAGTTTGTTGTCTATTGACAGTTTGCTGTTTCGGCTGAGCAGCCAAGAGTAGGCATGGAATTTCAGTTTGAGTTCTTCCCTTTTTGTAGCAACGTGGTCTCTCCAAGTTATAGCGATATACGAAAGAAATAGTTGTGCAAAAAATTAATGTCACTTGATTGTAGTTCTCCGAAATTTTTAATAAATCTTTATGAAGAAAGTCTCCTCTTTCTTTTAAAAACTAAAATAACAGTTTTTTGCAAACTGTATTTGTACTTGATATGGTTAATAGAACGAAGGAAGACAAAACATTTTAGATATTTTCATTGACAACAACTTTCACTGTAAGCTAAAAAATTTTCATGTCTAAAGTACTTTTCAAAGATCAATATGTCATTCTTCGTAAATAATTTAAGTTTATATCTCACCAGAATTATCAACGAGTCCAGAGAAAGGGTTCCCAGCCATGCTGCTGGCAACATTTAGCATGGGCTCCTGAATATCTCGGTACATGCGCTGCAGCGCGTTGTAGCCACCTGGCAACACAAACACATAATGAACTCAACTTATATAATAATATGTCAATTCCGAAAACAAATAGCAGTTGTAATAGCTTTCGTTTGTAAATTTTCTATTTTGATTCAACAATTGGGTTCTCGTAGGAAACGCAAATAACTTCAAATTCTATGTTACTCCATCACACTCCAATGGCTGGAAAGACTTTGACTTTGATATTTACTATGAGGATAGTTATGACTTTGGATTAACACACGGGCTGCTTTTTATCCCAGGTAACACTGCGGGGCGCAGCTAGTACTTTATAATACACACTACCTACCTACATAATATATAAAAAATACTAAACAAATTAAAGTAAAAAAAAAGCGAGACTTTTATCTACTGTGTTCTACACCTTGTTTTGTTTGTTTACTCATTCTTGTCTCTTTTTCTAAAACTAAAATTTATGTAAAATTATTGTGTTGTAAAGACTTGTAAGTAATTTAATACCTAGCGCTAAGTTATCATGTACAAACTCTTTTTTTAATGATCTGTAATATTTTTCTGTAATAAACAAATTTGAATTCTATTCATTCATTTAACACGTATTTTAGTCTGTAATAAATAAATGAATCTAGTTACCCGGAATGCTCTCGAGGTTGGATAGCGCGCGGTCGTGCGAGCGCATGAGCTCCTGCAGCATGGCAGGGTTGCGCGCCAGCTCCATCGTCTGCCGGAGCAGCTCCGGGTTGTTCAGCATGTGGCTGATCTCCGGGTTCCTCTGTGGACACATTACATTGTAAGTCCACCTGCTTGACTTATTTTTTTCTTTTATTGGACACATCACACACAAGGCTGGTTAACCCCATACTGAACCATTTCTAGTTCGTATTATGGTTACTAACACAACTGATATACTACATATACATACATACATATTTGATATAGATACATATTTGATATAGATACATATTTAACACCCAGACCGATAGCCAACAAATTTAGTTTAGCACAAAGTTGTTGGCCGTGCCGGGAATCGATCCCGGCACCGTCTGATTGGCAGTCCGGCATGGTAACCATTACGCCAGCGAGGTCGTCAAATATATAGCAGCGATTACTGGCAGATCCCATTGCGATCTGCCAGTAATAATACTATAAAGCGTCACCACAACGTTTTTTTGTTTTCAAAATATCATGCTGTTTTTATTTTTTTCATAACTTATAAAATGGCTGAAATATTAAGCGTTAAAGTATGGTCTCCGTGAAAAAATTCGGCTGGGCAAGCGCGCAGCCGTGTGACGTCACACTGCGAGACACGCGTTGCTCAATGCGTACTTCTAATCACTTCGGCTCGTTCAACTCCCTTAGTAAATCAATAAAATAGTTAAGAAATAATGTATTATCTCTATTCGTGCCGGCTTCAGTAATACCCAATTTTTAGGGTACCATTCCTAAAAGGTGAAAACGGTACTCCAGGCTGTCCAGGCTGGCTGTCAACTTAGAAACTGTTACTTATTGGACTTAGTGGAATGCTTATTCTAATTGTATGGTGGGGGCGATCAAACCTGCACTGACAACCCGCAGGAGGCGTATTGTGCATTTCCCCCTACCAGCTTCTACCCAAGCCATCCAAGCTCCTTAAAGTAGCGGATTACGGTCTAGGATCGCTGGCATACCTGTTCCACTGTCATCAGATGTTGTGGTACTTTTTTTAAAACAGGAGGCATCCGAGTATAGCGTAGTGTTTTGTTGAGATTCCCTTGCTAGTCCGATTTTCTCTCTTGTTTGGTTTGTGGTAGTGGAATGCTACTAAAACATGTCGAAGTTCAGTATAAGTTCTTACCGACATAAGATCCTGCATCTGAGGGTTGGAAGTAATGAGAGTGCGCATGTTCTCAGGGTCGTTCATCATCTGCTGCACCAGGGGGTTGTCGAGCACCTGCCGCAGCATGTCTGGGTTTGAGAGTAGCTCCTGTTGCATACGAGCCTGGAAACAATATACATATGCCATCAAACCAAATCCCACCTTTCTTTTTTTGTATATTGTCTTCTTCTTCTTCTTCATCCTACTAATATAATAAATGCGAAAGTTTGTGTGTGTGTGTGAATATGTTTGTTACTTCCCCACACTCAAACAGCTTAACCGATGTACATTAAATTTCGCATGGAAATAGGTTAGCCCTTAGAATAATACATAGGCTACTTTTTATCCAGGATTAATATTTTTGACCTGGATTAACGCGGGTTACACCGTGGGGCGCAGTTAGTATGAAATAAGTGACTAAACTTTAGTGGCGAAACTCTTCAAGCGGCACTAAGGGCCTCCGACTTGGCTTGATGTCAGCTTAATGTACTAAGACTTACAGCCGGGATCTATAATTTAATGTGTTATGCAAACCACTTTTTGAATGTAGTCTTGTGTATGGTGACTCATCCAAAGGCATATTTAATATAAAAAAGTTATAACAACTATAGATGTATAGAGACAACAATGCACGAATTTCAACTTCATAGAACACTCACTTGTAAATCCATAAATGTACTCTGGCCAAGACCCAAGCTCTCCAACCCCGCCAGACCACCCAAAGAGTTGAGACCAAATGGTGTTGCCCCAATGTCCGCTGAAACAAAAAATATTCACTATGTTAACTGTTATCGTAAGGCATATATATTTGCACAAACAAACGATCACACTTACTTAAAAATAAAACAATATCCAAGTAAAAAAAAATTGAAGTGTCTAGCAGCTACTATAAATATATAGCAAAAAAATACGAAAAAAACACGTTTATTGTATGTATACCCTTAATATTTCAATTATTTATATTTTTAGTATTTGTTGTTATTTAGTTAGCGGCACGGGAAATACATATCTTGTGAAAGTTTCAGCTTTCTAGCTAGTTATTAATGTTTCTGAGATTCAGGCTGGAGAAAGACAGACAGAGAGACAGGCAGCAGAGGCTTTGTAATAGGGTCCCGTTTTTACCTTTTAGGTATGGAAGCCTAAAAACATTCACATTGACCATACATACAAACTGCTAAGTAAAAAAAAGACTAAATCAATCCTCATTCATACAGCACACTTAATATGGATGTATGTCAACAGCCCGAATATGAAACACACCCAATTGACCAAAGACCTGGTTTATGTAATTAATTTGTTTTGATTTCAATTGTAGTTAATGCATTTACACTCATACATTTAAGTATATTCATTACTAACTGCCCCCCCGGGGTGTTATATTGCTTTAACCCGGGACATAAGAAGTTAATCCGGGATAAAAAGAAGCTTAAGTTATTGGTGTATCCTATAGGAACCACCATAGTCTTTGGGATAAAAAGTAGCCTATGTGTTAATCCAAGGTCTAACCTATCTTCACACCAAATTTCATTTATATCAGATCAACTATTTAGAGTGAAGCAGTAACAAACACACAAACTTTCGCATTTATTACATTAGTAGGATTCTCGTGTGTTGGATATGCCATGGATACACAAACATTGACACAATACCAATAATAGTCATCATTTTAAACCTAAAGGCTTTAAATCATAATTTTAAACCTGAAGTGAGAAATTAGGCTTCACAGACAACAGTTTGATAAGGCATATTATTTATTTTCAAATTGACATTTAAAGTATGAGTCATGTTAAGATAATAATTTAGTCTAGTTGTGGTTAATTTGTCATGGTCATACCAAATACTGTGACACATTAGCTTGATCATGTTAAATTTGTGAAAGGTCACACAGTCTAATTTCTAATTCAAATTTGAAGTGCAGGTGATAAATTCTGCGCTGATATCCTGCTAGGGTCATATTGTGAATACCAGCCCAACCAAGCTCCTTGAAATAATAGGCTTAGGTTGCTGACATACCAGTTCAACCCATGTTGGGTCAGATGTAAACTTGTATGTATATAGGTTTAGTTTATTCTTTTTTTGTTTATTTTGTATTTGTTTGGTACACCTCCCATTATGTTAATTGTATTTTCCATACAAAGGTTGCTGGAAGAAATTGCTACTAGTGATAAAGCCGCTTACTGTGCAACAAAATTGCTGGAACTGTGTTTTTTTTCCACTTATTGTTTTTATAATAAAGGATTCTTGTATTGTATGTAATAAATATTGTCAATGGAAGTCAAAATTTGATTAAAGAGACTATTTAGATGGTGTCCATAGTGTTAATAATTTCACACACTATTGTTTTTCTCCTGTATTTATTATTATTTTCTTGTAAGCACCCAAACTCTAGAAAGATGTTTGGAATCTAATAAAAAACTGTATTGTATATGTGGGAACCGAGTCTATAACCTTATGCATTATATTATTGCAAACAAACAATCAGATGAAAAAGCCATATATAAAATCTCATCTCCATATAGTTGTTACTTTCATATTAGTAATAGCACATTCCATTCCAAATAAATTAGCACATCAATTAATGATAATAATAAATATATCCATTAAAATATCAATTTTATGGCATAATAGTTAAATAGGATACCAGAGATTGTAATTAGCTTATTGCCACAGTTTCACTAACTAACCATCAGTGAAAATTGCATAATTGTTTCCTAACTACAAGTATTGCCTGAATCAGCAAATAGGTACTTGTCCATAGGAATGAAACAAAGTAGGTAAGTGATAAGGTGAGTATGGCATAGACAAATAAATATAATAGACGCAAAACCTCTTGTTGAAAATCAAACTACTTGCATCATTTGATACACCTAGCGTCATCTATTCGTATTTTCTTGAAACAACTTCACTCGGGTCATGCCATCTACTATCATTAAATCACTATGCGACTGCAGCACATTGCAGAATTAGGCAGCAGCTAGGCTGCACATCTGATTAGCAGCGGCACTCAGGTTTCATCAGTAATTATGGCAAACTTAGCGCCACGCTTTATCATATGGGAATCAGTATTCCTCTCTAGTATACTAATACCTAGTATGGGCCACTTTTAAGACATTGTCAGCATGATCTAGAACCAATTCTATGCCACTGCTGCATAAGGCCCTATCTAGCTATATTATCTCTATATATTTCCCTCAGTTTCTTCTAGGCAAGCGCGCTCCACCCTAGATCGCAACATCAGTTAACATCAGGTGAGTTTCGATCAAGTGCTTGTCTATCCATCATAAAAAAAGTCCTATGCCAATCTAGATCAGATTCAATCTGCAACAGCTTTTCTTGCAAAATAATTTAAAAATTAATGTTGCACTGACTGTGACTGTGTTATTAGGCAATGGATGTAACAATCAAATATTAATAAGAGGAAGTGTTATACAAATATGATGTCTAAACTAATAACGCATAAGGAACTTGCTAGAACATTCCTATTTTTACTTACCCCACTACAAGTAACATAAAACACATGTCACAAACACAACACTGATCATTAAAAATGACTCCTTATCATCGTTGTAGTCACTTGACACTTTAATTACCTGGAGGGCGTCGTGTCCCTCCTTCGGGCTCCGGTCTCGGCGGGGTCTTGATTACAAGATGTACTGTCAGCCCATCTTTGATATTGTGTTGCTTCAGCGTATCCCCATCGTTCATAATCTTCCCGGCAAAGATTAGACATAGCTGTTCTGGCTCGGCGCTGAATTTAGACGAAAGAACCTCCTTCAACTGAAAAACACATCCAGAATCAGTGTCAGTATTGCGTATGTCTGAATACTGTCGTCAGTGATTGCGTGTCCCAATATCAATGTTATTGCGCCATGAGTGGAAGTCTTGCCGCCGCCGTCCTCACCTTTTTGATGTCAGCATCCTCCTCGATTTCGACTTGCTGTTTTTCCTTTGGCGTTTTCACTGTGATTGTAATTTTTTTGGCATCTTGTCCCTCTGCCATTTTGGCAAATATAGAATGACTCTGTACTTTAGTGGAATAGAAGAATAATTACAAGAAAATTATAAAATTTGACTTGCGTTGTTGAACTGACGGATTCGAGTTGAGGCCTGAGAAATATTTCGCGAAGCTATTCAGATTTAATTTAAGTCTTATCACTCGGTAAAAGAGATTTTTTTATTTTAGCAAATGATTAATATGAAGTTAACAACAATTGAATGACAACTACGTCATGGACTTGTTTCATATGGGTTGCCAGCGTATCTCAATTGTCTATGGCTCTTTACCGGTTCATTATGACTTAGAATAGGTAGAAACATTATTGTGTATCCGAACTAAAATTTTCCGGATGTTCGGAAAACTTCAAGCAATTACCGGAAGTAACACTGGAAATTCAACTTGACGACTGAATATATGTGACAAAAACAAAAAACAGTTTCAATAATGTCTCTCGCAAAATTTTAATGAAATTACCACGAAATAACGTTTGGTACGTGCAGTTATTTCATAAAAAAATTGTTTTCTTTTTATTGGATTGGCAGAATAAGGTGTACTTATTTTTCTTTCAGTACTTGTTAGATTTATGTTTTAGATCTCCGATATTGGGTGACTGTTTTAAATAAATATTTATTGAATTTTTGCCGTATTATGGTCAACAATATGAGCATTTAGGCATACCATAACAATAACATATAAATGGAGGTTAGTAAAAACTTATTTTTACCTGCAAACCTATTTTTACGTACAGTTCATTATTTTTATCTCCAATTACTAGAATAACTCTTCTAATTATTTGAATTATGATTTAGGCAGAGCAACAGCAGGATGCTGTGTTACACGATGAGGAATATCGTGCTCCACCAGCATCGAAACCGACTCCACACAAAAGAAAACACGATAAAAACCAAGGTAAGGGTGTCAGTTTTATAATTACCTATAAAAGTTAAATACATATTATCAAATCTATTTATTATTCAAGGTATTATATGTATGTGGAATTTGAACTCGCTCAGATGTTGCTCGCTAAACATCTCAAACATATTCAAATGCTCCCAGGACCGCAAAATCTAAAGACATGTGTCATCCACCAAGTCGCACTCGGGCAGCGTGGTTAATTATCACCTGTACCTCTCTCCAAAAGTAGGACCTGATTCTCGTCAGTGGGAACTTATAATGGGTTTCTAATAATTATTGAGTAGGCATTTAATGTTATCAATAAGGTGTATGGAGCGACGACTGTCTGGCTCCACCTAGCAAAGGGATATCTCCACAGTCAGATGTAGTGTCCGGAGACGGCCGTCCGACGGTCATGCATTGTAGTTAGAATCAGTCGTACGCGCGTTGTAAATACCGCTTGTGCGCGATTCAGAACTAGCGCTCTGATTGGTAGCAGGCGATGAAGTGCGACAGAGACGCCACAGGTGTGAATAAGTAATCAGTCTTGGAGTATCTGAGGATGAATTGGATTACTCGCTGGCTGAGTTACGGTCCTTATCAGACAAGAGGCATATATAAAAAAAAAATAGGACACATTTCACACACGGCTGGTTAACCCCATACTGGACCATTTCTAGTTTGTATTATGGTTGCTAACATATCGGATAACTACATATACATTTTACATAAATACCGATACATATAATAATAAATAAATGTATTACCCAGACCGATAGCAAACAAATTTAGTTAATCACAAAAGTGTTGGCCGTGCCGGGAAACGAACCCGGGACCATATTATAGCCATCATTATATTGTTACTTTTCACGGACGAACCGCTGGACCGATTTCGATGAAATTTGGCATAGAGACAGCTATATATCTTCTAGTTTGTGTTACGGTTGCTAACACAAATGCAGACATACTACATATACATACATATTTTATATAGATACATATATAACACCCAGACCCACAGCCAACAAATTTAGTTAAGCACAAAGATATTCGCCGTGCCGGGAATCGAACCCGGAACCGATTCTGATTTGCAGTCCGGCATGATAACCACTACGCCAACGAGGTCGTCAAAGAATAAGAGGTTTAGGCCCTGAACATTAATCTACTTTTTATCCCGGATATACGCGGGTGGCACCGCGGGGCATGTTTACATACATACATATATTATGTGTTACAGAACATGACAAGTCGATACTAGAGCAGCTAGCCAAGGAAGAGAAGGAGCAAGCTGAGAGTATCGCGTCGATGCTCATGCGCAACTACGACGCTAAGCTGTACGGCGAGGATGACACGTCGCAGCCTACGTCACGCACCGCGCCCGTCATACCCATCGAGGCTACCAGGAAGAAGAAGAAAAGAAAGAGGTTGGTACTTACAACCATCATTATCTTCAGCCTGTGTTTACTCACAGCTAACCCAAGTAGCACAAAACTGAATTATATCGGTTCACATCGGTTATTCCAGCATTATAAGTTACTTATAAAGGTTCACTAAAACGCTAACACCTGCTTTATAGAACGTCGGAACTCATATAATGCTTTTTGCTGTAACTTAGCTGTATTATATTTCACACAAATGCCTTTATAGAGCCCTTAGCATTACTGTAATCAATTGAATACTATTGGCACTAAGACAGAATTTATGTGGCCTTATATCCTGCATATGGCTGCAGGAAAGGTCAATTGTGAACCATTATAAGATTGCATTAAAACAAGGAACACGCGAACTACAATAAAACAAGCAACATTTATGTGAACTTATATAACGAAGTTTTAACTACACATGCTGCATAATGCATCACATGTGAAGCGTTAGTCAGCTAATATTCCATACTCCCCTAATGGCATTAATTTAGTTCACATGAAAACATTATGTGATAATCTATGCAAACAGATAGCAGCTAATTGTTTATTAATAGTTCACATGTTACCCTTAATTCTGCTATAAGCTGCATAGTGGCCTATAGGAATATTATCTAAAGTGTGTTATGGAAGATATATCGTTGCAACCATAGCTATTATCAGTGTTTGTTGAAATCATGTGGAAAGCAAAAAAAAGAACTGGAGGGATACTAAGAAAAATAGCTAAGGAGTATATCCAAATTATAAATTACGGTAAAAAAACTACAAATGAACAAATACTAGCCACTTTCTCGAATATTCCCAATAAATCAAGCGTGAGTCAGAATGTGTCACATGAGGGTTCCGTATTCACGAACACTACAAATAACGACAATGGCGAACAAAGCAACAATGCAGACTGCACAACCTCAGAAGATGAAGACTCCATTTGCGAAAGTAGTAGTTTAACTGATTCGGACAATTTATATGAAAAAGTTGATCTTTTCCGACAAAATTTAAAAAAATGGGCTATTGACAAATCAATAACACAAGTAGCTCTGAAAGACCTAGCAGTTATAATAAACGAATATGTATCTGATTCATTACCTATAGACCCCAGAACAATATAGAAAACACCCAGAATAATTGACATAAAAAAGATTGAGGGAGGCGAATATTGGCATAATTAAATATTCCTTTTATGAATTAAATATTTCTATCGGTTTATCCCGAAACAATGTGATCCCTAATAAATTATAATTATTGATTAAATTAACATTTGATGTCAATTTGTATAAAAAACCATAATTATCAACATATTCTTTTCTTTCATTAGGTATACATAACCATATTTTGTTTTAAGTTTTAAAAATTCTACCATATACTTAATGTGGTGTAGGTAATTTAATATGCGTACGTTTAGATATATAAAATATTAAAATTACGGATCCCTAAAGTAACATAATATTATATAGTATAAAAATGATTTTACTAAGAGCCACTTTGTGTCATATATCAGAGTAAAAGCTTCAGGGAAGGGAACACAAGCACGTTTATATTGCCAATTGTTCTATTATGGTTCACATGTGAGCATTTGTAATGCAGACTGCATCATTTTGTGATTTACACGGTTCACAGTAAAAGACGCCATTTTATGATTTTAAAATAATTCCATAAAAATAATTACCCAAAACGTTTAGTACAATATATTAATTTAACAATAGTTTTAAACATTCGTTTTCCAGCGGCCTAGAAAGTGTATTAAAATCTTGTTATTTTGACGACAAAACGTTATTTTTGAAAATATTCAAATCATTTAAGTATATTAACCATATATCAATTTAATAAGAAAATATTGTAAATCAATGTTATTCGAAGGGCGCATGAAAATTTACGTTGCTAAACATATATCATTACACAATAAATATGCAGGCGTTCTATCATTTCCACATAGTATGAAAAATATATATGACATTTGTACTCACCTAAATTAAATAGGATCCAAAATAGTTGATGGCACCATTAAAGTCTACACAAAGTTATTTAACTTCACAATATTTTGAATTATATTTATTATATGACACGCGCGAAATGAGCTAAGATTATAAGCAGTATAAATAGTCACAACATCACTCATTGTACACTTGTAGCTGCATATTGGGTCCAACAAGTACCAATATACAGCTTGTTGGCTGCTTAATGGGTAACAATGTATCCACCTATTCAGCCGTTATGCAGCCAAAAGGTCACGGTTACCAAATATAATGCTAATATACTGCTATTACATTGCTATTAAACAGACAATATACAGCTTGTTGCTGCTTAATTTGTGCCCAAATCAGCATTATAACAGCACTATAGTAGGATATAACTCTGATATGCAGCACATGAGAAATGCTAACAGTTTCCATGTGGCCTCGTTAACTGCTGATATACAGAACTTGTGTGCTACTTGGGAAATGTTTCAATCACCAAAGAAATATGACCTAGGGTCATAACTTTGCACGTCGCAAACGCGATAGCCTACAAGGGACACTTCTCAATATTAATTTACCATATATATTACCTGTGGCTAAACAAATAAAATTATAACTTATTGACTCAGGCGTTACTTTGCGGAAATCCATTGTAAATAGATGACAAGATCTTGTCGTTCGAAGAGTCAACATCTCCTGATGATGCCTTGTGGTTAGGCGAAACACGTGTAAAGTTAAGAACTTCCGAATTGTGATAGGTAACGTTAATCTTAAATAATCTTAGTTAATTGATCTTAGTTAATTAATCTTAGTTAATTAAGCTTGGTTAATTGATCTTAGTTGATTTTTCCTTTACTTGTCTTAATTTGGATTTCGGATCACAGCGGAAGTACACTAAATATTTAATTTTGTCATCTATTTAAATAAAATTATTTCTCATTATACGCTTTTTTCGTATTTTTAGCCGGTAGATGCTTAAAGTTAACACAGAATATAATACAAATACTATTTTACCTTTAAGACATAAGTGGAGGCACGGTAGGAAGGCTTTTGCCCTGCATTGGACTGATTTAAAGGATGTATAGATAGATATTACCATTCGAAATAAATAATTATATGAAATTAAAATAAATATTTCAGGCTCCCAAACAGTTAACGTTATTTTTAAGCAGACCCAATCTTTATAACGACTTTTGGTGGACCCTCTTAACATTTACAGTGTATTTAGTTAAGTGTTAACTATAAAAACATTTTCGTGGTCCAAAAGTCGTAGAACTAAAGGTGTTTGTCCAGAGATTTTGAACTCGTTAATAAATAAACACGCTTTATTGTATTGGAATCAGCAAAACTCTCTGGTATCCTGATCCCTGTTTTTTTTGCACACACGGCTGGTTAACCCCACACTGAACCATTTCTAGTTCGTATTGTGGTTGCTAACACAACTGGTATACATACTACATATACATACATACATCTTAATATATATAAATCTCGTGTCACAATGTTTGTCCTCAATGGACTCCTAAACCACTTAACCGATTATAATAAAATTAGCACACCATGTGCAGTTCGATCCAACTTGGGAGATAGGATAGTTTAAATCTCAAATTATAGTCGCAATTTTAATTTATTGCTAACTATTGTCTGTTATTATTTGACAGTCACAATTATCTGTTAACTCCAAATGATTCTAACAGATGTCGATACCTTTCGACTGGGTTGAGTAAGTAATCAATAGATGGCGCTGCTATGGTAAATCTACGAAAGTGTCATATAAGCTACACTATCTATTTTTCATACCCCTAAGTGAGACAAAACAACGTTTGCAGGGTCAGCTAGTATTTTATATAGATACATATGTGACTCGATTGGAACGTAAACTGATTCCAGGTCTCAGATATCGATCTGCCTGACCAACTGTCGTTACGAGTCGATTCGCAAGGTGGCCAGCGCTTTCGGCATGCGCGAGGTGTCTGAGGAAGACGCGTGGAACTTCTACTGGACGGATATGAGCGTTTCGGTGGAGCGTGCCAAGGAGATGAAGAGGTTTCAGCGTATCAACCACTTTCCTGGCATGCTGGAGATTTGTAGGTAAGTTTTTTTTTTTTTTTTATATTAGGACCCATTTCACACACGGCTGGTTAACCCCAAACTGAACCATTTCTAGTTCGTATTATGGTTGATAACACAACTGATATACTATAGGTATATACATACATATTTTATATATGTAGATACATATTTAACACCCAGACCCACAGCCAACAAATTTAGTTCAGCACAAAGATGTTGGCCGTGCCGGGTATCGCACCCGTAACCTTCTGATTGGCAGTCCGGCATGGTAACTATTACGCCAACGAGGTCGATATAGTCTTACTGTTATAGATGCCTTTTCAATTTGAGGGTGGTTGCTAGCCAGGAGAGCACTAGATAATGCCCTACCAACTTGCTGTCGTTTCCTTACGATGTTTTCCTTCGCCGAAACCTCGAGCTCATTGACTGGGATCAAACCGACCGTCGAGGCATACGGCGACCGCACGCCCGACTGAACTGTCATTGCTTTAAGTTTATTATTACCCAAATCATTATTTAAATTGAAATCCAAATTCTGGTTCAGATAGCGCGAGTAGAATAAAGCGTTGCCGACTTATACATATCCTTTTTTTTAGAAAGGACCTGCTCGCTAGAAACTTGAATAGGATGCAGAAAATCTATCCTAAAGAATATAATTTCTTCCCAAAGACGTGGTGTTTGCCTGCTGAGTAAGTAACCAACATATGTATTGTATATTCAGAATGAGACGGTTTATTGTGTTGCGATTTTTTTATGAATCATATCCAATGTTTCAATTTACTCGCAGCATCGCAAACCTTTATGACAGATTTATACGCATGCTATAAGTTCTCTACAAACGATAAATGCCCACGGAAAAAAATCTTACGAAAAGTTGTCACGACACTTTTTGCTATAGTAACCTATTGTAAGCTGTGCGGCGTGCGCATCTTTCTCTATCTCTCTCTCTCTCTTATAGAAAGCAAGCCAGATATTTTCATTTATATTTCGCATTGAACAGTGTGGTGTCGCGACGATTATTTTTGTGTGTAGTTTTGAGTGTATACAGGTTTTTTGTAAATAAATAATTATAATAATAATGAATCCTGACAGTGAAGGAACTTCGTTGTATCTGGGTGTCCCTTGACACCTTTCCAGTTTCTGCGTCTCTTAGTATCGGAGGCCAAGATCCGATTCGGGTCGACGTGCCAACCCAGTTAGTTAGTTTAGACATTTTTTGATATTGTATACTTATAATCTTTTGACATTTCTTTTAAATATTATTGCTTAGCTGTAAATTATAGTGGAGTGAAATTAACTTATAAATTACGAGTGAAATTAACTTATAAATTAGGAGTGAAATTAACTAATTAATTGACTTTTTGCACACCGCATATGCGGTAGCCTACAAGGGACATTTTATATTATTTTCCATGTTTTTATATTACCTGTGGCTACGCAAATAAAATTATTTCATTTCATTTTTTATTTAGTACTATGTCTTGTAATCAATCTGCTAATATAATAAACGTTAGATAGTAAGGTAATTTAAGCGCTAAGTTCTCACACTTCCAGCTTTGGTGAAGCCCTGAATTACAGCAAGTCGCGCAAAAACAAGACGTTCATCATAAAGCCGGAGTGCGGGAGTCAGGGTCGAGGCATTTATTTGACCAAATCGCTTAAAGAAATCAAGCCTACAGACAAACTTATCTGTCAGGTATCTATTACTCTTTTATTATAATGTAACTAGCTGACCCGGCAAACGTTGTTTTGCCTTATCACTTAGTGGTATGGAAAATAGATAGTAGCCGATTCTCAGACCTACTGATTACGCATATATAAATTTGGTAAAAAACGGTCAAGCCGTTTTGGAGGAGTACGGTAACTAACATTGTGACATGGACATTTTATATATTAGAAGAAGATTGATAATATGATTATACCAATCAGTCCCATAGCCATACGGGATAAAAGTATTTATATCTTGAATCAATTTACTATATCAAATTGCAAAGAAATGGTCACCTTTTATTTGAGTAATAATTAAGAAACGTATGTTTTACTATTATAATTTACACCGTTGTATGTAAATAATGATTATCTTCTTCTTCGTTTGAGCTAAATAACTGAGCTCTGGTGTCGAGTTTTCAAGCCACCCGAAGGCCTCTAACTTGGTATAACGACTGTTTTTACTAAGACTAACATCCTGGACTTACAATTTAATATATCATCCTACTCACACGAATATTATTGGAAGTTTAGTTGTCTAACACATTAATCTATCGAAAGTTGTTTTAATTTTCAGGTTTACCTTTCAAAACCTTACCTAGTTGACGGGTACAAGTTCGATATAAGAGTATATACGCTGATCACGTCTTGCGATCCTCTGCGAATTTTTGTATACAACGAGGGTTTGGTCAGGTAACTAAAAGTCTCATCACTTTTCGGGTACAACGAGTTTAGCCTTATTTTAGTTTAACATACCCATAGAACACATACTAGAATACTATACATACATAGAATATCAAAATATTTTTTTTTTGTTTTTTTGATAGTTTTGATAATCTTTATTACTTTATTAGTTGATACGTGATCTATAAACGTATCAATAATATAATTATTGTCTAGCCTATGTTACTCAGGGATAATGTAGCTTACCAACGGTGAAAGATTTTTTCAAATCGCTCCAGTAGTTTCGGAGCCTATTTGCGTCAAACAAACAATAAATCTAACTTTTTCTCTTTATAATATTGGTATATTGAACACAATTGAATGGCCCAGCGCAATGCTTCTTACCATTTAACGTCTGCCTCGCCTTATCATTCGTCGACATGTTGACAGTTGCGGACTACGACAAAGGGATGATCTAACTTGCATTTATTTATCTGACAGGTTTGCGACCAGCCGCTACGCAGACCCTAATGTGAACAACACAACTAACGTATTCATGCATTTGACAAACTACGCACTGAATAAACACAGTCGAACTTATGTTTACGATTCTGAGGCTGGCAGTAAACGGTAAGTGAAGATAGCCTTATTTTCTTTCCAACAATATTATTGGCAACTAATTGCATTGTCATGTGCATGTTGATTTTGTTTCACAATTATAAAATTAGAATAATAATATAACTTTAAACTATAGGTACCTGATATTAGGAGCACTACTGACTTACTGATCCATCCTACAAAGCAGCCACTAGTCTAGTATAATACACACTGGCAACTGTCGGAAAGATATAGCCACTGCCTTATTAGTAGCAATAGATACAACAATATTTCATATTATATATTCTGGTTATATGCCAGTCTGTCTGTTAGAATAAATAATAAATAAGATTTTAGAATACTGTCGCGTCATTGAAGAATAGAAGCGAATGACCTCCTTAGTGACCGACAATATGGCTTTCGCCGGAATCGGTCTACTGGGGATCTTCTAGCGTATGCCACACACATCTGGAGTGAGGCTATTGAGAAGTACGGAGAAGCACTTGCGGTTTCTCTGGATATTTCCAAAGCCTTTGACAGGGTCTGGCACGACGGCCTTATTGGCAAGCTTTCCTCCTACGGCCTGCCTGCTGGATTTCGTGATTGGATATCGGACTTTTTGAGGGACAGATCTATACGGGTGGTCATTGATGGCTGCTCGTCGGATCTAATGGCGATCAATGCCGGTGTCCCTCAAGGGTCGGTGCTCTCTGCGACATTATTTTTGCTGCATATTAACGATCTGCTAAGACCCGGTACCTTTGGGTATGCAGATGACAGCACTGTTGTAGAGAGCTACATATCCACTGCACGAGCCAGTGAGGCCGAAATCCGGTCTCATAGGGAAGCTATGGTTGAGCGCTTAAACTTGGCTCTTCAGGCAGTCTCCGAATGGGGCGATGCCAATCTAGTCAAGTTCAATGCCGCCAAAACCCAAGCGTGTCTTTTCACTGCTAAGAGGGGGCCTTTTGACCTGACCCCTTCCTTCCGAGGTGCAACCGTATCGGTTACCGACAGCTTAGAACTCCTTGGCATAACATTGTCTTCAACACTGAATTTTGGCTCCTACATCGAGAATATGGCTCACGTAGCAGCCAAAAAGCTGGGTATCCTCTCGAAGGTGCGAAAGTACTTCACGCAGGAACAGCTGCTTATATTATATCAAGCACAAGTTCGATCATGCATGGAGTATTGTTCGCACCTTTGGGATGGATCGGCAAAGTACCAGCTTCAGGCGTTGGAGTCAATTGAGCGGCGTGCAAAAAGGCTCATAGGCAATGACAATCTTTGCAAGGCAAAGTTGCAGAGCCTAGAGCACCGCCGCATTGTTGCCAGTCTGTCGGTCTTCTATCGGTTGCATTTCGGCGAGTGTGCGACTGAATTACATGAAGTAATTCCCCCCGCCCCCTTCCACTATCGGACGAGCAGGGAAACGCCAAGGCGGCATCGGTTTACGGTTGAGGTGCCCAAGGCACGCACAAAGCGTTTTGCCTCCACCTTTGTTGTCCGAACCGCCAAACTTTGGAATTCCTTGCCGAATTCCCTGTTCCCCAATGACTACAATCTAGCGATTTTCAAAGCGAGAGTGAACCGGTTCCTTCTAGGTAAGCGCGATCCACCGTAGACCTCAATATCACTTACCATCAGGTGAATTGTGGTCAAGCGCTGACCTATTCAGAGTAAAAAAAAAAAAAAAAAAAAACCATTACGCCAACGAGGTCGTTATATTGTTTCTATTGGCACTGATAGCAATGAGTATTCTAATTGGCAGTGGCTAAATTTGTTAGTGTCTTAAATACCAGACTTGAAACTACAAAAACCTTAGCAAACTTATAGGTATCGTTTTAGTTGGAGGAAATTCGTGCTATAAGTTCACAACGGGTGGCATACACTAGAATACTTGTTAGGAGTACCTATTTCGATTCCAATAATCCATTTTGAAAGATATAGATGAAAGATTTGAACGCACGTTTCCCTATCAGCAAGATTTCCACCCTGAACAAGATTCTGCTCTCGCAAGGCGTGGACCTGGACCGTCTCTGGCACTCGATAGACCAGGTCATCGTGAAGACGATAATATCGGCCTGGCCCATTCTGAAGCACAGCTACCATGCGTGCTTCCCGTCCCACGATATGGTTACACTTTACACATGCATTCTTTATAATTCAATTTATCTCAATGTAGCATTTAAGCCTAGTCATAATAATAGTTCTTAGTATTGTAATTTATTTTAGTTTGATTTTCTACTAGTCTTAAGTTATACGTTTGGTTTATCTGTAAGTGTCATTTATGTAAATAAACAGAATTTGAATTTATTTCGAATATTTTAAGTACTTTTTAGTTTTTCTTCTTTACTATTTATTTTATACTACAAATTTTGGTAAATAGAGTTGGATTTTCGTAGAAGTTCTGGTTTATTGTAAAGAAAATATGTACACATTCATTTTTACTAGCATCCAATTGACTACTTCATTCTTGTAGGTGTTTGAATGAAATATAATATACATAATTAATTATCTGTAGAGTAAGTAGCTGAGATGGGCGACCTCATATTAATTTATAACTTACTTATAGTATACAAAAATGTGTAGAAATTTACCTAATTTTGAAAATAAAATACTAGTTAATAAATAATTGTATTTTGAAATATTTTCTTCATCTCTTAGACGATTGTTAAAATTTTTACAATGTTATTAGCAGTGCTTCATAATAAAGCTTAACATAGATCATGCTTTTGATTAGGGCTGGTTTTTATCGGGATAAGGACGGACCCGGCAGCAGCGCGGCATGCTAGAGCTCGCTGATAAAGTGATACTGAATTATTTTAATTATGTATATTTGGTGTCAAATGTCAATACTTTTATGCTTATGATCAATAAAATCTTTATTATTATTATTAATTATGTATAAAGTAAAAAAATTGGCCAATGGCGATTCGGTCTCGCGCATGAAGGGTTCCGTACCATTATCTCAAAAATATGACAAAAGAACACGTTTATTGTATGGGGTACCCTTCATTTCTAGTTTTTGTTGTTATAGCGGCACGGGAAATACATAACTTGTGAAAACACAGCTTATTTGCTATAACGGTTTTTGAGATACAACCTGGTGACATACAAACATCGGAGTCTTAGCAAAACGGTCCTGTTTTGCCTTTTAGGTACGAAACCCTAAAAAGGGTTCACAGTTTACACTGAAAGGGCTCGCTGCGCCGCTGCCGGAATATGCCATACCGATATGAGCTGGTTCTTAGGCTTAGAATTAAAAAGCATTCTCGTTTATTATAGCAAGAAAAATAAACCTTAAGCTTTCTTAGTACCATTAAAAATATAAATCAAATATATTTTCAAACTATGACTAAGGCAATCAAACTTTTATTTTTCAGGTGCACGCTTGCTTTGAAATTCTGGGATTTGATATCCTACTCGATCACAAAATGCATCCTTACATTTTGGAGGTAAACTGACACTTACAAAATCAATTAAGAATAAGCATCGCGAATTGACTCTTGTTGTAAAGTTTAATTTCATAAGTCGTAGAGTTGGTTTTTCTTAGCAAACATAATAAATATGCCTCCGTTTTTTTTTTCGTTTTCAGTTTTACTCTAGAGTAGACATCTACTAACTACGACTAATAAATAAATTCCTTCGGACCTTGAATGAATAAATATTATTATTATTATTTTTTTGCCGATCTTCATTGTTTTTCGAAAACTATCTAGATGCCATTCCGAATCGAATGACACCTCAATCATAATTTTCGGAGACTGCTGAAAAAAGTTGACCAAAAAGGCACTTGTTGACTAGACTATTAGCCCTTGACACATATTTTTTTCCATTATACTATTTAGTGTTAAACATTTGTAGGTGAACCACTCGCCAAGTTTTCACACGGACACTCAACTCGACCGCGAAGTGAAAGAGGGTCTTCTCACAGATACATTCACGATGTTAAACATCTGGCAATGCGATAAGAAGCGTGTCTTAGAAGAAGACAGGAAAAGGATACGAGATCGATTGCTGCAGACGAACAAGTAAGCTACCATGCCGGACTGCCAATCAGAAGGTTCCTGGTTCGATTCCCGGCTCGGCCAAACTCTTTGTGCTGAACTAAATTTGTTGGCTGTGGGTCTTGGTTTTAAATATGTATGTATATGTAGTATATCAGTTGTGTTAACAACCATAATACGAACTAGAACTGGTTCAGTATGGGGTTAACCAGCCGTGTGTGAAATGTGTCCTAATATTTATTTATTTATTTAAAAAAAATAAGATTTAAATAAATAATACATATCCTATAACCCAAGTCATTAAAGAAAACATTAGAAAGTTCATGTCCTCTCACGTGAGTAACCAAATGAATGTGAGTAAAAGAAACCGACCTTTCATACGAAGTTTGAAGTATTGAGCAAGGCGAGTTATGAAAATCTCTTTCATATTGACTTTGAAATAAATGAAGCAACACCTCAGAATCAGTTTAACAACAGTTAAAGTTTGTGGCTCTACTTAAAAATACTTTCAAAATAATATATACCTACTCGAAATTGATATTTACTTTTACAATAATATCGTCAGTTATTCATACAATAAATAAAAAAGTTATGCCAATTAGAATAAGTCACGAGTATCGCCTGTAGCGATGATTGTTGCAGATATTCAGAATACACCCCTGTGGAAGAAAAAGAGCCAGAAAAAAGTCCGTGGCAGACACAGATTCAATGGGAGGAGACGCACTTGGGAAACTTTAGGTGAAATTATACCCATATATTTAACTATCAACGTTATATATAAAAATTAAGAGAAGAATAGGATAGAGAATATCAGTACCATCTGAGAAGTCATTCAAGTAAATTGTATGGCTTCTCAGATTACATTGATATTGTATGTAATGTAAATAAAGTTATAGGTAACATAATCTACCACCAAATCAATCACCAACTGAATTTAATGTGTCTGGCAAAGTAGTTCCTCTACCATGTATGAGGATTAATTACGACCATCTACAGACAATCACATTTTGGGTAGTATGATAGCGGTAACGGAAGAATAGGTAAATGTTATCCCAATTTCCAATACAAATAAGTCAGTTGCGATAAGAATAATACTTTTAATTTTGTCCACAGGATATAATTAAAAGTAGTATAAGGAGCAGTGAACAATGATTTCATATTTAATTAAAGTTTTTTTTCAGTCCTTTCCTATATTTATGTCCCTTTTTACGTGTAGTAGGTAAATTAAATGTTTGTATATTTCTATATAATATCATAGACAAAAATATATAATTTGCCTATATGTTATAATATTGTTTGTTTATTAAGTCATGTATTTATTGTTTTTTTTATGTTTTATTTGATTGAGTATTGTATAAATGTTTCCTATTTAGTGCTTATGTGTTAATTTTAACAATGTAGCGCTTTAGAGAATGTCCCTGTAATGCTACATTTTAAAATGTAAATGAATTTCAAGAAGCGCGTTTTTAAAGATACAAGATCCCAAGTATCTCAATAATGATGGTCATTGTATGTTGCAGACGAGTGTACCCAGTGGGGGAGCAATACGCGTCTCTGTTCCAACAACCGTCTGGCTCTCTCTATACCGGCACTGCCTCGTCGCGAGCCAGAGGAGACTGTACCCGGATACAGAGGGAAGAGTTCCAGGTTAGATACTCATACAAGCCGAATAGCGCCGAACAAATACAGGCCGAAAAGCTTTAGAACTCTCTTCTTGAGTCTATTTTTTCCTGACAAGTACAATTTGGGGGTCTTCAAATCTAGAGTAAATAGGTTCCTTCTAGGCAAGCGTGTCACATCTTAAACCATACTTAGGCTTCAGACGAGAGAACATTTATTTATTATAATGTTTATTTACATACAACACATATTGAAAATCATCAAATAAAAATAAGCCTAGCCATTTTATGGCTTTAATTTATGTTGTGTGGAATTTAATAATAATATATTTGAAATGTGTATTTTTAATATCACATTTGACACGACTTGATTATCTAAAATGTATGAAGTATAGTCCATTATGACACAAAATCGTAGTTCGACCCTAGGGTCGAAACTTGAACTTGTACCAGTTTCTGATAAGTATACGAAATTTTGTCCTTCCAGTGTGGAGGTAGAACGTTGAAACATATTATTACAATGTTTCGAAGACCACCTTAAAATAATACTTACTCGTACCTAATTCAAAATTGTAAATTCCTAGCAAACAAAAGCCAAAGCGGAAGCTCTCAAGAAGCCCTCCCAGCCGAAACAGCCGAGCGAGAGCGGCAAGAAGCTGGGAGAAGAGCCGAGCACAACAACCACAATACTGTCAACGGTCACTGAGAAACCTTCCAAGCCCAAGACGAAAGAGCGGGAGAAACGCAAGGAGGACAAAGACAAAAGCAAGACGTCCAAAACGTCGCTCGCCACACAACCCCCTGTGAGATTTCGCTTAAAAGCACTCGTAATTTTCATTATTCGATTCAGTATTTACATTCACATATCCAAGTACGCACTGCAAAGTTTAAACAATTACTACATTCATAGCATATTAAACAGAGACCTAACATTTTTAAGCGATGATGTTCCAGGAACCTCCTTGAGAGCATGTAATTCCAGACTAGGCATGCTTAGCCTTCGACCAGTGTTGCGGGTTTGTGTGGTTACGCGAAATACTGGTCAACTACCTAACTGTAGGTGTGTTGTAAAAAAACGATGGTGGGCATTTACGCATGCCCACCACACCCGGGGAGGTGGGTGGGGTATGTCGGGCTCGATGCCAGAAGAGCATCACAACCGACTAAAACCTCACGATGGCCTCCTCACCGGAAAGGGCGGGGTGAGGTTCCGCTTCTCGCATTAACTCACCACCCCGCCCACCTCGGCTAGCCTGAGAGAGACTCCTCCTCAGGGGACGACTCCCCTTGCAGTGCACGTAGTGCACCGCAACCACCTCGGGGACCGTGAGTGCAATGGACGCCGGACATCCCCAGTCCGACGTCCTAAGTCCCCCGTGACGGGTCAGGTCTGTGGCCCCGTCACATGCCACTACGGCCGCAGAGAATAGGGAAAGTGGTAGTCTCCGGTTACCACTCCCTTCTCCCTGCGGCCCCACCGCGTCCGCCATCAACGGTGGCGACCCCGTCGAGGCCGCGGCAGGTAGGAAGAGCGGCGCATCGTAATACCGACACTTCTCTCCTGCCGCGGCCCCACACCTTCAGCTGCGGTGCCTCCCAAACCACACCGCAGCCCGCCTCAGTTGCGAAACCCCCCCGAAACGAGGTTCCGCAACCTACTGGTGCCACTCCATCTAGAACTTGCGTACAGGGATTACAAGTCTAGGGAGTGGCCCGCCTCAGGGACCCTCTTCGCTTCACCGTGGGTGACCAGGCCACGGTTACTGAGCCCCCCCGCCTCGACAATGCGGGGCCCCACGGGGGGGAGACTTCAAAGCCCCTATATTTGTAGGCACCAGAAAAGGAGATAAAGCCCTCATATGTGCTGTGTTCGTTCGAGCCCGACCCTATTGTTGAGAAAGAAGAGCGGGAAAGGGTTAATATGTTGGCTCAGCGGGACTTTCTCATTCGGAGCTATGGCATGTTGGAACAGGTGAGCTAACTAACACATTAATAACGACAGATACGAGGAATCATAGTATGTTCAACGAGGCGGGCTAATGGGGAGATACATTCCATGAGCCTGATTGGTCAGGAATGACGCGCGTTAACAGCGTTGATGGCTGTGATTGGTGGAACGTCTCATTACTAGGCGCCAGCAATATATCGTCCTATTACCTTAACTCGTTGAACGAATACGACGAACGATAACGAATGTTATGCCTCTGAAGATTCAATCTACAAACCATATTTGATGCTACATGGAATATTTAGAAGGTGTAAGGCCTGTATGATCTCTATCGACTTTATTTTGACTACTCGAAATGCCATTTTATTTGTGATTTACGCACGACCTGATTAAGATACGAATAGGTACTTTGAATTGATTTATAACTACATTTTAATTTTGCAGATATATCTGGTCATGAAAAAAATGGGGACCCTGAGGCCAGAAGATGAGCGCAAATATGGTGTGTATGGACGTCTCTCTGTCGTATCGAACTCGCCCAAGGTGCGTTACTTGGTCTTATACATTTCTATTCTTCTTTTTCTTGTAATATTGGCAAAGAACAATTTCATTTACGGTTATATTTCGCAAAAAGTTTCTGACTTCATGACAGTAAAAGCTTAAATAGTAATTCTAATGCATCCGTTACATTACCTGTCCCGAAAAATATGCAAAATCCGAAGAATATTACATACTATAAACTATGGTTTAACTATTACGACTTTTGTTCAAATGGGTAAATTATATATTACATATTTTTATTACATATTTTTAACATTTGCACACTGTCTCGGTGTACAAACATATGCTGACATGTTTTACATATGCTTTATGCTCAAAGTATGTCATCGTATTCAGCTTCCGTCGGCCAACACAATACAATTAAATTTGCATGAATTGGCTAATGGAACATTCATAATAAGTCATCACCAAAAAATACACCCTTTTTAAACAAAAACTGACCTAAAATTGTGTTTGCCTACAGAAAGTGTGAATTGTCTACGCGAAAATTACTTTAGCAAAAATAGATATAAGAAACCAGAAAAGGGACCTGTTAAATTTTGTGTACAGACTGCACTAATGAAGCTTAAAAAAAGCCAGAAACACAAGCCGGCTTGCCACGGGGACCATCCGGAAGATGGTAAGACACTTTTACTTTTTAATTTAATCGTTATTAGAATTTCCTAATGTAGAACAGTGTTTGTTTACGTGTTTCAAACAATGTCGAAACTAAAGTCTAGAAAAATCAGTGTATCAGACCCATCCTGAAAGAAATAGCTTAAGAGTTCTCTAATAATACATAATGAAAGCCAGCAATGGCTGGTTAGAAAAATTCCCTAACATAAACACTTGATGACTTATAACTTAAAATATAATGTGTTATCCGAGGTTCCATTGTATCTAGACACTCGTACTTAAGACAGACAGATATAACTTATTGACTCAGGCGTTACTTTGCGGAAATCCATTGTAAATAGAAGACAAAATTAAACGACAAGTCGAGAATCGAATTGTCGTTCGAAGAGTCAACATCTCCTGATGATGCCTTGTGGATAGGCGAAACACGTGTAGAGTTAAGAATTTCCGAATTGTGATAGGTAACGTTTATCTTGATTAATCTTAGTTAATTGATCTTAGTTAATTAATCTTAGTTAACTAAGCTTCGTTAATTGATCTTAGTTCATTTTTCCTTTACTTGTCTTAATTTGGATTTCGGATCACAGCGGAAGTACACTAAATATTTAATTTTGTCTTCTACAGACAGATATGGTTTAGCATTAGCTACCACCAATCTTGTATTTCAGATGCATCAACGTGCGGTTTAAAAGTGCAATGCAGTGACGCACTAATCTACGAGCGGCCGTCGACGCTGGTACGCAGCACTGCGCGCGCAAACCGAGCGCATATTGCCAGGACCGCCTACACTCTGTGGAAACTCAGCTCGTTAGTCTTCATAATTCTATCATCATCAGTCTTTTAAAAATAAGCGAGTGTGGCTCGGTGGTAATAACGTCTGCTTTTCAATTAGACGGCCCCTGGTTCGATCCTGGCCCTACACCAATGACTTGTTTTTCAAGTTATGTGTGGATTTGCACTCTCTTCACGGTGAAGGAAAACATCGTGAGGAAAGCGGCATGTTTGAGGACCATATAATCCGAAGACGTGTGTCATACGCCAACCCGTACATGGCCAGCGTGGTGGATTATGACCTATATCTCTCTCCTCGTGACAGAAGGCCCCGAGTCCCAGCAGTAGGAACGTATAGTGGGCTGCTTATGCTTATGCAGTCTTTTATGAAGTCGGTTAAAAAGTAAATTATTATGTCTAGAGGCCTTTGTGGTGGCCCAAAAACTCGACATCACTTGACTCACACAAGGAGATCACTTTCATACAAATAAAATAATTCTCATTTAACATTATGAGCACAGACAACTTTTATAATTAAATGTTGAATTTAGAATTTTTTAAGCAGTAAGCTTTATGTGGAGATACGTGATCCGAGCGTACTCGTAGGTATCTGTTTTTTTTTTTTTTTTTTTTTTTTTTTTTTTAATCTAGAGAAAGGCTTATTCTATGAAAGAATATGTTGCCTGATAAGTCTATACTAAAATTATACTATCTAATCTTATATTCTATCTATTAATCTATACAGTGTTCTGGCAGAATCCGAGTTGGGTTCTGCCAGAACACTGTTACAATATCCCACCTCTAGGTTAGGTCTTTCTCTTAAGTTTGCGTTCCGGGCACATTCCATGAGCAAGTGATATAGGTCATCAGTGACCCCACAACTGTTGCACAGGGGGGAATCAACTTTTTTAATCATGTGGTAAAACTTGTTACATGGGATATGCCCAGAACGCATCCTCAAGGAGGTTACAATATTTTTCCTTGACAGAGTGGAGTTCGTTATCCAGGTTTGTTTTAAGGCATTTGGTTGGATAGTTCGGTACCAGATAGCTTTATCTTTTGAACGCTGATTGAAATATTCCGAAAATAAGTTACAAATGTTTTCTTTCAATAAATGTACTTGGTTGGTGAAGAACGGGGGGAAGTCCACCCTGACTCCATCATGTGATGCCTGTTTTGCTAAGAGATCTACTAAATCATTACCGACCAACCCAATGTGGGATGGTATCCATTGGAGGACAATTGTTTTGCCCTGCTGTTGGAATTTGGTGATAGCATCTAGGATGGTGTAGGCTATCGGTGTTCCTCGAAAGGTCGAGGTACACCGAGCCACATGTTGTAATGCACTTTTGGCATCAGACAATATGACCACATTGGATTGGTCGGTGGAGGCGATATATGAAAGAGCCTCCGCAATGGCAATGAGTTCGGCTTCCATGATGGAGACATTAGGTATAATTTTAAATTGCATATTAGTGTCTTCTTGTATATCATAAAAGGCTGCTCCAATATCTGTATTTTCTTTTGAACCATCTGTATACATTTTGTAAGAGTCTTTGTATTTTTTGTTTAAATATTGACCACATAGGAGTTTTAATTCAATTTTATTTATCTGGCGCTTAGGTTTAGAGACTGTATCAATAGATGTACAAATCGTTTTTTTAATATCTATATTGGTGACCCATGTGTCTAGGGAGAACATGCCAATTTGATTTGAGCTATGTATGGCTAAATGTTTAAAGTTTTGATGAATCTGAGTGAGTAGGGGAGTTTTTTTATGTAACCAATAGCGATCTTCACTTAAATTTGTTAGATCAGCTAATGTATTGTATATATCTCTACTTGAAGAAGCCTTACATCGCAGCCAGTACTTGCCCGCTAAGTATCGTCGACGAAGATATAAAGGACGGAGATTTAGTTCATTTTCCATAGCGTGTATAGGTGTAGTTCGTATAAATCCGCCTATAATTCTCATAGCTTGATTTTGTACATTGTCTAATTTTTTAATATAACGTTTAGGGCTGTTGTCATAGAGGAAGCTGGCATAATCTATGCGGCTTCTCAGAATAGAGATATATAGTTTTCTCAGGTGTTTAGGGTGAACTCCCCAGCTAGAACCAGAAAGGATTTTAAAAATATTTAAGATTTTTAACACTTTTTCATATATATTATGAATATGGATTCGCCATCGGAGCGATCTATCCAACCAAACTCCAAGATATTTTACACAGTCCACTCTTTCAAGGCGATTGTTATCAACTCTAATATTCAAATTAACGGATCTGCGCTCTTGACCTCTTCTGAATACGATAACTTTACTTTTTGTTGAGGATATGGATAAGTTTAAGTCCGAAAAGTATATGTTAATAGAATGCAGAGCTGACTGGATCTTAGATACTGCTTCAGGTATAGAACTAGAAGATACATATAGAGCAAAATCGTCTGCATATTGGGTAATGTGAACACTCGAGATTAAATTGCAGACATGCATTGTGGCTAAATTAAACAGTAAAGGAGACAGGGGGTCTCCTTGCGCGAGGCCTCGGCCTGTATATCTAATTAGTGTATAGTCAGATCCCTTTATGATAAGTCGTCTTTCTTTCAAGTATTCCCATAAATATCTACATATCATTGCCCCGCTACCAATGCGATCCATTATAATAAGTGTTCTAGATATATCTAAATTATTATATGCATTTATCTAGGAAACAGGCTAGAGTAACTAGGTTATTAGACAGACCAATTTGTATATTAGATACTAAGGATGTTAGATTGTCCAAGCAGGATCTACCCTTCCTGAAGCCAATAGTGTGATCAGAGAGGAAGCCATTATGTTCTATGTCCATTCTAACCTATTTCTTAATATTGAGTGGAAAATTTTGCAGAGGCAGGAGATGAGAGATATAGGTCTAAGGGATAATGGGGACAGTTCACGACCTTGTTTAGGAATAGGCACTACCATTACTTCCCTCCATTGCCATGGGATAAAGCTGCTAGCCAGGAATGAATTATAGAGTATCAGTAAATTATTTTTGCCAATGTCTGGGAGATACTTAATCATAGAAAAAGAAATATCATCACAGCCAGGAGCGGTGTCCTTCAATTTAATACATTTCTCTAGTTCTTGTATAGCTATGGGGCTTTCTAGTTTTTGATTTGTGGAAGAGAAACAAGGTTGAGGTGGAGTTGTGGAGTCGGGACATAAATCATGTAGAAGATTAATTGCTATGGAACTATCTATATGAGGTCTAGGGGTGCCATAACCTTTAAGCCATCTCATGCGACGCCACATTTCAGGGGCAGAGACAGAACTATCAAGGCTTGAGCAAAAGTTGTTCCATGTTTCTGTTTTAGCTTTTCTAATTATGTTTTGTGAGTAACTAATCTTACTTTGCAAAATAGATAAGTTACTTGGAGTGGGATTTCTCCTAAAATGAGAGAGAGCTAATTTTCTTTCAGCAACAGCTTTAGATATGGTGGGTGACCAGTATGGTTTGGGTCTAAATTTACTAGTAGGATTTTTACTGAATTTAAATTTTGGTATGCTATCATCCGCAGCTTTATTTAATATGTTGATAAAAGAGTCATAACTCTTTTGAAGGTTAGCTTCATAGATTTGAAAATTAGCCATTAAATCCTCAATTGTTTTTTGAAATGTATTCCAGTTAGCTTGTTTAAAATTTCTCTTGACTACGTGAGTAGGGCTAACATGTATGGCAGAGGTTAAGTGAATGATTAAGTGATCGCTACCTAATGATTCATTAGTAACTTTCCAGTTAAATTTGTATGAGATATCAGAGGATGCAAATGATATGTCCGGAGAAGACTGTCTCAGGATACCCTCCACCATCTTAATTCTGGTTGGCGAACCATCGTTCAAAGAGACATAATTATCTGCTATGGCATCATATATTCTTAATCCTCTTGTGTCTGTTTTGTATGACCAATTGGTGTGGTGAGCATTAAAGTCGCCCAAAACTAAGGTTTTATTTCTGGATAAAGAGAATATATGATCCCAGTCACTCTGATTTGTATTTACACTGCTTGGACAATACACAGTAATTATTTGTTCTATATAGTCACAATTATGGATTTTTATCATAAGAATTTGTATACCATTATTATTATTGGAGACTGGACATAATTGTGACTGTATAGATTTATGAGTTAATATTACAACCCCACCATAGGAGTCATCTCTATCAGCTCTGTACACCGAATAATCTTTTATAATAAAATTACTCCCAGGTTCCAGCCAGGTTTCAGATATAGCAGCTATGTGTATTTTTGATTGACATAAATAGCTTTCTAGGTCAACTAACTTAGGCCTTATACTTTGAGCGTTCCAGTGTACAATATTAATACTAAGAACATGGGCCATAATCTTTAAATATCTTTAACAGAAAGGACCAGTCTGGAGATTGTTGAAATAACCAAGAAATAGCATAGTCTATACAAATTTGGACAACGTTTTTGATCTTATCACTAATAGGTTCTCTTTTATCAAATATTATAGTCTTAAGCCTCATTAACAATTCACTAAATGAAGGGACGGGTTTTTTGGGCCGATCTCCACCAAATTGGCTCTGTGTAAACAATCTAGAATTGTTATCTGAATCACTATATTGGTCATCAACTGTTGCATTGGAACTCTTCTTAGTTTTCCTTTTTTTCTTGGGGATTTCCTTTCGATTGTTGACGGGGGACCCTTGTTGAGAAGTAGAAGGGTGAGAAGGTACAGTTCTAGATTGAGCTGCCATTTGTGCATAAGATAAAGGTAAGCTCTTCTGCGTAGCGGCCTGGTTGGAGGCAACGGTGTCCGGGGTAAATAAATGAGGCCTCGCTCTGTGGGTAAAGTTGGAGTTGTGCCTGAAGCTGTGGAGATCCTCATTATCAGAGTCACTGACCTGCTCTGTACCTTGAACTGGTATATACATGGCTAAAGCCTTTCTGTATGAGCAGTTGAAATTGGTCATAATGTCTCTCACCCTTTTTTCTTTTTTATAGACCGGACAGAGTTTACTTAGTGACATATGGTTGTCTTGACAGTTAATGCACTTATAATTTGTTGTATCACAAGTATCATGTTTTCTTGCGCACTTAGGGCAGTACTGGACCTTAGATGGGCAGAACTTGTGAGAGTGGCCAAACCTCCAGCACTTGGAGCACTGTGTAACAGGGAATGTGTACTGCTCCACAAGCAGCCTCATGTCATGGATAAATATATGATCTGGTAGGGTAGGTCCACTGAATCCTATTTTGACTGTCTCACTTTCTGTCCAAGAACTTACCCCAGCCTCATTTCTTATCTTGCGTTTAAGTCGATGTACACTGATAACGCCCACTGGTGAGGTTATTGCTTCTTCCAGTTCCTTCTCTGAGAGGTTAAGTTCTATATTCTTTATAATACCATAGGATATGGCAACTTCAAGAGGTAACTGAAACCTCCAACCTAGTTGAGTGAAGTAGGTGGAGTTTTTTAGTTTTTGTGCAGTCTCATTGTTTACTTCCAAGATTATTTTGTGCGAGTGTACATGTTTAACTTTCATGATGCCCAATATATTTTGGGATTTAAATAATTTCGCCAGCGCAAATTGTTTGGGAAAGGCATCCTTACAAGTGACGCACAATTCTACGCAATCTTTATGTATGCGAGTTTGTTTTTTTCTGTACCTAACCTCAATCCAATCATTTTCATCTTTGTCTGGTGTATCTTTTCTTTTTCGTTTGATTAAAACACGGCGATCTTGCGATGCACCGGCTTCTCTGAACAAAGGGGTAAGGTCTTCGTAGATGTTTTGCATCTGTTGTTTGTCCAAGTCATTGACACTTTTTTCGGGGGTATTTTCCTGCGATGGTGAGTTTTCATTGTCCATTTGGATTTCCGAATCCATTTTGATGAGTTGTGTGGTAAGGTTTAACACCAAAATCACCTACGGCCCGCGCCGGTAAACCGGCCGGACCGATATGTAAACACAAGATCGCGATAGCTTATCCGAACGCGTCTATCCTGGCGGAAGTGCGGAACGAAACTGGTAGGTATCTCGTCGTGACGGTCCGTGTGTAACTCGTCCCTGATGAGGATGCTCGTAATGCATCGAAACCCGTTGGACTTATATCCAACATTTTATAAGTAAGTGTGGCCGTTTGTTCGTCCAATATATAGTATGCCTTACGATAACAGTTTACAAAGTACAAGAAGAGTCTTTGTAGTATACTCCGAGAGTTGCCAGCTATTTCGGGTGTTTGACTGCAGTGGAAAAAAATGCATAAGGTTTTGTTATTGGCGTAGCTCGATATTACTCTTGATGTATTCATTTTGTACAATCTACTACTAACATTAAATAATATCTTGTTGTCAGGTTTTCAACACCCACACTCCAACCGCAATGAGAGCATATGAAATGGGAATGACCTGCCGTCATGATTGTGTTCAGTGTTATTAACTATTTTTAAAAAATAGGATACGCCAAATGTTTACTTTATTATATAGACTATATTCAGCTTGCTTTACCAATACAGCTATATACTAACCATATTATACGTTTTTATTATTCTAGTCTATTCAATTGAGTCTTTTGCTAATAAAGTTATAGCTCTTTTGTGTATTAAATTTTGGTGCACAAAAAAAGCGAAAGCAACATATTTTATTTGTATAATTTTGTTTTATATTATTAAATCAATATTTATATACGTCATTTAGTTGAGAGTTTATCAAAAATAAAGAAAATTTCATATCAAATTTATATTTTCATTTGTTAGTCATACAAAAGTTTCTATAATACAATTTCATTAGCAGATCCTGGTTATATTAAAGTCCTGCTTTAAAATGTTAACTATAAAAAGCCTCATGTAACAGGCCGTCATTCGAGTTCAAATAAAAAGCTTACATGCACGGTTAAAGTCATCGTCACCTATACCTTAAAATTGCACTTCAGTCATTAATTTACTTGAATAACAGAATTCAGAACTGCAGTTTCTTGGCCAGAGATCCACCATCAATGCTTTCAAGAAGTTTTCTCTTTAGTGAAGGTTTTTCCGTTTCCATTTTGGTAATGTTTGAAGGCATTGGTAGCTTGTTGCCAATTGAGGGTGCTGGCTTGTTGCTGGAATTAAAATGAAACCACAATAGATATAGCAACCAGACATTGATAGTGATTTAGTTGACACACATATGACATGATAAGAGAGCCCAGGATGCTAAAAATGTATAAGATGTTGTCTGCCAGATAGCTAGTAAAGTATGTTAGTATTAATCAATAGATTGTAAGTCTCCTAATATGATTCCCTCCTTGTAGATAAACTTACAAATATAGCTGTTACTAAGCGACAAAGTGTGAGAAACTTACACCCATGTGTTAAGTTTATATTGTCTGATTTTTTATATACATATATGCACAAACACTTAAATGACGTAAATAATCGGCATTAACTAATGGCCTTTGGGCAGCTTGAAAACTCTCGATGCCAGAGCTTGACCGCTTAGATGATACGAAGAAAAAGAAGACTAGAACGTAAATACATGGCAATCTCCTTACACAAAAATACAAAATTTATATGTAAACTTCAGCTCACCTAAAATACGGCATTTGCAATGCTTGTGTGCAGTCGCATCTCTTCGGCGGATAAAGAGTTAATAAACTCTCTAACAACTGTATAAGGTCGTCGGCCGCCGCACTGAAGATGTGACGCAGTTGCTGCGCTGGGAACTGTTTGAACTGAACATAGTCCGTCAGGCTTTTCATGCCCTGGGGAAGAGGTATTAAGTCATTATGTACTATCAATTTGCATTTTATATAAAACTGTGGGGATGATTAAATACTGATTTAAATGCCGTTTTAGACTCTCTGCAAGATCATTTCATGCATAATTTTAACAAGGCTTTCTGAATATGCACAAATTTGGTCAAGTAAGTGTCGAAAATTATGTTTACCCGTTAAACGAGATAGTAACACCACAATTTTTTATTTATTTGCAAGACATTATCTTAGATGGTATTAAAACTTACAGGCCATGTCTCTTCACTAGGGGTACCAAAGACTTGGAAGATACGCGACAATTGGTCCAAGTCTGACTCCCCTGGTAGAAACGGGACTCTCAGTAGCAACTCTGCTAATATGCAGCCTATCGCCCACATGTCTACTCCTGTGCCATACTGTCGGGCGCCAAATAGTAGCTCTGGTGATCTGAAATTATTTTTTACTCTATTTTTTATAGGATCCAAAAACAAAGCATATATGGGACTAAAAACAGACAGTATATAGAAATTGCAACACCGGTACTGAGACAAGTCTTGCTGTAGGTGCCACTTCCTTTGCCTACCCTGTTCATTATACATATTATAACAGACTGACAATTAATAAGTAAGTACATAATTTCTTATTTAGATACATTACAAGTATGGTTGAAACAATGCTTTGCAGTTTAGGTTTAGCTTTCAGTTGCAACTAAGATTCTCATAATACACTTAGACTTAAGTTTATTATAATTCTAGAATAAGTATAAGTACTTGTCATTTTTATTAATATTTGTCAATGACTATCAACACTCAGTAATTTTGTCTGTTTTTTGTAATCTTGTGTTGAGGAATTGAGTTAACAATGTTGTCAATAAAGTAGGTTTAACTTATGGTCACCAATGACAATGAACTGCTCTTCCCAGCTTGCTGATAATGTCCTAAAAACTTCTACATGGACTACGCACAGGATGCATTTTGGCTCTTCCCCAAGCTACCCATTGAAATAATGAAGCCTTAGGAGTCACTGGCATACCAGTTCCATATGACTTTAAGGCATGTATTAAATGAATGGCTGAGAATGTAGCATTACCTGTACCATCTGGTGACCACTTGATGTGTGTTTATTCGTGTTGGAGACCCAAAAGCTTTAGCCAGACCAAAGTCACCAATTTTCAATATGCCTTCTCGGTTGATAAGCAAATTATTTGGCTTAAGATCTCTGTGCAGAATCCAGTTCATATGCAGATATTCTAATCCTGTAAAGCAACAGTTCATAGTTTAGCAGAATTAAATGCCAGATGTTTAATGATTTGTTTTAGAAAAACAATAATATATAGGATTGTGACAATCCAATAATATTATTAATTAGATGTAGATTTAGAACATCAAGATTTTTTATAACAATTTTATGGTATGTTTAATTACATAATGTCTATAGCTTCTCTGATGAACTGTGTTTCTTTAGTGAACTGATAGTATAAATAAGCACACTCTTTTTAGTTTTATTATTATGCATCAATCATATTTGCATTATCAATGAAATATAATTGTTAGAGAACCTATCCAACAAAGCTTACATTTATTTACGTTTCTCTTACCTTTTAAAGTCATAATCATATATGCCTTAACATTAGCAGGAGTAAGTACTATGTTACTATCCTTAACTATTATTTCTAAGTCAGTGTCCATAAAGTCAAATACTAGTGAGACATTTGATTTTTGCCCGAATACATCTGAAATCAAACATATCAGTTTAAACTTTTATAATCATACAAATTTACAGACTGTTTGCAAGTGGTTTGTTTCTCTTTTCAATAATGTCCTTACTAAAATGTTATCTTAGTATTGTTCAGTACACTGAAGTTGAAAACAATAACAGAAAATATTGTTACGGAAGTAAAGTAAGAAAAGTATTTGATGATAATTAATAATATAATGTAATAATGGTGGCGAGTTGTTTTGTTTGTGGTTCAGAATGTGCAGTCTCTTTCTGGCCACCTAAGATGAAAAGAGACGGGGCTTCTTTAAATTTAGTTTAGTCGCGTGTGCCGCTGAATCGCCACCAATATAGCAAAAATTAAACTATATATACCTAATAATCCAATCAGGTTTATATGTTGCAGCTCCTGTAATAGTTTTATTTCTCTCAAAGCTGTTCTGTTGATACCATCCTGAGCTTCTAGTCTGGATCCAATTTTAATTTTTTTAACTGCTACTATCTTATCAGTTTTTACATCTCGAGCTTTGTACACAGTTGCAAACTGAAATATAACATTTATTATTGTTAGAGATATATTTGTAGGTTAGTGACCAAACATTATATTGATGATTAACCTGAAAATTATATTAAATAACATTTATATGTTTCTCAAAAAATACAACTTATTGTATTTACCTGTCCCTCTCCCAAGAAATCTATTTTTTCATAGCGTAACGTCGGTTCTTCCATCGCGATGGTATCTATATTTCCTGACTCAAATCATCAATACAAGTATGTTATAATCGATGCTCGCAGTTAAGAATGATAAAATGATGCACCACTGTCCATTGTTTTAGGAAATTAAACCCTGTGAAAATAATAAAATGTGAAACGGGTAACATGAAACAGAAACTTTTTCAAATCTCATTTGACGTTTCAATCACAGATCAGATCAGTAAGTCAGTAAGGAGTTTGTTTTAATTTCATGAATTGAAGTTTCGATTTTTTTTAGATATGGCAATTTTATAAAAACCGATAACTTTTTGCAAGTTTTATATTTTCTGCGGTACCATTCGATTGACATATTATGTTGGTAGCTCTGGCATTATCAGAAAAAAAAAAACAATTAGGGATGTGTAAAAACTAAGGAAATCTTACTTTCAATTATAAAAAATGCTAAGGTATCGATTATTTATAAAAATGAATAGATAATAGATAGCTAAGACCCTGGATTAGCACATGGCTACTTTTTATTCCGGATTAAAGGGGGTGCAACTAGTATTGTATATTTGACACTTTTATCTTAAATACAAAAGGTATGCTATTTTCACAGGAGGCAAAAAAACATTATCAGCCGTCAGCGTCTTTGCAGTTTGCATTTAACTTAGCAACCAAACCATCAAAATTCAAAAAAGGCGGCTATGCGTTGTCTACGATTATTTGAGCATAAGTTATTTCAAATGAATTTTCGCAATAAAACTATTTTTGTATTATTTTTATTTGTGGCCTTTTTACATTTAATGAGCGACATGATAGCAGCGTTCTAAGCAAAAATGTTTTATAGTTTTTATCGATATATCGAATCAACCCGTAGTATCCCTATAACTTGTGGGCAACTTTGATATGTGCTCTGTCTGTCATTAAATGCACTGCTGAAGTTCTATGTTTATTTTATTACTTTCTGTTCGATTTTCTTCTAAATTTCCTGAATTATGAATTAAAGGTAAATTATACGCGTCTTAGAAACAAAGACACATTACTACATCGTAGAAATAAGACTTTATCCATTATATTATTTTGTTTTCAGCAAAAGATGTATTCACCACGGCAGAAAATCTTGTGGTTCGCCTTCTGCTCAAGAATATTAGTGGTTGTGGTGCAAGCTGTTTCAAATTTCATAGTTCCAGATCACAATGCAAATGTTTTTCTTAGCCCCGAAGATCCCACATTACGAAAACGTTATGCGGACGTCATTGTTGATAGAGTTTTGGGTGGTATGAAACGCTGGGATGCTCAGTACTTCATCCATATATCGCAGTTTGGTTATACCTATGAAAATTGTCTGGCGTTTTTTCCACTGTACCCACTAGTCGTCAGATATTTTGCCTATGTGTTAAGTAGCATGCTTGGGTCTATATTTAATTTTCACAGCACTCTATTGATGTCTGCATCAATAGTAAACATCATAATGTTTATTAAGTCGGCAGACTTACTTTATTTATTAAGTTTACGCATTCTTAGAAATGAATGTAAAGCTTACAAATCAGCTATTTTGTATTGTATTAATCCAGCTAGCATATTTTTTTCTGCTCCATATTCGGAGACATTGTTTGCTTGGATGTCTTTCTATACAATGTTGAAATGCACAGACAATGAAACTTTACGATTTGCAAGTATAGACATTACCAGTGGCTTGCCTGCAGGGTTCTCTATGATAGCCAGATCAAATGGTGCTGTTAATTTAGGTTTCATATTGTACACTAGTTTCAAAAATGTTATAGAAAGAACATTACCAGAGATTGTTTACAAATATAGAACATTGAAACGTAGGATTATATTACCATTCTTGCTGTTGCCTCTTCTTACCTCTGGTGTTGCACTGTTTTTGACTGTGATAGTAGCATTGCTACCATTTCTGTTAGTTCAAACATACAATTATTTTAAGTACTGCACAGAAAGTGATCACAATTTACCAGAGTTTTTGGTGAATCCAGAATACATTTTGCCAGGGAGAGCAGATAGCCCATGGTGCAACTACACTCTACCCTTGTCATATTCCTACATACAGAGTCATTACTGGGATGTGGGTTTCTTCAAGTACTATAAAATGAAACAGATTCCTAACTTTATTTTAGCTGCACCAATACTATTCCTAATAATCTTCAATTGCATGTCATATATAGTAAATAATTTCAGATTATGCCTTAGACTCGGACTCAGGTCTAATATTTTCAGCTATTCACATAAAATACCTTACCGATCAAAACAATTTTCAAAAGGTTTTGGGGCCAATGATCCTGCACTATTTGTGTATGTGGTACATGCGTTAGTTTTATCAATATTTTGTGTATGTTTTGTGCATATACAAGTGTCTACAAGGTTTCTAGCTTCAGCTAGTCCTATTTTGTACTGGATATGTTCTGCAAAAATGAACATTAGTCCATCCCCTACTTCAGATCAGAATGCCATCAATGAACATTTCAGGCGAGTGGGTATAGGAAAAAGAATACCATCACATCATTTGTGTATAGCCAATTTAGAAGGGGTAGACAATATGTACAGCAAATGGAGAACATTTATAGTATGCAGTCGAATGCCCGATTTTCAGTCACGCATGATTCAGTATTACTTTATTGGCTATTTCTTTATAGGCACAGTGTTATTTTCAAATTTTTATCCATGGACTTGATAATTTTGTAAGATAAGAACATATCTCTCACGTATCAGATGCATCTTTGTCATGAAATGTATCAAAGGATTACTTTAACATATCATTAATTTACTGCATCATTCCAAAGAACTATTGTATTCAGAGATTTCAATAATAATGTTTAATTAATAGTTAAGGTAGACTAAGGTAATTAAGATTGAGGTGACAGAGGTTTTCAGAAGTGTGCTGTCTTCTGGTTAATAATGGATAGGTTGCCTTGCTGAAATAATTGCCTTTACTAGTGCGAACTTGAAAATAGCTAGACATAGTTATGCTTATATAGATAGGAGAATTAAAGCCTTTAGAAGTAAAATTATTGTAATTACGAGAGATAAATAATTATCTTTGTATTTTAATGTGTTCTAGTCATACTAAGTTTTATATTTAGCTGACAATTGACTTGCATTTAAAAATAGGCTAAGATTTAGATTGTAAGAAAAGTATTTGAATTATACTAGTTGTAATAGATGTTCAAACTGTATCAGACAATGATATTGAAGGGCACAATTTAATAATTGATATGCTGAATATTGTTATGTAATAAAACAAAATATAACTCATGTTGCTACCTATACTTCCGCCAAATTCGATGTGAAATGTTTACCAACACAGCGTTGCCTAGCAACCACTGACTGCAGTGGTAAAGAACTTTTTTTCTAATGTTCAATTTTTTTTCTAATGTTCAATATAGAAATACTTGTAATACAATCGAATGTCGGCAAACAAGTGTTGAAGGAGCGGCCATGTTTGAGATGTTTGTTTACGATTTATTTTTAACACGTTTCGTTTTACACTATTGATACCTTACAAGAATACATCTTCACATTGTATTCTCCCTAAAATAGCATATAGTAGATTTTATAAGAAACTTGTCATTGAAATGTATACTAAAACTGTTATTTTGAGTGATTACAAATTACTATTTCCCTTAAATAAAAATATTTGTTGAAATTGCATCTTACTAAAATACAGCGTACAACGGAACATCATATATCAGGTCAATAATGCGACTAAATCAAAACTAACTTGTTAATTGGAATTTTGTTTTATTTTATTTGGAAGAATAATAGAAAAGTGGCCAATGGTTTGAGATTCCTGCACTCAAACGAAAAAATAGCTAGGGTTGATGCAAATTCCAATGTAAGTAATCAGTGAATATTCTTATTTCTTTTAAAACCCACTTCTTGGCAATGTGTTATTGCTATTGATTTTTAAATACAGTAAATATGACTTTACAATTGAAATTACAAAAAGTCTGGACAACTTTTATGACAAAATATAGAAATTCTGATATCCGAAGCACTTTCTTGAAGTGATAACCCTAAAATTGTATTTTTTTTGTTTGTTTACATTTAGTTCACATCGAATTTGGCGGAAGTATAGACATTTTGCACAGTAAATATAGCACATTAAAATGCCACATTTTGGCCGTCCATTTTTATTAGCTAAATGGATGCCTGCTTTACTATCACAGTAATAGGATATGCCATATTTTTATCAAGATTAATTATTATAATAAGTATTTTAGTCAATGTGTAAGAAATAATAATTCTTACTATTTCATACTTCTTTTTTCACTAACTGGAATAATTATGTATTCATCGTTATTTATATTACCAGTAAAACAAATTAATAATTAAAGAACTAAAAAAATTGTTCTAAGGTTGTGAAAGTAATTATTAGAAAATTTAGAAAACTTGAATGTTTACTCATTGCACTTATTCTAAAGCTTTGTCATTTCTATAAATTATGATCTTATATTTCAGAAATAAATACAAGTTGATTTTAGCACTAGTTTTATTAAAATAATTTGTAAAAATCTCTTAGCCTATTACACAACACCAACTTCAGACAATATAAAATGCGACATAGATAATGCGACAGACATAGAAAATTTTCTACACCCCTTAGAACTTGTATTACTAAATTATCGCTTTTTATTCGCGCGAAATTTGTTTCCTTATCATACTTATCGTTTCTAAAATTGCTACATTTAACTTATTTTTTCACACACACTTTATTTTATCTAAACAAGTATTGTAACATCTGGAATTCACTTTCAAACACTTGTTACAGTTTTAAAAGTAGAATGTTAAGACTAGAGCATTGTCCATCTAGACATAGGAAATAATTCCATTGGAAATATTTTCAAACTCTTTTATGTGTATATTACTCAGTCACTTCTGAGGTTTTCTTAAATATTTAGATTGTCTTTAAGAAACTCTGATATATAATTTGAAAGGATCCTTCATTCATTGGCTTCAGCGTCAGTGTTTTCTTGTAGTAGAGGCGAGGGAGCTGCTGCATCCTGTTCATGAACCAGGTCGAGTGGCTGCGGCTCTGGCTCTTCAATCTCTTGGGGGAGAGAGAGGTCGGCGGGAGCGGGGTCGACGACCTCTGCACTCCCGCCGGCGGAACCCTGAGGATAGACAAAGGTTTTTCTTGTAGTATGGATATTAAGGGTAGGATTTTCTGGAAGATATAGCTAAGACCGCGGTAGGATAAGAACGTCGTTCGTGGCACTAAGTTCTTCATGTGGGGCATTCTATTCTAGACAAGTATATAGGATTCCTAGTGTTGAAATACAGAATTTATTTATCTGTGATAACAGGTAACTGCTTCTGACTATTTAAAATTATATTGAATTGAAAGTGAACTGAATTTCTTGTGTTCCATTTTATTACACAGTTAAGCACTTAACCAGCAAGTCGCGTAACCACGAGTTAGCGACACTGGTCTAAGGTGGAGCACGCCTAGTCTGGAATAATTAGCTCTCAAGAAGGCTGCCAGAATACACCGTTACGTTCTTGATAATCGCTGGAAAATGCTCTACCACCTATGGTTTCCTCACGATATTTTCCTTTATCGAAAGCGCTATCTCATTGGCAGGGATTGAACCCAAAACTTATAGACAGACTTTCAGACTTATAGTAAGCTATTAAAATGCATAAAATAAAACAAAACACCATGTTACACATGGATAATATTTGGTATAGTGATTATTCATCATACAAGGTAACTGTATATCCCAAAACTAAGAGAAATCAGTACTTGCCTAGGCAACCGCTAATGCTTCCCGCAGTCTCTGACGAGCTCGGTTAACCCTCTCTTCCTGTTTCCTAACGTCATCCTTCGTTATCGTCACCGCCGCGATCAAAGGCTGTTCAGGGTTTAAAAAAACCCCTGGGTTCTCAATGATCGACTGCTTTGAACCTGTTTGTCCTGAAATTACAGAGAATAGTATTTTACCTATATGAATAAAGCCTTCCGGTTTCATCACGCCAGTAGTATTCCAACATATTCGTAATTTAAAAATACAAAAGCATTTGTGATGTATAAAATACGAAGGCGTATGTGAATTATTTCAAGTATAAAAAAATACGAAAGCGTATGTGTATTGTTTATAGCTCAAAATGGCATAACCAATTTGGATGAAATTTTAGATTTGCACTGGCTACTTATCATCCGGCATATCGTACGGCATTAACATCGCTTGGGAGCAGCTAGTAAAATATTCGTATGTAGCCTAGACTAATAGAAAAAATATGACATATTAATTAGTATAATTATTCGAATTTGGAAAATTAGCTAAAGAATAAGACCTAATAATATCATTCAGCACCTTGCACTTGCTGTTGCTTTTATGTCGCATTTTTGTTTTGTCTTTTCTCGTCACTAGAATTTATTATAACATCCTCGTCTTTATATCTATATTTGTTTTTATAAGATATTTCTAGATTTCAGCTAGAACTAAAAAAAGTAACTGGGTTGGTGCGTCAACCCGAATCGGATCTTGGCCTCCGATACTAAGAGACACCAGTTCTCGGTCCTGTGCCTTCTGCCACTGCGTGACCTGGAGATTGCGCAGGTCCTCCTCCACTTGATCTATCCAGCGATACCTGGGACGTCCAACCGGTCGACGACTAATAAGGTAATTAATTAAAGGAATTAATTAATTACTAATTCTCTCTGAAGTAATTCTCTTCTCTAGCTAGAACTACCGTACAGAATCTTTTTAGAGATCCTTAACAAAGACTTACCTGATATTGGCTGTGAAGAAACATGAAGAGCAGTAGCCAGCGACTGTATGGTGGTGGCATCAGATATGTACGGACCCAGAGGTTTTATGTACTTAGGCAGAGATGTAGTGCCAATCACACCATTTGCATCACATGCTGTCAAACCCTGGTAATAAATACAGAATTACTGGTAAGTTACTGAAAATCTTTTATGTATAAACAAGCATCTTTTGTTCTATGATTGAAAAATTGGAAAAAACGCTTCTCCATACATTTTGCTGCGCGTTGGCGGGGACTTATCATAAATATAAGTAATTGTATTATAAAATGTTAATATTATGATGTTGATATCGTTATTATCGAAAGCGCATAGCATATTGTTAAAGGGCTGTCGCCAAACAAAATGGCCAGAACTAGATAAAGGAAGACTGTGAGGAGAGTTTAAAATTTGTTTGGGTGTAGACTATTAATAGTCGTAGTATCAGTCTATTATTATTAGGGGCTATTGTCAATTCTAGTTAATATAAGTCTGTAATCTAGTAAATGAAAAAAAGAAGTATGTGTTTTACATTCCAGAATAAGCAACTAATGAGTTAGTGAAATACCTAAATAATATATATCTTACTTCAAGTCTTTTCTCCCAAAATAGCTGTTTAGGTTTCTCCTGAGTGCCATGTTTCAAGTCTGTCTTTACTTTACTTTCCTGTGTTTTGTACACAGTCACTGGCTGCTTAAAGATTGAAGCTGTCTGCCTTATTGGAGGTACCAGAGATGCATCAGACCGGTGACCCCTGTGTTCAATATAGGTACAGATGTTATTAAAAAATTACATGTATTTATGACAGAATCATATGGAAGAGGAAAACTTGCTGTGCCAACCCCCCCTAGTGGGAAAAGGTTGAAGAAGAAGATGTATTTATTTATTTGTTTTAGGGTTAACGGTATATTTACTTGTACTTTTAACTTGGGTTAAGTTCCATTAAGCTTTTTTGTATCTTTGTAGGAATACGAATAAATCTTTTAGAGTTACTGAAAGTAGAGTATAATATGTACTTATAGTAACATTAGTGTAACACTTCAACAAGTGAAATCTAAAAATTTCTTCATATGAAAAATCTGTACTCAAGCACTTAACAGTATGTTTTGGCAACCCCTTTGAATACCAGTTATTCCAGAATAGGTTCATGGACACCTGGATAAGGGGCCTCATGTGGTTATGCTCTCTGCAGGTCAAATACCTAGCTGTAAAAGGTAAAAACTAAATATCTATTGAATCATGCTAAATATTCCAATACATGCTCAAGTATTACTCTAAAAATAGATTCACACAAAAACTGTTTGCACCAAGAACCCTGTATTATAAACAGAAAAACACAATATTTAGTAACAGGCAAACCTATGAAAATAATGTGTATCTAATGCAAGAGATGTTAGTTGCGAGACATTTGCATTAGAATGTCAGAAAAAGTGGTTGATGAATATTATAGCTGAAAAGCTAATACATCTCTTTGTGTTGTGTTAGCTTTACTGATAGGATAGTTGGCAAAAGCTGCTGTGGTGGTGACTACGATGGAATTACAGTTTGTGACAAAGCATAATGAATTCTAAACATCTATAAACAAATAGCTGCTTAAATACTTTATAATTTATGATTTCCGCAGTGAAATGGCCAAATTTAGGAGATTATTTTGTCAAAATTAAAGCTTTGTTTAGACTATCATTGCAATGCATTGCAAAAATGTGCTGGGATTATAATTAATAGAATAGTGTAAACAAAGCTTAACAGCTAAGCCTAAGGTCACACTGACTAACAAGCATCTAGTTGGGATGGCTCTGGAGGTACAAATGGGTCAAAGCATTGCCTGCGCTAATAAATGATCACAACACAAGGGTAAGACACTAATTTGGAACCTGTAGTCAAACTGCGCTCGAGCTTTCTTGGCCTTGCACAGCAGCATTGTGTTTATTTGACCCTGTTGGAAGTCAAAACACGACAGGTCCACACTATCGCCCAGATACCGAACTAGCTCTGGTTTACTGCGAAACTTTTTACCTGTAGGGCTATAGAAATATATATTATGGACTTGTTTCATGTAAGTTAGATGTAGCACCTGACATAGTGATGAGTATGAGTAGAGTTAGACAAATTATGTTAACAATATTTTATAATATCACTGAAGGTAAATAAGACTCGTAATACTCCCTACTGAGATGCTTGGTACTGGCTGAATATAAAATTGGCAATAATTATAGCTTCCTGCATATATCTTCATTTGGTGTAGATAATAATTATGTAGAATTTACCTGTAGTAATATACATCAACTTTACCAGCAGATAGGCCAGTTTTTCTAATAACTTCTTCTCTTTGCCAGCCTTTGGGCAAGGCTGGACAGTCAGATTTTTTCTTTTCTATCGAGATGTTCATGATCGCTTTATTTCTAAAATAAATTAAACAACATATATTCAATCGAGTTAATATTTAAACACGTGGTTATCAAAAGAACTCTACAATTTCTTTGCTAAAAATACAAGAATTTCTAGCGAAAATACAAAAAGTACGTTCAATTATCAATAATTCAATACCTTTTGTAAACGTCCATAGACTAAGATACCAAATCAAAGCAAATAACATGTCAAACCATTTATGTCAAACAATTCACATGAAAGGTAAATTTCCAAAATCATTTGTCGGAAATAACCGGTTTATCGAAAGTTACTTTGACATAGGATTGACATTCATTACATTTGTCATAATCATAATTCGTCCATGGTTTCATTCAGTTTTGGTTTTTGGCGAATTTGTTGTTGGAACTCAGAATCAATGATATTTCGTTAACTTTTGATGTAATTATTTGATATTGTTTTGGTGTGGATAACTAAAAAAAGTCATAATATATTCAACGTTGTCGCGTACGGGATTTCGAGTGAGTAACCTATTATATCGTATTTACAGGTTTTTATTAAATGAATGATGTCAACTTTGATTATAAGATGGTACTTTCACTTGGCGGATGTTTATGAACTGCTTATAATATTTGATTACTCTAAGGATGGTCTCATCATAGTGCCATGGAAACGAAATAATACACATACCGTTACCCTTAAATATAAGGGGTACACGGTTTTTTAATCTGACTTGTGTAAGTATTTACTACACAATTACAAAATCATGATAAATTACCAACCTTTAGTCTTATTACACACTTTTATTTAGTATCTTGGAATCCTGTTTGTCTAAAAGGTTACTGACCTGCTCTTAGCTTATTGGTTTCCACGGTAAACAAGAAAACAAAGTTGTACATCATTTTCCTCATAAACTTTTGTAACTGGGTCAGGCTTTTCTTGTAAGAATAATTAGATAAATTCCAACATTTGATGTGGGAATACAGAAATGACATTTAATAGCTCAGATATAACTCACTTTTTCCTCAATATAGTAGGTACCATTATAGTTATCTTTCACTACCACTGAGCAGTTGCATAGAGTAAAACATTTAGTTATGTGTTCAGGTTAGAGGAGCATTGTTCCCTTAATAATTACAGAGTCAGATGATTAGCCGGTTAATCATCTGAATTGCAGGTTCACAATGATGAATTATAGAGTATACTGGGATGTGGTCTAATTAAATGCAATATAACAGGGTAATAGAATATTAGAGTGTGAAAACTTGAAAGTTTGAAGTCAACAAAGGAATTTACTGAAACTGAATTAGCTGACAATATGTAGGACACCTATTGCATGTTAGCATAACTAATTTTAGTGTAAATATGTGTTGTTCCTTTTGTTGGCATCATTATCATCAGCCTGTCTGCATTCACAGTGTGACATAGGCCTCTCCCAAGGCATGCCACTCGACCCTTCCTCCTTCCTTCCTTGTTTCTTTAGTACATGTTGCATTTGGAGAATTACTTTAAGATTATCATATGTCATTTTAATTGCATATTATTTATTATAACTAAGGTTTCAGAATAACATTATAATAAAATTCTACCATATCAAATGAGAACATTGAATCATTAACTAGCTTAATTTTGTTATGTTTGTTCCTATCCATATTGTAATTATTTGTGCTTCTTTGTGAATCACTAATAAATGCTCTTTGTAATAAGAGTAATATAAAATATTTACCTCATATTCAACCTATTAAAAGCAATAAAATATATGTGATCCATATGTTTAATTAATTAATCATTAAAAGCCCTAAATATAGGCTTAACTTGATTAACTTGCTTAACAACTAAAGTTATTAATTCTTCTATTAAATTTAATATCAGTTTCATTATTCTGTATTATACCAGATTTAATAATAATATTCTTAGATGTTCTTCTTAATTAAGTTATCGAGTCTGATTTTCACATGATTTATGTTTGTATCTTATGGTCACATAAGTACCTATATTGAGAAGGAAACAGTTCATTATGCACATCCAAAGACTGAATAATTTACCAAGTTCAAGTTTGATATGTGAATGAAAGCTCTCTACCATTACCTATTAATTTAACTTGGCATAGAGATAATGTATAGATAACTAAGTATACATATATCAAACTGATTTTGCATAATTCCTTAGGACCTTTTAATATTTATGTCTGGCACCTTTTGTTAACGGGTGGCATAGTCTCCTTTTTACAATAATGTTTCAGTGTGTTCTATGGCAGGTCTTTCTTTCTATACATATTATTCTTGTTTTTAGCATTAGCTATTATAGTTACAGAAACAGAAATCCATTTGTGAAAATGTCTAGCTATCACAATTCATGAGATACAGTGTGGTTACAGACAGACGGACAGCAAAGTCTTAATGAAAGGGTCCCGTTGGTACCCTATCTGGTTATGGTACCCTAAACAACCTCTCTTTTATACTTAGTACTGAGACTCCAGTACCTATGTTATGATAAGTATCAACATTTTTTATTTTTATTGATACATTTATTATAAACCTAACTTGTATTGTATTTGACGACCTCATTGGTGTAAAGGTTACCATGCCAAACTGCTAATCAGAAGGTTCCTGGTTCGATTCCCAGCACGGTCAACATCTTTGTGCTTAACTAAATTTGTTGGCTGTCGGTCTGAGTGTTAAATATGTATGTATGTATATGTAGTATATCAGTTGTGTTAGGAACCATAATACGAACTAGAAACGGTTCAGTATGTGGTTAACCAGCTGTGTGTGAAATATGTCCTAATCTAAAAAAAAAATTAAATTACTTGGCAAAGTCCAGAAAGCCTTTATTTTGCGAACCTCGCTTGTGTATCTACATAGATTTACGAGTAGCTACCATGTACAAGTATATACTAGATACACGCGTGGGAATAACTAAAATATGCTCGATGTGATACAACGCCGATATAATAGTTTCTTCGTACGTTTCGCAGCCAGGTGTTGTGGATCTCAAGCCGACCTATCAATTAGTAGTATTAATTATTTACAATACGATTGAAGAGGGTCGATGTCGACTGACCTTGAACTTACTTTTGCGAAACTTTGATATCTTTGTGACAGTGTTCTGCGGTCGTGGAGTCGATGAAATAATGAAATTACGGCAATCAATTGAATTTATTTGCTACTTTACTTACTGAAAGAAGGTGTTAGTCCTAACTCTCACTGTAAGATACACAGTGTTTGTGAGAGCTAGGTATCTTATGTGTGTAGACTTATGGATCAATTATGCAAGTGCGTTGTGTGCATGAATGTTTGTTTGTCTGGTGTGACAACATAACGAACTAAATTGCGTCTGTGTTTTGTTTGAGCTAATATGGTGTTAATTCCTTTCGTTTGACTGGTTAGAAATGACGTGAATAGAAAGCGTTGAAGGCTGTGATTGGTTGACGCCGCCTGTGTGCGTGATCTCTGGCGAATCAGGCCCCTGAAATATATTTTTGTATAAGCTCGACTCGTTGAAAAGACTATAATAACAAATAAATCTAGCTGAAGTTCTAATTCATAGTCATATGCTTCTGTCGCTATCTACATATACTATCTTGATATACACAATTGCAAATTAAAAATGTAAAAAACCCTCGACAACATTTTTGTTGTTGCAGCCATCTTGCGTTATAAATATATCACAGTGTTTTTGTTCACCGGTCAAGCCCTTACCGGAGTTGTGAAAAAAATGTAGTCCGCCATTTTGTTGCGGCTGCCATCTTGATCCGATTTTCATGATACAAAGCCAAGAACACTCTTGAGAGCTATACATTAAAAAAAAGCTAAATTCAAATCCGCCCGTTCTGGTGCTACGATGCCACAGACACTCGCACACACAGACACGTCAAATTTATAACACCCCGTCGTAATTTCGTCGGGGGTTAATAATCTAGTGAGATGCATTTTAAAATAATGACGCGTACGTGAAACTCGAGTAGCGTAGTCAGCGTAAAATAAATAAACTGTGCCCACTCGTCATTTATTCATTGGCTGTTATCAAATGTACTCACAGGATTAGGAGCAAAATAAAAAAGCGTTGGCACGCGTTAATTTTAATTGAATAGCGGAACCACGGAAAGAGTGTGGAAATATAAAAGATCCCTTACTCCCTGAGCTATGAGCCCGCCCTACTTTGTTTGCGTACTAACTTACTTACCCTATTTTGTTTTTATGGGCCAAGCTTTTTCGATTGATCTAAACGGTAAATAGGTATTTTTGAAGCCTTACGGTTACTTTGGCGAGTCCGCTTCGCTTTGTGACAGCTATTGTAAAAATCTACAAAGGAATATACATAAAACGTAAATAATAAATACATAGGTACCAAGAATGCTGGACATGTATATTATAAGTGTTTAAATCTGCTAACAAAGCGAGAAACAAAAATTTTGGCAGCAGCCACTCATTTTGAGGGAGTTGTGAAAAAATATCTTATCTGCCATTTTGTAGCATTTTGCTGACCATTTTGGATAAATGTTTACCAAACGTATGATACATTCAACTAACCCACCTTACAAACAAAAAAAAACGAAATTAAAATCGATTTATCCGTCGGGATAAGGGCCCACACACACATACACTCACAAGATACATGAAACTAACAACACTCTGTCGTTTTTGCGTCAGGGGTTAAAACAGTGTTGTGTGCAATACAAAAATTTAAAATTGCGCGCATGATAGAAGAAAGAAGTCGAAACTTTTTTTTTTGTAATTATTTTATCTACAGTATTTTGAAAATGTACTCTTTTGTTTATTTTCTTCTTATATTAATGTATTGGACAAAATATTGGTTAGTCTAGAATTTACTTAATCAGAGGTTTAAAAGATTATACTAGCCTTTCCGCAGTCGGCACGCACGCAACCAATTTCATCTAATTTTAGCGGAACCATGAAAGCAAACTGCTTATTTAATGGGATATACCGAACCATGATCATCAATCAGCTAACCGGAAGATTTATTTTCCTCGGACCCTAAAACAAACTTTGTGGTATAGGTATTCGGCAAATAAACCAGTCTACTTAAAAGTACTGATCATCAAAACAAGTGCTCTATTTTCTAAAAAGATCCTAAAACATGGGATGTGAATGCTTTAAACATTTAGAAAACCCTGACATACCGATTTGTGGTGTGAGGTGTGTTCTATAAATCAATCGCTTTCAAGATACCCAAATTAAGGCAGATACAAAATATATCTCAACCAACTCATACCTCTCAATCAAATCAAACTAAACTAAAATCGGTTCATACGTTCGGGAGCTTCGATGCCACAGAACACACACACACACACACACACACACACGCACACACAGACACGTCAATCTTTTGACAACCTGTTTTTATGTCGAGATCGATGTTATAATGCGCTCTCGAGACAGACCAATTAAAGCCGTGACCTCCTGCAGAAAACTTTTCAAGACTGAAGCTGCGCAGCAAAGCTCATACCTCTTAAGCTCTAGTACCATCGGGTTAAGTATTTCTAACTAAAATACCCTTAACAATGTCATGAAAAAGTTAACCACTTTCCTCGCTACTTGTGATATTTTCAAGTTAGTTTTAGTTAGTATCATTTACTTTTTACCTATTTTTGTGTATGTGTAGTTTTTTACCTGAATACATGTACATATATACATGGTTATAGTATATTAAAAGTTGCGTAGCAATATGAAAGTAAAGTATTGGAAGCACCCTTTTGTAGGGTCGCTATCGAAAAGATATCGGAATAAAAATGCCAAGGCGCACAGAGGCGTGAGCATGCGAAGCGAATAGCCGACGAAAGCTTGGGAAGCCATTAAGCTCTTTCAGTTATCAGCTTTGAGGGAAGGTAGGGCTGTTTTGTTGCTTTGGCTGAAATGTCAGGCGCGGCGATGACGTCATTTGGCGCTGAAATGGCGCGACATTTCGCGGTACGTCCGCCACGCCCGTGCCCACCCTAATCTCTGTCATGGCAGGTTTGTCAGACCAAATCGTCCCCCAAGGCTCCAGTGGACTGATGACCTTATTTCTGAACGAACGGTCGTCCAGAAACCACTGCTGATTGTTTCTAGAAACAATGCGATAGACGCCTCATCAGTATACTAAGTGACCGCATAAATAAAGTATCAATTGATCTGTATTATTGTTATGAAGGTCATGTCACGGCCTATATCAAATAGGTTTCAACGAGCTTTTAACGACTGCTACTGTACTATAAAATCTGTATGTGGTTACATGTCGATTGTATATCAGTCGCAACAATCATCATAGTTTAATGCCTTTGTTTCTAACATTTGTATATGTCATTTGCTTTGCCATGCTTTCTAATTTGTTATCCTGTTTTGATGGATATGAAGTACAGTTACGGCTTCATGTTCTAACCTTGTTTTACATTTACAATTGGGCTATTTTATCCTTCTAACTCTGCATTCTGAGCATAGTGGCTCAGGAGACACTATAAAGTCTACTACCTTTAACCAGAAAACCCATCATTCCGGTTAGCAATCAAAGCTCAATCTGAATTACAATAGAGCAATTCACGCTGAGTGCCTGCTGCTGACGTGAACGGTCGGCAATCATCCGTGATATTGAAAATCAACTGTTCGCGTCAAGTGTTTCCTCAGAATGGGAAAATAACCACAATCACTTTGCGCCGCGAAACAGACGGTAATCTCGTATAGAGATAAAGTTTTACTATCATGGCGCATAGATAAGTTCTTACCTGTTTATGCTGAATTAGTTTCTGTTAGCATTTTATTTTATTACGCGTCTGCAAAATTTAAATTTTTGCTTTACCTAGACATATTTTAATGTGGTTGTCGTAGAGACAGTAAAATGTTACGTTTAAGGAAGAACGAGACTATTCGCTCATCCCCCTGGTACATATTACATGTAAATTTGTTTTTCTTCTATTAGCTGAACACATCGTGCATATACATACATGCAAGTTCAAAAATTTGTGATAATAACCAAATACAATAGCGGTATTCTTACATTTTCAAACTTGTGCTTGGCTGAAATTAAAATAACGCACCAAGTGAGGGCGGACTACTGCAAGGTTCTGTACTATAAATAACGCAAAAAAAACTGCGTTTGTTGTTTTGAAGCCCCTTAATTATAAATTTTATTTAAATTGTATATTAATTTTAATGGGAATCAATAACTAAATATTCTCTGAATATTTTCTACTAGTCTAGTCTGGTCTACCAGTTACCGTATTAAGATCGTGGAAAAAGTGCAAAACACCACGTTTGTTATATGGGAGCCCCGTTTTATTTTATTTTCGTTTTAGTGATAGGCAACTGACGTTGGTATTGGGTAAGGAACCCTGAAAAGCTCGAGCATCTCTTTTACGTAGATGAGGGAAAGCTTTATCGGGTACTATTTACCAGACTGTGAAGAAAGTTATGTTTTGGAATAATTTCCGATTGTATTCCATCATTTATATTGCACTGTAATACATTTTTCAAATATCATATTCGCAGTACGTACACAAAAAGTCCTTCTTTTTTTTGGGTTCCGTACCTCCCGTTGTTACCTTTTAAAAACGAGTCCCTATTACTAAGCCTCCGCTGTCTGTCTGTCAGTCCCCAGGCTGTTTCGCAGAAACCGTAATAGCTAGAAAGCTGAAACTTTCACAAGATATGTATTTCCCGTGCCGATATAACAACAAATACTAAAGATATAATTATAAAAAATATTAAGTTGGGTCCCCATACAATAAACGTATTTTTCCAATTTTTTTGCTATAACTCAATAACGGTAAGTGTTAGACACTTAAAATTTTCTCAAAATGTTTACAAGTAATTGACTATATAATTAAATTATAAAAATGAAATAAAATAAATATTTAAGGGGGCTTCCATATAACAATGGTACGGAACCCTTCATGCGCGAGCCCAACTCGCACTTGGCCAATTTATTTGTGAAGGCAGCGCCATAGCTCTATCCCTCGCTATCAGTGATGGGAACCACTTCATCAAGTTTTCTCAAAAGAGAACATAATTTTTTATTTGATACTTCTGTACTGAAGTTTTTTTTTTTTTTTTTTATTATTAAATTTATCGTCCTACTCCCCAGATTGATTTTTGGGGATCTTAGTCTACTTAACATAATTCTATCCTACTTAATATCATCTATCCTACTTAACATCATTCTATCTTAATAACCTATTTAGTGTTATAATTATCATTCTAACCTAGTCTATTTAAACCTATTATTTACTCTATTTACATAACCTTACCAAAGTAGTTTTTATTCTTATTCTATGTTGGGCACTTCTAATATAAACTTAATTATATAGAAGTGTTATTATATTGATGACTTATTTCTATTTGCTACCTTACATATTATTTCCTTACAAAATTCTAAAAACTTTAGTCTCCTATTTTTATCTTCTATTATTATACACAAATTATCCTTATTAATATCTATATCTATTGCAATTTCCACGTCAAACCTAAGCCTACCAAAGACCGGACACTCAGTGATCAGATGAAGGACACTTTCGTCGACATCAGGGTCACAGATGCACGCCGGGCTCTCCTTGCGCTTGAATCGATGCAAGTAGAAGGAGAACCCGCCGTGCCCCGTAAAAAGCTGCGTGAGTGTTTTGTCTAATTGAATCTTCCTAACTATCTTATATGCCTTGACAGCGTCCGGGAAGAACAGTCTGTACTGAAGTTAGAAGTTGTGTTGTATCTATAAGAATCTATACTAAGTGCAGAATGGCTGTGTAAGGCAATCCAAATAATATTGTTATCGCATGATTGAGCGTGAGTCAAGTGTTTAGTTTAAACACAAAACCCGCTATGAATAATTAGTTAATTTTATTTACGACTTAGTTACTCATGTAATCTTTGTTTACAAAATACATAGTGACTCATGCAATTTATATACTTTATTCTTACAGACGTCAGTCATCGTTTGAAACTAAGTGTTCCAATAACGTATGTATATAATACATGAGAGCAATTGTCCCCAAATTATACTTAAACATTTCCTTTTAATCAGTTCAGTTGACGCACTGAGCTCTGACCTGGCAATAAAGCATTTAAAAAATCTTGCTTTTAAAGTATCTCCAGTTTAAACTTTTTTGTTATAAATAATAAACGTTACGAAAAAAATACTTATAGACCGTCTAAATAACAACCCTAATTAACAATACAAATGACATTAATTTAGGTTACCAAAGAATTGGCAACTTATCAAAGAATTTCATCTTAGTTTTTTTTTTCAAGAACAACAGATAAGTACTAGTAGTAATTGAATTAGTAATAGGGTCACAAAACACAGGGAAGGGCACGGCAAAAAGCAAAAAGGCCTAAAAAGAAACGAATTTTCTGGCTATTCTGATTATAATCTTTTGCAGGTAACTATTTTCAAGTGGCACAGACATCCTTGATTTATGAGGTACTAAACCCTAAAGACCAAGTACAAACAAATGGTAAAAAGTTAAAGAATATCGAGTCTAGTTTACATAAAATATTAATATGTTAACTACGTTAAAAGTCTTTATTTATAATAAGTTTAGTGTTGTATTAATGTATGGAAGTTACGAAAGTGCATATATATGTTAGTAAGGGTGAGATTTGTGATGTATCACAGACCCTTAGGAGAACCTAGAACAGAGGGGAAAGACTTACGTAGGTATGACACACCCCTCAACTCACATTCTTATAAGTAAACATCTTATGTTGTATCTGATATCGTCATTTTTCTTACGTCTAATTTCGAATTTTGAATTCGTGATTACCTACGCCTTTAGTACACCTACGCATTCGCATGCGGCAGCGAAGCGACGAAAAAACTGTTGTATGGCAAAGTTTCGCATGTGTTATGTCTCGCTCTACTATATAGCTAGATGAAATAGTTGCGCCCTTGTCGGTATTGTTTCACAAGTAACTGTGAAATGGCCGTTACACAGACGCAGCTATTTCGCTAGTAAAGTTTCGCATCGCAAGGCGTTCTGTCTTTCTGTCTTGGCGCCGAATTTCGTACAATGGAAGTCGAAAATTTAGAAAAAATATTGAATTTGATTCGAAACTATCCCGAGTTTATATAATTAGTTGGGCATGTTGATTACAAAAATGCATACAAAAAAGATGTGGCATGGAGGAAAATTCAAGAAAAGACTTGGATAGATGGATTTTTCCTTGCGAGTTCCGCAGATGTTTCGCAACCGCAATTATTTCGCAAAGACTCGCAGCCGCATACGAACGAATAGGTGTACTAACAGCGTCAAGCTGAGCGATATGAGGAATGTTTGAGACCGACGAGTGGTACAATACTGGCAGGCCAACAATAGGATGGTTAAGAGTTCGTCGGACAATACGGGTTTAATGTGGATTGCCAAGACGCGCGACTAAAAATGGCCTTATGTCTAGTACCTTCCTATTTTACTATTACGCCTATAATTTAATCGACATTCTACACTAGGTTCTACCTATAACCTAACTGAATGTCGTGGTATCTTAAGTAGGAAAATAATATTGTTATAGTTTCGACTTAAAATAATACATACAAAAAGATATAAAATTAGTTCACACACCATTTCACACTGCTTGTTTGTGAATCTACCTTATTCCCGATATAAGAGATTGTTACTTAGTTCGGGCTTGGAAGAAGATCAAATAAGCAGCGATATTTTGTTTGTTATTGTTAATATTTTGTAATTAGTTAATTTTTCTATACATATAATATAAGTCTCATCATGAATGCTTCGCGTCAACAGTACATACCTACATAGTTTCTCGAGTTGCTATTAAATGTAGTTAAGATACATGTGCCATCAGTGCCACACATTACCGAGCACATCCAATCTTAACGCTCGTTCTGAATCGCCCAAACGAAATTTCTATGCGCTTAATTATATCGCTTCAATTAACAATTAATGATTATTAGATCCGGGATGACAAAATATCACAAATATACGTAAATATGATTAAAGGTCATAATATGAAGATTGATATGAAGATGTGAAGATTGATTGAACACAATGTCCATTTTAAACCTATTACAGCTGTGTATATATTAATCAAGGATCAGAATACTAAACATTAGTCTATGACCTAAATCCTATGAATGTGTTTTACATTCACACGGATACGATCGCGCGGAAGATTATTTTATTATTTTTTGCACACTTTTCGTACTACACAATTTATGCCAGCGACGGTTCATCATGGTGCAAACTCGCACAAATGCTGTTTGCCCATTAGTAGATTGATTGTACGCTTCGATATCATCTGCCATTGAGTCATTACTTGTCTGAAATATAGGAAGGAGTAGGAAATGAGGAGTCAAAAGTTATGAAGTCTAGAAGTAGAAAAAGTGATATGTCATTTACCGCATACGTTATTTATTTCTGCCAGTAATGAGTTTTGTTTTTGTTTCCAGGTTATTCGATATGGAGTATAATATGGCTTCCAGGCTGTGAGTCGTGTTGCGATTTCGGCTTCAGGTCAGTGTAGAAATCATCAGTATAACATGCTTATAATGTATGTATGTAGTATGTCAGAGATTTTATTTTGATTGGGAACCGAACACAAACAATTTGACGACCTCGTTGGCGTAATGGTTACCATGCTGTACTGCCAATCAGAAAGTTCCGGGTTCGATTCCCGGCACGGCCAACATCTTTGTGCTGAACTAAATTTGTTCCAACAAATGACAACTAAATTTGTGCCAACAAATTTAGTTGTCAGTCTGGGTGTTAAATATGTATCTATATAAAATATGTATGTGTGTATTTTTGTAGTATATCAGTTGTGTTAGCAACCATAATACGATCTAGAAATAGTTCAGTATGGGGTTAACCAGCAATGTGTAAAATGTGTCCTAATATTTGCTTATTTATAAATAGCAAAATGTTCTAGATTAAAGCGTCGAATAAAATCAAACAATGTTTATTTGGCGATGTTTGTGCGTCCATTTGGAAAAGCTATTGTCAGTTAGAAAACAATACGAGCGCTCATTGTTTAAATGCCAACAGCTTTGATGGATGATTCTGCCAAGTTTTGACTAAGCATTGGCCAAACACGGAAGTGTCGAGTTGCGGAGGTCAGGCGTCAAACGAAAAGCTTGTAGGTGAGGCTTTGCAATAGTGGCTCATAATGCCCTACGGAAGTTCACAGTGTTAGTGAAACATGGCAGCATTACTTTAACGGTAGACACGCGTTAATGGAACACCCTGTAGCAAGCGTGTAACAGACATTTTTAGTTTCAAGGCAAAAGACGAAGGCCAAATATTTTCGTTTGCATATTTGATATTTTAAAATCTCGCATTTTAATTCGCATATACTAGTACGGTTGTAGACGAAAAAAAAACTTTTTATAATTAAATACTTTATCTAGTACGATTCACTTACAAATTGTAGGAAAATATTGACGGACAATATTTAACGTGTTTGATTCATACGAGCTAAAACCTAACGACTATTTGTTGAAAACAACATTAGTCACTAATACATTACATTGATTTCCTTACAAGTTATGCTATTTGCTGGCCACAGTTATCGAATAGTTTTTATAAATAAGTAATAAATGTAATTTGTCATCAGTTTCGGTTGTAGTTACGAGTAACCGTGGGAGCAGACCACATTTTGAACTTAAAGTTCTCAGTAATCAAATAATCGGTTGTTGAATCAGCGTGGAATTACTTCAAAAGAGTTCAAAGTTCCAAGGCGATAACAGTTTTTCTTGAAAATTGTGTACGCATCTTTACAATAGTGGGTTGATTGTCTGTTAGGGAAAGGGGCGATCAAACCTCGGTTATCGGTTCCCACCGACGTTTTATGGGCCATCTATATCAGAGTGGTGACCGCATAGACGCATGGCCACGCCTAGCACAATCACTACAGGGACCATGCTTAATGTTACTGAAAGTAGAACATCGAAGCTCCCCCTTCGCATTCTAAATCAGACCTTAGAGCTGAATATATAAGAATTACTGTACCAAAAGACGTTGTTGATTTAAGGGTTTTAGGGTGGTTTTGTTGACTTGACCTACGCTCCGTCCTAATTTGACGGTTTTGATTTCGTTAAGAATGTTTATGTAGGTTGATGTGCTCCGAATTGCTAGTTATTATTCCTAACGTTTAGAGAGTGGTCTTCATTTAAATCAAATGTGTACAAAACTTAATTTGAAACTTTTTCGTGTCTCCGTTACTATCTTATGAAAACTGTAACCTTAATAGACAATTACGGTCTATAATCTACATAATATGCTCGTTGACCTGAACCTGACCTGATTTATAGCATAGTCTTAAATAGATTTTATTAGGAGAGCAGATGACATCACTTTGCTCGTCCCAACTTATTTGCCGAGTCGTTAACTTTGCTCTTAATTTGTGTTTATATGTTACATGTCCCTAGGTGACAGGAATTACTAACCGACGTTTCATTTCAGCTTGTAAAAGTTTAATGTGGAAAAGCAAAAAGACAATAATGATAAGTGCGACGCAACCATCAAAATTATTGTTTTATACATTCGCAAAATAAAACTGAATTGCTGGAATTTTGCCAGATCGGCGTGACTGTTTTTGCAGATTATTCACAAACTTATTTATACTTCAAGCCACTTTGTGAATTACCGTAGGTAGAGTTCACCCCGTTTCAATCTTCGCATCAATAGAAACCGTACAATGGTGTCGATGGATAAGAATAGGAATTATTACGTTACTACAAACAACTCCACCGCATGTGCGATGCGGAAGCTTCAATATGTGTGTATTAATGTTGCTATTTATTCACAAATCAAACAAGCTTGCGCGATCGACGATGGTATTAGTATCAAGTAGTACTTTAGTGAGGTTAATAAATCATCCCGAACAGCGGCAGCGCTTCAAATTTTCAGCGTAATTCTTAAAACACGTGGTAAGAATGAATTCACGGGTGTATTAACTTGTATTTACGATCTGTCTGGACCAAGTTCGTTCATTGCTCTCAAGTTTATTGCAAACTTCGTTCGACCAAGTTATGAATAATATTCACAAAATCTCACTCGGTTGCTCGTATAACTCTAGTCAATATAGAAAACATTTGCAAGTTCATGTCCTCTCACTTGTATAACTATTATGAGTTTAGCAAGAGGCATCCTTTAAATATTTTTCTTTGATGAATCGAGTTATACTTATTGTCATTGAGGCATTCCTTTCGTGTATTTCTGTAGGGGCGTATGAAATTTAACCTTAATATAGACTCTTTCATTTCTCGTTAATAATGGTATTTCCCTCTTTAGTTAGATTTTAATCTATTGTTTTGACGAACTTATTGATGTGTATCTACGGGGAATCCCTTCCGTTATACAATTGTTGTTTGATTGGCCCGATTCGTGACTATTGTGTCGCTGGTATTTATTATTGTAATTGGCGCTTGTATTGGTAATGTGACAAATGTTTTTGTAGTGGTAAGTGTATTTGCGAGTCCGTTCCGGGAAGTACCACACCTTGTTAGGTATTTTTCCGTAAGTGTGCAAGCGCTACAGTGCTCTAGTTTCAAGGGGTTTGTTTCCGGTGCCAAATAATAGGGCAAAATTTACTATCTATGAGGGACATGAACAGTTTGCTGATGGCCGAATGGGACAACCTTGAAAATCGGAGTGTCACCGGTCAAAACAGAATGAGCCAGAGCGATGCTCAGGTCCATTAGGCTAGCAATTGCCTCGTGTTGCCTTATCATAAAAAAATACCACCAATGCCAATATAGCCACGCAACTCACATTGATGTTCCATGCACGAGTATCAGGTAGAATTGTGCAAGTGCTCGGCTTAGTAGATTAGTTGTTGCGCTACCTTCAGTGCACGCGTACTCAGCTTGAACTTAATACCATGTGTCATGGCTGTACTCATGGAAATATTTGATATAAATACATTATATGTAAATAAAACACCGTGATTTGATTTGATTTTTGATACTTGCTAGTTTTGCTAGCAACATTTAAAAAAATCAAAATATTTTTAAGCTTGTGTCATTAAGTTTTTTAAGGAAAGCTCAACAGTCGAGTTTCCTATATTAATGTGAACTTGATATTGATTCCATATCTGTAATTGTTGTTTGATGTTTGTTTTATTGTTCTAACTCTAAATACAGGCGTATAGCAATTATGCGGCCAACCGCTCGTTAAGATAAGTAAAACCTGTAATAATAACTAATGCGTAAGTAATAGTTCGATGAGAAGGTGACGGGTTAATGGCTGGAAACATCCCAAACTAAGTTAAGGATAGCGACTTTGTAAAATCCGCTTCGAATGTTCACGTTCTCTTTTAAAATAAAAGATCACCTTTTCTTGATTACTTAATTTTAAACGACAAAATAATGAAGTGAAATAAACATTGAATCGCTTCAATTCGGTGTTGGTAGCGACGTCTGAATAAAAGAAGCGTTGTATGCTTCGTGCAGCGATTGGTTCAATGAAAGTGGAGTCGTCAGTTGTTCGTGGTAGCAGGCTGACTCACCTTGGGTTTGCTGTTACGTACGCTAAAATACACTATCAAAACAGTGTGTCTCGTTTGGCGCGTGTAGGCAGACGCTCGGCGGCCGGGCTCTTCATGCCTCAGTGAAACGTTAGCGCGAAAACTAACAGCACCGATATGATTCTAACTCTCGTGCCTTAGAACCTTGTTACTTGTGAACATATTTTTACAAATATATGATCATAAATGTAAACTTTATATTTGTTATGTGATTGTGACGTGCAGAAGTCGCTGCTGCGTTGGATTGTCTGTGAATTGTCTGGCCGAAACCCAGATACCTATAAGTCGTACCTAAAGATAATGTAAGTTATACATATTCGTCTTGTTTTAATCTTTTGAAAAATTGAGATATATTTTCTTGAATTTTTCGTTATTTTCAGAAAATAAAAAAACATTATGAATTTTAAAGGTTTTAGTAGCTTGAGAACTGAGTGCATCTTACTAGTACACATTCATTACTTATTTATTCGATTAAAAAATAGGTCATAGGAAAAAATATTATCATATTATGAACTATATTATGGTTTAGAAGCCACATAACTGAAAAATAAATCTTTACTTTTAATTATAAAATATATAGGTTATACATTGAAGAAATAGCTTACCTTGATATCATAGAGATATCATTGTCGCTATGCGTTTTGAATTTGATAATATTTGATACAATCTAAAAATATAGTAACACGTGGTTGAACTGTCCTGATAACTGATAATAATTCGTACTAGAAATGACTCATAATCATTCTCATTGAATTAGAATTTTGTATGTGTCCCATTGGTACCCTGTGGGTATGGAATCCTACACATTTTTAAACAAAAATCAGCCTACCTAAAATTTTATTATAAACAGCGAAATTTTCTCATTTTCCAAATGTATTTCCATTCATAAACTTCATTATTCCTATGAGAGTAAATGGTAAAATTCCTTCCTTCTAAAGCGATGATATGGGCAAACTCTTGAACTAACCGTTTTATAAATCATATACGTATGCTAAAAAAATATATAAAATACAGCTTAAAGACCGTCTAAAGAATAACTCTAAGAATAATTCGTTGTACTAATTCTGGTACAAATAAGACTTATGGTGAAGAATGAAATTGGTTCAGCAAATCTGAAAAAAAAAATGTGAACCATTTTTTTTTCAATTTGATAAGTCTGATTTTGTACCAAAATAAGTACAACTAATTATTCTTAGAGTTGTTCTTTAGACGGCCTTTAAGATATTTTTCGATATATTTTACCGTTTATAACGAAAAAATTGAAAATTCAATCAATACGATATTCTAAAGAGAAACATTTTCAATCCTCTACTCGCAACTTGCAACATTAACTTCGTTCTTATAATTACGAGAATTCTTAAATCATACGCGTACGTGAATGCTTACCGCATCAATTTCTGTGTCCAATTATAGCGTCCCTAGGGAGAACTATAATCAGTCTATTATGCTTAATGATTTCATGCACTTCTGTTTATTACACGCTATTAGTAATCATAGCTTTGTTGAGGCTTTTGTTTATTTTATAGTGGATTGGTGTCACAAAAGATTTACTTGGCGTGTAATCCGTGTATACGAGTAGGTAATTTATCTCGGTTAGCTTAGCTACTGTGGCTTGATGGGGAAAAAGTCTGCTTTTCAATCTGACGGGCCTTGGATCGATCCCGGCACTACACCGATGACTTGTTTATCAAGCTATGTGTGGAGTTGAACTCGCTTTACTGTGAAGGAAATCATCGTGAAAATGTGTGGCATCCGTCAACCCGCACTTGGCCGGCGAAGTGGATTAAGCTCTATATCTCTCTCTCCTCGTGAGAGAATTTCCAGATTTCCTTTAAACTATTTTGGGAAATTGTGATTTTCTTGGTTCAGTGTTAAACTTTTTTTCTTTGGTTGTCCGTAATTACGATATTTCTTCAAGTTGAATAGTTTCTTTTTTAATACTAAACGGTGTATTCAATCAGAACTCCAAACCCTTACCAATGCTAAAATATCTGCCCGTAATTGTATCCCATCCATGATAATTTAGTAAGTAAAGTTTTGGCACTTTTAAACAGTCGTGTTTTATGTGATTCGTGTTCACACGATTTTACCTCATAATTTTTAGAGAAATCTTTAATTAATCAAACGTAAAACTACGTTTTATATCTGGGAGCATCACTAAATCTAGTACAAACCAGTATCAATATAGTTTATGCCTCGTTAGCACGCCTAGTTTCGTTGTCATGCACTAGATTAGTTCTTGTTCTTGAACCTTGTATCAAAACTGGCCATTTTTGAACCACATCGCGTACTGATCTTAATTGGCAGTAGAGATTGTATCTCAAGGCCCAAGTTGACTTAGATATGATGTCACGGCCATACGGGTTCCTCTCTTGCTTTAAAAATAATCCTTGATTTATGTCATCGTTAATTTTTGGTCATGATGTAAATTTGGCAGGGCTGAATGGTTGAACAGTAAATTACTTATCTATCTGGTATGTACTTATCGCTGACATATTTTGTGCTGACATCATACCTACGTTAAATAAAAGTTATTCAGACAAAACCTTGAGTTAACAGTTTTAACGTTAAATTGTATCGGTTAAAGTAATTGAGAAATATTTGACTGAATGAGCCAAGTCTACTTATCAACTGACCTGTATTGGTTTTGTCTGTCTGTATGTTTATTGGCTCTCTTGTAGAGGCCGTCATTATGAAAAATCGACGATATTTGTCACATAAATACTAATACTACAAAATATATATTATTCTTCTAGTTCCGACAGAAAAGAAGCAAATTTGCTGCAACGTTATTGACTGGTTGTTTTTAATGCTATTTTGTGAATAAAATCAAATAACCTCGTCAAGTAACTGTTGAGATCATAAAGATTCGGTAATTTAGTTCAAACTAGAAGTTTAATTTATGAAAGATACATACTTATGTTTCTGCTTTGATTATCTTTTACGATTTTCCACTTACTTAACTTTACTTAACTTTATTTTTTCTAGCTATTTGAAGACAAGATCTAATCTTTATACATCAAAATGAAACCATATTTATCTGATCACGCGAACTTGAGAACAACTTTTCCGATAAAGTTCATATTTCGTTTTAATGTTTGAAGTAGAAAGTTTTTTTTTTTTAATATCATCATTATCCTTGGCATCAAACATAAATATCCACCAACACACATTATATTCCATGTGACGTATTCAGAAATTCTAAAAGCAACCACCTATGTATCTCTTCTTATTTTTGGTCACACGAATATACCTACAGATGTTGTTTAAATAAATAACATATTTCGCAGATTGTGGCCACGATCACGCAGATGTTTGATATCGTTGCAATAAATATCATATCATGACCTTGGGCGATCATTGGAAAAATATTAAATAAAGTTAGATTGACGTAGTCCAGCAGTCTTACCATTGTTCAATCGGCTGGTTTTTTATGATACAAAAAATGCTTTGATTGTTAGGTAGCGGAAATTATTGACACCTACTACTTTGCTTTACTATTAGCTTAGATAGGGTAACAGGGATTTTGTACATTTTCGTTGCGCCTATTGTGAACTGTAAAGAGTCATGTGACTGAGTATCGAAAGGTGTAGCTCAATTCTCCCAATCAAAAGTAATTTACGAGTAGTATAGCATTTGCTTGACGTCTATTGTTTCTATTATAAATATTCCCATTCCAATCTGTGCTTATTCTAATAAATGTAAAAAATAAATACAGTTTATTTATTTTATGCTCACATACTCGTATCAACTTAAAAGCTTGCGCAATTATTTTATTCTTTATTAATAATACTGTAGAGGTTTAAATGCTAGCGTGCTTGTGGCAATATTCTTGGAAATTAAAAGTTAGCGTTTAATATAAAGTCACATTAAACTCTTCATTCCTTATGGCCACTCCTTTATTCCTTTCATATGAGAGTTAAGAATTTGTGACTCGACTAACACTGCAAGCTATACAAATTAATAAGTAAACTGATGCAGGTTCATTCAAGTCTATCTCACGGCTTCTTATGATTTATCAATATAATTATAAGATAACTGCGATTCTAATTGGTAGATAAAACTGTTTAATAACCTCATTGACACTATCCAGTTAATAACATATAAGTTTACGATCATTATGTATCGTTATCTAATCATTAGCGATGTAACCTGTCATAGAGTACTCTATAATTGACAACAATGTAAACTATTCCGAGTAAAACATACGAGTATATAAATATTAATTAAACATGCAATGTCCACAGAAAACGCCACACAGTCGATAAAGTTTTTGAGTTATTGTACTCGTACTTAGTTTTACTCGTAGTACATGCTATGTTCAAATTAAAGCTTTATGTAAATGGCGTGAGTGTATTATGTGGGTAATATCTGTGAATAGTTAAACAAATTAAACAGTAACAAATACGCTAAGTCCATTTAGATTGACTAAAACCTCAATTACACATACGGACAATGTAATGTAAGGCGGCACTAGAGGAATAGGTCCAATTCCTCTAATTTATATGTCTGTAAATATGTATACTGTAACTTCTTCACGCTCTGAATGTCTGTACCTCTTGCGATGAAATATGGCAAGGAAACTTATACTTAACAATAATATATATGCTACTTTCATCCCGGTTTAATGTAAGTAGAATCGCGGGTGACTAAATGTGAATGGTTTGTTTGTTCCAGGAAGGCAAAGTGCACAGCCGGTGCGCAGGATGCCGATCGCGCCGCGCGGTCCTCCGCCCGCCACCACACAACCATACCGCCATCTCCGTAGGAGACCTAGCTTAGTCCACAAGTGCCCTTCTATAATATAACGTCTAACGTTTTCTACACCTCTTTTATACCGACCTATAAGCATAAGTACGCACAGTTTTAGTGTTTTAAGTGTCGCGCGCGAGTGTGTGTATGTGTGTCGATGGTGCGGGCGACATGGGAAAGTCCTCGGCGAGAACACATGGCCAAGGTGAGTGGTGCCCCATACCCAGCTCCTCACCGCACCTGTCCTCAAGGTTCCTCTAGCAAAACATATTATTACGGTGACAAAGAACCCCGAACGACCTTCTACAAATGTAACTTACTTGTCATGTGCCAGATTACTTAAATATGTATGTCAGCAATTATTTACTTATTGTAATTAGCAGTTCAACTTCTTCTAGTCAAGTTCGCTACTTGAAGGGCAGAATAATCGCTATAGCTATTTTTCTGTTGTTCATCGGCGGATTTAGCCAGCTTTTCATTTGTGAAGTAGTTTTTTAGACATAATTATCTCAGTCGTGCTGGTTTCAAATTGAACTATAATTGCTTTCAAATCTTAACTTAGCGCTTTAAGTTAAGATCATCAAGTACTAATAATAATAATCACGGTATAGTTACAACAACCAATTTTTTTTCGTACTTGCTAATTTGGTCTTTAAAGTCCCTAGAAGTTCTGATTCCATACTAAAATCAATTTCGTAAATTCTGACCTACCTAACTGTTTAAAAGCATTTTAATTGTCACTGCTTGACATTGAACCTATTACTGGTATGTTGAATTAAAACATTCTTTGAAATACCTTCCGACCTTCAGGATTTCCGCCCCTCTTTGCTGACCTATTTCACGGACATCTTATAATTTATTTATCACACGTTGTTATCTTCGTTTCTAGACAATTACATAGTCTATTGGACATATTTATATATTTTCTCTCTGTTGTATGAAATTTAAATTTATTAATATTTTTTTTTTATTTATTTATTAATAAGTACATTATAAGTACAATATAATATATATTAATTTAAATAGACATATATTTTTGATAAAGAAAAAAACACAGTAGGTTTGTTGGCCCGACAATAAATAAAACACATTATTTTTCCTATTCAAGCCACTTCAATACATAAAAAAATAATAATAATTTCATACATCAGATAGAAAAATCTATATATATGTCCAATAGAATTTTAGATTTGATTGCAATGTATTACTTTAAAATATACGTATTTGACGCTACATACAGACACATCTCGAGCTATGATGTCATTGTCTGAGAACCGCATACCGAATGTACGGAAAGTTTAGTTTTGACGTTTTAGAAAAGTACGTCAATGAACTATTGGAACCTCTGATGAAAACCCGAAGATAGATGGTAGATATGATTTCTTCGGTCAAACATTTTCTAGACAAGCTGTAAATATTGCAAATAATCGTGTTATGAGCATTGGAAAAGGAAGCGACAGGAAATAATGCAATTTCCACGTCTGCCACTTGCAAACAAATTGCCACAGTAGAATTGTACTATTTTGCGCGTCAAAAGATTTGCACAACCTTTCAGTCTCGCCAGACACCAAGGTACAAATTATCACTAGAAATGAGGTACATTTTCATCGTATTTTTTATCTAATGTCAACCGGTCAAATAACCACCTTAAAGTTCAGCAAGGGGTTTCTGAAAATGATGTATAATAATATAAGCGAGTAAGTAATAACATAAGTGCGAATCAGGCTCGTGCAAAAAGGGTTACGCACCATTATCTATTACAAAAATGACAAAAACAATAAGTTGTATGTGATATGGATGTATTAGCCCCTCTTAGTTATTTTATTCTGTTTTAGTATTTGTGGTTTATAGTGGCAATAAATCTGTGAAAATGTCACCTCTCCAGCTATTTTGATTCATGAGATAAAGCCTGGTGACAGACAGACAGAGAAGTCTCAGTAATAGGTAGGTACCCTTTGGGTACGGAACCCTAAAAAGGCTATCTAAGTATAATAGTTGATCCGGCAAACGTTGTTCTGCAATATTAAAAGTATTATTGACAGATTGAGATTGAGAAATTAGATCAATTTAGAAAATTAGAAGTATCGATTGATCTAATTCGGTATTCCAACTGGTCCATGTTACCACGGCCTTTCCGAAGAAAATTTGCGTTACAATGACCGTATGAGTCATCGTTCCTAATATCTAGAGTTTTGTTAACATAATGTATGTTAGAGGAATGTTTTATTTTAATTTATTCGATTAGTAGTTCCATCCTATCGAATGGCAGCACTGTGAACGCAAGAGTTTGTTATCTGTGCTGATTGAAGGAACGAATGTGAATGTACGAATGAAGTTGTTCCTATTTGTCAGTAGTGCGTTCACTCGCGGTTTGACTTGAATGTGCTTCAGTCTGCCACGATACAGCGCCTGCGCCACTTGTGCGCACTGACAAACAATTCAATTATAATGGCGGACGACGACGACGACCACGCTGATTATAATCTAATTGAATCCGCGACAGCAGCGGTGGGATCGATACAACGCGTCTCCAGCGTACTCTACCGACCTACGGCTACCACCTGCGAGGCATATTTCAACGATCCAACGTCTGATCCGGCACAAGAAAATTTTCGATCTAATCGAGAATCTGATTGATTCGAAATCAATCGCGAAGAACAAACCACGCACCACGGTAACGAAAATAACATGCCTCCTACGGAAAGCAACCTACCCAATCTTCCTACGGCTGTGGGGGCATCGTTTTTTCGTGGCATGTTGGAAAGTTTTCGTGTTAATGAAACCAGAAGTACGACACCGAAGGTGGTTATGAACAAAATGAAACCTTTTGATCCTGATAATTATGAATTCACGGTATCTCAGTTGTGTGAAGAAATTGATCACGATAAAACGCAAAACGAGTGGACCGACTATGAAACGCGGAACGCCGCGCTTACGCATCTACACAGGCGTGCTCGCAAATGGACATCGAAGTCTTATCCTCTGTGTGTGGGAACTATGTGTGTAACTATGTGTGTAACTCTGTGTGTACGAAGCTAAGGAAAGACTCTCGCGTTAGTTTGCTGCTAGGAAGAGATTCTACAATCTGTTCCGGGATACGGTGCAGTACACGAGTGACAAGGCGGTGACTTACGTGGAGTATTCCACGAACAAACTGGTGATGATCGACCGGCTGGAATCGGGCTAGAGTGTGGCGAATAAGATAGAGGTTGTCATCTCAGGTATCGTCGATGACCAGGTACGTTTCGATTTGTTATAAGAAAAGATACGCCTACGGATTTTATGGCTTTGGACAGACACCTTGGTACTTTATGTAACGTAAAAATCTTAAACTGTGCAAGCACTTTGCATTAAGTGAACAGAAAAGGCGTAGAGTAGATTCTACCGATCGTAGTAACATTTTGTGTCATAATTGTGGTAAAGTCTGACATTACATGCGTAATTGTAAATCTAAGGCCCAGGCGCATACCTCTGCTAGCGAAGATGCTTCCTGGTCAGTGACTATAGAGAAAAATGTTCAATGTAGCTATTATTATAAAATAGGCCATACAGAGCAAGTCTGTTTCACCAAACCATGAGACGTTTAAAACAAACAAGCGACAAAGTCTGTTAATGGTGACAATTCGCACTAAACTAAAATTGCTCGCACTTAATTTTGTGGTTTGGTGCAAAACTAGTCAAAGGCTATTTATTCGGTGTTTTCTTCGAACTAAATTTGAATTGACTTTGGTCGTGAGATATATTGAGCCAAATTAAGTGGAGCCTACGCCGTCTAGTGCTGAGTAGCAATGTTAGATCAAGGTGTCGCCAATAGATGGCGCAAAATATTATTCTTTTTGTCTTATTTTATCTATGACCTCTCCTAACTAATTGCCGTGTTGATAAAGGGGTAACAGTTGTGTTTTTATTTTTCGATGTTTGGTTTTATGACGTGCATTTGAAATAGTGTCGTTATCCCCCAAAGGGAAACAAACGAGCGAAACGAATATTTAGGTTTCAGACTTGGCTTGAACTCACTTGTGTGTGAGATGGCGTCTATGTGTGTTTTATGTGTGTACAGAGAATGCGCAATTTATGCGTAGTATAATGCAAAATAGGGCTATTATTGTAACTTTGGGTGAAATATTTTGGCAACACTAATTATTTCGAACAATCCATCAAAATTCAATGGTTTTATTTTGCTTTGATAAAACTTTTATTTGAAAAATGAAAAAAAAAGCGGAGAAATTATAAAAAGCGAGCTTTACATGTTTTGGGATACCTTCTTGAGATGTGCTTCCTACATTGGGAACTTCCGTTAACTGTTGAGCTCCTGACTTTGGAACTTGAAACAGCTTTTTGAACTTTTGCTCTTTTATCTGAAATGGATCTGGTGCCTTCCTGGTGTTTCTTAAACGGAGTCTCTTTGATGATGTCTAAAATAAAAAAAAAAAAAAAAAAGGATTCGGATTTTACCGCTGCATTGGGGGCTGAACCACGCATGCAGGCCCGAACTTGTTTTGTGGAGAAGAAACGGAATTTTGATTCTTCACATACCCTTCCAATGAATCGACGGCTGCTACAACAAATTATTTCATATTTCTTGATTATTTACGAAAATCGATGATATAATCCATTACAAAATCATGTAAACTTCTTGAACTAATTTTAATCGCGATGTTTTGGTGACGACTAATTTGACAGTTGGATTTTGGACAGAAAACACTCTAAAATGTGGGCCGCTGAATGCGCTTTAACCGGATTGAATAAATAAAATCGATTTAGTTGACTCGACTTAAAAATTAGTTTTATCGTGTGTCCACCCGAATACCAAAGCCTAGTTTGACAGGACTAAACTTATTTTAGTGAAAACTAAACTAAAATGTGTGTCGCCGAGCCACCACCAATGTGTGCTCACAATGCGAAGCCCCGCTTATTTAAATAAACTTTGACGAGTTTAAGTTACAAGCTCTTTTGCCAGCGGCACTGATTGTTCTTTAATTTTCAAGCATGTTGCTGATGAGATTAATAGCGCAGCACTCTGAGTTTACGTGTCTTGTGGGTATCGGCTCGGCCCCCGCTTATTTTTTCGCGGCCAATACGAGTCAAAGACTTGCACATAAAAACCACCTTAGTTATAGTAGATTCTCACGTTTTGCTTTATGACGCCCTCATAGGAAGTGACGTTTAAAAGTTTATGCTTTATTAAGTACCGTAAGTTTTGCTACGAGTATATCGTAGCAAAACTCTATACTGAGCTGACAGGCCGTAATGACGTTACTCGATTGCGGTCCATTATTGAAAGCTACGGAGATAAATTTGCTAAAGGAAATTCTTAATCGGTGTTCAAGACTGACGAAGTGGAAATAAAACTTAAAAGTTCTAACAAAATCTAATACGGTTTTAACCGTATAATACGGTTAGTGACAATTATCCTTTGCGGTTGATATCAGAACAGTTAGATACGCTAGGACAGCCCACTGTTTTTACTACACTAGATATGGCGTCCGGGTTTTATTTATTCCTTATATCTGAGAAATCAGAATCGATAAAAAGAAACTGCATTTTCTACACCGGATGGTGCATATGGTTCGTAAAAATGCCATTTGGGCTTTGTGGTGAGGCTGCAGCGGTTTATCTAAGGGCCAATAAGCAGGTTGAAAGGTTTATATCAGTTCTCACGAATTGTTTAACGTTCGCAGAAAACCACGAGCGTAAATCGTGTAAGTCTGTCCTGGGTGGGAACTAATTGGCTGTTAATTGTACAGTATCGCAAAGAACTGGAAAGTGTCCGTCATAGCAGTTAATGGGTTGTAATAAAAGCCCACCCCGTATGTTTTCACGAGTACGAGAAACTTGATCTCCTTGATGTTAGAGCGCAGGCTAAGGTCAGGATGGACGAGCGAGCTCGACATGACAAAATTCGATATGACTAGGGCAAGGCAAAAATGCGTCCGTTCGTTGTCGGTGATATTGTATTGGTTGAAAAGAACCCGAGAGTAAACACTAAATCAGGCGAAAAGTTCTCGAATCCGTGTAAGATTGTCGAGGTTTGTGACAATGAAAGGTATAATGTGGGGTCTATATCCGGAGGACGTGTTCAGTATGTTCGTCACGAAAAATTACGTAGATACCTTTCAGGTTTACTAGATTTATCTTCTGAATTAGACAAAAGTCCTGGTGACGGAACTGAAGATGCAGAGTTCTGCCATCAGACCTTGCCTTGAATTGTAATTAGCGTCTTTAATTAACGCGCTTCGTGTAACACTATTGTAGTACACCAGAAGCTACACGCTTCGTATACCACTGTTGTAGTAGACTGTAATCTATGCGCTTCGTGTAACGCTATTATAGTGCATTGGAGGCTAAGTGCTTCATACATTTCAGTTGTAGTGCGTTAGAAGTTTCGCGCTTCATGTGGCTCCGTTGCCGTATATTGGAACTCCGTGTTTCGTATAATTCGTGTTGTTATGTTTCTAACGTAACGCCATGCGCTTCGCGTACATTTGTCGTTGAAAGCTGTCACGCTTTACGAGTTTTTACGATTGCTGTAACCTATTACGCTTAGCTGGAGTTTCGGATTGAAAGCTTTGTCGCTTTGTCCGCAATTGTCGTTGAAAGCTACCACGTTTTACGAGTTTGAACGATTGCTGTAAGCTGTTACGCTTAGCTGGAGTTTTGGATTGAAAGCTTTGTTCGCTTTGTCCGCAAGTGTCGTTGAAAGCTACCACGCTTTACGAGTTTGAACGGTTGCTGTAAGCTGTTACGCTTAGCTGGAGTTTCGGATGGAAAGCTTTGTCACTTTGTCCAAAAGTACGGATTGAAAGCTTTGTCGCGTTGTCCAAGGGTATCGTTGAAAACTACCACGCTTTATGAGTTTATACGGTTGCTCGTACTGAATTCTTGTTGCCGAAAGTTCACGATGCATTGCGCCAAGTTGAGTGGAAGACTCGTGTGTTACGTTGAAAGCTCTACGCTTTGCGTTTGTCATTTAAATAACAAAACCTCTTTGAAATTAGTTGCGGCTGAAAGCTTCGGACGGAGTTAACGCTTTGCCGGTGTTGTTGATTGATTCCTGTTAAGTTGCTTATAATTGTAAAACAACGCGAGAACGCGTTGAGTGGCAGAATGGCCGTGTTAGAGGAATGTTTTATTTTAATTTATTCGATTAGTAGTTCCATCCTATCGAATGGCAGCACTGTGAACGCAAGAGTTTGTTATCTGTGCTGATTGAAGGAACGAATGTGAATGTACGAATGAAGTTGTTCCTATTTGTCAGTAGTGCGTTCACTCGCGGTTTGACTTGAATGTGCTTCAGTCTGCCACGATACAGCGCCTGCGCCACTTGTGCGCACTGACAAACAATTCAATTATAATGGCGGACGACGACGACGACCACGCTGATTATAATCTAATTGAATCCGCGACATGTATATGAAAACGGCGTCTCCACTTGAAACGTTGCCAACAAGCTGGCCATAAAATGATGTACGTTGGTACTGTAAGTTACGTACTTGCTCTTTGACGTTTGATCAATCCTCTGTGCTCTTCGTTAGTGTTACAGAATTTTATATACATTTTGTCATAACATAAATATCGTTAATCTTTGTTGTGATATGCTGCAAATATGATATCGATGGGCCAGGTGTTATCTGGAACCGGGTTTAATGGTTCACTGGACACGAAGATAGATGTTGCACAATTAATCATAACATGAGCATGTTACGTGCCTACATAGTCCAAGTCAGGTAATAACGTTACATTGACTGACTTGCTCATTATAACTGACTAACATCTCTGTATCTTCAGGAAGCGTTAGAAAAACTTGTTATTCCCCTTGCTACATTTAGGTCAATCGGTTCTATTTTTTTGTAAACTGAATCTGTTTTATCCAACGTTAACAACATTATTTAAATTAATCGATAACTATCTTTTGATCGGAATAGTTGTGTCTAATCTAAGATTTCATTGAAGTATGCCCCCGTAACCTTGAATATGGCACGTAAATTTAGCTCGCGGATAGTGAGTATAACATTCGATGCAACGTTACGAGTTCCATTTTCCCGTTCGCTGCGTTTTCATTGAATGCTCTTTACCTTTGTATGTTGGAAAGCGTGCGATTAGGGCAACACTGTTACGGCGGCGCAGTCGTGTGGGATTATCTGGGAGCGTGCGCGGCGGCGGGCGGCGGGCGGCGGGCGGCGGCAGTGTGCGCGCGGCCGGGCACGCGAGAGAGTGTGGGCCCCGCGACGAGCGGAGCCGTGCCGCGTGCCGGCAGCGAGGTGGCCGCGCGGAGCGGCGCGCGCCATGGGGCGGCGGTAGCGGCGCGGATGTGCGCGCGCTCGGAGGCCGTGGAGCTGGAGGTGCTGGGCGCGGAGGGCGGCGAGGCGAGGCCGCGCCCCCTGCGCCTCTCGCTGCTCGAGCTCCTCGGCAAGCTGGTGCGCCGCGACCAGCCCGCGCCGCCGCCGCAACGACGCGCCACGCACAACCATCGCTTCCGCACCTTCGTCTCCTGCGGTCCGTACACAACCGATCGATGCTACATCCGAAACATTACATGTGCTAACTAATCTGCGTCGTAAGAGCGTCCTGTAGTGCATTTGTTGTTGTAATTTTGTATCTTTGAGTAGGTGTCGCGACGAGATTTGTAGGTTTTCTATGATGTGTATGGATGGAGGAATGTGGCCAGTGGCCAAGGTCGCAGCCGGCGCCCCCCGCACGGTCAACGGCCGGCTCGTGGCGCTTCCAGCGGCTCTCTAGGCGCCGCGCTCTTGTTATCGATCACCCGTCGATGTTTCGCATTACTAAATTTAATTAGAATGCAATGCGAACGCACACTATCCAGATGTTACGGACCATTTACAGCTCTCCCATTGTTTACATCTCTGTCAAAGCTGTTTATATTTACGCAATGTAATTAATATTGTTGTTTTATATCCGTGCTTACTATACCGTAACGTACGAAGTATGCATGCACAAGGTCACGAAAGAGTTCATAGTTGACATGAATAAGTATCGTACCTAAGTAACGGCTCCAATTAAGAAATTAGTTCCAAATATGAATTGCACTACTGTCTTAAATGACTAAGGTCAAGTATACTGTGTAATTCTATACTGTACGGAAGTTCTCTTAATTTCGAGTATCCATGGTAATCAATGCTTAATTGTCTTCTTCCTACGTGAATGTCCATTACATCATTGATTACGTGAGCCACACTTGACGTTTGGGAACTGCGAGCCTACTAGTCTAGTCAACACTATACCTGCTCTCGTGGAGCCGTCATAACATCGAATTAAATGAATTAGTTGCCAAGGGCGTGAGACGGTTCCTATTGTTCCTTCAAATTATTTCACTGTACTGCGTTATTGGGCTTGAATGGTCTTTGTGTATTTAGTTAAGTAAATGAACTTTGAATGGTTCCTATTACATCAAGCTAACTCTATTTACATTCAACTGTAAAGTTCTTTAACTCTAATGTACATACTTTAGCTATCAACATTTCACTTTATTTTGAACAAATCAAGAGTTTAATAAAATTGTTCGATCAATTAGTTAATTTCGGTGTAACGCGACATTATTTGTGAAGTTTTAACTTAATATGATCCAATGTTTTAGAACATATTAACGTTTCCATACGCATAAATTAGACATGGGCCTAAAATACCCGAAATTAGTCATGGTTTCGAATTTGGGTTCATTCATTGCCGTTCATTGTTAGTATGATATCATATGATAAATAACGACGGACTAAGTACCGACTTGTCTTTTACCATCCACCCATTACATTTAATGTGGTAACATCCTACGTTCTGGAGCTTATACGTTTTGAAATAAAACCTAAGATGTACCTATGTATGTTTTTTGTTCATAAGTAAAATATTTGAATATAATCTTTATAATATAAACAATTATGTAACGGGAAAACCTCCATAACAATATTATCAACGACGGTATTCTCCGATGATAATTATGTCAAGGACTCTTATATAACTTTCAGTCAACCCTCATTGGTTCTGGACCCGAATAATTTTCTACTCGTGTAATTCCTCATACCTACATGATGTCAGATTTCAGCTAAACAAAGCTTTCTTAAAACCAAACTCGTTCAATGTATTGAAAAATTGTCGCGTTAATGTTGAAAAGGAAAAAGAAAAGTAAATTAAAAAAAAACTTTAATGTTAGGTTTAGGTTGGCTGCATCGAAATAATAAGTAGTAAAGGATACGCACAGCCTTGAACGCGGGATGGTTTCTCGAGCGTATATTAGTCGTAAAGCGCTGGGATCGATCGGCGTCTCCGCGGCGCCCGCCGGCTCCACTACTCGAACCTCTCGCTGTTCCATGAGCAAACTCAATTAGATGAAGGGGACTCGGCCCTGATACTGCTTAGTTTTTGTTCAGACTTTTCACTACCGAAGGTCAAGCGGAACAAGGGGAACTGATAATGAACGTGGATGCAAACATGCATGCATCTCTCTAATGAGACGTGAGAGGTTTCTTGTTAATTAGACTGTAGTCGATTTTCAAAACAAGGTCGTTAAAAGCAGAATTCCCCGTAGATTTATCTTGCCCAGATACATGTTTTCGACAATGTGAATCATGTATTTTATAGGTATTTACGTTGTGCCTCTAGAAAGTCTGTGTCCGTAGTCTTATGGAGGTCAAAACAATTCTTTCTCGGCTTTTCCTTCTACTGATTACGTTTTACGAGTTGAATTCCTTTCATGGAACGAGTTGCGAGAATATAATTTTCTTAAAAAATCCAATAAGATTCCAGTAGTACAGGCGGCCTTGTCTAGCAGCCGGCCGCCACGTCGTTGCTAGTCTATTTCTACTATGGTATATCGAACTGTTTATGGAACATTTTACCCCTAGCTTAGCCTCGGCTCAACTGTTTAGCAAACAGGCCGACGTTGCGCTCGTTAAATATATTATTTTATCCGACCAGTCTGAGACTATCTGTTTTGTAGATATCAGAAATTCTCCGTGTTTTCTTGATTTTTTATTTCCCAAGCCATTGAACTGTGAATGAATTGCACGAGATGCAGAGTTTTTGCATTACCGATGTCATGTTTGTTTTGAGTTGTGTTGGCACGCGTTCTAAGTTTTTGCTCTCTCTGATTCACTATGTGCACTATAACTATTTCTACTTAGCGTACTATTTTTGCGTAGTCGTTTTTATGTGATTCAGTCGTGTTCTTGAATGAATTCTGATAATGCGCCAGTGCAGCACTTAGTAGTAATTTTTTTAATTATCTTATCCAACATTTATTTTTTATTTTGTTATTTATTTCATGTTCTATTGGGCTAGTATAAGTTTAACGAACGCGCAAAATTCTATATATTCGTAGTTTTCGTTTCGTTTTCGTTTCTATATGAACGTAAACAAAATATGATCTCATTAGTTAAAATGTTTGATAGAAACAAAGATATCGTTTGTCTATGGATATAAATTTATTAAAGCGGAAATATAATGTACTTTTGCGCTTTCGAAAATAATGTATACTAGTTATACTAACTGTTCGTTTGGTCGTAGAGCGGTAGGTGAACTGTGTTTTTAAAAGGTTTGTTTATAACAAACTAAAGCGTCTCACAAAGTATGTCGCTTTACAGAGAGAAAAACTAACAATGGAATGTAGTGTCGCTTGAATGGACAGCTAATTATCCCAGCGAGTAGTGACGAGGCACGTCTTCTTGCCTGTACTTATACATGTGTAAGGAAGGCCCTCAAGTCAGACATCTAATGAGTTTTCATTCCCAAAGGATGTTGTACTAAACTATAGTCTTATGGCGTGCACTTCATTTTATGGATTTTAATCTCGAGTGTAGGGTTCAGTTGCTTTGCTTTACTGTTTGATAGCAGTTATAGAATTTTAATGGTAGTAATAGTTAATAATTGTTTTTAAATTTTATTGCTTATGCCTACAATGTTTCAATGTAAAATAGATTTCGGTTAAACCCTAACGGCCAGGCGGTGTACTGAAATACTAGTATTTTGTTTAAGCCAGGATAAGGACTTTTTTATAAATCCCTAACGGTAAGGCGGTTTATTAAAACCTATATAAGAAAATACTAGTATTTTGTTTAAGTCGGGATGATGACTAAATTTCACTTATCAGTCATGTTTATTGAAGTAAGATATCTTGTTGAGACACTCTTAAAGATAAATCTTTATAATTTTGCAATTATATCTTCAAGCTAATGCAATCATACTAGGGCAAATACGTAAACATTTGCGGCTGTATACTTACTTCATACTTTAGTTTGAACATTAAATAGATACAAGTGTAAATTAAAAATGTGGAAATCTTCTACATTTATAATTTACTCGGGCATCTTGGATTTGAAATGTATCACAATATACATGAGTATTGTAGTTATCAAGCCCATTTTAATAGCAGCCGCTATCTTAGATATATTTTCATCAAACATAGCTAATACTCATAACACTCTCGATAAACACACTTTTCGAACAAAACAAAACTAAATCAAAATCGGTTCGTCCGTTCGGGGTTCTGCACACACACACACACACACACACACACACACACATACAGATATGTCAGACTTATAACATCAAAGCTATCTACATCTACATATTTTTTTTTTACTACCAGCGCACGAAAGCTGGTAGTAAAAAAAAATAGATGGTCATAATCTGACCACAATGAGTCTCAGAGTAAGAAAGAACAAAGACAAAACAGAGCATCCATTAACAATGTTAATTACATACATATGATGACGATTGCCGAGAATCTTAAATGGTATATACATCTATGTATTTTTATGAATCAAAGTATTGTTTATTGTTACAGAGAACGAACGGAGAATCAAAGCGAATAACAGGGAATACAACGCGCAGTTCCGATATGCTGTAAGTAATAACTTTTACTATAATAAAAATTGTGGGCGAAAGTAAAGCACATCGGCTCCGTTGGTTCGGCCACGTGGAAAGGATGGGAGAGGATCGGGCTGTGAGGCGAGCATACTTGGGACGACCAATTGGCCGACGTCCGGTTGGTCGACCCAAGTATCGCTGGGAAGACCTAGTGCAACAAGATCTGAGCGCACTTCATGCCACAGACTGGCAGGAGACAGCTCAGGATAGAGAAAAGTGGCGTCTCTTGGTGTCGGAGGCCAGGATCCATTTTGGGGTTAGCGAGCCATCATAGTAGTAGTATAATAAAAATTGTAGAAAGTGGATTCAGGTTCGATTCATAAATACTATCATCATCATCAGCCTGTGTCTTCCCACTGCTGGGTATAGGCCTCCTCTCCAACACGCCATACAGTACGGTCTTCAGCCAGTTTCCACCAGCTCTTTCCAGCGTGCCTAACTATGTCATCTGACCATCAGGCTGGTGGTCATAAATACTAGCTAAAAAATAATAGTTTTTTACGTTTTTCTGTAACGGCCTGAAAAAGTTTAGAAAATCCAAGATCTGGTCTATTCACTTTTTGGTTCATCTTTTTACTTTCGAAGATTATATCACTTATCACTTTTATTTATTTAATGTGATGTGAAATAAGTACGAGTATAACCTCTACCCGAAAACCCAAACTGAGAGTTAAAATTATCTTATGTAAATAAGATAATTATAATTCAATATGTTTAATGATCAGCTAAATGTCACAATATACGCTAAATAGCTGAATGTCAAGCTAATGTCATAATTTTAATAAAAAAAAATATTCGTCATGATAAACTTTGATATTTCACTGGTAGTTAGAGATACCTTTGACCAACAGTGGGACAATAGATTAGATAAAAAAAAGTTAAAGAAACACACATGCTAGTTAAAAATCGACTTTCACGTGTTCTTATAAATTCAAAGGTTTATTAAAAGGTTGAAAAATTTTGGCTGTTATGCCAGATAATCTTAAAAAAATACATTATGATATCTTTTTCAAATAATTAGCTAAGTGCGAGGTAGGCTTGCGCATGAAGGGTTCCGTGCCATTGTTGTACGGGAGCCCCCCTTAAATATATATTTCTGGTAAATTTTATAATGTGATTTGATAGGTAATGTACATTTTAAGTGTCTAGCACCAACCGTTATTGATATATACCAAAAAAATACCAAAAAAAAAACATCTTTATTGTATGGGGATCTCTCTTAATTTTTTTCTTTTTTTTCTTTAGTATTTGTTGTTATAGCGGCACGGGAAAAACATATCTTGTGAAAGTTTCAGCTTTCTAGCTATTACGGTTTCTGAGATACAGCCTGGAGACAGACAGACAGCGGAGTCTTAGTAATAGGGTCCCGTCTTTATCTTTTAGATACGGAACCATAAAAAAACTACATGTGCTATCAAATATATATACCCACGTTTGCATATATTCTTCTTCGTTGTCTCCTATATTTCTATGTATTTGAATTTGCTGAGTAACATGTCTGAACTAGCATATTCCGTGACATTACGTGTGTGACTCACGTTTCAGAGTAATTTCCTTCCTTCCTTCACCCTTTTCTTGGAGGCTGTGAATGTGCGCAAAATAAATGGTAGACAATTCTTTATGTCATAAATACATAGGTTTATTGTATTCTTGTCTGATATTCACTGATCTCATACGCCGATTATTATCCGTGCCGATATTTTTTTTTTATATTAAGACATACTACACTCTTAAATTATTAATACTTATAGGTTACAAGAATAGATATAAGGAAGCAATAAAACTATTTGAATGAAAATGTTGGATTTTTTAGTACGTACCATTCAAATGAAGCTCTTGAGTTCACGGATGATAGAAAAAAGTGGACGTGGTCAGGAAGAGGCCAATTTTGATTTTTACAAAGATCGGCGCGGATCATTGGAACTAGCTACTTTGACAAATCTACTCTGTACAAATTTTGACTATCACGTTTTGTAATTAAAAACTTCTCAGAGTGCTAAACATAGACTGTGATATTGACGTAGGTTGGTACGATTGGATCTACTAAAAAGTAATAAGTACTTTAATCAGTGATGTTTAATGTACTCGTACACGAAATGCTTATACAGTACGACGACCTTTTGATGATTGAATAGTTCTCCAACTATGAAAGGGAACTTGAGCCATTCATATTCATTAACCCTCTACTAAGTTCTATTATGAGTTCATCATAAAAGCCCAATATTTAATGCCATTTCTAATAGCGATATGTATATGATGAATGCTTAGATAGATATCCTTCCTTCTTAAAGATATTATTCTTCTTGTTCTTATAGATAGTCATCCTTATAGACTGGTAAAGTTTAGACCAACTTGCCCCATAAAAGTTTCTTTACAATCATCATTACAACCTACTTACTCGAGGTCTTTTCAATAAGTAATAAATATTTGCCATATAATGTTGTAGAGTTTATATAAATAAAACAATTATCAAGCTACCCACTCGTGGCACCCACTCCGTAGACTTTTTCAAGTAACACCTATATTGTGTCATGTAAACAACGGTAACTTGTTATTATTACGTCTTTTGCTAAACGTATATTATATACGTTTAGCAGTATAATACTGCAATAAAAAAATATTCACATGATATATTTAAATAAATGTTATAAATTTTAAGGACACAAATGAAATTTTGTTCTCTAAACAAAAATTTAATTATGTTTAATGAAGGAAGGAAGTAAGAGTGTTAGTAAATCAATTGAACTCTCCCAACCCTACCAAAAAAAAACTAATACTAACGATGACCAACCGACCAACTATGGCAGTTGGAGTAGCTTCGGTGGCCTATTGCCTATTTGTCTGTATCCGAGATTGTAAAACTTGAGGTCCCGGAATGAATTCACGCGGGGATACAGGTTTTCCATTGGTAAACTTGCAAGTCAGTCTCGAATTCGTTTGTTTGTATATGTTTTGTTTACATGTCTTATGATATCCCATATTCAAAGGGAATCCCAAGAATCCCAAGCGGGGAATTATGAATGAATAAAAATAAAAAATCTTATATCTTTTGCAGAACAACTACATCAAGACGTCAAAGTATTCGATAGTGACGTTCCTGCCTCTCAACTTGCTGGAGCAGTTCCAGCGGCTCGCGAACTTCTACTTCTTGTGCCTGCTGGTGCTGCAGCTGATCCCCGCCATCTCATCTCTAACGCCCATCACTACTGCGATCCCGCTCATTGGTGTACTCGCGCTCACTGCCGTCAAGGACGCCTACGACGACTTTGTAAGTTAATCGTATGTATAGCTAGTATAGTAGCTACAACCCCTAACACACACACATGCATCTCTAGATGAGCTACGACGAAATCAAACGTAAGATACAATATACTCGTTGCTTACTAAATCCGCGGAGCAATAGCAGCCGCAAGCAACAACACAGCATAACAAAAATGCTACTAATAATGATGAATGACATGGTAAAGAATTTTCTAGTGCTCGCCTGGCTAGCAACCACCCTAAAGTTGAAAAAAATATCTTGCCAAAAATTAAACGAAACTAGATAAATTAGAACTTTATTTCCACGCGCTCTGCGGTGCTACCCGCGGTTTATCAAACAAATTAAGTAAAGGCTGACCATGATAGGTTTAGCTCAGAGAATTCAGTTTTTTTTTTTAGATGTAACTAGAATTCATCGTAAGTCTTTATGGAAGTAGAATATGAAACTGGTTGAAAATGATAAGGTACTTGAACCCAGTTTTATTGGTGGATTTTTCTTTTACTTCCATAAAGATTTATCATTGAATCTGACAATGTATTCTATACCAAGACAGAGATGATAATTATAATAAGATCTGCAGTTTCTGGACTGAAGGCGTACATAAATCCTTAGAGATCAGAAATGGGATTTAGAATGTGCCATTCGTGCGCCTTTCATCTGTCTAATTAAATTTTAACGTCTCGTTGATTCATTGAATTTCGTACAGCCACTAGCTCGCCAATAACGAAGTAGATATTTAACTTCATTAGCAAAAGTGTTACACGACCTGCTTATCCGGCGGTTACGAACATAGCGAAATGTTTTGATTTATTTTGGCACAAAAATCGGGATCATGATGAGAATAAACTTTGTCAGGGCACGTGCTTCTTCAAAATAAGCAAATGTATTCTTTGCGAAAATGAATAAAATATTAAAAATAATTTATTCATTATCTGCGACATAAAAATAGACTTCGGGGTAAATTTAGGACGATGAAAGAGTATCTGTCTATAAAACGTTTTTTGGGTAAATATGTATTGACAATTAGCAACCATAATACGAACTAGAAATGGTTCAGTGTGGGGCTAACCAGCCGTGTGTGAAATGTGTCCTAATATTTATTTATTTTATTTTATTTTAATTATGATTTTTATAGACTTCATTAAATATTATCTGAATCAGCTTGATAATATTGAAGGTTGAAAGTATCTTTATTGCTCTTTTTTGTACTATGAGTTAGAAGGACCGTGACTTTTTAATGCCTTGCCAGAGATTTTTTAAGTCCGCGCGCAAGTTACAAGGAAGTCGCTTACAAGGAATTATTGACATATTATTTAGTAAAATATTTGTATATTTATTATGTCATTAACTGTCAAATGAAATAAAATTTATATTCGGTCAATTTACAATATGTCAAAATTAATTTAAATTTATTACAAATAACTTAAATCTAAATAAATAACCCGCCCCTAATAGTTCCCGGTGCAAAGGTGCCCATTAGACTTGCAGCGTTCCCGCGCTGAATGGCAATCGCTATCCTTTGCACCAGGAAAGATCCGGAGCGGGAGTCACCGGCCGTTTTGTTAAGTCTTTGCCCAATTTCTTTGAGCAAAGCCCTAGCATCCTTAGTAAAATAACTTCAACAAAACTCAATAGGTTAGGTACTCATATTTACTTAGATTATTGGCTATACAAATCTTCGTTTTTCCTTCTTTGCGTGTCCGTACAATGTACATTTTCCTTTACTTAAGGATAAGTTCTGGTATTGCATGATGAGTCCCACTTTTAATGCTAATAGACATCCATAACTCACCCTTTAACTAAATGTAGCCCGACATAAATCACAACATAACAAATCTGGCATGAAAATGTCTCCCTCATTATTAAGCTTGAGAATTTTCTTGAACATTAGCTTTTGTAGAACATAAATTGACAAGACAAACCTAAATCCATCCGTGAACGTTTGATGTTTGGTAACTAATTTTTTAAATGCAAAATGCTATGCTAGTTTTACGAATGTACATTGTGTCGTAATATTGACATTCCCATAGTTTTAGTAAAAATAGATAAACGTAAACCATGTAAGTCTTATGTTCTTGAGTACATTTCCTGTCTTTTGTGTTACATTTGACAAGATAATATGTATGTTTAGGTGTATGACATTTCATTTGAAGCCGGAAAGTACGAGTATACATAACATAAAGGCACATAAGCGGATAAGACTCCACTTCCTATGAAGTGTAAAAAATCTAGCTAATACATAGAAATCAAGATATTTTATTATTTTATTTAGCTTTATTATATTTTTTCTCATTTTTAACCTTGAAAATGTAGCTTCAAACATGAACTATAATATCCATATATTGTTCGAGACATACAACTATCCGATAAATCAGACACGATAAGTAAATAGTGCTTTTATTGAATTATCTAGATCTCACTAGGATTTTGTCCCGAATCTTGTTGCCGTGGAATAGTACAGTAGGGCAAACATCCAAAACTTGAATGTATACATACAACCTATAATATGTACAAGGAAATAAATTAAATTTTGAGCTGACAATTATCAGTGTTTACCCTTGACGCAAAAAAACGGTGTGTTATAATTTTGACGTGTCTTTGTGTATAAACCGACAGTGTTCTTAGCTATGAATGATTGAAATCGGTTCAAAATGGTAGATTACATACTTTTGCAGAATATCCTCTCTCAAAATATGGGTTCCAATTTCAAATGAAGGGCTTGCAAGAAGAATCACAATGAAAAATTTCATAGATGGCCTCCATCATTAAATGTTGTCGAAGCTTTTAATTTTTTTTTATTTGTACTTGTGTTCACACTGTTCTAGTAATTGTTATGCGTTTACGTGTGCTCGTTGCAAATACTTACATAATATCTGCAGTGTTCTGCTTACAAACATTCCATTGCAAATATAGCGTGACGGAGTTACCTCAGCGACAATTGCTTCGCTTTGTGTCTATCAATCAAGCTCATTGAATCAATCTTCAACCTATATAATTTACTATGGAATATTTTATAATGTACTATGGAATATCCATGTGGAGTGTACAGACAAGGAAAATTCTTTCTTGGTACAATAGATAAGGGTATTAGGACACTTAGATGTATATGTTAGCTAATCTATTTATATATATTTCTAAGCTTGGTACAGATAAACAGCAAGATATATATTCTTTATGTTGTTGACATTAAACAAATAAAATTAGGTGCCTTCCACCGGGAATATACTTGTATATGATATATGTATACCTCACTTCATAATAAATCAAATTGCTAAATATTTATTAATATACCTTCTTACTCATAATAGCGTAGCGCCTGTAGCTCTGCTAACTAAGGTAATCTGACACGATCAACAGTCAATGCGGACAATTCTTAGATGGGTGACCGTACAAGACTGTGCTTTAAAAAGTGTCATTTTCATCTGGGTTTATTTCACTACCTTGGGTCGGATGCCTGTGATGATGTACCTTGGTGCTCATAAATAGTAGTAGTGCATTTTCTATTGATAGCCTTGTTAGCTTCCACCCTTGTAATGAAAGTGTATCGCCAAGCATCTTACGGTGTGGTCCGGCAGCCTTTTTGAGAGTCAGTAAAGCCAAACTAGGTATGCTTCACCATCGCCCATAGTATTTTGTTACGCTGGCGCGTGTAGTTACGCAACTTGCTGGCTAAATGCCTAGCTAGATAATTATAAAAATACTCATTCCTGAATAGAAGTTCTTCATTCTAGTACAATTGGCTCTATCTCAATAAAATACAGAAATCTTTTTCTTAAACGAATTCATATCGCTAGTTTAAAACAAATTTCTTTTATAACTTATTTTGTCTATATATTTTTTTTTAAACGGAAATTAACGTTTTTTTATTGGCACTTTCACTAAACGGCAGCCATAAAACAAAGTCTGTGTCTAGTCTAGGTGTAGGCTGATCTTAAGATTATTTGGCACATTTTTCATTGTGACTGTTTAAGATTATACAATTTTTATTTGTTACTTCTTAATAGGCGCGTTTTATCAATAATAATTTACCATGCACTGATCTCTGCTCTATCTACCGAACTGTTTTTTTTACGGCAAATGCCATTTACTACACATTCTTTTTATTGTACTATAGATAATGGCATAACATTTCCTTGTCAAAACTGGGTTTCACGTCGCGCAGTCGTCATATATTACGTTTTATAATAACTACACAAGTAAACCGAGCCCCACGTAGTAATATAAAATCGAAGAGGAAATATATGATCAATACCTCAAAACTTAACATGCATTGATAGGTTGCATTATTCTCTATCTCTGTTGCCTTTGTATCGCGGGCAAAAAAATAATATGAATCGGTTGAATCGTCGCAAAGATATTAAGATTATTAAGACGATCTCTTAGCAAATTCCGTAAGATATACGTTAGATTGAACATGTGCTATTATACTAGTATATGAAGTTCATATCACTTATGTATAAATATGTAGAATTTGCTTAATAGTGTAAAGTGTGTACCTACGTTTAAATATACTGCCAACTTTGTAACTTCACATAATAATAACTCATTTTTATTCTCTCAATTTCATGAGTTTTTAATATAAATTTTCCTGTTTCCGTTTGGATTGATTTTTCGGCACATAATAATAATAAATCGTCGACTTATTTATTTGACTCTTTTCAATTCAATTTTATTTTTTATTTTTTTTATTATTTGGCAAAGTGATTTGCATTGCAATTTATTTTAGGAATTGAATAATATTTATATTTATTTAGGAGTTGTGTGACACACCTCTTATCAACCCCCGACGCAAAACGACGAGGTGTTTATAAGTGTAACGTGTCTGTCTGTGTGTCTGTAGCAGCGTATAGCTTCCGCACAGGTAGTCCTATTTGAATCTAGTTTTTTCTCTTTGAAAGATGATTTAGCGGGGTGTGTTTTTAGCTATGTTTGATGATATTCTGTCCAAGATGGCCGCCGCCACAAAATGGCGGGTTATACATATTTTTTGCATTTAAATATGTATGTGAAATTGTCGTAAACTTGAAATAATATGTATCTAGAGTACGATATTCCATCATATTTTGTTCAAATTTGTCATTTACGAAGTTTTTTAAGGAGCACATCACAGATGTTGTATAAGGTTCGTAGTCACATGGTAACTAACCAATAAATCAACACATAATGAGGTTTTAGTTGAGTTTTGTCGAGCGAACCTCTTTTGCTCGACTAGTGGCCTATTACATGGCAATGTCTTTGCTGTCGACATCAAAGATTTAGTTTATAGGCCACGTGTTTATACACGTGTTGTTTTAGTGTAAGTACCTAGTGTTCTAAAAGGTCAAATAAACCATAAAAGTCTGTAAGCTAAAACAGGATATTTTTGTACCGTTCACTAAAACTGTGTTATTCATACTCATTCAATCCAATTTCTCATAGAACCTATTCTCTAGATCTATTAGGAATCGGATCTAAAGCAGTATTAAACTGTCTGTTTCTTTAAGAAATCACTAGCTGTTAACAGCGTCCGTGCGCAAGGAAAAGTTTTATAAGCCTATTAACACATAGGCTACCTTTTTCCTGCCATGGTCCAGAGTCTAAACTATCTCCACCTAAACTATATCCAGGGTCTAAACTATATCTGTACCACATTCAACTGAATCCGCTTCTCGGCCGTTTAAACGTGACGAAGTAACAAACATACACACTTACACACAAAGGTTCGCATTTATATTATTTGTAGGAGTAGGATTAGTATATAACTGCACCGTAAGTTTGAATATATCTGGATGTGTGCCAAAACGCAAAGTCTTAATTCAATGTCTATCGACTTGGAGATTATCATGAGCACGCGTGCGCAAATCTCAGATGTCCAGGCATTGTCCTTGTTACATCCATTTATCCATTCTGTCCCAATGGATCAATATCCATTCAAATACATGAATAATAATTACATACTAGTAAAATATTGTTTTAAATACTTACTTTTCGTGTTGCCTATACTTATCTAAAGCGTACTACCTACATTATTATTTATATAAATAATGTATGTAAAGGAGCAAGTCGAAAACCAGCGCTGGAGTACCTAGCGTACTCACAGAACATGCTGAACCTGCTTTTGTGCACAAACATATTATGAGATGTCGTATTTCATGTGATTAAGTATGTACCTACTATAATTTTGTGCACAAGAAATATTTTTTTTCTTTTCTTTTTCTATATCATTTTAACTCTGCTTCAAAGTAAAATTAAACTAATTTTTATTATATTTGTTATCAAATCAAATGAGGAACGACACAACTTTGTTTTAAAAATGTACGCTACTGTCATATCTACAACGCAAGTTTTACAGGGCAAAGCTGGTAAAATATAAGGAAAAATTTCCTATGAACATATAATCTGACCAGAACATTGACTATAGTCCTATAACATTTGAACCATTGGGTAATTTTAATAATCATTTAAATTTGATGTTAACAGCACTTAATATTTTATCAAATATCCAAGAAATGTTGTCTGAAGATATTTGTCGTATCCAAGATATGTTGCCTGAAGAAATATTGTTTTTCACAAAAGCATATAGCAAATATAAAGTTAACGATACAAGACTTACTTTTACTTTTACCACTTAAAGGAATAAAAACTGGTATTGGTATCTTAAGTTGCTTATACAGGGAATGCCCACTCTGTTTATTATAAACAGGTGACCCCAAAATAGCAATCAGGTTTTCCAACCTCGTTCGTATTTATTTTAGGTTATAAATAAATATTTTTGTGTGGTAATTAAATATTTTTGTTGTGGTTTTATGTGATAAGTACATATGTATATGTATATGCTTGACGGCAAGCCTGTTCTTATCTCAAAACTGTGTTTGACACCATTATTTTTTAGGTTTTTTATTACCCATTACAAGCTAGACATTTGACTAACAGGGCAAGTATCCAAACTGGTTGGCGACAGCGGCTTTAAGTGGAACATGCCTAGTCTGGAATAACTGGCTCTCAAGGATGCTACCGGAATGCAATGTTAGGTACTTGGAGACAGATTTTCCAACTTGAGGGTGGTTGCCCAGTCGAGCACTGGAAAATGTCCTATGTCTTTATTCTCATGACTCATCAACCGAAACTGACGAATGTGAGGTGCATCCCTTCACCCACAAAGGAGTTACTACTATAAAACATCCTTTTAGTTTATATATGTAAACGTATGTGACATGAAATTATTGATGATACATGATATTAACAAATGAAATAATTTATTTACGAAATACATCTTAAGTACATCAGTATAATTTGGAGGTCTTCAAATCTAGAGTAAATAGATACCTTCTAGGCAAACGTGTTACATCTTAGACCACAGTAAAGCAAGCATCAGGCAAGCTGCGGTCAAACGTAAGCCTATTTTTTAATTTTTTATTTCCACGCTTTACTGTCCTGAGCCAGTTCCTTCCAGTTTGTGTGGAAGTCCACCAACTCTTTGCGCCCTCGAGTTGGCGGCCTGCCTCATCGAGTTGGCGGCCTGCCTCGTCGTCTTCTGCCGTCTAAAAAGTCCCACTCCATGGAAACCTTTGCCCAACGGTCAGGGTGCATCCTGCACACGTGGCCCGCCCAGTCTCATTTGAGCCTGGCAGCCTTTTTTGCTACGTCGGTAACGCGGGTCATGGAACGTCATTTATTATTAATTAAAAATACCGACTCGATAATTGAGTAAGTAACTTGAAGGCTTATGTGGTGTGAATGTTCCAGCAACGTCACCAAAACGACTCGCAGGTGAACCACCGGCGCGCGAAGACCCTGCGCAATGGCCGGCTCGTCGAGGAGAAGTGGGCGTCGGTACAGGTGGGAGACGTCATCCGGCTGGAGAACGACCAGTTCGTCGCCGCCGACATCCTGCTGCTCAGCAGCTCCGAGCCCAACGGGCTCTGTTACATAGAGACTGCGGAGCTTGATGGGTTAGTACATTTACATTATACTCTTATGTCGTAGTATACGTATTACATTCTCGGCAGTGCTGTTTTAGTAGTCTTTTAACTATGCAGTAAAAAAGAGAGGATAAAAGAAATCGGTTGTCGTCCCGTTGGCGCCGTCTCTTAGCTAAGTCGTAATCATTATTTTAGACTGCTCCCGTGTCTGGGTACACTTACAACACTATACACAAATAAAGATCAAACACATATACTATAGATCAATCACTACTTTGCACTGTAATGCTAGGATATTTCTGTGGAAACGTGTTGCTAGCTTGGCGATCCGTATTCGACTGTTCCGCCATTGTCCTACCGACAGTGGCCCTGACACGTCAATAGACATGCCACAGACTCTAGGCTATCGTCTATAGACTATCTGACCTAGGCCACAGACTATACATACATAAACTGTACACGACAATTATATATATATACATACATATATATAGGGTGGTAGATCGATTCCGGCTCCCCCACAATTGTTGCCATCTCAGTTTACATTTAGTTTATTATTACACACCTAAAGATAAATCTTTATACAATTGAACTCCCTTAATTGTGCGCTTTATAATAATAATGATGAAACTTATATCATCAACTGCACAGTTTTAGCGACATCCATCAAGCCATCGGGATATCGAGATAAACTTTTAATAACAGACAACTAAGAATGTTGAGGTAGGGATATCAAGTAAATGTTCGTCGATGTTTTGACATTAACATATAAAAGCAGGGGTAAGAATGTGCATATCATCCCTTCAGTCTCGGTGCTCTCGCTTGAATACGCATAGTTCATTGCTCGGGTGACACTCTTTTAATTTAAAACATGCTCGCGCTACTCTTTATAGGTAGTCTCTCTTTAGGCAGCCAGTCAAATGGAATCAACGGACCGAGTAGCAAAAATAAAATGCAAAATACGGTCGCCATTTTTCAATTTCATGCAAAATCTGTGTTCTATGCAAATACATCCGTCCGTGTTTACGTCTGCTAACGAAATCTTGTTACGTTATCCTTAACAATGTTGTTTTGTTTTTGCAAGTCCGGTTTTATCTTTCAAACGAGTTCTAAAACGTTAAATTTTCCCTGACCTAGAGCCAATTTGCAAACCTATCTCAGCCTTGTAGAGTTATTTGTAGTTCGATTCTGATAATGAAGTTCATTATTGGTCATTATCGAGCAATTTGCATGACGATCTTGAACTTAATTCATTCGCTAACTTAAGATATTGATCGAGATCATGAATTCATGAACGAGCTTACGTTATAAAAAGAGCGCTTTGAGTAATAAAATATCTTTTGAGAGTACTTATTTCTGGATGAAGCATAAAACTGATAAAAATCGCATATCGCGTCAAAACCGTAAATTTGACAATATTAAGTTATGCCAATACAAATGACTTATCGGACTAATATGAATATAATTGTTATTTTACAGTTTTTTATTATAGAAAGCGTTTTGAAATTAAAATCTATTTTCTATTATAATTCGAAATAAATTATTAGATACAAGGTGCAATCAGGCATGGAAATAAATCTTTCAACGATTCATTATTTTAAACCAAATCACTTGACATGTTAATATCTAAATATAATAAATGATAACTTATTCGAACTGTTCTTAGATCCATACTACGGCATAGATTTTCATAAGTGGTTGTAAATCTTGGCCTGATAAGGTTATCAAGTACTTGAATGGCTCGTTGTTGTCGTGTAACACAAGCACTTTATTATAACGAATGCTTCGTATTTCACGATTGGCGTTAATGTATGTCAAGTATTACCCGTAAGTTATAAATAAGATAGTTGAAGTAGGTAATCTAAAGGAAGGAGCATAGTCTAGTCAACAAGTGCCTTATTGGTCAACTTTTTTCAGCAGTCTCCGAAAATTATGATTGAGGTGTCATTCGATTCGGAATGGCATCTAGATAGTTTTCGAAAAACAATGAAGTTCCGCAAATAAAAATTACAAAAGTTATTAACAATTAACTAAAAAAAAGAGGGGTTTAATTTTTTGCAAATATCTCATACTCTCACTTCAATCATAATTTTCGGAGACTGCTGAAAAAAGTTGACCAAAAAGGCACTTGTTGACTAGACTAGCAGGGAATTTACTGATTCAAATACCGTGCATTTAGTATTACCTAAGAAAGTAGGAGACAGGGCAACTAATATATTAGAGTTTGACTTACGAATTTTGGAAACAAAATACAATCGTACGTGATGGGCACTGGTGTAAGCAGACTCGAAAAGAGCATATAGAAGGTGTAGTAGTCTTCATGTATAAACTACCTACACGCACTGAAGCATCAAATGTATACAACCGCAAAAATGAGTATTCAACCGCAGTGCTTATCTATTGATGTAAAGAACTGAACATTAAAATTTAGAATTCAACAAAAAAATAAACAAATGAGTTATTACTAATCTATTAAACTTTGTAAACAGTTCATGTACATAATGCATCTTAAAAATCTTCTTATCTAGTTTAACTCTTTTTTTAATAGGCTTGAGCTTGATAGCATTTCACCTGTTGGTAAGCGATATTGTGATCTAAGGTGGAGCGCGCTTGCCCAGTAGAAACCGATAGAATTTTGGAATCGGCTCCAACGATTTTCATGAAATTTAGTATATAGAGGGCTTCGGGGGCGATAAATCGATCTAGCTAGGAATCATTTTTAGAAAATGTCATATTTATAAAAAAAAATCGGTCGGTCAAAGCTCGGTCATCCAGGTACTTATAGTTATCTGTTGTACTTAGATTATAATTTTTTTTTTGTCATAGGGAAACCAACTTGAAATGTCGTCAGTGCCTTCTGGAGACGGCTGCGATGGGGCAGGACGATGCACAACTGGGCAACTTCGATGGAGAGATCGTGTGCGAAACGCCCAACAATTTACTTAATAAGTTTGAAGGTACGTCCATATATACAGTGTAAACTCCATGTCACGTCACTCGATTTAACGACAAACTCTTTAAAGCGTTTTTTTTTTCAATTTATTATGGTTCACAAAACAGAAAATAATCAAAACTATAACTAAAAAAGATTAATTAACCAGGATCAAAACTAGATTATTTCCTAACTATGTGTACACAACATGAACAAATATAAGTATCAGAAAGAAACAAAAAATCAAAACAAAACTACAAAACTAGTTGGTGACAATTAGGTTAAGCTACGTCTAAATCAATTGGCTGTAGTTGGTTTAGCTTGTATTGATACATTATCTCCATTTAATGACCATTCTTTATAACGCCAAAAATGAACAGTCCCTTCAGTGTCGTTATAGAGAGTTTACACTGTACATAATTAACTAGCTGCGCCCCGCGTTGTCACCCGCGTTAATCCGGGACAAAAGAAGTTAATCCGGGATAAACAAGTAGCTTATGTGTTAATCCAATATCTATCTTTTTAGTAAATCTCATCAAATTCGGTCAGCCGTTGGAGCGTGAAGGAGTAACATAGATATTGAAGTTATTTGCGTATCCCTCGGGAACCACAGTTGTTTGCGGGTTGAATAGTAGCCTATGTGTTAATCCGAGTTCTAACCTATCTTCATATAAAACGTCATCAAACTCGGTTCCGCCGTTTGAGCGTGAAGAAGTAACAAATATTCACACAAACTTTCCCATTTATAACTTACGACTATGTAGGCGCATGCTTGTTTGTTTAAGATTATTAAAAATACCTACACTTAGGAAAGCCTGAGCCAAAATTTATTTAGACTATACTATTTAACTTACTCGTTGAGGGGTTATTCGCCTTTCATTATGTAGACATTTAAACCCTCATATAACAAAATAGAATGACTGGCTATACAGGCAGGTCGTCGTAAGCAAATGAACTTGTAAACATTACGAGTATGATTTCAACCTATTCAATGTCAAACGAAAGCTGAAGTCGCACAATGTTTAAAGTTTATGTTAAAAAAACACAGTGTGTTATTAGAGACTAAATAATGTTTTTGCAATAGTCGACGGGCTGCCATTGTAAGGAGCCTCTCTGATGTCTGGTGTCAAAAGTTTTCAAACCGTCCGTTGTCCCCTGACTTGGCTTAACGACTGATTGTATTAAAACTAACAGCCGGGACCTACAATTTAACGTGTCTTACGACCTAGTCTTGCGCATGGTCAATTGGTCACCCGTCTAAAGACTGCCTGCATCGACCGTTGCTTAACCTAAACGATCGCGTGAGATCATCTTAGCTAGCCGTGCTACAGCCGCTACAGGAATGGGTCCGCTCGGACTGCGGACAGCGGCCTGGGCGGGGAGAGCAGCGGCAATGCGAGAAGCGGACCAGCTTCCCTGTCCCCGTCGTGAGATGGGACACCGTGAGGTTTTAGTCGGTAGTGACGGCCCTCCTGGCCGTCGAGCCCGACATACCCCGCTCGCCTCCGCCAGGCTTGTAGCGGGAGATGCGTAAATGCATCCTCACGAAAAAAAGGCGCTACAGGAATAATAGTGAATGATCTATGAAAAGTGTTACCTTCCCACCACTTGACCGTGACGACATCCGTAGAAACCGTCGGATTCCATAGTCAGTTTTGCAAACATTCGGCTGGCAACATTACGCAACATACAGGATTTTGAGTCATTTCACATATCAATTAATATAATGCATTTTTCGAACGATGTCTGCTAAACTGATGTAAATGTAAATTTCATAATTGGTGCAAAATATAACGTCAAAACGTATAATTCTTTCCCTGAAAACTACAGTCTAGCGGTTTTTAGGCAAATCATCCTTTTCCTAGATCTTCGCTTCACCGTAAACCACTAAATCGTTTCCATTCAGGCAAATTTAAACAAGCCTACAATCAAGTGTAAATGTTAGCGTTATTATTTTTTTGTGAAACTATATCTTATTACTTATGTAACATTTTCATTCAAATTTCTGTTAATAAGTTTAAAACATTTTTGCGTGTACACATGTTTTTTTTAGTCATTGTGCAATGATATTAATGGAAAGGAGGAGTAAGTGGAGTCGACAGCTGATAGAATGAATTGTAGTCGAGAAATATTTCATAAGTTGAGCAAACCTACTGGAAAAAGGTGAACAAAATTCCGATGTTGAATTCCTATTTATACGACTCAAAATTATTATTTTGATTATTATCAATCTCTCACAATATACTAGAATAGGTATCCTAACCATGCCAATGTCGTTTGGTGGACAATATATTATGGAGGCTTACTCGATCCAGACACGCGATCTATTCATATCTTTGTCTATTACATATAGAATAGATAAGTATTAAAACTGATTGCGCTGCTCAATTTGCTAATCTCTGTTCGACCTAAAAGATTACCGTAGCAGCAAAATTGAACTTATGTTGACGGTTACTTTTTGGGATTGATTTTCCCCACGCTTGTGGGTAATACACACAGTTTTCTATTCACGATAATCAGATTAAATAAAGGGCATTTTATAATTAATATACTTACGTACTTCATATACGTACGTAGTACGTAAGCACATATGTAGCTAGTTTTACCGGTTAATAGATAACATTCACGTTTAGAAAGTGATAAAGAAGACACATTTATATTATGTCTTAACAAAATTATCATATAGTCCTTGCGAACTGTTAAGATTATGCAGCAATTAGTCTATTAGATACCGTTATGTATAATTGTCACCATTGTAATAAGATTATTGTACTCGTACCTTGAGTACAGGATCTAGGCTTTTCTGTCACCAAACACCTTGTAGTGAGTTTGCGCAGCCTCCTTGAGAGCCAGTTATTCCAGACTTGTCATGCTCCACCTTAAGCCGGAGTGTCGCTAATTCCTAGCTGTAAAGAGTAAAAAAAATTAAAACATTATCAAATAGTTTTGCATGGTGATAGTGCATTTTCTAATCCTCGCTTGGCAAGCAATCTCCCTCAAGTTTAATAAATATTATCAAATAGTTTTGCATGGTGATAGTGCATTTTCTAATCCTCGCTAGGCAAGCAATCTCCCTCAAGTTTAATAATCGGCCGTTAGACACCTAACAGTGTGTTTCGGTAGCCTCTTTGATCCAGATCCAGATATTACATATAGACTAAACTATGACATACTAGGCATGCTTCACTTTAACCAGAGCGTTGCTAACTGGTATGGTTACGCGACTTGCTGGTCAAATTCCTTGGAGTAACTTGTAAAAAAAATGTTAATAATAGGTTGTTAAATTCATGGGCTTGCCCTACAGTAATGTGTAAAAAAATTCTTTCGCATTTAATCACAGCATGTTTGATGTCTAGCTGCGCTACTTGCCACTGTTCCCTTCGAAGAAACCATTTCGCTCAATATTTATTAACCTCCATTCGAGATTTTCAATTCACTCTTAATTGGTGTTTCTTTAATAAATTAATTAAATAATTAACGTAGGCATATCTTACTAATTAACTTCTTTTTATATAAAATTAGCATAATCACATAAAAAGAAATAGCCTTTCACAAATGGTACCTGCAAAGTGCGTACAACGTAAGACGATCTGAAACTTAGAGCAGACCATAATCTGTTTCTTTGTTTTGTTGAAGTATTAACGCAATAATAATTATGTACATATAAGTGACTATGCTTTATTGTAATGTAAATCAGCTGGGTATTTAATTGAAGCTTGACGCTTAGTCTCGTAAAAAGTATTTATGTTAATGTGTGAGATAGCGTAACGAACTGGTTTTAAAGTAGTAAGTTTTACACAATTTGTGCGTCACGGAGTAAACTCTTCATAATCTTTTGCTTTTGTGTAATGACGGCTTAGACATCCAGATAGCAAGCATATGCATAATACGAAAGAGTTTTAACATGACGACCTCGGTGGCGTAATGGTTACCATGCCGGATTGCCAACCAGAGAGTCCCGTTCGGAGGTTTCGATTCCCGGCACGGTCAACATCTTTGTGCTCAACTAAATAGCCGTGTGTAATAGAAAAAAAAACATACCTCGTATTCCGTATACGTACAGAAAGAATAGCTTTTATGAATGTTTTCGTAAAAAAAATTATTACTAAATATTTGTTAATAAAATAAAATCTGAAATATTTTATGTACTTCCGCTATGATCTGAAACGAAATTGAGATAAGCAAAAAAAAACATGATTCTCTCGTTAAGTGGAAGTACAATTTTTATTTTTTTACTCCGAATATGTCAGCGCTTGACCACAATTCACCCGATGATAAGTGATATTTAGGTCTATGGTGGATCGCGCTTACCTTGAAGGAACCGGTTCACTCTCGCCTTGAAAATCGCTAGATTGTAGTCATTGGGGAACAGGGAATTCGGCAAGGAAATTCCAAAGTTTGGTAGTTCGGACAATGAATGACAATGAGGACAGTGGAAGTACAATAGAGCACATACTATTTCTTTTTGCACAATTGTGTAATTGTTAATGTTTGTCCTTAGGAACGTTAAGCTGGCGCAACCAACACTTCTCCCTGGACAACGACAAGATCCTGCTCCGGGGCTGCGTCCTGAGGAACACCTCGTGGTGCTACGGAGTGGTGGTCTTCGCGGGGAAGGACACCAAACTCATGCAGAACTCGGGCAAGACCAAGTTCAAGCGCACCAGCATAGATAGGCTACTTAATTTTCTTATTATAGGGGTGAGTCTCTATTCTTGTGCTCGTTAATCCGATAGGCAAGGAAAATAGAAACGTTATTAATGATACCATGATTTTATTATATTGTTACTGGTTATTGTAGAGTATACTACATTCCGCATGTGTTAGCCAAGATTGAGGAAAACATCGTGAGGAAACCGGCATGTTTGAGGACCACAATATCCGAAGTCGTGTGTCATCCGCCAACCCGCACTTGGCCAGCGTGGTGGATTATGGCCTTTATCTCTCTCCTAGTGAGAGAAGGCCCCGAGTCCCAGCAGTGGGAACGTATTCTGGGCTGCTTATGTATGTATGCTTATGTAGCTAAGATTACTACTATCTTCTTCATAATCTAATAAGTTTGTTTGATAATTTACGTATAAGTTCTTTTTAAATACAATTTATATACAGCGTCTAGAAATTGAAAGCACGTTCTCTGTATTGGTAGAAATATTTTAACTGAAATAGTTTTTTTGGAATTTAAATGACAAAGATACAATTCAGTAACTCGGCAAAAGACATTTGATTTGTTATGAAAGGGTAGCCCATATTTGCCAGCATAAAACTCAAAATGCTTAGAAAATAATACCAGATGTTCTAAGGCTTTTTAATTATATTAAACCTTTAATTGTGAATTCTATATTTTTTATGTATTTGGTGAAAAGTACCACATCATTGCGCGGCTTGAATTTTATAAACTGTTCTATGCATAATGCTAGCACTTCATATTGGTATTCGGCACAGTTAACACATCTATATACGGTATATTTGATAATGGTGGCGATTCTGCCGTAAACACGACTAAACTAAATTTAAAGAAGCCTTGTCTCTTTTCATCTCAGGTTGCCAGAAAGAGACGGCACATTCTGCACCATAGTCAAAACAACTAAAATCACGTTTCTTCTCTTTCGTTTAGTCGTGTGTACGGCAGAATCGCCACCAATGTGTGTGTCTTATTCGCCTATTTCACGAATATAGCGAATACAAAATAGCTATGTTCGTCTCTGTAGATGATCTTACTAACATATAGGTACATAATTGTATGTTCGTGTATTTTTTTGGCAAATACGGTAAGCACCGTATAGCGATGTCAAATGCCAACTTAAACCTGGTATATTTTGTTTCGCAGATAGTATTCTTCCTGTTATCGATGTGCGTGTTCTGCACGGTCGCGTGCGGCGTGTGGGAGTGGCTGGTGGGGCGCTACTTCCAGGTGTACCTGCCGTGGGACACGCTGGTCCCCGCCGAGCCCACCTACGGCGCGGTCGTCATAGCGCTGCTCGTCTTCTTCTCCTACGCCATCGTCATGAACACGGTCGTGCCTATATCGCTCTACGTCTCCGTCGAGGTCAGTGTTATCACACACTAAACTTATTTTATATCTTTAAATGAGCAATTCTTGTATATATATAATTGGAATCTCGGAATCGGTTCCAATGATTTTCATGAAATTTAGTATATAGGGCGCTTCGAGGGCGATAAATCGATTTAGCTAGAAATAATTTTAAGAAAATGTCATATTAAAAAAAATGTGCACGTGGTACACCGCAACCACCTCGGGGACCAGAAGTGCAATGGACGCCGAACAACCCCGGTCCGACGTCCTAGGTCCCCCGCAACGGGTCAGGTCTGTGGCCCCGTCACCTGCCACTACGGCTGCAGAGAATAGGGAAAGTGGTAGTTTGTGGTACCACTCCCTTCTCCCTGCGGCCCCACCGCGTCCGCCATCAAATGTGTTAATCCAGGGTCTAAGCATCTCTATACCAAATTTCATGCAAATCGAATCAGTGTTTGAGCGTGAAAAAGTAACAAACATACACACACACACACAAACTTTAGGATGTATGGAAATTTCCTTATAAATTGCTTTTCCTTATAAAGTTTAATAAAGTATCATGTATTTACCTTTAGGTTCAATGGTAACGCAAAGACAGCTTTGGTCTAGACAAACCAATTACATATGTTCTACTTTGTCTTTTGGAAATTGTGAAGAAATGTATTACTTTTCTCTGTTGCAAGTCAAAAAACTATTATAACAGATTATCAAATCTATTTATTTCGAGTTAATGCAGGTGGTAGGTCCATACCGTTTTATAGTTGATATTTAAAAAAAAATTGTTAGTTAACTAGTGTACTTTACTATTTTACTAAAACTATAATGTTTCTTTTTGCCAATTTTTTTGTCGATGACGTTCAAGGTGACCCAGATTTGATTGATTAGAAATTGCTCGGAGCCAATCATTCGTATCATTTCACTTGTACACTTATTTTGTTACAGGTAATCAGATTTGCGCAGAGTTTCCTCATCAACTGGGATGAACAAATGTATTACGAAAAGACTGGTACTGCCGCTAAAGCGAGAACTACTACCCTTAATGAGGAACTTGGTGAGTCTCGGTTAAATTAAAAACAATATAAACCTTACATTAAGATAATTAAAAGTGGGTATTAATATAATTTGGGTATATAAGTGAGTATTACATTAATAGTAATACACCCCGGGCTAACGCGAATGTGGCTCGGTGGTAATAACGTCTGCTTTTCATTTAGACGGCCCCTAATTCGATCCCGGCCCTAAACCAATAACTTGTTTTTCGAGTTATGTGTGGATTTGCACTCGCTTTACGATGAAGAAAAATATCGTGAGGAATTCGACACGTTTGAGGACCACAATTTCCGAAGACGTGTGTCTTCCGCCAACCCGCAATTGGCCAGTGTGGTGGATTATGGCCTATATTTGTCTCCTCGTGATAGAAGGCCCCGAGTCCCAGCAGTGGGAACGTATAGTGGGCTGCTTATGCTATTGACCTCGAGCTAATTTCTTACAATGCCGTGGTACGGGGTTGACTTAGCTTTGGCGTTTCATGTTCTAGACTTTTCAAATGCGCACACAATCAGAAAAATGTTATATGGTATTACTTTATTATAATGTAGAATGCAAATTCTTAACTAGTTTATAGCATATTAATAAGGAATTGATGTTAGCTGATTGTTGTAAAATCAATTTGATTGAACTTATTTGCGTTTTCTTAGCTTAAAATTACGGAGGATTAATTTAGCTTTATTATTGTAAAGTTAAATTTAATCTGGAATTTGAAGTGTATTTACAGTAATAAATAATAGACAGATGATGATGATAGTTGCCATTCAGCGCGGGAACGTTGCTAGTTTGATGGGCACCTTTGTACCGGAAACTATAGGGGTTATTTATTTAGAATTAAGTGATTAATAATAAATTTAATTTAATTTTGACGTTTTATATTTAACAAATTAACTAATGATAAATAAATTATTTAATAAACGGATTACACGAAACTTTTTCCTTATTTAATAAGGAAGTTATAATAACAGAACTAAATGTCACAGAGAGGAAAATAATAAAATATTGTTACATACGTATTGAGGATTATGCTGATTTTCCTTATTCAAATATTTTTTTATTGTAAACAAAGCAAAAATGATTGAAAAAATATGACTGAGCTAGAACAATCTTGGGTTCCGAGGGTGATCATGCCATGTTCCGTTTTTTGCTTTTTAAAACATCTGTATACTTACTACCTTTTAAGAAGCTATAGGCGTCCGATATTGTTTTGTCTTATTCAAAAGAACACTTTATATATTCTTTTTCTATGATAGTCAGACTTGCACTGACAATCTGTAGGATGCGTATTGCGCATTTCCCCCTACCAGCCTACCCAAGCCATCCAAGCTCTTTAAAGTAACGGAGCATGGACTTGGGTCGCTGGCATACCTGTTCCACTGTCATTGCATCAGATGTTGTGGTGCTTCTATTAAAACAGGATCTTATCTTATTCTATTAGGACAGCGTCCGAGTATAGCATCGTGTTTCGAGGTTCGTTCGAGTTCACTTGTTTAATTAGTGTTCTCGAAGTGCATTATGCAATTTTAGTTTTTTATTTCAGGTCAAATCCAGTATATATTCTCGGATAAAACAGGCACGCTAACACAGAACATCATGACGTTCAATAAATGTTCCATCAACGGTGTATGCTATGGCGACCTGGTGGATGAAACCACGGGGGAAACCATAGAACTCACTGAGGTAAGGCACAGTGCAGGAAACACTTACCAGTACACGTGTACTGGCAAGATGTTCTAGCACCGCAATTAGTCCTTTGACAGTCACATTATGCATGTAGGTTGCATTTTGTCTACGACGCGAAACAGTTGGTACAAATCAACAGCACGATTAAAACCTCCATCTTAAAGTTTATTTTGCATGGAGTTTCAACTTGTTTTCATCATGAAGTTTTTAAAGTTATCACATGTTTGTTTTAGACATGTAATGTCCTTGTTCGCCCATGCTTTTCGGGATTTGTGGATTGTTTTTAACTGTTATGATTCCATGTTTGTTTTAAAGTTTGTGTATGGTACATTATTCTACAGTCTTGTTTATATTTTGTTACGCCGAGACACGAACGAGTTACATACACAGTACACGCCAATCACAACTTTATGAGTTTTTGATTTGCATGAACACACGGCATAAGCAAGCTGAATAGAACCCTTATTTCAATTTAGGGTAGTTACATAGTAAGCGCAACTTAATTCAAATTTTTATATTAATAAGTTTTAAAACATGTTAGCTTAACTTGTTTAAGTGACTACAGAGTATTTTGCTGTATTAATATTCTTTTTACACTTATCTGTGTTCTAAGATATCGATTGATGTTAATAAACCATAGGAAATCAATTAATCCAATAGAGTTAGAGGAAGTACTCTTTCCATGATGTAATTTTTTTTTGTCAAAATGTGTGCTTATTGTGTAGATTTATGATGATAACTTACGTAACTATGGTAAGGACAATTTGTTACTAAACTTTTGATATGTCATGGGTTTTTATCATCCATTAACATCCATACTTTCCACTCCACATTACTTTATGGCGTTAGCGAAAAATTCGTCATTGGTTATGACGAATTCTACAGACAAGTAGTAAAGTAGATCAAAATCTGATACTTGTGGTAACCTTTGCTGTAATGCACTGCATAATTTACAAAGGACTTCCGTAAAGTTTTTCAAAACACTCTTGCTTTGAACCGATTATTTCTGGGTAAGCGTGCTCTACCTTAATCATAATATCGCTTATCGTCAGGTGAATTGTGATCAAGCGCAAGTCCGAAGAACCGATTATTTCTGGGTAAGCGCGCTCCGCCTTCATCATAATATCGCTGCATCAAGTGAATTGTGATCAAGCGCAAGTCCATTTAAAGTAAAGAATAAGTAACGGCCTAATCAGTAGGTTATATAGAGTAAGATGTAGTTGTAAGTAGGTATAAATGTAAGTGGTGACGTGTGTGATGGCGTAGCCGGGCGCGGGGCGCGGCGGCGGCGGGAGCGGCGCGGCGGGGGGCGCTGCGCGCGCGCGCCTCCTCGACCAGGAGCTGGAGGCGGGCCGCAGCACGCCCGGCGCGCGCCGCCCGCACACCAAGCGTGTACGACGATATGTAGTGACGCTCACACCGCGGCTCCTCACAATCACTCACGTTACTCGCGATATTTTTTTTTATCTAACCTATATTGTCCCACTGTTGGGCAAAGGTCTCCGCCAATGATTTACGAGTATTAAATTAAAAAATATTATTTAAGGGGGCTCCCATACAACAATGGTTCGGCGGAACCCTTCATGCACGAGCCCAACACGCACTTGGCCTTTTTTTTAAGTAGATACATAAAAGTGGGTAACTATTGGCAGGGATTTTTATGAAGCAAGTAATCAATAAATATATATTTTATATACTTTATAACTTATATACTATATAACCAGAAAAAAAAGTTATGTCTTAGATTTACAACACATACTCTCAACACATACATCATAAGAAAATAATACTTATGAGGAAACAATACTAATGGAAATATTTTGAATGAAAACATTAAAATATATTTCAATTGCATTCCTTCATATATTCTAAGCTAAATTATACTAGTAAAATGAGAAAAACATGAGGTGCCAAAACATTATTATTGTGTTCTTAAATTTTCGTCTTCTTATAACTTGGATCATATATGTATGTACTTAGTATTATGTATATTTTGTAATGAAGGGAACGAAATGTGATTGTGATTGTGATCAGCCGTGGTATAGTTAGGTATTCGTTTTATTTAGGTCTATGGGCTCGCTGCTCTTATTTGCACATTTCCTTCTCACCTAGAAGTATTCTTAGTCATTACCGTAGCTACAATACCTGAATGAAACAAGTGCAAATAGGTGTAGAAAAAAATGGTTGCCTGTAAAGTCGGTTTTACGGGCGAAGATTTTACGTGACAACGTCTGCCGCGTGCTGCGCGCGCGACAGACCGATCATAGTTGAGTGGGAGAGAGACGCAAGGCATTCGGCGGGCCTCTCTCTCGTTCGGTGACTCATCGTAACGTTACCGGGCGTTACACTTTTTCATAAGTGACTCCCAGCCGCAACCTAATTTAAGACGTTGTCACGTCAAAATCTGAAATAATCAATTAATGCTTTTTGCAAGCGACTCTTAATTAAAAAAAATACTTTTAATACTAAAAATAATATGTAACGTATTTGGAGTCTATGACACACTGTCCTCTCTTCGCTGTTTCTATGGAATGGTTTTTATAAGACACAAAATAGTTTAGATAACACTATTAAATAAAAAATATATTGTAATCTTGATTTACAAAAGTTATACTACTTTTCACTCTTATTTTAATTACCAATAACATAGCACTCGGACTCCTATATTCTTCTATGTGTAAGGGAACGTATGTCTATCTGTATTTTATTTATTGTGTATGTTGTATATTTGTGTATAACGTTGAATGTTGCATGTAGCTTTGCATCGTGTGCTCTTGTCGTATGCTTGTTTGATTTGATTTGTAGTTGTTGTGTTTACGGGCAAATGTGCGTTGAACATCTCAAATAAAAATATTACTAAGTAGAGAATTGTTACTACATATACATATTAAAAGTTTTAATTTCATAATTCCATTTAGAAAATGGTCACCGGTATTAGAACAGATTGCACTATTCATAGCATACGTCAACTAGTTTATAGTTTACACTTGATTGCTCAGATGTACTTAAACTTACTATGCCATCAATTTCAATTACTGTTCAACGCAGATTTGCCTCTCTAGAGCGCCCCAATGCCCTCATATTAATATTTTGTTCATCTCCACAGAGTTCAGAGCCTCTCGACTTTTCCTTCAACCCTGAATACGAGCCGGAGTTTAAGTTCTTCGATTTCACTCTACTGGATGCCGTGAAGCGCGGCGACAGGAATGTTCACGACTTTTTTCGTCTCCTCGCCTTGTGCCATACGGTTATGCCTGATCAGAAGAACGGCCGGTTAGAATACCAGGTAAGGTTTTGTTGAATCGTTTTGAAAAACATTTTACTGTGATGACTTTATTGTGAGGACTGTGAAGCTTTGTAACTCTCTACCTGAGTCTCTGTTTCCTGAAAGGTATCGTCCGGGGGTGTTAAAAAGTAGAGTTAATAGGTATCTTCTAGGTAAGCGTGCCACACCGTAGGCGGCAGCGCAGCTTAACATCAGGCTAGCTGTAGTCAAATACAAACCTATCAAGGATAAAAATACTGCCTTCCTTCTATTTGTATTTACTTGTTTGGGTGTGGTATTTCATCGAAAGGAATTGGACCTCATTAAGAGTAGCATACATATCCCCAATCAACACTCACAAGGCAGTTAGTACCACTCCATTATTCATGAGATGTTTTTGATTCTTCTACCATCGTGTCAGTGTAAAATAAGTCTTATGCTGTACCAATAAGTTGTATATTTGATTGATGTGGATGTATTTGTTTCAGGCGCAATCGCCAGATGAATCGGCGCTTGTGTCTGCGGCCAGAAATTTTGGTTTTGTATTCAGAGAACGCTCGCCTAATAGTATTACAATAGAAGTAATGGGTAAAACAGAAGTAAGTATCATGCGACTGATTGATTTTACACTTAACATTTTGATATATAAACAACTAACTGAAAAGACATATAACTTAATAACTTCTTTGAAATCTTGAATTTAAAGTATAGAAATAGTAGTTTTAACAAATTAAAGTAAGAATTAATTGACTTTATTTAAATGTGTACAATTGTTTTGTTCCAGGTGTATGAATTGTTATGTATATTAGATTTTAATAATGTTAGGAAAAGAATGTCCGTGATATTGAGGAAGGATGGTGAAATTAGGTTATATACTAAAGGTGCTGATAATGTAATATATGACAGATTAAAACCTGGAAATCAAACTGAAGTCAAGTCAAAAACGCAAGAACATTTAAATGTAAGTATGCCTCACTATTTACTAAACCAATCCATGGCCAATGTATCTTTTGTCGGTCCGTATGTTTCTTTCGATGTTGTTTTTCGTAGACTGACCATAATACTCGTATCGATTTCTTTATATTTTGTATTTGACGATTTATATAAACTGGGAGAGTGGTTCCCGCAAAAGAGGGGAAGTTTTGCAGCGCTATTCACTGGCCAATTTCGATTATCTTCGACAGAACAATTAAATAACTGATTACAATGCTTTGTTAATGTGATTAACATTGTTCTGTAGCTAATAAACGAAATAAAAGTTTCAGTATCGGACGAAGAAAGGAGTCAAAAAAAGTGAACGCTAAGTCCAATACTCTTTATATAAAAACTTTAATAATTAATTAACATGTGTGACACGTTACCTAAATAAACAGGCTTTGTTCAAAACTTCAAAACTTACTCTAACAAATTGCCCATAAACAAGTAGCAAGTCATCGATGATGTTGTAAAAGTGTCCATACCGTGCCTCGACCACTCCCATTGCTCATTTGCGTTGCTTTTCAATTTAAAACAAAGTGACAGTCTAAGTAATTACTCTAGATTTTACATCGTTGGGCGTTCACCTACTATCTTACTACATTAACGAAACTGTTCGTAAAGTGATTGTTTCATTTACGAAATTACTTTACTCTAGTTGCGTAAATAAAGAGATATTTAATTCACTTTCGGAACTAAGGGACTTGTGTGGCATTAATTAGATCTCTAATTAATTAGTGAAAATTAAGTGGCTTTGTGAAAGTACGAGTACATTTAGTTTTACTGCCAAGTAAATTTTTCATAGGTCCGTAAAGAAACTGTAGGTAGAAAGTTAAATTAATTTAAATCATATTTACTTTTAATTTTATAACTTGAGTCAATAAAGATAATATTTGATAGCTTCTCTCTCACATTTATGATTGTGATTAAAAGGAAGGAGACATTCAACTATAGACCCCAGTTATGTCAAGATTTTGTTTTGATATTAACAATGAGTATTTTAAAAAATACATAAATAGCAAGCAGTGCGTAACCGTATATTTTTATGAATATAGGCACTACATTCAAGTTCCTGTATTGTTTTAATTTCATTCGCTCCAAACTCTATTTTCGGTCGTGTTCGTTGTTCTTTAGAAGCTTGCTGGTATTATTATTGATATTGTTCTAATGACACGTAAACAGATTAGGTATAGATAAATTTCCTAAATTATACATTTAGTGTCCGTACATTAGGGTTCCCAAGTAGGTACATACCTTTTTGCCGAGTTAGGTTGGGGGAACCCTGAGCTCCGCCGTAGGTACATGTATACTTTACTTTATGCCGAGTTACGTTGGGGTAACCGTGAGCTCCGCCGTAGGTTTCCAAGGAGCTTGTTCTGCAGGTTTTCTCGTAGTACTGAAATCTGTATTCTCGAATGTTCCAGAAATTCGCGGGTGAAGGTCTGCGGACACTAGCGCTCGCGTGGCGGCCGCTAGAGGAGCGTATGTTCTCAGAGTGGAAGCGGCGCCATCAGCAGGCCGCGCTCGCCTTGCACGACCGGGACGAACAACTTGACGCTATTTATGAGGAGATCGAGACTGATCTACTACTCATGGGTAAAGCTAGTTAATACATCTAACTCATGTTAACCGTTGAGAGAACATGTAAATCTATCATATGTTATAAAATGTGTTAGCTGTCGGTGTGGGTATTAAATATGTATAATAGTATAATATGATATAAAGTATTTGTGTATGTATATGTAGTGTTTCATGGTTAAGCATGGGGCTAACTAGCTGTGTTTGAATTGTGATCTAATATTAAAAAAGTATTAGAATGAACCAAATGTTAGGTTATACAGATAATATAAAGTTTTAGTTCAGATAACAGAGGTTCTGCTGTAACTCATCTTTTCCGACTAAATCTAGGCGATTACTATGATTTAGAACTTAGGCTATAACAGTGAAAATAAAATTCATAAAATCCTCTTCGTCGTATGAGCTAAGTGTTGAGGTTTACTTGATGTTCTTCTTCTTTGTTTACTTGATGTTCTTCTTCTTTGATCTTACCCCAAGCTGGGTCGGCACTAGTAACTTTTCTCTTCCAGTCTCTTCTATCAGCGGCCTTCTCTACACTCATCCCTTTCTTACTCTCTATCTCTCTCTCACACACATGTTACTGAATCCATATTTTAGACAATATGGTCGACCTCAGCGAAATCTTCTAGGAATGTAGTATCTCCCCTCTATGCATCAAATGCCCATATGACTCGATGTTTGAGTAAGAGGCGGTTTTTTTCCACTCACCATTTGCTCCTTAATAACTATTAAATATCAAATACAAATTAAGTTACACTAATAAGTATTTTTGTTTTCCAGGCGTAACAGCGATAGAAGACAAATTACAAGACGGTGTACCAGAAACTATAGCGAATCTCAGCATGGCAGGCATCAAGGTGTGGGTCCTAACTGGGGATAAACAAGGTATGGAAACATATAATACAACTAAAACATACATATATTTATCGTATTTGTTACTAGAAACATAAGTATTATATACATAAATATTTAAAAATCGGGTCAGACAAATGAGCTCATGCATATAAACAGAGCTTAAAACATTCTTAGCATAAGCATGTTCTTAGCTTTTTTTTTCCAATTTTGTACATTGTACACATGGTCTCTTAATTAATTACATTAATACAAAAAATAATATTTTTGTAAGGCAAAAATATTATATTTTTGTAAGAACTTATTACATAGTAATAAGCTAAATTAAATGTAAATCTGCCATAAACGTACGAGCTGGCACCGTCGTAATACGTAATTACATTTAGATATATATAATACTAGTAGGTAGTTGTTTTTTTTAATAATATTTAAAAAGTATTTAGTTTATAACCTAGAGTACCTAGACATAAGTTTTTAAAAGGCGCTGTTAGCCTAGTAAAAACCTAGTATATTAAGTTAATGTTGTGTACAATAAGAACGCTGTACAAACATATTATAATAATTATGTTAATAAAGTACTTTCAAAATCAAATCAATTAATTACATTATTACCAAACATTCTGCCTTGCAAGACATACAAATATTTCCTGTTTCCGTGAGCTAAATCACTAGAAAAGAAAAACAAGAAAATCTACATATGATCTATGTTTGTTATTGTAGAGACGGCGATAAACATCGGGTACTCGTGTCAGCTGCTGACCGACGACATGGCGGAGGTGTTCGTGATAGACGGATCGTCGCACGACGACGTCGACCGCCAGCTCGCCAAGTGTCGCGACTCCATACGCGTCGTCAACACATTCCTGCCGCACGGTCAGTCTCTCTCGTCATCATCATATGTATTACTATAACGATACTCGTGTCCGCTGCTAACCGACATGACAAAAGTGTTTGTGGTTGTTCTATGACGATCGCTTAGTACGAGTACTTCAGTCAATGTATGTCTTCTTCGAGAGCCGTCTCTCCAGCGTCTGCCGTGTGCTCTCCCCTCGCAACACCCTCTTGCTTGTCGTTGTATTGTCGAGAGTGAATCCGCCAATCATAGATAAGGAATTCGACTCGACCAATCACAACGGGTAGATTATGGCGCGCATCGCTTGCGGCAATCGCGCGCAGCTTTTATGCCCACCGATAATTTAAACAAATATCAATAGATGGCGCTGCTCGACATTTGAACATTATGTAGGTCAATTATTTCAATGAAATATCAGCTAAGATATTATTTTATTGTAAATATGTTTGAATCAGCAATATAGGCAACTGAAATCATGACACTTCCTTTGATTTTTTAGGAACATTTTCTCATTTAACAAATAAATTGACGACCTCGTTGGCGTAAAGGTTACCATGCTGGTCGGCTAATCAGAAGGCTCCGGGTTCGATTCCGGGCCCGGTCAACATCTTTGTGCTTAACTAAATTTGTTGGCTGTGGGTCTGGGTGTTAAATATGTATTTATATATAATATGTATGTATATAATATATGAAGTATATCAGTTGTGTTAGCAACCATAATACGAGCTAGAAATGGTTCAGTATGGGGCTAACCAGCCGTGTGTGAATGTGTCCTAATATTTATTTATTTATTAAATAACCTCAAACTATGAGATATAACAGGCTGTTAAAATAAATAAATTATTGATAGCAGAGGTTAAACATGTATGTATGGTATGTTTGCAGGCTCGTCGGAGCCTAACGGCGCGACGGACACGGCGAACGGCGGCGCGTCAGTGTCCCGGCCGTCCCCGGGGCGCGCCGCCAACGTGAAACTGAACGCGCCCGCCGTCTCCGTGGTTACATTTAGGTGGGAACATAACACTCTAGCACACGACAGGTAGAGAGACAAAGAGCTACACTGTATATACATCACCGCTCTCACATCATCCGCTAGTGTGTGCTCTTGTTTGTTTGTATGTGTGCCACTCCTGTGTGCAGGATACGTTCCGACTTTATCGTTCTATAAATTTGAGTATTATTAAAAGAGCAAAAAATTAAAATAGAAAAATATGTTGTGCCGAAATCTATAATAAAAACAATAATTTTGATATAAATAAAAATTAAGATGCGAAAAGACTTACTTTTTTCTGCAATTTGCGTTAAAGCATAATATTTAATCTATGTTGAGATTTCAAACGCGTTTGTAACGACGTAAGAAAGCCTAGATTACATAGATGGAACTAGATTACGGCGACCGAATCGCCGTCTTCCGCCATCACGATTTATTTTGTCAGTACACTCGTGCGGTGCAGTCGGAGTTACAGGGCAGAAAAAGTCCAGATCACTCTTGCGGTGACCGAACCACTGACTCACTTCATTCACGAATGTAACCATCAGTTCGTTCACTAGACTCGTTCTTTCGTTCGATACGTCACAGCGTCTTAAATCTACATTCAACGCAATCTGCGATTAAAGCCACAAAGACGACGAGAATGGTGCTAGTAGTACTAAAATATCAACTCAATACGCCAAATATAAATATTAATATGATTTAAAAACCCGTAAGTCATCTAACTATTCAGGTACTTTGGTGAATTTATGGGAAGAGGCATCCTTAAGAACTTCACTTATCATATTGTATCAGTTGCTTATGTGAGTGAAGCTTTCTATTGGTTAAGGTACATATTTATAATTATAAATATTTAGCACTACTTTTTTCACAAACACATATCGCTTTTCTGTAAAATACGTGGCTCACAATTGTTTTTCAGTAATTTTTATAAAAATAATCTTGCAGTTTTCAAACAAACTGCAAATAAGTGTGAAAAAAATACGAAAAACATATATGCGTAATAAAGACCACACACTACTACTTTTTGACACTTTCTATCTTCAAATTTAACTAACACACATCGAACTATGTCTGTCTCACTCTTATGTTCATCAAAACACCAAAGCTCCGTGCTCTTTCTCTCTTTAACTTGTATGTCTCACTTACTCCAACATTAGAATAGTTCATCACACCCTTTACTCTACAAATAATTAATACTACTCTGTTTGTGTTCAAAAATACACCTAGCACCTGTTCTATAGTAAAAAAATGTGTAGATGTATTTTTGACCGAAGAATGCCTATGTTGCCACAACGACTAATTGTGCCTACTATAAGTGTGATATGTGCTGTAATAGCTTTATTTGTTGTTATGTGAAAGGTACAGAGAATCAGTCAGTAATTAGTATAATTAATTTCGTATGAGCTAAGTGGCAAAGATGTTTTTAAGCCGACCAAGGGCCTCTGGCTTGGCTTAGTTTGTCCTACAGCTTTTTCGACCTACAGCTACAAATTAACGAGTCATCTGATGCGAGAACGTGGGTGAGCCCAGATAAAGCAGCATTTTATAAAAGTCAGTTTACTAAAACGTAAATAAAAACAAAAAAAAACGAAAGACTTTTCCAGCCACTTCTTTTAAACAAAAGCCAGCTACTTCGTTTGTTCTGAAAGCTGATTTCCATTTTCTCCTAAAGCTTATGTACTATATCGCCTTCTAGCCATAATATTTGTAATTATATAACATCAGCAACAAGTTTTCCCTTTCACAAATGTTTGTAACATAGCCCGTAACGTGACCGCGAATGTTGCAGCAACGAGTATGCGTCGGGAGGAGGTCCTTATTCGGCGGATTCGCACGAACATTGCAATGATGATACGAACGGATTCGCGATTGTCATCAATGGACATTCGCTCGTGCACTGTTTGCACCCTAAGTTAGAGGAAAAGTGAGTATAGATTTTTCTTATGTTTCCTTAGATCGCAATATCGCTTACCATCAGGTGAATTGCGGTCAAGCGCAAGCCCATTAAGAGTAAAAAAAGTCGGTAGTTAGGCAGTTACTAGGCAACAAACTACTGTCAGTTTTTGAAGAGCCTTAGGGCGCATGTTGGTTTGCCAAACGAGGACTGGCAATTAAAAGCAGAACAATGATAGATCACAAGAGAGACAATGTGTGTTGAAAATCGGTCCAAGGTGGCCGCTGCCACAAAATAGTGAAATACATACCTTTTCAGAAATACCTCTATACGGGTATTAGATAAGAAAGTCTAATCGTTTTTTTTTAATAATTAAAACAAACCCGACATTATGTAATCTTTGTTCTTCGCTAAGCGAAGCTATAGTGCTAAGTTTCCAAGTCGCCCGAAAAGGACCTACAAATTTACGTGCCATCCGACCCACGGTAGCGCTCAGATGAAACAAAACACTTATTTAAACGTCTTGTGCATGGTCACCTAGACAAAGATTTTCTATCATGTGTAGTTCATAGTGACAACATAGTGATCTATGTTATTTATAAATATACCAAATGTTCCAGGTTTCTGGAGGTGGTCCTGCAGTGCAGGTCGGTCATATGTTGCCGCGTCACGCCGCTGCAGAAGGCCATGGTGGTGGAACTCATCAAGAAGAGTCGGAAAGCTGTCACGCTGGCCATAGGGGATGGTGCTAATGATGTCTCCATGATCAAAGGTAACGCGATATGCTACAATATAAAGAATATCAATCAATATTTAAGAAAGAAGAAGTTTTTCACAGATAGATAGTTTCTATCTTCGGCCAAATACTTAACCTCCATATATGGCGAGTTTGCCATAATTACCGATGAAAATTAGATAGCGTTACAAATCGAGCGTGCAGCCATATTCTGCAAGGCGCGCTACAATCTGAACGCTATAAGCTCCATCTATCGAGTTTATTGTGTACCAACAATACGAGTAGTTAAGATTCGAGGTTCGAAGTTCATAATATTGCACGGCCAGTTCTCGCAACAAAAGGCACTTATTTTAAGTGGTATAATTTTAAGCTCGAGATTGAGCGTCTATTATTTTATTACTCTATGGTTTTATGATGAAACTGGCCTTAATCTAAAAGATATTCTTTTAGAAACCTTAATGATGGAAGAATGTATTCTTGATTATTTTCTACTATTGATTCTTCTTGATTAGATGATTAGAACGACAGTGTAAACTCCATGTAACGTCAATCGATTTAACGACAAACTCTAAAGCTTCGAAATTAATTGGCTTTACTTGGTTTAGCTTGCATTCCACACAATGATACATTCTCTCCATTAAACGACCATTCGCTATAACGTCATAAAATGCAGTCCTTTCAGTGTCGTTATATAGAGTTTACACTGTACATTGTATCTTACGTTTAATTTCGTTGTAGCTCATCTAGAGATACATGTGTGTGTGTGTGTGTTTGGGTGTGTAGCTACTATACTAGCTATACATACGATTAACTTACAAAGTCGTCGTAGGCGTAAAATGCACAGTACCTTCAGTGTCGCTATATAGAGTTTACACTGTATTACTTTGTATACTACTGTATAACTTTGTATACTACTTTATGTATACAAAAATGTATATATTTTATTTTTGTTTGGTTTATTGTTAATTTGTATGTGTAAATAGGTTTAATATATTCTTAAAGATATTGGTATTAATGTTGCTTACCCTTAAATACTGTATGTATCCGTACTACTTAAATTATGCCTACAATTGTGTTACGGAGCAAATTGAAAATCAGCGCTGGAGTACTTAGTGCTCTCAGCATTATTCTGAATTTGCTCCTATTGTGCACACACTATTAGTTTTAATTATCTACTCGCATCATCTTAATATATGTAAATCTCGTGTCACAATGTTTGTCTTCAATGGACTCCTAAACCGATTATAATAAAATTCGCAAACCATGTGCAGTTCGATCCAACTTGAGAGATAGGATAGTTTAAATCTCAAATTATAGTCGCAATTTTTATTTATTGCTAATTATTGTCTGTTATTATTTGACAGTCACAATTATCTGTTAACTCCAAATGATTCTAACAGATGTCGATACCTTTCGACTGGGTTGAGTAAGTAATCAATAGATGGCGCTGCTATGGTAAATCTACGAACGTGTCATATAAGCTACACTATCTATTTTTCATACCCCTAAGTGAGGCAAAACAACGTTTGCCGGGTCAGCTAGTTTATTGTAAGTTTTTTTTGTTTTGTGCACAATAAAAGTATTTTCTTTCTTTGTATACAGCGGCGCACATCGGCGTGGGCATATCGGGCCAGGAGGGCATGCAAGCGGTGCTCGCGTCAGACTACTCGATAGCGCAGTTCCGGTTCCTGCAGCGGCTGCTGCTCGTCCACGGCCGCTGGTCCTACTACAGGATGTGCAAGTTTCTCAGATATTTCTTCTACAAGAACTTCGCATTCACCGTCTGCCACTTCTGGTTCGCGTTCTTTTGCGGATTCAGTGCTCAGGTTGGTTTGCAATTGTTTTTTAATAAATAATTTATGTAAGTAATTAGTGAGAAAGCGAAAATCAGAAACGAATATACGCGCGCTTCATCCTAGACTTTGAGGTCTAGGTCTGATAGTAAGTGATATTGATATCACTTACTATCAGGTGTGTTGTGGTCAAGCGCAAGTTTATCATGAATAAAATAAGAATTAAACAAACTCGACTAGAAAATAAAGGTTTATGCATTATGTCAGTGGCGTAAAGTAAAAGTAAATTTAAATAACATGTATATTCTAGATATTAAAAATGTTTAGTACAAAGTTTTTTGTAAATTAGTTTATAAGTCATGCATTCTTGTATTTTGTAAGTCTTTTCAGTTCAATAAACATTATCATTATTATTCTACCAAATGTGTGATTCTCGGAATTTTCACGGGCCTAAGCCAAGTGATGTTTATGGTCGGGTTCTTTTGTTTCTTGCAAACATTTCCGAACGATGCGACAAATATTTACGTTTTTCGGTAAATACAGTGTTTTTAAAGCATGATGTAGGTATTTTCGCGCAGAAAACGGTCACACTTACTTATTATTAAAGGTTGGAATGAGTCCAACATGATGTAGGTATTTCGGTACCACCCCCGTGATGGAAAGCACCACCGGCACAATATATACTCTGTTCATTCTCCATATTCGTATAATTTCTTCTTTGAGTAATGTATATTTATTTATTAATATATTATATTATTTATTTCAGACCGTGTTCGACGAAATGTTCATATCGGTGTACAATCTGTTCTACACGTCTCTGCCGGTGCTGGCGCTCGGCGTGTTCGAGCAAGACGTGTCGGACGTGACGTCACTGCAGTTCCCCAAGCTGTACGCGCCGGGACACACGAGCCAGCTGTTCAACAAGACCGAGTTCATCAAGTCCACCCTGCACGGGTGTTTCACGTCGCTCGTGCTCTTTCTCATACCTTATGGTGAGGTTCTTTTTCTTGTTAAAAAACACTATAGAAACCAGCGAATTGGGAGTTTGTGACAATATTTATGTATAAATACAGTGTAAACTCTATAACGACACTGAAGGTACTGTGCATTTTATGGCGTTATAGAGAGTGGTCGTTAAATGGATGGATTACAAGATAAACCAACTAAAAAACGTTCCGTTCCGTTGACTTAACCCGTACAATGCGCGTATTTATCGACTTGCTATTATTGTTAAAAACTAAAAATCAGACTTATAACAACTATCCATAACTATAATATATACCATTAATTAATAACTATAATATATGCCAACGAGGTTGATGACCTCGTTGGCGTAATGGTTAACATGCCGAAATGCCATCCAAGGGGGTTCGATTCCAGGCATGGCTAACATCTTTGTGATGAACTAAATTTGTTATTTATGTATGTATATCAGTTGTGTTAGGAACCATAACACAAACTAGAAATGGTTTAGAATGGGGCTAACCAGCATTATGTGTATTTATTTATAAATGAAGACATCCAAATGAATAGTAATGCATGTATCACTTTGTTTGCAGGTACATACAAAGACGGTCTAGCGCCGGATGGCAAGATATTGTCAGACCACATGCTGTTGGGGAGTGTGGTGGCCACCATACTCATTATAGACAATACTACGCAGGTAACTTTAATTTATGTATATCAAGTTGATAAAAAAATATTTAATTTAAATAAACTTGCACAGATTTCTGTTAGCCGATGAATTTGGTCAAACTTTTAATTATTATCATGTTGGAGTTCTAGCTATTAAAATGTGTGTTGGTATGGCAACAAACTCCAGCGATAAGTGCAACTGCTCAGTCAGAAGAATACACTAAAAATATATTTGTTCATTTTTTTAGCTTACATCTCGTTTTACGCACACTTATTTTTCATATATCTTTAAATGAGCAATTCTTGTATTATAATTGGAATTACGGAATTGGCTCCAACGATTTTTCATGAAATTTAGTATATAGGGGGTTTCGGGGGCGATAAATCGATCTAGCTAGGAATCATTTTTAGAAAATGTCATATTTATAAAAAAAAAGCAAAGCTCGGTCATCCAGGTACTTATATATTGCACCAGCGCAATTTTCTTAAAATACATACGTAGCGTATTTTTCCGATTTGAATCCCTGAAAAAAAAATTATTGTTACCTACATTTCAGATCGCCCTGGACACGACGTACTGGACGGTGTTCAACCACATCACGATCTGGGGCTCGCTGGTGTCATACTTCGTGCTGGACTATTTCTATAACTACGTGATCGGCGGGCGGTACGTCGGCTCGCTCACCGTGGCCCTCACGCAGGCCACCTTCTGGTTCACCGCCGTGCTCACTGTGAGTATACTCATTTATTTCTCATTACTCATACTCTGAAAGTAGGTCTGAACTTGCCTGGGGAGCGGGATGAAAGTAATACTATTCATCCCTAGGGAGAATCGCTCTCAAATGACAGCTGTCAAATTATTTAAAAAGAACTAATTCTTTTTCACATATCTATTGAAACATGTTCCAACTTTCAATACAGTCATGATGTAAAATTGAAATAACTTAAAGTTAAGTATTGCTTAAAGAACTATTTTTTTATAATTTTATTATAATTTAATTTCAATCCGCTATCTAGCGGACTGTTCTCTAATAGGCCTCTAATAGGCTGGATTTCTCCATATTAGGAACTGTTAAAACAAGTATATATTGCTTCATAACGTCACATAGCAAGTGAGCAACTAAGATTACGGAAATTAACCGATTGTCTCTTTCCAAAAGTCGATGTGTATTAATTATTTATCGCCGTCGGGCGTATATTATACATCGCCATGTATATACAGTATGCACATACTATTAAGTCAGCATATTGTTATGACGAATCCGAGTCTCATATGTGTAATAATTGTTGTGACCGTGTCAGATGATAATCCTGATGGTGCCGGTGGTGTCGTGGCGGCTGGCGTGGTCGTCGAGCCGGCCGACGCTGGCGGAGCGGCTCCGCGCGCGGCAGCGCTGGCGGGCCGCGGCGCCGGCCCCGCGCACGCCGTCCGCCCGGCGCGCGCGCCGCTCCGTGCGCTCGGGGTACGCGTTCGCGCACCAGGAGGGCTTCGGCCGCCTCATCACGTCCGGCAAGATCATGCGGCGCATCCCGCACGCGGACGCCGCGCTCTCGGCGCTGGCCTCGCTGCCCGGCAAGTTCCACGCGCGCCCGCCCTCGCCGCCGCCCGACGCGCCGCCCCGCGCGCCCACGCAGCCCCTCGACACTGTAGACTTATGAGCCTCCTCCTGCGGGGATGCTGGCCACTAACACTTTCCAGGCTGGCTTTACTATGTCTAGACGAACGAGTTTTGTTCTACAATATTTGGATTGATGCAATTAGACAAGTCATTATTATTAAACTGCTCATCCAAACATGTTTGTTCAAAATGTTTGGTCAGCTGTAGAATAAAAATTGTTTGTTTAGATTTACTTTTATGGGCAAAACCATGAATTGTCAATTTTATCGTTATAAATAAAAACGATCAAAGAATTATAAATCAATCTAGACTGTCTAAAAACAACCCTTAGAATTACTACTACTGATGAGTCTACAAAAGTCTAAAGTTGAATATTATGAATGATTTTTCTTCCATCTTTCATATGGATAAGTGTGATTGTAACAAAGATAAAACTGTTTATTCAAGATTTTGTCCATATGAGCGTGTTAAAAGGCTCCACCTTGGTTCCCAGGGTCCCCGTGTATCGCCTGTATTGAATTATATTTGTTGATCGAGAGTATATATTGATAGATATTTATTGCGGAGCTCGCCGACGTTGATGCGATTTTAGACGACTAGATTTTTTACCTGTACATTTCGTTCGCTCGTTTCGACGACCGTTTTGTCGACGTCCCGTCGAACCCTGGAAAAAGTGCATTTAAAACTTGGAGAATCACCGGCAGGGAAAACGCCACATACTCGATGTATTTTGTATTGTTTCGCGGGTATTTCACTATCGATAGTAGTGCCAAAGATAACAAAAATTAAAAAAAACCTTAAGCGTCGTAATACCTTTTCAGATTTTCTTGTTTATTTATTTATTTCAAAAGTATTATTTGAGTTACTTGATCTCACATGGTTACATTATCTGCATACTTAGGTACATTTATTATGTTTAAATGCTTGTTCATTTGTGTGACTTCTAACATTACAACCTTGATTATACAAATGCCTATGTGAATTGGATAGTTTGTCATTGAAATATTAACTGTTTTGTGGTTTCTATACAAACCTAATTAAAATTATACTTTGAACTTTTATTGGTACTTAAATCGTATAAGAATTGTTTATTGTTATGATCTGCAGGGTTAGTATGTTTTGTGAAATAATGACAAAGAGTTTCGTTTAGACTTTTAACAGTCCCACTCAGAATCTGAAATAGACATTCGAAATTTTACTTTAAACAAAACACTTCTAATAAATAATAGTTAAATCATCGAATATGTGATTAGGAAGATTGTAGTGTTACCATCAAAGTTAGTTCATGTAAGTTTTCGTTAAGGGTGCTTTATGAAAATGTAGTAAAATTTATTATGGTACAAATGTTTAATGTTGATGATTACCGCTGAAGCAACATAACGGTAGCCGTTAGGTGAGAGTCTAAAGATAACTGAGGACGGTAATCATCAATATACATGTGTATCATACGATGTTTTTCAACACACTTGTGAAGAAAATAATACTACAAATTAATTTAATTTAGGCGATAATATTGTTTATTTGGAGTAAATAATAAACTTTTGGAGTAAAAAATAATTCACTTGAGAATTATTATTTGCTATAGCAAAGAGAAACTCACAGTTTACCTACAGGTGGCATTATGTGCCTAACTAATTACGGTGAAATTAAAGCCACTTTAGGGGCAAGTGTGTTGAAAATCATACAGTTTTCGTATTGTAAGAAACTACAAGAAAACTCACATACTAACTCTACTGACCATTTGTAATAATGTTCAAGTATGTGCGAGAGTAGTGTTGTTTAAATTTATTTGCAAATTGTTAAAGTTTATAGGAATATGATTATTAAAAAAATGCAAAATTATATGTAGCGTTTTAACTGCATGTGATTAAGGACTACATTTGCTTTTGAATCAATTTTTGTATTAAAATTGTAAATTCTTTTAACGTTTTTCATTTCAACTATTCAATAATTATGTAAGGAGTACAATTTTCTAACAATTGCCACAAGTTACGTATCTTACGTACGTTAACTATCTTCCTCGCCGAGCAACACCTCAATAACCTGTCTCCAACATTCCAATCTAGACATATTTCCTATGTACACATAGTTTATGAAGAAGGCAGTAAGTCTACATGGAAGATATGAGAAAAAATATCTGAAAATAGATTTGAAAGGCTTTGAAAGGGGATAAATGAGTGAGTGAGATGCGTAGAAAGAAAAGATACTATATAGGTAAGATGCGTAGAAAGAAAAGATACTATATGGGATAATAATTCATCTCTTTCTTGCGTAAAAAGGACTGACATATGTAAGACTCACGTTTACAGAGCAGGACATAACAATAAAACTTCTATCCCTGTCTGGTGTAAAAAGTTTTTCCAATATGTCGGATATTCTTAGTGTAATGTCAAAATATTTCGGCTAGGATGTCAAATACAAATGGATATATTTGTTGCCAAATTTCGGAAGTAGAAATTCCCTTTCTGGGAATTATTTCTAATGTGATTGCATTTTCATTTGACTTGTAGAAAAATGAGCCGAATAGTGGCACATCAAAATAACCGGAAAATAATAGGAAACAAACCACACCACATGACATGAGGGCCTTCGCGAGGTGGTGAAGTGGCTTCAGAACCACTTGCTCACGCTTAACGCTAATAAGACAAAAGTCATCGCATTTCATGTCTCCAGTCGCTCGTTTCCTCCTCAACCTCTGATAATTAAATTACACGAATGCCACATTTCATTGACGCGTGATTGCAATTGCAATTGTTCATCATTGGAGCAAGTACAAAATATTAAATACCTGGGAAGGAATATATATAGATGAACTTTTGTCCTGGACTACGCACATTGAAAACCTAAGTAAAAGGCTACGAAAACTACTTTTCATTTTTAAAAGGCTAAGAAGTGTTGCAGATACGCAAACTATTCATATGGTCTATACAGCGCTGTGCAGGTCTATAACGAACTACTGCATCTCATCATGGGGTACTGCCTGTACAACACACCTCATTAAAGCCGAACGAGCCCAGAGACTTCTCCTGAAAGTTGCCTACAAGAAACCCTACCGGTATCCAACAGACCAACTATATAAAGATACTGGTCATCTCAGGGTTCGCCAACTTTTCATTCTTGAAAGTGCCATGAGATATCACAAAACTGCACTTGCTATTTCCAATACTCACGTCCAGACTAAGAAAACACGTCGTGCTCACAGATGGAAACTCCCACACACTAAGACAAACATTGGCCAAAAGTGTTATAACTATCTGGGAGGATTTATCTACAGCAGACTACATACAGAACTAAACCTAATTTATGACACCAAATATAAATGCCAAAATAAGATAAAAATATACCTACAAGAACTAAGCTATGCCGAAACAGAACAACTAATCAGAAGCATCAAGTAGTAAAACTTTAGTACATACATACACACACACACACACTCACAAACACACATGGACATGGATAATCATAAGTCAACTACAGACACACTCTTGAAATACACTAACATACACACACATGCAAATACACGCACATAAGATTTTCTGACAAACACACACACACATTCATACATTAAAACACATAACGTCATAGTATACACTAATAAATAAACACTAATAATCATACACATAAAGTAAATAATCACGTCCAATATGTCACTACAACTATAAATTATGTCCCCACCCCAAGAAAAAAAAAAAAGGTGAAAGAAATTTTGTATGGAAAAAAATTTAGACTGGATTGAAATTTGGGTATTTTTATTCTGGGTTGACGCGGACAAAACCGCGAGAAACAAGTAGTTTATTTCCTATTTATTACATTTTATTTTTTCAACTTGTTAGTCTGTTATTATAGCTAACAGTGATAACCCTATATATCTGTGACCCGTAGCCAAGAAAAATAATACCGTCATGTGTCGTGTAATGTCAACGTCTATTCGATTAGCATGGTCTGATTGTTCGGCAATACGGGAGGTTAAGTTTGCACAGTTTGTTTTCGTCTGAAATTTTCGTTTATATGAGTCAAATTATACAAAAGCAGTATAAAAAATTTGCTGAAATCTAATAGTTACGTTCTATATTACACTTCCCATTCAGATAGATTGCTCAAAAGTCTAAACATGACTGAAAAATATCATGTTGTTCCCTGGTACAATAGCGAGGAATGGCATACGGTCTATCGCTTTATTTACGTTGATACTAGTAAAATAGAAAGTGCCCTAGACATTTTACAAACTTGGAAAGCTAGATGTCCTGCCCTACCATCAGGCATCGAGTCAACGTTTAGTTTACTCCAAGTACATGTTCAAGATAAGAAATGGGAATCAGACGTCGCAAATGATCAAGTTCTTCGCTTAGCATATTCAACTGCATTGATGCGTTTTGTAAATCATATGCTGGACGCTGAAACAGCTAAAGGAACTAGCTTGTACAATGCAGCGAGAAATGCTGGTGTTCCAGATTGGATTGTTGACTTGAGGCATGATACAGCTCACAATAATAATTTACCATCCTTGGAATTGTTAAGAAATGCTTGTTCGATAAGCTTGAATTGGCTGCAGGTCAACTATTGGGATAGACATAAGAATTCTATCACAGATTATACATCAGATCAAATTTTATTGGTTGGTAGTGAAAACCAAATTGCAGCATTGATGCACTTCTGCACATGTCTCAGTATCTGTTCACGTTCCAAGATAAAAAAGTTGTCTGATATTAAAGATGCTCACATGCAGGAAGCAATTGTGAATGATGCTAGAGATTTATTCGGAAATATAATTGATTTGTCAAATTTGAAAACTGTGTCCACTGCAAGCTTGGTCAACATTATGAATGCACATGCTAAAAATATGTTGCAGAGTAGCGATATAATAACTTGTGTGAGTAAAACCTTATTGGGGGAAGATTCTTTATTTCTGTCCCTGGAGTTGCTAGAATACTTGTGCAACAAACATGATTTGAACAAGAAGAAGCTGAGCAAGAATTATGTTATGTGTTTTGAGGTTTTACTTACTTTTTTACACACAAATGATCTAATTGATGATTTGGTTCTGGCCCTCATAAAGATAACACAGAGTGATGATTGTGCAAAGAAAAGCATGCTTGCTGCCTTGTGGGTCTCGGAAATTTTGAGTGCTCTAAAAAAATCCAAGCAATTTCTCGAGAGAGCTAAAAAGTAAATATTGTCTCTATAGATCATTGTTTGAACTATGTTGAATATTTTAAATATTCTATTAATGCTTTTATTATTATTTACAGGATTCAATCAGAAGATGGAGTTTCCAGTAAGAAAAATGATTTAAAAGTATTATATCATCATTGGTTTCCTAATGAGAGAATGGACAGTCTTGTACTCAATCTACAGAAACCAGTTCCCAGCAAACTAACAGATATCAACACAATTCAGCCCATCATATCTTCCTATAATTCATATTTAACATACTTTATTGGGGATCTTCTGAATCTGTTGGAGCCTCACTTACCTAAACAAGTTAGGGAGAAAATATGCAGGCTGGCTAGTATTATTTCAACTCCCTATAAGTTCCCTGCAGAGATATCATCCGAAACTATTTACACTGTTGAAGATTTAAAGGCTGCAGGAAGCCCGATGGATGAAGATGATCATGAGTCAACAGATATTCATGATTCTAGTCAGGAGAAGTTCCAAGCAGAGCATCAACTGACTGGTATTTGGAAGATAGCTATGAAACATAACTGGGAAGCATGTCCTATTGGCAAAGTTCCTTGGCAGCTACAGAGTGGGACAGCAGTAGAATAATGGTTACACTTTATCCTTCATGTTAAGATACATTTTATAGCACTAGTGTATAATTTGCACTGTCAAAGAAAGAATTGGAATATTTGTTTTCTATTGCTCACACTCATTAAAGTTAAACTAGCAAGAGGACATGAATTATTAAATATTTTCTTTGTTGGTGCAAGTTATAAGCATTCATATAAAACTAGTTTCTTTTCCTCATTATGACTGAAATAAAAGCATTTGTTCCACAGAAATGTTTATATTTTGAATAGTTTTGGTTACATTTCAAATAATAGGATCCCTAAAAATACACTGAACAATATACAACACTATATGATACAAGATTCATTACTGATTGTATAGTTGTATCAACTGTATATATATTTTTTATTATGTAATATTAATGTTCTGATACCAAGGTTAATCAAGTACATACACAAGTACAAAATGACCATGGTGTAAACAGTTAAGTATTGGTCCTTAACATTTATATAAATAGGCAGCTTGGTAAAACTCAAGCATTTAGGAAAGCTGATATTAGAACTCTCATGCAAAGATGTAATCAGTTTTTTAACATACCACATATTTTGACATACTTTGTGAAAAAAAATGCATTTTTTTAAGTGGTGGGTGAAAATTGTAGTGAACACAGATTTTACAATAACAATATTAATATTGGATATTCAAATAAAAATTGGAATTACAAAAATTAGGACACCATTTTTGCACCATTAATAAAAACAATTTAAAACCGTCATGTTTGTTAGGCACTTCTACAAAATAACAGTGGCAAAATATAACAATACCTACAATAAAATAGTTCTTGTCTAAAACATTAACACTAATAAATTATTTACACAGTAGTAGACAATACACAAATTCACAATTAATAATATCTACAAACACTTCTAAAGTGTCTATAATTATCTTGTACAAAATTCTGTAGCCACATTGCACATTGAGCTATTTCCAAATAACTTATTTAGAAGCTTCACTATGTTGGCTTTATGATAAGAGTAGATGTGCCCAGCTACTGGAAGTACATATATGCATCTAAATTATGCTCATTCATACATTAGCAAGATTACAAAGTATTTCTACCACTTCCAGCCAATAACTATATCAAGCTACATCTTGGACTAATACATGCAAACTAGTTGAAGGCACAGAAAAATATATGTAATTATTTTAAATTATGCTACAGACATATGCTGAATGAATGGAGAAATGTTCTGTTATACACATGAAAATAGGTTCACGCATGACAAGTGCACCAGTTTGAAGGATTATTGTTTATTTTACAGTTATGAATTAATACGAATCTGAGATTCAATAACTGTGACTTGTCACTGTATAGAAAAAGACATAAATATAATTCTCATCTTTCATTTCAGTACAAAAAGTCATAGATTAAAATGTTGCATTACATAGGTTTTATTAATATTTTAAGCGTAAGATAAACAAAACAATTCACAGAATAATTCGTTGTTTGAATAGTAAGTAAATAGTTACAAACTTATTATATGCAGCGTGGTTAAAATATTTGTGACTTACAATAAGTAAATTTAATAGCTTACTAGACAGTCTTTTTAGATTATAAAAGCAGAATGTCGTACATTTCGTTTCATGATGGAAATTTATAACAACCAAATTTTTAAAATAAAATTTTAATACCGGTGTTATGAAATGTCATGGCGAAAGTTTTGTAAATGGATTTCTTATGATGAGACATGTTGATTAATTCGTATAAAATTAAAATTTCCAATGTATCTTGTCAGTAATCAAACAATATTAAAACATATTATAATGTATGGATTTATTTTCTACCTTTACTGAAGCCGAAAAATATAAAATGGAATGGATCAACATATCAATTTCGATCTTACATTTACTGTAGTTTAATCTTATTCACTAATTAAGTTCGCATGTCCTGGAATCTCATATTTGTTGTAAGTATATAATTAATATTTTACCTAAAGTTAGCGCTAAATAAAATGTCTAAATACTAAGGTATTACTATTTACTAATAAAATCACAATAACGTAAGATCTTACATATTTACAAAATTAATAATTGAAAACTGAACACTAACGGATCTTTTAAAAATAATAAAAGACAGCACAGATGATTGCATCACAATGGAAACAAAATATATATGTACCACATAAACTTTTTTCTATACAAAGCTCTGAAGAACAAATCTACAAAGAATTATATAATTGTTTTTTTTTTTGATGACTGTCTTTTTTATCAAAGTGAGAAATTAGTGATAAATCATAAACTTTGCGAGATGAGGTTACTCGCTGTAATTTTCTTCTTCAGAACCGTATATGAGATTATATTGATATTGGTAGTGGCACAAATAACATTTTCACTTTTATCTTTCTCTTCTAGTTAAATTCAGCATTCACAAGGTTACCCTCGTAGCAATTTTGGCAGAAACAAAACTCAGTACTAACTCCTATCGTTATATAATATCATATTGGAGTATAAAGTTGACACACATCTGCTAAATGGCATTGCTTCATTTATCACAGCGCTAAATATAAGCTGGGCGCTATTTAATACGCACTGGGAGAACTATCAGCAGTTCTTTTCTCTCATTGAATCTCCATATAGGCGTGAAAAGGAGTCAACCCAAGCAATCTTTTCTTTTTTAAATGTTCCTTACACCATAATAGGGTCGTCTGATGAGAGTTGTCTGTGTAACCGCTGCGAGCGCAAAGAACTGGCGCCAGTGCTGAGGTCGTCCGTACTTCCTAACTCGCCATCGTGGTCCGTGGTCGACAGCAGGTCGTCGTCAGACGTTGCTCTGCAAAATAATAACGTCAATTTACAAATCAACAATCAAAGAAGATATAGCGAGTTGAAAAAAAGTTCAGCTTCAGTAATCTAACAAAAGCTCAAGCAATTTTAAAGTGAAATTAATGTTGTAAATTATTTATACTACTATGTTAAAAAGATAAGTAAAGCGAAGCTTATGCTTTGAGTACATATAGTAAACATTGCCCTTGCGTTTTTTACTCAAATGGGAAAATAGTAGTTAGATAATTATTCATGCATGTAGACGAACGTAAAAATATATTTCAAAGAAAATTTAAGACAGGCCGCACGTCGGCGCTACACTATCTGTACTAGTTTAAATACGTTATTATTGTACATATTTGTCGCTTGACGCTAGTAATGTAAAATGAACGGAAACACAATGCTTGATAACATTCCAATAATTTCGCAATCAAAGAATCTAAACAGTGCCGGAATCGTGAGACTATACTGTACAAATGTATATCAGACGTGCGGCTTGTCTAAGCAGTAGTTACAAATCTATGTCAATAGGTATTGGTAGTAGCATATAGTGTGAATATTACAAAAATAATATACAAAAAAAATATATAGAGTGTTCAGAAATTTACAGTGCATTTTTAAAGGAGCCTACTACTAGAAAAAAAGGTATAAAAGTGGCATGCAACATTAATTCGGAAACTACCATCACCCGCCGGCTCAGCATGCGTGACTAGGCAATTTGATCGACGAATTAATTGATATCATTCAATTTTGTAGATTTTAAGATTTAAAATCTGTTATTAAAACATGTAACTATATGTATGCATGTTTTGTATATTGTTATTAAAAGGCCAGTTCTATTTTCCACACTTCCTTTAAAATTAGGAAGATTTTAATGCAAAATTTCTTGCTACATGCAAGTACATCTTCATGCAAAACATTTTATTTCATTCAGTAAAATGTACCAGTAATTCGAATGCTTTACTGTTAGCAACGTACATATCAATCAATTGACATATTTGAGCGTGTCTTAGCCTTTTATCACATCTGATAAATCAAAAATATGTTCGTCCCTTTTGCGGTTGAGACTCTGGGCAGTTGAGGTTCAGAAGCGAGGAAGCTAGTGGGGGAAATTGGCCGAAGACTGAGGGATAAGTCGGGGGACTCCCGTTCTCGATCGTATTTGGTGCAGAGGATTGCCATCGCTATTCAGCGTGGAAACGCGGCCAGCGTTATGGGCAGCGTTATTTATTTTATTGACATGTGATGATTTTATTATTATCTTTATATATTTTCTATTGTCCCAAATACGAAATTATTTATTAATACTAAAAGTGTGACGGCTTTGATAGAGAGCTATAGATTAATAAATTCTTTATTTCAACACTTAATAGATGAAACTATATGTGATATCAAAAATATACGCAGTTACTGAAGCAGGCAAAACGACGTCAAAAAGCCACGGCACGCAAGCGAAGCCGGCCAGACAAGGAATCTGTACCTCTGCGCGTCGTAACATAGAGTACAAAATAGAGAATACTATATACATACGTGTTGACAGAGCAATACCTAATAAGCGTGGGTAGATGGTACGTGAGATTGGCCTTCTCCTTCTGTATCTCGTGTATATGGCCGACGAGTATTTGTTCCTCTTGTCGCGGCGCGGCGCTGTCCGAGCGCAGGGTGGATAGTCGCTTAGCCGCAGTGTTGCACGCGTCGTCTAGCGTCGCTATGTCGTTTAGAACGCCTCGTATCTGAAATGGAAATAAAGTCGATTCGTTTGTGAATAATTTGTTTGTTTAAAGTGAAGTTGAATATAACTTATTGACTCAGGCGTTACTTTGCGGAAATACATTGTAAATAGAAGACAAAATTAAATATTTAGTGTACTTCCGCTGTGATCCGAAATCCAAATTAAGACAAGTAAAGGAAAAATTAACTAAGATTAATCAACTAAGATTAACGTTACCTATCACAATTCGGAAATTCTTAACTCTACACGTGTTTCGCATAACCACAAGGCATCATCAGGAGATGCTGACTCTTCAAACGACAAGTCGAGAGTGAGTTGAATATCATCAGGCAGTGTATGGCAAGCAAGTGTGGGTCGGTGGTAATAACGTCTGCTTTTTAATGAGACGGCCCCTGGTTCGATCCCGGCCCTACACCAATCACTTGTTTTTCAAGTTATGTGTGGGTTTGCACTCGCTTACGGTGAAGGAAAACATCGTGAGGAATCCGACATGTTTGAGGACCACAATATCCGAAGACGTGTGTCATCCGCCAACACGCTTATGTATGCTATGCTACTAAATATATTCTATTCTAATTTTTCTGCCTAAATATTTTTTCCAAGATTGTGTAAAAATGACATATGTCTGCACGGCGTAGGTACAAATGTCGCCTATGAGGTACTACTAGATAGATAACGTAAACAAGCTTGTATAGGTACCGTCTTCATCTTGTCGCGCAGGATGGCCTCGAGCACGGCGGTCTGGCGCGCGATGTCCGTCAGCGAGTCCTGCGCTTGCTGCACCTTCTGCGTGCGCAGGATGCACGGCGCGAACACTATCGCCAGCGCGTTGGGGCCCATCCTGGAACATTGTATCATCTCTGTATAAATACAATAGGGATGATGACACCTCATTTGTTTTTGCTTTTTTTACTATAATAAATGTCTCATACAATATGTATGCAATTACAGAGACGTTTATTTTTCTAAATTGATCTTTAAAAATCAAAGCTAGTATTTTTTACTAATGAGCTTTATTCTTAGGCAGTATTTTTACTGATCGAGTTTATGAGTCTTATTCTTAGGTATATTAGGGGTTAAAATTAAATAATTTAATAATTTATTATGACCCACAAGGTTTTCTGTTGAATACGAAGAAAGAATTAAGGAAAGTGCAAAACTAAATTAAAGTAAATTCTTGTACTGTTAAGGGGTGTTTCCATAAAATTAAGTTTCAATAGAAATAAAGCAGTATGCTATGACATAATAATAATTCAATTTACCTGTTATGATCTTCTCTCAAAGCGACCCTCGCCAAGTGGAATATTAGCCTTTCCACTAGGTCGAAGTTAGCTTTAGGCAGCTTTTTGAGTATTGTGAATATTGTTGATACTCTCTCCTGTTAAATTAAAAAAAATATAATAAGTTAAATAACGTATATACCTGCTAAGCTACCATAACACAAACTAGAAATGGTTCAGTAAGGGGTTAACCAGCCGTGTGTGAAAAAAAATCGTTGCTCGGCTAACTAAGACTAGTGATCTGACGGGATCATCGAAGTTAAGCAACAATCGATGCGGACAGGATTTGGATGGATGACCATGCATGACAAAACTTCCTTAGCTCATACAATGAAGTAATCCAGATTCTACTACAAACCATGTAAATCTTATAGTTAGTGTTAATTTTTTTAAGGTGTAAAGTCACAAGTCCCCATTCTCTAACTTCAGTGCTTTAAATAATTTGTTGTTATGACAAAACAAAAAAAAAACTTTTTCTAACACACAGATTCATAAATGCTTAATGTTAAGCATTTCATCACGTGTATTTACTCACCGGCAGGTTAGATATCTCGGAGGCTAGCATGAAGTCGTCATAAAGATCGAAAGTAAGTAGCGGTTCCGGCAGATCTCTGAAGAACGCTTTGAGAATAGACGCTCGCACGTGCACCGCATACGTCTCCAATCTCTTAACACCTTCCTCGGGCCGCTGGTCCAGGAGTAGCCTGAGTTCTCGCACCTGGGAATAGTAAGGTGTTCAATCATCTTACAACTAGATTCATAATTCATTTATTCAACTAAATAGCTAGAACAGTTTTTACACCAAAGCGCTAACTACGTATACGATACGTTCATCATAATCATTAGAGACGAGCCGAGTACAAATTTTACCGAGTAACCGAGTACTGAGTGTTACTCGGTTTAACGATAGCCGAACCGAGTACTCGGTCGAACTATTCGGTTCGATGCAAACGCAGCTTGGGTCGCGAAAACAGGTTTGTACATGTTCGTGCGCGACCAAAATAGCGGCACTCTCAGTATAAAACGAGTACTCGGCGCATCTCTAATTAATCGTCATCAATTATTCACAATCAAAATTTATTAGTGATCATCATCAACCCGTTTGCATCCACTGATGGATGTAGGCTTCTTCCAAGGCATGCCACGCGACCCTATCCTGAGCGGTCTCCACTCCAGAACTCGTCTAACCTAGCAGTTATGCAGCTGATGTGACCAGCCCATTGCCACTTTTACTTACTGATGCGTTGATCACTATGTCGATTACTTTCGATATTAGTGACACGGAATGCAATTTCTGTTTTCATTTGTCTTTAGATGATCCCCGTTATGTTACCCACATTGTAATAAGGGTTGATATTATTGAATAAGCTATTAAAGGTCTATGCTACTCTCTTATCGCAATTTCTTTATTTTACACTTGTGCTGTCTCATATAAAAAAAAAAATACAACAGACAAACACATTAGTAGCAATTCCTACAGGACAATTTTTTCTTACCTTAGAGCTAAGCCCACTTTTCCTGTACAGTCCCTCAGTATAAAGGCCGGTCATTTCTATGGTTGTGATGAGTCGGTCCACGACTATCGGGATATTGCTCTCGCCGTTTGGAAGCTCACTCAGGGGCACGCCGAACACCTGAGAAAAGCGAGACAGACATACATGTAAATACGGAACATATTTTAAGAAATGGTTCTTAGGTTGATGATTCTAACCAATATTATGTATTATTGTATTTGTCAAAGTAACTTTCTACTCTTATCGCTCTTAATTTAGTGGCAATATGAAAAATATATTTATTAAATCACGTAAGAAGACGATTAAAAGGGCGGGTACTTGTTATTGTATTATGTGGAATTAAATCTAGCTGGTTTGTACTAAATTTAATACTTTAGGTCAACTAAAGTTAACCTTAAGGAGGAATTAAGAGTTAAATAACATCCAAAAAAAGTAAGATTTCTTTTTATATTATAAAAATATTTATTACTTTCTGAAGCACATAATTTTTAAACTTTAAAGCGACAATTCTTCAAAAATATAACTATCGAGCGAATTTTACGTAATTAAGTTTTGGGGCTCTAACGATTTTTAACACTGAATTAAATCTAATAAAACTAAAAAACCGTAGCCATTTACGCAGGATTTTATAGGATCTTTTTAAATATGCCATTTTGCTCTTATACCACCTTAAACACTTTTTGCACAAGAACCCTATCAAGATGTTTAATTGTCAAGTAACACTTACCTTGCCCCGTTGCAACACTTCTCCAAACTGTTCCCTGCCCCCCGCGTCTACCGCCCCCACGATGGCCGCTGACGGTGTCACGTTGTTCTTCAAACATACTGTTGATACCTGTAAGAATACGCATATGTTTTAGACATATTTAATTAATGAAATTTATAAGTTTACTAGCTGACCCGGCTAACGTTGTTTGACCTTTTTACTAAAATGGCCATAAAAAAAGGGGTTGGTGATAAAAAAGTAAATATTTAGGGTTGTACGTATTTATATTGGCATATTATAAAAAAATAAAAACGCAAAATGTTAGCGAAAATTAAAAAAAAAAAAATGGTGAATAACCCTTCATCATTCAGGGGTATAAAAAATTGATAGTAGCCGATTCTCAGACCTACTGAATACGCATATAAAATTTGGTAAAAATAGGTCAAGCCGTTTCGGAGGAGAAGTAACGGTAACTAACATTGTGACATGGAAATTTTATATATTAGATTTAAACTAACTAATATTTTTAAGTATTTAAGTAATCATTGTAGTATGACTTGACTTTAAACATATGTTATTTATGGCTAATAAAGTTCTGTATTCGCTAGCAAACCAGCACATGTCATTATTTTTTTGTACATCGTATTACATGTTTTTTTTGTATGACTAAAGAAACCAAAAGGGTGCACTAGCATCAACATACCATAATAAGGTATTTTAATACCATTCCATTGCAAACATTAGTATGAATAAATTAGGCAATTATTGGATTTGACATTATCTTTCTAATGTTGTAGAATCCTGTAAAATGTTCAACATTTGAGGAGAACCAAACGGCTATGAGAGAAACACAGTCATGATTTAATATATCCATATACCGACGACCTCGTTTGCGTAATGGTTACCATAACGGACTGCCAACCAGAGTGTCACGGGTTCGATTCCGGCCAACATCTTTGCAATTTGTTGGCTGTTGGTCTGGGTGTTCAATATGTATTGATATACAGTATTTATGTATATACATATATTTAGTATATCAGGTGTGATAGCAACCGTAAACAAAACTAGATTTTTAGGTTTAATATGGGGCTAGCCATGTGTCCTAGTACAAAAAAAGGGCGAAACGAATTGGCAAACTTATGGTTAAGAGGCATTAGAGCCTTCGAATAAGACCTGTTAGCATAGCATATACGGACTTGTTTGTATATGTACGTACATACTGATAGTGTTTACGTACTACGCACGATTTCGTGTGCAAAGGCCTTAGTTACCTACTGCAATCATAGCGCTTCTTACATAATAAATGCATTTACCAATGCACTTTGACCGACAACTTACCTTCGTATAGCACTTTTTATGCGACGCCAGTTTGCAAGTCTGACATATGAGCGAGCGTTCTATAGGCCACATGAAGAAAGTCTTGCAGATCTCGCACTCCGTGGGAATGTTGATCATTGACAGGATGAACGTGTGCCCCTTGTATTGGATCGGGTCGTCCACCTGGAATAGCTTCAAATATATAACGGTATTATTGAAACTAACTACGGAAATTAAGAGGAAGAAGTATAAGAAAGAGATTCACATGCGAGAAAGAGAGAAGCGATACATAAACTAAGAATAATACAGAAAATAAAAATAGGGCGCAAAGTAGTAGTCAACCATGGTAATATTATCTTCAAATGCAAAAGTTTTTAAAACTATACCATATTGTAAAAGAAATGTCAATTTCGTAAAATAGCCACCATAAGATAAACAAAATTTGACATGCATTACTCTAACCAAGCAGTAACAAAGCCATCATAAGATAAACAAAATCTGACATACATTACTCTAACAATGCAATAACATAACCAAAATCTGACATGCATTACTGTAACAAAGCAATAACATAGCCATCATAAGATAAACAAAATCTGACATCCATTACTCTAACAAAGCAATGTAATATTAAGCACATTATGAAACGAGATAAGAACATACCTTCCGCTTCTTATCCTTTTTCCGTTTCGTCCTAGCCTTATCAGTCTCATGTTGGCTCATGAACTCATCCATAAAACCTCTGAAGGCATTCACTCCCATCGTTATGGATAAAGTTGATCCTTCCCTAGCACAAACTGTTTCCATCACATGTAAAAAGTTTCCTATTAAATCCTTGTACTTGAGGGCGGAGCCGCGGGTTTCCACTATACTGTATGTTGCCACTAGGTTGTCTTTGAACTCGAGGAGTGCGTCTTTGAATACCCTGTCAACCTGTAATGGGAGATTGGAGTTAATGTAATTGATATTAGTTCTTATTGTGTAGGGATAAGGTTTATAATAGTGTGACCTGATAAACTAGATTAGCTGGACATGTTTTTACGGAGGAAAGATATGATAAAAATAATGAATGGATGCAGCTGAAATATTGTTTTTAAACTAGTCTAAGAAATATGAAAAACAAGATCTATTTTATTAAAATTTAAAGGTATGTTAATAAACTGAATGAACCACACTAATATTATGAAGAATTATAAAGGCGAAAGTTTCTTTGTGTATGTTTGTCACATCTAATGCTCAAATGGATGAACCGAATTGCGAGAAATTTGGTATGGACTCAAGATTAACACAAAGGCTACGATTATATTACTATTTGTCCGTAATTAACGCAAATGCAACCTCAGGGTGTAGCAAGTGTGTCTTATATCATGCTTACTTACCTCAGACTGTTTCTTGTTTTCATTCGACTCCATCTTGTAAATCTTCTCCGTAATAAAGTTCTGCATTGCTTGTAACTCAGTTGCATCCGAGATTATCTTGTCAGTCCGGTCCATAAACTCCGAAGTCCCGGTGAGATTGAAATTTGATGAGACTGAGCTTTTTGATTGGTCCAAAAGGTTGTGTGAGTTAGGAACGCGTTTTCTATACTTGTGGCGCCCTCTGTTGGCGGTGCTGGCCGGACTTGTACAAGGCATGGTTATTACGCCTTTGTTCTGGATGCATTTTGTATGGTAAAGTTGTTTGCAGTCGATACATCGCTGGCCTTGCGTAATGAACGCGTCGATAGCTTCTTGGCAGTACACGCATTTGTCACCTTTCGCGAATCGCGTGCCTTTGCGAAACCTAGGAAAAGAAACGTTGGTATTGTCTAAATCAGTATGGTATATTTAATTTTAAATTCATACATTGATGTCTAAGGTAACATTTATATATTGACAATAAAACTGCAGTACGCTGTCGTCATTCGCCGTCATTTTATGGTATCGTGACATTTTAAACCACCTACAGTTTAATGTACTTCGCCCATAATAACTCCGGTGGCGTAATGCGATGATTGCCTGCCGCATGCGCTCACGCGATCTCGCCAGCCAATTGCACCGAGCTTTCACAGGGTTATCGCATTACGGCGCCATAAAGTTGTCTATGTATTAGTCAAGTTCCGAGCTCGGGACTCTTGATGTACATGCATCGATTTACTCGTATTTAACTGTGTGTGTGTATTTTACTGTAACGAATGGTTCAGATCTAAGAGCTGTGTTGGACATACAAAGATGTCTCTACAACACATAGGGTAAGTATAGAAACATTCTTGGATTCTGTGGTCCTCGGGTAAGTTGACAGTTTTCCTTCGTTGTGTAATGTATGTAATTTTTTTTAAACACTCGGCTGGTTAACCCCATACTGCCTAACCATTTCTAGTTTGTGTTATGGTAGCTATCATAACTGATGTACTACATATACATACATATTCTATATAATTTTTTTTTATTGATGAATATGCTTACGTTTGACTGCAGCTGATGTTAAGCTTGACTGTGGTCTATCTAAGATGTAATACGCTTGCCTAGAAGGAACCCATACATACATATTTAACACCCAGACCCACATAGCCAACAAATTTCGTTAAGGACAAAGATGTTGGCCGTGCCGGGAATCGAACCCGGAACCTTCTGATTGGCAGTCCGGCATGGTGACCAATTCCACTGCACCTGCGTCCCGACATAGTAAGTATAATAGTAACCTGTGTCCCGCGATCCGGAACAGTCCGTTCTCTGCCTGTCCGATGAAGCCGGCGGAGCGCGGGTCGGCGGGGCGCGCGTCGGGCGCGGCGCCCGGCGCCGGGTCCGAGTTCCGCCGCCGGAGGGACGACGAGCTCGTGCTCGGGATGTACTCCAGCGGCAGCTTCACACTGATATTACAACACACATTTACATTTTAAAGAAGTTTATTGGTACTGTTGTCTTGATACTGCATCCTGCTATATTCTCTTGACTGGAATGTATAGGCAAAACGGCTAGCCTAGTAATATTTGAAAACTTTGTTTCAATTTGAGAGACAATTGAATAAAACACCCCTTACTATAATATATTTGAAACGGAGTGGTATAGCTCGGTGGGATAAACGTCTGCTTTTAAATCAGCTTTCAAGCAATTTTTTTTCCAGATTTTTTTCTTTTAACGATTTATAGCGAAAACTTGTAAAAATCAAGATTATTGCCTTAAATAATATGCAATACCTATTGTGTCATCATTAAAAAAAAAGCGAGTGTGGCTCGGTTGTAATCACGTCTGTTTTTGCATCAGACGGCCCCTGGTTCGATCCCAGCCCTACACCAATGACTTCTTTTTCAAGTTATGTGTGTATTTGCACTCGCTTTACGATGAAGGAAAACATCGTGAGGGAACCGGCATTTTTGAGGACCACAATATCCGAAGACGTCCATCCGGCAACCCGCTCTTGGCCAGCGTGGTGTATTATGGCCATTTTTTTTTATATTATGAGGACACATTTCCCATTGGGGGTTAACCCCATACTGAACCATTTCTAGTTCGTGTTATGGTTGCTAAAACAACTGATATACTACATATATACACATACATACATATTTTATATAGATCATATTTAACACCCAGACCCACAGCCAACAAATTTAGTTAAGCCAAAGATGTTGGCCGGGCCGGAAATCGAACTCGGAACCTTCTGGATGGCAGTCCGGCATGGTAACCTTTACGCCAACGAGGTCGTCGGCGTAAAAGTTATATATCTATATCACTCTCCTAATGAGGGACGGACGCGAGTCTCAGCAGTGGCAACGTATAATGGGCTGCTTATGCTTATGCATCACTAAAATGCTTCTCACCGTTTATTCCTATCAGTATCGTCATTGAGATGCCTGGCGGTGGTGTCGACCACGAGGTCGGGCGGCGGGGCGCGCGGCGAGCGGCGGGGGGAGCGGCGCGCGGCGCGCGCGGGCGGGGCGGGCGGCGCCGCCTCCACGCTGCTGCTCGCGCCCGCTACCACGCGCTGGCCCGTCTCTAACGCTGCAAAACATATCACATTAGACTACTTCATATAACGTACAGTAAGCCCCTCGGTATTACCTGCGTTTATTCAGGAAACTGAAAACCAGCACTGGAGTACTTAGTGCTCTCAGCATTATGCTGAATTTGTTCCATTTGTGCACACACTATTAGTGACAGTTATCTATCATAATTTGTAAGTTTGTTGTGTGCATAATAAATGCTTTTTCAATCTTTCTTTCTTTTCTTTCTAAGAAGTTGCCTTAGGGTACCTGTCCATCAATACGGAGTGAGACAACAGAGCAGAGAGAAGTAGAAATATGTATTAAGAAAATCTCCGAGCGATCTCAGATCTAAAAGGTTCCTTCTAGGCAAGCGTGTAATATCTTAGACCATAGTAAAGCTTAACATCAGGCACGCTGCGGTCTAACCTGAGCCTATTCATCATTAATAAAAAACAGTAAAATGTTGTACAGATCTATTGGCTATGGCTAATATTTCTGTAAAACTATGGAATTTTATTTTTCCTGAGTCCGCTTCCTGAGAAGTATCATCTGGGGGACCATTAAATCTAGTGTTAATATGTATTTTCTAGACATTTTTGTAAAGAGTTTTTTATTGTATTCTACAGCCAAGATGCGGTAAAAAATGAACTTATCAGTTGCTAAAAAAAATCTGTTACTCCGCTCCGTTACCGCACTTGCTCAATTGATAAAAGTTATAATCACTAAATGGAAATTTCCATCCAATGGCAATGAAAAGTAAATGTTGTGTAGGTAAGAAATTATTTATTTTCTATTTATCCCCTAAATGAGGGTGTCACATGGATCAAATCACAGCTGAATATTGGGCAAGATGTGGTCTTACGCAAATGTATCCTTCATGAAATAATAAACCTTACCATAGTAATAAAAGAGTGCTTTTACACACGCGTTCAAATATCCCATGTCGATGAGGACAAAAACTGCGATCGCCACAACCGTTATATAACACTTTTCAATCACCCGCCACTTTAAATTCACTTCTAACCCTGACATGTTTCTTACGTAAAATTAGGAAGAGAAATGACACAGTTCAAGTTCCAATGCTAAATATCTTACGACTTGTTTTGAAAGGGAAGTTCAATTGAGATAGATGTTGTTTTACTAATTGAGGCCAGTTCCCAGAGTTCGTTAGTTTAATTAGACGAAAACAAACACGCCTTAGTAACGAATTAGAAGGAATTATAATTTCAGTGAATGCTAATTGTTGGTAGCATTGTATTGTGATTATGAGTGTAATTTTTGCTGGTGTCTTGTTTATTTAAGAGATTATGTGAGTGTCATATATATTATGTGCACTCTTGGCAGTATGTCCATTTATTGACAAAGTGATTTATTTACACATCAGATTTAATAAAATCAATAATAGGTGAACTGACAAATAAATATGTACCTTTGCCTGAACTATCAACTATACTAATCACTAATGTAGTCCTACTAATATTATAAATGGAAAAGCTTGTGCGAGTGGTGGGAGTTATGTATGAATTTCTCTTTCACGCCTTAATACACATCTTAATACGTAGAAAAGTAGCTTAAGGTATTAGGTAATTATTTGTACTTTAAAACAATGTTATTTTTAACATTATTTTTTCATGGTTTTCTATAGTAGGGTATTTTCTAATGCTCGTCTAGAAATCATCCTCAGGTTGTTTGTCGCTTTGTTATATTACGTTGTGGGCAAGTGAAAAATCCGCACTTCATACTATGAAGAAAAATATCGTGTTAAATCTATCTCTATATGTTGTGAGGATCAAAAAATTCTTAGACGTGTATTATCCGCTGGCCTGCACTTGGCGAGAGTGGTGGATTCCCAGCCATGGCGAGTTGCTTATGCTTAACATTATACTCACTCCGGTCGTGGTGCGGTAGACTGAGTTCCGAGGAGGAGGAGTCGTGCGTGTGTCTCGGATCCCGTCGTACCGGCGGCAAGGAAACCAAGCCCGCTGTCGACGCCGAGCGACGGTACGTTTGTGGTGACCCGCGTCTACAATAATAATGGTTATTGGTTCATAATTATAATTTATGTGCTGGGAGAGCCAATCTTATTTGATACTATGCTATCATATTTAACAAACGTACGAATTCTCAAACGTTACAAATCATATTATCATGAAGTGTACCATAGACGAATAAATAACAAAGACACTCAATTTTTTTGTTTAAAATCGTACCTCTTTAAATATCAAATTCAAATTAATCGGTTGCAACATAATGAACTTCGAATCTCTAATTTGAACTACACGTGTTGGTGGTACAGAATAAATGCGATAAGTGGAGCTTATAGCGTTCAACGTAGTCGCGAGCGGTCTAGCCATAGGGCAGATGAAATAAAGCTCTTTATGTTAAGCGCCATCTACTCGTTTATTTTTGAAACGACTTTACTCGGATTACGCAATCTACTATCATCAATCATATCATTATACGACTGCAGCGAGCTTTGCGGAATTTGGCGGCAGCTAGGCTACATGCTTGATTTGCAGCGCCAAGTTTTTTTCTGTAATTATAGCAAAATCCCGCGCCACGCTTTATTGTATTGGAATCAGCCATCCTCTCTAGTATTGTGATCTCCGGTACTACTTACTTGGAAGTACTTTTACTGCTATCAGAACTCTCGCCAGGTTTCCAGTGCTCGCGACGCGCGTTCCTCAGGTACTCTTCGTTATTGCTAATCAGTTCCACCAGCTCCGTTAGCTCCTTGTCACGTTCGCGTTTCTGAAAATTATTGTTATTTTAGAGTACTTACTTTTATATTATTTTAGTTTCATATCCCATATTGCTACATTTTTATTTTAATACCTGACCCAAAAACGACGGTGTAATATACGTTTGATGTGTATGTGCGAATCAAACATCGAAACCCCCGTACGGATCAATAGGCTTTAATTTATTTTTTTAATGTGATAGGTGACTTACTTGAGAATGATCTTAGCTATGTTTGATGAAGCCCGAGATCAAAAAATCTATCAAATAATGTTTAGGCGAAGTTTTTAAATTATTTGATTTACATTTATGTCACACTCAAATGCTTGCATGTTATTTTTGTAAGAAAAGATTGTTGCTTTTTTAAACAACTTAACAGCAACAAATTGACTGGGACATCACTATTGATAAAGCGCAGTGACATAACTACACAGTTTTAATATTAGAATCGTATTGCAACCATTCTCGTAGTTCGTGAGCGTATTATGTCCTTTATGTCCTTAATACATCACAACACGGTCCTATATTCCCTCACAAATAGGTGTAATAAAACAATTCTGTGAAACAGTTAAACAAGCGCGCGAACTTCAGATCAGATACCAGAGGAAATATGGATCGCCAAGACACAGGCTCATGCCTAGGTTGGGGTCCATGGAGTAAACTCAGCGGCCTTATTCAAAACTAACCAGCTGTACAAATAGAAATGCAAATTTTACAATAAGGCACAATATGTATGTATATACCATACAACGATTCGTTGTATGGTAATTATAGTAGATACGTAAGCCAAATGTCCATAAATAAAATATATTTTATTTTAAAAATGTGTACTTTGTTTAATGAAATCTTTAAAATGTATCCTCACTTTTTCCTCAGCAATAATGTTCTGGTCGAGTTGTAGCCAGAGTATTTCGTTGGCGAGATCTTCCGCCGTGATCTTGTTCGCCATCGACACCGCCTGCTGAGGATACTTGCTCGAACTCGAGTTCCACTGGACATTGTCGGGGGACAACTTTCGAGAGTCTTGCCTGAAAATTTTACGAGTAATAATTATAAGTGTAAACTCCATGTGACGTCACTCGATTAAACGACAAACTCTCTAAAACGTCGAAATCAATTGGCTTTAGTTGCTTTAGCTTATATTCCATTTAATTATTATTATTATACTCAACATTTTTCTACTCGGAATATGAAGAATTCCGGTATTTTTATGAAACACCACGGGCATAAGCCAAGTGATGCTCATTTTCTGTAGACTGTTCTTGCAAAAATTTGCGTACGATCCGACAAGTGTTCAATATCGAGGCTTTCTGCATCGTTATGTATGTGTTTTTTGGTAAATCAAGTAATTTTATTATTATTATTATAATTAAATAGTTTATTCCAGAACAAAATTACATTCCATATAAATCAAATTAAAACAAATCATACAAACACACAAATTTAATGATACAATCTCTTCATTTAACCACGACTCTCTTTAACGCCATAAAATGCACAGTCCGTTCAGTGTCGTTATATAGAGTTTACACGGTGTACAAACAAATAAAAAGATTTTATTCAGTCAATAGTCAATGGAATATATCTGTTACAGATGATTTAATTAAACAGTATAGTGTGGACACCTCCTCTAATGCCTATATAAGCCTATTCTAGATCGGCAGGGCCGGCCGCAACAAGAGCATACGTGACTTTCAGCGGATGGGTTTGACAAGAGGTGCTCATTTTCGAGTCTCTTCGTTTTTTTGTCGACAAGTAAACCATCAAGGTAATATAATATCAAACTTCCCGAGTCGGAGTTTTCTGAGGAAAACCATCTAATCTAGAGTCAAAACCTTTTAGGTAACCGTGACACAAAGTGCCACAATAAATCTCAAAAATTATTCCGTGGTTAAAATTTACACTTATCATAATGAATATAAAAACAAAATTGAAACCGTTGAAACAGAACATAATCTTAAATGGGCGCTTAAGAGCTTATCATCTATGTTTTTATAGCGAACGAGCTAGCCAATTAGCTAGACTATACACAATGTTTAACCTTAAGTTTCTTCAAACATTAAGGACCATTGAGCTGTGCTAGAATGAAAATTTAAATTTTACTACTTTTTTTTTGTAATTCGACCCATAGGAATATCCTTGTTTTAATTATAATGTTCAACTCACCCTGGGCTGGTAGGTTTCAGAGAAGTCTCGCTAATATGTTCCTTCAACATCTTGTTAACCTTTTTCACGGCATATGTTTGCGGAGCGTAGTCTAGGACGTTCTTTTTGGCCAAACTGTAAAGAATTGTTATACTATTTATTTTTATAACTACCCCAAATTAATAAAAAAATATCGGCCAAGTGCAAGTTAGGCTCACTCATGAAGGGTTCTGTAACTTTATTTAAAACAATATTTCTAGCTATCACGGTTTATGAGATATTGCCTGGTGCCGTCAGACAGCGGAGGCTTAGTAATAGGGTCCCGTTTTTACCTTTTAGGTAAGCAGTCTTAAAAATTCGAGTACTTGTGAGTACTTCAACACCCTTTGCGAATAACCTAGTATAATGCGGAAATTGAATAATACTAATACGAACCCAGTAGAGATGGGCAGCGACTGCGTTGGCCTCAGTTGTCTCGACTTCTCTGCATCCAGTTGTAATATCATCTCTCTGAAATTACATACAAAATGTTGGGTATTCCTGACTCGTCGTATCAGTATTGCCATCAAGCGTGGAAATGCATTCTACTTGCAAGGTATCATCAAGTAGTGAGCTAAAGCATTAAAATCAACTTTTATTTTATCTAAAGTTTTCGAAATAGCCTAACTATTGTAGTATCTGGTATTACTTTCAATGAGGCATGAAAATATATTCATATATACTGCTGATAAGTAGATTCATTGACTGAAATAAAATCAAATATTACCTTAAATCGATAGTATATTTTGTGAAGTGTATACATTTAACGAAAACATGCAACTCTATATATATGATTATACACAAGCAAAACATCGTAGAAAACGTATATAATATTTTTAGAATCTGAATTATGAAAAGTGTTGTATTTTCATCGATAATTGTGTTAGCTCAAACACGTAGCAGTGGAATATATGTATTTTACGTTATTTACCTTATTCTCTTATTTATATCGTCATTAGGTAAGCTAGAAAATTGACGAGGACTTGAGAAACGATAACTTTTTTATACATGTACGTCTATGTTTTTTAAACTATGTGCTGGAAAGGTACAGGTTACACAGCAGTGAGTTAAAATAGCCCAAGGGAATTGATTTTAGATCTATTAAATCTATTGATTTTAGGTCTAAAAAACATAGGTCCTTTTATACAAATTCATGTATAACGACACCGATGGCGATACAGAATCATAAATAAAGTGATTGTGAAAAAAATATTCCAATATCTTATCTTATATATAAAATTTCCGTGTCACAGTGTTTGTTACCGTACTCCTCCGAAACGGCTTGACCGATTTTTTTCAAATTTTATATGCGTATTCAGTAGGTCTGAGAATCGGCTACTGTATATTTAGTTTTTTTTTTATTAAGGCAAAACAAAGTTTGGCGGGTCAGCCAGTTTTAAATAAAAATTTGACATAAAAAGACCCCATGTTTTTTAGAAAAAAGGTCACAAAAAAATATTTTGATTTGAAATGACCAGCACGGTAAAACAGTATTTTGATACATAAAGAAAAAACCTAGTATATACTTACAGATGTTTATCGATCTTGTACTTATCGGGCAGGTCTCGCCTGAGGAACACTTCGTCGTCCGCCGCGTCCGACATGCCGTCATGCTGTCAACACAACACACATACGCCGCTTGTATATACATGGGTTTAGGACTGTTAGTTACTGGGTGACAGGCATACGGTTTTTTTCGCGTTATGGATGGAATGGCAAGTAACTATTGACTTGCCTTTGAGGCCCAGTGACTATTCACTTGTCATAGTGTATATTAACTTCTCCCTCTTTTGGCATATGCTCACTAACTATAATCGTAACTACTTTAAAGCCAATGAAATTAGACTAATATGGAGTCATTATAAAGTCTAGTTTCTCAACTAAAAATACCTTTATAACTTTCAAAACTATCCTATTTTTTACAACAAATTATAATGATAAATGTGCAAAACTCGATAGTGGTTTAAAAATTATACATTTTCAAGATAGCTCAGATTATTTCAGAAAGACATTAAAACATATGTGTATATAAACTCAATTATTTTATAATACTCCGATCGTTTCTAATGACATAAGGGTTTTGTTGACATTGTATGGACATTAGCGGTAGTATGAAATAAACGATTTGATTTGATAAATAGTGAATGTATTAGAAAGTTTAGTAGACAACTTGCTCTTGTTATAACCGAGCTTTGTTGTAGCTGTAATGTTAAACTAACACAAATCAATCATGAGTACCAATAACATGCATGTGTCCATATGACTTGTGAAAATTATATTTGTGTGAGAAATAGCAAAATGCTTAAATAACTTTTGAACTTGACTGTAACAAGTTGTAGTCTTATGAGTATGAACAGAAAATCTTTGTTATAAAAAAAATAATTATCTTTATAGTAAGACATGTATACGGTCATGTAATCTATACAGGTATGGTATTCGATTTAGAAGACTATGAAACATGTCTACAAACCAGAAGTGTATCTTTAAAATAATAGAACTCTCCTTTTACTCAGCTATTCAGTATATAACACTGCCAATAACATTTAACACTGAATAATCTGTTCACTCCCATTCGTCTGATTGTAAACCAAATTGTAACTATAGCAAGTATGTGTATTTATGTGATTTAATTCATAGTCCTATTTCATAGTTTTCCACGCGCAAAAACAAGACAGCTATGATCGTGTTTTAAAATCCCGAAGAGGCACCTTTTTTTTTTCTTAATGGGCTTGCGCTTGATCACAATTCACCTGATGGTTAGCGATATTGCAATCTAAGGTGGAGCGCGCTTGCCCAGAAGAAACCAGTTCGCTCTTGCCATGAAAACCGCTAGATTATAGTTATCGGGGAACAGGGAATTTGGCAAACCTGTTTATAAACCGGATCCCACAGGGATTACTTGTTGTCCTCTTACCTCGCATTTCTCTCTAACAGCGGCGTTGGGCAGTCGTCTCCTCAGTTCGGGCAGTGTCTTCTTTCTAAGTAGGAATCCTCTAGCGGCGGCTTGGAAGCCGACCACGCCGGCGTGCAACTTGGTGTACCACCGCCGGCTCGACACGCCCCGGTACCACGACTGCAGCTTCACTGCCGCTTCGTGGCGGAGCGTCAGGTGTTGTCTGTGTGGAATGTACCGTCGATAAGTGTTAGTTTTTTTTTTTGTAAGAAGTGTATTTTCATCTTTTTCTTAGTCTCAACTTAATTACTGAAGGTCGTGTCTAATACGGAGTGTTGATCACTCGGTTAACAATGGTCTTCCACTTTTTCCTCTCCTCGGCGGTCTTAAAAGCTTCGTCGATGAGTAAATCCCGAGTTCCGCATAATATATCTGTACTAAATTTCAAATCGGTTGGGCCGTGAATATGAAACATATATAAAATCCATTCATCCATATTCACAAATTTTCACATTTATAATTTACTCTCCATAACATCGAAATTACTTCAGCCGTTAGAAGGTGAAGAAGTAAGATACATACAACTTTCACATTTATAATATTAGTAGGATAACAAACATGTCGGGCTAATACCGAACGGCAAAATAAACGTAAGTGATAGCCGGTTATACAAACATTATTTATTTATTAAATAAATATTAGGACACATTTCACACACGGCTCGTTAACTCCATACTGAACCATTTCTAGTTCGTATTATGGTTGCTAACACAACTGATATACTACATATACTTACATACATATTTTATATAGATACATATTTAACACCCAGACCCACAGCCAACAAATTTAGTTTAGCACAAAGATGTTGGCCGTGCCGGGAATCAAACCCAGAACCTCTGATTGGCAGTCCGGCATGGTAACGTCATTACGCCAAAGAGGTCGTCAAATGCTTTACGAAAGTTTTAATACAGTGATTAGTAGTACATATTAGTTGGATAATATATGAACCTGTAGCAATACTGTATGAGGAGCGAGGCCTTCCTAAGCGCGAGGAAGCGGCGGCGCTCCAGCACGGCGCGGAACCAGCGCTGGATGGTGATGATGGACGCCATGATCTGCTGGTGCAGCCGGTACTCCAGCTTCGTCTGCTCGCTCTCGCGCATGAAGATCTTCGTAGCACCTGTACACATACTTTATTATAGTCTCTAGTTTTAACAACAGTAAGGACATGACTTTCGCCTTCTCCTTAATTTGGTCTAAATATGATCTTCTAGGTCTTCCTCTTCCTTCTTTTATTCACTCTTAATTTAGTAGAATGGATTTCGTCAACCAAACAATAAGGTTGTTCCGTAGATCACAAATGGAATTTGTTTAATCAAATTTCAATTGTGATTTAATTTAATGATTTATTTTTAGTGTTTGTTGTTATAGCGGCACAGGATATACATAACTTGTGAAAATCAGCTTTACTACGGGTTTTGAGAGACAGTCTGGTGACAGACAGACAGCGGAGGCTAAGTTATTACTAAGGTCCAGTTTTTACCTTTTAGGTACGGAACCCTAAAAAGGAAGAAATGGTATCAAAATCCTTACCTAGTTGGTAGTTATCCCGGTCCAGGTTGAGGGTGGCGAGGAAATGTCTCACATCAGCCTGTGAACTGAGGAGACCTTTTGGAAGCAGTATCCTGTACAGTTGTATGAACTCTTCGTATGTCAGCCGTACATTGTAGCCGGCCTGTTGGAGACAAAGAGGTGAGTTATATACCTAAATGGTGATCGAAATAGAACCTCATTTCTTAAAAATAGAGTTTGAAGTATTAGATAGATCCATATATAAACTCTTTATTGCAACACAGATAATGGACAATTCAATAACAGAGAAAAACTTATAACCAGTGCTACAAATTACAACCTTATCACTAAAAGCGATCTTTTCCAGGCATATATTTTTATACATTTAACTAAGAATATAACAGTAGACATTTATACAATATTTCATAAATTATAAATCATTATGCAAAAGATTTAAAAAGAGAACAATATAAATATTTTGTATTTGAATAAAAAATAACATATTTACAAATATTGCTTTACTCAGAATTTTCAGGACACATTGTCAGTTTGTCACTCAAACAGAAACAGTTGACAGAAAGTCTCGAGACAAATTTACCAATTGTTAATTAGAACGAGTGTCTCCACTTTACATGTAGGAGCATTTGTTGTGTCTATGACATCCCCGATATAGGTTGTAAAATCAGATTCGGGTATATGAAAGTGTTCGTTTGTTTGTCCTGTATCTATGTAGTACGTTAGTGTAGTCGACCGTTCACTGACCTGTCGTATCCGCACAGTCTCGAGCATGCCGGTATACCGGAGCTGTCGCTGGACAGTCTCTTCGTCGAACACATGTGGCACCTTGTCGCTGTTTGACTTTATGCATCTGGGAACAGTAGTTCATATTGACAAATGTGTTTATAGTCTTCTTATTCTTCTCCGTATGAGTTATGTGGCTGAACCAAGATGTCAAGAGATTTTCAAGTCGACCGAAGCCCTCTGACTTGGCTTAACGACTGCTTGTACTATTTTCTTTATTATAAAGAGGAAAAGTTTGATCGTTTGTTTGTTTGACGCGAATAGGCTCCGAAACTACTGGGCCGATTTAAAAAATTCTTACACCACTGGGAAGCTACATTACCCCCGAGTAACAAAGGCTTTATTTTGTTTCTCTTTACAACTTGGATTATTTTATAGTCCGTGCAAAACCTGAACTGGCTGCTAGAAGTGATAGTTAATGGATGAATTCAATACCGCGATTCTGGGCAAGCGTCCGAAACATTGACTTTGCTATTAAACAATGTACATACATATGTCGGCCTTTGATCCCAAGATAGTTTTATGTTTCTGAACTAACAACATTTGCACTGTGTTTTCTTTATTACAAATTTGAAAGTTACCTTCCTCTTGATCACACTCATTTAGGCAAGTGAGTAAGACATGAACTTCCCAATGTTTTCTCTATAGGGTCGAAATACTGTCAATTTCTTTCTTTATAGACTGCCTTATGTTGATTTTTCTAGCCATCCAAAGAGGCAATCAGACACAATTTGGAAGAGCTTCATTTTGTCGCGGTATTCTAAATAATGAATGCAAAATAATGTATCTATAATGTATTCCTTACTAATTAATCACTGTAAATTATATGTTATATTTGTTAGTTAAAGTTTTGCTGTGGACCTGGCTAAGAATGTGTCCGCTCTCTTACCGTCCCAGGGAGGCATAAAAATCGACCGGGGGATAAGCATCTAAGCGCCCCCCGACTAGGTGGCGGGACATCCACCGGCGATGCATTCCCAAGGAGGGTTGACGTTAGGCAGGCGGCCGGTCATAAAAACTTAGCCATAACCTTTCACAGCATGGATAATAAGGTGAAGAAGAAGAAGATTTGTTAGTTAAAGTTTTCAGTACCTGATGAAGAACGGATTCGCCTGATTCAAGGTTTCCATGAGCGCCGCGAGCGAGTGTTGGAACTGAGCGGCGACGGTTTGCGGCTGTTTCCGCTTGCCGGTGGGCGCGGCCGTGCGCCCCGCTAGCGTCTTCACGCTTTGCAAGTTCTTCAGACCTTTCTTCGCGCGCTCCCGGGGACGGAACGATTTGTTCTTCCTGTGGGTTACGTTCGTTTAGTGATGCGATTGGGGATTGATTTGACGCTGTTCTTTGAAAGACCTTTAAATAGCAGACTAAAATTATAATTTCAACAAGTTACTGAGTTAGTGAGCTTACTCTAATTTAAATTGTAGTGTTTAAGTTTGTATATAGTATTTTAATTGATTTTTCTCGAATAGTTATTTCAACGAGTTTGCTTAACTCATGTCTAAATGTATCCTTCTTTGATTTATTATCTTCTATCCACATTCAGAATGTTGTCATATAGCGTAATGACATCAAACTTTTAGCATTAGATACAGAAGGTCGCCATCAAATTGTAAATACTTTGAAAACAAGTAAATTGTATACTCTCAAAGAACAGCAGTAGTTTAACCGTCACCTATTAGCATTGCGCTGTAAGTGCATTAATATTATAAACATGCGAGTTTGTTAACGTTTAAACCTTCAAGGTATATTGTAAAAAAAATACATCGAAATATATTGAGCCGTAAATTTTTGTTCATAACATAATATCAAAATTTTAGCTTTAACATTAATCAAATACATACATATTTACAATTTCAAAACTCTTAACAAAATAATAGACTCAAATAAAACCATTTTCACCACCAATATAACATAAGCCACATAGATATTTACATATATTACTTAACTATAAGCATTTTATCTTTAGACGTTGCTATCTCATACACAGAGTCAGTGTATTATTAATATATGTATTAACTACACACATAGTAAATAAATGTAAACTACATACATTACTTCTATATATTTCCAACATAAAGCGTAGAAAGCTTCAGCTACAACCATACAAAAGACAGTACACCTATTAAAGATTTGAACAACAAAAAGAAACACAAAAGCGCGAAAAATAAAACCAAGAGCCGACACCGAATAGAACCCCAACCGAAACGCGTTAACATCAAACAAATAACACGAAACTCATAAGAATCAATGACATCAATGACATCAGGTAAATATTTGATTATGAATATATTCATAATCAAATATTTACCGGATTTTGTGTACTAAAGATAAGCCAATTCACATGAGTATTTCAGATTTTCGAGCCATTATACTCGTACTTGTACATATTATGAGTAGATTGCCAATGTTTGTTTGATGAGCGCATAAACACCAGTGAGAGAAAGAGAGAGAGACAGAGCACAAGTGAAAGAGAGAGCACGTCGCACGTACATGACGATCTGGCTGGCACGCTGCATGACGTCAGTGTCGTCGAACCTCTCGTCGCGGTCGAGGCGTCGCGTGCGAGTTTCAGCGATTCTGTAATTCTTAGGCCCCTTCCCTGGTGTTCTACACGCGGCGCTCGTTGGCTCCGGCCGCGGTTTGCACTCGCTTCTAGTGGGAGTGTCGCGCGTCGCACGCCCTCTATGCGGCGTCCTAACCCCACCCCAATGCGTTATCAAATAAATGAAACAAAGGGAAAGCATGCCGACTAAGACTAAGTAGGGTTGTACATAGGATGAGCTTGTGTCCTGTTTGGTCAAATTAGGTTCTTTTTAACAACATCTGTTCATGTATTCTACAATATTTTATGAACTTAATGAAACATGACGTTTTTTTATAGGGTAATTTTGCTTATCAGATATCAAAATTAATATTCTGTTTTAAAAAATATCAAAAAGAGGGCCAAACCAGTGCGCAAATTCAAATCTGAACAAACTTTTATAATTAAAGTGCTTGAATACATAATAATATGTTACTTTGTATATTTGCCCGCAATGGTCATAATTATTCATATTTTTAAGAGAAATCATTTCAAACTTGAATTTTCGCAGCCACCCACACAATTCCTCGATAAACAATTTTTTGTTGTTTTAGTAGTGTGAATAAGTTATATGTTAGTCTAATTAATGTATGTCCAGTACACAAGCCCATTGAATCGAAAAGGTGCTGCGGAGACGCCACAGGGTGATCATAAAAGGTACTAATTATAAAAATGGCGTCCATGCATCAAGTGCACATAGAACATAAAGCATGCCGTAATGTCGGTGACTTACGCAATTCTGTTGATTGCGAGATTGATTGATGAAACTGTCACCAGTTGGCTGAGCAACAAGACAATTTGATTACGTCACACAAATCGCTAAGCTCTCGTACGATTTCAGGGAGGCGACACTTCATGGCAAGGGTTTTTTTTATGATAGATACACTTGCGCTTGATCGCAACTCAACTGCTGTTGAGTAAAATTGCGGTCTAAGATATTGCTAGTGTTTTCAAATTAATAAACAATTACATATTATATATTGCAGATTTTTATGCAATTGCTCAATATTATCTGTGCAATAAAGAACTGTATTGATTGTGTCCTTATACCTACTAAAATATAAATATGAGTAAGTCTGATATATTTTCACTGTATGTAAGAAACTTTTGTGGATTGATTTGTATACTAAAATAATTATGTGATTTTTTTAAAGTAACTACGAGTATCTTGCCGTGAAGTATCAGCTATAAAATGTATCTCTTTGGGAATGTCCAGTAGACTTGACATATTCTTCATGCCTTTAAAAAGTTAATACAATGCTCATAGTTTTTCGTTAGTCGGGTTTCCATTTTATAGAAGCAGCACTTGTCATAATGCAATCTGGACACAAAAACATTACATATAGGGTTCATTTTTGAGTAACAGATTGATACATTACCTGATCAGGCTGTCGTTGGGTGCGTGGATCGAAGGTCGGGGCATTTTGGATGCGCCGTCTATTCTTTGGACGCGATGCCTTCTACCGGCCTCTAAAAAGGCAAAATAGCCCCTGGAAACGAACAAGTTGTTAGTTACTTTTATCATACCTTTTCTAAATTCCTTTTAGTAATTCTTACAATTTTACTCAGCTTATCTCAACTTCTGTGCATGTCTGTAAATATTACACGACATGGATGAATATCATAACTTATATCATAGACAAATTATAAATAGAAGACAAATAATTCCAGTACTTAGGTGCGTACGATGATCTTTAGTTCCATTCAAGACCACTAGCTGTCACTACTTGTAGCGAATGGAGGCTTTATACATAATTTGTCTATGCTTATATGTATATTGTAACCTGCATTAGTACGTATAAAACGTGTCAATAAAAAAAAAAACAATTAAAAGTTGACGTCGTCTCACTTGCTCACCTAATGAGTACAAGCAAGAGGAAGCGAATTTAATTAAATATTTTCTCTATTAAATTCAGTTATATTTCACCGAATTCCATCACAACATATTTTAGTAAAAATTTGGATTGTTTTACCTTACGCGACTAACAGTAGTATTCCATACCTGAAAAACGCCCTAACGATAGCCCATCGGAACACTGCCACCGGGTCAACTCCAACCAACTCCCGCACGAAGGCCAGCGAGGAGTTCTTCAACACGCTCACAATGTCAGGTCTCATGGAGTCTAGATTCTTCTCTCGCATGGCTGTTACCTGAAAAAAAGGAATTGAAAGCATATTCATTCATTCATGTAATAGTGAACACATTAACAAATAGTATATGTTCTTCTTCGTCAATCGTATAATGAGTTATTTAATCGTAATGAAAAAGCCAGTGTGGCTCAGTGGGATACAAGTCTGCTTTTCAATCAGACGGATCCTGGTTGATTTGAACCTAAAGACTTGTTTTTTTAAACTTTCAACTATTACAATATACCTGATATTTGACTTTCCCCGCATAATGCACGACAATGAAGGCCGGTTCTCTTCGCTGCGGCTTCTCATAGAAGTGATTGTTTTCATGCGCAGAGTTGAACTTCTGCAGGATTGTCTCGTTAGTCGCCCAGGGGAAACTGCAAATAAAGTTATTATTGAATAAACCGAAAAAAATATTATTATTATTATTATAACAGCTTGGGCTGGGCACATCAGCCGGATGTCGGAGGATCTGTGGGCTAAGCGCACCACCCAGTGGGTACCACAGAGCGTCCGACGTCACGGCAGGCCCAGACGGAGATGGCGGGACGACCTGGATAAACACTGCAAAAACTGGCAAGAAATAGCAATAGATCGTGATAAATGGAAAGAGGGTAGAGAGGCCTTTGCTCTTCGATGGGACAAAACAGGCTCATAATAAATAAATTATAACAGCTTTGTTTGTGATGTTACAGACTACCCCAACCAAAGACAGATATAGATATTCAAATTCACAAAAACAATTATATTACCGCAGAAATTGTACCTGGAATCTTTATTGATGTCAGAGACACTACTATTTTATGAAGCCGGTTTAAAGAGAATTTGGCATAAGAAATAAATAAGCAAGTAATGAACTACAAATGAGTTAGAAACAAAGTTGTGAGACATTTTTTTTCCACGCTGAACAGGTCAGCGCTTGACTACAATTCACCTGATTGTAAGTGATATTGAGGTCTACGGTGGATCGCGTTCTAGAAGGAACCGTTTCACCCTCGCCTTAAAAATCACTAGATTGTAGTCATTGGGGAACAGGGAATTCGGCAAGGAATTCCGAAGTTTGGCAGTTCGGACAACAAACATACGCAGTTTCGTCTGTCACTCATTAATTTCAATCAGATCATTATGAAATACTCACTTGCATTGATCGTCCAACAGCGGCAACAGTCCATTCACTTTCCCTTCAATAAGTTGCAGACACCCTGTGTTGTCCGAGAACCCTATATCCGTCCATCTGATGCCTTCCCTCCTATACTCTTCCTGCTCATATTTGAACACATGCTGGTTGAAATAGTACTGTAGGTGCTCGTTAGCGTAGTTGATACATAACTGTTCGAAGCTGTTGCTCGGACCGAAGTCTTCGAAACCGAATATATCGAGGACACCTGTAATACCAGACATACATAAAAATGGTGGACCCATTGAATTGCAAAATTTAAGAATGTTCAAGTTTACATCGACTGTACAAGATGTGCAGTAGTAGAAGGGCATTTTCTAGTGCTGGCCTGGATAGTAACCACTCTCGAGTTGAAAAATCTGTCGCCTTGCACCTAACAGTGTTCCGGAAACCTCCTTGAGGCCTGTTATCCTAGAATAGGCACGCTCCACCTTTGGCCTGAGTGTCGCTAAATAGTGAAGTTACGCGCTTTGCTGGTCAAATGCCTAGCTTATAGAGTAAAAACATTGATCTTGAAAAGACTAAAGTTAGTTTGATCGATGGGATCTAAAGTCGTCTTTGTTCGGATGTTCGAAAAGTGGCTTAATATGGGCTCTTCCCGATGTCACATACAATTACCAGAAATTAACGTACTTACCAATACTATTGCCCTGGTGTTCTCTGAGCGTGTCTTTCTTGGAGAGCAACGCGTGGTTGACTTGCATCACGATCCAGTCAAACAGAGCACCGTACAGGCACTTGGCCACCGCGTCCCTTGTGGCTATTGCGTCCGGCAATCTGAAAACACGATTACCCAATTCAGTAAAAAAAAAATACGTTTATTGCCTCTTGCTCATTAAGAGCAGTCATAGCAGCTGATCCCCGTGCCTCCAAAGGCGGCGGCGGCGATTAGTAAGATATTTTTTAAAAGTTTCAGCTTTCTAGCTATGATGGTTTCTGAGCTACAGCATGGTGACAGACAGACAGCAAGGTCCCGTTTTTCTTACTTCTAAGTACGAAACCCTAAAACATATTACTCGGTTAAGAATATTAATATTCACATTTTAAGTGTTATTGTTATTATCTTACTACGAGTCTTAAAATGAGTAATTCCTGATTTTCCCCACGTATCGCATTAAGTATCGAAACGTTGGAAATCTCCATTAGACACTAGGAAATATAACGTATAGAAACGCGTCAAAAAATAGAAGGCTATTGAACTATGATATTTTATCTTAGTAACGCAAAGATGAGTAACTTTTCCCACTAGACTTAGTAAATATTTACAAGCATTGTTGCTGGACAGTTTGCTCAGTAAATTTTTTCACGCGAAAGAATTAAGTAGTCTATTTTATGAATGACGAATAGCACGAGATAAACAAAGTATTTTGTTGGCACAGACATGTTTGCGACCTGATTACTTCATAACATTATTAATAATAACTATTTGTATTGTATCCGATATATTTTACATTTCTCCGGGGTATATTATTTTCCATACCGGAGTGTCATCCAGTCTTGTGCGTATTTACTTCTAATTCTAATTTGAAGTGGGCCTTAAGAGACCTGCACTGACATCCCGCTAGGGACGTATTATGCATTCCCCCTTTGCCAGCCTACCCAAGCCTACCAAGCTGCTTGAAGTAACGTAGCACGACCCTGGGTTGTTGGCTATATCGTCCTATGTACATATGGCTATGTCGTGTATATGGTCCTGTATGAATGTCCACCCCTGTTTTAATTTACTTACTTGTTGTATATAAGTATAGTTTCGCCGGAAGCGCGCGGGCGCCGCGTGGTGAGAGCCGCCATCAGAGTCTCCTGCTTCACCCGCAGCAGCGAAGATATCTGCGCCACCACCTCGGGGTTCTTCACGCCGACCGCCTCGTCGTGATGATACGACTTCCTCTGCGGCTGGAACTCTACGTTGCCTGGAAATTTACAGTTATTAAGTTAGAAAAGAGTTTATATCATTATTAATATGATAAGTAAAATTTAACACGACATGGAAGAAAAACTGGAAAGAAATGTTTATTGTACATGTACTGTGATCTGAAACCAAACTTAGATAAGTAAAGTAAACATCAAAATGTTCCATCATCGGACGAGTAGGGAAACACCAAGGCGGCATCGTTATACTGTGGAGGTGCCTAAGTCACGTACTAAGCGATTTGCGTCCACTTTCATTGTGCGTACCGCCAAGGTGTGGAATTCTTTGCCAAATTCCCTGTTCCCCGATAACTATAATCTAGCGGTTTTCAAGGCAAGAACGAACCGGTTTCTTCTGGGCAAGCGCGCTCTCACCTTATATCGCATTTTCGCTTACCATCAGGTGAATTGCGATCAAGCAAGCCCATTATAAGTAAAAAAATTGTTAAAAAAAAAACCACACTCAACTCACTCAGTATGACTAATAGACCTTCTTAAGATTTTTTCTTTAATTACCTTAATTTGGTATCAGATCACAGCGGAAGTACACTAAATATTTCAGTTTTTCTTCTATCTATAATGGATTTCCGTAAAGTAACGCCTGATTCAATAGGTTATGAACTAGACATGTTTTGTCACTGTATAGATCTGTAAAAGTCTTCTTCTTCTTTGTATGAGCTAAGCGGCCAAGCTCTATTTTCGAGTTTTCAAGCCACCGAAGGCCTCTCTCTGACTTGGCTTAACAACTGCTTGTACTAAGATCCGGGACCTACAATTTAACGTATAATCTGACCCATGGTAGCACCCAGATGAAAGTGCCAATTTTTAAACGACTGTCTTGTATCTATTAATAATAATAATCATAATAAATATTAGGACACATTTCACACACGGCTAGCTAACCCCATACTGAACCATTTCTAGTTCGTATAATGGTTGCTAACACAACTGATATACATACATACATATTTAACACCCAGACTTACAGCCAACCAATTTAGTTCAGCACAGAGATGCTGGCCATGCCGGGAATCAAACCCGGAACCTTTTAATTGGCAGTCCGGCACGGTAACCATTACGCCAACGAAGTGGTCATTACTATTGCTATTTCTTCTTGTATGCTACATACAAACGTCTATTTATGTAGTTTATACAATAATACATGCATTGTTATACACTATCCATGTATTAAGGAAATACATGTTGTTATTGATATTATAGCCAGTCTTGCTAAAGTTCTAAAAACACATTCTGCCATTTAAAATTTATCCTTAACACAATAAACTGTTTTATAACATTCTTCAGAACATATGTGACCAATATATGTTGCAGGAATTCAGATCTCATAAGCTGTCTTTATTGAATATTTTATGGCTTTTCATAGCAAAAATATCTAAAGTTCAGTGGGATGATGCTAGTAGAGATAATATTTATATCATTTATAAGCTTGCGAGTAGTTATGAATACTACAAAGCTTGGGAGCGGACCAAAAACAATATTTGGTGGAGAACCAGATGTCAAGATATTGTTATTTTAGTTTAGTGGCTCTATGGATATGTAAGATGATTTTAGTTATATACTGTAGTCTAGGTAGGGCTTAATTCGATACCTATTTCGCCATATGCTAATATTTCACTTATATTGAGACATTTTTTTTAAATTCCCAGTACCTATATACCTTGATTTCATTAGAATATTTTCAATTGTTTATGACAAATTTAGTATTTTGTAAAGTAAAACAATACAATACAAGAAAACTTAGTATTAAATGTATATGTGACCCTGCGGAAACAATTGCTCTGTTAGATATTGGGTATCATAGCGATGCGTCGGCGCCACCGCAAATAGAAACACGTCTAAATATCTATATGACCTACAGTAAACACTGTATATCAAATAATCTTCTATTATTTCATATTTAAAGTGGCTATAGTCCATTCAACAACATTGTGATAAAGATGTTATTTTATGTTAGCCTTCTGTTATCGTTATTTTGTTTGTATGTTACGCTTTCTTTGATTTGGCGAAGTTTATGAACAAAAGATCAAGTTTTTACAACTTTTTTCGCAATATCCCTTGACCAAAACCATCCTTGATCTTAGAATATTCAATGCAATAATTCAAAATATAAAGATTAATGATACAAATCCAATTGAGCTATAAATAAGTAATCTGACTGCCATGTTTCATGCTATTCGACACTATCAACACAAGGATGACAACAATTTATGTTATGTTCTTTATCTGTGCTATTGTAACATCCTATTGGTATTGTAATTTTTTCGATACTACGACTATATTGCGCGATAAAAATGTTATCAATAAAATTAGGTATTCCTAATCCTTATCACTACCAGATAAGTGGATACTTCAGAAAGCGTTTATATACTTATATAGCACTTGTAGAGTGAGAATCACTTACCAAGTAGGAGCACAGCTGAGAGCACGGCGAACAGTCTTCTCTGCTTGTCCATGGTGAACCCCACCATCTCCATGGACTGCTTGAGGCGCGAGAACTCGTACTGCTCGTCCACTCCCGGCACTTCACTACACCCAGTCCGCGACAGATAGTTGTACTTCTCAACGCTAAGCAAATGCAACTGTTCCTTTTCCGCCTCCGAAGCACCCGCCAGTAAATAGTAAAACACATGGTAGTTCCTCTCGTTCCGTCCCTGGCTACATATTCTCGATTTTTCCAGCAGATATTTCTGCACGACCGCGCCGTGGACCATCCCATTCTCTTTGTAGTTGACCTGTATGAACTTGCCGAAGCGGCTAGAGTTGTTGTTGTGCGCCGTCTTGGCGTTGCCGAAAGCCTCGAGCACGGGCCCGGCGCTGAGGATGGTTTGCTCCACGCCGCTGCCGTGCGAGCCCTTCTGGCTAAGCGCGGTGAGGTGGTGCAGCAGGAAGTTGGTGCTTTCAGTCTTTCCCGAGCCACTCTCGCCGCTGATCACGATGCACTGGTTGGTGCGCTCGCGCAGCATGCAGTGGTACGCCGCGTCTGCCACCGCGAAGATGTGCGGCGGCAGGCTCGACCCACCAATCCTCTTGTTCTGGTACAGCTTCACATACTTGGGGTTGTATATCGGGTAGAACTTGAACGGGTTGAGCGCGATCAGGATGGAGCCCACGTAGGTGTAGATGTAGCCGGCGGTGAATCTCGCCTTCAGGTTGTCCAGCAGCGTCTGCTCGTTGAGCTCGGGCAGCTGGCACAGGTCGGGGTATTCGCGGTCCTTGGGCTGGTACAGGAACCGCTGGAAGTAGTCCTTGATCAGCTGCGGGTCCACCGAGAAGTTCTCCATCCATGGCTCGTCCGATATTTTCTCGCGGAGATAAAACCTGCAATGTGAACGGGCGGTTGAGCGAAAGGTCGAAAAGCGGTCGGCGAAAAAGTCTAGAAATAGGTTTACTTTTGCGTCATTATTTTGAATGACGGCACGGAATATTCGAATGAGGTATTTTAAAGCGCATATTTAGCTCGCGGCGACGATGTTTCAGTGCGATTGGCAGGATGGAGACGTGTTATCGCGCCGCGGCGGCAGGAAGAGTGAGTCACGGCGCTCCGGGAGCCTCGCTATCCCCGAGCGCCGCTGCGGCCGGCGGCCCTTCGTTACCCGCTACCGCATACATTTCTCCCTTACAAACACTACATCGTTACATATTTCACATCTCACTTCGCGCTCTGCATTCTAATGATGCTAATTCAATGCTCGCACCTGCCGTCCATTATGCGCCGACATTGATTATTGTGTTAAATTAATTAGCATGCTCAAAGCCAGAGCACTCTTTATAAGGAAGCGAAATGTATAAATTTAGCCGTAATCGGTGCGAGTTAGAAGGCAGGGACATGATTCACCGTCCGACGCGGTGGATCAATGCAGAATGTAAGGCGACAGGCCGGACGCTAATCAATGGAAGTAGTCATCGTAGTAGGTACACGTAAATAGTAGTAGATCGCAGGTGTGTATGCAAGGTTACAGGTACGTAGAGCTCTCTTACACGATCGCAGGCTCTGGCTCTACATAGTTATATAAATAGTAAACCTGATTTAATTATGTGTGTATTACCGCTACTGGGCTTGAGGAAAAAATACAATAAAGCCGAGATTACAACTTGGTGACAAACATGTCACGCATTGTTATAGTTTATGGAATGCCATTTTAATTATTCATTAGACCAAAATGTCTAAACGGTAAAACCCGTATTTAATTTTATGGATTTATTGTATTGTTCGGAATAAAAAATTACCACCTCAATTATAGGTAGATTAGCGTGCCTCATAGAAGAATATGTACATTTATGTATATTCGGTACTTATAATATAGTTCTTTTCTTATTATATTGCATCCTGCACTTATACAAGATGACGAGTGATATCGGCTGATTCATTGCAATACCAGATAAAACTTAAATATTGTTAGCTAGACCAGATCCGCAGATAGATCAGCGTAATCTTAGGAAACGGGCAATGAATCACTAAGTACACTATAAACAAACAGACAAGCATAATATTAAAACTGGGTTTCCTAAAATCCGTAATATCTTTGATTCAAGATATGATGAAAGAAAAAATCTACAAGATGAAAGCTTTACAGCGCATTAAAAGAGTTTAAAGTGACAGAGAGGTAAACAAACAGCTGCGAAAATCGAGCAAAGGTCACAACTTTCCACGAGTTTAATCAGGCCATCTGCCAATTCGTAATTTGATACCGCAGATTCGGGCTCACTTTGACCCGCGCCTGGAATTGTGTGATTATGGACCAAATTGAATGAGAGAAAACCATAACATGTTATAGCAACTTTATTTAGTTACTACATATTTACGTTGATTAAAGGAAGTTTGAAAGTAGCGCCGCGCCAGTGAGTGGGAAATTAAAGAGTGGAAGGTTAGCATGGTATGGGCATATGATGCGTAGGGAGGAGATGCATGTTAGTTGGAGATGTATGGAAATGGAAGTGCAACCGGTCGACCGAAGAAGACATAGATGGAGTGTGTGAATGAGGACTTTAGAGAGAAAGGAGTGAGTGTAGAGACAACGGCTGATTTGCTGTACTAACTCCACCTAGTGGGATGGGGCAAGAAGAAGATTGTCATCATTTTACACAAAAGACATAATAACTTTTTTCCTAGTCCCTGAATAGATTGATTAACTACAAATATTAACTTAATTAGAGTGAATATGAATTTGAGAATTCAATTAATAAAAATACTTGAACTGTAGGAACTACTTATTGTTTAATCACATGCATTATGTATGTGTTTGTACTATACTATAGTATATATTTTCCAATAAAAGTTATAATAAACACAGACCAAAAACAGAGGCTTAGTAAATAGGGTCCCGTTTTTCCCTTTAGGTAAGGAACCTTAAAAACATGGTTCAGAGTTAACATGGTAACAAACATTTATAAAAGAGAGACGGTTTGAGAACCTCCTACTGTTTTACAGTCAATTCAAATGGTTTTTATAACTAATAATAAACCTTAAAACTATGTTGACATTATGTTTCGCTCACCATAAAGTAAAGGATAATTGTTATAACAATAATATACAGATACCATTCCTATAAGGATATAAACAATTACTAATAAATATACCTATGTACATTACAATAGAGGACCTTCTTTTTAGGGATCTGTACCTAAAAGGTAAAATGAGACCCTATTACTACACCTCCAATGTCTATCTGTCTGTCACCATTTATGAGATAGTTCCTGGTAACTGTGATGAGTAGAAAGCTAATTGTTCACAGATCATGGTATTACCAGTACCACTACAAGAAAAAAAACTTAGCTTAGAATTTTTTGCTCAATATTAGTAATGGTAACAGATAGATGCTTAAAATGGTAACTATTTTGCCTTTTGAAATAAGTAATTAAATAAAAATAAAAATTATAGTAAGAAGGGGCTCCCATACAACAACAAACATAATTTATAAGTAATTTTTTACTAGTAATCGTATCGTTGAATAACGAACTTTGGTAACTAAATATTCACAGATATTTTAATTATGTATTATTTATATTAAAAATTACAATGAAATAAATATTTTTGGGAGGCTCCCATACAAAAAACGTGATCCTTGCCATTTTTTTTTCATGATAATATCTGACTCGCACTAAATAAATTAAAATATAAATAAATATTAAGACACATTTCACACATAGCTGGCTAGCCCCATACTGAACCATTTCTAGTTCGTATTATGGTTTCTAACCCAACTGATATACAACATGCATATATTTTATAGATATATATTATAGATACATATTAAACACCCAGACCGACAGCCAACAAATTTAGTTTAGCACAAAAATGTTGACCGTGCAGGGAATCGAACCCGGAACCTTCTGATTGGCAGTCCGGCATGGTATTCATTACGCCAACGAGGTCGTCGGCACATGGCATATTATTTGAATTTGTTTAAAAAAAATAAACATAGCGGTTTAAAAGTGTCCAGCTCACCTGTAAAACTGGCCAGTGCTATTGCTAGTGGTGCGGTTGTTGGGCCAAAGCAGCATGACCGCGACGGGGGACTCGTCCGGCCCGAGCCGGCGCTCCTTGCACTCCCCACTGATCGTGTCCCCCACCACCTGACACGGAAAATATACACATTACACAATCATATACATATAGTTTTCCTTAGGGCGATGTTGTACCGAGTTATATATATTTGAGTTGAGCGTAGCGAACCTGTAGCGCGGTAGTAGGTATATCACGAAATACATTTATATTAAATAAAACATTGAAATTAAAAACTCTAACCATTCTAAAAAATATAATTAACTACAAAAAAGTATTTCCTTTCATTTATTACTATTATTATAAAATTTTAAAATGGCTATTTAAAAAAAACTACCAACCAAATTTTACGTAATCGTGTCTTGGAACTTCTAACAATTCTTAACACTGAATTAAAGATAATAAATTGTAGCCCTATTATTTAGGCAGGATTTTATTCCAAAATAAGCTATATAAATCCTATATTGCCTTAAAGGATTAATGTGGAATAGAGTTGTTGGATATTTATGTATATAAGGTTGAGTATGTAATATTATTGCAACAGTTTTTAAGTTTTTTGTCACAATAATATTTAATATCTTTGAAAGTATACCTATATGTATCAAAGTAGTATGTATGTTTACTTCAAATGTAGATCTAAAGATACTTAACTTTTTAGGTTTTTATATATGTACAACATTATTTACATATTTTGAACAAACTCTATTATAGAAATAATATTATAATAATTAATATTACTAGAAATAATATTTTTATTGGTCTTTGGGTCATCTCCATCGAAATGCCCTAGTGAAATAACCTAGGTTTCAAAAATAAGAAAACTGCAACAACAAATTCTAGACGACTTGGCAATACCTATTTGATTTCAGTGTTGTCCCTCTTATGTATTACTAAATCTTGGTAGCTAAGTTATGATCTCAGAAATATCACTTCAGTTTCAGCTCAGTTGATAGCTGCATGTTCCACCAGATATATACATTCAAATAAACCTTGCATTAATATTCAGATTGCACTTGTTACAGTAATTACATGTTACTCACTGAACAACTTTTTCTCATTAAAGTTCAATAACAACAGATTAAACCTCAGCAAGTCTTTGTTTAAACAAGCTTATCATTACCTTTCTGGACATGTTTCACTGATCTTGGGCCTGAGGAAATAACAATCATCTCAGACATGACTCATGTAGTAGCAAAAAAATAATTGACATTATAAGACTGTCAATGAGACATACACCTATCTGTAATGCCAATTATTTTGAGATTATTTGTGTTTATTGTGTCTTGAATGTATGTAGCACATTGTCTATCAAATGTATATATGTCAGTTCATGGTTCATTAGTTTTTGTGTAGTATTACTGAACTGTGAGTTTTGATGTTATGGAGAACTATTGATACAAATACTAAATATGTATTAGCAGCACCCTATGGTGTTTTTCTATGCCTGTATGTTGTTCTAGGTAACTAATCTTTATACCAATTCATCTTCATCGGTTCTGCCTTTAGAGTATGTGAAAGAGTTACAAACTTCCATACAAAGTATCTACACCCAAACTTTAGTTTTTTTAATATAATAGTTTGCATGGCTATTTTTTCTTTGTATTTGTATATATCCTCTTTACAACTCAATTATACTCTTTTCTTATAAGAAAAGAGTTTATTACAGATTTCTTCCATGTTCCAAAGAGGATTCCAACACATTAAGCATGAATACTTATCAGCCTACTTTACATTAGAACTACATGTCTAGTTTATCTACTTTCTGACTTCTCACCTCTGCCAGTTCATAAGGTCCACCGGATCCATCTGTGAGGCTGAGTTTCTCGGTGATACAGTTCACTATTTCCTCTGAGCTGGTCTGTTTGGACGCTTCCACTGACAGGGCTTCATAGTGTGGTGACAGCGCCCCCACAAACACCTGCATATTTCAATTACAGTTTAATATTATTTTTTAAGTCTTTGTGATAAGCAGAGGTCAGAATTAGGTAGAGTTATTTATGTACTTGCATCGAAATATTGTTATTAATATGGACCTTCCTGGGCTTTCTAATGGACAATCCAGTGTGGCCAAGAATATTACAACTAAATAATAATAAGAACGTCAGAGATAGCCAAACCATCGCGCATATTGGTATTTTGCAACTTTGGACATCCAATGTCATTGATGTAAATTTGGCAATGTGCATGCAGTAGTTTAAATTGTGTAAAAGTAAACAACATTTTATTTAAAAAAATTATGGGATTTTGTCTGCTCTTTAAAATTAATCTCGGGCTTTGAGGCATATCCACTTTATTCTTTCGCTGTATGAAATCAGTGTAAGTACATGAATAACTCTACCTAATTACGACCACTGGTGATAAGTTGTTTTGGATGGGATTGAGTTTAAATAATATTATAATCAGGAAATTTATTTAATGCTTTCTAACAGGTCAGTTTGTTTTCCATTCTATTATGGGCACAGAATTACATCTGGCTTGAACCTCATCATTAAACGAATAATTTATTATTTGTTTTATATACTACCTAGCTATGTGTTCATAGGACTTATGCTTGTATATCATATAAAATTAAAATAAAACTATAAAATATTGTTAAAAAATACAATAATTACTCATATTTATTATCTACATTGCTTTGTTTGATGATGGCATACGTTGGAATAAAGCAGCCTCTTATCTGTATTGGTCATTTCTAGTTAGGTCAGGTCATTTTTCACATCTGTGCTGACCAATAACAATGTTTTATGTATTTATGTAGATGTACCATATTTAAATATAACAAATATATTTTTTAAATATGAAGTATCTTATTACTGTTTACTAACATTTCAGCATAAAAATCATAGGTATTTTCATCTATACATAAATATGACTATGATTAGAAAAAGTAAATAGTATTGAACCTTATATTTGAACATAAATTTAATAATTACATACCACAAGTATTTATCTATCCTTATTTTTCATAAAAATAGTTTTTATGACTGATGGCTATTAAAGCTTAGTTTTCAAATTATTTTGAATAATCAAATTGCATTGTGTTTATATGAATTTGATGAGAATATCAGTATACCAACCTGTACAATATATCTGTGGTTCTCAGGTAGAGCCATGATGCAACATTCTTATTCCTTGGTCTTATTGTCAGCACTTTATTTCTTCCTTCCAACACAAGCCACTCTCTGCACACATGCTAGCACTCTTGTTTGGTACATTGTTTACCAAATCTTACATGTATTTGTTGCACTCGTAAAGATGTGTTTGAGAACGTCTCGAGCGCTCGAACATGTGGAGCATTTCGCGCTGCACCTGACTGACCCCCACTGAGATGCACAGGTAGTCAACCGTGACAACTTTAAAGTTTAATAACTCCGAAACTAGGTCTCCGTTTAGCTGACGCACCAGCTCCGGTCCCTGTTCACAGCACCACTATATCACCATGCAGATATAACGACTCCAAACATAAAAACAAAGAAGAGAAATCTTTGATTTGGGTCACATGCTGATTGAAAACGTTTGTCCAGCCCGCTTACGAGCTTTTATCTGCGAACTGGTTTGGCTGATTGCAATAAATGGAGCGAAACTTCACTAACGTACAAACAAATCAACAGTTTTCAAACAAAATATAGTTTAACAACAACACTATCCCTACTGTAGCCAAATCGGTGTCTCTGTTTCCGATTCCGAATCTTCGACAACCTGTTATTTGTCACACGCAACTCTTCTCAGTGTACCACGTAATCCGTCCGTTTGTTCTATATTATGAATAATGGACAGTAAAATGTATTACAGTTGAAACACACATAGGAAATAATTAGCAGCTTATTTCAACTCTAGTTAAAAAAATCGCCAGAGAAAGGAGAAACTTATTCTACTGCTCAACCACCATTTTTATTTGGTCGGGCCGATTTGATTGAATCGTTCGTGAATCGTGTATCAATCGGTAAGTTTACCAATTTCAATAGCACGCAATATCATTTTATCGCGTAAATAAATGCGCCAACCAGAGACTTTTTCAGTTGGCTACATAGTAACCGTTCACCATAAACAATCTCAGGCATAGACTATCCTGACAGATAATTATTGACAGCTGTTTTTCTAGTAAAAAAAAGAGAATAACGTAGAACATGCATAATAAGATTAAGGTAATAAAAATAACAGCAAAATTAATATTAAATTAGTGTTATATCGAATATGCTTCAACAGCATACTGTAACGTGAATGAGGAAATAAAATTTAAGTGATTTATTTTGACAACTAGTAACATTACAATTCTCACAGTGGTAAGCCATTTTAAAGCAGCGGGAAAAGTGAAAAAGCGCCCACGAAACCTTTTCGATGAATAAATTTTATAAAATTTGTTCGGATCTCAGTTTTACTTGCTTTATTTTATTCGACAGAGAAAGAGTAGTGTTTGCCGCTCGTATCTTGTATGTATTTTTAGCAACTGAATACCTACATATAAAATACCTACTAAGGTTACTTACTGACAGTCTTAGATGAAATGCATATAAATAAATAAATATATAAGGACACATTTCACAAACGGCTGGTTAGCTTCTGAACTGATACCTACCTATGTCTTTGTCTTCTTGATGCCTAAAACTATGACGATTTTAGTATTTCTGTAGATGCTTATCACCTCGCATCTTAATTACATCTGGAAATATTACATTAGGGAAAATTGATCGTTGTAGAATTGTATTACCAAATACCTAGATAAGCACAAAACAGTAAAATGTTACAAAATAAACAACTAAACCCAGTATTCAAGTGTAAAAAATATGGTGATTACATTTCAGTTAATAAAATATCTAAGTATTTTATATTGAAAAGTTAATGATCTTTAAAAATAGTGTTTAAATTTTTGTTTAAGTATATCAATTACTCATCTCATCAACAATAATCATTATACTAGACAGGACTGACAAATAAATTAGTCAGGTACATATTAATAAAGGTATTTGTAGTTATTAAGTTTATTTTATTTTCATAATTGAACAATCATTTTATACTTATAAATTCTTTGGTAAGTATAGATAATATATTATAAAGAGATTCCTTATGTTTGTATTAAATATTGGAGATATTAAAACATAGATATGTAGCTTAAAATGTTTTACAATGGCTAACAACTTATTTTGATGCAAATTGCCTAATACATAAGTATATCATAAATAAAGTATCGCTTGAGCAAAAGAGATAACTATGAATTTGATGCCAACGTAGACATCGATTACAAATTAATTATGATACATTATAGACCTTACTTCAGGTAAGTTTCGTAACGTGGCCATAATGTGTAAAACTAAGTGCCACTTGATAAATATGTACCTGTATTTAGTACATTTGTAACTTATCCAACGAACATGCTTTCATATTATCTAAACGATTATCTATAGCAGCTTCAATCTTAAAACTTACACAATCCTTTCTAATGCATCTTTTCTTATCTTATAATACCTAAGTTAAATTCAATGTACAGTCTTTCAATAGTAACCACAGTATTGAGATAGTATCACAAAAGCAGTATGGCGCGCGCGGAGCGGCGCGGGTGTGTGAGCTGCGCGGAGGCGCGGCGCGCGGCGGCGACGGCGGCCCGGCGCGCGTGCACGCGGCCGTGCTTGGTGAGGTGGTCGGAGCGCGCGAACCGCTTGCTGCACTCGCCGCAGCGGTAGGGCTTGTCCCCCGAGTGGCTGCGCCGGTGGCGCGCCAGCTCGTCGGAGCGCGCGAACCGCCACGCGCACCCGGCCCACGTGCAGCGGTAAGGCTTCTCGCCGCTGTGCCGCCGCAGGTGCGCGCGCACGTGAGACGCTTTCGCGTAAAGCTTCCCGCACGATCCCACCGGACACCGGAACGCTCCTAGCTCCGGACAAAACTTCGGTTCACCCCACTCTACTTTTGTTCCTTTCTCTGGCAAAAAATCTTTTTGCGCGGACGTGTAATCGTGCGTCTCCAACGCATAAGCAGAGTCGCTCGACGCAGACTCGGTCCCGGAGTTAAGCGCGTCGTTAGAGAAATCGCTGCTCAACGCTTCCAATAGGTACTCGTCTATAATGCTCCTGTCGAAATCTTCGAAATCGAAAGCTGACGGCGCGTCGAGATTGGTTTCTTCCTTGTTTAGATCACTAACACCGATTACGAAACTGTCACAATTGAGGTTTAAATCGTCGAGCTGCCAGTCGGCGGAGTCCGCCTCGAGCGAGGGTAGCTCGAAGTTGACGAGGCTCTCTGCCGGCGAGTACTCGAACAGCAGCTGGTCGTTGAGCAGGACTTCCTCCAGTAGACCGGAGCCGTCGCAGAACATCTTGGCACTGAAATACAGTAACAGAAAAAAGTCAAGATTATTCAAAAAAATTATAATATTAGAAGTCGAAACGATACAAGGAAAGCCACATAAAAGTCACTTACAATTTAAGTGTCACTCGTTAAAAGAATTGTTTATTCGGTTCCCGTATGGAGTGGTCGGCGCGTAATGGATAATAGATTTCGGGATGAGCGACGAACGCAGGCGCTATTGTCGCGGGCGAGGGTTAGAGTGAGTGTGCCGGGCCGCCGCCGGACACAGGCGCGTGATAAGGCCGCGAGCGCCCGCGCCGCCACGCTAGCCGCCGACCGATTATCGCCGGATCTGCACAACATGTGCCACTCTCGCACTCACCTCGCGACGATTGACAATAGTCACCACTTATAACTATCGCATATTGATAGCTCCAGCATCAGCTGCAGAATCATTGCACTCATTGAGTGTTAGCTAAAAACCAAATTATTACGCTTATATTTTATTAGGAGAATATGTGGTATACAATTATTCTGCTACTTTACTTCTTTATTATTCTGCTTCCGGTACTTGGATTATTATCTACTTGCGCTGAAATAAATGTAGAAATTTAGTATATACTCGTATCTACTAGATATAATGTGTAAAGCTTGGTAGAATCTTCTTTGACTACATGGAGGATTATAATAATATGGACTGGACTATAATAATATGAGAGCAATATTAAACACTTTCTCAGATAAAGTATTAATTAATATATCCATTTAAAAACATTACACTCACTTTAATAGTTCATTTGCTGACCCTAAGATATCGGTCGTTCGACCGACAGGTCTTTTACCTAAGTCTTCTTTGTAAACTTAAATTGATTCTTAATGTTTTTATAGTCTGTCTATGGATGGAAAAAAATATAATAATATAGGTACTTAGTAATCTTGATAAATTTAATTGATTACCTACTTTATTATAATCACTGGCAATAGTTACCCACTTCTATGTACGAGTATCTTCTTGCGTAGTTTTACAAAACGATTGCTTACAAAAATACCTAAAAATAACAAAAGCATGAGTTGTCGTTTTTTTTTCGATAGGACGTAAAATTCATAACGAACAAACGGATATACTAGGCCATTTTGCAAAGCTACTACATCCCCTGATAAAAAGTTCGCGATAACATTCTTGTAAAGAGATGGTAAACCGGAATATGCGTCAATTATGATCCGGCGCATCAAGCATTGTGGGCCGCGTACTACGACTCTCTGATTCATTCATACCCATACGGATGTTCATGGCACGTAAAATATGCATCCATTCATAACTTCGTCATAAAAAGTTGTTAGCGTTGTAGTGTGGGTGTAGAGGCAAAGTTCAAGGGCGCTTAGAGATGGTCAAAGTTATTAAAGTTATATTTATGTTTTTTTTTTATGAATAGCAGATTATACTGCGTAGAAAGTAATCGGTTTACTAATATTTTTCGGGGTACCAAGACCTCTAGGCCGTACCTACGTAATACCAGGCCTGTGTCACTCCGCGTGTAGGTGTTAAAAACATACCTACGGGCGGCGGCCACTCCGGAGTGGCCAATCTAGTAGGCTGCCACAAGCGAACGAACGCGTGCGCGCTATATGTTCGACCACGTTCAACTTAATTATTTGCGAAGTACTAGTTATTATTCTGTGTTATTTGACTGATTCATTATATAATTGCAAGATGGACACAAAACGAAAAAAAGCAAAAAAATACTGTGCATTATTTAATTGTTTAAATACGGATCGTGATCGAAATTTAACTTTTTTTTTTGTTACCTAAAGACGCTGTCAGGTAAGGGTAAAATCTATTTTGACTGGATTACATTATGAAATTAATTCAAACTACAAACCGTTTCTCCCCGTACTATTCCAATATCCTAAAAGTACAATAAAAAAGATATTTAAGTCGTTTCATTCGAGTTGCATTTTATTTGTCGTACATTTACGAACTTAGACTAAGAGCCCAACGCAAAATATTTTCGGTGATACTATAGATGATACCTATGGAATTCTATTCGCGCTAGATGGCATATGAAGTAGTTTCTCGAAGTAAGCAACCATAGTCCGTGGCTCTTTCAATACCACAGAATAATAACTAGTACTACGTATAACCATGTACAACGTATTATGACCCGTAGCATAGTGAATTAAGGCCCATATTCCTTTGAAAAGAAATTGGTAGGCAACAAAATGATCACGTGATTGACTGGACCGCGAGCTAAATTAAATCATATTGTTTATCAGATTGAGTTCATATTTCTTTGAAAACCATTGCGAAGTGAAGCTTCTGTACGAAGTACAAGTTATTATTCTGTGGTAATACCTACTATTAGTACGTAGATATTATTTCGCATCCTTTTTCATGCAAACGGAGTTCTATATGCCCTGAATATAATTATAATTTTAGTAAAACCTTACTATATGTTTTTGTAAACCCTTTAAATGTGGCCAAACACGATGAGTTTATCTTGCTCAGTTGAGAAAATCCTATGTCCACCTTTCGATTCCACTATCAGACCCAGAATATCATATACGAGTAGCACCAAAGCTCTTATCATTACAAAACAAATGAGTCCAAACTCGATATCTTATTTTGTTCAGATGTTCTTGTGACCATCTTCTAGCTTCATCATCAGAACAGCTTTCCGAGACTGAAAACAACCATTCTTAATGATGCCACTGATAATAACAATTACCTCCATTCTAATTATCAACTGATACAAAAAAACAATTCCCAATGGAGAGTCAGAGGTTAGACTATAATCTATACTATAAGACTCTTTGTCCTGACTTATTCATTCATTCATTCATTCATTCATCTATAGACAACGCAGAGCCCAAACGGCTGGTCCTAGGGTTGTGAAATTTGGAGGGTGTATTTGTTTTAGTATGTAGACGCGTACTAAGAACGGATTTTTGGAAATTTCACCCCTAAGGGGGTGAAAGGGGGTAAAACAGTTTGTATGAAACTTCTTCGTTTTTGAACTTGCAGCAATAAAATTTGAAATATGTATAGTTTATGTAAAATTAAAAATAATGGTATCAAGTTTTTTCACCAGGGGTGAACTAAGGGTTTGTAATGGGGGGTGAAAGTTTGTATGGAAAATTCTTTATTTATCATGTTAAAGTCTTGAAAGTTGTTATGGTAGTAGTTTATTAAATGTTTAAATTAAAATGATAAAAACTTTTGCCAGGGGTGCATTAAGGGGGATGCCATTGGGGTTGAAAGTTGAAAATGAAAGTTTTGTGTTTTTGAACTTGGAGGTGTAAAATTTGGTGTGTCTATATATTTTGGTACTTCAACGTGTACTATAAATATATTTTTGGAAATCCTACCCCTAAGGGGGTGAAAAAGGGTAAACCAGTTTGTATGAAACTTCTTTGTTTTTGAACTTACAGCAATAAAATTTGGAATATGTATAGTTTATGTAAAATTAAAAATAATGGTATCAAGTTTTTTTTGCCAGGGGTGAACTAAGGGTTTGTAATGGGGGGTGAAAGTTTGTATGGAAAATTCTTTATTTATCAAATTAAAGTCTTGAAAGTTGTTATGGTAGTGTATTATTAAATGGTTAATTATTTTTTTTTTTGCCAGGGGTGCATTAAGGGGAATGCCATTGGGGTTGAATGTTAAAAATGAAAGTTCAGTGTTTTTGAACTAAGATGTGTAAAATTTGGAGTGTGTATATATTTTAGTACTTTAAAGTGTACTAAGAATAGATTTTTGGAAATTATACCCTTAAGGGGGTGAAAGGGGGTAAATCCGTTTGTATGAAACTTCTATGTTTTTGAACTTCTAGCAATGGTATTTGGAATATGTATAGTTTATGTAAAATTAAAAATAATGATATCAAGTTTTTTGCCAGGAATGAACTAAGGGTTTGTAGGGGGGAGGGGTGGGGGGGGGGGGGGTGATGGAGGGTGAAAGTTTGTTTGGAAAATTCTTTATTTATCAAGTTAAAGTCTTGAAAGTTGTTGTGGTTGTAGTTTATATAATGGTTAAAATAAATTTGTAAAAATATTTGCCAGGAGTGCATTAAGTTATGCCATTGGGGTTTAAAGTTCAAAGGGAAAGTTTTGTGTTTTTGAAATTAAATACTTCTGAATTGGAATTTAAGTATGTGATCTACTTGGTAGTATGGTTCGCGTATTCTAATTATTTAAATTTAAAAAAAATGGCTTGGAGAACATGATCTAATCTTTCGAATCATCACCAAAGTAGCTAAAACAGAGGTTAAGTAGATCTCAGGAATCGAATGCGGAAAGACAGATGCGACTCATTTTGATATCGTAGCAATGTAATGTTTATATAAAATTGGCTCGGGAATGGTGGGATACAATAGATTTTTTCCACAGGTTACGCGAAAAGCGACCAACACGCGGGCGGAGCCGCGGGCAACCTCTAGTATAATATAATATAAGATTTTATTGATCATAAGCTTAAAGGTATTTACATTTGACACCAAATATACATTGTACAGTAATATAATTTATATATTATTGTGGAATGTATTTGGTGTGCACTGGACCACACTCTAGGGTGACCTGTGGCGTGCGGTCCAGGCTCCTCCTTTAAATAAAAAAAAAATTGAAGGCTAAGTAATGTTACAAAATAAAGAATAAAAGAAAAAGCTTAAATAATAATAAGAAAAGACTTCGAACATACTTCTTATTCTGTACCAATAGAAATTAGAACGGTTCAACAGAGTAAAACAACTTTTCAATTAATTATTCTTTGAAACTGCATATTTGTTCTCAAAATCGTTCAACCGTCCATAGTTACAGGATAAGTAATGTAAGAAGTCAGACCTCTGATCGCCATTAAGAATGGTAATTATTGTATCAGTTAAGACTAAGAATGGAGATCATTATTATTGTCAGTGACATCAATTCCGAATGGCTTTTTATTAGACTTGGGGTGCAGCCGCGTGGTGCCATAGTATTGTATTGTCATTGAAGTGTACCAAATTTGAATTGAGCATTGAGAAGTGGGTCTATTTACTACAACTAACATATTATGTATATACAATGCACGTTAATAAAGCTTTTTATAAGTTCATCTACCTACTTTAGTTTAGGTCACGATAGGAAGTTTCGGATAGTTGAGTAGTCATTTCGATGTTAGGTCGTTAAGGTCCTTGGATTGACTTTTTTGAATACAGACAATTTGAAGTAGATATGTAAGCTTTTCTGTATATAGTCAGATTTAGTTTTCCCCCTGCAAAAATAAAGAGGAATAATAAACACAATGTTTTTGACCGGAGAAACTATATCAAATCCGGGGTTGTCATAAGTCCACTGTAGACACTTTTGGGGTCTCGATAGTAAATTTTCTATTTATAAATTTACTTTGCTAGTAAAGTATATTAAGGCTACTAGAACAACGCATTACTCGAATGTTATCTTCTACATGGCATAGGGTCACAATTCGGATCTTATCTAGTCTCTATTCTTACTGATCGACATTCCACAGGATATTAAACTAGACTGTTTTAAGATATCTTCTCATTAGCAAACACTAAATTTACCTACTTAGTTTTTTAGTAAGAGGTACTAAATGTTACTAAATTGCGAATTGCTTACTATTATCACTCTTACACTTACTCCGCCCACTCGAAATAACGTTTCAATGTATAGTCCTTTAAATAGAATGTGCAATATATACAATAACTTTCGTATTTCTTCCAGTTTTCACAAAGATAAAGACATTTTTTCGACTACATTTGCCTCTAGTAAATCGTTAATTATTGATGAAATAATTTAATCTAAACCTTACCTCAATTTTCAAAATTTTGTTAATTTCTTCTCATATTTTTTTAAGTAGATCGCTTTAGTATGTATGTTATATATTTATGTTTGTGTTTATATTTTAACAATGAAAGCTGTGTACAGTCGTAATAGGACTTGAAGTTTATAGTGGTTTTGTTAATTAAGTAAAACTGTAATTGTCAACTTTTTGTCTGTGACAGTACCAAATATATAAATAAATAATTAAAATAAAAATCAGCATCAGCATCATCTGCTAAGCTCGTGCCACTGTTGGGTATAAATAGGCATTCTCTCTCTTATCCACGGCCACAGTATCCCCTCTCTGGACCATTATGACTTTATAAATTGAAGACCTACTCCCTACAAAAGTTTGTATAGTATTGTAACAGTTTGACAATGTGCGTTAGGAATTTAAGAATTCCAATAGTAAGACTGTTACAAGAACCTTATTCCGCTAACTTAACAGCTTGTTTACAATAACAGTGGCCAACAAACAGTGCTGGCGTATGAAGTAATTGCGTCACATTAGTCTAGCCCGCACTATCGGCTCGACCGGGGCAATCCGTACCAGCCATGTGGTGTAATGTACTCGCTTTACATTGCTATTTAGGTTTTTTTAACTGCGCATGTGGATTGTTGGTTAAAGATAATTATGATTAAGTAGTTGGAATTCTGTTGACAATAATAAAGTTTCCATCCGTGGGTCGGAGAATTATTTACTAAACAGAATTTATGTAAATAGCAGTAAATGCTACTATACTAGTTTTACCACGAGATGTTACTTGCGTTAAAATTGATTTTTGTATGTATGTCACACACACAAAAAAACCAGTTTACATGTATATATTATTGATTTCAGTTTTATGTACGATTTTTAATATAAATTATGTAACTATTATATTTTAAAATGTACTTATTTAATTATGGTTTTAGACCTATAAAATATAAAAAATAATTATTATTTATATTTTTTAAACGACTATGTCACCTGTTGGTAAATGAAGTTGTGGTCAAAAATGTGGCACGTTGGTCTAGAATAATTCTGTTCACTCTAGCCTTTAGAACAAATTTAAGTTATATTGTTAAGAAAATACAGTAGGAGGCTTCCTTTCTTTTTTTGGGACACTATTAATATAGATATTATATACTTCGCTATAGTCGAAGGTGGAGCGTGCCATATCTAGAATCTGTTGTTCGTTAGGTATTTGGCAGCCCTAAAGCACTTAAAAATGCTTTACCATCATGCTATGGTTTCCTCACGATGAACTTCTTCTCCCGGAAGTTTCAGCTCATTGGCGGGGATCGAAGTCACGTTCTGCGTGCCATAAGGCGACCGAACGCATCACTAAGCTGTCATCGCTTAAAACCTCTTTCTTTTTTAAATATATAATATATTTTTTACCTACGAGGTGAAAGTTTTTTTTTTGTATTTATTAATTTTCATATACTTAAGTATTTTAATTTACCGACATACATACATATGTACATATGTTCGTATTATATTAGAAAGCGACATATATTGTTTTGACTCGATATCTTAGAACAAGTGTATCCTCTATGTACAATAATAAAATGATTCACATTATTTTTTGCTGGTTGAAGCTTCCACGTATTTATCATACCTACATATTATTATGTTTGTAAATAGCTGCAGTGTTTACTTTACAATATTATCTAATAGAATGTTTGCAAACCACGTACAATAGAAACTTCTTCGATATCACTCTTACAAAGTAATTCAAGAAAAATCCTTGACCATTTAATAAATTGAAATCTTTATGACTTCTTGTTTGATATTAGGACAAATTGCACACACAGCCATTTATAGTTTGTATTATATGGTTAACACAGCTAACATACTACATATACACAATTATACTTTATATAGATCCATATTTAACAACCAGACCGACAGCCAACAAATTTGGTTCATCACAAAGATTTTGGCCGTGCCGGAAATCGAGCACGGAACCCTCTGCTTGGCAGTCCGGCATGATAACCACTACGCCAACAAGGTCGTCAAATAGAGGTCCGCAAGATCTCCGTATGCTTCCCAACTTCCTAAATATGGGGTTTGTTTCAGCGCCAAATTAAAAACACAGAGATTTGATCACTGGACATAAGCAACGGTCGATGCCGACACCTTTGTATGGGTTGACCATGCAAAAAGTCTTATAAAAATCTGAAAGCTACAATTAATAAACGTTTTAATAATATTGTTTACTTTTATTTATCTTGTCGTTAAGAATGTGAATATAGTAATGTCATCTTAAAAATATGTCAACTCTGACTGCTACAAAGCAAATGCATAATTCAAACAAAAGAATAACACATTAATAATTTGACCTTCCCATTAATACGTCTATATTACGTCAATTCTATTTAACTTTATATACAATAAAACTTATTTTCTTTGTTTGTTGCTAAAATTCAAAAATATCTCAGTTCTATTTGACCAACGAACAAATAGCATCTTTCCAAATTGTACCAAACTATTTGGTCGGTTAGCATTTGAAACGGATTGTACTAGGTTTGCATAAACGCGAGTAGATGACTGTAACGCCACAAATATTTATAAAGTAACTTATCATCATTCAGTGTCGAGAGATAAGTAAATCAGTGGCTGGCAGTGCCAGCGTCTGCTCTGAACGATCAGGTTACTACTTTATGTATATTACACGTGACTGGACAAAGTTTGTAATTTGTGTAAGTACGTAGGTATATATTTTATTCTTCATATTTATTTTACAAGAAATATATAATTAATTGTATGCTGCTTTGTACTGGAACTGTCTGTCTGCTTAAAATATTTTATCTATGATAATACCCTACCACCATGCTATTGTTTCGTCATGATGTTTTCCTTCACCGAAAGCTCGAGCTCATTAGAGGGTATCGAACCTATGACCTTCGGGACGTGAGCCGGCCGCTTGCCAGACTAAGCTGTGATCGCTTCAAAAAAATAATCAAAAATAATCATGGGTAGGCGATTTAGTACTTACTGTTACAGTAAGTTCTGTTATATGTACATAGGATTAGGACCCCCCATTCCACCATCGGACGAGTAGGGAAACACCAAGGCGGCGTCGTTAGGTATACTGTGGAGGTGCCTAAGTTGCGTACTAAGCGGTTTGCCTCCACCTTCATTGTGCGTACCGCCAAAGTGTGGAATTCTTTGCCAAATTCTCTGTTCCCCGATAACTATAATCTAGCGATTTTCAAGGCAAGAGTGAACCGGTTTCTTCTGGGCAAGCGCGCTCCACCTTAGATTGCAATATCGCTTACCATCAGGTGAATTGTGGTCAAGCGCAAGCCCATTACTAGTAAAAAAAAAGCATAGACAAACTATATGTAGTTTGTCTATGGTGTATATTTATAAAAAATAATACTTTGGATAAAAACCACGGGCACATGTGGATTCATCTTTATCCATCATCACATTATGGAAACCTCATCGATAGTGAAATAGATAGTATCAAATTACTCGTGCATCATATCCGAATTTGTTATCTTAATATGCGTATTTGGAATTATTCGATGTGTGTGGTGTTTGAGCAGTATAATTAGGTGGGTATTTTATGGTATAGTAGGTAGATATTGCATCATCTTGCTAAATTATTGATCAGTGTAGATTTGCACTCGCCTTACGGTGAAGGAAAACATCGTGAAGAAACCGACACATTTGAGGGCCACAATATCTGAAGACGTGTGTCATCCGCCAACCCCCACTTGGCCAGCGTGGTGGATTATAGCCTATATCTCCTCGTGAGAGAAGGCCCCGAGTCCCAGCAGTGGGAACGTATACCTAGTGGGCTGCTTATGCTATGATAAATTATTGCTTAGAATCAATTATTGATTCTAAGCAATTAGTTAGATCTAGATAAATTATTAAATACTTAGTATGATTTTTGTATATAATTATTAGATTGTGTATAAAAATTGGTTTATGTATTTATATACATACATAGCTGCCCCTGTAAAACACTGACCTAGGCGGGAGAATGTTAGAATGTAGTCCACTATACCTCAGATCGACCACTAATGGTTACTTTTCAAGTGGTGGAATTTTCACTCGGTCATATGATGAAGGAAAACATTGTAAGGAAACCCACATGCTCCGAGGACCACAAAATCTGAAGACGTGTGTCATTCAGCAACCCACACTTGGCTAGGTGGTGGGATTTTGGCCTATATTTCTCATCTTGTCAAGAAGGCCCCAAGTTCTAGCAATGGGAACGTTTAGTGCGTAGTACGTGAGCTGCTTATGCTGTGCTTGTAAAAACTTATGGAAAAACCACAATTCTATGAATTTGAGAATAAGGATGCTTATCGTAGGGGTAATGAATAAGAGTCAAATAGAGTTTGCGCATATCTTTTCTTTAATACGAGCATTTTACAACAATATTGAAACGAAATCATCATTTTGAGATCTGCTGCCAACATACACTACGGGCGCTCAACAAATAAACATAAATCGCGCACACTAATCTATATAAACAAGTCGCATAAGTACATACAGGCTTCCCGATATATCTATACATAAACTAAAGCTATATCACCTCACCACTCGTTCTACGTTCCCGGAACGTCCGTCACTAGTTTAGTACACAGTCACTTGATCGGATTTGTTCGTTTGTTTGATTGTCTGTTTGTGGGCACTGTTTAGTAAATCACTTCGTAGACCGTGGCCTTCTTATCGCCGGAGCCAGTCACGATGTACTTGTCGTCGGAGGAGATGTCGCAGCTCAGCACTGACGAAGATTCCTTCGACTGGAACAACATATTCAATGTTAGCTTTCAATTTTAATTTAGGTTACTTTTCAAATTAATATTAGAACACATTTCTACGATGGATGGACCATCTCGAGAGAATAGGTCAGGATCGCAAGGTCAAAGCAGCGTATCTCGGAACTTCTCGTGGCCGCCGCCTCGTCGGCCGGCCCAGATACCGCTGGAAAGATGCCATCGTGTCAGGCTCCAGGTTGCAGAGTGGCAAGGACAGAAAAGGGTGACATTCTCTCGTATCGGAGGTCAAGACACACTTTGGGTCGCTGCGCCAGAGAAGTGAGTAAGTAAGTAAGAACACATTTAACACCCGGCTGCTAAGCTCCATACTAAACCATTTCTAGCTTGTATTATGGATGCTAACAGAACTAATATCTATATACACACATAATATGTATAAATACTTATATCGCTACATAATTATTTAACATTAAATTATTTTTCTTTGTAACTTAAATAGTAATGTAAAGGCTCAAAAAGCTTTGACGTTCAGTTATCAAGGGCCTGATATGGTTTTGGAATAGCTGTTCTGGAAAGATTACGATCGTAACTCATTTTACAAATCCAAAGTCCGTGTTCATTGACGATTGTGATCGAAGATCCAGGGCTGATAGATATATAAATACAAATGTGCATCTATAGATAAATTAAACTCCGATGACAATAAAATAAGAGTCTCACCTGGAATATACTAGCCCCGTAAGGCGTGCGCCACGCATTGAGCAGGTTGTCCTTGCCAGTGGAGACGAACCACTTGCCGCAGGAGGCGAACCGCAGCGACAGCACGCACGACTCGTGGAGGTGCAGCTGGTACTTGTCAGGCTTCACCGCGTGGAGAACTTCCACGTTGCTGTTCTCCATGCCCACTGCGAGCCACTCGCCTGTGGACACAACGATGACGGTATGGATTTCAATTGAACTCCTAGTACAGATATGTACTCCTAGTAGAAGTTTGAAAGTAATAAAATAGTGAGTAATAAAATAAAGAGTGGAAGGTTAGCATGGTATGGGCACGTGATACCATAATATAGCCAGGACGAGACAACAACAGACAAAAAAGTAATTAAAACACACGTAGAGTGAAATGTAAAATGTACACGGACCAAAATTTCACAAATACTACTCTTTCGTCAAAACATGTGGCTATACACTTTATTATTTTAATATAATTAAACCAAGATATACATGCGAGACAGTTTATATAATTACCTGTAGGACAATATCCTAATGAGAATATCTGTGAACTGAAATCGTGTTGCTGGAGTTGTCTGCCTTCTCTCAAGTCCCACGATCTGAAATTTAATAAAAATAAAATATTAGAATACAATAATTATAACAACATTTACAATAACTACACCTTTTTAAAAAACCATTATTACTTTTCTCAAGTTTTATTTACTTATTTAGAAGTATTAATGTTTTCTGATTGGGTTCAATTTGGTGTGCTTATGTTTCTTTTGAGATCAAGTACAGCAGAGCTGTTATGTGGATAAATAAAAATCTGTGGAAGATAGTTGTAATAACTACTGAACTAGCACTACCAAAATAAACACTGAGTTAGCAATTAGTTGTATTATTGAGGTGAGTATTTGGTGCTAATTCGACTATGGTAACACCAAACTCATATATCCAACCATAGGAATTTGTCAACTAAACATGATAAACGGTAAGGCTAATCTAAAACAATGACAGATACCATATATTTACTTAGTAAAAGCTTTTTTTAAATTTTATAGTAAGCCTATATTATAATCAATATTATGGTTCTCATAGAGTGTTGTTACGTGCCATCTTATTAGAGAATAAATAAATCTTGCTACCACAGTGTTATTCGTGATTACCAAAAACTTCACTCTTAAACTAAATTTAGTGTATTTTATTATTGTAAATACAAGTAAATTATAAAATTAAAAACTAATAAAAAACCACTAATCAAATTAATTTAATAGGCCACTCCTGATAGAACCTGACGGAAAGGTACCCACCCATAATGCTTGTTGCATTGCCGCGTTGTATAGCTATGGATAGCCCTTGCGCCAGGTACGATCCGGAGCGGTATTCACCTGATTTCTCTCTAATTCTACGCCCAATTTCAGAAATAAAAAGTTTGGCCTCAGTTATTTTAATATTAAACTAAATTATTATTCCTTATACTTTATATTATAGGTGTTCATAGATCTTTACCTGACTGTATTGTCTAGTCCTCCGGTCCACAGCTTAGTACCGTCCGCGGATATATCGATACAGGATGCACCATCCGTGTGTCCTTGGAACTGCCGCACCAGCGACTGATTGTGCAGGTCCCATACCGCTATGTTGCCATCCGAACAACAGCTGAAGCACACCTGGAAATATAATGTACAAACGTTTAGGAAAAAGATATATATATTAGAATAGTAATAGGATCGAGTGAAAGTAACGTTGATCATACCTACTTGTATGGCATAGATCATAATATTAATAGTTTCCCTAAACAATTCTCAATATTTTGGTAAAAGAAAAAAAACATTTGGATATGTGTCGTGTTTAGATATAATAAATGGAAGTTCGAAGCTGCCATATCACTCAAACTTTTAAATATCAAACTTCGTAGCACTAATTTCATCATTAGCCTTAGATATTGGCATCATAATTTATTTAAGTTTTTGTTTTAATGCCACAGCTAAATTGTTTAGTTAGAAAAAAAATTACACTATGTATCTTTTTTTAAGGAAAACAATGACAAGATTTAAAGCTTCTATCACCGACATAATGTAAATTTAAAACTTGCCTTGGAATCAGGACTGATAGCCAGTGCGTAGCACGCTGGCGCTGACGAGGTGAGTTCAGCCTTGATGCGAGGTGTGGGAGACGCCAGGTCCCAGATGGAGAGGTTGGATGCTTCACCTCCCACGATGAGGGTCCGGCCGTCTGGCAGCAGCTTTACTGACCGGATATAGTTGTCTCTTTGCTGGAAATGTTAAATTGGCTTGATAAATACATGTTGTTTTCTCCGTCTACGATACATGTACTTAACCTTTGTGCTGACACTTAACAGTGACATTCTAGTATTTCTGACAGTTGCGGCATATGAGGGAGCCACTAGTTCATATATGAAAAATAACGGAAAGTGAGTGAATTAAAACTAATGTTAAAACAAATGAAATTAAATCATTAAATTATAATAGTTAATTTTAAACTCAGTTTTGTATGTCAATGTGGAACAGGCGTTTCAAGTTTATTGTTATAAACTAATAATCCTAAAGCATGAACATTTGATTGTCGATTCTCTGTTTTTAGGTTAGTTAGTATTCCACCAGTTGATATTTGTAAATTTTGTAAAATTTATTTGTTTTTCACGAATAAACTCTCGTTTTTAGATGTATCACATCGTGTTATGTTTTAAGAAGAAAGCAGTGTCTCATATACATGTGAAGGAAGAAATATATAAGTAAAATGGAAAAATTGAGATTTGAATTTGTTGTAAAAGCCAAACCTGAAGATATATGGTATTTGTTGTACATAAAAGAAATTCCTATTTTGAGTTAGTGGGTTCCAGTCAGCATATAGCACTTGAGATGAACTTTCTATGAACAATCGTAGAACAAACAGATGTAACTGTACAAACAGACGCCTCTTTATCAAATGCCAGCTTCAACTTTAGTCACGGAATTGTATGATCCATGTGAGTATAAAATCTTTAGGTTCAAATCGAGTATCAAGTCATTAGGGTCGGTATTACTCGGGACAATAAGGAAAACATTTAAAGTTGATGTCCTGTCGCTTGATATACATATATAATTTAATGAATGTGAGCAAGAGAAAGTGATCTTTCAAACGTTGATTCGAACTATTCTTTTCTATTGCTTTACATTCAAACTTTAGCTATTTTGTTTTAGAAGAATGTTTAAGAACTTCTTAGGAACCAATATCTAAATAAGAAATACCAATAACCGACGACAGTTACCCACTCACCAAGCAATCCAGTTGGCTGACGGGCGCCTTGCTGGGCTGGCTGATGTCCCACACTTTGACGCACCCTTTGCCCCCAGTGTACACGTATTTAGTCGGCGAAGATACTGTAACCGCGCAGACAACTTCGCCGTGAGCCAAAGCTGAGACTTGCCGCGCGTGCCTCGGTATGCCGGGACCCATCAAGGCGTCAGGGGGAAAAGGGACCGGCTGCATTTGACCCTCCGCTGACACGTGGAATGAATACGCTCTGGAAGTTATCAAATCACACTGTTAGCGTCTTTTGAAAATGGCATAGCTACTACCTATTAAAATTATTAATGCAAAAAATTATATATTTCCATGTATGTACTCGTATGTTTGTTTGTTTAATCTGCCGTATGAATATAATCTCATACAGCGGAACAGATTAAAATGGAATTTGTAGTATATCGTGGATTAACACTGGTCAAACAGCACATAAGTAGGAATACGTTTGGTAAATCTAATAACATCGTTATCTAGTTCCACTGCCGGCTATAAGCAATTTTGGGTATCCCAAGGAATCGTTCCTCATGTTAATATCCGCTACGCAATTGCTTTCATCAAAGCTGCAACCCTTGAAATTATGTTCGTGTGTTACAGTTTACGTTACCAATTTAAAACCTTTAAAGCAATGGGGTAAAACGTTTAAGACAATGTGACAAAGATAAACAAAGCACAGATGGAGTTCAGTCAGTCAGTTTTTTTGGTTATAAAAGTAAAGCTAAAGCGACGTTGAAAACATTAGGAAGAGAACTTACGGTTTTCCACCAGGTATGGGGTTCATGCCAGCTGGACCTATCGGGGGGCGTAGGGGTTCATACGCCAGCGCTGCTCTGGCCGAGTACCCCGCCAGGCCATACGCGTCGTGCGCCCCATTTCCCAAGTACGGGTATTGGAGCGCCGGGGGCTTCACTGCCGCCTTCAAGGGAGGCCCAGCTGCGCCCGCGCCGCTCGCGCCGGAGGTTGGCGTCACGGGTTTGGAAATTGGGGTACTTGGCTTTTCATCTAACTTTTTTGCTGACGGCGTTGATGCGTTGCTCGATGTGCCTGATCTAGAACGTACAAATGTTTAGATTTAATAACATGAAGAATACAGTCCACTACACAATAAAAAAAAATCATGTGAGTAAGTATAGTGAACCAGCACACACTGTACTTCATAAAAAACATAACAAACAAGTCTAGTCCCGTTCTTTTATCTATCACTGTGAAACTAGTGTTCCAAGAACTAGATGTAGACGAGAAACAGGACCGGATTAATACGGCTCGCCGGCAATTTGTCGAGAAGTTTGTATAAAGATTATCTGCGTCTATCCATCAAACCGCCTAATCTTATTGTTGTTAATGGGACTAGCGCTGGCCCAACTCGCTGCGGCCGTATTCCGTAATTGATTCAGATCGGGGATTAACTTTCGAGTCGTACAACTTGCCACCCGTGGCACGACGACCTTACAACTAACAACCAGTTTACATAATAAGGCTTCGATTAAACGGATGAAGCGATTATTGAAGAGTTTACGCTCGGAATTTGAGCTTGTAGGAAACGGTGTGAACATGGCTTCTTTGTAATGTGTATAGTTCTCACTATGCTTAAGTTATTATTATATTATTAAATCACACTATCGAAAAATTTTATAGGAAGTCGTATTAATAACACGAAATTTTCTCATTCTTTGTTTTTAGATACACTAGCTGACCCGGCAAACGTTGACAAATCCTTAAAACATAGATAGTAGCCGATTTTCAGACCTACTGATATAAAATTTGTTAAACATCGATCAAACCGTTTCAGAGGAGTACGGTAACTAACATTGAGCCATGGAAATTTTATAAATTATGATAAAAACGAACATACTGTTTCTGTGAATAGTATTTGGAGTACCCAAACATGTATCTGACACATAAGGGTTTTTTTTTACCTGGGACTATGTGGCGGGTGCTCCTTTTTCGGCTGCATTTTGTCTAGTCCGTTCTCCCGGGGCGAAGGGGCTCCGTTGTGGGGGGAAGTGGGCTCTTCACTTGCGTCGTCTACCACCAGCTCCTGGAGTTATCATTAAATACATCATGAGTACATAGAGGTTAAATTAAAATTTTATTTTATTACAGAAATATATTCTTTAGTATTAAAATCATAAACAAATAAACTAATATATAAAATATATAACGTGAAGATACCTCAGTTTCAATCATTTCGAGCAGTTACAGTATACCTATTGGTACAGTTAACTCTATTTTAGTAAAAACTGACATAATTAATTATCAAAATAACTGAATTTTAGTTACATAAAATAATTTTGGGTTAAATTAAGATGTACCAACGAACATACATATTTAGAAATCTTAGATTTTTTTTCTTTGGCATACATAATCTTAACTTTGTAAATGCATCTACTTAATCGCAAATATCTGAACTTTTTTTAGTCTTAAATTGCAGAGGAATTTGTGACTAAGTTACAAACTTACAGTAAAAGTAAATTGCGTATTTGAAGAAGTTTAAAAGTGAACTAGTTTAAATGGAATAACAACGTACATGGCCCATGTCTTTCTCTTCTTTCTTTAGCTTCTTGTGGTCAGGCTCCGCCGGGCTCCGCGTCCGGTACTTCTCACGCTCGCCGGGAGATATTGAATTTCTCTGCAACAAAACAAAATCATCGATAATAAACACTGCTAACCATTCCAATATTGGCAGTATTGGAAATTGTTAGTTCAAATACGTGAATGTAAACATAATCAAAACGTTTACGGCGGGCTTACGCGCCTATACCAATCAATCGATCATTGTTCGCAAATAAATCGGAGCGCAGCGGGGCGAGCGCTACAGTCAATATCAATATCAAAACACGCTGAGGCAGAACAAACTGACCGCATGATTAGCTCCGGGAGTGGTCATCGCCCCCCTCGAGCCGGCCCGGGGCAGGGGGAAGCGGGAGGGGGGAACGGCCGCAACATTTGGATGAGCGCGCAAATACGGACTAATGAAATAATCATATACGTGAGGAACGAGCGAGCGCGCTCCGCTGATTCCACCCGTGTTGACATTACGAGCATCCGTGGATCCGGAGCGCTCGCGGCAGCGCCGATCCAATATACGGATTATCAATATACACGGTCGAGTGCGCGCTGCGACTCGTGTTTTAGACAGGCGCTATTTCGAGTGTATGCACTCGAGCGTTCGAGCGAAAAGGCTATCTGTGCTCGTGATAAATTTGAGCTGATATTAAATCTACTTCACCTTACTATAACGTATCATGTTTTCGACGCTTCGAGAGTTATCATATTTCTGTTTTAATAATGGGGAGATCGAGGTACGTAGATAAGATTTAAACACGGTTGGTTCAGCATGCGGCGTAGCACAGCACGTAGCGTGCGGCGTAGCACGGCAGTTTAACGTGTGTAGTGTTCCTTGAAGCGTCGTTGAATGAGAAAGTGCTCGGACTTAATCCCCGAGGGCTCGGCTCGCTAGAGCTCGGAAGGGTGTAACGGGCTCTAATTTTACGAGGCACTAAGTTGGAGGCGTGTGGCAAGCGGCTGTTAATTTGCTCGGTGCGGCGAGCTGTCGCCGCCCGCTGTGACTTACTGCCTCTCTGTTTCCACTCACAGACACAATAACGCTATATGTCGGCCTGCCCGCTGCCCGCAGCGCCACAGATTCACATCTGCTCGCTTATCTGACCAGACACATCTACAGTTACTCACACTTTAATAATAATCTCCGCCTGCGGAGTTTTATTTTCGGGATTGGAACCCATTAGGCGATAACGTTGAGACGAACCATCGCTCCGTAGGATAAACAAGTCGACACGGCTTATTGCGGCCGATGTTATTGGATATTTGATAGGCGAGATGTAACCAATAAACTTTTATTATTGGCACAAGTCGTGTGGAATGGCGCATAAAGCGGCGTCTATACTGCTCACGTTATACCGCATATTGCACGGATGTCGGTCGTGTAGGTGTCGGACTCGGCGTCTACATCTTCTAATTTAACGACCGTCAGAGCTCCAGGGTTCGACATCGAATTTAAAGTGAGTGTTCGTTCGAGAGCCGAGGGCAGCGGAGTAACGTGACTTGTCGGATCCAATTGGGTGGGTTTTATGTAGCCCGCCAGAACCATACACTCGAAAACTCACCGTTTGCGGTTAATCGTTAATTTAATAGATCGATTTTGTGGTCGGCTGCCGAATGGTTGAATGACTGTGTTTTTATTTTATTGCGATACAAATTAACTAATCGAACAAAATAGGCGATTTTTAGAGCCGTAAATGTTGTAATATATTTATTTATATATTTTAGTAATAGCAAAATCAGAAAGGGTATAAATCTTAAAACCTATCATCTGTTTACTCTAGAAGGAAATTAGAAACATCACGAGGATAAAAGAAAACCAATCCGACGGCGCAATAACTAGTAAGCAACCTTTTCCATTAGGAACAGAGAGTGAACAGGGCTAATCTTTACTTTATCCCATTAGACGGGTCGACCTCAAGAAAAGGCAATTGAGCGCGGTCGCGGGCCAGTCCAGCTAAACAAGTACCGGGTACGAGCTTACACATTACTCGCAGGGTTGCCATACTAATAAAACTATAGCAATAAGGGTAATAAAAAAGTCGAGCCAATCTGTGCCATCCGTAACAGAATAACTTTGCAAACTGTGGGTGGTAAGTGGTAATCTAATCTAAATACCCAAAAACAATCTTCATTCTAATGAATCGAAGTGGTAGATATATACGGTTTCAAAAAGTAATGCAAAACAATATTTCATAGAGAAAGAACAATATGAAACAATTCGATAACTAGATTAAAGTACCGCTTTTATGTATCCTTACTTGTACTTTCCAGTAGAGCATAAATTTTGAGGAAGCAGAGGAGATGTCATCCCTAGCGCGGCGCACACATGTGTCGAGAGAGTGGGCGTGGGAGAGAGGGGGAGGGGAGGGGGGGTGTGACGTAACATATAAAGTGGCAACACACAGGCGCGCTGTTAACGCCGGCCGGGCTTATTGTCTGCGGTCAGGCGACGAGCCGTTTAGCCGCGCACGCCGCCGCGCCGCCGCGCCACCGCCGCCCGGTTAACCGGAAGGGGGGCGGTTAACCGGACGCTCAGGGGCGGAAGCGGGGGAAATAGATAAATAGACCGCCCGACGCTCGGAAATGTACGGATTGAGTTCGGACTATATTTCAGGCATAATAGTTTTGAAAAGTTGCGTGATTTACACGCGACGTTTTCAGCTTTTATCGTATCGAGGCTCCCGGTTTTATACGACTCCGTTTTATGATACTGTCATCGGAAAGTTTTATGGGCTATTTTACTTTTGAGCCCCATTATGTTGTCGATTTATAACAGACTAGGTCGGAACGGTTCGTGATGCGATAAAACGTTTGCGCACGTAAGGAGCTCATTCATCGCAAGAGCAGGCGAGTCGCCGGCGACTTACTTTGTAAAAAACGAAACGACGATAACGGAAAGGAAGGGGTTCCGCTCCTCGGAAACGTGGCCCACAAAAACTCACAAAAAATGTAATCGCCTGTGATCGCGTAAGCCGCGGGGAGCTGCGCGACTTTAAAATTAACTTTACCGGTTCATTCGTATACATAAATAATGCAGGAATTTCTGAATACACATTAAACTCCTATAAAGAATACATTAGCATAAATTTATGGTAGCGAGTCGGCGTTTCGAGCGCGTTTTTACGTGACTCGTAAAGTTTATAGTCGCGAGTGGAGGATTGCGTTTACTGCGCTCGCTATCGGTTTATGGCCGACCCCAAATAACCAAATTGGCCGGTGGTTGTCGAGGCGCTCGCGTCTCGCCCCGCGCGCTCGCTTCGCTCCCCGCGCGCCGCGCAATCTGTTCCCGAGTGCAGGCCATTATGCCGCCACTCCGCGCTACGAGCGCTCTTCACGGAAACTCAGCCGTACGCCACGAGCGAAATACGCTTGGAAACTTGCCCGATGCAATTGATGTTCATTACTGCACTGTTTGTTAACCTCCGCCTCTCTCCGCTCATTATAATAGCGCTCGTCAACGCTCGCCGGAAAATTAAATACGGCTCACCGCCGCGGCCTATTTCTAAGAGTTGACGTATATTTATGGTAACGAATCCTGCTAGTCCTACTACTTACTAGTCGCGGCAACTACAAATTACGTCAAATTAACGCCAAACTCGGGCATCTGTATCACACAAAGTAAATTCCGGGGAAGCCGTCGATAAGCAATCTCACTCCGCCCCCCTTGCTCCATTACAGGAGTAATTAGCACAATTAACAGGAGCAGAGGCGAGGGGGCGCTCCGCAGGGCCCGGGGAGGGGGGCGTGATCGCTTTCACGCACGCAAACAAATGTCACGTGGCACAGCGCCTTAATTAAAACGATAATTGAGTTGACTTGCGAAACTCATCCGCCATTTCGACATTCCGAGAGAAATTTCACGGAAACTCCCGCCCAACTACGAAGCCCTTAAGTGTCGACGACTTTAATTTTGTGTTTGCGTCTACTTTGCGGTTTCGAGGCAAATTTTAATACGGCGTGGGTACGCGGCGTCGCTTTGTGAAATTACTTAAATAGATTACCTCGAACCGAGTTTCGCTGCCATCCTGGATGCCAATTTGTGTAGGACACTAACATTTCTCGATTAGGTGCTTGTTTATAGTGGATTCGGTAACCTGCTTTTAAAGTGGTAAATTATACAGAGCGTTACAATATAATTTCCTACGATAATGTAAAGCTGACTTTAGAGAAATGTTGATAGAGGCGACTGTTTGATTGTGGTCCCTCCTGAAGGGAGAGCCGGTGCCTCACGGGATTGCTTCGCCTGCAATTTACGCGTAGCCAACATGGCTTAATGCCGGCTATAAGCAATTCGATACGCCTTAACGAACCATTCGCTTTGAGCCATAACACTACTAAAGTTAATTTGTGAAAGGTCACTGACTGACATTTAAAAGCGATACCTCTTATAAAAAATATTAATCAACTCGCCGAGCTGGACCACCGCGTTACACGTTTAGTTAACTGGTAAAACAAAGTTACGATAACTCGAGCGAAACGAGGATTTTATGTAAAAATATTGTCTTTTATACCTCGCGTGGGAAGTGTAATTTGGACGAAAACAAAGGTATACAATGCTTGGTAAATGTTTGATGTTAGTATGCATGATATTTATGATTGTGTGGTGGGATTGAGTAGAGGGTCAGGACAATGAGGCACACGTCCGCAGGCGCGAGGGTCGCAGCCGGCGCTAGGTTATTTAAATGAGCGCTCCCTCGCCACCCGTCAATAAAACATTAAACACGTAACAAGTTTATGCGCAGCGACAACCCTAGCGGATTCCGCCACTTCGTTAATCCGGGGCGGGGGCAGCCCTAAATTAGGGTCGAGACAAGCCGTAATCCCCCGCTCGGCGCGACGGGGGATTTATATTGTTATTGCTCCGCGTCCGGAATTATACGAGGGTTGAGGGACTAATGAAAGGGGAAATTTAATTCCTAATGATTCTCGTCTTAGCCCGTAACGAGGGAACTCGAAAAAGGGCTTGCGACCCGCACACTTTTTTATGATTAATCGCGTCGGCCGTGCCGAACGTTATTCGTTTTGATTTTGTCCGTTTGCGTTACGGTCGTTTAGTGTGTTTTGTTTTTATTCGGGACGAAACGACGTCGACATGTTTGTTGAGTCAGAAGTTAACAACCAAATTGGATTACAAATTTATTCATGAAACATTTTCGATGCTCGTACACGACAGTGAGCAGGCGAAGCATATGTAAATGTGTGATAAGCACGAAGGAGAGGCGGCGCACGACACGGAGCGCCGGTCCGGCGCAGCCCGGCGTCGTGTTCTGCCGGACGCCGCGCGCTTGTTAACAACTATTACGACCGCGCGCCCACTACTCTTAATCTATGCAACCACCAACATGGAATGTCTAACACGCACCGCACCATTCGATACTTTTCTGGTGAACATTCATGCTTTTATTTCTGTTACACCTAACGTGTTTTGAACGACTAATCCGCAACATCATTTCGTAGCAGTCGTAGCGCCGTCGCCACTATGCTCTATCTGACACTCTAAACAGTTTATCTATATACCAATATTATAGAGAGGAAAAGTTTGATTGTTTGTTTGACACGAATAGGCTCCGAAACTACTGGACCAACTTGATTAATTCTTTCACCATTGGGAAGCTACATTATTCAGCGATAATTCGTGATAATTCGTGGAAACCTATTCGTGTCATTCGAGTAACATAGGCTATATTTTGTTTCTCTTTGCAACTTATATTATTTTATAGCCCGCGCGAAGGCGGGACGATCTGCTAGTTGCTTATATTTGTCGTTTTGCGACAAGTACCGTCATTATTTTCAGCAGCATAATGCACAATGGGAACGTAAATTGGAAGGAAGTCTCGCCGGTGCGGAATGCGCCGTGTTCTGCTGCGACGGCGCGCGGCACTGACGTCCGCCCTTCCGCTCATTACGTCGCCGACTAATTGAGATAAATTATGAAGACGCACCGCGAGCGGAGCTGCAATCGCGCCACCTACCCGCTAATTACATGCAACCATTTCAATTAACTACCTGCCAGCTATAGCGTGTTGTTGTTTGCTTTTATTTACTTTATCCGTCCGATTTGATCGCAATTAACACACGAAACGACGCGCTGTAAATACATTACAGCGTTTCGATGCAATTAGACGCTAGCGGTTATAACGCATCGTAAAGTCGGTGCAATAAATAAGATAGGAGGGTGCGGTTTCGGTGTAGCGGTGTAAGGTATGCGGGAGACGACCACACACGTCGGCACAAAAAGCTGGGAGGCGCAGGCAACCGAGGGCTAGTGCGCGGTCACCGCAACCACACCTGCTCGCTATGCCTATACATATACTGTTTATAACATATGTGGTCTTGTCCTCTACCTGCCACACTGTAGTTTCAGACATTTAGTTGTAAACCTGGGGTTAACTTTGTAAGGAAGAATTAGCTATTTTAGTAAGTTATGTTTGCTAACTCTACAAAATAGTTTAATATAAACGTAAAGTTATAAAGTGCATAAGAATGTTACTTTTATGAGAAGCTAATAAACGTTACTGGAGATTTTCGTTTCATTTGTTTGTCAGTACAAAAAACCGCTGCAGTGGTTTGTTTCATTGCATTTTCATTATAAATCGTCGTAGGTGTGGCGCGTTGAATATTTCATTTCTGCATATTGAATGTGCGGGAGGCATCGGTGCGAAGAGCCTGAAACGGCTGAGCGACTCATTGCCATGCTGACCATCCCACACGAAACAAATCGATGAGTTGATTGGTATCGCACTGCAATAAAACACGGATGTACGTATTCTCTTTTATTGCTATTAGATGCGAGCTATGCCTTCCAAGCGATGTAATAAAACTTACATCCTGGCATTAAGTTTTATTTGTGAAAGATATTACACTAATTACAAGATACAAGAACTATGCCGGCGTTAAATTTTATCGACTATAAAATTGTAAATAACAGAACTTAATTCGATAAGCTAATCAACTGGTGAGCGGTATTCTTGAGCGTTTTATTTGAATGAGGCGAATGAATGCTATTAGCACTATAAAGTTTTAAGCGATTCAACTCGGTAGCGCTAGCTGGCGCTACACAAGTTAAGGATCAGAAAAGGAAATGTCTGCCCACAGTGGGTTAAGTAGATAAGAGAAAAGTGCTTCAGTTATAAAATGTAAAGCTCAAAGGAAAATCTTAATTCGCAGCTTCCAGAGCGAAGATGTGGGGGAGATGAAAATATTACGGGACTGTTACAATGTCATGTCACGTTTTGAGGGTTCCGTAGGTCTACTAGGAATCCTTTTCGTTTCGGTGTATCTGAACGTTCGCCTGTCTATTTATGCTGTGTCAAAATCTTCATTTAACAATTATAAACATACTGTACTCGTGTGTACAAATATTTTTTTTATAATCAAATACACGTAAAGATTTATTTATTTATTTATCATAATTAGCACCGCATACACGAATTACACTAATGATATACACATATAAAAATAAAGATACAAAACAATCAAATTAAATTAGGATAATCAAAATTATACATTATCAATTACACAAAATTATTATAGAATTAAATTAAATGCTAATATATATATACAATAAAATATGTCTTAAGTTATGAATTTAAACAAATTATATACAAAAAAAAAGAACCTAAAATTATTAATCACAATGTCAAATAAATAAATACGTGGTCAATTAGCCTGTTATTGCAGATTGTCTAGTATAAGCAAGTTCACAGTACTTTAGACAGGTACTTGTCAGAGTATTCCAGTAACCGTCAAATATATCGGTCTCTGGATTTGCCTCAATGACGCGATTGAGTGTGGCTAAGGAGCGCGGTATCGGTGACATCTCGTGAGCAACCGTTCTGCAACAGGAATGCGCAAAAAGTCTAGGGATCTTACCGCGTACATGGTGACCAGGAACATGTAAACGACACAACCGCTCCAAGAGATCAGGCGCATCAACTTTGCCCCGTAAAATCTTGCACATCGTAATTAGCTGGTCATAAGCTCGCCTAACTTCTAAGGAGTTATACCCGAGGGAACCTAGCAGATAGTTTGTGGGATATAAATAAGGGTAATACCCAAATGCCCGCTTGTACAGATACCTAAGGAAAGACTTTTGAACTTATGACGACTTAAGATAGAAGACTTATGACGTAGCTCCCATAAATGTGAAAAGATTTTTTTTTATAGATAATATCAGAATAACATTTTAAGCAAACCAGTATGTTTCAGTGAAATAACACCTTAAAAGCCGTCGGCCACTTATTTCTAACACTCGGGTACTATCTCAAAAAAATGTTCACATATTTTTTTTTATCTATCCATTGAAAATAATTTTAGGTAATGTAATTTTCACTTTATTAATTATGTTACATATAAATTTATTTTATAAAATTTGGTGTACATTTGTATAAAAATTATATATTAAAACTGAAAATATAAATTGTATAGATTTCATTTGCTTGGTGAAACAAGTACACGTACTAGGCTAGTATAACGCGTGTGATACTGGCTGATATAGGTTTGCAATATGTGGTAGAATATTATAGTTAGAATAGTGCGGTGACAGGCGGAGGCAGGCAGGTACGAGTAGGTTAGGGTGGGCGCTATTCGATCAAGCTTGCTGAATCGATGCGATACGCTGGGAACAATGCCTCGCTCCGCGGCAGCCTCTCGCATGCCTAACCTACCTGGCTTCTATGGCTTTCTAGGGTTGGCACAACTAATAATGACTACTTGGTACTATTATTTTATATTTTAAGCACTGTTCATGTAATCTCTATGGTGAACGTTAATTAAGTTTTCTATGTAAAATCATATCATCATTAACTTTTTCGTGGTTTGTTCATTGTAAAAAACCAAAGTTTAAGTCGTTTTTATTACGTAAATAAATAATTTAAAAATATCAGCGAGGTAATACCGCCAGCATATTAGGCACCTTACCCGCGGACACAAACTTAGGTATAATTTGTAATTTAGGTTTTTCATTTTTAATTATTGTGTAGTTTTTAATTAGATTATACTTTTAAGAATGATAAAAATTATATCAATGTTTTTTTTTTATTATTGTCTCTTCTGAAAATAATTAAAGTTAAAATTCAGCTACGATTTTAATTTCAAAAATATTTTGCTACCATAAATTAGCTAAGCTATTCAAAGACAACTTTTTGTAGCTGCATATCAATGACTAGCATCCCGTCCCGGCTACACACGGGCTCCAAAATAATTTAAGTTGCTAAGAGAAACAAAATATCGCCTATGTTACTCGGGAATTATGTAGCATTACAACGGTGAAAGAATTTTTAAATCAATCCAATAGTTTCGGAGCCTATTCGCGTCAAACAAACAAAAATTAAAACTTTTCCTCTCATTATCAATATTGGTATAGAAGACGCAAGGAGTTTCAGTGGGATGAGTGATACTGATGTCAAACCTCGAACACATGCCAGGTGTCAACCCTAAGCCACTTCACCCTTGGCAACGTATGCTCTTTGCGCGTCAACAAGGAAATATTTTGTATAGAATCCCCTTTGACGACCGTTTTTTGCCTCACTCGACAAAGGGAGTCCGTTACAAAGAGGTAATAAAACTTGGCCGTAGAGTTTAAAGTTTAAAACAGGTGCTCCTGTTGGCACGACATGACTCGTCGGCACAACTTTACCTCATTTATTTATTTATTCTAGGATACATGAACAAAGTGCACTCGACTAGAGACATTAAGAAATGTGCTAATAAAACACATTCTTAGAGACTACGTAATTAGTAGTTTATGTTAAAGTAATACTATTTATTAGCTTAGTAGGCTAAATTATAGTTTTATTAAGGGATAACTTCGCGCATTCCTTTAAAGAAAAAAAAATGGTACTCTTATAATAAGCATTACAAATTTCCTCCAATTTGCTTATCTAAGTTAAATAAACTACATTACTTATTCAATTACCATTACTTAAACTATTAACTTTGTTGGTTTTAATGTATCATATTATACACATATTTAATAACTTGCACAAGTTCTTTTTTTTACTCATAATGGGTTTGCGCTTGATCGCAATTCACCTGATGGTAAGTTCTGCCTCATTACAACTAAAAACTCATATTTAAGAGTTGGTTTTACTCGTGGACTTCGAACACTAATTAAACGAAGCATTTCATAGTTAATCCGCTTGAGTTGAAATACGTAAATCTAAACACTGGAGCTAATATTTATTAATTCAAAGCTATTCATACTGTCATGATTAATTCTGAGAGAGGGAGGATTGTGTATTCCGAGACGGAGCTTGTGACTGGTACACGACAGATAATCCGGTTGGAATAATGTGGATGCACTGCTATAATCTATGTTATACGCTATCAAGAGGAGGGTGTAAGAAGATTAACTACATCGGAGCCCGCTCCTGCAGTGTTTGATCTACAGTATTGTTACTCTGGGTATGACTTAGCAACTGTCAAGGATACGAAACTCAGTTAAAAATCAAGGTTTAATTTGCATTTCATGAAGTTTTAATGTATGTTGAAACTAGCTGCGCCCTGCAGTGTTACCCGCTTTAATCCGGGATATAATGTAGCCTATCACCATACCAAATTTCATCGAAATGTGTTCAGTCGTTTGAGCGTGAAGAAGAAACACACATATACACACACTTTCGCATTTATAATATTAGTAGGATATAACAATTATCATACTAACAATAACTCGATTCAATAAAGAAACCATTTGCAACCAAATTTTGCTTCCTCTTCTCATTCTTTATACAAGTGAGAGAAGATGAGCTTTAACTGAATATTGTATGAATAAGATATGATATAATACACGTCTGTCGAGTCTATAGAGCAAGCGTACTATATGACCTGAAGTAATTGATAGAGCTTCAGTACTTACCAGATTACCGTACCGTTCGGAACGTGGGTAGTACAAGCTATAGACAATATAGGAGACACAGACGAGGCATCAAGAGACGCACCCGGCTGAACAGAAGCACAGCAGGATTAGCTGAATAATATCAACGTACAAGTAGATTGCTGGATCAACCATTCACTTTGGGCTTAGACAAGCTTATGCTACCGAAGACAGTTTCATTTGTACCCCTTGTATGTTATTTGTAACAATGAATAGAAAAGTTTAATACACAACTATTAAATATAGAAACGACCTTAAAATTTGTTGAGCTGCTTCGATCTAAATAAAGATTATCAATTACTTAACTCATATGGAAAGAAAACTGAAAACATTATTTTTGAAAAAAAAAAAAAGATTTTCAAAAAGTTATGTCAGACATTAAATCTATAATAAAACTACTTAGTATTTGTAGGTTTCATGTTTAATGTTTTTGCTAAGCTCACGATTTATCAGCATCGCAAACAAGTAAGATGTGATTTACAAGAGAGAAATCCTATAAGCCTCGATATTGGAATGTACGGCAATGCAATATGCATTCGAAACCGTTACATCATCCGTCATGCCCGATGGGAATGGCAATTGCAAATTCTAGCATTGGAGACGTCTCATATCAGCGAAATAGCATCAATAGAACCCTGCCAAGAGGCGCAGCGGAGTTTGAAGTTACGGTTAACGCACGATAGCTTAAAACGAGGGTACATTTTGAAACGATTGAGTTGAAAAAAGCAATAGAAACTCAAGAAATTATGCCAAAAATTTACAGAATTAATAATTATATGTATTGTAGAGTAGTTACTTGTTACTATATTAAAACTTTCGTAAGGCATATTTGAATAATGTTTGCATCACTTACGTTTGTTTTGTCGGTATTCGTTACTTGCTATAAGTTGCTTGTTATGTAATGCATCTATACCTCACTGAATCATCATAATCATCTACAGCCAGTTCTATCTCACTGCTGGGTATAAGCCATCTGCCTCGCCCTAGTGCCAATCTAGTCCTAGTTCAACCCGCGACAGCTGTAATGTCATCGACCTCGACACCTCATTGAATATTCATTTAAAATTTTATCAAATTACTATTACCATTTGAGCAAATTATTTGCAAGTCAAAACATTCCTAAATACTAATAAAACCCACTTTGAGAACTCGCAATCGAGTCGAGTACTCTCGTTCAAATATTTAAAAGTCTTAAAGTATCAAGAAGGAATTTCAAGTTTCATTTCGATGGAAAGAAAGCCAACAAATTAAACTTTGTATCAAGTCTGGAAATAAAAAATAAAATACCGAGAAAGCGACTACCGCGCAATCTGTTTCACTTTAGGGCGTCTTAATAATTACAAGTGGCCATTCTTTCCAATTAAGAAAAGTCTCGGGCTATAAATTGTGAGGGTTGTCGCGTACGGAGCGGCGCGGCTAGGCGCTCTGTTACGGCTCGCGTAAACAAGCCGCTAGGGCTGCCCCTCGCGCACTAAACTCGGTTCCCGGCCGCACTCGCCCGCCGCTCCTGTTTTTCTTGTTGTTTAATAAAGCACTCAATCTTCGCCTCTACAAACATAAGTCGTATTTACACCGCGCGCCGCTCCACCTTAATTAAAGGAGCGCACCTTTAAAAAACTCAACTACCCGCCATATCGGAGAACAAACGCAAATTTATTCTGACCGGAGTTTTTTCGGCATCTATTAAATAAAGAAGTCGAGGAGAATGCTAAACAAGGTTGAGCGGCCCTCGCCCTGCGAGTTTTCCACTTGAAGTGGTGTGCCGCCCGCCTCCCCCGGGGTGGCCGGGCCGTGTTATTCAGAGTGGCTTAGATAAGGTAAGGAGGATGAAGAGGCGAGATGCGCGCCGTAATGAACCGGCTTCGAGCAGTTTTTGTGTGGTTCAGGCGCCCAAATTGAATATTAGGCGCGATTTGAGAGCGAATGAGCGGGCGGCAGAAATAAATCCGCGGTTATTATGTTCCCCGAATGAGCTCTGGAAGGAAGCTCTCTGTGCTCTCTCGTCGCTGCTCAATTTCCCCGCGGTGTAAATTGGCTCCCGCAAATTCGGTTATTTCGCGGAACTTAAGCTGCTTTCTTGAAATTAATTTATGTTTCATCGAAAATGAGTGCTTTGTTAAACATGCAGGGGTTCTCTTTGCGGGTTTAGTAAGTAATTAAATACAACGTTACCAAATATCGCCTGTTAACACGAAGGTATCGTTTCAACTTTATACCGACGGAAAAATAAAGAACATAAAACGAAACATAGCATCGAATACAAATAAATGACATCCTTTTAGCACCTATTATTGGTCGCGTGTTGAAACATACTATTTCTCGTGCAATGCACTTTAAACAGCACAAACGTTCTACATTGTAAAATAAACATCGGTCTGATGTATCGGAAAATCAAACAGACGGCGTGCGATGTTTGCAAATAAACAAGGAGCTCGCAACTGTGTGCCACCTCCGTGATTCGCAGTAAAAACACCGGCTGGAGAGAGACGAGTGGAAACCCGACGCCTCCGCAAGACGCCCGCTTTATGTAAACTTTATTACTGAGTGCACTCCCTGCCCCCTTGCAGCGCGCTGGCTGGAACACAGTTTCAGATTGGCATTGGTGGCACGTCTCGCCGGCACCCACACAGACACAGTGCCACAATGCCCTACCTAGCTGCCATTATACCTCTACAGAGGTTGTCGTCCTTCTCTTTTATAATACGAAACCTCTTCAAAAGTTTCAGTCAGATATTTTTATCTATTCTTCTAAATGGACAAAGAAAAAGCTACGACAAAAGTCATGACATTTATCACACTTTTACAAATTTTAAGATAAAACCTTTGTCTTAAGAAAGAAAGGAAAGGTTATTTTTAAAAATTATTAAGGGTCTACTTTTCAAGCGAAATAGTTAGACTACTCCATTACACTAAAAGCTGTTGTGTCTGTTTTCCTAATTTATCAAGAGTTCATCAACAAGCGTGCTCTACTGTATAAGGTACATAGAATTAGCAACTTTTCCCAAACTAATTAGCAAATTACGCAAGTTGGTGTACTAGCTGAATAAATGGTATAGTTTGTCGGGAACAGCCCGTGCATTACTTGGGCTGTGTTTGTGAAGATCGAGCTTCTACCGTGAGCTGACTACCGACAACCACCACGCCACAGGCCGTTAAATATATGATATACAGATGTACAACTTCGATATATTGTTTTTTGACGTGACAACGTCTTAAATTAGGTTGCGGCTGGGAGTCACTTATGAAAAAGTGTAACGCCCGGTAACGTTACGATGAGTCACCGAACGAGAGAGAGGCCCGCCGAATGCCTTGCGTCTCTCTCCCACTCAACTATGATCGGTCTGCCGCGCGCGCAGCACGCGGCAGACGTTGTCACGTACAATCTTCGCCCGTAAAACCGACTTTACAGGCAACCATTTTTTTTATTACTTAATACTGAAAATGCTATTCTGTTAAGCTTGATTCAGAATGTCGAATAAAACGAGAAATTACGAGAGAAAAGTTATTAGGAATATGTGAAGGAATTGTGTAATATGAAAGAGAAGAAAGTAAATGTTTATATGATGGCTGATAGAAAAATGTGGATGCGAAAAAAATAGTGTACACTGAAATGGGAAAACGAAAATGTTAAGAATAAGAATCTCATTGATGTTTTCCTCAGGTGTGATTTATGGATACGTAGTTTATAAGACTTTTATAACATCAATTTTTCTTTGAAACTCTAAGCTACTAAAATATTTATAAAAGTTATCCTTCTGTAAGTATCTGTGAGGCGGGTATCGGGGTCACATCCCGAGATAAACTCTTCACGTGCGTCTCCGAGTTATAAACTCGCAGACCGCGCTGTCGGGTTATGTTTAAGCTCTAACAAACAGTACACGTGCAAGTTTTTGTAGTGGATATTAAGTTTTAATTGACTAAAGTTTCGTTAAATTCTAGAGTGTAATAAATATTGAAAAGTATACAACATTTGAGGCTGTCACACGACTTCAAGTCGACTCAACTCTTAAGTTAAATAAAGCAGCTACTTAGTAGATTTGAAACTGTACATAAGAGGTTTGACGCATCTAGTCGGAATATTTAACTAACAATGAGTCAGAATATTGTCATTCTGCTTTTTAACAATGTGCCATCACGACGGAGATTTGGAATCAACTTATCCTGCTTCGCAGCCTCATTTCGCGTTTGTTTTGGAAGACGAACAACCTTTGATTTCTATGTAAGGAAAACTGAGTAGGTACCTAACACTTTGCAAAAAGCCATAGTCAACTTGAACCATATATTTTATAGAAAAACGTATAACACAAAGAGCTACGCTTCGAAATTTAAAATTCAAAACGAATGAAATATGAAACAGAAATATCCGTCAAGCGAACTAGGTTAGCGCAACAAAGACAATACGAAGCTGGGAGGCGAGGTATCGATTCGCATGCATTACGTACACAGACACATCTGTGCCCTGTAGTGCAGCCAGCCGAGCGTGACGGGGTGGCAACCCTGCAGGCTCGACACCTCGCGACTCACTTCACGGTAGGGTTGCCACCTCTCGAGTGCCGATGTAGTTTAAACTCTCGACTTCAAAACATCTATGACTCAAGTGACACTTAACCTTTACCGGTTCTGGTGTGTTGTCTGTTTGTATAATGAATCGTGGCGATAAATACTCAAGATGAGGCAGCCCTATAGAATACAAGTGTGTGAACTAAAAGAAGCACCCGCAACGAGTGAACGTAACGAGCTCTCGAGTATGTAGCCTTCGTTTCGTTACATTGGAGCTACATTTTAGGTGCCTGTTCTGTTTTAGTGTCGAGTTTAACATTTAACAATACATTTTAAACTGTTTGAACGCTTGAAAAGTAATAGAAGAGAAGGAAAACATACATTACTAGACGCGTATTGAGTCGTTTTAGATGCTTTAGCAAAAGGATCACGGAAACAATGAATAATTTGTTTGGTTGGTAGGTATGTGAAGTCGTCACGTGGCAGGATCGTGCTCCAGTTAGCGGAATGTGGGTGAAGGAGCGATCACAGCGCGAGTGGAATGCACGGCGCGGCGGGAGCACAGAGGCAGGCCTGCACCCCACACACCCTCCACCACGGCACGCGGCGTGTTATGAAATCAACGTGTTCGAGCGAAACACTCCACGTACATTCCCAAATGGAAAGGCAGCTGCTACCTACGGGAATTTTTCAAAGCAAAATTTCGCCGGCGGAATTTTAACAACTCTAGCGAAATTGGAAAAAGTTATGCGGTACTCACGTGTCTCTCTTCCGCCGAGCTGATACCTGTAACCAACGGGGAAATGTTATTGCGATACTGGTAAATATTATTCCGTATAAAGATTTTACATTTATTTTCTGTGTACCGAATTAAAGAGGATATGAGGAAATCGAAATGTTGACGTTCCCGGCGGGATTATTGGAATAACTGAAACGATGCCGAGATATAATAACGTAGGCAAATATTTTCAACGTAATGACTTCGTTATTTCATCTTTTTGAGATTAAATAAGTACCTGCCTATCAGAAGATTTAAGGAGGAGTTACGGATTTATATTATGTTATCGACTTCCAATTTCATTCTCATTATACTCGTATTATTCGGTTGAAAGTATCACATACGAGTATGTGTTCATGTAAGATAGGTTTTTCTTTATATTCACTATGAGTATACTTGTAAGTATAAGTATAACTTAATAAAATTAAGTCTATTAAAACTTTACGCATAACAATTTAAATAATAACCATCTTCAATTTCTATCGCACATTTCGACAGAGTTCACCTAAAGCTATGCACACACGTACAGCGTTATATAGAAGTTCCACACTATGGTCATTAATAACAGGCAGTGGCGTGTGGCTAGTGTTGCGGCTTGGTGGAGGATACTGCGATGAATATTGCAGGACCTGTCGCCGCGTCTCATCCGTCCCGTGGGTCTATACCTGCCCTAACTCGCAACTGCCTCCTGCCGTCTGTGTTCCAATTTTGAAACCTTTGTTTTATTTTTAATGAAGTTACAAATCTTTATTGTAACGTTCAAAAATATACCATAGATTTTAATTTTTCTTTTTTTATATAGAAATCGATTTTGCTAGTAAAGTATTTATGAAGTTACTTTAAATTAATAGTAGTCGTCACGTATGTGACAAAGACAAATACGCCTTTTCTGCCTAGTTTGAGTAACGAAACAAAAGCGACAGAACAGCACGAAATTCCTGAACAAAACAGTGCACGCTTGACATCCCGAACAGTGGTCGCAAAAGGCAGTGTCCAGTGACGAGCAATTCGCAATAGAGGGCACTCGTAGCCTGCAAATTGCCTAGTCAGACGCGTCGCACACACGCCCCAGAAGTGGCAATGGCGACTGGAAATTACCCCTCTGTATCAATCAGAGCTTTCTACCTACCTATAGATACCTATGTATATGCTAACTCACAATACTCCTGCTCAATAACACCGACACACTCACCCTCGGGCGCCTCACATAACGGCCTCATCTAAATGTCAGCCCGTAATTACCTCTATGACATGCTTTTACGTGAGAAACTTATTTACGACGACGATATCGAACGTTTTTATCGAGTCCACTTAATAATTCGGCATGACGCGGCGGCCGCTAGAAGCGAGCCTAATCTAAATAATTGCGTCGGAGCATGTGGCGGCGGCCGCTATTCACATCTGTGTACGCTACGATGGCTCCGGAATTGCATGCATCAAAGGCATTACGGCTCAGTTGATTCGTCTCAAGTTTGTGAGCAATTGCAGGCAATACCATTACTATTAACGTGCGGCACATATGTATGTTCGTATGTATGTATATAGACTGCGCACGGCCGTATTAGCGCTGCATGTATTGCCACAATTAATTTAAATGCAATAGCCTCAATTATTGGCAAGCTATTCAGCTATGTCTACCATCCGTACGCCTGACTGTGCACTGCATAAGCATATTGGCGGAAGCAATTGTAATCATGTTATAAACTGGATAATTTACTCGCGTTCTAAAGAACACCATGATAAATCATGACATTCGAAGTCGAATAAGTGTTTACGAGTATTTAATGACTCTCACTATAGTAACAGGTTGATCTAGTAGAACGCTTAAAGGTAATGCTAGAATTAGATTCAGTGAGCGTCAAAACGCGACATGTGTGTCAGTCCGCGACCCGCACACTCAAGTCACCCGCAAAATTACGTTACTAATTGAGTAAAACACGCGACGCTCACACCAGCAAGGAATAATTAATTGAGCTCGGGCGAGGCAGCGGGGGCGGGGGCCATCTGCGCGGTAACTCTTACATCAGTACACCGATAATGGCACAAATTAGCCGGGGAAGTGGCGGGCGGCGAAGGGGGGAGGGGGCGCTAAGCCGGAACATCCCGGAGCGCAGATTACCGCTTGCTTTTGTAATTAACCGGAGCGACGGGCGGCTTCCAAATCCATTTCTGTGTTACATTTTCATTTGTGGCTCGCTCTACCCCGCACCTCGCCCGGATTACGGGGAGCTGTGAAAACTGAAACCGCCCGGTGTTTGATACAAATAATGCCTCGCCATCGACCCGTGATCCGGTTTAGTTGAAACAGATAGTTTTAGCTTTGAAAATATTTCACGAATTTGTTTGTCGCTGTGTGTTTACAAATTCTGTCCAAACACGCACAAATTCGTGGAATTGACTTATTCATACTCCGAAAGCAATATCGGGCGAGTCGTAGCCGTCAGCGATCCGAAAACACGCAAACAGTGAGTTCAAAAAGGCTCTCGAACTTGGTAAATATTGAAACAGAAGTGGGATCGGAGACGTCTGGCGCGGCGAGGGGGCGGGGAAAGGGGGAGGCAAGGAAGGTACTAATAGCCTCCAGTGGCACACAGCAAACAAGACGAATACACAAACAAGCGACAGCCATATAAAATATTCATCCATGTATCGAACCGATACTTACTCCGCACTCTGATTTTCTTTTTTCCTCGTCTTTTTGTACAAGACGTAGTTTTTTAATGCGTGTAATTCGTGTATATTAGGAGCCGAGCCGAGCCGAGGATTATAATAATATAACAATGTATTTTTTTGTCTTGTGCCTCGAAATGTCCTAGCTTTATAAAAGGGTACTGGCAAAAAATAACAAAGTAATCTATATAGCTCCTGGACTAAACCAACATTTAGATAATGCTTTCTAAGCTGTTTTTTATTAATAAGAGACTTTATAAATGTCTCTTGCAAACACATAAAAAATTGATTTGAAGAACTGAAACTGGTCTCAAATTGAATTGCTTTTTTTTATTTATATGTTTTTTTTTAGATTAGATATACCTTTAATTTAATTAATTTTAGATTAGATTTATATGAATTGATTGATTTGATTATGTATTAAATTCACTGAGTTATCTCTGGTAAATGTTCATTTAGGTAACTTGAATATTGAATAAGTTACTCCCATCATATCCATTATCTAAAGCATTTTGTACAACACATTTGAATCCGTGGAAAGAAGCTGATATAAAGCAGAAATAAAATAAGCTTTAATAATTAAAGTTGGAGGCCCATGTCCAGCAGTGGACGCTAGATGGGCTGATGATGATGATGATGATGAATTAAAGTTAAACTTTAAACATTATAAACGTACCGTTCCCCTTATCATCTGGTCGATGTAAGTCCGGTGGTTTGGCCAAAACTGAGAGGGGATGATGGGGCACTCCCAGGCCGAGTAGACCCGCTGGGGGCAGAGCACCCTGCCCGAGTAGAGGCAGCGGTGGAGCCCCGTGCGCCGGGAGGTGCGCCGCGTGCATCTGTTGCAGTAACCGCGGCAGGTCCGGCCTTTGTTGCTGGAAACAAATTGAGATAATAAGCCGATTGGTAATCATTTTAATGTCCTTAAATAAATTAATTAAATTTAAATCAAAATAAAATGTCCCAAACAAGAAAAGTCAGGACAACCCGCCATCGACCGTACGCAGCGTAACCTTTACGCTGCGTCTTACGACCTAAACGCTGGCCGCGTTTCCACGCTGAATAGCGATGGCTTTGCTCTGCTATTGGTAACTAATAAATATTATTCCTTTTACCTAACTACTAATTTTAAACTTAATAAGAACTTGAGATATCGAGAATTATTAGGGAGTGGTTAATTTGAGCTAAATATATTGTGAGCTTACGACTAATAAATAGTAATCATGGATGATTGCTATAAATTATTTTACAAACGTTGCGTAGTAGTTAACAATGCGATAAAAAACTTTGTTGAAAGCTCTAAAGACTTGTAAACTTACGAAAGTTACAGTTATAACTTGTTATTAAGACGATACGCCGGACGTGAGTCATTAAAAATGAAAAACTTCGAAGTAAGTATCCTCTCAACTGGGAGCATAAAGAAACTTTTAACGCGATCAGAACACGTGCGCTAAACTACGGACTGCTGAAATTACACCTCGACCAAATAAAGCAATGCTTTTAGTTTCGAGTGTCACCGGTAAAAGTGGATTGATGTGTCGCCGCAGAGCTCCGTGCATTTTTAAAACGAAGTCGAGCCAAATTAAAAAGTCCTCGACGCTCGCGGCTCCCCTCGCACCGCGATATTTTAAATTTTAAATGAGAGCTTCGCCGGCGGCGGCGGCGACTGAGCGAAATTGATTACTCCTTCTCCATTATTCCCCTTTTCCACTTTTCCCGTTTTTCCTCACTTCCCGTTCCTATCTCGTTGAACGATATTATTATACATGGCGGGTCGTGCCCGCTGCCGCCTGTGGCTTGCGCCTCGTCCCAAGCTTTTTCCGCTCGGACGGGCACGTTCTTTTTTTAGCCGCCGAAAATTAATTGGATTTTCGCCGAGGGTGGAACATATTTTTTATTGGCCGCTCACGGCTGTGATTTATTGTGTGTCAAAAGGTGGCGAGCGCCACTTAGTTGGGAGTGCTTTTTTACAAAAGGGGAGTATTTTTAATTTGTGTTTGTCCCATTTGAATGTTTACGCTTCTGCGCCTATGCTTAATCGAAATTGATACTCTTGTTATCAATTTAACAGATATTTATTTAGAACAATGATCATGCTTAAGTTTACACTTACAAAAAATAACTTGTTTATATTTTTCATTTACATCAAGCAATACAGAGTGTTCTAGAGAACTCGAGATGATTCTCATGACCTCAAAACCTTAGAGCTAGCTCTGCAGAGGCAATCACAACTTGACCCCAGATAGTAATTAACATGAGAAGATAACTGCCCGTTAGACTTTGTAGTAACATTAAACTAACCCGTGTGAACTCCGCATAATATGTAGATACGATTACATAGAAACATACCGAACAAAAGAAAATAACATTGCAAAAACAACAGGTAGAAAAGCGACTACCGAATTGGGGTAACCCTAACCAAATATTCAATGTGCGAACCTACATATTACAAACATTTCACGCGATCCTAACTTTTCCCTCGTTACGGTGCGGTGACGTGATCCCGCCGGCATCCCCCCACGGCCTCCCACGCTCCCTGCTATGAATGACAATAACTCTCAGTGATACCTCGCCATATTTTTTCCATATTTAGACGTGATTAAACACTCCCGATACCGTCCCCCGGGATTAAAACTCGTTCCCCCGTCTTTCCCATCCGTTTACTTATCTCTCCGCGAACTTCGGTGTTTGTATTATCGACCGAATTAAACTTTGATTAAGTTTCTTTGGAACAACAAGGGGCGTCTCAGACGTTATTATTTTTTCATTCCATTTTGCTGTGAAAATCTCCGGCCTCAACTATAACGACGTGCTGAATATCTGATACTGTCAGAATTAATGTTATTCCAAATTGGATATCGATGTCGGCTATATTTTGACATTTATTAGAATTGAAAATACAAACTGTCAACACTTTCAGAGTTTTAAAACGTAAACGTGAACGTGATTTGTGACTCTTGTTAATTTCGTTCAGGATCGATGTAAAAGTGTTGAGAGACGACGCTCGCTAATAATTTAGCTCTCCGATATAAGGTAATAAAACCGGGAGAGCAATATCGGAATCGAATCGCGTCCCATTAGAGATGAGACGCGGTGGCACGTACAAATAACTATTCCGGCGGCACGCAGCTCCGTCCTTCCAGCAGACGTGCGCTGTCTCCCGAAGCTTTAGTCGCGTGAAAAATGCGCCACAGGATCGTCGGCTTCGGGTTTTCACGCCACATTTACCCCGCCCATACGCTCGGGGATTATTCAACATTTATAAATGGATAGAGCACGCCAGCCACACAGATTTCTACGCATAAATATTTTCCCTCGGCTTAACAACCGATATTTTTTATCCGATCTGTTTGGATTAAGCTTCGCAGTGGGCGAGGCTGGGAACTTTGAAAGGAATATCGTTACCTGTAGATGTGAAAAATATTTTATATCACTTTGTACTTATTTCGGATGAACAAGTAAGGGAATATTTATAACGTGCCAAATACAGTTTCAAAGATTTTACAGAGTGGAAAGACTTCTAAAGAACATAGATATATCAAATCATATCTAGTAAAAGTTATGAAGGTTCAACGACATCTAAACGATGTTCAGTATAGGTGATCTTATACGCATTATACTAACGCAAAGAGCCATTACTAAAGTAGCGGTGACATTTAAAAACCATTAACTTTCTCGTACGATTCCGTTACTGTAAACTAAACGGTGTTCATCTCAAGTTCAGTAACAATTTGTTATTAGGAAAGTTCCTTCTGTAGCCGCAATCACATAGCCCGATGAATAGTTGCTGGGTATAGCCGCAGAGTAGGTAGCAGTTACAACGTCGTAACACACTTAAATTATCAAGAGTGGGTTTGCGGTCGGGCGCGCATTAAAGTGCTATTATAGACCAATTGCCGCGGGCTTGTCTGTTGATGGATTATGTAGTTGCATTAGTAATTATATTGATTAGTGATACGATACAGGTTTATAGTAAATTGTTGACTTTGTATGGGAGCATTGTGGCTCTAATGAACTGTAATGATGCGTTGCGAAGTGTTATTGATGGCATGTTGTGTATTAATAAGACACATAATTACTAAATATTAAGCTTTCCATATTTGTTTAAAGATACCAATAAAAACGCGGTGAAGTAAATTACACTTTTATGTTCAATGATAGATTGTATCATGTAAAATCCAATTTTATTTATCCAATGCTATTGTATTATCCTATAATGATGTGCTAACGGTATAATGATGTCTCACAGACACATAAAAAGCTCTCGAGCTATTTGCCATTATAATGGAGGCAAGCGCTGATTGCGCTATGAATAAAGATGCTATCTTAAACCCTTACGCAATAACAGCGACAAAACACGCCATTCCAGCGTAACTTCCCATGTTATTAAACTGAATTTACTCTGTTTACAAACCGTATCTCTGCAGACAAAGTGTGAATTATCTTCGCTCGTAAAAGGTTTAAAGTTCAGCGTTAATAATTATTTACACGAGACTGCACAGAGTCGTTTACATGTGAATGTGGGGGGGGGGGTATAAACCGTGTGAGCTTAGCCCCCCTAGTTGGGGCGCCGGGGGAGCACGCACCATTAGGCGGGAAACCTCGCCTCACGCGATCCCGACACGTGTTACACTTTCAACATAATTGCTTCTAATCACATATATTATACCTAAACTGAGCACACTGTTACTACTTAAACGAGTACTCTGAACTCCGGGGACGGTGTTGACCCTCACAGGTCAAGCGTAACCGGAAATAAAACATTAGCGAGCTTCTTGAGTTCAATTAGTAACGGAGCGACAGGACTATTAAAACTGCCCACACTAGGTAGGTATATTCCGCATATACACACAGGCAGTAGATGTTTTTAGATTTCCTGTATTCCTCAAAGTTTTCAGCTAATTTATATATTGCTTTCGGTTACACATAAAATATCAGGTCTTATACATAAATCACTTACGTAATTATATCAGTCATGTTGGTCTATTACAGATCCAATTTACCAAAATACATTCATATTATAATATTTTCCGTCAAAATAAACCCTTATTAAAATATTATCTCACTTAATTCTGACAAATAATAAAATATTAACAACGTCTTAATACAAAAAATAAAGTTACTACAGGAAAAACTCTTGCCGGATCAGTCGTAAAACTGATTACATAATTTCATTGGAAGCGTCGACAGAAAGGCCCTCACTTCCGCGCGTTGAAAAACAAGGAATCTAAGCGGTAGGGGAACGTGAGGGTGTTCTGTACTTCAACGGATGTCTGGCGGCTTTTTGCGTCGCATTCGGTTCAAGTAGGCAGGGAAATAAATGAACAATCATTGTTATCGCGGTTTTTAATTAACTGCGTTTTAAGTTGACTTTAATGGATCTTTCGCGATGAATTTTATGTTTACGGTTTGATGAAAGTTTTAATAGAGTAGGCTAACATCGCTTCTTAGTGAAAGCAGGATGCAGACTGAAACTTGTGAAGTGAAATTCATTTAGAAATGCACTCGCATTTTAGTTGATAAAATTATTAACAAAAATCTTCTGGAAAAAGGCGCTGTATTTTCCACAAACTCTACCATCTTTTCAGGCAAATAGAGCAAGCCGCGTTCCATTTCGCCGCAGTATGACAAAGGCCTTAGTGACGGGAAAAGTTAATGCGGCTCGTCGGCTGAGCTGCGCGAGGCCTGCAATGCAATATTTATCACCCGCCACGGACGTGCCTGTGAAAAAATGACAAATTCATGTTTCCTCGACGCCCCCGCCCCCGCCCGACCTGCCCCGATTTATTCCCCTCGTAATTTTTACCCGAGAGGGCGCACCCCGCGCCGACTAGATAGATATGTTTTCACGACTCGCTTGTTTATTAAGCTATCAACTGGGAAACAGATACGCTCTATTTACACAAGCGCTCGCGTTTGCTCACCTATCTCCCGAGATAATGTTGCATAAGCGGCGTACGCGTGATTCACTTGTTTATTTCACATGGCACGGTGAGGCATTCAATTACAAACAATCGACTTGTAAACGATGGCATGCAATCCGATCAGATCGAATAGCGTTTTAGAAGAGCATCTGCGATAAACGCCGCGCGTACTGGCGGGTCACAGGTTGTTGTAGTGTCAGTTTCGGTAAGATTTCTAGAAGCTATCATGTATGCGAGCTTTTCTCGTCCCGTGCTTCTCAGCCGGCCGGTATAACATCGAGAGATAAGTGATCAAGTCGGTGTTAACACTTGTGACGGCACCACCTGACGGTGAGTTCACACACCGTGCCCGAAAACTGTCAGCTGACACAGCACCGGCCCGGTATCGCTCCCACCGTGATTCGTGACGCACTCGACCCGTTTTCCGTTTGCTTCGCACACCTCGCAACGTTACTGCATCGCTAATTAAATTACATTCTCCGATTGCTAAAAACTGGACGCAAACAATGGTAAGAGAAAATTAAAACATCGCGAACAAAGCTTTAATAAAAACAGGACGTTTAAACGAAACGGAGCGCTCGGAACGGTGAGTGATTTTAATAGGCGAGCAAACAGAGCCCAATTTGAGGAGTATTCCCTCTTCACAAATCGGCGCGCGACGGAATCGTCGCAAATCAGACGCGGGCGGCGAGGGCTCTCTCCTGGGAGAGCCCCTTTGATCCCTCGCTGACCCGAAAATAAAAAAGGTTCGTAATAAAAAAGGACCGACATACGGAAGGTGGCGCCGCTTTTTTATTTAAATTAGAGTGTTTTATAGGGAGAGGGCGATATTGCGTTTTGCCGGTGTCTCGGGGCCGCAGTTCGAGGAAAGCTATCTCGCTACACGAGGCTAAATCCCCACGAACCGGGCCGATGAACCTTCGGTAAATACTTTGGGGTCTTAAGGTATTTCCTTTTATCCCTCTTCGGGTGTTTTCCGAACGTATCTACGAAATAAAAGACGTGTTTCTCCACCTTGTCGAGCGGGATGATGATTTACTGGAACACGTGACTCTACGTGTTGAATACTGGAGAACATGTTCACAATATTTAAATAATTTAAAATGTGTGAATTAGCACCTCGAATGTCAACGTGTGATATTTAGTAGTTGCCAAGTTAACGACTCGAGCAAACCTCCGAGCGTGTGTAAATAATTCATGAGATATTTGATTAGCGTCCAAGTTACGTTTAGGTTTAAATGGTGCTAAATCTTCGTAGTTTGCATACCGGAGCGATGTGTTTATCGTTTGTTTGGAGCTGGCATCCGAAACGAGCGTGGATGTGGCAGCGAGCGACGACAATGTACGCGGTGTGTGATCGAGTTGGCTGCGGGCCAATGGTTCCCGCACACTACTCCGCGACGACTGACTTCCACCGTTTTATTTTCGTCCTCATTATCTCCAAAGTGATTTATTTTAGTACACTTATCCGCGCGGATCTCGAACACCAAACGTTAACACACCGGGAATAGGTCGCACTAACGACTTGGCACCCCACCGTATTGAAATAATAGACGGCAATGAAGTGATCACGACACTAGTAGGCTAAAACATAATTAGCGTATTGTAAAATAAGTTAGATAGCGAGTTTGAGGACGGATACTAATTACGCGAAGGAGTGTTGTAGCGGATGTGAGGTGCCATGTTAACGCACGCTGTGATTACGCGGCGGCTGTGATGTCGCGGGAATCTGTTGGATCACGCTCGCCTACACATGACAAATGTCGGTTACAAATGATATAAACACGCTAATTCGCGGTTAACGTGCCAAAACCGTGCGCTCAATAAAATAATTTGGTTTAATATCGGCGGTAGTTTGTAGCAATTTTATCAATAGCTATTTAGTTGTTGGAGCGCGGCCAACTGTTCGGCTCGGCTTAGATCGTTTAATTAACGACCGTCGAACTTTCGACCTGTTGAAAGCCCTGCTTTAGAATCGACTTACTTTGCACGTACACTTCGCTCTCGAGCTTGTTTCCGACTATTTTCATCCAACTTTTACTTTTTGGCGAAGGTATAGTTTGCTAGTTAATTGTTTAAAGCTGACTCGCTTAGATGTAGCGAGTGTCTACTACACGTATATGATGAAACAATCGTTAAAGCTGGTTAAACATGATTGACACGATTTGTTTGTTTGGCGACAAGGTTCGCGGGTTTGTAAAGTAAACAGACTGAGTGCTTGTCAGCATACGGCAATGCTTTCACAATTGCAGTCATCAAACTACATTGTCAGCCTTAGGCTACTTAGGATTTCAAGTGACACGTATTCAGAGAGGCGCGTCTAAATACCAGCGGCCTTCGTCGTGAGTGCTGCAATAAGCGAATAACTAAGCAATGACAGCGGCACGACGTCGTCGCGAAATGTTTGGACAGATGCCACGCCATACATATAATCATAGGTATATACATAGCAGTTAAAGATACTAGGTACGTACAGACATATGCTAAACATTTCCACTTTTACGAGCCGAACCTGAACAAACAATGAGTGTGTTACACGAATTGGTCTCGCGTGAAATATAATTTACTAAGGTATTAATAATGTGCACTCCATTCTGGAATATATAGCATCAAAGAAAAAAGAAATATGCGATTAAACATACATTTTGTGAATTTAATCTCTACATACGTCGACTAATGGAAAACGATAGAGCACTCGGGGAATAGGTAGAGTAAACACGGTTCCTTAGCAAATAGCCATTTCCACTCGATTTGAAGACACCCTCGAGAAACATACGCTGGCTTAGATATCGATACGGTTCACGCAATAAACTAGAATGTATTGTCAGACGGAATTCATTTATCACCGGGAAGATAACATAACAATATCTCGAGTCCGGGTCCGATTCATAAAAGCCGGTGGTGACTCGTAAAAGATTTATATTGTAGAGCATGTGGGTTTCTTTACTCACCCCGATAATTGCGTTTAGTTCAGTCATGGTGACCTGCTTGGCTCTCTCCACGGCCGACGCCACTTGCTGCTGGTGCTCTTGCGATAGGAACGGCAGGATCTGCGCTATTATCGCGTTCAACCTTTTCGCTATCTCCGTCTGTAATTACATAGAACTCGTATCAATAAATAACCTTGCGACACTTTTGTTATTATCGCCTGGAGCTCGACTAAGGTGATCTGACGCGATCCTCGAAGCTAAGCAATGGTCGATTCGGAAGGTGATTGGATGGGTCGCCATGCTCAAGACTGTCGTTTTAAAAATGGCATTTTCATCTAGGCGCTTTCGTGGGTCGGATGATAGGGCCCACTTAGCTTATACGAGGAAAGTAACGTACGGAATAAAAAGAAGAAGACAGCCGTTATTTTGCGTAAATCCTTTTCTAGACGTATATCAAAAATAACTTTTGCCTCAATAATGTATTAAAGAATTGGAACGCAATAAAACGAAATTTCGATACAAAACAGTCTCATGAACATTAATTTGATACGCCACCAAAATTAACATATTATAATCGACAATCGCCTCCTTTAAATAAAATAAACATGAAAGTTAAACAAAGTCAGCCGTAAAGGAAACGAGTGACCGCTATCGTACCTACCGCTGTTTAACATACAAATAGACAACCGAAAACGTTTCCACATTCCAATGCGTATTAAATTCAATAAAACCGTTTATAATTAGCCGATAAGCCGCGAGCGCGCAACAAATAAAATTAACACGATAAACAATAATGCTCCGGTGCCGGATGATAAATCGCCGCGTTACCGACCCGCTCGTATTTATTGGCCAAGTACGTATTTTCCGTTTAAATGAACATTCATTTTATTCACAGATTCGAAGTGAATCGCCAACAAATTAACATAATTGAGTGTGTTATTATATCGGCTGGTATCAACCGTGCGTGCGTATGAGTTATTTTGACAGATCAATTTTATATAGCAACCGAGCGTTGGTTGCGCAAATGTCGTGATTAGCACAGAGAAGGAAGGGTGTGGGCGTTTACTGTTTGATTCGGCCAAAACAACATACATATAAGCAACGAACTGTACACGCGCCATTACTCGCGCGTGCCTGCTTATAGGGGCTCTTTTTAACGTTACTTTCTTCTTCCATACTCAAATTCATGATTACCTTCACATCATCGCTCCAACGACATTTATTATAAATGTCGTTGCATCGCTCTGTCATGCATGCGTATGTATGACATTAATATAGGAAAAAATTCAAAGTACAGAATGTGCCTAGAACTGTTTTATTAGTAGTATAGATTATTGGTTTACAAGCGATTCGTTAGCGAAATCAGACGTCGACACGTTTCAATTTCAAGTTTAAATTACAATATTGTCGGAGCACTACGCTCCATTACCGACGCAAAGCCCCGACCGTGTTACACGGCCTTTACATTCACGACGAAATTGCTTCGGTAAACTTCGACGGAGAGCTGAAAAGTTTGTTTATTCAATTATTTTATTAGGCTCTGTTTTGTGGCGAGATCTAGTCGGTGTTTAAAATTGAGCGTGTTGCGAGGTGTTTGGATGAGAAAATTGACTTCGAGGAAAGTATACCTTTATTAGTTTATGCGTAGTTTCCTCTTTGTTTACTCTTATTTTTACTTAAGTCTATAAAAAATAAAGTGTCATCGTTTTATTATGTAAAATTGTGGAACTATAAATCCAAAAGCAACATTCCACGGGCGGCCGACCGCAGCCCGCAATGATGCCGCAAATTGTACTTTCATTTCGCCTCTAAATGGCCTGTTTGTCGCTTTTGTTGTGTTTGTTTCGCTTTTTGCGAGCAAATTATTGTCATTACAATTTATTCTTGAGAGCTCGAGTTATTCGGATTAGCACTTCAATAAATATGAATTATTATTCATATTTATTGAAGTCGTTGTCTGTTTTTTAATAACTACTGTAAGTTTGCACTACTATTATTTAAGCTTCAAATAAATATATCGTTACACACGTTATTTTGTTTATGATTCTATGGTTTCCACAAATACACTGCTAAAGCCAGATCAGTTCAAAAATAATAAAACAAAGGCTTGTTTTCTTGAACGGTAAGACAGAAGAACGATTCCCGGTTGATTGGATAAACATCTGAGATCGTGACCAGCGGCCGGTATTGGCATATTAGCTATTTGCAAATTTCCTACTGCAGCATGCTAATAACGTGAACCAAAGGTCACTGGCGAATTCAATCCGTGCTCATTGCGACGAAGCTAAAGTGTCGTGCGGCACAACTAGCTCTATTTGGTAAGTATCCTGCGGTTTAGGTCACCGTACAGTTTCCAGTAAGATTTGTAATGCAGATGTTTTGAATGCAAACAGAGATTCGTGAGTAACGGCCCTACCCCAACAAGCAGATACAAGTTTAACTCTGCAGTTCCTACGAACTATGAATTTATAGCTCGTTGGACTTTTGTTATTTTACGCAATTGCGACCATCGTATATCGACATTAGAATGTTTTGTCGCCGGAAAATGTATCAAAATTCTATTGAAACAGTTTAGGTGTTGGTAAAAATATACAGTTAATAATGATACTTAGCGTATTTGTAAACATATGTAGGTAAAATATGTCGGACCGCAGCGGCGGCGGGCGGTGGCGAGTGAGACTCGCTCGAATCACCGCAAATTACGTTTTCATCCGCGGTCAGCCGGACCCGCGCGCCGCGTCGGGAAATGAAATTACAATATGTTTAGCCAGTCGAGGCTTTATTTGTTATGAGACAGCCTATTTATGAAAAAAGTATATATATTGGGTCAATTGTGCAACAAGTAGACAGTTACACGTACATATTAGAATGTATGACTTATTATCCTAAGAAATCATAAGTCTAGCAACACCCTAATGTTGCATAATTACAGGGTACATGTATTGTTTAATTTGTACTGTACATGTTTTGCTGAAATAAATATTCTATTCTATTCTTAATCAAATGTCAGTAACCCAACCCAATCAAACAAAATAAGTCATCTTTATAAATTAGAAACATCTTTAACTGTAAATTACGAAATAGTTCCGAAGATACCGAAAATGTATTTCCGCGGCGCAGAAAAATAGAAAACATACGAGTATTAATGTTGATAATAATTATATTCATCGGAAATTGCAAATCAATTTTTGAATCGAGAAGGATGAACCGACGCGTGGTTACAACGACCGCGTAATGTGCGGTAACATTAAATTACCACCAATAATAATTTTAATCACCGTTCGCTGTATAATTATGATGCTTAAATTCTTTTTTCTTTTCAATAATAGGCGATTGACCAAACAAATGTAATTAATCGTGAAATTGGTGTAGTAACGCGCAGCAACCCGCGAGCGCCGCGCGAATTACATTTTCATTTGTGGCAAAACGCGCCGCCATTTTGCGGCGAACGTACTAGCATTATATTCTCGCTGTTATTAGCATATTTAAATTAAACCTCTCATTTTATAGGATTTATCTAATTTAATCCAGCTTTCCTTTAAAGACTTAAAGATGATATTACGCTATGATTAAAATTGGTTTTTTTAGAGTTCTCTATCAAACGAGTACCAACGGAGCCTTATTACTGAGGTTGAGGGTGTTCGTCTGTGTGTCTGTCCGCTTGTCACAGACTGTATATTATGAACCATGATAGCTAGACAGTTGAAATTTTCACATAATTATATTTCTGTTGCTGCTTTAACATGTTGTTACCCAGATAGAACAAAATAAATATTTAAAAGGGCTCATACAACATTTGTATAAGGCGCTCGCTATTATAGTTCTAAACGATGCCAATAGATGGCGCTGTAAAGTTAGCAGTTGCTGAATCTCAGTTACGAGACTTCAGAAATGTTTTTTTAATTTTGATAACAGTAACTAGATTTTATGACATTTTCTATAAATATGTTTGAAATAATTCGTGCGCGAGTTCGACTTGCATTTGGACGGTTATTAATTAGGCTATCATGTAGATACTGAATACTTCATTTGTCAAATTGTTTAATCAATCATAAAAAGTACTAAAATAGAACTACCAAAGAAGAGTATATTTTATAATAATAACGAATTTTTTTATGAGATTAGCATTACAGAGATTTAATAAAAATCCACAACAATCTCATTTATAAACACTCTTATTAGCATTCGCGTAGTTAAAATTAATTAAGAAAAGATATCTTATGTATGCAAATATAAATTATGCTAATGTCTACATTAATGTTGTATAATTTAAGTTAGAAACTTTTAATAAATGTTATACTTGACAACTTGAAAGAACGAACTTAATTAATATTATCTACCTAAATTTTAGAATGCTTTTTAGGGTTCTGTACCTAAAGGGTACCAACGGGAACCCATTATTAAGAATCCGGCGTCCGACTTTTCAGGTGATGTATTTCTGTTGCCGCCATATGACAAACACTAAAACTAGAATAATATGATAATTTTACAAGGTTTTTTCACACGAATTTGTGATGTTTCTCTATTTGAATAGATATATTAAAATCGAGAAACATGAGAGATTATTTTAATAGGTAGGTGTTTGAAATATTCACTGAGTGTTTATTTTTACCTATATAACACAAACAAAAAACTTAATATATGCCCTATGTTTTGCTGTGTTTCTGATTCCGGTTAGTTTAGGTAAAGTTCTGACCCTTCATTTATAATTATATACATACAGACATTTTCCTAGCAATATTAAAAAAAACCGATGAAATCCAATCAAAATTTCCATGAGTTTGTCTCTTCTCACAAATGCATGGAATAGTCGAGATTCGTCGGAACGTATTCCAATCAGGATTCCAGATTAAGGCAGTTTTTCTTATTGGCGCTAGCGAACAATCCTCGTTCCATCTGCAGCGGCTACACAACCGGCGCGGCGGTCGGAATAAAAAGCGGGCGCACAAAAGGGCCGCAAAATACGTACTTTTTCGAGCTCTCCACAAAAGATATAGTACGGTTTGTCATTAAGGAGTTCATCCCGCGCGAGAAATAAAAGAGGAACGTCGGTTTCGAGGTGAGCGGGCGCCTGAAGCACCCCCTCCCCCTGCGGCAGCCCGGGAGGGGGGCGCTAATGGTTCCAACACTCATCCGCTAATGCCGCGGGTGACTCCTCTTTTTGCGCGATTTTCACGTGGTTTAGTCGGCGGAGCTTTTAATCTGGCGCTGCATCTTTTCGGTGACGCTCCATTTGTTTGTGTGGCTTTATTATCCCAGATATATTTTAATAAGCTCGGTTACCTACGTAAATAAATATGTGGTTTTCCTTCTCGTCTTATTATTGCAGCAATAAATTCGATATTTTATGAAAAGTAAGTAAACATTTATTTATTATCAGAAGCTACATTGGAACTCGCCTAGACTGTATAATTTATAATTTTATAATTATAGTTTGTAAGATTGAATATAAATAATATTTAAATATACTATTCAAACTCCTTTATTTTATGCAAAATTACGTCTGTGTAAAACACCCACGCGATTGAATGTTAAAATTATGTTAGCAACAAAATCAACAAGTAACATTACACGTCCGCAGAAATAATAAACGAACGAAACAACGTTCAAAATGAAGAGATTTAAAACGTGCGCAAACCGACGACTCGTAATTTTAAAAGCTTTTACATTCGCAGTTTCGTGTAATGGTGAATTACAGTTTTAAGTGAGACGTAAGAGGCACGGAGGGTTGCGGAGAGACAGCGCGAGAGTGCACACTGTGACCTGCATACACACATCGTGCTCGCCTTATATACATACAGATGTACATAGTCTCTCACGCTTGCGACGTGTACGGGAGCGGGTATACAGTAACGACATTACCGACAGCGGAATACAAAGCACGCCTAACGTCTCCCCGCTCCTCAATACAAAGATAATGTACACACCGCTTATGAGAAAAATTGAGTTTAACGACCGCACAAAGAGCTCTGTTAATACACTTAAAAGTTATGCAGCATCCGATCTCTCCCCTGAACGAACGGCGAACTTTCTACAGCTTTTACCGCGATTGTATTTCGCAAAGTAAAACGAAAGGTCCGCTCCCTCGCTGCCGCCGCGGCTCGACCTTCGTAATGACTCCCGACTCTTTTATGAATTATTTATGCACGGCGCGTTCTTATATCGCCGCGGGCGTTCGTGCAGTTTCCACTTTATTAAACAAAACAGTCACCGATCGAACAGGCACACCATTGTATCGATAGCGACGTATGGCGACTCAATAAATAATTCCTCCGGCGAAATGGCAGCGAGTCGATAAATGGGCTATTATTGCAGCGGACAGAGGCCGACATTATCGTCGATTCGTATCGCATTCGTGAAGCAATAATTGTTTAAACATAGCTCGCCGCGGAACATTAGCGGCTGGCACATCGATAATTCAAAATACAGAGTGCCGTTCTCGCTTCTCGTTAGCTTTCTAATTGGTACGTCGAGCTTTAAACCGATGTTGGCAAAAGAAATAACGCAACTGAAAATGGGACAAGGTTATGCAAAACGTTTATTCTCCCGCGTAATTATGTAGGGCGAAGTGGGCCGCGCCGGTGGACAACAATAATCGAGTTTACTTAAAGTAATTGCTGCTCGAGCGTCGATACTTATAATAAACAGAATCGTTGGAAGTGGAAGGTGCGTCATTAATATTCATTACAGACAAATGGATATAATTAGTGTTGAGAGCGAGTGGAGTGGAGGCTCGAGTGCGGTGTAGTGCGGGACAGGTCGTTATCTCGACATCGGCGGTGTCGCTCGCTCGCCGTAATCAGATAGTAATTGCGCGATCGAGACACGCTCGAATAACCGCGCTACCTGTCAATTTAAACCCTCTCGCAGCACACCGAACCTTAATAGGATACTCTCATTTTTTGTCAACAACTTGTTATGTTACATATTTTAACAAAATTATGTACGATCGAGTTTGCTTTCTTAATATCTGTGTCTCGTAAATTATACGCATAAAATATGCATGGCAATTTCTACGCCGTCACCTTATTATTCAACAATTGACAGCTATTGGTAGAACATTAATCTCTCGTTGTGACAAGTTGTTTATATCGGCCGGGCAGCTCTGTGTTTGGAAAGTATTTAACGCAATAGGATTCGGGTCGGGTGTGATTGAAAGATTAGCGGCGAGGAGAGGGCGGCGCGAGGGTGGCCGGCGGAGGAGCCGTGTTGACTCGCATGTTTCTCGCCAAACAAAGCGCCGGCTTCCTAGCTACCCCTGTTTGTTTAGGTCCACGCCGAACGTTTATTGCCCTTTGTGTACCTTACCTCTCGGCGAAGCGTGAAGCCTTTTTGACTCGGCACTTTTTACAAGAGCGCTTATAAGCGTGTAGATTACTCGGCGGGCTCGACATTCCGCGCGGCATATTTATACGAGTATACGGCGCGTCGTGTTTGCGAATGTAATCGTTCGGAGTAAAAGCTTCGAGCAAACACGAATAGGTGCTATATCATAGTTTATTCGCAGCGACACGAAGAGAAACCGCACGACTCTTGCGTGATGATAAAGAAACACAAACGAGTTTCTCGCCGCACGAGAACTGACCAATTTGTTGAGTGGATAGTTTCACAAGCGGTGTGTATAGACGAATCAATCATCGCGGAGCTTTTTTTGCCGGCTTCATCGAGCCGCGGCGAGCAGTAATGACTGTGCATATAATAATATCCGGCGCCTTGCGCGCCGCGGGAACACAATGGCGTTGTAGCGATACATATACAAGTCTATTTGACGGTGTTATAGCGCGGCAATTAGCCGAGTTAATACGCTACTAATTTATGCAATGTGCACTGAAGCCTCGCTACACACACGCGCCTCTGCCAGTACTCCGTGCTCGCGATTTATTTGAATATTCGTGTTCGCATCAAATTATTTTCGGTTCGACACGCGTCGTTTATTTTTAGTTTCGCAACGATGAATATCTGACATGCTATCGCGGATTATAGCACACCTCGTATCGGCGGCCATGCGGTTCTACAACGTTAATATGTATGCCGGCCGATAGCCTCGTCCTGCCGGCCGCGGCATCGACGCGAGCGTTATCATTCTAAATACCGTTATAGAGAACGATTTTTTTACTCACTTGTCTTGCTTTTGTTCGGACATGATAGCGAGTTTATCGTGGATTTGTACTGAAATTGATTGGGCTGATTACGCCGGGCCGTCGATAAAACTGTTATCTGTATTATTTTCGTATGTTCAGTAAAGTTTATGATAAAGGTATTAGGTAAAAGCCGTGTTAAGTAGCGATAACACGGTATCGGTATCAGTACTTAGAAATAACAGGCAGTCCCGCGAGTTAATCGCCTTCCACGGAAATATGATTTACGTGTCGAGATCATCTCCGACGATAAGAAAACATTGTATATTGGCTACTGACATTCACGAAACGTGTTCGGCTTGCAACGAATCAAGTTGGAGATTCATTTAGCAATACTTGACATTTCCGTTGGGTTGCATTTTGAATCGGCAGTTAGATGTATCGCTGGTATTTGTTAAAATAGTCGAGTTGTTTATTGTTATAGGAGCCGGCGGGGAGGACTTGCGAGATAGAAGCTGCTTATTTACAGAGACTGTTTGCAGTGCGCTGTTTGCTCCTCGTCGTGCCGAGTTGCCAGGGAGCGTATTTTTAACCCCCCCGCGCAAATACGACGAGGTTTTATAAGTTTTACGCGTCTGTGTGTTTTTGTGTCTGTCTAGTGCATGTGCATCTTACCTTTCTAACGGAACAACCAATTTTGATTTTGATTTTTTGTTAGGGCGTGAGTGTAAGCTATCCAAGATGGCGCAAGACGCCGTAACATAATGGCGGATATTTTTTTTCACGAACACCTCATGTGTAGTATACATATCTACGCTATTATAATTTCTTATAAAAGATGACCGCCACCACAAAATGATAAATATTTATTTCATACTTGTCTTAAATCGCTTGATGTTTTAAAAGCAGATAGGGACCAAAATTGCTAGAGCTAGATCCATGAGTTATGATGTAGCTAGTGTATATGTAAAGGTGCATACTACGCTATGTGTTTTTTGTATCGCGTAGCGAAAATAACATGTTACAAAAATAAATAATACTAAGCAATAGTACTATTTTTTGAGGTTAGTGTCCTAGTAAAATCACTACAGTAGGTCATTCGGCAAGGTTCATATTTTCTTATAATGGTAGAATTGAACACCTATAAGCCTTGGTAGTCTAAATTTCATAACTTCTTCTATATTTTTTTATTATTATTCGTCTTAACCATATACCTGGCACAAAAGCGTTCTTATCATCTGAGCAAATCTAGTTGGTTGATCAAAGCTAACAAATATTAAATATTATGCCATTGTCAGTCGCAAACTCGTGACAAACAGACTAAACCGGACTCTATATCGTACGAATCAAATTACAAAAACAACATTCACATAATTACATTTTTATCTGAGGCTATTAATTAAAGCACGCATAAAATTATTGGTTAGCATTTCAATATTGGAAATTTAATATCGGGCTATTCAATTTGAATTGTATTAAAGTTAATTATTTTGGAATGGATTGTAGCATAAAGTAAATGTTTGTTGAAACGTAAACGTGATTGTAACTTGGCCATCAAATTTTGTATTTTTAAAACTAATTATCTAATATATAAGCAAAAGTAAATATTACATGTTCTTTAGGATAGATTATTGGAACTGAGATAAGATTAGTCTAATACTGACGACCTCGATGGCGTAAAGGTTACCATGCCGGACTACCAATCAAAAGGTTCTGGGTTCGATTCCCGGCACGGCCAACATTTTTGTGCTTAACTAAATTTGTTGGCTGTGGATCTGGGTGATAAATATGTATGTACATATATGTAAAGAAAAAAAACCATTTAGTGTTTAGTTAAGTACTTATATCACTTGTGTTAGCTACCACAACACAAAACTAGAAATGGTCCAGTATGGGGCTACCAGCCTTGTGTGAAATGTGCCTTAATTTTTTTTGTTTTACTTTAGTAGTAGTAGGCCGCCATTGTCCTCAACTTTTAAGTTTTAATTTTAAATATTTTAATTTTTGTTTGTGGTTGTACAATAAAGATATATTCTTCTATTCTATCCCATTCTGGTAGTTTTGGTCAGCTGTCGGTCTTAGTACTAGCAAATGAGAGGCCCTCGGTCGGCTTGAAAACTCTCGTCACTAGAGCTTGGCCACTTAGCTCTCTCGAAAAAGAAGAAAAAAAAGAAGTAGTAGATTGGTTATAAATTTTTATTTTGAAGGAAAAACGCATAGTTTTGTGAGTTTAAATAAAAGTTTTGGCAAATATTTGATTGGAATATATCTAGTGTAGATAATACCGTGGTATTGCCAGTTGGGGCGAGGGTGGAGTTTGTGAGTTGACACAGGCTGTGTTTGCACTGTCTATTTGTACGACCGGTGCCATTGTGCGATGTTCGCCTGCAGACTAAGTCGACGGAAGCGACTAGTCTGGCTATTGGTATACCTACTTGATATTTTACTATAGATATAAACATATCACAGGGTAAACTCTATACTTATATATAACGGCACTGAAAGGACTGTGCATTTTATGGCGTTATAGAGAGTGGTCGTTAAATGGAGATAATGTATTGTATGGAATACAAGCTAAGCCATCTAAAGCCAATTGATTTGATTGATTTCGACGGTTCAGAGAGTTTGTCGTTAAATCGAGTGACGTTACGTTAGTTTACACTGTATATTGTTATACCGATCCTTATATATTTACTTACTTAATTATTAAATAGTACTCTCTATTTGTTTGATGATCTCGTTATCGCAATGGTTACCATGTCAGACTACCAACCATAGTGTCCCGGGTTCGATTCCCGGCACGTCTTTGTGATGAACTAAATTTGTCTGTCGGTCTGTGTGTTAAGTATATATTTATCGATATAAAGTATTTATGTATGTATATGTAGTACATATATCAACTGTGTTAGCAACCGTAATACAAACTAGAAATGGGTATAACCAGCCGTGTGTGAAATGTGTTCTAATATGTATTTTATCGTATCGACATTCAAATACCAGTACTTGATGATTAATAGTGTTGTTACTACAAATAGGTACAATCAGAGAAACAGCTGCATGAGATGTAATAGTTAGGCACGCTGATAGAAACACTGAAAACACTTATTGCCTGTATAAACTAACCGGCTACAGAGCTATTTCCACTTAGCAGTAAAACAGCACTAGAATAAAGCAATTTTACCATTAGTTGGGCACTAGTATGCTCGGACGTAAAACGACTCACTAAATAAGTGAGTATCTACATCGAGGCAGTCCATAAAGGGTTTTACAACCGACGTCGCTTTGTCGTCGCATAATAAAATTACCGCAAAGTTTGTTTGAAACTTAACCTTGAAACGGCACATATGTATTAGGTTAATTTTATAGTCAACAGTTCAATTTGTATAAATTGAACTTCGTCAGTAAAGTGAAAATCTTCAGGAGAATACGCATCATATAGTGCATTACAATATTACTGAATAGGACAAAAAAAAACATGATAAATTCAAACCTTTGAAAAGCCAATCAAATTGCAGTAACAAGCTAATTAGACAGCTTTACCTCCTAAGCTAAGCGATCATCTAGCTTTGATACAAATCCACCGGTAAGCCTCACTAATGTATTTACAACTAAACTAACTCAGACTAATCGCACGAATTTTGTCGGCAGTTCAATTTATACGATCATCAGTAAAGTGAAAATCTTCAGGAGAATTATTATTACAATACAATATTACTCGAACTTTATAGCACAATAAAAAGAAAAACTTGAAAAATTCAAACCTTCGAAACCCCAAGCGAATAGTAGTAGCTAGTTAATTAAGCAGCCTTACCGCCTAAGCTAAGCGATTGTTTAGCTTAAGCTTAGATTGTTTATTTTAGTTACATGAAACATGACATGTGTAGCATTTTTTTTGTCAGCAGTTTAATTTTAAATACATGATCATCTGTAAAGTGAAATTTTCAGGAGAATAGGCATCATACTAGTAACTGGCAGCCTTACGCCCTAAGCTAAGCGATCATCTAGCTTTGATACAAATCCATCGGTAAACCTCACTATGCATTTAACTAAATTAACTCAGACTAATCGCACCAAATTTAGTAACATTTACTTAGTTCGTTTGAAATTCGAATACGAATCCAGAGATAAACAAAAGAGCGCGGTGTTTTAGTAAGTGGGGAGGCGCGGCGGGCGGGTGCGGTGGAGCGACCGCGCGACCGCAGGCCGCGGTCCGCCGCAACCGCCGCCCGCGCCTGTGTGCGCTCGCCCTAAACCGGACTCATGATCTGTCACGGTTTGCACGGCTACTGTTTTAATTAAACATTGTTTGCTCTCGTTTTTGTTGCCACTTTGTACGCATTAAGTGACACTTTTTTGATGGCAATAAATAACTGTGACTTGTATAGGCGTTACAACAAACATTCTGTATCGAAAAAAAACCTGTATCGAAACAAAAATTAAAATATATTCAAACATTTAATATTATTCTTAAGTTATGTTTAAATTTATTTTTATCACTACTTCTCGTTGTGTCAATAAAATATTATTTGAGTATTTACAACCAATATTTAATATAAGCAATTTAAACATTTTGAAAAGGAAAGCTTCTCACCCTGAACCTTTTCGCCCTGAATTTCACTCACGGCGATAAAAATTGATTAACATCTACGCCAGAACCAACATAAAAACATACAGAAGAAATTAAAATTGCCCAGTTAATGCAGAGACTTCACTTGCTTTTCTCGCTCGGAGATTCCAATAAGATTTAAAGAAACCAAACTTTTAACATCTATAAAACATTTTCTCGAGAAAGTTACCCAAAATAATAAAACCAACCAACAAAATAAATATAGAAAAGATTTGCTGAAACGTACCCCTACAAAGCCGTAGGGTTGCCGCTAGTTTGCATATAAATTAGTGGTTTTATTCGTAGCAAAGGCATTGCGTGTGGCGTGCCTCGTACTAGTTGTTTGTAGAAATAACGACGATACTCGATACCACTACACTATGGTTGCTAGGGCTGGCCAAAATGTAACAAGATTTAACTTTTACGCTTTCAGACTACATTTGGTAGCAACACAACACTTTTAAACTCGCTGCTTGTTCTTTATTAAAAAAATAACTAGCCAAGTGCGAGTTGGTTTCGCGCATGAAGGGTTCCCTACTATTGTTATTTGTTGTATGGGAGCCCATAATATTTACTAACTTAAATATTTACTATATTTAATTTGATAGCCAATTTGTATGTTTTTGTGAAAATTTTAAGTGTCTAGCAGCTACCGTTATTGATATCTGTATAGCAAAAAAATACGGAAAAAAAACGTTTATTGTATACTAGAATTTCAAAAACAAAGAAGTTTCATACAAACTGTTTCTTTCACTCCCTTAGGGGTGGAATTTCCAAAAATCCGTTCTTAGTACGCGTCTACATACTAAAACAAATACACCATCCAAATTTCATACCCCTAGGAACAGCCGTTTAGGCTCTGCGTTGCCTATAGATGAATGAGTCAGGACAAAGAGTCTTATAGGATAGATTTGGGGGGTTCCCATACAACAATGGTACGGAATCCTTGGCCTATTTTTGCTGTTAGCTGTTTAACAAATATTGCAAGTCAAATAAAACCTTGTGATAAAGCTGGCAACCCTGTGTGAATCAGTTAACTCGTAAACGAGCAGCGAACATTACCAATACACGCTATGATTTGGTGCACGCTCGTGTTTACTTACGTGTCGGTTGTTCATTAAAAAGGTGTTAATTCATTTTTACCATCTAATTAGAGAAAATAATTTAAAAGAAATTTAATAAATTACTAGAAAATCTTCCACCTTCATGGTGCGAACTGCGAAGGTGTGGAATTCTCTGCCAAATTCCCTGTTCCCTGAGAGCTACGATCTAGCGGTTTTTAAAGCAAGAGTGAACTGGTTTTTTCTGGGTAAGCGCTCTCCACCAGATGATAATGTCGCTTGCCACCAGGTGGTTTGTGATCAAGCGCAAGCCCATTATAATGTAAAAAAAATATATTATGATTGGTAATAGCTACCGCATTGCAAAGCTGATAGCGCGCTCCACCTTAGATCACAAAATCGCTTACCATCAGGTGAATTGAGATCAAGCACAAACCCATTAAAAGTTTAATTAATCTTTTGCGCCAATAGCGGTCATGGGTGAATTATGTTAGGATTAGGTTTAGTTTTAAGTATATGACATTGATGTATAGTAAAAATAAATTACTAAGTTAATTTGTTTTCAAATCGAATCTTGTCGTAATTTGCTCACTTTAGAATGCATAAATATCTAAAGTAGAGCAGCATTGATTGAATATCTCAATCAACTCAATAAATTATGAAATTATTTATTTAATATACTGCATGATTTTTAAATATGCCTTTGTATTACTCGTATATTCAGTTAGTGTGTATTTATTTATATGTACCTAAATAACCAAGAGATTTACAGTTAGTTATTAAAATTTACATACTAATTGCAAATTACCTACAGTGCAAATTAACTAATTATGACCGTAATGCTAGTAATAATTTACTTTTTGTAAATTATTTTTTATATATTTTTGTTAAAACATAATTAAATAAACCGAAAGAAAAACTGCATTTATAAAAGCTATATTTACGTGGTATTAGGAATCAAATTCAATCTAAAACAATAGAATAATTAATACGTGCGCTCATAATGCATTCTAGGAACTATGTTGTCAGTCTGCTAATAGCGCATTGTTACCGACTTCGATCTGAAACCAACACCGGAAACACCTGGGACTAAGGAAGTTGATATTTACAATCAGTAACATGAAACTACAATCTTATATGTCATAAAATATACGCCGTCTGCAAAAACTGACCATATGCAAAAACCTGACAAGGAATTAAGTTTATCTGACGTATGTAAAGTGATCTCTAACCACGTTCTATATATACTTCTTAATATTAACTTCAGATAATTTATTTACATTATGAATTCTTGGCAAAAAATTATGTCTCTTATAATTTAAGATGATAATAAAAAGAATGACTGCTATGAATCAACCTACTTTATGCTAAAACCGTCTAAGCTTTTAAACTTTCGACATCTACATACATAATCAACAAATTACGCAGAAATCAAACGCTGTTGGCGTCGAAATAAATTAACATATTCATTCTATATTGTTCGTTTAAACATTTCGATTTTAAATGGATATTGACACCTTTGTAAAATGATTGCGGCATACCTAGAGGCCAAAGTTTAATCAGGTGTTCTGCGAATAAATGAATTAGCATAATGTTAAAGTTTTTGCAATGGCCATTCAATTTTAATTTCCGACTAAAGCACTAGGAAATAATGATTATTCTATGCTAAATAAAGCAATTTATAAATAGTTTATATACAAGCTGGAGCTAAAACTACTTATAACTGTCATTAGCAATAATAGCTTATTTTTAGTATTATTCAACCTTTCGTAATAATGATAATGTAATGCAATGTTTTGTAATAAGGATATTGACTATGACTATATAGGATATATTAATATTCATTTGAAGTCTGAAACTGAACGTTATGGATATGTTACGACGCAGTTTTATGTACCGTCATTATTATATACGGTATTTGAATACCACTTGATCAGATATACATCCAATAAAATTGATGTCTATGTTCTGTAATGGGTTTATCAACGGAACAAATCTCACTTCGCCGGTTTGTCACGCTCCGAGTGAGCCCGTCTGGCTTCGGTGCCCATTTCTTTTGATAGCATCATAAATTCCAATCTGCGGCCCCTTGAAATATTTAATTTAATATCTCTAGCACAATAGCGGAGTTCCCCCACGTTGTGAACTATTATGACTGTATAAAGCAAACTTCATACTCGAATAGCTCTCGGGTATGTCGTGCAATGTTCTGTGAATGCAGATTACGCCGCATATGCGAGACGTAAGGGTACGTTCAATACGTTAATATTTTATGACGGGACAGTAAAACGTGAACTGTCATCTCTTTAGAAATAAACCACCGTCGAGCACTGAATTATGCAGCGTCATGAACCGACCGCGAAATGTGTTGTGCAGGTGTGGAGCGCGCTTCGTGTGTGTTTACCGAATTTCATTTGGACAGTTCTCTAGTTTCTCGGAGTGCACTGGGCGGGAACCTAACCGTGAGCCTGGAGTGCGCTAGTGTGCGTGTTGCGAGCACTGCTCCAGTCGTCAACGGCGGCGAGGGTCGCCACCCCCGTGTTTGAACTTACCCCTTCACCATGTTTGCATTGTTTCACTATTGAATAGACTCCACGATGTCTCACCGCCGTACAACTGTTACCGTTTTCGAGATAATGTAAGCGAGATTTAATGATAGACAATCTATGCATACCTCTCCCGCGTCTCGCACCTTGTCACGCTGTGTGAGTACAGCTCACGCCGCATATATGTAAATGTTGTATTTCGTTTAGTATGCGAGGCGAAAAACTCCGCTTCTTAAAATTCTTACACCGCTCGGGCTGCAGTTTTACGGGTTATTACATTGAATGGGGAATGAGTGACTCATAGGCGTGTAGTTTACGAGTCGAATAGAAATCGTCTGTTTTAAATGAAAAGTCAAGGAGCGAACGAGGCGTCCATTATTCATGAGGGTCGGCGGAGTGGGAGCCCCAGCACGCAGCGGCGGCCGCGCCTGCTGCCTCCGACGCAAACTGTTTCCAAATCAATATCCGTGTCTCAATCAGTGCAATTAACTCGGGCCGCGGAACGGGGGCCGTATTCAATGTAATTAGTTTCACGCCGTCACTCGCCGCCCGGGGCGAGGGGCGATAAATAACACTACCTACTCTACTACTGAATTACAAGCACGGATTAACATTTCACGCGAAGGGAACGGACCCGTTTTGTAACCTGCTTGTTGGTTGTAAAGTAAATTGAAATTTATTATTATTTATATTAGATCAGATATCGGTACGCCGTATCGGTTCACAATCTGAGTGCACCGGATCAATTAACGTGTGCTCGATGCTTGTTCTCATAACGTAATTATAATGAAGTATAACACCTTAAATAATGTGCGGTTGTTACGCCAGAAACCTGACCCTGGATTAATGTGCGCGGGAGATAGCGCCGAGCATCCACTAAGCATGTACACGCATTATATTATTATGTTGTAGCTCGCGTGGTTTAGGCGGGCCATAAAGCTATGTTTATTAGTCACGAGCTCAGCGTTCACGGTTCCATTACACGACCCGACTCAGTACGCACGAACGCTGATTTTAATAAATTACAATTTATAAATAAAAATTCCGTGAACCGCACTGCACGGTAAAAGCGTACTATATTTAATAAGCGTCTAGGGGAATACGCCCTACTTTTTCACGTGGTGCAGCACATCGCAGCCCTCGTGGGGGCCGAATTTGAAAACACAATTAGAGTTAATACAGAGGTGATTGTTGGCAGGCGAGGGTCGCAGCCGGAGGGTTACGGCAAATCCTTTAATTTGGCTCCCCGATCAAATAATAAAGCGGACGGAGGGGCAGCGGCGGCGGTATCGCGTTTAGTGGTTTTATTGCAAGCGCCATCTGCTGCTCCGTTGTGAGCGCGCCGCTACTCGATGGAGAGATAATTTCGCTTTTACAGAGAGCAAGGGGCTGACGACGCGCGGCGAAGCGAGCTGTTGCGTTCGCAGAGACGGCTCCAAACACCGAGTACATGTAGGTTGTCATGTACCTACATGTACAGATAACGCTGCCATTATGCGGCGCCCTAACGACTACTTGCGCAGATGGAGAACTCAGCTGTGATCATTTGATAAGGCACGTCATATCATGGTGCAAATTTGAACTGCTTCTAACCTACACTAATGCAAAACTATCTACCTCCAATGAAGACGTAGTTTACTCAGCAGTCATATATCTATAAATAGATATGATAGTAGTATATTCGTTAGTCATTAAGGCATACCTGCCTCTAAAACGTGAATGACACTTATGTGCACAAGTAACTAATTATCGTATTAATCAACAAAGCACCTCTTATCTTAATGCAATGCTGTAAGATTTCGTAGAAATTACAGAAATACTTTCAGGGATAAAATCAAAGACTTATTAAGATAAAGTGTAAATAATATGTTTTGGCACACCGTTAATCTACTTTCAAGATCCTTTTCTTAAACATATTATATTGTATTTGAACAACAGGAAAATGATAAATTGCCTTGATAACAGTAATTAAAAGGTACGTCGTAGAAATCACGCAGGTGAAACGTTGTTTCGAGGTCGAAAGTAAACAATATAAATGGGGTATTGGATGCATCATCCCCTCGTGTTCCAATATAAATAGTAGGTAAGCGGATAGGGTGCGTACACACGAACACATGTGTGACTCTACACTAGGGGTGTCACTATTTCTTTTTAATCGCGCTAATAATATCGACGATAATAATAGATATAAGTTTGAAATGTGAACGACACTATCAGCAACAGTAACTTGTAGTAAACTTCACATTAAGAATCATTTACATGCAGAGAAGTTCTGATATTATTAGTATTTCTCACGGTTCCGTAAACCGGAAACTATTCAGAGTAAGAGCTGCTAAGCACATGGAAAATACGCGCACTTAAACAAATGTCGAGAGAGTTGGAGTCTAGACAGCTGTATAGTCATTACTATTATTATATACGAGCATATTCAGAATGTGTTTAACTGTTTTTATACTTTACATTTTATATTAAAACTTGTACTTGATTTGATTTTGATTTGATGTACGTATAAAATCTCCTATTGAACTAAAAACTTTTCAATAGATGATTAATCTTCTAACTTGGTTAATGGATCATGAAACTGCATAATCTGATTGGAAAACATCTCAGATCGCGTTATATAAGGCCATTAAAGTCAATTCGATGACCCTAGCAGGTTCACTGTTTCTGTCAATGAATGGAGGACACGCACGCCCTATGTGGGGACCAAAGGAGGACAAGCAGGGACATTGGGAGCCGGGAAACACCAGTGGCCCTCGTGGCCCCATGCATGAATAATTCTAGCGGGGGCGAGAGCACTCGCAATAACTCGGAGATTATTAAATTATACGGAATACGGACTTGTTACGCACGACGCTGGAAATTCTTACGAAACGGCGCGGATTTTAGGGTCACAATCTGAAACTATTCTGTGAAAAATTTGCGTTAAATTAAGCACGGATTAGTAAATTTGAGTTCAAGTTGAATCTTTTTGGATAACAGGATCAGACTGTTTTAATTTTATTAGACATAATATTGTTAAATAAAATTCCTTTTAACATAATGAGTATTTTGAATATTTTTTGGATATTCTTTTTTGTATTCAACCGAAATCACCTTAAATTACCAAAATTAGAATTTGAAGTTTCTTCAAAAAAAATATAGTAAAATTGTAAACAAATAAATAAATGATTGTATCTAAAGTGAATATTTCGAATATATTTTGGATATTCTTTTTATATTCAAACGAAATTACCTTAAATTACCAAAACTAATTAACTTGTTCAAAGTTTATTTATAAAAATCAATTATTTTACTATATTTATTATTTATGTTTATTTAAAAATACGAATTGACAATGACACTTCTGATGTGCCATACACGTAGTAATGCATAGTTGAAACAATATCGAACACACAATCACATAGGCGCGTGTAGCCGCAACCACATATGGCTAGATCTAGAGCAGTGCCGCTATTGATATTTCATAACAAGCGAGTGCCAGAGGGTGGGTGCAGTGGGGTGCCTCAGGGGTGTCGACTCTCGTAAACCTCGACAAAGTATTCCATCGACAACCCACCGCGCCGCACCTTTCAGCGCGCCCCTATTGTCTCCACCCGACATTTGCGACACTTCATGAAATCATTCCACCGTTATGAGTTTACTCGATGCCATATCGCACCGATTTCATCGAACGACGATATCGTCGATATTCGTTACGTTTACGTACTCGCAGCGATATTACAACGATCCACGCCTTCAAGGATCCGCCTCGCGGTTTCTAAATAAGGAACCGTTGCGATAATCGGCAGCGTGAAAGTCAGTACGGGCGTGAATAATAGCTTCAGGCACAGAACAATAAGCCGCCGTGTCGATACAACAACACAAAGACGAAACAATAAATTCACGGCGTAAGTAGGTGTGATTCGGCACGGTCTCACTGCGACATGGCCCCGCGACTAACAAAAGAAAATCTAAGCAATTAGTCGTCGTCAGAAAGAGCGGAAAACGCGCGTTAGTCGCGGTCACGCCGCTCCGAGACGCGCAGTCACGACGCGCGGTCGAGCCGCCTGTGAGAAACCGGCCTTATCGCCGCCCACATCTCCGCTGTTAGAACTCTCGATAAAAGCGTATTTATTAGCTTCTGTTCGCTATCGGCCGAGACAGTTCAATAAACGAGATTTATCGCGACGTCATTTGTCTGACCACACTTAAATCTTATTTTTATTGAATGTTTCACTCGCGCACCGCGTATAAAAAGGCGCATGAGAGCGAGCAAAAAGTAGAAAACATTACTTGTTATTCTATTACGGCCGGTTGCAGCGCTATAAAAGCTTAACAAAGTCGGAGGGGTTTCTGGTGCTCGCTCGACTGAGCGTGTTAAGTGCTAATGTAATAATCCATTAGAATGAAGCGCAGTGCACGCTAAATAGCGCATTCAAGCATTGAAACGGCGAGGTCGCCATCTGTCGGCCGCGGACAAACAATGAGACCCTCCGTAATCACCCCTTGTTGCTAGTTTGCCGTACCCTAAACAAATATCGCTCGCAGCCGTCCGCGCCGACGTTCTGTGGTGTTCGCGTTGCAAATAAACCATTGTCCTCCCTTTTATCGGCCGAGTGCAAGGCACAATCATAATCCTGTTTTTATTTCTACCAGTGTATTTGCATTTTATAGAATCTGAATGCGGCAGCAATAAACAGTTTATATATTATTTTATTATAGTAGACCTAACTTCATGTCGATATTTTTAAAGATCTTTAATGAGATACGCGGCAATATTTTATTGGCGTTAATAACAAATAAAGCAGTCTTATTTATCTACAATAACGTGAAAAATATACTTTGCATATTATCAAATAAGAGGTGTTAATAAGAGGTGTTACTGTCTCACCTTGGGGTATTCTCTACATATTTTATTTAAAAGCATCTGAAACGTGTGTTTTTACATATTTGAAATGCAATACGTAGTTGTAAGAATGCGGTAGACGTAACTCTTATTCTAACTTGAAATAAAACAAATTATTCTGAGCTAGAAAAAACAACCCCAAAATAATATGAACGAACGCGAATAATAACATCCATCAGAAATAATAACACCATGATTTCAGCTTTCCCAAATTGATTTTGAAAACGTGTTAAAGTATATCCCGTTATTAAAAAGTAGGGTTGGCACGGCTGGGAGCGTAAAGTCTACAGATTATGCCGAGGACCCCCGCGAATCACCCTTGGGGTGTAAAGAACCCCAGTTGGATATAATAACAGCTAGCTATTTGTTACGATACCTATTGTGCCCAAACGGCTAGGGCTGTCTACAAATAAGGATTTAGCAGATAATACGCATTTGTAAGTGAAGTCAAGCGAGAATTTCGATGCGTATTGATGTTAATGGACTTTGATGCAATTGGTTAGTATTATACTTTTCTGCAGATGTGTTATTTATAATTTCGAAGTTTTAATCGCAAGCTCAGCTCTGCTAAATTAGAATGTAAAATACTAAGTAGTAAAATAGCATTACAGTGCAAAATAGAATCGATAAAAAAGGTTGATTTGCACGTGTACGATATTAAAAACTGTAAACATATTGATATTTCTATGATAAATCTTTAAATTTTGTTTTCATTAAATGAGAGGGCCCATTCAATTATGAAGAATTTGCTTTGACAAAAATATTAAGCTCATATTTATTACAAGTATGTATAAAGTATTTTAGTTGTTTTTTTCTGTAATAGTTATTTGTAAATAAATTAAATTATTGTAGTTTGTCATTTTTAAAAAAATAATATTATCGTACTTACATCAGATAAAATCAACAGAGACAACCCTGAATCAAGTAACCCTCTTTATGATTTCTACTAAGCGTCAATTCATAGTACATTTTCCCCGCTTTAGTTGCACATATTAAAGGGGAGTCAGGGGCTTTATTCCCCTCGACAGGCATATTCCGATAACACTCATTTTGAAATCAAACGCAGTCATAACACAGTCGTAGCACAAACCGCAACAAATGGCGTCAAAACATTATTATTCCGAAACGTGTCAGAGAAGGAAAATTGAAGAGTTTCAAAAAATGCCAAGTAAATTACACGCGGCAAATTTTGAGGCGATTAAAACGCTGCAATGTCAACAAAGCGGTTTGACCGAGGTTTATCCCCCCTCCTCTCCTCACACAGCTCCCCCCGAGGCCCGCTGTCAAACAACGTTTATCCAGCGAGCGGGCGCAGCAATAACACGTTTTTTATACTTTTACAACATTTCCCGGTGCGACAATTACCTCGCGGCTTACTAAAATATTGCCAATTCAGGTTTCGTGGTGCATATTGTTCGATTTTGAAAGCATTTAAATGTGGAAACGTTTGTCGTGACGATCTCTATCTATTACAAATAATATAAACATTGTAAGTAAAGTGAAGTTGACGTACCTGTTTGTGCATTTCCACGTTGAGGCCGTATGACATTTCATAGTACTGAAACATAAATAACACGGTTATAATAGTGGAATCGATTAGCGAGAATTTATGCTTGTAATGTGACGGCCGGAGCCGCGCCGCGACACGGAACGCTTTTGGCACAGATTAGCTTCCTCAAATTATAGGAGTCGAGTGACTAAACATCCGCACAGCACTGTTTGGATCGCCGCCAGAAGTGTTTCCGACACATAAAAAAATTCGCGAAAATTTCCCTCTGAGCGTATTAAAATAAATTGCGAGCGATTTGGCAACACTTAATCGTGATTCATATCTGAATGGAGCGAACACGCGGGTTAAAAGGCATGCCAAAATATCTGTTTGTTTGTAATATATCGCCGCTGGCCGATGTTTGTCTGCTAGAGACACTAATATGCGCTCCCCACGCATGTCCGTGACGCGGTACACGCTCCTCTGATTGATGCGAGCTGGCGAGCGACGCTCCGCTGCTCCGAATTAACGCAGACACGGAGCACTGGCTCCGTAAACAATATAGCCATGTGGACAATTAACTTTAATAAGAGCCAGCGGCTGATGCCGCGGTGGAATAATAACGAAGGCGGCATGCGGGCCCTGAACACCCCGTCATATTTATTGATTTCACACGACTCAAACACATGTCGTACATGTGATAACATCTTTAGCTGACCGTTGAATTATTATTATCGTTTTCCCATGTAAACACCTGCTTTTCCATTTAATAACCCATAAACTTGGCAAATGTCACATTTTATTTTATAACAAGCCGGCCAGCGAGAGTTTTATTAATATATTTTTTTATTTTAATCGTTGTTTGTTATAAATATTCAAAAGATTACTCACCATAACATAATGCCTTTGTATTTCAATTTTTTCACTAGCCAGTTTTTCGCATTCTAATTTTAAACTGAAACAATACAGAACATATTAAATCCATTGTTTAGCGCAATGTATGATGCAATGCGCACGGAATAAGCAATAATAATATTATTTAACCAAGTATGGATTTGGAACATTACCGTTAACAGCAACGGTTAAAATATTATGAGAATTGGACACATGTCATAAATGTTTACATTTACCTAATACCAGTAGCTAGTAGTTACCGATCAATGAACACAACTTGCTGATAAGTGGGCGCAGTGTGGCTCACAGAGTAATATTAAACATGCGGCGTCGAGTGTGTTATGTAACGAGTAGGCATAGAGTTCTATATTCTCTGGTTCTATTTAAGAAGCACTTGTAATATTATTAAGATAAGGGCTTTATAACGAACGGTTTGTTTTATGGGTGTTATCGCACGTAGTGGGTCAGACTTGTTATGGTTATAGTTTTTATCGTCAGTTAACGACTGTGTTCAGTTTCAATTCTAGATTATGACCAACTATAACGTCGCCCGAAAAAAAACAAGTCGACGATAAGAATTTAATGTCATCGTATATTTTAATAGAGGAAATCTTTTATTTTTGTTTTAAGATAGAATAAGTAAATGAAAATAAGTTTGCTCGAGTACTGTGACGGACTTTTAAATAGCAACAACAATCCGATATATATTTTTATTGAAAGAGACTGGCCAATGCGATGCTTTGTTTTCAGGATCTTTGACCTGGCAAGATATATTTATCAGGTTTGGTTTTACATAAACAAAATTTTTTGTAGTCGATTAAAATCTTTTTCGATAACTACACTAAATATTAATTTTACTTAACGTTACATAACATATAACTTGTGTGCTTATCTTTATAAAAACAATCGTCAAGAGCTTTTCACGCATTAAACATAAAAAAAACTGAACAATCGCAACTTGTCTTCTTTAATCTTATCTCTGTCATGAATGTAAAAGCTTAAAAAAAGCCCTGAGTTATCTCCATTTAAAAGAAGAAAATAAATAAATAAAAGCATTGTATCCTCTTTTTTGAGATAACAATGGAAGGCCACAAAAAGGCTGGATACAAAGGGACGGTAAGTTTTCGGAGCAGGTAGGGTAAGGGCTCGTTCCCACTTGTCGTGTATCGAGGATTTGGATCAGATGTTCCAGCGGCAGAACATTTGACATGAAGCTACTTCTAGAAGAAACACTAGTCGAGAACAGATTTGTGTTTGCGTCCGGCGTCGACATGAAAAGTCGGTGTTTGCCAGCTAACTGGGAAAATCTTGTCGGATTCCACTCGCCTGAGTAAGACACTGTTCACATCGGCCGTGTGTCGGCACCTACAGACATCTCACCGCTTGTATTTCGGTATACATAATTTATTTTTCACTAAAACGTGACTTATGTAATAAATTTTTAAATGTTCTCAATTTAAATCTTGCCCACAGTTTTAGATATCTAATGATTTCTAAGATACAATTTTTTTAAATGTTTACATCGTATACGAAAACATTGCACAACCCTCCATCCACTCCATCCATTGGGCTCAGACTCAGTTTCTATTTTTTTTTTTTATTTTATGTTAATAGTAACAATAAATAGGCTATTCAACTTACAATAGTAAAATCGTGCACACATTAGTGTGTCGTGCTTTGAAATGGGGCAATAATTATTATTGTTAATCAAAAAGGCGTGGAAACAAAAATATTTGATTTAGGCCCATAAGTAGAGGAACATTTGTCTGGGATAAAATTCTACTTGAACGTTTTACTTTAGCAAAAAATTGTTAACAAAGCGATGTTAACATCGCTTTAGATACTATGGATACGAGCAATATAATATTTCTTTTATTCCAAGTAATTTTTATTTCAAAAGACTTAGCAGGTGTGTCATTCATTAATTATGTTAAACTTGAACGCTTTAAAGAGACGTCTAAACTAACAAACTATTTGCCTATATATTGTCATTATCTGTAGCAAAGCCTGTCCTACTACGCATGTCATAAAGCTATTCATTTATTAAACAGATTAGCTATGAAATTGTTAAGATGTTTAAGTCATCCGATGTGACGGCCAAGTCGTAAATCATGTTCAACTCACGAGTGAAACAAAAACATGGCTCTTTTTTGTTCTCGAGACTAATTTATGTCAGACCGGTTTCCATTTTTACTCCTACAAGGCTTAATTATTTGAGTTTGTTTTACGACTTATTTTGTACACATCTTTTGATTAAGAGTTTATAGATACTCACTTATGATATTGAGCTTGAAGGAAATTAAATTCTTCTTTGATCCGATCACATGATTCTCCAACGGTGAATTTAATTGGTTGGCCGGGTTGCGGCGGACCCTGTAAACAAACAGAACGACAATTAGACAAATTTATCTTTTTAATGTATCACATATATGTATTCCCGACAAGAAAACAGGTCATTGAAAGTTTAGCAAAAACCAATTCAACATGCAACCACACAAACTGCATTCGACACAGCTCATCAATCTCGGTCTTCAAACACAAAAACATTCCTATCACGAAACAAAAATTACACGCATCCCAAATTACCATAATACAAATTATCCTTTAATGACCATAATTCGGTGTGAGGCTCGATTAATAAAAAAAGAACATAACACCGACCGCTCGCCTCTTAACACAAAAATAAAGTAACGTGAACACGCGAGCACGTTATAATAAAATAAAAAAACTAACTCCATAATAAGAAGCACGAAAATAAAAATAAAGCGAGGGACACAACAACACACGGTCGCCGGGAGGCCGACGGCAAAAAATAAATAACAGGCGCGCGGAGCCGGCGCGAGGAACAAACGGACTTTAAAAATAATAAAAGGAGCGTAAATAAAAGCGTAAAAGGAACTGGCGGCGTGTAGACGTTGTAAATGGAGCTGCGGACAATCGGGCTCGGGAAAAATGTGGCCGGAATTTAGTGAATGTAACCACCGGCGGGAGATAGCCTTGCGGTCGCGCGCCTCCGCCGCCGCTGTCTCACGCTGTAATAGGCGATCGTACTTAATAACGTAATAGTCCCGTACCTACCGAGTCGTGCTCGAGAATAAATCTAACCGCAACACGCCATTCTCCCGCCATCATGCCGCTTTATGCACTCTCGACCGATCTCTCTTAAAATTAAACACCGACCACCAGCCATTACAACAAAATCAAATTCGCATAATTTAAAATGAATGACGAAAATGATTTAACAAAGAAGGCTAATGGGCGCTAAAATATTCCAAGGAGCCAATAAAAAGATATTATTGGCTAAAAGCATTTATGTTAAAGATGTGAATCGAGTCGAGCAATTACTTATCCGTGTTCATATCGGCGAGTTGTAAAATAAAAAAGTATTGAAAGTAACTGAGCAACATCACGACGCGTTGTTTGAAGGCGAGGCAAAAACTAAACGGTGTCGGACGGTAGCCGCCGCGCTCGGCGATCTCGAGATCACGTGTGTGGCGCATACCGCGGGTGTCGCCCGTGTGTGCGCCGCCTTATGGAGCCTAATGAGGTACTTTACTCGCCGAAACATTTATAAATTGTTTGATCCAAACGGTGCTTTCTTTTTATAGTAATTGAGTTTTTATGCTTTATAAAACACGAGGTATTATTTAATTCAGATTCAAGACAGACACTTTATGATATTACGACTTCTACGTAAATTAATTTTAAACTATTTATTTAGTTTCTAAAAATACCTATCTCATAATTTTTAATTAATAATATCTCTAAGTCGTATAAGAATAGCATTAAAGCAAGTGTTTAATTTGTAAAATGTGTAATCACTCACCGATATTTATTTGATCATTTTTCGAGCAATAAACTTCAATGTTATTAATTTACGACTGATTGCAAGCTGTAGCAATTAAACAATTACATCCTACAACAATCATTTTATATGCAAAGCAATTAACTATTTGGATTATTCCGTTAGATAAAAATAAATATAAGCGATTAAAATAATTAAACTTAAATCCAAATTGACTATAATATAGACGTGCGAGATGACATGAAGTGCTATATAATTAATCACACTTCTAATAATAGGGTCAATTATATGTTACGTCGATAAAGCCGAGTTAAACTTCGAATGCAATTAACTCTGTTCCATATTTATAGATTAAAAAATAATTTATATTCAACTTATCGTTCACGTCAAGCCTAAAGCGGTTAATGATGAGTTATGATATCGTATTGATTCGTCGAAGTGCAAATAACGAACGCCCGATTCACACGCACTATAATTTGGACTCCCCTCAATGGCAAATGGCTCTAAGAAACGATCGAAACTTAAAACTTGAAATCCTTGACAAAAGAAATGAAAATAATCCCCGGCAATAATAGACTGGGTAAACGTTCCCCCTACAGAAAAAAAAGATTCCCATAAATTATCGCCGAAAAGGTCAAATTAAAATACAATGAAGAGTTTTTGAGTGGCAGTATTGTGTAGAGGGCCGGATGAAAGGCCCGCATCCAGCGGGGACGCTCACAAAAACAAAACTAAACAGAATGCGTTTAAACGGATATAAAAAGAAATACGTGTTCTTATTTCGAATTATTGAATACGTCTGTCTGCCCACGTCTACCTGCTGTTCAATCCAGAGGAGTATTTTATTTTTATTGTAATTCGATTTTGGAACGGCTGAATTCCGATCGGAATCAAGAAAATGACCGTTAACGATGACGTCAACCTTCAAGAAATTCTTAAAAGTGGATCGATGTCAACTGTTTATTAGTGATATTAGAGCCCACAGTACTCACACAAGTTCAGCGGCTTGGTAAACAACTAAACACCATTCGCACTTACAAACCAAACAAGCATAGACAAATATTTGTACATTGAGATTGGTGCTCGTAACGCACCAACATTCAAATGCCTCAAGCTAATTTGGGCTCTATTGTGTTACTTTTAGAGTTTATGAAACGGAGCTGTGGGGTTGTATTTATTGCCTTTCGTATTGGGGAAATAAAAAGCTAGTAAACTAATATGGTAGCGCTGGCCGGGACCAGAAAGCTGATTTTATTTTCTCGGAAACACAACACTGCCACCCGACTTGTGGGTTACTTTAGAGCAGTGCAGTGGTTCAGCGGTGGCCACCACCCTTCATATGCTGGTTAATACAAATTAAGTACCAAGTTTCAGTCAAGTGCTCCAAGTATTTTACCTTTATATCTATCAACGTAATATACTCGTCACATATAAGTTTATGTAACACATGTAAAATAAAAAAGTGTTCCATAAACTGCTAGAGTGCCAACTATGAACACAAAATACAAATTGTACGACTAAAATAGATACCTATATTATTATATGTTTGTAAATATATAAAGATAATTAAGAACAAAACATATGTATTTAAGATTATAAATGCAATTTGTCACACCGATTAAAGAGAGGTTTTATAGTCACACTTGAAGTGCTAATAGATAGGTTTAAAACTAAATAAAAGGTTTACTTATGTCACTATCAACTATTAGAGATAAAAGTACTCCCCTATTATACTAGATGATTAATCACATCAGCTCTTATCTAAAATTATGTACAATAATGAATATTTCACATGAGTAAATTTATACACCTGCTTATAAAATAATTTTAACTTATACGAAGTGAATTTTACTAAAAATTGTCTTTTAGAATTATCTGTTATTGAAAGATTTCTCAGATCAATTTTCCTAATCTTCATACTTTTGCACATCATTTAAAACAATCTAAACGAGTAGTGTCAAAGTTAATGTTTATATATGTATCTAAAGTATGAAAGTAATACAGAATCTGAGCTTGGTAATGTGGAATGAACAAACATTAAAAAAATATATTTTAAGGCCTTGTATTAGTATGTAAATAAAGTAATCTACTTCGTAGCATACAGATAAATAAAATGGGTGTGTAAGAAGGAAAATTTGGTTATATTTGCATGGTGTTTAAGCATTATCTAGTGCTCGTCAGGCTAGCAACCCTAAGTTTGTTAATCTGTAACCAAAATACAGAGCAGTATATTCCCACAGCTTTCTTTATAGCCAGTACTTCCAGACTAAGCTTACTCCACCTTCAGTCAAAATATTACTGACTCTTATGGTTCTACTCAAATGGCCAGCTAGCTGTATTGGTTATAAAGGAACTTTAATTTAAATTAACAGGAAATAGATTTTTATTAAAAAAAAAACTGCATTCAGACATCCTGAATCATGTAGCATTGATATGGCATCTTAATAATGACGAAGTAATGTTTGCCTACTCTAAATGGCTTGTTTGTTCGCTGATAACGCGTTATCAATGAACAAATGTTAGGTATTATTTTGGGTGAACATTGACTCAAGGCACTCAAACGTTATCAGGCCTTGATAATCCTGACATGATACGTTTCCGTCGACAAATCTAACTGTAGCCCGAATGTGAGATCACTTTAAGCGATAAGGCCGCCAATTGTGGCACACTAATTTTAAGTTAATTGTCTTTTACTGTGTCTTTTTATTTATGTGTCCAATAAAGAATTTATCTATCTATATATGTGTGGCTGCAGGTACTTGCTATAATGATACCTATATACTCAACATTCTTCTTCTACTTACCTATGAGCCAACTCTGGTGTCGAGAGTATTTAGGCCGCCCGAAGGCCTCTGACTTGGCTTAACGACTGCTTGTACTAAGACTAACAGCCGAACTAACAATATTATAACGTGTCATCCAACCCACGGCAGCGCCCAGATGAAATTTCCACTTTTATAACGTCAGTTTTGAGCATGGTCACCCATCCAAACACCGTTTGTATCGACCGTTGCTTAACTTTCATGATCGCGTCAGATCACCTAAGATAGCCGAGCTATAGGCGCTACTCAACCTTGATAAAGTTTATTACTATCATTCACTACATTATGGTACTACGCAGACGTCATCATTAGTTCAGTCGATATTATATGTATTACACTTTGTTGCTGTTTTTTATGAGTAAATAAAATTAATATAATGCTAGTAATTGTACATAATCTCATTTTATTATATGAACTTACTACTATCTATGGTATTATCCAATAAATAAAATGCCTAAAAACACATTTGTATATAATATATAGAACACATTTGCCGAAAAACACCAAGTCTCGAACACAACTTTTATTTCCAAAGAAAGGGAAAATAACTTTGTAACAAGACTAAATAAATAATTGTCAATTTCTATTCATTGTCTACAACCGCAAGAGGATGTGGTACCTACTCGTGTTTGAAGAAAACGTGGAATATTTAACGAACGAAACGCCGTCTCATTTGTCCGTAGCGGTAATTCCGACGGTCAAATATTGACAGAGTACGACGCGACGCGACACGGATTTTGAGCAAATAGACAAATAGGCATTTACATTAACACCCGACCCTCCCCGCGCCCCGCGCCCCGGGCAACCTCTCCCCCGCCCCCCCTAACCCGCCACACTCGTAAACCCCGAAGCGACTGTCATAAAAGAAAATTCTGGTGTTTTGCGTAAAAGTACAGTCAACATGGGAAATTCGCCTGCGTCAGATAAAAACTCCAGATAATAATATTTCTCAAGTTTGCTCTTCATAAATTTTATGTTAGTCATGTGAACTAGATTCGTTGTATGTATCAAGGATTTTTTATGATAACATTTATATTTGTCATTCGTATGCATGACAGAATTGAGAGCGAGTGAAGCCGGAATCTTAATAACAACATGCGTATTTCATTCTGGTTACGAATGAGTACATAATTACGATGCGACTATATCTTTTGCTGAAAGCGGTACTCGTCAAGCTATAACTATACTGTAAACATCTTCTAATATTCCCTTTACGTCAATTAACTCTCGGAGCTACTTATTAATGCTATAAATGCGAGCAAAGCGACGGAATAAACGCATCAATCTAAAGACGGCGACGCGCGACTTCCTGCCGCCGCCGACCACCGTTCCCTGACCCCGATAATATTAATGTCCTCTCAGATTTACCACTTAAGGATGTCGATAGGGGAGCTCACGCGATAATGGTCGTTCGTCAACTTGTAAAGTGTACTTACAAGAACGCGTGGGAATGCGACTTAATAGAGCTTTGTGGACACAGCTTATTAGACACGTAGCCATAGGACGTTTGCTTATGCAAAGGAAAATTTACTTTGACAGTTGGTAAATGGCAGAGCCTTATAGAAACCGATAAGAAACTGCCGTTGGATAAACACGTTATTTATTCTGTCCGCCTCCGTGGAGTAATATTGAAGGAGGCGATTAATTAAAACGAATTGATTGTTGCCAACTCTTGATTAATCACACGTAGGTAAACAATATTACAAAGCCATTAATATAAGAAGAGTATTATCTTACAGGACACTTGTTCTTGGTTAAGGTGTTGTAAAACGCCCCTAAATAACAGTTATATTAATTCGACCGTGAATGAAACATTGAATGAAAAGATTATTTAATTTGGGGACATAATTAAGTCTTCGTTTTGTAGTTAAGCTTATTAGCAATGCGAGTTTTCTTGTCGCCGGCGTCCTAATCGCCTTAACTTTACCCCCTTTGTAAAGGAAGCCTTATAAGAATGGAAAAGACATAAAAATAACTTCATATTTATTTAATTTGTCAGGAGAATTTAGTTGAATGGTAACTTTGTATACTAAGTTAATAATTGAATTACAACGTTTAAGTTTTTGCCTTGAAATGTAAAGTGATAAAATTACTTGAGTTTTTACAGACGCCAACGGTTTTTTCTGGCTGTTTGTACTCGTATTTTGAAGTTAGTTTGACAACACTTTTTTACCTAAAAAGTTAGTTACTTAACCAGTGCTCGAGTATGTTTTTCTGTTGTTTCGCAATTCGCTAACTCTCAGTTTGCCACTCTATATTTACGGCAGTGGCGAGTAATTTCGAAAATAACACTTAAATTCATTCTTAAATTGTGGTTAGTTTGCCGTTGGAAAACGCGGCGACAGATGCGATGCGGTCTGCGGTCACTTTACCAACTTCACGGAATGAAACGGCGTTAGTTACAAATTATGCTTTATTACAACAGGATAAGGAATGTTTTGGCGTAAAAAGCTGAAGCTCGACCACATGGTTAGTTCCATGAATTCAAAAGTTGACGAGTTTTTAGTGCAATATTTTTTTGTTGTTTTTTGTTTGAAACCTAAAATGTTCTGAGGTTTTTTAAGCAGTTCTTATTTCTATAGGAACGATAAAAAATATAGTTTTTACTAGGTATTGTTTTCTTGAAATTTGAAATATTTAAACAAAAAACAAGTTTAACAATAATGTTTGTATAACCGGCTATCACTTACCGCTAACATTTGCTGAAACATGTCGGGCTAATATCGACAAAATAAACTTAAGTGATAGCCGGTTATACAAACATTATTCAAATATGCCTTCGAAAGTTTTAATACAGTAAGTTTCACAATGTTGGTCTCACCCTGACAGCTCAAACTTGAACCAAACCAATTTAAACAATCCTCCTTATTTGATAATCAGGTTTTACTTGTCAGTTCTAATGATCGCGTTCAATGCAAAGTTAATTCCTATTATAACGAGGTTTAGCGAGAATAAATGGCTGTTTATTGAGAATCATTAGTTTATACTAACTGTGCCCCATGGTGTTACCTGCGATTATCTGGGACAGAATGAAGTTAATCCGGGATAAAAAGTAGCTTTGTATTAACCTATCTTCATAGTAATTATCTTCAAAATAGGTCGAGTCGTTGGAGTATGAAGGAGTAAAAGAGATTTTGAAGTTGTTTCCATATCCCACGGGAACATTTTTTTTTATATAAAAAGTAGCAGTAGTAGTAAAGTAAATATGTAAATTCAAGGTCTGACCTATCTTCACACCAGACGAAGTCACAAATATACACACATAGACAAACTTTCGCATTAATTACCTATATGAGAAGGATAGGATTAGCTATCAAGTTTACCTATATTTACCATACCAATATTATAAAGAGGAAAAGTTTAATTGTTTGACGGGAATTGACTCCGAAACTACTGGACCAATTTGAAAAATTCCTTTACCGTTGGTAAGCTACATTATCCCCGAATAACAAAGGCTATATTTTGTTTCTCTTTGCAACTTAGACTATTTTAGTGCCCGTGCAAACCCCGTGCACGGGTTACTAGTTAAAGTATAAGTAGTATGATAAAATCTAGCTGACAATTTCACGGGTAATTGCTTGTCTGTGAGCCGACCGGTGCCCTGCGGGAGGCAGCGCGCACTCATTTGTTTGTTACACCCAACTGCTTTATTACTATAACGCTTTTATTACCACTCTACGATTCTTGTTCAGCCCATTGTTACAAATATTCACACAAAAAACCTTTTGTCACGATACGATTTTAGTTTATACGACTTTTCTACGCGATAGTTTGTTGCCAACTATTCGGCTTGGTTTGAAATTTCGATCATGCGTTGATGTCTATTACACTGCCGACTACGCTGAACTAAAGATTTTAACGCGCTTGTTTTGTTTCTGCACTTTTCAAGTGATTTGTTATAACTAATAATATTAATCTCAATTATATTGAAGTTATTTCATTGTTGCGGTTTCATCTTAGAGAAGTTTTAGATCATTGAAAGATAAAACGAAACGTTTCAAATCAAGCGCGAAGTTTTATTCCTTTTAAGGATAAATAGAAACGTTATAAGACAAGCATCGTATCACGAATAAATTAACACGTTTGTCAAAATGGTGATAAACGAGGCTAGTTCCAAGTCGGCAAACACCTCTTTCTGCCCGGTTTATATGTGAAGAAAGGCGGCGAGATAGTGGTGGCTTGAAGAATGAGCTTGTAAAGAGCAGGCAAAGCACGCGTGAGGTAGTCGTGATTACCGGATGCCTGGCAGCCGCCACGGCGGCGGCGGCGGCGGCCGCGTTCATGGCTCCCGCGCTGGGATACATCCTCCCGTCAGGCTCGCACGGTCATCGTCTGCACACACTACAAGGAAAGCGCACTCCACACACTCCACTCGATCCACAGCACACACGGTCTCGCGCACACACGGTCACAGCACAGACACGTCCTCCGCGATCGAACGTCACGAGCGTACTGACGCGGCCACAGGGGGAGGCCCCCGCACCCCTCGCCCGACCAGCCGACCCCGCATGCCGATTGCCGCTGCCATACATATTTTCTCCACTCGAATTTTTCGTCGACTATCTTTATGTTTGAGGAATACTTTAGCCGAATCGGAGATATACGCTCTAATAGATACGTATTATTTGGGGATTTCGTCGGAAGGGGTGAGGAGGGGCCGCACGGTTCAGCGGCGCTGCTGCGGCTGACTTATTTGCTGTTATTCTGGTGCGCGATATGCAATTTAACTAGGATACGCTCCTGGGGGAGATTTAATCAAGCAGCAGCTCTTTAACAACTTTAAAATGTGAGGAGGGACGTGGAATTGATAATACTTAGTACCTTATGAAGGTGGGGGCTCTTGTTTAGAGTGAGAACATTCTCATTTTCTCGGAGCTCTTTTCAACACTTGACAGTTTTGACTTTGATGTTTTTGAGGGCTTTGGAACCTGAAGTTAAAGATCCTTGTAACTTTGAGATCGTTTATTTAAGCTTTGTAATTATGTGTACATACATATACATATGAACTAATTAAACACATTTGCCTTTTACTGCATGCATTTATTTACAAGGTGCAATCTGTACCCGAAATTTTAACAAAAATATTTTATTTCAAAAGATTTGAAAAAGGCTCAGTGGTACTACATTTGTGGTTTCGATTAAAATATGAATGTCGGGCGACGAGGTCGGGGCGGGTTAACCTACGTAATTGATACCGATAGAGAATTAACGGTGTAGGCATATCGATAAATGGGGATTAACCTGTGATTAACTGAAGTAAAGTTGTAAGTAGCGTTGTTTCGTTGATAACATTTTGTGTGTTTAATAGTATATACACAGTTTAAAGAAAATACATGTGATGTCAAAAAAGTTGTGTAAATAATATAAAAAAAACTGTTGAAAGCCTGTTTAAGTTGGCTTTAATGAATCAAAACATAGTTAAGAGTGAAAAGTGTTTGTTAGACAATGTTTTCGACGTCTTTTAAGTTTTTGAAGGAATACCTGACAAAAAGAACACATACTTAAATAAATTATGAATACAGCGTGTTACCTTGTAATAATTAACTATTGTCTTTTTTCTGTGCAGACAACAAGATTAATCAACTCTTAACTTACCAGATTATGATGCACGAAGCATCAGAAGCGAGGCAATCGTAAATTATTTTTTTTTGACACTTTCACACACGGCTGGTTAGCCCCATACTGAACCATTTCTAGCTCGTATTATGGTTGCTAACACAACTGATATACTACATATACATACATACATATTATATATAAATACATATTTAACACCCAGACCCACAGCCAACAAATTTAGTTAAGCACAAAGATGTTGACCGGGCCGGGAATCGAACCCGGAACCTTCTGATTAGCAGACCGGCATGGTAACCTTTACGCCAACGAGGTCGTCAAATGTTTATTTATGTAGTGGGTAAGTAAATAAAAATACCATATTTATTCGATATACAATGGAACGGAAAAAATAGCCTCTACGGGCTGTTAATTAATCCATTGAAGTCACTCCTTTGACTCACAATAGCACATTGTTGGCATTTAATTCAAAAAGCTTATGTTTAATACATAAAGTGCCCGTATTACGCCGGCAAGTGACGGCTTCTTACAATTTTTGTGTAGGGCTGGCACTTTATATTTATGGTTTATGAAGTTATTATAATACATAACTGGTTTTTGTCTGTTGTTACGTTTGTAAACACAATTTTAAGTCTTCATTATGGTACTAATATGCTTATAATAATAATAAATAAATTTTATTCAGGTTTCAAGGACCCATATTAGTTATTTATATACTTAGTTATTTTAAAATAATATACTGATGTAGTGTTTAATTTATGTTTTACTACTTTAACTAGTTCAACTATATCATTCTATAGGTATAGCGCTAAATTTACATGCGAATCTTTGGATTGTATACTTTAAGTGAAGTTAAATTATTAGATATTATTAGTTTTCCTATAGATTGTAAAAATTTTAATGTGATTTTCACTTTATTATTCTTAAGTTACTTAAGTGTATTTTTATCATTTGGTTTTAAGAAATAAATTAGTAAAATTACAATAAAAAACACGGATTTATTTCACATCCATCCGTTAAGCTAATTAAAAAGATCCTCGCTTAGTTTTTCCTATGACTAAGTCCAATTACAGCTCAGCCCTGGAACCTCGGTCGATGTTTATTCAACGCATTCCATTTGATGCAGTGCATAGTTGCATAGCTTGCGGTTTTTGTGACAAGACTCACAGAGATGGAACGAGGGGCATTACTAATTACATACCTACACTTACTTTAATATAGATCCAGTGTTGGATATAACTAGACGCAATTATAAAGATAATATGACGGTTTCCAATTTGTCATTCAATAAAAAAGTTGGCTATAGCTGTTTTGTTTGTTTGACTTGGTTTACATTTTCTTGGATGTTTAACACTAGTATAGTACGAGTACAAACAAAATTTTGTGAAGAAGGGAGGGTTTAAATATTTGGTACATCAACACGATGAAACGGCAAAACCTGTATAAATTAGGTATATTTAGTATGAAAATGTCTTAAGCCTTAATCTTATTTTTTTATATATTTTTTTCACGGGCATTGGCCAACTCGGCATCAGGATTCTTATTACTTATATTCTTATAATACCGCGGGCACAGCTAGGAAAATTTTCTGCGAAGCTTATTGACAAAGTCCTACCTTAAACAGAGTTGCTTTTTTAATCAAAATAAATTTGCAGCTCAGATTACCACGGCAGTTCCATTGCCCCTTTAGTTACGGTACAGTTGTATGTGACCATGACCAATCACGTGACATTCTTAAATCTAGTCCAATTAACCATACGCCCCATTGTTTTGTAACTTTCATTTTCTATTGTTCCATATTCACTCCAGTCTGCCGATAAGCAATTAGTACGACCTTGCTGAACGCTCTATAAATCGAAAGTACTATAACAGTAGCTATTGATTGTAATTAATATCGCTCTGCTAATAGCAAATATCCTCGCGTAATGACTAAGGTGTCTATACTTTCTAGTTAAAGAGTTAAGTTAAACTGCCTTCAATGGTTGCGAAAGACTGGTAATTTAAATTAATTAACATTTTGTGAAATTGAATGCCAATGAGAGTGGCAAGATGGTTAACTACCGAGACATGACAGTTTTATAGAAATAAGAGGAAAGAAAGAGCTAGAGGAAAGTGTAAAATACTAGTAGGTATTGGATGGATTTGTTTGATTATACTTTTTTCTCACAATCGAATCGTTACATGGGTATTGATTGCATTTTATACAATATTAACCATACATAACACATGTAAATATATAACTAACTATGTTATAGCATTGTGATTACTATTGCCGTTATGTTTGTTGACGACCTCGTTGGCGTAAAGGTTACCATGCCGGACTGCTAATTAGAAGGTTCCGGGTTCGATTTCCGGCCCGGTCAACATCTTTGTGCTTAACTAAATTTGTTGGCTGTGGGTCTGGGTGTTAAATATGTATTTATATATAATATGTATGTATGTATATGTAGTATATCAGTTGTTTTAGCAACCATAATACGAACTAAAAATTATTCAGTTAATATTCAGGGCTAACCAGCCGTGTGTGAAAAAAAATGTTTCATACTTTAGTTGATAATAATACCACAATACATTGTTCAAACTGTAATGTTATGAGCAGTTTCAAGTACCATTGTTTCGAAGGTGTTCTTAATAAACTCGCTAAATAAGATGTTGTGCGTAATTTATGGTTAAAACAAAATGTACACAAGGAGTCTTTACTATCTTTTCCTGTACTTTCTCTAAAAGCTACGCCATGAAGCATTTTTAAACATTTTGAATTTTAATAGTTGCTGGAACTAAATACTTGCGTACCTAATATTAATTGCTGTCTTACTTTTTCACACAAAATTGCTTTAAAAGAAATTAATAAAAAATACTATTTTAGCAAACTAACATGCTTTACCGATTTGTAAGACTGTTTAATGTATGAATGAAATAGAAATGCCTTGATCTGTGTTATCAAACCCCTTTCTTGTTCTATACACGCTAAAAGTAAATAGATAATGATTTTATACCAAAGGAGCAAAAAAAAAATTCAAATGTTTCTCAGAATTGACGAAACTCATTATTTCATAAAAGTATTATTGCATAAATCTAATTTAATCTTCTCTTCGATTTTTTTCTGAAAATCACTTTTGACAAGACAAATTCCACGAAAATAGAAACATCGATAAGAAGAAGAGAATCGAACGAACGGATAGAGTGGTATCTAAAGCTTGGGAATTTGAGGAAGTAAACATACTCGTCCGTAAGTTGTGAGGCTCTTAGCGCCTCTGGCGTGACACTAACAGCATTGTCTCGTCGGTTTGTCTAACAATCGAAATTGCTTGCATTACTCTGTCCAAAGGATACGAAAGCTAAACACTGTCAGACGCGTGTTTAAACTTTCTCTACTTTGTTGTATAATTTAAATGTGGATAGTAGCCTGTATCGAGCGAGATTTGAATAAAGAACGGGTGGTATAGTGCGTGACTGTTAAAAACATGCACCACAAAATAATAATAAATTCCAGAAAAATATCTTTGTTCTCTAAAAGTGGCTAACGAGACATAAAAAGGGAAAAAACTAAAAGCTTTTAAAGTTACAGCGATGACAGTGTTCTGCAAAAGGCAGCGTCTCTTATTACAACCGTTTGCTTTTTTCAGAGGTCGGTATGTAAAACAGCCAGTTACTGTATCTCGAAGTCTTGTTCAAATTAAGCTTCGTAGTATAATATACGTGACATTCACGCGGGAGGTAACGAGCCGCGACGAAAAAAAAACCCTCGCTCGCAACGTCGTTTCGATTTTGTTTTTGTGACTCGTTTAAATTCTTATTTCGAATCGAGCAGCCGTTTTGCTCTGATGCCACATGTTGTACGTTAGGGTTAGCGCGTTTCTGAGGTCGTATTATTTTTTAAGTGCCACCTTTTTGGGGTGTTTACTTCTTTTAGTTCGGATAAAATTAGGAGCTCATTTTTGATACTGATATGATACATATGCATATACATATAATACATAATCATATCAAAGTGTACAAGAGTGTAAAAAATATAGAATTTTCTCAACTTATCACCATTCAATGGCAACCCTAGTGCGGCGATGTAGACGCGATATCGCGTGACAATGGATGCGGCAAGTATTTGACGGCTGTAAGTTATTCGACACTGTTATTGTAACAAGACGCTGCTTTTTCGGTAAAATCAGATGTGGTTTACTGGAAATTCGAGGTCGTGAGTCCATAAGCTGAGTGGTAGTTCTTTCTTACTAACTTTTTGACTTATTTTGGCACAAAGGTTAGAAACTACAGCAGCATATTAGAAACTTTTAAAATTGGTAATTACATAGTAGCCCGTTGTCTGGAGAAATGTCCGTTGTTGAAAGAAGATACTTATGGTTTATTAAAGATTACTATTTAAAGTCCCTCACACTCTTCGCTTTTAGGCATGCAATATTGGCGCCAAATCACACAAAATAACATTTAAAATTATTAAATACATAAAAATACTCACAAAGTTACTTATTAAATTCACAAAATCATGAATGATTGTTAATGATTTTGTGAATTTATAATTATAAGTAACTACAACAAATTAATTTGACAGTCGACAAATTGACAGCTCATAGACAACAAGATAGTTACTATACATACTACAAGGTTACTTACTATACATTATCAGGTTTCGATGTAATATCATTTTCATACATTTTATCATGTGTCCCTGATTGTTAGTACCCTTCCTGACACGGCATGTAGTACGGCGTCGCATCTGTCTCCAGCAACAAGCATCTGTCTAAACGAGCCAGCGTAGCCAGGCGGTTATTTATTCCCTAGCTTCAAGATCGGCTGATACAGCGCTCCCTGCGCAGGCGGCCGCGGCCGATCGCCGCGCGATAACAGATAAATAACAATCAGGTGATATCGCCGCGACATCACTGCGACAACACACCCCCTCCCCCCGATCACTCTCCGACCCGCGCCCGCCCTGCTTCCACCCCACCTTTATCTCTGCCTACCTGACTCAAACACAAAATTTTTACGATCCCATTGCGTTTACGTTGATCGCATCGGAGGGGCACGAAGATAAGCCCTAATTAATTAGGTAGACCGGCTTAATCGACCCTTTATTTTCGTGTCCATTTAATTTACACAGTTGATGACCGGCATAAACACCTACATCAAGATATTCTCTTTAATTTGAAAGTTTTATGCGTCCATTGAAGCTCGCCGGTAATGGATATGTGGGAGAAATGTCAGTGCTCTTCCGAGTGAAATGTAAATCTTGTTTTATCGAGATTTAATAGAGAAGCGGCAGTCGGCTTGTAGGTGGGCAATAGAATGCCGATTGAATTAGCCCGCTCCGTAGATTGAATTAACGCGGCCGTGTGCAGGACGGTGTTAAAGATCACGCAGTTCATTAATGCCGACATAAATAGCATTGTATTAATTGTCCGGCGGCGGCGGTAGGGCGCGTTATCGGCTGGTAGAGACCACACGCGCCCGCCGCCACACTCGCCAAACAGAGCGCGGTGCATAATTAACCGGCGCGAACAATTAGTTGTATAACCGGTCATTGTGTCGCGACTATTTTTTTCAAAGCCCTCCGGTTCCCAGAAGGCTCGGATTCTGTCGTCCGCCGAGCACCCGACCGCTTTTTGCTCGGGAATTAATATTTAATGGCTGCGCAGTCGGCATCGCATGCGATCGTAGCCTAAGATATCTGCCCACGTTTACTTTTGCGAAAGGTGTGAATCACGATAATGCTTTTTGTTAAGACACTCGCCTCTCGAGATATTAAACAATGTAAAGTGCGTATTTAAGTGTAATGCTCGTAATAAATAGCTTAAGATATGAGGTGTTATGCGTTTGATATAGGTATATTATGAGTGAAGATTATTGAATCATACATCCGCTATTTAAATATTGCACTCGCAAGTGGAGTGGTTATTGACAATGACATATAGCAGTGTATTACGTAATGCGTTTAAGTAGGTAGTGATGTGGGTAATTTCGTTTCAGTAGCCGGACTCTCGTAAACCGTGGGTTGAGACAGCGGGCGTAAATAACCCGCCATCGCGAACAGCCGGCTTTGATTGACACATCTGTTACAACAATTTTGTTGTAATGGTACAACACTAAACTCTTTCAGTTTATCACTATTTTATTTACACTGTGAAGCTTAGTAGAGACAGTCTGTCATTATTAATTATACTAGCTATTTTCAAAGTTAGTTTAAACATATAATGTAGGCCTCATCGTAAATATTAGAAAAAAATATCAGCGAATAATTCAATTAAGTTAGCAAATAAATACAGTATTTATTCTCTTCCAATAATTGGCATTAGTTCCAAGACATTTTATTTGATAGGTAGTAAGTAAATCATCGTATTTGTTTGACTAAGAATTTCAGAATATCATGTGTTATGTCATTAAGAGAGAAAATTAGCTATAACCTAACCACAGCACACCTACCAGGCAACCATAAGCCAAGCCCATATAGACAGCACTGCTTAAAGCAGTTTGCAATGTAATTGCGAGGCCCGACGGCTATGCGAAGTAATCGCAGCGAAATAACGCGATAAAGACGTTCGCAGCCTCCCGCTATTAATTAAGAGATAATTATCGCACAGCTTAGCCGCTACGTGGGGGTGATTCGAAACCAGGTCAATTGTCTAAAATAGGCTTCTTATAGGCCTTACTGATAACAAGAGGAAATCTCTCTTTTTCAGAGATATGCATCACGCAGTTATTGTTCTTAGCTAGCTGTGTCACAGAATAATATGGCTGTGTTTATCACTCTGAAATCTTAAATATAGTATTTGTCACTTATTTTGTCATTTATTTACTACTTAAACAAAGGTTTTTCTGCGTTCTCATATTTACTTAAAAATAAACGATAAATCTTAATTTGGGCACTTTTACTGCTAACTGTACCTGTATTTGATCCTAAACTTACGCGCTCATATATTGTTTAAACGAATTGTTAAATTACACAATTTTAATTGGATAACGTTTTAGGTGAAGGTTATAAATATTTTATAAATTTGATACCTATATATTATAAGCAGAGTGTTAACGCGGTAATTAGAGCACGTTTAAGGTATGTATAAAATAAAAATAAATTCCCGTGATAGCTGAGACCGAGATAAGTGGCCGGAAAATGAGTTCAAAATTGTACAGAGTTTTGAGAGTGACTGCAAAAGTAATAAATATTAGTGAAGCGTAAAAAGAAATAAAGAAACCCGTTTACCTGCGCGGACGAGGGGATACCTACATAGTTATTTTTTACACGTTGAGAAGTGTGTTGAATGGCCAGTTCCCGAGCTACCGGACAAGAGCCTTATCCGATGGAGGTCGTCGCGACGCTACTCCGCCGTCTCGTTTAGTGTTTCCGACTCTGCTGGGATTTTTTTACTAAAAAAAACCAGTCACAAAGAGTAATGGAGTCGACGGAGCAATAAAAATAATAAGGGCCGATAAAATTATCAACTCAATGATGTTGATGTATGTAAAAAATGTTAAGCAATTAAGCCCAATACTCTACATAATTACTCGGAGCCTTGTGTGTTGTGATGACATAATTGACGAATGCGTATTCGGTTCCTTATGGCATAATAGCACGTCTCAGTTTCAGTGGGAGCGTCGGCCGGTGGGGTCAACAGTCATCGGTCAGGCTCAACTAGGCACTCGAGGCTGGCGGCAGGAAGCTCGCGAGCCGCGGCTCCGGCTGCCATTAGCGCCGCGCATTCAATAATAATGAACGAGCCGCACCGAAATATCCCCTGTTTACACCCACTCGCTCGCTCGCTCCGCCGCCGCACCGACCGACCGCATTTTATTTTTTCGCTGTCGCACATTTCGCCGTCATAGCTATTTCCACTCGAGGCATTATACTGGCGTGCATGTGTGCGGCAGTCCACGTGGACTGCTCCGTCGTCGGTGAGCCGAGCTCGGCGGATCCGCGCGCGCCATTGGCTCTCGCGCCGAGATCGCTTATTAAGGGTGGAGTTACACGGGTTTTCGAGCGGCCGTTGGCTCGTGTCGTGCGCGGACTCGACGCGATTGGTGGAGTAGATTTTTATAAGAGCTGGAGTCAACGTGGACTCGTTTATCTATTCAGACGCCGGCGGCGCGGTCGCGGGGGGAGCCGGGGGGTATACGGGCAATCAGTAAAGGCGGGAGGAATACGGCCATATTTATAAGAGCTGCGGGGATGCAATCACGAAGCGGCGCGGGGTGCGGGCGGGCGCCGGGGGAGGCGGCGGCCATTTTGAGGGCAGCTCTTTTTATTCGTTTTTCGCGCGGGGTGCGTCGTCGTCGGCGGGAGCGCGCCGTGCGCTAATTGCGGGGGTAATGAGGGCGCTCCACTCCACTCGCTCACTCTATTAAACTCGCGCGCTATCGACTGCCTTATTGATTCGTCCTTAATCGAGACGCGGTGGAGTGGCATGGCACTGTAATGTAAACAAAGCGCTCGGCGCGCGGAATCCTCGCGCAAATTGAATTAGAATGATTAGTAGAGCGCGTCACAGCGCGCTGACCTGCCGCGGTGCCACCGCGCATACCGACTCGCCGCCTCTGATCTTCAATAGCCTTCCATTACAATTATTGAGTGTCCGTGGGTAGCCGGACAATAAACCTTAAACGTACCATTTATTTATCAACTCGAAGGCGTCCATCGTTTTATTTATAGGTGTAATTTATTAACTTTGCTAATAAAATTCATTCGGTCGCCGTGTTTGGTAAATTTAACGTTTTAATTTAGATTTCGCTAGGCTTTCTTAGAAAAATTAGTGGCTTAAAGGAAAATATGAAATAGGTAGGCACATAGGTAGGTAAGTAAAGTAAGTTTATTATCGTTCAACAAAATAGAAGCCTAAATTAGGACTAATTAGGAGAAATAAGTACTTATATTTTTGTTATTTAGGTTAGAGCTAAAGTACTTAGGTATTTAATTTGTGAATTTTAAAAGTTCAATTAACTCCTGTTTTGGGGTTAACTTTATCCTGTTAAGGGTTTTTAAACAAAGCCAGTATCCAATAGGTAGTTAAGAAAAAGTAAGTTCATTTAAAAAATAGGTAACAATGCTGATACGAATGGATTTACCCAACAGTTTTAGTCGAAACATGCAGAACCACCGGTTTTACTAAAAGCGAAAGCAATTTGTTAAACAAGACGAAAGATGTAAAACTTGTCTACAACTTGTGTAGTTCAATATTCATGTTTGATAAGTACGTAGAAACATACAGGTATCATGTACCCAGTTGTGTTTCGAGCAAGTGACTGTAGTTGTATCAAGTCATCATTAAATTTTGCAAGAAACTAACAAAACTAGTACAAGCATATTATTAACATTTCATACACTGCTAACTGGTGCCTAATATCTACAATACGTAAAAAAAATCCTTAACTGACATTAATAAAAGGAGGAAGTCGCATATGTTTCATCTTAAGAAAGTCTATCACCAGTCTTGAGTCTACTCTTTTACTGGACTGTTAAAAGAGGTTTATTTGTACTTAAGTACCTACCTATTTAATAAAATATATTTTTTTTTGTCGAGTTCCTGATTGTTTTTTGTCATCCTCGGATTAAAAACTTTTTTGTGAACAATTGATATTTGTATTAGCAAAAATTTAAATATCCAAATATTTTATACTTTTTTACAAGGATTTTTAATGCTCTTCAATGATCGTTTGGTGATGACTAAAGGGAAAAAAAATCAAAATAGGTAATATTTAATAATTTACAAAAATTGTACTATTAAAGCCACTGTAGGTTTTTAAGGAAAAAAAACAAAAATAGTAAGGTGAGGTGGGGTAAGAGGGTCAGCGGGGCAAGAGGGTCACGAGTCCATAACTAGTAAACTAAAGCGTTTATCACTTCAAGCTCTCCGTCAATAAAACAGAAAAGTCGAATTAGTTTGAACGGTTTTCACTAAATGTCGCTACGTTAGTCAAGAGCCGCCAAAAATGAGTAAACGTCAGACAGTTGTGAATTTGACTAGCACCAATTTGACGCGTTATTTTGCAAGTGAATAATTACTTCAAAAAAGACTGATACAAATAATTTGATGGTGAATATACAGCGTGAAAACTGTAAGTATTGTGTTTTATTAGTTATTTTAGATTAAAAACCACTAATAATACGAATTTCTTTCACTTGTAAAATCTTACCTCAAAAAACATTAGCTGGTGTAAGAGGGTCACTATTGACGGGGAAAGAGGAACATATGGTTCTCTTACCCCATGGCAGGGAAGACAAACATTTTGAATATGTCATTTTTAACTAGTATAAATAAAAAGGTATAAAGAGTACCTAATGTAACAAAAACATTCTGAAATTTAACATTTTGTGAAAGTAAAAGTTAGAAGGATTGTGTTTTGTAATGTAAACGTCCCTTTTATAGTCGTTACTTACTATTTATTAAAATAGTACTTTTTAACCGACTTAAAAAACGAGGTTATCAATTCCTGTATGTATATAATATTTCCAGAACTGCCCAGTTTTCGGATATGTTAGTCTATAACAGCTTCTAAACAAGTGCGCCAAATTTAAAAAATGTATGTATGCATGTATGTAAGCATTTTATGTTTGTCCTCGCATTTCTCTGGAACTACTAGTTCGATTTTAATAATTCTTTTTTTGTTAAACTAAATATTGTTCAACTTGGGGAACAGTGCAAGTTTCACAAAAATCGGTTCAGTAGTTTTTGAGATAGGGAATGTTAAGTGTTTTTTTCCCCCGCATAGGGGTGCTCTTTTCTTACATTCTTTCGCGCTGCCAATGCAGCTATGATTGACTTCTGAATTAATGTACTTACTAATGACTGTTACAGGAATAATACGAAAAAATGCCTCGAAAATATGTTCGAATATCGAATAGAAGCAGATATGATAATGAAAAATTAAATGACGCTGTCAAGGCAGTAAAAAATGGAACAATATCTGCTTACGCTGCCGCAAAACTTTATACCAAGTTCAACAATTGTGAACCGTGTATACGCAATATAATTTATTTTTGAAGTTAAGAATTTTATAAGACTAATTCGCAATATTGATCTCGTTCATAGTACCATTGTTTTTTTTTTCATGTAAGAAAAAAGTAAAGGTATAAGACTGTTGTTTATTTTTTGTATGAGATTAAATAGCTAAAGAAATATCACTGGTCCAGTTATTTTTAGTTTGTTACCCCTGATCGAACCTGTATGTTCCTCTTACCCCGAATTGGATTACACTTTATTTACATTCTAAATGAGACCTTATTTCAACAGTAGTAAGATTCAATATTGACTGAAGCAGTTCTATCTAGAACTTCACGAGAATTTAGCAACGAATATTTAAATTCAAACTTAAATTGTATGAAATACAACGACTATCCCTCTTACCCCAGTTGAGGGGGAAGAGGGACGTTTTTACAATTTGGACATTTACACAAATATCATCGTAACGACTATTAGTAGCGCAATGAAACTTTGTCTACGGGAAGCTAAAAGATAAAAACAATTTTTGCGTGTTTCAAAGATCTTGTAAGATTTTATCTGTTCTTCCTAGACCACAAAATACTTTCCTGAAAATGAAGTATGTTCCTCTTACCCCACCTCACCTTACTAATATAGCGTCTGTAGGTTTTTACAGGTTTTTCGTTATCATGCAGTAACCATGTAGCCATCGATTCAGCACCAAACAGTTAACAAGTAATGTTATATTGAAGTTTATACATGTTCCTTCAGATGCAAGTAACCAGTTGTATAAACACGCTATTGATACGTAGACACATAGCCCAATACATTACATTTCTGAACAGATATTTACACAGATGACCAAATACCGTATTCTTGGATGCTTTGCCAATAGTAGGTAAGAATTGATAAATAGTGTACCTTACTAGGTATATGAAAATGTACATTATATTCGAAAAACTTAAGCTTTGACAACAACGCCAGTATACCGAAGTTTTTGCTTTATAGCCAATCAAAATATAAGAGCAATTATAAATTTCTTAAACAGGAGACACTAAAGAAAGTATTTGTGTCTGTTGTGTAAATATGTTTTCCTGTAATAAAACATGTCTATTGTCGAAAACCTAGTTAGCTACATTTGGCCTATTTTGCGGCATGTGGTCTACTTTTATTAGAATTGAACTATGAATTGTATTGTAAATACCTACATAGCAAACGGAGACTTCAGATAGGTATAGGTAAATACTCGTATATAATATATTTAACATTAGCAAGTCGAAGCAGCAAACCAAGCAAACAATAGCAGCAAACCAAACAGTCAAGTGTAACAATCCAGCATTTTGAATAGAGCCAGTAGTTTGCTCCTAGCCGCCACTGGTATACGTACAATGGAACGCGACGATATGAAATTTCATTAACGAGGGTCCAACTACACTGTGCAAGGTTTGCCAAATAAAAATACACATAGGAAATAAAATTGCAAGGCACAATGATGTCAGCGGGGCATCGTATTGACAGATTGAAACGGCTGCTCATTAGAACGTTCTAGATCAGAGCAGTACAGTACCGGTATAAAAGAGCGGCCTATGCTGAAATATTAAATTAATAAGTTACTTAAACCCGTACTGAAAATAGTTAATAATTGAACTTATTTGCAAGCGCGTAATATAAGTTAAATAAAAACAACAATTTAAAGGGGTATTTACTATTTATGCACAAATCTTAGATACAGTGTACATAAATAAGTGTAACGCCCGGTAACGTTACGATGAGTCACCGAACGAGAGAGAGGCCCGCCGAATGCCTTGCGTCTCTCTCCCACTCAACTATGATCGGTCTGCCGCGCGCGCAGCACGCGGCAGACGTTGTCACGTAAAATCTTCGCCCGTAAAACCGACTTTACAGGCAACCATTTTTTTATTAAATTGCTAGTTTATAATAGTTTATAGTAGTAAGTTCGAAATATGTACTAACTCTTGGTTGCCTAAATAAACGATTTATTATTATAATAGCCGACGTGCCCTAAAGCCCGGGCGCCAGTGTACGCTAGGCAGGCACTCCGGCCACAAGACGGCAAACAGCGCGCGTGAACCCACGAATAATTCACACGCGAGCCCTACAAATAACCCCCCACTACAGGGCTGCCACGCTGCGGGAATACAATATTTATTGTAACATTTTTATTTATTTCAGTCTTCTTCTTTGTTGTAGGTATGAGTGAGAGTAATGTTTGTATAACCGGCTATCACTTACGTTTATTTTGTCGGAATTAGCCCGACATGTTTCAGCACAATCAGTGTGCCATTCTCAAGGGCAGGAACACAGCCAACGTACGTCCGCGGTGACGGGAGGGCCCCGTCTGCGTCACTGATTGTGCTAAAACATGTCGGGCTAATTCCGACAAAATAAACGTAAGTGATAGCCGGTTATACAAACATTATTCAAATATGCCTTACGAAAGTTTTAATACAGTGATGAGTGAGAGTGTTCAAGCCGCCCGAAGGCCTCTCACTTGGATTAACGACTTCTTGGAGGTACTAAGACTAACAGCCGCGACCTACAATTTAACATGTCATCCGGCCCACGGTAGCACTCAGGTGAAAATGCCACGTGAAAATCGATAGTCTTGTCCATGGTCATCAATTCAAACACTGTCTGTATCGACCGTTGCTTAGCTTCGATGATCGAGTCAGATCACCTTAGCTAGCCGAGCTACAGGCACTATTTTGGTCTGATGAATCCCTATTGTCGAAGTACAAGTTATTATTCTGTGCTATTGTGTAGCTACTTCAAACTAAAAAATAGGTACCTAAGGAAGAACTTGATTCAAAAGCAAATGAGTTTAAATGTTTTAATAAATTCATTTATGAAGTAAAATATGCACATAGGCACAATATATGTGTAATTTTATTGTTATTACTCGTATTTTCCTTATTTGCGATTCTGGGTGTTTTTTTTTCATGTCAGTATAATGAGTTAATTATAAAAAAATAACATTTTTAAATAGCTGTTGCAGAATTATTCACAATTTTTACTTAGTACTACATATTTGAAAACTATTTCTGCTAACCCTAGCGCCACCCCCGCACCCCATGCCGCCCGCTACCCCCGGCCGCAAACTGAGTTATTTATCGCCCCCCGGTCGCAGGGACAGGAAATGCCCGCACGTATTTTTACAGCCGCCTAAAGATCGTGCGATCCCTATCCGAGAGCTTCCTAGCGCCATCTATCGGGGGTTGGCGTCAACTACTCCTAGAATAGTATTACTAGATCTGGCTAAAGTGATTAAATACTAAAACAGAATCGAATCAATATACTCTTCAAATACAAGTGGTAATTACGACACGAAATAAATATTTTTCATAAGTTATAGGAAAATAATTTACATTATAATATTTTTGAAAAGAAGCCCCAAAATTAAACATTAAGACACACACCATTTCGCCTTGCATTACCTGACTTCTTTTTTATGAAAAAACCTTGTTTTTTTGTTTTTGTTTTTGTGATTACAGGGTTGGCCTCTAACAAAGTTTAATATTCTATAGATATCTGTAAGCATCAATATATTTATAAAAGAAAGTGGTTTTAGTCACACCACTTTTAACTTTGACGACCTCATTGGCATAATGGTTACCATGCCAGAAGGTTCTAGGTTCGATTTTCGGCACGGCCAACATCTTTGTGCTCAACTAAATTTGTTGGCTGTCGGTCTGGGTGTTAAATATGTATCTATGTAAAAAATTATGTATGTAGGTATAAGTAGTATATCAGTTGTGTTAGCAAAGGATACTATTTTTTGTTTCGGACTAACCCGGGTAACACCGCAGGTCGCAGCTAGTATAGAAATAAATAGACAGTTCCAGAGAGGAGGTATCTAATTCTACCAAACAGTTCTCGAACTGTGCCAAGTTATGTGACTTCTCGTGTGAGTTTCAGCGGGGATCTCAGATTAGGGGTACGTTAGTTGAATTTGTAAAGCGTATTTCATGACTTTATTACGATTTGTCTGCTTGCGTAGCTAGCTTGGATCGATGAAGATTTTTTTCTTTGCATTTATCTATATACTAGCTGACACGGCTAACGTTGTTTTGTCTTATAATTTATTTATTAAATAGATAGTAGCCGATTCTCAGAGCTTCTGAATACGCATATAAAATTTGGTAAAAGTTGATCAAGCAGTTTCGGAGGAGTAAGGTAACTAACACTGTGACATGGAAATTTTATATGAGTACTACATAACTAATGGAATCTCGGAATCGGCTCCAACGATTTTCATGAAATTTAGTATACTGGGAGTTTCGGGGCAATAAATTGATCTAGCTAGGAATCATTTTTAGAAAATATCATATTGAAAAAAAAGGAGCAAAGTTCGGTCAACCAGGTACTTATTAATAAGTTGTTCATCAAAGTTGCAGGTCCTACCTGGACGAGGACTGCACAAGATCGACGCAGGTGGCACATGCAGAGGGAGGCCTATACCCAGCAGTGGGATAAAAGTGCTGTGGATAATGATGATGATGAAATAAGTTGTTTTGTTGAAAATTCCTAACTCATTTGCAAACCGCTAATTAAATGTATTTTGATAAGAATACTCGGTGGGACCACCTGAGCAAGGCGATAATAATATAATCCGTAATTAAGTACAAGGAAGGAAGGAAACTTGTCTGACGTACGAGTAAGTTATAGGTACAGAGTAACATAAAAAGAAGTAAAAATAGACATGTAATTACTTGTTATAAACTCACAAATTATTTTATATTATAACGTGACTAAATGTTGAACATTTTCCAAATGTTACTCGTTTGACATTTGAAATAAAACTTTGCCGTCTATTAAAATATCTAATCAATGCGAAAATATCTAGTCAATAGCGGTGGTCAACTTGGGCTGATTTTCATCAAACATAGCTAAGAAAAACTAAAAAGAAAGTAAATTAATATAGGTTCATCCCTTTGGGTGCTACGGTGCCACAGACACACACACACACACTCACACACTGATACACATTAATCTTATAACACCCGTTTTTCGTCACAGGTTAAAACAATTGGATAAACGACAAAGTGAGTCATTGTTTGTGGCATCGTAGCGGTAATATCTCAGTGTTTGCGGTTTCTCTGTTATTTGCGGGAGTAGCGGGTCAATTAGTGGCCAGGCCGCCGCCCGGAAACATGAGGCCCTACTCATTTCAACAAGTACATAATTAAAAAATTAGGCTATCGAAAATATACAAAAAATCAACACACGCTGAGCTGGGGCCGTTTTTTTTTATTTGTTATTTTTTATTTATTTATTTTTTTTTTACTCTGAATAGGTCAGCGCTTGACCACAATTCACCTGATGGTAAGTGATATTGAGGTCTACGGTGGATCGCTAAAACAGTTTTGTGCCACGTAAATGTTTTTTTTTTTTGTTTCTTGTGTATTATTTTTTGTCGTTTTTGTTTCGTGTCACAAAATGAAATGATTCTTTCTTTCTTTCTTCTTTCAAAAGAAACAACAAGGTATATATACCTAGCTTACAAATATGCGCCCCTCGGTTTTACACACGCGTTATTTCGGGATAAAAAGTAGCCTATGTGTTATTCCAGGGTTTAAGCTATCTACATACCAAATTTTATCAAATTCGGTTCCATCAGACCCCAAAAAAATAATGATGGTTTAAACATATATATTTTTTAATACAATACATTACATAAACAACTTTTTTACATATTAATTGAAGACATTTTGACTTCTTTACTTATTTACTAGAAACTCCAAACAGCAGACCTTGCAAACTTAGTTTGTTCTTGGAACATCGTTTCTTATTATTCTAATATATAAAATTTCCATGTCACAATGCTAGTTAAAGTACTCCTCTGAAACGGCTTGACCGATGTTTACCAAATTTTATATGCTTATTTAGTAGGTCTGAGAATCGGCTACTACTATCTATTTTTCATACCCATTTTAGTAATTTAATATTTTATCATCCCGCTTGATAACTGATCAATTATAGTGCTTTTAACTTTACTTACCTAAGGCAAAACAACGTTAGCCGGGTCAACTAGTAACTTTATAAAAAGCTGTAAAGAGTATGGTATTTAAACGGTATGTCAAACATCATTAAAATAGACAAGTTGATCTAAAGCAAGGCCTTCTAAATCCTTTCAAATCTTTTCGTAGGAACTACGTACGTCCCCAGTCAGAAATCACAGATGACTATAATAATTTTATTTTTCTCTACGCAAGAATATACTTATATAATATACTCTTTGGGCCAATGATTAAATCATTAAAAGAATCGTTGTACTTGAATGCCATGGAGATAATTTTTTTTCTAATAAAGTGGTATGTAATCAGTCCCTAAAGCCAGAATTGTCATGATTACAAAAGTTTTCAAGCAAAACAAACTAGTTTAGAGCATAAAAAAAATTACAGACCGAAGCGTCAAACTTATAATTCACCTCATACTTATCAATAGTTAAAAAGCTACACCGACACCCAAGAGTACAAAGAGTAAACACAGATACAGAAAAGGGTAAAAAAAGGTATTCGCTACCAAGGATACTTGAGACTAAATAAACGCGATACTCAGCAACCTTCATCTTATGAACGCCCCGGAAAAATTTGCGCTCTGATTTTTCTAAAGATTTTCTATATACTACAAATATATATTAAATACCTATACCTACAAGTACCTACATATATATGTAGGTACTTGGAAGATCGTGTATGTATGTAATCTACCCGCATCAATCCGGGACAAGAAGAAGCAAAACTGTTAACTCAGGGTCTAAACTATATTTATAACAAATTTTATCGAAATCAGTTCAGCCGTTTGAGTGTGATGAAGTTACAAACATACACACTTACACACAAACTTTCGTATTTATTATAGAAGTAGGAAGATAGGTACCTACTTTACACAACAAAGCGTATGTTGTCTCGTTTAAAAGACAATTTACTTAAATTTTCTTTTAAGTATCTACCTAAAATACCACAGAATAATAACTTGTACTAATACAAAGAACAGAGTGTAAAAACAAGACGCGGATGCATCATTAGAAATAATCCTGCTCATAACTTTTTATAGTTTCCACAAAGTCACGATAACAACAATACTGCATGGAGTTCAACTCGTTCCATATTATTTATTCCAAGTCTATATCCATTCCTATTCGTATCGGATAAAAAATTAAAAACAAAATCTGTGCAACCCCCTCTCGATGCGGCGGCTGTCAACCCCCGGTTTTGAGGGTAGTTGATGTAGAAAATTATGGTGCAGTAGGTTTATAGAAACTTTCCCAATAGAGATATAATATCGCACCACTCTCGGAGACGGTACAGTAGAAGTATTAGCGTTATAGAAAAAAAATGCGGATTTATTTTGAATTCGTACATAATTATGTAATAAATAGTAGGTATAAACAGCTGATCCCGATGCCGGTGAACTATAAAAACAACATTAGCAACTACGTTACTGCACTTAGGTACTTCGATATACTTTGTTGTATCACTTTAAATATCTGATTTGAAATAGTTAATCATAGACAAATAATAATAGCAGTAGTAGTAGTAGCTCTAGTATTCTGATCCCTAAGTTATGTTTTGATGATATCTAAGTTAAGTTTTTTTTTAATTTAATACACATGTTTAACTGTAAGCAACAGACTGTGGTTAGAACGGGAGAGGCAGCCTCCTCGATTTTTTGCGGGTAGGTAACGCGCTCGGCGACACCTCGCGGGTCAAGTGCTAGGCGAGGCGTGCGGGGTGCGGGAGGGGGCGGTAATTCAGCGCGCGTGACCGCTCCGGGTTTGCTCCCGCCGCGCCGGTCGCTCCGAGCCGTTTTCCCGCCGGATTTGCGTTCATATAGTAAAATAAAAAGGGCGATTTGGCGCCCTCCATCGAAGCAGCCCGATTAGCGGCGCCCGGGGAAATTAAAAGTATTTTATTCCACCATTTATTCTCTTTTTGTTTGCGTTGAATAATGCCTGCAATGTGTCCGCCGCTGCATTCTGCTGGCACCGCTCCATGAATGACTGATGAGATGCTGTTTGTGTTCGGTGCAACTTGAACGTTGGCTATTGTATTGTTATGTATGCTGATTAGTTTGGATCGGGGTGCCGAGCTTTCAAATTGAGTTAATCCTCGATTTAAAATTATAAACCAAGCTTTTAAGTGGTTATTTTTTTAAAAAACGTTATAAGTTCCATATTACCATATTAAACAAACTCGCTTGATAGTTTGTTTCCCATGACTTATCAATGAATCACTTCACCTTTTGCTATCGGAATGGAATAGGAACCGTATTAAATTAATATTCCTTTCGCAGCCGGCGAAAAATGGTAGGTCTAATATCATCGTCAATAAATCAAATATTGGTCGTAATAAACCGAGGCCCGACCTTTTGTCCGAGTAATATTGTCCCCACATATAACTCTGCGATTCATAATCTACAAAAAACGACGACCCCAGAAATCCGATTTGAAAGCCTTCCTCACCTTTTAGCTAATACACCCGTAGCCCCTATTCATAAATAAGTAGGGCCATTGGAACTTTATTGACTGAACGAACGAAGCGTGTGAAGGGACTCTGTATCTAAACTGCTTTTGTATGTCCTTACTACGTGTGTTTGTATAAAGCTTGGCTTAAAAACTAAGGCCTGTAGGTACGTCAGAACGAAACTTTAACACTTACCATAATGGTTCTATTATTCAATACATGATTTGTTGTCATCGGCAATTTTTAACGAGGAGGAAGTTCTCCCGTAAAGGAAAAAAGTGTGAGTAATTGGTGATGCTGGGCAAGAGGAATAATAAATTAAGTAAATATATGTAGTTTACAATTTTGTTTACTTATATCAATTAATATAATTTATTCATGTAAAATATTTAAATCTAACTAATTTAAATACATTGGTTGAACTCGAGTTTACAATTAATTAATACCTACGATGTCATTAAATTCCATCAAAAACTATGATCCACAAAATAAAATTGTGTTCATGAGGTCTTCTGTTCAGAGGAGCTTGCTTGTTTATATCTGAGTTATAAAGTAGAGAACTTATAATGTCCTATGGCCGTATTACCATTACACGTAGGTGTGCACTTGGATTACTAATCTAGGCGACAATGTTTGTTAGTAAGAACATTTATTACACTCGCAGAAAACAATAAACTTGGAATAAAGTATATAATAGGTAATGTTAACTCCAATAAATATGATGCATCGTTATTTTTAGCTTAATTACCATAAATCCTTTTAGTACACGTATTTAAAGAAACTGGTTCAATATTTAAAAACACCATCATTTAAGTTATGGCAAATAACATTTAATGACAAAATAAAACTTTCCCCCAACTCATCTCGTTTTGGCTCTTATCAGATTTTGCTTATAAATGGATAATTAAAGCAGTGAACCTGCGTCTTTGAAATAACTTGGTCTTTTAACAAGCATGCGTCTGGGACCCCTCGTCAAAAGGGAGCAGGCACGAAGGAACCTCTAAACGTTATATTTCCGACCCTATCGACAAAAGATCCCTTTTCATTGAATCAAAAACATAATCGTAAAGGAGCTTTTAAGGAGTCGATTTGTTTCTTAGAACGCTTGGGTAATTTTTTACTTTAGTGTGTTATTTTACCTTTTTTATTGAGCTTTCTGGAAAGATTGGTGGCTGGTGGAGTATTTATGCATTTGAGCTGATTATGTGATAAAAAAACTCGCTCTCTTTTTAGTTTTATCGCGTGGCTTGAATACTTTTAGCTTTAGCATCTGTCTGCTGTTGCTTACTCTAACCTAATCCTAGAAAGCTTGAATGTAAGGAGCATATATAAGAACAAAATAATATAAGAACAGCTTTAGGTAGATGCGACATATTACTAAGGTCGGGTTGGTCGGTTGCAGTGTGCAGGGTGCAGCGGTTGTGTGCCATGCCTCCTCTCTGCCATCGCTATGAAAATGTCGTGGCTCAGCACAACAGTTGACTCCGAGCACACACTCGCGCTTATACAGTGTACCTACAACAATAAAGCGGGAGGGTGGGGAGGGTGACGCTGTGACGATGCAGTTTGCACCGAGGCCTCCTCCAACCTTCACCAACTTGCGCCCATGTTCTTGGGAATCGTTTTAAATTCAAGAACCGCAGGACACTCATCGATCGATAATACACCCTATCACCGCACACTAAAGTTCAACATCACAACGATCACTTTTTATAAGTCGTTTCGAGAACGGTGTACGGTGTCACCGCACCGCGAGATTTAAAACTCTAAGCGAACGAGGGAAAGTTGAGAATCCCATAAATAATGCAGATATGGTAGCAGCCCTTGGTGTGAGTGCGGAGGTGAGAAATACATTAGCGGTGCCGTTTTCTATTGGTCGTCGCTCCCGTGTTGATATTAAGCAGTCCACGTGGACTGCTTCGCGGTTGCTTGTCTCGTTTTTTTCAGGGGAGCGCTCGCTGTGCGTCTCGTTCTAATCTACAACGAAACGCGGAATGTCATGTCCGGAGTTGTTCAGAAAGTCGTGAGCGTGCATCGTGCTTCCAACTGGCGGCGCGTTCGAGAACGGCGCAAGCTCCGAGGGCCGACGATACGAACTATGTTCTAGGTGCGGCGCGCATAGTCTATTCTCAAACAAGACAAGCTTGGCTAAAATGTTTACATCCATATAGAATATCGATAAGCATTTTTAAGTCAATTAAGCTAAAAGCGGTTGTTGCTACATTTAAATTATCGGCCGGCCGGCATTCAAATAACGCCATTTTTTTCGTGTCGGCACGAATTTATTTTAATAGCCAGATATAGGTATGCATGCACTATAATAATATAATAACATGATGTGGCATGGCGTAGGTGATTATAACCATGTAATAGAATAATTTTGTAACTAAGATTAATTTTCAGTTTGGAGCGCATATAGAAATCTATGCATAGGTAAGTAACTTTTTTTTCATATTTGATAAGTTAACGCATTGAGCTAGGTATATATACAACATCATTGAGTTAACGCCAGAGTTTATGTTGATACCTACGTAATACGCCCTACAATCAAAAATTCTATAATAAACTAATAGAAGCAAGTAAAATAAGAACACATGTACCTAAATATGAACAAGATAAAAATTAAGAGCAAAAAGCATGCTAAATTACTATAACTCCAAGGTTGTACCAGAAGGCATACATATAGGGTTTTTGCACTGACTTCTATTTATAATAATACTAGCTGACCCGGCAAACGTTGTTTTGCCTTAATAAAAAAAAAAAAAAAAAACTAAATATAGAGTAGCCGATTCTCAGACCTACTGAATACGCATATAAAATTTGGAAAAAATCGGTCAAGCCGTTTCGGAGGAGTACGGTAACAAACACTGTGACACGGAAATTTTATATATAAGATGTATTATACAGAGTTACAGAAACACGCAGACAACCAGATAGTAGGTACTGACATCTAACAAAGTTATCATAAAAACTTAAACGTATTTAGGTTTCGTAACAAATTCGGTAAACCTACGTTTCGTACGTTAATTTTATAAAAAGCTTTTGTTACTTACAACTAGATGGCGTGAGTACAGTGAATATCACCCACTGTGTTCCAAAACTTTGCAACAAAATAATATAGGTACTAATATTTATTTACTTAAATTAACACTAAGTTTTTTAAACTAGTTTAATTTAATTTTTAAATGTAACTTATCACTAACAAAAAAATAAAATGAAACTGTTAATGTCACTGTCATCGGAGTGTGAATGACAAACTTATTTGTATTTTGTAGTGCATTTGTCTGTGACATTTGTTTGGGTTGGGATTTTGGTTTGGTTTCGATTTTTCTCAAAAAACGTCGCAAATTACTCAGTTATTGCTACATATTTTGAAGAAAACGTGCGTAAAAAAATATTGGAACTAACGGTTCATATAAGCGGTACCCAAGTTAAACTTCTGAGGACTAAACAATTTAGTTACAGGTAATTTACATTTTTACTCATGTTTTATAGATTTTCTGATACTAAAACTAAGCAGACTACGAGTCTCAAATGCATAAATTCTTCTTAATTTACAGACAAAGGAGTTATGGCACCAAAAGTTGTTCTGCTGTTTAGTGGTAAAAGAAAGTCTGGGAAGGATTTTCTCACTGACAATTTAAGAAAAATGTGAGTAATTAACTCACATTAACTCTGCCCATCTTGGTAGTTTCTCAAGAAATGCATGACTTGTTATATTTCATTAAGAGCAAAGATTTCTTCTCCTTCTACTTTTAAAAGCCTTATAGATTCTTCTGTTAGTCTTATGTAAAGAGTAACACAACATATTATGTATACTTTTGCATGACATGATAACTTTTCATATAGCTCTGGTATTCTTGTACAGTGTCCAATATCACCGTAAGAGACAAAAATATAAATGAGTGTTCATGCAGATCTTGCTGGTGACAGTCTGTATGCTTGTCCCTGATGATGACGCTTGTAATGCGTCGGAACCCCTTGGACGCATATACAAAGATTTTTTAGTGTGACTGTTTGTTCATGCAAATAAAAAAAATATTTTGAATGTTACAGACTAGGAGACCGGTGTGAAGTTATGAAAATATCTGAGCCTATAAAGAGTCACTGGGCAAAGGAGAAGAACCTCAACTTGAATGAACTCCTCAGTGATAGTGAGTACAAGGAACTGCATCGACTTGATATGATCACGTGGAGCGAAGAAATGAGGGGAAAGGATTATGGTTATTTCTGTAAAATAGCCTGCCAAAATAGTAAGTGTACTGATGAATATTATTTATATTCAATTAGATAACTGTATGCCCATAAGTTTTAGCGATATCACCGAAGTTGCAGGTCCTACCTGGATGAAGACTCCACAAGATTGACGCAGGTGGCATATGCAGAGAGAGGCCTGTACCCAGCAGTGGGATAAAAAGGGCTGTGGATGATGATGATGAAAGCAAATAACTTATCTCAGGATCCCTAAAGTCCTATTTTTTTTATGCATTCTGACCTGTGCATGTAGTAATTAAAGACATAGTGCGTTTCTGGCATTTCAGAGTTTCTTTTGACCTTCAGATATAGTTTGCATGCATCAAACAACATTTAAGTCCAAAACCACTCTAAGTAAATTCACATTCTTTTACATTTTTGATCACAACATGGTTCAAGTTAAGTTGGTCTTTTATAATTCCAATAGTTAACAAACAGTAAAACAAAATATAATAGCTTTATATAGACCTCCCAGATATATGTGGAGGGGGAAACTAGGTATTCCAAGCTCCATACAGAGATGTATGCTGCCACTGTATTGAAACTTTCATAAAGCATATTTGAATAATGTTTATATAAATGAATGTTACTTATGTTTATGATTTATACCGACAAATTAAACATACCTGATAGCCAGTTATACAAACATGATGCCCTATATATTTTTAAAAGAATGAGAGATAAATGGAATATCAGAATCGGCTCCAACAATTTTCATGAACTTTAGTATATAGAGGGTTTCGGGGGCGATAAATCGATCTAGCTATGAATCATTTTTAGAAATGTTATATTAAAAAAAAAATAGTCAACCAGGTACTTACAATTAAATCAAAGAATATAAACAACATATGTGTCTCATTTCAGCAAATGACGCAGCCATATGGATAGTCAGTGACATCAGGCGAAAAACAGACATCAAATGGTTTAAAGAGACTTACAAACACATTGTACGAACAATCCGGATACATGCTGACGATGACACGAGGAGTTCACGCGGGTATGTCTTCAGAGAAGGCATAGATGATGCACCGTCTGAATGTGACTTAGATGACTATACTGGATGGGATTTGACCATAAACAATGGAGATGGTAGAAACTCGTTAGAAGAGCAACTAGGCAGTATTTTGAGGATGCTCTCAGACTTATAATGGTACAATAAAAAAAAATATAACAAAATTTAAAGATTTTATACACAACCAAGACAAAGGACATTATATTATTTTGATTAAATTTTAATTAATTTATTTAAAGAATTTACATAATAATATATGTGTATTATATTATCTGTACTGTTGTAACTGAAATAATATAGATGTATCAATTTAATCTGAATATGAATCCATTACTCAAATAAATATATTTTTTTTCAGTTTCTTGTAAAAATAGTCACCAAACATAAGATTGGCAATTAAGACATTCTTAAAATCAATATTTACGGTTTGGTGATTAATCGAAAGTAATTAGTATGTATTTATGTTCATATGTAGTAAATATGTATGTATTTAATTATTAGTAGTTGGCAATCATTCCTATTTATTTAAAATTAAATATATGACTTCTTTTTAGCATTGTAAACTGTATGGGCATTGTTTAATAGAATGTGATAAATAATTTTGTAGTTACTGGAATTGATCGTCATTTATATACAGTGTTAACTCTTTATAACGACACTGAAGTGACTGTGCATTTTATGGCGTTATAGAGAGTGGTCGTTTAATGGAGAGAATGTATCATTGTATTGAATACAAGCTAAACCAACTAAAGCCAATTGATTTCGACGCTTTAGAGAGTTTGTCTCTAAATTGAGTGATGTTACATGGAGTTTACACTGTATATCGTTGATCGGTACATTTCTTTTTCAAGCAGCTTAAAAATTTAGCTCTATTTATATTGTTACTACATTTGTAACTTAAGTTTTTTTATTCTATTTTTTATTTAAAGGAAGACTTTACTTTAGATAGTAGGCAGCTCTTACTGGTTTTAAGAAATCTTTTGTCATATTCAGCTACATGAACAAATACCTCGATAAAATTTGGTAAAAAAATAGCGCGTTCAAAAGCTTTTAGAGTACTTATTAAATTAGGTATGCTTTTTATTACTTCGACTCTTACTTTTTATATTCTTTTTAGCTTTTTTGGGAAAAAGGTTAGGGAAGGTTATTATGGGAAGGAAGGCTAAAAATGAAACAAACATGCACATTTGAACTTTCGGTAGGTACTTTATATATGGACAAATAATCTCAATAATTATTTAATTTTAACTGATCTGATTGATATATATTTATTAACTTATTGACTCAGGTTTATATTTTTTGGTAATATTCCAAAGGTATTCGGATCGACAGTAATTATAACGGTATGTATTTTAAGAGTAGTTATTAGTAGTCAGCAATCATTCCTATTTATTTAAAATGTAAAATTACTCCTAAGTATATGAAGTATTTCTTTTTAGCATTGTAAACTGTGTGGATATTTTTTAATAGGTTGTGAACGATATGAAATGTAGTACAGTGTAAACTCTATATAACGACACAGAAGGGACAGTGCATTTTATGGCGTTAAAAAGAGTGGTTGTTAAATGGAGAGAATGTATCATTGTATAGAATACAATGTATAACTAACTAAAACCAATTGATTTCGACGCTTTAGAGCGTTTGTCTATCGAGTGACGTTACATGGAGTTTACACTGTATTTCTTTTTAGCGTTGTAAACTGGGTGGACATTGTTTAATAGATTTTGAACAATATAATATGTAGTATTTGGAATTGGTCGCTATTTATATATGTATATCGTTGATCGGTATTTCTTTTTCGAGTAGCTTAAGAATTTTAACTTATACAATAGGTACATTTTTATTTTATACCAGTCAAATAAATATTATAATTTATTGTATTAAGTGTCTAAATAAATATTATAAATATTACAATTTCTTGTATTGTTTTGTACAGCAGAATATAAAGAAAGCGAATATCTATATCTTCAGTAGGCTGACGGCCAACCTCCAGTAGTGGAGAGGCACTTGAAGAAGAAGAGGTATATCTATAGGTATAACAAATATTCCGGTTCCAGTAAAACCTCGACATCTTAACATCAGGTCAACTGAGATCAAACGCAAGCCATCTGCCATAAATCATTGACCAAGTGTTACTCGGGCACGAAGGGTTGCGTACCATTATCTTAAAAAAATGGCTAAAAACACGTTTGTTGTATGCGAGGCCCGTTTAACTGTTTTTATTTTAATAAAATAATTCTTAGTTCAAGTGGAAACATAATTACATATAGTATATGTATTATCTAAATGTTTAGAGAGTCAACCAAATATCGTTATAAAGAATGAGTAAAGAATTGCTTAAATATTACACTTGTTGTTGTATGGGATCTCCCCTTAAATATATATTTTATATTTATTCCATTATTCCATTATCTTATATTGAAAGGCATACATCTATATACTATGTGAACATTTTAAGCTTCGACCTGTTACCATTATTGATATATAGCGGAAAAAATCACGTTTATTGAATGGGGATCCCTAATTTTTATTATATTTTTTGTATTTGTTGTTATAGGGGCAACAGAAATACATAATCTGTGAAAATTTAAGCTTAGAAAGCTTAACTTTATTAACCGCTATTTCGGTTTCTAAGATACAGGCTAGTGAAAGACAGACAGACGGCGGAGGCTTAGTAATAGGGACTTATTTTTACCATTCGGTATGGAACCCTAAAACTAAGTATGGGTATATGTTGCTTATGGTAGCTTTTACCGGGCCTTAAAATATTCTAGCACTTTCCCCAATTACTTTGGAAAAAGAACTAGTAGCTATGTATCAGGGATCAGAATACTAAAGAGGATTGCTGATTCCCATACAACAGCGTGGCGCTACAAATCGAGCGTTCAGCCTAGCTTCCGCCAAATTCCGCCAGACGCGCTACTGTCGCGATGTTAGTGATTCGTGACCCGAGTGAAGTCTACTTTGAACGCTATGAGCTCCATCTACCGGATTTCCTCTGGACCATCAACACGAGTAGTTAATATTCGAGGTTCGAAGGTCCATATTGTTGCCTCCAATTTATTTGAATTTCGAAACGACATAGACGACATAATTGATAGCGACATCTCACTCAACAGAAGGCACTTATTTTGAGGTACCATTTTAACATGACAAATTTATTTTAGCAATAAACATAAGTAAACATTCTAACAGGTTCTATTTAATGCCGTAAAGAGGTCATGTACATGAAGAATCGCTGCGCTTAGCACTAGGTACCAGATGGTCCTGTTATGCAGAGCGATAGTGGACCTGAAGAGATTAGGCTATTTTATTTATTACATACATATATCAAAGTTTATTTGATATGCATCAAAGTAAAAGCCAAAAAAACATCTTCATACGGTTACTACTCAAGCCTTGGTAGGCAATCCGAATTTGCTACAATTGGCAAGCTAGAACGACACTCAGGTCCCATGACAATGTATACTAGGCGTAACGGCAGATGGCGCTGCACGTTGTCAAAAGAGTTCATTCTTAGTCCTAGGTACCTACTGTCTTAAATTGACCTACAAATTGTTTCCATGCTTTTATTCGTAATCGTAACTTACTCGCTTTTATAGTTCTGTTTCCAATAAGTATCAAGAGGACCCAGTTCTAAGGCTTAATTTTAACTGTCTAGTTATACCGGCTCATAAGATACTGCCAAGAGACAGGCAGACGAATAACGGAGTCTTAGTAATAGGGCCTTTTGGAAGCCGGGCCAAAAGATATGTACTTGTAAGTAATTTAGTTAAAAACTAGTATATGACGCGTGTATGTAACCTAAATAAGTATTTTCCGTAAGCTCCCGTTATGGGGTCAGACCGGAGCGATTGTAATCTTTCACCATTGCGCTGACTTTGCCAAATACTTGACATTATTCATTTTTACTCACCTCCCTGCGAGATGTGTAGACGGATCCGTTTGCTTCGGGTTTATTTTAAAGAAGTTTGCAAGTATTAAAATGTATCTAAGTACGAGTATATATGTAAATATTGTCCTACAGTATACGAGTATCTACGAGTAAAATGTAGGTAAATTGAGAAGTAGTCGTACTCGTACTTAATACAGTTATTTAATTTAATACTATCAGTATTTACTATAAAATTGTTGTACTCGTAATACTTATAAATGTCCTCAATGGGACACCTAGATACAATTAATACAGTTAAAGCGGATATAAATTTCGCTACATTAACCAACGACACACCGTCTGGCGTGTGATTAATCATGTCTCACAGAATACGCGTACTTGAATGAATAGGGACCGAGCAAGCTGTCGAATGTCCCGGATTTAGGGCACGTTGATGCCACTCGTACCTAATTAGGTACAAGAGTTACAAGCGCCAACACTCAGAACGTCAAGACTTTAAAACGTGCGGTCGCACGGCAACGCTACGAAATTACCGCGAGCATTGCCGTGCCTAACCTACATTTTGCACGTTAACGATCCTTTGTTAAAACAATTGTACTATAGAGTTAATAAACCGGTGCAGAGTGGTAGTTACTCCAGCTAGTCTGCCATGAAAAACCCCATTACGAGGCAGCAAGCGACGGCCTTCGGCCGCTTCTTCCAAACCTTTAAATATCTCTGACAGAGACATTGTTGACACCCACTCCTACGATTGATTAAGTTTGACCTGTTTATTCTTCATTACAGTGGGCTCGAGAGCTCGTTATTAGAGTTCCATAAACAAGCAGTCATTTGTATTGCCGATGGTCTCGAGCGTGTCTTACGGCCGGAGTAAGTGAAGGTACGAGGCATGGTAGGACTGGCAGCGCTGCGGGCGCGCTCTGGCGGGTGGGGTGGGCGCTGCGGCGGGCGCGGCGGTATCGATGCGGGTGCGCGCGCCGCCCGCGCCCCTCGCTTCGATTTTCCCCGTCCGGGCGAGGGTAGCGGCGCGTTGCATAACTTGTGGCGGCACTCCGCGCGCGAGCCCGCACCGAGCGCCCGCGAGCGCGCCCCTCGCGCCACACGCGCCACGTCGCGCCCTTTACGTAACGCGCGAGCATCGCGCGCGCACGTCCAGTGCCCGGATCAGTGTGCCGGCCGCCGTACGAGCTCGACGCGCCCGACGCCGGGGCCTGGTAGGTGTCGCAGTGCGCGCCCTTTGTCCGCGCGCGGTGGCGGCGGTGCTCGCGTGCTGAATAATTGACGCGGAGGCTGGTCGCTGCCGGCCGCTATCGACCTCGCGTGCCGCCGCAAGGACGCCGCGCCACGCGCCGCCCGCCGCCACCAGCGCTGATGATGCTTCCACCGCCCGACCGACCGCCCGCCCGCCTCCCCGCTAGCTTCACCGCACGCTGTCTGCCGATGTTGTTCCTCGAAATGTTAATGACGCCACATATCCATTGATCGAACAATACCTGGCTAGCTACGCCGAGTTCTAAGAACTCCAGTCGATAGTTATGAAAGTTGAATTATGTTTCGCATTGTGTTCGTTTATAATCCGCTTTAAATTCGCACCGCATCATGTTATTATCATACTTCATATTCTTGCAAGCCTCGTATGGTTCTTCGCTTGTTACGTAAAAGGTTTCTTTTCGTTTCCAATGTTGACATGTCGATGTTTAGTGAAGTAGATGCTTAAACTCGCTATGAGATATCGATTTCCTATAGCTTTGAGCTTGTTTGACAAACGTTAGAGCTATTTATAAAGAAAGCAGCGTCTACGGCATGCTACGGCTACGATATGTCGTGCTACGTACTTGCTACGCGCTCGGAGACGTCTACGAATATATCTGCTACGAAATCGGTTACGAGTAAAATGGATTCGATTCTAATTTGTATTCCGCCGAGTTAAATTAGAATCGTAAAAGGTTTTATGGCTTAGCCTAGACTTGTCTATTTAAAGATGAAAGAACATGCTTACGTAATGTTGACTGAAAGCCTCAATGTCTATAAAGTTAGTTCATAGTTTTATTGTGAGGCCTTGAGAAGTTATGTAACTGTTCTTATTTCATCAAAATATGTATTTATGTGCACTTTCGCGCTTCACTACCATCACTCATTTATCAAAGAGTAGCAGTATACTACGAACGAAATAATGTGAGAACATACTCGTACCTTTTACATTTCTTTAGTAAAAACACTTAGCTTTGAGCAACAAATCTTGATAAAAGCCGCTTTTCCATCAGACCTTGTTTTTTTTACTTTAATGTGTGTCGAGATACACATTAATATTTAACGATACTAATAATAATATTAACAATACTTAACTATGTATACTTGGGTTATTTCATAATTTCAATGTATGGATAGTAGTAATGCTAATGAAATTCTATGATTCATTTATAATCATGACTTGACATAAACATACCTAAAACGAAGGCCTAACCAACAAGGATATTTGCTTTTCAAAATATTTCTCTTCTTAATTACTTAAATTGTATAATACAAAAGCTTTAAGGTCATTTCTATAAATTCTATTTTGTAAACAATTACAACTTACTGATACAACTTTTCCATTATTTTAAAAGTAATTACTATAAATAACTACTACATTAACATACAAATATATGATTACTATTGTAACAGGAAATTTATTACAGAAAAATATTAAATACTATTTACAAACTTAGAGATGAAAAGAAAAGAACAAGAAAAATCAAAACACTACAAGTAAGCTCACTATACAGGCTGTCACTGCGTGGCAGTGTTTCCAAGATGCTGACAACTTTACCCAGTTGTATAGCCAAACTTAGTCTTTGTAAGATATAGCTGCCAGCTCTTGGATCTCCAGAAGCGAGGACAAACCACTTCCCAATGTCTTTACATTTTTTTGTGTCGGTCGTCCACGGGCCTAAAGTCTCCATAGACAGCGCAACAACCTCATAGTTGGCTCTAATCCGGGAATACTTCCGGTGTTTGATAATTTGGGCCTGCTGAGCAGCGGCCCCCGCGCTTTAAGCGGAAGCGGGGACGTGAGACGGTGCCAATGTATCCACGCGCGTGGCATCCCAAACCAGGGTACGGCCAAGATACCACGGAACTAGAGTAGCCCCATCGGCCTTCTTCCCTCCGTCTCGTGACAGTCCGCTTGGCTCCAGCATCGAGGGCACACCCGCTGTGGAGAGTGCCCGCTTGACTAAATCGTGCAACACCCAAGGACGATAAACAAAATTAAATATATTTTACTTTCTGATATGTATTTAAATTAAATATATCATATTTGGTTCTATTTTTAGTCCAATGCGTGCAATGCCGGGTAACATTATTAGAATGGAATTTAGGAATGGGTTCTAAATATATTATGTACTAACTACATACACAAATCAATTTATTCATAGGAGCTATTTATGGAAATAACTATAAGAACAAGTAGCTTGTTAGCCTCGAACATAGTGCTTTCTCAAATCAGTAGTTTAAATCAATTCAATTTGATACACATATGTGATTGTCACTTTTGATTTTATTGATTATTTTTATTTGTTTCATTGTCTCTCCTGTTTATTTCCTTTAAAATCGAGCACACTACTTTTGTTAGTTCCAATGTACTTAACAGGAATGGCCTTCCGTTACAGGAATGAGAAAAAAATAATGATTCTTTATAAGTATTTATTAATTTTACATTCTTTTATTGTTCACTCATCCTGGTTTAAACGTTTTGTATAATACGTTTATATTTCTAACCATTCAGAATAAAAACACAGCATTTTTATTTAGCTCAGAGTGGCACGAAATTTGACGAGTTTATCTATATAATAAAGCTTCCAAGTATTTTCCGACTGTCTGCGGTCTGACAGTCAATTTAGAAGCGTCGCAGTAAATGGCCATTTCTGACTCATTTCTAGGAACTTTATTTTCCAAACCGCAAACTAGCCATAATATTTATGACACAGACCTAACGATTATCGTAGAGCATTACGACTGGAACGAAAATTATAAAAGGAGAAAACTTGTATGTATGAAGAAGATTTTTGAGCAATTTAGAATATATGTCAGTATATAGAACTTACATAAACAAAACGCCACACAATTCTTAATAATTAAGCGTCTTTCATAACTTCACTTCTAATATCATAAATGTGAAATCTTTACGATCAAAACGCTGAACCGATTTGGATGTAATTAGATGAAATAGCTGATACCTTGAAATAACACATAGGATTTTTTTTTGTCCGGGATCAATGCCGTGCACAGATAGTTTATACGAGAAAAGTTGCGTTAGATTGGATTGATCGTTAGTTAGTTATAGCATAGGCAAATATTTTGTCTATGGTTATAGTTACATCCATTTCTATTTTTCGATGTGTGCCTAAAACATAACCAATATAAGCTTAGGTTGCTCTATTTTCATATCTTTCAGGTTATTCAGATCTCGTTTTAAACTCTTTACCATTCGATGCACACACCTCAAACCTAATAAATAGCACAATACAAAAAACGTATTCGCCAAAACATGACAAAACAATTTTATCCCAGTCTTTATTAGTTTACTTTGGGATAAAAAGTTACTATATCCTATTAATGTACGAAAGCCGCATACGATGCATGAATATAATTTATAAATTTTCACTATATAAGAAGAAGACAAATAAATATGTACCGAGAGTTACATTAAAACAACGTCATACTGTATACGAGTATATTATCTTTTAACATATATTTTAACATTTTTTACACCGGCTGGTTAGCCCGACTAAATAATTTCTAGTTTGTATTATGGTTGCTAACACAACTGATACACTATGTATAAACACATAAATACTTTATATCCATACATATATAACACCCAGACTAACAGCCAACAAATTTAGTTCATGACAAAGATGTTGGTCGTGCCGAGACCAGCGGGGAAACACCAAAGCGGCATCGTTTTACAGTGGAGATACCTAAAATAAGCGCACTAAGCGTTTTGGCTCCACCTTCATTGTGTGGAACTCCTTGCCAAAAGCCCTGTTCCTCGAAAACTATAATCTTGCGGTTTTCAAAGCACGAATGAACCGGTTTCTTCTGGGTAAGCGCGTTCCACTTTTGACCATCAGGCAATTTAAACTAAAAAATAACTACAAACTACAACAATACATGACTTATAAACTAATTTACAAAATACTATGTACTAAAACATTTTAATGTCACTGATTAAGTTTTAATTGAACTATATAGAACATGACCGACAGCTCTCACATTGAGATTATTAATTTCGTATCTCTCGATTATTGTGGGCAGCTGTATCCTACAGAGTGCAATTTAAATGTATATCTTGTCAAACAATGTTGTCAAGGTTTCGATCAGAGGTAACTTGTATATGAATTGGTAACATAGGTGAATTGTGATCAAGCGCACCCATCATAATATAAAAAATAACGCCAAAGAAATCGTCATAGTTGTAGGATGGTCTTCTACTAAGCGTGTGTGAGGTCGAAGTTGCAAATGAAAGGCAGGATCCAAATTCCGTAATTTTATTAAATAACTATTCACTTATGTACTACTTAATATCCTATACTTATTACTAGTTAAATGCGCGCTTGTCGTGTGCTGCTTGCCATTGGTTGGCGCCGTTACTATAAATCAACATTTCGGCGCCGCGCGCCTTCATCTGGCCCGGCGCCATCAGCGCCCAGCCACTTGTCCGGTGTCGCTGTAGAGGCCCCTCAGGCCAACAGCATAGTCATTATCAAAAAAAAAAAAAAGCGCGCCTTCAGTCTGCGCCTGCCACTGGCGCACGCGCACGTCCGTCAATGCTCCATACGAAATATCGCGCACGACTCCACATAGTATAGTTTGCAAAGTAACCGAGGTCAGTATCTCATGCGTTGCCGGCACTCGCGGCGCCGGCCTCGCTACGCGTCTCGAAGCTGGGGCGGCATGGCGCCAACACGTCTGCGACTCACAAACACTTTCCTGTTAGCATACTATGCTTTTACATTCACAAGTTTTAACTGCTTCATAGACGACGACGTTGTAATATTTTATTTTAAGGCGATGTTGCACAGATTTAAGACGCGCCATACATAGAATAAGAATAAGAATAAAAAATATTTTTTACAAAAAGATAACTATGCGTACAAATTACAAAAGAGAACAAACAAGAAATTTCAGATAAGCGAATTCACGAAATAAATGCATGTTAAATCAACAATTAACAATATTGAATATAAGTCTAACGATTCTTATTTCCTACATCATTTTGAGAATCGGGAGAAATCGGTGAACATAAAAAAACGTACATACATACAGTCAAACTTATAACCTCCTCCTTTTTTGGAGTTGGTTAAAAATAAGTAAGATTTGTTTTAATTTCGTTATCACTTCCAGAAATATACCATATTTAAATTGTATTTCTACTCTCTATTCTCTCTTTCAAAAATAAAACTATCGAGCGAATTTTACGTAAACGTGTCTTGGAACTCTAACACTTAATTGAAGATATTAAAACTGAAAAAAAAAACAATAACGAAAGTATTTTTAACAATATTATATTTTGCTTCCCTATACTATAATAGTATATTATACATATTTTACAATACATCATGAGGTATCCACACATGATTACGATACTGTATCATATACAGGAGACGGCACAGGACCGGTGAGATTGGCGTCTCTTGATATCGGAGGCCAAGATCCATTTCGAGTCATCGCGCCAACATGGTTACATTTATCATGATACACCGTAGATACAGATATAAAATATTAAATAAATATTAAAGCACATTCACACACGGCTGGTTAGCTCCATACTGAACCATTTCTAGCTCGTATTATGATTGCTAACACAACTGATATACTACATATACATACATACATATTTTATATAAATACATATTTAACACCCAGACCCACAGCCAACAAATTTAGTTAAGCACAAAGATGTTGACCGGGCCGGGAATCGAACCCGGAACCTTCTGATTAGCAGACCGGCATGGTAACCTTTACGCCAACGAGGTCGTCATGGATAGTGTTGGTGTACAAAGTATCTCAGGATTAAAACTAAAAAAGGGTCTAAATAACGCACCGCATTTTCTAATTCGGGTGAACTTTTAATCAATACAATTAATTGAAGTGTCGAAAATTGCGATTCCAACAAGATGCAAGTTGAGTCACGAAATACATGATCCACGTCATTGCACGTATAAGAACGACCAAATTTGTAAAAACATTCATCATTGTCATTCTATCCTGCTACTTTATACAAACTGAACAGTTCGTAGACCTTTACATCCCAGGTTAAGTTGCAGTAAGAATGCAAATCTATGTACTTAACCGTACAATACAAAACCTGCAATAGAATAAACAATATACATAGTAAACTTATGAATTATTCATGCCTCGTTTAGTAGCTATTGGCGTTGCTAGTTTTAAATACCTATAAAGATGTCTGTGTACCTGACATGTATGTGTGTGTAAGGTGATAGTATTGGAAGAACGACACAAAAACGTAAGAAAATATTTTCCTATTTTCAGATTCATATTCAGATATTTTTTTAGCCATAATAACATTCGCTATTCTCGGTATGTCATTTACATTTTTTACAGCAATTTAATTAATGAATATAGGTACTATATAGTTTAAAAGATTAAAAACTAATTAAAAAAAAACCACTCATAAAATTAATTTAATAGGCCACTCCGGACAGAACCTGACGGAAAGGTACCCATAACGCTCGTGGCATTGCCGCGTTGTATGGCTATGGATAGCCTTTGCGCTAGGTACGATCCAGAGCGGTATTCGCCTGATTTAAATTAATTATCTAAATGGTAAAATAAATACATGATTCAATATAAACCAGGTAAATACACGTGCGATTAACGTTAAAGTTAGGATAGGTTATGTAGTTATTCTTGATTATTTTTATTACTACATCTGTAAATATCTTTCTGTGAGTTTTAAGTTACTGACGTCTTTATTGAATTTGTTTAATTTTGAACCTTACGGTTGCCTTACATACTACATGGCGTGGGTTTGATACCCGCTGAGCTAGAGTTTTCTTGTGCATAGCACAGTGCGTTTTGGAATCCATAGTATTTTCTAAAGAAAAAGATAATTTATTTGTTTGAATGTGGCACATATAATATATAGGTGTTTTCTTACATAATATTTGTTCCAAACTTTCTGGCTTGGTAAGCATTCAAATAATGTGAACATCAAATAGGTGTTTACTTAGGTTTTATAATTATTAGTTTAACATTAACAAAGAGAATCAAATTGGGTTTACTAATTCTTCTTATTCTTAGCATTCGCATGGTTAGATAACATTTAAAACCCCGCACCAAGTACCTAACGATGTGTTTCCAGCAGTCATTTAGAGAGCTAGTTATTCCATACTAGGTATGCTCCACCTTCCTATATAATTAACATAATTGGCATTCGGAGTGTTACACACTCAGCTGTATAATGTAAAAGAAGCGTCTCCGTTAAACCACCATAAATAATACCCTTTATTACAATAACAATAAATATTAAGACACATTTCACACACGGCTGGTTAACCCCATACTGAACCATTTCTAGTTCGTATTATGACTGCTAACACAACTGATATACGACATACATATTTCATATTTTATATAGATACATATTTAACACTCAGACCGACAGCCAACAAATTTAGTTCAGTACAAAGATATTGGCCGTGTCGGGAATCGAACCCGTAACCTTCTGATTCCGGCATGGCATTACGCCAACGAGGTCGTCAATTCAATATTCCTAAATAATATATATACTAAAAAGCAGTTTTTTTTGTGTTCAATACTGTTTTTATTACTTACACCACGAATACAATATTAACGTATTTGTAACAAAAGCTATTTACTTTCTGAATATCTAGTCGTAGATTTGTAGTGAAAAATTGTTCAATTTTTCTTTCCCTATGGAGCGATTATACTCAATTAGCTAAATAGCATGTTTGTAATTTTTCAATTTCTAAATTGGCTCATGTCTATGTTTTTCTATACCTATTTGCTTATCTAGGCTAAGATCCCACCGAAGTTACATATATACAATGTAAGTTAAAGAGCTTGAAATATAATAAATTTGGATAATGATGCTAGATTTGCAAAGCTCAAATATTGTGTTTAGAATGCAATAAAAATAATGGAAAGTTCATGTTATAAGGTTTTGTATAACAGGTCGAACTTTCTTCAAAGGCAGTATGAATAGAGTTTTACTCCTTTTGAATGTAGATTTCGCGCTATTCTGTTGTATATTGAATGAACGATTCATAAGGAACGCTGCGGCTGAGGTATAAATTCTACTTTATTTTGGTGTGCTATGTTTTATCAAACTAAGTTGGGTTCAAATAAATTTCCTAAAAGCGAGAGTGGCTCGGTAGATAAACTGCCTGGTTTTTAATCTGACAGCCTCTGGATCTCATTAATGACTTGTTTTTTAAGTTAGGTGTTGATTTGCACTCACTTTATGGTGAAAGAAGACATCGTGAGTAAATCGACTTGTTTGAGGTCCACAATATCCGAAGACGTGTGTCATCCTCCAGCCCGCACTTGGCCTGCGTGGTGTATTATGGCCTGCATATCTCTCCTATTGAGAGAAAGCCCTGCGTCCCAGCAGTGGGAACGACTGCTTACGCTACGTTTTATAATTTTTTGACGTGACAAGTAACGTTACGATGAGTCACCGAACGAGAGAGAGGCCCGCCGAATGCCTTGCGTCTCTCTCCCACTCAACTATGATCGGTCTGCCGCGCGCGCAGCACGCGGCAGACGTTGTCACGTAAAATCTTCGCCCGTAAAACCGACTTTACAGGCAACCATTTTTTTTTTATTTCCCGTCAAAAGCATCGTTCACGGACTGACTGCCTTATTGCGCAATATTGATCAAACTTTCTAAAGTATTTAGACTCGTTTTATCAAACTGCTCGCAATATCGATGGCTCATCACTGCGATCCCATCAATTAATACAAGAATCCTTGATCGGTCCTAATTTCAAAGTCTGTTAATGGTTTTCAGTCCGCAACGACTTTAATGCCATCAATTTAAATACGCGAGCCATAATTACAATATTTGCATACAAATTTATCTTATTTAAGAAAATCTTTGTTATGAATGAAAAATGCCATTAACAATACCACTGCTATTAATTTAGTAAAAGTATTATTAGTATTATCTATACCAATATTATAAAGAGGAAAAGTTTAATTGTTTCTTTGTTGACGCGAATAGGCTTCAAAACTACTGGACTGATTTGAAAAAATCGTTTACCGTTGAAAAGTTCCCCGAGTAATATAGGCTATATTTTGTTTCCGAAAATATTTGAGATCTTTACAAAAAATCCATTGATAATGTAACAAAAGCCCTTATATATCCGGGGTCAGACTGCTAGTGACTAGGTATACAAAAGTAGACTAAATATATACACTGCAATTGTAATTAATTTCCTACCTTGTTTATGCTTCTACATAAGTACTCGTATCTACTATATTTCCTCGTACATCTTTAGCCTTGAATGTATTCATTTTTTTTTTATTAAGACACATTCACACACGGCTGGTTAGCCCCATACTGAACCATTTCTAGCTCGTATTATGGTTGCTAGCACAACTGATATACTACATATACATACATACATATTATATAAATACATATTTAACACCCAGACCCACAGCCAACAAATTTAGTTAAGCACAAAGATGTTGACCGGGCCGGCAATCGAACCCGGAACCTTCTGATTAGCAGACCGGCATGGTAACCTTTACGCTAACGAGGTCGTCAAGTCAAGTCATTGATCTCATCTAATACAGCTTCCAAGAAAATACAAAGGTACACATGAAAGCACATTATGAGCTGGCTTCTTACAGTCTTACCTAAATGACCTTATTTCAATATACGTGTGTGAAATCCTGCCAATGTGTGCGTGATTGCCGAGGCAGCCGTTTCATTTTACATACCCCCACGCGAACCTTACCTCAGTTATTATTGTCACTAAACGAATATATAAGCTCGTAATAGCTGGAAACCAAGCGCAATTATGTTGCGACAGTATTTAAGCACAATGCTCGGGTTAATTAACGTTATTTATTAGTTTATATAGTGGATTAATTACTTATTGTAGCCGTGGAGTCGAATATTGCATTTGTCGACGAAACTTTTTGTTGGAAAATGTATAGTTCTTGTCCCGTAGCGTAACGTTATTATATTTACTTTTAATTGCTGTAATTAGTTAATTTTCTAGTATTTTTCATATGTGGCGTAAGAAATAGCGTAAAATGGGTTCCATTCATCCCACAAATATCAAGTGGTATCATAGACTTCATAGAAGTTCACCCAGATGAGATAAAGAGCTCCATCGAAATGGCATCGAACGAAAAGAAACAAACCTCCAAAATTACAAGGTCTCTCGACTGAACAGCTTTAGGCGCTTTGATAAGGAGAACATTGGCATGAAACGGCCACCCTAATTCGGTCGGTTTGTACGTTACGTAGAAATACGCATAGTCCCGCAGTGGCGCCTGTGAAACTTGGAACCTTGAAACCCCCTCCCCTCGCAGACACCCCTCTCCTGAACAACATTTACTCCTTGTATTTTACTTTATCAGTTCAGCTCTGTGCGTTCTGCTTGTGTTGTAATTCACATTGCTGTTGTTAACTGTTTTATTGAGGATCTCGTTGGATAAGTGCGGTCATTTGTTTTATTTGCTGTTGAAAGGCTTTGAGCTCTCACAGACTGTGGCTGTTTAATTACAGATACCAATTAACCTAGTACAAGTACATATAACGGTGTTAGTGTGGATGCAATTTGATTGACGGTTTGAATCTTCTTATTTGAGATCTCTAACTTAATTTAGCTTAGCGAGTATTAACACTTTTATATTTGGATTTTGACTTCGTAATATATATTCTTACATTCAAAAAGGAGGAGGAGCCTTTTAAAATATTCGTTTATGTGATTTTCTACTAACTTACAAAATTAATACACAGACAGGGACAACTGAATTAAAATCTTGGATGAAGGAATTGTTCTAAAAGCTTTTGATTACTATAATTATATAATCAAAATTAGAAACTTAAGATAATTGGAGTTTTTTTATTTATTTGTCTAGACTTCAATTGTTGAAATGTATTTTATGTTGGTATATCGAGTCAGCAGAAATCGAGGTCGCACTGCATTTTTACCATAAGCGTATGCATAGGCATCAATACTAGATTACTTTGATATAGACACACACCCCAAATTATGAATAAATAAAATTTTCACTTTCCTTTAATATTGCATAGTTTCTGTGTATAGGATGGGCATGGTACAGAGTAATATGGGTTTTATTAAAACATTCAGCGCCGGTACCCAGTGTAAGCTGTAATACTACTCGTACCTGTATTACAGGTAGATACTCCATGTGTGTAGATGCTTCTAACATTATTTTTTATGCTTGTGTGTAATATTTGAAACAACTGGAAAAGCTCCAACCGTTCGAATCTAGGCCCTACTTAATTAATTCAATAGTCTCTTATGTTATATATTTTTATGTCATATATATATTAGTCTTAATTATGACAACCGGTTATACCGATGCATTACTAGATATTAATTTGGATTATTAGGGGGGCAGCTTATAAGTTTTATATTACTAAACATAAAAAGCAAGCTAGAATTAAAAACTGCTGCCTAATTTCCAAAGTACTCTAACTTTGAATGGTTACATTGTGACAGAAGTTTTTTAATTGTATTCCTATTTTAGTATTAAAAAGCTGATGGTGCACTAACAATCAAAATAAATTGTAATTTCGTCGGTATTACGCGTTGTCATAAGTAATGATAATTAAATTAATGATAAAATATATATTTTTTTAAACAATTTAAGTTTACTCACCCTTTCCCTGGTCAAATATTTACTTACTACCTAACTTGTGAAAAAAGTCCTTTGTGTAAAGAATAGGTATTTTCAAACATGGTTTCCTGTGAAAAGCATAATTATCTATTCCATGCTAAGTTTGTCGCGTGTGGTTTAACCGCATGCCCAAGGCCTCGAAATTAAAATTTGTTTTATATTTGTAGCTACATGAAACGGCTATGTAGGCCACTGCTAGTCGTATGTAGGGTACACTGAATCTATTGAAAGGATAGGCTTTGTAAAATACGTTGGTATAAAATAACTAAGATACATATATGTTAGAGAATTTTTTTATTTTAATTTATTCGATTAGTAGTTCCATCCTATCGAATGGCAGCACTGTGAACGCAAGAGCTTGTTATCTGTGCTGATTGAAGGAACAATTGAGTGAATGTACGAATGAAGTTGTTTCCTATTGGTCGGTAATGCGTTCATTCGAGGACGCGTCAGTAGTGCGTTCATTCGAGGAGACTTGAGTGAGTGTGCTTCAGTCTGCCATGATACAGCGCCTGCGCCACTTGTGCGCACTGACAAACAATTCAATTATAATGGCGGACGACGACGACGACCACGCGGATTCTAATCCGAAGGAATCTGCGACATAAGTTACAGAAAAGCTAACAAAGGAATTCCACACAATACATAGCTATTTACAGGACCGATATTATGTTATGTATGTAAATAAAAACGGGACAACATGATTATTTAAAGAAACTAATCACAGTATATTTGACGACCTCGTTGGCGTAAAGATTACCATGCCGGGTTCGATTCCCGGCACGGCCAATATCTTTGTGCTGAACTAAATTTGTTGGCTGTGGGTCTGGGTGTTAAATATGTATCTATATAAAATATGTATATGTAGTATATCAGTTTAGTTAGCAACCATAAAACGAACTAGAAATGGTTCAGTATGGGGTTATCCAGCCGTGTGTGAAATGTGTCCTAATATTTATTTATTTAACAATTCTTTTTTTCTATCTGTACTGTCCCTCTCCATTCCTGGTTGCCTGGTAGAGATCACCATAGGTGATAAGGCCGCCTTTGTACTCTATTTGTAAATATTTTATTTTCTTAATATAAGCTGTTTTTTATGTGGTTGTATAATAAAGTAATATTCTATTCTATTTTATCCTTGCTTCAAGAGTTTTCAAACTGTTCTAGGTCTCAGAAATGTATAATAAGATTTGGTGTATTAATAAGAGCTATTCATTGTAATTGAATCCAGTTCGTAAGTACTTTGTAGCACTATTGAACCCTCAAATGATGAAGAGTACTTAGTCAAGGCAATACATACGTATTTTGCATAGATACATATTTAACACCCAGACCGACAGCCAATAAATTTAGTTCAGCACAAAGATATTGGCCGTGCCGGGAATCGAACCCGGAACCTTCTGATTGGCAGTCCGGCATGGTATTCATTACGCCAACGAGGTCGTCAATTCTTCATTGTTATTTCATTAATTCTTGAATATTTGCTGTTTATAAGCATCACATGTTTCTCACCGCACTTTCAGTTTTGCCTAACCCAGTAACTTGGGCAATGCTCGTTGCTTCCAAGAAAACACATTTAGTGAAGGTCTAGCGAAGGACGTAGCAGGAATTCGTAATTAGATAGCTACCTTCGTCTACCTGTCCTCAGAGGCTGCGCGCAGGCTCTACGGACATCGCGTACAATGGAATTGCTTTATTACCTCAAGATAACTCGAGTTATATGCTACCAATTTGACTTAATGTACTTGGTGTCCTTTTAAAGGTTCTGTGGTCCATAAGGAACCCGTATAGTTTGGGTTCTTATTTCATTCAACCTTCTTCAAGGTATCTGAAAATAGCTTTTTGTATTGAGGAAAGGTTTGGCACATTCGTTATCTTTTAACTGAATGTGCCATTTTTTTTCTTCATAGTTTTTTGCAGCTATAAATTTGTTTCTCTTCTTGGAAAGTGTAAGATTAGCTGGATCGAGTGATATGGTTAGAAGCCCTTAAATTAGGTTGACTTAGTCTTCGAATAATTTGTTATTACTACAAATGTAGAGATTAGAAATAATAACATTATATCTCAAAAGAATTTATTTTTAACTACTTTATATGCAACGTATATAATACCTAGTGTAGCTATTACATTGAGTTGGAATTTATTGATTGTTTGTTTGTGTACGGGTATTCAAAACATTAATTCTTAAAGCATTTTCTAGTTGTTTGTACATAATTTGATGATTGTGTTTCAAACAACACGAACCAAGCTCACTTTATAAGTTTATATGCATGCAATAAGCCACTAAAAACGGATCTGCGTCGTAGTTTTCTGAAAGTTTAAAGAAATTGTAGTTGTTTGTACGTGAATACCTATACATATTACATACATACAATTCAGCTAAGTGCAACAGCCGCAGTCCCCATGTTTTTATGTCTGCAATAAACATTTTTGCGTCTATCCTTGACTATTTATTTACATATAAAACTACGTCGTATCTTTTACTAGTTTGAGTAGGATAAGTGCGTCCGGTAATAAATATAATATGGAAATTGGCACGAGGGAAGTTTATGGATTTTTGATTATTGTTGATCTAATAAGACGTACAGAGTAAAAGGATTACATTTTTTTCATTTGTTTTGTTTTACAAATCGTTCTCGTTAATTTTTTTAGTAACAATTGAGTGTTATATAACCTTATCAATATAAATAAGACAAACCCTTAGACCCATCACTTCTATAAATTGAGAGAGAAAGAGTGAGAGAGATAGAGAAGATAGGTTAAACCTTGGATTAACACATAGGCTACTTTTTATCCCGAAAAAGTTGTGGTTCCCGTGGGTTACGCAAATAACTTTAAAATCTATGTTACTCCTTCACGCTCCAACGGCTAAACCGATTTTGATGAGATTTACTATGAAGATAGATTATACCTTGCATTAACACATATGCTACACTTTATCCCAGGTTAACTTCTTGTTATAAGTAAATAAAATATAAATAAATATTAGGACACATTCACACACGGCTGGTTAGCCCCATACTGAACCAATTCTAGCTCGTATTATGGTTGCTAACACAACTGATATACTACATATATATATTATATATAAATACATATTTAACACCCAGACCCACAGCCAACAAATTTAGTTAAGCACAAAGATGTTGACCGGGCCGGGAATCGAACCCGGAACCTTCTGATTAGCAGACCGGCATGGTAACCTTTACGCCAACGAGGTCGTCATTATCCCGGATTAGCGCGGGTAATACCGCAGGGTGCAGCCAGTATACAGTAAATGTTTTTGTATTTGTATTCGTATGTACATTGTGCATGAAAACAAGTAGTGAAGAATGAAGCTAGTGAGGGTCAGGCGAGCTGTGACCGGGTCGGCACAGGATCGATCGGCCGACCTACTCCTTCAGGCATGCCATACCATAACCTATAACTAACGGTAATGCGCTCCGATAAACTCTGCGCCTAACGGGAACTTTTCTTGTCTATACTTGTTTTTCTTTTTATTTTAAAATCGGAACACCTAATCTATACTATAAGACTCTTTGTCCTGACTCATCTATAGACAACGCAGAGCCCAAACGGCTGGTCCTAGGGTTGTGAAATTTGGAGGGTGTATTTGTTTTAGTATGTAGACGCATACTAAGAACGGATTTTTGGAAATTCCACCCCTAAGGGGGTGAAAGGGGTTAAAATAGTTTGTATGAAACTTCTTTGTTTTTGAACTCTCAGCAATGAAATTTGGAATATGTATTATTAGTTAGTATTATTATTATTTATTAGTTAGTTTATGTAAAATTAAAAATAATGGTATATTTTTTTTTGCCAGGGGTGAACTAAGGGTTTGTAATGGGGGGTGAAAGTTTGTATGGAAAATTCTTTATTTATCAAGTTAAAGTCTTGAAAGTTGTTATGGTAGTATATTATTAAATGATAAAATTAAAATTATTTTTTTTTGCCAGGGGTGCATTAAGGGGGATGCCATTGAGGTTGAAAGTTAAAAATGAAAGTTTTGTGTTTTTTGAACTTAGAGGTGTAAAATTTGGAGTGTGTATAAATTTAAGAACTTAAACGTGTAATAAGAGTAGATTTTTGGAAATTCTACCCTTAAGGGGGGTGAAAGGGGTTAAACAGATTGTATAAAACATCTATGTTTTAGAACTTCTAGCAATGAGATTGGGAATATGTATAGTTTATGTTAAATTAGGGGTTTGTAGCGGAGAAGGGGGGACGGGAATAGTATACCATATAATTATTTCACAGGTTACGCGAAAAGCGACCTACACGCGGGCGGAGCCGCGGGCAACCTCTAGTTTATAATAGAATAGAATAGAATAGAATAGAATATCATTTATTCGTCATAACGTATCGTAATTATAACAACTTACAGGTTTAATAAAAGGATACAGTACGTTCTCGTCAATTTCACATTATACATTATTCACTATTACATTAACAAATTTCACTCAATTAAAATGTCAATATTACTTAATATTAATCGGATAATAAACACATAAACAATAAAAAAATAATCTAAATAAAATACATATAAACCAATAAACATACATATAAACCAATCGGTGGTCCTCACTACTTTTTTGAAGAAGGTGGCCAATCAAAGTTATAATCTGTGTTTTGCACTCAGAAAAGTCTTTAAATATCAAACTTTAAGGTTAAGATTTGTAAAGCATTTATTTATTAAACACTAGTTTTAATATTCAAGAGAAGACATGCACGCGACAAATCTTTGTTCGTGGGACGTAAAAGTTAAAATTGGCGTAATATAGCGTTATGATTGTTGTATTTCAGTTGCCTTTTTTGCTCAGCCATAGACCTTGTTTTTTCCTGACTTACCACATCTTCGGTTATCCGTGTTATAATCAAATAGTTGCAATATTTTACGCTCGAATGCAGTTATTATTTTTACTAAAAAAATTCGCAAATTAATTTCATAAAACGAGTTAGTGTAAATCTACATATTAAGATTAACACTTTTCTTCAAAATGCAGAGAACAGATAAATAAAACTTATGTCTAGGATTTTGATTGTTTCGCCGTTTGCGTTTAATATATTTTTTATATCCTATAATAAAAAAACAACAAGTAAATATACATTCTTTAAATTTTATTTTTCTATAATTTTGCTTTTTATACAACAGCGTACGTTTTTATAGGTAAACTTATGACCACAGTCATAACGCTCTTTAATGCATGGCGGTGACAAGGGCCAAATCTTAAATTTGTAGCGTTTTCGTCATAAATCATAAACGGTAAAAAAATACAAAAATGAGAACAACTCTAAGAATATTAATAATTATTTTGTACCTATCTAGACTTTGAATTGAAATATTGATGAGTTAATCTCGTTTAATTAAAAAAATATAATACTACTTACACCCTCAACATCAGACCGAGGATACCGTAGCACCACAGAATTTACCATGGCAACAAATAAGCACAAACTCGATAATTTTCCTTAGATCAGAAGTTGCTATGAGCGTCTTCCGCTTCCATCTCAGATAGAGATCATTTCTTATTGTGTTGAAAATCGAAAAAAAAAAACATTTGTGCCAAGAAAAAAAAGACGATGTATTTTTCCATTCGTTAAAACCGAAGCAAGCTGAATTGAACGGCTCATTTCGTTGAAACAATCTTCTATTCCCGGTACTTGTTACTGAAAAAGGTTTGAAGGTTTGCAAGAGTTAATTATCTTCACCTCTAAAGTACTCGCAACCATTATTCATCGAGAGGGTACCAGGAGAGGGTGGAATAACAAAACACTAAAAGCAATTTTAATCCCCATAGAAATTCCTGGCGCGGCCGCGTGGTTGACATTTAATTACGTCAAGGAAACATAAAAATAGGTCAAGGGCGTCACCCCATCGCCTAGTAAAACAGAGGGTCTGTAATACTGCATGTTCGTGTACTGTATACATCTGTGTGCGTGGATAGCGGTGTGTGTGCGTACGCTAGGAACGAGGGTGCGACGTCTTCGGAATGAAGTCAGGTGTCACCTGCTGCCCCGGCGCCACTTTTATTAGAAATCAGAATATGAATGTTGATATATTATTTACATTCAATGCGAAATATGATCTTCATGTATTAGGGTAGCTTCATGTATTAGCTAGGAGGGCCTCAGTGTGTTTCCACCGAAGAACCTGAAGCCCTCCATAAAGCATCGAGGCAGAGCACCGAGGGGGTTTTAGTGGGTAAAAATCCCACATAACCCAGCTGCACCCCATTGTAGCTGGGTATCTTATAGAAGATTTCCCCCTCGTAAAAAAAAAGCTTCATGTATTAGGGTAGCTCTATGTTATGGTAAGGCGCTATGTAAGCAAAATGACATATGTAGTTTAAAAATCCTATAAAATCCTTATTCAGGAGTTAAGAATTGTTGGAGCTCAAAAAATAATAGTGGGTACAAATCCCACATAATCTGGCTGCACCCCATCTGAAAAAAAAATGGCCCCCAGACCTTTGGCCTCTTTGCCCATTAATTAACCTAAGCATTGAAAAGAGCGGGTCTGTCAAAAATTAAAGCGCACAAGAGGTTGTGAACAGGATCGCAAAGTCTGTTAAAAAACGTTTTTTCATTTATTGATTTCATCGGTGTAATAAATATTTTATACTGTCATGTGCATCGTTGCTCATTTATTTCTATTTTCTTTTACCAAACATAGCGATTCTACCCGTAATAGAGATGACAATGGATTAAGCGATATGGATTTAGCCTACTAATGATAAGTTCAACCCACAGTATCCTGTAACCCATTTAATAATGGGATTTTATCTATAATTTTAATGGGCAATAAAAGTTCAAGCTACATGAAAAAGGGGGTGAGGGCCCGATTCTTTCTCTATTCACTCCCCGGTGGATAAGAGGGCCCCTCTTGCCCACTTAGCTATGCTACAGTCCATATACTTGTACATTTAACCTAATCCAGCAATAGTACACCGTATATAGTATAAGCAGCCCACTATACGTTCCCACTGCTGGGACTCGGGGCCTTCTCTCACTAGGAGAGAGATATAGGCCATAATCCACCACGCTGGCCAAGTGCAGGTTGGCGGATGACACACGTCTTCGGATATTGTGGTTCTCAAACATGCCGGTTTCCTCACGATGTTTTCCTTCACCGTAAAGCGAGTGCAAATCCACACATAACTTGAAAAACAAGTCAGTGGTGTAGGACCGAGATCGAACCAGGGGCCGTCTGATTGAAAAGTAGACGTTATTACCACCGAGCCAGACTCGCTTCAAATAGTACACCGTGCAATTAGTTAATAACAACTAATATTGACATTTCATCCAATACACTTAGCTCCTAAGGAATGTTTAATCTAGTAATTGTCACATTTGTCCTCGTTCCTATTCTTTTATTCACATTCAGAGGTCAAGCCACCAAAGCAAAGTTTTTTAATCGTACCTTTTAATGTAAAACCCCAAAGCTATAATATAATAATTATTATATATCTACGTACGAGAAAGGTGTATTTTCGCAAGTTATTATATTATTTACGGTAGGAAATAAAAAAAGTTTAAAATAAAAGTTAATATAATCATGGGATATATAAACGGCTACAACAAAATATTGAGGCATTCAGGTTGATGTGAATAGTGGCGTGATAGTATCCGACAGCGGCGCGCGGTCACCGTGCGTCACACGTCGACCCTCGTCATGAGAACCGGCGATTATATCGATCAGCATCGAATACCACTTATACACCACATTACTGAAAACAATTCAAATGAACTTAACTAGCATCCCGTCCCGGATAAGTTGCAAACAAAATATAACAAATTCAAATTCAAATTCAAATCAATTTATTGCGAATATGGTATAGTTACAGACAGGTATTGGGTCAGAGAAAGAAAGTGCACCATATTCTGCCTAGCGGCGTGCAATAATGGTCTATGGTAAAACTTAAAGCTAACTTATGATACTCGGGGATAATGTAGCTTCCTAACGGTGAAAGATTTTTTCAAATCGGTCCAGTAGTTTCGGAGCCTATTAGCGACAAACAAACAATCAAACTTTTCTTTAAGCATATTTTGAGAAATCTTAATCCTGCGTAAATGATTTTAGTTAGAATGAGTTCCAAAATACGATTTCTTAAAATTCGCTCGAGAGTTTTATGTTTTGAAAATAGTCGTTTAAAAATTTAAAAATGTTGTGCTTCTTAAATTAATTAAAATAAATCTTACTTTTTTAGTAGGTAATATTTTCTGGAATCGTTATATTGTCGTTATATTGTCTAGAATCGTTAGAGCTTATAATTTCAATATTGTTAAGGTTGATTTTATATGAATTTATTTCGTGAAAATTCTACTGGCGCTCAACCGGCGTTTCTCTCCATTTTTAGGCGCGGCTGAACTTAGTCTAGAGAGAGAGAGAGATAGAGAGAGAACTAGTCCTAGCAGTACAATTTGAAAGTGTAAGCGCGTGACTAAAAAAAAAATTAATTTAAAGTATTACTCGTAAAATGAGACAACGGTAAATTGTTCGAGTGAGCGAAATGATTTTGCTTTAGTCTGCCTGGATGATGGATCTCTCGTTGAGGCTATAATTTTGAACCAACTAAATTTGGTATGCAGGTAACCACAACGCAATATAAATTTTCAGCTGACAGCGATTGTGGTAGTTCACACCGCTATTGCAACGCTAATACTACTGGTTGAATTTCGGTAGCCATAGCCGCTTTTAGGTAATTTATATAGTGCTATAATTTGTAAATCGCAGAAAAGTAGTTATCTAAAGTTTTGGAATTTATCAATTAAACTAGGCTAGGTTCATAGCAAAGCATATCCTTTTACACATTTTGCCCTAAATGCTCGAGCCTAAAATGTAAATATTAAACGCAGTCAATTTATGAGATGGCTAAATAAAAGCCTGTATACTAAATGTAGAATATAATTTATACGTAACCGTATATATGACTACAACTATAATACTATAATTATTTTACTATTTATAAGGGTTTTTATTTTCTGTGACGCCATTTTTCTTATCTTCTATCCTTTAATTGTTCATTTGGCTATCTATAGCCTCAGCAATAAGAAAATAGAGTAAATTTATGGTACTTACAGTTTCTTAGTGCTACAAAAGTTGGATCAGACTCAAAAATCGAGTCAACTTGTCAAGCTCCATCTTTCCCCTTTGAATACGGCGAGGCGTAGCTATAATAAAAGCTCTCTGACCCATTTTCAAGCGTGGCTTGTCTAAGATACTGTGACAAGCCAGATTCTGTCGGAACTGGAGCAACGGTCCATTTATAGGCGTTATTCATTGTTACGACACAACCTTTTTCGTTCAAATTGTAATATTATGCACATGCCCTGTTTTACGCACATGCTTTATAATTTCCCAACGGCAAAAACATGGCAGCCATAACTTTAATGGTTATGTCTTTTCCGTTTCACAAAAATGTGTACTGTCATTTCAAAGAGGATATGGAACCGTAAGGAGAAATTACTATATGGCTTTGATGCCACGTATTTTATAATACGATTTCATTTTTACTCTTATGTATCCATACCATACCAATATTATAAAGGGGAAAAGTTTGATTTTTGTTTGTTTGTTGGACGCGAATGGACTCCGAAACTACTGGACTGATTCGAAAATTTATTTCACCGTTGGCAAGCTACATTATCCCTGAGTAACATAGGCTATATAATATTTTGTTTCACTTTGCAACTTAGATTCTTTTATAGCCCGTGCGATGCCGGGAAGATTTGCTAGTATTAAATATATCTAATGTATAGATAGATACACATAGTCAATATCAATACATAGTCAATGCACATAAATATTTTAATTTGAATGAGTAAGATTAAAAAATCAATCTTACCGAGTTAATCGCAAACCTATCAATAACTAAATAAGGCTATTATTGCAATACAATTTAACCGACCGTTAACCGCTTATCTATAGTTCTATATTTCCATTCAAATAGTGGACCACAAAGAGACTGGCTGTTTCCTGCCACTAGGCCCGTAATCGGATTACGCTGCAGTAAGAGCATTGTACTTGTAATACGCAACTCTATACTCATAGACCAAGAGACGGGCTTCCTTTTTGGAACCAGGATTTTTTAAACGGCACATATTGTGAAAAATAAAGAAATATTTATTATACATGTCGCGGATTCAATTAGATTATAAACAGCGTGGTCGTCGTCGTCGTCCGCCATTATAATTGAATTGTTTGTCAGTGCGCACAAGTGGCGCAGGCGCTGTATCGTGGCAGACTGAAGCACATTCAAGTCAAACCGCGAGTGAACGCACTACTGACAAATAGGAACAACTTCATTCGTACATTCACATTCGTTCCTTCAATCAGCACAGATAACAAACTCTTGCGTTCACAGTGCTGCCATTCGATAGGATGGAACTACTAATCGAATAAATTAAAATAAAACATTCCTCTAACACGGCCATTCTGCCACTCAACGCGTTCTCGCGTTGTTTTACAATTATAAGCAACTTAACAGGAAGCAATCAACAACACCGGCAAAGCGTTAACTCCGTCCGAAGCTTTCAGCCGCAACTAATTTCAAAGAGGTTTTGTTATTTAAATGACAAACGCAAAGCGTAGAGCTTTCAACGTAACACACGAGTCTTCCACTCAACTTGGCGCAATGCATCGTGAACTTTCGGCAACAAGAATTCAGTACGAGCAACCGTATAAACTCATAAAGCGTGGTAGTTTTCAACGATACCCTTGGACAACGCGACAAAGCTTTCAATCCGTACTTTTGGACAAAGTGACAAAGCTTTCAATCCGTACTTTTTACAGAAAGCGACAAAGCTTTCAATCCGTACTTTTGGACAAAGCAACAAAGCTTTCCATCCGAAACTCCAGCTAAGCGTAACAGCTTACAGCAACCGTTCAAACTCGTAAAGCGTGGTAGCTTTCAACGACACTTGCGGACAAAGCGAACAAAGCTTTCAATCCAAAACTCCAGCTAAGCGTAACAGCTTACAGCAATCGTTCAAACTCGTAAAACGTGGTAGCTTTCAACGAGACTTGCGGACAAAGCGACAAAGCTTTCAATCCGAAACTCCAGCTAAGCGTAATAGCTTACAGCAATCGTAAAAACTCGTAAAGCGTGACAGCTTTCAACGACAAATGTACACGAAGCGCATGGCGTTACGTTAGAAACACAATCAATACGAATTATACGAAACACGGAGTTCCAATTTACGGCAACGGAGCCACATGAAGCGCGAAACTTCTAACGCACTACAACTGAAATGTATGAAGCACTTAGCCTCCAATGCACTATAATAGCGTTACACGAAGCGCATAGATTACAGTCTACTACAACAGTGGTATACGAAGCGTGTAGCTTCTGGTGTACTACAATAGTGTTACACGAAGCGCGTTAATTAAAGACGCTAATTACAATTCAAGGCAAGGTCTGATGGCAGAACTCTGCATCTTCAGTTCCGTCACCAGGACTTTTGTCTAATTCAGAAGATAAATCTAGTAAACCTGAAAGGTATCTACGTAATTTTTCGTGACGAACATACTGAACACGTCCTCCGGATATAGACCCCACATTATACCTTTCATTGTCACAAACCTCGACAATCTTACACGGATTCGAGAACTTTTCGCCTGATTTAGTGTTTACTCTCGGGTTCTTTTCAACCAATACAATTTCACCGACAACGAACGGACGCATTTTTGCCTTGCCCTAGTCATATCGAATTTTGTCATGTCGAGCTCGCTCGTCCATCCTGACCTTAGCCTGCGCTCTAACATCAAGGAGATCAAGTTTCTCGTACTCGTGAAAACATACGGTGTGGGATTTTATTACAACCCATTAACTGCTATGACGGACACTTTCCAGTTCTTTGCGATACTGTACAATTAACAGCCAATTAGTTCCCACCCAGGACAGACTTACACGATTTACGCTCGTGGTTTTCTGCGAACGTTAAACAATTCGTGAGAACTGATATAAACCTTTCAACCTGCTTATTGGCCCTTAGATAAACCGCTGCAGCCTCACCACAAAGCCCAAATGGCATTTTTACGAACCATATGCACCATCCGGTGTAGAAAATGCAGTTTCTTTTTATCGATTCTGATTTCTCAGATATAAGGAATAAATAAAACCCGGACGCCATATCTAGTGTAGTAAAAACAGTGGGCTGTCCTAGCGTATCTAACTGTTCTGATATCAACCGCAAAGGATAATTGTCACTAACCGTATTATACGGTTAAAACCGTATTAGATTTTGTTAGAACTTTTAAGTTTTATTTCCACTTCGTCAGTCTTGAACACCGATTAAGAATTTCCTTTAGCAAATTTATCTCCGTAGCTTTCAATAATGGACCGCAATCGAGTAACGTCATTACGGCCTGTCAGCTCAGTATAGAGTTTTGCTACGATATACTCGTAGCAAAACTTACGGTACTTAATAAAGCATAAACTTTTAAACGTCACGTCCTATGAGGGCGTCATAAAGCAAAACGTGAGAATCTACTATAACTAAGGTGGTTTTTATGTGCAAGTCTTTGACTCGTATTGGCCGCGAAAAAATAAGCGGGGCCGAGCCGATACCCACAAGACACGTAAACTCAGAGTGCTGCGCTATTAATCTCATCAGCAACATGCTTGAAAATTAAAGAACAATCAGTGCCGCTGGCAAAAGAGCTTGTAACTTGAACTCTTCAAAGTTTATTTAAATAAGCGGGGCTTCGCATTGTGAGCACACATTGGTGGTGGCTCGGCGACACACATTTTAGTTTAGTTTTCACTAAAATAAGTTTAGTCCTGTCAAACTAGGCTTTAGTATTCGGGTGGATACACGATAAAACTAATTTTTAAGTCGAGTCAACTAAATCGATTTTATTTATTCAATCCGGTTAAAGCGCATTCAGCGGCCCACATTTTAGAGTGTTTTCTGTCCAAAATCCAACTGTCAAATTAGTCGTCACCAAAACATCGCGATTAAAATTAGTTCAAGAAGTTTACATGATTTTGTAATGGATTATATCATCGATTTTCGTAAATAATCAAGAAATATGAAATAATTTGTTGTAGCAGCCGTCGATTCATTGGAAGGGTATGTGAAGAATCAAAATTCCGTTTCTTCTCCACAAAACAAGTTTGGGCCTGCATGCGTGGTTCAGCCCCCAATGCAGCGGTAAAATCCGAATCCTTTTTTTTTTTTTTTTAATTTTAGACATCATCAAAGAGACTCCGTTTAAGAAACACCAGGAAGGCACCAGATCCATTTCAGATAAAAGAGCAAAAGTTCAAAAAGCTGTTTCAAGTTCCAAAGTCAGGAGCTCAACAGTTAACGGAAGTTCCCAATGTAGGAAGCACATCTCAAGAAGGTATCCCAAAACATGTAAAGCTCGCTTTTTATAATTTCTCCGCTTTTTTTTTCATTTTTCAAATAAAAGTTTTATCAAAGCAAAATAAAACCATTGAATTTTGATGGATTGTTCGAAATAATTAGTGTTGCCAAACTATTTCACCCAAAGTTACAATAGTAGCCCTATTTTGCATTATACTACGCATAAATTGCGCATTCTGTGTACACACATAAAACACACATAGACGCCATCTCACACACAAGTGAGTTCAAGCCAAGTCTGAAACCTAAATATTCGTTTCGCTCGTTTGTTTCCCTTTGGGGGATAACGACACTATTTCAAATGCACGTCATAAAACCAAACATCGAAAAATAAAAACACAACTGTTACCCCTTTATCAACACGGCAATTAGTTATGAGAGGTCATAGATAAAATAAGACAAAAAGAATAATATTTTGCGCCATCTATTGGCGACACCTTGATCTAACATTGCTACTCAGCACTAGACGGCGTAGGCTCCACTTAATTTGGCTCAATATATCTCACGACCAAAATCAATTCAAATTTAGTTCGAAGAAAACACCGAATAAATAGCCTTTGACTAGTTTTGCACCAAACCACAAAATTAAGTGCGAGCAATTTTAGTTTAGTGCGAATTGTCACCATTAACAGACTTTGTCGCTTGTTTGTTTTAAACGTCTCATGGTTTGGTGAAACAGACTTGCTCTGTATGGCCTATTTTATAATAATAGCTACATTGAACATTTTTCTCTATAGTCACTGACCAGGAAGCATCTTCGCTAGCAGAGGTATGCGCCTGGGCCTTAGATTTACAATTACGCATGTAATGTCAGACTTTACCACAATTATGACACAAAATGTTACTACGATCGGTAGAATCTACTCTACGCCTTTTCTGTTCACTTAATGCAAAGTGCTTGCACAGTTTAAGATTTTTACGTTACATAAAGTACCAAGGTGTCTGTCCAAAGCCATAAAATCCGTAGGCGTATCTTTTCTTATAACAAATCGAAACGTACCTGGTCATCGACGATACCTGAGATGACAACCTCTATCTTATTCGCCACACTCTAGCCCGATTCCAGCCGGTCGATCATCACCAGTTTGTTCGTGGAATACTCCACGTAAGTCACCGCCTTGTCACTCGTGTACTGCACCGTATCCCGGAACAGATTGTAGAATCTCTTCCTAGCAGCAAACTAACGCGAGAGTCTTTCCTTAGCTTCGTACACACAGAGTTACACACATAGTTACACACATAGTTCCCACACACAGAGGATAAGACTTCGATGTCCATTTGCGAGCACGCCTGTGTAGATGCGTAAGCGCGGCGTTCCGCGTTTCATAGTCGGTCCACTCGTTTTGCGTTTTATCGTGATCAATTTCTTCACACAACTGAGATACCGTGAATTCATAATTATCAGGATCAAAAGGTTTCATTTTGTTCATAACCACCTTCGGTGTCGTACTTCTGGTTTCATTAACACGAAAACTTTCCAACATGCCACGAAAAAACGATGCCCCCACAGCCGTAGGAAGATTGGGTAGGTTGCTTTCCATAGGAGGCATGTTATTTTCGTTACCGTGGTGCGTGGTTTGTTCTTCGCGATCGATTTCGAATCAATCAGATTCTCGATTAGATCGAAAATTTTCTTGTGCCGGATCAGACGTTGGATCGTTGAAATATGCCTCGCAGGTGGTAGCCGTAGGTCGGTAGAGTACGCTGGAGACGCGTTGTATCGATCCCACCGCTGCTGTCGCGGATTCAATTAGATTATAAACAGCGTGGTCGTCGTCGTCGTCCGCCATTATAATTGAATTGTTTGTCAGTGCGCACAAGTGGCGCAGGCGCTGTATCGTGGCAGACTGAAGCACATTCAAGTCAAACCGCGAGTGAACGCACTACTGACAAATAGGAACAACTTCATTCGTACATTCACATTCGTTCCTTCAATCAGCACAGATAACAAACTCTTGCGTTCACAGTGCTGCCATTCGATAGGATGGAACTACTAATCGAATAAATTAAAATAAAACATTCCTCTAACATACATATTGCATCTTATAAAACAATTGAATATCTAGTGGTTACTTCACTAGGCGGTTATCCTGTATCGAAAAAAAGTAAAGATACTTACCTTAGATAACATTTATGTTGTTTGTTATTATATAATTAACTTTACAAAAAATCTTACGATTTCAGATATATAGTAAAGAATAAATGTATAATAGTATATGTACCATAAAATCAGCCATTAGCTCTTATACTAGTTTAGGTATGCTCATGACTAACTTGATTTGTTGATCGCAAAGCGGATTCCGCGGCTAGTCATGAAAGGTAGTTCATTGGAATCATTTGTTGCAATTAGCCATTCATAATCTATATCCTTTCAAGTGATATCTTACGTCCGACACAGAAACAATGAGGTGATATTGATGTAACTATGTGTGTGTGTGTGTGTGTGTGTGTGTGTGTGTGTGTGTGTGTGTGAGTGTATGTGCCATCCCAGCTACCGAACGGATGATCAGATTGTGATTTAATTTTTGAAAAGTTTTTTTTTAATTAAGCACATTTGTTTAATATTAGGACACATTGCACACACGGCTGGCTAACCCCATACTGAACCATTTCTAGTTCGTATTATGGTTGCTTACACAGCTGATATACAACATATACATACATACATATTTTTATATAGATACTTACACACATCACACGCGGCTGGTTAGCCCCATGGACAAAACAATTTCTTTTTGTCAAAAATTATATGTTTGATAAAAATCCTTCCAAGGTGGCTGCCGTTACAAAATTGCGGATTTTCTTTCACAGCTCCCTCAATTGGGTATCAAATGAAAGGGCTTGACCTTCATAGATTCAGGAATAAAATAAGATATATTACAATACATATATTATAATAAATTTATAATTAAGATGGCTGCCACCACGTAATGGTGTAAAATTTTACTTTTGAAAGGGTCAAGTACGCTTCCTTGGAGCTGCTTTACGATTTCGTACCGTTAGCAGTGGAGACTCTGGGTAGTTGGAGCAGTGAGGCGAAGATATTTATCCACGAGATAGGTCTTAGGATAAATAACATCACCGGTGACTCCCGCTCCGGGTCGTTCTTGGTGCAGAGGTTGGCCATAGCTATTCAGCGCGGTAATGCAGCGAGCGTGATGGGCACCTTTGCACCGGGGGCGGCCAGGGGCGGTTTATTTGTTTAGTATTCATTTTAGTTTTTAATGTGTGACATTTATATTACTTGACTCAATTATCTTATATATAAAATTTTCGTGTCACAGTGTTTGTTACCGTACTCCTCCGAAACGGCTTGACCGATTTTTTCCAAATTTTATATGCGTATTCAGAAGGTCTGAGAATCGGCTACTGTATATTTAGATTTTATTTTTTTATTAAGGTAAAAAAACGTTTGCCGGGTCAGCTAGTAATAATAGAAAATTTTACTTTTTATCAAATAGTATATTTACTTCAGGCATTTATTCACTACTGCTGCCTAAGCCACGATAAATAATGATGTTGATTCAGTTTTATGGTGTAAAGGCTTAAGCTTGACTACAAGTCACCATGATATACGACCTTTAGTTTAGCTGGTACACATTTTTATGTTTGTTTTACTTAAATAAATAGCAAGGACGTGTTATAAGATCGTAAATTACACTGTTGCTCCATTATTTAGTATGGTGGTCTTTGTTCTAGTTACAAAGGAGTCTTGGTGTCTGACTAAAACTTTATTTTGGCCCAAAAGTTTTTATAAACGAGTATGTTTGTTAGCTCTTTAAGTAAACCAATTGGATCACCTTACTAAGGATCAGAACAATACTACTATATTGTGTTACAGTGTAAAATCTATATTACGACACTGAAGGGACTGTGCATTTTATGGCGTTATAGAAAGTGGTCGTTAAATGGGGAGAATGTATTATTGTACGGAATACAAGCTAAACCAACTTAAGCTTTATTGATTTCGACGCTTTACAGAGTTTGTCGTTCGACGAGTGACATTACATGGAGATTGTACTGTATTTGTCTATGTCCTTACTTATGTATGTACATAAATGTTGACGACGAGCTAGTCAAATTATTTTCTTTAAAACAAATTTCAGTTAAACATTTAGAAACCCGCGATCAATGTTTAAAGGTTTATATTTTATCATATTTATATTTATATTTTATCATATAATTTTTATTTTTTACACGCCATCAGATTTATATTTTATCATATCAAATTAAAGATCAGCGTACGTTATTGTTAATCGTATAAGGTACGATTAACTGGAACTAAATCTATCTTGAACCTTTTTATATCAAACATAGTTATGAACACTTCCAACTAATACAACTTAAAAAAACGTAATCTAAATAGGTTTACTCGTTTCGTAGCTATGATGCCACAGACAGAAACAGATACAAATAAACACGTCAAAATTAAAACACCCCGTCGGTTTGCTATGAGGTTAATAATAAATCTTGTCTTATTATACTGTTCAATACTGTTCGATAAACACCTACATTATTCTCTTTGCTTCTACGCGTCTACGCGTGTTCGTAACCGCGTAGGCGTTACTACGATTATGTCAACATGATGAAGTGATTGCTCTTTTTTATCCGTAAACAGTCTTACCAATTCAAAGAAAATTCTTCGAATTAGTCAATAGCTTCTTATGAGAACTCAATCTATTCAAGCAGTAATGTAGGTTTATAAATTGAATTTCTAAGAAGCTTGTTTAGTATATTTAGTAAGTATATGAGATACCATGGGCATATACGTAGTAATGTTTGTATATTACGACATTTTTTTGTGTACATATATAGTTTTTTAGCCTTGATAGGTTTGCTTTTGACTACAGCTAGCCTGATGTTAAGCTGCGCTGCAGTCTACGGTGTGGCACGCTTACCTAGAAGATACCTATTAACTCTACTTTTGAAGACCCCCGGATGATACCTCTCAGGAAATAGAGATTCAATCACTATAAAGGTTGACGCAAAGCGTTTTGTTCGAAAGTTTGGAACTTCAACTCTGAATCGGTGTCTCTTCACTGACTTTCTGCTCGTTCTGTAGTAGAACGGAGATGGTGGAATCACATTATGAAGTTCCAGAGCACACTCCCCGAAATGTATCCGATAAAAGACCGACAAACTAGCAACCTTGCGTCGGTGCTCTAGGCTTTCAAGCTTCGCCTTCGCAACGCAAGAATTGCCGACGAGCTTCTTAGCTCGTCTCTCAATGGACTCAAGTGCTTCTAGCTGATATTTGGCAGAACCATCCCAAAGATGCGAAAAGTACTCCATGCACGACCGAACTTGCGCTTTATATATAAGCGTATATAAGCGCTATCAAATGTTTCCAAGCGAGTCACTTTACCTCACATATATGGTTCGTTTTATCTTTTCTTCGAACACTCAAGACGTACTCGAAAATCGTTTGAAGGTCATTGACTTACCAGTCAACGCCCACTGGCTTCTTTTTTAATAATCTCATATAACAGTTATTTCATTCCAAAACATTAGGCATATTTCGCCAATATTACAAATTATTTGTCTATTCAATACCTAAGGTAACTCCCGAAAAACAACTGAATATTTCTTCATGTTGAAAGCGAGTAACGCAAAAATTGTGTGCCATTTATTAGGCGGGAGCTTTGTAGTTATTCTCTGTTACTCAGGTCGATGACACGTCTTTTCCCTTAAGGCCAAGAGCTCGACATCAATTACGGGATAGTGAAACAAATCTAAAACTGGTCAGTTTCGTGTAACCACTGCTGGTAAGACAAGGGCGAAGGGCGACTAAAGGTCGTCGACTTGTTCCTTCGAAACCAGCTTGCTTCGGATCGATGTTTCCAATACTTCTACGAATGAAAACCGTATAGTATCGCTTCATGTTGACCGTTGTACTAGAATAAACTATCGGGTTGTTCTAAGGTTAAAAAGAAAATCAATGGGCATCATATTTCAAGAGCAGTCTCTAGACTTGTGATTTAAGTTGCGATAATTTGGATTTTAATAAAGTTGCGCCTTAGTCATTTTTTGCTAGATGTTAGCTCTTTTCGTGATATTTGTCATCAAATCTTTTCATCTGTCTGAAGCTTTAACAAACTATATCTAATCATAATCTCGAATTAAACGAACCGAAAATAGACCTATATATTTTATATCTTAAAGAAAGCTTTAAAGCCTATTTTAACGCTGTTCATTTTATTCAAGATCTTAAATAATAAATCCAGAGCATCCCATATCTTACTTGCCTGCGAAATTAGACGAATGAATAGGATAGGTATTATGCAAACTTGCTTTAATACCTTGAATGACTGCGGAAGTACATTCTGCAATGTTGTAACAGCTGATGTCTAAATATCAACTCTAATACATTATTTTATTTATAGATTTTGTCTGAGAGTTTAGTATTTTTTTTGCACTTTACTTTTGATTTGCGATACGAGAATAATGAATGTTTTCGAGCATCAAAGGTCAAGCACCATAGGTAATCTACTGAAAGAAAAACTAGTAAATTTTTGCCTTGAAGATCACATGCTTTGTTTCCATACTGATCTTTATTATCAATGTACTTTTCCTAAGTTCCTAAGATAGAAAAGTATGAAGTTACATAAAGATTTCCGATGCGTAAATACAAAATATACATAAACCACCCACATCTCACATTACTATGTGGGTGCAAAAGCAAAATTGTTAAAATATCCGAAAATACCAGTTCCAGTTCAGCGATGGAGAAAGTTCGCAAACAAACAGCTTGGCCCAGATAACCTCAAAGCATTTGACATCCTCTAATCCGCGCTGGGTTTCGTGTTGAATTATAGCCCGCACTTCTTTTGAGAGCAGATTTATACCACTGTTTGTACAATATTTATAAACCAGAACGTTTAGATATTGTGTTCGCACTTGAGACTATAGAGATGGATATTTTAGTGCTCATTTAACTTGAGGTTTAAGGTGCTATGGGGTAGCATATTATAAAAAATCCTATATATATGTAAATGATAGGGTTTTTTCAGTTTTATTATCTGTAATTCAGTGTTAATAATTGTTAGAGCTCCAAAATACGATTACATAAAATTCCCTCGCCAGCTTCGATCATTGAAACATAGTCGTTTTAAAATTTGCAAATCTTGTGCTTCTTAATATCATAAAGAAAAACTAATCTTACTTTTTTGTAGATAACGATATTATCTAGAACGTTACGTACGTTAGAGCTTATGCTCTAACGGTAATTTAAATACTGTTAATCAAGATTTAATTTTATTTCAATTTCCACTATCAGGCGGCAGAAGCTTCGTTCAAATTTATATGGCACGGCTAAATTAGGTACTATAGTGCTTTGATTAGTATTAAGACGCACTTAAATTAGGTTCTAAGTCCACAAAAGTTTGGTGACCATCTGAATGTTGGCTCAGTAATTCTGCGGATACTATACGAATATTGATTTTCTATTGGGTTTCTGTAAGATCTTACTCTAACTACGAGACTTTGGATCAAACCTAACGGTCTCTATCGTGCCCTGCTGGTCACATGCTTAGCTGTAATGTTTAAAAAGATACATATAAAATCACTTTTGGAAGAGAAAATACGTATACATTCATCTATTAGTATATAGTTTACACTCTATTTCTCTCTATTAATTTACTGTGCAGTTTTCTAGTGACTGCCTATAAAGCGATATTATTAATGAGTAAGATAGATAGATAGATCGATTTATTGCAACAAAAATAACAACATGGTGGCGCTTACTTACTGTAAGCGTGTAAATGTGTACATTGTTACAATTTGTCAAAAAATAACATAAAATTTTAAACATAGGCGCTGTAAAGGGGCGAAAAAAAAAAAAATAATTATGATAAATAAAAATTATATAAGATTATAAAACAAGCTAGTGAAATCATTTGGCGTGTACAGACACAGGATCATCTCCAAAAGCCAAGTGACTATAGTCATTTTCCAAATACTCTTTGACCGTGTACAGTGTCTTGTCAAGCAATAGAGTTTTAATACACCTTTCAAATTTCTTTTCATTTTTTAGAATTTTTACTGCTTCTGGTAGTAAATAGTAAGTATAAGTAAATATGTCTATAAGCTACTGATTAGTCTGATAACTAGTTGATAGTCAACTTCGTCAAGCAACGTAGAAAGACAATATAACATGTGTGTATTTTCATCACTAACAATATATTTATAATATACAACAATATATGTATATAACTTATGAATAATAAGAGATGACATTAAACCTATTCGCAATTTTGTTAAATTAAAAAAATGACAAAATTAAGTCCCTCAATAACTTTGATACATATCTAACGGCGCGGCGTGATTGTATACGTACCTATAACTATAGTTTCTCAGATACGAGTATGTTTAGCATAGCTTCCCGCCAACGTCAGGGAACAGTTGGGTGGCGGCCGTCACAAAGCGCTTTTCAAAGCTAAAAACCACCAGCAGAACAAAGAAGCTCAGTTCCGTCCAATGCAGCTGTCTACCGCTAGTGCTGGCGCGTATCGATCAATGCGGCACGGGGTTTATTCACCCGCCAGCCGCCGCGCCGCCAGCCCGCCCGCCGCTCGCCTCTACTCATTGAATTATACTCGCCGACGTTTGTAGGACGCCTCCATCGATACCGGAATCCGGGGAACCTCCGCGATTGTACTTACCATTCAAAGCTATAAACGTGAGCTGTTCTGAAATTTAAGCTGCGCTTGTACAAACACAAACACAAATCATTTATTGATAACACCAAAGTTGCAAGTCAAATAATATGATATCATTACAAAAGTATATGATATGTATCCATGTCAGTTTTCAATTCTAATTTATCATTACAATTGGAATCACTTATGTGAGTTGAAATGCCTTCACTGAAAAAATATGGCTATCAAAATTATGTTAAAAACACAAAATACGTAGATTTCTCTTTTTAATTCTTATTTAAACAAATGAAATAGACATTTTGTGTTTTACTAGACATTCGTACCCAGGAAAGTAGGTCACGCCTGTCCATCAGAATCCAGGCAAACACAGAAATCGGCTGAAACATGACAATGCTTTTCAAATGTCTTCAGCGGACGGATTTTAAGCAAACTTTGAAAACTTGACAAAAAGTTCAATAAGCTAACACGATCCCTTCCAACTTTGTAGCGGAGTTGAATATGAATGAACAGAAACAGCCGAGAAAGTGCTAAACATTCTGATTGAACAGCAAATAAACCTTATGCTTAACACTCATTGCGAGTTGTTTAATTTGTGAATTGAATTCTCGAGACACATATTTATTTACATCCTTCCGAATTAATACAACAAACTTTTTTAACAACTTGCAGTTACGCCACGCAGTTTTGTTTTCATTTAGTACTAGACTAGAAGACACTAGAGCATTCAAATAAAAGTTAAGCCCGTAAGATATTTATTGATCTGTCCAAACGGCTGGTGGACAGAACAAATGACCCAAGAGCTGGCGCTTACCTCGGCCAACGTATAAGCTTGACGATCCAGCGAGGTAATGCCGCCAGCATTTTAGGCGCCTTACCCGCGGACACTAGCTTAGATTTAATCTACTATTTATAAGGTTTTGTGTGTGTGTGTGTTTTAATTTGTATTTATCATTTCAATGTTTATTTAAACCTCCTTGTGTTAAAAACAAATAAAGTGGTTATGTAAGTGTAAAAAAATAAGTTGAAAAAGAAAAATAAAGTGTAAAATGAAAAGCTAATTCATTAAAAGAGACGCAAGGCTAAAAATGTTTCACACTCCAAGACAAGCTAGGCGGAGGAGAGTTTTAAGTTCAGACTTCAGACGTCGGTAAAAAAAGCCGCAGCTACTTTACCCGTAGCAAACGGGTGCCTTGACCTAATTTTGCGGGAGCTTGCGCTCACTGCAAACGACTTTCCCAGATATAAGACAAAGGACTAATTTTACATTCTTCTGGCTGGTGATTACAATGGTTTATTGTTCGGCTGGTTTCACGGTATCCGGAATAATCGGGGGAAATATTTGTTTGGTAAATAAAAGATTTATTTTCTAGCTTTATTCTTAAATGAATGGTGGTAGCTGCATATATTTTAATATATATAAATCTCGTCTTAATATATATAAATCTCGTGTCACAATGTTTGTCCTCAATGGACTCCTAAGCCACTTAACCGATTATAATGAAATTCGCACACCTTGTGCAGTTCGATCCAACTTGAGAGATAGGAGAGTTTAAATCTCAAATTATAGTCGCAATTTTAATTTATTGCTAATTATTGTCTTTTATTATTTGACAGTCACAATTATCTGTTAAATCCAAATGATTCTAACAGATGTCGATACCTTTCGACTGGGTTGAGTAAGTAATCAATAGATGGCGCTGCTATGGTAAATCTACGAACGTGTCATATAAGCTACACTATTTATTTTTCATACCCCTAAGTGAGGCAAAACAACGTTTGCCGGGTCAGCTAGTAGTATAGTAAATATTTATATGAATCGAAGTTTCGACTATTGTTGGGTCTAACAGGACTCATCTATTAGCTCACGCCACTTTCGCCGAGTTAGGCCTAATATTGTGTTTACATAATTATGTATATTATCGTAAATTCTGCGCACGAATTTTGATTTTAAAAGTTCTTTATTTAACATACAAAATATTCAAATTAATTTTTCATACACACGTACACGCCAAAAATCCTAACTAAATACATCAACTAAACGTTGAGAATACAATTTAAGTCAATATAAAAGTTAATATAGCTAACGGTTATATTATTATTTGTATAGTAGTAACATCTTCGGAAACATTGTCAAAAAAATACACCATATATAATAAGTTAAGCATGGCCTAAAACGTGCACAATCATAATGTATAAGTACTAAAATGTCAGTTGCCAAAAAAAGTGTTTAAAATTGGAATTTTCCGCTCATGGCTGTCAATCAGTCTTAATAACAAATCGCCACAATAATATACTAGTGTTATATAAGTATACGACTATATACCTCAAACGGTATACATGTACTTATGTATCTATTTACACGTGGTGGATAGTTAAGATCAAGGCCGGTTTTTGACATTAATTAGCATTAGCATGATTGTTTAGGGTTCCGTATCCAAATGGTACCAACGAGATCCTATAGCTAAGACTTCACTGCTCGTCCGTCTATCACCAGGCTGTAATGAGATACTATCTCATGAACTATTATAGCTAGGCCGTTGAAATTTTCACAGATGGTGTAGTTACCGCTATAACAAGAAATAAAAAAAATCAAGGGGATTCAACAGTAATAATTATTTTACAATTTTATTCTCGATCTTAGTAGACTTGAAATATTCACATAATATTGATTGTTAAATATTCACTTAAATAGTTAAAAACCACTTGAAAATACTTTTATTTTAGTTAAATTTCTTTTTATCATAAAGATAATGTAAGTTACTCAAATTTATAGTAATACGGAATTTTAATATAAATAAAAATATTAAAGGGGACTGGTCAACAAGATAACATACACATTTTTTAATACATTTGATACAGAACCCTGCATGCGCGAAGTCAGTTCTCATCAGGCCGGTTTTTAAAAACTTGTTTAAAACCAAGGCTACGTAATAAGTATGTAGTTTATGGACTTGTGCGTGTCTGTGGCATCATGGCTCTCGAACGGATTTAACTATTTTGATTTTTTTCGTTTGAAAGCCGTTGTTAGCTAAGTTTTAAGCCACCGCGACTGCCTCAAAATGGCGGATAATATATTTTTTTACAACTTCCTCGGTATCAAATGAAAAGGTTTGATTGGTATATAACATATGAATATATATGTTAATTTGAAAATCAAAATAGCCCTCCTCGACAGTTGGGGTTTTTAATTTTTTTTTATTTAATCTCTTTTTAACAATCGTTAGCACTCAAAGAGTCAGTTCATTTCTCAGATAATTTCGATAATGGATTTGTTGTTGTTCTTTGTTGATAATGAATTATTAACTTGAAGCACAGGTCGATTACTTTGTTGTGTATCTCTTTTTTATCAAGCAAATGAGTTTTTATATCTACTGTTATCTTCTCTTCGATAAAATAAAGAAACTTTATAAGTATATATGGATGGACATATTTTTGTTAGAAAAATGCAAAAAGTATGTTTTTTTTTTAATTATTATATTTATAGATATTATATTTTGAGCAGTCACCATGGTATATTTATGCGGTTCTCAATAAACATAAGTTTTAAAAAATCTTTACACTGAATATGTGAATGGCTATGTTTAATTCACAACGCTATTTACGTAGTATATACAGTACAAACTCTAAAAATATAAAGAGCGAGAAAAATTAATACATGATTGTATAAATAATTTAAAAACGAGTATTTATTAATGGATCATAAGTGTCTGCAATAAAGAGATATTATTATCATTAAAAATACTTTTAAAAAAAGTGCTCAGTCATATTGATAATTTTCATTGATTTATCGTATACGCTTGATGATGTTGAGTGGAATCCCTCCATCAGGTCCGATTATTCTCTTGGGGCTAACTCCCATAGCCCGCGGGGTGTTTTTTGACATCTCTATTCGGAAGTTTGTGAGTATTTTGATCATACATACGTGAGATTGGACTTTGGAAAACCGCATACCTGTGGCAGAAAATGATTAAATAATTAATGTGTGTTACGTACCGAAACCAGCCTTTTTAATATGAAGATAAGTAAGTAATGTCGCGTAGTATTTACGAGCATAGTACTTATACAAGTAGTTAAGTATTACTATAGTTTGACAAAAAAATACCTAAGTGTACTTGTCTATCTTTTCTTAATATAGACTAGCTTAAATTATCTATAATATAAAAATAAGTCGGGTTTTCCTTCCTGACGCTATAACTCCAGAACGCACGAAACGATTTCCACGGTTTTGCATTCGTTGGAAAGGGCTTCGTGAGGTTTGTTGCGAACAAAATTTAGGGAAAACTCGATTCACAAAAAAAATTACTAGTTACTACTTACCAATACAATTTCTGGGTCCCACTCCGAACGGCAAATAAGCACAGGTATGTAATTTTTTGATATTCTCAGGGGCGAATCTTTCTGGATCAAATTTTTCAGGGTTGGGGTAGTATTTAGTGTCGTGGTGGATTCCTCTTGGAGAGACTATTACTACGGTGCCTTTTGGGATGGTGATGTTGCTACCAGGTATTTTGAAATCCACTACAGCACACCTTTGCAGAGGATCCACCAACGGGTGCATCCGAAGAGTCTCGTTGAAAACTTTTTCTAAATACGTCATGTCTTTTATTGCCTCGTACGTTAATTCTCCGTTGTGCTTTTTCAATACCTCGTCGATATCAGTGGCTAATTTCTCCTGGATGTCTGGGTTCTTGGCCAGTTCGTAAAGCATGAAAGCCATGGTGGTCGCACTCGTCTCGTACCCGCCCGCGTAAAAAACGAAAGCTTGCGCGGCGATCACTTCTTCCGTTATTTCCAACGAGAATTGCTCATTTTCCTCATTCCTCTTTGTCCCATAAACTTTCCCCTGCTGTCTTAGTTCTAAAATTAAATCCATAAAGTCTTGTCTGTTCGATGGTTGGCCGTTTCTTTGTTGTATGACATTCTTCACCATACTGGCAAAAAATGTCTTCACATAGGTAGGTAGTAACGACATGTTCATTTTTTTCAATACACCAGGATACAACATTTCTAATTCAAATGCAAAATTTAATGTAAATATTAGTTTATCGATCTTTTTCAGTGTCTTGATAATGTCTTGGTCGTGGTGTGTATCAATGTCGAGGCCGAAAGCGGTCGCCGCTATAGTGGTAGTTGTGAACTTCTGCACTAGACTGTGGACATCTTGTTCGGGATTCACATCTATTATTTCTTTAATGTATTTCACAAAATCATGTCCGCGCTCTGTGATCAGGTACAGCATGTTCTTCAGTTTCCCGGTAGTAAAGATGGGAGTGAAGCGGCTGCGCAGTAAGCGCCACGTCTCGCCGTCAGCGTGGAACAGGTTCGCTCCCAAGCCTTCCTTGCTGAACTCCATTCCACGGTCTATGAACGCCTCGAAATCTTTGATCATAATGTGCTTGATGATATCTAAGTCTCGGATGAGCAGAGTTGGCGAAGTCATTCTATAAACACCGACTATTTTCTCATTTGGAAATTGTTTATAAATATCCGCAAAAAGTATACCATAGTTTTTGTTTCTCAATGCACTCGCTGCCACATTCCCGAAAAAAGGAACCGGTTTCGGTCCGGGAATGCCTAAATGTTTCCAATAGTTAAACGTTCTAGTAAAGTAGAAGTACAAGAACGTAGCGAAGGTCACTACCGCGAGGCTAACATACGTGAGCTCCATCGTATAAGGTTCTCAACTGTAGATTTCGGTCCTTGCGCTCTATTTAAATCACCGTCGACCGCTGATTTCATCATAGTTTAGATAATAGTACAATGAATGATATCTTACCTCGTTGTCTTTGATAACTTAAATGACCTTAATGATTCACAGAATACGATAAATATAACCTAAAAATATGGTTATGTTCTGCATAACATTTTAGAAATGTTATTTAAAGGCAAACTAATTTGCTTCTTTTTAATGGGAACTAATAAATGTTTAAGCTATGTAGATATGCAACGCCCGATGTGAAGCCAGGTACAATATTTTAGACATAATTATGGAAGACAAAAATCCAACCCTTTACTAAGCTAGTCGAAGGATGAAACGGAAACCAGTAGGTTCTGATCATTATTAAAACAAAGAAAGATTAGATATAAACATTTTATTCATTTGCTTTGTATGTAAACTATTGATAACGTAAAAACGATAAAAAGGAAAACATCGTATATACGTACAACATTAAATGTATGTACGTACGATGTTTTCTTTTACTGAAAGCTTGAACTCATTGGTGGAGATCAAACGCACGACCTTCGAGACATGAGGCGGCCGCTCGTCGGATTGAGTTGTCATCGCTTCAAAATTATCGTTTTTATAATTAATTAACTTATGTAATGTATAAACATGTTTTTAATTTTTTTTTCTACCTGTACGTATATCACTGATTTACTGCGGGAATTACTTGCATTGTATTACTTGAACTTACTTTATATAATATATGTAGGTATGTAAATTATTAATATTATTAGAAAGGAACGTTATCATGAGATTAGCACCATAATTTAAATGTATTGGTGTATGTACAGTGTATAGCATCGTAATGTGTAATGTATTGTACCTTCTAGTAACGACGCAAGAGTAGGCACTATGTTTTTTGGATCCTGTTCTTGGGTCAGGCAAGAATATAAATTTAGTTTTTTTATTTGTTTTTTTTTTTTTTGGTGAGCAACGTTCCCTTCCCCTTTCCCTAACATAATCAGGGACATATTTTATCCTAATAAATTTTTTAGACAGGTATTATAGGTATTATCTTATTTAAAAATTTTGTTTTATCGCAATTTCAAATATCTACGAATCGTTTTTGCAATTTTCATTAAAATGCTTTCATAATATTTACATGTTTGAATTTGGTATACTTAATTTTTTTTTCTCGAAGTAATTTATATGACTTTTTCAGCGACAAGTTTGTAATATTGTAAAAATATATTATACAACATGTACAAGTTTAATAAATAAATAATTCAATCAAATGTAACTTTATTTACAAATAACTATTACAGATAAAACAACTAAATACTACATACAAACTTAAAGATAACAAGAAGAGAACAAAAAAAAACAAAACAATATATTATATCCAATGTAACTTATTCTTTATCAGTAATAAAGAAAACTTGATATCCCCTTTTTGTACGTGGCTAAAACACAATCTGCCAAAAGTAAAAAAAAAAACTCCACTTATTTAGTCTATGGCTAATCGCCGATGTTATATGCGTGAGCTTGGAAAACTGATTATATTTTACCCGCCATTGGCGAAAAATTCACAGCTCGTTTTCACAGTTTCGCTGTTGACATTTCGGTTATTTATTTATTAAAATGTGTACATTGTACTAAATACGACAAAAAAGTAAGTTGTTTTGTACATAGATGTAAAGTCCTTAATGAAAATTATGGATAGTCAACAACCAAGGTAAAATAGTCATCCATCTTAGTTTTATTTTCCTTCGAATTGCATCGTTGAATAACGTCGTATACACGATTATTACTATTGATTATTGCCGTTTATTATGATTAGTACTCAGCTCTAAATCACAAACAACACACACATGAACACACATAATGTACCCATCTTGGCGAAAGTTGTTCTATAGCGGATTCTAGAAGACTAGTACTTTTTTGTAAAGGCAATCAAAGTTACTGTACCCCAGCCCACTAGCATTGCCCAGTGAGCAAGCATTACCACGTAGGATAGGAAAATTATTTGTTGAGATCAGACTTTGCTTGTATTATTTAAGGTTTGGCTACAGTAGACATTATTATTGTAATAATTTCAAACATATTTTTTTTTTATTTTAATTTCTATTTTTCCCTTAAATTATTGACATGTTACCTGACATTTGCATTACTTACTATTTGTCGACTAAACGATCTACGTTTGGGAGAAGACATCGGATTCCGTTATACAGTTCTGAACTAGTTTGGAAGCCTTTGGATTTCTTTATTTATGTATTTGTATAAAGTCTGTGTCAAATAAATACATTTTGTATTATATTTGTGATGAAACCGAAATACATCAATATTTTTATAAACACTTAATTTACTATTTAATAATGTGATGAGATTGGCGTAAAAATTATATAAAACATATTTACATTTATTGATATCGTCTAACTATGTTTAATTGTACTCCACCCTTGGGGCCTATGATTGGTCTATTTGGACACATTTCTATTTCCTTTGGCGTATTCTTGCACGTCTCCACCCGGAATTTTGAGAAGAACTTCACTAGACATACTCGACTTTGAACTTTTGCAAACCGCATTCCTGAAATAAAATATTTAAATTACTACGTGTGTTCGACCATTTATTTAAACAAAGAAGTGTTTATCTTTATTGATTTCTAACTAGCATCCCGTCACGGCACGGGATCTAAAAGAATTAGGTTGCAAAGAGAAACAAAAGATTGCTTATGTAAGAGATAATGTCCCTGTGAAAGATTTTTCAAATCGGTCCAATAGTTTCTGAGCCTGTTCGCGTCAAACAAACAAATAATAATGTAATATATAAAAATATCAAATAATCAAACTTTTCCTCTTATAATATTGGTAAAGATAAACACATATTTCTATTGCTATATTATGTATGTATACGCACTTAAAAACAAAACGTAAACACACCGTGCGTAAAGGTTTTATGACATGTAGGTAAAACATTGACTCACTCACCTATACAATTTCTGGGCCCTACTCCAAAGGGCAAATAAGCGCACGGATGCTCGGCAGACGGCCTCTCAGGTTGGAACCTGTCGGGATCAGTATAATATTTCGGATCACGCTGAATCCCTATAGGCGACACCAACACTGTCGTCCCCTTTTTGATAACCACATTTGTTCCAGGTACTTTATAATCCACTCGCGCATTCCTCTGCAGCGGCTCTACTAGCGGATATAATCGTAAAGTCTCGTCGAATGCTTTCTCTAAATAAGTCATGTCTTGCAACGTGTCGTAGGTGACTTCCCCGTTATGTTTCTTTAACACAGCATCAATGTCAGCTATGAGTTTGTCTTGTATTTCCGGGTTTTTGGCTAGTTCATAGAGCAGAAACGTCATAGTGGTTGCAGTAGTCTCATACCCAGCAGCGTAAAACACAAACGCTTGCGCTGCGATCACATCTTCCGTTAGCTCCAACGAAAACTGTTTCTCGTCTAGGCTCCTCCTTGCCCCTTGAATCTCGCCTTGTTGCTTCAGCTCCAATATCAAATCCATGAAATCTTTTCGATTAGAAGGAATACCATTTCTTTGTTTTATAACACTATTGGCGAGACCGTAGAAGAATGTTTTTATATATTTGGGGAAAAGTGAGGCATTAAATTTCTTCAGAATACCCGGATACATCATGTCAAGTTCATTGGCGTATGTCGCTGCAAAAAGAGTTTTATCCATTTTCTGTAACGTATCCACCGCCTCTTGATTATGCTGGGTATCGACGTCCAGACCAAAAGCGCAAGCCGATATGGTGGACATCGTAAATCTTTGTAGAAGCGTATGCATTTCATGTTGCGCTTGATACGCGCATAGATTATCGATGTACTTCGTAAAATCGTCTCCGCGCTCAGTGATTAAATATAACATGTTTTTTAGCTTCCCGGTCGTGAAAATTGGCGTAAATCGGCTACGCAGCACTCGCCACGTCTCGCCGTCTGAGTGGAACAAGTTTGATCCCAACCCTTCTTTGCTGAATTCTATTCCGCGATCCACAAATGTGTCGAAGTCTTTGATCATGACATGTTTTATGATATCCAGATCTCGGATCAGCAAACATGGTGTGGTCATCCGGTAAACACCAACTACTTTCTCATTCGGATATGCATCGTAAATTTCTTTGAAGACGATTCCAATATTCTTGTTCCTCAACGCAGACTCTTTTAAATTTCCGAATAAAGGCACTGGCGTTGGTCCAACCACGCCTTGGTTTTTCCAATAGTTAAATGTTCTAGTGAAGTAGTAGTACAAAAATGCCACTAGACTAATAAGAACGGTGAGCAAATAAATGACCGCCATCTCGAATAGATCACTACTAAGTGACAACACTCTACTGCTAAGCATCAACTTGATACGCCGGTATTTATACTATACGTATATTTACAAATCGCGGTCATTATTTGAGAAGATATGTGATTTTATTTGGATGTTTTATAAATCATTGACCCGCAAGTTGTAAACAGAATATATTTTATATTAGGGTTCCGTACCCAAAGAGTAGCAACGAAACCCTGTTACTATGACATCGCTGTCTGTTTGCCTGTCTATGTATCTATCTATCTTTTTATTATTATTGTTATATTTATTATTTTGAATGTACTTCAAGAAACGTTATAGCAACAATTTTAACACATAGTAAAGTGTTTAGTTAGTTGCCGCTATAGCAACGATTGTAATAAATATTTAAAAACCAAATAAAATTAATCTTTGAAGAGGGAGTTATACTACAAACGGGATCGTTTTACAATTTATTTCATGTTAGCAGGTATCCGCTTGAAATATCTTTTTACTTTATTCAAATGAATATAGAAAAGAAATTAAAAATTGTATGTACCCTTACAACAAAGGCGTTTTTATAAATAAACTAGCTGACCCGGCAAACATTGTTTTGCCTCACTTAGGAGTGTGAAAAATACATAGTAGCCGATTCCCAGACCTACAGAATACGCGTATAAAATTTGGTAAAAATCGGTCAAGTCGTTTCGGAGGAGTACCTACGGTAAATAACATTGTGAAATGGAAATTTTATATATTAGATAAGATGGTACGTAAACCCTTCGTGGACTAATCTGACTTGACCAATTTTTTACACTAATAATAGTAACATACACGATCTATGTGTTTAGTTGTAATTATACTCGTATGACAGAAGCTGGAGTTGGTTTAAAAACTCAACATAAGAGCGGAACCACATACGTAAATCACTAATCAGCCTAATATTTCTCGAACAAGTCTACGGCTGTACGACTGATAAGAACTCTGAATTATTTTGTCACTATCATTATTTTTTCTCTGTTTATCTCCATGAGCCAGCACTTTGTGTTTTATGTTTGTATTAATTGAAAATGCTGTGTAATTATTTTGTAACTGTATCTATGTGGTATTATCTTAATATATATAATATATATTTATATATATCTCGTGTCACAATGTTTGTCCTCAATGGACTCCTAAACCACTTAACCGATTATAACAAATTTCGCACCATGTGCAGTTCGATCCAACTTGAGAGATAGGATAGTTTAAATCTCAAATTATAGTCGCAATTTTAATTTATTGCTAATTATTGTCTGTTATTATTTGACAGTCACAATTATCTGTTAACTCCAAATGATTCTAACAACACCTTCTTCTCCCTGTCGATACCTATCGACTGGGTTGAGTAAGTAATCAATAGATGGCGCTGCTATGGTAAATTTACGAACGTGTCATATAAGCTACACTATCTATTTTTCATACCCCTAAGTGAGGCAAAACAACGTTTGCCGGGTCAGCTAGTTAGTTAATATGTTTTATTACACTACATCGACCTCGACTTTTATCTTCCAATTCGGTACATACAAAGGTTACTTTAGGTGATATGGCCGCACTTGTTTTCTCTGTACTTATAATGTTGTCTATGTATAACTACTTGCATCCCGCGGAGATACGCGCGTCAGTGCGGAGGGAAAAGTAGACTATATGCTAAACCTGGATCTATCCCCATTTAAAATTTAATCGATGACAGTTCAGCCGTTTAAGTGTGGAAAAGTAACAAACACACTCACGTACACACAACCTTTCGCGTTTGTTATATTATTTTATTCTTAAATACGTTTATGTTAACCGCATTCACATCAGCTCAAAATCTCTGTAGTAGTACTTGAAGTAAATTTTCAACTGTTCATAACTTCCCTTGACCGATTTTAACAAAACAAAGTGAAAAACAATTATATGTAAGCCACATGTGAAGACCGCGTTAAAATCCATTGAGTTTTTTCGAAATTCGTACCTGATAGATAAAAAATAGATATTTTTTTCTGTAACTTTTTGAATCACCCCCTAACAGTTTTTGGAAAAATATTTAATGTACAGACACTCGATGTTTCCTGTCTTATTATATATCGACTAGCTGACCCGGCAAACGTTGTTTTACGTTAATAAAAAAAAAAACTAAATATACAGTAGCCGATTCTCAGACCTACTGAATACGCATATAAAATTTGGAAAGAATCGGTCAAGCCGTTTCGGAGGAGTACGGTAACAAACACTGTGATACGGAAATTTTATATATAAGATGATACTTTCTTTGATCCTTAGAATAACAATGCCATATTATAAATGATTTTATATACATTTATTTTGTTAAAAACCTGCTACCGCGGTTCTGTCGCACTGCTCAAATTGTATGGCTCGGTTAAATCGGCTACTTTTTATCCTGGATTAACGCTGCGGTGCACAACTTGTTTATGTATTGTTACATACTAGTTGCGCACCGCAGCGTTTCTCGTATAGCATATGCATAAGCAGCCCACTATACGTTCCCACTGCTGAGACTCGGGTTCTTCCCTCACGATGAGAGAGATATAGGCCATAATCCACCACGCTGGCCAAGTGTGGGTTGGCGAATGACACATGTCTTCGGATATTGTGGTCCTCAAACGGGCCGGTTTCCTCGCAACGTTTTTCTTCACCGTAAAGCCAGTGCAAATCCACACATAACTTGAAAAGCGAGTCATTGGTGTAGCTGGGATCGAACCAGCGGCGCTCGCTCACTCGTATACAATGTAGTAAGTAATAAAGTAGACTGATGTTTTTTTTTTACATTTTGCGCACCATAGACTCTTGGGTCCATGCTTTTTGTTATCATTTACATTAATTCTTAACTTATTATTATTATTGCAGCAAATTTTGCCTTAAACAAATACAGGAGAATATACTTAATGCTATTTCTAATTAATTAATACAATTTATATTAAGAGCTGATGTGAGATATTGTGCGGTTACAGAGAGGCGGGTGGAGCAAATGCAGATGTATCGTGCGCGGCCGAGTCGCAGTCAGAGCGCGCCGGCGCATGCGCGCGACGCGGCACTCCCGCGCCGACGATAGACATACCGACACCTGCACACTGCACTATATACGGTACATCATACCAGAGCAATATACTATATTATAGCAATATACTATATTCTATACACCTTTGTTACCAGTTATCTGCCAAAGCTTCATGGTTGGGGATCATTCTTACCTCTATATTATTGGTTAGATCAAAAAACTTTATTTTAATAAGTAGGTTTTATTCATAAGTCTGATTTTTACCAAAATAAGTATAAATATTCTTAGCTTGCTTTAACTATTTTTACCGTTTATGATTTATAGCGAAAGTTTAGAAGAAGTTTTATGTCTAATTCATAAGTCTGATTGGTACCAAAATAAGTATAAATATTCTTAGAAGAAGGTTAGGGAAGCGGAACGTAGGCCGTCCAGCGGCAAGATGGGTCGACGACATTACAGGTATCGCGGGTCGAACCTGGACTAGATTGGCACAGGACTGAGACAGATGGCATGACAAGAGAGAGGCCTATTCCCAGCAGTGGGATAGAACAGGCTGTGGATGATGATGATGATGATTCTTAGAAAGGTCTTTTAGCTATTTTTACCATTTTAGATTAGTAAGTAATAAATAGATGGCGCTGCTATGGTAAATCTACGAACGTGTCATATAAGCTACACTATCTATTTTTCATACCCCTAAGTGAGACAAAACAACGTTTGCCGGGTCAGCTAGTATAGTTATAATAATCAATCCGTATAAATTTTTAAAAAATTATCAGAGTGAAAATAGAAAACCGTCATAGGTATACCATTAATAATAATAACGTAGTTATTTCAACGTTTTAAAAAGATATACTATATTAGAAAAAAAAAAAAAACCCGTATGCAACCTTTGTACAAAGGAGCTACAGAGAGAAAAAAATTATAAAAAAATGAGTGTCAGTGGCTAGTCCATTGTTGTAATATATATCCTCTTTTTGTCAGTCTCATACTTAAATTCTAGTAAATAATAAATAATACTATATCACCTTGTAAGAGTGTAAAATAAAATAATTTATGATTAATCAATCATAAATTATTTTATTTTACAGTGTAATATTATATTATTTTATTACATGGTGACACCCAGAGTTTGTTATCACAAATGTAAGCGTACAACAATTACTTTCCAAGCCACAATTCAAAAGCTTATTCTAATATTTATCTCTGAGCAAATTCGTCAGCATAGTATGTATAATAAATAATAATACTTCCCTACTAAACTCGTTTTATTTAATAAACGATTTAGAAAAAAAATGGAAATCATTTTTATCCCGAAACAATACAAAACAATTTCAAATAAATATATTGGTAATATTATTGAAATTGTCTCCGTATTTTTTAGTCAAATTCGGTTTTCGAATTTAATAAAAGTGCACTTGTTTTTATTACTTTTATCTTTCATATCTTGTATACTTTAAAAACACAGTTCACAAGTTCAATTCTACATGATTAATATGTATATACAATGAATTTTATCGTATTACCTTTACATAATAATCGGCCAAGCGTGATTTAGACTCAGGCGCGTTGGGTTCCGTTCCTATCCTACTTATATTATAAATGTGAAAATTTGTGTGTAAGACATAATATTTGTTACCTCTTCACGCTCAAACGGCTGCACCGGGTTTTATGAAATTTGGTGTGAAGATTAGACCTTGGATTAGCGCATAGGCTACTTTAGGCTAAAAAACTCTTGACACCACAACTTTTCCATTTAGCTCATAATTATGAAGAAGAAGAATTTATTGCAAAAAAGATAAAGAATGGAAGAAGAATTTATGATCCTATTATTAGGCCACATAAAATGAAAAGAGACGGGGCTTCTTTAAATTTAGTTAAGTCGTGTGTGCCGCAGAATCGCCACCACTGTATGAAGTTACATAGTTTAAAAAGTATGTATTGTTCACAGGTCGGTCATGAAAAATCTCGCCCAATTGCTGGCTGTCCCTATCAGCGAACACGTGGTAACTTTCATCTATTTGGTAGCCGCGGTCACACTGCTCTCGCGGACGACAGGTAACTTCAATCTTTTTTTACAATCCCTGTTCCCTCTGAACTACAACCTAACTGTCTTCAAGGTGAGACTGAACCGGTTTCTTCTAGGCAAGCTCGCTTCATCTTAGACTGCAATATCACTTAACATCAGGTGAGTTGTGGTCAAGCGCAAGCCAATTGAGCGTAAAAAAAAAGCGCTAACTGGCTTTATTATATTCACCTGATGCCTAGAAGCGCTTTTCGTGATAAGGCCGGCATTTATAGCACTAGTTAAATAAGATTTAAAATAAGATACATTTTTATTCTGTACTAGCAGACTCCGGCTTCGCACGGAATGTTAAAGGGCTTTGTTATCATTAAATTCATTCATTAAATTACAATAGTTTTGTATATGAATGTGGAACAGGCGATTCAAGTTTATTGTTATAAAGTAATAACACTAAAGCATGAACATTTGATTGTCTATTTTCTGTTTTTAGGTTGGTATTCCACCAGTTGATTTTTGTAAATTTTGTAGGTAATATTTATTTGTTTTTCACGAATAAACTCAGTTTTTAGATGAATCACATCGTGTTATGTTTTAAGGAGAAAGCAGTGTCTCCCTTATATACATTTTACAAAAACACTTTGTGATGTATATTATTAATACCATAAAATATACGCACAAATAGCGTATCTATCCCACGCAGCGCCGGGTCACCTTGACCTGGGTAACGATGCGTCACACATTGTGATAAATGTACTACATTCTTTCCGGTTCCAAGCCAATGTTTGTGAGCTATCTACAAGGTTAACATGATTGTTAATCAATATCTCGATATCTTAAGCCGCTGTGGGAGCAAAATAGCACATTTTGAAAGATCCTGCGTAGATGATAGGGCTATGGTTTCTTTCAGTTTGGTTATCTTTAGTTCAGTGTCAAGAATCGTATGAGTTCAAAAACCCGCAAATCCGCATCGAAACCTCATATATGTAGATATACTAAATTAAGTTTTTTTTTTACTTTTAAATAAAAACTAAATCTATGTATATGTGAGCGAAATATGAGGGATAAGTGAATAATCAAGTTATAAAGTGAAATTGAAACGCAAAGTACAAAGATAATTATGATGTACGTACATACATACATATATAAGCAAACTAGCTGGAGCCCGCGGCTCCACCTGCATGTAGATAGACTTTTTTGCGAATGGAAATGTTTGTTCCAGAAGGGCGGTCCGCCCGTTGGTGGTCGGCGGGGGAAGGGGCGCGGGGAGCGTGCCGCGCGCACTTCACGCACCACACACACCCGCCCATTCACTGTTAGCAGGTATAACACACACACCAACACGACGCTACAAGGATATTGGAGTATTACTAGAAAAACTAACTAACTGGGTTGTCGCGTCGACCCGAATCGGATCTTGGCCTCCGATACTAAGACACGCCACTGTTCTCGGTCCTGTGCCTTCTCCTGCCACTGCGTGACCTGAAGATTGCGCAGCTCCTCCTCCACTTGGTCTATCCAGCGATACCTGGGACGTCGATAGCTTACTAGCTATAAATGACAATTTATCCGTGTAAGGGACCACAAAGGACCTCCCTTGAAAACAGTCTTATAAATACAAATATATAAGTGACTAAATTTTATAGTAAAGTGACTAAAGTTCAAAATATCGATAGCTGATCTAAAAGTACAGGTACATCAGGGTTTCCGTGCCTAAAGGGTAAAAACGGGACCCTATTGCTAATCTCATAAACCGTGATAGCTAGAAAGCTGAAATTTACACAAATATTCAAAGGGGCCTGCCAAACAACACACGTGTGTGTTTTTTTGTAATTTTTTAGATAATGTTTTTTTTTAATAAGGAAAGTTATTATACAACTTAAAATAATGATAATACAAGTCAATTATAAAATTAAAAACTAAAAACAAAACCACTTATATGTAAAACTAATTTAAAAAAGCCACTCCAGACAGAACCGACGGAAAGGTACCCACAGCACTCGTGGCATTGCCGCGTTGTATAGCGATGGATAGCCTTTGCGCCAGGTACGGGAGCGATATATGTTCTAAAGTAGTTTAGTATGTAGAGGGTGACCATACTTCTTCCAATGTTGATTATGTTGTTATTTGTTGTTAAATGTCTTATTATTCAGTCAGAAATAACAAAATGATTCAGCTGTTTCAGCGTAAACAACAAGACATACTTTATTCGATATAATCGTACGTTTAGTAACCAACGCGCAGTCATAAACAACTTTTGATTTGATGAGATTTAATCAAATAAAAAACTGAGAAGTCACAGTTCAAAGTAGTCAAATGACGCAGTTTTTGTAAGAAGCATCGTGACACTGCATTTCAATGATAACAAATTACCCATACAGGCATGACTTTTCAAAAAAGCCAAGCTGTATTTATGTTAATTGTAGTAGGATTTTCTTGTTTTGTCATGTATTAACAAAAATAAAACAGTGTTAGGTATTTTTAGTTTCAATTAGGAAAAGTACGAGGAAACTCATTTCTATTTTTTTATTATTGTACCTATATTTCAATTTATCTACTAGAAGTAGAGTAAATAATATCATACATATATTATTCAAAATACATGTCTATTTTATTCCTTAAAATACTAAAGCTCAAAGCTGCACAGACTACTCCGATTTTACATCAAAGATACATTAAAAATACTCACGGAATTGTATCATAAAAAATACGAGGTATCAGAAAAATAAAACTGCGCCATAATCAGCAGCCGTATTGCTTAAAATAAATCGTTGCGAGATACTTTTGGGTAGAGAAAATCGACTTCAATAAAAAAAATCCAAAATATCCTTTCCGATAAAAATTTTGTTCTAATTAACGTTACATTAGAACTAAATTTTTATCGGGTATAATATCTGTATAAGCGAATAAAAAATCTCCTGGTTTATTGTTTAAAATGCTAAAACAGGCGTGCAAACGAAATTTAGGTAGTACATATGAAAATAATTATAGTGTTTACAAACTTTATTAATACCAATAATATGATTTTAACAATTGTAATATTTGTATACAGTAGGCAGTTCACTCGGGGGGAGTTCGATAGACAATGTCCGAGGACTTGGACTCGATCAGCGAGGAAGAACGAAGCTTGTTCCGACCCTTCACACGAGAGTCTCTGGCCGCTATCGAAGCCCGCATAGCAGAGGAGCATGCCAAGCAAAAGGAACTCGAGAAAAAACGAGCGGAAGGCGAGGTAAACTTATACTTCTAAGCAACTTTAAACATGATGTTGTTATACATGTACACTTGAGTGAATAGATGTGCATACGCTATACGATGTGGTGACAACTACAGTGGTCCAGGTTGTGGTTGGCTCCGTGTTTGCGACAAGTATTTCGATACTACACATGAGCTATTACATACAAACACGAGAAGGGTGTAACTGTAGTAATTATAACTGGCTGGACGCTCTGATGGATAATTTTGTAAATTATTCCAGAACGATTTGGGGCGGACGAAAAAGAAAAAAGAAGTAAGATCTCTTGCTTGCCCCTATTTTACCTTTTTACGGCTCGTTTTATTAGAGACATGTTTTTTGCCAACAAGTTATCGCTTGCGATGAATCGAAATTTATTTTTGATCATAATTGCATTGACATTGCGATGTCCAAACACATTGGCGTTCAAGTCGTTAGTCGCGATAACTTGTACCAACCGCATTTTCTATGCATATTAATCGCATTTACCAGCATTTCCTTAACACATCGCTTAGTCGGCAAAATGTCGTAACAATACGTTCACAAGTTTAGCTGTTGAATGCCAGCTGGTAACGGGCGCACTCTAACAGCTAACCTTACTGTAGTTTCAAAAACGAAGGCTTCTCATGATCGTTAGTTCCCGATATCAACTGTGTGTACCTGTCGCGATGTGATTATCCAAATAGATATCCTTTGTCGTGACACCATTTAGTGACTGTAACGAAAGTAAAATATCGATTAGAATAGTGTAACCTTTAGCTAGCCCTCGTTATCGATCCGTTTGAAGCGACTAGAGTAGTCCTTTATTGAATTAACGTTCGATAGGCAGCCGTCGACGTTCGAGGACGAGAACCCTTTGTCTTTCAAATGAGGGATGAATGAGAGAGAGGAGCATCGCAGTGCTGTTACATATAGCGCGTTAGATTGAACACGGGCACATGACATTCACCATTATCAAGCATTGCACAGGACTGGCTCATCGTCACGCCTCATCGACCGCAGTCATCTAGGACTAGCATGGTGGCATCACCTAGCTAGCGAATAGTGCATAAATACTAGCTCACTTGGAATCAATCAAACAGTTTAATGATTTATGATTCGTTTGTAAATTTGTCTGGGCTTGCGCTAGTCACAACCTCCTATTCTGAGACCGATTTCGAATTTAATTACAGTCAAAAAATAAAGTGCAATTTTTTATATTATATTCGGAATGGTAACATAATAGAGGGAGAATCTTCGGCGATAGCTTTTAGTTCCGCAGAAACGCATTAGCAACACAAACAGCACTCACACTGAATCGACATTAGCTTAATGCCTTCTCCAAGTACGCTGACCGAAACAATACTGGTACATGGGAAATTTTATTCATGCCGATTTAGCTCCTGTAAGTGCAGTACTTTAGTTTTATTTCAAGAATAAGGTGTTAAATGCTCACATGTTACGCATTCATTTGTAAACAAATTATATGTTGAATATATTTATTTATAAATAGTTAAAGCTTTAAAAATAAGTTTTCCACGTGACGTAGCAAAAATTGAATTTAAAACTTTTTACATCAAATTATTTTTAATGAGACACTTTCTTCTTAAAATATCTTATAATAATTATGTTTCTTTCCAAACCACTGTTGGCTATATTCGCGGTCCATGTTAAAGTATTGTTACAGTCAGGGAGTATTCGATTAGGCTTACAAAGTAGGCTAGCTTTACTCGACTGCCATCGGCTACAAGTAAGTAAAAGGAAGACTATTACTGCGATAATATTATCCTACGATACATACACAGTTTTCAAGGTAGGTATATACTTCATAACATTAAACGTTAACTGAGTAGGTACTAAGCGCTTCATGCGATGTCGATCATTATGATAATGTTTTTGAAAGATAGAATCGTTATTGTGAGTATATTGAGTCACGCAGCTTATTAAGTTCTCGAGGTACAATATTATCTGTTATTCTGTTCTATTCCGAAGACATTATCTTGTATACTGTGTGTGTATAGTATAGCCTAAGAGAGGCGTGGCATAAAATGTAATTTAAGAAAAAATGGATAAGTATCACCGAATGCTATTGCAACTCAAATAAAATACGCTTAACAGACAGCAGACTCGTATATTTATAGTTATAATATGGTCTCATACTGTTCACAAGAAGGAAAACATGATAACTTAACCGTAAGCGTAACTTCTATTGTAAATTAAAAGGAGCATAAATGCTGACACTACAAAATTAAATGCAATTCGAAAAAAAAAATACTTTTTGGGAAAAACGTGGTAAAACACCAATTTACAGACAATTTTAATACATCAAAATTTGCCAAGTGTTCTTGTTTAAACTTATCTTGCGTCTTAATAAAACTGACAAACAACTTGGCGTTTAAACAATTAAAGCGTTTCTTCACTGTAGACAGAAGCAACGCTTACCAGTATAATCCTTTCGGCGATAATTATTGCACATCAACCTTTGACAATCGGCAAAAATCGGCCTGGTAGGACGTTACGAGTATCTTTGTCGCGTAAAATACAAACAGTCCGGTAACTATGGCAACTAATGATAAAACGTCACAGAAGTGGTGTGCGACAGAGATAACGTTCTACGAAGCCGAAATTAGCCGATCGTCTCTTTTCAAAGGTCGTTGTGCAATATTTAACTCCGAGTGCTGTACAAGCTATGCACCCATAGTTGTCCAAGTTGTTAAAGGCTGTGTGTTCAATGTACGTAGGTGCGATACGATGACGAGGACGAAGACGAAGGGCCGCAGCCGGATGCGACGCTGGAGCAAGGGTTGCCCATCCCCGTGCGGATGCAGGGCTCTTTCCCCCCGGAGCTGGCCTCCACCCCTCTCGAGGACATCGACCCTTACTATTCTAATCAAAGAGTATGTATTATTTTTTTCTTTTGTTACTGCAATTGGCTTCACACTTGTTGTCTATATAATCATTTTGTCTGGTTAAAAATAATAGGTAAAAAACCCCTGCTAAATATGTAATATCTGATGATATAAGATGCGTATTAATTTGTATTTAAAATTATAGATTTCTTTGATTTAACGCACACTAATTTAAGTCAAGTAATTAACACCTAGAGGCTCTTTAGACCAAATTATATATAAAGAATTGTATATATAATTTGAATATGGTTTAAGTAGATAATGATTTGTCCAGCTGCAAGAGTTATGACATGGTTTCTTTTGTTACAGACCTTCGTAGTTGTAAGCAAGGGTAGGGATATCTTCAGATTTTCGGCAACCGACGCTTTGTGGATACTAGACCCTTTCAACCCTATAAGAAGAGTGGCGATATACATCCTAGTTCATCCTCTGTTCTCTTTGTTTATTATTACCACAATTCTAGTGAACTGTATTCTTATGATAATGCCTACAACGCCTACCGTCGAAAGTACTGAGTAAGTATTGATTCATATCTCTCATACAATGTTCTAATTAGAATTCTTTCGACCAATTTCGATTTGCAATTTTGAACTACCGTCAGACGACCAGAACATAACTTTATTAGGTTCTAGAACATTAGTAGAGTGCACGCTAGATTCAAAATTGTTAGTGTTCGGCTAGTCAAATTGGATTTATATCAATACTAGATACTTATATAACGTAAACATAATATTAGATACAACATCGTATATTACCTAGTTGATTATTGGATATACTTATACTGGTACATTATTGATTGTTATTTGAGTTTCATAGAAGTCTTATTACGCTTTAGAGAGTATATTTATACTTACGAGTCGTATGTAAATAAAATGTCTAATAACCCTGGCTAGCTCCACAACGAAAACATGATAAAAATAGAAACATTAATGTCAGATCCCATTCAGAGAACATTAGCCACTTTAAAAAATCTTGATACAAAATTAAAGACATATCTTTAAATTAATCACAATGCGATGTACGTCATCGATCTTTCTCATACATTAAAATGTCTCTACTTCCATCCAGTAGATCTAACTTGTATATGTACATACTAATTTTCGTTGTTAGAATTTCTTTATCTGTATTTTATGACATTCTTAGCTCTTCAAATCATCACGAGTTCGAATACTAAATTTCCATTGCCCATAAATATGTTTAGATGTTTGATGTATTTACGAGAATTTGATTATTTTGAGTGCGGTTCCTGAGCGAAGGTGAATTTTTGCAGAGTGATCTTTACCGGGATCTACACGTTTGAATCAGCGGTGAAAGTAATGGCCAGGGGTTTCATACTACAGCCATTCACATACCTTAGAGATGCATGGAATTGGCTTGACTTCGTAGTTATAGCTTTAGCGTGAGTAGTAGAACTATTTTATCCAATTTTTATTAGTAGTATTATTGAAGTTAGATTTACCTATGGTTATATTTGATGTGTCATTATAGTTATATAGTAATAGTATAAATATACATTTTTGAATGAAGCAGACGTGTCACACTATCTTTATAAAGAAGAGACACTCTAGCGAAAAAAATAAATGCTATCTATCATTTAGAGTTCATATTTTTAAAGCGATTTTTGCCTAGAATTGTATAGTGTAGCTGTTACATGTATTAATGTAGTCGTTTTGGTTACGGATGTCTGTTTGCAGTTATGTGACGATGGGAATAGATCTCGGGAACTTGGCTGCTCTCAGAACGTTCAGAGTACTGCGAGCTTTGAAAACAGTGGCTATCATACCCGGTAATATACATGTTGTTTGCTTTAAATTAGACAAAGTAAAATTAGATAATAAAAAAAATGTTTATTTATAGACGTTGTACCTCTAGTACTTATTGGTCGAAGAGTTTTTTAAACCTAGATATATGTGATAAAGATTATAAATATGTGTTAGTAGAAAAATCGTAGTAACTAGAAATCACGTTTGTTTACTATTCAGATCACTTTTATATCAATCTACTCGTTTCGTGGTTCACATCACTCTTTGAAATGTTGATGCACAGTCTCGTCTTAAATATAAAATAAACAGAGCATGTACCTATTTGAAATAATAAGTTAACAGATACGCAAAGAAAACGAAGCAACAATGTAAAGTCTACTTCTTCCTCTAGGTTTGAAAACCATCGTGGGAGCCGTGATAGAGTCAGTGAAAAATCTCCGCGATGTGATCATCCTGACGATGTTTTCACTCTCTGTGTTCGCGCTGATGGGGCTACAGATCTACATGGGAGTGCTCACACAGAAATGTATAAAAGTGTTCCCGGAAGACGGCTCCTGGGGAAACCTCACCGATGAGAACTGGGAGAGGTTTTGTCAGAATGAAAGTAAGGAACTGTGTCTTGTAGCTATTTTTCACATTCAGTATGTTTAAATCGTACCCATAGAACTCGTCGTAGGGAAGTTATGAAATTGGCTGCAGAAGGCTGGAAGAGGTGATGCGCTCTCGACGGCCAAAGACCAAATTTATTATACAATAATTGCCAATAGAGCAATTTTCCATTATATTTCATAAAGCTAGCTTGAACATATTTTTAGGAACGTATACAATAAACTTACTTAACTATGCGGAGTTCTCAAAATAAATTCAATTATTTTATTCAAAGAGTAGGATCCTCTTTAAGCCGTTGTGTCTAATTTCTAGCTGTAAAGAGTAGAAAAAAATCCGCATTAGTTACAGTGCCTGATAAAAGAGTCGTACAGTCATAGTAAAATTGTTACTCTCATAATATGACCTTAATTCTGTATTATTTTATATCTGATTGTAGATTTTCATACAAAGATTTCCAAGTATCCTTAGTACATTCTAATCCCGTGTATTTAATCAAATATATAAGTAATATGAAGGTACGAATTCGTAGGCTCAATTGTGTCTACTTTATATTTGTTTACTGTAATTGAGTAGGCTCGTATATGAAAAGGTATGATAGAATAAAGACTATTTTGTTTTTTATTTATTTTAAGATGAATAGGTTTTGCAAACGTAATATGTTTTCAGCGAACTGGTACGGTGATCCTGAAGCATATCCGCTATGTGGAAATTCGTCAGGGGCTGGGTAAGTTACAAAGTAATCTAACTTTCCAATATTTGGATATGAGCTTTTTCTTTTATTCAATGTCATGACTCATTCTTTGTGTATTGGGCTTACTTAAAGGAAATAAGATATTCCAAATAGACATTTTGAGGTCTGTTAATTACTTCATTAGATAAAAACTTTAGTATTCTAGTTTCATAACGACTCAGCTTTATTCATTCAGATTCAGAAGTAATTTTTATCAGTAAATGTCCAAGCAATCTTGTTATATGAAACACCTTTATTTCATATACAAAGATTGCTTCGACATTTACAGAAAAGCAATAACTTCTGAATCTGAATGAATAAAGCTAAGTCGTTATGTAGCTAGAATATTAAAATTTTCATTTCTAATTTTACACAATAGGTTTTGGCGTTACTCACAAGTTGCCCTATATGTTTAGGGGTGTGCTCTGTATTATTAAAGTATATATTATATTTACACAGAACATGCGAGCCTGGCTACGTGTGTCTTCAAGGCTACGGTCCGAACCCAAACTACGGTTACACGAGTTTTGACACATTCGGCTGGGCTTTCCTATCGGCATTCAGGTTGATGACTCAGGACTATTGGGAGAACCTCTATCAGTTGGTGAGTAATCACATTTTCTCTTAGTGTTTAATAAACATGAGCGTAGAGAATTCAAGCTACAACGCTCGACATAAAATAGTTTTTATATTGAGTGATATACTCTACTTTTCATCTGCGCAATGAGACAATAAGAAAAAACCTCTCGTGATATCAAACTTCTCCTAATTAAAGTTAACAATCGTGGGTAGGTTGTCCTTACATTCAATGTTTTCGATATTAATAATTTTAATACGTAAGACATTTTCTATTCAACATCTTTATTACGACATTTTGTAGGCTAACTAAATATTCACGTATCTAATTAAATATAAATAAGTGATAATCAAATTCATTCAACGGTTTTTTTTTATAATGGTGGAACCGAAAAAGGGTTATAGAAATTTCACAGCTAAACAATTAAACCAAGCAAGTTTGGACCATTTGAAATGGTTTATTGATAAAATCACCGTAACCAACTAGGTGAATACATTGTAACTAATAAAATGCATTCCTACAGGTGCTAAGATCAGCCGGGTCATGGCACGTCCTGTTCTTCGTTGTGATCATCTTCCTTGGTTCCTTCTATCTCGTCAACTTGATCTTGGCCATTGTCGCCATGTCTTACGACGAGCTGCAGAAGAAGGCCGAAGAAGAGGAGCAGGCGGAAGAAGAGGCTTTGAGGGTACTTATGACTAATCAATTGTTAAGTATAAGCATGGTTAGCAATAAGACTCACTAACTACTATGACTGTGTATAGCAATATAGCTGAAGAAGAAGGTCATAGAGAAAGAACAGATATAGAGGTTGTGAAAGTACTTATGACTAGTATATCTTAGTAGTTAGGCTAGTAAAGCACTTATGACTACTAAAGGTGGTGCGCATTTGCACAGAAGAAACCGTTTCATAGTCATGTAGGGTATTTGGGCAATTCCACACTTTAGGGGCACTTCCATATTTATTCTCAAACGTCTTATTTCGGACTTATTTGTAGGAAGCGGAGCAGAAGGCAGCAGCGCGGGCAGACAAGCAAGAGGCGCGTGAAGCGCACGCGCGCGAGGTGGCCGCGGCGGCGGAAGCAGCCGCGTACGCCGAGGCGCACCCCGCAAAGTCCCCCAGCGACTTCTCCTGCCAGAGCTACGAGCTGTTCGTGAACCAGGAGCGCGGGGCACAGGACGACAACACGCGCGAGCGCATGTCGCTCCGCTCCGACCCCTTCCAGGACTCGGTGAGCACTCAGCCAACGCACAAGCCCGACTCGCACCACGACGCACGCCGCCCCAGGAAGGTCAGCATGGTGAGTACGTGCTACTACACGCAACGCGGGCGCCTTACGAACATTCAACTCTCTGATCCATTCTTTATGAACTATTGTCCTGGCAGAACTAATTTTCTAGTCAATTTCTAGCAACAATGCTAAGAATGAGTCTAAAAATTGTTAGTCTAAGAAAATTGTAACAAGATACATATTTGTCGAAGCTTAGACAAAAGATAATAAGACAAAATTTGTGACTTTTCAACGTAAAGCTTTCTACGCTTAAATCTATGTCTTTATGAAATTCTATTTATCCACTTTTAGGTGAATTTTAGTGAAGATGATGCCCAGACAATTATATATCAGCCGTTCGTTACCGGGGCTTTACGTATTTCTAAAAGTCTTGCGAACATAATTGCATTTAAGTATAACTAAGAAGAATTAATTAAAACTGAACAAACCAACTCAAGAAATACTAAAGGCTACTCCTAAAACATCACGTAAAATATACAGCAAGATATCTCCCCAATTTTTGAATTACTTCCAATTGAATGTTTGAAAGACGCTTATTATCTTTTCAACTTGAATGCCTCCACGCTGCTTCAAAGCAAACATTATAAGGCTAAGGAATCTTCCACAAACTTTATGCTTCTCATCATATTCATGCCAACACCAAGAACTCAAGTTGAAAAGAAAACTTCTTGTTAAATGTTTACTGCGAAGCTTACTGTCTTTCTCTTTCTGACTGTGTTAACGCACATATACAGACGTGATATTCATATATAATAATGATCAATATTATCACTGTGTTTGTCGATTTACTTTAATATAACGGATTGATAAAATCTACTGAATAATATGAACAAAAAACAACTAAAACTTTTAGTCTGTATATTTGCGCTTAGTACTAACTGCCTTCTTACGTGAAAGTTTGTTTTATTTTTGTATAGTTCTAAAGAATAAAAATTTAAACAAAAATGCATGTTGATGATATCGGTTATCACAAAGGTCAAGTTAAGATCACTAATCATTCATGTTACGATTTTCCGCAGAACGTTAGAATCAGCATCAAAAGGGACCCATAGATTATTTCATATTTTATTACTTTCACTATTTCAATCATTCGTCAATTCTAATCCAGCATGAATGAGCTTTCATAAAACGTTTGATAGTAACATTACTTCCTCAATTAGATCTTTATTTATATCATCTTAATTTTACTGTTATTAGCACGTTTAACTTTTGAGTTAATTCTTCGACAACTTCCTAGAAATATTAAAAAAAAAGAAAAATTATAGCATGACATTACATCAAGAATTTCATTCAATTCATGTGCATGATATGCACGAAATATGTTTTTAGTTCTCCAATATTATTTCTTCAGTGAACTTTGAAATTAATAAAATCGAAATTAAATATCGGGGCTCTAATTTTTTTAATCAAGATTTAAAGTAGGTGAAATAAAAAAAAACGTTATTATAACGAACACTATAGAGTTTTAAGGAATAGTATTGGAGATAGCTAATCTATTGTCATGGTAGATTGTTTCTTTTGCAATATGAGTGTTCCCAACGAGCCGGACTGAAACTGAACGTATCGGAGAAGGAGAGGTAGGTTCAGTCAATATATTTAACCTTAAAATTAATATAAAAGTAAATTAATAATTTATAAACAGTTCCTCAATTTTGATTTAGTTCTAAGCGGAGGCTTCGAAATTTTGTCCGTCAAAAGAACAGTCCTCATGACTATAGATGTAGATTAAAGGAATAGCTACGCTAGGAGAACGATTATATAGTATGCGAATATGCATGATACCCCACATTACTTACTTCATGTGTTTATAAACAAAGTTACTTGACAAACTATTGCTTCCACTCTCTCACCATTTTCATTTTCGATGTTTCTGATTAAATTTTTAGTAAGCATCCAGTTTTTATCTAATCTCACTTCATCATACATTTATTACCTTTCGTTTAATCAAATATAGTTTTCTGGTAGACCATCAATATTCCCCACATTCAAAAAGTAATTTTGTTTCTATCACAAAATTTGCTTCGACACAATTTTATGTTTTAAATGTATGCCTTTTATTATTTTGTTAGTCATTGTGTATAACAGCAGTGCCTTTTCCGTCCTTTTATTCATTATGGTGGATGCTAGATATTTTTGATCAACTTGCGCTTTGATTAATGAATTCAAAATTTTCTTTATGTATTGAAGGTCCCTCACCCTGAACGCATAAATAAAATCGGACAGTTGGCATATGGGCCACTGCGGGAGGGCTCACAGGTTTGTCCTTCAATCACTCATTGGTGTTTGTGGTCCCTTTCCTTTTCAACAGGACTCACTTGATTTTGTTAATCTTTTCTTATTTAACTTTTAATTCTGCTATTCGTGACGTCCTCTGCTCAAAGTCTACTTGCAACAATCCATGGTATGCGACTCCTTGACTACGAGCACCTCATACATTGTACATATACCGCTTTTACAAATCGCTTGCGGACTCAACAAAGCCACATGCATTGATGCAACAAGACCATCACCGACACTTTACCTCCATTTCTTTCTCAGTTTTATTTCTCTCTTATTCTTGTGTATGTTCTGCTCCTAATTTTTGTTTATCAGCACATGAAAGTAAATAATAAATCATTTAAGAGTACCTAGGAATACAACAGAAAGCTAAGAGCCTCTGCAGCCATCATTAGATAGAACAGTTCATAGAGAAGATTGATGATATAGTTACTGATCTCAATTGAGGAAAATTTTGTGACTACTAACAGTTTTAATCTGACAGTGGGTTTTTGAAGGATTTATTGTTAAATGTGATTTGTGGTGCTGCAGGCTTCGTTATCACTGCCTGGATCTCCGTTCAATTTGCGTCGCGGGTCACGAGGCTCTCATCAGATGGCTCTCAGGCCTAACGGTCGGAACCGGTATCCGCCGGGTGCGGATCGCAAGCCTCTGGTGCTGTCCACGTATCTGGATGCACAGGAACACCTGCCTTATGCCGATGACTCCAATGCGGTCACTCCAATGTCGGAGGAAAACGGTGCTATCATTATTCCAGTTTATTATGCTAATTTAGGTAAGTAGTAATCTAGCTGCATGCACGTTAAGTACGCGTGACTTTAATGACCAAATACATTTGAAAACAATCAGTGCCTCTTCGGGTAGGTATATGTATTTAACAAGCGACGCAAAATAAGATAACGTAATGCACAATCATGTTGACGTCATAAATCAAACTGCAAGGTCACCATATTTTTTTCTGAAAATAGTCGAGAACAGATAATTTTACTAATAACATAATTGAACACACAGTGACACAGCAATATACTCTTGATTTGAATACCGCCTATTTCACGTGACTTTTGTCAAATTAGGATCCGGTATTATGATCTTTAAGATTTCGTAATTGCCTAAGTTTTTTAAATAGCAAATACAAATGATACTTAGTGTTTGTTGTGATGATTGGTAGTATAGATGAGTGATTAGTATTTAACAATTTTACATTTATCATACAGAAAGTATTTAAATAAAAATATTATATTTCTAATGGCTTAAGCTAGTATACGTCGTACACAAGGTGTGATATAACACAAGATACTAAAAGAGTTAAAAGGGTTCTTGTATGTGATCTAAAATGAATCTGAATATCAAAATCTATTTTGGCTAAAAGCTAAAATTATGCTGATGTGCCTATATCACACTGAGTTGAAATTTAGTTTTTAACAGTTAACATAATGTTTTTTAACAGTTGAAATCTACTACGGGATCTATATTTAAAAAGTATAAATTTGCAGGTTCACGGCATTCGTCGTATACATCCCACCAGTCTCGTCTCTCATACACGTCTCACGGGGACTTGTTAGGTGGTAAAGCGCAGACCAAAGAGGCGCGGTTGCGAGGACGGTCAGCGTCTAGGAACCAGAGCATCACCTCGCAACCACACGCGTATGCGTTACCAAGACAAGACTCCTCACTAGCATCCAGACCTTTGAGGGAATATGTGAGTACATTTACTTATAGACTGTCTCGGCCTAGTGGTCTGTATCTGCAAGGCGGGAAGTCCCGGAGTCAAATCCCGCGGCGAGACTAAGAGATGTAATACTAACTATACTGTACTGTACTGAGAGATCTAATAAGTGTGTGAAATAAAGAATTAATCTAACTATCTATCAAGACTACTTTGAGAAACTCAAGACGTTTGAATTCATCAGTATTCAAACGTCTTGAGTTTAGATGTCTATGGAATTCCTTATGCAGCAGGATCCCAAGGGGGGAGTTATCGTTGTGAATGACAACAATCTATTATAACACATAACGGCACGGATAAAATGCGTCTGTTTTTATGATAGCTTCGACATTAGCCACTTTGTGCCAAATAGGTATTAAAGCTACGCTTTCATACAACATTTTGATCTGTTCTAAAGTTCCAGGATACATTACTGGAAACTAACGTAAAACCCTTGAAGAGTAGCTTTAGCACGCTAGACAAACAACTTTTACTACTTTTGAAAAATCACAATATATTTTTTGTCGCACCTCGACCAAATTCTTTAATAAAACAGCTGACTTGTTTTTCGTCTGATCCTAGCTTGAACTTTAGACTACATGTTTTATTAATTCGTATTACAGGATATGAGCACGACAGAATGCACAGATGAAGCTGGGAAGGTTCTGAAGCCTTCAAACGACAATCCGTTCATAGAGTCGTCGCAACCTAACGTAGTCGACATGAGAGGTAAGAACTTATGCTACTTATGTTTAGGGTAATGTTACTTAAAGAAACTTATATGTAACTACTTTTTGTTCGTCAGCCCTGTAGGTAACTTTACGATTACAATTATTAACATAAAGGCATTTTCATTAGTATGGTACACAGAAGTTTTCATTTTGACATCATAAAATAACCGATTTTTGGGGGTGGCTCCCATACATGTCAACATGACAATTTTTTCACCCTCATTGTGATTAGGACATAACTACGAACAGGAATTTTATAGAATGAAGAATATGTACATACATACACTTAACTTTTTTTAAGTATACGATTGTTGAGTAGTCGGGATTTTTCTTTTCGTTTAGCTAGCTCATCTTTACCCGAGCTTCGGCTTAATAATTCACAAAAGTAGCAGTTGTGTAAAAACGATCGCGAACCGGAATAAACTTTTTGGCAATGATCGAATTTGTATGCGGCTTCGGATCGCACCCGTTTGCTATGTTCCAAGTCGCTAAAATCGCGTCAAGGATCAGAACAATATTTCCTTTGCTCCTGCATCTGTACTTGTAGCTTAACAGTATTACAAGTTGTTTTTTTTTGTTTATTAATGAAATAGGTACTTTATTAGACTCTGTGCCCACAGGGTTACAACAGAACACTATTTCTAGATTCACTGTCCGTCTATCGCGATAGATGAAATTTTTATAGATGACTAGCTGACCCGGCAAACGTTGTTTTGCCTTAATAATTATTTCTAAATATACAGTAGCCGATTCTCAAACCTACTGAATACGCATATAAAATTTGGAAAAAATCGGTCAAGCCGTTTCGGAGGAGTACGGTAACAAACACTGTGACACGGAAATTTTATATATACTTAGTCAGGTCATAAGTTCTGTCACATGTGTAAAATGAGATAATTTAGACATGTTTAATATTTATGTAAACATTTATATATCAAAATAAACTTAATAAAACATAGATTCTTATGGTAATAAAATTTATTCAAAATGACCCCCGCGATTATGAATACAGGCCTTCAATCTGCGCGGCCAGTCATCTATTGCGGCACGAACGAGGTCCATGTCAATATCGGCGGCTGCCTTAATCAAGGATGCCTTGAGTGACTCCAAATCAGGATGAGGCTTTGAGCAGGCCTTTTCCTCCAAGTGTTGCCATATCTTGTAATCTAACGGACTCAAATCTGGACTGGAGGAGGGCCAGTCTTCGTGTCGGATGAAGGCGATTTCACGCGGTGCCAGCCAGTCTTGTGTGCTTTTCGCTCTATGGGCTGGCGCAGAATCTTGTTGGAATACCCAGGGCCTGTTATCAAACATGGTATGAGAAACAGGTTCCACAAGGTTCTTGAGGACTGTATTTTGATACACAACTGCATTCGTTTTTACGCCTTTCTCACAAAAATGTACCTCAGTTAAGCCCCAATAAGAGACTCCCAGCCAAACCATGATCGAGAATGGAAAATTACTTCGATGGACACGCGGAATACGGTTGCTCGCTTCTTCACTGCTGTGTGTGTACACCTTATCATTTTGTTTGTTGTAGCTCTCTTCAATGCTGAAAATTTTTTCATCCGAAAAAAGAATTTCCCGACGCTTTTTTCCTGCGTACCGCTTCAACAAAGCGCGGCATCTCTTCAGTCTCAGGTCCATTAAACGAGCGTCCAAACGATATTTTGTTTTTCTTCGATATGCCCTAAGCCTTAAGTCTTCATTTAACACCCTTTTCACTGTGGTCCTGATTAACCCCATCTGAAGGGCCAACAGTTTCTGCTTACGTTTGGGATTTCTTTGAATTCGCGCCTTCACAGCTTTTATCACTGCTGGAGTCCTAACAGAGCGAGGTCGACCACTTTTTGATCTGTCATCTACACTAGAGTCTTCATTGTATCGTTTTATGGTACGATAAACGAATCTTTTGGTTACATTCAAATTTTTCAGTAAGTCGAAAATCTGAATTGGCGCGTAACCGCAAAGATGCAATGCAATAACCCCGACACGGTCTTCTTTAAGTGTCCATTCCATATTTAAAAATGAGGAAAATTGTAAAAAGTATATATTTTTATTTTCATGAAAAATTGGCAATTCAAATTCAATAATTTTTTTTGTGGCTAGCAATGAAAATTCTAAAGTTTTTATTGTGTGACAGAACTTATGACCTGACTAAGTAAGATGATGATGTATTTTTGTCGATTTAACAACATATACAAAAAATAGATTTAAATATATATTTAACTGCTTTGGTATGCGTGTTTTCTCTTTCTTTATAACGTCAACTGATATAGGTACGTTTAAAATATTCACAGACATTGTTGTTATATATCTACTTTATTAGTCAATAAAATAAAATTACATTTTTTTTAATGGAAATGGACGAACCCTTAGTGTGTGAGACCAAGTTGCAATTAGCTAGTTATTTTATTTAAGTTACATACACGAGGGCGGGTCAATAAGTCCGTGACTTTTGGAATAAAACACAAATTTTTTGATAAAAAAACAATTTTATTTTTCAACGTAGTCTCCCTTGAGCTCTATAAATTTCGTTTCTATAGAATATATCAATGTCAATTGTTAATATTGTACACTCTTCTCCATTCCAGATGTAATGGTACTAAACGAGATCATAGAGCAAGCAGGTAGACAAAGCAGGCAAAGCGATCAAAACGGTAAGAAAATGTCGCTTAAATACATATAATAGATCTTTTACCTATTTTATGGATGTCGTTGCCTTATCGTGACAACGCTGTGTCTTGTTGCATCTGTTCTATTCTTTGATGTTCAGTGTGTTTATCGTTTTCTGCTTTATTCTAAAGGTAACTTAACATTAAAACAATGTCTGTTATATAAACACATTTATTTTTTATATAAAATACATCAAAAACAAAACACTACACTTCACACAAACAGTATTTGCTCATTGTGCAAAAATCGCATAATTGGCAAAGATTAAAATATTTGTGGATGTCATTTATGTTTGATGCTGTAACGTAGATCTTTATTATTTATTCGAGATTGTGATGTGATGTGGATTCTGATCAACTTTATTTCAAAATCTTTATCAATAAAATCAACGAATTCTAGAAATCGAATCAAATAAAACGTAACTAAGATTATTTATTTCAATCACAATAATAAAATCATAATCAACATCAATACCTTGCACTGGCACGTACGCACAAATCGAAAAATATTTTCAGTTCAAGAAAAGATCATTCCTAATTTAATTCATCACAAATATAGCCTACGTCCATAAAGAAAACGGTGGAATGTTCTTTTTATTTTGCTCACTCACTACAAATGTATTGGAAAGTAACAAGATAATTTAAATCTTAAAATATAAATAGAAGAGGAATTAAATGTGTGGATTATTACTTTTGATACACACATACGAGTACATTCGGAACGGCAATGAAATAATTGAATGAAAATATTTTTCTGTAGCGGCTTAATACTAAACAATACTTGCACAAACATAATCCAAACACACGAGACACCTTTTTTTTCTTATTTAAACACCTATTATATATTATTTCGCCTTCCCTCACCAAGCTCCGCAATGTAGTAACCAATTCTGCATTTGCATGTTCTAGAATATAGATCTTACACGTAACAACACAATAACAGTCAGATAAAGTGATTATGTATTTGTGTAAAATATGAGCTTGAGGTTGACCACAACTCACTTGATGTTAGTTGGTCTTGGATGTGCACTTACCTAGAAGAAACCGTATCACCCTTGCCTTGAAAATATAAATAGTATCTATGGGTCTTTAATCTAAAGTTAATAGGTATTTTCTAGGTAACCGTGTAACATTGTAGAGTGTTGTTTAACACCACACAACAGTCAAGCTGTGGACAAACGAAAGCCTATCAATTGAAAAAAAGGATAGTGAGTTTGTAATTTAGTGGGAAGTGTGATACTATCATTTGAAGTCTGTTAAATCTAACGCCATTTATTCCGGTCGTTGTTCGACAAACCCCTCATTAAAATAATTATTATTATAATGAGAGAGTAAATATTTCCTCATGCGGCTTACTGTACCGTAGCTATTTGAATAGCTAATCTAAAATCAATAAGCTGTGTGTTCAGTGTCGTATCTATAGCAATGGAAAGAAGTTCGAGGCTTTTTATCATCTCATGTACCTACACAGTTAAACAATACAATTACTTTGACTTTGTTGCATGACCTCGACAATTCAGCTTTATAGAAATACACACCTGCAATGTTTCTTAAAGCTACACTCTAATTATCTCAATAATCTTTCCAATAAAAATTTAAACACTATTTTGCATGGCTCGCACCCGTAGATGCTTTTATTTAATAAAAATATTTATTAACATTGTTTTGTATGTATCAGATTAGTTAAAAAAATTAAGCTTTGCTTACTGAATTAATGTTATAGAGTCATTCAATATGTTCATACTTATTTGAAATATTAAAAATAATATCAACTGAATGAACAGCTTCAACAATTGCTTGTATCAAAGAGGAATATCACGATATTCATATTTTTTGGCGTAACTTTGAATCGAACAAGTCGTTATCTCATCCATGATCGTAACCAAGTAGCGTATTGAAGCTTTGGCGCAAACCCTGCGAGCGCGTAACCGCCACCGCCAGTATGTTTGACTTTGATTTGCACTAAATACCTAGCACTGAGATATGGAAACCCCGAGATGTGTCGCAGGTTTGGTGCTTGCTATCACGTTTTTGAGTGCCACGAGTTTGTGCATCCGTATGCGACGATAAATGACAGCCAGCTAAAATTACAAAAAATATGGATATTGGTGTTTAGACAGTAAGAAGAGAAACGCTTCCGACGAAAGAATCGGTCTGTCCGCGGCAGACTCTCTTTCGTCGGGACGTCGAGTTGAATAATGAGCGAATACTAACAAGAATATTTCTCTCTCTCTCGCGACACACACACACGCACGCGTGCGAACGGGACGCCACAGTGTCAGTGTACTACTTCCCAACAGCGGAAGACGATGAGGACGGGCCCACGTTCAAGGAGCGATTACTGGAGTTCCTCATGAAGGCAATAGACTTCTTCTGTGTGTGGGACTGCTGTTGGTTGTGGCTGGAGTTTCAGAAGTATGTGGCCCTGCTGGTGTTCGACCCGTTCGTGGAGCTGTTCATTACGCTGTGCATCGTGGTCAACACGCTCTTCATGGCGCTCGACCACCACGACATGGACAAGGATATGGAGAAGGCGCTCAAGAGTGGAAACTACGTAAGTCTCGCTGTACAACACATCCCTTGCTCACGTTGCCATATAACTGATTACTCTAATTTTATTTTCACAGTTTTTCACAGCAACATTCGGTATTGAAGCGATGCTTAAATTAGTAGCAATGAGCCCTAAATTTTATTTCCAAGAAGGGTGGAATATATTTGACTTTATCATTGTGGCCTTATCACTATTGGAGCTCGGACTGGAAGGCGTTCAGGGTTTGTCTGTTTTGCGTTCCTTTCGTTTGGTGAGTATTTTTGTAATATTTCCTCCATCGATTCTGTATCTCGGCGTTTCTTCCTCATCTCCATATTCGTACCTAAAAGTAGCTTATAGTTTCACAATCTGTCTTTATGTTGTTAATCATTTTCTACGTTGTACATGTTTTTATGATTCTCTTATTAAATTAACTTAACAGTATATATCCAGATTCAAAAATAAAATAACGAATCATGTTGATGAAATTTATTAAAGCTAATATTTCCTATTCATTCATCATTTTTCAATAAACCAATGCCTGATATTGATCAATAAATTCATTCATGCCTATTCATAATAATACTTGTAATGTGAATGTAATTAATATGTATGTGGTGGAATATTTTCAGCTACGTGTATTTAAACTGGCCAAGTCTTGGCCGGCGCTAAACCTTATTATATCCATAATGGGTAGGACGGTGGGAGCTTTAGGGAACTTGACCTTTGTACTTTGCATCATTATATTCATATTTGCCGTGATGGGAATGCAGTTGTTTGGCAAGAATTACACAGGTTCTAATTTAAAGAAAATTTAGCATCTCTATTAACGAATTAAGCTTCATTATGATTATTCAGCTTCACACTACAGAACTTTTTACACTGGGCTTTTGATTGAACATTATTTTCATACGGAGCGAGTGTCGAGAACATGCTGTGGCTTTATAACACGCCCTCGGCTCCGGCAGAGCCGAGACTTCACGTTATAAAGCTATGCCACGCGGCTTCAGTCATAACCGTCATAACTAAGCTTCGCATCGAGTAACATAGTATTGACTTGCAGCTTTGCTTACAAAGGGTATTTTGACGCATCAGGCTGTCAGCTGATGGGATCTATGTGCTCATAGGACTTTGAAAGACTAACAAATAACTGTTCAAGTAAAAGCTCTCACTATAGTCGAAGAGAAACATATATATCCCACTCATTCAGAACCAAGTCAATGCACATCGATAGGAGAGTCGAGCACACATAGCTACCTACTAGCCCATGAATGCCGGCCCCCTAGCACTCGCAGCCTCGGCCGCCAGTGGCTGGGGGCCCGTGGAGGATCTCCGCAGTAGCATAGGTGAAGCGCCGGTAAGCGAGCTTGTGTGACGCCTTGTTTCACAATTTGTAATTGCAGCTTCGAGTATTCAAATTGGCAAAGTCATGGCCGACACTTAATTTACTCATCTCTATAATGGGTAGGACAATGGGTGCCTTGGGCAACCTGACCTTCGTATTGTGCATCATTATTTTCATATTTGCGGTGATGGGTATGCAACTATTCGGGAAAAATTATGTGGGTAAGTGTAATTGGTGGGAGTGTTGCATGTACATTGGTGTTTGAAGATGTTAACTGTTGACGGTAAGGCGGCGGCGCCCGTTCTCTTCTTTCGTGTATTCCAACTTTACTCCGTATCAGGTGGCTCATTGATTTATTCACATGTATGCATATTCAAACCACGTGATTGGGAGCCTGTACAGGCTTTTTAATCGCGTTTATCATCGCCACAATATATGAAGTATGTGTATTTTTCTTGCGTTAGTGTTATCTCAATTGGCCACCGCACAGCCTTGATTGTGTTTGCAAGTTCCGTGTAAAGTAATTGTACACAATTGGCACCGCTAGTTTGTCTCTAGTTGGAATACACGTGTAGTTTCAACTTAGAGTGTGAACCGCATCCCTACCTCACATATATTTGTAGTAAAGGTGGTTCACTCTTTAAGGCGGGCTCGCCGCCCGGTTTGAATAGTGAATATTGTGTTTATGTGCGTCACACTGTTGTGCTCCATTTTAGAGTTGATAAGATTTGATGTGTCCTTTCCAAGTGAGCCTGATATCCTAAAATATCTCTTATGCCCTACGTTGAAAAGGCGCCTCACTTGTGAGACATTAACGCTAGCTTTTTTACCTATATACCTTCTATCATCTTCTACTACTTTTTAGTTGACATTAACAGCGGTTATATTTTAGTAAGTTTCTTCAGGTTTATTAACGCTGTTGATAAATTATTTGTTTTATATAACTATTAACTCTATTTTATTTTTAACCTCAGTAGTAGCAACTCCGCATGTCGCGCCGCTCAGACCGTGCCAGTGAAGCTTCATTATCTACTACATTACTTGAGCTGCTAATGTAAAGTTATAGAACTGCATGCTTTTAGTTTCGATTAGCCAATAACGAAGTAATATTCAATTATATTAAGATAAGTTAATATGGTCAAAGTTAAATAAATTTTTCAGAAAAAATGAATATCTTCATAGAGTAGGTATACTAGCTTAGGCGCTTATGTAATGCTTGGTAAACTTTGCTTCACTGATGTAAGATATACTTGTCCAAATTGCAGTGAATGTATCACTTCATTACATACCACTTGTCACTGACTCTCACTTTAACGTTCGAAAGCATTTCACATTGATCCATTAGATAACAAATGACAACTGCATGGATGAAGAGTTACATTCTTGCTATCACAAATTGTACTCCTAGTGGCTCACTTGCAAAGTTGTAGCGTAACGACAGTTACTAAACATTGCTCTTGTATGTTCAGATTACGTGGATCGTTTCCCTGACGGCGACCTCCCGAGATGGAATTTCACGGATTTTATGCACAGCTTCATGATTGTATTCCGAGTGTTGTGCGGAGAATGGATTGAGAGTATGTGGGATTGCATGCTCGTCGGAGATGTCTCCTGCATACCTTTCTTCTTAGCTACTGTCGTTATTGGTAACTTTGTGGTCAGTATTTCTGGACATAATCTTAATTTACTGTTTCTTGAAACCGATCTATTTATACGAAAAAAACAGTCCAAAGAAAAGGTTTATTCTCATGGATTTTAGGATTTAACCAGTTAAACCAATTCGCAGGTACTCAACCTTTTCTTAGCCCTGTTGCTCTCCAACTTCGGTTCTTCAAGTTTATCGACACCAAGCGCTGATCAAGACACTAACAAAATAGCGGAAGCGTTTAACAGAATATCTCGATTCATAGACTGGATAAAGAAAAACGTCGCTGACTTTATGAAGATCTTGAAAAACAAACTCACGAATCAGATCGCCATTCATGCACCCGGTAAGATGTGTGTCTTTGCCCAAATAAAATGGCATGTTGTGTTTCGATGTTGTGCATTTGTTACCTTAAAACATAATAAGCTGTAAACCAATCTTGTTAAAGATAATTAACTAAGTTCTACAGACCTATCTAATTATCCATTAACTTCCTTTACTCTGCGATATTAATGAAAATGTTCGAGTACTTAAAATGAATAAAATGACCTTGTAAAGGGCTCATAAGAATTATTCCCTCTACAATCCTAGTTTTTGTCTTCTCTGGACCTGTTTAATAAAGTTAACCCCTAATAACAAAAGCTAAACCTGAATATACATTTTGTAGCATGATAGACGTGTTTGATTATTTAATGTCGTGTCGTGTGTATCACTGTGCGTTGCCTGAGACCTAGACCAAGTGTAGAACAGACCTTTATGTTTATACTGCCCTTTGTATCACCTTCTAATTATTTTTATTATCCGTCATCGTTATATACCATTTTTCTTTTCATCGTGACTATGTATCAATTGGCTTGTTTTGCGTAGGTATCGTGATGTAAGTACCTAATACCCTGTATTTATTCGCTTATGTATATTTGTGCATGTAAATATATGATATATGTATATTATGTATGTTGTAAGTACTTATTTAAGTATACTCTTCTAATTATATGATATAATTAGTGTTTGTATGTATAAGTGTTTGTCATATTTAAAACTGTGGTGCATTAATTGGAACGCGATGTTAATATTGCATTGAATAGTCCGCTTTTGACTAAGGGCAATGCAAGTAAGAATTAAGAAGCCTTACTAACTTTTAGATATATTAGGTTTTAAAAATAGATTATTAGACCAAGTAGGTGCTGTGTGGTTATTAGATATTAAAATCAAATCTCTATTAACGGAAATAATAATTCATTTTTAATCAAATTTGACAATGTTTTCAAAAGTTGCGTATGGTTACGATATCATGTTAATCACATTTAAGAAAAAAATATGTATCTATTTAATTTCCTATATCATCATAATACCTATGCAAAATTGTACCTCATAACCCGAGAACGCGCGTTGATTCATCCTGGTCTGATTTCTATGCTTGGATGCTGTCTGGACATCGCACTGCGCACGGTGGGTCACACGCCACATGTAGGCTTAAAGGCGGCTCTGTGTGGCCGGTGTGTCTCCTCAGAACGGGTCGATAATGAGCTGGAGCTTGGCACAGACCTCGACGACGCAGTCCTATACAAAGACAAGAAACTCAAAGACCAAGTAGAGGTAGCTATAGGAGACGGAATGGAATTTACGATACCAGGTAATGTTACTACTGAAACTGACGGTAATTTACTACTTTTAAACAGTATAGATATAAATAACTGTAATCATTCTTCAGGTGACAATAAATACAAGAAAGGCAAAGGCATTCTCATGAATAACATAAATGCGATAACCGATAATCATAGAGATAATAGACTGGATTGCGAATTAAACCACCACGGCTACCCGATACAGGTAAAAAAACAACTGATTGTTCAATATATTTTGCAGTTCCAACATACAAAATACACTCATGTAAAAAGTGTTTTGTTTTTCAGGATGACGATACAATCAGTCAAAAGTCTTATGGAAGTCACAAGATTAGGTCGTTCAAAGACGAAAGTCATAAAGTATCAGCAGATACGATAGATGGCGAAGAAAAGAAAGATGCTAGTAAAGAAGATTTAGGTTTAGAAGAAGGTACATTACAAAGTTAAAAAACAAAGTCCACATGTGAATATATACAATACAAGATACGCATATACAATAACATTATTGTTATTATTACAGAAATGGTTGAAGAGGAGGAAGATGGAAAATTAGATGGATTAAAAGATATCAAAGTAGTAGCAGACGAAGACGTTGTAGATGATACACCAGCAGATTGTTGCCCTGACCCGTGCTACGCAAAGTTCCCGTTCCTTGCTGGAGACGACGAGTCACCCTTCTGGCAAGGCTGGGGCACTCTGCGACTGAAGACATTCAAACTTATAGAAAACACATATTTTGAAACGGCTGTGATTACTATGATTTTGCTCAGTAGTTTGGCTTTGGTAAGATTTATCTAAAAATATAATTTATTCATGTCAATTTAATTAAAAGAGCATTCGTGTAAAGACATAAACGCTTTCTTTGTTCTAGGCATTAGAAGATGTACATTTACCACACCGTCCGATCCTTCAAGATATTCTGTACTATATGGACCGCATCTTCACAGTCATCTTTTTCATCGAGATGTTGATCAAGTGGCTTGCTCTGGGTTTCCAAAAATACTTCACAAACGCTTGGTGCTGGCTCGATTTCATTATTGTCATGGTAAGCATTATTTCTTAATTGAATGCTGACAAGAATATAAGATTTTCTACTGTTAGTTTATATGATAACATTTTTGACATAATAGATAATTTATACTCGTATAATTTCTTACAGGATAAGTAGAGTTACAAAATACTTTATTAATCTTCATACATATTTCAATAATTTAAAAGGTTTTTATTTCATTTAGAGGAATAACTTCGATATTTGAGTTTTATAGATGTAAGTTTACGATGTAATGATAAGTGATATCACGTTAGTTGTCACTCGTAAACCACGGCGCGGTGATGGCGGGTGCAGACGACATTCCTGCATTCCGCTCGATGCGTACGTTGCGCGCGCTGCGGCCGCTTCGCGCTGTTTCCAGATGGGAGGGCATGCGCGTGAGTACGCGCCCACGCAGCCTTCGTCACGCTACCAGTGTCGGTGCCGTTGCGATGCTCATTGACCTAACCTACACATTATTGACCCAAATCTACCAACGACGTTAATGGGCAACGCAACCCGAAGCGTGCTGCTTTGTTTGTTCGATGTCTGCAGCAGAGACTACGACCGGCCTCAACTCGCTCTCGATGTCGTACCGTATTGTCTGATTGTGATCCTTGCTTATGTGTAACTGTCACCACGACCCTGCTGTAACCGGTTTTCTAAATCCCAAACCCACGAAAAGCCTTCAAATAGTTGGACTTGAACCTATTGTCAAATGCATGACAAACGTTCTGTGTGCGCTATGTTACGAAGATAAATGTGCTATTTTCTGTACCTATGCCAGAAGCATAACTATGATTATATAAACAAGATTCACAAAGAATAAAATAGCAAAATATCATAGCTGTTTATGTGTTATATGCAGCAATTATTAGTTGTTATACATAACTTCCCGTTCCTGAAACCCTTTTTAGAAATTATGTATATGTGTGCGAAAATTCTGCCGGGATCTTCCTTTTCTTTTTTAACCCAAACTCTTCACAGCTCCTTGTAGTTATCTGTTCGAACATGAATTTCTGTAGCATAGGTATGGTCTTCAAAATCATTAATAATAAATCTGTAGGGGTGATTATAGATGCCGGTCGTAAGTCTTCAACCAACAGGTTCATTTCTTCGTTGTCGAATAATCTTTTCAAATTGTTCTATGCCGATATTATATTTAAAATTAAGCATGTTAAAGGTATGGAATTTCAAAATACAACCCTTGATTTCATCAGGTCTCACTTATAAACTTCGTAGCGGCGCTTTGTGGCGCCGGAGGCATTCAGGCGTTCAAAACGATGCGAACGCTCCGTGCACTGCGCCCACTTAGAGCCATGAGCAGAATGCAGGGCATGAGGGTACGTACCAGTGCGCGCAGTAACCTCAGCTCATTACTCGACCACTACACATTAGCTCTACACTTCACATCTCTCAACATATTAAACGCCCTCATCTACATCTAAATCAACACAGACAATTTTAATCTTCTTTTTCAATATTCTGCATCACTCACTGTTGTCGGACAGCTGTTTGGTCATTATGGTAGATTTTTTCGTCAACTCTTAGATCATCATTTCGAGGTCGACGGTGGCACCCCCTGAATGGCTTAGAATCATCACTTTCGTCATGATCCTATTTAGAAATCGATTAGTGGTTTTATTTCCGGGACAATTTTAAATATTTTGACCACCTTTCTATTGTCTTTCATTACTTTTACTAGCTAATTAGATTTTATATTAGAAATTTGGAATGCTAATTTAGATTTTGCACCTTAGATTTGTTCTTCTTATATCGTCGCTCAAGTTGGACATTCGCATGTGCTAACAGTTTGGATCGTTGTTTAATGGGATAAGGTAAGAATTTAGTAGCAGTTTTTAAATGTTGCTTTGTCTATATGCTTCGATGTTGTTATGTCGATTTGCTTTATTTTGTATGATTACAACAATTGATAACGCATTATGGTAAAACACGATAAACTTCAATTCGTTTTAAAAAGTTTCAATATAACTTTGACAAAATTAAAATCAATTCGATGCTTCAAGTCTATAATTTACAAATTAAATAAGAGTTTTTTCGTAGCTATATCCTCTAAGACAACATTTCATATACAGGTGGTAGTGAACGCTTTAGTGCAAGCAATACCTTCCATCTTCAACGTGTTGCTGGTGTGTCTCATCTTCTGGCTCATCTTTGCCATCATGGGAGTACAACTGTTTGCCGGCAAATACTTCAAGGTAATTTACGAGTAATCTAACATTTTTAACTATTTACACAATATACAATATATTCATAGGTGTGTTTTTAATTTTATTACCATCTTCATCTCAGAACTATTTCGTATGATTGTAAATAACAAGATGGACTAATCCAATTGATAAAATAGAATTACTGTTCTCAAGAGTTTTACCAATGAAATGAAACAAAATAAATTCAATTTTTCTTCTATGTTACGAAAATAATCGTCTAATTCACAATTTGTTAAATTCCAGTGCGTGGATTTGAACCACACGACCCTGAGCCATGAAATCATACCGGATAAAAACGCTTGCGTCTTAGAGAACTATACTTGGGAGAACTCTCCGATGAACTTTGACCACGTCGGGAAGGCGTACCTGTGCCTCTTCCAAGTAGCTACCTTCAAGGGTTGGATCCAGATAATGAACGATGCTATCGATTCTAGAGAGGTAAACATCAGTTTCTATTATAATATAGACCACTATTCGTATTCAGCATATCTATGTTTGCAACGGTTTACAATTTAAACATAGATGCAATTTATTAGCATCTATTATCTTATATTTACAATGATTTCTAACTAAATAAATATCATTTTATCAATTAAAGTTGTCGTGACTCTCTTGATAGTTATCGTATATATATTTTATTTGACTTAACAGGTGGGACGTCAACCGATCCGAGAGACCAACATATACATGTATCTCTACTTCGTATTTTTCATAATTTTCGGCTCGTTCTTCACTCTCAATCTATTCATCGGTGTGATCATCGACAACTTTAACGAACAAAAGAAAAAAGCCGGTGGAAGTTTGGAGATGTTCATGACTGAGGATCAAAAGAAATACTACAACGCCATGAAGAAAATGGGTTCCAAAAAGCCGTTGAAAGCTATTCCCAGGCCAAAGGTACAATATTTTTGTGGTAATTGTAATTAGTTTATTTAGAAAATAAAAGCATCGATACAATCTCTAAAATGTCAATTTCGTCTTCATTTGATTAATAAGAGTAATGTTTTTGTTACAGTGGCGCCCACAAGCGATAGTATTCGAGATAGTGACGGACAAGAAGTTCGACATGATCATTATGTTGTTCATCGGTTTCAACATGCTCACGATGACACTTGACCACTACCAGCAGACGGAGACCTTTAGCACGGTCTTAGACTATCTCAATATGATATTTATCGTAATATTTAGTTCAGAGTGCCTATTAAAAATATTTGCCTTACGATATCATTACTTCGTCGAACCGTGGAATTTGTTCGATTTCGTCGTTGTCATGTTCTCTATTCTTAGTAAGTATCAGTGTTTTTAATATAAAATATTATAAAAAATTGGAGGTTTGACAACCTCATCAGTAGCTTCAATTGCCTATTGGTATAAGGTTACAAAATAGCTATTAATTCACTCAGATTTTACAAAGAACTCCTAAAAGTCACTGAACAATTTATTTTCAAATTGTTTGTACCTACTTGTAAATCTAGTAAGTTTAGAAGACGTATGCTTGATAGTGTTATAAATTTCTTCTTATCTAGTTATAAATTCCTACGGTCCTGTGATACAGGCTCCTGGTAGTCCTATAGCAGGGCGTAGTGCTCCCTACAGCGTACCAGTTAATCTTAAGGTATCATGTCGACGTAAGAACTTATGTACGCACACTTTCTTGTTTTACAAATAATTTTATCTTTATCTTTTTTTATCTTTATCTTTAACTAATGTATTTTGTCCGCAGGCTTGGTACTGAGTGATATTATTGAGAAATATTTCGTATCGCCAACTCTGCTGAGAGTGGTGAGAGTAGCCAAAGTGGGTCGTGTATTGCGACTTGTAAAAGGCGCTAAAGGAATACGAACGTTACTGTTCGCGTTAGCCATGTCACTGCCAGCCTTATTCAACATCTGCCTTCTCCTGTTCCTAGTCATGTTCATCTTCGCCATATTTGGGATGTCATTCTTTATGCACGTCAAAGACAAGGGTGGACTAGATGACGTCTACAATTTTAAGACTTTCGTGCAGAGCATGATTCTTCTATTTCAAGTAAGTGTTTTTTATAACATTTGACTTAACGCTGAACGCATAGTTCTCATGTTATTTATTGTTTTTTCTTGCAAGAATAACAATTATGTACCTTCTGGTTTTTTACTGTTCGTCAAATTTCAATGACGTATGTTCCAATTACCAGGTTCTTATATATGAAAATGTATACGTTACAAACTATGAAGCCCATAAGTCAGCTCATCGCATGTTTTATGTACAGATGTCAACGTCAGCGGGGTGGGACGGCGTGCTAGACGGCATCATTAACGAGGAGGAGTGCGAGCTGCCGGACAACGAGCGCGGCTACCCCGGGAACTGTGGCTCGGCTACTATCGGCATCACCTACCTCCTGTCCTACCTCGTCATCTCCTTCCTCATCGTTATCAACATGTACATCGCCGTCATCCTCGAGAACTACTCGCAGGTGCGTTTACTGATATGTACATAGAGCTCTATCCTAACAAATGCGACGAGTTGAAAATACATACCTAGTGTCATCTGATTTGCTTAGTAGTATGTACGCGAGTGAGACAATAAATAATTCAATTAATTCTTTAATTTATATATCGCCCCTCGAGCGACCAGTCGAGTCGCGTGTCCTCACTGACCGCCACGTGACGTGTTCCAGGCCACGGAGGACGTGCAGGAGGGGCTGACGGACGACGACTACGACATGTACTACGAGATCTGGCAGCGTTTCGACCCCGACGGCACGCAGTACATCCGCTACGACCAGCTCTCGGACTTCCTCGACGTGCTCGAGCCACCGCTCCAGATTCACAAGCCCAACAAGTACAAGATTATATCCATGGACATCCCCATCTGCCGCGGCGACATGATGTTCTGCGTGGACATCCTCGACGCGCTCACGAAGGATTTCTTCGCGCGCAAGGGCAACCCTATAGAGGAAACGGGCGACCTAGAGCCGGGGCGGCCCAACGAGGTGGGGTACGAGCCGGTGTCGTCGACGCTGTGGCGGCAGCGCGAGGAGTACTGCGCGCGGCTGATCCAGCACGCGTGGCGGCGGCACCGGCGCGGCGCGGGCGAGGAGGCGGGCGCGGCGGGCGCGGCCACGGCCGTGCTGCTGGACGCCGTGACGCCCAACGGGCACCGCGTGGTGCTGGCGGGCGCGGGCGGCGCGCGCGCGCCCGAGCCCGCGCCGCCGCCCGCGCCCGTGTGACCCGCGCTGGCGCTGGCGCTGCTGCCGGCGCTGGTGGACGAGGCGCCGCTGCCCGAGCTCTGCCGCCGCACTTAGTTCCCGCTAGACGCCGGTGCGTGCGCGAGCGCCACACCCGCGACCCGCTGCGAGAGCGTGCCTTTTTTTGGACCTCGTTTCGCGTCTGGACGTTCCACGGAGTGTTTTGTGTTCGCGCGGCCGCAGCTTCAGTGACGTTTGTTTTGCGAGCGACGTTCGTGCTCGTTCGCCGCGACTGTTCGCGCTCCGATTCGTGGCCGCTTCGTTCGTGCATCGTCGCCGAGGAGCCGGAGGACTCGAGCGCCAGGAATCGTAACGCGAGCGTGCCCTTTTTTATTCGTCACTAGGTGTAACGTTAAGGTGTTCGGATAATATTGAGAAAACTCTAAAGCTTATTTTTGTATTCGACGAAATCACTGTCTATCTGTAAAATTCTAAAAGGGAGCTCTATCGATAATTATGAATGTTGTATAAGTTAAGGGCGCGAGACGGCATCTGCCTTCCCCGAGATGTCATGTCGCGCCGGCGCCGCGCAAGCCCGGAGCTGCACCCTCGTCTCGCGAGTCCGGGACTACGATCCCGGCTTGCAAGTCCGGGGCGGCACTCTCGCCTCGTGAGTCCGGGACTACGATCCCGGCTTGCAAGTCCGGGGCGGCACTCTCGCCTCGTGAGTCCGGGACTACGATCCCGGCTTGCAAGTCCGGGGCGGCACTCTCGCCTCGTGAGTCCGGGACTACGATCCCGGCTTGCAAGTCCGGGGCGGCACTCTCGCCTCGTGAGTCCGGGACTACGATCCCGGCTTGCAAGTCCGGGGCGGCACTCTCGCCTCGTGAGTCCGGGACTACGATCCCGGCTTGCAAGTCCGGGGCGGCACTCTCGCCTCGTGAGTCCGGGACTACGATCCCGGCTTGCAAGTCCGGGGCGGCACTCTCGCCTCGTGAGTCCGGGACTACGATCCCGGCTTGCAAGTCCGGGGCGGCACTCTCGCCTCGTGAGTCCGGGACTACGATCCCGGCTTGCAAGTCCGGGGCGGCACTCTCGCCTCGTGAGTCCGGGACTACGATCCCGGAGCTGCGCCCTAGCCTCGTTAGACCGGGACTACGATCCTGGCTCGCAAGTCCGGGGCTGCACTCTTGGCTCACGCGCCGCCTCGCCGCTGCATCCTTTTGTATCCACTCACATTTTATTATTGTACTCACGCGACAGACATTGAACGTCTTCGAGTCGTCCGCACGTCCGGGCGCTAGTATAATCGTATGTAATAGATGCTTAAGAGGAGCGATGGCTACGCCGATTCATATCAATTTTGTCCGTATAGTTTTAATAGTTCCAATTTTGTAAGCTTCTCACCGTACCGAGGCGACGCCGCGTCGCGCGGGCGAGGTCCCCGGCCTCGGCGCTAGGAGACTTTAGAAGAGTTTTTGCAAGTCGTATCTATATAAGCTTAAACAGATCAGCTGTGAAATCGGTACCGGGATTCACTTCCGTCCTAATTCAGTACGCATCATAGGAATCGAGCCATTTTATGTAACGCGCACTTTCCACACCTAGTTAATGTAATTTCCTTCCCCAAGTTACATTAGCTGCGGGCGCGCCGGCGCCGCTCCCCCGCGCCGGCGCGCCCGCTGGCCGCGTCTCCGCGCTGACCGCAGTACCCGCCCTACACCCAGGACCGGAGACGCGGCGCCGAGCGAGGCCGCCAGTCGACCGGGTCGGGACCGCTTCATGTCGCTCTCGCTGGCTACACGCTGTCGATAGCGAAACGTTCATCGGCATCATCCGAGCGATTCGGCTACTCGAAGAGATTACCGTACTTAGCGATAAGATATTATCGATATACCTAAGAGATCGAACGTCCCTTACCGAGTAAGGTAGATATTATTGAAGTATTTTTTATTTTTCGAGACATCTCTCTAGATAGACGGAATAGTGCAGTCGTGGTTGAGGATCGGAGCGGAGCGGGGCGACGCTGAGCGAGCTCTGCGGCCCGCCGGCGCCGCCGCGCTCGCGAGACTATCGTCCTCTCTAGCACAACAGACATTACATTTTGTAATCTAACTTTGAAAGTGGTCAATTTTCTACTACTGTGTAAATATTGAGAGCTTATCGCCGGGTAGATCCCGAACCGCACGTCGCAACATACGTTTTCTCGTAACCATGTACCTGCGATGTGAGCGAGAGACGCCGCGATACGTATTGCTTGTCGCGATGCCGCGCGCTCGACGAGAGGTTTCGCTTGTCGCCGACCGCACCAACTATTCGCCGAACAGTCGCGTGTCGGTCGTTTTACAATTCGTTTTACATAAAATGTGAACGAGTCGTCCGAGGTGCGAGACGTCTTCTCAGTGTTGCAATTTTAAGGAGTCAGTGTATCGTAAAGTAAATGAGACGCTTACCGTTTTGCACACGTTTCGCAATAAGTATGGTTCCCGTAGGCCGGGCGGCGGTCTCCCCCCGCCGCCCGGCGCCGCCGCCGGAGCGGCCCACGCCACGCCCGCCGCCCTAACATTTTATAAGATTACGCGTTAAAAGACTGATCGAATTAGGAATATCTTGATGGTTTGCTCTAGAATGCGTACAGGTATATTTTATGTCGTGACTTTGTTAATATTAAGTGTAAAAATATATTGTTTTAGCATTAGAGACGCTAAGGCACGCTGTTAGCCGCTAGTTTAACGAGTCGTACTCTAATATTAACTCTATCACGATGCCATTCTCCTCTTCTTAGTTAGTAGGGACAGGCGCGAGAGTAGTGTCGGGCTGGCCGCGCCGAGCCGGTAGCTAGTCCCGTGAGTTGCTTTACATTCTCCAAAATGTGTAAATTGTTCAAGCGTCGCGAGCGGTGGAGATGTTTCGAGTAGTTGAGGTGGCTTGGGCCCGCTCCGGCCGCCAGCGAGTACGTCGCCCTGAGCCGTACCGCCGACAACTATTCAGTTATTTCATTTTGGTGAAACCAAACGTTTACTTACTATTAGGCATATTTGCACAAAAAAGTTGTGTTTAATTAAGTTTAGACAATAAGTTATAAATATCAATTGTATTGTTTATTTATTTTTAACTATACTTATGACAAAAAAGTGAGTTCAGTTTGCTGAATGATAGCAGTTTAATTGAATATTTATTATATATATTGTTGAAGTTTGTACAAAATAAATTAAGTAAACGATAAAATATAGAACTTGACTGCTTTACCGGGTCGTTTCATTTCAAGCTTAGAAATGAGTCACGTTCACTGTTATCTCTTTACAAGAATCTGTAAGTCATACCTACCACCACAATGAAACGGCGCTGTCTATTTTTATTTCGATTTTTATTTCATATTAGATATAAAAACTTGACCTATACATTTTTTGTTACATTTTATAAAGATTTTTGGTTATAATTACCTACCATCCTAACTAGAACAGATTATATTAATATAGTCTTTATTCACTTGATAATTTGGCGAGACAATTTCGAAACTAGCCGACATTTATGGAGCCCTGAAACAGAAATATTAAACGTCTAACTTTCAATACCGAACGTAATTTTTTTTACTCATAAGCATAATCAGCCCACTATACGATCACACTGCCGGAACTTGGGGCCTTCTCACACTAGGTAAAAGATATAGGCATATAGGTCATAATCCACGACGCTGGCCATGTGAGGGTTGGTGGATAACAATCGTCTTCAAATATTGCAGTCCTCACAGGTGTCGGTTTCCTCACGATGTTTTCCTACACCGTAGTAAAGCTAGTGAAAATTCGCACAACTTGAAAAACAAGTCATTGGTGTAGGGCCGGGATCGAATTCACTTGCACCTTTTCAATACTACTTTCTACGATTGAACCATCAGTAAGTATCTTGAAGTATATTTTTTAAACGCTAGCATTAGCAAGCCCATAGCAAGAAAAGGCATAAAAACAATAGTCAGGTCGACTATTGTTTTTATGCCTTACACCATATATATAAATATTACAATCTACGAGAAGTTACGAGTTGGCTACTAGTTAAACTAAATATTTAACAAACGAACAAATCTACCACTGGCTACACTCTACCTGAAGTCGTTAAAATCCCTTTCAGCACTCTGAGTCTAAAAAAAAGCCATTCGCAATGCCACTGACAATACAAATGACCTCCACTCAGTCTCAACTGAAAAAAAAAATACCATTCTCAATGGCGTGTCTGACTTCTTACAGATTATTCTGTAACTATGGAAAATAGAACGATTGAACGATTTTAAGAACAAATATGCGATTATATCAAATATTATACAAATTAAAAAAATTGCTTTGCCCGGTAGAATCGTTTTTTTCCACAGTTACGGAATAAGTAATATGTAAGAAGTCAGTTCTCTGACTCACCATTGATCATCGTAATTTTTGTATCAGTTGAGAGTGACAATAGAGTTCATTCATATTTTTAATGGCATCAATTGGTGTAACAAGCGCGCGAACTTCAGATAAGGTACCTGAGGAAATATGGATCGCCAAGACACAGGCTCACGCCTAGGCTGGGGTCCATGGAGTAAACTCAGCGGCCTTACTCAAAACTAATCAGCTATTATAAACTGAAATGCAAATTATTCAATAAGGCCGAAGTTGTATATGCCATAGGACGATTAATTTTATGGTAATTATAGTATGTAGTACGTAAGCCCTGTTAAATGTCCATATATAAACTATTTTTTGATTTGATTTTGAATTACGAATGGCTTTTTGGCCAACATCTCCCAATAAAGCAAAATAGCACTATTGAGTTGCATGTGATATCAAGATTCTTTAAGATTGATCCGAAATTACGGCCTTTTCACGAAAACCAGCTTACAAACTTACACACAGCTATGTGTGCTACATCTATCTTTCAAAAACAAAACATTTATTGATTTACACCAAAGTTACTAGTCAAAGTTAGTTATTAAGTTTCGTTTATACGAAAGCAAAATTGGCCAGCTAATAGAGACTTTACTAACTTCACTTGCTCGGTCTAAAACAACTACTGAAGTACTGAAGGCTTAATTACCGGAGTTAATTCGCTAGGCTTTGCTAGGTCTCGTAGGTGAAGGCGCCAACGCATCCCTGTTATAAGAAAATAAAGAAACGCAGTAAGTATTAGAAAAAGTTACAAGACGTACGGAAATTATTCGGCGAATATGCAGGGCTATTAGTGTAGTATGAATACTAAAACGAACACGATCAGACTTTAGATGGGTGACCATTCACAAGACTGTCTTCTTAAAAGTGCCATTTTATCTGGTCTCTACCGTATATCGGTTGACATGTTAAATTGTAGGTCCCGGTTGTTAGTCTTAGTACAAACAGTTGTTAACAAAGTCAGAGGCCTTAGGGCGGACTGAAAACGCTCGATACCGAAGCTTGGCCACTTAGCTCATACGAAGAAGAAGACCGAACAGGGGGCAGTGTACGCTACAATACATACAATTTACTATGCAAATACAGGTAACCTGATTATTGGCCTTATTGTTTATACCTAGACATTGCATAACAACCACAGAATAGTTCGCGTCAAATTTAAAGTAAGTTGGCTGAAAAGCGAGCATCAAGAGCATTAACCTTGTATTGAGTTTTGCCTAAACTTTTGTTTGTTATTAATATTTATTATTAATGTTGTAAAATCATTGTTTAAATTTAGATATTTTTATGTTTAAAACTGTATATAACCATAATCTTACATAAAATCATAGACAAATTACATTTAGTTTGTCTATGCTAAAACCATAGACATATTTATCCATGTCGGATCATGAAAATATTAGGTTGAAAATACACTTGTTTTGTTTTAATTGGAATGCAAATAAAATATGCTTTCTGTTACCACATACTAGAACTAGGAGTCTTGAACATGTCAAGTGTATTCTCACCCTAAATAAAAGTCAAGGGCTAGGATATCGTGTGAAATAATAAACGTCCTGTCGAATTTTACTAATGTATTTCCGTCTTAAGACATAATGTGTCCTTAACATCAACACACATACAAGATGCCTCACAATATGCATGTAATGAGACTTACAATATCCATATAAATATCTATACAGCATCTATATGTACAAACGTATGTGTGTACCGAACCGAAAACCCTCAGAAAGAAGTCGATCTTCTTTCGAAGGGCTTCCCTACTCTACAGAGTATCACTATGTGACCCTCTGACCTGAAGCTTTCATTAGCTATACACTTACTGGCAGTGCAATCGACTTATGCACGATCTATTAATTTTACGACTAATAATATTACTGACAGGGATATGTAGCGCAATAGTTATGTTACAGAAAAGCGATATTTGCAGAAAAACTGTTTGTTGGGCCCGTGAAACCTTCATTATTAGGTTTTAATGAAGAAGAGAAAAAAGATACCTACATTATTTGATTTAGTCGTTGATTCAGTAGATTGAGTATTAAGAAAAACTTGTTATTTATTTTTCAGTGACCCACACAATTGAAAGAATTATTTAAAAAGAAGAAGGTACCATCACACTATTTTTACCTTAGCCATATATCGCTATCTTATGCGTTAACACGTCAGTATTCCGCTTACCCATATCTTATTGATATTATAGGTACAGCGTTACAATACCAGTCATTATTCGGTCATTAAAGTATTAGTTTCGTACACTTAGCAACTTCAATACGAATAATAGACTCTTTTACGGCAAACATAAAAGAACAATCAGAACATTTTGGCTAATTTAGAAAGTTAAATATAATTAACTTGATATTGATAAGATGCATCATTGCGAATAATTAAAAAAATAAAGTCCCAACCTTTTGTAACAATAGGCTGTGATAGCAAATGTTTATTAAATCATAGTAATAAGCCAGTCTTAACAAAAATATTGTATGATTGTTTTTTTTTTGTATGTGTATGTTTTTATACCTTAGTAAAATAATGACAGAAATGACATTGACAACATGTGGTTGAATTGTGTTTTTTCGTTGTTGTTATTGTATTAAATGAATAAAAATACATACCTAATACAGTGTAAACTTCATGTAACGTCACTCGATTTAACGACAAACTCTCTAAAGCGTCGAAATCAATTGGGTTTAGTTGGTTTAGCTTGTATTCCATACAATGATACATTCTCTCCATTTAACGACCACTCTCTTTAACAGCATAAAATGCACAGTCCCTGCAGTGTCATTATATAGAGTTAACACTGTACTTTTTGCTAATCTATAAGACAGACTAAAAACAAAAATGTTCCATCCAGCCAATAGGAAAGAAGTCTTAGTAAGTATTTTATGTTATATTTTATTAAAGAGTAAATCTGTTCTCACATTATTAATTTAGCATTTAGAGTTATTTATTCGTAGTAAAGTTGCCCGGCGACTAAAATTAATTATTATTGTAATATTCTTATATATTATTATTTTTTCAGCTGTAAGAAATGTATAATTCTACCGACACCGATAACTTGCGGCCTTCGAGGCGTTAAATAATACATCGATCACAGAATAAAATCATACTATGTTCTCCAACTAACAGCTTATTACATTTATATATCAATATAAACAGTTATAGATAACAAAAATAGGATTTTTGGTCAAAAAATATTTCTTTTTTTTTTTACTTTTCACTTAATCTTCCGTTTGTGCAACTATTCAGATTAAAACGCTATTTACCGGGAAAGCACTCGTATCAAGCATTATAAACAAACAGCGAACTAGAATAAATAGAATAGTAACTTGGCCGATAAAATGGTTCCACCGTCCACGCGTAAAATACCGCGGTGGGCGGGGCAAAACAGCTACGCGCGTCCGCGTGGCGTCGACCGACCTATCACGCGCGAGCTTTGTGTGTGTATGTTTCGTTGGGATAGCTGTATCATTGTGTGCGTAGATGGATCCAAATTCTAAGCGGCAATTGTATGGATTCACTCTTCCGTTTATTCTAGTTCGCTGCAAACAAACTAATAAAACTTCAATTGAGTACTTAAATACACCACAGAAGTTTACATTCACGTGAAATGAGGTCGATAATACAAATATTCAAAGCATTTAAGGTTCCAAACGTTTTCTACATTACACTAAGCAATTTACATGAAGCTATGTTATATTTAATGTACCAAAATATTGATTAAAATTAATATAATATCCTAGGATACAGTCACAAAAATAATTCTTATAGGTTTCTATTTATACTTTTTACGGGAGATCTGAATGTCATAGTGTTATAATAACTATATTATATATTGTTGAAAAAGTAGATGTGTAATGGTGCATGTATTTAATGTAAAAATATACTTATTATTTCAAATCGCTCATACATTAATATTATGATATTCATTAGGAGAAAAAATATTTTAGTTTTTAAATTGGAGACAGCATAAAAAATATCGAAACCAAGTCTTTGTAATAAATCAATGAACCCATGTCAAGCTGAAACGAATTAAAAGAAAGAAAGATAAAACCTAACTTGAAACAAATATGATAGCTGTCAAAAGGCATTAGACAATGATTGTTAGAAGATGAGATCTCAACAGATTTCAAGCTTTATTATAAACAATATAATATAATGTATTACGAATCCTCCAACAGTCAAACAAGCTATTTTCATTCCTATCAAACCGTAAAGGAAACACGTGCTTAGTGAATGCCCATCAGTAATTTAAATTGGATCTATTTTACAGCAGCTTTTTCCTTAATTAGCTGGATCATTTTGACAGGTAAGTCTTTACATAGTTCATGTTAAGCCAAGTACGCTGAAAAGAGACATCTCAAGGGCTATATCTAACTTAGAGCAGTTTAACATGAACTATAAAGATATGTAAGCTATCAAAATTTTCAAGCTTATTCGACATACCATTTATAATAGTACTGACCAATTTGGCAGAGACGTCGCAATTTGAGCGACACTCACGTGTTTTTTTTTCAAACGCGGTCGCGGTTTTCTTATGTCAAATTCAACTGTCAGTGTAAGAGCAAGTGTTTCTGTCATGTTGGCTCTGTGGCGACGACGCGTGTGAGCGGTGCAGTGTGTGAGAGACAGAGAGGCAAGATGTTTACTCTGTATAGTCCCAGCAGTCCTTCTCGTAGCCCTCGTGGACGTGCTCAAGTAACACCTTGCGCCGGCTGTCGCAGTATCTGAAATGGGAAAATAATATTATAATTAGTATCATTGAGAGTTATATATGTACCCTTAAATACAATAGATAAGAGACAACTGGGTTCATAGTCAGAGGCCTTCGGGCGGTTTGAAAACTCTCGACACTAGAGCTTGGCCACTTAGCTCAAACGAAGAAAAAGATGGGAACATAATTACAATATTTATACAAAATATTAATTACAAATATATGTGACACATAAAATCATATATCAGATAAGGTACACAGATATATATTTTTTACTCTAAATAGGTCAATGCTTGACCACAATTCACCTGACGGTAAGTGGCATTGAATTCTACGGTAGAACGCGCTTACCTAGAAGGAACCAGTTCACTCTTACCTTGAAAATCGCTAAGATTATAGTCATTGGGGAACAAAGAATTTGGAGTGGAAATCCAAAGTTAGCCGGTTCGGACAACAAAGGTGGAGGCAAACCGCCTAGTGTTAGCCTTAGGCACCTCTGATACACTTGGTGATCGGGCCAGTTTCCGCATTCAGGTTTTCTTCAGAGCTCCCATGTAGAGTGCCGACCAGCTGGTGATGCTACTCCAAGCAGCCGATCTCGCCGAGGAAGGCCTCCCGCACCTCTGATATACTGACCTGTACTTGTCCTGCACCTTCTGCTTGATATCTGCGAGGTTCTCGCTGGTGATGTCGCGCTCCAGGTACTCGGAGAGAGTCTCGGTGGCGGACTCCAGGTCGCGCTGGTTGTCCTCGAAGATCACCGACTGGTTGTTCTTGCGCAGGTAGTACGCGAACACGTATGTGTACATCAACGTCTGCCGGCACTGGCATAGGATGTCCACGGCCTTCTTCAGGAATTGCACCTGAAACACACCGATAGAGATATATTATGTCATATCTTAAGTTATATATAATATTTGTCATTAATGTATGTGTATATAAATTTAATTAAAGTAATAAATAATTGTAAATTGACTTGCCCAGTACGGTGTGATGCCGTAAGGTTAATAAACGATTTGATTTGACTTGATTTGAGTTAATAGAGTAAACTGAAATGCAGATTCTACTGACATTCAACAATGGCCATACATTCATGACATTGAGAAAAAGAACAGTGTGTATTAAGTTTTGTAGCCCAAGAAAATATAAAATGATAAGCTGTTTCATCTTCTGTATACAATTATCCTACTAATATTATAAATACAAAAGAGTGTAAGCGTGTGTATGTTTGTTATTTCTTCACGCTCAAACGGCTTAACCTATTGGGCTGTATTTTGGTGTGGTGATAATTTATACCTTGGATAGAATTAGTAGCTAGACAACACAACTGTGTTTGTCATCTTTGTTACTCAAACAGCTGAATCGATTTCCATGAAATTTCGTATGGAGATTGTTTAGACGTTGAATTAACATATAGGCTTCATTATATCCCGGATAAACACCACGGAGCGTAGCTATTGTTATAAATTCACATATACAAAGCTATATTTCAAATCCAAGATAGCCGCCGCCATAGAATATATCACTTTTAAACTTGGCTGCGATCTGAAGATTTTTTAAGGGCATCACCTCGATCCAGCTCATGTTGTGCTGCTGCATCTCCTCCATCTTCTCCTTGATGGAGGCGTAGAGCTTGGACTCGAAGCGCAGCGACTGCATGTGGTTCATGTAGCGGTTGCAGTAGAACAGGTAGCGCTGCAGCGCTGCGCGGGACCGCTCCTGCGCGTCGCGGGCCGCCTTCGCTTCATCTTCATCGTATCTAGGGAAATGAGATGATATTATAATTAAGGCAATGCGCGAGGTTATCTCTTAATAAAACTATACTAGCCTACTAAGCTAATTAAAACACAGTATTACTTTGGCATAATATTTTGATGTTTTCATTGCTTACCACAGCGGAAGTAAAATAAATATTTCCGATTTTCTCCCATCTTTTAGTGGGATGTATTTAGAACAGTGTATATTACCAGGGATCAGAATACTGGAGAGGATTGCTGATTTCCATACAAAGCGTGGCGCGGAAGTTTGCCATAATTATCGATGAAACCTAGATGGCGCTGCAAATTAATCATGCAGCCTAACTGTCACCAAATTTCGCACCGCGCTGCATTCGCATGGTGATATGGCAATTAATTAATTAATTCATTTATTTCAGATTAATCCATCCATACAATTCAAACAAATCTCAATAAAATACAATTAAATTAAATACAATCAAAGTAAATTAAATACAATCAAACTAAATTAAATACAATCAAAATAAATTAAATACAATCAAAAAGTTAAATACAAGCAATAGTAGATTACGTGATCCGAGTGAAGTCGTTTAAAAAAATAGGGATAGATGGCGCCAAGTGTCGATACAATAAACATAGTACGATTTTCAACACGAGGTTGAGCATCTATAATATTTAAACATAAGTGTTACCTATTGCAGTTGTACCAGCTGCTGCCGTGCGGCTCCCAGGGCCCGAGGCACACCCAGCAGAAGTCGGCCTTGCAGTTCTGGTTCTTGCACACCATGTGGTTGCACCCACCATCCTTCTCAATGGTTACATTGCACTTAGGACACTCCTTGGTGTTGGCAGCTATCCAATTGGACGTTTCAGAGTCGTCGTCGCACTTCTAAGTGAACAGAAGAGTTGAATGAGGAAAAAAAAACCAAACTCTCATACGCAAACGGGTATTAAACCTAACTACAGAAATAATACAGAAGGTGCATAGGAACCAATAAGTGTCTGACCAGTCCGATGATAAATGAGCTAACGGCTAATTGTCCTGTCATCACAATATTTTATTTTGTTTAGAGTTACATTAGTTCTAGAAACATCACTTCACACAACATCACCAGGTGAAGTTACGGTCAATCATTACTTTTAATAAAACTTATTTGACGAACGTATAGTATCACTAAACGTGAAAAATAACTCTGACACCACGTCAGAGATAATTCTTCTTCTTCTTCTTCATATGAGCTAAGTGGCTATTATTTTAAATAATAATAGTAGTTTAAAAAAACTAAAAAACACGCTTATCCCTCCGTTTTAAGTGGGTCAAAATCGCACCCAAAGAAGTCGGTTACAAACAAACATACAAACAAAAATACAAAAAATGAAATAATTTTATCAAATTAGTGTATTGTCATCGGTCCTCAATAAATCTACAAAGTTTCAACGAAATCTGGCCGTTTAAAGTGGGTCAAAATCGCGCCCCAAGAAGTCGGTTACAAACAAACATACAGGTGAAGCTAATATAATAAGCGTGTAAAAACCTGATCGGGATAACCCGCACTATAGTGTAAGGCGCGTCAACTAGATGGCGTTGCCAAATGGCCAGTACGACGTACCTTGATCCACTTGCGCAGCAGGCAGCACCGCACGGGGTCGTGCCAGTTCTCCCCGCAGGCGAAGCAGAAGGTGTGCGTGCAGCGGCAGGTGACCGGCGCCGCCTCCACGTAAGCCACCTTGATGGCATTGCTGCAGTCCGGGGACGGACACCAGCGGAGCAGTCGGTTGCACTGAAACACATGCGTTAGGTTAAACTTATGTTTATACTTTATTGTCTTTTCAGATTCAGATTCATTTATTGATAAACACCTTACAAGTCAAATAATATGATATCATTACAAAAGTATATGATATGTATCCATGTCAATTTTCAATTATATTTTAGTAATATAATATCATTGCAATAGTATATGATATAAATCAAAATGTAAATTTTCACTACTAACTCTAGTAATATAATATCAATACAATAGTATATGATATGAATTAAATGTCAATTTGAATCAAATGTCAATACATTTGTGAAACTGTACATATTATGGTGTTATAATAAGGTAAATTTAGTCCCAACAGTTTCGTCCTTACGAACACACAATATTATTAAATTAATTATATTATTATTATTTTCTAATTAATTTACATGTCAAATAAAATATAACATAGGCAGCGAATTAAATGTCACGATATTAAATACATAAACAAACTACTATACATTTTCAATTTTATCGGTAATAAATAATTTCAAACTATAATAGCACTTGGATGTCAAAATATCATTAAGCTTTTTCCGAAATATCGTCTTCCTCACCGGTTTCAGCGATGACGACCCTATATTGCTGCTTCCTAATATGTGCCCTATAATGCCTGGTTTTAATTTTTTATATGTATATCATATTAAGCGAATGTTGGGTGTAAGTAAATATGAAGTGCATTATGCAGGGAATACAACGCATACCGGAGTGATGGACAGAAGTATCGTATTGTCTGGTTAGCTACTTTACACTAAATTTGAGTGTGGCTCGTTGGGAGTATTGTACTTTAAGCGCACAACATTTAAATTGTGTTTTTGGAAAAACATTAGTAGGATAAAATGAGCACAGATTTTTTGCAACATTGTATTTACATAGCTCTAGTTCCAATTACGTTTGATCTTTTGTCATTAGAAAAGCATCTATACATGTGAAAGAAAAGCATACGTATAGCAGAACATTGCGTTGAGAATTCTACCACATGTGGTTATAATTTGTATTTTTTTCCCATATATCATTTGACTTAATTATTATATAATAATAATTACATAATTATTTTAACCAATATTATACATAAATGTCTATATTCTGTATTGTATTCTTAGTGTGGTACTTAGCGTGGTATGGGCATGTAATGCGTAGAGAGGAGTTGCATGTTAGTAGGAGATGTATGGAAATGGAAGTGCAAGAAAGAAGGGCAAGAGGCCGATCGAAGAAGACATGTATGAAGACATGTGTGAATGAGGACATGAGAGTGAGAGGAGTGAGTGTAGAGATGATGGCTGATAGAGGAGAGTGGAAGAGGAAAATTTGCTGTGCCGACCCCACTTAGTGGGATAAGGCAAGGAAGAAGAAGATACTGTATTGTATAGTTACCTCGACGAAGCTATTGGTAATGATGTGCTGGTATTTGAGTTTGACTCGCGGCTCGCGCACTAGCCGCATCACGGTCGCGTCGTCCACCAAGATTTCGCACGCGTGCGCCGCGCAAGCTATTGTTTGACCCTGTAACAAGATATATAATACACTAGCTGACCCGGCAAACGTTGTTTTGCCTCACTTAGGGGTACAGCGCCATCTATTGATTACTTACTCAACCCAGTCGAAAGGTATCGACATCTGTTAGAATCATTTGGAGTTAACAGATAATTGTGACTGTCAAATAATAACAGACAATAATTAGCAATAAATTAAAATTGCGACTATAATTTGAGATTTAAACTATCCTATCTCTCAAGTTGGATCGAACTGCACATGGTGTGCGAATTTTATTATAATCGGTTAAGTGGTTTAGGAGTCTATTGTGGACAAACATTGTGACACGAGATTTATATATATTAGATTTTTGTACATTGACACAAAAACTATTATTAACTAGCTGTTGCCCGCTCCTCCGCCCGTGTAAGGCCCATTATTTGCGAATTGAATTTTCCCTGAATTTTGTTTGCTATAAACCAACCTCACGGAGCCCGAGACCTTTCCAACAAATGCGAAACCGTGGAAATCGGTTTGTGCGTTCTGGAGTTATACCTAGAGTCAGAAAGGAAAACCCGACTTATTTTTATATTATAGAAGGTGAACTAGGTTTAAAAGTACATATATTTATGTCTTAATGCACATTAGATTATGTAGAAGGCATCCTAATGGTACATCCTGTGCCGTGGGATGTATTGTATATTATGAAAATGTAATTATGATTACCAATACAGATTAAGTAGTTTAGTTAAACTACTTACTTACATTTACTGTTGATTACAAGTAAAAATTAAACATTTTGAAGACCCCTCAATATTTTGTCGGACATCTTGAATTTAAAATTGATCACAGTTTGTGTATTCTACTAACCAAGCCTTTTAATTTGATACCCATGTTAAAGCATCAGTGAATAATTTGATCATCAGCCATTTAGAGACGGCTATCTTGGACCGATTTTCATCAAACATAAATGAGAACATTCTCGACTAAAACACCTTTCAAATAAAAAATACATAAGAGTACCTATTTGAATCCAATTGGACAACGAGAAGTGTGTCTACTGGCAAGATTGTACAGAATAATAAAAAAGTAACAATGAAATAGTGTCACTTTACATTGGTATTCGACATTTGAGTGCCTATTTGGCGAACAATAACGTGGATATTGCCTTATTCACTTATATGATGTTTATAGTTAATACAAAGTCTCTTTGTATTTGTTTGTGAAGGAGGCTGTGTTTGCTTGTACATTCTTTAATATTTATGTCGAATACAGCAATATTGGCCAAGTGCGAATCGGACTCACGCACGAAGGGTTTCATATTATCATGAATCAGTAAATAAGACTTATTACTTTATTCTTATTGCAATTGTTTGTGTTATAGTGGCAACATAAATATCATCTGCAAAAATATCTAGCAGTCACAGTTCATATGATACAAAGTAGAAATGGTTTAGTATGGGGCTAACCAGCCGTGTTTAAAATATGTTCAAATATTAATCCTAAAAACCGAATAGTGAATAGGAATATATGTCTAATAAATGTCAACATAACAAACGTATAAAACCTTAGCAAAAACTTTCCATCTTCAATAGATAAAGCCAAGTGGTATTGTCAGAGTAATCATCTATTGTCTCTAACGTCATATGAATTAAATTACGTAAATATGAATTAAATCCAACTTGCATTGTTTATAATCTAATCAGCTCCATTTATTTAGCGAATCAGTCAATGAACTTTAAGGGACAAATGTTAGTAAATCTGTCTTATCAACCTACTTAACAGTGAAGTACAAACCATGTACATACATGCTTAATTGGATTGTTCTAGGACTAACCAACTTTCCTAAGAATTTTTTTGGAACCAATGGTTCAAAATGAAAAGATAAATATAAATAATAAATAAATATTAGGACACATTCACACACGGCTGTTTAGCCCCATACAGAACCATTTCTAGTTCGTATTATGGTTGCTAACACAACTGATATACTACATATACATACATATTATATATAAATACATATTGAACACCTGGGTGTTGGGTCGAGACCCACAGCCAACAAATTTAGTTAAGCACAAAGATGTTGACCGGGCCCGGAATCGAACCCGGAAACTTCTGATTAGCAGACTGGCATGGTAACCTTTACGCCAACGAAGTCGTCATCTATAGTATTTCTAAAACCAGCCTGAGTACATGTCAAAATTCCCAAACTAAATTAAAGAAACAAAAGCATATAAAAAAGGTCTCTTGCTTTATGAGAGGAATTTTGGTGGGGGACAAAAAATATGTCTTGTCATTGTTGCGTTCTAATCATAACAAAAATGTTATGTTAATTAAATATTAATACTTAAACCATGTGACAGTCCCTGGTATGGCTTTAAAAATTGTAAATTCTTTATAATAAATAATAATAATAATACTTACTAAACCCTCCTCCATGATTTTGGTAGTTAAATATTCGCACCAGCATTGTGTGCAAAACCTATGTCCACATTCAAGGCCCGTCATCATCTGCGGACATGGGAAATAGAAAATATTCAATACAAATAAGATCTAGATAATTGAGGTTCTAATGTATCATATAAGTATACCCAATACAAATGAGGTTCATATGAGGTTTTATTGTATCAATAAAGTTAAGTTTTTAACACATTTCCTCTGGTTCTAATTTCACTGCAATTAGGCTCATAATAACACCTGTTATCTATATGTGACATTTCATTGCTTTACATTTACTAATTGTTTCTTTAAATATCTACTTGTATCTTCAAAATAAAATATATTTCGAAAAAATATCTACTTTCATTCATTTGACATCTCTATTTAACATTATGGTCAAGCCCGTTTATGATTAAAATATTGATTATTAGGTTTTATAACTTATATTTATAGTACCGTTTAAAACAGCAAAAATTTTTGCTCAATTAACCATAGAAACACATAACAGCCTTTTTTGAATTTCGACGGTTTGGTTGCTAAGTGCAAAGACGCCAAATTTTATATATAGATACATAGATACCAGAGAGAAAAGCATATATATTCAAAACAATATGAAAAAATCATATGCATGAATTAAAAATCTGTTATAAAAAAAATTTGGTTTCCTGTAAAAATAGCATGTTTCGTCACGTGGCCCTTTTGCATTTAATGAACTAATTTACTTATATATGGGATCTGTTCTCGTCTATGCTAGATTCATATAAAAAAGAAGTTAAAATACTTACAGAAGTAGGTAGAACTGAGAAGCATATTTCACATTCTTCCGTGCCTGAAGTGGATATCCGTCGGGGCAGCTGAATTGGAATAAAAACGATTGATTAATTACAAATGCTTTCACAACACAATTATAACTATGTAAAGTTACGGTGACTGGTACACAGTGGCGTCACAAGGACGCACGAGTACTAAACTTACTAATTCATGTCAAAACAACGTGAAATCATGTTAAAGTATTCAAGTTCATGGCCATTTTTGATGTTTGCTATTTAAAAACATTTGGATAAATACTAATGACATTCATTAATAATTGAATGAGCGAGCGAAGCATAATATCTGCAGTAGTCCAAATGTTCATTTCTCTGTTGTGTTAATAAGCTGATATAAATTTCATTTATTTATTCCTTTATTTCAGGCAACTAGAGGCCTATAAAATACAATACACATATAAATATTAAACAATAACTATAAACTAATACATATTTTAAAAAGGAGCTTTGACATAGTCTGTATAGACATAGACTTTATTTTATTTATTTTTGACATATAATTGATATTAACTAATTTGTATCTATGAATGTGGTAGAATTTAATTTAACAAATCCTACTAATATAAAAAAAGTTTAAATAGATTTAAAAAAAATATAATATATTATAATACATATTTTAAATATGAACCAATCTATAGATAAAACTGTTCAACTATTGAAATAAAATGTTTTGGAAGTTGTTATCTCTCAAATAGCAAAAATACTGGCTAATTTAGATGTTTTATGGCAGAACAGCTTTAAATCTAATGTAAACAAGGTTTAGTGATATGAATACAGTTTGTGAATGATATTGGTAATCTCTGGTGTCTCCTTCCTACTAGATTATGTTTTGTCCCATTCCCACTAATGAGATGGAAGCTACTCATAGATATGGATTGTATTAAACCTGATTAGTTTTTATTGGACATAATACCAACCATCACCATGCTTAATAATTTATGATTAAGTCTAGTACCTGACAACAACCTTATTAGACAAATATAATAACAGCACATATCTGGTTGACAAGTAGAAAGTTTCACACCCTTATCATATTATCACTTTTTTATTATCAAAAAACTTATCACTTTTTACATTTACATCTTTTTTTTTTGAAAAATATTATGTTACTTATTTAAAAATAACACAGTTGCTATTGTGTCAGAAAAAGTGAAGAGCAGAAGGTTATTTTCGTATGTGCATGTAGGGCCAGAGTGTCACCACCAGGGTGTCACTACCTACTAAAACCTCACGGCGTCCCATCTCACGACGGGGGCAGGGATGCAGGTCCGCTTCGCGCATTGCCACTGCTCTCTCCACCCAATGTCCATACTACTCCTAGTCACATGCATTTCCTCTCTACACATTACCTGCCCATACCAAAATTACTTTGCTCTTCTCATTTTCTGACTGACTCAGGTGCCACTTTCAAACTTCCTCTAATATACCTCACTTGTCCTTTCAAATCCAATTAATATTTATTATAATATGGGAGAGTATAAATGTGCGCAATATTCTGCTTTCTGGCATGCAATAATAACTAAATTCCATTCCAGTCAATGCTCATTCGCAAATCAATGGATAGAATAACATATGGCTATCAATAGAACTTGTGAAGTGTAAATGATTGGTTAGTATTGCTCTTTTAGAAAAAATTATAACATATGTCCACTTGTTCTTTTTTTGTATCATACAAATGAATCAGTTAACCATACATACATAAAGATAGATTTTAGTGTGTATTGCTATCTCTATGAACTTAATAAGTACTCTAAAATCTTAGCTTACTACTTACAACAAATAAAGGGGTTAGTAAAAATGTGAACCTACATATTTTGCAGTTTTAATAACCTTAGGCCTCTGCATGACAGGTTTTCTGAATGGATTGATAACCCGGGCCTCAGCAAACAGCTGATCTTGGTCCCCATCATAAAATCTCTCCATCAACTTTTCTTTGTCCCACTTGAAGTGGTTTAAAAGAATCCTTGTAGTTGTTGCCGGGATCTGAAAAATAATCTCTATTATTCATGTACTTTTACATTTACAAATATTGATTTATTACATTAGTATCATAATAGTTGTATTTTGTTTGATAATATCACAGGTAATATATCATATGTACAGAGTTCTGGGATATAACAAGTTTTAAATGTACAGATTAATTTTGTAAAATTATTATTCTTAGAACTTATTAAAATAAGATGGTAAAGCAGTAGGCACAATGAAGTTCCATAAAATATCAGAGCTATAATTTTCATTAATAGATTTGAGAAGTAGGTTTCATTATTTTGATGTTGCCTTCATTTTAATGAAAGGTGGAATACAAATCTATTAGTCATAAACAAAACCTGATGACTCATTTTAATTTGCTGTTTGTTTGTGGGAAAACACAAAGAATGTTTGCTTCACTTGACACCATCACCGTATACTTATAAGTACAAACATATTTACTTTGAGTTGATTAAGGAAACTAGGTTTATAAGTCAACAGCTTTGTTCTTTATTTGCATCTTACCTAACTTTAACCATAGATCATAGTGGACACCCTTATATGACCCATCATATAAGGGTGTGTTATTAAAATTGGACGCATTCAAACTTGTTAAGGCTTCAAAGAGATATCGAAGTGGACCAATGGACGAGTAACCTCATTAGAAACCATTGTTTACCACACAGCAACCCACTGACCTCAACAACTGTATTCACTTCCTTGATGCAATCCACCATGTGCTGAACGATTTCCTCCGTCGACAACACCTCGTAAGGATACTCCTCGAGCTCCGTCTGTCTTTCTCTTGTACTGTGTGTCTCAACGTCCATTGCAAAGTCGACATCGTCTCCGCTGGACTCGTTCCCAGAATCCACATCGTCCTTTGTATCATCTTCGGAGTCCATCGTCGAAACTTTCACGAAATATGTAAACTATATAAATAAGGATGCAGCTAGCAAACGTCTAATGATGAAATAATTACACCTAAGATTTAGGAAAGGTCAACAATGAAGAAAATAGTTCACCCGCGGGCTGCCAAAGTCTCTGTCTCTGACCACTTTCTGACGTTTTATGACGTCAAAATGTTCCAATCCCAGCATGAACATTTGAGCTGTTCCATTTTAAACACAGACTTTAAGCATTTGTACCCTGTTGATTGTATCTTCTCTTTCTACTGTTGATTTATTATTGTCTATGGCGAAGTCTATCAAACGTAGAAAGAGGTGCTATCAAACGTTATAATTATTTACCGATGATAATTTTACATCACTAAAGAAGGAAATCTGGTTGCTTTTTTTTGGCGGGAACCAATCAAATGTGTAAAATAGCTGCTACACTCTATGTACAGGCAGGCCTGTGTCACTCCGCGTGTAGGTGTTAAAAACATACCTACTACGGGCGGCGGCCACTCCGGAGTGGCCAATCTAGTAGGCTCAGTAGGCTGCCACAAGCGAACGAAAACACACGCGTGCGCGCTAGGTATATGTTCGACCACGTTCAACTTAATTATTTGCGAAGTACTAGTTATTATTCTGTGTTATTTGATTGATTCATTATATAATTGCAAGATGGACACAAAGCAAAAAAATATTGTGCAGTATTTAATTGTTTAAATACGGATCGTGATCGAAATTTAACTTTTTTTTTGTTACCTAAAGACGCTGACAGGTAAGGGTAAAATCTATTTTGACTGGATTACATTCTGAAATTAATTCAAACTACAAACCGTTTCTCCCCGTACTATTCCAATATCCTAAAAGTACAATAAAAAAGATATTTTAGTCGTTTCATTCGAGTTGCATTTCATTTGTCGTACATTTACGAACTTAGACTAAAAGCCCAACGCAAAATATTTTCGGTGATACTATAGATGATACCTATGGAATTCTATTCGCGCTAGATGGCATATGAAGTAGTTTCTCGAAGTAAGCAACCATAGTCCGTGGCTCTTTCAATACCACAGAATAATAACTAGTACTACGTATAACCATGTACAACGTATTATGACCCGTAGCATAGTGAATTAAGGCCCATATTCCTTTGAAAAAGAATTGGTAGGCAACAAAATGATCACGTGATTGACTGGACCGCGAGCTAAATTAAATCATATTGTTTATCAGATTGAGTTCATATTTCTTTGAAAACCATTGCGAAGTGAAGCTTCTGTACGAAGTTATTATTCTGTGGTACAGGCCTGTGTCGCTCCGCGTGTAGGTGTTAAAAGCATACCTACGGGCGGCGGCCATTGCGCAAGGGGCCAAGGGCCAATCTAGTAGGCTGCCACAAGCAAGAAAACACACACGTGCGCGCTATAAGTTCGACCACGTTCAACTTAATTATTTGATTGATTCATTATAATATAATTGCAAGATGGACACAAAACGAAAAAAAGCAAAAAAATACTGTGCAGTATATAATTGCTTAAATACGGATCGTGATCAAAATTTAACTTTTTTTTGGTTACCTAAAGACGCTGACAGGTAAGATCTATTTTGACTGGATTACATTATGTTCCTATATGAAATGAAATTAATTCAAACTACAAACCGTTTCTCCCCGTACTATTCCAATATCCTAAAAGTATTATATTATATATACCTATTATTTATTTTAGTCGTTTCATTCGAGTTGCATTTCATTTGTCGTACATTTACGAACTTAGACTAAGAGTCCAACGCAAAATATTTTCGGTGATACTATAGATGATACCTATGGAATTCTATTCGACTTAAAGGAAGTTAGCGAATCCATATTGAGAATTTCTTGCTTGGAAATAAATAATTATGATAATAAAATAATATTTTGCAATATTGCAGTAAAACTGTGGGTGCAAGATAAAAAATATTGAGTTAGTTTCGTTAAGCACTATTCACACTAAGCACACATTTAGGTACTAGCTGATACCCGCGGGTTTGCTCGTGCCTTAGTTTTTGATTTTAGAAACTGATATCGGTTTACTGAAGATTAATTTTCATCGATTTAGTAGTTTTCACAAAATTTTAAGATATGCAACCACCGCCAGTAGTGACATTGTAATTATAATATAGTATACATATAGTTATAATGTCGAATATCGTTCATGGTGATTAGGTATGGTTACCAGACGGAAAAGAAAAATAAAATTATAAAAAAATTATCTTGTGTCGTTTAAAATGCCTGTTTTAATTATTTTTTCGTTGAAGTATTAAATTTACAGATACAATTAAATCAAATATTTATATCTAATCAATATTTATTAATGAATCTATTATAAAATGTGCGCTGAGTGGGATTAGTGCTAAAGGAAACTGAACCAAAATATCATAATCAATTTTATCTCAATATTATTAAAAATAAAAGGCCTTGACTGAATGAAATGTTTTAGGTAGATAACTATTTACTTCAAATAAATGAAATCGTACCTCTAAATTTATAAATAAATAAATATAATGGGACAATCCACACAGCGCCATCTAGCTCCAAACTACGCAAAGCTTGTACTATGGGTGCTGCTAGACAACTGATATCAATACGTAGATACTTTTTGTATTTTATTGCATTGTGGATTTCGTCCATTTCAAATGTTTTGTTTGTTTATTTCAGGCGACGGACCTGGTTATTGGCAATATGTAGAGAAGATTTACTATCTAAAGATAATTTGAATCACTCAAGTTATTATGTATGTTCGTTGCATTTTGAAAAATCAGCAATTAAAATTGTACAAAAGCTCAATGAAGATGCAATCCCAACTTTATCGTTACCTAATCTATCTCAAGAAGGAACATCTCAAACAAATGTTGACAAAACTTACGATGACATTGCAAAACCTTCGTCAAAAATGAAAATAATATCTGATGATGTTATTACAAAAGCTACAACTAAGTCAGTTGTGACTCAAACAGAATTATCTCAGATGTCGCATGAGGAAATACAAACATCAGTTTTGCTCAGTGCAAAAACTCCACGTAAACGTAAATTAAAAGAAGAACTAAATACGACCAAAACCAAAAATCGACGACTTGAGTGTGAAATAAAAAAAATTACAAAAGAACTAGAAACTAAAAATTCACCACTTATTGGAAACGATGAACCTGAAGACGAAAAAACTTTACGACGGCCAACGGCCAAAAAGACAAAAACTTAAGATTTATACCAAAAATAACTGAGTGTCACATTGAACCGTAGACAGAGAAAGCATTGAACCCAACAACTTTAAAAAAATGCGAGTGAAGTAAGCAGTTCAAATTTTAAGTCATACTGTGTCTGCAGCACTCCACATGTACATTGATTTGGGAAAATTACCAGAAGAAGCCAGATCCACTGCTAACTTTATCGAGTCTATGAACAACCTTTTTGATGTTTTGAATTCTAGTAGGGTGAAAGTTAAAAATAAATTTAAAACTGCCTTCAAACTCACTGACGCCCAAGAAGAAGTTTTGGTCGAAGCTTAAAATATGTTTGCAACGATTAAAGCCATAATAGTACGAGATCCCGCTGCAGGATTGGTGCGCTCATCGACTATTTGTTTAAAACCACATTTTTATGTTTATTTATAGTTAAGAGAATATATATTTACTAGGGTGCCTATCAAAATTTGGCCGGTATTATTTTTTTTTTAATTATTTTTAATTTATTTTTGGTAAAAAATTTCGTTTATTTATTATTTAAATAAAATAACGTCTACATCACAGTAATTAATATGAAGATTCGAAAAAATCACGGTTGCCGTTGCTCACCTGGCCGCACTTCTTTGCAGCCTGATGTAACAGGTATGATTTCGATAAATTTATACGTTCATAACCTATTTTTATGAATTATATGTCAAATTAAAGCTAATTTTTTTCTATTAATTATCATATAAAGAAAGAAAGAAAGAAAGAAAGAAAGAAAGAACACATTTATTTAAAGTTGCTTAATTAAATCTGGCCGCAAATAAGGGTTGCTGGCTGTTAAAGATAATAAATATTTAAGGTAGAGTGAAAGAGAGTTAGCGCGTAACATCATTTGTCAGACGAGGACAGCGATTGCCGACTGTGCGACGCTTTTAAGCCGTTGCGCATGCGTCGAACGTTAGTGTTCTCAACCACCGGGGAAAAATAGAGACGACTTATAATAAATACTCCAAAAAATATGTAATTTTTTTCAAAATGATAAATTTATAAATTGCAACAAAAAATTAAACTCTGAATAATATCAAAAATCATTAGTAGAGTCAATTGTAAATAAAAGGTCATGATATTTACATTTTTTTTTACGACGAAACAATAACATTAGCAAGCACTTTTGGAATGTTATATTATTAAAGTCAAGTACATTGCTTTTTTCATTACACAAAAAACACGACTTCATCTTTATCAATTCTATTTTACGTTAATTAATATAATAATTTTTAGATGCACAAATAAAATAACAATGTAAATATAAAACATTGTTTATTACGAACTCGAAGAACCAGAAGCCGCGTAAAACAAAACACTGCCCCCCGCCCGCGTCATTTCCCACCCGCGTAATGTTGCTAGCTCAGGCATTATGTGTCCGTTTTTAGCGTAAAATTTGGGATTTATTGAATAAAAGACGCTTTAGAAAAAAATACATTTAATTTCCTTTTTGCTGAGTAAGCTTTATATAATATTGTCTCTTAGAATTTGAACTTATTAACAAAAATTTAAATTTAGATAAATGATGAAATATTATGTCTAGGTATTTTTCATAGATATAAACATACTATTTAATAGGACTATTGGTTATGTACACACGGGCTGCACTGATGTGTTATACTTTCTTTTTTCAACTCGGTTATTTTTTATTAAATTAATTATTAATATTCTACAATGAATAAAAGCCCTCAAGAGGTAATAAAAAGTAGGGTAAATCAAAACTCTTATACTGGCAACACTAACAAGATGGATGCCTCATTATCTATTACAATTGAAAACTGAGAAATTTATTCAATAATTAAAAAAGTTGATACTTAAATACGATACTTACCTACACGTGAAATGTGATCCCATCGGATCGGATCGGTCGCGCGTCAAACTACTCTATTTAAGAGTAGTTTTAATAGCTTCAGTATTAGGCGCGCTCACGGTTTCTGGTTCTTTCTGTATTCTGAGCATTCGACGCATGCGCAATGTCTTAAAAGCGTCGCACAGTCGGCAATCGCTGTCCTCGTCTGACTAATGATGTTACGCGCTAACTCTCCTTCACTCTACCTTAAATATTTATTATCTTTAACAGCCAGCAACCCTTATTTGCGGCCAGATTTAACTAAGCAACTTTATATGATAATTAATAGAAAAAAATTAGCTTTAATTTGACATGTAATTCATAAAAATAAGTTATGAACGTATAAATTTATCGAAATCATACCTGTTTACACCAGGCTGCAAAGAAGTGCGGCCAGGTGAGCAACGGCAACCGTGATTTTTTCGAATCTTCATATTAATTGCTGTGATGTAGACGTTATTTTATTTAAATAATAAATAAACGAAATTTTTTACCAAACATAAATTAAAAATAATTTAAAAAAAAATAGTAGCGGCCAAATTTTGATAGGCACCCTAGTAAATATATATTCTCTTAACTATAAATAAACATAAAAATTTGGTTTTAAACAAATAGTCGATGAGCACACCAATCCTGCAGTGGGATCTTAGGCTATAAACAGGAACAACAAAAAAGAACAGGAAAAGATAACACGAAACATATGAAATCTTTCGTTAATTTTCAAATAAGTATACAGGCAATCATAATGTTGTTCAGAGACCTAAAAGAAATCGGATTTAAGTATATATTTACGAGAAGACTAAATCAAGATGTATTGGAGAACTTCTTTGGGTCGATTAGACAGCAAGGTGGCTCTTGCACAGAACCAACGCCGATCCAGTTTCAAAGGGCCTTTTCAAAAATGTTTTCATGCAACATGTTAAAAAACTCGCCCGATGCTAATTGTGAACTTGATATATGCCAAATTCTTTTGAAAGCTGAAGACATAATGAAATTGAGAGTCATGAGTGAAAAAAACAATGAGAAATTATGTAGGTCTGCAGTGTATTTGGAGGGTGAATTAGACTACAGAGAAGTAGACTTACCAGAAGAAAATGCATGGACCTATGTCTCGGGATACCTTATGTTTAAATGTATAAATAAGCATAAGTGCGTGAATTTAAGCGAAGTTTTGAAAACTGTTCCTGAGTTGGGGAAAACAAATTTGTTTATCCGTTATAAAGCCTTCAACAAGAATTCTTCATTCAACGGAAGTTTGAAAATGCCCCCAAAAGAATTTATAGACTATATACTTAGAATCAAGTTTCACCCAGAATTTCGAAAAAGTAATTCAAACGAATCCAGGAAAACAACTTTATAATTTATTCAGAACTATTACTGCGCAAGTACCTAGTTCGTGTTTTCCAACTGAATATCTCTTGAAATTGTTTACCAGATTGCGTATATATGCGACAGTGAAATTTAATAACCGTCACTTTAAAGCCTCAAAGAAAGAAATTAAGAAATATGTAAGAGTTAGGCATCTATTATAAAGATCTATTATCGATATACATATTTTTTAATTTCTATTCTGCCCTACCCCTACCCTACCCTACCCTACCCAAAGTTTGATCAAAATCGGTTAAGAAACAACCATATTAGAATTTCCTGCCTACCGCCTAAGTGAGGTGGTGTGATTTTCTGCCTATGTGTTATTTTGGGTCTTCAGCTACCAAATTTCATAGTAATAGGTTCAGTAGCATTTGCGTGAAAGAGTAACAAACATCCATCCATACATACATACATTCATATATACATCTACACATACATCTATACATACATACACACTCACAAACTTTCGCGTTTATAATATTAGTAGGAGAGGATTATTTCAAAAGAGATCATTTAAGTAGTAAATTAATTTATTAGTGAGGTAAAAATGATACAATTATTATGTTTTGTCCGAAACAAAAACAATTCCACATATTTTACACATATATAACATCTATTATTCTTTTGTCTATATAAGTATAATGAACAAAATGTGTTTTATTTTATTACTTCATTAAATTAAATCTTTGGCAATAATCGTATAGCAAACAATTATGCAGCTAGCTCTTAGACTACATGAACGTACTCGGCGCTGCCTGCTACGCGTTGCCACAGAATAATAACTAGTAGCATTGCCCGCCACAAGTAGAAGCACAGAATAATAACTAGTACCACATAGTAGGAGTAAACGCTCGTGCTGTTGGTACTAGTTATGATTCTGTGGTGCTGTGCGCTAGATGGTAGTTTCTCGAAGTAAGCAACCCTAGTCCGCGGCTCTTTCAATACGTATAACCATGTATAACTTATAATGAACCATAGTATAGTGAATTAAGGTCCATATTCCTTCAAAAAGAAATTGCTAGGTATGTAAATGAACACGTGCTCGACTGGACCGCGAGCTAAATTAAATCATATTGTTTATCAGATTGGGGTTCATATTTATTTGAAAACCATTGCGAAGTAAAGTTCTGTACGTGGTACTAGTTATTATTCTGTGGTACAGGGTAGAGTAATTTATTTTAATTATATTAATTTAATACATTATTACCTGTTTTCGAAATAAATAAATGCAATACATTAATGTTAGCCTCGAACGAATGATTTATACCTTGTACATATACCGAAAGAAGCAACAAGTTGTCTATCCTAAGTACTTAATATTATAAATGCGAAAGTGTGCATGCTGAAGCTGAGCCTGAACCGATTATGATGAAATTTGGTATGAAGATAGGTCAGACCTTGGATTAACACCATAGGCCACTTTTTATCCCGAAAACAATTGTAATTCCCGTAGGATAGGCAAATAACTACATAATCAATGTTACTCCTTTGCGCTTCGACGGCTGAACTAATTTTGATGAGATTCACTATTAAAATAGGTTAAACCTTGGATAAACACAAGCGGGTATCACAGCGGGGTGCAGCTAGTATAAATTAACAACCTTGTATGATTTTTTTCCTGAAAAAACTGATTTTGTGAGTGATTTCTTGAATTTTAATAAATAAATCTAGATTAAAAATATGTCGCGTCTTCATTTGTAATACTAAGATTTATATAAGTATGTATGTATAGTACTTAAGTATGTTCCAAGGTTATTTATTATATGTATCTTTAGACTATTAATAAAGTTAAATAATAATATGTCTATACCAATATTATTAAGAGGAAAAGTTTTTTTTATGCAAATAGGCTCCGAAACTAATGGACCGATTTGAGAAATTCTTGCATCTTTGGGAAGCTCCATTATTCCCAAGTAACAGGCTATATTTTATTTTTCTTTGCTACTCAGATTGTTTTTAGACCCCGTGGGAAGCTTGGAGGGGAAGCCTGTTGTAAATAAGTGTCTAGAACTAACATCAATGGGATAAATTCAGATTAAGACTTGACAACCTCATTGGCGTTATGGTTACCATGCCAGACTGCCAATCAGAAGGTTCCGGGTTCGATTCCCGGCACAGCCAAGTCAGTCACAGTCTTTGTGCTGAACTAAATTTGTTGGCTGTCGGTCTGGGTGTTACATATGTATCTATATAAAATATGTATATATGTAGTATGTCAGTTGTGTTAGCAACCATAATACGAACTAGAAATGGTTCTGTATGGGGTTAACCAGCGGTGTGTGAAATATACATTTAAAATAATAATTGAATTCTTATGATGTACAGTAACAAGGCATAAGTATGTTGTTCAGTTCCTTTATCTCTGTGAATGAAGGCAACAAGGCTTGATCAACTTCAGACTAAACCAAGTGGTAATAAGCCTTAGTTTAGTTTTTAAAATCATTTTTATTGGTTTCCCATTGATCTTATACATTCCTATATACATATTTTGCTATGACTGATATATAAATTTTTAGTAAGCACCACAATAACATTGTTTTCCTGTTCAAATCTCTTTCTAATGATAAGAATAAACATAAAAGTATGACTAAATATGAACTTCTTCTTCGTATGAGCTAAATGGCCAAGCTCTGGTGTTGAGTCTTCAAGCCACCCTAAGGCCTCTGACTTGGAACTAAATATGACCTTAAAACTATAACGGATTAATTTTGATTTTTCCTTTAGATAATGTCATTTATTCTTCTTAGTTTATCATATATCTAGGTTATCCAACTCATTTTGAATAGCTTCAAACTGCATGAACATGGAATACAAATCTGAATGTGTAGCTTCTATTTCCAAGCTATCTTTTTCTCTAGTAAATTTTAGATAAGCTTTAGGCACTTTAGTTTTCTTGCAACAGTCTGAGCTAAGTTCAGCGTTAAGTTGCCATGAAAAGTCAAGTTTCTCTGAAGAGTGCACTGAAGCATCAGAATTCAATTCATCTAGTATTGTTTTTGTTTCAGCCGAGTATATTTTGACAATCAAATCTGCCTTCTCATTGTTTAATCCAATTGCTTTTAAATCATTCTTCACATTTTGTGGCATAAGAACATACTTTAGCAATCTTCTAAACATATAAACCAAAGTTTTCACTGACATAAGCAGCATGTCTTTCTCAACTTGAAATATTTTTTCCAATTTTTGGATTTCATCTTCACTAAATATTTCTGTTTCCTGCAGTTTCACTTTGGATACAATTCGCCGCAGGAATTGTTCAAATCGGGAGTCATCCAATTGATTTATTGCTGAAATGCCTTTCATAAAACTGCAACATAACAAAGTAATGATAATTGGTAATTTACAATTAAAAAATCAGTCATGTATAGACATTAATATTATTTAGACCTACTTGGGTGTTGTTTTCAGCCATACGCAATTCATTTTATTGTTACTCTTCTATTAAACAAAACTCCAAAATATAATACTTTCTGCGACTTTTGCCAACAATAACAAACAGAACTTCTCTTTCTGCAGTTTTTCTGCGAACAGAACTTTCCAAAACCTTAGAGTTCCACAGGCGCTGTCACTGTCAGGCGCAGCAATTTTTTTCTTTTTTCACTGTGGACACAGATCTCTTTCTACGACTGTGGATAATACAGTCTCTCTCTTTCTAACGTAGAATGCTTTAGTCGTTACTCTGAGCGTAGAAAGCACATTTCTACCTGCTGGTAAAAAGAGATAACTTGTGTAGTACAAGGAGGTATATAAAATTAATATATCAGGGTATTTTATTTAATTTTTTAAATTATGAAAAAAATGCACAAAGATCTACTACTTATTTTAGAAAAAACAATAAAAGATATTGATTCTTTTTTGTGTCAAATTCTGATATTTCCTGAAGTCCGTAGAAAGCTTAAATGTGTTATATTAATAACCACTATTAAATATTATAATAAAATAAATTACAAAGCAGATTAAATGTAGGTACAAACTCAAAACAGGAAAAAGAAGCGTATGTCTCATAGTTTCATCTCCGTCTACGGTTTCAGTTTAGTCTTCTTTTATTTTTCGTCCCGTATTGTCAATAAAACGTCAAAGTCAAAATTAAATGACAAATGTGTGTATCGCTGTCGAGTGTCGTGTCGGGAAATTTGGATTTTAGGTTATGGATTAAGTGATTAAATATAAAAATAATAAAATGGCTCTAAAAGTTGAAAGAGTACCGGAAATAATTGATTTCCCCAAAGAAGAAGAGAAGGTTTTGCAATTTTGGAGAGATATTGATGCGTTCCAAACCAGTCTCAAACAGTCTAAGAATAGACCTAAGTGAGTAATTCTCTACTTCATCTCATTTCACAATTTATCTATCTCAAGAATAATACAGTCAAAGTAATAAAAAAACTGTATGTTTTTTTGTTTTATGAATGCTAAAAAGTCTACATATAGTCTGTATATTTAAAATCCTATTACTTTAGGTTCATGTTTTATCTATTCTTATCTCTTTGAACATATGTTACAATATTATGTCCTGCAGAAATACTTCAATTTTAGTCTTAGAATTGATCTCGAATTTTCTGTAAATCTAATGTTGATGGTTGTTACATTGTTGAAAAGTTATAGCAGGAAGAACAGAAGTTCTGATGCAATAAATATTAATTTCCCATTTAATTTGCACAATAACACTGATATCTCAAGCACAGTTCTTGCTGACTCTAGTTAATCCAACGTTGTATTTGTTAACAGACTTCAAAAAGGATGAGGTTATATATTCAACAGTATGTATTTTTTTTTCAACTAAATTATTTAATTTGATTTCAGGTATTCTTTTTATGATGGTCCGCCTTTTGCTACAGGACTGCCTCATTATGGACATATTCTTGCTGGAACCATAAAAGATGTGGTCACTCGCTATGCTCATCAACAGGTAAATAAAAAATAATAATTTAATGCTGAATTTCTTAAAACAGGAACATAAGACATGTTGATTTGTGCAAAATTTTTAACTGGTGTAAGAGCAAAAAAATATTTATTTGCTTTTGGTTCATCATCATCATTCACAGCCAGTTCTCTCCCATTGCTGGGAATAGGCTTCTCTTTTAATATGCCATTCATTTCTTCTCCCTTCTATTTTTGTTGCTTTTTTGTTATTAACTAAAATTCACCTATAGCCGATCAGGTCTAGAATGCAAAGTAAAGTGAAAATTACAGATAGATAAATAGAAAAAAAATGGTTGGACATTAAATACACTAACCATAAAGAATTAAAGTAAATGTGCCACAATTATTTAAAGCAATAACACCACAGTCAAGTGACAAATATTTTATATTTCAGGGTTTTCATGTAGAAAGACGGTTTGGCTGGGATTGCCATGGACTACCTGTAGAGTTTGAAATTGATAAAACTCTTGGTATCAAAGGACCTGAGGATGTTCACAAAATGGGTATTGACAAGTACAATGCAGAGTGCAGAAAAATTGTTATGAAATATGCTGGAGAGTGGGAGATGATCATTACAAGAATGGGAAGATGGATAGGCAAGTATTATAAAAACTACTTTAAAAAAATATATTAAAATGTGTTAACCGCTGATTAAAATTTTCTATCAATATATGAGGGTTATGTGCTAAGCCACTTGAAAGTCCATAGTCATTCAACATTCCATGTGCAGGTCTTAATATGCCAAAACTGTTGTTTGTTTTGTTTCTTATGGTAGAATGATGCAGTATTTTGCTCCCAAACTATCTGTGGTTAACATATGACATTGACTTACAGCATAATGAAACCACAGACAAACCACAAATGCAGCCTTTTATGGTTTAGCACATAAAGGTCTTGCTGCCTTAACTCATACTTTGGCAATAGTACCTACTGCACTTGCAATAATCTACAATTTTAACAAACTATACATAAAAACAATTCTATTTGCTTATTTCAGATTTTAAAAATGATTACAAAACACTTTACCCATCATTCATGGAATCTATCTGGTGGGTCTTCAAGGAGCTTTATAACAAAGGCTTGGTATATCAAGGAGTGAAGGTAATGCCATACTCTACCACTTGTTCCACACCACTCTCCAACTTTGAATCTGGTCAGAATTACAAAGATGTTGTTGACCCAGCTGTAGTCATCACTTTCCCTACAGATAAAGGGTTTTCTTTCCTTGCTTGGACAACTACACCATGGACTCTGCCCAGTAACCTAGCTCTCTGCGTAAACCCAAAATTGATATACTTGAAGGTAAAAGAAAAATCTTCTGGGCAATGTTATGTCATCCAAGAAACAAGATTCCCGATCATGCTCAAAAGTGAAGACTTTGAAGTTGTAGAAAAACTTACTGGTGACAAATTGAAGGGTATCAAATACACTCCTATATTCGACTACTTTGTCAAGCAGTGCCCAAATGCTTTCAGAGTATTGACTGATGGATATGTAACAGATGATTCTGGTACTGGCATAGTTCACCAAGCTGCCTACTTTGGTGAAGATGATTACCGAGTGTGCTTAGCTGCCGGTGTAATAACAAGAGATCAAGATATAGTCTGTCCTCTTGATGCAAGTGGGCGATTTATTGAACCTGTAAAAGACTTTTTGGGACAGTATGTGAAGGATGCGGATAAAAATATAATTGCTAATTTGAAAGCCCGCAGTAGACTATACTCTGTCGGACAAACAAAGCATAGTTACCCATTCTGTTGGAGATCTGACACCCCACTTATATATAGAGCTGTGCCTTCATGGTTTGTTCGAGTTGAACAAATGAGCCAAGACCTCCTGAAATCCAGTGAGGAGACCTACTGGGTTCCAGAATATGTGAAAGAGAAACGTTTCGGGAACTGGCTCAAAGATGCGCGAGACTGGGCTATTAGCCGCAACAGGTACTGGGGAACTCCGATTCCACTGTGGATATCGAGCGATAAGCAAGAAGTCGTGTGCGTCGGAAGCATTGCTGAATTGGAAGCGCTGACAGGCCAAAAAATCACCGATCTGCATAGAGAAAGTATTGATCACCTCGAAATCCCATCGTCGAGACCTGGCCAGCCACCATTGAAAAGAGTGACAGAAGTTTTCGACTGTTGGTTCGAGTCTGGCTCTATGCCATACGCCCAAAACCACTATCCGTTCGAAAACAAGAAAGAATTTGAGGAAATATTCCCCGCGAACTTTATTGCTGAAGGAATCGACCAAACGAGAGGATGGTTTTACACGCTTCTCGTTCTCTCAACAGCGTTGTTCAAAAAACCTCCATACAAGAACTTGATCGCTAACGGACTCGTGCTCGCTGCTGATGGGCAAAAGATGTCGAAGAGAAAGAAAAATTATCCCGATCCACTCGAAGTTGTAAATAAGTACGGAGCGGACGCGTTGAGACTATACCTAGTCAATTCGCCAGTCGTCAGAGCTGAAAACCTACGATTCAAAGAAGAAGGAGTCAGGGATGTGATCAAAGATGTATTTTTGCCATGGTTCAATGCCTTCAGATTCTTGATGCAAAACGTCGAAAGAATCGTTCAGGAAGACAAAATTGATTACCGATTCAACGATAAAGCAGAACGAGAGAATGTGATGGACAAATGGATCACTTCTTTCACGCAGTCTCTGATCGACTTCGTGAAAAAAGAAATGGCGGCTTACAAGCTGTACACAGTGGTGCCGCGATTGACTAAGTTCATCGACCACCTTACGAACTGGTACGTGAGAATGAACAGGAAGAGGCTAAAGGGTGACAATGGGGTAAAGGATTGCCAAGTGGCGCTCGACACTTTATTCGGCGTGCTGTATGACATGGTGCGAGTGATGGCGCCTTTCACTCCTTTCCTCGCCGAACTCATGTACAAAACTTTGCGACAACTGTTGCCGGGAAGCTCTCTCGAAAGCGTACACTATAACATGATCCCGGAACCACGAATGGACTTGGTCGATAAAAATATCGAAAGAGCAGTACAGAGAATGCAAACTGTCATCGAACTAGGCAGGGTTGTGCGAGACAGAAAGACAGTTCCAATCAAATATCCGCTACCTGAAATGGTAGTGATTCATCGCGATGAAACTTACCTTAAAGACATAAAATCTTTGGAGAACTATGTGCTTGAAGAAATGAACGTGAAAAACGTGCTTTTAACTAGTGAAAAAGAAAAGTATGGCATCACGCTCAAAGCTGAACCTGACCACAAAGTGCTTGGAGCCAGACTGAAGGGTGATTTTAAAGCTGTGACTCAAGGACTGAAAGCTTTGACAAATGAGCAGTGTGAGAAACTCATAAGCGATGGCTTTGTAGAGTTGGTTGGTCAACACATTGATGTCTCAGAAGTCCGTCTCATTTTCCAAGCAGTTGGAAACGATCAGTATGAAGCTCACAGCGACAATGACGTGCTGATTCTCGTCAACGTCACGCCAGATCAAGACATGTTAGATGAAGGTTTCTCAAGGGAAATCATCAATCGAGTTCAGAAGCTGCGAAAGAAGGCTAAGCTCGTGCCGACTGACGAAGTTGACGTTTACTTTTCTGTTAGCAAAAATAGCGACATTTTGCGGATAATCAACTTGCATCGCGACTTTATCGAGAGCACTGTCAAAGCGCCTCTTATACCCATCGAATCCATGTCGTCATCTAAGCCAGTTATAATTGAAGAAACACAAGAGCTAAAAGGTTCCCAGCTGAAGTTAGTCATTACTTGGAGAAAAGAGGTGGACATACCAGGGAATCCATGGGCTAATGTTTTGTTGCAAGGTCTGACACCGCGCTTTGGAGTAACAAGCAAACAAGCAAGTCTGGTCTTAAAAGGTAAAGACGGGAAATTCATGTCACTGGACCAGCTTTACAAAGAGGTTAATAATCTTTTTGGGCTTTATGGATTGAAATTCAGTCTTTGGTGTGATGGGCGCGAAGTTAAAGACACCAATAATTTGAACACAAAAACTATCGTGGCGTCTCCTGAGAAGCCAAAGGAATGCGAGTCAAAGTCCAGTCCTTTCTGCAAGTTTGTAAACATACCGAATAGAACAAAAACCGTCACACTGTTTTTAGAAAATCCCCTAGGAAAAGTCACCGTGGAGAAAGAAGGCGTTGTGGAATTCGTTGCTAGTTATTTGGGAGTTAAGGCGACTGATATTAATAACATAATATTCAAGTAAACTCGCATTTTATGTTATGTGTAGTTAGGTAGGTGTATTTATTTATTAGGTACTTAAAATGTGCTATGCTTGAAATTTTTACCATCTTCATTGTTGTAACAAATTCACTACTAGACTTACCTTATTACCAAGTAATATTTATTCAAATGCACTTGGACATGTATAACATGTAGGTATTTTGCTTGTAGATTCTAATAAATATATTAAACTGAATTTTCTATATATTTTTTTTTTGTAGTTTTCAGCACAATGTCGCGATCCATTGAACTATATTACTAGCGTACTACATACAGTAGTAGTACCTCAATGCCACGAATACGATTTCTTGTTTGTAATGCGCTACTAGACGACCTCATATCTTAACAGTTACTTGACCAATTATATTCATAAAATCTTTTAAGGATGTGATTCTTAATCGCTCTGCCAAATATTATTAAAATCGATTAGTATTGTAAAACGTCCCCTTCTTTAATCTCTCACGACAAAAAATACTTATTAGTAGCATGTATGTACCAAGTTTCGTCCAGATAGTTACATTTACTATTACGGTTTTTCACGAAGACCATCTGACAGACCAAAGAAAAAATTCGTCGTTAATTCATTCGATCAGTAAAAAATCTTTACGTATTCTTACATGATTGAGATGTGTTGTTTGTACGTAATCAGGTGCTTACGGCAGCCAATCATCGCGTTAGGACGCCGCTGAGTTATCAATACAATGTGTTTGACAAGCTCCACACTCGTTTCATGTCATGCGAATATAATAATGCTGCCAAATAATAACACAAATTGGAGAGAATAAATAATTTGTTATATATCTAGAATCTGTACATAGCAGCAAATCCAATAAATGTAACAGTGTTTGGCTCTAAAACAGAAAACAAATGCGGGGAAATGGATTCGAACAACAAAGCAAACCATTTTTTCTTCGATTTAGTAACTGGTCAAAATTATTAGAACTGTTAATTAGTATCGGTAATAAAACATTTTGTCTGCTTTAAAATTAACTACTCGTTTCATCTTTGTATAGTTCCGAGGGATGAAACTAAGCCAAGAGCGGCGCTTTTTAAAGTTTGAATTTGATCTCAGGAAAACGGCCAAAAAGCAGATAAACAAAAATAATATTGCGGCGTTTGCGGAAAATTCCTTTCTAAACCTAATAACTTATATACCTATCTGAAAATGAAAATTATGAAAATTAAATCACAATTAACCAAAATAATATTTTTCAGTCACATCTTACAAATAATCAACCAAATAAAACAACGTAACAAGTGTCTTTTAGAGACGAATCACACGAAAAAGAAGGTGTTAGTAGGAAATATTCATATAAGCTAAAAAAGCGCTGGACTAAATAAAAAGCCACATTATTTTGGAAGTATTTTCATAATTTTATTAGAATAAAATGCAAGACCAACATTAGTTAATGCTTACATATCACTATGTTTGTATCACATAAACATAACTTTATTGTAATCGAACGACTTTCGTCAACCTACAGTCGCCTGGCTTCAACATCAGCCTCGGTTTATAATAATAAAATTGTATAAGTAATACTGTTACAAAAGCATAAGAATATAAACTTTATTGCTTCGATTTAAAGAAATGCTTTCACGGTTAAAATATTGCTTTCAAAACAATAATAAATTTTAATCTCGAATACATCACATGATAAATATTATAATATTAAAAGATAGCGAATACTTACGTCTAATGGGATGAGGTGCCATATAAGTATAGGGATTAATTATTACATTATGTAACATGAATAATAAATGATCGACCAACGCGAACCCTACTAGAAAGGTTATTTATATAAGATAAACATTGTTACATCAAGCAACGAGGACCATATAGACAAATACGTATTATTTTAATAAATAATTTATTATGCGTCAACAATTATAAGTTACATTAAGAGCTCGGGTCAATAGCTACATCTCGAGAGGTTATGTTCATTGTAATCTAGGAAGGCATCGACATTACATCGATTCGGATCATAAGTTAGCGATTCTGTTAATATTTATTGCACATTACTAAACTATCACGACAATAATTTAACTAACAACAACTACCTGACCGTATGTTTACATACATTATAAATTAGGCCAGCCGTGCGACCGGAAACTTCCTCAACAGCGAGTGCGAAAAAATAAATTATATTCATCTACGACATTTTATTGGACAATAATTAATTAAAATAGCGTATATATAATTCACACTAAAAATAACTAAAGATTCATTTAACATTTTAAATACATTAGAAGATACAACATCGGCTACTCATTGACTAGTCTAACGCGTATATTATACTCGTACGTAACATTTGAATAGCAACAACGAAAGGATCACATACTTCACAAGGTGTGTAAGGCGAGACGCTTACCTGCAACATACAAACAAAAACAATTTTATTTAGGTCGTGAGTTTTGATCCCCGCTCAGTCGAGCTTTTGTTGATGGAAAGCATCGTGAGGAAACCATAGCATGGTGGTGGGACATTTCCTAGTGCCCGCTTGGGTCGCAGCCACCCTCAAGTTGTATAAGCACCTAACAGAAGCTCAGTAATAAGGTCCCGTTTTTACCTTTCAGCTAGGGATCCCTAAAAAGCAACATGTAGAGGGTTTCTGACGACCTTGTTGGCGTAGCGATTACCATGCCAGACTGCCAATCAGAAGGTCCGGGTTCGATTCCCAGCACGGTCAACATCTTTGCGCTTAACTAAATTTGTTGGCCGTAGATCTGGGTATTAAATATGTATGTATGTATATGTAGATATATCAGTTGTGCTAGCAACCATAACACAAACTATCTTCAAGTCTATCCTCACTGTCTTCAAGGCGAGAGTGAATCGGTTTCTTCTATGCAAGCGCGCTCCATCCTAGATCGCAACATCACTTCATCAGATGAGTTGCGATTAAGCGCTTGCCTATCCATCATTAAAAAAAACCTAGAAATGGTTCATTATGGGGTTATCCAGCCTTGTGTGAAATGTGTAAAAAAATACAAAGTATATATGGTGGTACCAGTGGCGAGCTCGCTGGGTCGCTAGTAGTGGTGGTGGTGCGGGGGCGGAGCGTCGCGCTCCGGCAGCTTGCGCACCTTCATCGTGCCGTCCGCGCCGCACGAGAACAGCCGCCCCGCGTTATCTGTATACACACATTATCAACATTTAATAATAATAATAACTCCACTTGGCTTAGGCCCGTCCGTGGTTTTCGTGATTATTAACCGAAATTCTTAAAATTTCGTGACATAGAAAAGTTTTTTTTAAATAATAATAATAATTGATTTCAGATTGAAAATAACATAAAAATTAACAATAAAAATAAATACTATTCGTGCCAACTAAGAATAGGACTGTCAAAACCGCCATCTTGCTCAATTATACGCGCAAACTTCATAACCAAAGTGTAAGGTGTGCAAAAAATTTTATGAACAAATTATATTCAGTTTATATGTATAATGTACGCTGTTTTGCTATTTCTATACATTTTACGGCAAATTAATTATAAATGAGTCGGATTTGAAAGTAAAAGCATATTTATAAAAAAATATATTTCTTTTTCATTGTTGTCACTTCTTTTTATACAAAATAAAAATACTTTATTATACTGCTTACAGCACTTAAGTCGTTTTTAGGTGTTGTTAATTTGCCTCTGGTACTTCTTACCTGTAGAATTAATTAATCCAAAATTATCCAGTAATTAAATCAAGAATAATTAAACAATAATTTAATTTATATCTATGAACCAAAAAAATAATAATTAAATTTCTTTTTTACGCTTTCTTTGCTAGCAGTACTTTTTTGACAGTTATCGTGTGAAGTTGAAACAAGCGCGATCCTATTCTTAGTTGGCACGCATAGTAAATGTCAAAAGTTAAAAATAAATCATTATCAAATTAAAATTAAATAAGAATAATAATTACAATGTCAATTTAAAATTACAATATTTCCAAATACATATATTGTGCGTGACTTTTTAACATTTAGCGTATATATAATCAGCCAATTTTACTTCTGTACTGCTGCAGTGCAAGTAGTGGACAATTTATCCACCGAGATCGACAATAATCTGTTCCTTTTTGGTACCACTAATTTAATATTTTATTTTAATCCTGAGTTTGAAGTCTATTTTTGTAAATTACTTCTAAATTGATTTTAATATGGATTTATTGTACACGTTTGAGTAAACGCATACATAATAATATGTACAAACCTATATGTATCTGCGTGACGCCCTGTCCGATGTGCTTGAAGAATGAACTGCGCGCGTGTTCGCCAGCGAACGTATACAGCAACTGATGCGTCGTCAGCGAGAACACCTGCAAACGAAATAAATAATATTCTCTTCAGGATACAAGTTTCAGGTCCATATTATTTACAGCTGTTTACTATCAGTTAATAAGTCATGTTATTTACATGTCATATTATGTTAAAATAAATGATATCATTTTACGATAACATTTATTACAATACAATATAAAGTTAGATATTATATTTATAATCTTTTAAATCCACGATATCATCAATGGCATAAAATAATTTGTCAAGCATCATCGAGGTTAAGCAACGATACGGACAGTCCTTGAATAGGTGACTACACCAGACATTTTTTTCAAAAGTTGCATTTTCATCTAGGCGCTACCGGATCGGCTCGTATCGTAGTGGTTCGGATGACACGTTCAATTGTAGTACATGCAGTCTTTAAGTCAAGTCAGAGGCCTCCGGGCGGCAGAAATGAAAAAGGAAGAAGATATTACATTACGAGGGTGAATCAAAAAGTTCTTAGAAGTGCATATATATGAAACCTTTTTGGATCAAGTTCGATATTCAAATTAAAGAGTGTATACCACACTATATTTATGCAGACTGTCACTTGTTTTTGTCAGTTCGTTCGCTTGTAATAATTTTTTTTGTGCAACGAGTTGCTAAAAAGTTAAAATTATGGATAAAAGTGAGTTACGTGCGGTGATAAAATATCTCAGTTTGAAAAAAATGTCTACGAAGGAAATTTTTTTGGACATTCAGCAGACATTAGGGGGTGATGCTGTACCCTATTCTACGGTTGCGTACTGGGTGGCTGAATTTAAAAGAGGTAGATCAAGCTGTAAAGATGACCCGCGTTCTGGGCGGCCTGCAACCTCCGTTACAGAAGAAAATGTCAAAAAGGTTGAGAATCTGGTTTTGGAAGACAGAAGAATGACTATAAAACATATAGCTGAGATCCTAAAGATATCTTTTGGTAGCGTTCAACCAACAAATTTTAATTGATTCACTGGGGTTCAAAAAAGTGTCTGCAAGATGGGTGCCACGAATGTTAACCGACGAAAACAAAAAGCGACATTTGGAAATTTCCAAGCGTAATCTCGAAATGTTCCAGCGTGATTCGGATAATTTTTGCCGTCGTCTACCACCATGGATGAAACGTGGGTCCAATCCATTTTAATCCTGAAACTAAAAGACAAAGCATGTCTTGGAAACGACCATCCTCTCCATCCATTAAGAAATTTCGAGTTGCTCCTACCGCTGGCAAAGTTATGGCCTCTGTGTTCTGGGATAGTGAAGGAATCCTTTTTATTGATTACATGCCAAAAGGCCAGACGATTACTGGACCCTATTATGCAAATTTAATCCCGAAAGTGCGTGAAGCGATTAAAGAAAAACGTCGTGGAAAACTGTCGTTGGGCGTGTTGTTCCTTCAAGATAACGCTCCTCTGCTCATCGATCGGAAGTTGCGCTCAACGCAATCCGCTGTGCCGGCTTCGATCTCCTTGACCACCCACCATATTCTCCGGACTTAGCCCCAAGTGATTTCCACTTATTTCCAAAATTAAAAGAGGAAATTCGTGGAACAAAATTTCACGATAATGACGCGGTTATAGCTGCCGTAGAGGACTTTTTCGAGAGTCAAGAAAATATTTTTTTTCACAAGGAATAAGGAAGTTAGAAACGCGTTATTCTAAATGCATTGCATTGTAGGGAGATTATGTAGAAAAATAAAATATTATTATTTAAATCTTTCCATTTTTTAATATTGATTCCAAGAATTTTTTGATTCACCCTCGTATAAGCTGTAAAGTACAGACTATAAATATGCTGGCGGAGGGACTTATGAATTGCATTAAAGGTTTTTGTTCCATAATGTATGATTCTTTCAATTCTTTCAATAGAAATAATCATACATTTGAGAGTGAATCTCAAAGATGATACTGTGCTTTTAACTGTGAATTAACGAACCAAACTACCGACAGGTTCATCATATCTTTAGGTGGCGTTGCGCCTGTAGCTCAGCTATCTAAGGTGATCCGACGCTATCATTGAGGATAAAGTATCGTTCGATGGTTTGTAATACCTTGATATCGCCATCAGCGGCGCCGATAGCGTAGTGGTCCTCCCTGGGCGAGAGCGCGACGCACTTGATGGGCGCGTGGTGCGCCTGCGCGCGGTGGCGCACGGCGCGCGCGCGCAGGTCCCACACCAGCACGTCGCCGCGCCGCCCGCACGACACCAGCGCGCCGCTAGACCCCGCCCACGCCACGCACGCCGCGCCGCCCTCGTGGCACGTCCACGCTGGAAATAACAAATGCGTCAACACACTAGCTACTTCTTGGTGGTTGGGTATTTTCTAGTGCTTGCCGTAGTAGCTCGGCTGGCTAAGGTCATCTGACGCGATTATCGAAGCTAAGCAACAGTCGATGCGGACGCTGTTTGAATGCACAAGACTGTCGTTTTTCAAGTGGAAGTTTCATCTGGGTGCTACCGTGGGTCAGATGACACGTTACATTTAAGGTCCCAGTTGTTAGTCTTAGTACAAGCTGTGGTTAAGCCAAGTCAGAGGCCTTCGGGTGGCTTGAAAACTCTTGACACCAGAGCTTGGCCACTTAGCCCATACATATAAGAAGTGCTCGCCTGGCTAGCAACCCGTCAAGTTTAAAATTCTATCGCCTACAGGCGAAATGTTGTACGAGTATGTTTCTTTGAAGATGTGGCGTATGGGAATTGATGTGGTGTTGGCTTGAGCACTGCGAATGTAGGTACATATTAAGCACTATGCATGGTAGTAGGGCTTTTTTAGTGCTATTTTACCTAGCTTGACTCCATCTTTGCTTGCTCCGATCGTGGTTTAGCGTCAGTTTTGTCCTTAATGAAAATAACATCTGACCTCGCTTCGCGTTTGATTTTGAAAGGATTAAGCACTGCTTATGACAAATATTATCGTATTAAATTAATTAATTTAAACTAATATTATCGTATGTCAGGTATCGGATTATATTTTTATTGGTATATGGGATATTATTATTGTTAATCATATGCATTACAAAATATAAAGAAAAATACTTACAAACTACAAGCGCTTTTTTGATCGGCATCAGGGTGTCCCATATTGCGACGTTTTTGTTTTCTGAACTGTGGCCAGCTGAAAATAGAGCAGAAAATAACTGTATTTTTTATATAGATCAAAAAGATTCATTTGGTCCTATTGTACTATGCAACACTTACCAGTGGCAATTAAACTACAGGAACCTAAGAACACGAAATCGCTGATTCCTTTACTGTGACATTGATGTGTCTGAAATGCAAAACTTATGTTAACTCAACAGTCATTACAAAAAAAACATGCATAACAACTCACACCCAAGTATTATATTCTTCTTCGGCTTCATAGTATAGTGTAAAAATATTCTAAAACAAAACAAAGTAAGTAATAAAGGAACATCTATACTAGAAAAATGATAAAAACTTCGTGTTCGGGCTCATCTAAGAGGTTTAATGAAACGATCTCTTTTTTTCTTATGGTCCCCTAATGAAGGTTGGCACTCAGCTCTGCATACTTTAATTTGTCCATTGCTAAGCGAAACAATTCAGCGGCACTTGTGATTCAACCTGCAACCACGATTTTCTTCTACGACCGACTCGCCTCCTCCCCGCAACTTTTCCCATCATAATAAGTTGCAGTAGCTCGTATCTATCGTGCCGAAGCACGTGGCCCAGATATGCAACTTTTTGATGAAATGATGACATTGGTCTTGGAATAAAGACAAGAACTTCATTTTTCAAAAATATATATTTCTGACTGATCTTGTAGGTTCGCTTACAAGGTCTTCGGAGTGTTTCCTGGAAGAACCTGGAGTCCTCCGTTAAGCACATAGGCAGATCACCGAGGGGGTTTTAGTGAGTACAAATCTCACATAACCTGGTAACATGGCTGCGCCCCAATGTGGCCAGGTATCTTGTTGAAGTTTTCCCCCTCGTCAACAAAAAAAGTTTTTTTTTGCAATTTATTGATTATTGTACGTCGCATATTGTATGTATATGTGTTTTGTATGTACGTATATACTTATGAAATAAAATAGACGCTCAGAAGATGTGGTGCTGGAGAAGGATGCTTGGAGTTTCCTGGACTGAGTTTCGAACAAATATCTTCATACTCCAGGAACTCGGCATAAAGCAGCATCTATTTACAGCAGCACAGTCTCGCATTCTTTCCTTCTTTGGTCATGTTTCGAGGCGCGATAATCTGTCCATAGAGCGCCTATTCGTACAGGGCAAAGTAGAGGGTACTAGACCGCGCGGGAGGTCATCCAATCGATGGACTGACCAAATAAGGACAATCGTGGGTACCCATTTAAGCGAGTGCGCCAGGATGACCTCTAGCAGAGAAAAATGGCTAGGCATCGTGAGGCGTGTACTATCTGTCCCATCCACCAACACTCATGACGACCACGACCGCTCTGTCAAGAGCGTACCGACTTAGAAGAAGATATACTTACGAAGTACGGTCTAGGCGAAGCCTGCGGTTGGCCGTGCGGCTGCGGCGCGGGGTGTAGCTGCCACATGGCCAGGTTCCCGTCGGCGTCCGCCGCCGCGAACTTGTTACCGTAATCGGAGAACCGGACGCGCGTCACCTGCGGAGGATAAACAACTATATAATCAGTCAACATTAAATTTCGAAACAATGGAATGATTCATCAATTTTTCAATTTTTTGTGTTACGCACTTGTTTTACGTCTAAACAAATAAAATCAATCCGAGATTAAATTAGGGACAAGCCAAAGTTTAAGGATTTATTTGGATGATATTTAGTAGAGCTGAGCATCCATGTCAGAATTTTTGATTTAGCTTATATCAAATACAGTGTAAACTCTATGTAATGACACTGAAGGGCCTGTATATTTATATTTTTAAAGAAAATAAACGGTCTACTACAGGTGTTATGCTCACCTTAGCAAATGCTCCCGGAGCGCGCGGTGACCACACGCACGAGCCGTGCGCCCATTCCCACAGTTGGACAGAGCCGTCCGCTCCACCCGTCAGATCTGAAACATTGGCATCATTTCGAGATTTCCTTACAACACAGTAACATATACTCTACTCGCTGCGCCGTACGGTGCTACACGCGGTAATTGGGATAAAAAGTATCCTATGTCGAACCTATTTACATACAAATTTAGTTTAGCCAAATTAGTTTCATTCATAAAAATTAGTTTAGCCTTTTAAGTGTGAAGAAGTAACAAACATACGAGTACACACAATCATTCGCATTTTGTTTGTTACTTCTTTACGCTCAAACGACTGTGTGAATTCCCATGAAATTTGGTATTTGGTATGGGGATAGTTTAGACCCTGGGTTAACTTAAATAGGAATAGGCTTGTGGGATACTTACTTAACCTGAGCTACTAAAACTTGACAGAGCCACTGACTAGTCTCGTCATGAAATTTCATACAATATTAAACTGTAAGCAACTTACATAGGGGTTGAGTGGGATGCGCTGCCATTCTCTTGATGTTGTCGATTTTATGTTTCTGTACCTACACAGAAATATAATGTTTGAGTAAGTGGTCAAACACAATTACGTAGTCTCTACATCTGCCCAAATCTGCAAACATCTAATCAGATCTTTCTATATTCGGACAATGTTAGGACGACACATGCATGCTTCACTAAACTAATAAACAACAGGCAACGGACGCAAACACAACAATAGCAGTGAAACGACCGATAGCTAAGAAACGTAATTCAGGAACACCTACAACGAAACGACATAAACCTAACTTTAATGTGGCATTTATACAATGACAGAAACAAACCTGAAGACAAAAATGAGAGGAGAACAAATAAACCAAACGGTGGGTCGCCATGTAAAACAAAAAACCGTGTCGCAGAAAAACCAAAAACAGAAAACGACATCGGTGAAAAACCAAATGTTCCAAATTAAAATGTGAACATCGAGCCGAAAACATAAAACGGGGGTAGTGCTAAATCACTGGTTTAGGAAGTGACGTCGGGGCAGGGTTGTCACTGACCGGTTTCATGAGAAGCTTCGAGCGGTGAAGGAGCAGGCGGCAGTATTTCGGATCGTGGCAACCCGGGAACTGAAGACCCTTCACCTGTGATCAACACATCGCCATACGCTCACACATACATACACAGAGAGACTTACACGTGACACGTCTTAAGGGAAGGAAATATGAGTTGACGAGATTTAACCCAACCTGATGGTTTGTTTAGGAGTTTGATGAACTTCACTGTCCAGACCGCAAGTGCGAAGCGAGGCGAACGTTTACATATTACATACGCAGTTATGCACACAACACACCACGTTAATATCCCGGCCGGCTTTCTGTAGCTGGATTCATGTTACCGTTTACCAAATCAAAAACAAAACAAGTGCGCATCTAATCACCATCTAATCACTCATTCTAAAATCTAAGCGATGTGACACAACCGTCTAGTGTTTCTTTCACGCCTTGTCTTGATAAGTTTATAATCTCTAAAAATCTTTTGACGTAATATTACTCTAAATTTAATCATATGAAAAATAAAATTCCATAAATCTAGTTATTTTATAAAGTTACGTTATTTTGAAAAAAAAAATCTTGCAGATCAACGTCTAACATGAATCCACCAATAGAAGCTGAGTTATTGTATTAGTGTTCGTTGACGTACTGTGAAAATATACTGTTCGTGGCCAGCGGGAGCCGAGTGGCTAGCGCGTCGCTCCAGCTGTGAATGTTATTATTTACATCATGTTAGTTTCCGCACCCGTAGTACCACCCATTATCGATACCGACATTATTCAAGCTGTCCACAAGCATCTGTTTAATTAACTTCATTATTAACATTATATTTTAACTGCCAAGGTATGGAACCTTTTACCAAATGTCCTGTTTCCCGAAAACTATAATCAAGCAGTTTTCAAGGCACGAGTGAATAACCGGTTTCTTCTGGTCAAGCGCGCTCCACTTTAGATCAAGCCAATCTAGTATATAAAAAAATCGTTCCCGGCACAACAGTAGCACTTATTATTCTTTTGTTTTGCATTTGGGCACGCTCTAATATCGAAAGAATTCAAGACATCCACGGGATTATCTCTCTTGGTTTATCAACTTTATTATTAACATCATGTTAGTTCTCGCGTCTATTACTCTTTATTTTTTGCTTTCTATTTGCTAATTTTATAAGTTAATTTTGTAAGTTTTATGTTTAAGCCCGCGGGATGACCCTGTAGTAAAATTAAGTTAATTTGTTAAATAATTATATCCTTTCGATATTCATGGTGGGAGTGAACAGCCTCCTTCCAGGTAAGCACACTACCTTGGAACAAAATATTACATACCATTCAGGCGAATTGTGGTCAAACGATTATTTTTATCTATAATAAGTGTAAAAAAGAAAACAATCGTTTGTAACTTCACCTTGCAGCATCGCTAGCACTTAATTTATTAAGATAGAATTTGATGATAATTATTCGTCTTCATTTGGTTACCAATAAGTCTATGAATTAATATTATTACAGAAGTATCTTATTATAAGAATATACGTATTGTTATTATAAAGATTTATCTACTTAGTTCTTGTGCCAGTAGACTGTAATATTTGGTAGTCATGCTATAGTTTATACAAGTAGCCCATCAAGTTATAAAGTACACACCGATGTTAGTAACACCAAGTTCTATGACATTCATTAATAGACTATTGTCTGGGCATGCGCTCCGGTCATGGCCACGCATCCCTTTGATGTACCGACAAATCGCCGACTAGTCACGATTATAGGCGATGATGGGCACGATTATGCTTGCTAAACTATCGTGCGATCGGGCCATGATGGCCCATTAAATTATATGTTGGGACTTGGTATACAATAAACAAAAATTCTGCATTTTTGTTTATTATATAACAAGTCCCAACGCACATGTTTGTTAACCGCATAGTTTAGTGCCATGAAACTTGACGACCGCATATTCTCTTACAATAATTAAATATATCTATTAAAGAAGCATATGTGTATGCAGAAAAGGATTATTATTTCCAAACACATATTGAAGACGCCTTTGTATAAATATCTGCATTATAGTGCGATAATTTGCACATCATATAACAAAACGGAAACAATAACATTATTATTGATGACGACCTCGTTGGCGTAAAGGTTACCATGCTGGTCTGCTAATCAGAAGGTTCCGGGTTCGATTCCCGGCCCGGTCAACATCTTTGTGCTTAACCAAATTTGTTGGCTGTGGGTCTGGGTGTTAAATATGTATATGTATTTATATATAATATGTATGTATGTATATGTAGTATATCAGTTGTGTTAGCAACCATAATACGAGCTAGAAATGGTTCAGTATGGGGCTAACCAGCCGTGTGTGAATGTGTCCTAATATTATTATTATTATTATTTAATCAAACTCCACACCACACCTGATCGAAGCTATCTAGAATACTTATGTCAATACATAAAAAATACTTATTGTGTTTTTTCGCTATTCAAATAAGAATAAATCAGTTATTAATTTTACGGTATCGCGCCGCACTGGGCATGTCAATATACAGTGGATCAAACAGTATTAAAATATTACAAAATCTAAATCATGATTGATTTTCCTAAACACCACTATATTAAATAGAACATGTTGTGATGATCACAGCGGAAATACACAAAATATTTAATTTTGTCTTCTATTTACAATGGATTTCCGCAAAGTAACGTCTGAGTCAATAGGTTAACCATTATTTTAGTTAGTACCATATGAAACTAAACAAACTAACTAAGTATATACTTACAATACTAGTGCCGCGGCCGGTTTGGCTCGCCATGCCGACAGGGTTTTGAGGCGCGTTGGGATTCAGCGGAGAACTGTTACCAGTACCAGGGACAGATCCTATGTTGGGCCTGCAAATATACAAGAAGAAAGTTTATTATGGTGAAATAGAGAGGGAAAGAAATATAGAAATTACAGTGAACAATTAATCGTTAATTTTTCGTATTATAAGGCTGGATTTTGAGTTCTAGTGTTATTGGCGACTAGATAACAAAGAGTGTGTAGTTAATACTACACACTATTGTAGACCACTTTGAAACTGATTACCTAATGGTAATCAGTTTCAAAGTGGTCTACAATAAAGAACTCACGTAGCACCAGCCAAAAGAGGCATTTTGAAGTGTAGAAATTCAGCAATTGTAAGTATATTTGATTCTAATTTAGTTTTTTTTAACCAGATTACTGTTCATTAAACAGTAAATTCAGCAAAAAATCTAAATAAGGGTGTTAAATAATAATACGTATTAATTTGTCAATTCTGTTTCGCTATTCGGTGTTTGCTGTGGTTGACAATAAAAATAAGAACGAAAAACAAACCACGCCCATTCCAAATTATCATTCAAATATTTGGTAACCGTCAACAAGACAATCAAGCAAGACATCTAAATAAGTATTAGGACACATTACACACACGGCTGATTAGCCCCATACTAAACCATTTATAGTTTGTATTACGATTGCTAACACAACTGATATACTACATATATATTCATAAATACTTTATACCGATACATATTAAACATTCAAGCCGTCAACCAACAAATGTTAGTTCATCACAAAGATAACTAACCTGTCCTGATGCTGTATAAGCAAGAAGCCAGTGTCAGGCAAAGCCGCCGGATCAGCCGCCAGGCCGAGAAGGTCCACTTCACATTCGTCCTCGGCCCAACTCGCTCCACCTTTGAGTAGCAGCGACACATCCATCTCTTGGACTTCCCGAGCCGTCGCTACTGCTAGCAAGCTACCGCCGACCTAAACATTTTTTTGTTCACATCACAGTTGACCTAGGTCACTTAAACACCCCTCCCCTATGGGGATTCCCCGCACTGTCGGTAGGAAGGTTCCGGGCCACTCCCCAGATTTGTACTTCCTCATGTATAAAATTCCCCATTGAAATAAAATTATTTCAAACTAGAACTTACATACATAAATAAATCCTATATTATTTAATATAGGAATTATTTATTTACCAGCTGCGCACCGCGTCACGCACAAACTTTCACATTTATTACATTAGTAGGATTGGTATAGTCATAGACAAAAAGTTGACAATTACAGTTTTACTTAATTAATTAAAAAACACCACTTTAAACTTCAATTAGTCCTATTAAGACTGTACACAGGTTTAATTATGAAAATATAAATATGTGAATTACAAACTAAAACGATCTACTTAACAAATTCATAAGAAAATTTAGCAAAATTTTTAAAATTGATATTAGGTTTAGGTTAGTTTATTTCAAATGTAGTCGAAAAAAATGTCTTAATAATAAAAATGTGTGATTAATATTGACATACCTTGTTCAAACAGAAAGCAGCGATAGAGTCCTGCTCCTTATGTATGATCCGCACCGGGTTGTGAAGCTCGTTGTCTTGAGCGCGTTGCAGGGCGCGCGAGTCGCCCGGCGCGAGCGCAACCGTCGACATCGACGCGGTGCGGCGCCGCGTGAACACCGCGCGGATGAATAGGTCCTAAAGTATTCATAAATTATAAATAAAAATAAAGTATAAATAAAATATTTAATTTTTAATTGTCACCGGTGACTCCCGCTCCGGGTCGTTCTTGGTGCAGAGGTTGGCCATAGCTATTCAGCGCGGTAATGCAGCGACCTTTGCACCGGGGGCGACCAGGGGCGGGTTATTTGATAAGTATTAGTTTTAGTTTTTAGTGTGTGATATTTATATTGATATTTAAATATTGTAAATTGACTTTAAATTGCAATGATAAATTTATTTATTTTTAATTGTTGTGTAGTTTTTATCCTTATGTTCATACAAACTTGTATTATTTGGCGGTGAAGTTACTATGCCCCACAACACAGGGTTTTCTCTAGTGCGGGGTCTAGTAGTACATAGGGATCAAATTAAACTGTGAACTTACATTTGTAAATATTGATGTTTGATCTTTTTATTGTCATTGTATTGTACGTGTTTACTGGACAAATAAATGCATTTTTATTATTATCCATGTATTTTTTCATATTAGTGAAGTTATTAATTTAATTTACTTTTGTTATGTGCTAGAAATAAAGTGTCAATATATTGAAATGATAAACCACATCAATTTCCTATATTCATAGAAATTCGAACATTAAACAAGTGTAAATAATTTTTTTTTGTAAACCGGGTGTTCCCATCTTGTCATTGAAATTTATCATAATATTAGAATAAGAAGAAGAAGAAATAATCATTTATTTTGTGACACGGACATCAAAGAAAAAAATAATACGTAAGAAACATAAAAGAAAACATTAACGTGCCACAATTACGGTTTTACATAACAATGGAACCTATATAGTGTGCAGAGAGGGAAAACCACACTGTGTACTTAGCTTTTATTATTAACGATGCTATATTATTATGTTTTCCGGAGGCACGTCATTGTATGTATTATAATAGTCAAGTCCTGTCATTAGATACCGGGTAGTCATGAAATAAAATTGAATATGCCGTATGTAATATTTTTTAATAAATTCTAATACTTTGAGCAGTTAATTTGCTTTGTCACCTGACTTCGGAAGACTACCAAAGACCTGGGTATACCCCGAGCGAAAAGAGCGATTAGTGTCTACGTGTGACGACTCCGGCGAGGAACAAGGGTTGCAACTGCTCCATCAGGCTTGTAACAATATTTTCAAATTGACAAACCTGTACGGGCTCTTGGCGCACTAAGAAGTTCCACAGGCGTCGAGCGGGCGCTGCGCTGAACAGAGCCGAGTTGAACGGAGTGTTGTGTTTCTCTAACAAGCACCTGCAATACAGAATTTCACTTGGATTAGATTTTTTTTATTAAGTTGCGATTCAGCACGGTAACACACTAGTCTGATCGGCACCTTTGCACCGGGAACGATTAGGGGCGGGTTATTTATTTTGAATTAATGATTTTTTTTAATTAGATTTTTTAATAAGTATTAATTATATAACACATTTCACACACAGCTGGTACTAAACCATTTCTGATTTATTTGTATTATGGTTACCAATACAACTGATATACTACATATTCATACACAAATACTTTATATACATACTTAACAGCCAGGTCAGCCTCCGACAAATTTAGTTCATCACAAAAACGTTGGCTGTGCCGGAAATCGAATCCGGAACACTGGTTGGTAGTCCAGCATGATGACCACTACGCCAACGAGGTCATCGGTTTCATTTACAGCTTAGCATTTGACTAGCAGGGCGCGTAACCAGATGCCTTCGGGCGGCCTGAAAACTCGATACCAGAGCTCATACGAAGAAGTATTGTATATTCAGATAATCTCGTATACGTAAACTTTTTTTTTGTTTCAAACCAGCATATACCTGTATTTATTGATAGGCGGTCCCTGAGTAGTTTGTTCAGGGAAGCAGCCCGGGATGTAGTCTGGGGGAGGCGAGCGGGACTCGAGTGTTTCCGTCAGCTGCTGCTGCCATTGGTCCACTCGCCTTAGAGCACCGTGGATTGTGGGACTTGTTGTTGCTAGTTCTGAAATAAATACATATCGTTCAGTATTTGACACAGTAGTTCATTGAAGAAGATATAAGCTGGAGTTACTGAAAAATTCCTTGAGACATGAGGACAAACACTTAATTTTGAAACCTTGCCACGACTTTCGAGTGTATTTTAAAAAAGTTTCACTCGCTATTATTGATGTCTTGAGGGGCAGTGGTGATACAACTGTGTTAATATTGGTTACGGTAATTTCGAATCAATTTATTTTGCATAGTCACGGAAAGAGTTGTGTGACTAAATAAATACCTTGACATTATGTAGAATCCATGGTTATATAAATGACTTTAAATATGATTTCGATGACTTTTAGGTAATTATAAAAATCTAATCAGGTTATAAATGTATCAGACATCTCACAACATACAACACTGACTGGTGAGTGCTCCGTGATCGCGCCGCGGCGCTTCTCTGTACTTATGATGATGATGATGATGGCAATATAAGCAGGTAGTTCACTCGCCTGACATCTCGATGCCAGCCTCCTGCAGGAAGTGCTGCAGCTTGAGCTGCGCCAGTCTCAGCACGGCGACTCGCATCACGTACCACGAGTACGAGTCGGGGTCAGAGTGCTCCGTGTTCGCGCCGCGACGACGCTTCTCTGGCCTGGAAACAAAAGAAAACAAAAGATACTTAGTAGATAGTCATTACCACCTTTCTCCAATTTTTGTCCGAACTGTCAAACTTTGGAAATTTCTGCCCCATTTTCTGGACTCCCAATGACTATAATCTAGCGTTTTTCAAGGCGAGAGTGTACCGGTTCACTCTAGATTGAGGGCGCTTCACCGTAGCATAGGCATAAGTAGCTTAACCCTGCAGCCTGGGTGAAAAAATAAGGCTGCGGAATTGCCCCTGCCTGTCGTAAGAGGCGACTAAAAGGGGCACCAGACTCGAAGGTGTTCGGAGATGGGGTTCCGACACCTGCTCCATCGAGTCCGGGGTGAACGACGACGGCGTCGCGTGACACCGTCACCATCGCGGGAAGGGCCACAGCGCAGTGCAAGGAGGTCTCCGGAGAGTTTCCCGGAAGAACCCGGAGACCTCCGGTAAGCACAGAGGCAGGTCACCGGGGGGTTTTAGTGGGTACAAATCCCACATAACCTGGCTGCGTAGCCAGGTATCTTATCGAAGAATTCCCCCTCGTCAACAAAAAAAAAAGGCATAAGTAGCTAGCTAAAGCGTCACCGCAGACCACATTATAACTTACCAGGTGAATTATGATCAAGAGCTTGTCTTTTGGAATAAAAAAGTCTAGAACACTATAGAACAACAATAAATTCATTGAATAACAAGGGTTGAAAAGAAAGCTTTGAGTTTGCTAAGTTCTAAATTAACAATACAGTCTTTATGTTGCAAAAAAAACTTTCTTTTCGCACGTATCCTTATTATAGCTCTGACTTAAGCGTAGATATGCCTATCTTCGAAAACTAAAAACAAAAATCATCGATAAATTATACTAGTTGAGGTAAATTTATACTAGTTTATAACTTTTAAACTGAAGAAAGTATGGATAAATTGTGCGTATAGATGGAAAGGGGAGGAGGAAAGTCGAATGACAGAGGTGTATGAAAGACATACATGTACAGAACGTTAAAAATAAAGTTGATAAAGAAGAGAAGGTTTATACTTGTTAGTGTTAGTGTCGAAGATGTCATCATCGTCAGGATCGCTCTCGCTGTCCTCCGCATCCTCCGCTCCCGACTCGGCCGAGTCATAGTCATAGTTCTCGGGGTCTTGCTCCGCTGTGGGCTGCAACACACATTCATGTTTATTATTATTTGATTTTAGGTAGCAAAGCAGATCGTCCCGGCTTCGGACGCTCTATAGAATAATCTAAGTTAATAAACTATGATTGATAAACTATGTTACTGGGGGATAATGTAGCTTCCCTACTTACGGTGAAAGAAATTTTCAAATCGGTCCAGTAGTTTTGGAACCTATTTGGGTCAAACAAATTGGTATTGATAAAGTTTATTTTTATTTATTTTTCAATACCCGCCTCATGATGAGTCACATGTCAAATTATTTTACAGGTAGTAAAAAAACTCTAAAGTTGAAGAAAATCTAGGCATGCTCCTTTTTCAGCTAGAGATACCTTATACTCGTGTAGACGACGCGACCTGTTGATCGATTGTTTAACTTTACACGGTTAAAAAAATATACCAGTAGTGTTGGTATAAGTTATTTCAAATGCGCAGACCTACGTTATAGTTTCCGTAAGTTTCATCTGTAATTATGCGAAAATCCCGCGCCACGTTATTAGCAATCCTCTCTAGTGAATACTAGAGTCCCTACACATCATACTTTGGTGAGCAGGACAGTGAAGCGGCACAAACTGTCCCCTGTAATAGGGCGGGCCTCCTGAATGTTCTTGTGGGGCGCAACTGGGGCCAAGCCCGAACAACCACATTTCAGCAGCGCTAAAGCATAGTAAAGACAGTATACTACCATATAGCTTACCTTGGTGAGCAGGAAGGTGAGTATACTGCAGTGAGGCGGCACAAACTGCTCCCTGTAAGTGGGGCGGCCCTCCTGAATGTTCTTGTGAGGCGCGGCCGGGCCCAACCCGAGCAGGCGCATGTTCAGCAGCGCGCGCTTCTCCCGGAGAGATGACCACACTGACGTGCCTTCGGGCCGCTCCACTAGTTTCGGCTGTGGACATCACAGTAGTATTATAAAGGCGAAAGTTTGTAAATGTGTGTGTATGTTTCTTACTTCTTTACGCTACGATCGATTATGATGAAATTTGGTATGAACATTGGTTTAAACCTGGATTAAAACATGGGCTACTTTTTATGCGAGATTAACGCGAGAAACATCGCGGGACGTAGCTAGAATAATATAATCGTGACCAGCGCGTTCAGCTCGGACTGAAGTGCTTTTATTTCCAACTAAGCGGTAGCCTGTTCTTGATGTTACATAAACATATCATGTGCTATCTTAAATATTAATTCGTTATTATTATTTGACGTCCCTGTTAGCGTTATGGTTTCCACGGACTGCCAAACAGAGGGCCCCGGTTTTGATATCCAGCTAGGTTAACATCTTTATGAAAAATTTGTTGGCTTGTTTCGGCCTGGGTGTTAATCATGTATCGATATAAAGTATTTACCTATGAATATGTAGTATATCAGTTGTGATAGCAACCATAATACAAACTAGAAATTGTTTAGTATGGGGCCTATACAGTCGTGTGTGAAATGTGTCCTAATATTTATAAATAGACTAATACCCCATGTGGTAAATTAATAAAAAGACTATCTTACCTGAGGAGGAGCAGGCGCTGTAGTGAGCAACTTCCTAATCCCGCCACCGAAGAGTCTAGAATGCGCTTTGCCGTCCGCCACGTGGGCCGACAGCCTGTACAAGAGATGCGCGTCTCTAGCGGCTAGCGCCCAGCCGAGTAGGGCCAAGTACACTGCGCAGAATGCCTCGGCCAGTAAGACGGGCAGCCGAGGCGCGTCGTCCTCTTCCGCTGCTCGTAAGGCGAGGCCGCGGAGCGCTGATACACCTGTGGAACGATACCATTAGATTTAAAATCTTTTCATTCATTCAATATTTAAGAGCTGGGCTCTTGTCTGTGGAGTTTTTTCCAGGTAGTTCTGTCTTCGGCCAAATCCTTGACCTCCCTATACGACATGACTTTCGCCTTCTCCTTAATTTGGTCTAAATATGATCTTCTAGGTCTTCCTCTTCCTCTCCTGGCTTCTATCTTTCCTTCTACGACATTTTAATGAAATTGTCATGTCGTATAAGGTGGCCAACCATCTTTCCTCTTCTGTTGTCTATAATCTTTTATACATGTTAAAAAGAATTGGTTGTCTAAAGTCAGTTTATGGACCAATATTGAATGTTTTCTTATGATGTTGTTAGGAAAAACTAACTGATCTATAGAGCGGAAGAGAGGTATACTGATGACGGCGTTAAGGCGTGAAGAGAGGAGATATCATCATCATCACCGTCATCAGTTGGGTCTATGTCTTCAGAAGGGTCTATAATTTCTAACCTCCTAGTTGTGGGCGTCGTTGGGTAATGTTGGGGCAACGAAACACAGTAGTACACTTGATACAGTTATAATGTTCATTTACAACTGACAATAAGTACAATTAACAATTCTGATTGCAAGTACTCGAAACAACAGCATATGTATATTACAATTTGAACACTTAGGCTCATCATGCTTCGTTATCACTTGTTCTGTACTGTCCCACGTGTGACTCGGGCGGAATGTGTGAACAATGAGTTCAAGTTTATCGTCCGTGCAGCCGACGTTCTTTGATTTAAAAGTTACCCAATCAAATGTAATTATAATCATCAATCAATATAATTAATTTTAATATGTTTTAAATACGATTCGAGACGGATATAGATAGGTAGTTAAAATAAAACGATATGATTGATGCAACGTAATTTGACTTGCCCAGTCTGGCGTGATGTCGTAAGGTACTAAATAAATAAATTTTGATATATTTTCCTTCCATGGAAAATATTGCTTTTTTTACTTACCGGGCCATTTGTTAGGCAGAGTGCTAACCGCGAGCTCTTCAGTGGAGTGCCGACGCGTGCGCGCCAACATTTGACTAGTGCCGGGAGTTTCCGCTATTATACTGAGGAGAAAATTATATAGATATGTAATTTTCCATTTTATCGAACTGTAATATTTTACTGTATAAATAAAAGAATTTGAATTTTATTTTATTTCCACTGTGTCAGAAAAGATGTGTAAGGAAAACCTGAGCGAACTGAATTTAAAGTACAAGGCACACAATCCGCTTGGTATAATTTCTAAATTCACTTTTTAGCGACACACTGGCCTTAGTTGGGTAATGCCTTATCTGGAATAAATAGCCCTCAAAGAGGCTGCCGGAACACACTATTTTGCTTGAAGACAGATTTTTTTACTTGAGGGCTGTTGCTAGACAGGCGAGCACATGAAAATGCTCTACAACCATGCTATGGTTTCCTCACGATGTTTTCCTTCACTGAAAACTCGAGCTCTCATTGGCGGGGATCAAACCCACATACTTAGTGACGTGAGGAGGGCGCACGCCCTACTAAGCTGTCATTTGATAATTAAAGTTGTCAATAAAAACTTTTAGTTTTTTAAGTAAGTGAAAGAAAGAAAGAAAATAAATTTATTGTGCACAAAACAAAAAAAAACTTACAATAAATGATGCGAGTAGATAATTATAACTATTAGTATGTGCACAAAAGGAGCAAATTCAGCATAATGCTGAGAGCACTAAGTACTCCAGCGCTGATTTTCAATTTGCTCCTTAACACAATTGTAGACATAATTTAAGTAGTATGGATACATACAGTATTTAAAGGTGAGCAACATTAATACCAATATCTTTAAGAATGTATTATGCTATTTACACATACTGTGTGACCGTTTGTTTCGTGCAAATATATAATATGCCTTACGATAAGTTTATAAAGCTTTTAGTATCTTTAAACGTGTAAACTAACCCGTCGTGATGGTGCGTGTGCTTGAGACTGAAGGTATCAGAATCGCACAGGCTCTGGTAGATGCAGGCAGAGAGGGCTACGGCCAATTCTCGCAGTGTATGGAGAAGTCTTGTGGCTGAACCGCCCGGTATGCCCAGCTCGCCGATGGTGCCCAGCATGTCCTGGGCTACGGACTGAAATAAAGGCACGAGTGTAAATTAAACATTAGAAAACTCCCTATTGTAGATCTCACAGAGTAGAGTGGGAGGAGAAAAGTCGCTGTGCCGACCACACATAGTAGGAATAAGGCCAAGGAGAAGAAGTTTTTTTTTGATAGACTTGATCGCAACTCACCTGATATTAAGAGATATTGTGATCTAGGGTGGAGCGCGCTTGCCTAGAAGAAACCGATTCACTCTGGCCTTGAAGACAGTGAGGTTCTAGTTCAGAGGGAACAAGGATTCCGGCAAAGAGTTCCACAGTTTAATGGTCAGCATATTATATGTGGAAGCGAAACGATTCGTGCGGATTTTTGAAACTTCAACTGTATACCGGTGCCTCCTAGCCGTCTCCCTGCTCGTCCGATAGTGGAAAGGGGCCGAGGTTTTTTTTTAATATTAGCACACATTTCACACACGGCTGGTTAAGCCCATAATGAACCATTTCTAGTTTGTATTATTGTTGCTAACACAACTGATATACTACATACATACATATTTTATATAAAAACATATTAAACACCCAGACCCACAGCCAACAATGTTGGCTTTGCCATGATCAGACACGGAACCTTTTGATTGGCAGTCCGGCATAGTAACCATGAAGTTGTAGGTAAAGATGGAGGCCACACTGCCAATACCTACTTGAAGCAAAAATTATGTATCGCCATCTCGCTCTCTGTGGGAAGGCCCTCTCTGTCTAGTAGGGTAACCTTTATTTATTTTTTCCCAGGACAGTTACAATTGTTGCCGTCCATATAGTGGTCTATAATAATATTTATATAATTATCTATATCTCATTAATACTAAGACCGAGCCCTAAAATTATATAATAGGTTAGTAAATTTGGCTGTTTGTCATTAATCTAATCACGCAGAAAGCGCTGGGTCGACATGGACAGAATTTCATGCGGAAATAGATCATGACCTAGATGTAGGTTTAGTTCTCGCAGCAATGCGAAATGAATGACTGAGATCTGTGCGGGCGCGAGAAATAGATACCATTGTACAAATCATATTACAACAACTGGTACTAAGGGACCAACCCAGAAATAGCGAAAAAGAAATCATCGTTAATTTTGTTCCATAATGAAACACATTGAGCTATTTTTTTTGCAAATTTCTGAGTTAGTCAGTGGTGGCGATTCAGCGGCACACACGACTAAACTAAATTTAAAGAAGCCCCGTCTCTTTTCATCTTAGGTGGCCAGAAAGAGACGGCACGTTCTGAATCACAGACAAAACAACTAAAATCACGTCAAATGTGAAAAATATAAGCGATTTTAGAGCGCATCCAATTATATCAGCTCTAAATCGGACGTGTTTGACGTGATTTTAGATGTTTTGTCTATGGTTTAGAACGTACCATCTCTTTTTGGTCATATATGACGAAAAGAGACAGAGCTACTTTAAATTTAGTTTTGTCGCGTGTGCCGCTGAATCGCCACCAGTGTTAAGGAGCAGGAATGGTAAGGAACGTGTTAAAAGTGTTTTTATCTTGTGTGCTATTTTTAATATTACGTATATGTATTATACGGGAATATAATAGGAATAACAATATAATTATATGAAAAAACAAAAAGCCTTTTCTATTTAAAATCGTATATTATAATTTTTATATTTATTAAACATGACTAAATATGATTGTTCTATGTAATTTCTGTCTCTTACCACGTAAATCACTAAAATCATTTTCTTTGTAGCTCTTTAAGTGAGCACGTATACACATTCAAAAAAATGGTTGCCTGTAAAGTCGGTTTTACGGGCGAAGATTTTACGTGACAACGTCTGCCGCGTGCTGCGCGCGCGGCAGACCGATCATAGTTTAGTGGGAGAGAGACGCAAGGCATTCGGCGGGCCTCTCTCTCGTTCGGTGACTCATCGTAACGTTAACGGGCGTTACACTTTTTCATAAGTGACTCCCAGCCGCAACCTAATTTAAGACGTTGTCACGTCAAAAAAAATGAGCTAATTGTTTTACTATCTTAGTTTCATGCATATCATTACATTTAATGGAGTCCGTAATCGGATGATTACGGGTAGTTTTCGTATACATTCTAACGATATATCGCCGGTTTGACTTTACTTCAAAATCGCCCAACACATTTCTAGCAAGTTTTAGCATATGTGCAGCGTCCAGCAGACAGTAAATTTTGCTCTTCCTGCTAGTATGTTGAAAGAACGGTCTCAAAATGTTTTGATCTAGTGAACAACCTAAATATTGATAAGCTTTTATATTGGATGATGCGCCATCACAAGTCAGAGATCTCACGGTGATACCAATTTCATCAAACAGAATTATTGCTGTTTTTATTAATTCGGATAGCAGCTCTCCAGGCAAGTTATTTGCAATAAATAAAATATGAGAAACTATCTGAAATACGAAGACTTCAGAAGCTAATTTTTCTGAATCACTTACAGAAATTGGTCCTAAATCCACATAACCAATAACTTTATCCAATTTTTGATCATAGGCCAGGGTTTTTTTAGTGCCATTCCATCAAAAATTAAAGCAAAATTTTTTAAATACATTTTTCTTACAATTTTACTTGTTCTTTAAAATATTCGAGTTCAGATAAGAAACCGACATTACAGTTGAATAGAGACAAATATTTTCATATCGTTTTTACATGAGCCAAAGACGTATGTTTTCTGAAAAATTCATAAGCCTTCGCAGAATAGAAATTCAAAGTTAAAGCGAAAGCTTTCACTTTTTCACTATAACGAATACCATGTGGATTTTTCTGTGTTTTTTGTACTCCTTACAGATATCAGCAAATCGCCCTCGGATAATATTTTCAATGTCTGATTGACTCGTATATTTTTTAATAGTTGCTATTAAGGACGACATATCCTGAATTTTTTGAGTTTGTCGCGTCACTTTCTGCTTGAGGATTTTAGTTTTTCTCTGAAGTATTTTTTCTTTATTCGATTTTATTTTCGCTTGTACGCCCCTACAAATAATCACAGTAGCGTGGTCTTCACTGCTGCTGACCTAAAAAATCAAGAAAATTTTGTGAAACCAGAAATACATGTCTTGAATTCAGTTGATTGTTTTATTTAAATATATCTTAATATATATATATATATCTCGTGTCACAATGTTTGTCCTCAATGGACTCCTAAACCACTTAACCGATTATAATAAAATACGCACGCCACGTGCAGTTCGATCCAACTTGAGAGATAGGATAGTTAAATTCTCAAATTATAGTCGCAATTTTAATTTATTGCTAATTATTGTCTGTTATTATTTGACAGTCACAATTATATGTTAACTCCAAATGATTCTAACAGATGTCGATACCTTTCGACTGGGTTGAGTAAGTAATCAATAGATGGAGGATGAGCACAGAATTTCTCCACTCCTAAGAGTCACAGCGTAATGTTCTATTTCCTGAAGAATTGGGTCAGCAAAAAACTTTTCACATGTGACAGATAATGTCGGATTGGAAAATTATTTTTATTACTATCGTTATTTCTAAATAAAGGAAAGGAAAACTTACAGTTAACTTGTAACGATTGCTTATATTTCCAAGAATTTCCCGACACTGCTTTTACTGATATGGTCGTCAACATTGCAGCCAGCACATTTAACTCTTATTTCCTTATATGGAGCATTACTTTTATAAACAGTAGAACTAGTGCTTGGTATAGCCAGAGCAGCTGTTTGCACCATAGACTCTTCATGTAATGTACTTGATGTCTGAAAATTATAATGTGATGTATTTTACAAAATGTTGCCTTTTGTCATAATTATATTTGAACTACTATTATTTCTTATAGTAAAATAGATAAAAAAATGTTAAATGGGTAATTAAATTATGTGAAATATTTACCGTGACTGGAGATACTATTTGTTGATTTAATAATATAGTTGGAACTGCTGTTGATTTCAAGCGTCTTGTTGTTAAATCATAATCCGTTTCTTGAAACTGCAAACTGCAAATCCTTGCGCTTTCATAGAACTTCATTTTCTATGGTACAATGTAGAGCCACAATTTTCTTCGAGATTCATTTTGAGGAATTCTGGAATATAACATAATTATGGTCTTAATTTATTAACATATCAGAATAGTGAAGAATAAAAATTAAATAAAAATATAAATAAATATTTATAATATTTCAATCAATCCGCCTAATCTTTACCCAACTATTTTGGGGTCTGCTTCCAGTCTAACCAGATGCAGCTGAATTGCATGTAGCGAATGCCTATCTGATCTCCACAACCCAGTAACTGAATAATACGATGATTATTAGTTAACTGTTAAGGTCCTATGGAAAGTCCCACATATATCCACAGTATGGTCACACTACAGCAGTACTTCTTCATATAAACAAAATAAATTAAATTGGAGAAAATCAATGAAATTCAATGTAAATGTATTTGATCTTGACATAGTTATCTTTTACAATTATTTTGAAAACACTGGTTAATCGATTTGCGAGGCAACTAAGTGAAAATACAAAGAAATATGTTTACAATGATTCAATGTTATAAAGCAGGATTTAAACACTTACGCGTGAAACTTTATATCGCCATTTGGACACCACGTACTGCCGCAACCACTCACAACACAATTTTGCACCATTTTTTTGAATTATAGCTATGTATAACGCGAAAAATCTCAAACGAAGCTATAAACCGAAAAGTAAACAACCGCCATATTGCCCGATATATTTTGGCACATAGGGCCAATGTTGCCACATAACCAAGTCCTTAAGAAATGGGATTATAATTCGTTGATTTGCCAACCCAGATATGCACACGTGATATAAAATTTTGGAATTTTCAATTGAACTAATCACAGTTTCAATATTTTCTAATGGTTAAATTATTTGTCAGTGATTTACTACTGGTTAGACTAGTGTGGTGACTAATCAATTTTTTTTTATAGGAGATTTAAATATGAAGATAGCAATACTTTAGTCCACACTAGAAAGAGAGGTCGGCCCACAGAGAGCGAGAAAGAGATAAGTAGGTATTTGCCTCAAGATTTTGTTCTAAGTGTGGTCTCCATTTTTACCTAAAACTTCATGATAGTAACCATTACGCCAACGAGGTCGTTTGACAATTAGCTGATGCAATTCCGACGCGCACTCGAAAAATAGAAAGATATGCGAAAGTACCTGTAAATGTCTGACGGGATCAGCAACGACCGTGTTATTGGTAGCCACGGCCGCAGCCAACAGCGGCAGCGTAGTCGGGAATGGTAGAGGCGACAGCAACTGCTGATGCTGCTTATCTTGACCTAGCTCTTGGAGGAGAAGAACGAGTTCCATTCTCACGGAGGCCAGGCCCCCTCCGCCCGCGCCGTGGAGCGAGCAGTACGATAGCAGAGTACGTAGAAGGGTTTCGTTGGCTGAAAGTTATACGCCCATAAGTAAAAATCTGATAAATATAATGTAATCATATTAAAAGATTTAGTGCACTTAAATTAAAAATAAAGGGAAATTTAAATTAGGAATCCGTTCTGCACTTTTTAAAATAAAGGGTATTAACTGACATACAGAAATACTGGCAAAATAGTGATGCTATGAGTACCTTTTTACTTTTCAGATACGGAACTCTTAAAAACAGCAGAGCTACGTTATAAAACATCACAATACAACAGATTATTTCTCTGTTATTTACGGTATCGCCCAGATGAAAATGCCACTTGAAAAACAACAGTCTTGTACATGGTCACCCATACAAACACCGTCCACATCGACCGTGGCTTAGCTTCGATGATCCATCATATTAGCCGAGCTACAGGCGCTACTTTTATTTCTCTGGCAGTAATGCATAGAACTGCTGTACATTTTAGTTATAAATTCCATATTTTTGTACAATTTCGATGTCATAACTACGAAGTTCGCGATACTCTAGCCTAAGGTGGTTCTGGAAATAACTGGCTCTTAAGGAGCCAGCCGGAAGTGCTTGGCGTCAGAGTTTTCAACATACCTTTAAGCCACTTCTTTCTGCTTACAGCCCTCTGCACCTTTGCTTCGAAGTCTGCCTTCTCTCGAACCAAGAGCTGATGTAATGTCGGTCGGTCAGGCAACGGCGGAGGCTCAGCCTCGGCGCAAACTAGCTCTCCGCCCGCGGATTTGTCTGCGCTCGCGCCGCTTGTGCTCGCGTAGCCGCAAAGACGACGTAACGCCTCCACCTCCCGTTCCAGCCAGATGTAGAGTTGGTAGCGGAGATGGCCGCCTGGATATAGCAAAGAAACAAAGTCACACCTCTTTTAACATCCTGTCTATGTATATGAAAAGCCTTTTAAACCTTTTCAATTCTATATTTAATTTTTCAAGTCATACTGCTTGAAACCATTTTTACTTGTTGCACGAACTTTAAGTTTTAGTTTACTGTATGCAATTACTCGTATATTAGTAATCGAAGCCAAAAGATATTTATTTATGACTATATGTAGATATAGTCATAATTAAATATCTTTTGGCAAAAATTCAAATATTTTTGTCAAAAGCAAATACCTTATGAATTTTATTATTCGATCACGTTATAGAACACTACCTGCTCTAGAATTACTAGTACTAGGACAACTAGTTACAGTTACCATAGTTTTTTAAAGTAACTGAATATGTAAAAGTAAGTATGAATTTTTACCATCAGACTTTCCCATATTATTGTTTTTTTTTTTACAGTAAAAACGAGTAATGAAGAAATCGTACCATCAACTTCAAATCCGGTCGCGAGCGTGCTAAGTTCTTCCATCAAAATCTTCAAGCAGGCGACAAACTTCAACTGCTGCGCCATTATATCGACAGATGGCGCCTCCTCCGCTTCCTTCTCCTTGTCTGGTAGACCATTCACAAGGGGCGGTTCTACCGGTTTGTCTATCTTCATTTCTAGAGGCGGCGTGGATGCTCCCGAGGCGTTGGAACTGAAAATGTTGAGTTGATTACTACATTTATTATGAAGTAGAAACCATACTCAAAATAACCTTATTTGCGTATTGGTTACCATGCCGGACTGCCAACCAGAGGGTTCCGGGTACAATTCCTGGCACTGTCAACATCTTTGTGATGAACTAAATTTATGGCTATCGAACTGGGTGTTAAATACGAGTATGTATCCATATAAAGTATTTATGTATGTATATGAAGTATATCAGTTGTGTTAGCAACGTTAATACAAACTAGAAAAGGTTTAGTATGGGGCTAACCTGCCGGGAATCGAACCTAAAGAGAACGCCAACGAGGTTGTTATAATATAAACTTCTATACTATAATAATCTATAATATTTTGAAAGAAGTACAAGCATTTTACTATCCTTTTAAACTTCGTATAGATCTAATATATAAAATTTCCATGTCACAGTGTTAATTACCGTACTCATCCAAAACGCTTTCGACTGATTTTTACCAAATTTTAAATGCGTATTCAGTAGGTCTGAGAATCGGCTTTTTTCCTTACCCCTAAGTGATAAGGCAAAACAATGTTTGCCGGGTCAGCTAGTAATAGTATAATTTGTTCTAGTACTTACTCTTGATCATCATCATCATTGCCCCAATCAAGTTTCAGTTCATCTGACTCCACCTTAGCAACCGGCGCGCCCCAGTCTAAGTCTAGCTCTTCAGTTTTGGGGGCAACAGGCGCGCTCCAATCTACTGAGGCACCCCAATCCAACGCAGACGCTTCTTCTTCTGCAATGTTCATAAAACCTTGTATATTGAAAACAATCTCACTAATATTGAAGAAAATCCGTAATATTTAGTGTACTTCCGCTGTGATTGTGTAAATATTTCAGAATATATTTTTTTAAATCCCGTATTAAAGCGGTTAGCACCGCTGTAGTATACAAATTTATATTGAATGACATTAAAAACAACTACAAATTAACATTATTATAATAACGGGGTGATATGTAAGAAAATGATGTAAATATCATATTTTTAATTGGATTCGACATACTATGATTTAATATATACAGATTCGATAGCGTAAACATACATGTCGTAAAGGATTGTACTCGTATATACTAAATGTTTGAAAGAGTATTAAGTTATTTTATATAATTATCTGCTTACCATTGACCGGGGCCTCAGCTACAATCCCAAAATCAGCGTAAGCACGAAAAAAATATATCTAGTTATTCAATAACAAATACAAATCGGTTCAATTGAAAGACCGTTTCTTGAACGCACACTTATTCGATTCAAATAGAACTCAACAAACGGAACGAATTTTAGAATTATGTTTATGAAATCTTATGACTTGCCCGCATCGATTCGTCCAAATCTGAAAACTGGGCGCGAACAAGAATGTGAACTTCAAAGCAACACCCACACACGCCTTATACACGTACAAAAAAAAACCAAACGAATAACTCTTATTAATAGTATCAATTTGAAAGAATATATTTTCGCGTAGAAAACGGTCACACTTACTTATTATTAAAAGTTGGAATGAGTCCAACAGTTTCGGTGCTTTCCAACTTTTAATAATAAGTAAGTGTGACCGTTTTCTACGCGAAAATATTAAGATGCCTTACGTGAACAGTTTACAATGTTTGAAAGAATATGCCATACTTTTGGTTGTGTCAGTCAACAGCTGTCCCGTATGCACTGCTTCCTGCGGGCTCGCCTCCACAGTCGCTTTGGGTCGCTCCTCCTTAACTCTGGCTGGAAGCTTGGAGAGGACTTCCAGGGCGAGCGCAGGACAGCCCGCTTTGAAGTGTCCGTGAGCCGTTTGGAAGTACAGACGCCGCTCGAGACGCGTGATGCCTTCGTCGTCTTCCTTCTGGAGAAGCGCTAGGGTACCTCCCTTCGTGAAAATAACAAAATGTTTTTTAATAGTTGAAGTCGTAACAAAATTTCAAATCAAAGACATAACGTAAATATATGCATGAAAAAAAAAACTGTTTTAGTTTTAACATAAAACAAATGGGACTAGATATAACTTAAGTCAAAGTATTTATTATACAGATATTTGGACTTACTTTGACAGTTTTAAGCAGCAAAAACTACTCCTAGGTATACATAAATAAGAAATAACATTACGTAGCTTTAATAGTATTTTTTTATTATTTTGAGTCTGATGGATCCTCTTTCTTATTGACATTATTACGTCATTGTTGTCGGTCTGGGTAAACTGTTTAGTTTTATTTATTATTAGTCATTGTAATTTATATTTTTTTTATTATTACCCCCCTGTTTACCTTAAGATCCCCCCTGTTTACCTGCGTGGGTAGATTGCTTCGCTTCAACCTCGGATGCGTCCTCAAGTACACGTAGAAGTTGAAAACGCTTGGCATCGGATCGGTGTTCGAATTGTCCTTGTTTTCTCTGGATGGGTGTAACCTAGAAATTACAACTATTTAATAATAACTAATATTATATCTTTAGGTCCACGTTGCCTTTTGCATAGTGATAGAGCTTTATCTAGTACTCGCCTGGCTAGCTACTCTAGTTACCAACTTCAAGTTGAAAATCTATCGTCAAACCTAACCTAACGGTATGTTAGGTCGGCAGCCTAGAGAGCCAGTCATTTCAGACAAGGCATGCTACACTTTTGGCCAGAGTGTCATTGACTTCCGTGCTTACGCAGTTACGCACCCAGTTGCTCAAAAAAAAATGAAATAAAATGTTTTCCCTATAAAAAGTAATACTAAAATTACCTCCCAGCAGGGCTGAGTAGCGTATCCAACGCGTCTCCATAACGCTTAAGCTCCCACAGAGCCATAGACCGCACGAAGGGGTCAGGGTGAGCGTGCTCCATGTCCAATTCACCATCTTCGGCCTCCGAGCCACTGGCAAAAAAGAAAAAAAATATATATTTTCTAGATGTTCATATCTTTTGTACCTTAAAGCAATGTATTCAATAAAGGTGAATAATTACAATACACGGGTTGAACCCAAGTCAAGAACAAAAACATAAGCAAACGCGTTTTCAAAAATGCCACCTCCAAAATAGGTCTATATACACATATGTATTTAATAGTCTCAGTTTAGGTTTAAGCTATATTCATTCGTATACCAAATGTAGAAACCTTAATACTACTTAACGATTCAAAAGCAAAACAATAGAAAATATTTTAACAAAATAAAAAAAAAAACAATTTTCTACTCACCCCAATATTTCATCCAAGAGAAGTTTCTTCAGGCTTATAGGCAGCGCACTGTCGGATTCGTAGAGACGGGCGACCACCATCGCTAGCTGCAGATCTCCCAGACGGGTGATCAGTACCTGAACACCAAGATAAATTATATTTAAACGCTTTATCATTCTCAGCTTGCATTCCATTTGTTCTTCTATGAGAAGTATTGAAAACCAACAAAAAGGAGCAATATCATTTTTTTGTATAAAAAATGTTAAAATATCAAACCGCAAGAGCAGGAGATATTGAAACTTTCATTCTGCAAACATCGGTTCGAATTCCACCAATAATTTGTTTAGCAAGTTATGTGTGGAATGATAAGAAAACCGCTGAGAGAAAACCCACATACTCCCCAGGAACTACAATAACCTAGTACGTTTGTCATCTACCAACCGACGCTTGGCTAGTGTGGTGGGATATAGCCTATAACCTTTCTACAATAGAAAGCAAAGGAAAGAAGAGTAGTAGTAAGAAGTAATAGTAGAGAAAGCCCCCAGTTCCTACACTAGGAGGGCTGCTTGTGCTTTGTGCTCGATATAATTTTAGCATTGTGGCATACTTAGTGTTTTTCATCTTGCTAGGAAAATCTGCCGTAAAGCATCAAAAATGTGTTCCGGCAGTCTCCTTGAGAGCAAGATTTTCTACCTGTGTCATGTTCCACCTCCGGCCAAGTACTGTTTCGTATACGCACGGCGACCAAGTCAAGTACCTAGATGTAATTAATGGTTCAAAAAAGCTTACCTCTAAGGCGTCTTTGAGCGCTCCACCGAGCAGGAAGAAAGCGGCGGCGTGTTCGAACCGCTGCTTTCCAAGAAGCACGAAGGCATTCTTCAACGCCGCCTTCCGCCATCTGTCTTCCGCAAAGTCGTTGGCGAAAAACTGCAACATTATAATAAAACTTGAATTATAGACTTAACAAGCTACGCTTAACGGTGTAATTCGGGATTAAAAACAATGTCAATCCGTGTAATTTTGATTAAAATTTAGTCTAGCCGTTTGATCGCGAAGATGTATCAAATTAAAAATACACACTTACATTTCTTTTATAATATTAGAGGGGTTTAAGGAAATCAAGTGTCTATGACGACTCATGTGTGGTGACATAAAAATAGAGCGAAAAAACAACAGAGTAGAATGTCTTGTAAATTTTAATTTTATCTTTACTCTTTACCTAGGCTTCTAGATTTGACTAGCAAGGCGAGTAACCAACCATATAAGTTAAAACACTCCGTCCTCGAGTAGGTAAGGTTTATAGGAAAGAAGTGCCAAGTCCAGTACGAAAACCCTGTCTTTCAAGAACGCCGTCAGAACACACTGCTAGGAGTTTGGCTACAGAGTTTTTTTAACTTGAGGGTGGTTGCTAGCCCAGCGAGCACTTGAAAATGCCCTATCATGCAAATGCCATGTACTTTTTTAGTTGTAGGGTAAGGAGCCCCAAAGTTTTATTTTACAATTCGATAGTGAAACATACCGCAGTCATCTTTTCATTGCAGTTGGATCGGAACAGGCCCCATAGGAGCGTGCGTTTCTTCATCGCGAGGTAGAACAACGCGGCGTCCATCGGGTCTTGTTTCTGCATGTAGGCAGCTCGAGCCAACTTCTCCACGCAGGTCTTCAGCAGCTCTCCACGGACCCACCAACCGACGCCTGGGAAACAACATCGGGGATTTAGGGCAGACTTCACCAAAGTTTAATACTCGAGATTATATTAATCTTTCGAGGTAATGATACTGATTAGGTATATGTATATATAAAAAAATTGTATTTCCTGTTGTATTTGTATTTTGTATTTGTTTATACTATAACTATTTGTTTGAAGAAGAGTGAGTGCTGCAACATAGCTCCCGCTAAAACAGCAGGCAGAGCGTACGCTCTACGTATATATTTTAAGCATATTTTTGTGAAATAAACATTTTGTATTTGTATTTGTGTTAGTACCTCAAGAAACCATATATGCGGAGCTAACCAGCAGACCTAATAATTTGTGAGTCACTGATTGAGCCCTCGATTATGATGGTCAGTTGATTAGACACGTCAGAGCGATCTATATTATGTGTTGTCCATTCAAAATAAAATAGTTGAATCATTTACCAATCATAATATAAAAAAAAATACATGCAGTCGAATATATAACCTCCTCCTTTTTTGAAGTCGGTTCAAAAGGAGGAGGTTATATGTATACTCGACTCTATGTACTTTTTTTAATATTAAGATTGGAAAATGATTCACCTATTTTATTTTGAATGGACAACACAAAACAGAGATCGCTATGACAAAGAGAAACAAAATAAAACTGTTACAAGGGGATAATGTAACTTTTTCTGTAATCTGTAATAAATCAATTTACTTTCCTTCTTTCTTCTTCTTATCTTTCTTTTCTTTTTTAAATATCTTTATTAACATAATTTTACAAAACAGTTACATACTAGTGTACATGGCTCCTAGTACGTAGCAATCATAAAGAAAAATATAACGTTCTTGAGTCCAAAGTAGACTCTTTAAGAACTTATAGCTTAGTTTAGGAATACACAACATTAGAGGAGCATTTGCCATTATGGTTAAACCATGAGACTTTGTGGGATTAGGTTGTTGCTGGATTTAGATAATAGTAACATTTATAAAATTATTTTTTAACATAAGTATGGGTACCAATTGTGGTCACTGACAGATAAATTCCTACGTTATAATCGGATGTATTCCAGTTTTCCTTCTTTCTTCTAGTTACTTGTGAAACCTTACCTAGCTCTCTCATTGTGATCCACTTGGCCTGTCCTTTAGTGTAGCCAGGAATTAGCGCCAGCAGCTGCTCGTGAGACTCTGAATGGAACGCCCACACCAGGTTGCAAGTACCAACTCCATTGCGTTGGAGGTTAGCTCTTTGAGCCAGAGGTAAGCAACGAAGAAGGTATCCATAGTGTTTCATTGCCAACAGGAAACGTAGACCGCATGCGTCGAGGGAATCTGAAAATACCACATTGATGTTAGAAACAGTATTAGAGCTCATAAAATATACTTATAACAGGGTTTAACACACTTTAAGAATCGAAATTTTAAACACTTTAAGAATCGAAATTATTACAAGTAACAGCTTGTAACCACATAAGTAAGCGACACTCTGGCCTAATGTTGAACATGCCTAGGCTTGAATAACTGGCTCTAGGGCTACCAGAGATGCTCTAAGTTCACCTCTTAATACTAGTTTATGCAACTGTCATATAATGAAGGGTATTAAAGCACGAGCGTGAGTTTATGAAACGAGAGCGGCTAGTTTGCGTAGTTTAAACTAGCTGCGCTCGTTTCATAATAGTAACGAGTATTTTAATACCCGTGTTATATGCAGTTGCATACACTACTTTATCTTCACTAATGCAATTAATCAAACAGAAGAGTAAAAGCTGACAATAGATTTTTTTCTAGATTTTTCTGTTAAAAGATTGTGAGTTACTTTTGGTGCATTTTGTTAATTCTAGAATATCGGGAGGCGTACAAATATCATCGTCGCTATCAATTTTTAACTTTTAATATGTATGTTAAAAAAGTCAAGTATTGGAAAGATAAGTAGAATGTTACAACATTAGTGTAGATAAAAAGTTACGTTAACGTTATTTTAATCCCTTACATCCCTTTAAATCAACTTACCCGGCAGTATCTCAGTCTGACTGCCCTGCGTGACGTCACCGCGCGCTGTATTCGCCAGTCTCTCGGACACGTCCGCGTCGCACGTCGACACTGTATCGGCTAACGCGAGTAGATGCATCTGATCGAGGGAACTCAGCCCAGGCAGGTGCGTGTGGGTCAGTAGACGGGATAGAATGCGACCTGAAATAAGTACAAGATCGTGTGAGAAACGCTGAGATCCGGCGCCGCACTAAGGTGCGTGACGTCGGACAAACTATCACTAAACTCAAGTGGTGTTGGGCAGGACACATTGGTGGCGATTCAGCGGCACACACGACTAAACTAAATTTAAAGTAGCTCTGTCTCTTTTCGTCATAAGTGACCAAAAAGAGATGGTACGATCTAAACCAGAGACAAAACATCTAAAATCACGTCAAACACGTCAGATTTAGAGCTGATACAATTGGGTGCGCTCTAAAATCGCTTACATTGACGTGATTTTAGTTGTTTTGTGTGTGGTTCAGAACGTGCCGTCTCTTTCTGGCCACCTTAGATAAAAAGAGACGGGGCTTCTTTAAATTTAGTTTAATCGTGTGTGCCGCTGAATCGCCACAATTGCTAGACAGAGTGATAGCAGATGGACTAAGGCGTAAACGGACTGGAGACCAATGTCAGGCAGGAGAAATATCGGTCGACCACTCGCACGTTGGGTCGACGACATACGAAACATGGTGGGTAGGACATGGATGAGGGTAGCACAAGACCGAGACGAATGGCGTACATGACGGGAGGCCTATGCTCAGCAGTGGACGATAGAGGGCTGAAAATGAAGAAGATGATGATGAAATATTTTGAAAGCCGTTGACATTGAATACCTCGTTGGCGTAATGATTACCATGACGGACTGCCAAGCAGAAGGTTCCGGGTTCGACTCAAGGCACGGCCAACATTTTTGTGCTCAACGAAATTTGTTGGCTGTGGGTCAGGGTGTTATATATGTATCTGTATAAAATATGTATGTAAGTAGATATGCAGTATATCAGTTGTGTTGGCTACCATAACACAAACTAGAAATGGTGTAGTATGGGTTAAGCAGCCGTGTGTGAAATGAGTCAAAAAAATATTATAGTCTTCTTCTTCTCCGAATGAGGTAAATGGCCAAGCTCTGGTGTCGAGTATTCAAGCCGCCCGAAGGCCTCTTAGAAGGACTTGGCTCAACGACTGCTAGTACTAAGACTTACTTAAGCCGGGACTTACAATTTAACATGTCATCCAGTAGCACCACAAAGCCAGTTATGTGCATGGTCACCTTATACGACATGACAAATTCATTAAAAATATCATAGAAGGAAAGATGGAAGCCAGGAGAGGAAAAGGAAGACCGAGACGATCATTTTTAGACCAAATTAAGGAGAAGGCGAAAGTCATGTCATATAGGGAGGTCAAGGATTTGGCCGAAGATAGAACTACCTGGAAAAAACTCCATGGACAAGAGCCTAGCTCTTAAATATTGAATGAAAGAAATGTGCATGGTCACCCATCGACGAACTATCCCATCGAACCTCAATGATCGTGTGATATCATCTTAATTAGCTGAGCTACAGGCGCAATATATATTTTGTAGTGGCGGCCATCTTGAATTTCGAAATGTTTCAATTCTTCTAATCAAACCCTTTTATTTGATACCCCCGTATTGATCAAGTTGTACTAAAGTATGTACTACGTTATTTTGTGGCGATTATCAAACTTGGATAAAAGTAGCCATTGCGTTGATCTAGGGTCTGAGCCATCGTTTTAGGAAATTTCATCCCAATCCGTTGAAGTTGTTTGGTTAAGATAAGTTTTAAAAATTAACATACAGCCATTCTTCTCTCCACGCTGTTGCATTCATTGTATTTATATAATACTATTTATAAGTAAGAAGAAGGAAAGATTATATGTTGTTAATTGTATGTTTTTCAATTTATATATTTAATACCTTGTCTGGGCCCAAAGTGTGACAGCGGTTGCCTCTCGGGCATCGAAGGTCTTCTATTGACTGCCTCTTCGTCACCCAAAAGTAGAGCATCCAAATCTTCATCAGTATCTTGTATGGTACCTTCAAACAACTCATTGTAATCCTGAAACATTTATTAATTATTTCAATTCAATAGACAAATCATTTGAATGTTCGTCCCTTTAGTTCCTCGCACATTTAGTTTTACAAGCGAGTGTTAGCCATGTTAATCCGGGATAAAGAGTAGCCCATAATCCAGGGTCTAAACTATCGCTATACCAAAATTGAGCGTGAAAATAAAACAAACATTGACACAACCAACTTTTAATATCAGTGGGAAGTAAGATAGGTTTAGTACCTTGGCTTCTTGAATAGTGGACGGATGATGCGCAGACTCCTTGTCGGCCACCAGAAGGGTCCATAAAGGCAGTGGAGGCACCGACGTGATCTCTGCATAGTCTAGCTGGACGTCTTCTGTTATCTATGGCATTGGAAATAAATAAATGGCTTAATAACTCGTACAAAGAGTAGTGCTAGGCCAAAAAAAAAACGCGGTTGAAAGGGGGGTGACGTTTGTATGATTTTGGGAATGATTAAGTGGATTTTTAGTGAGAAATTTTGTTGCATAAAGTGCGAGTGCAAAGTTAATAACAATTGTAGTATTTTTTTTCTATGATGGTATTATTTATATTTAATAATACCTAAATAAAAAAAAATATAAGTTCTCACTAAATACATAAGTTATTTTAGACTATTTTCATAAAACGTATTTAAACTACAGTTACTTCAGTTAAAGTTTAAAAAAAGCATACAGGAAGTTCATTATTAAAATGTACGTAAAGGAGGATTTGTAATAGACACCGTATAGTGGGCTGCTTATGCTAATAATAAAAAAAGAAGTGGAGGTGTGGTGTTCCAAATGTTACCTGTGTAACGCCATCTATCGGCGAGGCAGCGCCGGCTGCGAAGGACACCGAAAGCGTCCTCGAGCGCGACCAGCCGCGCTGCAACAATGTGGCACATGCAAGCGACAGCGATATAACAAGCTACATTTGGACAAGGATTTTGTATACAAGACAATAAAATCATCTAGATATTTTCCTTTTTCTTGAAGCTCCGGATGTTCCAACATCAAAAAGCGCCATCTATTGACTAAAGTCGTCAAGCTCAATTCACCATTGTAAGGTGTCATGAGTCATATCAAGGGTCACGAGTGAGACCGACTTCATATGTTTCAAGAATGCTATTATCTCATTTAAAATAAAGTTGTTCTTTTCACATTACACTGACGCATCATTGTCCAAATATAGTTTTTCATTGTGCATATATGGAAAGCTACACGTAACATGATTGCCTTACGTACCTCTATTTACTGTTATTGACTCTTCAAATGCATTGGTACCGAATTAAATGAAGTTTTGTGTTCTCTACTCTAGACTATGTGGCATTCCATTTTCCTTGCAAAGTATGAGGTGATATCCCATTTTTGTAATATGGGAAAATTTCAAACAAAACTAAAAAGATGAAAAGATTTAAGGTATAATTTAATGCAAAAAATATGATTTAAATTTCAGCTGCCTCGAGTCAAGCAAGAATTTTAACTTGCATTGGTGTCATATGAGTTTCGATTTTATAAGTTTTGATATGTTTCAAAATGCGGATGAAACATCACAAGACAATAATGAAACTGATCTGATATAGACTTTATTACTTAGAACATAAGCTTGACTCATTTTCCTATATCTGAAATATCAAGACAGAAAATGAGTGTGCACATATTAGTTGCGTGTTTTTTTTTTGTGCACAATGAAATATATGTATTTGGAAGTAAAATAAATGAAAACAACGTATATTTCTTACGACAAATATAGATGTACGTAACAAGTAAATTAAATAAGCGCATACAAGTTTAAATCTAATCCTAACTATTTATAACCTCAGATACAGATCATTTATGGGTAAAGAAAAAAAATACAAGTTATTTTAACAATTCAATTATGTACTTATCCTACTAATATTATAAACGCGTTAGTGTGTTTGTTACGTTATCACGGTCAAACGGCTAATTCGATTTCCATGAAGTTTAGTATGGAGATAGCATAGAACCTTGGATTAACAAATGCGCTTTTTATCCAGGACTAAACATTTTTATTCCGGATTAACACGGGTGACACCGCGGGGTTAGTTAATAACTTATGCTATTCTTTTTTATCACGCTTAAATTTGTAAGAAACTGTATGCGCTTATTAAAAGTAGGAAAAAAAAAACGATATTTATATGAAAAATGTAGCTGTTTAAAGTTGGCTCACCTGTCTAGATAAGCTATCTTCGTCACCTTGCGAACTGCGACCAGTGTATGTACCGCCTATACATCTGTTGCAATACAAATTTAAAGATATATAAGTTTAATAGAATAGAAGACAAATAGAAATAAGAGCTTTTTTTAAAGCTGACATTACCAATTTACAAAAATGTGGCATTGTAATGCACAAAACGCCTCTTGCGGGTCATCAGTGCAGGTCCGACCGGTTATATAGAATAATTCGATTCAAATAAAGGCAACGACAAGGTCAAAATCATAAATTTATAGTTTTTTTATAATTTACGTTTTAATTCATGAACAGTAAAAAATCCTAAAGACTGTCTAAAAAAACAACTCTAAGAATATTTATACTTATTCTTATACCAATGGTTTAAAAAATAAACCAATGGTTTTTTTTCATATCAAAAAGTTAACATTCCCGTTACTATGGAATAGTAGCTATCGATACAAGCATGTGTATTGTAAGCCTTGTGTATGCCAGGCTTACAATTAAGCTTACCTTACAAGATGAGCCAATATAGCCTTGACCCATCTGATTTTCCCGCTGTTGAGCAGTTCCATCAACTGCTTGGGATGGTATTGAGGCAGGACCGGGCACGCCATCTGTGATGCTTCGAACAGACCGTAGTCCGGCATATAGTCTAGGAGAGGCTGGAACACAATATAAAATTAGGATATCAGAATACTAGAGAGGTTATTTTTAAATATAAGGACTTATTTCATACATGGCTGGTTAACCCCATATTGAACCATTTCTAGTTGTATTATGGTTGTTAACACAACTGATATACTACATATACATATGTACATATATATTTTATAAAGATACATATTTTACACCCAGATCACACAGCCAACAAATTTAGTTCAGCACAAAGACGTTGGCCGGGCCGGGAGTCGAACCCGGAACCTTCTGATTGGAAGTCCGACATGGTAACCATTACGCCAACGAGGTCGTCGTTTGCCAATTCCCGTACTTAGCGTGGTGCGAAAGTTTGCCATAATTATCGATGAAACCTAGTTGGGCTGCAAATCGAGCGTGCATCCTAGCAGTCACCAAATTACGCAAAGCGAGCAATTTTAATTCCTGTCAAAATTGTTTAGCAAATTTTTATGTTATAGACAAGCTTCCTCTCTCAGTTTAGCAAAGATTAGCTTTAAGATAAAAAAAAAATGTATATGCTAGCAACAAATGCTCAATCAACGTTTGGACATATTTGTTTCTTGTATTACAAAATATTAACAATGAATGAATGTAAATGACTCATATTTTTTTTATATTACCTGTGGCTGATCGGGCTGCGTCTTATTCCGCCTCCTTGCATCCCTTTCCAGCAGTTGCAAGTTGATAGACGAAACTCGTTGCAAGTGCGGCGCCGAAACACGTAGATCTGAGTCGCGGAGCGCGCGAGATTCACTACCTTCCTCTATCTCCTGTAAACAAAGAGCTCCGTTAAAAAGAAAAAGAATTAAAAGCAATACAAATTAAAAAAATTCTAGCTATCACTGTTCATAAGATGCCTGTCGGCATCCAGACGTACAGTTGAAAACTGGAGTTGCAGTTTTAGTCATATGCCAACCCTTACAGTATATTTTAAAAAAAAACAAGCTAATCATAGCAGGCACTATAAATTGAGAGTTTGGTACCCATAGAAAGTTTGTGATACTTTTAAAGTAAGGTAACAATTTACTAAGATTAAGTAATATTTAATTTCCTAAACAGAAGCTACTAATCCCTGACTCCCTGTTCTCACTGAACTACAACCTTACTGTCTTCAAGGCGAGAGTGAACCGGTTTCTTTTAGGTAAGCGCGCTTCATCTTAGACTGCAATATCACTTAACTTCAGGTGAGTTGTGGTCAAGCGCAAGCTTATTAAGCGTAATAAAAAACTAAAACCATAATAAGTAATTTTTGTGTAGTACTTCTTACCTGTCCACCCATTTGCCCGTTAGACACCTGAGGATGTTCAGGCTTCCATTGCGAATAGACGTGCATTTCCGAATCCATCCCCACTACCAGTATTCCGTCTCGGACCCAGGATATCTGCATAGGTAAGGGTGGTAGACCATCAGCGGTCTTCAACTCTATTCGTCGGAGTTGCATCCATCTGATCTCTTCGACGAATAAGGGCGCGGCAAGAGACGACGCCTTGCGAAGTATGGGCCGGTTGTTGTTGATAGATTCTTTCATTGCCTGGGAATAAATTACGTAAAGTGAATTGATTTCTATTAAGCGAGATGCTAAGTAAATGAGTAGCGTATGTTGAAACCTTTTAATCAATCAATTACTTAACTCTTGTTTATTTATTTCAGCCCTGTTCCCGAAAGCTATAATGTAGCGGTTTTCAGAGCAGAAGTGAACCTGTTTCTGGGTCTCTGACTTTGGCGATATTCGTATAAGAAATTCGTATAAGAAACTCGATTCATTTAAAAGTTCTTACCCTAAAGCAAAAGGAAGCGAAATTTCATAAATTTCCTTTATTGAATCGAGTTACAAGGCTAAAATTACATAGTGCAAATACGTTTAAATTGTGAAATTACAACCCAGTTCGATAACGCGACGTTAAAATCATAATTTGTATATTTATTGCGATTGCAATAGCCCAGTATGATTTTTACTATAGGGTAGCGGCTGATTTACCACTCGTTTAAAAAATAATAATAAGTACAAGTAAAACAAATTAACAAGTAGTTACAAGTACGCAATCGATTTGCACTTTTATTGCTTAGTCACATACCTTCAAATTAGCTTGCGCCAGGTCGCTAGAGACCGGCGTAAACAGTAGAACCCTCGAGCCGACTGCTACCGTCAGTATATGCGATCCGTCTTCCTTGGACACCCAGTCCAGTTGTACCAGATGCTTCTGTGTTAGCGGACACGTGTTTCCATTCTCCATTATGCTCCTGTGAAATATAATTGCAATTTTAATTACAAAAGTGAACGAGTTTGCACGGGAACGATTAGAGTTATTTAGTGAGCAAGACTTTGACATTATATTATATCATATCATTTTGATATTTAAGCACAAACCTATTCATAGAGACAAAAAGCTATATATATTAAAAACTTTTGAACTTTAAAAAAGATTTTGACGTTAGCTAACCGAGCTACAAACCCAATTGTCCAGAGTTTATGTATGAGCCAGCTCCAAGTGACCAAACTCTGGTGTCGAGAATTGTGAAGCCGCCCGAAGGTCTTTGACTTGGCTTAACGATTGCTTGTACTAAGACTGATAGCCGGAGCTTACAATTTAACGTTTCATCCGACCCACGGTAGCGCCCATATAAAAATGCCACTTTTAAAACGACAGTCTTTTCATCATCGCTGCTTAACCTCGATGATTGGGTCAGATCAGCTTAGTCAGCCGAGATACAGCCGCTACGCTAAGACGCCATTGTAAGGCTCCAATATTGTTTACTAAAGTAGAATACTATAAAAAAATGTACCTGCGTAACGACTGCAAAGTACTGAACGAGGGGACGGCGAGAAGACCCGCGGACTTGCCCGTGTCGCCCTCACCGTTGCGGTTGTTGCGACTCTCGTCTGACGATAGAGTCTGTAGTACCTGGCAAAATATAAAAAAATAAATAAGAGATAACAACTCAGTCGGCTTACGTCCCATGGGTCGTGAGTACAATATAGCTTTCGGTGAATTAAACATCGGAGAAAAATACTAATACGTTTCCGCCATCACTACAAAAGCTAGTAGACTTGAACCGAGCCACGGTAAGACTCAGATGAAATACCACTTATTAAGACGGTCTTGTGAATTGTCACCCATCCAAAGGCTGTCCGCATCCACAATAGCCGAGCTACAAGCGCAACGATTTTGAAAATAGAATTGAATCATACACACCTGATTAATCCTCTGTTTCTTAGCTATAAACGACGTATCGTGTAGGTACGACAGATCTATCTGCGTGTCTGCGCACACGCCGACGCGAGGCAGGCTCACGTTCCGCAGCGGTATCGTGTCTTCAAGCAACCATTCCGCGCCGCCGGTACTCTCGCACTCGTAAACGCAAACGCACAAGTTCACGAAACGCGCGTCTGGACTTATGTTGTTGGTAGACGCGCTAGCTCCTTTGGGCCGCGTGAAGGAGCGACCGCATTTGTATGCGCACGCGATGCGGCCCGAATATGCCGCGCTTATGTGAAGCGGTTGGCCTGGAATTGGAATTCCGTTTCTGTATTTACAGGGTTTTCAAATGTATACAAAATCAATATTTTTTTCAGCTTTTCTCGGTAATTTTCTTCTAATATGTTGAAATTATATGTAATTTTTATCTAATATATTATAACAATACTCATTAGATTTGCTTATCTACACTTCGTTAACAGATTTACACTGACACTTTAATTTATCAGTTGTTTATACTTTACTTTATTTTTAATTATTTTAATGACTTAGGACATCAGTCTTAGATCTTAAAAGTAAGTAAGTTGGCTAAAAAATTGTTTGAAATTTATAATTTCGCACATTGCCTGAAAGATGATAACGTAAAACAAGTCATCTTGATACCAACAACTGTGAAGTATTTTATCCGTGCTGTTATTTATGTGCTATAATAAATTATTATTATTAACAAGGTACAAAAGTTGTAGGTAAGTTACCTGGAATGTCAATAGTAGATTCTTGATCCTTATTCATCATCTCCCACTCGTTCCACGTATACTCTATATCATCTTCCTTCTTGTTAACGTTACACTTCCAGAACCTCAGAGTGCTATCGGAGCAGGCCGTGGCTAGGATGTACGGAGCGAGGCACGCTGGGTAGATCGAGGCAGAGCTAAGATGGCCGGCGGCGGGGGTCGCGTGGATTACGTCCACGCCGTCAGGCAAGGCTAGGGGGCATTCGCACACCTGGAGGCAAAATTATACATTGGTAACTCGGTACTCAAACTTGAATGTTATACAGCTAAACAAACACAATAACTAGCCCTTCAAACTGGAACACACTAGTGGTTGCACATTACTATTTGGCGGCAGAATAAATGACAAAGTAAGCTATTGGTACTTTCCTTGATGTACCCCATAAGAGACAAACCGCAATATAATTTCCGCTATATAAGCACCTAAATGTGTGTTCCGGAAGCCTCATTGAGAGCCAGTATTTCTAGGCTAAACATGACACGTGTGGTTAAGCGCCCTGCTAGTCAAATGACTAGGTGTATAGTACAGACAAAAAAATCACGAACCCACTTATCGAGAAAAGATAAATAGAAACCTACTGACTCAGGCGTTACTTTAGAAATACATATGGAAGAAAAATATAAATTTCAGATCACAACGGAAGTAAACATAAAACGTACTTCCGCTGTAAACTGAAACCAAACTAAGGTAAACAAAGAAAAGATTAATAAAATAATTATTCTGTTCCTCCGAATAACCACCACGCCTCACATTCAACTCAAGATCACAGCAGAAGTACAGTAAATATTTCTGATTTTTTTCTATCAAGAAAAATAAATATGCACCTTCTTAGTAGAAATAGAGAGGTGCGAGTTGGGCGGTGGCGGCGGGATGGCGCGGTCGTTGTCCATCGACATGGAGTTCTTACGTGACTCCATGCCGTCGTCCTCTTGGATGAGCGCGCTGTCCGGCATGTAGCGCATGCTGTTTGTCAGATCCTCTGGAACAACAACTAAGATTAGCCCCCGATTTTCTTTAACCTCGCATCAGCAGCTGGACTAATTGCTCCAATAGGCATGATCACAGAATAATTCTAATTCAAAATTCAAAATGTTTTATTCAAATGCACATGTACAATACAAACTTATTCACTAACCCTCAAACTGGACACATTCGCGTCCGTGCCATGGAGGCTAGTGCCTTCCAGTGACTTAGATAAGTACATATATAAAAATTTAATTAAAGATTAATAAAAAGTGATATTTTCAGACGTTCGTGCAAATAATTATTTAAAAATGTAATTTTTAAGTCAGTCTGTTGGTTGCTTAAGATGTAAACTTATTATAATTAATCGAGCAATTAGATTGAAAAAAATATTATAAACGTATTTTTTGTTTGGGCTATTAAATAACAAGCATCCCGTCCCGGCTTCGCACGGGCTCTAAAAGAATCTGAGTAGCAAAGAGAAACAAAATTTAGCCTATGTTAGTCAAAGATAATGGAAAAAAAAATTGTGAAAGAATTTTTTTATCAGGACACATTTCACACACGGCTGGTTAGATCTATACTACACCATTTCTAGTTTGTATTACGGTTGCTAACATAACTCATATACTACATATAAATACATACATACTTTGTAACGATACATAACTAAAATCCGGACCGACAGCTAACAAATTTAGATCATCACAAAGATGTTGGCCTAGAATCGAACCCGGGACCCTCTGATTGGCGATCCGGCAACCATTACTCCAACGAAATCGTCAATATACGAGTTAAATTATCGATGTAAAAAGGGGGGGCTAAATGTGATCGCGTGAGGAGCTTAACCGTAAAAAATCCAGGCGCGCGGCAGGAACGCACGCGCCGGTAGTCGGTAGCTCTCTGCCTCTCGCCGCTGCCTTCCCGCGGCTCGAGACGCGAGACGGTTAAGGGACGCGAGGCGCGGGGAGAGACAGGCGCGGGGCGTTGGCAAGGCAACCGTTTTACTATCAATACCTAGTGTCGACTGAGGCCGGCGCGGGCGCTCGTATATGCTAGCCGTTACATACTCCCCCTCTAGTTCGAACATAGCGACCTCGCGTTCGAACTAGGAACGAACTAACCTTAAAATGCGGGGGGGCGGCAAAATTTCGAACTACTGACACTGGATAAATAAAAGGGCGCCAACTTTTCCCCACAAACTATTTGTAGTCAGAAGGACTAAAACGCCTACGTGGTCGACCACGACGTCTCTTTTCTTTAACAGGAGCGGAGACGGTTCCTACATACGGCGTAAGGTGTGTGACGTGATACTTTCCTACGTTCTCACCAGTGGCTATATTTTCCAACTCGTATGTGGTAGGACTCACGATTTTGGCTATTTTGTAAGGTCCATCTCTTCTGGGAATAAATTTAGCTGTTTGTCCGCGTTGAACATCATTCAATCCTTGTGTTTTTAGAAGAACATGGTTTCCTATTTCGTATTCGGGGACTTCACGGCGACTTTCGTCGGCATAACGTTTGGACTTGGCCTGTATCTTCTCGTGTGCATCCCTTGCTTCTACGAGGGTTACCGAAAGTTTCCTTAGGTACGGCGTTATGGCGGTAGGCACTGTCTCACTGTCGATAATTGTCTTCATATCTGATATGACGTCCGCTGGAGCGCGTATTTCTCGTCCGAATGTCAAAAATGCTGGAGAGAAACCGGTGCTTGACGTAATAGCAGAATTCATAGCAAACCGTACAGCTGCTAGATGAATATCCCACGTAGCGTGATCTTGACCGACGAGCATTGCTAATTGTGGCTTCAAATCTCGGTTCTTCCGCTCTATGGGGTTCGCCTCTGGGTGATATAATGGTGTCAGGTTCTGTTTGATGCCGAGCGTGTAGCAGGCTTGCTGCATCACTGCACTTACAAACTGCACGCCGTTGTCACTAATCATCCGGCGTGGAACTCCATACCTCAGAAACACTTCTTCCGTAAGCACTTTAGCGCACTCCTCGCTAGTTGCGGCCTCGAGTGCGAAGAGCTCGACCCATCGAGAGCATATATCTTCGACGATCAGTATCCAACGTTTGTTGTTGGTTGTTTTCGGCAATGGTCCAAATAGATCAACTGATATTACTTCGAATCTCCGCGCATAAGCTGGGGTCTGAACTAACCCAGCTGGTTTTCGCGTATCGGCTTTATACCTCTGGCAATCGATGCAGCTCTTCACATGCTCTACGACCGTTGTCTTCATTCCTGGCCAGTAGTACCTAGTACTCAGACGTTGGAGTGTACGTTCTACTCCAAGATGGCCGGCGGTCGGAGCGTTGTGGAACTCCTGCAACACCTGTTGGCGTTCATGTTGCGGAATTACTAAACATGCTGCATCGTCACTGTCCGATTCTGGTGCATAACGGTAGAGTACACCATCAGACAGCACGTAACCTCGGTTTGACCAGCTTCTCCCCCTAAATTCATCGTCATCTGATTCCATGTCTTCTATGATCTTACGAATTTCGGGGTCCTTCAACTGATTGCCTCTCATGTCAGCAGTATCTCTGCGTGGCATGTCCATTATGACTTCCATTATTTCTGCGTCTTTGTTCACCGGTATTGGCGCGGTGTTAAGTTCATATGATCTCACGAACGAATGTTTCTGTTCGGGTTGGTCGGCAAAATTCCAGGTCATCTGTGGGAGGTCAATCACGATGCGGGCGGCAACAATAAAATCTCGCCCGAGAAGAGTGCGATTCTCGGCTCCAGGAATGACCAGAAAGGTAGTAGGAACATCTCGCCCTTCTACTTTCACCACAGCATGGCCGGTCAACGTTTTTCGTATTTGTTTACTTCCGTCAGCGAGTCCTATTTCGCGTTCCTCTTCAGTAAATATTACGCCGTTTTCTAGTAAAATCGAATACAGACCTGGGCTCGCGAGAGTGTCCGAAGAACCGCAGTCGATCATCGCAACACCCTGGCGGTTCGCGACTTGAATCCATATGGTCGGGCGTGATTGGTCCGAGCTTGGTATGTCGACGTTTAGAAAATCAGTTTTCTTAGATGAATCTTTATTCTTAGAAATATTGCACGTCTCACACCTAGACCGTATGGTCCCCGCTTTCCCGCAACCGTAACAATACAAAGATGGTGAAATGTGGGAGGCGGCGCGATCGGTCGCGTTCGGCGCGGTTTTATTTCTACAATCGTCGACCACGTGACCAAAACGCTTACAATATGTACATCGCGGTCTATCTCGTTTATTTTCGTTACTAGAATTTCGCATGCCGGAACTAGAGGGGGCGGCAACTTTTCGCGAAACATTATTAGAAGCGGCGGAAAACTTGCACGATTCGTCTACAGAGGGGGCGGCAAAACGTAAGGTGTTATCACCCGTAGTGGCAGAAAAATGACGCCCCTCCGCAGCCGACGTGTTAACTACGTTAGGTATTGATAGTTCAACGCTTACCTCGCTCAACGACTCCTCTACGTACCTCGCTCGCACTAACAAATCGTTTACATCGATAACAATATTACGCGGCACTCGTTTACGAATCTTACGGTGTAAAAGTCCATAAATAATGTCCGTTTGTATGACTTCGGGCACGGGATACGGTAAACGCGCGAAATTGGCACGCACTCGCGATATATATTGTACGGAACGATCGTTTTCTTGTTGTTCTCTCGCAAATATTTCTCGGAATATCTTGTGCGCGGGCCGGGGCACGCCGTACATAGAGCGGAGTCGGTGAATTGCTTCTTCCCACGAAGCCACTGAAGATCGGATGCCGCGCCAGTACACTGCGGCGTCGCCGGTCAGCAGCATTGCTAATCCTCGCAGGGCGTGCTCGTCGCTCGTTGCGGTGCACTCCTTGTAGGTGATCACAGCGTCCACGAAGCTCTCGAACTCATCTGCCGAGCGCGCTGCGCCATCGAAACGGGCGGTGCAGCGGGCGAAGTTACCGGTCAATCCTGTCGGTGCCGGCGGGAAACCGCAGCTGGAACTCGACGGCGTCGGTGTGGCGTCGCTGCATCTTCCGTCGGACGCGGGCGTTGCGGCGGCGATGGCGGTCATTCTGATAACGCTGGAGATAATTTTCGTCAGCTGTTCCTGGGAAAACCCGGTGATTTCGTCGCGGCAGGCGTCGGGTGCCGACGCAGCCGGTGCGGGCGCGAGCGCGGGGCGCGGAGGTGACGCTTCGGTGTCGCGGGCGTCGCATCTCGGCGCATCTTCATCGCTGCTCGTAGCCGTCGCGAACTCGTTCTCGGCACTCGTTGCCGGATTCGCGGAAATCTTCATCCTCGTCTTAGGCGGCATGTCAGGGTGTGATCGGCCGCGAGTTGGGCGCAAATGTAAAAAGGAAGCTAAATGTGATCGCGTGAGGAGCTTAACCGTAAAAAATCCAGGCGCGCGGCAGGAACGCACGCGCCGGTAGTCGGTAGCTCTCTGCCTCTCGCCGCTGCCTTCCCGCGGCTCGAGACGCGAGACGGTTAAGGGACGCGAGGCGCGGGGAGAGACAGGCGCGGGGCGTTGGCAAGGCAACCGTTTTACTATCAATACCTAGTGTCGACTGAGGCCGGCGCGGGCGCTCGTATATGCTAGCCGTTACATCGATTTATTATTTTTTAATACAGTGAGACTAAAAAGGTTTGTTTGGATATTTTTTTTTATAAAATCCAACTCACCATTAGGATCAGCCTGTGAAGACACAGTCAACCGCCACATATGCACAGTGGAACCACCATCCGTCCTCTCTAGCACCACGATATAGAAGGGCTCGTTGAAAGTGGCCGCCTTACGAAGATCCACTATGGCTTCGAACCCTGCTTCTGTGATCGTGTTCAGGTCTGAAGCTTCCACGCCAGAGTCTGTGCTTTCCGTGTCGGGTGGGGTTCGCTCGCCTGTGAAAAATAAAGATCATTATAGTGACTGATAACTTTCCTTACCTTTTAATAACTTTTTTTAATATTACTAGTTATAAGTTGTTCTTATAACTGAAGAGAGAACATTTCTTCTCGAAATGTTATAATTTATTAGTGCCATGTTTAGTCTTAATTACCGCGGGAACTTTGGCACATGCACAATTCTTTCTAGCTGACAATTTATTGACAGAAAGAGAAAAGGAAACAGTTATGTAAGGAACAGGAAAAACAAGAACAAAACTAAACAAAATATTAAAAATTATACGGATCAATTTTGTTTGTGCATAGGTTGTTAGACGTAGGTTTAGCATGATAATTAGTGTGCCTACCTACTAGGTATGAACTAAACCGCCAGTTTTCAACTTTTGTCCTAACTCACATTATGTACACATATTGCGCTAGCGTGTGTACATACTCCTAGATGGGCACGGTCTCTTTTTTTTCCGTTTCTTACTCGCCGAAAACAATTTAAGCAAGAAAAAAATTGACGTTTGACCACAATCCACCTGGTGGTATAGTGATATAGGAATCTGCGCTACTGGAGCGCACCCGGTTCACTCTCTCCTTAAAAACCACTTCATTTTAGTTATGTACTGGAAAACGGGGATTCATGCATTCCAACAAACGAGGGAGCAAAAGGCACCGAGTGAATTGCGGTTAAGCATAAACCTTATATATCATCGTCATATCATCAACCTTAGACCATCCATAATGATTCAAGTGCTTGTATCTGCAATCAATACAAGTTTTTGTCTTTCACTAGTCTAAAAATCTGTCACCAAGCACCTAAATTGTCTTCCGGGCGCCTCAAAGCAAGTTATTCCTGTTGGTCACATGACTAACTGTATGTATTTTTTATCAGAAAATATAACTTGTTTTTTTAACAGAAAATATTACCCGTTATAAGTTGTTCTTGGAACACATGAAGTAGTTGCGTATTATGCCAGTCGTGCGTAGCGTCCGCTATAGCGTGCAGCTGTATTATAGCTCCGGGCCTCGCTGTGGATTGTTGCGAGACGATGCTTATTCTCTCATGGAGCGGGACGCCGCCGCTCTCCGATAGGGTCGACTCGGATGACATTGATAGCGTGTCGTGGGCATGCTGGAAAATATGAGATTGTTATAAGATTTCTCATTAGACTAATCCTAATGAGTGCACGGTAAAGGGGAAGAGGTCGATAAGAAGACATGGATGAATTAGCAAGGAATGGGTGGAAACGAAATTTTTGTTGCGCCAACACCACCTAATGGATAAAGTAGGGAAGACGATGACATACCAAAACTCTATAAATCAATAAATTACAATAAATGATAATATTTTTTTGTGGTTTAATAGGCTGCAAAGCCATTTGTGATTTTCAAAAAAAAACTCCGTTTTGTCGTGACAAACTAATCATATTCGTATCTGTGCTACATTTTTATTTTCTTAATTTTATAATATTCTTGAATTGATATTAATTTACGGTTTAGGTTCAAAACATTTAGGCCACCGATTATTCTAGGACATGATCGATTATTCTGTTTCAGGTATACATACTGTTCAACAAATAAATGTAATTGTGTGTAGTATTACATTTATAAGTTTAATAAATTTGACTAGTATTTTTAAGTATTTAAGTAATGGTTGTAGTGTGACTTGCCTTTAACGTACTCGTAGGTTATTTATGGCCAATAAGGTTATGTAACTTTCAAGCTTTTAACACTTTTACTTACATCTCCATGCCTTTGAAAGTTTGAAAGTAGCTCCAGTGACAGAGAAAGTTAAGAGCGGAAGGTTATCTTGGTATGGGCATGTGATGCGTAGAGAGGAAACGCATGTGACTAGGAGAAGTATGGATATGGTTGTACGAGGTAATGGAAGTAGAGGTCGACCTAGGATGACGTGACTGAATTGTGTAAATAAGGATATGAAAGAAAAGGGAGTGAATGTGGATATGACAGCTGACAGAATCGTGTGGAAGAGGAAAACTTGCTGTGCCGACCCCACCTAGTGGGAAAAGGTTGATGAAGAAGACTTACATCTCCATGCCTTCTCTCCGAAGTGGCGATCTCAGCTAACAAAGTCCTCGCGTCTATAACAGCTTGGAAGACGCGTAAACTCTCTCCGTCGCTGGCCACGAAACACGCTGACGGGGAGTTTGAAAGATTGCCTAGTGTTGTGCTGAAATCACAGAAATTGTAGATGAATTTTGAGCTTTAAAATGTGATGAATAAAGATCAATTTCAGTGGCATCAATTATAAAAATTAACCTATTATTAACCGAGAGCCCTAAATGTTAATAAGCGCGACTGCGACATCTCCGTAGCATTTCCTCGACTCATGGCGATTTCAACATAACACTTGTACTATGTAAGTGACTTACACAATTAATTCCATATTAAACTCATACGCCAAAATCTTTACGCGATTTAAGCTATACAGCGATACGAAAGGACCCTCAGACATACAAACACACACACACACAGATAGCATAAATCTTTTGGAGAGAAGTTTTTAATCTGTTGCCAAGCACCTTACAGTGTTTTCCGGCAATTTCTTTTAGAGCCAGTCATTTTAGACAAGGCATGCTCCACCTAGGTCAGAGTCACTAACTCGTGTGGTTACGTGCCCGGCTGGCCAAATACCTAGCTGTAAAAAGAATACCATAGCGCCTATCCAATATCAAACGCACTGTTATATATGTAACATGTATCCCACAGTGCATAGCCAAGCATCCCTCTTTCTCATAGTCAGCAGTTAGTACTCTTCATACCGATATCCCATCCAGCCCTTCGCCAGTCTCATTCCATTCTCAATCCAAGACGGTTGTCTAGTAAATTAATTCAAGTTTTTAAAACCATTTTTCTCACAACAGCACGCAGATAACTTATTGACTCAGGCGTTACTTTGCGGAAATCTAATGAAGACAACATTAAATATTTAGTGTACTTCCGCTGTGATCCGAAACCCAAAATTAAAACAAGTAAAGGAAATATTAACTAAAATCAATTAACTAAGATTAATTAAGTAATATTAATTAAGATTAACGTTACCTATCACAATCCGGAAATTCTTAGAAACTTGTCTTCTTTACTTGTCTTAATTTTGGGTTTCGGATCACAGCGGAAGTACACAAAATATTTAACTTTGTCTCCTATGTAACAGCACGCAGAATGGGAGCTCGGAAGAGGACCTGCCTGCGCAAAACGGCCCGATCACCAAGTAATATCGAAAATAAATTTAACAAGTGAGATCTCTCAAAGTTATTCTCACCTCGGCAGTAAAGTAGGTAGCCAAGCGACGTTGCTGAAGGCGGACAGATGAGGCGAGTTGACGCGCGCCAGCTCCGACACCCCGCCGGACTTGCCGAGGGGGCCGACGCACTCCACTCGCCACATTATCAGCTCTGAGCATAGCCCGCCCGCCGCGGTGTCATCGTCGAACTTGTGATGTTCTCTTCCGCTATCTGTGAAACAAAGTACTTTGTAAGCTCATCATTATCAACACCCTGAGATACTAGCTTTATCAACCCCTGATTCTCTCCCACTATTATAGAGATATTGGTGGCGATTCAGCGGCACACACGACTGAACTAAATTTAAAGAAACCCCGTCTCTTCATCTTAGGTGGCCAGAAAAAGATGGCACGTTCTGAACCACACACAAAACAACTAAAATCACGTCAAATATGAAAAATGTAAGCGATTTTAGAGCGCACCTAATTGTATCAGCTCTAAATCTGACGTGTTTGACGTGATTTTAGATGTTTTGTCTATGGTTTAGATCGTACCATCTCTTTTTGGTCATATATGACGAAAAGAGACAGAACTACTTTAAATTTAGTTTAGTCGTGTGTGCCGCTGAATCGCCACCACTACACTAGCTGACCCGGCAAACGTTGTTTTGCCTTAAGTTAAAATTTAAGGTTGAACAAACCTTAGCACTTAGGGGTATGAAAAATAGATAGTAGCCGATTCTCATAACTACTGAATACGCATAACAAATTTGGTAAAAACCGGTCAAGCCGTTTTGGAGGAGTACGGTAAGCAACATTGTGACATAGAATTTTATATAAAAGAAGAAGAAGATAATAATCTAAGGTGATCTGACGCGATCATCGAAGCTAAGCAACGATCGATGCGGACGGTGTTGGAATAGGTAACGATGCACGAGACTGTATTTTTTTCAAGTGCCATTTTCATCTGGGCGCTACCGTGAGTCGGATGATACGCTAAATTGTAGGTCCCGGCTGTTAGTCTTAGTACAAGCAGTCGTTAAGCCAAGTCAGAGGCCTTCGGGCGGCTTGAAAACTCTCGCCATCAGAGCTTGGCCACTTAGAACATATGAAGAACTAATTTGAATCTAAAAATCATTAACCAAAACTCGTCCCACCTTGTGACCCGCAGTCCTCTCTTGCCGGTCGGCGTATTGAGTACTTAATGAATATTGATTCTAATTACACACACAATTGACGATCACTGATGCACACAATTTAGAACAGTTTGATAGACTTCACAGTACTTTTTGTATTAATTTATATTATTATGCGCGAGCGGCGTGCATCGCCATATTATTCAGTTTTTTTGCGACTCACTTCACACCAAGTTCATCTTAAAAAAATAAGTACCAGATATATTGTGGTGGCTGGTGGTGAGCAGCAGAGGTAATACTGGATGGCATGTGATGTCGTTGACTCTAAACCGATGACCGGACGCCCGTGACGCGTGCCCTATCGATAGCACCTGTGGAAAACGGTAAGAATTGTAAACCTATTTATCCCATCCCACTAATATTATTAAGACGAGAGTTCGCGTGTAAGTGTGTATGCATGTTACTTCTTTTTTTTACTGTTTTTGTTCCTGATATTAGCGCGTTCAAACAGACAAACAAACTCTCCAGCTTTATCATATTAGTGTAGATTAGATTCAGATTCAAATCCATTTATTGTAAACTGTACAGATTATGGTGTTACAAGTACTTAGGTTCAATGGTATCAACAGTTTTGCTCTTTTGAACGTACAATTTTTTTTTATAAAAAACATGCAAAAATACAATTAAAAAAATAATTATATGACTAAAAAAAGAAACATGTTTTTTATAGAAGACAAAATTAAATATTTAGTGTACTTCCGCAGTGATCCGAAATCCAAATTAAGACAAGTATAGGAAAAATTAACTAAGATTAACGCTACCTATCACAATTCGGAAATTCTTAACTCTACATGTGTTGCACTCTACACTCACGACAAGTCGAGAGTACTCTCGACTTGTCGTGAGTGTAGAGTGTAGTTGTCGTTCGAAGAGTCAGCATCTCCTGATGATGCCTTGTGGTTAGGCGAAACACGTGTAGAGTTAAGAATTTCCGAATTGTGACAGGTAACGTTAATCTTAATTAATCTTAGTTAATTTTTCCTTTACTTGTCTTAATTTGGGTTTCAGATCACAGCGGAAGTAGGTACACTAAATATTTAATTTTGTCTTCTATTTACAATGGATTTCCGCAAAGTAACGCCTGAGTCAATAAGCTAACATGTTTTTCATACCTGTGTAAACTTGGATTTATCATCGAAGGTGAGCTGCCACAGGTTGAGCGTGCCGTTGGCGTGGTTGGTGACCATGGATATGACGGGCGCAGAGTCCAACACGTCGCCCTCTTGCGACTCGAGGTCCTCGGTCGCTATGCTCAGCTTGCGCTGCATGTCGTTGTTGTTCTCTTCTCGAGCTCCTACGATAATGTTATGAATTACTGCTTATGTGAATTGACCAGGTTCGGCGAGAAAATTAAAATGTTTAAGTCTTTTAAAATGATATGGCAATATCGTGAATTTCAATTTTTTGTTCTAAATAAAATATATAATCATGAAGGGTAAAATAATATTGAAAAATAGCTTAGAGACCGCCTAAAGAACCATTCTAAGAATATTTATTACCAAATAAGTAAAAATATATAAATATTCTTAGTGTGGTTCTTTAGACAGCCTTAAAGTTTTTCCATTTTTGATATCTTTATAATACGTTTGTACCAATGCTACAAATAACCTAGTAAATAACTAGATTCACTATAGAACATTGCAAAAAGTTAACAGCTTACATTAGCCTTACTTAGTACAAAAATGTACTAAGTAAGGCTAATGTACTTAAGGACAGTTCTTTAAATAAATACCTATAGCTGAAATTAATCATCTATGGAAATAGCAATTGTAGAGTGCTCCCGTGTATGGGTGCACTTACAACACTTTAAACATTTCTAGATCAATCACTACGTTTCAATGTACTGCCAGGATATTTCTGTGGAGATGTGTTGCTAGCTTGGCGATCCGTTTTCGACTGCCCCGCCAATGTCCTATCGACAGTGGCCCTGACACGCCAATAGATATGCCGCAGATTCTAGGCTATCGTTTATAGACTATCATACATAGGCCACAGACTGTACGTACATAAACTGTACACTACAGAAATAATTACTACAATATTTTTCATTTTTCGTACTGATAAATAGCATATTAAAGAAACTGATTTCAATCTTACCATTTTCCTGTGGTTGATTTTGTTCTTCGTTTTGCGGCCATTCTGCCTCCTCCTTTTCTTCCTGGACACTTGCTAAAGGCGTGGTCACCGTTTCAGGTTGCTGTTGTTGGTTATCTGTGTACAATTAATTTATTACTTAAATTTAAACGGGAAATTGATAGTATTCTTGCATGGCTAGCACTGAGCAATACTTTGGATCTGGTTAGGGAAGTTAGAAATTGCCAGAAATACTTGTCTTCCGTTAGGTGGAGACGATAAGAATACTTGCATATGACGCATAGGTGTAGGTATTCATGATTTCTACGTACGAGTATCTAGTTAAAAACTTAACTATCTCCTATTTTTGATGCGGTCAATTATTTTTGCTGAAGCAGTCCAGGAAAGTACCACATCTTCAGCAGTTACTCTTCCCCCAAGAAGTAGTGTACAAGACTACTTTGTTTCGATTTCAAAGCGGAACAAAGGTATCCGGTAAAATTAAAATTTATTGTCAATGAGATTTTTAACCGAATAATGTAATCCTAAACACGTGACGTCACTGCAATTGAAATAAACCTTACCATAAGAAAACATTTCTTTTGATAACACTTTTTATGTACGACGGCTAAATATAAGTGTCGTGCGAAGCCTATAAAAAATGATATCTTGACTACGTACTAGGTATGACAGGCTTGGTCCTATGCCTCACGTAGAGCGGCTGGGCAGCCGCGTGGTACAACGCAGCTGGCGTACACATGGTCGTCGCGTCTCCCAGTGGGAATGCTGAAGGGATCCGAGCGGAAAACGACACTTGGGCTTGTCGGATCGCGCCCGCTTGTAACTCGTCCAGCCATTCGCAGACCCTGTGGAACAGTGTGTTGTTTAGTAAAGTGCCAAACAAAGAAAGACAGAAAACCATTTATTGCATATGTAATACTTATTCATAGTGAAGTAATTTCAAGAAAATACGAATGGACGGTGCTATGTGTATCGAATGATACACTTAGTACAATTTTAATATCTATTTTTTTAAGATGTATCTTCTTCTATTTCTTTACCTTTTCCCACTTCATGTGGGGTCAGTACACTATTTACGCTTCTTCCATACATCTCTGTACTCACACCCCTCCTGGTCATATCGTCATTCACACAATCCATAAATACTTTCTTAGGCCGCCCCTTTCTATCTGTCCGTTCACACTCATAGTCATTGTCTTCCTTTCTTTAAGACGTATGTTAATAATATTTAATTAATGTAATTGGTCTATGTACAATTTTAATGAAATTAATTAATTAATATTGCTGAAACACACATTGTATGAAACATTATGTTACTATTTAAATACTTGCCATATTAGAAAGCTGCCATCAACAGGATGTATCGAGAACAGCAGGTCAGGGCTCTGATGCCAGTCCCTCAGCAGCGCGTCTATTTTCGCATCGAGGGAGTCCGGCAGATGAGTACACGTCACGTCTGTCGCTATAGAGTTTATTGAAGTGGTGTTCGATAGGCTCGGGTGACTGTGGTTACCGCTAGCTGTGGGTTCAATCACATGTATTAATTAAATAGTAGGTATCGTGAAGGCAGTCACTGAAATATGAGTAGGTACTATTTAATTATAGTAGGTATCGTAAGGCAAGAGACCTTTAATACTCTTGTAGTCATTGAAATACGAGTACTATTTAAATATAGAAGGTATCGTAAGGCAAGAGACCATTCAAACTCTTGTAATCAGAGCTTAGCCACTAATAAGCTCATACGAAGAATAAGAAGCAGGTATCATGAAGTCATTGACATACTTTTAAAAACAAAAGACGAACGTTATTAGCAACTTAATTGAGTAAAGATAACCATTAAGGAGTCACAAGTTCTTGATGTCTTAACTAACCTAACCACTATAGTTTGTCTAAATTAGTTTAATAAGTACGATTCATAGTGAGCACTGCGGAGCCTTGGAATCTGCCTGAGGCTCCGTTTCCTGAGAAGCACAATCTGAGAGTGAATAGGTTCCTACTAGGTAAGGGTAAGGTACCTCACCCCGCCCTTTCCGGTGAGGAGGTCATCGTGAGGTTTTAGTCGGTAGTGATGTCCTTTTGGCATCGAGCCCGACATACCCCACCCACCTCCACGGGTGTGGTGGGCATGCGTAAATGCATTTCCTCACGTAAAAGAAAGGGAAGGTTAAGGTACTACAACGTAAACCTATAAAAAAACTTCAATAGTAATTTCACCTGGTTGTTCATCGCTGTTGCTATTGTCTTGCGACTGTTCTTTGACCAAGTGATGGCTAGGTCTCCTGTTGGCGTGTCCTAAGCAGCATGGAATAAGCGAAAAAGCGATACGGCGTAAATATATAAGCACTATAATATTACGTATGATTTATAAGTGATGTAAGTCACAAACTAAACAACGGAGAAGCACGCGGATGGTGAATTTTATTTTCAATGTAATATTTAGGGAATAAATAATATATGGACACAAATGTTTTTTTCTTTTTACTCATAAAAGCTTGATATTTGAACAGAAGGGCTTGTGTACATGAGTTAGCGATACTCTGGCTTAATAGAGCATGCCTAGTCTGGAAATATCAGGCACTCAAGGAGGCTGCCCTAATACTGTTAGATGCTTGACGACAGATTTTTCATCTTGAGGATGGTTGCTAGGCAGGCACTAGAAAATGCCATACCACCGTGCTATAGTTTCCTCACGATGTTTTCCTTCACCAAAACCTCGAGGTCATTAGAGTATTAGACTCAAAAGTTATCCAATCGTTTACGTAATATTTCAGTGAACAAATATCGGAATAAATTACTTATCAGCGAGGGATTACAATGATTAGTTTTTTAATATATTTAGTATTATATATGCACGAAAATAAAGCATTGATTCCTATAAGCTTACTCAGCGTTACAGTTAAGGAATAACATATTCGATTACAATTTTAAGCAATATAAATACGGTGTATATTATAACTTTTACAACAATGACTCGCAATTACAATAACAGTTAGGTCTTCTCAGTAAGCGAAGTTCTTACGGTTATCAACCTTAATACTATGCAAATAAGGATTATTGATTAAACAGTTAAGCTAACATATGTTTACTTGGTTAACAAATTACGATTACAAGTCGAATTACGTAGATTAGTTTTACCTCTCCTTCTTTTCGGTGCTAATATGAAAGAGACAGATTTAGTTTAAATATAGAATATTAAATAAACTCAGAGTTTGTGAATACTTGGCAGAGATCGTTTTATGCTATTATTAGGGCGCAAACTGTGGCACACCTATTTGAAAAAAAAAAATTAATTGTATTTTATGTACAATAAAGAAATTAATATCTACGTAAAGTACGACGAAGTACTACGACGAATACGAGTAGATCAAATGTTTGATCAAAATGTTTGTATGTAAACTTTTAGAAACCAAAGATAAGGAAGCATTTTAAATATTTCTTTACTATATCTGTGCTGACATTTATCAAACAATTGGGTATGTGGTAAAAAAAAAACATTGACACTCACTGCCGTCATTCTCTCCGTCCGGATGCGTGGTGTGTTCTGAACCTGATCCACCTTCTTCTGTCTCTTCTTTGTCTAGAACCTGAAACATAAATTAGACCCGAATAACGTAGGTGAATCTAAACAGATTAATTAAAACTTTTTCATACTTTTTTTAGGTAGTTAGGTTGCGCTTTAGGGAGGCCTTTGCTCTGTAGTGGACTGATTCATAAGCTTAGATAGATAGTTGCGCTTGATCACTAGTCATCTGATGTTAAGTGACGTTACGATCTAGGATGGAGCGCGCTTGCCTAGAAGAAACCGATTCACTCTCGCCTTGAAGACAGTGATGTTATAGTTCAGACAGAACAGGGATTCCAGCAAAGAGTTCCACAGTTTAATAATTTATAAAAATCCGCAATTTATAAGTGGAAGCGAAACTCTTCTTGCGGATTTTCGGAACTTGAACCAGTGCCTCCTAGACGTATTTTTATTTGAATGAGCTGTAGGATTTGGTTTTGGGTGGTTTAAACCCTACCAACAATTACATCAACAAAAATAACAAATTCTGAAAAGTCTGATAAGTATTGCTCAAAATTGGTAGTTAAGTTAGAGAAAGTATGAAGAGAGAACGTTGTTTTTCTTTGAGTTGGTTACCTTTTTAGTGAGGTCGTGAAGTATAGCTTCAGCTTGACTGGTGAAGTACATCTCTTTGTTGTGTAACCAGTGTAATATGAACCGCCCGCCACCAGCCAGGGATGGAACCAGAGGAATGTCCGTCTCCGCGTTTATTGAAGCGGCTAGGTGGAAGTGGAGACCTGGAAACATCCGAACATAAAATAAGTACGCCTAGACAAATAAACAAACACTTTCATAATCATTATTAACATCTCTGTGTATATTGTTAGTTATTATTTGTTTTGTATTGTGTAATTTGTATGTGAAGTGTATTGATGTGTTTATTTGTGTATTTTTATTATACGCATGTTAGGGATGCTAATAAATGTATACGCGGCGGGAATCTGAAACGAGACTTCTCGCTTTACGGTCTGTGGTACAAATTACTTAGTCACTGAAGCAGATGAAAAGTATTAGTATCTAAGATACAAAACGGTTCAATAACACCCCAAATTCATTTTCAAAATTACCAAAACATCGTGTATATTTTATCACAATATACAAAAGGTTTCTGACCATTCTAAATTTTGAATACATATCTGTTGAACGGATCTTTTGCAGAGCTCTTTTTCTTTTGAGAGAACTGTCAATTTTTTGGAATAGAAATCATAATGCTTAAACAAAACACCGTTTCCTAACTTTACATACATGTAGCGTAATAGATAAGTTATATGTTTATTTTTTTCAAATTAATTACTAATGACACTCATAGGATTTGATTTCACTACGATAGTAACTTACCGCCAGTGTAAGAAGTGGCGTGGTACGGGTTGTGGAAATCGTGTGCGCTGTAAGTTGAGGGCAGGGTAGGTATCGGAGCTCCGGGCTGCTTAGAAGATTGGGCGTTACGTCGGATGTGGAAGCATGTCCTGGAAAAGGAAAAGATATAGTAATTACCTGCTATATTTTGAAGATGGCACTTTTACTATGGTTCATCAAAGACATTACCATCTAATAGACCACTTGTCGTACAGAGTTTCACGTGATAAAACACGACACGAACCTAATTTTGTGTTAACTTGCTGGTTAGTTGACAGACGATCGCGATCTAAAATCAAAGTCCGTGATGCTAAAGTGTTCCATTCTATTTATCTATCCATCTATCTAATTTATCTTAGTATAAGATCCCAGGGCCCCCAGACGTTACTTATTTTTGAAGTAACGAATTTTACGGTGTAGACACTCTTCTATGTGTTTAAGAGTGTGTGTGTACTAACTAGTTTGACTAGGCGGCCCGTTCACAGGTAGCAGGTAACAAAGGTAGACAAAAACATAACTTACTTTTGTTAAATTCGAAGTGCTGATTTTTATATATGTCACATAGAATAGTATTAAAAATAATTATATCATATTGACAGACCGTTTCTGTGGGCGGTAATTTCTCCCAGACGCTTGAAACCTCATAAAAAAATTACCGAACTTTTGTTATATTCGAAGTCTTCTGCTTTATATATGTTGTTTGGGGGGTTATTTTAATACCTTTTGTGTACAGCCAGACCAATCCGAAGGGCCAAACATTCTCCCAGACACAATCAAAGTTCCGCTATAAGTGCGAGTGTAGGGGCATTACCGCATTATGCAAGCGCTTGAGCGTGAGCGAGAGCAATATATTAAGTTTTCAGAACTACTCTAGTAGTTATGAGGTGTTTAGTTGTTCAGTGTGTATTAGACATGCGCAGAATGTGCCACTAAAATTAAAAGATATGTACATATCTTTTTATATCAGTGAACTATATCTTTCTTTTAGTTCAGTAGTTCATTTAGTTCAGTACTAGTTTTCTTTCAATATTTCATTCAGGGCATCGCATCTCTGTCACCTTGGGATAGTTTAAATTTGCCTGGTCAGTCAGATTCGCCGAGTGAGTGAAAGAGGCTATCATGTATCAATTATCCATACGTACAACAGAGCGGGACAAGCATAGATAGTCCTGAATACTCCCGATGTTTTCATTCGAGTCTCGAGTCGTTCTTAAACGGATGAAAGAACTAGTGAACTAAGAACTAATTGAAATGTTATTGAACTAGAGAGTGAAAGATACAAATCACTGAAGTACTTCGAAGAGATGCGATGCCCTGAATGAAATATTGAAAGAAAACTAGTACTGAACTAAATAAACTACTGAACTAAAAGAAAGATATAGTTCACTGCGGCGAATCTGACTGACCAAGCAAAATTAAACTCAATCCCAAGGTGACAGAGATCACTCGGCGAATCTGACTGACCAGGCAAATTTAAACTCTATCCCAAGGTGACAGAGATGCGATGCCCTGAATGAAATATTGAAAGAAAACTAGTACTGAACTAAATGAACTACTGAACTAAAAGAAAGATATAGTTCACTGATATAAAAAGATATGTACATATCTTTTCATTTTAGTGGCACATTCTGCGCATGTCTAACACACACTGAACAACTAAACACCTCATAACTACTAGAGTAGTTCTGAAAACTTAATATATTGCTCTCGCTCACGCTCAAGCGCTTGCATAATGCCCCTACACTCGCACTTACAGCGGAACTTTGATTGTGTCTGGGAGAATGTTTGGCCCTTCGGATTGGTCTGGCTGTACACAAAAGGTATTAAAATAACCCCTCAAACAACATATATAAAGCAGAAGACTTCGAATATAACAAAAGTTCGGTAATTTTTTTATGAGGTTTCAAGCGTCTGGGAGAAATTACCGCCCACAGAAACGGTCTGTCAATATGATATAATTATTTTTAATACTATTCTATGTGACATATATAAAAATTAGCACTTCGAATTTAACAAAAGTAAGTTATGTTTTTGTCTACCTTTGTTACCTGCTACCTGTGAACGGGCCGCCTAGTCAAACTAGTTAGTACACACACACTCTTAAACACATAGAAGAGTGTCTACACCGTAAAATTCGTTACTTCAAAAATAAGTAACGTCTGGGGACCCTGGGATCTTACTCTATCTGTTTCATTTAAACTAGAGAATGAAATGTATTTTGACGTCAGTTACTGTAGTTCGGCTAGCTGAGGTGATCTGACGCGCTCATTAAATCTAAGCAACGGTCGATGCGACGGTGTTTGAATGGGTGACCATGCACAAGAATATCGTTTTTAAAGTGCCATTTTCATTTCGGCGCTTCCGTGGGTCGGATGACACGTAAAATTGTAGTTGCCGGCTGTAAGTCTTAGTACAAACAGTCGTTAAGTCAAGTCATAGGCCTTTGGGCGGCCTGAAAACTCTCCGACACTCTCGACTCTCGAACTCACAATACTTGGCTACTTAGCTCATACGAAGAAGAAGAAGAAGAGCAGTGACTCACTTCATATGCTTGAGGCGCTGCATGAAGCGGTGCTTGTGCCGGTGCGTGGCGCGCTGGCGGCGCGGCGGCGAGCGCGAGTGCGACGTCACGCACCCGCCCCCCCACTCGTCCTCCGGCAGCAGAGTCTCTGCCCACACGCGGCAGATGTTGTCCACCGATGACGTCACGAGGACGTTGCCGACGCTGCCCCTGCAATGTCAAACGTCAGTTCGATACGGACAGTGAGACGCTAGCGCAGCAATGCGACAACAATTTTTAATTTATTTTATTTTATTTTTGACATTTTATAATTGTATAGTTCTTGACATTATATAGGTATTTTCATTAACAACACACATTGTGTGTCTGAGTCCTTGTTACTTGAAAATAAATGTTTTGAAATTTGAAATGCTAACTACGGTGGAACCAGCCCCCGTAACTCGGCAGTAGATTTGAGGACGTAGGCAAAGTCACATTTGGTTTAACAATATACATAGATAGGAGAAAGTCCAAAAATTTATGGAAACAATACAAACGGTCGCTATCTATCGTAGTCTTCAGACAGGGGCTTTAATAATTTTAAGGCGAGAAAATTACGCGGTTATTATGCATAGAGCAATTATGTCTTTTAATGGAAGTTATGCGGGCTGTTGATCCAAACCTTACTATTGTTATGGAGGGACTCGATTTAAGCATTAGAATCCGAGCTGGGAGAGATTTCCTACAACGTAATTGGGATGAACCCAATATTATTCCAGAACTAGCCCAAAGAAATGCAAAATGAGCTAATGAGTTCACAAGTAAGCAGTTACCTATATGAACAAGTCTTCACATTAAAAAAGTTAAAACAAGATAAGATGCTGATGTTTTGTTTACGTGTAGTTATGCCAAATATTTGTTACCCCTAAATAAACTATAGATTGATACTTGATGGTATCATTCACTGAAGTAATAGCCATTAAAAATAAATACAACGTGTAACGTTATCGTAAACATTGGAGAGCGTAATGTTTATAATTTCAAGCGTAGTAAAATTAAAAATATACATTTTCATCCAGTAGGGCAGATGTGTTTATTAGAGAACCGCAGACGTTTATTGACCGATTCGACGACGGTTTGTTGCAACAAATCGGTCGGCAATGTACGAATTTGCGCTTCAAAATATAATAATAAGTACGTAAATATGTATTAGCAACTCTGCATTCTTAGAATACCAAATTGTATCTAGTGTTTTTTTTTTCACAGGAATCTGAGACACCGGCAAAGGGTGTGTGATATTGTACACTAATAAATTTCAATGAACATATATTTTTAACACTTCACTCGTTCTAAATTAGGATAATCTATGTAATCGTGATAAAACTACAGGCACACAAATTGAACAAAAAAAATAATTATACAGGGTTATCAGGAAAGGGTATGGTAAGCCGAAAATCCCTAAAAGTACTCGTTATAAAGAATGTGTTCTGAAAGTTTCAGCGGGAAACCAGCAAATTTTTGTTTCCATACAAAAGTTGAAAATTATTTTTTATAAAAAAAATAGCACAACCCTAAATTACTACGATCACCCATTCATTCAAAACAATCAAAGAAACAAGATGGCCTCTCGGCTACACGTTAACTCTGCGCGTGGCATCTGTGCGCCTAGTAGATTCATTCACATTTTTCGTTCTGTACCTACGCGCCGCCTCGGACTGGCGCGCGCCGAAATCAAGACACGTTTATTTTACCTATTTTACTTTTGGCAAGAAGACAATCGGGTGCCAGGGCTTAATTATTGAATTACAAAACTGGTTTTACCTTATTTAAAACAAAATATTTAGGCAATAATAATTTACACACCACAAATCAAATTAATTTCTGTATCTGTGCGATGAATAAATAAATGATAGGAGGAACATACCTGCCCAAGTTTCATAGTAGCGGTTCAAAGTGGGTCCCTTGCACCTCAATACAGAGCGCAGCACGGCGTCGAACGGCACCTGTGGCGCGGGCTAACATGTCCGGCGACGCTCGCAATTGATCAAATGTTGCGCTTATTCGAGCTCGCATGTCTTCTTGTGTACTGCAATCGTCTGCGTAAACTTTATTTTTGACGTAGCCCCACAAGAAGAAGTCAAGGGGCGTGAGGTCGGGCGAGCGGGCTGGCCAAGCTACGGGTCCACCTCGGCCAATCCACAGCGGGAAGCGTTCGTCAAGGTGAGCCCTGCAAGAGCGGGCGTAGTGAGCTGGCGCGCCGTCGTGCTGGAATATGACATTCCTGTACTCAGACAGCGGCAGCTCGTCTAGCGCGTCCTCTAGCTCTGTCTGCAGCAGCTCCAGATACTGAGCAGCACCCATACTGCTGGGAAGAAATATTGGGCCAATAAGGCGCGACCCAATCATCCCAGCCCACACATTAATCCGCCACTTGAACTGGAATGCATCTTCCTTCGATACATGAGGATTCTCGTGCGCCCAGTAGTGTTCGTTATGGATGTTGCCAATCCCGCCCCTGGTAAAGGAGGATTCATCCGACCACAATATTTTGCTGCCGAAATGTTCGTCCTCACTGACTTGGGCCAAGTACCACTCACAGAAAGTAATTCGCTGAGGGTAATCTGGCGCCACAAGTTCCTGTGTAGGCTGGAAGTGGTACGGATACTGGTCGTCATTGTGAACGATAGCCCACGCTGCGCTCTGACTTAAATTAAAAGCTAGACCGGCTTGGGTAGTGCTGCGCCTCGGGTCCTCTCTGAAGTATTCCAGCACTTGCTCTTCCAAATCAGTTCGGCTCCGACTAGCCGGAACTGGCCGCCCTTCAGATTGCGATGAACGCACGCTCCCCGTCGAATAAAGACGGCTCGTCAAACTACGAAAACAATTGTATGACGGTAGGGGCAAGTTGGGATACCGTTCCGCGTACAGTTCTCGCGCACTCGTAAGAACACCGTCACATTTACCTACGCACATTATCATGTGATAATACTCTGCATTCGAGTACATCACCATTCTCACTCACAACAATAACACACAAAACGAACTAAATAACAAGTAACAACAAATAAACTAAGTAACAAAACAATACAACTAACGGAAACAAAACAAAACAAAATATCCGGGAGCTTTCAAAATTCGTAATCCGCACGAACTGATAGCTAATAGCAGACTAACAAGTTGAAAAAATAAAATGTATTAAATATAAAACCGAATAAAGAAAGCAGTGGAGTAATAATGATGATTAATTTTGATAACATTTGGTATGCGAGAAATTGACCCGAGCCTAAACCGCAGTATTTACTTTTTATTAGTTTTAAACTAAATAATATTCTGAATCCGCATTTTAAAAACCTATAAATGAAATTAATATTTTTTTTTAAAACAACTGTAGAAGTTTTTTTTTATATTTTTCTTTTACGGAAATTGCAAAAATATGTCAATTCTGCTGAAAATATACAGTGTTTCCCAGCTAAATTGCAGTAAAAACATACTAAGTACATAAGAATTATTTGATTTCTCCGGCGAAATTGCAGTATTTTCACATATTTTGCAACAATTTAAGTGGTAAGTTTATCTAGGAGAATAAATAAAAAAACCTATTAAAGTGCAGTATTATTTGCCTCCATACAAGTTGATTTTACTGCAAATGTAGTTTTTATTTGTATCCCTAATTAAAGTGCAGTATTAGTTCAGTACATTTGCTATTACTGCATTTTAACTTGTGTAGATTTTTTTGAACCTGTGAAAAACCAAATAGAATGAAGGTAAAAAAAGATTTGAAACGTATTAGGGTTTAATTTTTATACTGCTCTATGTAAGATGTTTCCATAAACTATTTTAGTATTATAAGTAGCATTTAAATTTAATAGTGGTTTTAATTAGTGGAGAAGCATAATTTTTATATTAAATTTAAAGGTAGTTTTCTTTCACTGTAAATAAAGAACTTCAGTATCTTATTTAAAAAATCTATTAAACAGCAGTTTTTTTATATTAATACTGCACTTTAGTAAGTAAAATTAAAGGTATACATTTAAAAGTGTAGTAATAGTAGAATTTAATACATTTTAACTAGTTTTTTATATTTTTTTTGTTTTTTACTACTTGTAGTATGAGAGACCAAAAAAACTTAATGGTTATAATTATTGTATTTTAAAACAAAAATAATGTAACAACACAAACAGTAATTCGTTTTTCCTATTACTGCACTTTATGTTTGGGAGGGCAGCATTAGTATCCTTTAAAACCGCGGGCAACACCGCGGAGCGCAGCTAGTATACTATATCGGTAAGTGGCGGCATATTATAATATTTTTAACCAAATAAAAAAAAAACATTGTTAACTTATCGATTTCGATTTACCTACTATAAAATATTTTATTATTTAATGATGATTGTGTCAATATTACCATTAATATACCATTTGACAACAATCAGCCTTTATCCGAATAAAAAAGTACTAAATAATAAATTAACATTTTACCTAGTTCCGCAAACAATAAATTATTAGCGACTCCATTGCGCCCTGCGTCTTGTGTTTTAAGTTTTCTATGATAGCTACCGATTCTTTTGATATTGCATTGCCGCCACGGCGCAAAGGAGCCGACAAAAGAGAAGCCGCGCGAGCGCGGGCGTTCGTGGATACAGTACAGCAACTTACATGAAACTTTAATAAATTCACGGAAATTAATTTAATCACTAAAATAGGAGATCGGTACCTACCTAACTGGTTGTCATTATGTTACTAACGAAACAAAACATGTTTTATAACGAAAAACAAAATACTGAAGAAAATAATGTTATTAAAAACAATACAAGCATTAATAAACAAAAATTGAAAAGTTTTATGTATCTTACTTTCAACACATACATTCCTGATTATTCGTTAAAACTAGCAAAATAAATATTATTTTTTTATTATAACAATTTATTTGGTTGGTATTTTCATATCCTACTACTGTATGTGTGCTTTACTTTCTTCAGCCGTTTCTCTCACGGTACAACATATTTAGTTTTGTTACCTTAGTTACGTATGACAAGAAGTTAGGCTACTGCTTTCATTTCTGTACAGTCAGATTCTATTGATATAGCATTGCCGCCATGACACAAAGGAACCGACATAAGAGACGCCGCGCGCGCGGTCTTTTTGTGGTGATTTTTTTTGGTTTGTTTCGCGAAAGTTTGTAGGCAACTGGCCGCGATACCAGGGTTCCATAAGTTTTAAGTAGTAATAAAAGACTCCTCAGCTAAGCGAGCAGACGACAATTCTCATAATTTATTTTACGTGCTCGAGCGAAATACCAGGACTTCATAACTTACGAGATAGTTGTAAAAAATAAAGGCGAGTACACAATTTATTTGTACATGTTAGAATTAACATTAACTAGGTTAACAATTTTCATCAAACGAGTTGATGGCCTATTCCGTGAAAATCAACAATTTTACTAATGAGTACCGATTGTTAAAATTCTAAATTAAATTTCAAGTAAGTTGTTTGCCTCTTACACTTTATCTTAGTCATACTACGATAAGCTGTACTAATTTGAAATTGTAATTTCTGTTACTAAGCACGTTCTATCCTAGACCGTAATGATTGCTTACCATCAGGCGAATTACGGCCAAGTGCAAACCCATTCCTTGTAAAAAAAATATTATCATGTCTGTGTCATTATTTAATTATTTAGTTTAAGCATCAACATCTAATGCTTGCTTGCTTTCCGTTTGAGTAAATTTATTTTATCCAAAATGTTGTAACTCGTAATTATGTTACGTGAGTTATCTGACTCCAGTGTGTAGTCGGCTTAAAACCGTCCGGCAGGATTGTCCTATGTTTGTCTCCTTCTTTTCTGTCTGTCCCTCTCTCTCTCTAAAGTTTGTTGACTTATTGTTCATTGATAAATGCGCGAGCGCGGGCGTTCGTAGATACAGATCGCGCGGCGATCGCGCGAAGTTTGGCTATGACCTTCGGGTGGAGGGGATTACTGCGCATGGGTACTGTCACGCACACAATACTTTTCCTTTTTTATGTACCAGGTTGGATATTTGAGTGGGAGTGGTTCAAAATTCATGTACAGTGCTAATGCTAGAAAATAATACGAAATAGATTAAACTTCTTCATTTATTAAAACTATTTATTAAAATTGATTTTAAAATGCGTACTAAAAACATTGTTTTAAAAGGAAATAAACATTTTGTATAAAATGTTTAATAATTAATTATTATTCTTAAACATTTTATACAAAATGTTTATTTCCTTTTAAAACAATGTTTTTAGTACGCATTTTAAAATCAATTTTAAATATTACCAAAAAAAAACTTAACTGACAAACTTAAACAAACAAACTCAACAAATAATAACAATCGACAACAATAAACAATTAACGAAAACAGCAATTCACTTGTGATCGTGATAGTACAACAGGAGTGCGCGGGACGTCGTATCGGTGCGAGAGGCAGGGAACGATTGGAGCGCCAATCAGAGCACCGCGTGCTATCCCACCCACACACCCACCCCGCACCCCGCTAACCGCGTTGTTCATTGATAAATGCGCGAGCGCGGGCGTTCGTAGATACAGTACAGCAACTTACATGAAACTTTAATAAATTCACGGAAATTAATTTAATCACTAAAATAGGAGATCGGTACCTACCTAACTGGTTGTCATTACGTTACTAACGAAACAAAACATGTGTTATAACGAAAAACAAAAGACTGAAGAAAATAATGTTATTAAAAACAATACAAGCATTAATAAACAAAAATTGAAAAGTACTACTACTGTATGTGTGCCTTACTCTCTTCAGCCGTACCACATATTTAGTTTTGTTACCTTAGTTACGTATGCCAAGAAGTTAGGCTACTGCTTTCATTTCTGTACGGTCACAATTAGCTGTGCGCGGGTGATTGACCGGAACATTAGGGGCGCAAATGACGTTTTTTTGTGAAAACTTTAGAAGGCTTTATTTCAAAAACTAAGAGGCTTTTCGGGAAACTGCTTGAACAAAAGATGTTCAGAATGATGTGTACTTTAGCGTGTTTTCGGCTTACCATACCCTTTCCTGATAACCCTGTATATGGTAGAAACTCGATTAACTTGACTAATTGTTTGTTGCTGTTAGGCATTCGTATAATGAAAAATAGGAAGAAAATCTGTTTTATTTTATTTTCCGATGAGATAGGGCGCAGGCGGGGTGATGCCAGTTCGGTCGGACACATTCATGCTTGCAAAAATACGACTTTGCACAATCGTTCGGTAGTCCGGATAATCGCGAATCCGTTTAGCTGAGGGCCGGATAATCGAGATTCTACTGTAAATCGTTCCTGGCAAAGGTGACAAAGAAAAAAAAAACAATCTTGTCTGTTACCGAGAAAATTCATATTAGTTAATTTTTTTAATGGGTTATTTATATAAGTATATGTATTTCTACCAATTCGTACGTTTTTCTCTTTGAACAATGCTACTCCGTACTTAGCTTGCATAAGCCATTAAGCTTTGATACTCACTTGGGCATGTATTTGCTGGTTTTCCGCCATGACAGATGCGTGACCGCCCGAGGGTGAGCGACGTAGATGAAAGTGTAGTTCAACTGCGGTGCGCAATGTTCGCCTTGCGTTTGGGAGAGGACTGACATGGAAACAAAAGATGTATCTTTTATTGTAGTTATAGTAGAAAAAGCCAGTGTATCTGGTACCGGTGGAATCCAGTCATCCAGAAAGCCAGTCCAATCAGACCGTCCCTGGTTCGATCCCGGCCCCATACCGATGACTTGTTTTGCTTTACGGTGAAGGAAAACATCATGAGGAAACCGACACGTTTGAGGACCACAATATCCGAAAATGTGTGTCATCCGCCAACCCACACTCGGCCAGCGTGGTGGAATAAATGTCTCTCTCCTTGTGAGAGAAGGCCCCGAGTCCCAGCAGTGTGAATGTATAGTAGGCTGCTTATGCTTATTGTAGTTTGAAAAGCTTTTGGAAAGAAGAAGATTAGAACTGGACACGGGTTTGTGAATTGTGGTCAGGTGCTGACCTATTTAGAGTAAAAAAGAAGTCTATCTTTTAAAAAGTGGCATTTTCATCTAGGCACTACCATTAGTCGGATTACACGTTAAATTGTAGGTTCCGGGTCTTAGTACTAGCAGTCGTTAAGCCAAGCCAAAGGCCTTCGGGCGGCTTGATAACTCTCGACAGTTTGGCTACTTAGTTCTAACGAAGAAGAAGAATATCTGCCTACCTTTGTTCTGATACCAGATCTTGACAAGTCTATCGTTGACGCCGGACGTGGCGAAGAGGACGCCGTCAGGGGAGAATGCTAAATGGTGCGCAGGAGTCGCCGTCTGACACTGCCATACGCATAGCCAGCCCTGAGGGAAGAATAGAAATAAATACATAAGACAAATTGCATTGCAATTGTAAACTGGTGGGAGATGCTGAAACTTCGCTTTCTCTTGCTTTTACTCAATTGGATAAGCAAGTGAGAGGACATGAATTTAATTCAGTTTGTAACACAACAAAGCTCGTGTATGTTGTAGTTAGTCTGTCGTTTTGATATTCCTTTAGGCAATGATACATTTTAACCAGAAGCAAAACTTTTAGTTTTAGCATAATATTGCTTTATTTCTTTGTGATAGGAGTGCATACAGATCGGTATACAAACACTCTTGTAACTAACCACTTTACTCAAAATGTGCGTTGTATTTTCCTGTGGCTTATAGAACATAGGCACTTTACCTTATGACGTGACTTGAGGTAAATAAATAAAGGTCTTTACTTCTATTTTTTTTTTTCAATTTAAATACATACATCTACTTTCATTTTCAGTTGATTCTGTTGTTTTTTTGGATAGGTAAACCGGTGTAATTATTTTACAACTAGCGCAGTTATGATTATACATTAAATTATAAGGCCCTTGCTGTTTGTTTGGTTTGAAAACTCATATGAAAGCTTGTCGTATTTTAAATAGAAGGTTAAGTGTATCAATGTTGAATTTGCCATTATCATCAACCCATGTTATCCCACTGCTGAGTACATGCCTCCACTCTCACTTACTAAAAAGTACTTTACTCAGTCAGTCACTAAATTCGATACATTCGTAACAAACTAAATGAAAGTGGTTAGTTATTTAGAAGTCTAAATAACTAAGTTTTTATTATCAAATATTAGTATTGAACCACAGCTTAATAAAAAAAAGAGTTCTGACTCGGTTAACTTATTTATAAACATTATACAACGGTAACCTTTCGGTGAGCGAATGTCAAGGCTATGTCTTGTTACGATGTATTTGTCACTCATACTCAACTTCTATTTTACAGACGCAAAAAAATGATCTTTTGGAGAAATTATATTACTAAAACTTTGATAAATAATGGTCATTGCTTTTTATAGGCGATTTTTTCTCGAAAACGGAACTTTTATTGACAAAACAGCCTTAAACATATTCTATACCGTTTCCAGTGGCAGGAATCCTTCAATATATTCAAATGACGTACATTATCCGTCCAATCGTGCGCGGCTAATTGTTTACGCGTCCAAAGCAATGGTAGTTTTCCAATTGAATGAATTACACTTAATTATAGCCGAATATAATGAGACTATAGGGAAGAGACTCGTTAGACCTATATCGGGATGAAACTCGGTCAATGTCACTAAGAATATCTTGTGAAAGCAAAATTGAACCATAATGCCGGACAATAAGGTCTATATAACACCAAATAGCACTAACTACGTTGTATTGAAGTGATGAAAGACGTGGGAAAACGTCTGCTTTTCAATCTGATGGTCCCGGGTAGACATTTTTTTGTCGAATGCTCGCCTAGCTAGCAAACACCCTAAAAGTATACAATCAGCATACAACGCTAACATCAATAACTATGTATTGTCAATGTCTACATGTCAATTGTCAATGTCTCAATGTCGACTAGCCTAGCCCAAAGTCGACGATGACACAGACATTGCCATAATATGTTTTCGTCTAACTTGTGTATGGGGCCTTCATTTTGTACCAATCTTAATGTAACTTGGTATACAGGGTATATATATATTTAATAGAAGATTTTTGTCGTCGGCGAATTGAAATTGCGATTTCTTTAAAAGGGACGAAATCTGTTGCAACGCCTATTACTGATACGATTTTGACGATTTTTTTAACAATATTTTATATTAAATATTTACTATATTTTATAAAGCTGCAAGAAATTGTCGAGATATGTGGTCATAAAGCTCAATACAAAAAGTGCTCCTAGAAATCCGCGAGGCTTTCGGTTGGGACAAATACCTACCAGTATTATGGAGATTTTTTCCTTGAGATAGTCATACTATAATTAGAAGAGTGACTCTCATGTGGTAGATAAACATAACATTGTTATCAGCGACCATATTGTATGTTATCTTATCGTAACTATCACAGGTTCTTAACTCTATATACAATTTGAATATCTTAGATACGTTTTTATTAAACTAATACTTGTAGCCTGTAGCGCCTGTAGCTCGACTAACTAAGCTAAGGTTAAGTAGCGGTCGATGCGGCTACTCTTTTGATGGGTTACTATAGAACTGTCTGTTAAAAAGCGGCGTTATCATATTGTGGATCGGATGACACATTAAATTGTAGATCCAGGTTGTTAGTCTTAGTAGCAAGCAGTGGTTGATCCAAGTAACACGCCCTCGAGCGGCTTGAAAAACTCTCGACACCAGAGCTTGGGTACTTACCTCATACGAAGGACAAGTGCACGGTCTTACGCACTTCGGAATGTTATTGTTCTTAGACTTTGATTACTTTCCATCCAATCTTCAAGTTGGTTAACAATGCAAAATGGCATAGTGATTCAGATAAGAAAAAAACCCCGAACGTAAACAATATTTTATAGAAACTGTTATTAAATTACTTATTCAAAAGAAAATTCAATCGCTTATTTGAATTTCTTTACTTGTGAAGTGGCCGAGCATAGTTTTCGAAAGTTTAAAGACGACCCAGTTAAGGCGATAGTAATTGAAAAATCTTAAGTTTTCAGTTTTTTCGCAATAAATCGTAAACGGTAAAAAAATACCTTAAAGAGCGTCTAAATATCCAGTCTAAGACTGTTTATACTTATTTTGGTACAACCAAACTTATGAATTGGAAATAACTAAACTGGATCGAAAAATCTAAAATTAAGTTTTTTGAATTGGAAATAAAACTGGTTCGAAAAATCTAAAATTAAGTTTTTGGAACCAGTTTTTTTCATATTGATAAGTCAGATTGATAATAAACAAGATAAGAATAAATATTTTTAGAATGGTTCATTAGACGGCTTGTCAGCTATTTTTCGATATATTTTTCTTCGATTTATAGCGAAAAAACTTTTAAATAAATATTTTGACCTTATCTACGCCTCAAAAAAAAATTCTTCACGATTAAAAAGGCACATTATATTAGGTAGTGCGTTTGTTACTACTAACCCTGTATAAAGGTAATGATTTGTACTTACAGGTTCCTCCTCATCGGGTTGCTTTGGTTTATCGTCTCGGTCGCCGCCAATTTGGAATGTGACTCCGGAACTAGCTGTAAGTATATCAAAATTTAAAATATGCTCTACAACTACATTATGCATTATGACTAACATATTATGTACCTACATTTATTATCGGGACTAATAAGCTTCACTAGTATCGTGCTAATCTGTAGCGCCTGTAGCTCGGCTAGCTTAGGTGATCTGACGCGATCATCGAAGCTAAGCCACGGTCGATGCGGACGGTGCCGCGGTGTTTGGATGAGTGACCATGCATAGGACTGTAATTTTTCAAGTGGCATTTTCATCTGGGCGCTACCGTATGTCGGATGACACGTTAAATTGTAGGTCCCAGTGTTAGTCTAAGTTCAAGCAGTCGATAAGTCAAGTCAGAGGCTTTCGGCTAGGCCTTTCAGCTTGGTCACTTAGCTCATAAGATGAAGAAGAAGATCGTGCTAATGCGGTATCTACTCTAGTATTAATACTCTAAACGTACGCAAACTGGTGGCCTTCTTCTGCGGTATCGGCTGACTGGAATAGCGATCACCAGTCGGTGCCACATAGAGGGGAAGTCGAAAGACATTTAATTGCGAGAAAGAGCCCTTTCATCAAAGTATCAACAAACGTACTCTGAAGTGGAATTAATGTACATATGCATAGGTATAGAGAGGACTACCGTACAGCGAGTTTTAAAGGTCATCAAAAATAGATATTTAAATGAAATAATAAGTTGTTATGAACTCGCTTGTTAAAGTATTTCTAAATAAACGTCAATATAAGGTATGTACATAAGTAAATTTGATGCGTGGTTCCGAATAGTGACACCCATAGTTCGAGGAGGTGTTTTTGTAGTAAATGGCAAAAAATACAATTTATATATTATGCATTAAAATTCATAACTAGAATATCACCGCATATTTACATATTATTAAACGTTTTATTATTAAGATGATGTTTTATGATAAATAGCCCAGTCAAGTTTATGAATCGCTCTATGAAGGCTTTTCAAATCGGCAGTAATTTTTAATGCCATAATCGTATGGCTTAGAGACGGGTAGTGGATGGCAAAGAGAAGCACAGGATAAGGCCAAGTGGCGTGCCTTGGGAGAGGCCTATGTTCAACAGTGGACGACAACAGGCTGATTCGTCGAATCGTTCGAATCGTATGGCTTGATATATATATATACATATATATTTAAGTACAGAGTCTTTCATCAAAGCTATATCTTTCTAGTTCAAATAAAGAACATTATTTTTCAAAACGGAAATTCAGGGCGTGGTTTACTGGAAGACGCGGGTTTGTATCCCGGTGGTCGTGATATTTTTTATTATTTTGCAGATAACCTTAGTGCGGGTTTAGCACTATAGATAAATATCGTGTAAAACATGAAATTAATTTTAAATATAAACTAAAGATAAAGTTGGCAAATGTTTATGGCCAGCATTAACGTATTAATTAATATGATACCAATGCTAAAGTCAGGTCATTGTATTCACTTGCGGTTGTTTATAAATACACACCTTGCCAATATAAAACCAGAGAGATTATTTACATTTGTCACGAAGTAAATACATAGTCACGAGATTATGTGGCTAAAGACGTACCTATTTTTTTCTTTGTTATATCATGCATTTAGATAAAATGGTGATAATAGATAAGAATAAGGCATGTAAACACGGGATTATTCATAACCAATGCAGCTACCGAAAATGTTTTTTATTAATTTGGAAGTTTTAGCTTCCCGTTTATTCCTGAATAATCTCTTTGGTTTTGGATTTTAATAGTCACTAGGGATCGAATAGATTTATCTATAGTAGGCGTGTCGATGGACTTAAAACCTACATATTGGCATCCTATGATTTAGATAGTCTGCGTATATTTGGCAACCGACATTGGCGACGAGTGGTCTAGTATTTCCAAGCTAGCGTCTAGTCTTTAGACTTGTCAATAAGTGCGCGCGCAATCTAGAATACAACCTTGAATATATTAGTATTTAGAAGTTTTCCCGCAACAATGGACCAAATAATTCTAATAAAATTTATTTACAATTAGATTTCATAATATTCCTAGAACAAATCCCTAATTTAAAATTAAACTAGTGATTAGTTGTGTTTACAAAATGTTGTGCTCAATGAATTATTTTCGCCGCGAACTAAACCTTTTATGTGTTAATAACGACCCTATGCAAAGACATTATATAAAAATCCGCCTATAACAAAAGTTTTAAATAACCAATTTCTATAATTATGTAATTGTTTTTAAAAATCTCAACGTAACTTACACATGGATGAATGTTCCTATTTTGTACAAATATACAACAATATTTTAGTCAAATTTAGTTCCCTCAACCGTATTTAGCTTTAGTTACCAGTAGGTACTATTATTTTCTCAGAGGCAAAAGGCAACATAACCGTCGAAATAGGTCCCTTGACTGTTATCTGTTTAAGTTTTGGGTACCAATTACAAAGTCTAAATGAACTAACTTTAATTAGAAAGTTGATTGAATTGATGTTTACATGCCTTAACCAGTATGCGCTAATGGCGTAACATTACCTTTAAAGTCCTATAACATATTTTAGTCACACAAACCTAATTTATTTTTTTAATATTTTTTCAAATTAAAATGACTATACTAAGAAATTATTTAAGACTGAACTTTTTTTTCTGTATTCATAAATATATAGACTTGCTATATATTTATATCCGTCAAGATTTCCAGAAAAAATCTTTCAACTACCTATTTGGAAATATGCGATGAGATTTATGACAATGCCCTAAAACTGATATCTAACGTGATTTACTGATAAAGCGTCACGACATCATTCGTCTTAGATAACACTGGAACATCACAACGATTCCAATTTAACTTATAAAATCCGATATAAAATCCGCGCAAGTGCAGCGAAAATCTGACCTAATACCGAAATCATGTCATTCCGATAGCGTCTGATATTCCAATTTGAATCTTATACACAAACGTTTAAAGTTCGGATGTAATTGATATGAAACGACCTCGTAAAGTGTGCTACTACTGAAGTCGGTATAAAATGCCGCAGTGTGACTTTAGGAAGCTAATGTTCCTTTTGTACTTCACATAATTAGGTATTATTTGAGTTGAAACGCGTTAATTTCCGTTTCACTTTTCCTTTACTTCCACACAGCGTGATAGAGCTATTTTACGGAATTAAAATAAATATTTTTTTATTGATTAGAAAAATGACTACACCTTTGCTGGTAAACGATGTAGAATAAGTATCATTCGTTCTCGTATTTAACCCAAAATACATATCAATTTTATCCAAATCTCCCACTCCCTATCCTATTAATATGAAATTTGTGTGGATGGGTGGATGTTTGTTAGAGTGCTTGTACACGTCCGTTTTTTACCGGAAAATGGACCGGTTCTTTTCGCTGGACGACATTTCGGAATACAGTGTTAAAAATGGGTGTTTTTTCTTATGTACCAAACATGTATACAAAAATATCCGTTTCGCATCGTTTTTCCGGTAAATAAATCGGACATATACAAGCGTTCTTACTCTTTCACGCTCTAATGACATAACCGATTGGGATGTTATTTGGTATGTAGAGAACTTAGACTCTAAACTAGCACATAGCAACAGGCTACTTTTGACCCCGTTTACCAGGGAACGCACCGAGGGACACAACTAATCTTAAATAACTACATATTAAAAAAAACTTACGTTGACTGTCATCTTGGTACAAAGACGCTTGGTGCCAGAGTTGAAGAATTTTCCCACCAGTCAAGAGCCTTGTGCCTTCAAGGTTCCAAGAAAGCGCAGTAATCGGCCCATCCGCGATCAGCTTTCCCGTCTGCACCCAACGGTACTCAAGACCCTGCGAAGAACGAATTGAATAATCGTCCGAATTACAGCGTACACATAAAGACCGGAATCGCGCGGCAGAAATTGGCCAATTGAAGTCACGTGTTGAAATCGGTGCAGAGGTTCATATAACTATTACTTAATAATTTGCTCAATGACTAAAGCGACGGACGAGTAATTTGTGAATTTTAGTGGTGTGTCAATATTTATAAGCAAACTTTTTCGTTCCTGCATTACCGTACTAAGTGGGGTCGACACACAATTGTTCAGCTTCTACTCTCCTCTATCAGCCGTCATCTATACTTGCTTTGTTCTCTCTCATTTACAATCCAATTTGTACACTCCATCAATGTGTATATAAGCGGATATTTAAGTTATGTTTGCGGTAGATCATAACGACTAATATGCGAGTGCAATTTTCTTACATTGGTTAATATTTTTTCATGTCTATCTATCTTTTCAGCCAGTAATCGAATACGAGGATGATTACAGGAAAGCCAAAAGAAAGTGTTACTAATATGATCTTATAGCAATTTAATGTTCACAAAATTAATTCTACATATATGAGTAATAATAAAGGTGTAACTAAAAAAAATTACGTATGGACCTCGACATGCAATATTCTCATAATTTCACCATGTGAAATGCCCTGTAAACAATACTAACAATGTACTAGTAGTATGTAAATTGCACGTCGCTTGCCTTTCCAACTAACTCGCCCAATGCCCATGGCGTATAACTAAATAACTACTAAAAGAGTCTGATATGTATAATGTTTGAAGTAAGCAGGTAGGTAACATATAACTAATTCGACTTTTTTAAAACATTACAAACGGGCATTTGGCATTTCAGCGACTTTCAGACCGAAGGTAGAATGCCTTATTCTGGACTAAAAGACTCTCAAGAAAGATGCCGGAATACACCAGCTACCAATCACTAACTAGGCGAACACTAGAAGTTTCGACCCGCGACAGCCGTAATGTATATTTACCGTGAGTGGAAACATTAATATTTCTATAAGCAAAAGAGTAAATGTTAAAGTTACAACAACCGATGATTGCGCTCACTAAACTTCTCTGTACGATGATTAATTTAACTGCTCACAAAATTTCAAAAAACGGCTGAGATCAGTATTGATTGTTTTGACACAAACGTCCATCTCTTTCATAACTGTATAAATACGCGTAAAGTAGTATTGTCGACCCGTCTCTAATGTGATTCGTCGTATTTAGTTCTACGTCGTTACATTCACGGTGTAATGTATGACAAGACGTAATAATACCTCAGGCGCTAAAATGTTTTCAATTTCCTTAATTGCAATTTGTTTCAGTAGGTGAAACCGTCTGGCATTTGCATCTACATATGTACATACATATTTTTTTATATGTATGCTCTGGAACTTCATAATTTGATTCCACCATCTCTATTCTACTACAGAACGAGCAGAGAGTCAGTGAAGACACACCGATACAGAGTTGAAGTTCAAAACTTTCGTACAAAACGCTTTGCGTCAACCTTTATTGTGCGGACCGCGAAGCTTTGGAACTCTCTACCTGAGTCTCTGTTTCCTGAGAGGTATCATCCGGGGGTCTTCAAAAGTAGACTTAATAGGTATCTTTTAGGTAAGCGTGTCACACCGTTGCCACACCGCACTACTTTACATCAGGCTAGCTGTAGTCAAACGCAAACCTATCAAGGATAAAAAAATCTATTGATGTAAATCGAGTCGGTAAAAATGTAAAGTAAATTTCAAAGAATTTTTCCTTAAACTGAAAATGCTTTCTTTATTGATGCGTGTTGTGTGAGACTTTTCTCGGAAAAAAAGTGACCTCATTGTAATGTAGCAAATATTTTTGATTTACCCAACCGGGTAGTATTCCCTACATTTCTGTAGAAGTCGATGGAGCCCATCGTACGTCAATATTACAATTAAGATTTTGCATTCTGAAAGTCTTTAATTACGAAATGTGAAAGTTAAAATTTCCAGTTTTAATTTAGTTCTAATTGAAAAAATAGGTGTCGTATTAGAAGACATGCATTCTGAGAGATCTTTATTACTGATATCTTAAAGACGAAATTGTTGTATCAGAGTGTTATGGTGTATATAAATCATATAACTACATATATATCAATCGGCATAATTATACACATAAATAACATGTTTATTCTCATGATGTACCATATTCACCCTTTTCTGTTATCCGTAAATTTACCTAAAGGCCTCTTATTCCATAAATATATCCTATTTAATCTACGCTAGGAATTGGATCTACCTTATGCCAAATTTTTCATTATTAGGTACGCAAAGAGATTATACTCTGTTTATACATGTATAGAATTGTCCGTATAGACAAATCAAGGACATCTGTTACCTGTCCATTTTCTATTTTATAAACATAAAACTCATAACGCTGCTCGTTTGTCCGCGTCGAGGTGAAAAATCAGGGAAAGTCTAAAGGAAAAATCACGACAGATTTATTACGATGGCCTCATTAAATCAACATTGCTGTAGCCATCAAACACGGGTTTGCGTGATTGTCGAAAAATAATCGAAATTCTCGTTGCTCTAACAAATATTACGTTGAAATTTCTTCTGTTAGTGGAGCTGTAAATCTTGACGGAACGCAGCGTGTGATTTGCATTTCATACGCGAATGTGAACATTATGAGTGGAGTGAGTATTTTGGTCAGCATTTAAGATCATTAACTAAACGAGCCATGGCGACTGCTGTAACCGCTACGAAAATAAACAAGGACACTAAACAATTAGACTTTGCTCAATTACTTATTATCCAACAGCGATATGAGGAGAATCATTATTAAAAAGGATACATAATATGTTCCTGTATTTATTTGAATGGCATTGTTACATTGAAGATAAAGGAAAATTTTTAGAAGCTTGTAATTTCAACGCGATGTTGGACTCGAACTGAACGAATCGTCGAATAAAGGCAATCAATTAAAACGATTAATTAACCGTCTTTATTAATGCTTTATTAAAGTTCACAAAATAAATTTAAGAATTACCAGAAGAGAGTTTCATAATATTCGAAATAAGAAAAGAGTTTTCACTAAAGAGCGAGCAAACTTTTTAAACGTTTTAACCACAAATATACAGACAGTTTTTTATTTAAACTACATTATACTTTTTACAAAACTTTTATTCATTTTAAACTACTTGTTTGATTTTTTTACCCACAATCATAAATAGTTAGAAAAGCAATAAGTTAGAAAAGTAAATGGGTAATTGGAAATAGAATAGTTCTATGTTGAGTAAAACCGTTCACCATCCACGTCACTTCATGGCTGTTTGCAGATAAATAAGTGCAGTAATTTACTCTGACAATACGTTGTAAAAGAGTCATTAAAACAAACCAACCAACCATCTGCCCATTCTAGTATCACGTGTTATGTGAAGTAGGTGTAACGTTAGTATTGTTTATATACTAGCCCTTTTATTTTTCGATTATCAGAAATGTTATACATATATGTTAAAATCGATTATAAAAAAAGCGAATGTGGCTCGGTGGTAAGAACGTCTCCTTTTTAATCAGACGGCCCCTCGTTCGATCCCGGTCCTACACCTATGACTTGCTTTTCAAGTTATGTGTGGATTTGCACTCGATTTACGGTGAAGGAAAACATCGTGAGAAAACCGACACGTTTAAGGACTGCAATATCCGAAGACGTGTGTAATCCGCCAACCCGCACTCGGCCAGCGTGGTGAATGACACACGCCTTTATCTCTCTCCTAGTGAGAGAAGGCCCCGAGTCCCATCAGTGGGAACGTATAGTGGGCTGCTTATGCTATTATACATTATATTTTTTACACAATCGGTTTTTTTTTTCTCGTGTGGTTACAGGGTGTCACTGACTCTTATGGCTACAAGTCATCGACACTCTAGCCCAAGGCTGTTCCAAGCCAAGACTGGATTAACTGGCTCTTAAGGAAAGCTGCCAGAATACACCGTTAGGTGCTTGGGGACATAAGTTTCACGGACTAAAGAGTTAATGATGGATCACTATTTATTTCGGAAGGGGGGTAAACCTAAGCGCCTTCAAGTGGGACATTATCTTTGCCCTAAGAGTAACACTGTGAACCTCTATAGTAGAATATAGTTTGCATGTTACCTATATGTAGTGTTTAACTAACTGCATAATCTATGATTTATATTATGAGTTATGAGTTAAAAGTAGGCCAGGAAATATCAAATTCAAACAGAACAGAATTGATAATAATGTTAGAAGTGATTGTATTAGTTATTGCTTTTATCTCAATGCTCACGATTGTATATGACAAATGTAGGAAACCAGCCCAAAGCACATAATGAACAAATCTATTTCATAAACGTTTTCGTGTGTTTTAGTTGTAAACTTTACATGTTAATTTACAGTAAACAACAACATCTTCAGTAAGTGAAAAGTTTAGTATTTTACTGTTGCCTATATAGGTGTACTGTAGGCGACACACTAGTCTTCTTTGATCAACCTTTATACTATACTAAATATTATAAACGAGAGAGCTAGTGAGGAATCCTATTTGTTGCTCTTACAAGGCTGAACTATAATATACGGATGAAATTTTAACATCTAGTTACACTTAGTTACCTAATTATTTACATAAAAAATAAGATAAATATTAGGCAAGAGGCGGTCTATTAATCACGTGAGGCCCAAAGGGAGGGAGGGAAAAGGGGGTATATATAAAATCATGAAATATAACAGAGGGGTGGGGGGATGTAATAATATATCACGTGTATTTATTTTAAGCCTTAAACCTCACTATGTATCACCAAGGGGAAGGGAGGATGAAAAAAAGCTAAAAAAAGTCACGTGATTACTGGATGGGCCCTAAGCTGTAAATACAAGCTAAAACTGAACCAAGGATTAACTCACATGACTGGTATTTGCTGTGTGTATCAATGGCGTAGGTTCAAATATGCAGACTTCAGCACCGTATGCTGCGGCGATCTTCCCAGTGTCCGTACTGCAATCCAGCGACCCGATGCGGACATAGCCATGAATGGCACCAGGAATGATCTGCACTCGGTCGAAGTTGGATGCTAGGATCACTATGTTACACCCCGCTGCATAAGCCTGGTGGAGAAAGAAACAAACGACATTTAAAAGGTAAACCTACATGTGGTTCATACTTAAAGATTCTGTCAGGGATAAAGTGCTCTTTGCAGGGGATGCGTGGAGGCAGAGGAAACGGTCAAGCATGTGCTTTTGGAGTGCTGGAGCTTGACGAAACAGCGAGAAGAATTCCTCGGGACACCGAGGACGCTGCGGGAGGCCTACGCTGGCGTACGCGAGCTGCTGGCCTTCTTCAGCGAGATCGGCTGGCTGGATTAGCGACCGCCAGTCGGGCCCTACGCACAGAGGAAGCCGGAGGACTTCTAGTTGCGGAAAGGAGCCTGCACATCAAGTATCAAGTATTATGTCAGGGATAGCAAAGATTTTCTAGCTCATGGTCAGTACTATTTACCAGCAATGGAATGGAGATATTTTCTTTTTGAGAACAGTATATGCATTTAGGGTCGAGGATGTTTGTGTGATACTACACAAACTAGTATTGTTATTTATCTTCATAACTACTAGTTTGATTTTGATGCGCTTTTCAGTGATGGGTTATAAATTGATTGATGCATGTACTTTGGTATATAGTTACGGTGACCACTCACCAGGTGATGCAGTAAACATTACTTACAATTACTTATAAATAAAAATAAATTATGTGTTGCAAGTTTTTTATTACATACCTACTACTTTTTAACGATGATGTTGAAACTTTTATTAAAATTGCTACTTAATTGTGTCCTTTATTATGATATACTGACATAAGTCTTATGAGAGTGGCATAGTCGGTTAATGACAAAACTACGACAAAATGCCTATTTGTATGTTATTTTATCACCATATCATAGAATGTAAATTAAGGCAGGGTTGGTTTGTGAACAACATCCTTTATTTATAGTTGAAAATCAGGGCAGGAGAGGAAGTTAGAGCTAAAATGTTTTTTGAAGTTTTCTGACATTCTAACTATTAGGCATTTAAAATATGAATATTTTCATAGAATGGATCTTATTTATGAATGTTACATAAATTACCTATCAAAATGACACGAATTATGGATAGAACAAATACACAACCACAGTAGACAGTCAATTATTTTATAAAAATGATTTACTAGAGTAGACAAAAAGTTTACAGTTCACAAACAAACTAATTCAATAGAAGAATAAAACAATTAAATCCAATTTTAATTACTGGGCCAATTTCATTAATTAATCATAAGAAATTTTAAACAAGAAATTTTACTAAGCATTCAAAAGGCAGAGTTCTGAAGTCATCATCATCAGCCTATACTTGACCAATGCTGGACATAGGCCTCTCCCAAAGCAAGCACTTTGAAGAATTCTGAAGTAACAAACAAAAATACAGAAAAATAATCCCCTTTTACATATAAGTTTTCAAATTATCTAGTGATGCCATGCATGATTTATTTCTGAGGATAGAATATTATGTATGGAAAACATGTTTCAATGAGGTATTACATAACTCAAGGCTGTTTTATATACTAGCACTTACAGTTAAGGTAGACTATAATCTATGTCTATATACATATACAGTGTAAACCCTATATAACAACACTGAAGGGACTGTACATTTTATGGTGTTATAGAGAGTGGTTGTTAAATAGAGAGAATGTATCATTATATGGAATACAAGCTAAACCAACTAAAACCAATTGATTTTGACGATTTAAAGTTTTTTGTTAAATCAAGTGATGTTACATGGAGTTTACATTGTATATCTAACATGAGTTATGCTACTGGGTAAATAAATAATGAGGTATATTTGATTGAAACATACATTTATTTGTCACTCTGTTCTCTCCAAGTATAGGTACACAAATTAATGATCTGGTGTAAAAAAATCAATAGTATATTGAATTATCTATTAACCCTTATATGGACAATGTTGTTTTTAAACAACATACCTACTAAAAGTCACACATAAAATTGACCTTCATTTTTGCGCAATGTATTTTATAAACAACACTCACATTATTGAAAAAAAGTATAGTAAAATAATGTCTAGATTTTTTTACTAATTTTTCCAAGATAGTTAATACATGTCTATTACACAAATATATATTTTTTTAAACATGAAACAAAAATCAACTATTTAAGGGTTAAGTAAATGTATAAAAATATCATCATTGGTTTTTTCAAATATAGAAATTTATAAATTGAAAAAAATATGCTTGCTTGGGTCTCTAAAGAAAGCTTAAGGTCATCAGATTTATCAATGTGATATAGAACTGGTTCAAAAAATTCAATTATAGATTTTTTGATTCTATTCCTAATTCATATGTCTGATTGGTACTAAATAAGCATACATATTCTGAGAGTTGTTCTTCAGACAGTCTTAATGATATTTTTTTAATATTTTAACCATTTGATTTATTACAATAAATATGTAAATTCATGATTTTGCCTAAGTCATCTCCTTAAGAGCATTAGATATAATAAAAACATTTAAAATATATGGACTAAATAGTTACTTTTTATTTACTTTAATGGGTCTTTAATATCAACATATTCACACAGAGGGAATAATGTAAATTTACCACCTTGCATACTAGGTATGTCTACTATGTGTAATGTCTTGATTTTATCTGATAACATTTGACATGTTTACCATTTACTTTTACCTAGTTTTATAAAAAAATATATGAAAAAAAACTTTCAAGGCAAACAGTACATGTTTAAGGAAATATAAAAACTAAATAATAAATAACATTGAGATACTTGATTACAAACAAGTTTTACATCTACTTTAGGTACCTAAACAAAGTTTAAATGAATGATGCAAATTACCTCTCAAGGAGACACAATTGTGTTTAAAACCAGCATATCTCAATAGAATGAGGTTAAGTACATAGACAAACAACTGATGATAGTAATGTTTAGTGTCCAAAAGATTTGAGGCTTATCAATTAAGTCTAAATTACTTTTTCCTGTAAGAGCACATCATCCCATTGGACAGATATTACATACACGAAGCTCTATTTACACACTAGGGTGACTCGCGACTATAGTAAAAATCTAGAAGTATTACTCACTGTAAAAGGTATTCCCTCAACAGAACCAACAGCAAAACATTGATCCCCTGAATTACAGGCACCACTTAGCACTTGATGACAGTTCATATTGAACTAATATTGGAAAAAATCTTTGTTATATAAAATCCACGTAACCAAACTTCACTAACATCACTTCAGCATAGTAGCACATAGTAACATATATATTAGAACCCATTAAACATCACTAGATTTGATAAATTTCGTTAATTTTATCGTGAATTTACTCCCTGACACCTCACATCGAACGTGAGAACATGACGTACAGTGAGAAAGAGACAGTGAGGAGAGAGATAGAACATTGTAGAGAAAAAAAAAATATAATGTGCGTTCAAAACTTTTAAATTTATTTATCATACTGGCTGACATTGTCATACAAAATTGTATTGTGAAGAAAAATCATAGTATTTTATTGTTTTATTACATCATTACAATGCTTTTTAAATATAACATGTTTAAATATTGTTAAGCAAGTTGGTTTGCTTATGATGAATCTAAACATAATATATCCGATATAAACACTATTTCTACTAGTAGGCGTAGAAATAGAGGTCAGTCAGTGGGTATAAAGATATTTTAAACGTTTCTAAAATTCAGTATTGCTATGTTCTCCATTTTTAGGGTTCTGTTGTTATAGGGTACAAACGGGACCCTATTACTGAGACTTCAGTTTATGAAAAAAAAAATGTGTAGTTTTGTGTTTTTGTTTTTCTACGTTGTTTTTACAGTATTTTTGCCGAATTTTGAAAAACTTGTATCATTCTATATCGAAGTGAGATTGACAGTTCTATGCTGCTGCGTACAGACAGCGCTAAAGAACACCATCGCTAATGTTGCTTGCATCAGTGCGTTAGATATCTCATGCTCTTTGTTGTATAAGATACAAGATTTTTCGATATGAAAAGTAAACACTCAATGCAAACAGTTTCGACTGACTGAGCGAAGTCTCTGCATCAAATGTTATCGCTGTCTGTCAGATATTATTGTACTTGATAAGGTGATCACCTGATCGGACACGATCGTCAAAGCAACGGTCGATGCGGATGGCGTTTGGGTGGGTGACCATGCACAAGACTATCGTTTTTCAAGTGGAATTTTCATTTGGGTGCTACCATGGGTCAGATGACAAGTTAATTTGTAGGTCCCAGCTGTTAGTCTTAGTACATCCAGTCGTCAAGTCAAGTCCGAAGCCATCGGGTGACATGGAAAAAACTCAACACCAGAACTTCGCCATTTAGCTCATACCAAGGAGAAGAATTGTTGGAGTTTGCTAAACCGTCCAAACAGGTCCAGCGGAACCCTTTCGTAGTCAATCGTTGGCCCTATGTGTACGCATTATAATTTCGTTGATTTGACATCTTGTTGTTTTGACAGTTGACATATTTTTGTGAAAGTGGTTGCCGTTTGCTCGTTCTTCGGAATACGAACAATTTTATTTTTTTGTATAATGATCGTAGAAATCTGTTAATCTTTTTCTGCTCCTGTTTGAAACGTACAAAGAACGTCTTATTATAAATTGCATTCTTAGATACATAGACAACGCGATAAAAGTCCCCCGCAAGTCTAAAGGTAAGTCATATTTTCAGAATCATAATTTTACTTAGCTAACGTTTTTATAAATTAGCCTATTGTCATTTATGTATGCATAAGCATTCGTTGAGTATTGCATATATTTTGGAATTAGTTGAATTTCTTACATTTTTAAATTCATATTGTTTTAACACTGCTTTTGCTCTGGAATTTATAAACATAAACCATGGGGGGTGGATGGCTAACTTGGGTCTGTCAAAATGTGTAGTCGCTTAGAGAAAGCAAATGTTGTTTGACTAGCTAATAGATCACAATGTTACTATTATCAAAAACTGGTTTATGCACATTGTGGCATGGGTTTTCTCTGTTATAACATAGTAACTCTCATATTTAGTTGTAAGTTTGAATAATAAAGAAGAAAATGAATGCTGGGACTTATGGTCAAGCTTGTACAAAAATAATACTTATAAACTCTTTGATCATTTAGAATCTGAATTCACAAAAACTCATAAAATTATTGTGAAGGGTGCATTTTATATGAATGCTATGTGAGAGCAAAATTACTAATGAAAATGATATGTTTAATGCATATAAAAGAGTAATAACCTAGACCTTCTAGAGCATCTGTCCATGCACCAGACATTTCATTGTAACAGGTACTTGTGGTGCTTATACAAACAAAAAAAGTTTATAGACACTACGAAAGAAGGCTTATAGGGTTGGCTAGTTGGCTAGTTTAGATATATGTCCTTTTTTATGAATGAGTCTAATGGTTGCAGTTTTCGAAGATGTTGGGACGCATTTCTGCTGTATGACTTTACCTATTTATTAAACAGTGTTTTAAGTACTTTTATAACAGCATCATCTCCTGCACTTAGTAGATCAGATGTGATGCCATCTTCGCCAGGAGATTTGTCTATTTTCATATGATGTAGAGCATTTCTAATTTTGCTGGTTAATATGGGAGGTATACTGTAATCATCCATATGAGGTATTGGATATGCGCGTTTGTCTGGTATTTCAAGGCTTGGTGTGCTTAACTGTGAAGAGTATAGTTTCCCATAAAAACTTTCGACAATATTTACTAATTTATCCCTGTCTGTAACTAAATTGCCTTCTTCATCTTTTAATTTTACTATTTTGTTGGTTTAAATACACTCTTACACAGTTAACTAAAGAAGAATATTGTCTGCAGTCTGAAAAAAGTAAATGAAACTATGAAATACAATCCTGGATTCAGGGTAATGACACTAAACTTTATTATTGACCACACTTGTAATAGTAATTGAGACTAATTGAACTTAACTCATATTTGAGTTATTCACCATTGAGCTTACAACTAGCACAGAAATATGTGCCTTATGGGTATTGGAATAGTAAATTCTATTGTGTGAATAATAGATAGTAAGCTGGTTTGCTATATGATATCATACAAAATTTTAAGCATATCAAGGTTACTTGAGTATATCTTATAGTTACATATCTCTATTGGAGTTTGATATGTGGATATCCCACATTTTAATATTTAATTTATCACAGATTATCTTTTGATTTGAGAATAAAAAGTCTTGATCTGGGATTTTTTTCACTCCATCGAATCCATAACCAACCAATAGACCCTCTATACATTCACAGAATATTTGATTATGTATTATCTATAAATAATAAAATTCATATAAAAGGGGTTCCCATATAACAATGGTATTGAATTCTTCATGGCCAACTCGCTCTTGGCCAAATATTAATGTTATTCTCACTGATCTTATTGTGACTACTAACTAGTACAGATTGAGCTCAGCATTCCTAATCCAGTCATTGCTTATCTTGTTTGCCAAAAGGGATTGAGAAGTGGAGTAGAATAGAAAGAAGGAAAGACTTCAGAGAATTCAGTTGACTGGATCAATGAAATCCCTATTTGAAATATGGCTATTTCTATTTTTATCCCCAGAGCTTTGCTTGCACAAACTGCATTATTAAATCTCCGACATTGACGGCGCGGCGGGGGTCCGTTTATAAATAGAGCACTCTTTGCAATTAACACTGTGCTATGTTTTTTTAATTAGTTGGTTTTTATTTTTGTCGGCAAAGTGACGCAGACGCGAACGATGAAATAACCAAATTAGTACGAGTCCTAGTCACGTACCTATAACAAAATTGACAGGTGCAAGTCAGGATCGCGCATAAATAGTTCCTTAACATTACCTAAGAAAAAAATGGTTTGTTGTAAGGGAGTCCCTCCCTTAAATTAATTTTTACCTTAATAGAAATTTAAATATTCTGTGAAAATTAAAAAGGTCTAACTACCAGATGTTGTTATAGCGATCAAGTAAAAATTGCTAACAAATCACGTTTTTTTGTATAGAAGCCCTATAGGGGTTAGAAGATCCTGTTTTACCATTTAGGTACAGAAGCCAAAAACTAAAAATACACGTTTATTGTATGGAAACCACCGTGTATAAATAAATAAATAAATATAAGGACACATTCACACACGGCTGGTTAGCCCCATACTGAACCATTTCTAGCTCGTTTAATGATTGCTAACACAGCTGATATACTACATATACATACATACATATTATATATAAATACATATTTAACACCCAGACCCACAGCCAACAAATTTAGTTAAGCACAAAGATGTTGACTGGGCCGGGAATCGAACCCGGAACCTTCTGATTAGCAGACCGGCATGGTAACCTTTACTCCAACGAGGTCGTCATAAAAATATGTACTTATTTTATTTTTAGTACCTATATGTTAGAACGCCGTCAGAAATGCATTATAATAAAAAAAAGTTATATAGAAGCAGCAATTATCATTTATGGCATTGAAAATGTATGTTCGGCTCAATTTGCATTTATTTAGTTAGTAAACATTTGGAATAAAAAAAAGTTAATATATCTCGGTTCACAAGATACAGTCTCGCGGTAGATAGACAGCAAATTCTAGTAATAAGGTTATGTTTGTACTCTTTAAGTATGGAACCCTAAAAAATAAGAAATATTATTTTGTTAGCTTAAAAGATTAATGATACAAAATATCTTCAAAGTTAAAAAGCAAATCTTGGAAAAGCTTATTTATGTTTCGAAATTTAGAAAAGTTCTCTAGTTACCTTGTTAGGCTTCGTTCAACTGTGAATTTACAGATTTTCCTTGGCATATCAACTTTACAGAGATTTTCTGATTATCAGAATCTAATCTTTTTACTTAACTGAAATTGTGCTCACCTATTTGATAAAGTTTTTGCGCAAATATTCGCCCTGATAGTTTTCTACTGTTTAATTTCCTTGTTTGGTAGGTATATAGGTAGCTACAGGCTAACGATTGGTATGCTGACTGAATCTTACAAAATGATACTAACTTGATGGTGCATTGATTTACCTGTCGTAATCTGCCTGATAAGAGAGAGAGAGAGATGTCTGCCAAATATCGTTATAAAATCGAGTAAAAAAACTACTAAAAAATACATTTGTTGTATGGAAGCCCCCTCAAATATTTATTTTATTTAAATTTGATAGCTAATATACATTTAGATATATATTATGTGAAAATTTAAGGTGTCTAGCAGCTACCGTTGTTAATATATAATAGCGAAAAAATACGAAAAAGCGACGTTTATTTTGTGGGAACCCTTAATCTTTATTTTTTTTAATTTTTAGTATTTGTCGTTATAGTGGCACCGTAAATACATATCTTGTGAAAGTTTCAGCTTTCTAGGTATTACGGTTCCTGAGATACAGCCAGTACAGTCTGTCTCCAGACAGGCAGACAGGAGGCTTAGTAATAGGGTCCCGTTTTTACCTTTTAGATACAGAATCCTAAAAATATATGTCAACATATATTAATGTAAATTGTACCAAACGACACCAGTAATGTGGGGACAACTTTACTGGCGTGGCCACCTCTAGGCGGTGGCCCAGGTCGCATAGCATTTGAATTGGGTTGTAAGTACTCGCATTTGCTCGTCAATTAGTGCATCTGGTCGAAACATGCATACAAGCGTATATTGTTTCGACGGTCATTAACCTTATTGAGCTGATTCGTCAGTGGCTGCCATCACTGATTGCTTATCTAGGGGCATTACGCTTTTATCTTTTAGTTTATTTTAATTTTTATTTGATTGTTGCAAAACGTTTAATTTTGCATGATTGAAAAAGTAATTAAAGTAATAAACAAGTCTAGAGCTACAATATACATAGCCTTAGGCGATGTTCGTTTTACTGAGAATTACGTAGGCTTCAACCTCTGACCTTTTCCTGATTAAAATGCAAAATTAATTTAATAATAAACATTTTAATTAATAAACTCTTCCATCAATTACGATGCTCATTTATTAAGACCGAATAAAAATTGCTTTAATTGCTTTAAGTTTTATATGATTAAATACGAGTAGATCCTTATAGTTTTTTTTTAAGAAATGTTAGAATACTCCTACGATTACGTAATACACTTTCTTGAGTAGTCTAACACCGCAATGCGGAGAAGATAGTTGCTGAATCTATCTTAGATGAAAAACTTTATTTACAGGAAACAAAAAAAAACTATTATTTTATTACAAAGTCCAAAAATTTCATTGGCAAGATATTTATTTTATAAATATGGCTTCTTAGAGTCCCTTCTTTCCTTATATAAGTAAGTAACCTTTAGCTGAGTGCGATAGGTAAAATTTATAGCTTCGGTTTTCATATCGAAAGAGATATGGCCAATATATGTACAAGTAGACCGTAGTTATTTTTATATTCATAGCACTTTCACTTGCGAAAAAATATTGACTCCAATATTTTACCGAGAAAAGTTGTAAAATATTTAGGTCGTGATATTTTTTCTAACATTGCCATTTCGTAGCCGGCAAGTAATCCAATTAAATTTTAATAATACTTCGATTACTTATAACTGTTTAGGTGTTAGTAAGTACAACAGTTTCCATTGTAAATAAATAGCCATAAACCTAAGTCGTTAAGTAAATTAGCACATACGAGTACATTTTGTGAAAATAGCTGATTGAAGCTGAGCTTAACTCATCAAATAGTCATCCATTCTCAACTAATACTATAATCCAAAATGTTCAGTGTATTTTGCAGAAATCTATTGTAAATGGAAGAAAATCTGAAATATTTAATGTTCTTCCGCTGGGATCTAAAACTGAATTGAGGTAAGTAAAGTGAATATTTAAATATTATAAAATATATTTTTGGGTTGTTCCTTCGATTGAAAACCACATGTACACTCATAAGCGGGAGGAACACACAGTTGTTTATATCAGTTTGGTTTCAAATCATAGAGGAGAAATACTTCAGATTTTCTTCCATCGAGACTGAATCTCCGCAAAGTAACGCCTTAGACAATACGTCAACTCTAATAAAATTAATTAATTTTAGAAATAAAATTAGTTTTAGTATTATATCGTTAACAAGGCTATGTAACGATTAATCTAAAAACTAATATTAGTATCGCTCTGTGTCTGCAAATAGGGAAGTGTCCCATAACAGATCGAATAGCAAAATATATTCGCGTTTGTAATCATACCCGATAATAATAGCGGTTACAATTTTAGTTGATTTTAAATTTAAATATTACCTAAGTTCTACAAGGAAACCTTTACTTCCTCCGTAAGCAACAATTCGTCCCAAGACAACTCCCTTGACAGTCCCTTTGTGACGAGCGATAGCTATTTTCGTACCGACAAATTGCTCTACTGATATTACAGATTAGAATACAAAGAGTATGAACGGTATAAACTGTTACTTTAAATGTATATAATTTATATTTACCACCATTTTATTTGTGTTCCATCGTAGGTCACAATAGCGCTTACAATCAATAACAAAATAATATCACAATATCAGGTGTGGTGTGATCAATGGCAAGCCCATTCAGTCTAAAAAAATATATGTGCTGGTCAACACACCACACTTGGATCCATTATATTGCAAAAAGCTCTTGTTTTTCTCTTGCAAATATTTAATGATTAGAAGAGAAAAACGACGTCAAAAAATTTAAAAACTATGTTCATCAGATTCTCTGCCCAGTTCAATTGGTGATCTCATATTGCTTCTATATTCTACCAGGTTCAAATTTAAAAGATTTGACCTTGATTGGGTATCATGGATTGCTCATTTATTATTTATTTTATATCGATCAGTCGTAAAACATTTTTAGAAACGTATTAAGAAGCAGCTGGTCGATTTATCAGTATTTTAACTTCGATTATGAAAGCATGGGCTCATTGGGATATCAATTTTGTTATGAATATATATCTTGAAAAGTATGGGTATAATCTATGTACCAACGTACTTCTTTAAGTATGCCATCAAAAATATGATAATCGAACACATTGTGGTTTTCTGTCCCTCCTTTAATAAAAATATATTTTATTATTTTCTGGTTACCTTAACTTTATGTTAAAACACAATGACCATTACACAATAACATTGTATTTGTGCTTGTTGCACATAACACTTTAAAAGCATTATTAGTGTCAATTAACATACTGCACTAAATAAGGCGGTCTATATTTCATTTCTCTTCAATAAGTCCAAGGTATTTTAATTAAAGTGCCTCTAAAAGTCTGGACCTGTGCCAATCAAAAGCCTGCATCGAATGTTGACTACACTAAAAATTTGCAATCAACTAACCGCATCCCGCGGTTACTAGCAGTTATCCAAGTTCAAAGCATATCGTACCAAATTTTGAGCCCAATTTAGTGTGTGAAAGAGTACCAACAAACTTGAACATTCATAATATTATTTGTAGGATTATCACGTGTCGAACTGAGTACTGCCGTGATTTAACTATAATGCCGTTTTGTACTAACCAATTTAACGAAGATAACGGCATTTTAGTTAATAGAGAGAGAGAGAGAGAGGGTAATTGATAAACTAGAATGCTTAATCGAATCACGACGACTTAACATTAATTTTTAAAGTTTTAGAACCTACCGTAATTATATTATTCTTATTTAAATATGCCGGATTAGCTCTAAGCATGGTATTGCTACGGAGAAGCTTTTTGCGATCTTTAAACAAGTATTTCAGACTAAAATGTATGTATTTGTCATTAAACTAATTTCTACTACATATTTGTGTTTCGGAACACAAAGATTTAATTAACCCTCATCAAAGGGGGTAAATTAACTATTTGTTTTATATTTGAAGTAATTATGTTTGCGAATTTAATTTAATTACTGTCTGTAGCACATGGCTTCTTAAAGGGCATAGTCTTTCACAGGATAACGAACTTAGGTACTTATATGTTGTTCAATTACGCTTATGTTAACGTCAGACTAGGTCGGCTTGAAAGAGACCCGAGGGATTCTAAGGATCCAGTCCACTTATTATGTTTGCTCGATATTGTTTCGGCGTTCATTCGCGACGTGACCTACATCAAGGCAGTAAAGTAATGTTACTTGACAACAGGATAGCATAATAACATTTTGAGAAATAAAAAACCTGTCAAATAAAATTGTATTTGAAAAAATATAATAATATACTGCAGTGTCCCTTGGTGATTTTTCACAGTGACACCTATCTAATCTTTATGCCTAAGATTCACCCGATCACTGAAAAGAGGATTAAAATCGTACGATTAGTTTTGGTGATAAATGCCAAATTTAGTTTATTCAAAGATACATACAGACATTCTCTAATCCCAAGCGCAAATCCATATACTGGCTCCTTACCGTCGGGTAAAAAGCTTAGAAGCAAAACTTCATGTAAATTCTTTAAATCCATGCGAGCTCGTCTAAGAACTTTAATTCCTTGTTATTTAAACTTTACCCATGCCATAACTCACGGTTTATAACTTGAGTGTACTTCCGTGTCGAGTCGTGATTACACAGAAATATGATCTGCTATTTTTCTTCTCATATTTTCCTGTCATTTACGCTCCGGAAATGAGGTCAATTTCGATTTCTAAATCCGTTGTACCGTGACTTGTATTCTAAGTAATACACCAAGTAATTTACGCAGCGTGAACTGTCTTAGACATGCTTGAGATGTGACAATTTTACCCTCGAGCACGTACTCAAATTACGGCTTCTTTTCTCATATTCACTTGAGTAATGTGTTCATACCGCAATGATATCCCTAGCCCCAGACACGTAATTTTGGTGAATCAAATTTTAGCTGGTAAGTGTTGAAGATTTTTGTTGCTGTTTATGAGATTCTCTGACCCAAAATATTCCCAAATGATTCTCATTGGATTCCCAAATACCTATTAAAAATATCTGTGTTTGAAATCTCCATTGTTATCGCTTGTCTGCTATCCATCATTATTTATTTTGTAAAATTTCGATACATATAATTGTTTTCATTTATTTACAAAAAGCAGGGCCCATTATTATTCTAGATCGCAAATAAAAATACGAATTAGTCGTCGCCCTAACATACGTTAACCTATTTGGCCATGGTATCTAGGCTTGGGCGTTTGCCGCCAGACTTCCTGGCGCCATCTCAGCCTCTTTTATAAAACGAGTAAAGCATGTTAACGAATATGAACAGAATCTAAGATTACTTGAAAACTGTACATATGGCATTATATTTTAGTCCATCTTTCGCTGTCGATAAATAGCCAGATATTGGATTGAATATGAATGATGACTAATATGTAGTTAAATGACAATAGCAAAATTAATTGGCTAGAACTTATAATAAACTTGAGATGATCGAAAATATTGGCAAAGTGTGAATCGGTCTCGCGCATGAAGGGTGCCATTATCTTAAATATATGGCAGAAAAAAACACTTTTGTTATATGCCTTAATAGAAAGAAAGAAAGATAGCGATAGCATAGCGGCACGCGAAATACATGAGAAAATTTGAGCTTTCTTGACAACTTGAGAAAATTTCAGCTTTCTAGCAATCACGGTTTCTGAGATACAGCCTGGTGACGTTTTTACCTTTGAGGTACGGAACCCTCGTAAGATAATGTGTCAAATGTAGGTAATTAGGAGAGTGTTAAAAGTACATAATAGAAGCAGAAACACACAAGCTAGGCCGCGGGATACATCTAGTTATTAATAAAACAAATAGACTTTGTTTTACTTTATGAACTCTAAAGTTTTCTGCGCTCTTTGTCACAATAATGCGTCCCTTTCATCTTGTGCGTTAGACACATGTGTCTTACACGGTGGTTTGTGAACTTTGAATGCGTACCCATTTTAACCCTTTACGTGGCTCTACAGACATATCCTACTAATATTATATTCATTAAAGCTTTAGCATGTTTGACTGTATTACGCAGGTACCTCCACGAGCCACTGCTAGACCGGTATAATAAAATAATTTGACGACCTCGTTGGCGTAATGGTTACCATGCCGGACTGCCAATCAGAAGGTTCCGGGTTCGATTCCCGGCACGGCCAACATCTTTGAGCTGAACTAAATTTGTTGGCTGTCGGTCTGGGTGTTAAATATGTATCTATATAAAATATGTAATTATGTATAATATCAGTTGTGTTAGCAACCATAATACGAACTAGAAATGGCTCAGTATGGGGCTAACCAGCCGTGTGTGAAATGTGTTCTAATAAAAATAATAATAATAATAAGGGAAGCCTGCCGCTTCAGCAGGCTTTTATTAAATTGCTCCGTTAGTTTATGTACTGGCTTTATCTAGATTATTGTGCGCCTCCCACGTCCTAGAAACACATTTATGGAGCACTGTTTACTCACTGACGAATAGTTTTGGTCGTCGCGCCTCATTCATGCAAAGCCGGTTAAGAAAGTGACTATTTAATTGTAGCGTTGAGACAAGAAAAATCTTGGCTCTCAAAGCGTAGACGTAAATTGATCTTTAATCTTAAATTGAATAAGTATTTAATTTCTTCGTAATACTGCGTTGGTTCTCATAGCAATATAAAGTGAAATATTACTGCCTTTACTTGGAAATACTGGATCACGCGTTCTATTAGCGTTACTTGCGTATAATTGATTTCAAGAATTTATTTAAATACAAATTTGGCCTAGGCAGTATATAAACCCCAACCGATTTCGATTTGGTTAAATTTTTGATAAATGTGTTAGTCGGGATTGTTCTTAGCTATGTTTGATGTTATTCAGTGCAATACAAGCGTTTATTTAAACTCCAATATGTCAATTAAATGAAGGGACCGCTTAATAATGCTAGCCCCGATTTTGAATTTATATTTGTAATAAATAACACAGGTTTTCAATAAAATATCAAACCCATGTTTCCCAAGCTATGAAAAATTCATGCCTCTGACCTAAGATAATAGAAAAGAGTGGATATGGTACGGCAGGACAAAACAGAAGCAAACAGAACGATTAGCTTATAACGCTGTGCTAAGCCAATTTCGAGTTAAGTACTTAGGCATATAGATCTGTTCCATCATATGTCTTCTCATACGGTATTTGGTTTGGAACATTAGAGTGACTTTCCAAATGCAAAACATAGATAGTAACTTTGACGTACGATTGGCTTCATCGGCTTCTACAGAAAAGTAGTGAATACCAGCACCCGCTTGCCCCTGACACAATAACTTACATTCCGATGGTTTGACCTGTTTTATTTTATTCACCTATTGAAGGCTTACGTTAAACTTTCATTGCTTTTCTGTAAATGTTTTTCACAATTTTTCGTTAATACCTATTATTTAAAACATTTCTAATTATATTATTAATATAATTAGAAATCTTTTAGTGTTAATCCGGAGTCAAAGTTATCTTAACACCATATTTAATAACAAAAATTGGTCCAGCCGTTTGAACGTGAAGAAGTAACAAACATACACGTTTGCCTTTACAATATTAGCGGGATACACAAACTGACAAAATTATATGTAAGCATTTAAAATAAAAATATGAATAGAATTTAATATATTTTAATAATAATAATAATTAAAACGCAAGTCATTTCTAATAGGGAGTATGCTTTTATGATATACAAGCTTCCATGCTTTGGAGATGCAGGCTCATTTACTGTAGCTTTTAATACCAAATATGTACATACTATAAGTATAGTTAACATTTGCTACAAATTGCAATAATATTAACCATACAAATAAAGTACTGACAAAATTAGTAGAAAGTATTATAGTTATCGACATTTTATAAATATAAAACCATGAATCAATTAATTTCCTAGTATAAAATGATTCACCTTCCGTGCCCCTCGCTCCTAACCATACTACTGATTATAGAGCAGAGTTGAAACAGATACATAATTTATACCGCATGTTTATGTACGTAAAATATCCTCATTAAAACTTCTTTGATTTAATTATTAATTACGAGACTAGGTAGCCAAACTAGACATTTTGAGAATGATTTCTCGCGTTGAAAGTATTTGTATATTTATTTGTAAAAATATTGTATAAATTTATACAAGCTTGGCAACCTGAATAGACCGCTATTCTTACATAATCAAACTGTCATGTACGTATTAGTCGCCAAATGTAGAATTGATAATACGTTTGTAATTTATTCATCCAATTATCATGTGTTTTATTAAAATTAGAGCATAATGATTTTCCTATCAGAAACGCGTCATTTTCTCCCTATTATAAAGCTTCCTACTCACGATCTTAATAACATAATAAAAGCTCCAATGATACGGTAGCTTCTCAGCTATAGCTATAGGCGTAATATCCCACCTAATCCGGCTTGGCTCGATTTCGTATAAGTAGAAGAAGCGTCATCTTGTCGCTACCCTTGTGGGCATGACTGCCGTGGTGGTTGCGCGCGCATACCCTTCGATCGGTGTTTTGGTTTGAATGAGAGATTGGTCACTCAATATGCCGCCGGTTGGTGCCGCCGGCACGTGTATGCCCGCCTTTATTGCCGTTTTTGCTGTTCTAGCATTAGACCTATCATTTATTACATCCTTCCGAGCTTTGTCCCGTTTTGAGAGCGGATATGAGTTTCTTTATCATAGTTGTTTGGGACGACTACCTTTAGGGGTAATGAGGTTTTTATTACACGTTATAATCGCATAATGAACAGTTATTTTTAATGACTAACCGACAACACTTTATTAAGATACCTAACCAAAGCCATTTTGGGCGTTGAAGGAAAATCTTACAACGTTAGAGATTATGTTACAAGAATCCAAACAAAAAAAATATCTTACTTAGAATAAGTCTTAATAAATACGTTATATCGTTCATATTTATGATTTTGATTGACAATATTTCACAGATCGTTATTCATAATATTACTTAGACTCAATAATAAATTTCGGCTCGAATCAGCTCGTTTCTTCGATTCGTTTTAAAATCCATGGGATCACAGGTTAAACGATAGAGTCATGAACCGTCGCTAATTCGAATAGCCTATCCGTTGGAGCTGCAATTAGCTAAGTCACTCAACTCAATCCATTGTGATTTCGGTGTCGGTAGTCTATACCTACCTGCTAGTATTAAGGCAGGGCTAGTTCGTGATTTAAACGTCCTTTATCTAGAGTTGGAAATCGCTAGGCAGGAGAATAAGGTAGCGCGGGCAGATTGACGTTATTTTAAGTTTTCTAACTAAGTATATATTAGTTGTTTTAAAAATATCAATGAATATTTCTAGGTCAAAACATAAACATATATCTGATTATTTCTTTAGTTAACAACTTCGTTTTACATCAACTTATTTTTCTTTCTATTTTACTATCTCAATTTTCTTCAAATACAAAAGTTGTGTTCTTTACTGATTTTAACTATCACCTTGCCTTAAATCTTATATATAAAATTTCCGTGTCACAGTGTTTGTTACCGAACTCCTCCGAAACGGCTTGACTGATCATTACCAAATTTCATATGCGTATTCAGTAGGTATGAGAATCGGCTAACGTGAAACGTTTTTACCCCTAAGTGATAAGGGTTGTTCACCCTTAAATATATTTTTTTATTTTTTCAAGGATTTTTTTTTATTTGAATTTTATATATAGAAGCATTAAAAAATACATACAACCCTAAATTTTTACTTTTTTATCATCAACCCCTATTTTTTTATGGCCATTTTAGTAAATTTCTGTGTCACTGTGTTGCCGTACACCTCCGAAACGGATTGACTGATCTTTACCAAATTTTATATGCGTATTCAGTAAGTATGAGAATCGGCCAACGTGAAACTTTTTTACCCCTGAGTGATAAGGGTTGTTCACCCTTAAATATATTTTTTTATTTTTTCGATGAATTTTTTTTTTTGGATTTTTATATAAAGTGGCATTTAAAAATACATACAACCCTACATTTTTACTTTTTTATCATCAACCCCTATTTTTTTATGGCCATTTTAGTAAATTACTGTGTCACAGTGTTTGTTGCCGTACACCACCGAAACGGATTGACTGATCTTTACCAAATTTTATATACGTATTCAGTAGGTCTGAGAATCGGCTACTATCTATTTTTTATACCCCTAAGTGATAAGGGTTGATCACCCTTAAATATTTTTTTTCATTTTTCGACGAAATTTTTTTTTTGTATAAAGTGGCATTAAAAAATACATACAACCCTAATTTTTTACTTTTTTATCATCAACCCCTATTTTTATGGCCATTTTATTAAATTTACGTGTCACAGTGTTTGTTACCGCACTCCCCCAAAACGGTTTGACTGATCTTTACCAAATTTTATATACGTATTCAGTAGGTCAGAGAATCGGCTACTATCTATTTTTTATACCCCTAAGTGATAAGGGTTGATCACCCTTAAACATTTTTTTTATTTTTTCGACGAATTTTTTCATTTTATTTTTGTATTAGGTGGCATTAAAAAATACATACAACCCTAACTTTTTTACTTTTTTATCATCTTTCCCTATTTTTTATGGCCATTTTAGTATTTTATTCATTTTTCATCTCGCTTATCTCGCTTGATAACTGATCAAATATAGTATCTAACTGTACTTCGAGTAAAAATCCTTTTTTTTGAAGAAAATAACTAACAAAATTTAACCTGATATACTTATGCTTATGATTATTACCAATCTTAAATACTTAAAATTTGCCGCGCCTTTACTTTACTGGTGAGTGAAATGCCACACAATGCCATATACCGAAGTCGGTCTCCTGTTTTACTCACAAAATTCTTCTTCACAAATTTCGACCTTCGTTATTGTTTATGTATCGTATGTAGTAGTATTTTGTGAACAATTATCATTTTGCTATATCAATGTAACTCTCTTATTAACTTAACCGCGGCTCCACCCGCGTGTAAGTCGCTGTATTGCATAACCTCTCCTGCACATGACTGTTGTAAAAATATGTATTTTCATCTGTGCGCTACTGTGGATCGGATTATACGTTAAATTGTAGGTCCTCTTAGCACAAACAGTCGTTAAACTAAGGCAGGGGCTTGAAAAACTCTCGACAACATAATTTGATCACTTAGTTCTTACGTAGAAGAAGCTATAAAATTTGATGTACTAATAAACTAGACCCCGAACGTATGAGCAAAAATTTTCAACAAATATGATGATGACACTACAAATATTATGTAATTTGTTCTGCTTTGGACTTCTTTATGCTCAAACGGCTCGAACAAATATGCTAAAAATTTTCGCGCTCGCTTCGCTCGCGCATAGCTCGCTGCGCTCGCATCCGGCTCGCTTCGCTCGCGATTGGTCCTACGACGTTTTGGGTCATAGCTTGCGACACTACAAATATTATGTAATTTGTTCTGTTTTGGACTTCTTTATGCTCAAACGGCTCGAACAAATATGCTAAAAATTTTCGCGCTCGCTGCGCTCGCGTCCAGCTCGCTTCGCTCGCGATTGGTCCTAGGACTTTTGGGTCATAGCATACGACACTACAAATATTATGTGATTTGTTCTGCTTTGGACTTCATTATGCTCAAGCGGCTCGAACAAATATGCTAAAAATTTTCGCGCTCGATTCGCTCGCGCATAGCTCGCTGCGCTCGCATCCGGCTCGCTTCGCTCGCGATTGGTCCTAGGACGTTTTGGATCATAGCTCACGACACTACACATATTATGTAATTTGTTCTGCTTCGAACTCCTTTATGCTCAAACGGCTCGAACAAATAATTATGCTAAAAATTTTCGCGCTCGCTCCGCTCGCGCATAGCTCGCTACGCTCGCATCCGGCTCGCTTTGCTCGCGATTGGTTCTTGGACGTTTTGGGTCATAGCTTACGACACTACAAATATTATGTAATTTGTTCTCTTTTGGACTTCCTTATGCTCAAACGGCTCAAACAAATATGCTACAAATTTTCGCGCTCGCTTCGCTCGCGCATAGCTCGCTTCGCTCGCGGTTGGTCCTAGGACTTTTGGGTCATAGCTTACAACACTACAAATACTATGTAATTTGTTCTGCTTTAAAAGGAAACTAGAATAAAAATAATTAATAAGGCAAAACAACGTTTGCCGGGTCAGCTAGTTGGTATATAAACCTAAGACTGTAATGGGGATGCATACCTAATACCTATATACTCACAAACGTACATCTTATGTCTACATATCACCTGGCTCAAAATTGCGTGTTTACTAATTGGTACATCTTTTTTCTAATTTGTGCACAGTCATACTTTGAGGTAGGTTAATGTTTAAAAATTAATCTACACAAAGGACTTTTAATGACACAAAATACTTAGAACTATTGTAACTCAATATTATAATCTCCGTAATAGATAATAACGATAAGGGTCTATTCTTATCGTTTATCTCATATTGTACCTAGTTCTTACTGCCTTTGCTAAGAATTCATGTCATACTGAATCTGTGTTAAATTATGTCATACTGATCGTTAGTTCTTATTGCATAGTGAATACGGCACAAATTCCTATAACATTTGTCTTAACACCCATTGCGGTAGCGTCATTAAGGTCATCTAGAATGTAAAGAGCTCATGCTACTAAATGAACTACGACAAAAAGTGGCTTACGCTCTTTATCGCCATCCTCTTTAAATATTAAAAAGAACTATACTTTTCTAAGGTGGTGTATTTTTGGTCAGCTGTTATAAAGATTGAACAACGGATTTTTTTATTGAACGACATATATGTATGTATTGTCTGTCACCGCTGCATTTTTGGGATGATATAAACATAGTTTGGTGACTTTTAAATTTCTATTATCAGCTGACCTGTTTTATCATTTTATGCCAAGCTTTCAATTTAAGAATATAACGTGCTACCTACTGAGACAGGAATATTTGCTAACCCAATTATTCATACCCAATTTTAAGAATGCCTTAGGTACATTTTATAGCGTAAGTGATGTTAAAAATTTCTGACGGAATTTTAATACTTGCTTTGATGTGCAAATTACGACAACACAAAGTCTCGACCGGTTGCGTTTAACCTTGTAATTATCAAAACGCCCATTGTCGCGTAAAACCATTGTTTATATTTTTTATCGTAGGTTAATAACGCTTGTTCATTCAGATAACTTGTTTTATATTTGTACAGCGACATTGATAATAATTTGAGCTGTGTTCTGGCGATGACATGTTTTAGTTGTTACAATTCATTTGGCTTGGATGTTGTCACTTGTCTTTGTCAGTATTTTCGCTTTTTTCCCTAAATGATTCGTTTTCTTAACAACAATTTATAAGCGTCTCGACCCTTGTTATCTTAAAAACATGATGAAATGAGCTCAAACAATAGTACAGGATGTAATGTTGACGTAGGCTCTTTCAAGTTATTTTTTTTTTGTAATCGGTGAATATTAGCAACTTTTTGTGGGCCTTAAAAAACAATAGACATTTACAGAGCTTTGTATTTTTTTTTCGTACCAAAGGTTATCTATTTATTCGTCATAACGGTTTTTCTTTATGTAACCTGCCTGGTAAAAAATCATAACATTTATAATTGATACCATTATTTGGCTTTCATGCAGTTATGTTACTTTACCTTTCATTATATATTTTTTTCCACTAAATATCAAAATAATTTCGTTCAAGATAACATTTTTGGATACCGTCCCTAAAAGGTAAAAACGGGACCATATTGCACTAAGCCTCCGCTGTCTGTCTGTCTGTCCATCACCAGACTGTATCTCAGAAACCGTAATATCTGAAAGCTGAAATTTTCACAAGTTTTGTATTTCCCGTGCCGCTTTTTTGCATTTGTTTGCTATATATCAATAACACAGTAACAGAAAGACCCTTATTTTTTTTACAGAATATTATAGATGTATATAAATTTTCGAAATAAATAATTAAATGAAAATAAAATAAATGTTCGAGGGAGTTCCCGTAGAACAAACGTGTTTTTTTCGCATTTTTTTAAGATAATTAAAGGTAAGGAATTCTTCATGCGCGAGTTCGACTCGTCCTTGGCCAATTTTTAAAACGAAACGATCTCACTTAGTATGGACCGCTATTCTCAGAAAGTTATACATATAAGTACAGGATCGTAAGAATAAAAATAACATTAACACATTTGGCATAATACAGTGATCCTTTAAAAACAAGTGCCTCATTAACGAGCCCCTAGCGACCTAATAATGTTAGGCATTTGTTCCACTGAATGTTACATAAAATTTGCAAGTTCAGTAGGCTAATTGTAAATAACGCAATACATTTTTTTGCTCTGAATAATTCAGCTGAATAGTTCAGCGCTTAACCACAATTCAATGGTAAGTTAGATTGATATTAAAATCCCCTCATAAATGGTTTTTTGTTATAAAAAATAACTCGGTAAGAGATAACATATTTTTAATTCGTTTCAGTGTAACAAAACCTTAGTTGGTTTTACCGTTTCAAGTAACATGTGTAAAAGTTTCTTTGATTTTAAAACTTTTAAGATTATGAGAGAAAATCTAGCCGTAACTGTTGATTATATAACTACCTCAATATGGGTAACATTCAGTGTAACAATGATATCGAATGAAAGGCCTTAACTACTATAAAACAGTATGATACAGTATGATAAATTTTAATTCAAAGATGGCCTTCCATCACATTACTTTATATCGGAGGTTTTCTACATTTTTAATTAAATCTAGTTAATGGTGATTAGATAATTCTAAAAACATGGCAAACAGTGTTTCTTTTTTTTCAGAGCATTAAGACGTTTAGAGACATTTGATACACATATTGTGTACAGTTACTTTAGCTACTTTTACTACTTAGTCTGTCCTGACCTTTAAACCACCCTGAGTGGGCGAATATATTCGTGGGCGAGCTTAATAACGATGTTCCACAGAGACGGCCATTTACGGTAACTCGTTAGAAATTTTACTGGAAAAGCCGTGCGGCTCTGTATGGTCCTTATTTGTACTCGTATTCATTAAAAATATATTTATAGACTATCTATATCTATAATAAACTATATATCTATGCCCGACGGTGATAGGAAAGACCCATATACGCTAGAAAATATACGAGTATGTAGAACAGAATAGAGTATTAATGGAATTAAATTAATGTGATCGACTATGAAAAAACCTCAACTGCAAATTCGGAGATGAAGTAAAATTAAAAATGTTTTTTTTTTATCGGCGATTCATTTAGACGGTTTAGATATAAAAGTCTGTGGTCGTTCATAATATGTTTTTATTCCAAGTATCTTGGCCAGAACTTTGCGATTATTATAAATATACGAGTACGAGTACCTTACTATACTCCAGGTTACTTTACCACTATCAAAGTAGTAATAGTATTTTAAATGTGTATTTTATTCCTTTAATAAAACAAAGGGCGCAGTCTCCGGTAAAGCGCTGTATTTTATTTCAGACTGCAGAAAAAACATATTTGAATTTTGACTAAATAATTCCTGGACTGTGTCCAACTTTAGTTCACGATGCGATGTTAGTAAAATGATGAAAAAAAAAAACAGGTTACACGCATTTTGTGTAAAAACTACATTTCAGTAAAATGTTCTTTATGCGTGATGAATATTAAACGTCAACACACAAATGGTGACATATAAAAATAATAATACGACTAGAATGAATAAAAAAGCTTCGTGTAAACTATACGGCACATGGTTAATCAAAGATCCTACGCTAGTTCCCTAACGGATATCGGTTCGATCGATTTAACCTTTTTCAAATTCAAATGTAAGTATGTAAAATAGAAACAGATACATTTTTACAGGCTACCGCTTTTTGTGTGAGTCGTATCGGACTTATAAAAGCCATTAATATTTATATCACTCCAATTTAATTCTGTACTCTAATTGTCTCTTGGAATCGCGACGGTTTCGAATTTATTTCTGACCCGTCTAATTATTATTTAGCGTTCCCTGAATCGCTGCCGTGTTTATTTCCAAATATTCTTTGGAGATTATAAACAGGAAATTCGTATCTGGACCATTTTCCCTTTGGTTTTCTTCGCAGAGATACGAGTATCTTTTGAGACGCCTTTGAAGTTTAAATCAAAGCTTTTAATTATTTAAGTACTTTACGTAGCAATTTCATTGCTCAGCTAGCTCGCATTGCATTAACTTTTGTATCTAATTGAGTCTAGTCAAGCAAGGGCAATGCACTATGTTGTTGAACTGCAGCCTTTCCACGCAGTCTAAGTCTGTCTAACTTGGATTAACTTGTTTGCTGTGAATTAACTGGGTGAAAGTAATTATACAGATTAAAGGTCAAAGGTAAATTTATGCACATATATTTAGGGTGTCATTTATAAACTGGTTAAAAGAACATGAAGTTTACGTAGTTAAATATGTATCGATATAAAGTATTAATGTATGTATTTGTTTTTATCCTTGATAGGTTAGCGTTTGACTACAGCTAGCCTGATGTTAAGCTGCACTGCAGTCTATGGTGTGGCACGCTTACCTAGAAGATACCTATTAACTCTACTTTTGAAGGCCCCCGGATGATACCTCTCAGGAAACAGTATATGTAGTATATCAGCTGTCTTAGGGACTATAATATAAACTAGAAATGGTTTAGGATGGGGCTAACTACCCGTGTGTGAAATGTGTCGTAATATTTATTTATTTATATAAATTCGTAGCAAAAAGCTACGAATGTTTCAATCATCTATATTGAGGTTAAAGTTTTTGGTCTTAATTAATGAGAAATGCAATTTGAAATGATATTACGTTTTAGTTAAGATCTATAACACTGACTGCATATGATTAAAAACATAATATTCTTATTTCATCTATTTGAATTAAATGCCTATAGAGTATAATTTTCAAGCTACTGCATAATACACTAGAGTTATTGTTCCGTATTGCCGCTAGAGCTTTTAAACAAAAGTTTTAAATTAAAAAGTTGCCCGGTGTCAAAGTAGAAAATGAATCTAGTTAGCGCGAACCAAAGTCTATTTGTGTTGCCCGTTTTAGTACTGAGAACAAACTAGTTTATTCTAAATCAGAAATACCTGTATTATTTATTTTGAAGGTTACTTTAATTTATGTTTTTTACAAATGTATATTTACTAACAAAACAAAATATGTTTTTTTATTTTTAATAAAGAATAATTTTGTAGAAACTACACAAAAATCTAATCTAAGAACAGTTGGTTGAATAACGCTGGCAGCATTCCCGCGCTATATTGCAGCGATATCCGTTGCGCGAGGTTCGAGTACAAGGAAGTTGAGAATCATTCACCTTATTAAAAGTTATTTAATTTGTAAGGTGAATTTAGTAAATTTGATATTTTTATATGACGTCAACAAATACATAAATATTAATAATAGACTAGACATGCTCTATCTTAGGCCAGAGTTATATAGTGTCGCTGATTCGTGTGATTACGCGATGCTAGTCAAATGCCTAGCTGTAAGAAGTACTTCTAGTCCTAATTTGATTATTCCTTGTTTAAATATGTATCTCAGTTTGTGTGTCTATTAACAAAGCTTCAGAGGTTATTGGATTATAACCCAATAACCGCAAGGATTAAAACGTAAGATCTTCTTCTTCCTTCCATTCTAAACTTAGGATACCACCTTTAAATAAAGTATCGAAAGCTTAGAATTCCTGATTCAATCCTGGATTAACTCAAGTGATACCGCGGGGTCGAACTAGTATATTAATATAGATTATTTATTCTAAGCCACTTGCTTAGTTATGACACGCTTTGTCATTATAATTCTGATATAAATTAAAACAATGTTTTTTGAACATTAAATACTATATCAGCTTTGAATACAAATTATAATTTACGTTCAGATCGTTATCGCATTAATTTGGTTTGAAATTGTAATTGGGGACGTGACTAGTATAAACCATTGGCGTTGTCATCATAAATTGGTAACAAGTAAGTAACGGATGCCTAATTATGATTGAATATCAATAACATATATTAAGAAATAAGGAACAGAAAATTCTAATGACTTTTCACCTCACAGTTAGGCATTTGATAAGCAGGGTGCGTAACCCCATGAGTTAGCGACAATGTGGCCTAAGGTAGAGAATGCCTAGGCTGGAATAACTGGCTCTCAACTGCCGGAACACACTGTTAGGTGCTTGGCGACAGATTTTACAACTTAAAGGTGGTTGTTAGTCAGACGAGTATTAGAAAATACCCTACCAGTATGCACATGCAAATTAATTTTTTTGAATAGTAAATTATAATAGGTAGGTACAATAACATCATATTGTCATTTTTGTTTTCTATATTTTAATGCTGAGCAGTAACAGAATTGTTAGTAAAATTGGCACTTACTCGTAGTTGGTACATCAACTTGAGATATTAACCAAAAATTTGCTGTCGTTTAGAATTGAATCTAGGTTTTGGGAAATCATTTTGAATTTATTTAAATATCAGTCTCATATTACTTCTCGTCTCTTCTACACATACCTCTGTTATTGTCTCGCATCAGAAGGGAGGGTATGAGTGAGTGGGACAAATGTTCACGATGGCAGAATAGAGCCTTATGTTAGAGGGCGAGGCTGCGCGCGCAAACGCTACGCCTCTGTAGCGCTACGAGTCAGTCACGATCGGGCTACGACGCTACGAGACCGCTACGCCGTAGACAATCCCTCACAGACTATCAGTGTTTTGTGTGACGCTTACATCTGAAGAGAACAAGAAGCTAACGTTTCTTATACAACAAAATCTCAGGTATATAATTCTTTAATCATATTTTCATCAAAAGAAAGTCAACTCGTGCGTAGAATATTGACGTGATGACAACTACTTATGCAAGCAGTCGAAGGATTTTCGCTCTTATATCTTTATGACATGAATACTAGTGTACGTAATGAGATGAATGGGATGCCGTGAATCGTAGATCGTCCAAGGTCTATCCGTTATTGATGCATTCGAGGCGGTTTCTTCATGCATTATGCAATAATGTCTATTTTACTTTAGCAAGCGGTTCTAAATTGTTCGCATTCCGTTACTTAATGCCTCGAGGTATTGAACTCCAGCTATATTGTTCTAGGAAGTGTAGGATGTGCCGTGCACATTAAGGCGTGAATTAAAGCGGTTTCTAGAAATGAGTGAAATTCTACGTAAGGTTTACTTACTCGTATATCCGATGTAGTAATATCGATAACGTCATTTGGTTCTTTTGTAAAAAGGTACATTTTTGGATCATCTAAAAAAATGGATACATATTAATGTGTCAGTTCTGTATTTTTCTCACGAATCGTCCTAATAACTATACGGTCACGTAATACCCAGATCATATGTGGTAATAAAGATTTTCTTCACCGTAATACGGGTAATTAAGTGGACATTGTTATACTACTCGTAACTTTATATACACGGTTAATGTAGCCAACGTTTTTGCGTTAGCCAGTTAGCTAGAGTTTTCCTCATCTAGTTAATCAAGTTTTGTTCTCAGACTTACGGAAATACCCGACAGATTTCAGAACCCATGCATATAACAAACCTCTTAATATAATTATATATATATATATATATATACTTACTAGGCGATAGGTAGGACTGGTGAAGTATGGGTATTATCTTATAATTGATTACACGCACTACAGTTTTATTTCGACAGCTTTGACATAATTCTAACGGCCACTTCACAATGACTAGCGCAACAATTTCAAGTATTACTTTGACCTTTACAATAAAGATACACCTTCGGGACCATACGCTGTGCCCTTGCGTTTTTGCGACCCTAAACAAACAATGCCCCACCTGCCGCATTGTAGTATCCTGTCCCTTTGGAGTCTAAACATGAAGGATCAGGGTTATTTCGGCAATACACTCTACTCGTGTCCTTTATAGATCGAATGAAGTGGAGGCAGACGATATTATACTACTACTAGTACGATAGCTACTGATAGGATAAGATCCTTCTAAGAAGCGGCGGACTAAGAAATCGATTACTTAACTTTTTCATCTTCAAGCGCTTTTATAATTCTCCGTGCCCAAAAAGACCAGCGAGACTATTACTAAATCTCCGCTGTACGTCTATCATCAGGCTGAATCTCATGAACATATCCAGACAGTTACAATTTTATTGAATGATGTATTTCTGTTGCCGCTTTAACAAATACTAAAAGCAGAATAAATGTTTTGCTCTTATACAACTAACTAGATTTTTTACCGTTTTTAATATTAATTTTATGAAGCTTTTTTTGTGCGAGTTCGGCTCGCAGTTGGTCGATTTTTGAATTGATATTCGTGTAGATTTATTTCCGTTCTTTCTCTCTCTATCTCACTCTCTCTCTCTCTTTCTATTCTCATGACTCAACTTTCAATAAATACAACCATCATCCATCACATCCACCACCAACCAGTAAACCAATCAATTATTTCAACTGAAAGTAAGGGTTAGATTAAATCACATTTCGCTAAAAGCCCATATTATATCTAAATATTCATAGCAATATTTATGATACCAAAACGTCCAAAACCAAAATGATAATGGTAACGGCCGTAGCTTCTAGATATGATGACGCGAGCATGACTAGATTTAACAGTCTTCTTTGTGAATTAGTTAAGTTTTCATACGAGTATTAAATCAAATTTAGACTGTCGTGTTTGTTCCATTAGCGTGCTGATGTAAAATTTGGTTTATAATTATATTAATCTAACTATGAAAGTTAAACACTGTGTTAGTAATTTTGCGTGTTTTTTAATATTTTTTCCAGCACGGAAAGTAAAGCTCAGAATATTTACGAGTATTGAAAAAGAAAGTACATTTTTTACTACGCCAAGAGTGGCACTCGTAGCTTCGTAGCAGACGACTACGGCGTAGCTCGTAGCACTTTCGTAGCCTAAAAAGCTTAAAAGTCTGCTCTTTTTGCACATAGCGTACGCTAGTTGACCGAGCGAGAAAAACGAGTGAAGCGTCTCTGCATTACCGTGCTTAAATTTGGTTTTGTTTGTATGTTTGGACATGAACATCGCGTAGTGGCGGAATTTTCTACCGCTATTGACGAAACTTGATATAGAGGTTTTAGTACTCAATTGCTTTTTTTGTCCCCAGCCATTTTTGATTGTGGTGCCTCCAACAGATAAAAGAGAAGTTTGCTTCAGCATTTACTGATTTTTTTATTTAAATTACATTGGGCATTACGATAAAATACCATACCAATACTTATACTTAAATTATTATGTTATTTTTTTGTCAAATAAATAAAATACTAGGAGAATCACTTGCGTAGTATAAGGGATTAGTATTGTAGCAACTGAGTTATTAACTAAACATGAACCCAACTCTCTACAATTTGTTTTTTGATATGAATCAAAGTAAACCTTATATTTCAAACTATTATTATATAACGTATTCTTCCCAAACATAGCCGTAAATATATCGACTTCACATGTACACGTAGCACCGTCTGCGTGAATTTATAAATACAGTACCAGTTTATTTTGGACTCACTGATTTCGCACTTTCAAAGATTCAATGTTGAATGGGTTCTTTCTGTGAAATGTTGGAGAATGTGTAAGGGTTCTAATAATAGTAATCGATTTTATCTATCTATACAAACTGTACAGTAAGCTTCATACGCAGAAATGTTTAGAATGTAAATAGCGACTGCCAACCTCTTTTGTGGTTAAAGCTAATTAAAATCTTTTACATATATTTACAAACGAGTTTTTTGGACTAATGATAGTTGGTTTGTCGTAGGTTAAATAAAAACTTTATTTATAAACTATATTGTTTTCAATTAAGATTCACAAACACATTTTGTTTTACTCCAACAGTCAGGGTCAGGTCATATATGACCAAAAGGGTGTGTAACACAGGAGCTAGCGACATTCTTGCCTAGGGTGGAGTATCACTAGTCAGATTTTCCAACTTGAGGGTAGTTGCTAGCCAGACGAGCACTAGACATTGCCCTACCACCATGCTAGTTTCCTCACGATGTTTTCCATCACCGAAAGTTTGACCTCATTGACGGGGATCGAACTCATGACATTCGGCACTGAACTGTCATCGCTTTTAAAAACACATAATTGTTGATCCCAACTATTGTGGCTCTATTGTTTAGTTGACCGACTCTCTGTCTATTTTTTCTTAATAAAACAAAATGATGAAGTTAAAAGTTGCAATCTAAACTAAATTAACAAATCAAGCTGTCACAGCATAGTACTTTTTATACAGTATGCATTATACATTTATTGCACTGAACAATATAACGGACATGCGGCGACAGTACACATTTGTCCGCATTCTGTAATTCCGATTGTACTGTAAGCGAAACATAAATTGTGCATACACGGAATGGCTTGCATTTTTTATGTACAGATACCGGATACGGTTAACCAAGATACATTATTTTATTTATACACCGCGCAACGGTGAGTGCTCGACCCTTTCTGATTTAAGTAAATTGTACTTTTGTGTGTTAGATAGATAGATAAATAAAAAACTCTTGGGCAAGTTTTAATAATATGATGCTGATTTTTAACGGCAATATGTATTTGCAAGTTCAAAGTATAATATTTCGATAAGTTTACCGTTTATTTTATGCTGCGTCTAAAATTGGCCGCTTAGCTCATACAAGATTAGGTTTTATTATATTTTAATTATTGATATACATATATTAGTAGGTAAATAATTATCAGGATTTGAAAATAACGTATACATTTATTTCTCTAAAAACCCGAATTGTAGCTAAAATTCTATCAATGTTGCTAAAAATATCTCTGAACCATCTCATTATTCCTGCAATGGTAGGGAAAGTTCCTTCGTCTACCCACGCGATTCGATTCAAAGTTCTCTGCCAAGTGAGCTCTAATGATGCGAAAGTGGTCAACCTTGCTCGTCAAAGTAACCACATACTTAGGAGACCATTGAAAGATGTCTTAACTACGCGCTACGTCTATGTTTGCATTTATGTACTGCCATCCCTGCTGTGGCATCTGTTTTGGATCTAGTTTCAAAAAGTGTCTCTTGCGAAGGTTTTCATTAAAAATTATCTCTTTTTTTCCGTCGGCTAGCAATGTGGCCACGAGTCTTATATTTTATTCGATTACTATAGGTCATAAAGCCCAGTGTAACAACGTGTAAAATAATACTAGTGTGATCACAAGTCTGCCATAGATTTTGTTGCCCGGTTACAAGCACGTCACCCGGGAATCACGTTACTATACTACGCTAATTATATTCGTATATTTTAGTTAATTACAGACTATATCACACTGAGTAGGAAATTTTAACAATCCACATAAAGTCCGTAACGTTTACTGTCAGCTTATATAAAGTTAACAGGACGATGGTGACCATAGATCACTTTCATATATTCAATCTTTATTCAATACTAGCAACCCGCCCCGGCTTCGCACGGTATTTAAATAAAGTTGCAAAGAGAAACAAAATACTGTCCATGTTACTCGGGGATAATGTGGCTTCCCAAGGTGAAAAAAAATCGGAGCCTATCGCGTCAAACAAACAAACGATCAAAGTTGTATAGACTTAAATAACACATACATCTGAGGATGATTAGCTTAGCTTAATCGAAAAAATAATGCTAAAATGTATATAACAATCTTCATAAACATTATTCCAAAACTAAAATACAGCAATCCGTTGATAGAGCTTCTTCTTTGTTTGTGCTAAGAGTTAGAGACCGAAAGAACTGAAGACTGGTGTCGGAACAATTTAAAGGTTTCTGGCCTTACACTTACATTGTCTGACGTAAATTGACGCGAGGGTCGGCTTGCCCTAATAAGGCAAAATGTCGCCCAGTTACGTGTCGTAATGCACCCATTTCGCTACTATTGTGGAAAACGCGGAAGCTACGTAACAACCCATAGAAATTCTATTGACCCCTCATTGTGATGGCTGAACGGGGTCGAGGGTGCTCCGAACTTTGCTACTTATGCTCTGGCATTTCAAATGTTCATCTAGGATCGTGAACTGCTAGAAGTTGTAATTGCAAACTTAACAGTATGACAGATTTATTTGTTTTACTTTCTCAGTTTTTTAAGTAAGAAATATTCAAATAGTCATTAGAATGACTACGTTTTTCTGTAGTGACTAGTCTTTCATCACCAATTGGTTGAACTAATTATTTGTCACTAGAGCATCTTACTATATCTTAAAGATTAAGCTACGTATGTGCATTTTTATCCTGGAATAACGGTACAATACAATACTAAATGTATATATGTTGCATCTTTATTCGAAGACCGACAAAAATAAAAAGATAAAAACACATACCAATGGTACGTTATTAGCAGTAACATTCATGGAAAAACTTTATTCATATTTTGTTTTGTATTAAGATCCTTCAGTGATTTGTTTGTGATTTTTTTCAAAGTTTATTTAATCTTATATATAAAATTTCCATGTCACAATGTTAGTTACCGTACTCCTTCGAAATGGCTTGACCGATTTTTCCCAAATTTTATATTCGTATTCAGTAAGTCTGAGAATCGGCTACTATCTATTTTCCATACCCCTAAGTGATAAGGCAAAACAACGTTTGCTGGGTTAGCTAGTAATATAATAAATGCATAAATATGTTGGTGCTTATTAATTTAACTTTTCTGCATTTGAACGACACAATCTGCATAATATATAAGTTCTACAGGCCCGCTTCTGCTGAAAATATCGTGACCTCTCATATTCAATGCAAGAGCAAAGTTGAGCCAAAAATAACCGAGCCTGAGCTAAGCTCTTCCATAGGTGAAGATATGCAGCGACCTTAATGACGGTCACCGTGCACTACACAGGTCCGTAATCAGGTTATTGTGGAGTTCACATTACGTAATGTTGCCAGTACTCACGCCGCAGGTATCGATCCGGCCCTGTGGCACTGAGCCAATAACAAACTCCGCTACTGTACCTCTGATAGAAGTGGAAACTTGTTCCCGTTAGCAAGTTTCGGTGTTAAAACTGTTTTATTACAATAAGAACTTTGTACTGGTCGGCGACTACGCTGAAATTGTGGGTGCAATTTCCAAAATGTCCGCACTAAAATGTAAGACTTTTTTTATTTTTTATTTCCTTAACAAAATACGACTCTCGATTTGGTACAATGCCAATTTTCACAGTAGGTAAATTTGCTTGTGCTTGTACTAAAAATCTTTGAATATGGGATACTTAGGGTATCTTTTATTTTAATTACTATAATTATTATTATCCATTAGTTATCATGCAACAGAAAATAATAATTGGTTACCTACTATACATATTCATATTCATATGTTGTGGGCTAAGTGGCCAAGCTTTGGTGTTGAGAGATTTTAAGCCGCCCGAAGGCCTCTGATTTGACTTAACGACTGCTTGTTAATACAAGTCCTAGTGGATTAAGCCGGGACCTAAAATTTAACGTGTCATCCGACCCACGAACCATGAACTCTTCAGCCGTAAACTATTGTCTTTATGGTGTTCTCATTAATTTGTCCCAATTTGCTCCCTTTGAGACAAATCTCGATGAGAATACTAATCAAGACTCAAACTTGTTGATTAACAGTGAACGAGATACCGAATATTTTAGTGAGAACATATTTTAGTATCCTGTCCAGAATTTCAAAATATATGCCCCGAAATATCATGTTTTATTATAATTTTTTTTTCCATTTATGTTTAATTTGAGCTTCTTTAATTACTACTGTATATATTTATTTAATATTAAAAACAATGACAAATAGTATTAAATGGACTAAACTAAGACTAAACATTATATTCAAAATATCAAAAAATACACACTTGATAAATTCATACATACGAGTTGTAGTTTATTACTAAAGTTTTTATAATTTAGTTGACTAGAAGACGCCTTTATTATTAAGCTTGTACAAAACATATGCGTAGTCTCAATTGTAATAGAAAGAAAGAAACATTTATTTTGTGACATAAAGAAAAACAATACATAAAAACAATAAAAAACATTTAATATATTTTCCTCTTTCCAGGTCTCTCACTGCAAGCAGCTAGACTGACGTCCCCACCATGGCATTTGCAGGACTCAAGAAGCAAATTAATAAAGCCAATCAGGTAAGAATTTAATAATCAGCAGTTTATTAAGTCCAAAAGCAATTAAGGGAATTTAAGCTCTCTCGATAAAAGCACTGGCCGAGGCGAATATCCTTTAATCTAAATAAGAGCCGTGATTAAAAACTTGGGAAGAAATCGTAGATTGCGCCGTTAGTCGCTGTCTGGCTGGATATCAGAAAACTTTGTTCGAATTCAATTTTATCAAGCCATTTTGCGTCTCTGGAACGTTCTGTTCCTTATTTATACTTTATTAGCAGTTCCATTCCGGAGCAAACTTCAATTACCTGTAGTCAGGTTTCGATTCGTTTCGCTCAGTAGGTCACGTGGAGGGATGTACGAGTTAATTTATTTATTTATATTTAGTTATGTTACGTGGGTGATTTATAATATTGCTTTCGAGCACCTGTTTGAATAAAACATTTCTTGGCGCGGTGATAAATAAAATATAACTTCGACTTATTAGAAATGGAGGAGAGCTTACGCCTACAGATACTTAGAACGGTTCTTTGAGAAGTTATATCGGTCACTGCGTAGGGAGAAGTGGTGGGTACGGATTTAATGATTCTCGGTATCGAATAATTTCAGTAAAATCTTTTCGTAAAGAATATACTATTATGTGATATGGCACCTACAAATACGGTGTCAAAGAGAAGTAGAAGTTTTTGAATAGCAGTAGTTATATTTTCAGCCCATTAATTCAAAATGTGTCTGATCTGGGGAAATGAAAATGTTACAAAGGCGTTGTTCACAAAATAGGACAAGCGCTAGGCGTTTACTGAACAGTTGGCAATAACGGTAAGACGATTTGTCTTTGTACTGTGACTGGCATAAGATTGTGGATTCCGGACAAAAGCCAGCTTAACTGATGTGTACGCCAAAGGACAAACTGTCACTTTATTACTAGATAGGCGTTCCTGTGACTCAACTAACATGTTAATTTATTTATGGAGAACTTCTAAAAGCAAAATGAACCTTTTTGCAGTTTGCAGTACATAAAACGGAAATCTTTCTTGTTATGACACCAGTATCTACATACGAGTAAGTGAAAAGCCACAATAGCTCAAATAAATACGTACATTATCTTTTTCATTGCAACTCGTGGAGCGTATAAAAAGCTTTGCCCATTCATTTTGTTCGGGCGCGATACGGGTGTTCTGCCGTCAGCATTATACAGGACGATATGGCAACACTGACAGGAGTTCGCTTGAAATATTTTCCAATTAAACGAATGGATAGCCCCGGATTGTGTTAAAGTTAATAACCGTAACACGTCTGTGAGTTGGTACCAGCTATAGCTCCAAGGTTTATAGTTCGAACCCTAGGCCTAACGCTTACTTAGAGTTTTAGTGTGAGAGTTATATCAATGTTGTTATGTATCTGAGTAATGAAAAAAGGTAATCTGTAAGGGTCTCACTCTTAATAGTATGGTTAAAGCAGAGGGAATATGGTCTGTCGGAACTATTAGACTGGCAATCGAGACACTACGGCCCTGCATTTATTTTCATTTTCAAGTAACGTGTGGAATTAAAATTAGCTTCGAAGACGTGTGTCCTCCGCCAACGCTCAGTTGGAGAATTATGACCATTATCTTCTTCTTTCCGGAGTTCCAGGCTTCAACACTAGAACGTGCATTAGGATATTTATTATAAAATGTATATCAAGCTATAATCAGCTGTAGATTTCCTAGTAATATTAACCGACCTGTATAAATGATAGCTACGTGATAAAGATGTATTTTACTCTTAAAATTTATTTATACAGTATTGCTAATTTTGACACAAAAAGCTGGAATGGAAGAAAGTTATTTCAAAACCGAGCTGTTTTTCATGTCTGAGAATTTTCACGGAGCCACAAATATTTGTCCCTTGGAAATTCCTCTGGGCTACTTTGTAGACGAGCTCTTAAACCTGCCTACAGATAAGGCGCATAACACACTCATTTTGAATCAAAACACATATCATGTATATTTTAATATTTCATATACCTTACTGTTTTATATGTATACATCATACGATCTGCTAGTATGCCATAATTTACTGTTTTTATCAGCATTTTAATTCGGTTTACGTAACTCCTATTTTATAATCCACATATACTCTTTTTATAAGTTTTATCAGAATACTTGACAATTCCTGTCTATAATATAATCATGTTGGCGTAATGGTTACCATGCCGGACTGCCAATCAGAAGGTCCCGGGTTCGATTACTGGCACGGCCAACATCTTTGTGCTTAACTAAATTTGTTGGCTGTGGGTCTGGGTGTTAAATATGTATCTATATAAAAAAATATTTACGTTTGTATGTATGTGTAGTATATCAGTTGTGTTAGCAACCATAATACGAACTAGAAATGATTCAGTATTGGGCTAACCAGCCGTGTGTGAAATGTATCCTAATATTTATTTTTATTTTTATTTTATACTACCCATACAATAAAGCGTGGCGCGGAAGTTTGCCATAGTTACCTATGAAACCTAGATCTGGTATTATATAGTCATTTATTTTTAATGCGTTTCAGCTGTTTAAAGTGAAGCAGTAGCAAACATCAAACTACATAATATATACATTACACACGAAATCGCTCATCAATTTTCGCATAGATTATGAATATTTGTGTAATTTTGAGCAAATTTGCACATAAATCTGACTTATTTAAAAGTCACCAGTGTGTTCGCGGCCTAAATTCTATAACAGCTCCGTCTGCGTTCCAGACCTTTGTTTCCTTTCACTAAACTCACACTTCCTCTCGCAAATGAAACCTAGTACAGGAGATGAGATTGTATTATTTATTCAGTACCTCCGACTTTATGGTTGAAAGCCCTTGTTGAAAATTCTAAAACGAAGCCTACGCAATGCGACCTTTTCTAGCTTTTCATGTTATTTACACAAGTGGGGTCTATTCTAATTTGTCGTGTATACTGAATCGCTAGTTTAGAGCGTCGACACATTCTTATGAAACCTATGGCGTGGTGCAAAACTTGGCGTAGCAGTGCAACGCGGTTTGCTACACGCTTTTCTCGCCCCTTTACAGCGCCTATGTTTAAGTTTAATGTTATTTTCTGACAAATTGTAACATGTTAGTAAGCGCCACCATGTTGTTAATTTTGTTGCAATAAATCGATCTATCTATCTATCTTTCTACAAGTTTCTACGGATCTCATAATGTAAACATGGATTAATGTTGATTGAATTGAGATTTTTGTAGTTCTTCGAGTAACAATGTAACGAATAAAAGTAAATTTATGAATAATACAGCATATAATTTAAAAAAAAATCATTGCTCCCACATATGTACAATACATTTATAGGTCATCTTAATCACATACCACTGGTTTATAAAACAAAATTAATTAACATGTCCAGTCAACTGTAAATGTTAATAATTTACCTTAATGATGTTACCTTGACGTGTGTAAAAACTATACAATTATTAAGGTAATTATAAACTGCAGCGTAAATGTATTTGAATTCCTTCATAGAATCCAAGTTAAAAAAAGCCATTAAGAACTATGTCAATCTCGATGCATTACAAAAAAAATTACAATCGTTTAACGCTCTCTCATTTGGTCAGTATAAAACTATATAGCTATAAAACCTGAATCTGGATAAAAATTGATATTTTTATCCAGATTCAGAATACCCCAAAATACAAAATGGGTTAAATCTTGAGTCGAGTCGTTCCGTCAATTCTGTCGATTTCATAATATCTGAGACGTTTAAGGTCTTGACACACAGCGGCTCCATAGTACAATCCAATTATCATTTGTTTTTTTTCAGTAAATCATTTTTTTTTACATTTTATAAGTTTGCGTTTGACTACAGTACAGCTTGCTTGATGGAAAGCTACCTACGCTGTAGTTTACGATATGTATACTACATTCTTACCTAGAAGATAGCTATTTACTCTACATAAGAAGACCCTCGGTATATTTCTAAGGGAGTAGAGAGGAGAGAGAGAGAGAGAGAGAGTTCCAAAGCTTTGCTTTCTTTATGATGCAGGTGGACGCAAAGTGTTCGTACATTAGTTTGGACCTTCAACTCTGTATCGGTGCCTCTACACTAAATCTCTGCTCATACGGTAGTAGAAATGACATGGACCATGTCTGTAGTATTAAGTAGCGTATATAGCTCGGCTAACTAAGGTGATCTGACACGATCATCGAGGTTAAGCAAACGTTGATGCTGCAAGCCGTCTTTGGATGAGTGACCAAGCACAAGACTGTTTTTAGCTGAAAGCTTTTATGGCACTTTCATCTGGTCGCTATCGTGAGTCGGATTTCACGTTAAATTGTGGGTCCCGGTTGTTAGTCTAAGTAGTAGCAGTTGTTAAGTCAGAAGTCTTCGGGCGGCTCAAAAACTCTCGATATTAGAAGCTTGGCCATTTAGCTTATACGAAGAAGTAGTATCTTTGAATTACTGTAGCACCTACTAGCACCCACTAAGCAATATCAGAGGCCCTTAAACGATTTAATAACTCTAGATATCAGAGATTTTTCAGCTGGCTACAACAAAAAACCTTATGGACTCGCTCAAATTTTGATACGGTTTAATATTTGTGGGGGACGCCTGTGTGGCAACACCATTATAATATTGTACAGAGTATGATTGATGGGAATATAATGGCGTCTACAGCCTCCAGACAAGACAAGATCTGCCCTTTCGAACGTAATAGAACGAATAAGCTAATCGGCTTGTATTTTTGTGTTTTCTTTTACAAAAAATACTGAATTGGAGCTTTTAGGCTTCCGTCCTATTATATAAAACAATTATGAACATAAATAAACATTATGTTGATACACTTATGAATTATTTTTTGTTATCGTTGTGATTGTTTTTTGTATTTAAATGTGTACGTTATAATATTATCTCCCAAATATATTAAGTTTAGGAAAAGGTCTTTTGAACTGAAAGTGACGTTGCACATATTTCTATTAACTAAATATTATGTACTATTTTCGAATAACTGTTTCATCAGACATCATTTACCTAAATAACTGCTAAATCAGATATCGGACCTTCAAAAACGGTTCCCAACCCAACACAAAAGTACATTTTTAGTTATAAATATTCACACAAACGAGCACGCTTGTTATATTATAATTGCATTATCAAAAAAAAAGCTCATCTGATCAAAATTGCCACCGCACCGGTATAAATTAAGTTACTAAACCCAGAAAGTTAGTTGTTAATCAAGATAATTTTGTTTATAAATTTTTCGAAGGAGAGCCACCGACGTCGGCAAAATTCAAGATTTATATCTCTGATCATTGGTCGCTGATGCTACAACTTTGGCAGGCTCTTTATGGCAGCTTTAAAAGTTTGCTCCGTGGGAGTTTAACAGTAAATTATTCTCTTTCTTTACCTTTATAATGGTTTTTATGACGCCCGCGGCGTCAAGGGGGAGTCAGAACATTTGTTTCGTCGAAAAAATACACGTTTCTTACACTGTAGGTGTATTTTTTCTATGGAGCGGGATATTTATCGATAGACTCTGTTCGGCTTATATTTATAAAAGTGTACGTGGTTATTTTTGCTTTTTGGTTAAAAATTGCTTCAAAAGAAATTCAAATACAACTGTCGCAAAATGCACCGTTCCGTATACAATTTTGTGCAAAATTGAAAATTCTGAATGCAAACACACAGCGGTTTCCTGTTCTTTTTACTTTCTGTTATTCGTGGAGATATATATATTATGCGCGTGGCTATTGTTTCCAAAGAGTAATTTATATTTCTGGTCCTCTATTTTAAATAGATCGACAATTACAAGCTAATACTTGTACCTCGTGCTAGAACCCTATTTTGAGCTGTGGGACCAGTTTCTTTATCTATAGACGAAATATAAATAAAATGACACGATTATCATGAAAGTAATTAACGGTATATAATAATATTATGTATAGCCTTGTCTGAACTGAACATAGGTTTACTTCTACTTGACTAGTAAACATATTTTAGTGTGTTAAAATACCAGAGACAGTGGTTTCTAGAATATTACATAAAACAATATCTCAAACATTCTACGTGTTTTTTATTTCAATACTTGAGCTTAGTTAGAAAATATATTTATTTGATTTTATATACATATCTTATTATTGTTTTATTTCTATTTTATATGATACCGTTTAAATTTAGTCATCACAAATACATATATCAAAACCTAGACAAACTGGTTAATTATATTTAGATAGGTTCGATATTAGTTTAGTCTAGACAGCGGCTTGATTGAGATCCTCTATTGCTTAAAATATTGCCTAACATTTATTGATATCGACAGAGAAGTCTATTTATATAACTTACCAATATCAACACAGCTACGTTTACCAACCTAAGTTTTGACCTTGCCTCGAAGAAGTCACACTGAGGCTTATGTATGTACTGTCAGCAAAAAATGATTTTGTATGACTTAAAAAAAGCAAACGAATGTTTGTTAGATTAGCATTTATTTGTTTTAACATTACATGAGTATACATTATTGCGCCACATTCCAACGAAGCCCAAACTTAGCTAGGAGAGTTTGTACATTCAGTTTATTTCATTGTGTTTATAAGGACTATCATGATCATATGATACTTAGCGCGGGGCGCAGTGGATATGGCAAAACGTACACTAAGACTTAGCTATAATTTAGTATTTAATTACTCATAGTACGTTTCACCCCTGTATTTGTACTAAATAAACTATTTGATCAATTTAAGCCAGGTCTGGACCGCGAGCGGATTGAAGCTATTAATGAGTCAAAAGCAATTTTCTTAGTTGACGCTCGACAGCGAAAGATGTCAGCGCGGAACAGTCAACTGTGCAAGCCGTTGCAAAGTTAAGCGACATCATTAATGACTGCGTTAATTTTCGCCTGAAACATTTTTATAGATAAAAACTAAAGCTAGTCCAAAAATTCTAACCCACATCTATAGGGCAGCTTGCCCTAGGAGCATTAAGTTGAATGGCAATGCTGATACGCTGAGCCAAATTTACCCCAGCCTCTTGAACAGGCGTGAATTCCATCAGGTGCTTCGATAAGTAAATTCTTCTTCGTATTAGCTAAGTGGCCCAGCTCTGGTGTTGAGAGTTCTTAAGCCGCCCGAATGCCTCTGACTTGGTTTAACGACTGTACTCTTGATGTTGTTTGTACTCTGACTAACAACTGGACCTACAATTTAACGTGTCCTCCGACCCACGGTAGCGCCCATGAAAATGCCACTTCTTAAAAAACAGTTGTGCGTCGTTACTCGTCTAAAGACTGTCATTGAAGTCACCGAACAGATATACGACTATACCTGTGTATTTACTTTGTATCCCTAATTATGAAAATGTGAGATACGGTCCTTCCATATCGATTACAATAGATAGAAAATGATACGGGTCTTACAATACGGCATCAAAATTGGTCAGCTTGATATAAATAATGTTAGGAAACGTATACGAGTATGGAACAAGGTAAGGCCCCGACCCCTTCTCGACCTATTTTAGCACAAACTGTTCCGAACTACTCAAGTGGAATGAAACAAAAGAATCAATTCTCTCATAGATAAAACTAATGTTACAAGCTTTTATTTAACTTTCATTGTATGTATATATCTACGAGTATGCTTGTTCGGATGGAACCTTGCAAGCTGAATTTAACCAACTATTCATGTTGTTAGATTGCTATTAAATCAAATCGAGTCATTTATTAACCTTATGACTACTTTTTTCATACAAAGCACGTCATTGACAAATTATTAACTGAAATTAATATTATTTTTTAACGAAATCACTATAATTAAGATCAATGATAAAACTACATAATTATAGTAAAAATAAAATTAATATGAAAAATCTAAGTAATGACACTGAATCTAATTTATATAAAATGTCACGAAGATGTATTGTTTTTTATAGTATTTAACTACTACAAACTAATCACTACTAGGTACCTCATGTCAGATCTTAAATTACTGCAATGTCAGATACTCAATAATTTTAGATTCATAAGATTTTGAATACAGTAAAACGTCCAATAAATACAATTTTAGAATTATGGCAATTTAAGTAGCATTTATTTATTCGAGAAAATTCGGTGCAAATATCTATCTTCGATGAAAATGTAGTGATATGGCGCCACGAGCCTGTTCTGATGATGGAGTCAAAAATTATAAGAACATCTGAACTAAAAAAATTCGGGTAGAAAACGGTCACACTTACTTATTATTAAAAGTTGGAATTAGTCCAACAGTTTCGGTGCTTTCCGAGCACCGAAACTGTAAGTAAGTGTGACTGTTTTCTACGCGAAAATATTAAGATGCCTTACGTGAATAGTTTACAAAAAAATATTAAGGGTTTGATAAACAAGGTACAAGAAAAAAGTATTGCCTCTACCAGTAATAGTCAAAATGTATTGATTTTCTAAAGATTTATCAAGTTACTTAATAGGCTCTGTTGTTCAGCTATCGTTGTATTGTCATGTCTTCGTTAAAAATGACACAGCTAACCAATGTTGCTTGTTAGTGCAGTGTGTGTATTCAACAAGCGAAACATGTTAGCTTCACATATCGTGCAATTACTTCGGAATACTCAGTCAATGTACAGTATATAGCCTGAACGGGTCAGCTTTCATCAAAAGCAAAATTCGACTTCGAGGGTCAGTCTGAATTAGTTGATTTTGATTTTCGTTTCAAATAACGAAATCTAAATAAATGCTTCAGTTCAGGAGTTACGTTTACGGACATATACACATACACATAAACATACACGCACACATTCATGCACACACACATACATACACACACACATACTTACACGCAAAGAGAGAGAGACTTCAAACTTATAACACACATCGTTTTTGCGTTGGGCGAAAATAATAAATTGTCACAAGGCTAAAACATATTCAAGTTGGGAAAGGCGTCGTCGGGAGGTGACGTAAAGCTTAGCTGACATTTGTTTTCAGAAGTGACGTAACACGGAATTCAAACGCCTAATTTCGTCTTTGTTATTAGTTTCTTATCTATAACACTATATTTTTATTCGTGTAACCTAATCGACCTTGACCTAAAAGCTGTCCTATTTACTCGGTCATAATTGCTTTAAACGGTAATTCAATAACACCACCGTAAAATGGAGTCTGGACAGATTTATTGCTGGCATTCCCGTCTAACGATGAGTAATTGAGGTAATCGCAAGCCATTAGAAAATTGCGGGTAACGGTTTTGTCATTTTTTGCGGTTTCTTGTTGTTTTTTTTATTCCTAAAAGGTACCAACGGGACCCTACTACTAAGACTCTGTCTCTAAGATCTAGGAAGCTATTCGATTAAATATTACTCGGGTCAATAAAGTCAATGATTTAATAGTCACGTTCTCTCCCTTGCATAAGTTAGCGAAACGAGTAAAAGAAACTTTTTGTTTATTGTTTCGAGTTAAAAAGAATAAATTAATCATTTATTGCCATAAACATTACTGTTACATTATTTTGCAATGGGCCCCAAACTCGGCTAGGTCAGTATCTTGGGCACTCGTGAACCTCCGGTAACTTACATATCTACAAGTTTATGAAACAGCAGAAAGAGTACATATTCTCGTATAAATAAAGTTAGTTAATAATGAATAAAGAAACAAACAGTTTGTAATACGAACAAAAAATACATATGAAACAAAATATTTTTTTTTTCAAGCCACAAAACCGGATCCATTTCAGCATAATGCCGATTGCAAGTAATCAACGCGCTTCTTTTATTCCTTTATTTACGGCTGGTCCCGACAGGTGACGTACGATATAATAGGGTTGTACCTGTCATTTCCAATAATAAACTAACCGTCTCACGCCAAATATTCCTGTCCCCAAGCACTTAAAAGTTAAAGCGGTTTCTAATCGATCGCAAGCGCGACTCCCGAACTCCCGACTCTATCCGCGCATCACAAAGGGTGCAATCGCGAGATGAACCTTGACCTAGTGAGACGGCGACTCCGCCCCGCAGGCGCTCTGCCCCAATTACTCTGGCCTTCAGTTCCCCCACCGAGGTCCTGCGACATTGGAACTGTGCGTCAATACCTTGGCGCTGCAACTGCACGACTATTATACTACTCGTAGATAGACCCGTACTTCCTAGCGCGGTAGAGATTTAAGGAATTTTTCTGATTTTTTATTGGAGCTTGGATAAAAATGCAAACTATGAATGATGTAGTATAAAAAAAAAAACATAAAAATAACTTTTTCATTTTATTGATGAATGGGCTTACGTTTGACCGCAGCTAGCCTGATGTTAAGCTTGACTGTGGTCTAAGATGTAACACGCTTTATTTAAGGATTTTACAATATTACTACGTAGGAACTAGACTAAGTTACTTACTAAATTTCGCTGCTTGTTTGAGCTACCACCAAACCCGAACTGAACTAACCAGCTATGTATGTATGTATAGTATATGTAGCTAACCAGCCGTGTGCGAAATGTGTCCAAAAAAACTCTTTATGGACACTACAAAAAAAAAATCAATGTTTCAAAAAATCTACATGTATGTAGTTTAGTATTAAGTTTTTTATTAGTATTAAGTTTTTTTTCTTATTACTACTTTTTTATTTATTTACCTTATACCATGAATTTATCAAAACATACATACTAATATAAAATAAAAGATGAGATTTATCCTGTTTGATGCAAGGTTTATGTTAAGCCAAAGCTACACATATACGCTTTTTTCGTTTATTCCTATCATCCGTCATAGTTAAGTTCACCCTTTTGCTATCATGCCTTTTACTCTTTTACCGTTTTTTCCCCACAGTCAACATATTTGTGATTTATTTTATACTTGGAAAGGTTTTCAAATATACATTTGTTGTTGATTTTCCAAATATCTTTTACTAGCTGCTCGTCGCCATCCGGTATAAAAAAGTAGCTTATGTGTTAATCCAGGGTCTTACCAAAGGACCTCCTTACCAAATTTCATCGCAATCGGTTCAGCCGGTTGAGAGTAAAGAAGTAACAAACATACACACTTACTCACGTACACACAAACATTCGCATTTCTAATATTAGTAGGATAATATATATTTTAGTTAAAGCATTCTTTTTGCAGCTAACAGCTGTCAAAAGTACAGTATCAACCCGCTTAGAGAAAAAAAAATAACCAACTAAATTCCAACAAAGCTGGTCTGTTGCTTTCAGCTAATTAAAAAGGGGTTAGGTATAACGAACTCTCTTTGGTACAGTAACCAATTTTCCATCCGCTCCCTTTTATGGACCGCACTTTGAGAGCCTTTGCGTTTCACACGAAATTACATTTTTTGCTTATCTTTACTCTCGTAGTTAAAACTTGATTTGAATCGCAAAGGAGCTAAGCGACAGAGTAAGGGGAACAGCAATCCCGTTTTTACGACCCCGCTGCATGATAAAGACTATAAAATGTTGCGACCGACGTATACAGAGCTTTCCATTTTAAAGGCTGTTCGCTCGATTTGTTTGTGGCCCATTCCTCCTTTCATAAAATAGCTGGCAAACGTAAATAAGATTCTTTAGACGGAGCGCAGAAATAATTTATATTGTTGGCTCTTATTAAGCGGAGATAAAAGTGAGCCGGCCTCCTATTATTTGCAAGGGAAAGCACGATAACATTATCTTCTCGCCGTCGTCGTCCCGATTTCACTCAACTGCGATAAGTTGCACGGAAAGCCAAATTACACTCAAATGGAAGCCAGGGCGTAATTTAATTGGCGGTAATTAAGAGAAGGCTTGTAGTTCGCACTTCTCATACAAGGTGTTTTTAACCCTTGATGAAAAACAAATGGGTTGTCGTGTCTAATAAAATGATTGATTAATAACAACTATGCATTACTATAGTTTCACGTGTCTGTGTTTGTGTGTACTTTTCACAACTCCCTCGATATGGGTAACAAATGAAATGTACTGGTTACTTGAAGAATAAATATGTACATGATACATTTTAAGTGTCAATGATGGCCGCCACCACAAAATGTAGTCGGCCATTTTGAAAAGTTCAGTTAATATTTTATCAATTTTAAATGCTGACCTGATTTCTAGATTAAAAAGAAGTATAGGTACTTAAGTGTGCATGCATTTGTTTATTAATACATGTCGCATGTACTTTTAAAAAAAGTGCTATACGCTTTTTTATGACCAAAGTTATGAAAAATCATTTATTTTATATTTTTACCCGGGGTAAGGCTCTGGCCCAGCTGATCCAATCTCGATAAATTGCTCAATTTAATTAATAAAAAGATCAAATTGCAAATAACTTTTAGAAGTTTAATTGCATGGGCCAATTTTTTTCTGCAAATGATTTGTGAATTTATTTTTGTATGAGTTCACGCAAAACCTTCGAACTACATTGCCGTTAAGGTACACAGACTCGCTAATTGTGCCCATTCATAGCAGAAGCTTTCACCGTGATATTACAATTTCGATTTTACTAATAGAGAAGCGAGCGTAATTCGGCCAAGGCTAGGCCTCGAAAGCGCTTTGTGCGTCCGACCTTCCCGCTCTGGCTCATCCTTTATCCGCAAACATTTTAAAGCTAATCTGTGGAATGTATTGGTAAAAACGCGTTCCCCTTAAGGCGGAATGGGAGCAAAATATCATATTTTAAAAATGCTATAAAATCCTGCGTAAAGGATTGATAGGACTACGGTCTTTTTAGTTTTTTTCGCTATAATTCGGTGTTGAAAATCGTTAGATATCCAAATTACGATTACGTAAAGTATAGCTCCAAGATATAATAAAAAAAAATACGGAACAAAACACGTTTATTGTATGGGGACCCCCCTCAATATTTTTATTTTTAGTATTTGTTGTTATAGCGGTACGAAAAATACATATCTTTTGAAAGTTTCAGCTTTCTAGCTATTACGGTTTCTGGGATACAACATGGAGACAGACAGAGAGACAGCGGAGGCTTAGTAATTTACCTTTTAGGTACGGAACTCTAAATACGGTCGATTTAAAATTTAAGAATGTACTTCTAAATTTATTACAGAAATTAAAACATCTTACTTTTTGTAAGTAATAATATTATCTAGAATCGTTAGTTTATAATTTCAATATTGCTAGTTGTTGATTTTATTATGTATGAATTTATTTCGAGAAAATCCGGCAGGTGTTTCGGTCAAATATATATGGCGTGGCTAAACTCAGTACAATAGCGCCTTAAACTTATCGATTCAGATTTTCGCCCGTTCAGAAGTTCGTCCATGAAATTGCTTTTCCACTGAAAGTTTGGTTGTTACATAAACAACTTCTCCCTCTGTGGAGAATACTGTGGCCTTTTTGTGTTCGCTTCGTGCCCTTACATTTGCTGTCGAACATGTGGCACTAAGTGTACTTGGTGTTTCTTAACAGTGTTTAGGAATAGGCGTCGAGCACTATTCGTATTTAAAAGTTTAACTTGTTTAATTTAATGTTTCGATTTTAAAAACTACAACTCCAGTCAGCTATAATGGTGGCGCATATAACTTGACTAACTAAGGAACTAAGGTGATCTGACTCGATCATTAAAGTATTGAAGCATTGCTTGTGTATGTGTATGACTTTTGTATTTTAATTTTTGAATATGGCGTTCATTTTTTGTGTGTGAATTTAATGAAATCGAAAATTTTTAAATACAATATCATTTTGAATTAAAATGGGCCTAGGAATCCTGTACTAAATTCATTTATGTTATGTTATTTATTATTTATCATTAGTTTTAGTACAAGCAGTCGTTAAGCCAAGTCGGAGGCCTTCGGGCGGCTTGAAAACGGTAGACACCAGAGCTCAGCCATTTGGCTCATCCAAAGAAAAATAGAATAGAAATAATGGAATAGAATATATCTTTATTGTACAACCAAAGAAACCGAGGAAGATGAAGCCATAGATGGTAAAAATTAAAAATATTGAATGTTATTTATTTTTGTTTCAGTATGTCACAGAAAAGATGGGCGGTGCCGAGGGCACAAAATTGGATTTGGACTTCGTGGAAATGGAAAGAGTAAGTACGGTTATTTTGGTTACGCTTATTACGTTACACGAAACAGATTTATTTAATAAACGGCGTCTGCGAATATACTGTCTTGCTCTGCCGTAATAAATTTAATCTCACACAATTTATTAAATTTGTTGCTGAAGGAAAGGTTTTGTTTGAAGTTAATAATAAAGTTCAAGTTATTTCTAGACTAGCCATGCTCTACCTTAGCCCAGAATGACGCTAATTCTTGTGGTTACGCGCCCTGCTGGCTATATGCCTAGCTGTAAAGAGTTGAAAAAAATGTCTACGATTATATTTAAAAAAGTTCAGTTCTTTGTTATTACAACCCTGCATAGGCAACCGAGTATAACAAAATACTAAACAAAATCACCTCATGACTCGTATACATAAGTTATAGGTATGAATTAATGACGCAGAAACGCGTAGAAATTATGTTTGCAAAATGTGTAAGTAAAATGCATGGCCAATCAAAACTACTTATATTTTTTTTTTTCAGAAAACAGACGTAACATGCGAGCTCGTAGAAGAATTACAAACGAAAACGAAAGAGTTTCTACAACCGAATCCCACCGCTCGAGCTAAAATGGCGGCCGTGAAGGGAATCAGCAAACTGAGCGGACAGGCCAAAAGCAATACCTACCCACAACCTGAAGGTGTCCTTGGAGACTGTATGCTGCTCTATGGAAGAAAACTGGGGGAGGACTCCATTTTCTGTAAGTTTTACGCAATGTTATATAATAATTTGTATAGTATTCTCGCGGATCTCGCCGGTGACAGTCCGCGTGATACTCGTCCCTGATGATGACGTTCTAAAAGCGTCTAAACCTGTTGGACTTACTTACTTAAAACACGTTACAAGAATGTAACGTTTTCAAGTAAGTGAGATCGATTTTTCATAATATATACAATTTTATACCTTTAAAAATATATAAAAGAAATTTTTTATTTGCAATAGCCAATCCGTATCTCGATTGCAATACGAGATACAGCTCATTACCTTGAATTTTGAAAACCGGGCTCCTTGCCGCAATTAAACTACTTCTTAAGAAATTGCAATAAATTGCATCTTTACATAGAGCAGTCCATAATACCAAACTTAGCAAAACTAATATTACTTTCTATCTCGCAATTTCACTCGGTTCTCATGAAAAGTGAGATGAATACCTAAATGGTTAGTTTCGATATGCAAAGTACGCCCTATATCTTTCTACCTCGATCAATTTAAATTCAGTATCTCATATTTTAGTAGATGTTTTCGTTTTATTCGGGACTATCTCTGGGAACAACTAGTCCGAACCCTAGGGACTTTCTAGTCTAAAGATAAACTGAACCGTTGCGCAAATTGTACCGTTTGGCAGTAGTTTAGTACGGTATAGAATACGAAATGAAGACTATTTCTTGGTTTGCCTCACCCCGATAAACTTATTTGATATGCATAATGAATTCTTAACATTGAATTTTTAGTGATTCTCAGTTCGAAAATAATCCTTTTTACATAGAATCGCTCTCTGCGTATCTTCGATAATTTTGGACATACTGCATTACGCCTATAAATAAATGTACCAAATTTGCTACAGCATTGTTTCGTTATAATAAATACATTTTTGCCCACCAAGTCGTTTGACGATATAAATGAAACTGTGATCTAAGATGTAGCTTGAATAGTAATTTATTTTAAAAGAAACTTTGAATATACATATAATGCAGCTCTTTCTCTTCCAGCACAATGTTTGATCGAAATGGGCGAGGCCCTGAAGCAGATGGCCGACGTGAAATACTCCCTCGACGACAACATTAAGCAGAGCTTCCTGGAACCTCTCCACCACCTACAGACCAAGGATCTAAAGGAAGTTATGGTACGGGATAAAGTTTATTTTAAGATTTCCATGGTTGTGTCTCCTTTTGCACACTTGAAACTTATAGCCAGCACGTAAGGTTATTTATATCTTTACTTTGTGTTCTCTTTAATGATCCACCAAATTTTCAGAGCTACTGTTGGTTTAGTTTTATGAAAAAGTACACATAAGAAAGTTAATAAGTAATTGACTCTTTTAAATCGGTTTACGGATATCGCGAATTACGTAAAGTATAAAATCGCTTATGTTTCAGCATCACCGTAAGAAACTACAGGGCCGTAGGCTCGACTTCGATTGCAAACGGCGAAGACAAGCCAAAGGTGATTATTACTATACTAAAATCCGCATGCTTAATATAGAGAAAAAAAATACATTCATTATATCTCTCACTTGTGGAACTATTCCTATTTTTTAGTTGAAATTCTCCTTAACAATGTTTTTTCGTTAGATATTTGATTATGTCTTTTTCTTTTTGTTCAAATCAAAGGCCCCGGTAGGGCCCCAAGTCCCTATATGAGCCCAAGTCACGGATCAACAAGACAGGGTACGTAGGGACACAATATTATAGACGCTATACATCACACATATACATTAAGCTGTAGGCTGTTAACACAAGCATTTACATCCATGTAGGCTAACATACATCTGTAAATATAAGTCCTATAATAAGCGCTCACATTTTTTACATGATTTTGTTCCTGCCCCCGCCTGCATCGGTCCTATCCTGCATTAAAACCCGCCTGAGTATTATTTTCGACGTTTGGTCTGTATATTTTTTGGTTAATTTTTATTTGTATTTTCCAACATCACCGTATCTGTGTATGTATTTAATCTTGTCAAACTTAATTTTGGACATGTGTGCATTGAATTTGTAATACGTGCATGCGATAAAAAATTACCTACTTATATTACAAATAAGCGTATTTGCGTTCGCTTACGTTTTAATGCATATGCGCGTTTGTATTTTGCACGTGACCAATGCGTACATGTACGTATTCATACACTTACCGATGCGTACGCGTGCGTAATTACCATACGAACCTTTGCGTACGCATACGTATTTACGTGTGTACATGTGTGTGTGAGTGCGTGTTTGTGCGCGTGCGTGTCCGTGTGTGAAGTATGCGTACATCAGGTGCTCACATTGCAGACGACGAGATCCGACAGGCTGAGGAAAAATTCGCCGAGTCCCTTCAACTCGCGCAGATTGGCATGTTCAATCTACTCGACAACGATGTAAGTAACACTGGTTTTTTACCTGCACTATTATTTCTTATATTCTAAAAAACATGAACCTTTGATTCATTGAGATTTTTCAACTCAATTTTAGGAGAGCAGGAAAGTGCTTCATTGACCATGTTAGTGTACTTACTCATGTTTCTTACTCATTATAAGTTTCCTTCGGTTTGTTATCTATTTGTATGAAATTCATTCCTTGACATGTTTTCTCTAGGTTGAACAAGTGGCGCAGCTAAGTTTCTTCGCCGAAGGGCTGTTGGAATACCATCAGCAATGCACGGAGATTCTCCAGGGACTCGTTTCGGCGCTCATGGAGAAGTAAGACCTGTCTATATATCTTTCTTTACTTACATTGTTATAGTGGTTAAATATAGTATTCATATGAAGTTTTTGATACTTTACTTTGCAGGTCCAACTTTGTGTGGAGTAATGTGTGATTTGCCTCTTTTTAAATACACTAGTTTAACCTATTCAAAATCAAATCAAAAATAGTTTATTTATGAACATTTAAAAGGGCTTCCGTATCTACTATTAGCTTACCTATTGATTCAGGCGTTACTTTTCGGAAATGCATTGTACATAGAAGAATAGTTGCAATATTTAGTGTAATTCTGAGATTCTTTTTTTATATATGTATGTCTGCTTTGCTTATTTTAATTTTGTTTTAGATCACAGCGAAAGTACACTAAATATTGCAACTTTTCTTCTATAAACAGCGTACAGCTTAAACTAGCGTACTAGTTTAAGCTGTACCTGTATTAAAACACGGTGTTTAAGTTAATTTAATATGGAAAGAAAATAAACTGATCTGTACGAAAATATGTTTATTGCAGGAAGGAGGAGGCAGTCAGTCGTCCTAAGCTGGAGTTTGTCCCGAAGACGCTGGCCGATCTACACATCGAAGGCATTCACGACCTGAACCATGGTAGGCGCTACGGTTCCTCGCAAAGCCTCTCCCGCCCCCGCACCGCCCTTCCCCCCTCGTCCTCCGTCGGCGATCTATCCTCCGTAGACCCTCTCAAGGCTTGGGAAGCACCTGTACAGTCTAACAGATCAAGAAATCTAATGCCGGCGCCGCCGCCCGGCTTCAAACCCCTCCAGGCACCGCCGCCGGGTTTCAAACCCCACCCGGCGCCCAGAAATCCAAACAGCCATTTCAATGGACTCAGGGACCCTTGGTCAGGTATATTTTGTTTGCTGGTTTTGTTTTGGTTACGGGTTTTGAATGTGTACTGCTTTGGTGGTGGGAGATTGGGTGGTTTGGTGGTGAAGGATCAAAGTAGTGTAAAATAAACCTTTTTTTGTAACTTAGACTTGTTTCTTCTTGTTAATTTAACGGGATAACTTTTTTATTATGTTCTGAGCAAGACTAAAAAGTCGGTATTTTTGCTCTTAATTTTTTTTTCAATATTTCATTTGTGTGCTTTTTATTGCTGTACTTAAAAGTTTTCAGAATAATAAAGTTCCGGTTTGCCTCGAATTCGCTGTAGTTAAATAAAATAAAATAATGTAATTCTTCAGAATTTTCAAGTATTTTACTCTATATTGATTCTTCTAATGGGATTGGGAACACAAAAAGCAGTGCATAGTCAAAATCAATTCACCGTCACAAGTTCATCCAACACTTTTCAAACACATTCGCACGCTTAAAACATATGCGAGCACATAAAATCACTTTATTGCATACTAGTTATGTACCAAGAAGCAATAAAAATCTTTATCTTTATCTTAGTTGTTACGCGCGATTTCGGCCGCATTAGAAAAATAATAATAATTAAAAAGTTCAGAATCCTAAAAATCAGAATTCGGTATTGATTCTTATATACTATTATAGACGTTACGTAAAAACTTATATATGTATTACCTGTTGTGAATTATAAGCGCTTATAAGAATGAATATAGAAGATAAATTCATTCATCTGTTTGATAATCAAATAAAATTCAATAAATTAGGGTGTCCAGCAAACATTGAGTTTTGACTCTGCCAAATACACAAAGAGTAATATGCTAATAATAGAAAGGAAATACCTTATTTCCTTAGTCGTTTAATGATGACGTTTAGAGTTTTCTCGTCCCTTGTTTTTTTGTAACAAGTAAATTTATAGGTATATATTTATTACGAAAATTATGTGTTATAATATATTTTTTAATTATAGGCTACTTTTAATTCAAAATTAAATATGGATAGTACAAATACTTATTGATAATATACGCAGTGGCGTAATTTATGTACCCAAAAAACAGTATGCGTAAAAGAAATATTTCGTGTAATTATATTTACAACTACACTCACTTGTGCGTTTCAACAACATTATAAATTATTTGTAAATTAATATACTACTTGTATAAAAATATTTTTTGTAAACAATTTGAATATGAAGAAACTAACGCACTAAAGTACTTTAGAATATTAATAAGTTGTTAGTTAAAAAAATTTTTTGTAGTTAGGCTAAATCTAAATGTCACTAACAATTTTCAAAAAACGTAGTTAGTTAGCTAGTGTACGTGTCTGTTCATAACATTGTTAACTTTTATTTGAAGCTTTTTTTGTGTTAATCCAAGATTGGAACTGTTGGGAGACATTTAAAGCAGTTGTTGTACAGACCTTTTACAGATTGCCGATGGTCCTTGTCCCATGTCCCTTACTTTTAGATTATGTTAAGAAAGCAATATACATTTGCAAATACTATGAGTCAGTTTTTTTGTAAGAATTTGAATAAAAAAAAAAATTAAAATTTAATCAAAGATCAATTGAAATACAATATTCAAATCAGCGAACTAGAATAAATAAAAAAGTAACTTGGCCGATAAAATGGTTCCACCCATCGCGGTATTTTACGCGTGTAAAATACCGCGGTGGGCGGGGCAAAACTGCTATCCGCGTGCCAGCGTCACATGGTCAGGCACGTGGCGACCAGTATAGGTGTCGTGATATTGATGCGACCAATCGCGTACGAGCTTTGTGTGTGTTTGTTTAGTTGGGATAGCAGTATAATTGTGTGCGTAGATGGATCCAAATTCTAAGTGGCTCATTGTATGGAGTTACTCTTCCGTTTATTCTAGTTCGCTGATTCAAATACCTACTGTGTTTTGTAAACACGTTCATTGGTAATGTTCGCTGAACGATAGTTTCCGTTTTCCTATCATTTCAAAATGTTACTGACCCATACTTCTCTTTGCAATGTAAAAAAAGAAAAAGTTCAAAATATTTTACAGGAAAAAGACTCATAGTGTTTGCCTAAGTGTTGTATTTGTATTTTATATGCGTATTCCTTATCGAAGTCAGTATGCTTTTCGTCTATAACTTCCTATCTGAGTGTGAGTAGTCAATATGTCGGTGTCTCTATCTCTTTCTGAGTATCAATGTTCAGTCACAGACGAACAAACTGACACTCATACTACTCGTATTGAAATAATTTACACTTAAACAAACACCCATAGAGATAGGGCTGTAGATTGTGTAGGAAAGTAAGCGCTTTGGATAAATAGTGTCTTGCTGTAATCGGATTATATACAGAAATAGGAAGAAGGGGAAAGTATGATCTTAAAGATGTTAAAATTAATAATCTTTTCACTGGCAACATGTTCTAATTACTATTACACGTTGAAAATTAAAAAAAAACAACTTAAAGGACTTAACTCTGTAAGTATGAATTTCCTACTGATGGAGCTCATATATAGAATCGACAATTAAGATAACAACCAAGGAAAATACGGGTTTAAAGTATAAGAGCAAGGCATCAAGCAAAAAGCTACTCTAAAAATATAGGCACAAGTCTCAGATAATAACCAAGGAAAATACGGGGTTTAAAGTATAAGAGCAAGGCATCAAGCAAAAAGCTACTCTAAAAATATAGGCACAAGTCTCAGATAATAACCAAGGAAAATACGGGTTTAAAAGTATAAGAGCAAGGCGTCAAGCAAAAAGCTACTCTAAAAATATAGGCACAAGTCTCAGATCGGCATGTGCCAGTAGCGACTGTGTACTGAGTGTGGATGTGTGTTGTTTGCGTCGCGGAGAAGGCGACTCGCACGCCAGCTCGCCGGACCACAAGCCGCCCTCGCACCTCGAGCTGTTCCCGGGGAGCGGCAGCGGCGGCATGCAACGCTCCAACAATGGTAACACACTCTTCAACACAACACACACATCCTCTTCTGTGCCTACACACACCCACACACAAATAACTCACGTTTATACATACTCACACATACACGCACAACACACATTAACTCATACATAACCCTAATTTACACACAGTCTCATACACACTTAAGCTGCGTATCCATTATGCGCTCCTGGCGCGCGTGCCATGAACACCCGCGCCAAGAGTGCGTTCCGCGGAACGCGCTCCAAATATTTGAATGATACCAACTATACGCATGGCGCGCGTGGCTGCTGTTCCAGTGTTCGGTCGTTCAACATGCAGTCCAGTCGTGCACGAGCAGCACCGTACGAAACGTATCGAACACATAAAATTAGATCACGTCCATCTCAACTGGCGCGCGCGCCACGACTGAGCATCCTTTGATGCGCGGTAAAAAATTGACTCTAGATGGAACGGGCCGCTATAAGTTCGAGCGTTCCAGCAAACACATTGGCGCGCGTTCCAAAATGGTAACCATTTCGCGCGGCCGGAACGCGCGCCAATGTTCGTCCTCTTGGAGCGTGTAGTCGATACGCGGCTTTATAGTTTACTATTTATTGAATATCTTTAATATTTTACAAGCGGTGATAAAAATAAATTTAAACAAAGTTTAAGAATAATATTTACAAAGCATAGTTAAAACGAAAATGTTGTAAAGTAAAATAAATAAATATTATACTATTATTATATACTATTTATTTTTATTAAATCAACACACTCACACAAAATAGTAGAAAACACACGATATAAGATAAACTCGTGCGCTACCGCACAAATAACATTGTATAGTTTATAATATCTATGCGATAAAACCAAACAAAACGCAACATTTTCTTTTAGAAAATTAAATTTTAATACTACTTATTATAGAAATACAAAATAGTAGTATATCTGGTAGAAATACAAAATATGTTTTAACAATAATCGCAAACATGAACCTAAACACACACATCTAAAAATACAACACATTACACATAACTACACATTAGGTACCTTTGTTGATACGATTGATGAGGAGGATCTGAGGGTGTTTGAGCGTCATCATTTATAAATTTATTAGTTTAACGTAGAAGGTTAGCGCTGTTGCATTCTTAGGTTTATTGCTCCAAAATAAAGCCACAAACACACACATACCACTATAACCTAATTAATTAGACCGTAGTGTTCTTAACTACTTCCTTCGGCTTGCGTTTGGTTCCTCTTAATTAGTTTAAAGTTAGCTTGTTTTGGTTTTGAGTGTGTTTTACACTTTAATGGAGATTACGTCATATTCATTTCACAACGGCTTCGATTCATTGCACGTCTCACTGCAATATAATATAATAAAAAACTGTTCACTGCCAGCGTCATCAAATATCATATGAATACTAAAAATGAAAAAAAAAACATGACATGACATTAAAAAACATTCATAAACTTAAAATCTTTTTGTGGTAGCCATAGAAATCTTACTTTTCATAGCGACCCTTAGCTTAGCTAATTACTGTGAGAATAGTTGCCAAATACTGTGATGCAACAAATCGTTCATTCGTTTTACCATTTTGCGATGCCATTTTCAGCTTTCATTGTTTGTTTAAGCTAGTATTTAGTAGATACTATTCCGATAGCCATGGATGTGTTATTTCGTAAATGTTGCATTGCTCTATTATGATTTTGATGTGCTGTTTTGCTTTTGATCGTTATAGTATCTACAGTTTATGGCATGTTTCTTATTTGTCAGTACTATTAGATGTTAATTGCGACGAATGTTTCAAATTTACTCGACAATACGATGTTTTATAAACAAAACATATAGATTTTGGAACTTGATGGTACAAATATCTTTGAATAAAATAATCTAATAATAATATCCTCTTTTTGCCATCTGCTGGGTATAGACCTCCTGTACAATGCGCTACATAGAATCAAATATAATCGCGCGAAATAAAGATTACGTAAAATAAGTAATATTCGTGTTAAAAACTTCTCAGTTTCATATCAAGCTAGTCGCGTGATTTAAACAAAAGAAAACAAAGAGTACAGACAAATAAGATACAGTCTCCATATGTTCACACCCCCTCGTAACATGAGGTACCTTTTAGCTTCCCCGCTGCCATCGCCCGTGAAGTCCCCCGCACGGACGCCGTCCGCGACGCCCTCTGGCGGCGCCCCCAAGCAGCCGTGCTGTACCGCTCTCTACGACTTCGATGCTGAGAACCAGGGCGAGCTGGGATTCAAAGTATGCGTTTTAATTCGATTTCTGTACCCAAGGGTACCAAAAGAACCCTGTTACTAAGACTTCGCTGTCCGTCTGAAACCAGACTGTATGTTATGAACCGTGATAGCTAGGAACATTTGAAATATTTTTTTATACTAGATGGGTTTACACCTGATCATCATTCACCTTATGGTAAGAGTCATTGTGATCTATGGTGGAAGGCGCTTACCCAGAAGAAACCGGTTCACTCGTGCCTTGGAAACTGCTAGATTATAGTTTTCGGGGAACAGGGCATTTGGCAAGGAGTTAGACACCTTGGCAGTACGCACAATGAAGGTGGAGGCAAAACGCTTCGTGCGCATTTTAGGTATCTTCACAGTAAAACGATGCCGCTTTAGTTTTTCTCTGCTCGTCCTATGATGAAATGGGGTGGGAGGAATTAAGTCATGTTATTCCGTCGTACACTCTCCGAAAAGTAACCTATAAAAAACCGAAATAAATCTTCTTACAATAATTATGATATTTAACCGTTCTGAAAGGTAACGTTACAGAACTCGTTCGCGTGACGATTGACTCGCACTTAACCTTTTAAAACTATACTCGTTGAAAACTAAACGACATGTTATTCACAGAAACACGCCATTTCTGTTATGAATATATTTTTGTTGTGTGTCAGGAGAACGACGTGATCACACTGATCAGCAAAGTGGACGAGAACTGGTTCGAGGGCTCCGTCCACGGCAAGACCGGATACTTCCCCATCAGCTACGTGCAGGTCACCGTGCCGCTGCCCAACATGTAGACGGACCACGCCCGCACCTAGCGTATCCACACGCGTCTCGCGCAACTTCAACCAATCCGGTTACACGTACTTTTTACACACACATATTATTATGTATATAAGTTTCCAGTTTTCTCTCATTGGTTTGTTTTGTTTTAAATTAACTTTTTACTTTATATTTTCTCGGAGTTAATTCTGATTGGAGTTTACATAGTTACATAATTTCATTTCTTACCCATCTAAGTATTCTACTCTAACTCGCGTTAATAAAGAAAACATTTAAATGTGCATGCCCTCCCGCTTGCATAACATAATAAGTGCGAGCAAGAAAGATAGATGGATAGATCTTTCCTCCTACTCGCACTCTAGGACTCCTTATTGCCACACAGAAAAATGATAATAACAAGAAAAAAAAAATTCTACAAATGGCAACATTTTCTGTAAATGCGATTTCCTCCAAAGAGCTTTTAAATGTTTTTTTATTGAAACGAGTTTTAAAAAAATGTGTCGAAAGACATAATCGTAGGTACAGAGTGTGCTTGAAACTTTGTTGAAGTTCAGATATGTACTTTTGTTTAGTCTCAGGCAGTTTACGTACCTGAGTACTAGTTTAATTTAAAAAATCGGATGAACACAAGTTGCGTGACACGCCTCAAGTATAAAGAAATATGTATCGTCTCCTTCACTATTCACAGTATTGCGTGGAATGTTATCTGTATTTTAAATTCGTGTCAAAGCTCAACGTCAATATAAATTAACATACTTCTATGAAATATGCAAAGAAAATAAAATGATGTTTTTCAGACATAAATATAGTACATTTAAATGTTACAAATTGAATGTGTCTCCTCGAAGATTTGAGTAAATTAAAGATCGTTTATAACAAAATGAAATATAGAGGGATTGCGTTGTTTGTAACAGAAGTATGTCTGTATGAATTTCTTATTACCAAAATAACCAACTGTTCTTCCAGATTATTTCACTGTTTGAACTTTTTGATAATCATGAATTGAACTCATTGTTAATCAAAAAGTTGCATAAATATAATTCCATGTATATTTTTAACCTGTTGACAAATTAATTTTATGAATTTCCTTTACTTTTTACTTTTTTTACCTTAATTAATTGCCAAATTATGAAGACGTATTTAATTATAGATTGATTTAATGTAGTCAGTAGTAATGTTGCCATGTTAATTTGTGGTGGTTTTTAGTAATTCCAATATTGGATTATTTTATTCTGTCGATAGATCTTGGAGCTATTATTAGATTTATTGTTGTATAATTAAATAAGTAACAATTATTAACTAAAGTAACATATGACTTGATTTATAATTGTCATAGGTCCTTCAAAAATTGTAAAACTTTTAGAGAATCAATTTAGTCTCAGTTTATTTATTTTTACCTAATTATTCTTTACATTTACACTAAAGTCCTTCGAAGATGTTATTAGTCGCATCGACAGAGTTAGATAATCCACTTTTATATTGAATGAATTTAATTATTTGGGAGCAAATATACGTTAGTTTTGTTTAGTTTAATCATTCGTATGAAATAAGTATTCAAGAAACAAATGTATAACAATCAGTACTTACAATAGAAATGTACTTTATGTACATTGGTCTAAATAGAGGAAAATATTTCAAATCAGCTTGTTTGTACCATTGTTATACATTATGTCTTATTATAAAGTTTATAAAGGACTAGGTAAGATGTTGAAAGTTCCACTAAGATTGTTGTACATTATAAAGGTTTTCGCATACCATATTTACTTGTCATCGTGATAGATTTCTTTTTTGATAAAGGTTTTTGGTACTTCATTAAAATAAACAAATCTTGTATGGTAAAGTCAAAGTCATTGTTGAATTTCGATGGTAGCTATTATTATTATCATATACTACGAGATTTTATTAATGGAAGTAACATATTGACTGTTTTAGTAATTAACTCCAAAACGTTTAAAGGTAGTTTAGTGTGGCCATACAAACAACTTTTGTGTTTAAGCCTTTGAATTTGGATAAATCAGCCAAAACCAGCGAACTAGAGTTTACGGAAGAATAACCTCCATACAATTGCCGCTTAGAGGAAGTGTAAGAGTACTTCATACAATTTGCGCTTAGAATTTGGATCCATCTACGCACACAATTATACTGCTATCCCAACGAAACACACACACAAGGCTCGCACGCAATTGGTCAGTCGACGCCATGCGGGCGCGCGGGTAGCTCTTTTCTTATACAATTCCATTTATTTATCCCCTGTACAATCTTTTGCCCCGCCGACCGCGGTATTTTACGCGTGGACGGTGGAAACCATTTTATTGGCCAAGTTACTATTCTATTTATTCTAGTTCGCTGGCCAAAACTTAATAAAACCAAAAGTATCTTTTGACCTTGTCGTTAGGGGACTGTTTCTTTTGTATTACTTTGATTAAATCAAGTGTTATTTTGTTAAAATTAAATTACCTCTCGAGTGAATACGGTGTGCGAAGCGAAAAGGCGTCACGGCTCGGTCAGCATCAATTCAGAATGGTGATATTTTAAAATAAATGTGTATCTATTTTTTGTAGGTGCGCTCCGTTATCTATTTACTAAAATAATCCAAACAAAATTATTTATCATTTAACTTGTCTAATTGAATGCACATTCTTCACTAGGAATATTTACGTATGAGATTAGAGTTTAATAGATATAATCTTTGCGGGTAATTATTTTATCTAAATGGAGATTGTATACATTGTAACGTATATTAATGAAAGTAATAATAAATTTTGACGGAAGTGTATGTTGTTATTCTCTTGCCAGAAATCCATGGCGTTTAATGATTAATGTGTTATTGGCAAGCTATAATTATATTAATAAATAAAAAAATATATATTATGTCATTGTGATAATGATAAATCATGCTACTGGTGCGTCGTCATTCTACATGTATAATTTAGCATTTTTTTTATATTTTAGTTCTGTAAGTATGTACTTTATTTTTTTATTCTGAAATAACGTAGTATGAATCTGATACTTGCTTATATTCTGGAAAGCCAATCAGTTCAGAGATTCACTAAATATTTAACTATCGGTTTAAGCAGCTACTTGTATTTATCGTAAATAAAAAAACACGTTTTGTTGGACAACTTATCAACTTATTTATGTTGATAATATGTAATTTTTGATGGTTAATTAACTACAGATTAGTGAGTTTCTTAGTTGATTGACTTTTCAGAAAATAAGCTCTGTGTAATTTAGTTTTTAACTTAATGCATTATTGATACCAAAAATGAATAGTAATTTTACATGGCCTCTTATCAATAGTATTGTTAAATGTAATGCACTTACGGTAAGATCTTTAAAATCGTCATTTGTGTCATTTATCTTTGTACATTCGGTGTTGCAGTAATGTTGAACTTTCGTTTCGCGTTTTAGTAATATGTGAATGCTAAGTGGGAGATTTCTCGGGGGTTCGGTCCACTAACGTTAATTTACTTAACGTATTTGATTAACTCAAGCTTTTATGTAATCAAAGTGGCGCCGCCTGGTGGTTGCAATTTGATATTTCAATTCGTTATTACACTAGCTTGCGATCAAGGAGTTCCAGGACCAAAACAGTGCTTGGTGCAAGCAATCACATGATTGCGTAAGCAAACGCACGCGTGCGTTTGAAGGACGCACAATGTAGTACGTAAAGTTGTCGATAAAACATATCGACATGTCGTGTTTCACGAATCTCCCACTTGGCATACTGACCCCATTAATCAATCACGTTTTCTGGCATACAAAGGACAATACCTAGATCTAATGTGTATGTTATCGTCATAAAGTAATTGTTCTTCAAGTGTCTCTTATTGTAAGTATGAGTAAATACGATCTATGTTCCGACTCATCTTTCACTGTTTAAATGTATAATGGATAAGGTTGCGATTGATATGTATTAGTTAGTTAACTTAAATATACAATGCAAACCGTGATGTTTAAATCCAATTATCATTGCCTAATAGGTAAAGGAAAATTAAATAAATCATAAACTATCATAACATAAAATTAAATGACTTAATTAAATTAACAGTTTTTTTTACTTATTAGGCGCATCTTGATGTTAAGCTTCATAATAAGTGCTTACTTATTATGATGTTAGTACACATTCCAAGACATAGTTTATGAAATAGATTGTTCTCAGATAATATGTGTTGTTGAAGACATTTGGAACACATGTGCTTTGGACAAAAATTATTATATAGGTGTGATTTATGCACCGGCTCGTAATTTAATGGATACAACGTTACATAACTCGTGAGCGAAATTATATTACCTTGAAATTTTCTTTCTCGGCGTAATTTCTAGCCCAACCGGCGATAGATAAATCCAATCTTAAAAATAAGAATAATTATAATCAGTCGCAACCTTACCGAGCAAACTGTGTAATCATTGCTAAATCTCGTTGATCATACAATTTGATTGTACGCCTAAAAATCTTCACTGTCCTATAAAAACGTTTTAGACTGTTGTTGTGTTTTAAAATGTTTTCTAACGGCTTGTGGAAGTGTACGTAATTGTATCGAGAGGAAATATTTTATAGAGCAATTTACTGTTGGTCAAGTGACGCTGTAGAGTGGGGATTACACTGGATAGATCGATAATGATGCTCGCTGCTGCGGAACGCTGTTTATATGTATGAATACCATATAACCACACTTTGTAATAATAATATATTACAAAGCGTAGCTCAAATCTTGATATTACAGGTTTATCCTAATAAAACATAAGATATGTGGCGTCTGTCACCCTTCACCGCCCGCCACCAATCAGAGCCCTCGTTCTGAATCGCGTAAGCGGTATTTACAACGCGCGTACGACATACTGAGGCATTGCGAGCGCTAGACCTTAACCATGGAATGATCGGCGCACGTCAGACAAACTACTTCAGAACTCCGTTCTCCTTGGGGGGTGGTGTGGTGTCTCTGTCACACTTCACCGCCCGCCACCAATCAGAGCCCTTGTTCTGAATCGCGCAAGCGGTATTTACAACGCGCGTACGACTGGTCCTAATAATATATGGTAAATATGCTGAAATAATATATTAGGTATTAAATTACAAATTATTCATTAAATTTAATACGAAACATGATAAATTTTAGCGTGTTTTTGAAAGAAAAGAAAGAAAACACAAAATTTACGTTACATAATTATTACTGAACGTGTCCACAAAAAGAGCAATTTAAGTATAATGCTGAGAGTAAGTACTCCAGCGCTAAATTTTGTGAATTGTACCACAGGTTACTAGTGACGTCACGGCCCGGGTCTAGCTTCTGAACAGCGTTGTATCCCAGTGAATATGAACAGTATTTGGGCAGCAGCTTGCAACATTAGCAGAGAGTTAGCGCGTCTAGAATGTAAAGTTTGTACCAGGTGTGATAATACCTAATATTGGCTCTCAAATATTCTGCTATCGGCACGGAATGTCGGTTAATGTATTATTCTTGTTCATGTTACTGTAATCTTAAAAATACTGTAATTTTAATAGAGAATAACTTGACGTTTTACGAGATGTAATGCAAATACCATTTATTTGTATTAAAAATTATCCCAAAACTTATTGCTCGTTTTCGCCTCCTAATAAAATGTTAACAATTAAACAAATTTTGGTGTTTTATTTTTTTATATAGGTACCTACTTAGTTCTTTAAGCCAAGAATAAGTTATTTTAGGTGAAGGTATATTCTAGTTCCATGGTAAACTCTATATAGCGACACTGAAGGGACTGCATTTTATGGCGTGGTCGTTAAATGGAGAGAATGTATGGAATACAAGCTAAACAATTGATTTCGGCGCTTTAGAGAGTTTGTCGTTAAATCGAGTGATGTTACATGGAGTTTACACTGTATTTAAATTGGGTTTCAGGTACAGCCAGAATAAAACCAACTGTCGTTTTATTAGTTTATTCTGAGACTGGATTTCTAGCACATAAAAATTTGATAGAAAAACAGTAAATGCTATGGCATAGAATAAGAGATTACAAAACAATAAAATATAGTTACAAAACTACAGAATAAATTAACAGTGTTGACTCAACCAATATAAAAATGATATACCTAATATAATATTGTATCAAGGTTATTTTAATTATCAAAGAAGCTAATCTGCAATATAAATTATTTCGCAATTCTAAGATTGTTTGGGAAAATAGTTACTATTACTAGTATTTCGAGAAAAATAAATCAACATGTCCATTTTATTACAGACAGGTATTAGCAATGAATGCGATATATTTTAAAGTTCCTAAATAATGGTAAATAACCCATCACTTGATCAAATTAAAAAGTGCATAATATCCTAAATCTATTTTGAATTTATTTTAGAAGTTGCCTAAAGCACGTCAGAAACAAGGTAAATCCTAAATAACTTATTGACTCAGGCGTTACTTGAGTCAACACTGCCACTCTATAAAAATAAAATAAAACAAAATCTAGATTACAAATTGTATATTTCGTAATTAGCATTAGTGGTGTGAAATGCGAGCAATAACGAGTGCAGTCACAACACAAACGCTATCATATATTATGCGTCATAACTTATAATATTGCATTAAATACTCCTGTAAAAACAGTGTAAACTCCATGTAACGTCACTCGATTTAACGACCAACTCTCTAAAGCGTCGAAATCATTGTGGCTTTATTTGGTTTAGCTTGTATTCCAGACAATGGTACATTCTCTCCATTTAACAACCACTCTCTATTACGTTATAAAATGCACAGTCCCTACAGTGTCGTTATATAGAGTTTACACTGTAATACAAAAATCTCAAAACCTATAAACATGAAAAAATAACGTATATCGTACAAAACGCAATTCCGGATTATATTGTGCTATAAGATACAAAATTATTATATTAAACAAGTAAATACAATGTAAATGCTATGTACATGTAAATTACGAATAATAAATCTCGTGTCGTATCAGTACAAAAAATCATTTTTCCAAATGGGCCGAAATAGGTATTGCAACTTCTCACATTTTTGTTAAAATTTTGGTGAAAAATCTAGTGTCTCATTACAGTATAACTAACATGCCTAATGGAGCTTAATTCAGTCTAGAGTTTTTTTTTCTAATACAAGCTAAGACACACTTACGATACCGTAATAAGAACACTGCTAGTTCTACTAACTATTTAATTTGAAATTTACTGCTGTTAACGTCGATGCTTAGATAGTAAATCCTGCAGCTATTCGTATAGAAAAAAACTATTATAAACTTCCATAATAAAACGAGAACTATTTCAATCTGGTGTCTAGTAAACTAATAAATATTTTAGTCCTGTTTACTGACTACAAACTAGGCATTTGACCAGTAGGTCACGCAACCACAAATCAGCGGTTCTCTGACTATGCCTAGTCTGGGATTACTGTCTCTTAAGGAGACAGCCAGAGCACACTGGTGGGTGCTTGGCAACAAATAGACGTAGAGTTAAAATGTAATTATAATTGTGATTTGAAATTACTTATAATACTGCGTTTCCTTATATATTTCGCATAATAATCTATTAATGCCATAAATTAATCATTTAACTTTTCTGTCCACACTTCTGCTGTTACCTAAACTAAAAACAGTTTAATAAACAAAATATCACTCAAATTTTGACAAAAAAAATATATAGATATTTTTAGGACCGTTCTAATTTAAACAGTAGGTTACCTACAACAGATAAACAAGGTTCAACCGTTTGAGCGAAAAAGACTAAATTCTGATACCGGGAATCAAACCCGAGTCTCCAGGGTGAGAGCCAGATATCCCGGCCACTAGACCATATGGGATGTAAAAAAAAACACCCATACACATATCCACAACAATTTACGCATTTTAAATATTAGTATGACTAAAAAAAGCTTACTGGCCGATACATTCAATGTTCTAGAAATAGAAAACGAAGCAAGTGCAGTAAGTACAGAGTATATGGCACTAGAAAATATAAACTTATATACTTTGAGCAAGAGAGGAAGATGGTTCATACAATCATATAAAAAATTGGCAGATAAAAATTTTCGAAAATGTTTACTTATAAATTGTTTCAATAAAACAAACATTTGAAAATTTATTCTTTCTTCCTCGCACAGATTTGGTTGTGCAAGTGAGAGTCCATGTACTTTTAAATGTTTTTTTTACTTACGTCACCTTCCTTCGGCAGTCACAGAAGACGTTACGTATTAATTGGCATTGTTCAAATAACAATAAGAAACAACTATTTGACCAAGTTTTGTAAACTGTTCACGTAAGGCATCTTAATATTTTCGCGTAGAAAACGGTCACACTTACATTATTATTCAAATTTGGAATGAGTCCAACAGTTTCGGTGCTCTCCGAGCACCATCTTCAAGGGCGAGTGACTCACGGATAAGGTGTTGGACTCATTCCAACTTTTAATCTAATATATAAAATTTCCATGTCAATTGTCACAATGTTAGTTACCGTATTCCTTCGAAACGGCTTGACCGATATTTACCAAATTTAAAATGCGTATTCAGTAGCTCTGAGAATCGGCTACTATCTATTTTTCATACCCCCAGTGATAAGGGTTGTTCACCCTTAATTTTTTAGGCAAAACAACGTTTGCCGGGTCAGCTAGTAATAATGTAACTGTGACAATTTTCTACGCGAAAATATTTGACCAAGTACCTATTTTTAAGATAATTTTCAACCATTTCAATACAATACCTAACAGAAAAAATGCAACAAGAATGAAAAGAATAATTTATCACAGAGTATTAAATGTATAGAGGTGCACTATGTAAATTGAAGTGCGTCATCAATTCATCATATAAAAGATCGATCCCTAAAGAACACCATCCCTACATATTCCTATCACATTCTTACATACACTACTAGATCATTTTTGGTGTCTTTTCAATTCGTGTCGCATAAAAAGAACGCTGGCGGAAAACTGCGAAAAAGCATCTTTTATTAGCCATTAAATTTGGGGCTAGTTAAAAAATAAAACAATTAGTAAAGGAATTTTACTAATGTAGCCATACGGAAAAAATACCTTCCACTTTTTACAGCGTTCTTTCTGGACGACGCGATTTATATAAGTGATGTTAATTCTACACCTAAAGTGGCAAGACATGGCAAAGAAGACCAAATTCAGTGCAAGTACTATACTAACTGTTTAAATAAAATAAATCGCAACTAATAATAACTTACAAATTTAAAAGGAGGATCATGGTTTGTGAGTTAGATTAAAGTAATATTTATGTTAAGTTTATGTTCATATACAGTGTGAACTCCATTTAACGTCACTCGATTTAACGACAAACTCTCTAAAGCGTCGAAATCAATTGGCTTTAGTTGGTTTAGCTTTTATTCCATACAATGATACATTCTCTCCATTTAACGACCACTCTCTATAACGCCATAAAATGCACAGTTCCTTCAGTGTCGTTATATAGAGTTTACACTGTAGTTAATTTAAACACGTCTGGCTTCTAGTTCTGGCTTTAGTGATAATAACCTCATTGACTAATTCTGTATAATGTACTTTTTGACGAATGAAATTGGAGACTGGCTAATCTGATCACGGTTGTGGCTTACTCGGTAGATGATCGGAATCTATTTTTGCAACAGTTCACCTCTCAGATAGCGTGTCTATCAGATAAGTGGCCAAGTTCTAGTGTCGAGAATTTTCAAGCTATCCAAAGACCTCTCTCTTTCTTGGCTTAACGACGCTTTTTAATTTTAGCAAGTTAAAAAATATTTATTTCAGACACAGAAGACACATACATATACATTAACACAAACATAAAAAAAGAAGGAAGACAGCATAGTATGTGTCTCCTAGCGTCCGAAAAAGGTCATCCCACATTTTAAACGCAATAGATTCCTATGCGGCACTAATTTACATAAACAAAATTAGTCATTATAATCCACGTTGGCTTTTTAACCATGGATATCTACTGCTGCCCCTGCTAATTTATCGGTCAAGTTTTGGATATGAATAGCAACATTGGTTTGCACAAACACAAACATATATCGCGACTAAAAAGATTTTTTTGTTGCACTTATATAAATTGAAGTTTTGCCATGTTCATACCACATTATCTTAAGTCGTAACTACTACTCACTCGAATACTTACAAATATACTTTTAACATAATTGAAGAGTATATAAAAGGAGAACTCAGTATAAATCTTAATGCTTACATTTTAAGTTCTAAGTGTTTCGATTTATTAAAGCATTTTTAATGGGAGGTATTTCTATCAATTTTGATTCTTTTTTTTTCTTATTTTTTGTCGAAACTTTTGGTACTTTTTGTAATGAGTACAGTCACTTCCAAAACTTTATCAAAATTTTCCCAATAATATTTGTAGAAATTACCGCTAAGATAAATAGAAATGCTTACAAAATTGTGACCGAATGTAAAAAGGCACACATTTTGTAATAAAATAATATAAAGTATTAAATTCTTTGTGACAAAAAGCTTTAAATGCTTGTAACATAAATTGAGTCATTAAAAACTAGAGAGCGTTTTTGTTAATTTTCTCATTGAATAAAATTATTTAGGCGTTTAAAATTAGTCGTAACACTACACAATTCGAATACAAGGTTTATAAATACAAATAAACACGCACACGCGATATTTTGGCACGAAAAAGCTTGAATAAAATCGTAAGACACTTATTGTGCGCTCAATAATGTTACGTAACTTATTAAGTATGCATTGTTTCTCCCATTTTTTCAATTTACGCATAATCGAATCAGTTTCCCATATACCTCTCATGTACTTCTGTAAAATTGCGCAAATTCCAACCGAGACTACAATCTAGAATCTGCTCAAAATAAATACATAATGTGGTACATCGTTTTAGCTACTCTAGTAGCTCCGGAAAGGATAACAACATCTCAAAAATAAATATTTTAAAATATTTATTATAATATTTCCACAAAAAGTGTATAAACATTATTCTGAGCAGATTATAGAAAGTAGCGAATATTAACTAAGTCTTACCGAAAAACGCGAAAGAGTTATGCATCTATATATCTATCTACACTAAATCCACAATGACCCTACATTGTTATTTATTGAACTTCTCTTGAAAAATGACAAAGGAAGGAAAACCAAAGCACGCCTTCAAACCTTTGCCGGTTATTACAAATAACTTTAATACTAGACTCCCGCTTGATCACAACTCGCTTGATATTAATTGGTCTTGCGGTCTAAGATAAAGCCACGCTTGGCTAAATAATAAATAAAATAGGGCCCAACCATTTTTCTGTTAACCGTGTTTCAAATAAACAAATGACGCGAGGACAGTAAATAACACCATCGAAAAAACGCTACAAATGATTAAGCTATTAACTATTTGCTTTTACGCATTTTTCGGTAAGACAGTTTCGTTTGTGACAATATCCAACAACCATTCCACGTTTTAATTCGACGCGTAAATTAGAATAACTTAGAGACTACAGCTAACAATGACTACGACGTACGACTACGGGGAGACCTTACGGCTATCGAGTTGACTTGCTACGCTCACTGCGGCCACTTCTGTACTGGTTTTTACCCTGGAAATAATATAAAAGATACATTTATTCTGTAAAACATAAAAGTGCACGTACATAAGTTCTTACGTCTACATAATATCTTATTAAGATTTTTATTATCTGGTACGCCGTAGGGAGCACTACGCCCCGCTGTAAGAGCCTGTATCGTAGGGCCATAAGAAAACGAAAATTCACTAAATATTGATGTATTTAAAAATAAAACGTAAGAACTATTTGCTTCATAATATGGATATGCATTTAGGTTGAGTGAATAAAGAAAATACCTAAAATATCATGTTTTCTTGCTTGCGTAAGTAATGAGTGCGAGCTGATGAAATGATTTTGTTATGGAATCGAGTTATATCAATAGACATATTATGATTTAGATTAAGCTTATGAATAGTCATATCAAACAATTGTTACAGGAGTAAGATAAGAAAAAAACAACAGGATAAAAATAGCCGGGTTAGGTTAGATAAATACCTTCTGTAGATTCTAGATCTACAGAAGGTATTTACAGAAAAATAGGAAGAGAGACTGTCATTTTCATGTATGTCAATAAGAGCAAGGTTTTGGCCGAAACAAGAATAGAAAAGCTAGTTCTTAGTTGAATAGGAGGAACGCGATGAATACAAAAAATCTAAATAATTTTTTGGTATTTTCAAATATTTTTTTCTTTCAAATCCAATTAGTACTAAGATACTATTTTCTCGATGATTCTTAGACTGCTTGGTTTGTTTGATGCCGATAGTGATGATTTTTACGGACTTGACCAAAAAAAAACCGACAAAAAACTACAGAGCAATGACGTTTTTCTTGGTTTGGCATCTTAAAATGTCATCTCATTTGTGGCCGTTATTATGAATGAGCGTAAATCTACATACTTAGTGTGTAATTGTATTAAAACAAGCCAAAACAAAAGCATTAGTGATTTTGACGCTTTAGGGAATTTATCATGAAATCGAGTAATGTTATATTGTATTAAAGTTTGTTACATGTATATCTCTCAAAAGCTTTTACGATTTACATTTTAGAACATTGAAAATGTAAATTAAAGGTTTTGCTCCTCCAACTGCCTTTGGAGCCTACATCTATCAAATTTAACCTAGACATGTCCAAAGCCCCAAAAAATAAGATAAAAATTATGTACGAGTGCACGCGTAGATCTCGTCGGCGGCGGTCCGTGTACGGTGTAACACTCGCCCCTGAAGACGGTGCTCGGAAAGCACCGAAACTGTTGGACTCATTCCAACTTTTAATAATAAGTAATTGTGACCATTTTCTACGCGAAAAAAATTATGTACACATTCTTTACCTGTGTGATGTAAAATCGTGCCCTATCTGATCATCTCGAGGTACTTGTGCTTGTGTTTGGTCAGCATCTCCGTCACCGTCACCAGCTTCCGGATCGCCGGCTGCGACTTGGACAGTGTCTGCAGCTCGCCCAGGTGCGACACGCAGATATGGTGCAGGGTTGCCAGCTCCTTCGCTGGAAATACGTATCATAAAGTAGGTTAGTTATATCATAGACTAATAAATATAATAGACACTTTCATAGACACATACAATACAAATACAATACAATTCATAGTCATAGACACTAATTCCCATGATAGTAACTATCATTTAACAGTGATTGAAAAACATCGTGAGGAAACAGGCATGTTTGAGAACCACAATATCCGAAGACGTGTGTCATCCGCCAACCTGCACTTGGTCGGCGTGGTGGATTATGGCCTATATCTCTCTCTTCATGAGGGAAGGCCCCGAGTCCTAGCAGTGGGAACGTATAGAGGGCTGCTTATGCTATGCTTATAGTAACTAACTAAAACATACCAATATCAAAGTTGTTGTTAGTGGGTGGCGGGGAATTCCCCGGGTCGGGCATGTTGCTCAGCTGGTCGAGGAACACCACCATGCGCTCCTTGTTCTTCAGGATGAACGGGTTCACTACCTCCATGTACGGCTCCTGGGAATATGGGGGATTTGTATTCAAAATAGCCGGGATTAAAAGTAGCCTATGAGCATAGACTAATAAATATAATAGATGATCAATCAACCTTTTGTTAAAAATCGAATGATACAAGTAGTGCCATCTATTTGTCTTCACTCAGGTCTTTCAACCTATTATCGTTATATCAGTATGCAACTGCAGCGCGTTGCGAAATTTGGTGGCAGCTAGCTGCACGTTCGATTTGCAGCGCCATCTAGGTTTCTTCGGTAATTATGGCAAACTTCCGCACCACGCTTTATTGTGTGGGAATCAGCAATCTTTTGTAGTATTCTTATCCCTGGTATGAGTTAATCGAAAGTGTAAGCTATCATTATCGGTATGCCATGTGAAACCTTGCATCTTAGTTTGTTTACTTAGTTATTTTAAGTAAATAAAGTTTTTTAGGTAAATTTATTCCACTATTTGTAATCTGTTTCTTATTTAAAAAATAAATACGTGGGGCCGATTATTAAATTATGTATTTTTTTGTTAAATTGTTAATGTATCAGACCGAAGGAGTGTCAAATCGCTTTTGTAAGACTCTTTATTGCTGTAAATATTTGAAAGTTATCACTTTTACAACTTTTTATTTTATTTTAATTTCGTTGTTATTGTCAAAGTAATATTGAAAGAATTTAAATAAATTATTATATTAATGTTGTCTTGTTACTTATAATATTTTTTTTACAATTATTTTGATATGATTATAAAAAATATACCTTAGCACCAAACTCGACGAGGTTAGCCAGGTTCTGCAAGCACTTGGCCACCATGAGAAGCGAGCGCTGCGCGTGCGGCGCCGGCGCGCTCGACACCAGGCCCCAGGCGCGGGGCTCCACTAGCGCCGGGCAGATCAGACGGAGGAATATGAACCCTGCAGCGGAAGGAATACAGGTGAAATTCCATTATCAATAATGTCGTCAACTTAGTTAAGAGCCATAGGTTATTGAGCGGTAAGGAATCATTGCAGGAATTTAAGCTTTGACATGATATAAATAGTAATAATTAGTTCGGACAAGACAAAATTAATAATAAAACATCTTCTTGACATTTTATAACAATATAAACTACATTCAGTGATACAAAATAGAATTTTCATATTAATTTTAATTTTATTTTTATTATGTAGTTTTATTATTTTTAATTATTATTGTGATTTAGTTCTTAAAAATTATATAATTTTAATAAAAAGTTATTATTGCACGCCGGAAGGCAGAAAATGTGTCATTTTAATCATTGACCGAAAATATCGTCTTTGTATATAATATTGTATTCGTGTCCCAAATTCGTAATAAATTGATTTGAATTTGCATTGGCTTTACTTGATATAGTCGTGTGCCGCGAAGATGGCCGTGGTTTATTTACTTACTTTCTGTGGCTCTACAACCCTGGGTGAGTCTTGGCCTCCTCCACTAATCTATGCCACTTGGTGCGGTTTTTGTCCGGGCTTTTCTATTCTTCTAGTTTCCCCAAAACCTTCTTCAACGTTCGCTATTCAAGTTTTACGTTTTCTGCCTCTGGGGCGTTTCTGATGGGCGTGGTTTGATTACCTGAAACCACCCTGGTCCTGACGAATCTCTCTGTGGGCCACTTGGCGACGGCGGCGCGCTGCAGGCACCCGCACAGGTAGCGCACCGGCCGCGGACACGCCTCGAAAGACATGAAGATCGACAGCGTTATCTGCAATATAACAATCATCATCATAAGTCAAAGTCAAAGAATTTATTGCAAAATTATGTCACTTTACAGTTACATAATTACATTACCTTATGCATACGTATACTTGCTCAAATAAAAGCCCCCGATATCACAAATTCCCAATTTCATAAACAATATTTTGTTAAATTTAAAATACTGACAGTGCCATGTAGGTATTTATATTTATGAAATTTGCTAATTTGTTAAAAAAATATCCGTATCTGTTCCAAAAACTAGCCGCTATACCGCGCAAACACGTACTAAGACATAACACAATTTGCAAGTACCAAGGTGTAGATTAGAAATGCAGAGCTCGGGTTCACATTCAATGGCTATTCCCGCAATCCTGGGGAAGTGCAGCTAGTAGACTAATAGTAGTGATAAAAGTGACTAGAAACTCAAACTTTAAACAGTTACCTGATCAAGCACCATAAGTAAGAACTCAGCGTTGTTACAAGCGTCATCGGGTGAGTCCATTTTGGTCGGATTCAACTCAGCTGACTGTTTCGCGTCTATTAACTTCTGAACTGTTTCCGATATCGCCGCCTGGGAACAAATAAACTATTAACATACTCGTATGTGCTTACCGAACTAGCAGATATTTTTCTAAATATTTATCAAAATAATAATACTTTAACTAGTTGCGCCTCGCGGTACCCGCCTTAATCCGGGATAAAAATTAGCCTATGTGTTAATCCAAGGTCTAACCAGTCTTCATAGTAAATCTCATCAAAATCGGTCCAACCGTTGGAGTGTGAAGGAGTAACAAAGATTTTGAAGTTATTTGCGTATCTCACGGCAACTACAATTGTTTTAGAGATAAAAAGTAGTCTATGTGTTAATCCAAGGTCTAACCTATCTTCACCTCAAATTTCATCAAAATCGGTTTAGCCGTTTGAGCGTTATTATATTAGTAGGATAGTCAGTAATCTTTTCGGTATATCAGAATCAAACGTAGTTTCTGATCTTAATAGTACAATCTAGAACTGTTTTCTTTTACTTCTTACAGCTAGACATTTGTAGGACACCAGTATGGCGCGTAATCCCAAAAGTTAGCGACACTACAGCAATGTTGGAGCATACCTAGTCTGGAATAACTGATATGACAGTTTTGGCCACACATACACATATGATGCTTTCATATGCAAATCCTATCTATTGTAGCAACTTGCCTGTAAGAACGGCTTGCACTGAGCATGCACAAACCCTTCCACCACAGTTCGCGGAACATAGCTTGTGCCCCACTTTTTGTACACATATAATTTTTTTCTTCATCGCTATAGTTTACCGAACATGTTATACTGATGTGAAGTGCTACCATTACACTTAGTTTTTCCTAAGTTTAAGATTATTCACTACACTTGCCTGTAAGAACGGCTTGCACTGAGCATGCACAAACCCTTCCAGCACAGCTTGTGGAACATAGTCCGGTGGCCCCACTTTTTATACACATAAATAATGCTTTCCTCATCGCTATAGTTTACCGAATATCCTATACCGATATGTATTCATATTCATTTATTCATATATCTATACTATAAGACTCTTTGTCCTGACTCATTCATTCATCTATAGACAACGCAGAGCCCAAACGGCTGGTCCTAGGGTTGTGAAATTTGGAGGGTGTATTTGTTGTGGTATGTAGACGCGTACTAAGAACGGATTTTTGGAAATTCCACCCCTAAGGGGGTGAAAGGGGGTAAAACAGTTTGTATGAAACATCTTTGTTTTTGAACTTCCAGCAATGAAATTTGGAATATGTATAGTTTATGTAAAGTTAAAAATAATAGTATCAAGTTTTTTTGCCAGGGGTGAACTAAGGGTTTGTAATGAGGGATGAAAGTTTGAATGGAAAAATATTTATTTATCAAGTTAACGTACGATGCGGCTCATTTTGATATCGTAGTAATGTAATGTTTATATAAAATAGGCACGGGGATAGGATACAATAGAATTTTTCCACAGGTTACGCGAAAAGCGACCTACACGCGGGCGGAGCCGCGGGCAACCTCTAGTTAAACTATAAACCTACAGCATTCCAGCCAAACCATCTATGTTTATTATATTATTAACTTAAAAACTAGTACATGCACTTATTACAATTAACATAACAGTAAAAAAATATTAAGCAAAAACAAGACAATAATAAAAATATAATATAAATCCCATTCATCCCTCTTTTACTCATTCATCACCTTTCAACCACTTTCAGACTGTTATTTTTTCTGTATACTTTAGGGTAATTTTTACATGAAGTGCCACCATTACACTTAGTTTATCATAAGTTTTAGATGGTTCACTACACTTGCCTGTAAGAACGGCTTGCACTGTGCATGCATGAACTCATCCACGACGGCTGTAGCGAGCGAAGCGCCCCGGAACATGGCTCGATGGTCGTTCTCCTTGGCCACTTCCGCGCAAACCAACTCGCGAGCTAACTCCGCCCCGCGGCCGCACTCGCTGAACGCGTGGAGTACCGCTGGAAAAAACATTTGAATTTACAGTGTAAACTCTATATAACGACCCTGAAGGGACTGTGCATTTTATGGCGTCATAGAGAGTGGTCGTTAAATGGAGAGAATGTATCATTGGTGGCGATTTAGCGGCACACACGACTAAACTAAATTTAAAGAAGCCCCGTCTCTTTTCATCTTAGGTGGCCAGAAAGAAACGGCACGTTCTGCACTTCAAACCAACTAAAATCACGCCAAATATAGAAAATATAGGCGACTTTAGTCCGCACTCACTTGTATCACCTCTAAAACTACCTACATTTTCCATATTTGACGTGATTTTAGTTGTTTTGACTGTGGTGCAGAACGTCTCTTTCTGGCCACCTAAGATAAAAAGAGACGGGGCTTCATTAAATTTAGTTTAGTCGTGTGTGCCGCTGAATCGCCACCATTGTTTGCAATACAAGCTGAACCAACTAAAGCCAATTGATTTCGGCGCTTTAAAGTGTTTGTCGTTAAATCGATTGACATTCCAAATGTACATCCCATGTAGACGCTTCAAATGTTCACAGAATATTAGTTTGGATATTACATTTCAAAATAAAAAATAATTAAAATAACATTCTTAATTTAAAAAACAACAAGCACACAACAAGCGTAATTTTTTACTACTTAATTTTTTTTCTTACGATAGCCCTTTTATTTCTAAGAGGGGCTCCCATACAAAAGACATGTATTTTTTATTTTGGCACGGAAACCTCATGCAAGCACGGAACCTTCAGCACAGAAGCCCAACTCGCACTTGGCTAATTATTTTATAGTTATATGAGAATCAAGATGACAAGCACATAAACACAATATCATACTAACAAGTAGCCAGAGGTTGTCTATCAGTCCTGCAAAGATCCGAGAGAGCTTTGACCGCAGGCAGGCCGGGCTCCAGCAATAATTGACGCAGCGGACTGTACTCCTCGCGGGGCATCACTAGCTCTTGCATATACCTGAAACACATACAAACACTTCGCATTTACTTTATTTCACAATGTTGTTATCAGGTAAATAAAATGACGATGTACATTTTGCATGGGGATTTTCTAGTGCTCGCCAGGCTAGCTATCACCTTCAAGTTGTCGACAAAAAAAAGTCGTCAAACACCTAGCAGTGTGTTGCGGCAGTCTTCTTGAGAGCCAGTTTCCGGACTAGGCATGCTCTGCCTTACGCCAGTGTAGGTTCGACCTGTTACTGATGTTATTACGTGAATACATCTTGCCGGCGGCCATCGGTTGATAGGTTATCATTTTTAACGTAAAAGTTAAAAGCCAAGACCGCGTCCGAAACACCACACTGCGTTCCATAACCTGAGTTACCGACCGACGTTGCAAAAAAGACTACCATGCTCAAATGGGACTGGGCGGGCTACGTTTGCAGGATGCACCCTAACCGCTGGGCAAAGGTTTCCATAGAGTGGGACTCTTTAGATCATAGAAAACGAAGAGGCCAATCCCCAACTTGATGGCACAAGGGGTTCCACACCGACTGGAAAGAGCTGGCTCAGGACAGAAAAGAGTAAGGATCATTGGGAGAGACCTTGCCGAGCAGTGGGACAATATAGATTAAATAAAAAAAGTACAAATATGTACATTTCCTCGGAATTAAATATGTTTACATATATTTAATTATAACATATATATACCTTATCCTCAGCCTTAAAGAGCCCCATTCTCCAATGGGGGTCATCCCAGCTAGCGGGTACCACTCCTCAATCTCCTCCCCGTTAGCCAAGTTAGCCAGCTCTATAGTCAGCTCTGCCACTTCAGACTCCTTGCCTCGCTTCCCCGTGTTGTGTACTGTGATCGTGAACGAGGTCACATCTGGGGGAACGTCGCTGGAACACAGAGTTTTAATTTAGTAATTCCTACGCTGTGTCTTTGGGGCTGCTTCAAAAGTAAGTAAGACTGAAACTAGGGGAAGTCTCTCGCAAAGGGAGAGGAGTAGGACATCATACACCAGGCAGCCCAAATGTGGCCAAAACCAAATTAAGCCTAATCCACCCTTCTAACACAACAAAGTTTCTCTCCTCTCGGCTAGAATCCTCACTCGCCGTTCGGTCGGAGAAACGCACATTTTATTTTTTCCTTTGCTTATCTTAATTTGGTTTCAGATCAGAAGCGGGAGTACAGTAAATGTTTAATTTTTCTTCTATCTGCAATGAATTTCCGCAAAGTAAGGCCTGAGTCAATAGGTTAAATATGATGACGTCAAAAACAATTTCGTAAAACGGACTAGTTACTTTGCTTTAAGGTTGTTCGCTAGCATGCTGCAAGTGCTCATATGCTGCTAGATGGCGTTAAATAGGTATAAGTTAGTTTAATTCATCCCAGCATCCCAAGTGATTTCTTTTATAACTTTAGAATCGGTTCGCGGAAACTACTGTTAATGTATTATTTTTAAGGCTCATCACAAAACAACATTTATTAAGCGTTGATAGCAAATATGTACAAAAAGCCATATAAAACCCATATCTACTATCATCTATTCTGTGACGATGCGGCTACACTCACACTAGCATTGACAATTTTTTTTGTCACTTGAACTTCAGCATATTTGAATATGCATGCCAATTTCGAACGCTCAATTGTCGATTATATGGCTCGTTCGTAGAGGAAGCATTTTTGGAACAGGAAATATTTTTATGATTTGAATTGACTATGGTTCAAATCTCATGAATTATTAATTTTGCTATTTTATTTTGTTCGAAACTCTTTTTTTTAAAGGAATATTTAGGAAAGTCAATATTTTCAAAAGGTTTCGTTTTCGTGTATGTTAATATTCATAGTGCATACCTTAAAACCTCAAATGAAATTAAAAAATAAATCTATTACCCAATAGATTTATTTTTACATGATACGAGTAACAAGAAAAAACTTTTCTCACGAATCATCTAACATATTGCATGAAACAGTTGTATTTTTCGCATGATTCCAAAATGTAAGCCATTTCATTTGGGAAAGTTGCGAATAATATCATATCGGCTATTTTGGCGGACATCCGAATATCATCAAACATAGCTAAGAACATCAAAATCGGTTCATCCGGAATAACAGCTTCAAGTCTAATGATTAGAAAAGTAAATAATTACATATTATCAGGGAATTTATATATAATAGACTATGGATATTATTTTAGCTTCATTTGAAATAAAAAAAAACTATTATTGTTGGGGGATCCACTATTGAAACAACACTTATTACGCACTGCACTGAAACTTTATTAATACTTAACTCAAAACTCTCTTAATACTCTTGAAACACTCTGAAACTCATTCAATGGGTATTTAACTAAATAGACCTCGTTCTACAGCGATAATAGCTTTTGCGTGATTCAGAAAAGTGACTTCGTTTACTAGCGCCATCTATCGGCAATGTATGTTACTAAAGACTCAAAGCGCGCGGAACACTTCGTTTAGACATACCGCCCACCAAAGAACCTTGTTCTTTAAGAAATCAATATCGCACTAAAAACAAGCAAAATGTGATAAATGTACTACCGCCCACCGTAACGGGACGTCTCAAAGAAAACGACTATTAATTAATGAAGTTAGATGGCACTAGTTGACAAATTTAAAATACACTCATTGTTAAATGAAAGAAATTGAATACGTTATACAATACAAAATATTTTTTTCTACTTTGAAGCCCTAACCAAAAAACATAATTTATTGCAGGGTCTTCGCAGAACGCCTCCTCTAGTTTTAACGGATACCACTCTGGCTAGATTGTCCTTTCCGGGGAACGTCTTTACTATTCTTCCCATTAGCCATTTTGCAGGTGGTATGTTGCTATCTCTGATGACTACTATATCGTTAAGCTTTGGTTCTGGTTCCTTTTTGGTAGCCCACTTATAGCGTTGGTTTAAGGTAACCAGATACTCATTCGACCATTTTTTCCAAAAATGGTTCATTATTTTTTGGCAATATTGCCATCGTCTTAGATTGGAAAAGGGTTGCTCCTCGTGCTCGAATGTCTCTATTATTCTAAGGTAAGAGGCCTGTCGAAATCTTAGTTATTATAAATATACACCTGGCAGTTTACATGTATCGTTGATATAATTATGCACTAGTGGCCCGTCCCGGCTTAGCACGGGCATAAAAAAAAATCAATTCTAGGAGATATGTTTGAAAGTCGTTCAGAAGTGTAATATTTTATTCGTTACGAACAAACATTTAAACTTTATCGCATTATAATTTTGACATAGATTAAAGTTTTTTTTTGTATATATGGGTTCCGCTGCTCTCAAGACATACTAAACGACACCCGCCACAACTAACTTTTCTTAGCGCATGCGATGAAACAAATTTTTTACTCTTTTTTATACCTTGTGTTACATTACTGGAGTCTTAATAAGAATTTCTTACCCTTTGCAACAAAATATAATGCCTATGTCATTTGGGGATAATGTAACTTCCCAACGGTGTAAGAATTTTTAATTTTAGTCCAATAGTTTCGGAGCCTATTCGCGTCAAAAAAACATAAAAACATCCAAACAAACAAACAAACAAGCCTTTTGTAATTATGAGATTGTTAAAGATATTGATAGGTAAACAAAAGACGTAGGTATAAAAATTTGATATAATTGGCCAAGTACGAACCGGGCTCGCGCGTGAAGGGTTCCGTACCATTATTAAAATATGACGAAAAAACATGTTTTTTGTATATATCAAACATTCATTTTATTTTGAAAGAAAGAAAGAGAGAAATCATGAAAGAATCTACCAAGTGTCATTGTAAAGATAGAGTAAAAAGAGGTAATACGTAGCTTAATATTCTGTAGAATTCTTTAGTGTCCTGTTATCGTTTTTGATTTTGAGCAAAAATACAAAATATAACACGTCTTTTAAGGTACACTTTAAAAACGTGTCATCCACCCTTTATATTTGTATATTTTCTGTTTTTAGTATTTGTTGTTATAGCGTATCTAGTACTTGTATACTCTTGGGTTATAACGGCAACGGAAACAAATAATTTGTGAAATTTTCAGCTATCAAAGTGTATAAGAAACAGCCTGGTGACAGAAAGACAGACAACGAATATTTTGTAAAAGGCATTCGTTTTTATCTTTTAAGTACAGAAAAGATCGCAGTAGTATATTAATTTCATTCTTAGGGTACCTAACCCTAAAAATTATTGCTGCAATATAAATACGTTTTTTTAAGTATGTCAAATATGACAAACTGACATTGACATAACTAAATTTCATTCAAATAATCAAACAAAATTATACATATTTTAAATTTTTAATTCTATTACGATACTTAATATAAAAATAGCAATAATTTATTTAAAAATAATAAATAAATTTCATCAAACTCTTTAACAATACTGTTTTTGATCCTGCCATCTATCGGAATTTTGTTGATTTATTACTACGGATGGTAAGCTTGGGTTCATGTTTGGCAGAGAGAATGACACTAACGGAAACGGAAACTAACAATGTATACGTATACATGTCACCAACTTAGCTGTTCAGGTGGCCAAAATTGGAATTACAAGTTCGACAGCACTCTTAGGTGGCAACAAATCTCCACTAGCGACACTGTCAACTGAACAGCTAAGTTGTTGCACTGCACTCATACATGTGTATTTTGCTGGAAAAAATCACGCTGATATATCTGTTTTGCGATAAAAAATGTATAATATTACCTATTTCGCGCCCCAATTAGACCATTTTAAGTTTATGTTAAGTGATTACTATTTAAAAATCTTAGAGGAAATGGTTGCCAATCTGAGAAGCATTTAGTATGGGGCTCGGAAAGCCTTAACTTATATCTTTAAATGAGCAATTTTTGTATATATATAATTGGAATCTCGGAATCGGCTCCAACGATTTTCATGAAATTTTGTATATAGGGGGGCGATAAACGATCTAGCTAGGAATCATCATTTTTAGAAAATGTCATATAAAAAAAAACAGGTCAACCAGGTCCTTAAGCTATACTTACTCAAAGACGAACTCGTCGTCCCAGTGCGGGTCGGGCGAGGGCCGCGGGCGCGTGCGCGCGACGGGCGCGGCGCCCAGTGCCAGCCGCAGGTGCGGGCGCGGCGCCAGGCGCGCCGGCAGCCGGTGCGCCGTCAGGCAGCGCACGCGCAGCGCGCGGAGCCATACCACGCGCGGCACCTGACATCATACAACATACCTTATTTTTACCCCACTGCGGACGGTGTTTGGACGTGTACAAGACTGTCGTTTTAAAACTGGCATTTTCATCTGCGCACCGTGGGTCGGATGACACGTTAAATTATATGTCCCAGATGTTAGTCTTGGTACAAACAGTCTCAAGCCAGAGTAGAGAGCAAGAGAGCAAGTCAGAGGCCTTCGAGTGGCTTGAAAACACTTAACACTAGAGCTTGGACACTTAGCTCATACAAAGCTCATAGTGGCGACCTTTTTGCTAAGAGCAATCTTTTCCAGGCAATCAATAATAGTAATAATAAAATAAATCTCTAAAAAATAAATTTAAAATTGATATTTAAAAAAAAATTTAAAAAAAAATTAAAAAAAATGTTTTATAGATTCATCCTTTAGATAAACTTTAGTTGTACCGCATTTAGAAATTCGCGAAAAACTAACAACCCATACATTTTAAGTTTTGCCACTCTACAAAGAACATTTGCAAGAGACTTTTGTTTTCATATATTTCTGAGATAGAAAGACTCGTTAAAAAGAATGTGCTGAATCCACCCTTATTCTTACGTCTATGAAGTACAAATTACCTTGCACTGATGCCTGGCCTGTTGCGGTACGCACAAAGGCCGAAGAGCGTCGAGCCAAGCCTTTTCTTCAATTGCGCTGTTTGCAGCCAAAAACGTATGAGTAGAAAGACAAGGTAGCGCCCTCTCTACTAACTGGAAGCAGAATTCACGCTCCCAGAGCGACTCATGGACCTGAAAATGTTTAGAAAATAATTTAGCACTTAACAGATACTTAAAATTGGAGTGCGAGTCAGGCTTGCTCATCAAGGGTTCTGAACCTAAATAATCCGTATCAAAAAAAATGTCAAGAAACATGTTTGTAGTATGTAAATATACAGATATAGCCTGGTTACTGGCAGACAGTGGAGGCTTAGTAATAAGATTCACATTTTACCTATTAGGAACAGAACCCTAAAAATTACTTTATTTCGAACGATATTTAATAAATGAAGCTTTGATAGCTCAGTCGGGCGTGCAACCGTCTTGCGTCCCACAGGGTCGTGGGTTAGTTCCCTGCTAATGAGCTCAACCTTTCGGTGCCTTCTTGTGGGTCAGTTATTCCAGATTAGGAATGCGCCTTAGCCCAGAGTATGGTGCGGTTACATGCCTTGCAGGTCGACCGCATAGCAAAAACTACCTAGCTTCCAATATACAATATTTTGCCACTCGTACTTCGTAATTAATTATTATTCCGAGTGAAAAACATAGATTATAACTTTGAAGTACTCGGCTTCTACAAAACGCGGTTGGTATAATAAACAATTTACCTGATAAAGATAAGCACAGGACAGATCAATCAATCCCTTAGGCTTGGTCCGTTTTGGAGAGTCGTAGAAATACAGGTGCGTATCCGTCCCTTCCTGTAGCAGCACAAAGTACAGCGCTTTCCACTTCTTGGTAGCTTTATCGGACTTCTTGTTCAGGTAGCCCTGGTGTTTGATACCCTTGGTTTTCTTCAAGCCGATCTGGTCTCGACACTCGCGCAGTGTCGCATAGATTTTCTCGGCGGCGGCGCCTGTCGTACTCTGTTGCGGCTCGATTTGGTGCCCTTCTGCTATTAGCTGGAGATAACACAAGAATAATACTTTTACGAGTTGAAAAGAAGAAAAATATAGTATAAACTTTTGGTGTCGATTTGCGATCAGTTGTATAGAAAATCTTGTTTGTCTATACCAATATTATAAAGAGGAAAAGTTTGATTGTTTGTTTGACGCAAATAGGCTCCGAAAGTACTGCTTTGAAATGCCCGATTTGAAACATTTTTTCACCATTGGAAAGCTACATTATCCCCGAGTAACATAGGCTATATATTAGTCTCTCTTTGCAACTTAGATTATTCTACAGCCTGAGCGAAACCTGTACTTGATGCTAGTCTTAGGGATTAAAGACGAAAACCACGACACATTTGCATGGTGGGAGAGATTTTTTTTTGTGGTTGTCTAGCTTGCAACCATCCTCAAGCTAAAATATGTCGCCAAGCACTTAACGTGTTCCGGCAGACTCCTTTAGAACCAGTTATTCCAGACTAGGCAAGCTCTACCTTTTGCCAGAGAATCGCTCACTTGTGTGTCACTCTGATTCTTAGCTGTAAGGAGTAAAAAGAACGCTCCCTTGGGTCCCTTGCGACCTGCCAATCATCTAGTTATTCAATGTCCATTTCCATTGTAATTTATTTTTGCGTTTGAATAGCGAAGTGTATTTGCATAATAATGAAATAATAACTACATAATGTTATTAATTTAATAGCTTACCGGCTGACCCAAAGTATGCCCTTCCACAATTTGTTCCTTCCTGTATCTGTTGATGACAGCGTCCAGGCACTCGAAGGTGCGTCCTCCCATTAGATATCTTACGCCTTTCTTCTCTATGCGAAACCTTTAAGACAAAAATAGGAATACTAGTATACTATCGATGACCACGTCGGCATAATGGTTGCCATGCCGGACTGCCAACCAGAGCATCCCGGGTTAGATTTCCGGCACAGCCAACATCTTTGTGATGAACTAAATTTATTATCTGTTGGTCTGGGAGTTAAATATGTATCAATATAAAGTATTTATGTATGTATATATAGTATATCAGTTGCGTTAGCAACCATAATACAAACTAGAAATAGTTTAGTATGGGGCTAACGGGCTGTGTGTGTAATGTGTCCTAATATTTATTTATTTACTATTTATACTATGCTGCCCTGGATAGAGCACAAGCCAGTTCACACATGGCTGATATCATCAACACCATCTATTCGTATTTTCTCGAAACGCCTTCACCCGGGTCACGCAATCTACTATCGTTATATTACTATGCGACTACAAGGCGTTGTGGAATTTGGCGGCAGCTAGGCTGCACAATTTGCAGCGCCATCTAGGTTTCATCGGTGATTATGGCAAACTTACGCGCCACGCATTTTTTGTGTGAGAATCAGCAAGCCCCTCTAGTTTAGCTTTAAGTTTTATCATAGACTATTAATTATTGCACGCACGGTAGGCAGAATATGGTGCACTTTTTCTTTGACCAAATACCTGTCTGTACCTATACCACTAATATCCGTAATAAATTGATTTGAATTTGAGTATTCTGATCCCTAAACTTACCTCTGTATCTGATTATTAATGTGGAAGAACAAGGAATAGTCTCCGGGCGAGTTATCCGACGGACGCACGAGGAAGCTGCCCGGGCCAGCCTTCACTAGCATGTCCACTGCCTCGCTCTTGGTGCAGTTTGGATGGAACCATGAGAAGACTGTGTTGGGGTCGATGGAAGGGTCCAGGTCTTCTACCAGCTCCCGGAAGATCATGCCTTGCTCGCCGGTTCTGTGCAGGAAAGTTTATTTAAAACAAATATTTTTCCTAGATAAAATTTAAAATCAATTAAATTTAATAAAACTAGCAGCCAGTCCCAGCTTCACATGGGCGATAAATTATCCAAGTTGTTAAGAGAAACAAAATAAAGCCTATGTTACTCCGGGATAATATAGTTTCCTAACTGTGAAAGATTTTTTCAAATCGGTAGTAGCAGTAGGTTTGTAGCCTATTTGCGACATACAAACAATACTTACAAACTTTTCCTGTTTATAATATAGGAAGGGAAAAGAATATAATTTTGAGAATTATATAAGATATAATTTTGAATCAATTAAAATTTTATTATCAATTAAATAATAAAATCAATTTATTTACAAAATTTATTTGGTAAAAAATAACTGAAACTAATTAAATGAATATAAGTAATAAAATAATTTAATTTGAGTAATAATATAAACTTAAGAAATCTCATTTTTTTTTTCATTAACTTCAATTTATTTTGAATAAATTTCATTTATTTTGTGTGTCTTCCTAAGTTTTTGATTTCTGAGAAGTGCTGATGGCATGCCATCTGGGGGTCTTCAATTCTGGAGTTAATAAGTAATATCTAGATAAGCGTGAAATATTGTAGACCATAGTCTTACTTAACACTAGGCAAAATGTGGTCCTATCAGTATCAGTTGTAAAAAAACCTACATAACGAAAAAAAATACAAACTTAAAGTCATATAGATTGCATAAATGTAATTATTAGTGTTTTTACTACAGCAAATATTAAATTAACAAACAAACTTGATTGGTAAATTTTACAATGTTTGACTCATCTTGGAAAATACCAGAGAGCATTTTTCCTTGTTCTTTTATCCTCTATCGGAAATTCTACCCAATTGAGAATTATTTTAGTCTTCAATATAAATTAAACCTACAAGATTCGTATGGTGGTAGAGCATTTTTAGGGTTCTGTACCTAAAAGGTAAAACCGGGACCCTATTACTATTTATTGCTCACTTGGCTGGCAACCAACCCTTAGTTGGATAATCTGTCATCCAGCCTCCTCCATGAGAGCCAAATATTTCGGACTAAGCATGCTCCACCATTGGTCGCTGACGTATGGTTATGCGATCTACTGGTCAATTGTCTAGTTGTTAAGAGTAAAAAATAAAAATAAATGAACTCGAAATCTTATTGCAGATGAAACAGACAATAATATTACAAGATATTTTTTTTCATCTTCATATGAGCTGAGTTGCCAAGCTCTGTCAAGAATTTATCAAGCCGCCCGAAGGCCTCTGACTTGGCTTAAGTACAAGGAATTAATGAATGTTATAAGTATTGTGAGATCCCATCTCACATAAGCAGCACTTATGGCACACTCGGGCCTTCTCTCATGAGGAGAGAGATATAAGGCATCACCCTAGCCAATTGTCGGTGTTGGATGACACTTATTTTCGGATATAATTGTGATCCTCAAACGTGTCAGTTTCCTCACGATGTTTTCCTTCACTATATAGCGAGTGCAAATCCACACATAACATTAAAAACAAGTCATTGGTGTAGGGCTGGGGTCGAACCGGGCCGTCTGATTGAAATGCAGATGTTTTGCCACCCAGCCACACACACTTTAAAATAAATCAATGCAATACAGAACATACTGGTTCATAGCAATTTTTTACAGACATTATTGACACTTTTGGTCAATCAGCATATTATACTTTTTATGACAATGTTTTGTTTTTCATCTATACCAATATATAAAGAGGAAAAATTTGTTTTTTGTTTGTTTGTTTGACGGAAATAGGCTCCGAAACTACATTATCCCTGCGTAACATAGGCTATATTTTGTTTCTCTTTGCAACTTAGATTATTTCATATCCCATGCAAAGCCGGGATGATCTGCTAGGTTCATATTCATTTTTTTTATTCGCAAGTCAACATACCTGTGTGCAGTGACCCAGAGCCAGCCGTCGCCCATGTCATTGTGGACAAAGAAAATGTCCCCTTTCTGGAAAGTGAGTTCATCCGTGTCTGGCATTTTTGTGTAGGGCAAGATGGCGACCACCCTCTGTGGACATACATAAAGGGCTTTAATTATAATCTTACGACCTTGTTGTGTGAGTGCTATGGTATGGTTCCCATGCCGAACTGCCTATTGTGTGTGTATGTTAGTCACCTTTACCTATATGTTTATTTTTATCCTGAAATCAATTGTTGTTTCCGTAAGATACACAAATAACTTTCAAATCTATGTTACTCCTTCAGGCCTCAATGACTGGCTCAGGCTCAACCTATATCCCCCCGTGGGGCCCCGCATTGTCGAGGCGGGGGGGCTCAGTAACCGTGGCCTGGTCACCCACGGTGAAGCGAAGAGGGTCCCTGAGGCGGGCCACTCCCTAGACTTGTAATCCCTGTACGCAAGTTCTAGATGGAGTGGCACCAGTAGGTTGCGGAACCTCGTTTCGGGGGGGTTTCGCAACTGAGGCGGGCTGCGGTGTGGTTTGGGAGGCACCGCAGCTGAAGGTGTGGGGCCGCGGCAGGAGAGAAGTGTCGGTATTACGATGCGCCGCTCTTCCTACCTGCCGCGGCCTCGACGGGGTCGCCACCGTTGATGGCGGACGCGGTGGGGCCGCAGGGAGAAGGGAGTGGTAACCGGAGACTACCACTTTCCCTATTCTCTGCGGCCGTAGTGGCATGTGACGGGGCCACAGACCTGACCCGTCACGGGGGACCTAGGACGTCGGACTGGGGAGGTCCGGCGTCCATTGCACTCACGGTCCCCGAGGTGGTTGCGGTGCACTACGTGCACTGCAAGGGGAGTCATCCCCTGAGGAGGAGTCTCTCTCAGGCTAGCCGAGGTGGGCGGGGTGGTGGGTTAATGCGAGAAGCGGAACCTCACCCCGCCCTTTCCGGTGAGGAGGCCATCGTGAGGTTTAAGTCGGTAGTGATGCCCTTCTGGCATCGAGCCCGACATACCCCACCCACCTCCCCGGGTGTGGTGGGCATGCGTAAATGCATTTCCTCACGTAAAAAAAAAAAAAAAAAAAGGCTCAACCTATATGTTAATCTAAGGTCTAACCTACTCATATCTACACAACAAATTTCATCAAAATCGGTTAAGGCGTTTGAGTGTGACGAAGCAACACTCACACACAAACTTTCGCATTTATTATATTAGTAGGATATTTAACAATGTTCTTTTCTATGCTACAACCAAACAAAATACTTGTAGTGAGAGCAAGCAGCATTCATTCATTCAATATTTAAGAGCTAGGCTCTTGTCCATGGAGTTTCAGCATGAAAGTAAATTACCTTTTTATCATTAACAGGTTCTGGCGGCGCTACAGGCTCGACCAGTCTCTCCCTCTTGAGGAGATCAGAGCAATGGCTGTAGAATCCCACCAGCTCAGTCAAGGAATCAAACTGCCGACCACCAATGTAGTAGTCACCGCATACTGCCGTTATCCTGTTGGCAATACAATGAGTATGATGACTAGGTTGATTAGATGCAAGCAGTAGTTAGTGTTTTACAATTAATTAATGATTGGCTGGACTGTAAATTTAATGGCTTCAATAAAATATAAATAAAATGTAACTTCAGAGAGTCACATTTCAGAATGTATAAATTAGCAGTCATTTAAATCAGCAAAATACCCAATATTTGTGAGTAAACAAAATTGAATTGGTACAATTTACAATGTTGGAAAAAATAAGAGAGTGTGTAGGATCAAAATGTTAGTTAGTTAATATTTTGATCAAAACAAAATGTTAATAAAAATAAAATAACACTTTTAGTTATGACTGAGTATGTATGATGATGATGATCATCATACATACTCATGAATGATGAACATATTAGTTAATTGCTTACACAAATTCTACTGATAAAAACTAATTAAATTACACAATGTTTCCTGGATTTATAGTTCTTGAATCCTATTTTGTTTTGAGAGAGCCTAAAATTTCAGCTTCCTATTTAAGTCCGCTGTTTAAAGCTAGTATATCTTACCTGAAATGGTTGATGCCAGTTCTGCCCAAGTAGCTAAGAACATAAGATCCAGGTTTCCGGTCACTCTCCCTCACTAAAAGCAAATGACAGAAATTATAATCCAACATAATCTTCTTTGATCTTTTCCCATCAGGTAATAAACCAACATCAATTCTTATAATACACTAGCTGACCTGGCAACCGTTGTTTTGCCTCACTTAGGGGTATGAAAAATAGATAGTGTAGCTTATATGACACATTCGTAGATTTACCATAGCATATATCTATTGATTACTTACTCAACCCAGTTGAAAGGTATCAACATCTGTTAGAATCATTTGGAGTTAACAGATAATTGTGACTGTCAAATAATAACAGACAATAATTAGCAATAAATTAAAATTGCGACTATAATTTCAGATTTAAACTATCCTATCTCTCAAGTTGGATCGAACTGCACATAGTGTGCGAATTTTATTATTATCTGTTAAGTGGTTTAGGAGTTCATTGAGGACTAACATTGTGACACGAGATTTATATATATTAAGATAAGATGTATCTGGCTATTTCGACATACATATTATACAGTGTAAACTCAATGTCATAAAGTTCATTTTATGTGTGACAGTTTGTTTTTCTTCAAAAATTAATTTTTTGTTTATAATTATCTAATACTAATTGAATCCAATCTAAATTTTTTCAGATAATTGGTGTTCTACTCTAATAATCAATCTGTTGTTGGCATGCAATTGATAGTATAGGACATTCAGGACATAAATACATATAACTATGTAATAAATTGATTATTTCCTTCATGACAAAAAACATTTTTAACCGTTTGCTGAATGTTTAAAAAAAAACAGATTGTAATAATACATAAAAAAAAAATGTTTAATTTAAAAATGAATCTTGTTTTCTGAGGTTTAATGTTTGTGAAATGCTGAATTTAAATATTATTATGTATTGACACTATAGTTTTTTTTTAATTAATTTTCACTTCATATGAGTTGTAAGTTATAATACAGTTATAATATTATTATATTGGTATGTACATATCTGTTTCAATAGGAAACCTTCTTATTAGATACTGCATAATAAATAAGTAAATTTGGCTGTTGTATTTTTCTATGTATAAACTGCTTAGAAAATCTAAGAGGTTCTTTACATGTTTCCATGCAAATTACAGCATACCTAGACTACATTGAAAAACCCACAAATGTAACAAATTGGGTATATAGGAAAATTTAAGAAGGAAGGAAAAACTTTATTTGTACTTTGTCTAATAAGTAACACAAGTTATGTATAATTATAATTTTATATTTATATTTAGTTATAAATATAAAATTACAAAAAAAATATCATAGTAATCAAAAAATAATAATTTATATAAAATATTTAATGACATAAAGTTTTAAATTCACAAAATAGGTGGAGTAATATTAATTAAAAAATAATAATTAATATAAAAAATATTTAATAACAGAAAGTTTTAAATTCACAAAATAGGTGAGTATATTAGGTGAATTTAATTAAAATTTATGTAAAAGTAGGTTTGTTGTAACATTTAAATTTGTTACAGATAAATACTACTTATACTTTTAAGACTATAAAGTCTATAGTGGCTTACCTAAATAACTGCCTAGTTTTCCAGCAGCCCAGAGCCTTTCCTCCGAAGTGTACCGATCGAGACGGCCGTGATACCACTCAGTTTCCGGAGGAGCCAACACAGCCTGTCTTTCACCTAACAGAAACAAACTTTATAAATACTTGGTCATAATGATCTATTATTTATTGTTTCTACAATAAATTGCCTACCATTAGTACTAGGCCCATCTGCTTCATCAAGCTCCAGATCAGCAGCTAGCTCCGCGATGTCGCCTCCACCATCTTCGGACTCTGTCGAAGGCGATCCCAGCTTATCCTTTACAGGGGGTCCCATTGGAGCCCCCATACCGCGTATCATATCAGCCATTTTTCACCAAGAAACACCGACAAAACAGTTCAAAAACACGCGATGCACCCAAACCAGTGAGTCATAGTTCATACACAAACGAAAAAAGATATTTTTTGTAGAAAATAGCTCAAACGTGTTTACAAAAGAAACAAAAAGATACTGATTTAATTTTGAAGTACAGAGTTACTTTTCGAAGAATTCTCGGGAATAAATTAATGCCTAGTAGCATTTAAATTTTGATCACTTAGGAATGAAGGATAAATACATGGTTTAGCAGAAAAATAAAATAAAATCATTGATTGAAAATACAGAGATTTCGATACACCCGTCGCCCATGACATGCCCATGAGCCATGACTATAGATTAAAAATTGATTGATCGACGAACTAAAGAATGAAACTGTCAAACGGGGTCCTTGTACACTAAATATTAATTATCGGATTTGTTTAATTTTCACATCACTAGATTGTTTGTTTGTTTCATTTTATTTTCGATTCCTCCGAATTGTCTATGCTCTTTCACAGTTTCATTCAATTCCTTATTCTATGTGACCTTTTTCTGCGGATTTTAGCTACTTTAGCAAATATCCTAAATTGGGATATGTCATATACTGAGAATATGTAAGTTTGCCTTCTTTAAATCCATACTCAACTTTAACCTAAACTTAACGCAAGATTATTATCGTGCTTAAGAAGCGCTGGCTTATATCGCGGCAAGACAGCCTGAATATCCGTCTCATCATTCTCACACATAAGTCCAGGCAGGTGTTGCGGGCGCACCAAAGTGGAAAACCTCAAACGGTATTGGTGCCGTTTGAGGTTTACCGCTACACAACTTGATCGTTTGTAGGTACATGTAAGTACGGTTTGCGGTAGAGACGATGAGACCGTGGGGCCGGCCACCCTGCAGCTATACGGAGAACTTGCCAAGCAGCTGGTAGAGGTCTCGGGTGTCCAGAATGCTGGCTTTTATAATAATTAATAACTATACGTTGGTTAATATTGCGTAATTCACATGACCTTATAAACTCCATGCTTTTAAAGAAGTAATATTTATCATTAAGAAACTGAAACCTCATTAAATTTGTAAAGGTTTTTTAAACGAGGGCTATATATTATTATAAACGAGGGATATATATTTTGGAATTTTAGGTCATATGTTGCAGAATTCATTTTATATACATCTGTGGCAAATACGCCTATTTTGGAATGGTCACACTATTCCCTTACAGTTGATTCATTAATTTCATTAGTTCAATTTCATTCGTTCATTTACAATCATAAATTTTTGACTCGCGTTGCAGAAACGTCTGTGTTTTGTCTAATTTTGTGTAATTTAGTCTAATTAAATAACCATCACTTCGGTAAGTAACATTCTGCGTTGTATTTTATTAACCTCCTTGTAGTATATAAAATCAATGCGTTATTTTGGTATAGTTATAACTCCTATAATGACGTTGTCTTTTATTGACTGACGCCATTTTGTGTTCGCGATCTTTCTTTGTTCATATCCTTTGTTCTCAGTTTTTATCGATCGCATTTTCTAGTACACCAAATAAAATTTGCAGTTATTTATTCCATCCTCAAGCTGCGTAATTGATTGTTACAGATATAATCATGCAGATATTCGTGAAGACCCTCACGGGTAAAACTATTACATTGGAGGTCGAGGCTTCGGACACTATTGAAAACGTAAAAGCTAAGATTCAAGACAAAGAAGGCATTCCTCCGGATCAGCAGCGTCTGATCTTTGCTGGGAAGCAATTGGAAGATGGACGTACGCTCTCTGATTACAACATTCAGAAGGAATCTACCCTACATTTGGTATTACGTCTGCGTGGTGGAATGCAGATTTTCGTGAAGACCTTGACAGGAAAGACCATTACACTTGAAGTAGAAGCCTCTGACACTATTGAAAATGTTAAAGCTAAGATCCAAGACAAGGAAGGTATCCCCCCCGACCAGCAGCGATTGATCTTCGCTGGCAAGCAGCTTGAGGATGGACGCACCCTCTCAGACTATAACATCCAGAAAGAGTCCACCCTCCACTTGGTACTTCGTCTCAGAGGAGGCATGCAGATCTTTGTGAAGACCCTCACTGGGAAAACCATCACTCTCGAAGTTGAGGCCTCAGACACCATTGAGAATGTGAAGGCCAAGATTCAGGATAAGGAGGGCATTCCCCCAGACCAGCAGCGTCTCATCTTCGCTGGCAAGCAGCTTGAGGATGGACGCACCCTCTCTGACTACAATATTCAGAAAGAATCCACCCTTCACTTGGTACTTCGTCTCAGAGGAGGCATGCAGATCTTTGTGAAGACCCTCACTGGGAAAACCATCACTCTTGAAGTTGAAGCCTCAGACACCATTGAGAATGTGAAGGCCAAGATTCAGGACAAGGAGGGCATTCCCCCAGACCAGCAGCGTCTCATCTTCGCTGGCAAGCAGCTGGAGGATGGACGCACCCTCTCTGACTACAATATCCAAAAAGAGTCCACCCTTCACTTGGTACTTCGTCTCAGAGGAGGCATGCAGATCTTTGTGAAGACCCTCACTGGGAAAACCATCACTTTGGAAGTTGAGGCATCTGATACTATTGAGAATGTTAAAGCTAAGATCCAAGATAAGGAGGGCATCCCCCCAGACCAGCAGCGTCTCATCTTCGCTGGCAAGCAGCTGGAAGATGGGCGCACCCTTTCTGACTACAATATCCAAAAGGAGTCCACCCTTCACTTGGTGCTTCGTCTCAGAGGAGGCATGCAGATCTTTGTGAAGACCCTCACTGGGAAAACCATCACTCTCGAAGTTGAGGCCTCAGACACCATTGAGAATGTGAAGGCCAAGATTCAGGATAAGGAGGGCATTCCCCCAGACCAGCAGCGTCTCATCTTCGCTGGCAAGCAGCTTGAGGATGGGCGCACCCTCTCTGACTACAATATTCAGAAAGAATCCACCCTTCACTTGGTACTTCGTCTCAGAGGAGGCATGCAGATCTTTGTGAAGACCCTCACTGGGAAAACCATCACTCTTGAAGTTGAAGCCTCAGACACCATTGAGAATGTGAAGGCCAAGATTCAGGACAAGGAGGGCATTCCCCCAGACCAGCAGCGTCTCATCTTCGCTGGCAAGCAGCTGGAGGATGGACGCACCCTCTCTGACTACAATATCCAAAAAGAGTCCACCCTTCACTTGGTACTTCGTCTCAGAGGAGGCATGCAGATCTTTGTGAAGACCCTCACTGGGAAAACCATCACTTTGGAAGTTGAGGCCTCAGACACCATTGAGAATGTGAAGGCCAAGATTCAGGACAAGGAGGGCATTCCCCCAGACCAGCAGCGTCTCATCTTCGCTGGCAAGCAGCTTGAGGATGGACGCACCCTCTCTGACTACAATATTCAGAAAGAATCCACCCTTCACTTGGTACTTCGTCTCAGAGGAGGCATGCAGATCTTTGTGAAGACCCTCACTGGGAAAACCATCACTCTTGAAGTTGAAGCCTCAGACACCATTGAGAATGTGAAGGCCAAGATTCAGGACAAGGAGGGCATTCCCCCAGACCAGCAGCGTCTCATCTTCGCTGGCAAGCAGCTGGAGGATGGACGCACCCTCTCTGACTACAATATCCAAAAAGAGTCCACCCTTCACTTGGTACTTCGTCTCAGAGGAGGCATGCAGATCTTTGTGAAGACCCTCACTGGGAAAACCATCACTTTGGAAGTTGAGGCCTCAGACACCATTGAGAATGTGAAGGCCAAGATTCAGGACAAGGAGGGCATTCCCCCAGACCAGCAGCGTCTCATCTTCGCTGGCAAGCAGCTTGAGGATGGACGCACCCTCTCTGACTACAATATCCAAAAAGAGTCCACCCTTCACTTGGTACTTCGTCTCAGAGGAGGCATGCAGATCTTTGTGAAGACCCTCACTGGGAAAACCATCACTCTTGAAGTTGAAGCCTCAGACACCATTGAGAATGTGAAGGCCAAGATTCAGGACAAGGAGGGCATTCCCCCAGACCAGCAGCGTCTCATCTTCGCTGGCAAGCAGCTAGAGGATGGACGCACCCTCTCTGACTACAATATCCAAAAAGAGTCCACCCTTCACTTGGTACTTCGTCTCAGAGGAGGCATGCAGATCTTTGTGAAGACCCTCACTGGGAAAACCATCACTTTGGAAGTTGAGGCCTCAGACACCATTGAGAATGTGAAGGCCAAGATTCAGGACAAGGAGGGCATTCCCCCAGACCAGCAGCGTCTCATCTTCGCTGGCAAGCAGCTTGAGGATGGACGCACCCTCTCTGACTACAATATTCAGAAAGAATCCACCCTTCACTTGGTACTTCGTCTCAGAGGAGGCATGCAGATCTTTGTGAAGACCCTCACTGGGAAAACCATCACTCTTGAAGTTGAAGCCTCAGACACCATTGAGAATGTGAAGGCCAAGATTCAGGACAAGGAGGGCATTCCCCCAGACCAGCAGCGTCTCATCTTCGCTGGCAAGCAGCTGGAGGATGGACGCACCCTCTCTGACTACAATATCCAAAAAGAGTCCACCCTTCACTTGGTACTTCGTCTCAGAGGAGGCATGCAGATCTTTGTGAAGACCCTCACTGGGAAAACCATCACTTTGGAAGTTGAGGCCTCAGACACCATTGAGAATGTGAAGGCCAAGATTCAGGACAAGGAGGGCATTCCCCCAGACCAGCAGCGTCTCATCTTCGCTGGCAAGCAGCTTGAGGATGGACGCACCCTCTCTGACTACAATATCCAAAAAGAGTCCACCCTTCACTTGGTACTTCGTCTCAGAGGAGGCATGCAGATCTTTGTGAAGACCCTCACTGGGAAAACCATCACTTTGGAAGTTGAGGCCTCAGACACCATTGAGAATGTGAAGGCCAAGATTCAGGACAAGGAGGGCATTCCCCCAGACCAGCAGCGTCTCATCTTCGCTGGCAAGCAGCTTGAGGATGGACGCACACTCTCCGACTACAATATCCAAAAAGAGTCCACCCTTCACTTGGTGCTTCGTCTCAGAGGAGGCATGCAGATCTTTGTGAAGACCCTCACTGGGAAAACCATCACTCTCGAAGTTGAGGCCTCAGACACCATTGAGAATGTGAAGGCCAAGATTCAGGATAAGGAGGGCATTCCCCCAGACCAGCAGCGTCTCATCTTCGCTGGCAAGCAGCTTGAGGATGGACGCACCCTCTCTGACTACAATATCCAAAAAGAGTCCACCCTTCACTTGGTACTTCGTCTCAGAGGAGGCATGCAGATCTTTGTGAAGACCCTCACTGGGAAAACCATCACTTTGGAAGTTGAGGCCTCAGACACCATTGAGAATGTGAAGGCCAAGATTCAGGACAAGGAGGGCATTCCCCCAGACCAGCAGCGTCTCATCTTCGCTGGCAAGCAGCTTGAGGATGGACGCACCCTCTCCGACTACAATATTCAGAAAGAGTCCACCCTTCACTTGGTGTTGCGTCTGCGTGGTGGAAACTAAATACGTATTTATGCACTTTGATCTGTAGCAGTCTTCAAACATGCTTATGTGTAATCATTCATTCCATTCCTTTTCTCAATAAATAGTAGCTTCTGAATTTATTGTTTTATTTTTAGCACATATCAGAACCAAATATTTTAACTCAAAATTTTGCATAATGATAGGATTATAAAATGTAGTTTATACAGATATATTTAATCTATTTTTTTCTGTTTATAGGTTTTTAAGATGACTTTAGTTCAAATATTTAAATTTACAATAGAGCTTAAATTAAAACATCTGTTAGATACATCAGTCCAAAACCCAAAATCATATGTTTTACTTCTGCTAACAGCTAGATATCAAATTCCTTCTAAGTGACGTGTCAGTTGTATAAAATCTATTGCTATTTAAAATCAATAAAATATGTGACTTGGGAGAACACATATTGCCTACTGAGCCAATTGTATAGCATCGTGGATTTCATTCAATTATTTGTCCTATTTTTTTTATGGCTCTGTGGCTGATAAGCCCTAAATTTTGCCATTTTAATATTATTTGCCAGTTAGTAACTACCATCCTTGCCTAGGTTCAAAAATTAAATGTGTTTAATATTTTTTGGGTTTGTGATTAAATCTGAATGATCTCTTCTGCAAGAGATAAATAAAGCTCTAATCTGTTTTCAGCCAACATACTAATTGAACATAAATAAATCTCTCTACTCCTGCTATACATATAACATGTTAAAATGTATGAATAGGAAGTATTGTGAATGTGATGGTGTCTACTATCACAATACTTCCTATCCATAAAAGAAGCTTTCAGCTATTTGAAAGCAGAGATTTTATGAAGGTTTGTGGTGTGTAAGTTTAAATGAAACTCAGCTGTACATATTAAAATATTTATATTTTAAAATTAAGAATGTATCCAAAATATATGACTTGAATGAAACGTTACTTATTACCTAGCTATGTGAGAAACAGTATAGAGAAAGCCATTAAGACACAACACACTGCAACATAGGGCGATTTCCTCTCTCCAATTCTAGCACATTTCCAAAAAGTTCCCAATAACCTGAAATGGGATAAAAAGCTTTCAAAATTATAGTTAATCTGAGATTAACATGGAAAACCGTATCAAAATATCATAACATACCCAGTTTTATTCCGATCCATTAAACTGGGGAAAAATGATCTTAAATACGCACAGGTGCATATTAGTAACAGGATTACGGACAACAAGCTTTGGAAATTAAATATAGCACTCTGAAACAAGAATAAATAAGTAAATTGTCTTTCCAGGTTTGGCAAACGTCCGGTCCTGAGTAGTTAATTATCTTACCATTTTGATGATGTTTAATTTGTGAAAATATCATCAGAATGTCAATTATATAGTACTTTTTTTATTATCTTATAAATGTAAATGCTTTTTTAACAGCATTATAGTGTTCTTGTATCTATTGAACTATATTGTACCTGTTGTAAACCATCTGTGATAACCATTGACAGTGACATTTAGTGAATACGTTTTAATAAAAACTTTTTTTAAACATAATAGAGACTGTCTTATTTAGCCTATAGTAAAAAACAACTAGGTACTTGCAGGATTTTTTTCATAAATTGTATGATTTAGATACAAAACATGTTTCGTTTAAAATAAATCATACTGAAACACGACAGGCAGGACTCGCCCTATTTTTTCAACGTCATCGTCCCAGTAATAGTTAAGTACACTGGATCACTCACAGCCATGTGTAGTCACTGTGTCGTTTAATATTTCAGGTGTAGTAAAAACACATATTGATAGACCCAGTACAGGCACTCGTTCGCGGGGTATTTCAAATGTTTAACACTACAATTTTATTTATTTTTTCCTGATACAATAATTAATTATTTTTTTAATTTCCTATGTACTTAAAAGTAAAATATATATTTAAAAAAAATATCATTATTTAATTTGCAGTTTTTATTGTGTGATAATATAACTGAATAAGAGATTTACAACATATAGGTATATCAACTAATAATGACTAATGAATAAACATATAAATTTGCAACGAAAAATATTTTCAAGTGACACATATTTATCGGATGTCACATGATGGTCTAATAAAATATTTCTCATTATTATATCTATTAGAAAATATTTTTAATTTAATATAAATATCTCAGCATGTTATAATTAAATATATAAATTTACTTATATTGACGATAAGTAAATTAAATATACTTATGTGTGTATATATTTTTCCTTTTAATTTTTAGTCGGGATATATTTGTTTGGAGTGTCTCCATAAAGTTCTTTCTCGAGTAGTCCGTAAGCTTGATCGACGACACCCGTAATGTCGTTCGCTGGCTTATCATCATTGGATAGCCAGACGGAACCGCAGCTACCATTCTTCAGCATATGGTCGACGCTGGAAATTGCTGATTCAACCCTGAAATAAAAATAGACGGTTACATTAATTTGGACATGCTCGTAATTTTTTTTTTACATAATATGGCTAATAGGTACATGGAGTGACGACTCCACTTAAAAAAGAGATTTCCCTTAGGCAAGATGTTGTGTCCGAAGACGGCCGTCTAACGCGGCGGTCATGCCTTATAACTTGGACATGTCGAAAGCGCGTTGATCACTTTGCTTGCGCGATTATTTCATATGTAAGTGATCTATGTATTTCATATATTTCCCATCGCATAAATGTGTAAAATGTATGTTTAGTCATATAATTACAAGTTTAGTTGTTAGCTGTATAAATTATGGTAGTTATAAAAATAAAATCGTAGTCTGAGATCTCTCTGCTGCTATATACCACAGGACCCTTAAGGTTCGGCGAGTTCCAGGTACGACATAGACATGCACCCTCGTTCCGGAGGGGTTTCGCAAATGAGGCGGGCTCACGGTGAGGTTTGGGAGGGACCGCAGCCGATGAGCCAAAAACTCGTCGATTAACCACGCTACTGAGTCTGTGGCTAGTAAGTCACGGTATAGTCTTGCGGAGTGGATAACGCTACTCAGACATGATGCAATCCGTTTACGCTGTACTTGTCACATTAATCGCCTAAATAATAAAATAGTAGATCACTTTTTTTACGAGGGGGTAAAATTATCATAGATATATAGATAGATCCCCAACTGCATTGGAATGCAGTCGGGGATATATGTGAGATTCCTACTCATTGAAATTCTCCCACAGTGGCACTGGTTCACGGTTTCCTTCACAGCACATTCCCATGAGGCTCGGCATCGTGCTTACTTGTAACTTTACTCGGAGATGGTGATTGAGGCCCTGAAACTTACTTTTGGTAGTAAACGCCGTTTTCTGGAGTCGATACAGCAAACTCCGGGCCCAGCTTGGGATTGTAAGCCCTTTTGTCTAAATTTTGCAATAGCGGCGTGTCTGTGGGCCCGAAGCACATGCATAAGATCCTCACACCTGTGTTCGAGTAAAATGGATCCACCTGAAATCAATTAAAAACTTCAGTGATTAAGATCAACAACATATAAATAGCATGATTGATAGTAAATACACAAGTATCTAAATTTAAATTATAATTAATAAAAAGCTAACTAACAATAAAATTTCTATCTATTTTTTTTATTTTATTTTTATTTATCATGAAAAACCCCATTACTTTATTAAACATTATAATTAAAAATAATTATGGTATGTCTATGTCTTTAGTCACGTAACAGTAAATAAAATAATGATTTACCTATTATTAGCATAATTAGAATTTACATAACTGAATCCCAGTTTTTAACTTGATAATTTTCTAATGTTGGAGGTTTCGGATGTCCAAAATACTGGGTTTTATTTCGGTCAGAAACTAAGCATTTCCATCCAACGTGACAATGCTGCATCATTTTTGAGATCTTTTCCTCTACCCCTGGTATTTTTAAATTTAGTTTTATTACGCTAAAAATTTGGCAATAATTAGTCAAACCGTTTCGGAGGCGTACGGTAACTAACATTGTGACATGGAAATTTTATATATTAGAAGATATAGCGTCTTCTAGAATAGTTGTCAAATTAATTACCCATGACAACTTACCGCTATACAACGACAGAAATGCATAACAGCGCTTTTAGCTCCACTATAGATCGGCAAGTATGGTATTCTGGTTAGAGCGACCGCTGATGAGATGTTTACAATGGTACCCCCAGCACCACCTTCGCCTTTATCCATGTGAGATAAACCTTTCATAGTGAGCGATACTAGACCTTGCTGCGAATTAAAACATTCTTAATTATTTTACTATTATTATTATGGACACAAAAACTATACTTCTTTACGAAATAAATATCTCATTCGTACCCCCAAGTCACATATTGTATTGCCTATGGCAATCGTTGTCACTCAATTGATAATCACATCTGCTATCACAGTAGATAAAACAATTATTACCGTGCTGAGCGATGCGACCGTAGTCAACAACTACATTACTGTTAACTAGCTGACCCGGCAAACGTTGTTTTGCCTACTCTCTTAAATGTCTGTGGTTTTGCCTCACTTAGGGGTATGAAAAATAGATAGTGTAGCTTACGAGTATATGACACGTTCGTAGATTTACCATAGCAGTGCCATCTATTGATTACTTACTCAACCCAGTCGAAAGGTATCGACATCTGTTAGAATCATTTGGAGTTAACAGATAATTGTGACTGTCAAATAATAACAGACAATAATTTTATTAGCCATTAATTAAATAATTTGTGATTTAAACTATCCTATCTCTTAAGTTGGATCAAACTGCACATGGTGTGTGAATTTTATTATAATCGGTTAAGTGGTTTAGGAGTCCATTGAAGACAAACATTGTGAAACGAGATTAATATATATTAAGATAAGATAGTAACTTAGCAAGTACATAGAGTTACTTACAAAATTGACATCAGCCGCTGTCCTCCACACGGCAGGCGCATCCACCATGATACCAGCATTATTTATAATCACATCTATTTGCTTGAACTTCTCCAGAACTGCCGCAAAGGCCTTCGCGATATCCTCTTCTTTAGACATGTCGCATTTGATGAAGATTACTTGACCGGGATTCGTTTTCTCATATTGTTCGGCTAATGCTTTACCTTGTTGTTCCGCAATATCCAAAATGGCTATGTTCTGCACAAAAAAGTTCATACTTGATTAGTTTTTTTTAACGCATGTGTAATTAGGTACCCTTGATTTGAAAAATAAGTTTTGTATAATAGTTGTAAAGTACCTATTTTTACTCAGTACAGCTAGTCATTTGACCAGCAGGGCGTGTAACCACACAAATTCACACAAGGTACCTTAAGCCACTCCCCGTGGGGCCCCGCATTGTCGAGGCGGGGGGCTCAGTAACCGTGGCCTGGTCACCCACGGTGAAGCGAAGAGGGTCCTTGAGGCGGGCCACTTCCTACACTTGTATTCCCAGTATGCAAGTGCTAGATCGAGTGAAAAAAGTGTCGCTAACATGCCCAGTCTGGAATAACAGGCTCTCAAGATGGCTGCTGGCACACATAATTGGGTATTTGAAAAAAAAAAATATTTTCCTATCAACTGCATTGAGTGTCTGAGTGAAAACTAACATTATGACGTCACACGCGCTCGGGTTTGTTCGGGAGTTGTCGGCGTATCTTCGGTACTGGATTCAAAAATTAATTTTTATTTTGAAATAACTTTTGAATTATTGCAAAAAAAATAATAAAAAAATATTTTTGTTATAAAACTAATATATAATCTTTCTATTTATCACAAAAAATTTTTTTTTTCAAATACCCAATTAGGTGCTTGGCGCTTGGGAGTGATGGTAAAAATGCTTTACCCCCATGCTATTTTTTCCTCACGATGTTTTTCTTCACTGAACGCTCGAGCTGGGCTGGGCTCACCCAAGACATGCGGGAGACAAGACACGTCTAACTGTACTGTTGTCATTTCTAAATCCTTTCTATATTTTATAAAAATGGTTTTGAAAAGAATACGAACCTTAGCGCCTTGGTTAAGAAATAGTTGAACATAAAGCGCACCCATTCCCGAGGCACCTCCCGTTATAATAAAAGTTTTTCCTTTCGCGTCCCAAACAGCCATCTTGGTGCTTAGAATTCAAGTAACTGGTCAATAACAATCTGATTTACCAGCCTTTATGTACTTTATATCCACTCTATATGATAATTTATAGGAGGGGTATTACTACGTCAATATAAGGATTAGATTACGCCTTTTAAGGCGATCGCATGGGCATATCTTGAATTTCCAATTTTATCGTTATGATTCATTTAAACAATTAAAAGTTATTGAAAAAATAACTTATAAATATTATAAAAATAAATATATTAAATATTAGGACACATTTCACACACGGCTGGTTAGCCCCATACTGAACCATTTCTGGCTCGTATTATGGTTGCTAACACAACTGATATACTACGTATACATACATATTATATATAAATACATATTTAACACCCAGACCCACAGCCAACAAATTTAGTTAAGCACAAAGATATTGACCGGGCCGGGAATCGAACCCGGAACCTTCTGATTAGCAGACCGGCATGGTAACCTTTACGCCAACGAGGTCGTCATCAGATTCATATAGAGAGTCTATTATTAATTACAATTTTAGTAGTAATCAGACTTATTGATTAGAAAAAAAAACTTGTTATATTATAAATAATTATTTATAACTCGCTTCCTCCCCGCAACTTTTCCATTCGCATTAATTATAATTAATAACGATGATATAAATGATGGGAAAAGTTGCGGGGAGGAAGCGAGTCGGTCGCAGAAGAAAGTCATGGTTGCGAAACATTCGAGAATGGACCGGGATCAGTGCTGAATTGTTTCCCTAAGTAATGGACAAACTGAAGTATGCAGAGCTGATTGCCGATCTTCAATACGAACTAGAAATGGTTCAGTATGGGGCTAACCAGCCGTGTGTGAATGTGTCCTAAAAAAATACAAAATCTTACATACAGATAATTAAAGTACGTACATCAAATTTTGCCTTCACCCACGTTTTAGCTCGACTCACAAACACTAAAAAGGGTGGGAGGGCGGGGCAAAAATCGTCGATGAAATGAGTTTTTTGCTATTGCGTGTAAAAAATTCGTATGAAACGAATGAAACAAACGATTTGAAGGGGTGCGCGCTAGCCCTGCGCACCTTACAAAACAATTTGGAAGAAAATTGGGCTGCTTTTGGAAAAGTTATTGCCGAAAAAGTTGTATTTTTATAACTGAAAATTTTGAAATTGATATGTAACTTTCTTTTTTCTGTTTCAGGAGCAAAGCGGAGCACTCCAGGCGCGTCCAGGCGAGGTCCCGAGTCGACTGTATGCAATATCTATACTTTGTCAAATGAAGAGTTACAAAACCAACTTTAGTCCGAAGTATGGAGGGCCTATGTAAACTTTTCTAAGTCGATGAAATGAGTTTTTTGCTATTGCGTGTAAAAAATTCGTATGAAACGAATGAAACAAACGATTTGAAGGGGTGCGCGCAAGCCCTGCGCACCTTACAAAACAACACTTGCTAACACAGCTGATATACTACATATACATACATACATATTATATATAAATACATATTTAACACCCAGACCCACAGCCAACAAAGCAACAACATTAGTTAAGCACAAAGATGTTGACCGGGCCGGGAATCGAACCCGGAACCTTCGGATTAGCAGACCGGCATGGTAACCTTTATGCCAACGAGGTCGTCTTTTGTAGTGCTTAAGAAATATATTTTATGTAATTTTTTTATGTTATTCGGGACTGGGACCTTCAATAGACCTGTAAAAAACGTTGCGGCACGCATCTTATACTTTCTCTCTAAGGTTCCGTGACCAAAAGTTACCATCGGAGCCGTTAGGACAACACCGGATTCTAAAAACGAGCATTGGTGAAAAACGAGAATATAAAATGTAGGTTCCTATTTCTTAGAGAACCTGTTTTCAATCCACAGAGCGATGCTACGCCTCGACTCTCCGTCAGGTGGGCAAAGTTCCTTAAAATCATGCACAACACGAATGTTTGAAATTTACGTAAACAAAATAAGGCTTGATCATTTTGAAAACACTGTTATCTAGGTATAACCAAGGTAGTTGTTTGTCAGAGATAGTAGGCATGGTAAGTAGTAGGTATTATTTTTTTAACATGATTGATGGGCACGTCGATTGTTGTCATTTTTTTGCTATACATCAATAACGGTAACAGGGAGACGCTTAAAATCTTCACAGAATATATAAATGTACTAGCTGACCCGGCAAACGTTGTTTTGCCTCACTTAGGGGTATGAAAAATAGATAGTGTAGCTTATATGACACGTTCGTTCGTAGATTTACCATAGCAGCGTCATCAATAGATTACACATGAGTAAGTAATCAATAGATTACTTACTCAACCCAGTCGAAAGGTATCAACATCTGTTAGAATCATTTGGAGTTAACAGATAATTGTGACTGTCAAATAATTACAGACAATAATTAGCAATAAATTATAATTGCGACTATAATTTGAGATTTAAACTATCCTATCTCTCAAGTTGGATCAAACTGCACATGGTGTGCGAATTTTATTATAATCGGTTAAGTGGTTTAGGAGTCCATTGAGGACAAACATTGTGACACGAGATTTATTATATATTAAGATAAGATATTAACTTTTGAAACAATTAATTAAATAAACGTCCTGCAACGAGGTGGAGCAATGATATACGCAAAAAAGCGGGTAGTGGATGGAGACGATATGCTCAGGAAAGGGTCGCGTGGCGTGCCTTGGGAGAGGCCTATCCTCCAGCAGTGGACGCAGACGGGCTGATGATGATGATGAATTAAATAAAAATTAAATAAATGTTTAAGGGTTTTATTATGATGATCGCTTCAAGCCCATCATTACAAACTATACTTCCGCCAAATTCGATGTGAACTAAATGTAAACAAACAAAAAAAATACAATGTTAGGGTTATCACTTCAAGAAAGTGCTACGGATATCAGAATTTCTATATTTTGTCATAAAAGTCGTCTAGACTTTTTGTAATTTCAATTGAAAAGTCATATTTACTGTATTTAAAAAAAGTAGCTTAATAACAAATTGCCAAGAAGTGAGTTTTAAAAGAAATCAGAATATTCAGTAATTAATTACATTGGAATTTGCATCAACCCTAGCTATTTTTTCGTGTGAGTGCAGGAATCTTAAACCATTGGCCACTTTTCTATTATTCTTTCAAATAAAATACTTAAAACCCTTAAAAATTCCAATTAACAAGTTAATTTTTATTTAGTCACATTATTGACCTGATAATTATGATGTTCCGTTGTACGCTGTATTTTAGTAAGATGCAATTTCAACAAATATTTTTATTTAAGGGAATTTTGTAATCACTAAAATTAACAGTTTTAGTATACATTTCTATGAAAAGTTTCTTATAAAATCAATGTCATACTTAAGTGTTATTTTAGGTAGAATACAATGTAAGATGTATTCTTGTAACATATCAATAGTGTAAAACGAAACACATGCTAAAAATAAATCATAAACAAACATCTGAAACATGGCCACTCCTTCAACACTTGTATACTGACATTCGTTTGTATTACAAGTATTTCTTATATCTTTCCTGAGTGTGAGCAATTGAACATTAGAAAAAAGTTCTTTACCACTGCTGTCAGTGGTTGCTAGGCAACGCTTTGTTAGTAAATATTTCACATCGAATTTGGCTGAAGTATAATTGGCCAAGTGCGAGTCAACCTCGCACATAAAATTATCCAAAAAATTGAGAAATACAAATTTGTTTTTTGGGAATCCCCCATACATTTTAATTTTATTTTAATTCTATCATTTACTTTGGAAGGTTAATAAAACTGAATATTCTGTGAAAACTATGCACATGGTTATAATTTTATTAAATTAGTGTGAATGTGAGGCAAAGATTTGATTAGAGGATATAGAATGAAAAATCGTTCGTAGGTACAAATTTGTATATTCTTTCTTGTAAGAAGATTTAGTAGCGTATCCTTCATTGGTACCCAGCAGAAGATGCTAGACCCCAAGGACGAGCACGCAGACGATGGCGCGACGATATCGAAGAAGCAGCAGGAAGTACTTGGACTAGATCGGATGCTCAAGATCGGATGTCCTGGCGACGCATGGAGGAGGCCTACACCCATATTTGGGGGCCCAAGACTCTTTATAATTGTATTTTAATTAATTGTAATTTGTAATTAATAAACAGAAGAAAAAATGTATTTATATATATAACTAACATAGATTTCATTAACCCATGATATGTTTTTTAAGTTTCTGGGGAATCCTTTCTTCTTCTTAGTCGTAACTTCATTACTGAAGGTCGTGTCTAATACAGAGTGTCGACCACTCGGTTAACAATGGTCTTCCACTTTTTCCTGTCCTTGGCGGTTTTAAAAGCTTCGGCAATAGGTAGGCCAGTGAGCGTCTTTACGAGGTCTGACCAGCGGGTAGGCGAGCGACCTCGTGCTCTTTTTCCGTCAACTTGGCCAACTACCACGAGCTTCTCGAGGCAATCAGGGTTTCTACGAGCGACATCCACACATCCAAAATATTTGAGAATTCGCTGGTACCAGAGAGTGGAAAGCCTCGTGGTTATTCGGAGCTCATCAAGAATAGACACATTGGTGCGGAAATGGGGCTGGGGAATAAATAGCTTTATTTATTTAAGAAGATTTAGTTTAGTTAGTCCAGTTTAAAAGTGCTGTCTAGTTATTTGGCATGTCTCCATAAAGTTCTTTCTCGAGAATTCCGTAAGCTTGGTTGACGACACCCGTAATGTCCTTCACTGGCTTATCATCATTGGATAGCCAGACGGAGCCGCAGCTGCCATTCTTCAGCATATGGTCGACGCTGGAAATTGCTGATTCAACCCTGAAATAAAAATATCTACGATTAGTCAAATAACGAATGTTTTGATTCTCATACGGTGGGAGAGAATTGTCCGTCCATAGAATACAAGAAAACAAAACTAAATAACAAAAATAGTGGTAAAATATTTAATATAACTAAACAGTTTTTTTACATATAAGCAGAAATAATGGACATGAAAAAAAAATGTTGCTATCCAATTTCATAAAAGGGCTATTGTATTTATTACTTATGACATGAATAATGGTATTGAAACTATTTCTCATTCTACTTAAAATTTAAAAGATGTGTTTACGTAAAATTGCAGGTAAACAATTGTTTAAGCTTTGTAAATATTTTGGAAACAAATCAAAAATCTGTGATGATGTTTTGAAACTGATTGAAATAAAGATTTAGTTGCTTGAATTTCAAAATTTGCTTTTGAAACAATGGTTGTTGGGGAACTGAGGCCAAACTTTTTATTGCCGAAATTAGGCGTAGAATTAGAGAGTGATCAGGTGAAATAAATGAATAAATGTTTGGTTGATTACATACGACACATTTACTATCTTAAGCGGAGTTGGAAGAAAACTGAAATATTTAGTGTGCTTCCGCTGTGGTCTCAAACGAAATTAAGATACACGCTTCAGACTTTCTTCCATTTACTACGAATTTCCGAAAAATAACGCCTGAGTCAGTAGTTAAATCGAGATCACTTACTTTTGGTAGTAAATGCCGTTTTCTGGAGTCGCTTTAGCAAACTCCTCGCCTAGTTTAGGATCGTAGACTCTTTTGTCTAAATTTTGCAATAGCGGCGTGTCTGTGGGCCCGAAGCACATGCATAAGATTCTCACGCCTGTGTTCGAGTAAAAAGGATCCACCTGGAATCAATGAAACTCAGATAAAGAAGGACTATCTGGAAAAACATGGCCTATGGTTTTGCTAAAAAAGTGAGTGTTGCACGGTGGTAATAACGTCTGCTTTTCAATCAGACGGCCCCTGGTTCGATCCTGGCCCTATACCAATCCAAACCAAGGAAAACATTGTGAGGTAATTAGAATAAAAATAATGTATAAGGCAAAACAACGTTTGCCGGGTAAGCTAGTTAAATTATTTATTTTGATAAAAAACAATAAACAACATGATTGATATTGTATATCGATAAGTGTATTAAATATCAAAAACCAAATAAAAACTTTATTTATTTCACCATGATTAACTTAAATTTCTTATCTAGAGAAATTCATTTATTAATTAATACCTTTGTTTATCAGTTATGTAAGAGTGCAATGATAGTAATATAAAGTAGCTTTTACAAAAATAAATAGAACTTACACGACAAGTTTGAATTAAATATTCAGAAAACCTCAGTTTTTTTTTGGTGGCAAAGCAAATACTAGATTCGGCACAAGATAGCTTAGCAACAAATTGGTTGGATGGATGACATATTTTCGTGATTGATGTGAGTTTTAAAAGAAAGGGCTACTTATTCTTATATATTCGTAAAATACATTGTGATAAAATTAAATAGTGTCTGAAGAATACTTCCGACTAACACACCTTTCTAACAAAATCTAAATCGATTAAACCGTTTGCCACACCATTCAAACAAACCAAACTAAATCTAAATTGTTTTATCCATTTGCGAGCTACGATGTCACATATAGACTCATACATACACACACACACACACTCACTGACACGCCTAACTTATAACACCCCACAATTTTTGCGCATAGGGTTAAAAAGTAAATCTTGGGAACACAATTTCTTGCAACAAAAAATGTACCCAAACTTAACATTGCTTGCAATCAGCACACGCTGAGCTGGGGCTGGTTTTGTGGCACGTAAATGTTTTCTTTTATGTTTCTTGTGTATTATTTTTTCTTTGTTGTTCGTGTCAAAAAATAAATGTTTCTTTCTTTCTTTCTTTCTAACTCATTTTATTCGTATACCTAGATACTTATTGAAAAACCATTAATCTAAAATGCCGTATATAAGTGAATAAAAAAATTACACGCTTAATTTTATATAGGTTTAACAACTAAGATGGATTTAGGGCCATACCAATTACTTACTAAGAGACTTTACAATTATATTTACGGAAATATTTTATTAGCGTAATTTCAGCAAATAACCTCTTCTAGTACCTACCTATGTTCATTTGGTTCTTGCAAAGTCATGATGAAGTTTTAAAAGAGGGGTAGGTACGATTATGAACCTACTTACCAGTACATGTTTACTTTAGATAATACAGTGCCATGATTATTTCTTGATAAGGTATTTTTAACGCAAGTTGCAGAAAAGACGGGGTGTTATAAGTTTCAAGTGACTGTGTGTGTGTGTTTGTGTGTGTGTATAAGTTTCTGTCTGCCTGCGGCACCGTAGTTCCCGGATGGGTGAACCGATATTGATTTAGTCAAGACTAATGACAGTTTGATGAAAATCGGTCCAAAATGGCTGCCGTCACAAAATAGTGGAGTAATTTTTTTTTCACAACTTAGCCTTAATGGGTATCAAATGAAATGGCTTGACTACTAATACATGCACTGACATATTTTTTCAATTCGAGGTGGCCACCACGGAAAAATAGTTATCAACAGTTTTCTAATTTTAATTCTTTAAATTGTACATGTCACCTAATCTTATCTTAATTTTACTTCGGTGGGGTTTTCTTTCTTGTCAATATATTTATTTTGCTTTTTCGTACTGATTTTTGTCACAACAGGCATAAAACTCACGCTGTAGCACTTACTGGCAGATACGACTGCATGATTGATTTCTAGATTTTGTTTCATGCATTAGCAAGGCTATATCGGATGACTCTCCTCCCAAAACTCCCAAAATGTATACGTGGCTTACCGTACGGAGAAACCTTGTAGTCAAAGTAGTTAATAACTGAGTAGGTAAATTAATTACAATAAGAAGCAATCTTGAATTTTCTGTATTTTCTTCTTTCAGTGGTCGACCATAACGGATCGAGAGCATGAGCGTTCGGACTGGTTTGCCAGACAAAACACGCGGTCGAATACCACTGTTCTAGATTAATATCGATTTCTTTCTTTATTTTCTGATAAATTTATTTATTTTCATGATCATAAAATAAATTATACTTAACTTCTTTCTTACATAAAATTAAAAATCAATTTCAAATTAAAACTTACCGCCAAACAACGACAGAATTGCATAACAGCGCTTTTAGCTCCACTATAGATCGGCAAGAAGGGTAGTGCTGTTAAGGCTGCCGTAGACGAAATGTTTACTATGGAGCCTCCTGCACCACCTTCCCTTTTGTCCATGTGCGATATGCCTTTCATAGTCAGGGATATTAAACCTTGCTGTAAAGAAAATCATTTTTTGTTACTAATAAAGCCCGTCCAACCGTTTATTTTCTTAAAAATTAATATGTCTGAACTCAAATAAAAACCTCGAATTTTGCGTAACATTACACAGTTATGTTTTATTGGTGCTGTCAAAAAGAAAATAAATCTACTATAGTAGATCCAAGCGTTCATTTTATTTTTAACAAAAATTAAAACCCCTCAACTCAAATTAAAAGCTCGCATTCAAAAGTGAACTTTTGCGTAATATGACGCAGTTTCATTCTATGGGTGCTGTCAAAAAGAAAATAAACGGTTATACTGCTGACAAGGAAAACGTTTAAGGGACCTTCCATACATCAAAAGTATTAAAGCCATTTTCAAAGATTGTACTATAAACTAAGGCTCTGTTAGTCTGCTTGCTTTCTGATCGTCTGCAAGATGTTAAAGCTAAAGAGCTACTTACAACATTGACATCAGTTGCTGTCCTCCACACGGCTGGTGAATCCACCATGATACCAGCATTATTTATAATCACATCTATTTGTTTGAACTTCTCAAGAACTTCCGCAAAGGCCTTCGTGATATCCTCTTCTTTAGACATGTCGCATTTGATGAAGATAACTTGACCGGGATTCGTTTTTTCATATTTTTCGGCTAATGCTTTACCTTGTTGTTCCGCAATATCCAAAACGGCTATGCTCTGTACAAAAAAGGAAGTAATAAAATCCGTGAAATAAAAATAAGGTTAATAATGTTAATTAGTTCCAATCCGTATTTATTTTTAAATTAATTCATTTATTTCAGAATAATCCATCCATACAATTCAAACAAATATCAATAAAATACAATTCAAATAAATACAATTAAATTAAATAATATACAGATCAAATTCGAAATAGTAGGCATAATTTTTCTCCCGTCACAATTTTCATCCATTTAAAATGTATAGGTCTAGACGCTCATGAATCATGTTCAGGATTTATGTTTAACCGGTTTATGTTCTTGTCAGTATTAGCCCCACAAAAACGAATACGTAAGTGATTTTCAATAAAAAAAGAAATTAAAAATATCTTTAGAGGATTTTAGTAATATCCAACCCAAGTAAAATGTACCTATATATAATACAAATAGTAAAAACCAAACGCACCTTAGCTCCCTGGTTGAGAAATAGATCAAGGTATCTCGCTCCCATTCCCGAAGCACCTCCAGTAACAATAAAAGTTTTTCCTTTCGCGTCCCAAACAGCCATCTTGGTGCTCAGATTTCAGGTAACTGGTCAATAACAATCCAATTTACTAGCCTTTATTATATACCTGTTATATCATAAGAATGTTACGTCAATAGTAGATATAAAAGTGGAAGGGCTTGTCAAGATACGCCTATGTAAAGGTTCCGTGCCGTCTGATTGAATAGCAGACGAAATTACCATCGAGCCACACTCCCTTTTTTAGACACCCCGTTCCTTATCAAATAATAAAATGTACCCCCACTTCACATGTAATTTATACAATACCAAGATAAAATAGACCCTACGTATAACTTTCAAAAATTAAATTCAAATTTCATGAATTTAAGTTATTTGTAAAAAATATAAGGGTTCTTTGTAGGACACCGGAACTCTAAAAAAGGATTAGATAACGCGTTTTAGGACATGTATGATACTGAAAATAAAGTAGCGATGTTAAGCGTGTCACTCACTGACAAGTAGAGGCAGCGTAAAGCCAAGTGCAAGGAAAAAGAGCAAGAGGCCGCCCGAAGAAGACATGGATGGAGTGTGTGAATGAAGACATGAGAGTGAAAGCATTGAGTGTAGAGATGACGTATGATAGAGGAGAGTGGAAGAAGAAGATTTGCTGTGCCGACCCCACCTAAATGGGATAAGGTGAAGAAGAAGAAGTAAAGCCGGCTATGCTCCTGGCTTGCGTTCTTTATACTCGTAACTTATGTGTAAAGGAATGGGTGAAGTTTGTTTTACATTTTATTTACTCTTTACAGCGAGGCATTTGACCAGCTAGTGTGTCTCGGTTGTAATAACGTCTGCTTTTTCAATTAGACGGCCTCTGGTTCGATCCCGGCCCCACACCAATGATTTGTTTTTCAAGTTATGTGTGGACTGGCACTCGCTTTACGGTGAAGGAAAACATCGTGAGGAAACCGGTCTGTTTGAGGACCACAATATCCGAAAACGTGTGTCATCCGCCAACCCGCACTTGGCCAGCGTTGTGGATTATGGCCTATATCTCTCTCTTCGTGACAGAAGGCCCAGAGTCCTGGCAGTGGGAACGTATAGTGGGCTGCTTATGGTTATGCTACTGCATATTTGACCAGCAGGGCGTTTAACCACATGAGTAAGCGACACTCCGGCCAAAGGTGGAGCATGCCTAGTCTGGAATAACTGGATCTCATGGAGGCTGCCTAAATACGAGGCTCAGGGGGGGAAGGGGGGGTGTCACGTCACATCGTAGTAGAGTGGGAAGGTCCTATATCCCCTAGATGGGGCGTCTACAGTGCGTCGCCATCCCGGTCTTGATCTCGCTTGGTCTTGCCGATAGCCTTCGCTTCGTCAATGGTCGTATAGTGGGTACACACCTTAAAATCATGCACCACACGAATGTTTGTTATTTACGTAAATATTGTAAAGTTTGATAAGAAACTTACTTTAAAAACACTGTTATCTATGTACCACCAAGGCAGCAGTCAGAGTTATCTTTCAAGAGGCGTGAGTATTATATTTTGTATTACAGTCATGTACGTCACTTGACAAATACTATGTTTTTCTAATTTTTAGGGTTCCGTACCTAAAAGGTAAAAACGGGACCCTATTACTAAGCCTGCGCTGCGTCTGTCTGTCTCCAGGCTATATCTCGGAAACCGTAATAGCTAGAAAGCTGAAACTTTCACAAGATATGTATTTCCCGTGCCGCTACAACAAAAATACTAAAAAAAATATATATCAAAATATATTATGTAGGGTAGTATATACAATTAAAGCGAAGTATTTATATGTAATTACTACAGTGTAAGCTCCATATAACGTCACTCGCACGACAAACTTAAAGCGTCGAAATCAATTGGCTTTCGTTGGTTTAGCTTGTATTCCATACAATGATGATACATTCTCTTAATTTAACGACCACTCTCTTTAACGCCATAAAAAGCACAGTTCCTTGAGTGTCGTTATATAGAGTTTACACTGTATATTGTATTACTGTGAATGTTGGAGGTGAAAGAAAAATCGTTTGGAGTTACTTAGCCCAAAATTGTATTCTATTTATTATAAGATTTAGTCTTTGGATTTAGCACAGTTTAAAAAACTTAAATAGTGATTGGTCTGACAGATAAGAGAGATAAAATATGGTTGCGCCAAATTGGCACAACTTAAAGACGACAACCAATTTTTAGGAATGGAGGAGAAAAATTTTCTTTTTTTATCAAACAACCAATTTTATTTTTAATATCTATCAATTGTATATTTTACAAGCCACATCAAGTTTAGAACTGTAGAATCATCTGTTTATATTTGCTATACAAATTTTACTTTAACGTTAGTATAAAGATTTTTCCGAGTGCAAAACTTAGATTGCAACTATGACGTAGGATTGGTTTCCACAGAAAAGTAGTGAGTACCATCCGGTTGGGTTGCCTGTAGTTATTTAATGGAATATCTCAAACAAGCTCCTTCTCGAGTAGTTCGTAAGCCTGGTCGAAGACACCCGTAATGTCTTTCGCTGGTCTGTCGTTGATTGAAATCCAGACGGAGCCGCAACTGCCATTCTTCAGCATGTGGTCGACACTGGAAATTGCTGATTCAACCCTGAAATAAAAAGAAGAAAAGGAAATTAAAAATTATGATTTAACCCACGACGTGTTTAAATAAATAAATTATTACCAGGACACATTTCATACACGTCTGGTAAGCCCAATGCTAAACTATTTCTAGTTCGTAAACTAAATTGGTAATACAGATAGCCCCCTGTATCGGGATGTATGAAGACAGACGAGACTGTGGAGCATGTGCTGTTGCACTGTCAATCCACAAACCAAACAAGAGAGAAAACCGGACTAGCAAGGGAATCTCAACAAAACACGACGCTATACTCGGACGCTTCGGACGGATCGCTTTATAATTTTTCTGACATTTATTACTTTAATAGTTTGACATGCGATAGTATAATAAGCGACAATTACAATTATTATTTGACATTCCGATTTAAACTTTTAATGACGATTAATATGACATTTGTAATAATATGATGAAGTCGGTTAAGAAGATGACAAACTATGTAAATATGTGCAGTTGAATAAAGGCTTTTTTTTATTCTATTTTATTTTATAAGAGGCGTCGGGAGTTTAAACATGACAGTCACCGATCAGAAGTGAGCTAACTTACTTTTGATGGGGAAAGTTTTCTGTAGTCGACGTAGCAAATTCTGCGCCTAGTCTCGGATTGTACACTCGCTTGTCTAAATCTTGTAACAGCGGGGTATCAGTGGATCCAAAACACATGCATAAGATTCTCACACCTGTATTCGCGTAAAACGGATCAACCTGGAACCAAATAATAAAATAAATCTATACCAGTATCAAAATGAGGAAAAGTTTTGTTCTTGTTTGACGCGAATAGGCTCCGAAACTACTAGACCGATTTGAAAAAAATCTTTCACAGTTGAGGAGCTACATTCTACCCGAGTAACATAGGATATACTTATTTTGTTTCTCTTTGCAACTTAGATTATTTTAAAGCCCGTGCGAAGCCAGGACATGATTTTAGCTAGTAATAAAAATATTTTAATCACATTTTTTAAATGCTTTATTCAGTGAATAAATTATTTGATTTGATTTGAGCTGCCATAGCTTTAGTAACTGTAGCTAAATTAAAAATTCATTAAAACTTACCGCTAGACTACGGCTGAAATGCACAACAGCGCTTTTTGCTCCACTATAGATGGGCAAGAAAGCTACTTTTGTTAGAGCTACAGTAGATGCGATGTTTACAATGGTACCCCCAGCACCACCTTCGCTTTTATCCATGTGAGATAAACTTTTCAAAGTGAGGGACACTAGACCTTGCTGCAAAGAAAATCGTTTGTTTTTGTTAATAACATAATGATTAAGCAATAGCTGATTTGATGTTTTTTCTAAGAGCTGACCCGACAGATACCTTTTTTCTAAGACTTATTTTTGGCTATTCAGTAAGCAAATTTATGAGTGGATGATACAAAAGTACCTACTTCACAAAAATTACAAATAATTAATTAGTACTTAACAGTTTTAGGCAGATGTGAAACATCGACATTATTTTGTAAAAGTAATATGTGATAATACGAGTATACTAACTCCATATTTTAATAATCTGACTTCTTTAAACCGCGCGATCTAAGCATTCCAAAAATTGTTGATACGATAAGCACGATCTACTATTTGGAGTCTACTTACTAACTGCAAATTAAGTATGTAGATTTATTATAGCATTTTTAAATAACCAATAGTATGAAGAGGAAGTGTTGTGATTGTTTGACGCGAATGGGCTCCGAAACTACAAGTGCAATTTGAAAAATTCTTTCACCGTTGGTAAGCTTCATTATGCTCTAGTAACATAGACATATGTATTGTTTCTCTTTGCAACTTACTTAACTTTGATTATTTTAGTGCCCGTGCGAAGTCGGGACGGGATGCTAGTACGTAATAACTTCAAATAGGTGCATTTGCCTTGAACTCTTTTACGTGCGAACAATGTCCTTTTTTTGTTGACGAGTGGGTAATCTTCAACCAGATACCTGGCTACGATGGGGCGCAGCCCGGTTATGTGGGATTTGTGCCCACTAAAACCCCCCGCGTGACCTGCCTCTGCGCTTAACAGAAGTCTCCGGGTTCTTCACTCCGGAGAACTCCTTGCACTGCGCTGTGGCCTTTCCCAGATTGTTACCACCTACGACGCGACGGCGACGGTCACGCGACGCCGTCGTTCACCCCGGACTCGATGAAGCGGGTGTCGGAGCCCCATCTCCGAACACCCTCGAGTCTGATGCCCCTTTTAGTCGCCTCTTAGGACAGGCAGGGGCAATTCCGCAGCCTTATTCTTTCACCCAGGCTGCAGGGTTAGCGAACAATGGCCTAAGTAAATAGAACTACTTACAAAATTGACATCGGCTGCTAACCTCCATACGGCAGGTGAATCTACCATAATACCAGCATTATTTATAATCACATCTATTTGTTTGAACTTCTCCAGAACTGCCGCAAAGGCCTTCGTGATATTCTCTTCTTTAGACATGTCGCATTTGATGAAGATTACTTGACCTGGATTAGTTTTCTCATATTGTTCGACTAATGCTTTACCTTGCTGTTCCGCAATATCCAAGATAGCTATGCTCTGTAAAAGCAATTTATATAACTTAAATAAACCAGCAAATTAAAATTTTATGCAATTTCACTGTATTAAAACTTTCGTAAGGCATATTTGAATAATGTTTGTATAACCGGCTATCACTTACGTTTATTTTGTCGGTATTAGCTAGACATATAAGGCAAACATTATCTTAATTTCAATAAAGTTTTAATAACATTTATATTTATAATTTATATTATGTTACTTAAATAGTACATAAGAAAATTCGTTTATCACTCAAAGGGGGTTAATATTCTTTTCATATTCAATTTATTTTAAATCTAGTAAACAAATTGGAGCGATGACAGCTCATTCGGGCGTGTGACTGCTTTTCGTCCCGTAGGTGGGTTCGAATCCCGCCATTGAGTTCAAGTTTTTGGTGAAGGAATTATTGAAAGAAAACCATAGCATGGTGGTAGAGAATTATCTAGTTCTCTACCACCATGCTATGAAGTAAAAAATCTGTCTGTAAGTTAACCCATAAATTTAAAAATAAATGATTTGTGTTAATAAGTTATAAGGTATAAATCGAGACGTGTGTCCGCCAGCCACAATGAACGATGTCGCACTGGCGGCAGCACGCGGGCTTGCGAGTCGTAACAGGTTTGGGGCGCCATCTAGGATGGTTTGCTACCTATGACTGTGATTTCGCTTAGCGGGAACCATTTAAAGTTGTATTTCTGTTACTTAGGCCTTATTACCTGATAGGCCTTATTGGCCGCACCTACCTTACATTCAAAGAAAAAATATATTAAAGAATTAAAACAGTTCACTGCTCATTTATTTCGATATCCGAGCAGGATCCATTATGTGAACACTAATAAATAACTTATAAAAACTTATGTATGCACCATAATGAAGCAATACATTTATTTGACCTTAACTTTAAAATATACGCACCTTAGCTCCCTGGTTAAGAAATAGATCAAGATATCTCACTCCCATGCCCGAGGCACCTCCCGTAATAATAAAAGTATTTCCTTTCGCGTCCCAAACAGCCATCTTGATGCCTAGATTAATTACAAATAGCTGAACAATAACAATCAGCCGACCTTTAAATGCTTTATATATTACTCTCCATATAATAATCTCGAGAATAGAACTACATTACAAAAGATAAGATAAAGTGATAAGATATGGACTTATAGATCAAAGATCACAACACGAAATGAAACAAAATGTTATATATTTACATCAATATATAACGCCGATGTTATATATTAACGTCAATATATAACGCTAATGTTATATATTTACGTCAATATAACGCTAACTGTAAGAAGACTTGCAATTTGCAGTGGCTACAGTTGCCAGTGTCTTAAATACCAGACTTCGAGGAGTTCGGGAAGCTAAATTAAAAAACAAACACAATAGAACCAGAAATCAATAAAAATCTCTACAGTCCAAAGGTTGAATGAATAACAATAGATAATAAAATCTTACTGTCCTCGTTCGTGATTAGGAGGATCGATAAAACATATACTTACATACGTATCTACCTAAATACTTATCGTCAACGAAACTGATTAGGCAGATGTGTACAAAGTATAAAGTATCAAAATATATCATCATTATCACAGACTTGTATCTCTATAAACGATTATCATGGTGTTTGAGGAGCCTTTAGTTTTCAAAAGAGGAGAGAATCTTGGTAATATGATTATATGCTATAACAGCAACAGGGAGATATTCTGGCCACGTATATACAGGAGGCTTTAGGGGGGCTCCAGGAGGGACCTAGGACGTCGGACCGGGGTTGTCCGGCGTCCATTGCACTCACGGTCCCCGAGGTGGTTGCGGTGCACCACGTGCACTGCAAGGGGTGATGGGTAAATGCGAGGAGCGGAACCTCACCCCGCCCTTTCGGGTGAGGAGGCCATCGTGAGGTTTAAATCGGTAGTGATGCCCTTCTGGAATCGAGCCAGACATACCCCACCCACTCGGGGAGGTGGGTAAGCGCATTTAAAAAAAAGAGGGGGCTCCAGGAAACACACCGTTAGTAGCTTGGCGACAGATTTTTCAACTTGAGAATGGTAAAACCTCGTCGGTCTGCTTCCATTCAGCAAAAATAAACCATCCGAGCAGATATTGTGACCAGAGACGGCCAGCCAACGGTCATGCATTATAGACCGGTTATCAAGGCGTGGAAAACTTCCTTTGCGCGATTTAGAACGAGCGTTGCTATTGGAAGCTGTGACGTTGGTAGTGACGCCACACAGGGAGTATTATAATCGTCTATAGCTACCAATAGTATGAAGAGGAAAAGTATGATTGTTTGTTTGACTCGAATAGTCTCCAAAACTACTGGACTAATTCGAAAAATTCTTTCACTGTTGGGAAGCTACATTATCTCTGAGTAACTTTATTTCGTTTCTCGAATAATAATAGGCTAGGTATATTATGTTACTCTTTGCAACTTACATTATTTTTAGAACCCGTGCAAAGCCTGGACGGGATGCCAGTAGTAAAGATAAAGGCCATCTATAAATATCGGTGCTAAAATAAAGAAGTCCTTTATTGTCTTGTGAATTCTCTTTATAATATGAATGGATAAATTGACTCTTTTGTCAGCTCTAATCGCTTCTTGTTCATCATTAGAATTATAACAAACAAATTTGAATCAGTGGTGGACTAAAAAAATAAGTAAACCAAATTGGTTAACCGTTTGAGCGTGAAAGAGTTACAAACATAACAACATATACATACTATAGACTCTTCTCCTATATATATATATAGACTATTCTCCTATCCAGTCAAAAAGATAAATAAAATCTAAGTGCTAAGTTATAAAAATATGGAAAGCCTGTGAAAAAATGAGGACAGTGACAATTAGAAAGCTCAGTGCAAATGAAAATGTCAGAATTCTTATTCTGTCTACATCAGTAACAAAAGACATTTGAAGAAAAATGTGACATGAGTATTGCCCAGTGCAGTGACGTTTTAGTACGTTTACTGCAGTAATATTTTAGGTTCAGGTTTTCCGGAGTTTAATTCATCAATAATACACCTTACGACAATCAGTTTAAAGTCGTATCACAATTTAATTTAAAATGACTTACTTGTCTATTGAACGTTGTGCTGCAATCGCAACAAAAACAACTGGCCCCAATTATGAAAATTATGATAATGTCACTGTCACACACACGCGGTGACGTACTGAGTAATACCAACCCTTGAATATTTACCATTAAAGAAAGGAAAAGATTTTTTTACAATAAAAATTTTGTTTTTATTTTTTTATTAGGATCTATAGTTTCTTTAATATATGTATATGTTAATAAATTAAGGAGTTTGTGCACGAGACAGTATATGTTATTATAGTTACGAGGATTAGGGATTAGTTTTACTGGTGTGAGTTGTGGAGGTGTTGTTGGAGGAACACACATATTTTTTGACGTGACAACGTCTTAAATTAGGTTGCGGCTGGGAGTCACTTATGAAAAAGGTTAACGCCCGGTAACGTTACGATGAGTCACCGAACGAGAGAGAGGCCCGCCGAATGCCTTGCGTCTCTCTCCCACTCAACTATGATCGGTCTGCCGCGCGCGCAGCACGCGGCAGACGTTGTCACGTAAAATCTTCGCCCGTAAAACCGACTTTACAGGCAACCATTTTTTTTTTTTTTTTTAAGATTTTAGTTTTTCCTTTGCTTATCTTGATTTGGGTTTCAGATCACAGCGGAAATACACAATCTTTAATATTGTCTACTATTTAAAATTAAACAATTAATCAAATAAAAAAATACGAATGTATACGGCCTAAATTTTTTCTTTTTACTTTTCATAAGGTATTTTTTAGTTAAGGTACGGCAATACTAAAATTGATTTGGATTGGAACAACACTGGGCATGCCCGTCTGTCTTTCTGCCAGTCTGTGACTGATCAAAACAAATTACTGTTCGCTTTGTATCAGGGAAAGTAATTGGAAAATAGTGTTATTTTTAATTTAATCAACGTAAAATAAATGTAAAACAATTTTATTTTGTACATAATTTTCACAATGGATGACGATAAATTTGCCCTTGTCGAGAAAATTATTAAAGATATTGACAATGTTATGTCCAAAAATGCTGAGTTGTAAGTATATAGTAAGTTTTGGCATAATTTCAAAACAATTGCATTTATTTCTTAACCTATTTAACGCCTTATTTTGTTGATTTGCAGATGCGCGTTTGATATTGTGCCCGTGGAAAGTAATTTCCGAAACAAGTCTCCTGTCTTACATCTTGAGAACTGTCTCGGATTAGAGTCATGGTGTGTGAAACACGTCTACATGTATTGCTACAGGGAAATAATGGACAAATACTTTGCGAAATCCAAGCGAAAATGTTCTAAACCCACAGATGTAAACTCTGAGAGGCTATCTAAGTTGTTGAATATTTCGTTACTGGTGAATCCCGAATTGGGGTCATTTTGGAATAAGAAACGCGAGATGGTGCTGAAGAATTTGTCTAATAAATCAGCAGAGCTACAGTTCACAAAACTAGTGCTGTCAAGAAAGCCAAAGTGCAATGATGCTTTTGCATACAGAAGGTGGTTACTAGATATAATTTTAAAAGGTAAACATATATATATATTTCTTTTATTATCTCTATCTGCGATCAGCTCTTATATCGCTATAAGCAGATGTGATCAGTGCCGAAGTGTCAACATACAGTGTGCAACCCCAACAAGTACATCTTATACTTGTTACTTCTACTCCCTAGACTTGTTTTCCCAGTATGCAAGTTCTATATGGAGTGGCACCAGTAGGTTGCGAAACCTCATTTCGGGGGGGGGGGGGGGGGGTTTGCAACTGAGGGGCGGGCTTGTGATGTGGTTTGGGAGCCACCGCAACCGAATGTGTGGGGCCGTGGCAGGAGAGAAGTGGCGGTATCGTAATACCGACAGCGGTGCATCGTAATGTGCCGCTCTTCCTACCTGCCGCAACCTCGACGGGGTCGCCACCATTTGATGGCGGATGTGGTGGGGCCATAAAAAAAAGGCTTATTAAATCATCTGCAACCGATGTAAATGTCATTGATATAATATGTGGGGTTTTTTGTGTTGAGTGTTAAATATTTCGTATGAAACTAATGATTAATGTTTGTGATTTTCAGATGATACTCTACAAAGTAACACTATAGAGAATCTCATAAATGAAGAGCTAAGTATCTGCGAGCTGGCATCAGATAAAAGCCCTAATAACTACCACAGTTGGAACCATCGCATGTGGACTATTAATACTGTAAAAAGCCTCAAACAACCTCTTGATTTAGAATTGATTTTAATTAAAGAATTTGAATTCTCAGAACGATGGACGGCTAAACATGTCTCTGACTTCAGCTGTTTTCATTACAGGCAGTTTTCCATCAGAAACATTTTGACCAAAAATGATATTAACTGGGAATTCTTTGAAAGTTCAATACATAGGAATTTTAGAAATGTTTTGGCACAGGTCCTAGCTTCAAACTTTCCTAAAGATGCTACAGTTTATATGTCAGAGGCAGACCTTTTGTTGTACACTGAAGATGACTTAGTTAATTTATTGCTGAGTTTTTCTAATGAACAATGTAGGTGCTTAAATGATACACCAGTAGCTCTTATACATAGAATAGAAGTGTTTTTTTACGAATTAGTAGTGAATAATGAGTTGTTGAAATTTTACAAATTTCACGAGACCTTGTGGTATCATCGGAGATTTATAGTGCATGAAATAATTCAAGTATTGTATGATTATTTTGGATTGGTGAGACAAAATGGTGCGTTAGTAAAGAAAACCTGTCGAAAATGTAATATAGATGACTTAAGGCAAAAACAAGCTAAGATTATAAGATATGATAGCAATAGAGTATATTCTAGTATTTTATTCAAAGTGCTGACTTGTCACGAGAAAAAATTTGTAGAAGATAGACAGAAAGAAGGTGACAACTATGCAGATAGACATATTAAATATCTGAAATTTGTTGAGGGACTAAATAATGTAATTTAATGGGATTGGCTCTTTTTGTATCTGAGAATGTATGTATGAGTGTTTTGCATGCTCGTATGGCATTTTCTAGTGCTCCCTTGGCTAGCAACCACCTTCAGGGTTGAAAAATCTGTCGCTAAGTACCTAGCAGTGTTTTTCGGCAGCCAGTTTTAATACCAGACAATGAATGCATGATGTTACGCGGCCCACTGGTCAAAAGCTTAGCTGTAAAGAGTAAAAAAAGTACACCTTTTCCAACTGTCCTGACATCAATGTGTCTGAATATATAAAGTAGTAACATTTGTTATTAAATAATTTTGATCTTGCGGTCTTCAAAGCAAGAGTGAACCGGTTTCTTCTGGGTAAGCGCGTTCCACCTTAGATCACAATATCGCTTACCATCAGGTGAATTATGATCAAGCGCAAACCCATCTTAGTTTAAAAAAAAAATATAATAGATGATAATCATTTTTATTTCATCTTATCTTATTACTTGAGTGTTTTTATATTTAACACTGTTGATTGTTAAAATAATCTTCCTCATAGAAACCAAGTGAGAAAAGTGTAGCAGTCTTGGATATATCAATATCTTTGGGTCTGATACTCAGTATTCAGTTCCATAGTCTTCTATTATCATGAATTTATTATTTAATTTAGAAATAGGTGTTAATGAAGTCATCATTCTCTTTTAGCCAATAAGTTTCCTATGATCTAAAATCTATATAATTTAATAAAGAAATTAAATATATGTAATTTAATTTTATGTTTTAATACATTTGTAATTCTTAGAAAACTATTTTTTTTTTCATGTGTATAGTTTTAAATGGATTTTCAGTTTTGTTAAAAATATTAAAATAGAAAGCAACTTTTATAGAAATTGGTGACAGGAAAGCTGTGAAATGTATTTCTTAAAAGTGATGCATTTTAACTTTTAGAAAGTCTCTTTAAATTCCTGCTTAAAGATTGTGTTTGTATATCTATCTAAATAATTGAAGTGCAGAACCGAATGACTAACACTATTATACAATCAATAAATAGTAAAAATGTATACCAAGCCAATTATTTTGTTTGAAATAAATTTGAATAAAAATGTCATAGGTATGTAATATTAGAAACATATTTATACATTAGAGTATTTATTTTAGTATTAAGAAGAAGAAATTGTATGATTTTGATTAAGCTAGACATTTTTATTACATATTCCAATAAAATAATTTACAATTTAAAAGCTATTGAAGTTTGAATTTATTGTAGATTAAAATTTAGATTTCTGTAAATAATTATATGATTCAGGCATTAAATCTAGATTAAGAAAAATAATCTGTAAAATAAGATTTAGCTTTTGTGAACAATATTTTGGTAATTATACTACTATAGCATAATAATATATAAAGTATTTATATAAAATCGGGTTTAATAGCTAAATTCCTATTGTACTTAAGTTTACTTAATAAAATTAAAATTAATTAATACGAGTATCAGAGTTATCGTCCGGTTAGCCTGACGACGGTAAATTTATTTTGACCGTGGTCTGGTAGTGCGGTTACCGGACCAGGGTTAAAATAAATTTACCGTATCCAAACGTACCATGGGCAAAAAGCGTTCTGTAAGTATTCGATGAGTCTAACTTAGCGAATGCTTCTATCTTCTTTATTCTTCTAAGTGATCTTCTATCTATGTATCTTGTATCTATTATATATGAGCTTCTATCTTCTTTGTTCTTCTATAAACCATGTCAAGAAATCATTATCTGATTGAATTGGTAAAAAAATACTCAAACTGAAGCACTGTTTCTTGATAAGTGCCATCCTGAGAAGTACTAAAATGAAGATTAAATACCTAGGTTCTTTCTAGGTAAGCGTGTCACGTCGTAGTCTAAAACTGCGTTGTTTAATATTAAGCGAGCTGTGGTCCAACGCGAGCCTGTAACATACAAAAAAGTAGATATACTTATACCTACCAGAAGTTGAAGAACCTATTATAAATACTAATATCAATATCTGCAAAGTACGTAACAAAACAAAGTATATTCCTAAAGATAACGCAAACTCTATGCGCTTGTCACGCAAACCGGTCTTCATCCACACATCTGCTTACAAGTCGCATGTCTAGTAATTCCCGTAGTGCCAACATACAGGTGCATACGCATTACGCATCAGCTAGCCTCGATGTGGGTCAGGAGGGCTGAAGCGCCCGCCACCTCTAATCCTTACCAATAACAAAAAGGTTGAACAACCATAGCGTTGTTATTAGAATTTGAGTTCGTGGTTCAAGGACTATAAGGCTGATTTTTGAACTGAAGGTGTGAATTATATGATGCTGACGTCACAGCGTAGTCGCGGGTTCGCGATCGATATTTGAATTCGGCTCGGCTGTTCCCGCGGCTGGTCGGACGCGATGTAACCACGTGCGCGTTACGTAATCATGGGCAACGGCACACTCATTGACAAAGATTTATTTGTGAGACTTGATGTTCAACAAGCGGTAGCGTGGTCTGGACAGCCAGAGGTTTCAGTTAAAATTTGTGGGCGTTATGTCATTCATTGACCGTAGGACTAATGACAGAAACTCAAAAATGCATGTAGTTAAATTTTTTTATTGCGTGATCGAAGATTTATGAACCTACTCGGCACACAATTGGATAAAAATTATCGCTTAGAACCTTCTTTTATAGCAACTTTTTATTCATAGAAGTTCAGGTACTTAAAATGAAAAAAGAATGTTAGCTTAGGTAATCACGACAATAGATAATAAAATGCTGATTAATCGATGGCGCAATAACAATAGGTGACCAATTTTGCTCTCGTCTGTCTGTATGTTTGGATAATGGTTCCCTCGTACAGGCCGCAATTTTAAACCAATTTCTACCAAAAATTATACAAATACTACAGCTCAATATTTTCGTCAGCGATTTGTGCTTCCGGTTCCTACAAAAAGGAGAGAAATTTGTCACAGACACAAAGGTCATAAAAATTGAAAAATGACAGAGAAATAAATTATTTTATTATTGTGACTGAAAATATCTTTAGTATGTTTTCAAAAATATGTTTTATGAAATATTACTAGATACGCTAGGTCTTTTTTCGGAGAACTATTAATCATTTACGGGAATTTAAAGGATTAAAACTAAACCTGGCATAAACGAAAGTAAAATAGAGGCTTAAATTGTACTAGGTATTATTGTACTACTATTACCTAAGTCTAGAGATTCCCCAGTTTACCAAGTAAATGCTTTAATTAACAACCAAAGCCAGAAAGTTAAACCATACACTAATCACGAATACAGTTTATTAACATTCTTATTCTTTGAAAGAGCTTAGTGACTAAGTTCTGGTGTAAAGAGTTTTCAAACCGACCTAGTCTTCATTATAGCTTGACCACTGTTTGTGCGGAGCCTGCGCTACCGACAATTTAACGTGTCGTCCTAACCACGTTAGCGCTATGATTACGTGTATAATTTCATGTTCACCCATCCAAAGAATCTCCGTATCGACCGTTGCTTAACTCATAGTAAGTGATAGCGGTCCAGGTGTTATGTACTTTGTTAAAGTTTCCAGAGAGGATTTCCACTCGGTAAGTTTCTAGTCTGGAGCCTCTACGGACTTTCCAAAGGGTCTGAGTTTATGAGTACAGATTAGTAGGTACATAATAATATTACGACGACCTCGTTGGCGTAATGGTTACCATGCCGGACTGCCAATCAGAAGGTTTCGGGTGCGATTCCCGGCACGGCTAACATCTTTGTGCTAAACTAAATTTGTTGGCTGTGGGTCTGGGTGTTAAATATATATCTAAATAAAATATGTGTAGATGTAGTATATCAGTAGTGTAAGCTACCAGAACACAAACTAGAAATGATTTCATTGTATGAGGCTAACCAGCCGTGTGTGTGAAATGTATCCTAGTATTTTTATATATGAAGATGTACGAGTATATGTGTATGTAACATGTCTTTAATATGATGTAATGGGTCTTTATTATTAACATAAATAAGTGAAAACACTTTTACCTTGGATAGGTTTCTTAGATAATTATTTCAATTATATTTATTGTGTTTCTGATTAATAAATTAAAATAATGTAACTCTTTCAAACTCCAATAGCTAAACCGGATTGTGTAAAAATGGCATAGAAATAGCTTAGACCCTGGAGATAGCTAAAAACGACTATATTTCAATACGGATTAAGTTAATAAAATACGCTTATCCAGGTCTTTATACATATAAGTAGTAGCTAAGCAGAGCTACTACGTTAAAAGACTTTTGCACTTTCTATTCTAGCGCTCAATCGCAATCACTTCAAAATCTCATTCACATGGTGGTAAGCGATATTGTGATATTGCACGCTTACCTTGAAGGATTCACCTTCATCTTGAAAGTCGCTAGGTTTTTTTTGCTAGATTTTAGGGAATTAGTTAGTCTCTCCTTATTAACAAACGAGTTATGCCCGTGGTGTTATCTACGTTAATCCGGGATAAATAATAAAAATCCTTGTTAATTTAGGGTCTAAACTATTTCCATAAAAAAAATATCAAATTCTGTTCTGTCGGTTGAGCGTAAAGAAGTAACAAATATATACAAATACACACACATAATTTCGTACACACGTCCTTTCAATACACATACACACATGTATATAGTGGAACAACCACAGGCTTGCTAAAGCCTACAAATCCTGTTGCATAAACCAACCCCCTTTGTTATTGCCTAGACAGGTACTTAGCGCTACTAAGACCTAGGTAAAGCAAGGATTCACTGACGGAGTGCGCAGTAGAATGAATAGTTAACAACTGCACTCAACCGAGATCTTATTAAAGGATTCTTTGTAGTCTGTGACATCTTTTTAACGTAAGTTTTATATTTTATAAATCAGCATAAAATCTCGAATCGATTGGTCTCTGTATCATCTTAAATTTGCATAAGAAATTACATAAAAATGATTTGCCAAGTGTGAGTCAGACTCGCCGGAGCGTTCCGTAGCATTATTTACAAAAAAAAAGTTCGGGATCAATAATTGTGATTATTGCAAACTTTTTCCTATATGTGTAAGGAATGAACGCATCTTGCGCGAATCTTATTCGAACATGGGCGCTTATATTTCATTTGCTGTTCATATAACCGTAAAAAATCTGCTGTCACGTTTAAATAACAACAGCGACTCAATTAAAAATGATGACAAATGATTTCTCAAGCCCAGGTGCTCGCCAATTTTCTTTGTTTCCTGTTTTTCCTTCACTGCAAGATTACGATTTGAGATGGAGTTTTTGGAAGACTAATGGTAATTTTAAATTACTTACTTTAACTTGGTTCTTTCTTTAACTTTTATATCTGTAGTGTTTTCGCGAAATCTATGAATTATGAAAAAATAGACAGCTTCAACCTTTCCGTGGACTAGATACGTAATTCATGTTTGGCAATTTATTCTATTAAATGAGATAACTCTCATCACTCAAGTGAGCGAGGCTACTAACAATTTAATGTACGAATTGTGTGCTACAAACACATTTGTTTGGAGCACACACTCTCAATTTGAGAATTGCGGTTAAGTTAAATAAGAACATTTCATCTTATCTATTTGTAGGTGACATCCCTTTAAGAGCAACTTTTGAATTTCACGACTAATAGAAAAGCGTGAAAAAAGGAAGTAGCACAACTGCTTTATACCAACACCACTAACAGAAAGCATTGAACAAACCGTAACTTTCGTGTTGAAACTAAACCTACGCAAAATGCCAAAATTAAGTGGAATTATCTAAAAGCCCGCAAGACCAAACTGCGTGAAAATCTGTGAACACTGCTGGCCGGCAAAGCTAGGGCTTGGACTTAGAGCTGACCGATGTAAGCCTAACATTATTATATACTAGCAAACCCGGCGAGCTCCGTATCGCGACAAGAATGAAATTTTCCCTAAATTTTGTTAGCTACAAACTTTACGGAGCCCAAGACCTTTCTAACGAATGCAAAACCGTGGAAATCGGTTCGTGCATTCTGGAGTTATAGCGTCAGGTAGGAAAATCCGACTTATTTTTATATTTATAGGCTATTACAGCAAAATTTCTATTTATTTTTAATTTCTCCCAATGTCCCGCGATGACTGAGGTACATGATCATTTTCGATAGTTCGAATCGCGTTTGGTCACAGCTTGTCTGAAGTAAGTACGCTTTACTTTACGATTTTAGCACGTTTGCCTTGGAGGAACCTAATTATTGGCCTATATTCTTTTGATTTGAGACCCTTAAAGCATGTTTCTTAGTAAACAGAAAAAAGCTTTTAAGTTTCACAGCTCTTACTATAAAGGCAATCTTCTATATAAAATTTCCGTGTCACAGTGTTTGTTACCGTACTCCTCCGAAACAGCTTGACCGATTTTTTCCAAATTTTATATGCGTATTCAGTAGGTCTGAGAATCGGCTACTGTATATTTAGAAATAATTATTAAGGCAAAACAACGTTTGCCGGATCAGCTAGTAATATATATATGTTAGTGAAATATTTTATTTTGATTTATTCGATTAGTAGTTCCATCCTATCGAATGGCAGCACTGTGAACGCAAGAGTTTGTTATCTGTGCTGATTGAAGGAACGATTGTGAATTTACGAATGAAGTTATTTCCTATTTGTCAGTAGTGCGTTCACTCGTGGTTTGACTTGAATGTGCTTCAGTCTGCCACAAAACAGCGCCTGCGCCATTTGTGCGCACTGACAATATTAAACTCCATAATGGCAGACAACGACGACCACCACGCTGATTCAATCTAATTGAATCCGCGACAGCAGCAGTGGGATCGAAACAACGCGTCTCCAGCGTACTTTACCGATCTTCGGCTACCACCAGCGAGGCATATTTCAACGATCCAACGTCTGATCCGGCACAAGAAAATTTTCGATTTAATCGAGAATCTGATCGATTCGAAATCAATCGCGAAGAACAAACCACGCACCACGGTAACGAAAATAACATGCCTCCTACGGAAAGCAACCTACCCAATCTTCCTACGGCTATGGGGGCATCGTTTTTTCGTGGCATGGCAGAAAGTTTTTCAAACTCAAATTCAAATGTGTACCGAGTGTATAGAGTGTGTAGAGTGTATGTCCACATACCCTCATTTGATCCTGATAATTGTGAATTCACGGCATCTCAGTTGTGTGAAGAAATTGATTACAATAGAACGCAAATGGACATCGAAGTCTTATCCTATGTGTGTGGAACGAAGTTAAGGAAAGACTCACGCGTTAGTTTGCTGCTAGGAAGAGATTCCACGATCTGTTCCGGGATACGGTGCAGTACACGAGCGACAAGGCGGCGACCTACGTGAAGTATTCCAAAAACAAACTGGTGATGATCGACCGACTGGAATCGAGCTGGAGTGAGGCGAATAAGATAGAGGTTGGCATCTCAGGTATCGTCGATGACCAGGTACGTTCCGATTTGTTAAAAAAAAAGATACGATTTTATGGCTCTGGACAGACACCTTGGTACTTGATGTAACGTAAAAATCTTAAGCCGTGCAAGCATTTTGCACTAAGTAAACTGAAAAGGCGTAGAGTAGATTTTAACGATCGTAGTTAGTAACATTTTGTGTCATAATTGTGGTAAAGTCGGACATTACATGCGTAATTGTAAATCTAAGGCCCAGGCGCATACCTCTACTAGCGTGGATGCTTCCAGGTCAGTGACTAAGCCTATTGAGAAAAATGTTCAATGTAGCTCGACTAATTTGACAGTTGGATTTTGGACAGAAAACACTAAAATGTGGGCCGCTGAATGCGCTTTAACCGGATTGAATAACTAAAATCGATTTAGTTGACTCGACTTAAAATTAGTTTTATCGTGTATCCACCCGAATACCAAAGCCTAGTTTGACAGGACTAAACTTATTTAAGTGGAAACTAAACTAAAATGTGTATGAAGCCCCGCTTATTTAAATAAACTTTGACGAGTTTAAGTTACAAGCTCTTGTTGCCAGCGGCACTGATTGTTCTTTAATTTATAAGCGTGTTGCTGATGAGATTAATGGCCCAGCACTCTGAGTTTATGCGTCTTATGGGTATCGGCTCTGCCCTCTCGTATTTTTTCGCGGTTAATACGAGTCAAAGACTTGCACATAAAAAAAAACTATGCGTAACTTACACTACGCTACAACGTACTAAGATCTACGGCGTAGCAAATACGCTACGAAATTACACGCTACAAAACTGCTACACCGTAAATCAAATTTTGCTTACAAAACTTTAACAATGCTTTTCTAGAAATCAAAGCTATAAGCATTGTTTATATCCGAGCGCATTGCCCGAGGCCGCAAAAACTTTACGTGGAAACGTTGGTAGGAATGTACCAGTTTTATCGTAGCCGTAATGCGCTACGGCGTTGTACGACTATTGTTACGATACTATCTACTTTCGAGTTCATTTTCCTTTCTTGTTAATGGCTTTATATAATGACTCGGTGCTTTATATCGAACCAACAGGGTACCTATACTCCAAATTATATAAATAAATACATAACTTTTATAAATAAAGCTGTAACTCCTTAAATTCAATCATAATTCCAAACAAGATCGTAAAACAAAGTACGTACGACTTTCCATTAAATTTTCATCACATTTACGACGGGAACTAATAAAAAAGGTTTAACTGGTCGTCCATAACAACCAATAAGCTGCATCTAGGACTAGGGCAGTGCAATAATTGCATCAAGTTTAACCGGGCCCGATCAATGTGAGGGTATTTACCTCGCCGGGCGAAAATAATCCGGGGTAGTGGTGATGTCACAGAGAAGGTAACGCGCAGGCGCGGCGCGTGCTCTTTACCAACCTACATACTTACTGAACATGCTCCGTCTCGCTTCGCTGAACACGTGCTAGGAACGTGGAAGGGGGACGAAGAATAAGGCTCGAAGCTTGAGTTGTGGTTGTAGATTTCAGGCAGCGGCCGGGTCACACAGTGCTGCCAGGTGGGATAAATTTTAACTTTTGTAGCATTTTTTAATGAAAAGCTTTAGTTTGAACTTTGAAATTACTGAATATAACTCATTGGACGTTTGATTCGTAATTTATTTAGCTACAGTTTCAAACTTCTAAGCCTATGTGAAACGGCGTAGCCAATTTATAATTTTTTTATTATATACCTAACCAAAAAATATTTCCATTTTTTGTATTTAGTGCGGTCAACTTTTTGATAGTCAGTAATTCCAGACTAAGCATGCTCAACCTGGTCGAATACCTCGCTGTAGTGACTAAAAAAACCTTTGACATAGTGGGTCACTGTGTTAATACCTTCAAGACGTTTATAGCGGGAGCATCGCGCGCTAGTGTGGGCACCCTGAGCCCGCGGGCGGCAGTCGGTCGCCGGCCGCGCGAAAAGCCGGGCGCGAGTGCAGAAATGGCGCCCCGTGGCGGCCGGTGAGGCGGCGGCCCCGCCGACCGCCCCGGGTCGACGGGTTAGCCCAGGCGGATGTCCCAACATGTCATTGCTCAGCGTTACAGGTAGTGTAGTGTCCCGTGATTCCCCTTATGTGTGGTCGCCATGGACGCCTATTGAACGCGCGCCATTCGAGCTGGTCAGGTTTGAGGCTCTCGCCTTTTATGTATATTGGAATAAACGCGGAGATAAAAGGCCTTTCTCTGCCGCTATAGAGGTTATTACACATTAGCACGAAAACGTGCGGTTATTGTTCTTTCATGATAGCCAGGTTTGATTTATCAGGCTTGATAAGACTCTCACACATGTTACGTGCGTTTATTTTTTTGGCTAGGATATGTTTGTGTGTGTTGAGTACGTGTTTTTTCCTTAACTACGTATGTAACTTAGTAATGGGTATCTTTCTTTAATGACAAAAATGGTAGAAACTACTACGTTAGAAATTTCGATACTCAAGTTTAGCTAAGCATGATGATTATCCGTAGGTTTTATCACTACAAGAGAGCATCATACCAAACGTGCTTGCAGCATTATCACGCTGCATGACACTGCTCTTGTTGAGCCAGTAATCACATAGTACGCGTCACTTCGATTAGGCACGCCAATAAGATTTGGGAAATTACAAAAGTATCCGTTTTGAAGCACGACTTATTCTTATTGTGGTACCTTATAGCCACGTGACTGACTATAGACTTAATTTAAAAATATATTATATACACCCACAATAAGTAACATAAAGTACCAAAAGTACACAATAAAAGTACCGCAGTACCGTATTTAATATAGTTTAAGATGTTTTTTCATTGTCCTCTGTAAACAAATATAATCTATAAAGAAAAATAATAGAATTTGTATTAATTGACCATATATAACCTCAGAAACAAACTTTACTTTATATTTGATTTATTTGATAAATTTAAAATAAAATCAATTAGTACGGACTTCTAAAAATCCATTTAAGGGAATATATTTCTTCCAAAATTATTTACTGTTACTTGGATACTTGAGATTCTAACCTTAGATTTCAGCTGAGCCCGATCTTAAACTAAGATGTGTCAGAGGTAGGCCCAGCCATAAATATGTCATAACCCTCTCTGAATAATAAATCAAGGTAGTTCTCACAAGATTCATCTTCTCAGCTCCCCTGATACCTAAGGCTAAAAAGGCCGTGATGAAATATTTTCTCTGTGTTATTCATTTGTTTTTGTAAGCTGTTATAATACTCATACAATCACGCCGTTGCTAACCTAATTCAAATCCAGTTCGTATATTCTAGAATGTCATTCCACAATTTAAATGCCATCTAAATAAAGACTATGAAACTTCATTAAACATAGTCAGTATACATGTCATAATTATGTATTAAATGTTAACGAAATTGAATTAACGGTATTACCACTCTGAAATGCTACATATAGGCATTAATCATAATAATTAATAAAATATTTTGAAGTATTTATGAAATGCTCAGTATAACATAAGTAAAATTTACGCCAAAAATTTTAGTTATTTAAGTAATTTTTAGGTTATTTTTGATATTTGTATGCAACCTTTTTGTGTTTTTGATATTTGTATGCAACATTTATAAATATCGAGTCAAAAATTTTTACCACTGAAAATAAAGAGTTTTTGTGAAAGTAATTCCTTTTATAATTTAAGCGAATATATGAATATGGAGCTTGCAGAATCGTTATTCATGTGTAAACAGTAGTATTTTAAATTTAATAAACACGGAAAACAAGTGCTAATGTGTGTAGTATTTAATGGGGTAGAATATTTATTTAATGAAATTTGTAAGTTTATTTAATTTTATCTAACTAATGTTTTTAATTATTAAGTAATTATTGTAGTATGACTTTAACGTATGTTATTTAGGGCTAATAAAGTTCTGTATTTCTGTATTTCCACTAAGAATATGAAATTCAACATATAAAGTTCTATACATATGAAGTTCAAATAATTTTAAACTTGAAAAATCAAGTTTAAAATTACCTCTAATTAATTCATTTTAATTAATTAGGGCTATTATTTTATTTATTTAACTTTTGTTCAATTCTTTGTTTATAATATTTGATCCAAAATAAAATTTAAAGCGACGTTTTCTGGGTTCAGCCATGCCATATTATATGAGCGACGCAGCTGAGCCGAGGTAGAAGATATTTAACGATATAAATTCATTTATGAAAAATAAAAACATTATTAAAATTAACATTACAAATACAAAAAAGAGTTTTCCTAGTACTGCTCAATATATTACTCAGTGTAAATGATAAAATGCAATATGTGCAGTAGGAAATGCAATTTGAAACTTTATGATCATAACATAAGAGTTCAAAATATGATTCTGGCTTGAAATACTAAAATGTTATTTAGTGCTTCTATTTTAAGAGCAACAACGTTTTAAATTATTTCTCTACATATGGAGCTTTTAGCAGACCGGTAAAAGCTCCAAACATAGTTTTAAATAAGACGTCCTATTTTGGTAAAATTTAAAACATTTTGTTATATACAAAAATAGAAAAAATTAGAGGGCCTTCCACACAACAAACGTGTTATATTACTTATATTATGATACTAATATTTAAAAAAGGCAATCAACGCCGACTCTTTTTAATGACCTAACTGGCCAATCTCTGGTGGAAAGCGATATCAAGCCAGCAAAAATCAGAAGCTTAAAAGGTTTTTCTTAGTCTTCTTCTTCGTATGAGCTAAGAGGCCAAGCTCTGTTGTCGAGAGTTTTCAAGCCGGCCGAAGGACTGTGACTAGGTTTAACGACTGCTTGTTTTAAGACAACAGCCGGGACCTACAATTTAACGTGTCAACCGACCGACGGTAGCGCCCAGATGAAAATGCCACTTGAAAACGACAGTCTTGTGTGTGTGGTGGCCACCCATCTAAACACTGTCCGCATCAACAGATAAACTATATAAATACAAAATAATATAATTGGGCCAACTTACATTCTAAACAAAACAAACATTAAATCCGTTGCTTAGCATAGATGATCGCGTCAGATCACCTTAGTTTGCCGAGCCACAGGCGCTACGCTTTGCTTAGTTAAAGCAATAAATAATCTTTATTAAGAGACAAAAAAACTTAGTATATGAAATAATCCAATTTTCACAAAATTAGAATAGTAACTGGATGATGTTGAGGATGATGATAACGGTTACTTTTAGCATAAGCATAAATAGCCCACTATACGTACCCACTGCTGGGATTCGGGGCCTTCTCTCCCCACGCTGGCCAAGTGCTGATTGGCGGATTCCGGATAGTGTGGTCCTCAAGCATGCCGGTTTCCTCACGATGTTTTCCTTCACCGTAAAGCGAGTGCAAAATTCACATAACTTTAAACAAGTCATTGGGCCGGGATCGAACCAGGGGCAATCTAATTGAAAAGCAGACGTTATTGCCACCGAGCCACACTCGCTTTCAGTTACTTTGCATAAGATTAATTGAATATTTAATTTGGTTTCTTTGAGTTACAAGGAGCAAAAATATTTTGTAGTAAGAAGTATTTCTCAATCGTCGACTCGGTGGGCTCGTGTGGATTTACGACCCTGACCTTTTTGGAGAAAAGCCTTAAAGGGAATTGTGAAATAATATCACAAATCTTACCAGTTTCTCATAAAATGCTCTTATAATCTTATTTTTTACACATTGCTTACTAAGAAAATATAGTGGCTAAACTTATCCTACCAATATAATAAATGCGAAAAATTGTGTTTGTGTGTGTGTATGTTTGTTACTTCTTTACGCTCAAACGGTTGTCATATTTACATATTATACCAGATTTAAAACAAAACCCTTATTCGCAGTCATGCAAAACACTACATTTTCTTATTCAAATTCTCACCCTTATATTGTTAATTCAAATTGTTATTTCAGTTCCCCTAACATGACCTGGTTTAGATAAAGTTTCCTCCGCTTGCAAAGGGAAAGCGTTATGAAACTACATAACCGCGTTTTGTTTATGCGCTAAGGAAAATTTTATCCAAACGCGACCATCTTTAGTCCACAGGATAAATAATAAGCTAGCTTCATACCTACGCAGTTAATATTTAGCTCGCCACTTAACTTGTTTAATAACGGGCTATCAATCAATAAAACGATAGCTGGATAGACCTTTTATCGCCATCTATTCTTGACCTAATTCCTGACTTGTTTCTTGTAGGATTGGTAGGCGTATCATTAATTACTATCTATTGTATTGACGGCGGCTTCTTTTCCGAATAGTATTTATTTATTCATGGAAAATTCGGCTCTTCGTATTTAGTTTTCGCCATTAGCTGTTTAACTGGTTTATTTGCTGTATAAATTTTCCAAGATACAAATACAAATCATTAATTGGTAACACCAAAGTTACACGTCAAAGACTAATAGATAGATGACATAAGCATAAGTAGCCCACTATACGTTTCCACTGCTGAGACTGGGGCCCTTATCTCAGGAGGAGAGAGATATAGGCCATAATAAACCACGCTGGTCATGTGCGGGTTGGCGGATGACATACGTCTTTGGATGTTGTGGTCCTCAAACATGTCGGTTTCCTCACGATGTTTTCCTTTGCTGTAAAGCGAGTGCTAATCCACACATAACTTGAAAAACAAATCATTTGAGCAGTGCTGTGATCGAACCAAGTACCATCAGATTGAAAAACAGCCGATTTCCCAACGCACCGCACTCGCCTTATATAAACTAGATAGGTTATTTTTTTCAACCCTATGATGAAACTGAATACTTCATTTAGTCACCTCGATTCGTAAGCTCTAAAGAATAACAAAAGAAAGGCTCGGTAACAAAACCTTTTATATAATTCGGAGATTGGTTTCCATATCTAATGACGGCCATTTTTAAAACATTATTGCAGTTAGTCATATTTATTTTCGCATTAGCTTATCAGATGTGTTACATGATATTCATGATATTATTATGTAACTGACAATCTTATATGTCATATGCAATTCATAAATATTTGATTACAAATATGTATATAAATAGAAAAATACGGTAAATATACTCTGTAACAAGCAACTTCATCTAACAGTTGCAAAATCAGTTTAGAAAATAACTGGCCAAATGGGAGTCGGACTCTCGCATGAAGAACTACCATTATCTATAAAAATTGCAAAATGTAGTTTGTTGTACGGGAGAGCCTTTTATATACATAATACAGATATTTTTAAGTTTATACATAATAAAATATAATATGAATATTACAAACGTCTACCAACCAACGTTATAAAATTCGTGATTATTTAAAAAAAAATATTTTGTTCTATTTTAAGTATTTGTCGGTATAGCGGCAACAGAATCACGCCATCTTCAAACATTTCAAGTTCTAGCTATCACGGTTTTAGAGTTACAGCCAGGTGACAGACAGACTTTTGGAAAGCGAAGTCTCAGTATGTTCTCGTTGGATCTTTTGGGTTCATAACCCTAAAAAAAGAAAAGTCTGAAACACTTTACGCCGTGTCAAAACAAAACCGAGTCACGTGTATAATTAAGAATGATGGCACCACGTCAGAATATCCTTTTATAAGTCTTATCTTCGTATGGAATTCTAAGACGATATCGATGTCAGATTTCCCCCGGGCAAAGACGCATTGACAAAATGCGAAGCGATACGTGACTCTATATCGAGTCTGAAACATTGGGTTTGACTTATAAACTGTGCCAAAAGTACCTAAGCGAGCTTGCTGATTTATGGCAGTGGATGGCTCAGAAATACATTTCTTTGTATTTATATTTCAAATTCAAAATTCAAATTCCATTTAATTCAACTATTTTTCAAGTTATATAACATAAAATACTAGACGCGCCCCGCGGTCCTGCCTGCGTTAATCCGGGATAAGAAGTAGCCTATGTGTTAATCCCAAGTCTAAATTATATCAATACTAAGATTCAGCCGTTCGAGCGTGAAGAAGTAACAAACATATACACGCCCTTACTTTCACACAAACTTTCGCATTTATAATATTACTAGCAGCGCCCTCGGTGTTAACCGTATCAATCCGGGGCAACATGAAGTTATAAGTTATTCTGGGATAAAAAGTAGCCTTTGTGTTAATCCAAGGTCTAACCGATTTCTAAACCAAACACCATCAAAATCGGTTAAGCCTTATGAGCGTGAAGAAGTAACAAACTACACGCACACACACACGCAAACTTTCAGATTTATTATATTAGTTGGATTAGGATAAAATACTTGTCAATAAGTAACTAATTTTATTTAGCAACTTTAAAAATATCGCTTGATACGAGTATCTCAAAAGCTTAACATACAACCATAAAAACAAGGTATTAAAATAACGATTGAGACAGAATCGACGAAAACCATGAAATGTTATAGCAATCCACTAAAGTACTATAACGATCCCCGTGTTTTATTATATGTTGCCAAGGTGTAAACATACGTGTACCTATGCTTCGCACTGTTACAAATGTATCATAAAAAAAGAGTTTAAGAGATTTATACTCTATGAAAACCAATTTTACAAACTATGCACTTTAATTAAAATACCGGTATGAACATACTATGTATTAAATCAATTTCTTTTCAAATTCAAAAGCAAAAGCTATCTTCGATACAGCAAAAAACTCTGTAGAAAGTTATGAGTGTAAAAATATCTTCTTGTTTGTTTATTTGTTATTGATCGAGCGAGCGAAAACAAGCGAAGTTCGAACCGTTGAGGCTCCAAAGGCGCGTTCTAAGCGGTTTGCTTCCACGCGAAGGTGTGGAATTCTTTACCAAGCTCCCTGTTCCGTGAAAACTACAATCTGGTGGTTTTCAAAGCAAGAGTGATCCGATTTTTTTTGAGTAAGCGCGCTCCATCTTATATCATATATCATATCTTGCCATTAAGCGAATTGTGATCAAGCTCAAGCCAAAATTTTATTTTTTAATTATTTTTAATTTTATTGTAATAAAAGAACACTTTTAAAAGTTAGGTTCCTCTCATTCACACTCATTTGGTTCTGCAAGTGAATTGTTCGTATAAAAGTGTTTATTGACTCGAGTTATATGTTGGTTCTGGCTAGGCCGTAATATAAAATCGATTTTGTCGAAAATTGGTACCAGTGTACTACAAATTTATATCCTGTTTCCATGAAAAAAAGTTGCAACGCTATTTCTGCCGTCTATAAAAATTTATGTTAGTTATTTCTAGCCTTTTTCATGTATTATCTTAGTTACAATATTAAGTACTTGACGGCATTATAGATAGATAGATAGAAAATTCTTTATTGGACACATTACATACAAAAAAAAGAGAAAGAAAGAGCTTACAAATAAGTGTTCCACAATTGGCGGCCTTATCGCTTAAAGCGATCTCTTCCAGGCATTATAGTTAAATCACGGCCGGCACAGGTCGATTTTAGTAATTTCTCAAAGCGATCACATACGAATATAAATAAAATTGACATCCGAAAGTATCAGTATCATAATAAGTTCAGATATATAATAATAACATTAAAAAATAAAACAAATACAAAAAGATAAAAAAATAAATATATTTCTAGTATATTATAATAGTTTTAAATTAATCATTTCACTGCATAAGGTACCAAATTGACAGATCTTAACAAATACATTAAATGCGCAAGCAATTGTCAAACAACATCCTTGACTAAGTGTTAAGGGAGAACTTGCGGAACAAAAAAAAAACAGTATCATAAATTGTCAGTACAAACGACATGTTCCCAGATATCAAGTTACCGAGGTGTACTGTTCTGAGAACTATCTCAAGAAGTTTTGATGACCACTTGCACCGCAGTCATACAGACCAGGTGTATTTATTATAGTATGTCAAGATGGACCATTTTAATCGCTCGCAGTAGCGTCAGTGCACTTAGAAGGTTTCTTTTCTGAGAAATGGCCTCGGCTTACGACACTCGCGTTCCTATTCGAGCTCACCAATACGCTAGTTGTGTTTGCTTGCAGAGAATTACGAGGATTGAATGCGTTCTTTTTTAACCTCGGCAGGAACGACGAGATGTTATAAGTTTGATATGTATGTGTGTGTTTGTCTGTAGCATCGTAACTCCCGATCAAATAGTGTTTTTTATTATTTTTTTTTGGAATAGGCTTACTTTTGACCGCAGCTTGCCCCTATGTTAAGCTTGACTGTGGTCTAAGATGTATCACGCTTGCCTAGAAGGAACCTATTTACTCTACATTTGAAGACCCCCAAAATGTACTTATCGGGAAAAGAGACTCAGGAAGAGAGTTCCAAATCTTCGCAGTTCTCACAATGAAGGTCGAAGCAAAATGCTTTGAGCGAATCCTCGGAACTTCGACAGTGAATCGATGTCTCTTCGCTGTGCCCCTGCTCGTTCTGTAGTGGAATCAAATAGTGTGTTATTAAATAAAAAATTGTTTAAGTTTGTTGGGAGTGTTCTTAGCTATGTTTACTGAAAATCGGTTCAAAATGGCCACCGCAACAAAAAAGAGGAATACCAGTATATATTCTTTCACAACTGCCTCAGTACGGGTATCAAATAAAAGGGTTTGGGTGTCAAATAAGAAGAAAACATATTACTATGACAAATTTCAAATCCAAGATGGCTGACATCAAAACATGTTTTCCAGGGTTTGCAAAAATTTTAATTATTGTTTGTCTTTAAATCTACGGAGAGTGAAAGGAAGTTTCGTAAGTTGGTCACATACTGGTAACTCTTTTCTTGCTACGTGGGGGGTATATCCACGAAGGTACCTAACTATCCTCAACCTGTTTGCCTGTTTGTTTAAAATCAAAAATATTATCTTGTTTAAAGTTTGAGGCAAACTTTGTTATTTGTTGATGGTAAACTAATTGAAAATACTTTTAACAGTTAAGTATTTTAAAAAGAAACATTTCTACTCTTTACTTATATAACAACAAATAGTTAATGCGATAAAATTTCTCGTTGCATCATTTCTTAGTACATATCTATTTATTTATTTATTTTATTAATTTTATTAACTATAAATTACGTGTTATGTTTTTAATATTTTAGGCCGAAACACTGACCAATTGCGAATAATGATTTAAAAAAATATACTTAAAGTCGAGTACCTACTTACGCAGTTAAAACCTTCAAGGCGAAATTAAAATTTGTGTTAGAAAGTTTTTCCTCATTAATTTAACCCTTAATTGGTCTCAGCATTGTCTAATAAACTTCCTCATACAATTTAAAGACTAAATTCAAAATTATGTGGCGAAGAAAATGTTTTTCTTTGTCATTTCATTGAACAAAGTGATGTAAGTTTTATTATGATTTAAGTACCGTAGTAGCACCGGTAGCTTGGCTAGTAAAGGTGATCTGATGCGATCATCAAGGGTTTTTTCTGATCAGTCTTTTTACGTGTGACCATGCAAAAGACGGTCTTTTCAAAAGTGTCATTTGCATCTGAGCCCGTGGGTCGGATGACACGTTACATAGTAGGTCCCGACTGCTAGTCTTAGTACGAGCTGTTGCTAAGTCAAGTCAGAGGCCTTCGGGCACGTAGATAACTAAGCAAAGAAGAAGAAGTACTATACTGCCGTGTTACTGAAAAAGGGCACAACTAACATTTTTTGTGAAATTGAGTTATACATATATATATTCAGAATCAGGAAAAAAAGGCCTAACTGCATGATTTTTTGAGGATTTATAGCTACAAAATTATCAGAGATAGTATACGCTTAAAGGGCACAACTGCACCATTTTAGAGAAAAAGGGCATAATTATTGTGAGATATGACTTTTAGTTTTACCTTTTTACTTTTATATATTTAATTGAATGGGCATAACTGACGTTCATTAAGTATAAAAGGCTCATGTGGCAATTGTGTTTATTTTTTATACCGATACTTAAGCAATAATAGTAGAATTTATGATCGATTTTGGGGAAAATTTGGTTATAAAAGTTTCTTTTGTGTTTAGTTAAATTTCAATCTCAAGTAGTCCTAAAATAATAATAAATAATATATATAAGATATCTTTTTGGTACATACTCGTATAAAGCGGCGACTCAGCATTTCGTATTCCACTCTCTTTTGCCTTTCTTTGTGCCTCGTACGTTTCTTTCAAAGCCAAATAGGTCAACGGATTTTGCACTTACCCAAACTAGACCATACTGTGAATCAGTAAGGAGATGAAGAATTAAGTATTCTGGATTTTTTTACATTTTTGGCTATTGCTATTTGACTAGTATGGCACATGAGCTAGCGACTCTACAGCTTAAGGTGGAGCATGCCTAGGATGGAATAACTAGTTCTCTAGGAGGCTATCGAAACTTACTTTTAGGTGCTTGAGAGGGGTGGTTGGCAACCAGGCGAGCGTTAAAAATACCCTACCGCCATGCTACGGGTTCCTCACGATGTTTTGCTTTACCGAAGCTCGAGTTCTATGGGTCGAACCCACAATCTTCAGACGTGAGGCGGCCGATTGCCCGACTGAGCTGTCATAGCTTCAGTAAGTCATTATCGTCTCAAAAATCCGTCATTAAGTTTTTCTTACAAAATACGTGGGTAGCGAAGACAACGAAATCGTAACGGGATTTACCCCTAAACTACTTTGCTTAACACATTGGTAGATCAGATTTGTTTTATGGGAGTCCCATTTAAAATTTACTTTATTTTAATTTACTTATCTTCTTATATATAAAATTTCCATGTCACAATGTTAGTTACCGTACTCCTCCGAAACGGCTTGACCGATTTTTACCAAATTTTTTACGCGTATTCAGTAGGTCTGAGAATCGGTTATACTATCTATTTTTCATACCCCTAAATGAGGCAAAACAACGTTTGCCGGGTCAGCTAGTAAAATTATAAATGTTATTAACTACAACATTAACGTTACAATTTAATATTTTATCAGTTTAAAATAGCTTGCAGCTTAGGTTAATATTTTATGTTTCCAGTCACTAGAACTATTTACTAGAATGTGATTTATAGCCAAGATTGCTGCAAACTCCTATTGAAGACAGTTTAGCGATTTGAATGCGTTTTATTGCAAATTTTACAACATGCAATACTTATTGGAAGTCATAAAAATAAAATATGTTGATGTTTTAGTTTCTATAATGTAGAAAGCGTTTTGTACATCTAATATCTTTAAATAAGCAATTCTTGTAGCATGTATATTTTACTCGGCATGAACGTAATGGCATTCAACTGGCTTCAAGAATTTTGTGTCTTCCGCCAAATCTTGTGTATATGTGATTTGTGAATTTTCAACCAATAAAAACTTATTTATTTATATACTTAATTGGAATCTCGGAATCGGCTCCAACGATTTTCATGAAATTATATCCTCCTATATACATAGGAGGTTTCAGGGGTGATAAAACGATCTAGCTAGGATTTATAAAAAAAACGAGCGAAGCTCGGTCATCCAGGTACTTAGTGATTATTTCAGAAAGATTGTGTAGATATTTTTTTAAAGATTGTTAACAGTGTAGGATAAATAGTGATGGTGTAGGATAACAATTCCAAATATATGTATATGTATATTTGTCTAAGAGTATGTATGTATAACTATACATACAATCATAGACAAATATATTTAAAATTTAATAATTTCAATCATAAAATGAGAATGTTCTATGTTAAAGTTTTCTTCAAATATTAAAATCGATGAAAGACCTTTAGATGTCACAAAAGTTTGAAAATTTCTGCGTCTCTTCAATCGTTCTATAACAAGTTAAATAAGATAAGAAGTGAGACCCAATTTGACTTTTGTATGAAAGTTTATTGTGGAAATTATTATGCGAAAAAAATATTGCCATTTAGAATGTTTTTATTAACCTAAGAATTTTGTTATTTTTTTGCTGACTTAAGTTAACTTCATTTATGAAAACCTTAGGAAACTTGTACTACGCTTAAGTTTCACATTACATTTATAAAACTTAACAAAGCTATTATCGATTCTTTCAAAATGGATAGAGAACATAGATTTTGTCTACATTGCCTTAAATGGTAAGGGAAGCACGATTACTTAATTAACTTTCAAATCCTCCGGTTTAAGAAATCTATGATTTTCCATTCAGTGTTAAAAATGTTCCAAAACATGATTTCGTACTATTTCAATTTATATAATTTTAGTATGTGTTATTTTAGCAGCTTCAGACAAACATCTTCCGCAAAATATTGAATGTTGAAAAAACCGGTGGTTGTTGAGAAACAAAAGTAAGTTTTATGTACATACATATAAAGACAATGAATATCGTTACACGACATGACAATATTAATCAATTCAGTGTCATGGGAAACACATTTGAGCCCATGTTAACTAAATTGTCTAATACATAATGAACAGCCTGGTGTGACAAGCACATAGGCAGACGGACATCGAAGCATTAGTTAAGTAGGTATTATTCAGACTTTCCTGTCCGACTGTATCCTTATTTTTAGGATCCCGTTAGTATCCTTTACGTACGGAACCATAAATATTAACAAAATGGTAACTACTAACCGAAATCTTATAACTCTAAGTACAGTCACCATCACAAACTTGTAGTAATTTCGTGGAGGAATTAATACGAGCTCGCGGCACCCAGGGCATTCTAATGCCGATAACATCATATCGGCCTCCTCGTGCCGCGCTAATAGTCTCTACGTGACTCGGTAAAGGAAGATGGCTAGAGTACTTTGAGTTTTACACAGACTGTACTGCTGTAAAGAAATGATATATGTATATGATTTATCTTGTTTTAAGTCAAGTTTTTTACTGGTATTACCTTTTAAAATTCTGCATGTTTACGCAAATAGAACTGACGAGGCCCTATAACTAAGATTCCAATGCCTATCCGTCTGACCATCTATTTATTACAAGGCAGTATCTCATGAACTGTGATAGCTAGACAGTTGATATGTTTACATAGATATTGTATCTATTACCACTATGATATCCAATACTGAAAACAGAATTATACAAATAACTAAATTAATTTACTGTTTTGTAAAAAAATTATAAGTTTTAAAGTCTTTCGTGAGAAAATGAAAAATTATTAGCTTGAAACACTTTTCTCAATTTTTTTTATTCAATATTTTCGTGGAGATCCTTTCTTTAGTGAACGTTTCGCACGCAGATGTCATTTTGCAATACAATGCCGTATATAAAACGTGCTTGAAGAAATTGTCTCGCGGAGACGAGATTGCGTGCTAGATCCCGACCTTTATTGAACGCCAATCATGTTGTGAGAACTCGAGATATTTCAATACCAACTGCGCTAGCTTCGAAATTCAAATACTTTCAATTATTATGTTTTATAACCATAACTGTGTCTTTGTGCGTATGTGTATCTCTGTCTATGGCTTCGTATCGCCTGAAAGGATGATTTTTATTTGTAAGTCGAGAAATCAATCGAAAAAAGCTGCAAAATGGCGGATGGGATATATTTTCCCTATATGGGTATTAAACATTACTTGTATACATGTTGAAATTTCCTCACGAAAAAAAAGGCATGTTGTAGTTAAACGCGAAGCTGTTAAACCTTCAACTAAAAGTAATTAAGGGCTTGACGCCCTTACTTAGTTTTTTACTAATAATATTTTTTTAATTGTTTTAACTCTATTCATTGTACTTTATGTTGTTTAGAAACAAATTGATTGCATTAATTTTGGGAGTAGACAAAGCAAACTTTTTTATTATGAGTTTTAAACTTTCAAATAGTGTACTTGAAATTAAATCAGATTTACAACGTATAGCTGTAATGTAAGGACGTGGCATTGGCAACAACATTGACAGTATGTTCATTACGTTTTACTGTTTATATAAATTGAAGACTTGAAAAAAATGTTTGTCTGAATAATTTAATATCTATTTTTAACTAGCTGCACCTCACGGAGCTAATTGCATTATCCGGGATAAAACCTTGTCTTAAGCTACCCCTTAACCACATTTAATCCCGATTGGTTTAGAGCGTGACAAAATAACAAACATTCATCTTTTTATTCTCACAAAATTTGGCAATGAAGAATTAGTAGCATATTGTAGCCCAATCTATAAACAACTTTTAATAAATTTAAAAAACAATATTTTTCTTTTATTCACGTAGGAATTTAAACGTTTAAAGATATTTTATAAACTATAAATTTATATTTACGCGTAGAAAACGGTCACACTTACAACAATTGCGGTACTCGGAAAGCACCAAAATTATCGAAATCATTCCATTTTTTAATAATAATCTAAGTGTGACCGTTTTCTCGAAATATTAAGATGCCTTGTGTGAACAGTTTACAAAGTTTAATAGAAATTAAATTATTTTCTTACATGTAGTAAATATTAAAATTAAAAGACTAGAAAAAAATCTGTCTTTTTCAAATTAACAATCTATTCTTTGGCACAAGAACCTTTTTCTAAGTCGGGTAAGAAAGTAATCGTAATTTTCTAGATCACATAGTCCTGACTAGTAGTTACCTGTCACACTTTATTTTTAGCATAAAAGCTGACTTTTATTTTATAGTTTGGTTTTTAGAGTTTGTTTTTGAGTCCTTACTGCCTCTACGACTGTAATAAATCCAATGGGCCGGAGTAATTACATAAGCCTCGTGAGTAAAGTGAAATGACCTTCTGTTGAAATACCTGCACTCAAACTGACGTGCATGCATTAATAATGTTAACACACTATAAAACGAGTAATTGTGTACCACTACCACTTTACAGGCTTTAAATCGGTTGCTAAGGTCTGTGAGATTATTATGTAATTTTGCCATATAGAGCACCAGAGTTTTATAATTTAAAAAATATTAACTTAATTAAAAAAAATATTCTTCGTATGAGCTAAGTGGCCAAGGTCTGTTGTCAAGAGTTTTCAAGTTTTTCTCTGATTTGGGTTAACGATGGCTTGTACTAAAACTAGCAGCTAGTACCTACAATTTAACCTGTCATCCAACCCACGGTAACGCCCAGATGAAAATGCCACTTGAAAAACGACAGTCTTGTGAATGGTCACCCAACCAAACACCGTCCGCATCGACCGTTGCTTAGCTTCGATGATCGCGTCAAATCACTTTAGCTTGCCGAGCTAGAGACGCTACTAATTATACTCTGACAATGATTGTTACAAACATTGTAAGGGGAATAATGTTTGTATAATTGACTATGATGTACATCAATTTTGTCGGTATTATCAGGGACCATTTGGTTTTGTTGTTATTCAATTATGCCATCAAAAAATGACCACATACGAGTATGCTGCAGAACTCTAATTATTGTCCACAAAAAGTATATTTAGTATGAACTTTATTAATGGAATCAATTGTGAAAAAATATATGTAAACCATTTTTTTTTCTTTAATTTTTTTTATCATATTAGCAACTCAATTAAACATTATTTTCAAGTGCGATTCTCTATAGCGAGTCAAGTTTCGTCTTCTGCAACAATCTCTTGCTACGCCGTAGCAATGTCTACAGTGCTACGAGATGCTCTTTAAAATTTAATTGTTTCTTAGTAATAGCATTTCAATTTTACGTTTAATTTTGTAAGTTGATTTTTGTGATTAATTGCGAGTTTTTAAACATAATTATTGAGTCATGATATGAATTTTAATAGTGTTTATTGTCTCTACTATAGCTACGTAAAAATTGCAGAGGCCACTCACTCACAAATCACACAAGTGCCAGTGGTGTATTATGTTCATTGCCATGATACGTAATTCAACAAAATTATTTTACTCGTACATACATATTCCTTTCTCACTGTTGAAGCAAACTTGTACGAGTAGATGTACTAATAGTTTCAAACATTATTTGATACATTATATTCAAGCTCAATGGTCAAGTTATCATTTGGTAAATTAATGACTGTTGCGGCGGCCGTCTTCATGAAATAAAGTGGTCTAATTTTCATCAAACACATCTAAAAACACTTCTGTTTAATACATCTTTTGTGATATAAAATAGAAAACAAAATCGGTGCATTCGTTCGGGAGCTACGATGCCGCAGACAAACAAACATAAATCTAACCAAGGAGGCTAAGTGAGGGAGAAGCCCTTATCTATGGTTTCTTTAAAAAAAATGTACCAACGTTTGGAACTATTTCATGGTAGTTGTAGTAATAATAATAATAATAATGATTCGTTAATTTGACACACATACACATGTAACACAAATTACATTTAATAAACAATAATTAATACAATATAAGCATTTGAGGAACAAATTTATCATATTTGACTTTTATCGATTATTACACATTTGTATAGGTCACTAGCTCTCCTAAGATACCCTGAGTTTGTGTAGTGTCATTTAAAACGACAAACAAGGGTAAATTGTTCCAAAACGTAGAACGCGCTTGTTATTACACGCTTTATATTAGCTTCACCTGTATGTTTGTAACCGACTTCTTTGGGCGCGATTTTGACCCACTTTAAACGGCCAGATTTCGTTGAAACTTTGTAGATTTATTGAGGACCGATGACAATACACTAATTTGATAAAATATATAATAATATTTTTGTTTGTATGTTTGTTTGTAACCGACTTCTTTGGGCGCGATTTTGACCCACTTAAAACGGCCAGATAAGCGTGTTTTTTAGTTTTTTAAACTACTATTATTTTACGTTTCATATCTGTAGTAATGTATATTCTATGCGTGTAACTTGTAAGACTCCGTCATTTGCGTCGAAGGTTAAAAACAAATCCTCTGTCTATCGTTTTCCTCTGTCAGGGCTAGCAACCTCAAGCCCGCGGTGACGCAAGTCTACGCAACCGACCATGACCCTGGACAGAAGGTCGGGTGTCGTCCCGCCCTTATGTTTGGTGGTACGTAACAGCAACGATTCTTGCTGACTAGGCGATAAAGTTTACGATGATTTAGATTATTTTCCAATTTTTTTACTTTTCACAGGTAGTTGTTTGACCAGCAGGACGCATAAACACGCGAGTTAGTGACTCTGGTCTTAGGTAGAGACTATCTAGTCTGGAATAACTGGCTCTCAAAGAGGCTCCCAAAACACACTGTTAGGTTTTTGGTGACAGATTTTTCACTTAGAAAATGGTTTCTAGCCAAGACTAGCGAGCACTAGATTCATGCAAAGTACAACCGCGCGCTTTTTTTTTTGTGGATATTTTTCATTGTATATTGATTCTAAGTTGTTTTCGTAATTATCATAGCGAAAATCAAATTTTTCTATACAATTAGTCGTACGTAACAAGAATACGTAGAAGATAATTGCTGACTTTCCAATGAAACTGTTAGTTTTGAAAGTGTTTTTATTTTAGGTAGGTATGTGCGTTAGGAATACAGTTATTCAGAATGTAGTTAAAACTGTCAATTCAAGAGTGTGTCCTTGTCATTCTTAACCTTAGCTTTAACGATTGTGGATGGAAATGTATTTTCTACTCTACTTTAAAGTTTAGAAACAGCTGTTTCAAAATTATATACATAATTGAGCCAAATAATTATAACGGTTCTATGAGAGAAACCTTATGTATATTTATCTTACCCTTTACGTAACCAAAACGCCGTCCGTCAAAGACCGGGAAATTGTTCGCATTCTTGGGTTTATGTCAATATTTATTGAAGGTCACAGAGCAAGAGCAGTAAAGGAGACGTAGCTTTGTTTCTTCAGGTCTGCGTTGGTGTTACATATTGTAGCTTTTATTATTGTTTTACGATCACTCGCTTAATGTCAGAGAAAGGTACTCGTATTATTTTGCGGTTCTGACATTTAGATTTTGATGTATTATCAACGAGAGAAACTTTCTACATAATTTTGTTTTTCTCTTGCTTTGAAATATTATTTCAACGTGTTTACCTAGAAGAAGCGTAATTTTTCGGTTGCTTGAAATATTATAGTAGGTACAAAATATAACAATTCGTCATTTTTATTTAAAGTTTTAATTCTTGTCATAATACTATACTCGTGTATAGTATAATGACAATGATAGAACAATAAGTAGAATGATAGACATTGCAAGAAATATATAATTTCAATTTGAATTTACATTATACATACTATTTTCGTGACCGCAAATATCTCAATTTAAGATGCCACTTTTAAAAAGTCGGTAGTGGACGTACGCCGAATTTCATTCGTTTCTTAAATAAGGTCTGTTTAAGACATTTTTCTCAAATTACCGGTTTATCTTAAACTCTCGACTTCAGAATATGGCAAGGCAACAGATGCTTAAAACTTGGTTTACACAAAAACAGCATGCACAATAATAAATTATAGTCGCTAAGTGTTCCACAAAATTCTGACTATTCATTGTATGCTTTTTGGTAATAGTCCACTAGATATTTGTAGCAATGGATAGAAGTTTAATCTCGCAGAGGCTCGCGCGTATCCATTTTTGTTGGCACTTTGCCATTAACCGCCCTTATAACGAAAACTTCCTGAAAACCAACTGTTGCGATATTAAACCTTAATGGTACAAATTTAAGGGCTAAATTTTCTTAAAAGCCGTTCCGCGTTCCGAACAACGGGTGCTGTTTCTTTTACGTATAAGAAAGAACCTTTTCTAATTTCCATATTTTGTTACTTATAAGAAGTTATGGGCAGAACGCTGACTTGAAAATAGTTTTGTATGAAAAGTATCTGCTAATTCGAATAGTATCTGCTAATTCGAATCCACCATACCTGCTAATTCAAATTAGGAACTGCAGGAGGTTGCTTAAGAATGTTACGTGTCTGAATGCGTGTAGCTTTAAATAATGATTATGTCAAAGATGACATGTATCACACGTATTAAACATATGTACTCACCCATACCTACTTGTTCTTTATTATTATATCACATATTAATACAATAATTCCACTTTGAACATTACAAAACTGTTCAATTTTTATCCAGGTTGGTCTGCGTCAAATCTGCTTAAATTTTCGGATTACAAGAAACGGAAAGATTTTTTTATAATTTTAAGTTAAAAATAGCAAAATTGACTACAAAACGATACTCATAAGTGTTCTTTGTCTATACCTCATTAATGAGGGTCATGACTCCCCTGCAAAATTCAAAGCTCTTGGGCAAGCAAATTGTGGTGGGCGTTTAGGCCCTTCCACGGATTTTGTTGTCCTCAAATCGTTTATCTTGTTTTAAACCCACACATAACTTGAAACAAGAAGGAATTGTTAGATAGAAAATAGTGTAACTTTTTATGTTAGTAATGTTTTTAAGAAAATCTTTGGTGACAAGTCATTGGTGTAGGACTGGAATCAATGCAGGGGTCGTCAGATTGAAAAGTGGACGCTTCAACACCGCGCCATACTAGCTATTTTTAAGTTACTTTACTTAAAGGTATTGAATAGTATCAATTATTTGAAATAAAAAATATAAGAACAAAATAGCTAAATCTTATTTTATAATTTACTAGCTGACCCGGCAAACGTTGCTTTGCCTTGTATAGTTAAGAACACTATTAATGGTCAGTTATCGAGTGGGATGAAAAATGATTATATTACTAAAATGGTCATAAAAAGAGGGGTTGTGATAAAAATGTAAAAATCTGGGGTTGTATGTATTTTAATACCGCATTGAAAACAAATTAAAACAAAAAAATATGTCAAAAAAAAAATCAATTATATATATTAACGGGAAACAACCCATAACTTAAGGGTATGAAAAATAGATAACAGCCGATTCTCAGACCTACTAAATTCGCATATAAAATTTAATAAAAATCGGTCAAGCCGTTTCGGAGGAGTACTGTAACTAACATTGTGACATGGAAATTTCATGTAATAGAAGAAGATAAGAAGATTAATCGTATTAAGTAGTACACTGAACAGGTTAAATTTAGCTGCAAAGGCAGGATTGAACAGTTCATCTTTGTTAGAGGCAGTTTCAAGATGAAATTTCCACTTCTCACATTTTATTACAAACATAGATAAGGGACGTAAAATAGAAACACCCATTTTATAGGTGTTTAGTTCCATGATCATAATAAAGGGTGACATGTTTTCCCTGATAAACATAGTAATAAACTGCAAGGCTATTGGCGGGTTTCCAAGCAATGTTATTGTTAGTTCATACATACTATGTGGACGAGGCAAACATATTAGCGTTTTGTAGGCACTTATTAATAGCGAAGTTAAGCTGTGGTTGATGTGTCATTTAATACATTGTTCTGCATTTTTTTGTAAACAAAGCCAGTATACTCGTACCTATATAATTATTGACGACCTCGTTGGCGTAAAGGTTACCATGCCGGTCTGCTAATCAGAAGGTTCCGGGTTCGATTCCCGGCCCGGTCAACATCTTTGTGCTTAACTAAATTTGTTGGCTGTGGGTCTGGGTGTTAAATATGTATTTATATATAATATGTATGAATGTATATGTAGTATATCAGCTGTGTTAGCAACCATAATACGAGCTAGAAATAGTTCAGTATAATAATAATAATAATATAATAATAAATATTAGGACACATTTCACACACGGCTAGTTAGCCCCACACTGAACCATTTCTAGTATGGGGCTAACCAGCCGTGTGTAAAAAAAAAATCTTTATAAAATATACATACATACAGGAGATTTTGACACACTTCTATGACATTTGAAGCCCTGTAAGATTTTGATAAGTACTCATAATTTTTGGTACTGAATAATACTTTGCAACCGCTGGTACAATAAAATTTAAAATTCAGTTCTGATAAATACAATGAGTAACATTTTTATTATGATGGTTAGGCAAGCGCTTGATCGCAACTCACCTGATGTTAAGTGATGTTGCGATCTAGGGTGGAGCGCGCTTCCTTAGCAGAAACCAATTCACTATCGCCTTGGCACACTATATAAAAAATGTGAATTCACGGTAATTTCATTACTTACTTCATTAATTACACTTTTTCGTCTTCGTATAAACTTGTTACAGATATGTAAATTTTTCTTCTTCTTTGTATGAATTTTGTAAGCTATAGTTACTAGACTGATGTTTATACTACAAGTGTCAATTAAACATTTCGGATACCGTGAATCAATATTTTGTGGTGCCAGAAATCTTGGAACTAAGATATATTTAACATATATCTTAGTTCCAAGACGTATATATACAATGAATGTATTCTATTGATCAAGCCAACTTTCACCAAGCATAGCTAAGATTACTTCAGACAAACTCACCTTTAAAAAAATAGAAGTGATTCATCCGTTTGGAGGTTACGATGCCACTGGAAGACACAAACCCATAGATACGTCAAACTTATAACATTCCGGGGGACGAGGGTTAAAAACTAACTGCTAGAACTTATATTTTTATTCGTAAGGTGAGCCTTACGAAAAAAAAAATTTGATTTATCCGTTTGGGAGCTAAGACGCCATATGTCTATAAAGATACACACACACACACACATACGTCATACATTTAACACACCGTCGTTTTTGCATCTGTGGTTACCAACTACCGAGACCTAGAAATTTACGTCTCATCAGATCCTCAGAATAACTCAACTCAATAAAACACACGTTGACGACCTCGTTGACGTAATGATTACCATGCCGGACTGCTAACCGGAAGGTTCCGGGTTCGATTCCCGGCTCGGCCAACAACTTTTTGCTTAACTAAATTTGTTGGCTGTAGGTCTGGGTGTTAAATATGTATCTATATAAAATATATGTGTACGTATATGTAGTATATCAGTTGTGTTAGTTACCATAACACAAACTAGAAATAGTTCAGTATGGGGTTAACCAGCCGTGTGTGAAATGTGTCCTAATATTTATTTATTATTTATTTTATAATTTACCTAGAAATTAACGTCTCGTCAGATACGCAGGATAACTCAGTGAAAATAAAACAGACATTAAAGCACTCTATATCTTCGAAGAGCTGTAAAATCAGTCGTCGCATTAAATGGGACGGGCCGAAATTCCGAACATACTCGAGCCATCGGCATCGACTGGCAGTTGGCACACACTTGGAACTTTCTCCAGCCAGATGGAGAAACTTCATTAATTACATCAGCGACGCCCGTGTTTAATTAAGCCCCTGGTTTGCGTGAATCAGCTGTCCTGTGTGTTTGGGATATTTAAGCAAAAAAAAATAAAAAAAAAAATGTGTTTTGAAGAGCGGTTGTACTTTCACAAAGATTTCGATTTAAATATGTATGCTTTTTCTAGACACTTGCAAGTCAAATTTAACCAAGTTTTGAAATTTAAATAGCATTTTTTTTAAATATAGTATGGTATATGTATAACACAAAATGTACTAGTATGTATATGAAGCTTCATAAATTTATTCACCTTATATAATTAACATTGTTTCTTCGCTCCTATTAGTTGCAGCGTGATGTTATATAGCCTAAAAAGCCTTCTTTGATAAATGGTCTATTCAACACAAAATCATTTTTTATATTCGAACCAGTAGTTCCTAAGATTAGCACGTTCAAACAAACAAACTCTTCAGCTTTTTATAATATTAGTATAAATTTATCAAATCAAAATAAAAACTTAATTCTAAAAATATCCTAAAACCTAGTATTAGGGGAAAGAGTACCCAAAATGCCAGTTGAGTTACCTCTTCGTATAGCGACACTGATACGCTGTGCAAAGTAGAGGCCGGCATTTTGGTCACGAGTGGTGTCGAAAAAGCGCGTTCTATCTAAATCACATCAGCGATGCGTTTTTATATAAAGTTTTGCCACTAATTGTTGCTTAGCTTCAATGATCGCGTCAGATCACCTTAGCTAGCCGAGCTACGAGCGAGCCGAGCCGAGCTACTTAATATAATGTAAGAGTGAGACAGCAGCTCTAAGTATAGACCTATAGATGAATCATTCTATTTCACAATTGATTCGTGGACTTGATTTACCTTAAGTCTTAATGGCCTTTGTTTTAAAAAGGGGAAAAGGGTCAAGATCTTGAGAAATCGTTCTGATTAAAGTGAATCAAGCCGATGCGGAAATTACTTAAAATCTTTTGTAAATCGTAATTACTTGCATTAATTAGAGCTACTAAGAAACAAGTTTCTTGGCCTCTGAAGGTAAAGTTTTAAATTTAATTTTACCTTCAGAGGCATTTAAATTTAAATGCTTAGTAAAAGTTTTCAATTTATTTCTAATTCTTTATATTTAATCTTTAAGCTATTTTTTCAAACAATTGAAAAAATAGCTTAAAGACTAGGTAAGGTACTAATCAGATTTATGAATATGAAAAAAAAACTGTTTTTTTTACCCATATAAGCATAAATATTCTTAGAATGTCTTTAAGCTATTTTTTTTCAATATTTCTTACCATTTATGAGATACAATAAAAAAAAATCAACCAAGATACTGCCATTATCACCCACCGCCTTAATACGTGTGAGCCTATCAATATTTAATATTAATAGGAGTGAAATATCGATAGTTTCACAGCTCTACAATATTTACGACTAATATTTATAGTATACTAGCTGACCCGACAAACGTTGTTTTGCCTCACATAGGGGTATGAAAAATAGATAGTGTAGCTTATATGACACGTTCGTATATTTACCATAGCAGCGCCATCTATTGATTACTTGCTCAACCCAGTCGAAAGGTATCGACATCTGTTAGTATCATTTGGAGTTAACAGATAATTGTGACTGTCAAATAATAACAGACAATAATTAGCAATAAATTAAAATTGCGACTATATTTTGAGATTTAAACTATCCTATCTCTCAAGTTGGATCGAACTGCACATGGTGTGCGAATTTTATTATAATCGGTTAAGTGGTTTAGGAGTCCATTGAGGACAAACATTGTGGCACGAGATTTATATATATATTAAGATGACTATGTTTCAACTACCAAGCGAGTGAGTTAAAACAAGTATAAATTAAATTTAAAAACCCCCGACACGGGAATCTTGGATTTGAAATGTTTCATATTGTCGTTTTTTAATTTGTTTAGCACTTTTATTTGAAATCTACGAGTACATGGGGAACTTTTGTGAACGTTTAAGACCAACTTTATACCAAATATAGAAAAAAACTAATTGTAATGAAAAAAAAAATCAAAATGCAAATAGTTCGGGAGCTACAATGCCATGCAGCTACAATACAATGCCAACATCATCGTTGTTTCATAGAGGATTAAAATATATATAAAAAAAAAGCTTGTACATTATGGTTTCGATAATAATAGCACCTGTATTGCCCATATCATAATGAACCCCTGAATACGACTTCATTTGTTTAATTGATGTTGCGTCAAAAAGATAATAGTTTGATTGATGACAAAATTATCCACTGACGTCATCAATCAAAATATTTTCTTACGTCTAGTAATTTTAAGTCTCATGGTAACAAAAGTAAGTGTTACGCTGAGTATTTTAATCCAAATCTCTGGTTGCCCCTCTAACTTGAATTTCCCACCATGATGCTTATATTTTAATGTTTTTTTTTTTATTTGTTGTTCCGTCCATACTTCCTCTGACCATGGTTTTAAGAGACATTTTTAGACCAAATATATTGCTTACGCAGTTTATTTTTTTGTTGGAATGGTCGGAATTTTTTAATGTAATTGTTGGAATATTTTAATGTAGCTTTACGCTAAAGCTAGCATTTGTCTCATATTTTTCTATGACAATAAATAACGTTGATATTATGTTTGCCTACTTTACGTAAAGAGATATTAATGCCTGATTTTACTATATAAATATTTCCTATGTGATTTGAGTCGGTATCCGACCGTGCTCTCGCTACGGCCTTAACAACCGTTGGGCACGCTAACCTATTTGTTATTTTTATTTTTAGCTTGTTTGTGCCTATTTTATTATATCTGTGTCATAATTCTGTGTACTCGTGTTGGTTTTGTATAATTTATAATCGATGGATCAGTCCCACTAATATTAAAATAGGCGAAAGCGGTTCGCTTCCACCTACATTGTGCGTACCGCCAAGGTGTGGCATTCTTTGCCAAATTCACTGTTCCCCAATAACTATAATCTAGCGGTTTGCAAGGCAAGAGTGAACCGGTTTCTTCTAGGCAAGCGCGTCAACCTTAGATTGCAATATCGCTTACCATCAGGTGAATTGTGATCAAGCGCAAGCCTATTAAGAGTAAAAAAAAGTTTGGATTAATTTTTGTGTGAACATTTTATATGAAATTTGGTATGAAGTTTAGATAGACCCTCCAAGTCAAAGTCAAAGAGTTTATTGCAATATTATGTCACTTAACAGTTACATAGTTACACAAGGCATTGCAATTATTTACTGGAGATGAGCAACCCTGTAAATTGATTTGTTCTTTTAGTGTTTCGTCATTTAAATAGTCTTCTATTTTATAATAACTTTTTGTTATGAGTTAACCCTGGGTTAACGTACTTTTTTATCCCGAATTAACATAGCTAAATCTTTGAAATAAACGCAAGCATGTGGCCAGCTTTGGTTCTTCTAGATTTCCAACTTTTAATACCAGAACATTTTGAACATTGCAAAAACCCGCTTCTCAACGAAGTTACTATTTCCTTTTCGCGAATTTTATAGTTATTCTAGATCTAATGGAAAAGTCTGCACAAGGTTTTACATTACCACAGTAAGTACATTACCACATGTGTGTAACTAAAATAAATTCTGTGCTATTTTATATTGTCGATTATTTTGCTTGTAAAATACCAAAGTTTAAATGAGGCATTTGTTTAGAGTAATCATTTTGTGAAAACTTTGGACCATAGCAACAACTTTATGAATCCATATTATAAAGTCTAACCACACTATTTTACATTATTTATTAGGTAGAACTTTGAGGTGAAACAAAACAGATTAAGCACTTTCTAAAATCCAACTCAGCCTGTTTAATTTCGTTCTGTTGCATTAATTATTAGCTCTGTCTTGTATAGAACGGCTGGAACTATTTTAGGGTTAGTGTCTTACTAAATACCAATAGGTACTTTAATATGTTAATCGTGATAGATACAAATTAAGATAATGAAATAACACACCATGATCGTATTGTGAATTATGTATTTTTTTTAACTGGACATATCTACGCTTGGCCATCAATTCGCCTGATGGTAAGCAAAGTTGTGGCCGAAAGTGAAGGAAGCTGATCTAGAAAAAAATCTGTTCACTCTTGCCTTGTATAGCTCAACTTACATTTTGTAAATTTGTAATATTAATGCCACAATATCAATCAATAATGCTTAAAATGTTAAAGAATAGCATTTCCTATTTTAAATCTGCCGCTTAAAATAAGAAACCGTTTGGAGCATACCAGTCATCGATCTGGAATGGAAATAGAATAACAGCGACGACGACTACGGTACCAATTTATAGTTGCATTGTGGTGACTTAAAATAGCATAAATTAATTTAAAACTTAATAAATTAATTTAGAACTTATTTGTGACCGATATTTAATGTACATTTTTGACACATTTGGCTAATCGGCATAGACGATTTCTAAAAATATTTTTTGGTTTATTTCAAGTCTCATTTCAGAATTCTAATTTCAACCATTTTGAATCATTTTAATGTTTGTCAGCTATTATCTAATTATTCGTCAGGGCATTTGCCCAAGTAAACTGCGCCATATTTTAATATTCAAGTATTTTTATATTAATTCTACAAAAAAAAAACAATATTTATTGTTTTTTTAAACATAAATAATGTAAGTGTGACCATTTTCTACGCGGAAAAATTAAGATGCCTTACCTGAACAGTTCACAATGTTTAATTAATTAAGGTGTTACTAGCAAGGCATAGGAGATCCATAGATCTATTTAACTTAATGGAATGTAATTTAAAATTACTTTTGTTTTCATTTGCAATTATAACAATTCAATGTAATAACAACATTATAATTTTCATCCACTTTTTCTACTCTAGTAAAATCAAAGGAAAGAAGTATTCAGTTCTGTTGAATTTAATATTTTACTTGGACCACAATTCTCTCCCTCGTTGTATTTTTAGTGAACAGTAAACATTTTTATCACAACGGAAGAAGAGCGCTAATGGTGTTGCCTTTTACGCATTTTGGTATACCTCATTTGCATTATATCCTATATAACTGTATTTTCGTATCTTACAATTAATTTAAGGCTTCTTTTTATTGTTTTTCGAATCAAACGCTTGAAATGAATATTTGCGGAATAATAGATAAGAGAATACTTGTGTGTGAAAAGAAAAAAAAAACGCACTGCTACCTGATTGTAAAGGATAGTCATGTGTATTTAATGTTGTGAAATTTAGAACTAGAATTAAGAATATTTTGAGAAACGTAGTAGTATTTTTTTTAAGATCGTACGTACATGTCGTTACAATAAATAAAACATTTGAACAGTTCGCTTCCTTTTACTTACTTGATTGGTTTTGTGTTCTTATAGAACATGCGGCCTAAAAACACAAATATTTCCAATAACATACACTTATGATATACATACAGAAGGAAAAGAATTGCTAGTTCATGTAAAAGACACCTCTTTTGCTCCCTCAAATATTAGATAAGATTATTTATTTCTCTTTTGTTCTATTTGCACTTAGAGTCGTCACAAAACAGTTTTTTTCATATGTATTTAAACAAAACATGTATAGAAAACTGCAATAGCATCGTCATAACTAACAAGTACAACATAAAATAACAAATAGAATTTAAAATTGCATTTCACATTTTAAAGACAGACTTATCGTTAACTGCATCGTCTAGTTTATAACAACTTTTGTCCACGAGGGATTTTTTTACGTCATAATAATATTCTATATATAAAATATGGGTACAAAACAAAAGTCTAAAACGAATACGCCTAACGGTAAATTCAAGCACACAACCTATCTACAAATCCTTCAGCAGTTCAATTTGGGCATTCGACTTCGCACCCCGATATATTATTAGTCCGTTTTCCCCCTTTTTCTCTCGCATTTGGCGAATAAACAAATGCGACCCCCAATATTGTGTAAATCCTCGTAAAATATGGGTAACTGTTTTAGGAAAGGAAAAATCCTACGGTAAAGAGAGCTTGATCAAATACATTTATTTTGTACTTAAGAGATTTGCACAGCATTTAAATTCTCATTAATTTGATTACAAATCAACATAACAGACTTAGCGTTTAAATTTGTAGAAACTATTTCTCACTGTCTTGAATTAATGTTTAATTTAGTTTATTGCAAGTATAATAATAATTATATTTAACTGATTAAAAAATAAGTTTTTAATTTGACTGTATGTCTTACGTGTTTTTTAAACGATTACTCAGTCATTTAAGATCCGTTTTTCTTAGTTATATTTTTATTAGAAAGTACATAATTTTGAACAAACTCTTTTATCAAAGTGTATTTTTTGCACATGGTACCAAATGTATCTAGTGACATCATGGTTTTAGTCTCATAGCTTTTGAAACGGATTGTAACACTGTATATCGTGAGTTGGCGTGATTTAATACCAAAAAGGATTCAAGCAATTTCGATAGGGTACGGAGGCGAAGATTTTTTATTACCAAGAAATGTACTTTATCTTTGAAAGGCCGAGAAAGTCGAAGAAAAACGAAAGGACCATTTTATATACCAAAGATATTTTTGGCGTGTATTTTTGAAGTTCAGTTTTAAAGAATTGTTTTTCAAATAGAAAAATGTTTTTTTAATTCAAATTCATAATGTCTTTATTAGCAGCACAATTATTGTTGAACAAGAAATGTGCACCCTGCTATTAGTTACGCAACCTACTTAGTGACAACCTCATTGGCGTAATGTCGGACCACGTCGGACTGCCAATCAGAAGGTTCCGGGTTAAATTCCAGGCACGGCTAACATCTTTGTGCTCAACTAAATTTGTTGGCTGTCGGTCTGGGTGTTAAATATGTATTTACATATATAAATATGTATATGTAGTATATCCGTTGTGTTAGAAACCATGATACGAACTAGAAATGGTTCAGTATTGAGTTAACTAGCCGTGTGTGAAATGTCTCCAAATATTTATTACTAATCAATAAGGAAGGCATGGCTAAGACTAATTAAAATTAATTTCATAATAGTATATTAAGAACTAGTATTCATGTTTTTAACGGCTAAAACTTTAACCAAGTTTTTTATATTTTTCCTTTGCCCGTGTTTTAGTTTAGCAAACCTAACTGCGCAATCAACTGGAAAAACGATGCACTGGAGCATGTTTGAGTTGATTAATTTTTAACCAAAAAAGCATACTTTATTGACAAATCGGTTTTTAATAAACAAAGGTTTCGAGTATTAATAATATCCTTCTTTTTCGGGAAGTCCAAACTCGATTCTTCTTGTTTAGTTCAGAAAATCTTATAGTGATCAGAACAGATGTTCAGTGCCATATCATTGTCACTGAAGATACATAAGTGTGCCAAATTTGAATGCAATCGGACTATTAAAAGTGGGTTGAATTCAGCTTGCTATGTTTAAACCGAATGAACATAAATGCAAAGAATAGAATAGAATATTACTTTATTGTAAAACTGCATAAAAAATAAACAATATTGTGAGCCTGACTCACACTTGGCAAATTATTTATAATACTAGTTTTTGACTCATTTTATTCTCAATTTCATCATAAACTGGTAACAATCCAGATGTTTGACCTAAAACCTGGACGGGGTGTTATAATTTTGCCTATGTGTGTGTGTGTGTGTGTGTTTGTGTGCGTATGTCTGTATCATACACATGTACATAGTAGTTCGCAAACAGATGAACGGATTATTATGTAGACTTTTTAGTCGATATAGATCTTCGCTATGTTCGGTGAAAATAGATTCAAGATGGCGCATCATTATATTTATTTATTACACAGCTAAGCAGCTGTAATGAGTAAAAAAAAACATAAAAAGCTTGTCACCAAAAAGCATCAGGCCAGCTGTGGTCAAACGCGAACTTATAAAAATAAAAAGTTCCAAAAATAATAACAGTACCAATAATAAGGTTTCGGACAAGGTAAACACCTCTTCTCTTAGGGCTGTCGCGTGCTGAGCCACTATTAATAAAAACAATACCTGCCTAAACTACACTGGTTATAATTTGTAACATTTATCTATGTCAGAAATCACAGTGAGTATTATTCATTTTGTAGGTACTATTAGTTACATGTACGCTGCAATCAATATCCTGATACATGTTGTGGGTGTAGAATTACTGTTTTTTTGTTGCGAAGTCGAGGGTTTACGAGTCTATCATACATAATAAATAATTAATAAGACAAGATAAGAGAGAAAAGCAGAGAAGAGAGAAGATAAGGAAAGATAAATATTTATTTATCACACAAAATTTGCAAGTTTGTATGTGAGTGTGTGTTTGTTACTTTTTTACGTTCAAACGGCTGAATTCGATTTGACGTGGAGAGATAAGATCTCGGATTAACACTTACTTTTATCCCGAATTGCTGCGGGTAACACTGGGAAGCGCAGCTAGTGTATGGTTTTGAAGTGGCATGTAGACGTAATTTACATAGAACCAGTGTCAGCATAACATTTTATTTCAATTATGTACCTTATCTATTTATTTCATTATTTCGTACCCTATTATTAGACTTTTTCTACTTCGTATGAGCTAAGTGGCCAAGCTCTAGTGTCTAGAGTTTTCAAGGCACCTGAAGGCCTCTGACTTGGCTGAACGACTGCTTGTACTAACACTAACAGCCGGGACCTATAGTTTAACGCGTCATGCGACCTACGGGTCATGTCATTAGACTATCTTTAATTCTTATTATTTACTTGTACTTTATCAAATTGAATTTTTAAATTAATATTAAATTTTGATTAATTTAAGAATAGTTTGTCAATTTAAATGATGTCCAAAGTATAATTATAATATGTGAATGTTGGAATGCTTATATCGCCTCATTAGCGTAGGCATCCCCCAGTTTGTACCAAACTTGTCTATCTCATATTGACTTGTATGTATTAAGAATAAAATGAAAAAACTCACTTCACTTGTACCTACTTATAAATTTATATGTATTGATATTTTATTAAATATTCATCACAGTTCTTCAATAAAATAAGATGTAATATTGTGTTGTTTCAGTGTATATTTTATCTGTGAATTAATTTGGTACTTTCCTTGAAGCTTGTATCTGCCCGCTTGACTTGTAAATGTCATCATTAAACGTTTATGTTTTGAGTTAAGTGTCTCTTTGAAACTTAGTTAAAATGGATCTACAAATTTTATAGTCCTTTTTCCGAAACGAGAAATATATAATTTAGACAGACCTATAAAAATGTTATATATAGATTAGATTAGACTATAAGGTAGATGCTCTTTAGTCTAGAACAGCCAAAAGCAGAGAAACAACCTTTTGTCGAAAATCGTACTACGTGTATCACTCGATACACGTACTCGTAACTAACACAAACTCCGTGCTAACACTAACAAAACTGTAAGGTAGATAAACTGTGAACTAAAAAGCTCTGTTTAATTTAAAGTTTTTAACTATTTTTTTTATATTATCTTCCGATTTTTACCCACAACAAAAAAAGTTTGTGTTGAGAAGATGTTTGTATGGGTGTTAGTCGTCAAATTTAGTTTTGCAAATTAATTTCGAATTTCGGATTATTAAACGAGGCTGTCATCATATGATATTTGTTCAATATATACTAGTTAAACACTCCTTTATATGCAAAGAGCCATTGAAAATATCCAAGATCTTTAATTGAAACGCTCGATAACCTCCTTAGAGCAAAACGACCAGAGGGGCTACCATAAGATCCCATTGACGACCTTGTTGGCGTAATGGTTACCATGCCGGACTGCCAATCAGAAGGTTTCGGGTTCGATTCGCGGCACGGCCAACATCTTTGTGCTTAGCTGATTTTTTTGGCTATGGGTCTGGGTGTTACGAGTATATATCTATAATGTATGTATGTATATGTAGTATATCAGTTTTGTTAGCTACCATAACACATACTAGAAATGGTTCAGTATGGGCTTTACCAGCGGTGTGTGAAATGTGCCCCAATAAATAAATAAGTATGATATAATTAATATAAGGAAATATTTATTTATTTATTTATTGGCTTAATATAACTTAATTATAATATTATTTAAAGCGATGACAGTTATTGTTTTACATTTTTGAAGTCGGGCTGTGACCGCCTCACGTCTCGAAGGTCGAGGTTTCGATCCTCGCCAATGTTATAGAGATATCGGTAAAAGAAAGAAGACTCTAGTCTTCGCCTGGGTATTAACTACTCTCAAGTAAAAAAAGACTGTCGCCAAGCTCCTAACAGTGTGTTGCGGCAGTCTCTTTGAGTGCTAGTTATTCCAGACTAGACTCCACCTTAGGATGGAGTGTCACTGACTGATGTAAAAAAAAACATTTGAAACTATTTTAAATGAACTGAACAATTACGATTCGGCAGTAAAAATTACTCTTTTAAAACAGAGGACTTCCAAAATGGAATTCGAATGAATGATTTTTTTTCGTCTCAATTTGCCATTTATAATTATTAATTGATTTTGAAATTATTTTTAATTGAAAAGATTATATTAAATGTACATCCCGAATTACACCTGTAAATTTATATGCCCTTTGAATTGAACCAATCTATTACCATTTTGTTTTATATACAAATAATCCCGGCGTTGGATATGTATTATCAAAACCATGATGGTAAATCTCGTAGTAGCCCGCTCTACCATTAGAGCAGCGCTTTATTCAAATTCGTGGCAACAGTTGCTTTTTGCTGGCGATCCGAGTGTTCCGCCCGTTCGTTTATCCGTATACTCGAAAGTGTTGGACTCATAGGCCGAGGGCCGTGGAGTAAGATTCTTACATTAACACTGTCATATTTCACTCGGACTATAATCATCATCATCATCAGCCCGTCTGCATCCACTGCTGGACAAAGGTCTCTCCCAAGGCATGCCACTTTACCCTATCCTATCGGACTAAAATAGCAAGCAAAAAATGTAAGGCTAATTTCTTAGTTAGCAGATTACGATTTTAATAAAAAAAAAAACATCTAAGTATATTAATGATGACAAATAACCTTACTTGTCAAATTTGAAATGACATTACCTTTGAGTTTGTTCATAGTATTTTAATCTTTTCTGTAATTTATTTTATTGGAACGTAATAATTAAAATAATTTTAAGGGTTCCGTAAGATAAGGGTAGAAACGGTTTAATTGATATTAAACAAATAAACCGTCCCATCCGTCCCGTGCCCATCAGACTAGCCGCGTTTTCGCGCTGAACAGGAATAGCCATCCTCTGCACCAGGAAGGATCCAGGGCGGTAATCACCGGTCGTCTTGTTTTGTCTTTGCCCAATTTTCCGTATGTACAAAAACGCTACGGTAGTTATATTATGTACGAAACGCTTATAAAAGACCGTTTGAATATAGTTTCGGGTCAATGCAATTAAATTATTAGGTATATAAAATTAAAAACATATGTATCAAAGATCAGTAAATTATTTCCATTATTGTGACGTTAGAACGTAAAAATTTCAAATGAACTGACAACGTACCGGTCAATTAATATATAAGGTATGTACACATGATGAACCCTATGTACAAGCACTTTTACGAACCTGAAAAAAACTTTTTTTTATCTTTAACTCATCGAAATGTGATAATCGGTACGTTTGATGTTTTTTTATTGTTTGTTACAATTCAGTCCAGTAGCTCTAAACCTATTTGTTCACCGAAGCGTTTCTTGCTGATTCCAGCTTGGTTAATAAACCCTGGGAGGGGTAAATGACGTAACAAATTGTTCCGCGTACGTGTTTATAATGTTCGTTTAATTAATTAATGCAGTGAAAATAAAAATCTTAAAAGTGTTTATGGAATTGTTCTAGCATATATGTTTTTTGTATATATTTTTGTAAATATAAATAAATTATTTAGCAAAATATATATACTAAGAAACCAAGCATGGCCTATAACTCTCTCCAAGCGAGAGAAGGCCCCGAGTCTCAGAGTGGGAACGTATTTAATAGTCGGCTGCTTATACTATGCTAAGTATTGCCTACCAACGTGGCAATCCCTTGGTATTTTTTAGGTATTAAGTCTTTAATTTAATTTATTTAAGAAAAGAATATAATTATGATTGATTTTTTTTTTGTGTAAATCATACAAAACATATTATATTTTGAAATTAGTTTTGTCAGCAAATCGGTAATCGATAGTAATTGGATACCGAGAGTTACTTTATTAGTTTTTGTATTTTTTTATATAGCTCGTGTAAATAAATAATTTGTTAAAAAGATCGCTCCCTTTCGCTCATAATAATTTATTTATGTAAGAGAGAGGGTAAAAACTTTCAATTATTTTCTTTATTGACTTGAATTATACAAACGAGTAGATTCTTTTCGATTTTATAAATAGATTCGTTAAAGCAAAGCCATAAAAATATACCACTTAAGTAGTTTAAATATATTTTGAAACCCAGACGAAGCGTTAACAATTTTATTTTAACGATGTCCCTCTAACAAAGTTGGGAGCAAAAATATTTGACATTCCTCTTTATATTCAAACTCCTCTGGTAGGACAAATTTACATACCTTATGCCGTAGCCGACGCTTCGCCTTTGTGACCGTTGCGGTAATTTTTATTTACGAACATGCGACAGAAAATTTCGAAATATTTCGGGAATGTTTGGGTGGGGCTTGGAGTTCCAAAGTTCGAGAATGGCCTTATTTGTTGTAGCAATGGGTTTAGGTGTAAGTTTGATTGACGTTATCATATAATGTTTGCAATTCTCACAACACTGCAGGAGTTAGACTCCATACTTCTACATCTTTTACTACTAATTCTAAATACCTAATAATAGTAATACTAAGTAGAAATAAAACATGAGTTACTTAAAATTAGTAAAAATAGAATAAGAATTAGTTATAATCAGTCATGTTTGTTGGTACAATAAAACTACTTTGTATTTGTATAATTCGGTGACGACTTTTTACTCGGCTGCTAAAAAGGGTTATATTTTTAACATTTGCCATTTTTTTTTTATATCAGGACACATTTCGCACACGGCTGGTTAGCCCCATACTGAACCATTTCTAGTTCGTATTAAGGTTGCACAACTGATATACTACATATACATACATACATATTATAAATAAATACATATTTAACACCCAGACCCACAGCCAACAAATTTAGTTAGCACAAAGATGTTGACCGGGCCGGGAATTGAACTTGGAACCTTCTGTTTAGCAGTCCGGCATGGTAACCTTTACGCCAACGAGGTCGTCAAATATATATCTCTTTCTTCACCTGTAAGCAATAGGCAAATCTATCGTTTTAACCTCGTTTGCTTTCCAGATAAACTCCCAACGGAATTGTATTCCAAAATGTATGTAATTCTGTGGATTGCCCTCGAAAATGAGATCGACTAATGAGAAAACATGAGAAATATTTGAAAGCTAAATGTTTGCTGCAAGAAAATATGCTGTAATTTTTTCACGGCTATAAATTCGCAGATAATAATAATATACTAGCATTAGCTGCTTAGTTATACGTTCTCACTTCTGGACTTCGAACCACCTCTCGCAAAGAGAGGTATAGGAAGCTTAAAATAAGAATTGCTTAAATTTTTCACGAAATTCTCTTCAACACAATTCAGCTGCACAAGTTTGTTTACCAAAACCATAAGTTCTTGCCACTGCCAGCAGAGGGCCTCGTTTTCAATGAGCTAACTTCCAAACTCCAAGATAAGGGCGGCTACGCGGTTGCCAGGGGTTGATAAATTGATACAGATTGCGGGTAGTTAAAGTTTTTGCATTATAGTGCCAGGCTCTAGAGATTAAACTAGCTATTTTGGATGATAAATGGTAATGCCAACCGATTTGATTGTAAGCCGTTTCTGTATTTGCCGTAAGTACTTCCGAAGAAGATTAAATCCGGTGAACTTAATCTAATTACTTCAAAAGGCAAAATGCAAAAAATACTGATAAAAAGAAATATTAAAAACTTCGACCAAAGATTCGTATGCTGGTCACTCTTCAGCAGATCACTCTTTAAGCATGATAAGAACCCGTTCTTAGTATTTTCTTAATCGAATAAAATTAAAGAAAAAAATGGATGCTTAAAAAAGAATGTAAAACATATAATCCTGTATTATGGCCATGTTTTACCGAGCTTAGCCACAACATATATAATGAAATCAATTCATATGAAAGCAACAATTAAATATAAAGAAATAACTCTCATCGGTTCTATACAAAACATAACCTACAAAAAAACAGATTTGTTATATTTTTTTTTGACTTCAGATGCATACTATTTTTATACATTAAATCTACTATTTTTCAAAATAAAAACCAATCGAACGAAGTTCACGTATTTTTGTTTTGGATCCCTATCATTTCTTAACACTAAATCAAAGATAGTTGATAGTTAGTTATACTGAAAAAATAGTAGCAAATAATCTTTTACACAGGATTTAAAAATATCTATAATAATATGCGTTTGTACTACTCCTATACCACTTAAAAGCGCCTATGCCGACCACACATAATTTAAACCGTACTTTTAAGTTCTAAAGCGCTGTATCGATTGTGCTCCTATTTTCGTACTTCACGTGTAGCACGCTAGCTTATGTGAAGGTGGCAGATTGTAAAAAAAGGCGTTTTTGCCTATAACAACCTTTTGTAACGTGCATTAATCTTTGAGTTTTAAAATAGACGCTTCGCTAGAGCGAAGTAAAAAATTAAATATAGCTTTTGTGCCTGGTTTATTGATATTTTACATGTAGAAAAGTGGCAAGTGGCAATTTATTTTCTAAGGGTTATATTCACGAAAGTTTTCTTTCACAACATACATAATGTGATTATGGACGATATTAAATGGGTTTTTCTCAATGATAGCCATGTTTTTATTCTCAAAATTAAATCTAAATTAATATTTACGATTTTATTTACATTTTTGTGTTTAATTTTATATTATTTTAATTCTATTCCAGACAAATATATATAAAGTATCATTTGAAACAGTGATCTTCTATGGTGAAAATAATATTTACGATGTCTTTTTCTTGTTTCAGTAAAAAAGGCGCGCTATGTTAGTATACAAGGTAAGTTACATCGAATATATTATTTTCTACTTTTTTATTATTCAGCGCGCCATTTCACCAGATATCGCAAAGCCACACAATTAGTGAGAGATTCTCTTGCCATAGGTAAAACATGACTAGTCTGGCATTACTGGCTATCAAGAAGGTAACCGGAATACACCATTGGTGCTAACTAGACAAGCAAGAGAAAAAGTTCTACAACCATTCAAAATCTAGTCATGTTTTACCTAGCCAGGTTGACAAATAGTCTGTACTATTTTTGTTACTGTCAATTGCTCTTTTTTAAGCTTTCAAACAACATCCACATATCTGTATTACACGTTAACTCTTTTAAGTACTCGTGAATAAAACATTTGTAATACGACGCCTGTAAGTTCTTTCATTCTATTGTCACTCATTCTCATTTACACTTCAGTTCAAACTTCAAGTCAACGTAAATTAAACTGTAACTGAAAGAGGCTAAAAACCATTTTTACCTGACAACCGTTGTGAGTTCTTTAAACCTTTGTCACACATATACTCCTACATGACATGTTGTTGTAATTTGTGCTGTATCTGTATAGTAATAGGTGCTATTTTTGTCCGCAGCAACACAATTTAACACGTACGTGACACTCAAGCTACAGAATGTCAAGTCGACAACGGTGACAGTTAAGGGTCCCACCCCGAGTTGGGAGCAAGATTTCCTTTTGTGAGTATTTTAAGAAATTTTTATGCAGTTTGGTAGAACTAAAATGCACTGTAATTAAATTGTTTCGGGTGACAGGATACATTTTATGATGTTTTTAAACCAATGTTACCATTTATGTTCAAACAACTAAAGGGCTAATTTTTTTTTTTTTTATGAAGATTTCAGAGATGGTTTAAGATAATATAATTGATGCAAATCTGTAGATACGTGTTAAAGCAACACACATATTAAAAGTCCATTTAATTAAAACAATAAGTGTATGGGTTTCTTAAATGTTGTACTAGTTTTTCGAAAACAATTACTCAAACCGCTACTATGTATATTACTTTTTATTTCATTGTGCGGCGTATTAAATAAACGAAGTGCTGTACTACCTTGGCAATGTTCAAGCTAAGTTGAAGGTTAGAAGTCTGTAGTGTCTGGCTAAGAATGGATCCGGGCTCGTAGTATAAATACTTGACCCCGCCACAGCTTGCAAAATAACTGTAACTTACAATGCACATATAATACTTGTATTATATTATATATATTTTACGCGTGGATAAAAGGAAATAACGTAGTCATGACATACTCGTAATAAATAACTGACAACACAATGGCAATAGAAAATTAGTAAAATTGAATTATTTCGTACGAAAATATTGCCCTCAAGGGTATTATAAGGAGGCAAAATCGACGATTTGTTATAATGTTGATGTGACTGTTTCTTTCCCTCTCTCTCTCTCTGTTTCCGTGGAATCGCAGATCCCGGACGGATGAACCGATTCTGATTTTGTTCCTTTTGTGGGAAATCTGTGCCTTAATAATAATAATACTCATTTGCTGATACTTTACGATGAACAGGTTATACGCGAAATTGAGAGTGTTCTTAGTTTTGTTCTATGAAAATCGGTTCAATATAGCCTCCACCACAAAATGCCGGGTGCGATATTTGTTCTCAACTACCTCGATATGGGCGACAAAGGCTTGATTAGTAGAATACATGAACTTTGATAAGTTTAAAATCCAAGATGGTCGTCATCACAATATCCATCACAATATAGTCGGAGATTTCTAAACTCAAAACTTTTAATTTATTCTTGTATAGCATTAATGCTATACAAGAGTAAATTAAATATATAAACATAAATTTGACCGATTATTAACTTACACATTAAACGTAAAAGCTATTAATTGAGCCTATTTTTGTAACTTTTGCGTGATCTATTAATATTTATTTAGAACTCCTAATTTTTCTTTTCATTGTGTACCTCCCAAAAAATGTCGTCCAAGCAAAAACCCAGTAAATACGACTAGACATGATTAGGATGATAAATGACATGGCGATGGTCCGTGAAAGAGATGACACATGTCAAAGACACGTCTCAAGCACTCTTCTATTGCCAGCCTTATATTACGAAAATAAATCTAAATGGCAGAGAAACCTTTGATTTATTATTCTGGTAACCTGATATTCGTGTTACGAAATTAGCGCTTTGATGTTGATGCGAATTTATGAAAAGTTGTTAGAAATTATAAAGAGTAACGTTTTCTATAAATAGAGTATAAGTAGGAATTCATGGAAAAGTAGACCTTAACAAATACGATTTCTTGGTATATTTATTATTAGTATAGTATTGTTCGTACCGAAAATTTGTTTTCTCTTATTATTTTATCTTCATCAACGATTACTTGAACAAGATTATTTATTTAATACTAGCTGACCCGGTAAACATTGTTTTGCCTTAAAAAAATAGATAGTAGCCGATTCTCAGACCTACTGAATACGATTATAAAATTTGGTAAAAATCGGTCAAGCCGTTTCGGAGGGGTACGGTGACATGAAAATTTTATATAAAAGATTTAGAAACAGCTTGTATTTTGTGAATTTAAAACAGAAAATTTTGTTACTAGTTTTACTATGAATTCATTTGGTTTAATTTTATTTTCCAAGACCTTTATTGTTATTTAAAATACATACTAACTGTCTATTTCTTATTATTTTCTGTTTCTTATTAATGTAACTAGATATTTTTTTTTATTACTGCACAAGTATAGCTACACTTGTAACACGCCTCTGATTCCCATAACACATCCAATTAATAATTGTCGCCGACAAAAAAAAACCTATTAAGTAGTAGTAGTACCTACGTACTTTCGTCAAGTCTGTGTTGAAATTACGGCCTCTACACGAGGGCCAATATAAACAGACAGACGAAGACAAAACTGTTCAGCAGCGAACTAGAATAAACAGAAGAGTAACCCCAATTGCCGCTTAGAATTTGGATCCATCTACGCACACAATTATACTGCTATCCCAACGAAACACACAAACACAAAGCTCGCACGCGATTGGTCGCATCAAGATCACGCCACTTACTAGCCGCCACGTGCCTGACCATATTATATACCTGGATACAGTTTTGCCCCGCCCACCGCGGTTTTTTACACGCGTAAAATACCGCGGTGAGGTGGAACCATTTTATCAGCCAAGTTTTCAGTTCAACTTTTCGATTTATTCTAGTTCGCTGCTGTTCAGTTAATGCAGATACTTCGCTGGTATCGCTCACTCAATCAAAAATACAAATAACGAACATATCTAAAATTAATAAAAACTAAAACTTACCAATAACATGTATGTTGATTTAGTCAATTCAATTTCAATTTTTAAATATCTTTACTAACATAATTTTACAAAACAGTTACATACTAGTGTACATGGCTCCTAGTTAGTAGCAATCGTAAAGAAAAATATAACGTTTTTGAGTCCAAAGTAGACTCATTAAGAACTTATAGCTTAATTTAGAAAATACACAACATTAGAGGAGCATTTGCCATTATGGTTGAACCATGAGACTTTGTGGGATTAGGTTCTGTTGCTGGATTTAAATAATAGTAACATTTATAAAATTATGTTGATTTAGTAACATTATTAATTTTATGATATTGAGTAATTCTGTGACTTTTGTGTCCGTCATTGATCTGAAATAGATTTTGCTAACGTGTAATGTCATTAGGTATTACAGAAAGAACCATGATAAGATTATTCGCGTTTGTAAAAATAGAGCCAAACAAGACAAAAACTTTAAGGCCCTTTTCATTAACCGCACGGTTTGAGCGCGGTCCCGTACACCGCGTTTGTTAAAAGGCCTTAAGAACTCAACAATAAAGCTGTCACTCAACTAAATTAAATATTGATCACTCCTGTTGAAAGCTTTTGAACACGCCAGAAACTTTCAAAATCAGATATTCCCACATCCTCCCAGTTGACGAAACAAACAAAACAATTAAGGCTATATGGGAGCCAAATAACTTATTTTGAATCGTATAAAAACCTGCGTAAAAGATAGGACTATGGTTAATCCAGTTTTATTACCATTCACTCAGTGTAGTGTATACTTGTCTAGTTTATCGTTAGAGTTCCGAAACATAATTACGTAAAATTCACTGGATATTTTTTTAAGTACGAGTACATAATATGAAAGCATAAGCAGCCCACTATACGTTCCTACTGCTGGGTCTCGGGGCCTTCCCTCACGAGGAAAGAGATGTAGGCCATAATCCACCACGCTGGTCAAGTGCGGGTTGGCAGATGACACACATCTTCGGATATTGTGCTCCTCAAACATGCCGGTTTCCTCACGATCTTTTTCTTCACCGTAAAGCCAGTGCAAATCCACACATAACTTGAAAAACAAGTCATTGGTGTAAGACCCGGATCGAAACCGATACCGTCTTTTAATTAAAATAGCAGACGTTTTTACCACCGAGCCACAGTTGCTTTTTTTAAAGTAGTCGTTTAAAATTTAAAATGTGTTATGCTTCTGAAAGTAAAATAGACTACATTAAACAAATATTACTTTATAGTAGGTAATATAATTTTCTAGAATATTGTTGGAGCTTATTACTTGGTTTTATATGAATTGATTTAATGAAATTCTTAATGCCGCGCGGCTGGCGCTTCGCTCAAATATGTAAGACGCGGCAGAACTTGGTACAACAGCGCCTTAACTTATTATGCCACTTCCTCGTTGTTGGCAGTCGAATGAAATCAATTTTCGCCGTGACTGCGTCTGTTATCGATTTGTGTTGTTGTTTGGAATATTTATGTCATTTAAAGCGGCGATTGTGGTTTCTACGCATAGTTTAGTTAACTCCTGTATTTACAATGGGCTTGAGTTTGTTGTGAATTATGATAGTTAAACTTGTGTTTATTATTTAGAGGAAAGGTCTGATTGTTTGTTTGTTGGAATCGAATAGGCTCCAAAACTATTCGACCGTTTTAAAAACTCTTTCACCGTTACGGAGGTTCCATTTTTCCTAATAATAAAGGATTTATGATAGGTTCTAGCTAGAAATTCAATAATGTTAGGTTTTCGTCAATTTAAATATAACGAATAACAAACTTCTAGAAAAGTTTCATAAATCTCTTCCAGCGAAACCTTCCACTAGTCTGTTTACTAAATTGTATCATTACTTGACCGAGGCAGCTAAGAGTCTCTCCAACTGGGTAAGTTTGTTTTTAGGGTTCTGTACCGAAATCGAACGTCTCTTTGACCCTATTACTAAGCCCTCTAAACATTCACAGATTATTTAAATATGTATGTAGTAATTTTAAAAATAAATATAATATAAAATAAATATTTATTTGTGGGTGCTACCCATACAACTGACATGTTTTTTTTTCGCCTTTTTTTAGTTAATGATACAGAGCCCTTCGTGCGCGAGCTCGACTCACACTTGCCAAATTATTTCATTTGTGTTTTCCATTTATTTAAAGATACACGTTATTGTTTTTTTTCCTAATATAAACTGTTCTCTTGTGATATTCTAATTATCCGAATTACTTGTCATTTTAAGCGAACTAGTAAATATCATATTGAAGCGATTAAACCCCTTCTCACCAATTGCTTATTATCAGGGATCAGAATACAGAGGATTACTGATTTCTATTCAATAAAGCGTGGCGCGGCATTTGCCATAATTACCGATGAAACCTAGATGGCGCTGCAAATCGAGCGTGCAGTCTAGCTGCTGCCAAATTCCGCAACGCGCTGCAGTCGCGTAGTGATATAACGATAGTAGATTGCGTGACCCGAGTGAAATTATTTGAAAGAAGAAAGAAAGAAAATTATTTATTGTGACATATTAAAACACAGGACAAAATATGAAAATTAAAATAGTACACATAATAAACTTTAATTTGTCACAACACAGCCTCAACTCAGCATAATGCTGGTTGCTGGAAAGCAAACGCTGGTCTTCCGTTGAGGCTGGTTGTGACGTTACGCACGAAAAGGAAAATACGAATAGATGGTGCATTTTTTTTTTACATTCACTCACGGCTGGCTAGCCCCATACTGAACCATTTCTAGCTCGTATTATGGTTGCTAACACAACTGATATACTACATATACATACATACATACAAATTATATATAAATACATATTTAATACCCAGACCCACAGCCAAGAAATTTAGTTAAGCACAAAGATGTTGACCGGGCCGGGAATCGAACCCGGAACCCCTTCTGATTAGCAGTCCGGCATGGTAACCTTTACGCCAACGAGGTCTTTTATTAGTCTATGGTATTATTAAAATTCAGCATTTCCCAAACAAAACGAAACGTCGCATCATTTATACATTTGCATCGTTGCGTTTCATATCATCTGTACAATTACTATCGCAATATTTAGTCGCCGTCCATCGATCGAGTGTGTCATAGATTGTTATCAGTAAGCGTGCAGAACATTATGAATTCGCGATAGTGCAACACGATTTCAATTTACCAAACGAGCTTTTGGTTGATATTGGATATTGATTTTTGCATGGAGGAAAGGGGTCGAGGTAAAAATAAACAAAATAGCACTGTCACAGGTGTATTTCGAATCTTTCGAGTATTGTGTAAGACACAGTGAATTATGAATGAATTATATACTAGCTTTGCCCCGAGGTGTTACCCGCGTTAATCCGAGATAAAATCATATTATCAAATGTCATAAAAATCGGTCAAAGCGTTTAAGCATGAAGGAGTAAAATAAATTTTGAAGTAATTTGCGCATCCCACGGGAATCAGTAATGTATTCGAGATAAAAAGTAGCTTATGTTCAGGGTCCAAACTATCTCTGTACCAAATTTTGTCGCTATCGGTTCAACCGTTTGAGCGTGAAGAAGTAACAAACAAAAATTAAAATGTCAATTTATTTTTTTAATTCAGTTGATAAAACATACCTTATTTTCATTGTTGAATCAAAAAACTCTTTGTCAAATAAGCTACCATATGGTTTGCTTTTCTCTTACTGATAAGGTAACTTACACAGAGAGACAATTACATTATTTTTTTTTTCGTCGCAATAATAAGGTTTATGCCCCATCTAAACAACTAAGCTGCAGATTATAGGCAGTTAACATCATAATGGGCTATCAGCCGTTGCCTGGGCTTGAATGGTGCAATTAGTGCCGAAAGAGACTCGAGCCAAATTGTCACACGGCCTTGGCTGGATTAGCCGTGATTCTATATCTACATCGATCTTAGACGTCGTCTTAGGTCGAGCTTTTTAAGAGCACTATATATGTGATTTGATTAAAATAGCTCTGATTGAAATGGGTATTTTAACAGATCATAATTCAGTGAAAGTACACTGCTGCGTACAAGATTTCGCTGATTCCATCGGGCTGGTGTAATAATTGAAGTGTTGTGAATTTAATTTATCAACAAATCTTCAATTATGTGTTTGTAATTTTTTCAGATACAAATCCTGTGCATACACATAGTACACGAGTCATTTGTATGCATATTCTGATTGTATGCACAATAAAATCCTTTTTTTATTTTTTTACAAATTACGGATAAGAAGACTAACACACCTTTCCAGCAAATAAAACTAAATCCAAATCAATCCCATCTGTTTGGGGACTATCATGGCAAAAACACACACAAATACACACAGGCTTATTAAAAACACACACACACACTTACAGGCAGACAAACATACACACACATACACATACGTTAAACTTAGAACACCATCCGTCTTCGGAGATTAAGAAGAAGATACATTATTCTAGTATGTCATGATTAAATTTTAGCGGGTTCAATTAAGAGATTTAGATTTTAGATCAAAGTTGAATTATCTTGATAGGGTGCTTTATACTTAGAATTGACCCATTTTAACATTATAAGGTTATCATTTCAGACACGAAACAACTTGAAAATTCGTTGAATACGTTATATACATCATAGAGATACTTTGTACTGAAAGGTGGTTTCTTAGAAACTGTTTTGATAGTAAAATGAACGTCTGGCTTGGAGTACTAACTTTATACATGGTTATTTTACATGGTAACAGTTTATTATACTAATTTATGTAAATATATGTGAAATTAAGCTGTTTAAATTGTCATAATCGTCTCTTATCTTAGAGTTAATACGAAAACTGTAAGCAAAACTGTAAACCGTAGTAACCAAAGTAATGTAGTGTATGTCATTGACTTAGATAATCAAAGTGGATAAATTCTGTAATGCTTATTATAAAGTTACAAAATAAATAAATAAAACTGTACATGTTTTAAGTAGACGTCTATTTCTGACTTAAAGATACGTACGCATAGACGTTTTTATTTATTTTTGTCTTAGATATACGTGATAAGATGACCACATCTTGGTATTTAAGTAGTATTTTATGATAATGTGTTGTAATCTACAAAAAACCCTTTCATTTGTTAACCATATTGGATAATAAGCATAAGCATAGCATAACCAACCCACTATACGTCCCCACTGGGACTCGGGGCCTTCTCTCACGAGGAGAGAGATATAGACCATAATCCACCATGCTGGCCAAGTGCGGGTTAGCGGATGACACACGTCTTCGGATATAGTGGTGCTGACACATGTCGGTTTCCTCATGATGTTTTCTTTCACCGAAGGGAATTGTAAAAAATATACCCAAACTATGTCACCTAAAGAAAGGTTTGAAATCAGTTTATCCGTACGAAAGCTAAGATGCCAAACTCAGATACATGACACACCTTAAATTTATAACAACTGATCGTTTTGAGTTTGTGGCAAAAAAATAAACTATAGTAATTTAGTTCTATTTGTAATCATACCATGTTTTAACAATGATTGGTTTTTCAAAGTAATCCACCCATTTGTATAGCATAAGCAGCCCACAATACGTTCCCAAAGATGGGACTCGGGGCCTTCTCTCACGAGGAGAGAGATATAAGCCATAATCCACCCCACTGGCCAAGTGCGGGTTGGCGGATATTTTACCCATTTGTATAAACCAAAGTAACATAAAAGAAAAAACTTCACCTGGTAAAAATAAGATCTATGGTTAAGCCAATATTAAAAAAAGAATAATTAACAATCATAACGCTTTGTTACGCCTCATATTTCGTAATATAAAAATCTAGTACATAGTAACTATGACGCCCGTTTGACTACGTGGGTTTCTTTAGAAAACAGGTACTCACTGTTTTCTAAAGAATCCGTTGGTTTAAACCCTGTATTAGTCGCAGGAAGTTCACTCTCCAGGAAGTGGTCGGCACTGAGTAACTTTGAAGTACCGTATATTGTTTATACTTCCCAACAATCACAACGAAATAGCGTGCACAATTTGTTCACGAAATATTCTGTATTAGTCAGTTGTGGAAAACCAACGTCGATTTATTATTAAATACAAAAACAATTTAGATTCAATTCGTATGAGACCAACTTGAAAATATTTTCTTACTAACAAAAAATAACATTTTAAAATCGATTAATATACGACTTGGTTATGGTATGAGATATAAAAAACATAATAATTAGCCAATTGCAAGTCGGGCTCTCGAATTGAGGAGGATTTCGTTCTATTCTATAAAAATAATAAAAAATATAATTTGTTGTGAAATTAAGCTGTTTAAAATGTCATAATCGTGTCGTCCTATATAGTTTGTTGTATTTTTCATACATTTTAAATAAAAGATAGAACTAAATATCTAGCTAATATTTCAAGCATCTACTACCTACCAGTTGATTGAAAACAAAAACAATACATCACGTTGTGTGTAGCATATAGCGGCAATAAAATTAGATATGTCATTGGTGAAATCTATCGTGGTTCACGAAATACAGCCTGGAGATAGACGGCTGGATAGACAGATAGGCGTCCAAATAGATAAACCCGAAACCGAAGTTTTAGTAATAGAGTCTCCTTTGGGCACGGAATCCTAAAAATGGAAACTGTATTTTCCACACGCTAATTTCGCTAAAAATACTTTGTCTAGGTAAAATATTGCTTGTTTTTATTACTTTAGGCAGAGAGAAGGGTAAATGGCACTCAAGGGATGGGGATTGCGGTGTTATAATTAAATACTGCCGCGTAATATAGCCGATGACGCGGAATTAATCTGGGTTTATTTGCTACTTGATACGCATATTTTGAGATTTCCAAAATACCTATAAGGAAAAAAGAAGTTATCAATGAATGTAGTATGCTTTTTATTTAGTATGCTTAGTAAGCGTGTTTCTGTTTGCTTCTTTTTAACCGACTTCAAAAAAGGAGGAGGCTATATATTCAATATTATGTTTTTCTTGCTATTCAGTACAGCTAGGCATTAGACACTTGTCTGTTCTAGCGACACTCTGGTCTAAGGTGGAGCATGCACAGTCTGGAATAACAGGCTCTCAAGGAAGCTGCCAAAATTTGACAGTACTTGGTTTCGGAAAAAGTGGCTGTTACATACGGACGGACAGACATACATGATGAATCTTTAAAGGTGCCGTTTTTCAATTTAGCAATAGAGCCCTAAATAAATCCACAGCTACTCTCCACACTAAGGCAATACACCTGCCATAAATGTGATCACATCTGCGGCTCTCGCATCTGCTTGTTCAGCCATGAGCGCAGATGCAATAACCACCCGGACGCTACATGAAATCATCTTTCGTAGATGAAATGGGCCAATGATGATGATGATGATGATGAAGGCCCTAAAAAGTATGATCTTTTCCACAAATCTAATAAGGTATTAAGATTAACATTTCCAAAGTCAACTCTATCTTAAATTTCCAGATCTAAACGTTACCGACCACTAAAACCGCAAAATAGCTACCTTTCCATAATATAGTATTAAAGCTAAGATCGATATTACCCGGCTTGATTTGTTTACGTTTCAAGGGATGTTGGTTAGATTTATACACTTTCTGCGAAGAAAACTATAAGGGTTTATGTCAGGGGATGTGATTTAACCGTCGTTTGTGAGGGAACCGTTTTACTGCTCCCAGGAAATAAATCACTCGCTCCATCCCTTGCTCCAGTAGCTGGCTCCAGCTACTTGTTCCAGTCACTCGATCCAGTATATCGCCAGTTACAGTAGGTAATGGCTCTGGCATTGACGTAAGGAATTGAAAGATATTGTTTACGCTGACGAATTGCTTCGAAAAAGCAGTTTTCTTTAGCAAATAAAGAATTTTATTTCCTCAACCTGTAGCTTTAGAGATTTATAGTGAAATTGTTATTTGCACTGGTAATTTGGTGAGAAGGGATGCTGATCAATCCACGTTTTTTTTACTATTGGAATTTGAGGTTTATCAAACATTTCAGCATTGTGACACGAGGTTTATATATATTAAGTCTAGCTGATCCGGCAAACGTTGTTTTGCCTCACTTAGGGGTACAGCGCCATCTATTGATTACTTACTCAACCCAGTCGAAAGGTATCGACATCTGTTAGAATCATTTGGAGTTAACAGATAATTGTGACTGTCAAATAATAACAGACAATAATTAGCAATAAATTAAAATTGCGACTATAATTTCAGATTTAACCTATCCTATCTCTCAAGTTGGATCGAACTGCACATGGTGTGCGAATTTTATTATACTCGTATATAGTCACTTAAAAAGATGTCGGCATAGACCGTTTCTTATTATTAACGATCGCGTTATATGAAGTCAACTAACGTATAAGCGCTACGTAAGCGTATTATTTTTTCCTATTTTCATAGTTTTGTAGCGCGTGTAACTCAGCCAACTAAGGAGATCTGACGCGATCATAAAAGTTAAGCAACGTTCGATGCGAACAGTCTTTGGATAGATGATCATGCAGAAGCATAAGCAGCCCACTATACATTCCCACTTCTGAGACTCGGGGTCTTCTCTTACTAGGATAAGATATAGGCCATAATCCGCCACGCTAGACAAGTGCGGGTTGGCGGATGACAACATGCACAAGACTATCGTTTAAAAAGTGGCATTTACATCTAAGCGCGACTATGGGTCAGATGCTAACTTGAAGATCATGGTAAATTGTAGGTCTTGGCTTTTAGTTTCACTACAAGCTGTTGTTATGCCAAATCAGAGGGCTTCAGGCAGCCACTTAGCTCATACGAAGAAAAAGAAGTACATATTAAGTGTATATTAAGTATTTGGGAGGGAACGGACTCTCCGGCGTGACGGCGAGTTGGCGCGGGTGCCGGTGAGGCTCGTGCGCTCGGATAAGTTGTCGCACGTTATAGGGCCGAAAGTATATAACTGTTTGCCTAAAGATATTACAAATGCATGTAATGATAGCATTTTCAAGAATAAGCTTAAGAATGGCTCGTTCAGGAAACTTTTTATTCTATGGACGAATTTTTTAATATCAGAAAAATGTTATGTGAATCATGTAATTGTTAAATATTCTTATTTTTTATTAGGTATTAATAATGACAGTATTCCATAAGACATGTTTTACAAATTATTTGTATTTTTTATTAACATTCTTTAATTTATATTCATATTGACATTTTTTTAATTTTTGGGTTATAATTGAATAATTATTATCAATAAATGGTTTATCTTGTTTATTTGTGTAAAATTATCGTGTACAAAAGAAACTAAGCTCGCACAGGTACAGTAAGTTATGTATAAAATTTTAATGATGTTGGCTACATAATAAACTAGGCAAAAGCTAATGAGGTCACGCAGCTTGCCCTGAATTTATAATTCTTTGCCATTTTGCTTGTTAGCGTCTAAGAAGTGGTTGGCTTGTTATATTTTAATCATTATATTACTTTTATGTGACGAAAATAGGGAGATCTTTCGGGACATCAATTTGGGTCAATAAATTATTATTATTATAATTAGAAAGAAATATTGAAAAGTAAATTATGACAAAACAAATTTTGGTCCACGACGTTGAATATTCACGAAAACACATCAGCTGTCCCATAAATAAGGCGGTTCCCGCTTAGCAAAATGTATGAAAAGCGAGCGAAGAATATAGTATTTTTCTTGAATTTTCTAAAGTTTTTGTAGTGACGTACAAAAGCCATCCTTAAACAGTTTTATGTTTAGAGTTTTGTCATCCAATTATTTTGATAAAAATTGAAAAAACTGTTACTTTCTTAAATGATTCTTCGGTCATGGTTAATTAGCCAATTTGTAAGAATAAGCATGTATTTTACTCAGTAGTATATCTACGGTATGTATAATTATATAGAGTATAAACGCAATACAGTACAATCGAAAAATTTGCATAACCGTTCGCATAACATTTCGTTTTTCGAACACGCAGGTTCACATTTTGTATTTGAAATTATTACAGTGAGATCAACGACATCAACCTGGGTCTTCTGGTGGAGGTGTGGAACAAGGGAGTCATCTGGGACCGCGCGCTCGGCTACCACTATCTGCCTCTCACTTCCGTCGCGTACAACGAGGTGAGATAGAGAGAGATTGATAAATAATGGATCTAACGCAAAAACTTTTTAAAGACTGCTTTTGTATCTCTAGACAAACAACTTTGACTTTGGAAATTAAAAAAATAACACTTCTCCAGTTTGACGTAATCGACGCGAGGCGCAAACTTAACTTGGTCGAGTTGTTGAATATCTTTCTCCTTAAATATTTATTTTATTGATATTGAATAATTTATTTCAAATGGTAATATATACATTCTGTGTACATTAAATACGTCAACCTGTAACGGTTAATGATATATAGCAATGAAGTCGGTTAAAAAGTACGAAAAAACACGTTTAATGTATGGGACCCATATTTTATTTTTTTATTTTTGTATTTGTTGTTACAGTGGCACGGGAAATATGTACATAACTGAGCAAATTTCAGTAGCTATCACGGTTTTTGAGATAGACAGACAGACAATGCAGGCCCCGTATTAGTGCCCCGTTTTTACCTTTTTGGTGCGGAACCCTAAAAACTAAGTCATGTCAAAGTAAGGAGATGTCTTATCTCCTTTAGCCATTTTAAAAATGTATACATTATAACATTTTAGACCTTTTCAATTTCGAGATTATAGCGTTACCATTTTACTTTAGTGTGACCTTTTTACCTTTCACTAGATTTATCACAAAGCTAAAGAAAATGTTGCATTTAAGGTGACAAAGCCTTTAAAGTTTAGTAAATCCAGAAAAATTACTTCAACAAGATGCAAAATAAACTAACAGTAAGTTTTTACTCCACAACAGACAAAAGCCTTTAATTTTCATAGAAATCGTTCTTAATTTCAGAGAACTAGTATTACGCTAACAATTGTGGTAGAATTGCAAAGGTCAGTTTGAAAAAGTTCTGTGCTACAATTATTTTTATTATGATTAAGTTTTGTTGTTTGGCAACAAAGCTGTTTGAAAAATAATGCATTTTTGCATACAAAGTTTTTGCTTTTGTTCTATTCTCTGTTCGGTTGGTTCGTTAAATATATCTCTTTCACATTCATAAGGTGCAAATGATTTTGAGTAAATAAACACATGTTCATGGTAAACTATACACATTTTTAATATGCTATCTTAGTGAAAAATGATAATGAAGATAGGTTTAATATTTCATAAAATTCAAATTCATTTATTCCTTACTATATAGCATTACAGGGAGAAGTTTATTCAAGATATTTGTTTACAAATAACTATTACAGAAATTATCAATTAAAATATTATATACAAACTTAAACAATACAATTTAAATTAGAGTAAGCAAACAGGGACATAATCTTTAAAGCGGTATATTTTTACCCTCATAACTTAATATAAAATAAAACACATAATATTCAAACACTTAATTTACTACGCGTAGAAAGGGAATTCAATAAATACCTGTATATACCAATTCATTTTTAATACGTCATATCTTTAAATTCTGTGACTTTAACCATAATTATAAACAACTTTTACTACCACCCGAATCTTAAAAAATGTCTTCCGCATAATAATTATTTTGAAGACCCCGCGCAAAAACCACTTACTGTAGTAAGTTAAGCGTATCAGTGTGTGCATTAGCTCCCAAACGGATGAACCAATTTTGATTTACTTTGTTTTCATTCGAAAAGTGTGTTAGTTAGTCGAGAATATTCTTAGCTTTGTTCGATGAAAATAAATCTAAGATGGCAGTCGCCAAAAAATGGCGGATGACTCGTTTTTTTCACAACTGCTTTAATAAGGGTATAAAATTAAAGCTTGAATTACAGAATATTTACTGCGATCAATTTCAAATCCAAGACGGCTGCCATTACAAAACGTTGAGTCGGGGTTCTCTAATTGTTTACTTTACACTTGTTTGTAGAAGGAAATCATAACAAATTCTCCTATTCCTGTATATGCAGACAATTCAAATCAAATCAAATCAATTTTTTTTTATTGGTACATAAGTAAATTTGGTACGAAGGTATTAAAGGAAAAAAAGAGATTATATACAAAAAGAGAGTACATTTGTATTATTAGAACAGTTGGTCTACAGCTGTCTAAGCTAGGCTGTAGAGCCTGTAATATAGACAGCTGTACTTCCCCTAAATTACACTTATAATAATAATATGTTTGTGACAAAATTTCATTTGAAATATTTTATACATTTTATTTATTGCTCCAATTTACCCCTCCCCTTGTTAATGTCATTTTCTCTTCACCGGGTTAAACAAACCTTTTCAGATTCCACAAAGCGTGAGCCAGTAAAAAACGTACTTGAGCTCTTGCCCGCACAAAATTAACTCCATTTACGCTGTTCGACTTGAAATTGCACGTAATAGGCACTGAAGCGGTCATCGCGCATCCCTAATTGATCAGATTACGCTGAAATATTCATGGGACGCTGACAATTTGCTAGTAAACTGAGCTGTACTGGTAGCTATAAATTGTGTCGCTACATTTTAAGCTCTAAACATCAATATTTATTACTCAGTGTCGGTTTTAGTTATAGTGTTATTGAAAATGGGACGCGAATTTGATGCTAATTCGTAGAGCACTGCAAATGTTATACGGTTTGATCTGTGTAATTAAAATACTTAAGCATTAGATAGATAGATAGAAAATTCTTTATTGGACACAAACATGAAATTAAAAAAAAAGATAAGGCTTGTATTGCTGGGTTGCATAAGCAACTCATTATACTTTCCCAGTGATGTGACTAGGATTCGGGGCTTTCTTTCGCTAAGAGATATATATATATAAGCCATAATGCTCATGCCAAGTGATAATATCTGCTCATTTTTAGTTATGCGTGTTGTAATAAAAATAATAATCAGTCATTTTTGAAGAATTTTTTTTGTCGATCTAAACTGATGTGGGTGCAAGCTTTATTGCTAGTAAGGTTTTAATTGATAACCAGGAATGCGAAAGAAATTCATTTGTAAAGAGCAGTAAATCGGAAACTTTCTATTGTAGAAGAACAAAGTACATATTATAATCTGGTTTATAAGTTTTCAATTTGATTTTTAAGAGGAAAGAATCGCATTTATGTTATATTAAAGGAAAGCGCTGTGAAATGGATATAATTTCTTCTAAGACGAAAACATTTTTAAGGAGTACAATATTTTTTTAAATTAATTATATATGAGTAATATTGGTCAAATGATTAATTTAAACACCTATTTCAAGGTTTTCAGTTTAAAATTATATTTTGGGGGAAGAGTATTTCAATTTTTTTTGATGATGTGGTAGCCCATACAATCAGTGATTTGTTTGAAGCTTAAATTTATTATTTATTTGTATTTCTTATTTAATTATGTATTAAATTAAGTTCATTCGGTAATTTTCAGAATAAAATACACCTATAAACCTTTAATATAGTAACTATACAATACTTGGCAACAGCTTGAGTAAATAAAATTAAAGGCATTATATTTGTTTCGGGTATTTTCGTGTTATGCGTCCCAATCGGTGAAAGTCCCAATGGGGGAGGGAGTAAACGCTTTTAGGATTTGAACGAAAATATATTTTGTATGTGTATTTTTTAATATATCTAACTTAAAAAAGCGAAATTCCGTGTAACACACGAACTAATCCTTTTTGTGTAAACACACGAAAATTTACTTTTTAAACCTTTATTTTACCTAAAATTGAGTCAAAATTGGTTGTGGATAATGACTATGCTGTATTATACAACTCAAGTCAATAAAGAAAGCATTTAATTCATTTCCTCTCTCTTGTGAGGGAGAGGAAGCAAACCTTTAAATGTTTTGTTTATTAACTTTTACAAAGGCTTCTTCTAGAAGTCAGTTTTATACCAAGGTTTTATACTTGCTCTAACTTTGCAGGAAATAACCTGTGTCACCTGGTTTGCAGGAGTGCGGAGGCGGCGGAGGAAGGTGGGTGGAACTGGAAGCTCAGCTGATGATGCGGGGAGGTGCTGTCGTTGGCACCACGGGACCCACCGGCCATGCGCTGCTTCTCGACTGCAGATTCGAACCGCCTTTCGGTAAGTAGACAGACAGATTTCTTCTAGATCAACGTGCTTCATCTTCGGCCACAGCTTCGCTTACCATCAGGTGAGTTGGTGGCCAAGCGTAGATCTATTCTATATAAAAAAAAAGTAGAATACTATAGGTATACTCTTTTATTCTAGGTATATACTCTTTTTAAAAGCCTCTGTCCACAAAAATAACGAGTATTATATAAAACTACGAGTATTTATTACTGCGATTTGGATGAACCTTAGATAAAAAACTGTAGCTAGTCCAAATACTCAACCCCGCTATACTAGTGTGCTGGCAGGCATATGCTGGCAGAATTACCACGTTGAATGACAATGCTGAGTGTAGAACTATCTTACACTTGTTTTAAATAATAATGTCTTAGGTTTAACCAGAAGGTCCCGGTTTCGATTCCCGCCATGGTCAACATTTTTGTGACAAACACAATTTTTGTCTGTTGGTCTGGCTGTTACATATTTATCGATATAAAGTGTTTATGTATGTATCTGTGGTATAGAAACAGTTGTGTAAGCAACCATAATATACCAACTAAGGATAGTTTTGTGTGAGGCTAACCAGCCGTGTATAGCCTATGTTAGTCGGGGATAATGCACGTATAAACATTTTTTTCAAATCGTGCCAGTAGTTTCCGAGCCTTTTCGTGTCAAACCATCAAACTTTCCTTTCTTTTTTATTTATACCAATAGATTTATTTTACCTAAGCCACTCTATTCGCACGAAAAGCAAGCGAGCATTAAGTGAATCTCAAAATGTTCCAAACGCGTCCCAGTTTTTATCAACTTTCCCTTTTCGCCACTGAAACTATATTACCATTCTTGCCGCAGCGGCTTCATAAAAAGCCTTCGTAATCGATACAAGGAATATAAGGAAAACTGCCATTTGGCAAAGGATTCAAGTGTGCCGCCGTGGCGTCTCTTAGTCCAGTCCATACTATACCGGGTTACTCGGAAAAGGTAGACAACTTAAGCTCGAAAAAAATGGGATACAAACAACTGTCCCTAAGAAGATGTTAATGATAATAAATAATAATAAATCATTTATTTGTCACACAAACTTAAATCTAGGTTACACCGAGTTTAGAAATTATAATATAATTACCTATAGAATTTTAGTGTTCGGTAAACTCGGGGGACTCTGTGCTCCACACTAGGTTTCACCTGGGTCGTGGAGGACAGGCTCTTCCTTACATACAAAGGTAATTAATTACATATAAAAGCTACTAAATAATACAATTTATACCAACTTAAAAGTAACAAATTATTGCTAAGAAAGATATTAATGTACTATTTCAATTAAATGTTTTTTTTTTCACAATCGGGAGGCGAAGAATTGCTACACACAGCTACGTTTTACTACGCCTACGATGTATCGTTATTGTTATGTACAATATTTTTTATTTGTTTTAAGCTGTATCTTATATTTAATAGTAGCTGCGCCCCGCAGTGGTATTCGCGTTGATTTGGAATAAAAAGTAACTATGTGTTAATGCAAGATTTTACCTATCTTTATACAAAATTTCATTGAAGTCTGTTGAGTCAAAGAACAAGGCGTGAACAAGTAACAAACATACACACTCGCAAATAATCTTTCGCATTTATAATATTAGTAAGATTGTGTCCAATAAAAAATCCTGTCTAATTAAAGAAGAATATAAAAGAATACTTATTTGTCAAATAGGTTAATTTACCATTTAATAATTTAATAATAATAATAATAGAAATAAAGACTCAGGCAAAGAATTCAAAACAGAGTTTTCATAACTCTCAGATCGACGACATACGATGCGTCTGGGAGAATAATAGGAATATATTTTTGTACCTATTCATTAATAATATGACTTCTTCGGCGTGTAACGACATTCTATACCTTTTTTTTTAACCCAGTATTCATCCATGTGGACTACTTCTATATGGGCTACGCCACATCCATCCTCTGCCAAGTAGCACGTCCTAGATTTCCCCTGCTTAACATCTTTCCCAATTGATGTATGATGGCTTTAGTCCTGTTTTTGACGGTTTATTTCTGCTTGGTAAAATCTAGCAAAGTTATATTTCTTGTCTAGACCTAGTCTAGACTCAACGAGTAAGCTAACTTATTGGAATAGTTTGGCAATAAAAATCCGAGCAGTAAAACCGTGGGATATTTGTTTTTGGCTGGTTTAAATCTTTAGAACTTTGCGTTAATTTATTTGTTGTAATGGATCTCATAAGACTGCAATAATATAAAACGAAAGTTTTATGAATCTAAGTATAATTTACAAAGGACGATGACATGGACAAAATTCTTGAATTTACAGTTATATCGGCACGAACCATAATAGTAAAGACATAACCGTCTTGAAATATATTATTTCAATTTTGGTACGAATTAGTTTTATATAATATTATTTGGAAAAAAATAACTTTTCGAGAAACCTGATATTTTTTTACAAGATTTTTCTCATATTGATACATTTGATTGATACTAAAATAAGCATAAATATTTTTGCTGTTGATGTTGTTCTTTTGACGGTCTAACAGCTAATGATAAAACTGTAAATTCTAGATTTTGTCCACGTCAAAAACAAAATGGTGCCCTGAAATCCTACTCTTTAGTCCTTGAACATCCTCCAGCATGTTTGTCAGGACGAGGTAGTGCGTCGGATGTTTTTCCCTGTAGCCAGACTGTACCGCGGCGCCGTCTGGGCGGGAGTAGAGCGTGGGCGGGTAATCAAGGTCACCATGACACCATTCAAGAAACGGTGAATGGGGCAACAAGCTTGCATGGAAATTTTGCATCGTATATAGGGCGTGAAATAAAAATTAATGATACAAAAAATAATTTAAAAAATTCATTGATCCATATAAAATAAGCTTATTACTATGAAAACCAAGAATAAATTAAAATTTTGAAAAACTTCGCCAATTTTTATATCGTGGCTAGCCGCCACTTTTAAACTGATTTTCGTCAAACGTAGCTAAGAACACTCTCGATGCCACACACACAGGCACGTCAATATTAGAACACCCTAACGTACGAGCAAGTCGAGGGTTAAAAAAACATATATTTATTGTGTACATTAATAAACTAAGCCCATTAATTTCTCTGACCTGTTTTTAGTACACCCCTACAGCCTTAAGGTAGCTAGTTTGTAAAGCATTTTCTCTAAGCTAGAACTAAGCTTGAACTAGCTTGTCTAACAACCACCCTCAAGTTGGAAAATGTGTTGTCAAGATTAAATCGTTCCGGCATTTTTTTGCCAACCAGTTATTCCAGGCCTAGGCATGCTCCATCTCGAGAGCTCGTGTGATTATGCGCGCTGTTGGTCAAATGCCTGGCTGTATTGTGTAAAAAAACGCGGCCATGTCACGGATGTTACTGATATAGATTCTTTTCAATTCTTGTCACAAGAGCCAATGACCTCAAGCAAAGTAAAATGTCGAGAAGCTACTCTTACCTCACAAGTGAATGTGTCGTGTACTTTACCTCTGCATGAAGGAGGCTCACTTCCGTTCCTTGTCTCCGGTGCGAGATAGCACGTACGGAAAGGCATTTAGTTCAATGTAATTACAAACCGTAGCATAAGTTGCACTAAAATTATTAACATCTACTTGTGTATTTCAATATTAAACTTCACCTATACGTGAAGTTCTATCATAATTATAAGAGGGTTTTGTTCGAAGAGATTGGCATTTGTTTACTTTTAATCTCGAGGACAAAATATAAGTATAATTCGTAAGTCTTATCCTGCAATCTTTCGGCTTAATATTAGCTGGTAAGCATGTTTCAATAAATTATAGTAATGCTTACTATCAAAATAATAACGTTAATCGCGGCCAATGAAATAAAAAAGCAATAATTATATCACAGTTCAATTTAACTTTTCTGATATTTAAAACTACATAAGGAATAACAATAGTAAGTGTTTGTACTAAGATTTTTTATATCAAAAGATGTAGTTATGATGTATAGTAAATAGCCTGCTTACGTATAGCGCATAAAAACTTGGCTAGACTAGCCAAGTCGACATCAGTTACGTAGTATTCCACGACAATGTCACACGACTGACAATAGAAAAAAATACTGAAAAAAATACGACATGTATTTTTTGCTGCTCCAGATAGGTACTAATCTGGTTCAAACGTTTCTGCTTCAAATAATTATCATAATAGCAGATTTATTAAAGATCGAGGTTAATTTGTGACAAAGTCATATCACTACTGCATGAATGTGATAGAAATAACTCACGTTGTCAATTCTATACAAAATGCCATAGGTATTCATTTGTCAGTCAATAGAAGGTAACTCCTTTATTTATAAAATCTTATTATTTGGTAAGGCCTTAGAGTAACGAACCAAGCGTAGCTATTTGAGAACGAACCGTTGGGCAATGTATAATCATTTTGTTTCGTGTGTATTGTAAAGGTCGACAACCTTTGATTGAGTCAATAAACTTAAGCACCAAATTAAGTCGTGAGTCAACCACTCTACTTATATCGTAATGTAGGAAAACTATTTAATATTTGGCTTTGAATAGTTTTGTTAGAAATGCTTCTACGAATTCCCTTTATATAAAATAAATTAAAAGGGAAAAATAACTAGTAAAATTATATTTTAACGATTAGTATATAGAATGACTCTATAAAAAAACTGATTTGGTTCTTTATGATAAGATTTGCATTACTGAAATATAACAATCATAACGCCATGTTACGCAAATTTTGACTTCTATTTGTGAGTATGCTTATAATCTCAAACGACATTTAGTTAGACCATTAGAACAAGCCCATTTAATCAATTAATACTTTGCAAAAATTTACTTGAATGTTTTGTAAGTGAAGACCTTTCAAATAGAAAAATATGGATTGTGGTGTATCAATACTACAATCTATATTTTCTCTTTATCTATATATCTATCTTTTTTATACGATTGGCTACATTGACTTCTATAGAATAGTTGAAGTGAGTACCCCACTTAGTTGGTTAAAAAATGCCTATTGCATCACTCAATAACTAACAAATTTCAATCTTAGTAACTGTCTTTAAATGCTTGGTCTTAATATTAGAGCGGGACCAAGTGCTTTCTAATCACTCCCTTAGGCTTGATTGATGGGAAACCGTTCCCTGGTCAGGTGAGATACGGCCTATGGGATGTTAATATACGACTTCCATTTAACAAAATGACATGTCGGTTAGAAATCGCATTAATGTTTCATGTTAAGGGGTTTTATTTTTATTCGAGGAAGTCTGAAAGTAACCCCAGTTTGGGAGAAAATAAAGAGTGGAAGGTTAGCGTGGTATGGGCTTGTGATGTGTAGAGAAGAGATGCATGTTACTAGGAGATGTATGGATATGGTAATGCAAGGAAGAAGGGTAAGATGCCGACCGAAGAAGACATGGATGGAGTGTGTGAATAAGGGCATTAGAGAGAAAGGACCGAGTGCGGAGATGACGTCTACTAGAACTTAGAAGAGAGTGGAAGAAGAAAAGTTGCTGTGCCGACTCCACCTAAGTGGGATAAGGCAAGCAAGAAGAAGAAGAAGAAGAGTTTAGGGCCGAAATGTTATCTTTATGTTTGATCCCTGTTTTAAGTGGTATGTAAGGGTTTTTTTATGATTACGCTTGACCGTAACTAACTTGATGTTAAATGTTGTTGCGGTCTATATGGATATCACCATCTCTTCATCTATTAAAAAGGCTTTGCTTTTACTCAAGCGTACATAATTATATGGGTATGTAAGCTCGAAAAAACGTACGTACTTCATGTTGCAATATGTTAGGAATAGAGAATAGAAAGTAACTTACACTATCATTGTTGCTGTTTATTTGTATTTTGCGAAGTAAGATGTTTAAAACTGAAGCTGGTCTAAAGGGATGGAATGTAACAAGGAATATAATGAGCAATTCGTACGGTTTTCCCTACGGTGGCGTTTGGTAAAATTTGTAGCTTAATTTTAATGTAGCTTTATTTTTTATTAATTTAAAATTATTATTAAAATTTAATACTATTTTTCTTTATTTCAATTCAACGTATGTTTCTAAAAATGTACCAAACTCCACTAGTGACGTCACAGTTTTACAAATAATTGTTAAATCTATTCAATTCAGGTACGAGTATATAAGCAAAGTAAAATGGCCTAAAAATAAAATGTAAATGCATTCTGCTTTAACCCAATAACATCAAGAAACATCGTAGGGCGTTGCTAGTCAGATAATGTTGCCATGATTCTACTATTTGTTCAATAAGGCACCAAATGTTACCGCAGATCTTTGTGATATCTTTTGTGGGATATTAGGGACAAATATACAAAATCTCATTTATGTTCTTTCAGGAATAAAATATATTTAGTAGTGTAGTCATTGTAGAATGGGTATATGCAGTATTTATTTATAAATTTGAATTAAAAATATCATATAAAAATAAAAACACACACACACACAAAAACCTTATAAATAGTAAATTAAATCTAAGTCAGTGTCCGCGGGTAAGGTGCCTAAAATGCTGGCGGCATTACCTCGCTGGATTGCCACGTTGGCCGAGGTAAGCGCCAGCTCTTGGGTCATTTGTTCTGTCTTTGTAGAATAACATTACTATTAATTATTTTAGATGCAAAATATATCTATCTTATGTCAAACGTCAAAAAAAGATAAAAACAGGAGAACTTTTGCACTATTTCAATTTATCATTAGAGAAAGCATTTTCATCTAAAATATAACTAGTCCAATTAAACAAGCGAAGCAGCTCTGTAGGAATTATTCAAATTATCATTTACGTATGACAACTTCGACGTTGGTAGTCAAGTAGAGGTCGCAATTTATTATGTAGTAGCAAGTTTTCATGGTATTTTCATAATAAAAATGCTAATGTGTAAAAATGCTTAGAGATATGAGAGCATAAAGATTTATAATACACTAGAGGTTGCCCGCGGCTCCGCCCGCGTGTAGGTCGCTTTTCACGTAACCTGTTGAAAAATTCTATTGTATCCTATTCCCGTGCCAATATTACATAAACATTACATTGCTACGATATCAAAATGAGCCGCATCTGTCTTTCCGCATTACATTCCTGAGCTCTAGTTAACCTCTGCTTTTAGCTACTTTGGTGATGATGCGACAGATTAGATCGTTACCTCCAAGCCATTATTTTAATTTAAATAATTAGAATACGTGAACCATATCACTAAGTAAACCACATACTTAAATTCCAATTCAGAAGTATTTAATTTCAAAAACTTTCCCTTTCAACTTTAAATCTCAATGGCATACCTTAATGCACCCCTAGCAAAAAAAAATATAATTTCAATTTAACCATTTAAGAATCTACTAACATAACAACTTTCAAGACTTGTAACTTGATAATTAAAGAATTTTCCATACAAACTTTCACCCCCCATCACAAACCCTTAGTTCACCCCTGGCAAAAAATCTTGATACCATTATTTTTAATTTTACATAAACTATACCTACATATTCCAAATTTCATTGCTAGAAGTTCAAAACCATAGAAGTTTCATACACACTGTTTTACCCCCTTTCACCCCCTTAAGGTAGAATTTCTAAAAATATATTCTTAGTACACGTTTAAGTACTAAAATATATCCACACTTCAAATTCTACACCTCTCAGTTCAAAAACACAAAACTTTCATTTTTAACTTTCAACCCCAATGGTATCCCCCTTAATGCACCCCTGGGAAAAAAATAAAAAAAATAATAATTTAACCATTTAATAATCTACTAACATACCAACTTTCAAGACTTTAACTTGATAAATAAAGAATTTTCCATACAAACTTTCACCCCCCATTACAACCCCTTTGTTCATCCCTGGTAAAAAAACTTGACACTATTATTTTTAATTTTACATAAACTATACATATTCCAAATTTCATCGTTAAAAATTCAAAAACAAAGAAGTTTCATACAAACTGTTTTACCCCTTTTCACCCCCTTAGGGGTGGAATTTCCAAAAATCCGTTCTTAGTACGCGTCTACATACTAAAACAAATACACCCTCCAAATTTCACACTCCTTGGTCCAGCCGTTTGGGCTCTGCGTTGTCTATAGATGAATGAATGAATGAGTCAGGACAAAGAGTCTTATAGTATATATAGATAACGAACAATCAACCAATATTTAAGAGCTGGGTTCTTGTCTGTACAGTTTTTTCCAGATAGTTCTATCCACGGCCAAATTCTTGACCCTCATACGACACGACTTTTGACTTGTTCTTGTGTTTGTTCTGAAATTACCTTCTAGTTTTTCTTTTTTATCTCCGGGCTTCTGATTTTCCTTCTATGATGTTTTTAGTGAAATTGTCATGTGGTCAAGTAACCAACCGTCCTCTTCTATTCTCTATTGTTGTAAATATGGTTTGTCGTTCTAGTATTAGGCATAGCATAGAAAATAAAACTAATGAAGAGGTGCTTCTTCATGAGTTTTATTTTCTATTCATCGCGGACAAAGTTGTCAAAATAAATCTGTTCGCAAAGTATTACTAGCTAGTAATAGACAGTTGACTTCGGCTGAGTAATAAAATATAAAATAAATATAAACTTAGGACACATTTCACACACGGCTGGTTATACTTAACCATTTCTAGTTCGTATTATGGTTGCTAACACGCATATACTACATATATATATACATACATATTTTGTATAGATACATATTTAACACCCAGACCAACAGCCAACCAATTTAGTAATTTAGGGAATCGAACCCGGAACCTTCTGATTGGTTAGTCCAGCATGGTAACCTTTACGCCAACGAGGTAGTCGTGGTCGAGTTTTTAAAGATTATTTTTCACAGCTACAATGCTAAGTTTAAAATATGCAAAATGTTTTATCCCGCCGAGTTAACACGTAAAGTTAAGTCAGCTGAATAGAAATGCACTCATATAAGAAATCTAGTTAACTAGTTAGTTTCCGGTTTCTCTGTCTGAACTTTCCTCTCGCGAACAATAAACTGTGTACTTTATTTCTCCAACCAGTCCCTTAGGGAAGCAGTAATAAGCCTTAGCCACAGCCTTTTCTCTAAGTTGCTGCAAGTTTTGCTTGGAAAATTGTTCAGAATTATAAAATACAAGTGCTTTACACACTACAGTAAAGAAATACTGAGTATAAGGAGAAGTATAAATATATTGTTGGGAGCCTGGTTGCGTTATAAATGTATTTATAAATCTTTCTCTCCTATTTAAGGGCGTAGCAAGAGACAAGGACAAGGCTTGTAGTGCTTGCCGTAATCTGTATCTTATTTATCATATTTTTTTAATTCTACTAGTCAAGAACTTTCATTTGATACCTTGAATATTGAACCGTATTGAAGAAGTTGTGAAATATGCTCCCAGCTATATTTGATGAAAACCGGTCATACTCTCGTTAACACACATTCCAAGCAAAAAAATAAATAAATGCATATCGGAACATCAATACGATGCCATTATTTATAGATTTTATTTAATTGTTTTTTCTTTACCCCTTTAACAGGCGTGTGAAACCGCAAGGCGCGTTTAGTATTATGTATTTAATGTGTTCATTCGAGCCTGCGACCACCCTTTGATGTTAATCGAAGCTCTGCGGCCTATGTTCGGTTCACATTCAATCGAACCTATTTTTGTTTCCTTTCAATGCTTGGACGCTTTTGTATGAGCTAGATTGATGTTGTTTTATTTAGTGGATCTATCTTTGTTTATGTATACTGTTGGATATTTGTACAATAAACAAACGTCGTGTATCACAGTCCCTGGCGGGCATGTATGTATATCTGACAGTTGAAAGAAAATGTCTTTTCGTGTCTGCCATAGTTTTGATTGGTGTTTTTTTTATTGTATTCAGAGTAATAGGTGTATGTGACGCCAAACTTTTCAATGACCCGATTTAGTTCTTTTAGACGAAGAAACTTTTTCAAAGCGCATGAAAAAAATTTGCTTTTCTATACAAGCAGTTCTTTGGTGTGCGGTTAAATGTATGAAGAAGAGAATTATTGTTCGCATATGTCTAAAAATCGTAGAAAGGTAGCTGCGAGATGCTCTAGATAACGAAACCACTCTTAAAGGTCTTAGGTTTGTTACGTTCACTTAATACGATTTAAATAAGTAGATATGTATGTCAGTAAGTTGTTAATCAATTTATTTTTTACCAGTACTCTGACTTGATATTAGAGTTTTTTACAAAACTTGATAAAAATATTTTTTAGTTTTATAAAAGTGTGATAGTGTGATAGGTTTTATCATTTCTTCTTATTTTTTACTACAATAATATAGAAATAGGACTTTGCAGTCTTTCTCTGACAAAAATGTCTAATTCATTCAATACGTAATTATAATATAAGAAGCCCATATTTTTCAGAGTTTGGTCTTCTGTTTTAATACACGACACTCGGTCTCTTGTGTGTTTCCTCACGATATATTTCTTCACCGCATCAGCAAAAACAAACTTTCCACTTCATTTTACACTAAATAATTGGTATAGGGCTGGGGTTAATCCAGGTGGACTTGAATCCCACATATCCCCAACAAGCCAATCTCACTCTTGTAGCTTCGCTCGAACTTACAATACCACCTACAGATATTACCATTTTCCCTTAAGCCGCTATTCCTGCAAAGAGCTTTCTCTGTGTCAAATCCTGACTTCAATCCTGTTGATCCATTCTTATGTCTATTTTTATCGCTTTTATCCGAAATAGGATAATTGGGATCGACTTATGCGTTGAAAAAATATTCTCCCTCTGGAGAAGTTTTATTATATTATTTTTTACAGAGTGGTAAAAGGGTTAATGGAACTTCTAAGCTATCTTTTGATACATCCATTATCTACGAGTATGTAAGAAAAAGATCCCCTTATTTTAAACATCATATGCTTATGCTATTTGTCCAGAAAACCACGTAACCACACGAGTTAGTGACACTCTCGCCAGAGGTGGTGCATGCATAGTCTGGAATTACTGGCTTACAAGGCTGCGGTTATCAACTTAATGTAGCGCCTAATCAGGCGATAACAAGAAATTGGTCTACTTATGTATGTTTAAGGCAATACGTATTTTGTAAATCTATATATATAAAAGAAAAAGTGGTGTTATTTACACCACTTATACATCAAGAACGGCTGAACAGACTTAGCTGAAGATTGGTAAGGAGGTAGCTCAAAACCAGGAGACACGTAAAATACTTTTAATCTTGTTTTTTTTTGTCGTCCCGGTTTAACGCGAGTACCTAACACCGCAGGCGCTGCTAGTATATGGATATTTTATTGACTGGACAGTGTGTTGAGCAGAAAATCTTAATAATATACTATGTTATGAGTGTGTGTATGTGTGTTTGCTACATATTCAGCCTCAAACGACTAAACCGATAACATAAACAGAGAGCCTAGTCTCTTGATTAACATAGTAGGCTATTTGTATTCGAGATTTAGGTTAAAACCCCCAGGTTCAGCTTATATAACATATAATATGAACTAAAAGCGCGATCTTTTGTTTCATCCCGACTTCAAAATATTTATTCTTGAGCTGAAAAATTTAGTATTGGATTTCCTTGGCATAAATCTGACAGGCCGAATCCGAAACACCATACTGCGTTTCAGAACACAAATACGAGTAGCTGATGTGATCCAAAAAGCTGCTAATTTAAAGTGGGATTGGGTTGGTCACATCTGCCGCATGCCGGATGATCTTTAGACGAACATTGCCACCCAATGGACGCCGGCCTGTACGCGACCTCGCGGCAGACCAAGAAATCAATGGAGGGACGAGCTTGACAAACACCTGGAGGATTAGTCCATAATAGAGCTAGATAAGGACAAATGGAAAGAGAATGAGGCGTGTACTTTCTGTCCCATCAACCACTACTGCATGACGACCACGACCACTCTGTCAAGAGCGTACCGACTTAGAAGAAGAAGAATACGGAAAGAGGATAGGGAGGCCTTTGCCCAACAATGGGATTCGACAGGCTTTTAATAATAATGATAAGTGCGAATGTTCATTCGTCGCACAACACCAGTGACATTTCGGATCCAGTTCCCACTCTTTACGCATCTATAGCCATGTTGTGCAAGATAAAATAACGCGAATATTCTGTAAAGGTCGGCTGATTCCCGCCGGAGGCACCTATTAGAATTCAACACGGGTGGCGAAGGGAAACGGGTGTTTCTACGTCCTGTACTTTTTATTGTTTTTAACTCCCGACGAAAATAGGGGTGTTATAAGTTTCACTGGCCTGTGTCTGTGTGGCATTGTACTTCTCAAGCAGATAGACCGTTTACAATCCGTTTCTTTCTGTTTCAAAGGTGTGTTTGGCGAAAGTGTTCTTGTCGAAATTGCCTCAAACATGGGTTTCAAATGAAAGGGTTCGATTTGGAGAGTACATAATGTAATAAATTTCAAATCCATTTTTTTATTTAAATCGCAACAAATGTAAATTAATAATATGTAAACAGACACAGATAGATTTCATTAAACACAGCTAACATCATTCTCGTCTAATATAACTTTCAAAAACACAATAAACCTTTCGCGAGGTACCTACACGATGCCAAAGATACATACATACACAGACAAGTTAGCTTTGGAACTCTTCTCCTGAGTATTTTATCCCGAGAGGTACAATTTGGGGGTCTTCAAATCTAGAGTAAATAGGTTCCTTCTAGGCAAGCGTGATACATCTTAGAACACAGTCAAGCTTAACATCAGGCAAGCTGCGGTCAAACGTAAGCATCATGAAAAAAAAAACGTCAAACTTACAACACATCGTCGTTTATGCGTGGGGGGTTATAGAATATGATAAAAAAATACGAGTAATACTCGTAGTATCTCTGAGTAAAATTACGAGTGAAATGCTGAAACGCACGAATTCTTATTACATACATACTCGTACCATGGATATCTTGCATAACCGCGGTTTCCCTCGACCCTTTGTTATTTTACAATATCTTGCAGGTGGAACAAAAGATAATATTTTCGATAACAGACGTAAATAGGTCACGTGAAATGGGTTAAAGGCGTTTTCGTGTCGTGATAATTTTAGAGAATGAGGTGTGAAAAGATCCATTACTTTAAGACAACCAACATTTAGCTTCTCAGTCGAAGTGAAAGGAACATGTCAATAAGTTAAGTAAGTTAAGTAAAACAAATATTATTGACTAGATACATATGTAAGTTGAGATAAGTAAGCAAAAGTTAGTGTGACTTAGTGGGAAAACGTTTGTCATTCAAACTGACAAGGTTCGATGCCCTACACCACTTGTTTCTCAAGTTTTAGTGGAATTGCTCTCGTTTCGAGGTAAAGAAAGAAAAAGAGAAAAGAAAGAAAATTATATAGTGATAAATAAAGCAACACACATGACAATATAACAAAATACAATGGTAAAAAACTACATAATATAAATGTAGTGAATAAACTTTAATTAGTTAAAGAAATACGTAGAAATCGAAATGTATGAAGACCAAACATTACAGTACATTAGGCTTTCTGTGGAAAGACCTGGGCACTCACCATGATTTACTTGCCAATAGGGAACTCTTTCAATGAGTAAATTCTTCCGGAGAGTCATGATCTTCAGTCATAAGGAATACGACTAAGGAGGAGGAAGTACAAAGGTACATACGTGTTTAGTTGGTTTTGTAAGACTACACATTTATTTATACATTCAGATATTTTAGTATTGCTAATTTTATTGAGGCTTCATTATAAAAGTAAAACGTAACTTATCAGCTTATGTTAAATCTCAGCACACATGTCTAGGTTCAGCTAGTGCGAAATATTATGTACTTTATCATTACTGGCTGGCAAAATTTAACCACACACTACAAACTCGACTTAACCCGTACTTAAGTAAAAAAGAAAAACAAAATAAAGTATATCTGAAATTGAAATCTGACTCTTGCAGAAAAAAAAAATAATAACGGCTAGTTAGCCCCATGCTAAATTATTTCTATTTTTACCGGTACCTAATGTATTGTTACTAACATATTGTTATAAAAATATTAATTTATTTCTTAAACAAACTATTGCAAATCCGCATTAAATCTCTATCTCTACTATTATTTTGATGTACAGTTGATTCAGTTTTCTTGCGGTCCCAAGGGGCTGGTTGGAAATTAGGACGGTCACTTATTAGCGGGAAAGGCTGAGGCTGTAACCCGTTTATCATATTCTAGTGACCCATAAATTACCTTAGTTTGTTCGATAGAAGGGGAATGTGGCTTAGAAGGGAAAGACCTTGAGTAGGATATGATGGGAAAATTGAAATAATATTAATATTAAAGTTATTCACATTATGTTTGTTTATGTATGAACTGATTTATATTTTAACGAGATACATTTTATTTTCAATTAAAAGTCTAAGGTTTTTTGAAAGAGGCGTCAGTAGACGTACTATGAAGAGAAAAATGATTTGTATAAACTTAATGATATGTAAAAAGGCGTATTTTTTAATTGCATTTTTAAACTACCAAATAACGCGTCGACTATATAATTAGCAACTATTTCCTTGTTTCATGTGAGCTTGAAAAGTACCTAGATTTTTCAAAAGTACTAAACGAAAGATCGGATCGAGTTAAAATTTTACAACAGCGGACACAAGCTGTTATTTTTGATGATGTTTTATTTTTAAAATAAAATATATTCTCAACGGTTGCAATCAGTTTTTGTTATATTAGTATATGATTCTATGGAGTTATCGAATGGCATTTTCGTATGGTGCAGTAAGTCATAATTACTATAATTATTTTACTATGCGAGTGAAGCCGCGGGTGATCACTAGTGAACCGTAACCTGAAGGCGTGACCAGTCAACAAACACTCAGGTCTCATGTCAGGAAACACTTACCTATGCAGAAAGCCCTTACTGGTTGCAAAGAGAATTGGGCCAACTACTTTAGCTAGAAAGGCGCCCAACCTGTAACTTATTTAAATTAGCTAGGAAGAGCTCTTGCCAGTATGGTCTTTAAATTTTATGACATAGGTCGTTAAGAGGGTTAAGATCATGTGTAGAAAACGTTTAATAAAATTAAATAATAGTTAAAATTATGGTTAATTTCAAATTTGACGATAACTCTAACGCTATCTTTAACATATATGGCGGAATTTGTTTCACAGTCATATTGCTTAGTATACGTAAAGTTATCCGTCTGCTAGTCAATTGACGCATCTGACAGTTAGTTAATATAAACTATAGCTTTGAAAAGCGAAGTTAGTTACAGTTATATGTTAAAGTTATGACGTTATCTTAGTTTTTTTAATGGTGCAACTCATTTATAGCCTTTACTTTAAGATTTTGTTAATATAAAAGTAAGCTGATGCAACTCAGTCTAAGTTTTAGCAATAATAATGTAACAGGTTAACTGAGAACAGAGCTTGCGAAATATCTAAATAAAATTACAAAGAAACATCTTCTAATTTTATACAGGTTTTATTTTACCTTTGTCAACCGCAATATCGACATTATTACTCGTAGCAATTTTTATATATTTAACAGTTACATTCACAGACGAGAACGTTCAAACTTATCCAGTGTATATCGTATGCAACTTAAGATGATGAATAAAAAAGCATTTGTGTTAGAAACTATTACCTTGGCAAGGTTTAGCTAAAAATAAACTATTTTTTTATGATGGATAGGCAAGCGCTTGATCGAAACTCACCTGATGTTAAGTGATGTTGCGATCTAGACTTGAGCGCGCTCGTATAGAAGAAACCGATTCACTGTCGTCTTGAAGACAGTGAGGTTATAGTTCAGAGGGAACAGGGATTCCGGCAATGAGTTCCACAGTTTAATGGTCCGCACAATATATGAGGAAGCGAAACGCTTCGTGTGGATTTTTGGAACTTCCACTGTATAGTGGTACCTCCTAGCCGTCTCCCTCCATTTCAAAGTACTACTTTTTCTTCTGTATTACTTCTTCTGTATTGTTATGTAGTTGAGGAGTGGCAACCCTGGCGTTCAGGTGTAAACATCGGCTCCGTGTGAATTTATTGTTTAATAATAAATTAGTGCTCAAAAGTGAACTAAAAGTGTTTATTTGTGGATAACAACAAAAATTACACAAAGGACAGTGTTATCTCTGTAAAATAATCGTGAATTACAAAGATATTTACGTTGATAACTGTTGCAATGTTTCGGGCCTATAGCGGGCCTAATTCATTGCAAAGTTCTAAATAAACTAGAAAATATCCCGTGTAAACGGAACAGTGATATAAACGTGTGGCTAAAACAGTGAAAACAGTGCTAAATTAGTTATATTTTGCAAAAACAACAAAAGCAAAACAGCTACGCGTCACTTTGAAATAAATGGACTTTGACCCCGCGAGTTAAACGGTCAAAACCGTCAAAACAAGTGACGTAATTAAAAAGAGACAGTACTATTCAACGTGTGAAAAGAATCACCACGAACATAAGTTGCATACGATAGCTGATTTCGCAACATTGGCTGACGACTTGGTGGCGCGGCGGTATTGATAGTTGCTTTCAGTACGCCGTATAGCAGAGATCGCGGATTCGAATCTCAAGGTGCCGAAATATTTTTGCACGAGAAATTTTGAGAGCCTGGACCCGCCGCCTGCTACCACTATACTACGTCTGCAGATAGCTGCGTGAATCACCTCCGCCGCCCGATAACGCCTTACTAAAAATGAATTGCTCTGCATGTTTCGGTAACATTAATGGAAGCGACGAACTTGTAAAGTGTAGCCTTCTGAACTGTGGTAAAACATACCACTTAATATGTGGTGGAGCAAAAAATATAAGTACAGAGTTATTTGAAAGCTGGGTCTGTCCGGAATGCCGTTGCTCGTTAAAAAAAGGCGGCGACAACACCTCAACTCCTGTAGGTGCTAATAAAAAACCGCGAGATCATTGTGTGACACCGAGAGATCAGTATGTCACGCTGAGGTCGAAAAAAGTAACAAAAAACTTGGACGACACGATGAGCAACGATAATACTGCGCAGTTCGTTACTTTGATGCAAAACTTATGCCTCGAAATGAAAACGATGCGAGAACAATTTAGCTTAGAAGTGGCATGCTATGAGGCTAAGTTAAAGCAGTCTACAGTCGCGATCGAAAACTGCGAATCAAAGCTAAGTGAGGCTGTGAGTGTTATAGCAGTTTATGAAGCAAAGCTTGAGAAGTATGCGACGCAGAATGAGTTGGTCCTAGACATGTTGAGTAAGCGTGAACACGTGAACGCTGTATGCCGTGTACTAGATGCTTCGCTGCCTTTACCAACACCCGAGACACCAGTCGTGAGTACTGCAGCGTCGGCACCACCCAGAGCTCCGTATCATCAACAACGCAAACGCATGAGACCACGCAATAAAATTGTAGTGCCAACCTCCCAGACAAGTTCTGTTGAAGCGGAGTCTCTGGGGCTTCTATCTATCGAGCCTTCTACTTCCGAGTCAAGGCAAAGCACCACCCCTATGCATCAGACCGCTCCAGTGACGCCTAATGAACACCAGCTCGTCCCGGAAATAGGAGAGGTAAGCACCAAAGATGATGGATGGGAGAGGGTCGTGAGGCACAAGAAGAAAACTCTACACCGGCGGACAGTGGTACAGGGAAGCGGAGCTAACGACGATGAGCTGAAAACCGTGGAGAGGGCGCGTAAAATTCACGCATGTTTCTTCACACCGGACACCACTACTGAAACGATAAGAGAGTATATGAGAAAGAAGAAACCAGGTGACTGTTACGTTGTCGAAAAACTGAGACTTACGCACAGTTACTACTCGTCGTTCTGCATCTCAGTACCCGCTAGCAAATTTGACTTTTTTATGTCTGCTGAAACCTGGCCCAAAAGCACACAAGTCAGCGAGTGGTTTCGGGCGGGCGGCGGGCGCGCAGGAGGTGCGCCCCGCCGTTTCTCCGCGCCGCACCGGCGTCAGCCGGGCCCGCTGCGTGGCGCCGCCCTCGGACCAGCTGCCGCGAGCATCACTGTCGCCGCCAGCGCCGGCCCGCGCCCCGCCGCTGGCCCGCACTCCGCCGCCAGCCTCTTCGGGACCAGCGGGATATCGAGACCAGCTTCGTACGCCAGCGCTACCCGCGCTACTTCCCCCGCGACAAATTAAACCGCCCTCTTTGACCCTCTGTCACCAAAATATTCGTTGTATAATGAATAAGACGAAATCGTTAGAGGTGTTAATGACAAAGGAACTTTCCTGCGATGTAATTATTTTGACCGAACACTGGTTACGTAAACATGAATTGATTTCCGTTACACTATGTAACTTTGATTTATTGTCTTTTAGCTGTAGAGATCAAATAGCTCACGGTGGAAGCTGCATCTACGTGCGGTCGGGTATGTTGGCCGTTAATAGACCAGACTATTGCGAATTGACTAAAGAACAAATTTTTGATGTATGCGCCGTGCATTTGTTAGACGATAACATCCTCGTTGTAGCGGTATACCACTCCAATGCCACGAGCGTCGCCGAGTACTTAGACTTATTCGAAGAGCTCTTGTGTAAGATCACTGACGAGGGCATAGATTGCGTAATTATGGGAGATGTAAATATCGATTTCCTAGAGAGCTCTACCGCGCAAAAACAACTATTAGATTTGCTTGAAAGTTTCAAATTTGTGCAACTTGTTGAAGAGTACACACGGGAAGACACAGGTGGTCGGAAATCACTACTCGATCACGTATATACAAATATTTCGGTGAAACGTGTATCTGAGATTAGGAATGTAGACACGCGACCGCTCAGCGACCATAAAGCGCAGCGCCTCACGCTCGCTACGCTCGCTGCGCCGCAGCCCGCGCCCGCGCACCGGCTCGCTAGGTGCTTTTCGGAAGCTAATGAGCTTAACTTTGTAAATACTCTAGATTCAGTGGATTGGGAGAGTGTCGTTAAGAACAGCAGTGGATGTTGTCACGCCTTGTCATCCGGTATTATTAACATTCTTTCCAACAAATTCAGTATTTGTTTTCCACTGAAAAAACAACTTGTCCGCAAAAAACATTGGGTCGACGCGGAAGTGCACAACTTTAAGTACCTATTACAAGAGACTATAAGTCTAAAAAAGAGATGTCCTTCAGACGACGTACTGCGCGCTAAGTGCGACGAGCTTACAATTAAATACCATTCTCTACTTAAAGAAAAGCGAGTTGGCTACTATTGTAAAATTATACAAAATAACCCGAGTAATATGTGGCGCGTGATTAATACCGAGTTAGGCCGCGGGACACGCGAGAGAGTTGACTTTACCGACCAATTAAAAGACACAAACGGCCAGTCTTTCGCGACGAAAAAACAGGCTGTTGACGCACTGAACAATGAGTTCATAACCGCGGCTAGTAATTGCGGAGCGCCAGCCGCTAATACCGCTAGCGCGCTCTCCGCGCTTGGAGGTGTAGTGACCGATAGCGACGTGTCAGTTAGACTAGAGCCGTTCTCTCCGCTCGAGGTATACACGATAGTGACAAAACGTATCGCTCCCAAGAAGAGTACTGATATATACGGCCTATCCGCGAACATACTCAAAACAGCTATAGGACCGGTAGCGCCAAGTTTATGCTATTTATTTAATCTTTGCGTGCGCGAGGGAGTTTATCCGGCAGCCTTAAAGAAGGTGAAGATAAGCCCTTTGTATAAAGGAAAGGGCAAAAAATCGGAGCCCAAATCGTATCGGCCTATTTCGCTCGTCCCTGCGATTAGTAAAGTGTTTGAAGTTGGTCTGAATAGGAGGCTTCTGAACTTCGTAATGGACCGAAACATTTTGTCGGAAAGACAGTATGCGTACAGAGCCGGGCGCGCGACTACCGACTTGGTGCGCGAGGTGCTGTGGAGAGTGCTGAGTGCGCGCGAGTCGAGACTGCAGGTAGCGCTGCTGTGTTGCGACTTGTCGCGCGCATTTGACACTGCAGATCACGGCCTCATTGCAAACAAGCTGAAACACTACGGTATCCGTGGTCCGGCGCTGTCCATACTGACTTCCTTCATGTCCAAACGTACGCAGATGGTCGTAGGTGATAGAGGCCGCGCTATATCATCCGAGCTAGAGAATGCAATGGGCGTTCCCCAAGGCTCCTGCTTATCCAATACCCTGTTCAGCCTTCTTCTTAACGACTTGCCTGGCGCAATAGGCGGTGCTGAGATTTTCTTGTATGCAGACGACGTCGCGGCTGTAGTTACGGCGCCGACACACACGCAGCTAGAGCAGAAGCTTAACTCGGTGGCGAATGATCTTGACGGGTGGTTTAGATCGAACGGCTTGGCATTAAATAAAGATAAAACTTGTTTTCTGAGCTTCAATTTAAATGGTCACGCAACAAAATCCTATTCGGTAGTAGTAGGCCAAACTGCACTCCAGCAGGTGTCCTGTACAAAGCTTCTCGGGTTTTATCTCGATAGTGGGCTAACGTGGGAGACGCACATACACGAAGTGTGCGGGAAGCTGTCGAGCTCATGCTTCGCGCTTCGGCGGCTCGCGAGCACCGCCACCCGCAGCGTCGTGCGCTCCTGCTACTTCGCGACTGTCCATAGCGTAATCACGTACGGGTTAGAGTTGTGGGGCAACGCTGCCGATAGAGATAGAGTTTTTCGCATGCAGAAACGCGCCATACGTGCCATTTGCGGGGTTCAGAGCGACGTTTCCTGCGTTGAACTCTTTCGAGACCTTGATATATTGCCTCTACCATGTGAATTCATATATCAAGTTGCACTTTTCACACACACGCACCTTGAATTATTTCAACGCAGGGGTGCTAATAAAACGTGGGATCTACGTAGCAACGTGAAGAAGATGCAACTGAAAACGCCGGTTCATCGACTTGTGAAATTGGAGAGGTCCGTTTACGTGTTGGGGCCCGCGATCTACAACCGCGTACCTGCGACTGTCCGGGATGCACCTTCCACCGCCAGCTTTAAGACTAGACTCAGGGTTTGGCTATTAGATAAAACTTTGTATAATATAAATGATTATCTAAATTTGAAAATTGACATTTAAATTGACAATTTGACATTTGATTCATATCATATACTTTTGTATTGATATTATATTAGATACTAGAATTAGTAGTGAAAATTGACATTATGATTAATATCATATACTATTGTAATGATATTATAGTACTAGAATATAATTGAAAATTGACATGGATACATATCATATACTTTTGTAATGATATCATATTATTTGACTTGTAACTTTGGTGTTATCAATAAATGATTTGTATTTGTATTTGTATTTGTATTTGGATTACCTATGCGGGATTCCCGAATATAATAATACGGGGTCGGTCGGTGCTCGGTGAAGCGTCAGCACGTACTCCGATAAAAAGTGTACTAAATATTGTTTTATCGCCCCCGATATATCTAAATTTGTTCTAAAGTACGAAATACTGTGTTAACCAGTGATATCACATATTTTTTCTGGTTTCCAAGTCAATTTTAGTGCTAAAAACAGCGTAAATAATCATGTGAAAGATTACGTGCCCGAGTGTTTTTACTATCTACCCCATACTTGTAACCAAAAAGATGTGTTTACAATTTCGTGCGATTTAAGTATTCTACAGTTTTGCTGTGAATTTAGCGAATAATCAATAAACATGGAAGAGATGAAAACATTTATGAGGAATATATCAGAAGATATTAAAAAGCAAAGCATGGAGATGACCAAGGTCATCACAGAAAATGTCAACAAGAACATAGACGAAAAGTTTTCAATTTTTGAAGAAAAACACACGGCAATTATAGTAAAGATAGAAGAACAGGATACACGTTTGGACAAATTGGAAAGGGAGGTGAGAAAAAGAAATTTACTTATATTTGGAGTAGAAGAAACTGAAAAAAATTACAAAGAATTAGAGAAGAAAATAACGAACATTTTTAACGATCATTTGAAAATTAAATGCGGTTATTTGGAATTTAACTGTATAAGAAGATTGGGAAGGAAAGGCGACAAAATTAGACCGGTTATCATGACCTTTAACTCCATGGCAACAAAAATTGAAATCTTAAAGAAGAAAACCTATTTAAAAAACTCGAACTATTATGTTATGGAAGATTACCCACCAAAAATTTTAGCAAAGAGGAAAGAATTACATGAAGAAATTTCAAAATTGCACCAAGAAGGGAGAAAGGCCTTTATTAAATATGATAAGATAATTATTTTGGATGATAGCAAAGTAAGTTTAAACAATAAAAGGAAATTTCAAGTATCCCCGGAACAAAAACATACTAAGGAAATCAACAATAAGGATCAAAAACAGTCAACCAAGAAAGTGGCGGTTGGCTCAAACAGTCTTGCTTCATTTGTAATTCGCCAGAACCCTGGCAAGTAAGATAGCAAAGCAAAGATGACCGACTGTCCTCTCATTATTTAATAAAAAATAAATCTAACAAGTATACAAACATGTATGTATGTACCTCCTCCAAGCCGGCTGGTCACCGTGGAGGAGTAGACCACATCCCCTCAGATAAGCCTTGTGAATAAGTAAAAAGTCAAATCTACTAACCTGTATTAATATTATGCAAAATTTAAAGAAAGTTTGTTGTCATATCTACATGTAATATTAATAATGTGTGATTACAAAATGCATATCTGGGGGAGGCCTTCGCTATTACAGCGACTATTACTCAAAAAACTAGGAAACAAATTGAACCTAACTGTAACTAACAACTTTATAATTAAACTTTTGCTACCATAAGTGTGTGTTAATAAACTATGGCTACCATAAATGTATATACATATATATTTCAAACATGTCTGTAACAATTTTATTCAATTAGATAGATATCACTATCACTATTGTTTATTTTTGGGTAAGAACATTTGCATTGAAATATATTTTATTTACATAAATACATTGTAAATACCGAACATGTAATACTGTTTGTAGGTGTATAGTTAACTTTAAATTTATTATTTTTCTTTCTGATTTTTTGTGTTAGTTTTATTCATTTAATTGTGTAGTCGTCATAGAAGAAAAAATAATATGTTTGGTGTATATTACTATTTAATAATAAAAATAATATCTTCAAAAACCAAAATGATGCATAAAATATTGACTTCTACTCAATTATAATTGAAGATACCAACTGTATATAGATTATAAGATTGTTAGTTTTGTAACAAAAAAGTTACACTTTATTAACATTATAATTAGTCCGTTACACTTTTTTATTTTAAAAACTAGTATTTACAAAATCTTGTTATAACTTGCACGTGAGTAATAGATAATAAAGGCTATTTTTATTTTATTTTTTATTTTATATTATTGTTATGTAGTTGATTACCTATGCGGGATTCCCGAATATGTTTCTCAAAAGACACAAACCGCAACATGTGCCCACAACCCCCGCCACCTTCATTACACTGAGAATGCCAGATCGCAGTGAATTATAAATGCTAGGAGGCTACCAAGGAAATTCTAGCATAATAGTTACTATATTTTTTTATTCATGTCAAATATTTAAATCTAACTAATTTAAATACATTGGTTGAACCCAAGTCAGAACGTAAGCCTACGCGTTGTCAAAAATGCCACCCGATAAGCTCCTTGTTCAAAAGTTACCATATCAAAAGTTACCATATTATATATTTTATGTTTTTTTTTACTACATGAAAAAAACTTTATAAAATAGGATATTTCTATTGTATTATAATAGTTCAAATCAAATTTTCTTCTATTTAGATAAAAAAACATATTAAAATGGAATCGCAAAGAGATATCTCTAATGTTTGCTTAAGCTTGATAATTGTTTTCCACCACCTAACTTTTTTTTTTTTAATAATAATTACTAAACTGTAGTTATTAGTAACATAAATAATTTATTCAAACAATTCAGTTACAATGTTTTTAATCATGCCATATGTAGAAAGTCATACTTAACCCATGATGGTAGAGTTCTTAAGTAAACCACCTCACAAAAAACAAAACTTGTGAAACATTACGTTCCAGCAATATGAAACTCATTTCTTTCTTTAAAAAAAACCGCTGTCCTGAATAGGGACACAATAAAAGACTGGCCTCAGGCTTTGGAACGTCGGAGATTATGTTCGTAGCAGACGTTCCTAAAATGTAAATATAAATATTTCATATTGCCAACAGTATTTCATAATTCATACAGCCTTCAAAATGAGATACGATACTTGAATCTCGTCTGTTTAAAACTTTATTTGTCTGGCTTATTCAATTGATGTCGTTTATAAAAGCGTCATTAGTCATCTTTGTGGTTGAATGCAAAAATGACGTCAAGGAAACCTTTAGAAAAAAGTGAGATATTCCATTTGTGAGAAATGAAAAGGCAATTTCATTGATGGTTCTGGATTTGTGTGTGATGTAAAACATGGTACGTGTTGCGTGAAAAGTTTTAACTGGTCAGTGTAAGATTAATGACCACGTAATGAATAGCAAAAGCGGTAAGAAAGGATTTTTTCGCAATTGCTACGTAATATACACAAGTACCATGTATGCCATTACGTAGAATAACTGTGAACTGACTCAGATATAAAGTCTCCCACTTTTTGGACTGATTTTCACCCAAACATAGCTACACTCTTGACTTACACTCGCTTCAGACAAAATAAATCTATAGGAGAACTACAATGCTACAGACAGATACACACTCACACAGGCAGGTCAAACTTGTTACATAATTTTTACGACCGGAGTTAGTAAATTTTGATGCTAGTTTTGCTACGGCGTAGCTCTCAACAATGTCGAGGTCGTAGTAATGTGCTACGGCGTAGCTGCTATCATTGTAACATGCTACGAGCAGCTAAGCTTTTGTTTTATTAATATTATTAGCTGACCCGGCAAACGTTGTTTTGCCTCACTTAGGGGTACAGCGCCACCCCCCCGTGGGGCCCCGCATTGTCGAGGCGGGGGGGCTCAGTAACCGTGGCCTGGTCACCCACGGTGAAGCGAAGAGGGTCCCTGAGGCGGGCCACTCCCTAGACTTGTAATCCCTGTACGCAAGTTCTAGATGGAGTGGCACCAGTAGGTTGCGGAACCTCGTTTCGGGGGGGTTTCGCAACTGAGGCGGGCTGCGGTGTGGTTTGGGAGGCACCGCAGCTGAAGGTGTGGGGCCGCGGCAGGAGAGAAGTGTCGGTATTACGATGCGCCGCTCTTCCTACCTGCCGCGGCCTCGACGGGGTCGCCACCGTTGATGGCGGACGCGGTGGGGCCGCAGGGAGAAGGGAGTGGTAACCGGAGACTACCACTTTCCCTATTCTCTGCGGCCGTAGTGGCATGTGACGGGGCCACAGACCTGACTCGTCACGGGGGACCTAGGACGTCGGACTGGGGTTGTCCGGCGTCCATTGCACTCACGGTCCCCGAGGTGGTTGCGGTGCACTATGTGCACTGCAAGGGGAGTCATCCCCTGAGGAGGAGTCTCTCTCAGGCTAGCCGAGGTGGGCGGGGTGGTGGGTTAATGCGAGAAGCGGAACCTCACCCCGCCCTTTCCGGTGAGGAGGCCATCGTGAGGTTTTAGTCGGTAGTGATGCCCTTCTGGCATCGAGCCCGACATACCCCACCCACCTCCCCGGGTGTGGCGGGCATGCGTAAATGCATTTCCTCACGTTACAAAAAAAAAAAAAAAAAAAAAAAAAAAAAAAAAAAAAAAAAAAAAAAAAAAAAAGGGTACAGCGCCATCTATTGATTACCCAAGTTTATTCTACGGTAACATTAAACTTATGGTAAAGTTAGTACTTATGCGCTTTTTTTACTAAAATAGACTAAAGCCACAATAGTTATATATGTTACGAGTAAATAGTGTGTGTGTGTTTGTGTGCGCGTGTGTATGTGAGTGTGAGTTGGTATACTTTAAGACGGTCCAAAAAAACTCTTCTAGCATTTTTAGCTAAAAAGACTTATCGGTACATTTTACGCCGTCATTTGCATAAGTGTACTTTGATTTATGGTATACACCATGACTTGCTGACTTTATCTCATTCCTACCGGTGGTACTCGTAAGCATTACCATAAGCGACAGTGCTACAGATATCCTATGAGATATAAATGATATTTAACTTATACAAATTAATAATTACTTACTTACATTAATAATTAATTACAAATTAATTTCAGCCTAGCATTTCTAACAATTTTCTGATTTAATTTAATTTTAATTTTATTCCTTTATTTCAGGAAACTAGAGGCCCATAAATACAATACACATATAAATATAAAACATAACTTATTACAAGCTGACAGTTGTGACATGGAAATTATATAATTATAAGATATGTAGATATATTGTTTTTTTTCTAACATAAACAATGTTATCTCAGAATATTTTTTTTTATGTATGACTATAAACCATAAATACACCAGTTGTGGATAATGAAACCATAAAGTCAAGCCCTGGGTTGCCCCTGTCATAAAAAATGCGTTTCTCAACCTTTATTTAGGTTCATAAAGTAGCAAATGCAAGTGATTTGCCTTCTACAATTGAATTCCCTTGTAAAACAATAGCGATAAAAATTTACATTTTATGGAAGCAATATGAGTCGAAGCTATGTTATTTATTCTACTAGTAGCTAAACTATGGAAGCAAACAAAAAAATTACGTATTAAAAATAACAAATACTAGTACTGCCTTTATTTCCCACAAAGATCTAATTGCAGGTTTAAGATGTACGCACATTGGCCCAAGCCAAATGCGCCAAATTAATCGACTTCATGGAAGTAGTCTCACACACTTATCCTCACCAAAGGAATCAAACAAGCCGAAGAAATCATTTCCTTGCGATCCACACCAAAGGAATCCAGCACATAAAAGATATTGTTTCCTTTCGAGATATAATGTAGAATGTGAGTACATTGGTCCAGTCAATCACATAAGCCACACGGAATCTCTGAATCATGAGGTCGTCCGTATTCGTCAAGAATAACGGGGGGTCATCTTGATACATATGATACGACGCGAGCAAATCTGCAGATTCTAAAATTAGTTTTGACCGAGATAATCAGCGCGATCAAATTAGACTAATATGCACTTAAATCAAATTTATTTATTTGATCATTTACGTTTGCGTTAATTTCGCAGTCGCTCCAAATGCAAAGGTCTGCCTCCTAACTACATCGATCGAAGCATAAATCATTTTAGTAATTTAAGTGAGGTTATTGCTCACGTCACTGGAACTATGGTTGTGGGTGAGCTAAACCACTTTTAATATGGTAATTTTGACCTCATGCAAAAAATACGATAAAAGTAATCTCGGGTCACCCTACCGAGCCTGTGAATGACAGTTTATGAATAATTCTTGACGGAATATTTATTTTATAATAATCTGATTTATAAACTTCTCCATCTACGAACCAAGTATACAACATTTTTTTTCTGAACGAGCAATACATATTTGATTAATATGAAAACTTTTCCTCGCAGTCAACATCGCAATAATAAATTAACGCCATATATAGGTTTGCTATATATCTATGCTACAACCTGTTCACTGGTATACGACATAATTATAAGAATACTAGCTGACCCGGCAAACGTTTTTTTGCCTTATAAATTATTTCTAGTTCCTAGATAATTTCTAGTATAAACCAAAAGTAACTTACTCATTATAAGTGTGTAAGTTCATGGTATATGCGAGAAATGGACATGGAGAGCTATGAACGAACGAAAAGTGGATATAAAAATAACAAACGCCGAATAATATTATGTTCAAAGTATTATAAGTAATTTAAAAAAATTACAAATCACATATTAAATAAAAAGGCAAAATATCTTTGGAAATTAACGACTGCAGTTACTAAAGAATTGAAAACTAGACCGTTTAAAAATGACCTTACAATATGTGCAGTGTGACTTTGGTTCTAATACTTATAAGTATGAAAAGGATAATGGTCAATATATGCTTTTAGATTTTTTGTAAAAGTTTTTCTCTTCTTAAAAATTTGTAATTCTTATTGGTACTAAAATTGTTATAAATAAATAGACGGTATAGATTTCCATTTGTCAATAATTTTCTACGTTTACGACAAAGCCGTATTTTCACGGTTTGTTATATTTAAATTAAGATAAAAAAATTCACTATTTTTCAGGGACAAATGTCTCTTACCAATTTACAGAAAGGTCTAATTTTTCGATTACTACTGGTTACCAAAATAGAAAGTTCAACAGATTTGCAGACACGTAATAGAAGGTTGAGGATCTCCGAAAACCATTTAATTTTACTACCTTAAACTCCCATGATTGCGTTGTAACTTTTGATGGGATTATGAGTTACGAAGTCTTTTTTTATTTATGTTAGGACTTGGAGATTTGGCGACTGCCGACCGGCGAACATGGGCCACGATTTGCGATGGTAAAAGTTTAATGGGTTTTGCTTCTGAAATTGATGTTTTATGATATTTTTTAGAGACCGCCTGGTTTGATTACGTTTTATTATGTCTGCGAACAGTGATGTAATCTCGGGAAGTGATATTTTGTACTTACCCGGCTTGTAATATTTGACGAACTCATTGTCGTAATGACTACCTTGCCAGACTAAAAACCAGAGGGTCCTGGGTTCGATTCTCGGCACGGCCAACATCTTTGCGATTAGCTTATTTGTTGGTCTGGGCGTTCAATATGTATTAATATAAAATACGAATTTAAATACAAAAATACATTTCTTTGTAGTCATTAAAAACTTGTATATATTCCCATGGTTAGTGATTTTTGTGTTAAATTCAAATAACATGCTAATATTTTACTCGTTTAAGTGACTATAAAAACATTTCAAGCACAAGTGATCAATTATCCGAAGGTGGTGTTCAACAAGATAAAAAGTCCGATAAAAATATAAAATTTACTTTCTTTATTTCGTACTGACTTTTACAATGAAATGTGCTTAGTATTCGGGAACTATGTTCAACTGCTAACAATACCCTGAGCAATTACAATACGTCATGTTCATCGCTTGGGAAATAAATTTAATCTTAGAAATTAGGTCGCAGGAAGACTGTATTAACCGAGCTAAATAGGTTGATGATGGGAGCTCTACCGAGGTTCATTTTAAGGCTTAAAAGCTTTATTGAATCTTGTACTGTAATTGCTAAGAATACCTATGAGTATTTGTGTCACAATTTCTCTTTAGCCAACGATAGAAATACCTATTTCAAAATATTTTTTTAGCATTCGACCAGCATTGCGCTTAACTAAACAAGTTAGCATTCAGTATCCTCACGATATTTTACTTGACCGAAAGCTCGAGTGCATTAATGAGTTTCAAACACACAATATTTTGTCAAAATTCATTTTGATGTTTTATTAGGGATCCGTACCCAAAAGGAAAAAACGGGACCCTATTACTAAGACTCCGCTGTCTGTCTGTCTCCAGGCTGTATCTCAGAAATCGTAATAGCTAGAAAGCTGAAACTTTCACAAGATATGTATTTCTTGAGCCGCTATAACAAAAAATACTAAAAATTAAACAAAAAATATTAAGAGGTGGTCCCCATACAATAAACGTGTTTTTTTTTTACGTATTTTTTTGCTATATATCAATAACGGTACCTGCTAGACACTTGAAATTTTCACACATTATATAAATGTACTAACTATCAAATGAAATTATAAAATTTAAATAAAATTAATATTTAAGGGGTGCTCCCATACAACAATGGTACGGACGCTTCATGCGCAAGCCCACCTCACACTTGGCTAACTATTATTATACATTTCAGATGCCGAAGGGACGGGTGGCGCGGACCTCCAGCGCAAGCTGGACCTTCTCAATGGAACGCTGGCAGATGCCGAGCGGGCAGAGCAGGCGCGTCGACAAATGCAGTACATTGCGCATTGTGAGTATACCACGGATCAGAATACTAAAGAGGATTGCTGATTCCCATACAATAAAGCAAAATCCTGCGCCACGCAGGACTTTGCCATTATTACCGATGATCTTGCCAACACAAATACGGGGCATCATATACTCAGCAACAGGGTGGTTCATAATTGGAACAGGTCCCGAGGAAGTAGTCAGTGCTACGTCAGTGAACAGCATTAAAAACCGGCTTGATAACTGGGTGCAGAAAACAAAAAAATCTCTTGCTAACCTGTGATCAGTGCACCACTGGACTTTAAACATTGACATTCAATTTATGAACTGTTAAAAATTTAAGTGACCCGAGTGAAGTTTCAAGAAAACACGAATAGATGGCGCTACGTGTAACAAATGATACGCGTGTTTTGAACAACATATTGAGCGTCTATTATATTTATTTGTCTATAGTATACACATGTTCTATAAAAACAATAAGATATTATCTTTGGAAGAATAAACAGACTCACTTATAAAAAAATTATCGTATTAAATAATCATATTCAATCTATGTAGAAACGCTAAAAAGCTGAAATTTTTACAAGCTATGTATATTCCGTGCCGTTATAACAACAAATACTATAAAAATATTAAGGGTGTTTACCATATAATAAACGTGTTTTTTCGTATTTTGTTGATCTCTATATAAATAACGGTAAGAGGTTGATGTTTTCAATTTTGACAGAATATAAGATTATGTAAATATTACCTTTTGAAATAATAAAATTAAATACATTATTAAGAGGGGCTTCGATACAACAAACGTATAACTATATAATAACCATAAACAATTTATTTTCTCAGTTTTCATAACGACATTTGTTAGAACCTCAAAATATTCATAGAATATTTAATCATGAATTATTATTAACATTTGAAATAAATTGTAAAACATACATTTATTAGCTTAACATATAATAAGTATGAAGCCATGAAACTAAATTTAAACATAGCTTAAAAATAATATTCAAAGCCTAGAAAAAACTAAAATTTTGTAAACTAAAAAATTAATATTTAAGGCCCATACAAGAAAACGTGTATTTTTACCATATTTTTATGCTAATGGTACGGAACCCTTCTTGCGCGAGCTCAAATCGCAGTTGGTCAATTATTACAACTTCTTAATGAAAAGTTTCTATATGTCTCGTATATACATTTCCAGCGGGCTACTCAGAGGACTCCGACTACACCTCTGACCTCAACTACCCGGTGGGTCAGCACGCTAACTGCAGCGCTTCGCAGTTCCGCAGCGCGGCGCATCAGATGCACACACCACAGGTAACAAGAGAAACGTTTTGATAAACCCATGACGGTTAGAGGTTAAAGTTTATCAAGCTAAGACAGCTCAGGCCGTTTTTCGTCGTCGATCACACACACTCACGCTCACGCCTTTTTTTTTACTCTGAATAGACCAGCGCTTGACCACAATTCACCTGATGGTAAGTGATATTGAGGTCTACGGTGGATCGCGCTTACCTAAAAGGAACTTCACTCTCGCCTTGAAAATCGCTAGATTGTAGTCATTGGGGAACAGGGGATTCGGCAAGGAATTTCAAAGTTTGGCGGTTCGAACAACAAAGGTGGAGGTAAAACGCTTTGTGCGTGCCTTGGGCACCTCAACCGTAATCCGATGCTTCCTTTGCGTTTCAATGCTCGTCCGATAGTGCAAGCTGTGGTCAAACGCAAACCTATTAGTTATAACAAAAAAAAACTTAAGAATCAATTTTCAAAAATCAGCCATTATACTTTAGGTACCTATAGGTAGTATACTAAAGGTACCAACATTTAAATAATTTTATTATACATTTCAGAGATCGCTGGAAGTGTCGCGAGAGAACTCCTACGAGAGGGAAGAGTACCAACTTCACGGCGACACCGACCCACTGTATTACAATAGTCAGCCCAGGAGTAATAGGTAAACTATAAGAATGATATTACAATAGTCAACTCAGGAGAAATAGGTAAACTATAAGGATGTTATTACAATAGTCAACTCATGAGTAATAGGTAAATTATAAGAATGTTATTACAATAGTCAACTCAGGAGTAATAGGTAAACAATAAGAATGATATCAATTTGAAGCGACGACAGCTCAGTCCGGCGTGCGGCCGCCTCACATTCCGATGGCCGTGGGTTCGATCCCCGCCAATGAGCTCGACCTTTCGGTAAAAGAAAACTTCGTGAGGAAACCAAAGCGTAGTTGTAGGGCACTTTCTAGTGCTCGCCTGCTTAGGATCCACCCTCAAGATGAAAAATCTGTCGCCAAGCACCTAACAGTTTGTTCCAGCAGCCTCCTTGAGAACCAGTTATTCCAGACTAGGCATGCTCTACCTTTAGCCAGAGTGTCACTCACTACTGTGGTTATGCGCCCTGCTAGTCAAATACTATGTGTAATATAAAAAAAAGACATGTTTTTTTTTTCAGGATAGACACATGGTCACAACTGCAACAGGCAAGCGTCGAATCAGCTATATCGTGGCGAACTGCGGCCGACTGGCAGTCCGGAGGTAGGGATTTTAAAGGGATATCCCGTAATCAAAGTTTGTATTTTGTGAATTCTTGCTTGTGAAATTATGTACATTAATTTATTTTATCTGTATTTAAAACGGGCTTCCTATCCATTATCTCTATGATATTCTATCTCTATTACATTTTGACGTGACAACGTCTTAAATTAGGTTGCGGCTGGGAGTCACTTATGAAAAAGTGTAACGCCCGGTAACGTTACGATGAGTCACCGAACGAGAGAGAGGCCCGCCGAATGCCTTGCGTCTCTCTCCCACTCAACTATGATCGGTCTGCCGCGCGCGCAGCACGCGGCAGACGTTGTCACGTAAAATCTTCGCCCGTAAAACCGACTTTACAGGCAACCATTTTTTTTATTATATATAATACAATATTAAGAGGAAAAGTTTGGTTTTTTGTTTGTTTGACGCAAATAGGCTTCGAAACAACTGGACCGATTTGAAAAACTCTTTCACCGTTGGGAAGTTACATTATCCCTGAGTAGTATAGACTATATTTTGTTTCTCTTTGCAACTTAGATTATTTAATAGCTTGTGGACGATCTGTTAGTGACATAATATTTTATATTCCATAATATAATATTTAAATTACTTATATATAATACTTTAAAGTAATATTTGGTTACGGGACTTGATCCTTAAATAATTTAATTAGAATTTTATATTATTTTATTTAAATTTGTGGTTTCTTTTTCTCACCACCAAATCATGTACAGAACACCTCGCGTAGAAGTAGTTTAGTTCATTCCTATTTTGCCTAGCAAAAACCGTCTAAGCTATAAGACCACATAATGTACAGATTAGTCATTTTATTGTGTTAGTCCTTATATAAAGTTCCAATGCAATAAAATATATTTAAGAAATACTTTTTATAAACAAACGAGTCATAAGAATTCATAAAACTGAAAACAGTTTGGTTGGCTCTTTGATGATTAATTTGACTTGTAGCGCCATCTATCTATTTCGGTACAAACTTTGATAACAGAGCTAGCGCATCATGTACGTTATCGTTATCTCTATGAGCGGGGCAAAAAATACCTATTTGAAACTGAATTGAAACGATATATTGTTGAAAGAAAGAACGAAAATACATTTATTGTGCACAAAAAAAAAACACTATAAATGATGCGAGTAGATCATTAAAACTAATAGTATGTGCACAATAAGAGCAAATTCAGCATAATGCTAAGAGAACTAAGTACTCCAGCGCTGATTTTCAATTTGCTCCTTAACACAATTGTAGGCACAAGTTAAGTAGTAAGTAGTAGTAAGTATGGGTACATACAGTATTTAAGGGTAAGCAACAAGTTGAAACCAATAAGTTCAAACGAAACATACAGTCATATCAACCAAACAAACAAAAGGCTTACAAGTGAAGCTTTAAGTCTACCTCAGTGATTCACCATGCAGGTTTAATATTCAAACAATGAAATGGAAAAATTTTGAGTTTAAGGCTTTCCGAGCCCCATACTGAATGCTTCTCAGACTGGCAACCATTTCCTCTAAGATTTTTAAATAGTAATCACTTAACATAAACTTAAAATGGTCTAATTGGGGCGCGAAATAGGTAATATTATACATTTTTTATCGCAAAACAGATATATCAGCGTGATTTTTTCCAGCAAAATACACATGTATGAGTGCAGTGCAACAACTTAGCTGTTCAGTTGACAGTGTCGCTAGTGGAGATTTGTTGCCACCTAAGAGTGCTGTCGAACTTGTAATTCCAATTTTGGCCACCTGAACAGCTAAGTTGGTGACATGTATACGTATACATTGTTAGTTTCCGTTTCCGTTAGTGTCATTCTCTCTGCCAAACATGAACCCAAGCTTACCATCCGTAGTAATAAATCAACAAAATTCCGATAGATGGCAGGATCAAAAAAAGTATTGTTAAAGAGTTTGATGAAATTTATTTATTATTTTAAAATAAATTATTGCTATTTTTATATTAAGTATCGTAATAGAATTAAAAATTTAAAATATGTATAATTTTGTTTGATTATTTGAATGAAATTTAGTTATGTCAATGTCAGTTTGTCATATTTGACATACTTAAAAAAACGTATTTATATTGCAGCAATAATTTTTAGGGTTAGGTACCCTAAGAATGAAATTAATATACTAATGCGATCTTTTCTGTACTTAAAAGATAAAAACGAATGCCTTTTACAAAATATTCGTTGTCTGTCTTTCTGTCACCAGCTGTTTCTTATACACTGTGATAGCTGAAAATTTCACAAATTATTTGTTTCCGTTGCCGCTATAACCCAAGAGTATACAAGTACTAGATACGCTATAACAACAAATACTAAAAACAGAAAATATCAAAGGGTGGATGACACGTTTTTAAAGTGTGCCTTAAAATACGTGTTATATTTTGTATTTTTGCTTAATATCAATAACGATAACAGGACACTAAAGAATTCTAAAGAATATTAAGCTACATATTACCTCTTTTTACTCTATCTTTACAATGACACTTGGTAGATTCTTTAATGATTTCTCTCTTTCTTTCTTTCTTTCAAAATAAAACGAATGTTTGATATGGGGCAAAAAACATGTTTTTTGTATAAACATGTTTTTTTTGCCATATTTTTATAATGGTACGGAACCCTTCACGCGCGAGCCCGGTTCGTACTTGGCCAATTATATAAATTTTTTATACTTACGTCTTTTGTTTACCTATCAATATCTTTATCAATTTCATAATTACAAAAGGCTTGTTTGTTTGTTTGTTTGGATGTTTTTATGTTTGTTTGACGCAAATAGGCTCCGAAACTATTGGACTAAAATTAAAAATTCTTACACCGTTAGGAAGCTACATTATCCCCAAATGACATAAGCATTATATTTTGTTGCAAAGGGTAATAAATTCTTATAATACTCCAGTAATGTAACACAAGGTATAAAAAAGAGTAAAAAAATTGTTTCATGGCATGCGCTATGAAAAGTTAGTTGTGGCGGGTGTCGTTTAGTATGTCTTGAGAGCAACGGAACCCATAAATACAAAAAAAAACTTTAATCTATGTCAAAATTATAATGCGATAAAATTTAAATGTTTGTTTGTAACGAATAAGAACGACTTTCAAACATATCTCCTAGAATTAAATTTTTTTTATGCCCGTGCTAAGCCGGGACGGGCCACTAGTGTATAATTATATCAACGATACAATATGTAAACTGCCAGATGTACATTTATTATAACTAAGATTTCGGCAGGCCTCTTACCTTAGAATAATAATAACAGTTTTTTTTATTTCAAATGTAGCTAAAATTGTATCCATAGTCTAATAAATATAAATTCCCTGATAATATGTAATTATTTACTTTTCTGATCATTAGACTTGAAGAGTAAAAATTAGATTTTATCAATAAAAGGTCTCTGGATACGTAGCTTTATCAGATTTTGGCATCCCACGCACGCACTGTATGTAGAAGGTACATATGTGTCTAGCTCCGGTTTTGATGTTCTTAGCTATGTTTGATGGTATTCGGATGTCCGCGAATACAAAATATTGGATATGATATTATTCGCAACTTTCCCAAATGAAAGGGCTTACATTTTGGAATCATGCGAAAAATACAACTGTTTCATGCAATATGTTAGATGATTCGTGAGAAAAGTTTTTTCTTGTTACTAATATCATGTACCCTATAGATTTTTACTTTTCTAATTTCGTTTGAGGTTTGAAGGTATGCGCTATGAATATTAACATACACGAAAACGAAACCTATTGAAAATATTCTCTTTCTCATAATTTTCCTTCAAAAAAAATCTTTTTTTTTTGAAGGAAAATTATGCTATTTTATTTTGTTTGAAACTCTTGTTTCAAACAAAATAAAATAGCAAGAACAATTCATGAGATTCGAACCATGGTCAATTCAAATCATAAAAATATTTCATGTTCCAAAAATGCTTCCTCTACGAACGAGCTAATATAATCGACAATTGAGCGTTCGAAATTGGCATCCATATTCAAGTATGCTGAAGTTCAAGTGACAAAAAAAAATTGTCAATGCTAGTGTGAGTGTAGCCGCATCGTCACAGAATAGATGATAGTAGATATGGGTTTTATATGGCTTTTTGTAAATTTTTGCTATTAACGCTTAATATATGTTGTTTTGTGATGAGCCTTAAAAATAATACATTAACAGTAGATTTCGCGAACCGATTCTGAAGTTACAAAAGAAATTACTTGGGCTGCTGGGATGAATATAACTAACTTATACCTATTTAACGCCATCTAGCGGCATATGAGCACTTGCAGCATGCTAGCGAACAACCTTAATGATACACGGTCAAAGTTAATAAACAATATTATTTAATACTTATGAGCTGGTTAAAGTTTTGTTCAAAAAACACAAAATATATGTATGTCTGATTGGAATCGCACTAGTGTAAATATTCTTAGGGTTTCTTTAGACAGCCTATGAGTGAATTTTTGCAATAACTTTAATCCTTTATGATTTATGGCAATGAAACTGCAATTTCAAGTTTGTATCAATATTATAGCCATTATATGAATTTCACATTGGAAGTCTGGCAACGTCACAACTATTTACTTGATTTCGTGTTGATTTATGTTAATTCACAAACTAAGAAGTAAACGAAGTTTCTTTAAGCCTCTCATAAAGTACTTGGTGTATTAAAGACACTGCTAACCTTTGCAAATTGAATGTTTCAGAGGAGCAAAGGCGTCCGAGTCTCGAACGGCAAACAACGTTGTATGACGACAATATGGGCTACACATTCGAACCTTACTCCACCAGCACGCACATTAGGTTGGTATACTTTTGCAACCTAATACTAGACATTGTAAATAATTAATTTATAGTATGGAGCCACGACTACAAAGGCGTGGGAGCGCCAGTGTTGCTTTTTTAATAAATTATCATCATTATTAGCCTGTAATACAGACAGTACAGCTGTCTATATGACAGGCTCTAGTCTAATCTTCCCCTTAATTAAAAACATGGGGCGCTGTGGCGTCATAGCCACACGTCTGTTAATATTTTGTCTATCGCAATTGTAGGTTAAATACATTTTCACTATCATTAACTTATCTGCGTCCGCGTCCATCTGCAGCTTAACATATGCCTTTGTTTTTTTTTGTGAGGAAATGCATTTACGCATCTCCCGCTACAAGCCTGGGGGAGGCGAGCGGGGTATGTCGGACTCGAAAAAGGCCGTCACTACCGACTAAAACCTAACGGTGTCCCATCTCACGACGGGGGTAGGGAAGCAAGACCGCTTCGCGCATTGCCGCTGCTCTCCCCGCCCAGGCCGCTGTCCGCAGTCCGAGCGGACCAACTTCAGCTTGACATATGCCTATGGTGACGATGATATGGAAGACGATATGTTCAGAATATTTTGGTGTTCCTATGAAACGAATCTTAAAGTAACGAAAACAAGAATTAATAGACATAATAATAGAAACTTATATTAATCAATGAAATAACTGATCTAATTGTTAATGTAGTACATATATGTATGACCACCTTGTATACATAAACACGGATCAGATGATATAACTAATAGTATTTCATCTTCCAGGGACCATTCACAATCACACATCTCACAGCAGCACAGCTACGAAGAGTACTTCGACTCGAGTAGTTTTCCTTACCAGACCTCGTATCTGGGTGACGAGACCAAGCAGTGGGACAGTGGGGGGCAAGTGGGGCCATATTTCTACGACGATGGCTACGGCATGACGCCCACTGAGTACGAGAATATTGTAAACAAGCGGCGCTCCTCTGTTGTCCAACTGCCTCAAGTGCCACCTAAACATGTAAGTCATCATCATCATCATTAGCCTATTTAACGTGTGTCCACTGCTGGACATAGGCCTCTCCTAAGGATTTCCACAGAGCACGGTCTTCTGCTTTGCGCATCCAGTGCTTGCCCGCCACCGTTCGCAGATCGTCGCTCCATCTGGCCGGTTGGCCTCCCACACTACGTTTGCCAACCCGCGGTCTCCACTCTAGGATCCGTTTGCTCCAGATATTATCGCGATTATCGGATCTCCTGCAGATATGGCCAGCCCATTGCCACTTCCGCTTGCTAATTTTGCGGGCTATATCGGTTACTTTAGTTCTTTTAACTTTGAAACATGTAAGTACGAGTGTACCAATATCCCGTGCGTTAACCAAATACTGCTTTTTTATTGTGGCTCTAGCAGTTGCCCGCGGCTCCACCCGCGTGGTGGTCGCTTTTCGCGTCTGCTCCACCACCATGCAAAACCATATTGGTTTGTTAGTACATGCTAAGTATCAGAGATGGCGCTGTATGTAGAAATAATTTTCCCTGTTTTCCTGCTTTTTTGTTGCAATTTTCCTTGAATTTTCTAAAATACGCGCTACCTTAGGCCATGATAAACTTAGTATATTTGGCGAAGAACTGTAATGTAAAGACTTATTTGTTAAGTACATTTGATTTAGCGGCATTTTAAATCGGTCTGCGTATATATAAGGATAAGATCTTAGACCCACTGGCGCCTTCTCTCGTAAGGAGGGAGCCATAATCTACCACTCCAACCTAGTGTGGATTGGCGAATGACACACGTCATCCGATTTTTTAGAGGATATGGGTAGTCAACATGATGTTTGCGATCAACGTGTAAGTGAGTATGAGTTCTGCGTATGACAAAAAACGTGTTTTTTGTGTAGGGTCAGTTTAAACAGGCATGTTCTGGATGGCAAGACCTCCTTAATTCATGGCAACAATGTGCTTAAGCTGTTTCATTGCGGTGCATTATAAATGCTTATCGTAATATCCTACTCCTACTAATATTGTAAACATGAAAGTTTGTATGGATGTTTGTTCTTGTTACGCAAAATCTACCGAATGGATTTAATGAAAGTTCACAGTAATATAGCATATACATCACAATAAGACATAAGCTATAATTTTTAAATAGTGTTTATACTGTTTTAATGATGACTAGTGATGATGATATTTAATATTAACTTATAACGTAATCATAGGGCATTTTACTAAACTGTCAGTCGACTATATGTTTACAACAACTGCTATGCCAGTTTTTATTAAAAAGGTAAAACAATTAGAATACATATTTTAAATATATAATTTTCATGTCACAATGTTAGTAACCGTACTCCTCCGAAACGGCTTGACCGATTTTTACCAAATTTTATACACGTATTAATTCAGTAGGTTTGTGAATCGGCTACTATCTATTTTCCATACCTTAAGTGATAAGGCAAAACAACGTTTGCCGGGTCAGCTAGTAATTGTATATGTCGATAAAGTTTTTGCTTGTATTGATCGGAGTCGTGAATATTTCCAGATGCCCCTGTCGTCGCGGTACTCGGACTACAATGAGATGGCTCCGTACAGGCCGAGGCCGAGACGGACAGCCGCCAGTCTTCCAGGTGAGAACTACTACTGTAACAGCCAGCTGTACTACTGTAGCCGTAAGTCGCATATGGCTAAAAGTCGAATGCTCCGGTCACCATACACTTTATACTTTTCACAATGTGAACAGCTCCATATAAAGTGTATGGTGACCAGAGCATTTAGGTGGACCAATGAGGTTGAGCATTACTGTACAACCTCATTGGTCCACCTCATGCCACGTACTGGCCGGATAGAAAAACTTATTTATTCGATCGACATCAAAAAACAAATGAAGGAAAATGTCATTTTATAATTTAAATTTGGAAGAAAAATTAGAGTGATTGTGGATAAGAAAGGCCTAGAGAGTCTGAAATACATTCAAAAATATTGAGAAATCGAACTGCGTGTAATAAATGCACTACTACTAATAAATAAAAACTCGTAAAATGTGTCTTTTTTTCTTTATATGAGCTACGTGGCCAAGCTCTGCTGTTAGACTGTTCATCACCCAAAGGCCTCTCTAACAGGTTTTACTAATTTGGATAATTAAAGATAAAAACAAAAACGAAACTAATCCAAATCACTAAATACATTTGGAGTGTTCATCTAATATAGGTAATTTATTGTGCCCATAATATGTGTAATGTTAGTGAGCTTGTTCAGCGTTCTGCTCACGTTCCTGAGCCGGTCCCGGTACCGAGTGTTCTAATAATCTTAATATATATAAATCTCGTGTCACAATGTTTGTCCTCAATGGACTCCTAAACCACTTAACCGATTATAATAAAATTCGCACACCATGTGCAGTTCGATCCAACTTGAGAGATAGGATAGTTTAAATCTCAAACTATAGTCGCAATTTTAATTTAATGCTAATTATTGTCTGTTATTATTTGACAGTCAAAATTATCTGTTAACTCTAAATGATTCTAACAGATGTCGATACCTTTCAACTGGGTTGAGTAAGTAATCAATAGATGGCGCTGTACCCTTAAGTGAGGCAAAACAATGTAGCCGGGTCAGCTAGTATAGTAATGAAATCATGGACCCTTATATCATATTAATCTTCACATTATTTCAGCAACGCCATCGTCGACGCCGAAGCGCGGGCGGGCGCTGCCGGTGCCCCCTGGCGGCAGCGAGACGGGCTCGCTCCGCGGCGGCCGCGGCCGGAGACTGCCGCGCCCGCCGGCGCCGGCGCACCCGCCGCCCGCGCCACAACCCGCCGCGCATGTGCCTTACATACCAGGTACGCGGATAACACAGCTCTACAAAAAATCAATTTTTTTTTGTTGCCCTGTTTATCATCGCAAATTGTTACGTTTTTAAGTGCCCAGATTACGAATATATTCGTAAAAGTACTAAATTTGCTCGTTTTTACAAATTGAATTTTAAACGATTTATCGTCAAAATTTCAATTTTCAGTCATTTGTTGAAAAAAAAAACGAGCTGATCTTACAAAATCATTGATATTTTCACGAATTGTGTGTATAAATAGACCCAAAATCATCATCATATCAAGGCAACAAAACCACTGTAGACCAGTGTAATTCATATGCATATTCAACTAATTATTTCGGGGAGTGTGCTATGGAACTTCATAATTTGATTCCACCATCTCCGTTCTACTACAGAATGAGCAGAGAGACAGTGAAGAGACACCGATACAGAGTTGAAGTTCCAAACTTTCGTACAAAACGCTTTGCGTCGACCTTTATTGTTAGGACTGCGAAGCTTTGGAACTCACTACCTGAGTCTCTGTTTCCTGAGAGGTATCATCCGGGGGCCTTCAAAAGTAGAGTTAATAGGTATCTTCTAGGTAAGCTTGGCACACCGTAGACTGCAGTGCAGTTTAACATCAGGCTAACTGTTGTCAAACGCTAACCCATCATGGATAAAAAAAAAAACAAAACTAATTATTGTTATGCAAATTGGCTATTCTATAAAAATAATAGGCTTCAGATAATGATAACACTACTGAGTAAACTAGAGCTAAAAAAATCGCATTGCGTGATGTGCGTATAATTTTTGCAAGAAAATATGCTTCTGAAAGTCTTTGCACGGGATATAAAGATAAAATAAAGGCGAAATATAAAGACCAGCGCTGATTGCTTGCAATCGGCACACGCTGAGTTGGGGCCGGGTTTGTGCCACGTAAATGTTTTAATGTATTGTTTTTCTTTGTGTCACAAAATAAATGTCTCTTTCTTTATAAAATAATATTTTTGCAGAGAGAAACAAAATATAGCCTATGTTACAGAGATAATGTAGCTTACCAACTGTGAAATAATTTTTCATATCGGTCCTGTAATTTTAGAGCTTATTTGCGTCAAACAAACAAAGAAACAAAAGGACAAGCAAAAAATCAAACTTTTCTTCTTCATATCGTATAGATAGCACAAGCGTGAAATTGTTCAGTTTAAGGATTAAAATATAAATCAATGTAAACATATTTAATGAATTGAACAATTCAACATCCAATTGTTGAATTCAAATACAATTTGATTAGGAATTTTCGTCTTAGTTTTATGACACATGTGGCCAGGAATAAATTATAATATAGGTTTGTTTTCTTTTTCAGAACCCGAAAAAATTGTTCCCGAAGTGAGTTACGGTTACGATAGCTACGGGTACCAGCCTGAATACCGGGACACTGCCCCTGAACACTTTCAAGATAATCATTATAGTACTAGGTTAGTATCCGTAGGTTACTAGGTTAGTAACCTTTTAAACCTAAACCACCGCTTTTCTCTAGACAGGGCCGTTATTACGACAAACAGAAGAAAATCAAATAGTTAATTTAAAACAAAATAGTAGGTTAGTAAATAAACAATGAAAAAGAAAACAAATAAGTAATAGAAAAAACAACGTCCTAAATTTAATCTTGTTTTATACATACTCCAAGTGGTACATGCTAATTTAAATAACGTACAAATGGTATATACTAATAGTATATTTAAATATTAAAATTCGTTAAAAAATTGTAATAATTGATTAATGTAATGTATTTTTATTATTGCAGTTATGATGAAGACGGGATGCAACCTTTCTTCGACGAAACCCCTCACGCCACTCCGCCTGCCGCCGGTAACAATATTTTCCTTAAAATTGAAATAATTGACCCATTTTTAACGTACCCTTGAGCTTACTGACTCATATACCACTTCACATTAAAACACATTCATTGCATAAGTGATAACACCATCCGGTATAAGCATAAATATCTCTCAGTTTTGGCATTGAAATCAGTACATGTTGACACACAGAAATGGCTTGCCGTTTCATCCATACTTTATACGACAACTTTACATTCAATATATTCAGTGTTTTCTTTAAACTTTCAGCTCAAAAAACTCCATGGACTGAACCAGAAACCACCACCCAGTTTTCATATCCAGTGACAAGTGAAGAAGACTCTTTATTACCTAAGTCAGTGCCATCAACTATTTCATCATATTTACCGCAGCCGCCTGATATAAGCCAACATGACACTTATCGAGATAAAAGTTATCAACAGTACGATTTGCAATATGAGGACCAAAAATATTCGTACGATCAACTTGACCAAGGCTACCAAGACACGCAGTATCAAGATAAACAAGACTACCAATATCAGTACGACCAGCAATATATAGACGACCAAAAGACTCAAAGAATAGACCAAGAACAGCAATTCCAGTTTCAGCAACAACCACTATATCAGCAACAGGAACAACAATATCACCAGCAGCAACAACAACAGCATTTGTCACAACAAGAAATTGAATTAAAACAGCAACAACAATATATTGAAGATGAACAGCTCAAAATACAACAACAACAGTATCACCAGCAACAGCAACAGTTGCAGCAACAACAGCAACTACAACAGCAGCAGCAGGCAAAACAAGCCGCACCAGCGGTTCAACTCCAAACTACAGTATTGAGCGGAGCTGCGACATTAGGGTCGTTCATGGCTGGTGGTGCGAAGAAACTAGGAAGTTTGTTTGGTGCCGCTGCAGCTGCTGTTGCAGCGCCACCAATCCAACCAGCTGCTGTCCCCGCAACAACAGCTCCTGTGAATCAGTTTTCATCATCAGTAGCTCCAGTAACGCCTTTCTCCAGTACAACTATTCCTACGACTGCGTCCGTCCCAGAAAGTGTACCTTCAGCTCCAGTGCCAGCCGTAACTACATCAGCCCCTGTTGCGTTACCGCGAACTCCTTCCCTGAGAAGACAGGAGTCGATAGTACAGCGGCCGTCGGTTCGTCGAATACGGACATTGCCCGACGCGCCGGAGGATATGCAAGCGAGTTTCGATGAAAGTGCCTACGATGACGAGTATCAAAAGACTGAATATGATCAATCTCAAGATAGAACCTCTTTAGATAGGTATCGGGATGACGATTACCCTGAGACCATTCACGAAGAGGTTGCTGAGGAGAGAGATAGGCGTTTGTCAGAGTTGCCAAGCCCTGGCTTGCAAAAGACTTCTCCCACAAGGACGGGGTCGGTGAGAAAGCCGTCAGTAGACAGCTATCAGAGCCATATGAGTCAAGCACCTTCAATTATCGATCGGAGAACATCGCAAAGTTCTTACCATCCAGAGGATAAACTTTCTGTTCCTACGTCACAAGAAGGTTAGCAGATTCTTTTTACTAATTACGCATTTCTATCTAATTAAATATCAAGTCAATTTTAACTAGTATTTAATTGATTTTAGTTTAATGAGTTTAGTGTAAGAAGTATAAAAAAGATACATTTTGGTGTTTGCAATGTTATATGTTTTGTTTCTTATGTTTATTTAAAAATACATACATGACATCATCATATTTAAAAAAGGCACCGAAAACCTATCACAAAGAATACGTATTAAAATGTATGTGACATCATTAGCATATAAATACATAAATTACACCATTGATTTTTGGTATATTGTTTTTTTTTTCCTTTACGGACATATCACGCTCACCATAAATTTTGTCAATAGTGCCAATTTCAAGATTAGATAAAATAGACATTTCATTTCACAATTTTCGGATAAATACTACAAGATATAAAAAAAAACGTTTTCACGACGTATTAGATATGCCATTGACATGAAATGAATGAAGAAATAACGATAATTGACTTTAAAAATCCCCTGTTAACAAAATCTCTCTAGGTAGTAAATATGGTATTTTTACAATAAATGATCTTGCGTTTGATCACAATTTACCAGATATTATGATCTATGGTAGACGCGTTTACCCAAAAAAAAAAACAATTCACACGTTCTTTGAAAACTGCCAGATTATATTATTATCTTTTTAAAATAATATTAAAAAAAAATATTAAAATTATATCCTTTCCCGCAGAGTCATTGACGGAAAAATCCAAAGTGACATTTAAAGAAGAAGTCCGGACAACGTACCACGAAGTACCCGAGGAACCAGCTTCAGAACCATATGACGACAATGAAGAATACAGAGACGACAACTATCCGGGCGAGAGTTTTAGAGAAGACGAGAATGATGAGCAGTTCGATCAGAATGATGAACAATACCAAGAAGAAGTGTTTCAGGAACAAGAGAGGGCCGAAGAAGGAAGAGAAGAATTTCAAGATCAGCCGAAGTTGACGCCGAAACAGAGGTGGCATCGAGCTTACAACAAGATCGTAATGCAGCTGAACGTGAGTAATTTGAATTTTAAACGATGAATTTGGATAATTTATCTCAATGTTTTATTTCAGATACTTATAATTACTTGTACAATTTTGTTCTATCAAATTACATATTAATTTTATTTTACTTTTATTTATTTTAAAACTCTAAAACTGATATAATTTTTAACACCTTTCTATTTTTACCAATGTGTATTTTATAACCTATATCCTTTTTTTAATTCTTATGATTTTTAACTCGGTTCAATAAGTTTTGGTCGAATTCCTGTCTTAATCCATGGAAATTTTAAAATCTGAATTCATCGTTATATATTTTTACAGAAATTTATTATTTACGTGTTTACGTTTCCTATAATTTGTTTTAATCGTGTACCATGGAGAATTAATGCATACATTATGGAAACAGGTGAGTGCTATCATTTGATAAATATTCAATTAGCCAATTTATATTCATTGAAAATAAGGTTAAACTCGAGTAATTAAACTGTGACTAAATTAGAAAGCTAAGAATTTTTGTACAAGACAAATTACACTGTCTCCTTCAAAGTGATAATCTAGTTCTACTTTTAACAATTGTAAATTAACACGAGGCTTCTTTATTATTCAATTTATTAAATTCTACCTGACTTTCTTAAATAAATAAAAGGGTTTATTATATTAATGGACCTTCCAAAGAGTTTCTAGCTGAAAAGAATATTCTCAGATTCGTGTAGTATTTATATAAAAATATCGTGAACTAACTATCAATCAAACATAATTAGAAACAAGATGATTGAATTGATAAAATTTATTTATGTATTTAAAACAAAAACGATTATAACAAAGATCTCCGGGCAGTTCAATGAAATATTTTAATGGCTTACTTGAGACGCTACAATAAAGAAGTAATATTTTTTTTGTACTTTTACCAGCATCATGAAAAAAGGTTTGTTTAATTTTTTAAACGATTTCTCGTTTTTCCGTAGTACCTATAATAACAGTGATATTGGAGGTACATACAAAATATAAGGAAAAATACAAAGTGAAAGATAAAGGATTTCTTTTTCAATTTCGTGCAATGTTTAATGAATAGAAAAAAGTTACGCAAATATTGCTAATAATTATAAATATACTTCATGAAGGGTCGTAAACAAGAAACTCAGCTTGACAACGTCGAGCGCAACGGGGTTCTAGATCCCCTATGATTATGACCTACACTTTCACGAAGATTTAATGGGCCAGTCTAGGCTCGCCGGTTCGTATGATTAAATCAATTTATTAGTTACTGGGAGCGTAAATTTATTGTCATGTACTCAGCTAAAAATATCAAAATAAGTTTCATTATTTATGGGCTTTCATATGTATCATATTTTTGTATTAATATTTTTTTTACGTAAAGCTGACATAGTTTCTGAGTACGTACAATGCAAAACAAACCTGACCCACGCTGTAGGATCATTTTAACATCTATTTTAAACAGTAGCTAATTGTATAGGTTATTTTACTACATTAATAATCAAACGTTATATTCTCAAAAAATATTTTTAATTGTAGAGAAGATAATATAAATTTCAATTGTTATTATATTTACATAAAGTTAGGTAACCTGGATAAATGTTATCTTCTGATTATTCGTAAATATGAACGAAAACGGCTCGGTATAATGTTACTGGGAATCAAAAAATCGGGTAAATAATGATGCTCTCATTAGAAAATATTGTACAATATTTAAGGGAGCTTGTTTAAGCCAGATATTCGCTTAAAATTGAGGGATTTCATCAATTTATTTACTTGGATTTATCATGTGTATGATGGTAGAGCATTTTCTAGTGCTCATCTGCTTGTCACCAACCTTAAGTTGACATTTATCGCAAATACAAATCACTTATTGATAACATCAAAATTACAAGTCAAATAATATAATATCATTACAAAGGTAATGATAGTATGTATCAATGTCAATGTTCAATTCTCATTTTTATATGTTAAATAATATCATAACAATGTACATATATGTACACAAAGTACCTAATAGTGTGTTCCACTAACCTCCTATGAATCAGTAATTTAAAAAAAGCATACTTTATTTTCGGCCAGAGTGTCAAAGACTCTTGTGGTCTATGATTTTGATGGTCTTATAGACTCTGAACGACTTGAGGTCTATAATGGTAAAAAATATACATATATCTATCAACATACGTACTAATAAGGATATTTATCGTTTTTACGAATATCCCTAAGGCGATAGTTAGTGATCCAGTAACCGAGTTATGATAAAGCAAACCTACCGCATATTGTGCTCGCTATACTTATGTATCATAACCACAAACAAACATGGCGTTGTTTGGATATTGCATTAACAGGTTAAACTGGTATAACTCAAAATCTTATGTTAATTGCCTTGAAATTATTGTCTTCAAAATAAGAAAATGTGGATGAACTAGTTAGATAAAACTCTGTGATACTCCTGAGAGTATCGATATCGATCTACGAGTATATATGAATCTGAGCATCCATTCAGTATTATAATTACCAGTTATCTATTTTAATTGTAACACAAATGTATTTTTGTATAGATTTATAGAAACTTTCTGTCACAATTATAAATAAATTTCTCTCTTTTCTTTCATAATTGGTAACATTAAGTTACGTAAACTAAAATTGAATGTTGTTTCTAAATTTATTTACTATATATTTGAATTGTTTTTATTTCATAAAATCATTTATTGTCATACAGATAAATTTCTACACATATTATTTTATATTTGAAAAAGTTGATATATAGCTGTGCTATTTAGGCAGTAAAAACACTCGCATATTGTTCAAACACGTCAAATACTCGTAAAACTTAGTATCATATAAGTATATTGTACCAACGTACAAGCTAAGCGGGGGAGTGAGAATCCCTGTGGGCTAACTGCCACAACGGAATCACCCGCTGTGAAAATGCGAAAATGCTGTTACCATGTCGTGTATTGACCTTCTTAGAACCTTAGAACGCCTAACGTGTGAAGTGAAGTGGATTGTCGAATTGTTATAGCTCATACTTTTATTTATGACTCCGCCCGCGGTGTGGCTCGCGTTAATCCGGGATAAAAAGTAGCCTATGTGTTAATCCTATGTCTTACCTATTTACATAAAAAATTCATCAAGTTGGTCTAGCTGTTAGAGCGTGAAGAAGTAACAAACATGCGCATTTTTTTATAGGATCATACTTAATGTTTCCTACTAAATTACGGACGACCTCGTTGGCGTAATGGTTACCATGCTGGATTGCCAACCGGAGGGTCCCGGGTTCGTTTCCCGGTACGGTCTATTTGTCGCACGAATATTTCTATATTTCTTATGCTGTTCTGATGTTTGTGTTTTTTTCTTTCTTTCTTAATATGCCGATATAACAAATAAATATATTTACCCCTGTTTTTATGTCTATTTGACTATCACAAAACAAAATCACGCTTATGATGATCTTCAACCAGAAAATGTCGAGATGTTAAAGTTTGAATCGCACAGTTTAGCACTAAGTAGAGAGAAGCGTTTCAGTAAAAATCTAATAAAATTGGTTTTTCGTGTACCTACGACGAAACATTTCGGGCATGCATAGTGCCACTTACAAGGACAAAATCTTGATTATACAGTTAACGTAATAATAAATCGTAAACGGTAAAATAATACCGAAAAAATAGCACAAAGGCCGTCTAAGGAACCTCTACAAGAATATTTATACTTATTTAATCAGACTTTTCTTTATGTATGAAATATTGGTAAACTTAATTTTAGTTTTTTGAAAACAGTTTTATTTCCCATTAAAAAATCTGATTGGTACCAAAATAAGTATAAATATTCTTTGGGTGATTTTTAGACGACCTTTAAGCATTTTTTTCGTATTTTTTGACCGTTTACGATCTTAAGCATTATAGAAAAAATTTAATAACCTATCAACTGGCAAGCGGCCAGATACTGGTTCTTTGGAACCACAGACCAAGTGATAACAAGATTTTTATCTTGTTTTGGCCTTAAAGATAAAATACGAGTTACATTTTCGATACGCGCATCACAAGCATGCTTGACTTTACTTAAATCTATTGTCCATAAGTTAAATTTAAGTAAATATTTGTATTATTGAACAAACACCAAAATTAGATTTGCGTGGATTTCCTTTTCAACTTCTGTCACTTTTTCAATTGTCTCGAGGAAAAACCTATGAGAAACGTTACATAAAAGATTCAAGAGCGAAATTGTACATACATGGGGATTAATAGAACGCGAGTGTTATACTCGTACGTAGGGAGAAATGAAACGTAACGAAATTTAATTTACCGGGTAGATTGGCAAGTGAAGCGTTCATCTCTTACACGGCTTAAGCATATACTGTACATATATATTTGTGTTTACTTATAACGTATGTATGTAAATACACTATTACGTAAGTTAGTTGACGTCGTTGGCGTAAATATTACTATGCCGGACTGCCGCGGACTGTTTCGGGTTCGATTCCCGGCACGGCCAACATCTTTGTGTTTAACTAAATTTGTTGGCTGGCTGTCTGGGTGTTAAATATGCATATCTATAAAATATGTATGTATGTATATGTAGTATCTGATTCTGATTGGTAGTCCGGCATGGTAACCATTACGCTACCATTACGCCAACGAGGTCGTCAAATACACAGCATATTACAAACACAATTTATTATTATATTAATTAGGTCACAATCATATATTATAAACAGAATAATTTTTAAGGTGACTAAATAAAATGATTGTTCCTATGTTTCCGAATATTGCAAATTTATTTTTATTTTATTTTTATTCATTTACAAATCTAAGATCAAATTCATATACATATACAACAAAATCATCTTTCCTACGCAAACTCACGATATCCGGGTAGTACGCAAACTTGGAAAGGGCAATTATTACAACACGATGGGAAAGCTTAAAGTTCAACGTCCGAGAGCTTTCTGATAATCTCGTGCAAATATAAGTACCCTGTTATACGTACAGGCCGTGAAATTACCATAGTACAAATTGCAGGAAAACTGAAGATATACCTATACAATTTACCTATATACTCGTACCTATATTACCTGGCCTATCTTTAAGCCTTCGTAAAACGACGTTCTTATTCCTCTTCGTCTTTGTATGAGCTAAGTAATCGAGAATTTTTTCCAAGCTGCCCGAAGGTCTCTGACTTAGCTTGGCGACTGCTTTTACAGTCGAGACCTACAATTTAACATGTTATACGAGCCACGGTAGCGCCCAGATGAAAATGCGACTTTAAAAACGACAGTCTTGTGTTTGATCACCCATCCAAACACCGCCCGCATAGATCGTTGCTTAGCTTTGATAGGCGCTACAAGTTTTAAAAAATAATGCCTGGTAATAGAGATATACTCGTAGTATATGTATCTTTGAAAAAAAAGTATGGAAAAAATATCTAGGTAACCAATATTGTATGCGAATCTTCGCTGAATAAAGGTTTTGTTTATTTCAATAATCCTTGTTCCGAACTAAACAAAGGAGTGTACTTTCAAAGAACGAACAAAATCTACACGTAATTACATTGTTTGGTATTTCTTACTTTGATCTTATTTAAAGAGAGTGAAAATATAATTCAACTTCCATCTATATATTAAATCTATTATTATTTGATTTCACTATTATATTCTTATAAAGTGAAAACTTTAGATAAAGCTTATACAATTTAATTACAAACTTGTGAAGATCAAACATAGTTTCGTTGAAATTATGCGAAGTTATTTATAATAACATAATTTTTTAAACCTCGATACAATGATCTGACACCGCTTCAACGTAAACGAGGTGAATATTTTTGGGAGACATGGAAAATATTGCCTTAAAAATACTCAGCTTACATTGCCTTAAGTATATTAAACCTTGTAAATTTTCCACAATTCATTGTATTAGTGGGAGAAAAGCGATTGATTCAGTTAGCCGGGTGTTGTGCGAGCTTAGCTAAGTGGCGACCTCCTGTTGCGGCGGCCGGCTTTGAACTCGATCACCTCATTAGTCCAGCCCACTGCTCCAGCCACACGCATACGAAACCCCTCAGTCTACGAACAGACATTACCGCGTACGCACCCCTTCACAAATTTCCAGAAAAAGTTGTAACCCGACGCCGGTAAGGGTAAGAACAGAGACCGTTGCGCAAGCGATGGCGACGGAAACGTGCGAGGACGCGATAGCGGCATCCTGCGGGCGACCCTGGCCCTATTGATACCGGATCATTTGTATGCAAATCGTCTTCAATTCAGGTGTGAACGTTCAGTGTTTCAACAACAGTTAGAGTGAAATGTTGTGACCATGTTTCGTAGTAGGAAAGTTCAAGCGATCAGCGAAGCGGATGTCCGTCGCGACCAGTCGTTCCAAAGCCGCACCGCGCCCAGCGGGTCACGGCTTCGCGTCCGTCGCGGGTCTAGTTTGACAGATTTGGACAAGTTGAGATGCGGTGGCGGGTCGAGCGGAGGCGGGTCCATCGGAGATTTAATGAATATTTTCAGCGGGAGTGTGAATTCTGTGGGAAGCGATACGTTGGTCGCTCGGACTGTGCCGCTGGAGACTGTGCGTAGAAATGTGCAACCGGTGTCGAGTCCGCCGCCGCGACCGCCCTCCTCGCCGCTCATCTACGTGTCCCGACCCGTGGGTCCCTTGACAATGGCTCAGCGAACTCTGAGGTTCAGCAGGTTGCTGAAATATCAACCCTGCTCTACCGATGTACTCATAACGCTGGTGAGTAAAAAGTTGGCGAATTTGATTTATTCTCAATACTTGTTTATTTACCCTTTTCAAGCGTCACGTCGGATTCAGTAACCATTGTCTAGTGCTTTTATAAGGTTTCTTATAGTTAGATGGGAGTGTATTGTGCTTATTTAACTGTTAACTGCGCGCAAACGGCGCGTGCTAAGCCCTTTTAATAGCACCATAAAAGGTTACTACGTTATCAACACTTATATTAGATGATCATAACCATATCGCTATTAAATGAGTGGTCTTTTTTATATAATACTAGCTGACCCGGCAAACGTTGTTTTGCGTTTTTCGTCAAAAATAAAAAAAAAATACTTAAAAATAAAAATGAACAACCCTTAACACTTAGGGGTAAAAACGTTCCACGTTGGCCGATTCTCATACCTACTGAATACGCATATGAAATTTGGTAATGATCAGTCAAGCCGTTTCGGAGGAGTACGGTAACAAACACTGTGACACGTAAATTTTATATATAAGATGATATTAGACATGTGACAATAATATGTGTAAGTGTACAATATCAGTACACAGTTTCCTAATCAACAAGTTCATCTAGTTTTCTCTGTTTGAGTTCGTAATTCTCCTAGGATACGGATTCTAGTTAATAATGTATAGGTCTGAAATTCTCCCGAAGTTAAAGTAAGTAGACGCAGGTACTTATCGATAGCTAAGAGCTACTTAGTTCACGGAGCCAACGAGTCTCTGTTTTATGACAACACTTAGCCTAGATAAAGCTGTGTGAAAACATATGAGTTTCTTTTAAGATTATGCAACCACTTTTAATTATTTTTTTCTCTACCCATATTTTTCTAGGAGCCACATATTATTTAGAAGTACAAAATCTTCGCATCCGCGCACAAATAACCAAAACATTTTTATAATCCAAATGTCAATTATTTGTTTTTTTTTTACCTCCAAATGCAGCTACTTATTAACAACAAGGACAATTCAGTGAGGCAAATCGGATGCTATGCATAAGAAAGAAGCCTTCAATTGCAACGGGCATTCCCTGAATTTTTAACGTGGCTGCGCATTTTTATTCAAATTTTTCAATTTATTTCTAGTGATTCAAGTGGAAATAAAACTGCCATGTGCAAAAAGTTAATATATGTATTGAGCTAATAAAACAAACTTTATTTTTTATTTAAAAAATAAATCTATAAAATATCCTAGTCACTAAGAACATAATATGCATTTTCGTTTTAAACAAACAGTCTTAATTATTATTTACATTCATTTATCGTTAAAAAACTAATTGATACTGTTAGATCACTGAATAATATCCTTATATTTTACGACATAACTTAAGTCAGTGTACACATGATAAGAAATATAATTCGCTCTTTAAGCATATTTCTTCATGAATTTAAGTAGATATTTCAGTTTGGGCATTTCTATGTTATGGATGCACCTATTGAAGTCACCTATGACCTTTACAGAGTGGGTCATCATTCGTGAAATGATGTCTTTTAGACAAACGCTGAGGTCGGACACTTCTTTAAACCCGTGGATCGCTATCTCAGCCATTACTACTGGAAACGGGGAAGTTTCGTAGAGAAACTGCAAAAAATAAGAAAAAAATATGGTTAATATAGTCTTGTAATTTTAAATTTTCGCAAATCTTTTGGTTGTCAAATAATGGGCTTCTATTATGTAACTGAGTAACCTAACCTAACAGTTAAAAAAATTTACAGTCGAAATTTAATTGTATGTTCAATCTTGATTTTTACTATTTCTACAAGATTTTTAATGAGTAAGTCACGGAACACGAATTTAGTCTTTCAATCTCATATTGTACTTTGATTTGTCTTCGTTTTTGAACTGTATTTTTTTATATGAATTTTGTTGGGTCTACAGTATTACTCTTTTTATAAATACTCCTAGAAATTGATGTACGTTGTTAGCGCAAAGGTATGACTGCCACATTCATGTTTTGAACAAGGATAAAATACTCGTATAAGACCAAGATTTTTTATTTGTTGGTTTATCTTAGATTTGAATGGATTCATCTAGTAAAGCAATAAACAACTAACATATGTTTTTAAAACTTTACAAAATTTATGACTAGGTTTTCTGTGTGCGCTGTCAAAAGAATGACAGCGAATAAATTTAATATATTTAATTAACTTTTAACATCAAATTAATTTTCTAATCGTTACTTCAATATACTTAAAGGTCTCATTTTCAAGTTCAAATAGAGTTTATTGGCGCGCGTAAAATTACGTTCTCAGCTTGTTTTTCAAGAGAGTTGCTATGTGGATGGAAGTGGGTACGCCAAGGATTCGCGTAATTACTCGTTAATTTATTTATTTGTAAAAAGCAATACTCTGTTTTTTAAAGGTATAACTCTTGCTACTAATATTTGCATTAGATCTATATATATACTGGCTAACCCGGCAAACGTTGTTTTTGCCCCACTTAAATAGATAGTAGCTGATTCTCAGACCTACAGAATACGCAAAATTTGGTAAAAATTGGTCAAGCCGTTTCGGAGGAGTACGGTAACTAACATTACGACATGGAAATTTTATAGTTTATTGAACAATAAAAATACATTTGATTTTGAATTTGAAATACTCCTCCGAAACGCCTTGACCGATTTTACCAATTTTTATATGCGTTTTCAGTAGGTCTGAAAATTGGCTACTATCTATTTTCCATGCCCCTAAGTGATAAGGCAAAACAACGTTTGCCGGGTCAGCTAGTTTCAGATAAAAGTTGGCAGCATTAATTGTTTAATTTATTTCTCAGAACTCTTGGTTATTGTTGATAAATTCTTACTTTTTTAATTTTTAAATAATTAGACCACTCACCACAGTCCTCTCCAAGTCCTGGCTCTCATGAGAGCAGTTCCCTCCGACTTGCTGCTGTTTCTGACACTCGAATAGCTTCGACGCTGAATATTTCTTCAGATTCTCAAGGGTCTCAAAGTGAACTTGAAGTTTTTCTGTAATTTGGAAATCGGTTTAATAATAGTGGTAGCGTATTTCCTTGACACACTTTGTTGATAATTTTGTACATTTTGGCACACTAGCTTTCCCCTTTAAAGTATTTTTTTTTTCAATATACAAAATTTGAAGTCGTCAATAATTTTAATTTTTAAACTAGGAGTAGATAGATAGATAGATTAACACTTAATAAAGCACTCACAAAAAAGAAAATAAATTACAAATAACACTTAAAGTACTTAGAAACTAGTGCCTTAACAGGCGATCTTATCGCTAAGAGCGATCTCTTTCAAGCAACCAATTGCTAGAAAGTACACTTTGAAAGAGCTTAAAGACGAGCTGTACTAATATAAGTGCTTTGTGTAGTATTTATATGAGTTTAATTCGACCTCAAATATAATTTATATTTTTGCTACCATGGTCAATCCATGTAAATGAAAATGAGAAAATCTTTGATATTATATTGATATAGTATCAAAGATTCAAAAACATGTACAGAGACTTGAATTTTCTTGACGTCTCTGTACATTTTTTTTAAATCTTATGATAGCCAATTATAGGAGAGTAACAGAAATCAAAAGAGCTATTTTTGAAATTTTTGACTGTCTCCATTATTAACGGTTTCCATAATTATCTGATGATGTAGTTAAATAGACGCGATGAAAATAAGTGTCGGGTTCAACCAGCTAAGATTCACATTAATGAGAAATAATGTTGTGTGTATGAGGCCTATTATTTGTAATAAAATCTTAAGAGCTAAGAGAACTGAAACCGGAACAAATTAAATATAGCCTTAACAAGTTTTGACTGTAAATCCATACTATAAATTTGACAAATTCTTGGCATGGGTATCGGTATCCATAATTTTAATAATTAAGTTTGACTATTTATGATGTACTCAATGAGATCTTAAAAATAATGTGTATGGACATCTTATTATCTTAAAAATAGTATACATTTTTAAGTTGTTATTTTTATTGACTAATTACTTATTAATTAAAAAATTTAAAGTAGATAATAATAATACACATGTCGATTTCTTAAATAAATTAAATAAAATTTTATTCAAAATAAAATGTCCCTAACAATAAAAGTCAGGACAGCCCGCCATCGACCGAACACGGCGCAAAGGTGCCCATAACGCTGGCCGCGTTTCCACGCTGAATAGCGATGGCTATCCTCTGCACCAAGTACGATCGAGAACGGTAGTCCCCGTCTTAATTGACTAATTATTTCAACGTGATATTTAATTAATAATATTGCCATATAATTTTATATCTTTATTCTTTGACATTGCATATAGTGGTATTCTGTTTGTTACTTCTTATCGCTCAAACGGCTGGAGTGATTTAGATGAAATCTGGTAGTTTAGATTCAAAATTGACGCATAGGCTGCTTTCAATCGCGGGTGACATCGCGGGGCACAGTTAGTTTATTTTATAAAACTAGATATGATTACTGAAATAGCCCCACGATACTGAAAATTTTAAAATATTAGCGTTCCCTTTGTGTATTAAAGTTATAACTTTCCCATTTATTTTTTTATAAAAAAAATATGGTTTTAAAATATTTACGTCACTTTACGTAAAAATAGATAAACATCCAAAATTTGGAAAATGCCATTTTCTAGCGACCAACTCTATGAACACTTGATATAACCAGAAAAGCTTTTGTGTCGAAACCCTCGCATTTTAGTAAGAAAATATTTCAAGAAGATATTCTGTTTAAAAAGGAGAGGCGCTGTCGTTCTACGGAAATGACCTATTTGTCGGACGTCTTTATGTGACCTACACCATTTAAATATGATTCGTATATTTAACAATTCAAACTCGAATTTAGAATAAAAAAATTATGAAATTGAACCAAACAACTGACTAGTTTCTGGTCAATTAATATTTTAATATCATAGCAATTAGGATAGAAAACAACATCTAAAACTTCTTAACAAGTTTTGAGATACAATTTTACAAAATTCACTAAAAAAAACACTGCTTCTCTACACGGTTTCCCTGTCTCAACAAACTTTACGTAGGGAGCTCTGATAATTTTTCGTGAATTTTCAACAGTCGTACAACATCTAGTTTGTATTAAAACCCTGTTCAATATCTAAGTACATTGCATAGAACTATTCGGCGTATAAGTAGGTACCTACCAGGTAATCTCTGCACCCGCTGGTACCCCAAAGCCAGGCACAAAGTTACATTCTCGTCGGCCAACTGCAGATTCTCGCCCAGAAGCTTTACTATGCTCTCCTTGCAGTACGTGCCGTTTCTAGGCTTGCGGTCGTGGATTATTACCTTGAGGAAAAAATAAGGAATTAAACGTTATTTTAGTAAGTGATATAATTTGTATAAGCATTTATAAAACTTCTAAAGACAAATCTATTATTTATAAGGATAAACTCTATTTCATTTGTATGGACTAAGTGTCTTTAAAGGTAAATTTGGGGTTCTTCAAATCTAGAGTAAATAGGTTCCTTCAAAGCAAGCGTGTTACATCTTAGACCACAGTTAAGCTTAACATCAGGCAAGCTGCGGTCAATAAAAAAAAAGTCACCTTTTGAAGTTTAGGAGACGAGTTTATAAGGTCCCTGACGTAGAAAACTTAACCGAATTATTAGTTCCAACCACAGACATTACTAGTTACTAGTATGATGTAAAAACATCTCACCTGGAAATACAGTGAAATTTGTTCCAAGTAAACAGTCATGTAGTTAATCGCCTTATCAGCTTCGTTCTTCATGAGGAGCTTGATCTGCGAGACGAGGGTGTCCATATCCTCGCGGGACTTCTGTGTTCTGACTTGAATATCGGCGATGAGCGCACGGTAGCCATTTATTAAGTTATCTTGAAAATCTGTTGTCTAAAAAGTATAATTTGCAGTGTTTAGAACGCTAGGTTTTACTGTTATCATTTTTGATGCGTTTCTGTATACATACGAGTAAATTGTTCTTATATAAATGTTGCATGCCATTACCGATTTTAGGACTAACAAGTTTTTTCGAGACTAAACCAGTTTTTCCTGAACGCAATGGATGAAACCGGTTCAGGCTACACTAAACTGGTTCGTTTAGTGGCGGTTAAAATAAACTAGTTTAACTTAGGCTAAACTGGTTTGGTCTGATACTAAATACTCTAATTGAGAAAAGAAATAACCGACACATGAAATAGTCGTAGCAATATAATAGAAACTGTTCAAATATTCACCTGAAAAGTAACTGCGATAAACACCGCGAACACCACAATAAGGATAAGTCGACTCATTTCCGTTTTTTTGTTTCACACATAATCAACTTTTCAAGACATTTTCTATGAGCATTATTTTTAGGTATCAATATTATTACAGAAATTACAGCTTTTATTTAATATTTGATTGCTCGTAAATATGTTTTTATTATAGATTAGAATGATGATATCTGATATTTTGTATCTAGTTTTCTTTGAATGAGTCTTAGAAATAGTTTCAAATCAGTTGCCTCTATGGTGAATGGTTTCCGACTGCGGGTTTAGCGCGTAAAATGTTTTGCTTTCGTGTTGTTTGTTTTGGTTTTGGACCAAACTGAGTCGGTGTGTCGATGACTAGCCGTGACCGAGTTCATTGTTTATGATAACACGATAGATTGGTTTCATTTACTCCTCATTCATAAGTCGGTAGGGTTGGCAGGAACTTTATTGCAATCTTAATTAAAACACTTTGAGTACTACTAGCTCATCATAAACAATAATATCGCTTACCACCAAATGGTTTGTGGACAAGTTATTAAGAGATAATAATCTAACCTGACTGCTATTTTATTACATTATTTTACTTTAAAAAAATTCTGGCACCCAAATTCTGTCAAATCTTAATTCTTCTGTTTTTTTTTTTTATGATTTTCACATAAAGCTAAAGCATACACCAGGCAATATAAGTGTTTTCTTGTTTATTGTTTTTAATTCTATCTATCTATCTAAGCCTATAAATCGGTCCACGGCAGTGCAAAGGCCTCCTTACCGTCCCTCCACTTTTGTCTGTCCTGGGCAACGGTCTTCTAGTTTTTAATTAAAAAAAAAACACAAAGTTATACATTATTAATAAATAATTTTAATACTATCATAATACGTACATACGTTTCTAAATTGTTATAACCAAACGGGTGGTACTCAATACGTTTCTGAAGAAAGACGATTTAGCCAATCGTACGTCAACGTTATCAAACTCTGTATGTAATCTGGCCAGAACAAGGATTGTTTTAATAGAAAAAAAAATATTATTTCCTCTCATAATTCATACCTATATACATATTTCATCGTTGTTCGTTGCGTTTAGTTTACAAAGTTTACGCGCGTTATATCCGGTTCACCAAGTAAATAAAAATAGTGTGTGCTAACCCTTGTGTATGTTTTCCCCGTTTAAACATCCACGATGTTATAGGATGTTTATAAACCGATGTTGTTGCTTCCATCTCTATCGCCTACATAAATAATGAAAGTTCATTTTATACTACATACCAATGTTTGAATACTTATCAAACGATAGAAAATATGAATGGTATTTAACTAAACTCTTTTTCCGATTTGACATTAGATTTCTTATTTAGACCGTGCTTGCCTGTACTATTAATGAAAAAAAGGTTTATATGTACCTATTGTTTATTCAATTTTACTGAACAAAGGTTTTACTTTGTATGGGAAATAATCTAAGACGAATAATATAATACAATTCAAAATGTGAGCAAGTAAAGGTTTTTCCTCAAATGTTGTACAGCGCCATCTCTGTAAACCACTCCGTATTATAATAAAACAATCCAGCCTATAAGGGCAGTATTCTGTGTCAGACAGAATCAACCCTCCTCTAATACTCTATGGTAGGTTTAATTTTCAGGATTTTCCTGACGTGTTTGGTATCCTAACAACTAGGTGGCGCCACTTGTTTCTTTGTAATAAGAAAATATACTGTGTTGAAAAAGGGTCAACAGATTTAGTCCCACGTTGTTTTGAAAATACAACGCAAAGCCACTATGTCGTGAGATAGCAATCTGAACGTTTTTTGCCATTGACGAAGCATTGTGGTGCTAGAGATTATATTGAATGATATCAATACAAGTAGCTTTATAAAATGAAAAATAGCGTGCCCGCAAGTAATGGATTGTAATTCTGTGTATGTTTACTAAAACTAAAGAAATAATTAACATTTTTATTTGATATTTGTTTAAAAAATTGTATGGAAATAGAGAAACGTTAAGAAATAAAAAATATTTGACTAATACTCGTACAATTTAATTCTTCACGTTTCTCATTGATTCCTTCTTAAGGACAAAACTTGCTTCCGTTCCTCAGGAAGTAAATAAATAATACAATCAAGTTAAATAACTTCTAGATCTCACTGTCAATGCTTCGTAGCTAAACCAATCGAATGGTTTCGGTATATTTAAATAATATTTGAAAAACAAAGTTCAAGTTCCATTTTCATCCCAGCACCGTTGCTGCTTTATTATACAAAATTAATAATTACATAGCACTAGTGCGCATTGCATTTGTAATCCTGCTGCAAATTGGAATTCTCGTACATTCGTGTTCACAATTGTTCCAAAATGAACGCTAAGATACGCTTTATTCATGCCATTTAGCGTAGTTGGATGTCTCTAGATGGCATCATGTGCTGATTGATCTATGGCATGGCATGAATTATTCAACATCAATCTGTTAAAACTTGTAATAATATAGCAAGATGGTGCTGGTTTTATCTATTTTATTCTTACCAGCTCCGCCCCGCGATCTTGCCCGCATTAATCCTGGATAAAAAGTAGCTTATGTGTTAATCCAGGGTCTAAGCTATGTACATACCAAATTTCAGCAAATTCCGTTCAACTGTTTGAGCGTGAATAAGTAACAAACATACACATAATATTAATAGGATTCGGTACTGGCACAGCCACAAAAACTGATAAGTTGGCAAAATTATACTATTTAGCAAATAAAAAAATATTTTAAGTCTGATAACAAATGAACACAGATTTCCTTTACAAAATATAATTGTGAAACTTACAATCTGAATCGACTTAATGCATTTATAATTATATATAGGTTGGCATTTTAATTAGTAGCATTATTGATCGTATGCAACGCCACCTATGCATGAGAAAAAGTAATTATCCCTTCGTAAAATTGTTCAAGTGTAATATTATAATGTTTTTTTATTATGTGCTGGCAATGCTGCCAGCATTTTGGGCACCTTTCCTCTACCCCTGGACTTTTGTAGGTTTAGTTTGTTTAATATGATTGTTATATAAATCTTCCTTAAAAATGTATTAATTAACGGTAACCCTGTGTGGGTTGATGGTAGCCCTGTATGGGCAATCGCATGTATGTTCCTATAAATTATATTTACATTGCTCCGTACATTGTTTTGCTTATCGCACAATTGCAGTTCCTGTTTGAAGCCATTGATTGGTTTGATTGTTATTTAATAGACAATTGCGGCGGCCCAATAAACTGTTATTATTATCGTTTCAAATGGAATTGAAGGAGTAATTAAATGTGTTAAATTAGATTTTAGTAAATTAGTAATGTAAGCTGCTGTGTATCACAGTTTTAATTGTTATTGGCTGCTTTACGTAGGTCATGGTTTCGATTATCGCTAATGAGCTCGAGCTTCTGGTGAAGGAAAATATCTTGAAGAAACCATAGCATGGTGGTAGAGTAATTTTAGTGCTTGTCTAGCTTCGATCAAACATATAGCAGATTCATTGTTGCATACAAACACAGCACAAAAAATGGCATGAGTTTCCTGTATAGTAAACTATTATTGTATCTATTACAATACACACAGAAATACAAAATATTACCACGTCACAATAACTATTTCAATTCAAGTCAACCTTACCACTGTATTTGTGTATATGGTTGAGTTTCGACTAGTGCCGTAATAAACATAAGCTATCTTGCTCCGCGATAACGGCTAGTGCTCGTAATAAATAATAAAAATATAATAACCATACGCAGTGATCGTTAGAAAATTCAACTGTATTACTATACTAATAACGCTTAAATTACCCGAACTCAAATAAGACCACACTCCTACTTACTTGTGGTCTTATTTTCCTTGCCGTTTTTAGAGATATCACCTTTTATCTTGCACATTTTTGATCGAAGTCGTCTACCTTAGTGTTAGATGTCACCAAGCATCTAGCGGTGTGGTCCGACAGCATCTTTGAGAGCCAGATATTCCAAACTAGACATGCTCCACTTTAGGCCAGAATTTTGCTGACTTGTGTGTTTACGTGCCTCTGCTGGTCAAATGTCTAACTGTGATGTGCAAAATAATATTTACTAAAGCATAGTGCATAGTTATTTATTGATAATTACAAAATTATATGACAAATTGACATAAAATAATAGTATTGTCTGTTATTTGAAAATGAACTAAAATTTACTCGTATTTTTTATCTATAACTTTAAGCTTTAAAATATAATGTGTGAAAAAAAAACAAATTATAAGTATCGGATTGGAGATATAATTCAACACATAAAATTGAGGAACGACCTCGTTTTTCGGGCTTATAAAACAAATTTTACGGTAGCCGGACCGGATGATTAATTTTTACCTAGGTCCTAAATTTTTTGTTGGCCAACTTTATGATTTTGCAAAACCGGTGTTTTAGTTTACAGTGCTATAAAGTTTAGCGGTCAGGCGTGCTTAAAATATGATATTTGAGCGGTCAGATGTTAAAGAGATTTGTAACATCTGCGTTATGATGTAAAAAATATGTCACTCAGGTAAATTTCGTGGGAGTGAATAATATATTTTATTAATGTGAAATTGAAACAACTTTAACACAGCTCAATTTTACACGTACATACTTTTTATGTATTTGAAAAATAGCATAATCGAGACCTTTCATAAGAATCCTTATATAAAAGTTATTATATTTAGAATTTCCTTACCAGTAAATTATATTTTGTACTATATACTCGTACATATGTATATAATTATCTTTATTCGAGGAAAATATCATGAGTTTACTTTGTGTTACAGCGTCGAGGACCTAACCAAACATTTATACGCGAAATAATATTAAGTACAAATAAATACTTCATCAAAGGAGTCCATTTTACGTTCCAAAAGAGGAATTTATGTAATTTATTACGGCTATTATCCCGTCGTTAACTTTATTACTGCGTAGTATTGGAAGGCTTGTTCTAGATATATTTGTTTACTTTGTTGTGTAATTTTATTTATTAGTTAGAATCTTCATTAGGGTCATCGAAATATACATATTCAAGCAAAACACCTTTATTTAACTAAAAACTGGATTGAAATGAAATGAATGATATTTTTTTTTGAATTATAAACATGCAAAGTCCCGAATTATTCGTCCCGAAGACAGATAATGACTGACACATACGATTTGACGACCATGATGCTCGATATCATCTTAGTATTTGAGATTCTAAGAGTTATAGCACCTTCAGAGGGTTCAGCCATCTTGGAGCTCTAGTAGTTTTAAACCTCATCTGTAATTAAATAATCATAGAAACAACAACAACAACGACAAACGTCGTAGTAAAGACCTAGTTTTGGTATTTCTTATTAAATATAACGACAAAGTCAAGTAAAATGAAGTTATTATAAAATGCCAGCAATTTCAAAGTTACGACCCAAAGTCACGCTGTTCATTTGTGTTTATTTCTCAGATTTGTTCTATAAGAACGTTAACGTCTAGAAACATTGTATTTTGCGACCAGGATTATGTATTTTTATGTTTTAATTGGTCCGATTGAGCAATTTATTGATTTTGTTTATATTTTTCGTGACAAGGCATGCTTTATTTGAGGCTAGAGCGTCGCTTACTCGTGTGGTTACGTGATCTGCTAGTCAAATGTCTAGTTGTAAGGAGTAAAACAATATTGATTTTATACCATGACCTTTTTATATGATGTAGAACAAGAAAAAGCTCATTTTTCTATGACAATGAAAAAGTGTCTAAAATAATAAATTAGTGAAACAAAAATTCTCTTTCAAAGCTTTATTGAGAGCCTTTATTGGTACCTTGTGAAATCTGTCTATATACATGTACTTATATAGTGGGAGGATATATTCGTACACATGTCCCAATTACCTACTATTGATTCTATATATTTAGGTCTAACAAGCAGACGTAGCTTGAGAAAAAGAAGTGCAAAAGAACTGTCGTCATTTGTTATATAGATATTTTGTCAAAACACAACTGTCAATACGCTACAGTCTATGAGCTGCGAGTAACACTCAAAGGGTTGCACCTACCGGTCGCCGTTGTCCGCGCGTGGACGGCCTTTGACAACGATAGGAGAGATTTACCAGCCACACTGAATATTCAGCTCCAAAAGCTGTGCTGACATTTATTTATTACTTTCTACGCCTCTAGGTGATATCCGCGTTAATTTCGAATAAAAAGTAGGTCATTTAATCATCCAGAGTGTAAGATATATCCTTACAAAATTGTATGCAAATTAGTTTATCCATTTCGGTGTCATGAGGTAAGAAACATATACACTTACATTCAAATAAGGCCTTTAATGTTAGTGGTAATTAGTTAAAAAAATCAGAAACAGGTCATAGCTGTGGATGCCCAAAGACGTTGACTATTTTAATAATTTTAACAAATCATAAGTATTACGCACTTGTATTTTCCAATTAACAGATTTTGGATTTCTAAAATTTCAAACCATATAAAGATCTTCTTTGAGTTTAATTTCCTCCACATTTTGCGCTTAAAGCTATACCTTGAGAAATGCTAATATATATAACATTTAAGTTCCAACGTAAAAATATACAACCAAACCTTTGCAGAATTGAGTATCAATTCAAAACAAAACCATTAAGAGGTCCAAACTATGTAGCGTTCTATCGGGTTCGGATGTTTTCAAAGGTAAACGTTCGTAGACTCAACTCAATCGTAATCTTTATTTGCACTTAGCTAAACCCCATGGCGCAGTAAAAAGGGTTTTAATGTTTCACAGCGGAACCCTGTTATTGGCAAAACAGTTAAACAAAGCGATTAATTGTGGGATAGTGAACTTTCCTTCCAAGTAAGCTGGCTTAGCTTCATCTTCAAGCTTAGGATCGCTAGAATTCTTTTAACTGCCTATTCTGAGTAGCAGGAACGAATTAACCTTTGGGACCTTTAAGGATCTACAATTTTAAAGTTTCTTTTAAACCGTTTAAAGATACAAGTAATATTATATAAATTAATCAAAACATTGAAAGAAATGTCAAAATTTGATACGTTTGCAGCCTAAAAAAAACAATCTAAACTATCTTAAAAAAATATTTAAACATACCTCACTATTTTAGGCAATTTAAGCATTTTTATTCTTTAACTTCATCAAATTCGTGAAATTTATAGATTTGTAAAGTAAAAGCTTATAAACGCAACTTAATCAATAATTATTTATTTTATTATTTTTAAATTTCCAAGGCACTAAATTTCATGTTATTGTATAACTAACAAACTAATTAAGGGAATAAAACAGAAAGTTAATTGCATTGGTTGAGAAATAAGCAAATGTTTTTAAACAAAGCTGCATTCAATGAATTATTACGCTCGAGCTATTTTCTTTGAAGATGCTTCTGTAAAATAAACTTCAATATTGTTTCTTCCGCCAAAGCTATGCGGTGCTTTGTGTTTGAGCCACTGCTGTTTGTTTACATTATTGGAAAGACAAACCCGAAAATGGATAGTAGCTAACTGTATTGCTGCAATACAGCAGCAGTGGATTTAGAAGCCCGATTTGTAATTCTAGTTAGTGAAGAAAAACGGTTCAGACGGTACTACAAGAGGTGGTTTTAGTATAAGTGTTCCTTTTCATTTATTATGACCAGAATGAGTTAACTATTTTATCTGTAATCCACGTATTGTGCTCGTACTTGTTGTAGAAAACATTAATTTGCTAGAGCAGCTCTTTCAACTTCATCATTATTTTGACGACCTCGTTGGCGTAATTGTTATCATGCCGGACTGCCAACTAGATGGTACTGGGCTCAATTCCCAGCACGGCCTAAGTCTTTGTGATGAACTAAATTTGGTTTTCGATCTGGATGTTAAACATGTATCGATAAAAAATCGTGTTATGTATGTATATGAAGTATATCAGTTGTGTTGGCAACCATAATACAGGCTAGAAATGATTTAGTATGGGGCTTACCCAGCCTTGTGTGAAATGTGTATTAGTATTTTTTTTATTTTATTTTAGGTAACAAAGCAAAAAATAAAATAGTAAAATAATATTTTTGTAACTTACAAAGTAAAAACATCGCATACATCATTTCATAGTCATAATATGGCATAACATATGTCTATACACTTTATCATAAGATTCACTGTAGAACCTCGTGTGTAAAAAAACCGAGCCGTTATTTTAGCGGAATTTAATATACCTGATTCAGAGACTTCGCTATTAATTATTATTTAATTACAAAATGACGCTAACGACATTAATACGACTCCCGCTGACCCGAGACTGCCTTAATAGGTTTAATTATAAAGATGCAGAGTCAATAACTGAGTTGTTAAATTTTAGGAGACATATTTTGAGTTTTGCGGAGATCATAAGTGGAAAAATAACTCTTTACTAAGTCACATACTCGTACATACATTTTCTTACACATTACAGCTAAGAATTTGAACCGTAGGGTGCCTAACTTCACGGGCTAGTGACATTCTAATTCAGATGGAGCATGCCTAGTCTGAAAATACTATCTACAAGTACAAATACAATTAATTTATTGATAACACCAAAGTTACAAGTCAAATATTATGATATCATATTTCAAAAGTATATGATATGTATCAATGTAAATTTTCAATTCTAATTCTACTACTATCTCACAAGAAACCTAACGGAATACACCGGTAGGTGCTTGATGACAGATTTTTGAACTTGAGGGTGGTTCCTAGCCAGGCAAAAATAACAATAGAACATTAAAAAAAAATGGCGATCATATAAGAAAACCGAAAAGATAAAAGAGTAATAAAGGAGAAAAAGAACAAATACAAGAGTGAAACCATAATCGTCGTCGATTTGCAACCTAAGATACTCAACTGCCATGGTCCCACAGCTTCTGTTTCTATTGTCACCTTCTACTCCTCTACAATTTAAAAGATTTTCCTCATACCTATGAAAGTATCTTTGAGGAAACTAGATACTTCGCTATCTTTGTTAATGTATTGCTTATTTTTCCTTAATAATTTTGAGAGTAACTTTTTGTGGTTTATCCGTAATCGGCGGCTGCTGCTTATCTCCTTTTAACAGATTAGATCAAACCGTTATTTATAGAAGTAATCCCTTTTTAACAAACAGGCTTGTTAAAAATAATTCTCGAGCGGGATTATTTTTTAGTCCGTTTAAATTGTAAACGAGCTTTATTATGATTACATAAATACGTTTGTGTGCTAACAGACGATATACTTGAATTAGAATTAACATTACTTTTGGATTATGTGGTTAGTGAATATTTTTGCAATTAATAATTTACTCATATTTTTATCATTATATTATTAAAATTAGTTTATTGAGTTTTATAAAGCAGTAGTATTGTTGTACTAGATTAATTTTTACTTAATCAAAATATAGAGTACTTATAAGTACTATCTATGATCTTCTGTATAAAAAGAGGTAAATGCAATACAGTCTGCTTATGCTTAGCGATTGAAAACTTGGCTGGATTAGCAGAGTCGATATCAATCAAAATTAAATTAAATAGGGGAAAAAATGAATGGTGAATATTTCGGTAAAAACGTTAGCGCAATTACCATAATAACATATTTTTAAGTTATTAATAAAAAAAAAGTATGATTACAAAATGAAAATGAAAATTGAATTAAATATTATTTTAGGTTCAAAAATGATATTCGAAGTTTATTTTCAATGTTTTTAGTTCGCCACTGCATGAAAGCGCACTTTCTCATTGCCATATTTTTTGTCCATTGAAGAACTTTAATTTCTCTATTTGTAAAATCTCAGCCAAAATAGTGTAAAAGTACGTATATAAAAATAATATCAATAAATCTGATGAACTACCCGAGACAATACTTCTTTTACATCACAACTACTAGTCTCGAAAATGAGTTTCTTTCATAGAATAGCTGCGATGTCATTTCATAGGAGAGCCATTCACCCTTGCCGTTTTGTCTCCGTTCAATGGTACAGAATGTAAAGTCTGGATTGTGGTGTACAATGAACGGCTACGAATCTCACAATGAACATCTCTCACTCTCATTGTAGAATTCGAGCGTCGAGATTTTAATTTCTTCAAAATTTCCAGTGAAAATTTGGTGAATTTTCTCTGAGAAATAGTTACTATCTTGATTGTCTTACTAATTCTCGTACATGAAGAGAGAAGTTTTATCATGAAAATAGTTTTATCAAGACAGTTTAACACACAAACAAGACACCAAATTTATTTGATAAAATTCAAAATACAAGATATGCGTCGCAAAGATTCTAGTTAGATACAAAATAAAAGACATTTTCATTTATATTATATATGGTAGGTACACATTTAAAATGTAAGCGCTAAAAAGACAGATATGAGATAATACGCTGTGAAATCGTGAAACAAAATCGATTTACAATCAAACGAATACGTACAATATATTTTTTTACTATACGAGTATAAATTATTTATTCTATTACAGTCTAAAAGTATGAAACATTTTACATAACAGCGTATATTTATGTAAATTGCACAGGAATTATAATATGATAATACATCCATTTCTATAACGCATTTCTTTATTTAGTTTATGCAATTAAAGATTAGTTTCTGCCATGTCAAGTGTTGCCAAAAAATATAACTACATTAATTATGTATTATTTATTTACCAACTAGTTATTTATTACAATATCTAATTTGTCTCACAGTAGTGTAAAAGTTAATATGTCCATCTGTTCGGTGCTAAATATTAAGATACTTTTTCGTGAACAGATTATGTTTTAATTTCCCTACTAGTTTAAATTTAAATAAGTGTAATAATCATAAATATATGTTGTCCATAATAGGAACTCCACCATTTATGTAAATGTAAAGTGGAGCCAAAAACCACGTCGGTCGATACAGTCGCGAACTTTTGTTCCACGCTGGTTCCAAACACATACACACTTACAGCTTGTATTCATAGAAACTATCTGTGCGAGTTACAAGAGATAGCGACTCGAAGTATGAATTGAATGAAGCTATAACCTGTGTTAATCCGGGATAAAAACTATCCTTGATTAATACTTATAATTATTTCATTTCATTACATACGTGTTAATCCAGGGTCTATCTCCATACCAAATTTCATCGAAGTAAGTTCAGACGTTTGAGGGTCAAGAAGCATCAAAAACACTAAAAAGCTGACAATAATATGTACCATTCCATACTTTGTAATATTAGTCTTGATGATCATTAATTAGAAGTTTAAAAGAGACTTCAGGCGAGTAGATATTTCTCGTGTCTGTCTGTCATGGCATTATGGCACTTGGATGGATAGATCGATTTACATTGTTTTTTTTTGCTCAAACTTGTGTTTTTGTTTGGAATCGGTCCAAAATGGCCGCTGCCACAAAATTGTGAATGTAATTCACAATTTTGTGGCAGCGGCCATTTTTTTTGCAATACCTTCAATATGTATATCAAATTAAAAATGGTTCACTAGTATAATATTATACAATATGTTAAAAGTTCAAAATTGACGCGGTAAAATACAATATGCCGGTTTTTTATTAGTTTTGATTTATACTTGTACTAGCTAACCCGGCAAACGTTGTTTTGCCTTAATAATATTTCTAAATATACAGTAGCCGATTCTCAAACCTACTGAATACGCATATAAAATTTGGAAAAAATCGGTCAAGCCGTTTCAGAGGAGTACGGTAACAAACACTGTGACACGGAAATTTTATATATAAGATAATTAGGAGTTAGAATAAAAAGTCGTTATCCATCTTAGCAAATAGCTGTTTCTTATATCTTGTACCATACCACCACATAGGTATTCCACACGTGTTCCCATCGCGTCCGTATCGCTTGTTTTCATACAGATGCAGAAGTTCACTGTCTAACAAATGCTAAATTAAAAACAGTCTTATGTCAATGGAATTAAGTACATTATCGTTTAACAAATGGCATCGAACAGTTAAGGAGTTGGTGATTTGTAACGGTTAGAAAAGGTTTTCTTGAGCGGTTTGGGGAAGTTATAAACTAATGTAATTTCGTTACGTAAGGGGCTGGGTGTTTTATGGACTGTGTTTATATACTGCGTTGGGTATTTTCCCCGCTCAATGCGGATTACGGGTTTTAAGTGCAAGGTTCGAAGCGTAGTTTGATTGGATGTCTTTATAAGTAGGCAAAGATAGGTCACGTAAGATTTGCCCTTGTGAAAAAAAAGAACTGGTTTAAAAATTAGATTTGGTAATTTATCATATTTCTAATTCTAATTGGTACCAAAATAAGTATAATTCTTAGGGTTGTTATTTTTCAATATTTTTTGCTGTTTATAAATTATAACAAAATACTGTAAATTTAAAATTTTGGCCATAGCATCGCGTTATGTAACATTAGCAATCAAAAAATTTTTGAAATACTTGGCAAATCTAGTATGTAATTCGTTCAAAATAAGCGTTTTTACATCATGTGGCCTAATTTTATTGTTTATGCAATATTTAAGTGTTGCTACTCGCGTAAGTTTAAGAATTTGTTACAATTGACTTGATTAGTATAATACATACACTTTGATAAACCTATTATCATAGGTGATCGCTTCAACAAAATGTTGAATTTGGAGTTTCCTAAATTTTTATTTTACACTTGCTCAAGTTAACTGAAATTGTGTACACATTATATTTTAGTACGACACTACTATCATTTACGGAACAAAATCTTTGCTTATCACAACAAATGGAGGCATAAAGTGACACCTAAGTATTTGAGATAGCAAAAATATATTCCCAGTTCTCTTTTAGAGATGCTCAAATTGCTTTTTCGATGCGAATGTGTATACGAGTCATATAATGTTTGGATCTTGGAATCTTTAAGAGTAAATGTTCTTTGGCAGGTATTTTTACGGTATTCATATCCAAACCAATGTAACAATCTAACAATTTTAATGATTCGTATGAGCTAAATGGCCAAGACCTAGTGTTGAGAATTTTCAAGCCGGCCAAGTGCGTCTGACTTGGCTTTAAGACTAATTTTAAGCCAGAACCTAAATTTTGACGTTTGATCTGACCCATGGTTGTGCTCATGTAAATACTAGTTTTATATGTCAGTTTTTTACATTATCACCTTTCCAAATACTATCAACATCGAATTCAATTCAGATTACCTACTTTAGTTAGCCGATTTACAGACGCTATGTTACTAGTCGGAGAAAAATACATATTTTTTTGTTTTGTTGTAAATAGGTATGTGTTTGTGAGTGAGAAAAAGGTATCGTATATCTTCCCTAATATAAAATTAAACTTTCTAGTATGTTTTGTTTTGGAAAATGTGTTATATTTTAAACCACGCGGCAATCTCTATTTTTTTACTTATCAGTAATGAGATTTAGGTACTTAGTACTAAAAATGTTCGTGACAGCTTAGCTTTCTGGAGCGACGTTTCAGTTCGCATTCCGCACACGTTGCTAAATCATAACCGAGTGCCTGTAGCGGTTTTTATATCCCGAGAATTATTGTTTGAAAGCCAAGGATACACTCGAATTACGACGCTAGTATGGAATATCGTGTACAGTTTTTTTAAATGAAAATACGTAATCCATCTAAGGCAGTCCGGTAAATTATTTTTTTAAGTAACTTAGCCTAAGAAGTACCTTCGTTATTTCTTTACGGTAGGCGTGCACAACGTAGGTTTTCTGCGCTGCTTAATATCAGACAGGTTATGGTCAAACGTAAACTTATACGCATAAAAATTATATCAGAAAGTAAATCTTACAAAAAATATTACAATGTACGCGACGACGGCTGCGCCTGAACTCAACTCGTTCAGGCGCAGCCGTCGTCGCGTGCATACATACATTGGCTGTGTTCCTGCCCTTGAGAATGGCACACTGATTGTGCTGAAACATGTCGGGCTAATTCCGACAAAATAAACGTAAGTGATAGCCGGTTATACAAACATTATTCAAATATGCCTTACGAAAGTTTTAATACAGTAATGTTAAGATTGCTAGTAAAACTTTACTATAAATAAAATAATCAGAATTGAGATTTTGTCCAATAAAATCTTATATATAAAAATTCCGTGTCACAGTGTTTGTTACCGTACTCCTCCGAAACGGCTTGACCGATTTTTTCCATATTTTATATGCGTATACAGTAGGTCTGAGTATCGGCTACTGTATATTTAGAAATAATTATTAAGGCAAAACAATGTTTGCCGGGTCAGCTAGTATTTCTATAAAAATAGATTTTATTATATTATATAAATATTTTATATTTATTTTTAATTTTCTAAGAGATTATTAAAAAATATAAACTCGTTCTTATCATTTTGACATCAATTGAAGCAAGCATAAAATGAAGTGGCATATTATATTATCTGCATTTACAACATTTTATAAGTATTCATCAGTCGTTTTGATCATGTGTATACACGTCTTTACGATATAAATTTCGTTTTCCCACACCCCGAGTAATTTGTTACATAAAATGGGGAACAATAAAAAAGAGTATTTTTATTTCCCGGTTAGGAAAGTCTCGCACCAATTTTTATCTCTATATTTATTAACGGTTATTTGGTAATGCGAATTTGTTTGTCGATATTATTGCGAGGCCTATATTGACGACTTTGATTTCTGTGGAAAATAAAACAGTGTTCTCATTGTTTCATTTTTTATTCATATTATTAAGAGTATTTTAAATTCTTATACCAAATCTATCGTACACCCGGCTTTGGGCGCCCTAAACAAAATTAAATAAAACTACTAATTAGTAATTTACAAATATGTACTAAATTCATTAACTTTATTCTTAAAAAAATATATTTATCTGTACAAAAGTTTGGGCAATTATGGGCTATTTTATTTTTTTATACTGAATCTAGCGTAAAAGATAAACAGTAATAGAAACACTGTTTCAGGTACGTAAGTACCTACACTATACTTTATTGACTCTATTTAAATAAATAACAATCCTATGCTTTAAGTAAGATACATCGTCATTTTTTATTAAAGAAAAGAAAATAGCCAATGTTTCCATGAGCATTGAATGCTAGAAATGCAATACAAAATCGAGTATTAAAAATAGAAAATTCTTTATCAAACAATGCACGCCGCGGTAAAACAAAGACAAATATACACGTATGCTAAACGGTTGGTTCTATTGTACTGCATGTAAAGGTTATTTCCGATAGATTCCTTAGAAAATGCAAAATTAAGTTACGTTCGAAAGGTAATTTTTTTGTTAAAGATTTATCTAGCGTAATAATATTTCTTTTCGAGAGTGGTACTCGTATGTGTCTTTGGCAGTTTTTTTGGAATTATTTAAGACAGATATCTACATGTGACACGTGCGCTACATAAGGTAAGTGTTGGGTCCTAGCAGATCAAAATTTCTCTGTGCCACTACTGGGCGTCGCGCAGAGATGTGCAGTTCCACACGTACCCTTTCAGGGCCTATGAGTTTAAGGTGATGAAAGATTCCTCCTAAAGAATTTTAAGAAGGTCGAAAAAGGGCGAAAAAGAGTCCTCTACACCTGACTGCCAGATCACAACCGAACTCTTTGTAACAAGTAAAGTATTTAGAAGTGCTCTTAGGTATCTAACGAGTGGTATATTTGCCAAAATAGTATTCCATCAAGAATCGATTTATTGCATGTTCGAGGATCGAATGCACACGGATGATAACCTACAATATTAATGCGTTTTGACGTGTGTATTGCCTTCGTAAACACCGCATTATCTTCTGAATGATTTATTGGATTTATAAAATGAAAAAAACATTGTGGCTTCACAATTACATTAATCTTTTTGCGATACAATTTAAGAACGCTAAGCAACTACTATAAAATAACTGAATTAATCAGCTTTTGGATGTTTGACAATTATTGAATTCACTTTCACTAGTTCTCATTTATCAGAGATTCTATACACATAAAATACACGCGCAAAATAAGATAGCCATTTGCTTGGCGTAAAACTGTTAGGCCGCAATTGTCAAAATCGGGAACTTTACTAAGGGTTTAGTTATTTGTTTGTGGCCACGGAATTAGTTACTGAATGATTAGAATGACTTAATCTTGTCGATTTTAAAGTAACAATGTAGTTAATATATATGCATGTATAAATCTCATTCAATGCCCTCGTGCCTTTCTGTATCGTAGAAACATTTACACTTAAACTTTACTTTCACATGTGAGTCCTTAACTCTTTTTCGGTTAAACACGCAATAAAGTTTATGGGCACAATAAACAAAGAGTTAAAGTTGGGTACCCATGTTGTTTATTGTACGGGAGAGTGTTTCTTTAACTGAATGCTCGGATTGAGCCTTTTTTGTTAAAGCTTTCTGATTGTGACGTTTTTTCGGTCATTAATTTTTTAAAAGGATAGGATCACGAATGTATTTTGATTCTTCCTTTCGAATGGTTTGTTACTGTTTTTATCAGCGTAGGATGACAATTAGCGTTTTAAGTTTACTTTCATATAGCAATACTTTGATGCAAAGAAAATTAATATAATCTTATTTTTGCTTGCCTTATCCATGGGGTTGGCATAGGAAATTTTCTTTTCCACACTCCTCTATCAGCCGTTTTCTCTACACTCACCCCTTTCTTTCTCTTGTCTTCATTCACACACTCCATCCATGTCTTCTTCGGTCGCCAAAGAAAAGAAATATAATATTTCTCAGATAATTTTTAAAAATAATTTAAATAAAGTATTTTTATAAATAATTTAGATATTCTTTGTGAACCTGTGTTACCCACACGATACGCCGCGGCGCCGTCGGTGTTAACTCCCATTTAATCCTCCTAAATCCCCACTACTTGCAGAAACTAGATTTGCACTCGAAAAAACTGCTTTAAACCAATTTAAACCGGCTAGGGTTGATGAGATTTTCATTTAGCTCCTGAATTACAGCAAAGAGGAGCTCTATGATATTAACTTTGCGCTCGAGACGAGACAGTGAGAGGATTTTAATCGTTCCAGTTTAAAATAATACAGATTTTGAAATAGGTAAAAATTTGGTCTTCGCTTTTCCACAAATTATTTAAAACTTCACAAATTATTATGTTATATTGATATTGATCAATTATTATGTTATATTATTATAGGCAACAAAAAGGTTTCCTACTGTGTTTAATTTTTAAATTCACTACTTCTCAATATTTTGATATAATCCCAGTTTTACAAACGGAATGGAATGTGCTGTGTTTCCTGGTTAATATAAGAAAAGAAAATGTACTTCAAAAACATTAAAGCTATGAATTACAAGCAACAATCAATGCGGAAGGTGTTTGGATGGGTGACCATACACAAGACTGTCGTTTTAAAAGTGGCATTTTCATCTAGGCACTACCGTAGGACGGAAGACACGTTAAATTGTAAGGTCCGTTTGTTAGTCTTAGTACAAGCAGTCATTAAACCGAGTCAGAGGACTTCAGGCGGCTTGAAAACTCTCGACACCTTAGCTCATACGAAGAAGAAGAAGTAACTATAACTTTCAAGGCAAGAGTGAACAGATTTCTTCTGGATCGACGTGCTGTGCTACATCTTTGCTTAACATCAGGCGATTTGGTTGCCAAGCAAAGATCTGTCTAATTTAAAAAATATATCATTCAATTTAAAAAAGGTTATTATCTGGTTTAGTCATAGAAATTTGGTGTATTTATCTCTAGTAAAGTATTTGTAGTCAAGGGTCGTGCAATTTTAACAATAATATTGTTACCTTTTTCACTTTCGTCTAGCCGCAGGGAATAAATTTTTTTGTAAAGCAATATAAAGATTCTGATTCGTGTTGGCAAGACATATTGTTTCTTTATAAATTTGCCGGTGAGGGTGGAAAAAAAATGATACATACTCGTGTAAAATGGTTACATAAAATGATGATTACTTCTAAACTACCACAATAAATCGATTTAAATCTTAACTGAACGTCAAATAATAACAAACCCAGCCACAATCCCGGCGTATTCATACCATAACTGCACATGAAATAATGATAGGCTATTCCACTTGATGGAGCGTGAATCGAAACATCATTCGCCATTTGTAGGGCTCGATGTAATCGTCGGAGCATCGCTTCACGCGATCGCTTTCCGATTAGACCGAGTACGGGTAACGAGGGTAAAGGTGAGGCTACACCGAAACCACTTCATTAGATGAGGTGACAAGAATTGTATCGAAAAAAATGCTTGAACGGCTCTTGACTTTACATATTTGCCTTTTCTAGTAGTTTGTGGCTTTATCTCCGTTCAATTTGGGTGATTTTCGGTACGTAAACTCGTTTTCTACAGACCCTTGTTTAGGTTGTCTATACATGACTTAATGCTTTTACGAGTAGTATTTTAGATCACTGTATTAAAACTTTCGTGAGGCATATTTGAATAATGTTTGTATAACCGGCAATCACTTACGTTTATTTTGTCGGTATTAGCCCAACTTTAACGAGTAGCAAGTAATTAACCGACTTCAAAAAGGAGGAGGTTATATATTCGACGTGTATGTATTTTTTTTTTTTTATGTATGTTCACCGATTTCTCAGCCATTTGTGGATCGATTCTCAAAATTCTTTTTTTAATTGAAAGAGTATGGTTCTGAATTGGTCCCATTGTCACCAAAATAGGATCTGATGATTCCTAGGGAAATCGAAGGAAAACCTAAAAAGTTAGGTTATGTTTACGCCCGAAGAGAGATTCACGCTCGTTCGGCTGTACTGATATTCTTGAAATTTAAGATGAAAATAGGTAAGACTATGTGTTAACACATAGGCTACTTTTTATCCCGAATATAATTACTGTTCCCGTGGGATGCACCAAATAACACATTAATCTTTATAATTTCTTCACGCCCGAACGGCTGTACTGATGTTGATGAAATTTGAGATGAAGATAGGTTAGACTATGTGTTAACACATTGGCTACTTTTTATCCCGAAAATAATTACTGTTCCCGTGGGATGCACCAAATAACACATGACACACTGATTTCGCTTAAATTTGATATGGGGGTAGACTAGACCTTGTATAACACGAAGGTTACTTTTTATCTTAAAAGTCATTGCTATTCCCTTGGGATACCCAAATAACTCGATAACCTATTTCACTTCTTCGCGCTCATACGGCAATACAGATTTCACTCATGTAAAATTTGATAATATATTAATAGACTAGACACTCGAACGGATAAAAAAAATTTTTACGGGCTCGCTTCGCTAGGAGTTTTCCCACTTCGTTCGACTTTCCCCCAGGATGTTTTGGGCTTATGACACTCCAAATATTATATAAATTGTGCGGCTTTGGACTTCTTTATGCTCAAATGGTTTGAACAAATACGGTGAAAATTTTCGCGCTCGCTTCGCTCGCGCATTGCTCGATACGCTCGCATCCAGCTCGCTTCGCTCGCCCTTGGTCCTAGTACGTTTTGACACAACAAACATTATGTTATTTGTGCTGCTTTGGACTTCTTTATGCTCAAACGATTTAAACAAATACGGTGAAAATTTTCGCGCTCGCTTCGCTCGCGCATAGTTCGGATCGCTCGCATCCGGCTCGCTTCACTCGCATCCGGCTCGTTTCGCTCGCATCCGGCTCGCTTCGCTCGCTGTTGGTTCTAGTAAGTTTTGACACAACAAACATTATGTAATTTGTGCTGCTTTGGACTTCTTTATACTCAAACGGTTCGAACAAATACGGTGAAAATTTTCGCGCTCGCTTCGCTCGCGCATAAAACTTAAAAAATATCATGACTAACCACTAAAAATGTAAAAATAAAATTGTTTTAAAAAACAAAGAACCGACTTCAAAACACAACTAAAAAGGGAAAAATAATTTTAAGCCTACATCAAATCAAGAATAGTTATATAAGTAGAATCGAAGAGATTATTTCATGTACTTATAAAAAACTATTTTAAATTTTTATTTATCCTGTTTTCTTGAAGTCGGTGCCATCTAAGAAGAACAATTTAATGTTTGTTAAAAAAACTATTTTCAATTGTCTTTCTTTGCTGGCACCGACTCCAAGAATACAGGATTCATAAAAATTTAAAATAGTTTTTTATAAGTACATGAAATAATCTCTTCGATTCTACTTATATAACTATTCTTGATTTGATGTAGGCTTAAAATTATTTTTCCCTTTTTAGTTGTGTTTTGAAGTCGGTTCTTTGTTTTTTAAAACAATTTTATTTTTATGATTCTTTATCTATTTGAAATTAAAAAATAAATAATACTGTATGTCGGTTTGGAATTAATGACAGCTCAGTCAGGTGTGTGTATATAGCCGGCAGGTCCTTAGTTCGACCACCGCTAATGTGCTTGAACATTCAGTGAGTAAAAATTGTAAGTTCAAGTTTAAAATACGTTTTTTTGTGGATATATATGTGTACATGAAACATAAGACTCGCGGTGTGTTTGCAAAGTTTCGTTCGATTTTCAGTTCATGAGTTTGGCCAAAGTTCAATATTTGAGGGATTGTTCAATCGTATTATTTCGCCTTTGGGGTCCTATTTGATTGCACCTCTGGGAAATATCGGGCTGAGTTTAGTGGACTATAAACCTTATTGCAACGGCTTGAGGTTCATTGTCAATTAGAATGGAGCCGAGAGCTTTCGTATTTAACGTAGGAGCACTCTTGTTGCATAACCATACCGACGGTAAATTCTAGTGTGAAAACAAGTTTGATTGCATATTGGCGACTAGAGTTATTAACTATGAAACTATTAATGGTTTGAGTTATTTAGACCACGGCGTTTATTTATAACTAAAGCTTAATATTTATATTTATAATTATAGCTTATAATTTATATTTAAACTTCTAGAAGCAGTATTATACATAAGGTAATCTCCATAGGGAATGCTTTGGTTTAACTTCGTTTAGGCGGTTATTAAAGTAAAACATTACCTTAACGGCTCCATTTCCGGTTCCGTGTTAGTTTACGGAATTAATAAGGTTCTCGTGGGGATATAATGGGAAGGGCTAAAGGCTTGAAACTGTTTAAAGTAATATAATGACCATAAAATGAATTTTGATTCAAAAAATAAGTCATTATAATATAACGACTTACGCCTCATTTTTCTTCAAAATATCCTTGCTTTCTTTTATACAGACTTAAAATGTAGTAGATAAATATACAATTAAAAAGGAATTATAAATGTTTCTACAATATTGTTATTAGATTGAATAATATGGGATTTAATTAAATTATGACATCCTGTAAGAGATACAGTTTCACTTAAAACCTCAATCTTTCTTTAAAATACTTCCAAAGTCTTTGTCAAGTTATATTGAAGAAACTATAAGTTTGCTTGCAATAGGTAACCGCTGAAAAGCTAAACTTTTCAAATAAAATTGCGAAGTCGTCCGCAGTTCCTCCGCACGTATTCTCGCTCATGCGAAACACTACTAGTCTTTTTAAATAATCTCTATTTAGATATGTTTATGCTGTCATATACAAATCAAAACGTAATATTATGATGCTATGAAATAAAAAAGATTTATTAGTATAGCAAACCTAATAAACAACTGAACATCTGTCGGTTATCTCACCTGAAAGAATGTTTTCTGCTACCATGTAGCTTCTAATGAAATAAATTCTCTTCTTCAAAGTTTTCACGGCACATCCCTGTTTTTTTCCGCGTAAATTGTACATTTGACAATGACATCGCATTACATAACGTCGTAAAAATGTTAAAAAATATTTCTTTACATGTATGTATAGATTGAGATGTATAATAAGAACCTTTTAATTTTACCACTGCCAGGCCATGAGGAAAACTAGCAAGAATTTAATTATTCTATTGTAATAATTAATTAGCTACAGTGTATACAAACAACCATCATAAAAGATAGCTGTTTGCTGATGCAGTCATTAACCAGATGATACTGATACAATTTGGGGGTCTTCAAAGGTTTTCATTCGAAAGGTTTTGACATTTGAGCATTAAAAAGTAACAAACACCTACACACAACCATCCTCATAGAGTATAGAGTTAGTGGGAGTTTTTGTCATTGTAAAAATATGTGAGCAGTTAATTTAGGCAAGTATTTTAATACCCAACGTGGGTCGGAAGTCTATTTATAAATGGCTTTATGCCTTTCTCCAAGCCCTATGACGCATTTATGGATAAAACGGATTTTGGCCGAAATATTTCCTATCAACAGAGCCTTTGGAGCGACAAATGGGGCGCTTGGCTTGCGTCGAGATAACTTTAACCCGGATGCGACCTAATTGTTTGGCTGGTGGCTGTTACAATAATATTGACGAGTAGGTTAAGTTAGGCGTGGTTAAACACTAACCAATTTATTGTTAAATAATTGGCCAAGTGCGAGTTGGGCTCGCTCATGAAGGGTTACGTGACATTGTTGTATGAGCACCCCCCTTAAATATTTATTTTATTTCAGTTTGATTTGATAGCCAATATACTTTTATGTATTTTGTGAAAATTTTAAGTGACTAGTACCTACCGTTATTTGTTTATAGCAAAAAAAAAACAGAAAAAAAACACGTTTTTTTATATGTAACCCTTAATATTTTTTTTTTTTTGTTATAGTGGCACGGGAAATACACATTTTGTGAAAGTTTCAGCTTTCTAGCTGTTACGGATTCGGAGATGCTGGCCTGGAGACAGACAGACAGCGGAGGCTTAGTAATAGTGTCCTGGTTTTACCTTTTCAATATGGAACACTAAAAAGTCTATATATTGTGTCTTTTTGTGGTGTTCAATTCCATTTTAATGTAAAAAGATAATGCTGTCTATTGGTTTTACTTTTCTCATTTCTTTGATTCATTATTAAGTGACTATGATATTTTGATACTAGTATAAACAATAAAATAGTTTTGACCTTTGTGTTTTAAAGTGCAAATGTGTTAACTAATTCTAATTTGAAGTGGGGGTGATGAGACCTGCATTGACATCCCCTAGGGGCGTATTGTGTGTTTGTTAACTAAGAATTATCTAAAATTTTGAGGGAAATATCGGTAGAGGATAGAAATATTTAGCTTACCAATACTGGTCAACTATTGGTAAGCTAAATAAATCTACAGCCTAGCTGAGTATTTCTGATCAAAGCAAACACATACACGAAAAAAGAGCAAGATATTCCAATTTTACTACGTCACCCATCAGATATGTATTTTGCCCCGAATTTGGGCCGCCCTTAAATATTTTAGCAATCTCTAAAGCCAGCAGAAGTCAAAAATACGTTTTACTCTTATCTAGTTTATTTGTATGATATGAACCTACATATGAATATTCATGCCTGAAATCTCGTACCTAAAAACGTAGGTAGGGAATGGAAAAATTCACAGTGGAATTTACGACAAAATATAAAATATGCTTATAAAACATTTGTGTGTGTTATTTATGGTATAGGCACCAAAGCAATATAACTAACCTATTTATTATATAATTAATTTCTATTCATTAATTAAGTTAATTCATAATACGTTTATATTGTGAATTAACTTATGTAGCCGTAATTGTTACATACTCTACTGCACTATAATAAATGTTTTACTTTTTTTTATTAATAAATTATCATTAACAGGCAAATTTAGCCTTTAGCTTAGTGTAGTTCTTTCATCTCATTATCTCGTATTGATGTCCAATTCAATTGAAGGCAAAGTCTCCTAAAAACACAAAATTTATGAATAAATATTTACTACGAAAATTGCATTTCAAAACAACGTGTCCTGAAACCATTAACTTTAATAAAATTATAGCCCTTGCTGAAAAAAGAACATGGCAAAGTGGTAGACACACATTTGCATTTGCAGATAAATTTTCATCAGGAATGACAACACGTATTCTGGCTGCCAACACAACGCAAACGGAATTATGCTCATGTACGTGGCAATAGCAGATTATTTTGGCAACTGCATTTTATACTTTTTTTTTTACTCTGAGTAGATCAACGCTTGACCACAATTCATCTGATGGTAAGTAATAGTGAAGTCTACGCTAAAGCGCGCATAGCTAAATCCGATTCACCCTCCCTTATTTCTTATTCCTACTCATCTATTCTTACTTATACTACTTCAAACTTCAATAATATATAAATAAATAAAATAAATAAATACTAGGACACATTTCACACACGGCTGGTTAAACCCATACTGAACTATTTCTAGTTTTTATTATGGTTGCTAACACAACTGATATACTACATATACATACATACATACATATTATAAATAGATAAATATTTAACACCCAGACCCACAGCCAACAAATTTAGTTAAGCACAAAGATGTTGACTCGGCCGGGAATCGAACCCGGAACCTTCTGATTGGCAGTCTGGCATGGTAACTTTTACGCCATCGAGGTCGTCAAAATTCTTATAGCTTTTGAATTTAGTCTCATCAATACACCGTAAGAAAATTGAAACAACTTTTTTTTTGCACGGCTGTCGTAAGTAATTTCGCCTCAAACTAATATAAACAAAAATAAAGTAGCTTATTTGATATAGTGCTTGTTTGTGAAGCTACCATAATCCCGATATACGAGTATTGTTACTCAGTTCGGGTCTGGTGGCAGCTCAAAGAAGCAGCGATATTTAGTAAATAAGTCTAGTTCCTACTTATTTATTGTAAATTTTTTGCTTAAATAAAGTAATTTTTTTATCTTTAATTCATGTGTGCCTAATATTATAATACAGGCCCGTTTGAAACAGTCCATTATCTGTCCATTCTTGTCTTCTATCAATCGTATTTCTTCTGTTTTCCGGTCAAATAATACTGGTTTTTATACTGTCTCAGTTAAATAGTCCCTGTTTCGTCCTTCGTCTTGTAGACAATGACGGAGTGAAGTTTCTACCCGAGAAACAAGGACAATAAGTCACTGAAACTTTCCACAAACGTAAAGCGGTTTTTTAAGAAATTCTTCGTATTTTGGTATGCTTGCTATTTTCCTTACTTTTAAATTCCCAAAAAAGATTCTGTATATATAATTTAGGTAAACTTGCCAATTCAAATTATTATAATGTAGCCTTCAAAGGTTAAAACTTTGGGATCAGTAATTATATTCAGGCAAATTTTCTACTTTCTATTGTAATAAGTGAAAGGCTATACGAAAGTAAAGCTATTATATCTTTTAATGCCAGGTTTTGTGTCTAGACACTTATTTTAATACAACGAGCCTCATTTGTACCTCGACTAATTAAAACAAATTGTTGCTCCTTTTATAATTAAACCTTCATAATTTTAGCGCTTCTTTAAATTAACATTTTAGTACCTTGAGTAACTCTATATTAAACTTTCCTTTGAAGACAAAAAAAGAAACAGTTCGTTATAAAAACAACGTTTTCTACCTCAGTAGATACGAACAAAAAGTCAAACGAATGGAAATCCAATTCAGTTAATTGTAAATACCAATCGCCCAATCAGTCTGTTTTCCTTTCCCAATATTTATAGGCATCTGACCACCTGGCATTGCCTCGGGTATTGTCAGGCGTATCACGTACGTGAAGCTCATTGTCCCATCCAATCCGGCATCTCACATGCATGTTAATGGGTTGCAGGCAAATAAAAGTATGGCTTACGTGAGAATTTTTGGCTGTAGGTATGAAATAATTTTCATTGTAAATAAAAGACAAAATTAAATATTTCCTGTATTTCCGCTGTGATCTGAAACCCAAAATAATTTAATTTTGTCTTTTATTTGCACTCGCTTTACGGTGAAAGAAAACATGTTTTGAAAACAGAAACCGGCATGTTTTGAGGACCACAATATCCGAAGACGTGTGACATTCACCAACCCGCACTTGGCCAGCGTGGTGAATTGTGGCCTATATCTCTCTCCTCGTGAGAGAAGGGCCCCGAGTCCCAGCAGTGGAACGTATATAGTGGGGCTGCTTATGCTATGCTTCTATATACAATGGATTTCCGCAAAGTAACGCCTGAGTCAATAGTAAATAATTTTCATTATATTTCAAAACCCATGCATATATACATTTAATAAAAGCAATCTACATATCACTATCACGGATTCAAACACACGTCTTCCGGCACACCGGAACGCAAACTAAGCTACTTGTCCCTATGGTCGACTCCCCGTTAGCCACTTCCGGCTTTTAAGCGGCCGGTGGCGCCATCTGTGTTGTACAAGCACTCGTGTTGTATCATTTACAGACACTAATGCGACGAGAGATGAAACGGCCGCTAATAATATACGATTTTGATTTGGAGCGTTAAATCCGTACGTAAGTTATCTGAAAATGAAAAGTAATAGAAAATTCACGAGTGGCAAAAAAGTAAAGCTGAATTCCGCTTGTAGAGATATTTCCCATACTTTTTCTTCTTCTCTTTAGATCGCTACGCTCTGGTTGCTTGGTGGTTTATTCGCCATTTCTATCGTATGCTGTATCCTTAACCTCTTTTTACGATTTGATCTTTATTTGTCTTTGCAATTTATTTTCCATTGTTTAGGGATGATGAGCTGATTGGTTGGGATGATGAGCTGATTGGTTAATGCAATAGGTATTTTGTTTGCGGACTGGCTTGATGTGGTATAGAGGCAAGCGTATAATCTATCAACAGAGTAAACTATAAATATTATTGATAATGAATGATACACAAATTTGTTTCTACTTGACATATGTTAAAAAAATAAAAAAAATATCTGTTCTTAATATTTTTAGAAAGTACGCTGGTGATATATCAAGATATATGCTTGTTGTTTTATGTTAATTTTTTTGAGATATCATTACAAGATTACTATCTCATATTAACAATGCAATGGTAATTGCTTATAACATAGAACCATAAGCTTTGCCCTTTCAAAGACAAACTACATAGTTAGTAACTTGGAATCCTAATCTTGTGAAAGCAAACAGCAATAGTGTTTGCAATCTCTAAAGTGTGTTTGCCAAACGTATTATTATTGTCTCACAATAAACATAAAGTCTTATGAATTTGCATCGTCAATCGTGCTTACGCTAAAATTTATCGAGGATTTTCCGGCAAGGATAAAATTATAAAGACAGGAAAAATAATAAAAGATTTCATAAAATATTCGACACCATTTTTTTTTAATGAAATAATTTAAGATTTGCTTCAAATAAAATGTTACATTTAGCTCTAGAAAACTAAATTAAAAAATGTGTTTAGTTTAACAACTTGAGAATTTAATTAGTTAAAAGACCTAGCACAAATCATCTATCCACTGCTAAAGTTCCAAATATTTGCACAAAACATTTATTTACAAATCTAAAAAAATAGGTTGCTCTTAGAGAAACGTATTTATTAAAAGATCACAGTAAAGGTTAACATTAAAAAAAACTAAGGTTAAACGTGAACATATTTAGCATAAAAATATTTTCAAGAAAAAAAATCTTGCAATTTTTTATGGTCAAACCTACTTAGAAACGTTGGATAAAGGATAAAGCGACGAATATAATAAGCAAAATATTTATAACTGAGTATAAAATTAGATGAACAAATAATGGAAAAATAATAATATACATGTTTGTAAAAATATTGGTACATGTTTTTATAATTCTACCTACGCTTGTTGTTTGGTAACAGTTACATGTTGAAGACAACCTTTGAACGCTTTTATAATAATATTTAGCTAAGCTTTAGGCTAAATTTGCTTCCCACGCTCGTTTCGATGTTATATTTTTTTACCTTTTACTGACTAGAAAGCAAAAATATTTGTTAGCTATTTAATTAAATCTTAATACCTAAATAATGATATCATAGTGTATTCTAAAACGAAACGCAAACATCACTAACATTAGTCCTGGCAGAAAACTGTTTGAATTTTTAACTGTTTTAACATTAAATCCAAGCAATAATTACATAAAACACGAATAAGACAAGATAATAAAGGAAGTTTAAAAGTAGCTTCTGTAACTCAGAAACTAAAAGAAGGTTTTCTTAATAGTTGGTAATATATATGATTGTGAGAGGTAGCGGAAGCGATCTAGGAAAAAGAAAATGAATTTTTGCGTGAGGAAATGAAACTAAAGTCAGCGAATATGGAGATTGGTATGGAAGAAGAAACATTCTAAGCTCACTTATTGTGAAAAGGTAAATAATAGTAGTTAGTTTAATGATAATATTGCATTATAAGAAGAGTTACGATGATATCTAACAGTAGGTATGTTTTGTTACCTTGAGAGCCAGTAACTTCAAACTAGTCACATGCTTTGACAACCTTTAGCCAGTGTTGCTAAATTGTATGGTCAGGTGGCCTACTTGGTCAAATACCTAGTTATAAAGCGTAGAAAAAATCATCGACGTGTTCAATGTGATTCAAATATTATAATGTATTATAATTTAATAGTTTTGCGCGATGCATTAAGCTTTTACGATGTGCAGAAGAATAATTGTAATACATTTGAGTTAATTTGAAGTTGAATATAACCTAGACAGTAATTTAGTTTACGTGCGTATTAAGTTGTACCAAGAGCGTATTGTTCATTTCGTTTTCATCGCTTACAGCGCTGTAATGAAACGCTCGTTCCAGCCGCGAATTGTCTTAATAAAGCGCTTTTGTGTTCTCCACATCACTGTAGCATAAGAATTACGCTACATAAAACCATGATGTATGAGTTGAATATTTAGCCTAAGGTACTGGTATTTTCCAGAGTAATTTCTGGAACGACCAAATAAATATATGAGTACGATATTGCGGTCGTGCTTACGTTTTGTAAAAAGTACTTAAACGGTCCAACTAGTGTCGATGCATTTCGAGCATCATCTTCAGCGGATTCATTTTCTCGCACGAACCAGCGAGGTTTGTGCGAGAAAATATATTATATCGCTTTTAACTAGTAAAGTTAGTTTAATGATAGTATTGCATTGTAAAGTTGCTGTGACTTTCCAGGTGCTTGGATCGGCGTAGCAATGACGCTGCGCCGTAGCAAATGCTGCAAATATATGTTTTTTTTTTATTAAATCTTCAAGCGCCATAATTAAGGAAAATGAAAACAATATGACATAACTTATAAAAATAAACTGCAAAATGATTGCTCATATTTTAAAAATAATAACAGATCAGCTCATATATTGCAATACCATGTTTCAACAATAAATTTTAACCTTTACAATATGAGCTTTAGTTTCTTTGTCATCGTCATCAGTAACGGATCACTGATGGTTGTATGTGTCTTCTATATAAAATATTGCCTAGTTCATAGTTATTTATTTATAACAAAAAGGTTACATGTCATACATTTTCAAATTATTATATAATCAAAATTATTCAATAAAAATCTAAAATAATATTCTTATACTATGTACATAAATAATGTTCACATTAAAAATAATATAAAATTATAACATAATAAAATGTGTCAAATTTAAACTAAAATAATAATAATTTCCGATACAGTGTAGAACGCCTTCTCGACAAGCCATTTACTTAGCATTTACTTTCACTAGTAACCGTATATATCTACTGCCTTGTATGTTCTGTGTGGTAGTATTGTTCATTTTGTTTTCTTTGTTTACATCGTACGTAATGAAAGCCTCGTTCCGACCGCGAATTGCCTCGTTATTGCCTAGTTGAAAACGATACATGTTCTTCATAAGTATTGTAGATGAAAACAGATATGTTTGTCGTATAAAAAAAAACTATTAACTAACTAGATTATTATACTATCGATAAAAGTTTTTATAAACCTGTAAAGCTTTTATATTTATTGTTTTTATTTTTATATTAAGGGTATTGTTATTAAAATTAGCCAGTTAAAATGTTTACTTATTTGGCAAAATAACAGGTCCAAATAATATGTAAGAAAAATAACTCTGTATGTCATGGAATTTTGTTAGTCATCTAAATAGTTAGCTAAAACCTTTCTTACCTATTTAAAATGAGAAAAGTTTTTCATGCTATTTGAGACTAGAATTTTGCAGATAAATCTAGAGATTTTTAAAAAGTGACGGGAGAGTTCCGAGCATCGTCCCGAATAAATCTGAACCAAGAAGCCGCAGTGCTTGAGTAACAATAGAAATACTTTTTCACAGTTATATTTTGTGAAAACTTTTAATCTAGTCATAAAAGTCTTTATTTATTTATTTTTATTTTTATGCAAATTGCAATCCTGCTTGGATGTAGAGTAATAATTAATCAGATTTAAAATTTACTATTAATTTGTCAAATTTCAAGTCATCAGTAACAAAGCTCATAATATTATTCAATAATAATAATAATATATGAATTTGTTTTTCTTTGTGGTGGTTAAATTAATCTCTTACCTTCCGATTCCTTTAGAAAATCGAATAAATTGATAGACATTTAATCAAAAGGTATCGAAGCGCAATCTTCAAGAACACTGATTAAACCAAGCGAGAATTTCTCGAAACGATATTAAGTTCTCTATCCCTGAAACATCCTCAGATTACATTTCGATAGAACTGTATCTCAATAAAGCCTTGAAAGGTTACCATTGTACTTTGTGTTGCAACTGTATACGTCAAAAAAAAAGAATCTTGAAAATCGGTTCACAAATGAATGAGAAATTGGTAAACATACTTAAAAATGTATGAGGTAAAAAAATTACCTTAATAATATTAGGGTAAGTTACATCAAATGAAAAAAACTGTATACACGATTAGGTTCTAATTATTATTGGTTTTCTTTTATTTTTTTACGTCATTATGTTTTAATTATTTGAGTGATGAATCAAATTAATGTTATCATAATTAATAAAAAAAATGTAATGGGTTTGCATAAAATCTAAATTTGAGAAATGAACTTAGTTCAAATTTATTTTACGGTACGTGAATTTGGTATTTATATATAACCAATATAACAATGGTATAAAAAACTAAACTAAAACTAAACCTACTAAAGTCCAGGGGTAGAGGAAAAGGTGCGTTAATAATACGGTACGGTACTGTTCAATGGAAACATATATGTATTATATATATAAATTGGATTTAAAACTATTAAATCGGAATTTCACGGCACTGAGGTGACATACTCTTATGTGCAAATACGCAAAACATTAGCAAAATTAAGAAAAATGTAAGTAAAATATTACGGATACTATTATGATTGTTACATTTAATGTTGGTACGAGTATGGTAGCCTCCTGGGTTTGCTCATGCGATGCCAAGGACAGGTTCGTTAGGAATTTGCATTCAGTTGCAGAATTTGTATCAGCTTAAGCAGTTCAGCTTGAGTGCTAAAATTTAACTGTGGTTTAAGATAGAAATTCTAGATATCGTTTCGCATAATTTATTATTATATTTTTTATAATAATAAATTATGCAAAATAGAGAATAAATAAATGATTGTTTATGCAAAACATATCGTTTTGCATAAAAAATAATTTATTTATTTTCTTACATCATATACTGTAACATAAATTTTAAGTAAGTACGCAACATTAATAAAAAAAAATAACCAATATTTATTATATGGTGATATTTTAAAGGTCAGAGTGAACTAGTTTCTTCTAGGCAAGCGCGCTCCACCTTAGATCATAATATCGCTTAACATCAGGTGAATTGCAATCAAGTTCAATGTTAAAAAAAGATTATGAACTGCGTGTTTCAGAAGTTTAAAAATATCAGCCTAGGTCAGCTTATTTGAGAGCATCATGTTTATTAATTAGGATTAATTAGTTTTAAAAATACATTTTAGTGATTCTTTGCAGTTGTGTAAAACACATTTGCTCTAAAAACAGAGTTAGCTCATAAACAAATTAAACACAGTTACTAAGCAATTTGTCTCTAGAACTAATTGCTTCGCCTTTATGAATTTCTAAGCGCTACTTCTAAATAGATACTGGATATTATAAATGTTTGAAACGTATATTGCATTTCAAATACGAGTAATTCCTTTAACGGTACAGAATACGAGTACGTCCTACTTTATACGGGACATGTGAAATAGATTGAATTTTATTTATATCCACAATATGTGGCCGAAGTACCGGCTGCACTCGCAGGCGCTACGAATAAACGGCTTTTACAGAACTAACTGGTTTTTGTATTATTTAGATTTATATCTTCATTTGTTTATTTGTAATATCATATATGATTTGGTACTTCATGTATTAGTATATTATATATAATTTATGTTAGTATAAGGATATATATATCATTATAATTTTATTTTATGTATTTTATTATCTTATTTATTGTACACTACGTCCTTGTTCATAAACTCCTCTCCATCCAAAGGTTGCCTGGAAAAGATCGCTTTAAGCGATAAGGCCGCCAATTGTGGCACACTTATTTGTAAGCTCTTTCTTTTTCTTTTTTGTATGTAATAATTAATATGTCCAATAAAGAATTTTCTATCTATCTATCTATCTAACACTTCAAATTTAAAATTCTTTTATATACACTAAAAACAGTACTTTAAAAATATATGCGGCTCTAACTATCAAATTGGGCGTTAGCCCATGTCTTGTCACTTAGTCCTTCCCAGTGTTTATGTTTGCTTGTGTATGTTAAGTAACGCTTAAATTGGTAGCTTAAATATGTACAGTGCGAATGTGAAAAGTGTCACAATAAACAATTTATTGCACACAAAGCAATGGCAAGATTACTAGACTATTACATCTGTACCTATGAGTTGATAAATTTATTGATTGTGAAAAGAATTTACAAATTTTTCATAAATTATTCATACTTTGCTGGCAATAGTTTTCAAGTCATTTAATAACCTAAATTGGATTTGCTCGTTTAAAACCTTCGGATAGCTTCTTCTATTTTTAGCTGGTTGTAGGGTTACAATTAATACCGAGGAGAAAAAAACCAATCAGATGTTTAGTTAGTTACCATTAGTTGTAAGCTTTATAATAAATAATGAAATCACATTGTAATTAGCATTGAAAAAAAATGTCATCTTAAAAAAAGTATATTTTATTAATAGACAAAATTAAACCTCTCCGTCCAAAAGTGGCCCAAAACTTACCGCATTGCCTCTTTGGATATCAAATAAGGAAATATGCTGAAAAAGGTTTTCTCTGGCCCGCGGATCTCGTCCCCTATCTTATCTTTAAATTGTTATGGAAAAAAAAATAAGAGACATTATGTAGAATATTATTGTTAACGCCAAAATATGTAGATACTACATCTTGCCTGTTGTGTATGTCAAGGCAAAGAACTCTGTACAGAAAGCGGATAGAGTAGACGCCCGAATCGCACGATGTGCGCAACGTTGCCGGCTTCAGAACAACAGCCGGAAAATTTTGATAAATAATAGCCAGGTATTCCGGAGAAACAAAATTATTGCAAGCGAGAATTTTTATTTTTTTTCACCTTGTTGCCGAACCGAACAGAGCATGCTCTTTGTTGAGCGTTCGAAAACCGGATGGTTGGTTTCAAATGAAAATTTTCGCGTTGTATTTAATATTTTATAAAGTCTACGTAAAGCACTTCTCAATGCTCCACAATAATAAGTAGCGCGTTACACTAAATCTGAATTATTTAAAAATTTGTCTACATATTCCAAAGTATACGAATACATTTTTAGGATTGATATCAATAAATAGATTCTACTTTATTTTCTACATCATATAGGCTATCGGTTTCTACCTAAGTTCCTTTCACTCAGGTGCACAGCCGCCCAAGTAAGCGGGCCGCATACAGTTTTAAAACAACCGGGTCCCAATGCAAATTTAATCAGTAAGCTTTGTACAGACTTTTGATATTCATATCCAACCGAATATGAGAGTAATTTTAGCCGATTCGTACGGAGAGGTTCGCCGTAAATGCCTAAATGTGGTTTTATGTTAGGCGTTGAATTTAAGTTTATAATGGCGTATAAAGATAGAGGTTTAGATCTCGCAATTGCTCTGAATGAAACTGAAGCCATTAGCCTACTTTCGGCGTGAGCTGAACTTTTATTTGTCTGAGAAAAAAGGCCTTTGCTTTGAAAATTATAAATCCGCGTAGAAAACGGTCACACTTACTTATTATTAATAATATTAAGTTAGTGTGACCGTTTTCTATGCGGAAAAATTAAGATGCCTTACGTGAACAGTTTACAATGTTTATATTATAAATCGTAATTTTTTAAGCATTTTAGGCAAAATAGAATAGTTTTGTTTTAAATATTAGTTATTATACTTGTAAAAGCACTATTTAGTGCTTCTACTTATTTATTGAACTAGCAAAACTCAATACCTATTATTTCTTGTGGCGATATGACTTCATTGTATTCTCCAAATAAGGGAAGTTCTCACTAATTCCTGCTCGTTGATTGCTCGAATCTCATTGTTCTCTACATACCGACCGAACCCCGCCTTAATCCGACCCCAAAGTAATCGAATTGAACTGTATTTATTTATACAGAAACTAGGTACAATGGAATGTCTCATTAGATAAAAACACTATTCTTGGCCACTATTTTTGGGCTTTATCAAAACAGATTTTTTAGATTACAGTTACTAGTAAAGTAACTCAAATGAGACCATGAAAAAAATACTAAAAAGAAGTAAAAAGATATATCCAAGTAATTTCATAAATTATCTGGTATGATAATTTTAATATTATTATAGTTCTTTATAGTAGTAGCAGATACTTAAACAAATTAGTAGATTTATTTCCTATAACGTAGAAGAAGAAAGATTCTATCTTTACCGTTTTAAAATTTGTTAACAGATTACACCTCTATGATTTTTTATAAAAGTGACACTTTTTAGGAACACTGGTATATAACAGAACTTTTCATCCACGCATATGAGATCGGGGCTGGAAAGCTAAACTTGCTAAAATATTTTTTTCGTGACGCTTTTGACGTAGTAAAATCGTTTACGGATTTCATTTCATGTCAAGCTCAAAGCTGAAATCGTGTGAAGTGAAAACAAGTAAAAAAACGGCGCTTCTTTTGTTTAGTTAATGTATTTTGTTACAGGCAAATATGAGTAATTTAGCCATAAATAAAGTTCATATCCTATGCGAAAGTTTGTGTGTGTGTTTGTTTGTCACTTTCTCACGATCAAACGGCGTAAATTATTTCCATGAAATTTGGTGTGGAGCTACAAAAGACGCCCTAGATTAATACATAGACTACTTTTTTGCCGAATTAACGCGGGTAATGCTGCGGAGCGCAGCTAGTATGTACATATATTATGACAAAATTTTGCAACTAACAAATATTTTACCTTATATAACTATTTTATCGCTTAAATATCGTAATATAGTGTAGTGAACAGTGTTTTAAACTGGTAGGTATGAGTTTTTTCTAATATATATAGAAAAAAGCTTATATCTTTTTCTTGGTAAATGCCCAATATAACTTCATATAACTATTCAAAGTTTCGTTAAAGCTAACTTAAACTAATTTTGCTCGCAGTTATATTGAAAAAGTAAGTAAATCTTATTTACCTTAGGGGAGAAAGTATTTGTTTACCCACGGGAGCTGGATTCTTTTGGGTAATAGAAAGTACCTACTACCTATTTTACCTATATCTTTACTAACCTTAACATACCAAAAAAAAGTGAGTGTGGCTCGATGGGAAAAAACGTATGCTTACCAATCGGACGGCCCCTAGATCAATCCCGGTTGATCGACTTGTTTTTCAAGTTGGATTTGCACTAGCTTTACGGTGAAGGAAAACATCGTGAGGAAACCGACATGTTTTAGGACCACAATATCTGAAAACGTGTTTCATCCGCCAACCCGCACTTGGCCAGCATGGTGGATAATGGCCTATATCTCTCTCCTCATTGGAGGCCTCGAGTCCCAGCAGTGAGAACGTATCGTAGGCTGTTTATTCTATGCTTACTTATCATAAATGTATAACACTCGAGTTTATGGGTGTGTTAAACAATACCACATTTCCATGACGAAGTACGCTTACCTTTTACAGCATATAAATCTTCGTAATAAAATTCAAAACTGCAAATATAATAAAAATCCTGGTGTGAAGGATTTTCCTTTCATGGTTATTTATCAGTCGTTGTTTGTGACGCCTATAAAACTACGTGTTTACGAGTTTTACTACCCTTTTAGGTATCAGTATGGAAATAAACTAGATTTATGTGAGTGCTTGAATGGACTAATTTTCGCAATTATTTTAATTTTATCAACTTAGATTAATTTATAATTTCAAATTAGTGATAACTTTCGTTAGAAGGTCATAAAGCGCCAAAAACTCACACAGAGAAGTAATTAAAATAAAAAATATAAATAAAATAAATATTAGGACACTTTCACACACGGCTGGTTAGCCCCATACTGAACCATTTCTAGCTCGAATTAAAAATATTAAAAATTTTCATTCTTATAGAGCTAAACATAATTCAGAGTAGAATAGCTGATCCATTATTGTATCTTATAACGGCGCTAACTTGAGTCGAAAGACGCTTTAGTTCGTAGGTACCGGTTGTTAGTCTTAGTGCAGCAAATGCTAAGACATGTTAAAGTTTAGGTGGCTTGAAAACTTTTGACATCAAGGCTGAGTCACTTGACCCATACGAAAAGGAGTCAAGTAAAATTATAGTTTATAGTTTACTATATTATGTTACCATGCCGGAATGCTAAACTTAGGATCCTGATTCGATTCCTGGTGCGGCCAACATCTTTGTGATGAACTAAATTTGTTGGCTATCGGTCTGGGTGTTAAATATGTGTCGACATAAAGTATTTAAGTAATTATATGTATAAGAGTTGTGTTAGCAACCATAATACAAACTGTAGATGGATTTGTATGGGGCTAACCAGGCGTGTGTGTGTGTGTGTGTGCGTGTGTGAGAGAGAGAGAGTAGTAGGTGGGCATCTCTTGTAGCGTGTTAGAATGATGAAGAATCTTAGGATGATAAAACAAGTAGGTACATGATTTGACTTTTTTGTGAATTTCTCGACATAAATGTCGCGAATAATAGACATCACTTCCATTTTACTTTGTAAACTGTTATCGTTAGGCATATTATATATATATATCCATCGTTTTTTAAGTAAGTGTGGCCGTTTGTTTCGTGCAAATATCACTTCCGTTGTTATTTTAAAGATGTTTTGGTGTAAAAAGCTATGAAAAATTGACAAGATAGTTAATATACAAAAGAGATAAGTATCAGTTTTAAAAATGCATCTATACCTACTTAAGTCCACGGTTATGACGTTCAATTTCCCTGAAAATGTCACGTTTTGCCCATTTCGGGCAACTTTTGCCATCTAATTAAGATTCTGCGATGGGATCCAAGGCGCTGAGGGCTATTTTCTTGTTTCTTTGTTGGCTATAACTGAAGTGTTGCCATGTTTTGTAGATTACCCGAGAGATTGTGCGACAAATAACAAAACTCTGAACTGCATATTTTCGTAAGGGTACCCGTTTCTAATAACTATGATTTTTAGTTTTGTTTAATCACACTCGTATCTCTCTTCTTATGTTTACAAAAATTTATATATTTTATTTTTGTTTAGTTTATTGTTAATTTGTATGTGTAATAGCTTTACATTCTTAAAGATATTGGTATTAATGTTGCTTACCCTTAAATACTCTATGTATCCGTACTACTTAAATTATGTCTACAATTTTGTTGAGGAGCAAATTGAAAATCTGCGCTGGAGTACTTAGTGCTCTCAGTATTATGCTGAATTTGCTCCTTTTGTGCACATACTATTAGTTATAATTATCTACTCGCATCATTTATTGTTTGTTTTTTTTTGGTTTGTGCACAATAAATTTATTTTCTTTCTTTCTTCTCTCTGTATTCCATTTTTCCTCACGCATTCATAATTATTTACGCTAAAAACGAGTTTTAAGCGGTAAATTTTCTTATAATTTCATTGGTTTTTTTGTATTATTTGAGGGAACTTTTTCACTATTTTCGACCTGGCTACCCAGTTTTACGTAGGTATACGTTTATTTTTTATACGCCAGGTAATCGAGTTGGCATTACGTAGCAAAAATGTATTTTAACACAGTCATTCCATGTGATTGTATTGCCAGTTTCGGTGAAATGAAACACATTATATGTTAAATAATGCGGTGACGTTAAATTGTGTTTTAATATGCAAAAATATAAAATGCGAAGTAATATTAGAGCTTCAGGAACAAATTCTGTGTAAAAAAGGGTTGAGATTTTTTAGATTACTTAAAAATTGAAAGAAAGACCCAAATTAGACCCGATTACAAATTTAACTAAGGTGAACATTAAATTTAAAAAAATTAAATATAATACTTTTACATTCTTACGAGCGACTTTATACAATTTTCAATACAACAATACAAGGAAGTCCTAAGCTTTATTCACGCTCTAATTTCTACGCCCTTCAAAATCATAATCCCGATTCACTTTGCCCAAGCGCTTTCTAAAATCAATAAAGTTAACGCTCCACTCGGCTCTTTCATTTATACAACACGTCGCCCTCGGCAATTAGCGTAAACATAAATTGACTCGATACATATCTTGGGGGTATCGAGCGTAAATCAAGGAACGTTAGCATTCAATCTAGACGGGGTGATCTAGATCACTTAACATGTCTTTAGCTTGCTCATCAATGTGTTTCTTGCCATTCTTTTCAAGCTTGTTTAATACTGGCATTTCGTATAGTTATTATAAGCTGTTGTTTTCGATGCAATCAACGTTATGGTAAAAATCCTTCTTGTAACCTTTAACCATTGTTATAATCATTGGTTTATTTTATTGTTTAGTTATAACTAACCTATTTGCTGTAATATATTACAGCAAATAGATTTGAGTTTAACTCATCATCATCATCAGCTTTTTAACGTGTGTTCACTGGACAAAGGCATTTTCTACAGATTCCATTTCCACAGAGCACGGCCTTTGGCTTTGCACATCCAGTGCTTGCTTGTCACTTTTTTCGCAATCGTCGCTCCATGAGACCAGTAGGCATCCCATGCTACGTTTGCCGACACGCGGTCTTCGCTCTAGGGCTGCTTACGTTTTACTACAGCTTTCTTATATAACTGCATTGTACTTAGTAGCTGACGATGTGACACACTTTTTTAAAGAAAACTTAATTACTCTACTTTTGAAGACCCTCGGATGATACGCCTCAGGAAACAGAAGTCAGGTAGAGAGTTTCAAAGCTCTGCCGCTCTCGCAATAAAGGTTGACGCAAAGCGTTTTGTACAAAAGTTTCGAACTTCACTTAACCGTCATTCTTAACTCTCTCTTGATTGATAGGGTTGTTAATCCTTATCTAAAGATACTTCAAATCTCTATAACAACATACGTGTTAAGCGCTGTAGATATACACACATGTATATAGTTATTATTTTGGGCTCTACTCGTATCAGTGACCGTAATTATCGAAAAAATCTATTCCATATTACACATTTTACTTATCATTTTGTAACCGGCCACTAAGCCGCACTGTAAGTTATTAATTTTATACAAAATTCATCCACTTTTGTAACCCAGACATCCGCTGGTCATCGCTAACATTTTACGCTACAAATTCTTTACAAAATATTGAAAATGGCGCTCCATCAATATCCAGGCTTTAATATTCCGAGACAAAAGAAACGGGAATTGAAAAAGATTACCAGACACCTATAAAAATTGTACACGGTAGAATCAAGTTATGACAAAATCCTCGACATGGTTTGTAAACCAACTAACACTTATGTTTTTGACACAAAAAGGACTAGTGTCTCTTGAGTACGTCTAAGCAAACAACTTTTATTTTACGGTTTTTGAAAATTCATAGAAAAAGAAAACCCTTCTTTTTATATTTTGCGACGCCTTTTTTATATGAACTAGCTTTTTTGAGAATTTTCAGTAGTCCTAGAACAAAAGCTGTTAGTCTACAATATCTGGGTTAGTTAATTAAAGGGTTTTCGTTAGTAACACTGTAAAATTTTTAAATTTAAAATAAAATCTGTACATAAATTTTTTCACGGTTCTCAAATCGTTTGAACTCGTGCGTAAAACTGTGAATTTTTCAACAAAACAAGGTAAACAAATATATACAACGTTGGCATCAGACCTGTAATCTCCCATAGGGACCGCGTCTGCTCCACTTTCACTGATAAATATCTCCCTAGGAGGGATCCCTGTTAGTATGAAGCGACTTGGTCTTGAAAGAACTGCTTTTTATTCGTCCTCAAAAAATATCGCGTCTTTTCGACTCGGAAAGGCTTATTGAGATAGCCTTTTGTAACGAGACGCTCTATCGCGAGAATAAGGATGCAAATTGTTGATATTTTGAAGGTTAAAATAACTAGTTTAAATGTACGGACATAGTTAGAGTGGATAAATACATTTTAGATAGATAGAAAAACTCTTTATTGGGCATATTATCGGTGCAAGTTGTACAAGGTAGAACAAATAAAAAAGTAACAATATAAAAATATTTACAACGTGCCACAAACGGCGGCCTTATCGCTAATTGAGTTGGTAAAATAATCGTAATTTTTATACATTCCATTCAATTTATTTTATCCATAGATTTGTAATAATTCCTCACTAATAATAAAAATGATGTATTATATGTACATTGCGTCGATAAATCAGGTTTTGTAAATAGCCCATTGCGTTTTTCTATCCTAAGGTTTAAGAATATCTGCTAATATAGGTGTATACATATATATTCATTTTAACACACAAACAATCATAAAAAAGCTTTTAAAAAATCTCAAGAGCAATAAATGAGTTTGCGAAGTTAAAAGTTAAAGCTCGGAATGTATAAGAGGCAAAGTTCAAATGCAACAAAACGCCGTGAATACCAAGATGATTTATACGGTCTTCTCCCTTGTTTCTCATTTCAGTAAAAACAGCCATCTTGTTAAGATATAAAGTTATATCTTGGATGTCTTGTTCAAAATATAGAGCTTTATGTAGATTTACATGTTCCCACTTCTGGAACTCGGGACCTTCTCGTATGAGGAGAGAGATATAGGCCATAATCCACCACGCTGGCCAAGTGCAGGTTGGCAGATGACACACATCTTCAGATATAGTAGTCTTCAAACGTGTCGGTTTCCTCACGATGTTTTCCTTCGCCGTAAAGCGAGTTTAAATACAGACATAACTTGAAAACAAGTCATTGGTGTAGGGCTGGCATCGAACCAGGGGCTGTCTGAATGAAAAGTCAGAGGTTGTCCCACTGAGCCACACTTGCGATAATTTTACATCTATCATCATCATCATTATCAGCAGCCTATTTCGACACACTGCTGGGTACACGCCTATCTTATGAGTGAGAAGGCCTATACCCAGCAGTATACTGACTAACTGGCACAAGCCAGTAATTTCGATCTTGTACATATACATTACCGTTAGGTAAATAATGCGATATGTATTTAATAGTTACTTTTATTTTTTAATGTTCTATTTTTAAATAACCTAAAATAATCTCTAATCTACATTTTCTAAAAAATAATAATCTTATATATAAAATTTCCGTGTCACAGTGTTTGTTACCGTATTCCTCCGAAACGGCTCGACCGATTTTTTCCAAATTTTATATGCGTATTCAGTAGATCTGAGAATCGGCTACTGTATATTTAGATATTTTTTTTATTAAGGTAAAACAACGTTAGCCGGGTCAGCTAGTATATATCTAATTAAACCCGCGAAGTAGCAGCAGCTTACAAAATAACCTCTTAAATATTTGTGATTCCTTGTCTCTTGATTTTAGTATGTCATAGATTAAAATATACCTCCAAGAGGTTATACTTATTTCTTACGTCGAACCCACAGATTATGCTGTAGTATCCGACGCAGACATGTAAAACACAGTTAGGGCAAAACCTAGACGTGATAAATGACCTAACTTAGCATTTCAAGATATTGTTCAACCAAATGAGAAGATAGAGTTACCGCTGTTATAGCTCTGACCTTTGAGATAAGATGATAAAGTTTTTATCTGCAGCTTATACCACTTGTGAAATGTAAAATAAAATTAAATTTATAAAAACAGGTTTTAAATTGTTTGCCTAATAAAAATTCGTCTTGTAAACCCTGAATTAAATAAATTCCCTAATTCTGTGTTTTTGTTACATAGTTTTAATTTATCTTACATGTTACAATTTGCTTTATCATAAAAATAGTAATTTGCTTTTATCATCTGACTAAGACGCTCAAAAGCTACGACGTATTTCAAAAGACAACCAAAAAATCACACCAGTTCAAGATCACAAATTTTTCTATTAAAAGACAGTTAAAATGATTTTACGATGTCACTGAACTCTAAGAAATCTCACTTAGCGAAAAACAATGTAGAAGAGACTTCCCCATGATAATTTACGAATGACGCTAGAAATTGTACCAACTCGTAAATAATTGCTGTATGACGTACTAAGGATTTTAGATTTAAACCATTCATTTAAAACTGGCTTTGATTGCCAAATCCCTAATCTTACTTTTTGTTGGGAAAACTTCTTCGCACAGCTCTTTGTAATAATCTTTGCCACATTTTCTCTTCTGCCTCTTCATAATATTTTACGAGTCTTTTAATTTATTTTATAAGTATAAAAGTGTCTCGGCTCAAGGTCGTTGTTTCTTTTTAGCATTCGGATTAAGGGGGAAGAAAAAATTGTTGAGGCGTGACGCTATCAAGTGTTGGATTCATTTCTTACTTGGTAACTCCGTTGTTTTATGTTTTAGTTACTATGCCTGTGGCGTTAATCCTGAATAAAAAGTAGGTTACGTATCAAAAAATAGTTCAGATCTTGGATTAATATCCAAAGTCTGAACTATCATTTGTCAAATGTCATCGAAATTGGTTCAGCCGTTTGAGCGTGAAAAAGTAACAAACGTACGCACCAACATACACAAACTTTTGCATTAATAAAATAAGTAGGAAATAGGATGTATCGAATTTATGATCGAGCTTAAAGTAGGTGAATATCATAGTATCTGTTTAATATTATATAACCATAAATATGTTTATAAAGAGTCTTCGTTAACCTACTTTGAAGATGTAATGAGAACAGTGATTAGTTAATGGGTACGATAAATCTAAATGTTGTTATAATTATCCTTGTCTATAATTAATATCTGAACGCGGTTAAGCGTGCCATTATTGAATTTGTGATCAGCCCGCAATTTGTGTTGTGATTAGATCAATTATAATTTTCAGCTGATCTGATCCAAATATAAATAATTAGTTTTCAAGTTTGCGTTGAATATAACTATTGAATTGTAGTGGCCCGTATTGTGTTTGCAAATTTGTATCCATTAATTAAAATGCCACGTTGAACGAGATTCGCGTATTTGTAGGTCAGCACACTACAGATTTCGTAACAATTTATAGCTTTTTATACTCGTACAAAATAACAAAAGATTATTTATATCTAGGTGCTTGCGTAGATTGGATAAATGTGTAAATGTCGACAGTTAGTGTAAGTAAAACAGTCGCTTAGTAGCTTAGCCAAAGACACTTAGGCTGCTTGAAAACTCTCGACGCCAAAACTTGGGCACTAAGTTGAGACTAAGCAAACATATTGTGGAAGCATATAAATACTTATTTTTCAGGGCTTTTTTTGCAATAAATAATTTTCATATCAATCTTTTTTTTATTACGACTTTCTTAAGAACTCGTGTCTTAAATAGTTTTAAAACATAAGCCACTAAACTACTACTATTTTAGTTACTAGCAATGCATTTAGAATCCGCGCAACTCTACGCTAGGCCGTGCATTAATAATGTTTGAGCTTGTGGTTGATCCCGTGAATAATGAGTATGAATTACAGCTGCTCTGTTCAACGAAGACACAGTTTGAACAACAGTTTGTTCGTAAAGCCGCCCGTAGATTACACAACAGTTGGTACGTTAAATGAACGCAGATTAAATACATGCTACTATGTATAAAAGCTGTTTATGCTGAGTGGGAATAAAACATAAAGAGCTCGCGTGGCATAAGAAATTATGTGTGCTTTTGCAGGATTTGCAACTTCAAACGAGTGATTGATTTCCATTAAGCCATTAAGGTAGCTTGCTGTTCGGTATGTATGTATCACTGTTTCAACTTACTAACATGTTTTCTGGTTTCATTTAGATTATCAATGTTTTATAATGTATTCATCCATTATACATGACAAATTAGAAATTTCTTGTATCATTTTATAATCATCAAAGTGTCAAATACCTTTTACCTCTACTACAATCTTGATGTTAAAAATTGAAATGATATTTGAATAAAACAATGGAAATAAAAAACACTGTTAATACGTAAATAATTTAATTTATGTCAGTTTTGAAAGTGATGTGAATATTTTTTTTATTTTTGTTTTATCTCGTATCATATCACATCTACAAAGTTTATTCATATTACATATTTAATAATAGTTTATCATAATACTACCCATATCAATCTCAGCTGCCCTACTGACCTCTTAGTTTTCGCTTTCAAAGGTAAGCTCCCAACAACATTATTTGGCATTAAATCGAATATATAAGTAAAAATTTACTAATGTAAGCACATTATGGGCGTAAAATATAATCGCATTTGTAATAATTTGTAAGAAACTTTGCGAAGGAACTAACACTGAACTGGCTACATTTCTAGACCATACTCACCATAACATAAATATTATATAAGTAAGAACTATCAAACCTGTTAATTGTTAAGTATCAAAAAGTAATTCATATAATTGAGAACTTAAATAAACTAACCTACAATGTTAAACATACTCACAAATAAAAACGTATCTAACATTTAAACCTATGGTTGAATTCTGAAAATAAAACATTAAAATGCTTGATCGTATCTAATATGCAGAATCCATTAATATGTAATCTGTGGTTTATCTGCCTAAGGGCTAAACCTTGGGCCTTTCAGCTCAACCTTTTTGGAGAACAAGTTATCAACGATGACCGTACTCTTTCAAATTAGTTACAAGACTTACTGTGGATAGGTAAAGTAGTTAGTTCTTTTTAACTAGTTACTACTTTGTTAAAAGAGTACCGTGGGTTTTGTGAAAAAAAGAAAGTATGTTATCCTAAGGTTAGAAAAATACGAAGTCTTTCGATACTACAATTTTCAGTGCTATTATATTATATAAGAAATTCCGAGGATACTTAAAAGTTTTTGGAACTTACAAGTATACATTAATTACAGTTCCCCGGCACAAGATTTTGTATCAGCGGCTATTTTGAATTTGTGATTTTTCATAGTGTTCTGTACAGTAGTGAAGTACTAAAGTCCTTAAGCTCCATATTCATATTAAAAAGTACTGAAAAATATGTAATCCAAAAATTTGGACTGTGCTTCTTGAAAATTTTGCTACAAACACTTCCGACTAGTTCAAAGTTTCGAAAAATAAACCAAGTCTGCCCAACCGTTCCACTCAACATTTGTACACTTTAGTTTTGGTGGTAAAGAATTTCCTAATGCTCACCTGGCAACCACCCTCAAGTTGAAAAATCCGTCGCCATGCACCTAACAATGTGTTCCAGGAGCCTCCTTGAGAGCTAGATATTCCAGACTGGGCAAGCTCCATCAGTGTCGCTAGCTCATATGGTAACCATATGAGCTAGCGACCCTGCTGGTCAAATGGCTAGCTGTAAGATTGACGACCTCGTTGGCGTAACGGTTACCATGCCGGGCTGCCAATCAGAAGGTTCCGGGTTCGATTCCCGGCAGCCAACATCTTAGTGCTGAACTAAATTTGTTGGCTGTCGGTCTGGGTGTTAAATATGTATCTATGTATATAAAATATGTATGTATATATAGTATATACAGTTGTGTCAGCAACATAATACGAACTAGAAATGGTTCAGTATGGGGTTAACCAGCCGTGTGTGAATTGTGGCTAATATTTATATTTGTCCTAGTATTTAAGATGTAAAAAAACTGTTTAAGTTATACGATATAATGGCAGTGGTCCTGTCTACCTAAAATTGGTGTAAAAAAAGCGATTTATCCTATTTATCGCAAGCCGACAGTGCCGTCGTCCATTCGGACAGGGAAATGTGTCAATTTAGTCGGATCTACTCGTACACCGACACCGTGATTTATTTGCGCTTGCGATGTCAAAATTTACAGAATGAAATTTCGTTGCGAATTTAAGGCTACATCTTAAATAACTGATGAAGTAGACAGTAGGTAATATGTGATTCAAGGAGTGAAATGTTCCTTCAACAAGAGTCTTATGAATTTACATCTTTTTTTCAATTTACATCGATTTATTACATTATTGTTATGATAGGCCTGTTGCGTCCCATTAATAGATAAATAGATATACTCTTTATTGCAACATGGACAGTTTAAAGGACAATACACAAAATAAAACAAAGCAAAAAACTTATTATTTACTCTACAAATGGCGACCTTATCACTAAAAGCGATCTCTTCCAGGTAACAAATATTACTGCTGGGAAAAAGCCTCTTTTCTCACCTGCATTAATTTGCTCAAATTATCCTATTTTTTTTCTTATATTGTACAAGCAAGGCGCGTAAAAAAGAGTTAGCCACAATCTGGGCAAAGCAACATAATTAGTCTAGAATAACTGGTTAAGTAACAACTAATTCAGTAATGATATAGGTAAATAAAAAAAAAGCTGATGTAGAAAGAGTATCTTTTCAAAATTCTTTATTAAATCGCTACTATGACCAAAATGCACAGTTTTACCAACATTTTCTTGGACTAAGTAGCTAAAAATAGCGGTGTCTAGAGGAAAGAAGTTAGAAAATATGAAATAAGCGTAGTGCATACTCCCGTCGAGTCTTAGGATTAAAATTTAAACTAAGTTGTGCAATATTTATTCATAAAGTTGTCTTAAACTTTCAGAGGAAAAGTTTTTACTGTAAGAACTTTATGTAGTAATGTTTTCTGCGCTGATTTACATATTTGAGCCCTCCTCTTAGTTTAAGCAGTTTTTTGATTCAATTACTAGTTTTCATGCTCAATTTATGTTTGGGATAACTTGGAGCATGAAAAATTACTTTTGCTAAGAGTATAAGTCTTATAGCGGTATTTAGATTGCTTTCCTTACCACCCGTGCTTTTACTTTTGATAAATTAACTTGAACCATAACAAAAGTTTGAATGTGAGTCGAACCTGTAGACTAGATTGGCTCAGGACCAAGACAGATGGAATGAGATAGGTCTAAAGAGTTATCCCGGTACTGCGTTCCCTTGACGCACTCAACGCGCTTCTTGCTAAAGAACCTAATGTATGTAATCTTTTTGACAATTGCTCAAGAAGCATAATTTGTTTATCTGGTTGACAGCTTGCAATATTGTAAGAATAAACTATATAGGCGACCTTAAATTAATTTAAAATTTTCTAGCCATGTAATTTATTTGTGACATTCTTTATAACTTGTGAAATGGTTAGTTTTTACCTAATTATTTTAATTTAATAGATTTGATATGTATAATGTAATAAAATGTGTCGCTTTGTAATATATTGACCGTTCAGTGATGTAAATAAATAAATATACCCATCATTGGGATAAATTCGGAAAGTATTTTACGAAAAGTATATTTTTTTTTGTAATCTTCAATAAATTTAAAACCTTTTAAGTTATTGGAGATGAGAGGCAAATCCGTGATTAAGCCGCACGTGTAAAGTTCTAAAGGAAGTCGGGGAGTCAACGGGTCGATCATACATTTAAACAAAACTTCGCATCCAAATTCAACTCTATTTATAAAGAAATAAGAGACATTTTCGAGTCTTTACGGATCCGACGTTTCAATAATTCATGGTATGGGATTTAAATCGTATGGATTTTGGGGATTGATATTTTTAAAAGCAGTGAACTCCATTTTAGTTTTCACCGAATGTAATATAATTGTTATTTTTTAGATTGTGTGTTATAAAATAAAATACATACATCTATATATTCACGAACGAACAGAGTTTCTGTGTTAAGTATTCATTCTGATTTCTGTTTCTAATTAACTTAAGTAGTACACAGTAAATCTGACAGTTTTTTGTTCTTTGAAAGCTTATTTTATTACTGCTTACTTGAATATATTTCCCTCATTATATCTGTAGTAATTGAGATAAATACTAGAAGGCGTCGGTAAATTATGTTCTCTTTTAATAATTAACCATTAACTATCAATATATGCATTACCGGGACACATTAGATAATTTAAAATATTTACATGACTGTAAAATAATAGTCACTAAAAAAGTAACTTAATATAAAGGATTAAAATTTTGAGATGAAGAAAAAGGAATTAAGTGTCGATATATATCAATATGATTATTGATAAAGAAGATTAAAAGAGAGAGAAAGAAAAAAATCCGATAAGCTAACTCATCGGGTAAGGTGGACACAAATACTATACGGTCATGACCTTAACTTCGAGATGCAAACGTATAAAACAAACATTATCATCATTTATGTTCGACAAGAAACCAGAAGTGAATCTTGGTTGTTTGCATTAGTTATCCTGCTATCTAATCAGAAAATAATTGAGGAAAACCCACTCTCAAAGCAAAACTTGGACTGTAGCTTTTGTAAGTGGCATAAGAGTGTTTACTAACGAGTTGCTTAAATCAAAAACTAGTCGTACTGAGGTAAAGGGAGTGTAAGTGTAAAAGCTGAGATTATATCGGCAGGTGTAGCTTTCAGTAACGCGAGGATTGGAACAATCAGATAATAAGGAAAGCAATGACGGTACCTGAGTAAAATATAAATTAAACATTTATGTTGTACTAGAAAAGCTTCCTCATTTGATAATACGTACTGAGTATACCATACCATACTATAAACACAAGAACAATTCATATGACAAAGAATTGTTATTATAGTAATTTTTAATTTGCTTATGCAGTAAGTAAAGTTTTGCGTACACAATAAGTACTATTAAAAAAACTGGTATAGTTTAAAAGTGACAAAAAAGTCTTACAAGCAATTCAATACATATTCCGTAAAAGGCCCGGTTAAAGGTTTAAGCTGTAAAAGCGACGTTTACGTGCAATAACACTTGAATTATTATCATCCCAGGGTTGGGTGTACGGATTTCTTCCTTTAATTTTTACAGGTTGCAATTTTAACGGGTTTACAGACCGTTTTAAGTCGGTTGAAATTACAAATAAACCCAGAGAGAAACAAAACTTGATGCTTTGATTTTCCAAATAAGCTTGAGCTTTCGCTGAAAGAAAACATTGTGAGAAGACCATACGATGATGGTTGGCTGAGCATCGAGTAGTGATTGGTCTGGCTAGCTACCAAGTGCCCTTAAGTTGAAAATCTGAGACTTAATACCTAATGGTGCTAGTTAGTAATTTTAAACTAGGCATGTTACACTTAGACCAGAGCTACCACTAGCTCTAATCTGTTCTGGTCTGGCTACTGGGCAAATCTCTACCTGCATAATGTAACATTACTCAGAAGTTATTTAAACAGTCGTCTCCCAGTTCCATCATTCGAATGTTTCCCTGTAGAGTAAGATCCCAGGGCCCCCAGACGTTACTTATTTTTGAAGTAACGAATTTTACGGTGTAGACACTCTTCTATGTGTTTGAGAGTGTGTGTGTACTAACTAGTTTGACTAGGCGGCCCGTTCACAGGTAGCAGGTAACAAAGGTAGACAAAAACATAACTTACTTTTGTTAAATTCGAAGTGCTGATTTTTATATATGTCACATAGAATATTATTAAAAATAATTATATCATATTGACAGACCGTTTCTGTGGGCGGTAATTTCTCCCAGACGCTTGAAACCTGATAAAAAAATTACCGAACTTTTGTTATATTCGAAGTCTTCTGCTTTATATATGTTGTTTGGGGGGTTATTTTAATACCTTTTGTGTACAGCCAGACCAATCCGAAGGGCCAAACATTCTCCCAGACACAATCAAAGTTCCGCTGTAAATGCGAGTGTAGGGGCATTATGCAAGCGCTTGAGCGTGAGCGAGAGCAATATATTAAGTTTTCAGAACTACTCTAGTAGTTATGAGGTGTTTAGTTGTTTAGTGTGTGTTAGACATGCGCAGAATGTGCCACTAAAATGAAAAGATATGTACATATCTTTTTATATCAGTGAACTATATCTTTCTTTTAGTTCAGTAGTTCAGTACTAGTTTTCTTTCAATATTTCATTCAGGGCATCGCATCTCTGTCACCTTGCGATAGAGTTTAAATTTGCCTGGTTAGTCAGATTCGCCGAGTGAGTGCAAGAGGCTATTATGTATCAATTATCCATACGTACAACAGAGCGGGACAAGCATAGATAGTCCCGAATACTCCCGATGTTTTCATTCGAGTCTCGAGTCGTTCTTAAACGGATGAAAGAACTAGTGAACTAAGAACTAATTGAAATGTTATTGAACTAGAGAGTGAAAGATACAAAGCACTGATAGATGATAGCCTCTTTCACTCACTCGGCGAATCTGACTGACCAGGCAAATTTAAACTCTATCCCAAGGTGACAGAGATGCGATGCCCTGAATGAAATATTGAAAGAAAACTAGTACTGAACTAAATGAACTACTGAACTAAAAGAAAGATATAGTTCACTGCGGCGAATCTGACTGACCAAGCAAAATTAAACTCTATCCCAAGGTGACAGAGATCACTCGGCGAATCTGACTGACCAGGCAAATTTAAACTCTATCGCAAGGTGACAGAGATGCGATGCCCTGAATGAAATATTGAAAGAAAACTAGTACTGAACTAAATGAACTACTGAACTAAAAGAAAGATATAGTTCACTGATATAAAAAGATATGTACATATCTTTTCATTTTAGTGGCACATTCTGCGCATGTCTAACACACACTGAACAACTAAACACCTCATAACTACTAGAGTAGTTCTGAAAACTTAATATATTGCTCTCGCTCACGCTCAAGCGCTTGCATAATGCCCCTACACTCGCATTTACAGCGGAACTTTGATTGTGTCTGGGAGAATGTTTGGCCCTTCGGATTGGTCTGGCTGTACACAAAAGGTATTAAAATAACCCCCCAAACAACATATATAAAGCAGAAGACTTCGAATATAACAAAAGTTCGGTAATTTTTTTATGAGGTTTCAAGCGTCTGGGAGAAATTACCGCCCACAGAAACGGTCTGTCAATATGATATAATTATTTTTAATAATATTCTATGTGACATATATAAAAATCAGCACTTCGAATTTAACAAAAGTAAGTTATGTTTTTGTCTACCTTTGTTACCTGCTACCTGTGAACGGGCCGCCTAGTCAAACTAGTTAGTACACACACACTCTCAAACACATAGAAGAGTGTCTACACCGTAAAATTCGTTACTTCAAAAATAAGTAACGTCTGGGGGCCCTGGGATCTTATACTACTGGTACATATTATTTTATTGTCACCAAAGTTACAAGGTTTGAGCTGTCAAAGCAACATTTACGTGCGAATTATTATAATAACAAATGAAAAATGCGTTTATTAGGCTTACAGAAGTTAAAAGCAAGCTAAAGAAAAGCTTGTTATGTTACGAAAACACTCTCATACATACTAATCTCTCTAGTTGTAGCACAGAATAATAACTTGTACTTCGTACAGAAGCTTCACTTCGCAATGGTTTTCAAAGAAATATGAACTCAATCTGATAAGCAATATGATTTAATTTAGCTCGCGGTCCAGTCGATCACGTGATTAGTTTTCTACCTACCAATTTCTTTTCAAAGGAATATGGGCCTTAATTCACTATGCTACGGTTCATAATACATTGTACATGGTTATACGTAGTACTAGTTATTATTCTGTGGTATTGAAGAGCCACGGACTATGGTTGCTTACTTCGAGAAACTATTTCATATGCCATCTAGCGCGAATAGAATTCCATAGGTATCATCTATAGTAATTATCACCGAAAATATTTTGCGTTGGGCTCTTAGTCTAAGTTCGTAAATGTACGACAAATGAAATGCAACTATCTTTTTTATTGTACTTTTTGGATATTGGAATAGTACGGGGAGAAACGGTTTGTAGTTTGAATTAATTTCATTTCATATAGGAACATAATGTAATCCAGTCAAAATAGATTTTACCCTTACCTGTCAGCGTTTTTAGGTAACAAAAAAAAAGTTTAATTTCGATCACGATCCGTATTTAAACAATTAAATACTGCACAGTATTTTTTTGCTTTTTTTCGTTTTGTGTCCATCTTGCAATTATATAATGAATCAATCAAATAACACAGAATAATAACTAGTACTTCGCAAATAATTAAGTTGAACGTGGTCGAACATATAGCGCGCACGCGCGTGTTTTCGTTCGCTTGTGGCAGCCTACTAGATTGGCCACACCGGAGTGGCCGCCGCCCGTAGGTATGTTTTTAACACCTACACGCGGAGTGACACAGGCCTGGTTGTAGTCAGATCAAATACTATGTATAAATCATGATCACTGTTTCGTCGGATCATTTTACCATTACAAACCGTAATAGTAGTTTTCGCAACGCTACAATATTGCATCCCGGGTAGCCACAATGGTCTAATTCAAAGCTCTTTGACGCTCACTGACCCAACGACATTTATAATACCTAAATGGACCGGTCATCTCAGTACTTTACCATCCAAAAATATAAGTCGACATCTGTTAGATTTAAATGTTCCGAAGCTTAAAGTAAACATCTTAGCATGATGTTAAAACGAGATAGGCAATACGAAAAGTCGCAAGAGAAAAAGAGACAATACAAATGTTTATCAATTGACGTTTGGCACGCCCATTGGCATCGAAGAATAGAGATAAACGTCCGGCAAAAATTTGCCGAAACAGTTATCTTTTTGCCGGATGCAGGGAAAATACAGAAACTGAATAAAAACAACTTTTTTAAGTATTATAATATTGCTATATCAACAGTTTTAATGACACAGAAATATAAACTTATCAAAATCATCATTTATAACACACACAACTTTATTTATTTGCGATCCAATCTGCATCTTGTCTAGATGTCCGCACATTTTTGACCCATTCCTCATGTTCATCCACAAAGGTGAATAAATAAATAAATATATCTGAACTAGCCATTTTAATAGCTTTCATTTGATACCCATGTTGTTATGGTAATAAAAACAAATCAACACCCCGCTCTTTATTATACAACTTAGATTTACAATGAATAAATATATTTACACCTGCGCCCATAATGACAAAATACAATCCGGCCAATTTTATGGCCGGATTGCCGCATACAATCGAACTCTAACGTACCAATGTTCCATTCTATGCTAAAAATTACAATTCATGCTTTCCTTGTCGCACTAACAGCAATCGTATAAATCTATCTCATTTTTTACTATTTTTCTCAAATGGTGGAATTAAAAATGTTTTATTGTAAAAAAAATACTTATTATCAAAATATATGATGATAAATTGTGCTTATATCAGTATTTGTGCGTGAAATGTGATGCCTGAAGCTTTATGATGTATTTTTACAGTTAGGGAAAGCACAAGAAGGCTTTTTTTAGATATTTATGGATCGCGTCGCAGTGTCAATGAACGTGTTGCATCCTTCGCGGTCGAACACAGACTGACGTGCCAAGTGTGAGACGTCTCTCACTTTTTGTAAAAAGTACATGCTTAAACTTGGTGTTCGCCTAGGCCGGTCCAAGGTATTATAAATGTCGTTGCACTGACCTACCGTTTATACAATCTTGTGCCAAACATTATGCTCTCTAGCTGTCTCTATATGCTATTCTGAACGTTTTATATTATCTGACTTCTGTATCACCACAGAATTTCTACACAGAGTTTCTACTACGAAGTTTAACTGAATTTTAATGGTGGATTGATGTTCTATTAAAAATCTCTTCTAAATTTTTTTCGCCGTGTAACGATGGTGTTGTTATTATGTAAAATAAAAATCAATAAAGTAAAGTAATGAAACTTCTTAAAAAACAAAGCTAGATCTAATAATATATTATAATACCTTAATCATCAATATCCGATCTTAATTGCGACTTTTTTATATAATGGCTTGCGCTAGATCACAATTCACTTGATGATAAGCTATAGAATGATCTTAGGTGCAGCACGCTATCCTACAAAAAAGGTTCACTCTTTCTTTGAAATGTCGATTGAAACGTTTGTATGTAAGTATATTTAATTTAAAAGTCATATTATAAAAAAAAAAACATATTTTTTTACCCTATGGCAAGTATTACATGTACTAATATGAAGTGTTAAGAATAGATTACTGACTGTTGTGAAAGCTTAAACTTTGCATCAGTATATCTTGTGCCTGAAGTTTCTAGCCTACACTAAGTAACATGTAACTAAGTATGGAGTTCCTCGTAGATTATGTCTATCCCAACTTTGAAAAGTTAGTTACATAACATGCATAACAATTATATAGCGGCAAAAGTTAAGCAACAGTTGTGAAGTGCGTGCGGAGTGAGCGAGGTAAAATCAATACAGGCAACTCTCCCCGCTCCTAAACTGGGCTGATGTGTATTTGAGCCAGTGTTGCGCTACTATTTTTCTCGGAAAGATTATTTTTATTTGAATAACCTCGTTGGCTTAATGGTTACCATGCCGGACTGCTTACCAGAAGGTCCTGGGTTTAAATACAAATACAAATCATATATTGATAACACAAAAGTTACAAGTCAAATAATTTGATATCATTACAAAAGTAAAAGATATGTATCAATGTCAATTTTCAATTCTAATTTTAATAATATAATATCGTTTCAATAGTATATGATAGGTATCAATGTCAATTTCCAATTCTATTTCTAATAATATAATATCATTACATAAGTATAGGTATCAATGTCAATTTTCAATTCTAATTCTAATAATATAATATCATTATAACAGTATATGACATTAATCAAATGGCAATTGTCACATCTAATTCTAATTTCTATTCTATATCCGGCACGGCCTACATCTTTGTGATGAATTAAATTTGTTGGCTGTTTGTCTGGGCGTTAAATATGTTTCAATATAAAATATTTATGTATTTATATGAAGTATATCAGTTGTGTAAGCAACCATAATACAAACTAGAAATGGTTTAGTATGGGGCTAACCAGACGTGTGTGAAGTGTGTTCTAGTATTTATTTATCACGAACGACTTTTGCTTGCTAAATAGCACGTTTTCTTACATTTTCGTTTATTTTCTTTTGCTGTAACTTAATATGTCATGTACTTTAGACGTAACCCTTGCAAAATCATAGTCTTCAACAAGTAAATAAGACTTATTGAAGACTTTTTTGGATTTTCTTAAATACGGAGTAGCATAAAATAAAATCAAAAGAGTTCTAGAGGTTTGGTACACTTAAGCTCCTTACTATAATACAAACATTTAAAATACTTATTTAAAAAGCTGAGCACTATGTTTGAAAATGATTTCCTCTCACAGGTTTACATACAAAACCAACATTGCCATATTTCTCAAACACGGAAAAACTCCCGGGGTTTTTTTATGCTGCTATTTTTGGTGAGCTATATTATTATCTAGCAGGAATGATATGATGTAAACGAATGAGGATTCTCGGGTCACGGGTGTACTTTTGTAGTCTTGTATGGAACCTTTGTAGGTTATGTCCTGCCGCATATTGGGTGTTTGTGTTATATTTTTCTGGGATATCAAGTTGGGGGAAATCAGGCGATAAGGTGATGGAAATACAGGAGTCTTTCTTTCTTTTTCGTATAAGCTATCACGAAAAAGAAAGAAAAAGAAGTGGTAAGCTTCGAGAGTTTTCAAGCCGCCCTAAGGAGTCTGACTTTGCTTAACGACTGCTTGCACTAACAGCCGGGACTACAATTTTACGTATCATCCGACCTAAGGTAGCGTCCAGATGAAAATGCCACATGAAAAACGACAGTCTTGTGCATGGTCACCCATCCAAACACTATCCGCATCGATTGTTGCTTAGCTTCGATGATCGCGTCAGATCATCTTAGCTAGCCGAGCTACAGGCGCTACAATCAGGCAATAAGATGATGGAAATATAGGAGTAGGAGTTTATGAATGCTTCTTATTCCTTAACTAGTTGTACCCTGCGGTTTTACATGCGTTAAACCGGGCCAAAATAAGATAAAAAAAATTATTCAGGATAAAAATATCTTCATAGTAAATCTCATCAATTGGTCCAGCTGTTAGAGCATGAAGAAGTATAATTATTTTGAAGTTATTTGCTTATCCCAAGGCAACCACAATTATTTTCGGGATGAAAAGGAGCCTATTTGTTAATCCAAGGTCTAGATACACATAAAATAAAACTAGCTTACAAACAAAACACAAAAAAGACACAGTGGAAAACACAGATTGTAACCTTAACGTAAGATTGGCTGCATTGGCTTCTACAGAAAATAAGTATATACTATTCGTTTGGTTTTAAAACAAGTATACAATGTGTTATATGAATGGACAAGCCACATAGTTTTTAAACAACTTTAGATATAATATGTACTTGTAGTTTATCTCTTTTAAGTGTTCGCGTGGTCGTTAAAGGAATGGTATTGTCACCCGGAAAATGTTTTGATAGGCCTTGTCCAAGTTGTGATAGCCTGAATAGAGGATAAAGCCTTTTGTATACGGTTTTGTAACGTAAATATTTAGTTTGGGCTCGTAACCCTGCGCCAAGTTGTTAAGAGCTCGAAGTCTTCGAGGATTTTGTCGTTGATCAGCATTTGTGTTGTTTGTTAGCAACGTTGGACAACATCTTTATTTATTGAACATCGACTATGTAACGACGTAAAACTATGTAACTTTATTGCGTTTCTTTATAATTATACTTAAAATATTACCTAAGCGAACATGTCAACTACTTTGTGCTTTTAAACATGAACGTTAATTAAATAAATAAATAAATATTAGGACACAATTCACACACGGTTGGTTGAACCCATAACCATTTCAAGTTTGTGTTATGGTAGCTAACACAACTGATTTACTACATAAACAAACATACATATTTTACGTAGATAAATATCTAACACCCATAGACAACAAATTTAGTTAGGCACAAAGATGTTAGCCAGGAATCGAACCCGGAACCATCTGATTGGCAGTCTGACATTGTAACCTTTTCGCCAACGAGGTTGCCGTTAAAGCTGTTACGTTATTGATAAGTGTAACACTTGAAGCTCAGTGCTAACTATGCTGATCTGTCCCGATCGTCGCTGTTAAGCAACTATTGACGCGGACGGTCTTTAGATGGGAGACCATGAACTAGAAATACGTTTTAAGGTTTTGGCATCTGGGCGCTACTGTGGGTCCGATGACACGTTAAATTGTAGATCCCGGCTGTTCGTCTTAGCACAAGAAGTCGTTAAGCCTAGTCAAAGGCCTTCGTGTGGCTTGAGAACTCTCGACACTAAAGCTTGGTCACTAAGCTCATACAAAGAAGAAGAAGAAATGATAAGTCGTGCTTAGCAACATGCTATCATAGGAGAGTTGCCATTAAATAAGAACAGAGATTTTGTGTACGGGTTATTAGCGGAAGACCGTTAGACATAAATAGAATTGACATACTGAAATTAGCGTAAATGAATGCCCAGTCTGTCAAATTTCAAACCTTAACTAACATTTCAACAATGACAGAGCGCTATATACCACCACGCTTCCACGCGCTAAATCAGCTAAAATAGTTCATATTTATTGGTAGGCACTAAATTCTACCGCGTAGCAAGAAATAGTGCAATTGAAGTAGAATTTCACACTCTCATTTGGTCTGACTGATTGTAAGCCAGCTTCAGGACTAAGTGGCACGGTTGATAGAACACAGTTAATCTTGAGAAATGACACTATTGCTTTTACTTAAAACATATATGTATATGAACCTTCATACTTTTAGTTGTAGAATTATCATTATACGTTTTATTGTATTTGATATACGTATTTATATGAAAACGAGGCTTACAACAAAATGAATTAAATAACACAAGAGTAGTGGAATGGAACTAACAAAAATCTGTGTTCTTTAATGTTTACAGAAAAGATCCGAATCGTTTCATACGTAGTTCATTTAGGAATCTTTTAATTATTCGTTTAGTTAATTCATTTCTATTGAACAAAAAGGAATTGTAACTAGTAAAATGTTCTTCTTCATATTAGCTTAGTGGCTAAGCTCATGTATCGATATTAATTAGGCCCAAAGGCTTCACGTCTATTTTAAATGACACGTTCACCCATCCGAAAACTGCCTAGTCAAGTATCAAGATTTTTTATAGTCAAATCTTACGACTGAGTAACATACCAACATTGTATCTTATAAAGCTTTTATTAATTATACTCAATTTAATTTTTCATTTATGTACTACATATTGTTTCTATAATTGTATTATTTTTATTGCTCAAAACAAGCTTGTTTATTAAATAAATTATTTTCATTTGAAATTCATGTTCGTCGTTTACTATTTATCGATGACATGTTAAAAATATACCCAGGTCTCGTTAATTCCAACCACCTTTATTTGCCCTAAAACGATTCGTAACAATAATATTCCCATCAGAACAACCGTAATGTGACCCGAGGACGGTAAGACCATTTAAATACTTTTTAGCTTAATTCTTCTTGAATTAATGCAAATTTATTTTTAATTTTATTCAAGGCTTTGCCTTTGTGGAGCACAGTAATGGTCGGCGAAGCTTTATGTCTGTAGTGACATTGTTTTTCGCACAATGAGGTTTATTTGCAGTTAGCAAGATTGTTACCAAGTTCTGTAGTGTTTATGTTTAATGTCAGAGGTAACTTTATTTGAGAAGTTTGGCGAGAGACCAGATTTCTCCCAATTTCATTGTTAGACCGAATGGTAGAGAAGCTAAGTTACATTTGTGTGGGTGTCATGGGGGAAATCAAATATATTAGGGATTTACTAAACTTGAAGCTACTACTACTATACTTACAATCTATACAAATACGTATATAGGAGTATTTATGTATTGAAACAAGAATCATGAACCTGGTTCGATTTTGACTGTACTTAACACATTTATTTCAAAAATACATTTCTTTTAGTTGTTTTTTTTGTATATTTTTTAAATAACTTAGTTAAACGAGTACTAACTTAGTAGAAGTACATAACTAGTTAAACTTGTATTAATCTCGTTTTGCGTAAACTGAAATAATTAAAGTCACTATAGCCATGACGAATAAAATGTCGTATATTAGAGTTTCCTAGAAGGCCTTTTATCGAAAATATGTTGTATTTGTGGATAAACTTCATAAATATACATCGATTGTTCTTTACAAAGGACATGTATTACTTTTCAAGCCTATTGACAAAGAACGAATAAACATACAAAACAAGTCGACCTTTAAATTCAATTTCATTGTACAAATACAGATATCGCAACCTACATACGAAAGATAAGCTATTGTTGGTCCCATAGGACATTGTATTGAAAATGTTTTGCTTTATTTATGCGAGGTTTTTGTTATTGGTTATATTAATTATAGACTTAAAATAAAATTATTATTTTAATTTACAGATTTTTGTATTAGAAGATTACTGACAACTTTCACCAAGCTGCTTTAGAACAAATCTATATACTACAAACAATTTGTATGTTGTTATTTTTTCAGCTTGGAAAACAATAATCTTGTGTCAAAAAATACTTTTCAAATATCATACAGTTTAATTAGAGAAAATGTCGTCCATAAGATGTAGTAAATAATTTATTATAATCTTTTATTAATTTCAAAGTTGATCAGAATGTACATGTAACTTTATATAATGGAACAAAACACAAAAAACTATACATACAGATACAAACGCTCCTCACAAATCAATCTTCTCGTGTTTTGCGATGAACCGAAGGTCCCAATATGCTGGCGGCGTTCCCTCACTGGATAGCCAGGAATAATCGCTGAGCCAGACCGTGTACATTGCCCTTTCTAAAATATTTATATTTAAAACAAATTGGCTCGTATGCATTCCGAAAGCTGGGCCGGGATCGTCACACAGTGGAATCCTCAAGGTCGGCTTAGTAGAGGGAGACCGAGGACCTGCTGGCGTGACGATCTTGACCAGTTTTCGAATGCCTGGCGAGTGGAAGCTATCGACTGGGATTCGTGGAGGGAGTTGGGGAAGACCTTCGCCCAGCAGTGGGATAGTATAGGATAAAAAAAAACAAATTAAGTACAAAGCCAGTAAGATCGGCGCAATGAAACACACAACGAGCGGTATACGACTGGTTTATTCTGAAGATGGCGGCGGGCAGCAAATATGAAACTACCCACAATATCTCACACCTCCTTACCTAAATTATACAAATCTAGAAATATCTATGAAACTTAAAAAAAAACTATGTAAATAAATCTATGTTAAATACAGAGAATAGCATAACGAGTAGAGAAAGTACTTTACAGATTTAAACATGGTCGAATATACATTAGTTAAACACTAATAACATGGATAGCCACTTAATATTTTTATACATACGAATTGCATCGATCGCCTTCAAGTCGCTGTAGGCCGAGTAAGGCTCGCCAGTGAATTATTTATGCGAATCCAGCGGTGCCGGAAGCGCTGTAATCCTATTTTAAGGTGTACTCTGAACTCTCGTATTCCCAGGTAATAAATATTTTAACGGCAGTTTTACTGAAAAAATTGTTAGAAATGAAATATGGCAGAAACAAGTACAGGTAGGATACTTAATGTTAATAAATCACGTGTTATAGAAACGATGTATACATATGTACTCGTATGTATATTGGGACATATCTGTAGATTTTGTTGCTTAAAAAGTTGTCTTGATATCTTTGTACCTTTGTACCATTATTTTTGTTAGTTCTGCCCTTTATCAAAAGTCACCAATGACGAAATATATTTATTCATTTTCTTCTTCGTACGCGTTATGTGGCCTGGCAATGGTGTCAAGTGTTATTAAGCTTTTGACTTGGCTTTACGGCTGCTAGTAGAACTACTGCCGCTACTAGAACCTACAATTTCACGTGTCATCCGACCCACGATAGCGCTATATCAAAATGCCACTTTTAAAAAGACCGTCTCGTCGCCCATAGCAAGCCTGTCCACATTAACTGTTGCTTAACCTCGATGATCGCGACAGATCAACTTAGCTGAGCTAAGGGCAACTATATACCTATTTATTTATACGTATGATGAGTAATCAGGACAATGCTGGTTAGTATTGTCCTCATTTATGGGGCTTGGTTATTTAATTACGGCTTATACTCGAGTTCTAACATACGAACAGATATATCTAGTTGATTCAAAGACGCTTCACTCATTTTGAAACCAAAGATTTCAAAGATCCACTTTATTACCTAAATCTTCGAAAAGGAGGTAAATTTGTGTTTTCTTTAATTTATATCTTATTCAAATGAATCCAACGAATGAACAAACACGAAAAATACTGCACATTACTAAGCATATCGTGCATAAAATATGGCAGAAACCGCAATTCTCGATACTAAAGCCGGCATTTGCGAGCGTTCCGTAAGAGAGCTGAATTAACATGATACGCATACGTAACGAACATCTTACACAGACTGAGTATTAAGGCATAAGATCTTGGGGCATAAGAGTTTGCGCTTTTTTCTTTAACAAGTGTGAATTAAAAAGTTTTAAATTAAACATGTAGAATGTCTCTGACGTAATTTTGTGGGGGCGGCCATTTTGGATATAAAATTTTCCATAATGTATGTATTCTACTGTATACAAGACTTTTCATTTGATACCCATATGGTATTGGGGCAGTTTCAAAAAAAATTGTCATCAGCCATTTGTCTTGAGGAAGCCCTCAGTAAGAAATGAAAGGGTTTGACTAGTATACTACATACATTTCAAATCCAAGCTGCCATATATTTTTTACAACTCCCGCAGAATGGATATCAAAAGACTAGACTTGTAGAATTCATACACTATGAACAATTTCAAATCCAAGATTATCGCCACCAAAAAATGTTGCGTTGAGAGTTTTCTAAACTATCAATTTATAAGCTTTATGACTATTGTACTTAAACTTATTATTGCCCTGTGAACAATATTCCTTAATACGTCCATAGTTGTTGTCACAACCTTATATGTATATGGTAGCATCTTTGATTATATCAAAAAGTGGAGTACGGAAGAAACTCCATTAATTCTTTATGATACAAAACCTTCTGAATTCACATGTACACGTATTGAATTTATTTTAGTGTCAATTTGAATAGAAAATAATGTGGTCTCTGAAATCTCAAAATATTTTCATTGAATAAGTTTTTTCACTATTTTTTATAAGTAATCATTTGGATAAGATCATACATTTACAGTTTTATACCTGTGAATTATAAAATAGTAAATGTGTATAGACCGTATAAAGGATAGAATTAAATATAAAAAAGCTTGTTCGACAAATCTTCAATTATTTCTCGAGTATTTTTTTCATATTGTTAAATTCAGTAACTCGTAGTATCAGGATTTATATAATATAATTATTCTTAGGGTTGTTGTTTAGACGGCCTATAAGCATTATTTTTTTAATTTTTACCGTTTATGATTTTTTAACGATACAACTGTAAATTCAAGATTTGCCCATGTTATCGTGCTAAGTTCTTATCAATTAATTTTTTTTACACAGAATGGCTAGGTATTAGACCAGCAAATCTATGAATCTCTCAGAAATCTTTAAGCTTAAAAACTCTATGACGTCTTTCAAGTTGGTCCTTTAATGCCCATCGCATCCATCTGAGCCCCATAACTGACATAAATCATGCGACGTGACCCCATAAATTTTAATATTTACTGATATACCCCATTGTCAAAGGCCATCCCTTTTCTTGTTGCCTTTTTAATTTCCTTTAAGGAATCTTTTCTGAAATGTTGTGAATGTTGTGAGAAATGAAGTCAGAAGACAGCTTACCTAATGGGGTTTGGATACAAAGGGAAACCGATGCCTTTGAGTCTTATTTTCCGGAAAAGTCAAAATATAAGAGAAATGTAAAGTGGTTGTAATGAGAAAACAAATTACCATGCTTCTTTGTACTAAGCTATTGTGCGCAACAAGGCGTTGTCAAAGTCTTTTCTATTATATTTTTCTTTAAACATAATATTGTGTCAACATTAAACATATTATTTTATCAATTGTAACTTTTCTGATCTGATTGGAGATCTTTATCTCTGTACATTCAGGCTTCTATGAGTGATTTTAATGTGAATTCAGGATGAAACTGTTTTCTCATTCTGTAGAAGCTTAGTAGGTTACTTGTAGTAAAAAAAAAATAGTATCATTGTTCAATATACGCAAGAAGTAACCGTTTATTTCTTTTTAATTTACTTCTTATTTTGAATAAAATTATATTATATTTTTTTTATAAACAAAGTTGGCAATGTAAAATACTCTCATAAATATTATATCGTGAATAGTTGTTTGTACGTTTGATAACTCTTCCCATTCTAACAATTAACCAGTTTGTATGAAATAAATAAATATTAGGACACATTTCACACACGCTCGGTTAACCCCATACTGAACCATTTCTAGTTTGTATTATGATTGCTAGCACAACTGATATTATACTACATATAACTCTTTTATATAGATACTAGCTGACCCGGCAAACGTTGTTTTGCCTTAATAATTATTTCTAAATATACAGTAGCCGATTCTCAGACCTACTGAATACGCATATAAAATTTGGAAAAAATCGGTCAAGCCGTTTCGGAGGAGTACGGTAACAAACACTGTGACACGGAAATTTTATATATAAGATATATTTAACACCCAGACCGACAATCAAAAAATTTAGTTCAACACAAAGATGTTGGCCGTGCCGCGAATCGAACCCGTAACCATCTGATTTGCAGATGGTAACCGTTACGCCATCGAGATCGTCAACAGCAAATGTATGTAGTAGGCCAAATCTGAGAGTAGTTTCCTGAATAAACGAGGGTTGCTCCGCGGGGCAGCTAGTATACCTATAATATTAGGTATAATATATAAGGTTTTCGTCCGAAAATGTGCCAGTTAAACTTCGAGACCCGTTTTAATAGCGTCGGCTTCTACGATAACTTTTATTGGGCGGACAATGTCCCTTTCTTTGAAACGATGTTCGCGCAGGCTTGGAAGGAATTTCTTTTATGATTTAATAGTGTGAACAATTTATCTTAAAAAACATTCGTAGTTTAGAAGAAAGGTGCTCGAATTCCTATTCTCACGCCCATTCGCATTTGTTCCACATCTTTTTTTTCTTCGTATAAGCTAAGTGGTCAACCTCTGGTGTTGACGGTTTTCAATCCGCCCAAAGACCTCTGACTTGGTTTAACGACTGCTTTTACTAACAACCAATACCTACAATTTAACGAGAAAATATACCTAGGTGAAAATTACACTATATAAATAACAGTCTGACAGCGCGGTCACCCATCAAAAGACTATCCTACATAAATTATAACTGGCTGTAGCACATGATGTAACCCGCGTTAGTAAGAAACAAAGAATAGTCAAAGTCAAAGTTAAAAGCCAAACATTTTTTGTGTTATTAAATGTTATGGAACCACTATAATAATGTATATCAAACTTTTGTAAGGCATATTTGAATAATGTTTGTATAACCGGCTATCACTTACGTTTATTTTGTCGGTATTAGCCCGACATGTTTCAGCACAATCAGTGTGTCATTCTCAAGGGCAGGAACAAAATAAACGTAAGTGATAGCCGGTTATACAAACATTGTTATGGAACCAAATCTATATTTTTAAATAGCACTCATAATACCTCATAATAATATAAATTGTGTAGCAATGTAGATTTGGAGCGGGCCGATTTACATGTTATCCATGAATTATTTTAAGTTTGCATTATATAAATTTTTGTCATTCATATTTTCTTGTACGTCATATTAACTTATCTCCATTGTTTTAATCATTCGTCAATATCAATCACATTACGCAGCACGTAGTGCTTGTTATTAATATTATTTATTAAAAACTTATGTCACACATACAATTCCCATTCAATAGTAGTTTGGTCTTGTTAGCCATAATAACTGTTGCTTCTTACTTGTTGCTACTTGTTGTTGGCCAATTTTCAACAAATTACCTTCAGAACAACGTTTATTATGCCATTACTTGGTTATTACGTATGCCAACATTGACTACTAGTCAGTTAATGTATTGTAGTTAACTACTGTAGGCATTGTACGATATTTGGCTATAGTGCTAAGCCCGCACGCCAAGGATATCTAATAGATAAAATAACTGATAAATATAAAAAATAAAAGAGTAAATAATATTTATTTGGGTTTATTGCTTACATTCTACAAATAATATATTTTCTGGCCCTACACAAGGTACCCTATAGGTCCGGACTAGCACAGCAACATAGTATACACTTATATCGCCTATTTATGTTTATTATAGGTGATAACAACTATTCATTTCCCTTATGTTTATGAAGTCATGTAAAAGATAGTGAAGAAAATCTAAAATCAACTGTATATATTATAAGCTGGCATTTTACATCGCTTATCGTGTTTAATAATAAAAAATACATAAGGTACCCTATAGTCCTTGACACGGCTACAGAGAAATATAATCAATATTAGTTGTCATTGGTCGCCAAAAGTACAGAAACAGAATACGGGATTCTGTATTTTCGGGTACCATATGTAGAGTTGCCTTTATATTTATTTATACGACGAATTTGAAAAATGCTGGAATATTGATTATTAATTTATAAGTATTTGTACAAAATTAAACTAGTGGGATGGTATACCTTGTACTAGTACCTTGGCACTTGCAGTGAACTGATTTAATGGCTTATAGATATGTCGATAGATAGATTATTATGTTATTGATATCATAGTGCGTACTAAAAAGATCATAAATAAATCCATGACTTTCTGAATATTTACCGATATTCTGACTACTATTAAGAAATAAAAATAAAGTAAACATATAGAAAGTACTTGCTTAAACTACTTAAAATATAAATGTAAGAACGAGACTGGGAAGACGTTCCAACCTATTAATTTTACTTTGAATATCTGCCATAATGCTATTCGACTTCGACTGCTTTTATATGCGCATTCAGATCGATTAATCTTCTTATTCATTGTTCTACGTGTTCATATTATAATAACTCTTATTTTAAATTTATAATTTATAATTATATTAATTATAATTTATAATTACTGTGTTAAGTTTTTTTTTGGGAAATATACGTGTAGACATAATATATGCATAATTTTTTTTTTTTTTTTATATATTGAATTGTTTAATATCCGAAGACATCTGACTTGGCTTAACGACTGCCTATACTACGTCTACCCACCAAGACAATTTAAAACAACGAGGCATGCGGTCCACGGTAGCACCCAGATGAAAATCTCACTCTTAAAACGACAGTCTTGTTCTGCATGGTCACCCATCCAAACACCTCACGCATTGACTGTTGCTTAGCTTCGATGATCGCGTCACATCACCTTAGCAAGCCGAGCTACAGGCGTTATTTAAATCTATAAAGTAGTGTTATGACTGTGTATAAAATATCTATATAATTAATGTTTGTATAACCGACTACTACAATTAGTGTCCGGCGCAGCCGTCGTCGCGTGCATACATTGGCTGTGTTCCTGCCCTTGAGAATGGCACACTGATTGTGTTGAAACATGTCGGGCTAATACCGACAAATAAACGTAAGTGATAGCCGGTTATAAAAATATCATAAATACGCCTTACGGAAGTTTCAATACACTGAATATCTCTATGTATATATTGTGATATTTTATATATACTATTCCCTCTCTTTTGACCACGATGTTTCTTTTATGCCTCGATTGACCCTCACACTCATCTCCGAGTGTTCCAAACTCCGCAATAACATAAGACAGCACAGCATAAGTGTTTCGAGTGCGAAGCCACTAAAAAGACACTCGACGATCTGAAGTTTTATGCTCAAAGAATGGATGAAGTATCAACTAGATGTGACCAACTAATGCATAAAAAAGTTTAATTTATACAAATACTAGCTGACCCGGTTAACATTGTTTTATCTCATAAATAATTCTAATAATAAAAAAATAAGGGTTTATCACTTAGGGGTATGGTAAATAGATAGTAGCCGATTCTCATGCCTAATGAATACGCATATAAAATTTAGTAAAAATCGGTCAAGCTTAGATTAGATCATAAAGAGGAAAAGTTTGATTGTTTGTTTGACGTGAATAGGCTCCGAAACTACTGGACCGATTTGAAAAATTATTTCACCGTTGGGAAGCTACATTATCTCCGAAAACCATAGACTATATTTTGTTTCTCTTTGCTTTTTAAATGATTTTAGAGCCCGTGTGAAGCCGGTACGGGATGCTAGTCATACCTAAAACAAACTCAAATTGCTAAGTTCTTGTAGTGAAGTAGTTGGTTTTATTGTAAAGAAAGTTAAATTTAAGTCATTATAAGTCATCGTATCCTTTGTCAAACTAATTTTCCTCTTCTTATGATGGATATATATTTCTTGCATTTGACTAAATTGTCAAAAAAAATGTAATAAACGTATGAAGGAAGTTGAAGGCACAGACGATTATCAATCAAACAATACACAATGTAGATTTAGTTTAAGAAATTGTTTTAAATCCCAAAATAGGTTCAAAATTGCAAATTTACGTTTTTAGTCATTAAGTGCCATATCCATTGCTCTATTTTATTCTTAGTTGTCGACCTATTTCTTTGAAAAACACTCGGTAACCTTATCTGCTGAGCTGTGGACGTAATTATCGGCGATTCGAGAAGACACCAAACAGACACGCAATGTTTTTAGGATCTGCTACCATTGGTTAGGCATTCTCAATTTTTAAAACGAAATAAAATATACATATATACTAAAGTATTGATTTTGTGGCTTGAGATACATTGATGATTGAATATGTTATAAAACATTTTGATCTGGTGGAATATTTGGCGTGATTAATCTAAAGAGCGAAGAGTCACTTCATTGAATGACCTTTTTTATCGGTTTGAGTATTTGTTTGTATTATATATAGGTAAGTTCTGATTAATGCGACCTTTATAAATCTCGCTGTAGCTTCAATAAAAAGGAAAACTTTACTGTGACGTCCGTATTTGGTATAATAATATGATACAGAATTCTAAGAAGGTAATGTTAAATTTGATGTATTTGCCAACATAATGCCGTATAAAAATTTTCGCTAGTACTAATTTCTGCTGTAGTATTTGGCTATGAAAATACTTTGCCAAATATTACAGCTTGGTAATGGAGAATATAAAAATAATAATAGCCCCAGTATTTTCAAATTATCAAAATAACAGTCTAAGCGAGAGCTTGCCAGTTAATCCTAATTTGTATGCCAAAATTAGTACCTATAAAAATAAATGTGTTTGAATAGGATAACGTACTTATTATATTTTATGGATCCGAACCCTAAAATTAATGCAAAGTACGCATTATTAACATAGTTTTTATGATAGTAAATTGTAGACTTTTGTGTAATTTTATGCGAATTCCATTCAATCTTAAATATTTTTATTTACTATTTATTTTTCAAGCTAATTCTGACAAAACAAAATTTAATAATAACTGGTTAAACAATTTTTTTTTATACTCATACTTATAATATTGGATATTTTTGGCAGATATTTAATTTTAATTTAATTTGACACGTAGAGGCTTACCAATTTTATATCTTATATATAAAATTTCCGTGTCACAGTGTTTGTTACCGTACTCCTCCAAAGCGGCTTGACCGATTTTCTCCAAATTTTATATGCGTATTCAGTAGGTCTGAGAATAGGCTACTGTATATTTAGAAATAATTATTAAGGCAAAACAACGTTTGCCGGGTCAGCTAGTTTCATATAAAATGGTCGTTCATGAAGTTTATACAAAGAATTTTCATAAGCTTTAAAGCGGCGCAACTCGTAACAAAGTCGTATGCAAAGTATGCAACAATGTCTCATTGTCTTCACACAAAACGGCATCTTTAAAATTCATGAGGTAATAAAATGAACCTTATATCAATCAAAATAAGGAGTTTACTATGTATACGCTAGCGTATTGCCGACATCAAGTCATCAACGCGGATTTATAGGCGCAGTATCGGTTTGCAATAAACACTGTTTATCTATCACAGCGAAATAAAGTAAGCAGTAGTTGATATGGGAAATAAAACTTTTCGTGCGAGAACAGATGGTGCTGCCAATTTTTAGATATGACGGATATGATTTTCTAAATAAAAAGAATGGCGGCCGTAAAATGAAAAACGTGATACTACAAGTTACATTGGTTAAGTACATTTTGAGATTTGTAGATAAGTACGTTGTAATTTATAAAATACTTTAGTATAATGTTGGTCTCAAAATTGCCTGGATCTTGAATGTGACAAAATTACGAAAAATCATTATGATCGGATGTTGCAATTTGAACTGCCTAGCTTTTTATTGCACACACACAAACTATACAGTTGTTCTCATACACATTTGTAAATTTTTCGTTGTAGTCTGAACTGTACCGTACGATCGTAATATAATAATATTTTATAGCGTCTGAAGCGTCTATTGTGTGCATACGTCTAATATGTGTCATTTGTGATAGTATATTAATATTTAGGTACAAACTACTAATCTTTCTCTCATTTGCAAAAGATACTTTTTGTAAGAAGACCTTGAAAGACACGACTTGTATCTTCTTTAGAGATAAAATACTGATATACATTGTACCATGGTTTATCTTAGTTTTATATCTTCGTGCGGTGCCCTTGTTTCCATTTTATGGAATAATTCTGAGACTGAAGCGTTCTATTCGGACCAAACCTAATTATATGCCAAGAGTTTCTAGATATGACTCCTTAATCTAAAAGATTAATTGTTCAACCAAAACAACATTCTTGACTAAGGGAGATATAAGATGGAACAAACAAAAAATATATAAATAATAAATAGATTTATATTAGCACTCATTTTACACACGGCTGGTTAGCCCTATGCCAAACCAATTAGTTTGTATTATGGTTGCTAACACAACATATGGGTATACTACATATGTATATGTACATATTTTTTTATCGATACTCATTTTAACACCCGTGAAAAGTCTGGGTAAGAACCCAACAAATTTAATTCATCACTAAGATGTTGGCCGTGCCGGGAATCGAACCGAAATCGAACAAAAAGCGGTGTTTTCGTTTATAAGGATAACCTTCTAGTGTCGGCTACTTGCGTGTTTATTAGTACATGAGAGTTTAATAGAGAATAGAATGTAAACCGGCACACATGTTACACAGTTACGATCAAAAATAAATAAAAAAAAAATAAGGTAAAGAATGTAAATTTGAGCTTACAATTTCTGAATATAGCGTACGAAGCTTCTATTCATAGATCCTATATAAATTTGTTTCACCTCAATTACAGGTAAATTTAGAAAAACTATTTCATAAGAAACTTCATTCAAAAGTAATAAACAAGTAAACAGTTCGTAAAACAAGTGTAAGCCACGTCGTGTTGTCATGCAATCGGGCCGGCCGCCAGCGAGGTTTCCTGCGCTTTGTTAAAATACTTCCTCGGATTCCGGTCTCAGCACTAATTCCTACTACACCTAGGAGCTGCTAGAATTGAGATTTTCAGATTTGAATTTGTTGTAGATATCATCGCAAGGACATTTTAGATATTATTGAAGGGCAAGAGGCCGACTAAAGAGGACATGGATGGAGTGTGTGAATTTAAATTAAAAATTAAATTAAAATTAAATATTAGGACACATTCACACACGGCTGGTTAGCCCCATACTGAACCATTTCTAGCTCGTATTATGGTTGCTAACACAGCTGATAAACTACATATACATACATACATACATACATATTATATATAAATACATATTTAATACCCAGACCCACAGCTAACAAATTTAATTAAGCACAAAGATGTTGACCGGGCCGGGAATCGAACCCGGAACCTTCTGATTAGCAGTCCGGCATGGTAACCTTTACGCCATCGAGGTCGTCATGAGGACATGAGAGTGAAAGGAGTGAGTGTATAGACGACGGCTGATAGAGGAGAGTGGGAGAGGAAAATTTGCTGTGCCGACCCCACCTAGTGGGATTAGGCAAGGGATAAGAAGAAGAAGATATTAGCGAGTTAACTTTAACAACACGCTTGTGTCAATGCTGACTTCTTCTCTTTCGAAAGAGGCCAAGCAAGAGTTTTCAATCCGCTGAAGGCCTCTCATTTGCTTAACGACTGCTGTACAATTCAACAACCCACGGTAGTGCCCATATGAAAATGCTATTCTTTTAATACAGGTCACCCATACAACCCCCCCGTGGGGCCCCGCATTGTCGAGGCGGGGGGGCTCAGTAACCGTGGCCTGGTCACCCACGGTGAAGCGAAGAGGGTCCCTGAGGCGGGCCGCTCCCTAGACTTGTCCTCCCCCATGCAAGTTCTAGATGGAGTGGCACCAGTAGGTTGCGGGACCTCGCTCCGGGGGGGTTTCGCAACTGAGGAGGGCTGCGGTGTGGTTTTGGAGACACCCACCGCAGCCGAAGGTGTGGGGCCGCGGCAGGAGAGAAGTGTCGGTATTACGATGCGCCGCTCTTCCTACCTGCCGCGGCCTCGACGGGGTCGCCACCGTTGATGGCGGACGCGGTGGGGCCGCAGGGAGAAGGGAGTGGTACCACAAAATACCACTTACCCTATTCTCTGCGGCCGTAGTGGCAGGTGACGGGGCCACAGACCTGACCCGTCACGGGGGACCTGGGACGTCGGACCGGGGTTGTCCGGCGTCCATTGCACTTATGGTCCCCGAGGTGGTTGCGGTGCACCATGTGCACTGCAAGGGGACTCATCCCCAGAGAAGGAGCCTCGCAGGCTAGCCGTGGTGGGCGGGGTGGTGGGTTAATGCGAGAAGCGGAACCTCATCCCGCCCTTTCCGGTGAGGAGGTCATCGTGAGGTTTTAGTCGGTAGGGATGTCCTCTTGACATCGAGCCCGACATACCCCACCCACCTCCCCGGGTGTGGTGGGGATGCGTAAATGCATTTCCTCACGTAAAAAAAAAAAAAAAAAAAAAAAAAAAGGTCACCCATACAAAGACTGTCCGCATGGACCGTTGCTTAATCGAGGTTAAGCAACGGTAATGATCGCGTAAGATCGCCTCAGTTAGCTAAACTGCATAGGGCTGTTAATAAAACTCAATAAAAAGCGGGTGTTGAGAGAGTACTTGTGAAATTCAAGAAACATCATATATTATCAAAATAGTTATGTAGATATTTACTAAAATGTAATATATAAAATTTCCATGTCACAATGTCAGTAACCGTACTCTTCCGAAACGGCTTGACGGATTTTTACCAAATTTTTAATGCGTATTCAGTAGGTCTGTCTCGCCTACTATCTATTTTCCACACCCTTAAGTGATAAGGGCTGTTCACCCTGTACTGTGCTTAAAGCAAAACAACGTTTGCCGGGTCAGCTAGTATTTTATAAAAACAAAAGAATTAAAATTATTCAGGGTTACAACTGACTATTGCTGAACCTTTTAAGAGCGGCTTTAGAGTTGAGGATAACAACATTTAGGTTACAACTTTTGGGAATTCACGAAGAAAATCAGCCCCTTTTTGTATAAAACAAACATGAGAAAAGTTGAGTGTACAAAACCCGCCCTTAAAAAGCTTTGCATGATTTACCTTGTATATTACATCTTAAAACTATAACTTTTATTCGTTTTGATGGCGTATTAGTGCCATCATTCTCTAATATACTGAAGTTTTTTCATTAAATGTAAATGTTGAACTGGTTAAGCATCTTCAGAAGACAACTGACCACCAACAAGACTTTACAATGATAAACATTTGTTCCAATATCAAATTTTAAATCTGACGCAAATAATACGAGATCAAGAACTGCTTTAATAATAGAAGTTCGGAAATTCCCCCGAGCTAAGTCACGAGGATCGCTGTTCCACAAATCTTATTTCACGTGAGCTTACTGACCCCCCGCGTACACCAACATGGATCAAAGGTATCAAAGCAAAAGTAAGATTCACAGAATACGTAATGCCTTTTCAGCTGTCTTTCTGACCTTTCTTGGCCACAAGGCAAAACCTTCAGGCAAACATATTCTCAAACCTAAATTTATTCGGGAAATCTGCATGAGTTGGCTAGATTCTGAAAATCTGTTTGCGTTTACTGAGTTACATCATCGACGTCGTTCTTTACTTTTATCTTTTCTGATAACTCGGTTGTGAAAGTTTTGTTTGTTTTGTTTATAGTTGAGTCGGAATAAAAATTGTTGTTTTAAGTTTCCATTTCTGATCTACTTTTTTTACCTTTATTGTAGTCGTGAGATTAGGCTCTAACATACCTTTTACGACCAGTCACTAGTAAAATACTTCTGAAATATCAATAATGTTCTTTATCTTTTTAATGCTTATATTAATCCAATATTTTTATTAGATTTGCGCTTGAGCGCAATTATTTCAAAGTCTTTTACCTTTTGCTTAGGACCTAAATTAAAATTATCTAATTTACAAGTTGCGTTTTAAAAATTTAGGTCTTTAAATTTATACATTTTGTGTTTGTTATAAATTTATAAATATAATGTAGAAAATAAGCACTTTGTACTTGCAATTGATAAAACTTTCTTTAACGGTAAAATTAAAAAAATCATCTCATGTTAAGGATGTAAATCTAAATCTTAAACTTGCCTAAAATAAACTGGTTTATTTTCACCTAGGATTGTTGTATCTCACAGAATATAAAGATTCCGGCAAGTATTCGCGATTCGCTAAAAAGTAAAAATAAATTCTGAAAGTTACCAATTATCTAAACAACATTAAAAATAAGTATATTTTCGTATTAAACAACAACACGTGCTCGTGAATTACTCGTACCTTTCTGACTTCATCATCATAAATTCAGAAGTATGTGGCAGAAAGGCTTATGACGTTGGTTCTGCTCATTAATTTTATCTTTAGGTATAAACCTGAACCGTTAACTTTATAGTGCTTTTTACATGATAATTTTAGTTATATCTATATTATAAAGTGCACTTTATAGCTAGTAGCTTTATTAGATTTGTTTATTGTAGTCTTTTTTAAGTACTGGGACGTGTCGAGTTGATTTATTTATGAAGAGTATTGTCAGTTTTTCAAGTAATATCTACTTATTTCGCTTTGGTCTAAAGCTTTTAACCAATAGAAGCGGGAATATCGTGAAGGCAGATGCGACTCGGCGGCGTGAGAGTACGTAAGAGTGCGGAAGGCGCTGATATATTATGTACTTAAACTGAAATATTACTAATTGTCTTAAAAATAAAAATAGGGTTTTTAATATATCATCATCAGCCTGTGTCTTCTCACTGCTGGGTATAGGCCTCCTCTCCAACACGCCATATATTACGGTCTTCAGCCAGTTTCCACCAGCTCTTTCCAGCGTGCCTAACGATGTCATCTGACCATCGGGCTGGTGGTCTGCCCTTTCTGTCGTTTTCCGTTCCTCGGATACCACTCGGTGACTGCCCTGGTCCATCTAGAGACTTCCCTACGCACCAAGTGTCCTGCCCATCTCCACTCTAATATATGATATCTAATAAAAATTGGAATGTAATACCTACAGTCATTAGAAGTATAAGTTACGCATATCTGAAATATGATTAAGGAAATCACACTTAAGAAACATTCATAATTTTTAAACTCCATATAAATTTATCCGTATAATATAACAAGGACTCACCGTTTGCATTAATTGAATTTTAAATACGCAAATATCCTTAATCCTAATTGAAAATTTAATCAGTTAACGATTTAAATTCATGATATTCAGAAGTTGGTTTCAAGTAATCAAAAAGGACAAAGGATTAAGAGGTATGGTGTTTTTCAGGATATATTTACAAAGAGAAAATGTCGTATTATCCTCATTCTGTTCTTCCTTTGATATCGTAACCATTTATTCTTACGTAATATTTTGTTACAGCCACGTTAAGTTGAATCTATAAAAATACGTGGTTCTTCCTAATAATAAATAGATGTACGAAGTATTTGTAGTGTAAGTATAATTTAACTCATCTGAATAAGATGTATATATCAAAACCCAGGATGATGATGATGAAGTATAACTTTAGCATTCCATGAATAGTTTTTAGTGGGAACGGAATGTCGACCAGTGTGGACTAGAGAGAAGAAGAAACTCTTATTCTTCTTCTTCGTGTAAGCTATGTGGTCAAGATCTGGTGTCGAGAGTTATTAAGCCACCCTAGCCACGAAGACCTATTACATAATAAATCCTTTTTATTTTAGGTATAATAACCATAGAAAGACATTTAACATTAAATATTACTCGCACAATCAGATAAAGAATTAAAAAAATACAATTTAATTTTTAATACGCGCCACGAAAAATAATAAAAAGGACACAATTGCCGAAATTAAAACACTTCAATAAAATTAAAAAAAAAGTTTATGTTAATTCAATAATTATATCTACTACTAAGACTTACATTTGGGAACTACATTTTAAAGTGCCATCCGACCCACGGTAGCACCTAGATGAATGCCACTTTTTAAAAGACTGGTTTGAGCATGGTCATCCATCAAAACACTGTCGTGTTGACCGTAGCTCCTCGATGATCGCATCAGATCATCTTAGTAAGTCAAGCTACAGGTGCTACTAATAGTTGCTATGATGTAATCTTACAACTTTTATTGTAGAGGTGCAAGCCAATACAAACCGTATTCCGAAACAATAAAGCTTACTTTCCTCACGTAAACACAACAAATGTTTTAACAGTAAAATTTCTTCTGAGTACGTAATTATCTCGGCGCTAAGGTAAAATTTTATGTTAACATTCTTATTTAATTAATTAGGAAAGACGCTTCTTCACTCCCGAGAAGTTTCCTAGCCTTTTTGATTTAATTTTGTGAAAAATAAATGTGCTTATGTTAATTTCTGAGTGATTTTCTGTCCTTTGATATGAAAATTAATCCCATTAACGGTAATAAGGCTTGTTTTTATTTTTATATTTGTGTTACTAACTGTCGTGTTAAAATACTTTAAACAGCGTGAGAGTCAAACGGAACCCTTAAGTTTACATTTCACTGTTAGTATAATTTGTTTTATGATTTCACAATGTATTAGTTAACATATATTTATATTATTTATACCATAAGCAGTGCTTAATTCTAATTAATACGGGGAAAAAATGCACAGAGCGTTGCATCTTATCAGCAGTTCAAATTTAAAATCGTTGATAAAACATATTCAAGGTCCGGGTTTTAATAGACTACCAGTTGCCGAGTATGGTGCATATGGCGCATAGCCAATAGGAAATGAAAAATTAGCAAAAAATGTCTGCTCGATTTTAGCAGCAATTTCAACATCATACGAACTCATTTTCCATGCAGTTAAAAAGCACTTTCCGCCAGTAGCAGTGGAGGTAAAAAGAGACATTTAAAATGATTTGTTTCAGGCCAGCTAAACTAAATTTCTCATTAGTGCTCTATTCGGAGAGTCGACGGCGCGTCATTAATTCTTCTCATTACTTTCTGTTTGGTATCTTTTAAAAAAACTCAGATTAAATTTAAGTGGCAACTTTACTGCAACTATATGATACGTTTTTAATAATTGTTTTCCATAGCGTAAAAATTACTGTTAGTCGGCATCTGAATGATTTATATGACAGTTGTCGAATGATGTAATATTAAAATTTTCTGACTAACATTCTTCTTCTCCTTCTTATTTGCCTTATCCCATTAGGTGAGGTCGGCACAACTAATTTTCCTCTTTCTCTATCAGCCGTCATCACTATACTCACTCTTTTCTCTCTCATATCCTCATTCATACACTCCATTTATGTCTTTATAAAATATATTTTTATTAATATTTTATAGCCTGAAAAAAAATCATAAAACAAAATAAAACACAACCAAATCTTTTTCAAACAATTATTTTTCAACAACGGCATACTAAAAACGGAAACTTAATTACATGTTAATTAAACTTTTACTTCTGGAAGTAAAAGCATTCGTTTCCGGCTATGAGATATTTCCGGTCAAAATAATAACAGCTGTGAAACAGTTTCATTGCATTTGTTTAACTATATTTTATGCAATATAAATTTGAAGCTTGAGCATTTGTTTACCGACATTTGCTCGGGTTCAGAAAGGGTTATAATATAAATTATCAGCTATACACATCGAAAGAAGTTACCATGAGCTAATCTAGTAAAGTGTTCTGAATTTAGTAATCTTTTTGTCGTCTTTAACCATTGCAAGTATTTTATCACTATAAGCTTGTGCCCAATGGAATTCGGTGTCATTGTGTATAATTTTTATCAAACTTTTTTAATCTGAAGAATACTTTTTGTTAAACATTAAATCAAAATGATTTATGCGAATGAAAAAACGTGAATGCTTAAGTCTATTTATCAATTGGTCTATACGAAGCGTCAAATGAAATATTCAACATAAATACAGTATAAAACTAACTTCAAGTAATATCTATAAGGAAATATATAACCAAAAAGAAGCGATTGTTGAAATGACAGCCGATAGAGAAGTGTGGAAGTGAGAAATCGCACCCACCTAGAGGGGTAAAATAAAGAAATAAAGAATTGTGAAAATGCAATATTGAAACAAGATTGCTACAGCTATATCAGCTTATAGTAGCACTCCAGGATACTGGAGCAGCTGGTTTTATTCCCGCCCTGACCCACTTTACTCTGACTCGGGAGAATAGCTCCGTCACAAGGGTCCACGGCACCGGGAACTTTGCGACGCGACATGGTAACACAAAACTTTTGCGCAAAATTGTGATTAGCAAGCTTGCATGTTTCTAAACCGAAGTTTGGATTATGTAGCGGCAGAAATGCGCTGAGAGTATGTATACTCAAATCATTGAGAGTACCTAAGTGTTTATATAATATTATTTGACGTCATTATGCAAATAAAGAAATATATGAGAGATAAAAAGCAATAGTGGCATCCTCTACTAGCCAAAAAACTGTCTTAAGACAGTCTATTTCGTCTTGATTTTAGAAAAACAAATCTTTTTACTTTTTTTACTCCTTTAAATTTGGCATTGACTATCAGGGCGCGTCACTACTCAAGTTAGAGAGGCCCTGGCCTAAGGAGGAGCTCACCTAGTCTGGAATAACTGGCTCACACAGATGCTGCTGGAACACATTGTTAGGCGTTTGACGACATATTAGTCAACTTGAGAGTGTTTGGTAGCCGGCGAGCAATAGAAAATGCATCATGCTACTAAGTACTACTTTGTTAATTTGTACTTACTTACTGTATACTCTATCTCTTTTAATAAGTCAAGAATTGTCAATAAAAAGCGTAAGTCTAGGAGAAATACTTTAAAACATAGTATCGGTAAAGCACTTAAAGCCATAAGCAGAAATGAGAATTCCCATGTATTTGAAAAATATATTTGTCGGGTCGCCGAATTCCAATGACTACATGGCCTTAGCTCTGTCCGTGTAGCAATAAAACTGCATTCTCCCCAGTTTACTTTTTGGGATGCAATTACACAGACCTTACTGATTATGAGTGTAGCCTTTAAAAAAGATGGTATTATTTTTCGAGTAGCGAAATTATTGTATGAATAAGTATCTCAAAATTATGACTTACTATTGTAATTCTCACTCGCCGATCTACGAGAAAAATATATTTTATGGCACCTTTTAGGACATTTCAAAAGGATTCATCGACATCATTCTTTTCATCTTTTCCCACTATGTATTTGGCGTCGACACAAATATTTTCCGTGTCCATTTCACTTTATCAGTTGTTTAATAAAAAAAGGTAAAGTTTACATATATTTAACATGTACATACCTAATAATTTGCGTTTACTGTTGTTATATAGTAGCATAAAGCATAAGCAGCCCACTTTACGTTCCCACTGCTGAGACTCGGGGCCTTCTCTCATGACGAGAGAGATATTGGCCATAATCCACTACGCTGGCCAAGTGCGGGTTGGCAAATGATACACGTCTTCGGATATTGTGGTCCTCAAACATGACGGTTTCCACACGATGTTTTCTTTCACCGTAAGGAGAGGGCAAACCCATACATAACTTGAAAAACAAGTCATTGGTGTAGAGCCTGGATTGAACCAGGGGCCGTCTGATTGAAAAGCAGACGTTATTACCACCGAGCCACACTCGCTTTTTACTGTTATATAGTAGATGGATACGAGTAGATTAACTCTTTATTGGGCAAATTAAAGGTACAAGTCAAAATAAAAAGTAACAACACAAATGTATGCCACAAGCGGCGGCGTTATCGCTAACAGCGATATCTTCCAGGCAACCTTTGGATGGAAATGAGTTGAAAAGGACGAGAAAAAGAGGGGTTGCACAATGATAGTACTTAAATGAAACAGAAGAAAAAATTAAGTCGCGATAAATATTTAGTTGGGTGCGGTTACTCATATTACTTCTTACGTGCATTACCAGTTGAGTATAAGTAAGAGGAAACGAACTTTTAAATGTTTTATTTATTGACAAACAGAAAAGCTCGCTACAACCTATGAACCATGTTTATTTAGTCCGAGCAAACATAGAGGCAGCTTGATTGCAAATAGTAGCCGTTATTTATCTTTCGCTTGCTCATAATGAATTTTGTACTCAACGTATTCTAAATTAACCTTCTTAGACTAAAACTAAATTGGGGGCTTTTGAATTTCTGAGTTTAGAAAAACGTCGTTATCTCTGTCGTTTTAAATATTTAGGGTTGAACTATTTTAATTATTTTGAGTGCAAATTAAATTTGAGAACTTTTTAAAGATTTTTTATATCCACAAAAACTCAAAGTGATAAAAAAAAACAACTAGATTAAAAATAGTGTAATACGCGTATTGCAGGTTCCTATTATCCATAAACTTGGAACAAAAAAAAAATAACCTAAACTACGTAACCTATCTACAAAAGATTTGAATTTAACTTGATAAATGTTAGATTGAGTGTGAACTGAAAAGCCTATAGTTAGGGTTTTTACGTAAACGAGCACGAATGAGTACAAATTGGGCAATTTCTGTCTATTAATGCATAAAACGGCCACGCTTTGTGAAAAAATATTTCAAATTCCAAAACGAATCTAGAATAAATGTATACCTATTTAAACTTTCACTAAGTCTTTTTTCAATCTTATTAAGAGTTCATTTGTTCATATTCATTACGAATATACGAGTACAAAACGTAAATTAATACCCCACAATAATTATTGTTTTTTAATTAACATAGTACCCAATGTAGTTAATAATATAAGAAATTAAACTGTAGAAAAATCTAACGAAACAGATCAAGTTTTTCTTTTGAAAAGTAGAAGCAATTTAAAAACAGTATATACCTTTTCCCTACTCTTACAACTTGAAGTTGTGAGCTATTGATGTAGTTAAGGAAATTGAACTTTGTTATACCAGTTGAAACTTATACCATTTTCTCACTGGAGCACAAATATTTTGTAATAACTATATTTTAATTCATCCGAGTTTCAGCATTGTGCATTGAATTAATTAAGAAGTGATTTTACAAAATTATAACATTTTAAAAGCGGGATCCGAAATCTCTTTATGCAAAAGTACCAACCATTACTTTGAATTATTACCCGTGATTTACTGCAAGAGAAATCACAGAATAAATAATACTAACATTTTCATGAAATGCCCCATGAATATTTAGTTTTATGGTACCGGATCAATTTAAATTTTACGCCAAACTCGTCAAGATTTTGCGATCACTACATCGTAAAATTCTGAATATTATGATAACATCATTATTCTTGTATGAACACATAACTTTTACAGCAAACGCTTATCGAGACCAGTTTAACATTTTACCTACATATATTTATTTATGTCGGTCCGCAACGTCGATGATAAATCTCAATTACTATTCGATGGTCTGCATATAAATCTTCATGAAGTAGGTATTGGTTGTACTTTCTTTTTAGTTTTAGTTTCAACATCACGAACCATTTTAGTTCAAATTCAGAAGGTTAGTAAAAAATGGTAATGAAATGCGTTTACAATTTTTAGTAGAGATTTGGATTTATAGAGAGGTTTAGATGACCCTGGAATTTAGTCGGTCCCCTAACTTGGACCGTAAACCCTAGCCTAAGTACATATATATAAGACCCTTTATTGTGAACAAACAAGTAGCCTAGCTTGATTATAATTTCTAGAGGCTTCTACAATACTGTAGTAATAGTTTTACCACTGTAACTAATGAACAACGACTCGGGATTCTTATATTATATTTATTTTCTTCGAATTAACTATTCGTGGCATGAATCCAGAAACAATCGTTTAATTTATTTTTTACTTTGAACTCGCTATCAGAAATTACTTATTTTTTAATTATAAACTTTCTAGGTCAAAGTAAAATAGCGAGTAAAAGCAGCAAAGCGCAGAGTCCTTAGCCGATTATGCAACGAACTTAAACAATATAATAGAGGACGCTTTGCAAACTAGGAATCATCTAAGTTTGCTGCCCAAATCATGCACTAAATTCCCGTTGACCGCACTCAGAGTTAACTAACAACAGGGGACAAACCGTTACCGAAACATCTTCAACTAGTTATACCAAAGATCTACAATTATATTGCCCGGTTGCCTGGTAGAAATCACCATAGGTGGTAAAGCCGCCATTGTACTCTACTTTTAAGTTTTTAATTTTATATATTTACCTTTTTCTTGTTTGTGGTTGTACAATAAAGTTATATTCTATTCTATATTGTATCTCAATTTATTATGGAATTCAAATGTATAATTAAAATTATAATTTATGGTGGAGTTACAATTTACAATGAAAATAAAATATATATTATGAAATCACAATCGGTATATACTCCTATGTGATTTCGTAGACTTCTATAAGTTTTAAATAACAAAGTGTCATATCTAGAAAACACGTTTAAAAAACGAATGTGATTCGTTTTTGTGCCAATGTTTCGCTTTTAGTTCTGATTATTTTTTGTTCTTCATAGAAGTGATTCAGATAAATATAAAGTGTTACTAGGTTGCTTTGAGCATTAAATTAGTTAACATAGACAGATTTTTTGTTTTCCTAAACTTTTGAAGGCTTCGACTAAAGTAATCTGTTGTACCTAAAATGTTTGAATTACTCATGATATACATGTTGAACCATTACTTTAGTTTTCAGTGTCAATATAATAAAAACAATATATATTTCATTTAAAATTAAGGTAGTTTATGGGGGCAGTTAAATTGGTATTATTTTGCTCTTGCAAGATTTGATTGCCAAGATGATCAAAATGTCGACTTCAAAACGGTAAGAATTTCATTCGCCAGCCATTCCACGGGAAAGTAGTTCTGTGACCCCACCAAGGAAGTTGCGCGTGGAAGCAAAGCGGTATAATTAACAAAGTTCAGAATGCTCGCCAAGTTAATTCCTATAAAGATCGCCGGTTAGCTCCGTCGTTGCACCCGATTCAATGTCTGAAATGTTAACTCGATAAATGCAGTATGAAAATTTAGATTTCCACGATAAACAATCAACTTTCGGCTGATAGAAGATTTATTGTTGTCTGAGAATAATTACAAACTAGATAGTTATTTATTATCTTGTAAGACAACCAACTAGAACTAACAATGTTACACTTCATCTAATCTACAGAAACATTTATATTGTTGTAGAATTTAGCGTGCCATATAGAACGAAAGAAAGAAAGAAAGAAACATTCATTTTGTGACACAAAGACAATAAAAAAACCATAATATACGCTAATTTTTGACAACAAATTCGTATCATTTCTAAACATTACAGATCTCTTAAATTTCGTCGTATTAATTCGTTCAACTAACTCATAAAGTTCTACATATAATCTGGTCTCTGCTGAGCCTTGTATTATTAATAAATACGCAAAAAAATCATCGTCGTCACGTCTCGGGTTCGTGCGAATTGCCAAACCATCGGAATGTCCCGATATTGAGTCATTTGCCTGAATTATTATAGTCTCTGGAGCCTGAATCATGCCAAAATAACACTTTTCTGAATACAAATCGCTTAGTTAAAACTCTGGCTCGTTCTTGTGTATTGACGTCTAGAACATTCCGTTATCTTTAGTGGAAATTGTGATAATATCTATTGCTAGCTATCATTATCCAGTGGCGTTATTTTAAGTATTTTTTACAGAAACTAGAAATAACGATACATGCATTTAGTAGTAATAAACTTAAAATAATGATCTACGATAATAATTTATTTCAGCGTACGTGTATGTACGAGTATAACATTCTTTTAGCTTCGTTATATCTAGAACTTGTAAATCTATTTGAATATCTCTATAATAAATATTTTTATCATCGCACGGACCTCCAGGCTATTTATTATGAGCAACAAAATAATATGATATGTAAAATAATATATAACATCAAAAATATATGTAAATCCAATTTATTCATACCCAGCTACGGCTTAATAATAACAAAGGGAGCTTTATTTAAATTCCAAACTAAATACGATAGAACATGCTTATTATATTAATGAACAAATGAACGAAATAAATCTTTTGAACAAGGAATATTTTATCAAAAAGTTTTCATGCTGACAATTTTATAGCAAAACAAAAAATACTTTACTTCTTCGTATGAGCTAAGTGGCCAATCTCTGGTGTCGAGAGTTTTCGAGCCGCCCGAAGACCTCTGACAACTGCTTGTACTAAGACTAACAGCTGGGACCTACAATTTAACGTGTCATCCGACGGTAGCAACCAGATGAAAATACCATTTTTGAAACAACATTCTTATGCCACCCATCCAAACACCGCCCGCATCGACCGTTGCTTAGTTGCTTAACTTCGATGATTGTGTCAGATCACCTTAGCTAGCCGAGCTACAGGTGCTACTAATACTTTACTTATAAATGTTTAGAGCTATTTTAACTACAAGTGCATATTATTATTATTATTATGAGCCTGTTTTGTCCCATTGAAGAGCAAAGGCCTCTCTACCCTCTTTCCATTTCCTCTTCTTTATTACGATCTATTGCTATTTCTTGCCAGTTTTTGCAGTGTTTACCCAGTTCGTCCCGCCATCTCCGTCTGGGCCTGCCGCGACGTCGGGCGCTCTGTGGTGCCCACTGGGTGGTGCGTTTAGCCCACAGATCCTCCGACATCCGGCTGATGTGCCCAGCCCAATTCCACTTCAGTTCGGCTGCTTTTAAAGTGCACGGAAAATGAAAAAATAATCTTCTCTAATGGTTTCCTATATTGTATATAGTAGCCACATTGCCGAGTCAAGTCCCCGTCACACAGCCTCACACAATGGATATCACTGTCCCGCAATAACACTGTGTCTCGCCTAACACAGTACTTTGTCCCGTGACCCGCCCTGTCGCATACATCCGACCAATTTAACCTTTACTCCGAACCTCGAAGTGCAAGTGGGCAATATGAAATTTTACAGTGTTTTAGGAGTTTCAACTTTTTAAAACAAAATCTGTTTTTCTTAGATGCCTTTTCAAATTATTTAAATTTAATTAGTATTTCTTAAAGGATAGTATGGTTCTCGTACACTTGAAAATAGAGCAACATAAAATATACATTTATATGGAAAAAGAAAATATTCAATAGGAAATATATTATAATGATTACTAATTTATTAGTTAACATTCCGACATAGAAATTAAGAATCAAGAATTAGTATTATATTAAACACGCAATTCAAAGGTACTCTTTTACTTTCGGATGCTTATAATAAATGTTTCACATCTGCATTTGACAAACGATTATTATTTTTTTCATTTTGCGAATTGAAATTAGAATACATCAATACGATTATTATTTCTATTCTATTTATTATATTATTATTTCTATTATATTTATATATTATTATTCTTATTGCCCGAAAAAAATATCACAGGCCAAGTGATGCTCAGTTTCGAATAATTGTACTATTGTCTCTTGTTGCAAAAACTTATATATTTTTTTATAATAAATATTTGTTATGCGGTAATTCACTAATGTTATCTGAGCTCTATTCAAATGATACGAGTATGTAGTTTTTCTCAACTTAAGATTTTTTTATATAATATACTAGCTGACCCGGCAAACGTTGTTTTGCCTCACTTAGGGGTACAGCGCCATCTATTGATTACTTACTCAACCCAGTCGAAAGGTATCTGTTAGAATCATTTGGAGTTAATAGATAATTGTGACTGTCAATAAATAACAGACAATAATTAGCAATAAATTAAAATTGCGACTATAATGTGAGACTTAAACTATCCTATCTCTCAAGTTGGATCGAACTGCACATGGTGTGCGAATTTTATTATTATCAGTCGAGTCGATAAAATTACCGACACATCTTAATATCTATATATAAATCTCGTGTCACAATGTTTGTCCTCAATGGACTCCTAAACCATATGTGGTTTAGGAGTCCATTGAGGACAAACATTGTGACACGAGATTTATATATATTAAGATGTGTCGGTAATTTTATCGACTCGATCGAACGGGCGACAATTTAAATTAAGAAAATTAGAATAGAAAATTTCAACGATCGATACAACTAATCCAATTTGAGCCATTTGTCCTGTTATATTCTGTCACGCTGTCGAGTCAGCATTCCGACCGGCAGTCACGTCATCACACAATGGGTCACGCCGGCCGCAATAAAACTGCTACCTTATCTGCTGCACTTCACGTCCGAGCAATTTAATAGTTGAACAACTAGCTTAGGAGTATTTGAATTCTGTGAGAAAAGGAATGGCGTATTTTTCGATTCTAGAAGTTACGATTCGTTCTGTTTTTGTGTTCTTTTTCTTATCTGCTTTGAAGAGGTCTTGCTCTCTCGAACGCTATATCCTTGACCTCCTTGTACGATTTGGCCATTACTTTCTCTTTGATTTGATCTGTAATTTTTTGGAGTTATTTTGTGATTGTGATAATAAAATTTAAATTTAATACAAAAATATAAAGCTATATCATAAGGAGTGTTAGCCTAAAGTGATGTAACGTTCGTTTTCGATAAAGCTATTTATATGGATGCCCTAATATATTGTGTCGACGAGATAGTTATAGTTTTCCGATACGCGATATCTTGTTGGCTCGTTATTGGAGATAAAATTTAGAAATAATATATCGGAAACTTACCTTACATAATGTTTGTGACATTTGTCAGCAATATTACAAAATATAGAAAAAAATATGACTTAAAATATTTATTTACGAGTAATTTCTTAATTATTTGTTTGATAAAATGAATCATGTAATATTTAAAAACCTTTTATTTTAATATGATTCCGAGTAGTTATTAAGATATATAAATATTGTATGAATATATACATATAAAGATAGTTTTTTTGTGAATACATAAGCAAATTTACTCGTATTATGATGAATAATTTATGATATCAGAATATTTTCAGCAAAAACTTCACTAGTAAAATCTAGAAAATTGCAAACTGTCTTTCATAAAATCACTAAAATATAAAAGACTTGAAAAATATATTCTGTCAGTTTGTTCATACGAATAGATTTTTCAATGTAACTTACTGTAGATTGCATTGGTCCAAAGAATAAAGAGAAAATGTAGAAGTCTAGTAAATATCAGCGGACCAGCAGATTTACTCTTAGTAGAATCGAGAAACTGAGTTCGATTTTGGATTTATTTAGTGTCTGTTTGTATTAAATTTGTTGTTGCGTAATTCTGGAGTTATATAAAATTATTCAGCTATTTCACTCCAGTCATACCATATTGCAATTGTGATGATTCTGCTATTTATTTTTTTATAAAATTATTAATTATTACTTGAATAGAAAAAGTTATATGTACCTTTGATAGCAAAGTCACAAATAATACGAGTACACGTACAAATAAAACATATATATACATTCCATATAAAATTATTTTAATAAGTTGTGTATTTTTGAAGTTGCAATGTGTTTTCCAAATTTTTATTGTTAACTTGTAGCTTTAAATAATAAAAAGAAAAAAAATACTATATATAAAAATAATATATAATATTGAAAAAGAAAAAAATACTCGAGTATGTAAAATATTAACAATTACTTCAATAACTTATTCGCAATGTCTGGATGGATGGTTTTTTTAAGTTACTTGGAAATAAATGGCTTTATTTATTTATATTTATTGTCTGATTATTACAGTAAATATACAATTGGGTATTTTTTATGCAGCTGCATACTTGCCAAGTTTCAATTACAAACAAATGTTTGTAAAAAGGATAAAAATGCAGTTTAATCTACATTTTGAAATAAGAAAGACTAGACAAACTAACTCAAGCTGGTCTTTATTGTACAATGATGATAAATTATTTTTCTTCAAGCTTTTTGCCCGCGCATACGACCTCGTCTGCTAATTGAATTAATTAACACAAAGTTTGCACAATAATTTACAGACAAATAATGCGTGTACATCGGAAAATCTTATTTTTTTAATTGATTGTCTAAATAAAATACTCTAACAATAATTACCCAAATTAATTATTATTGGTACTATTTAAATTAACATACATATATTGGAAAACCCTAATATTTTTTAAGTCTAGATTGTTATTTTTTAAATATTTAATTTTTTTTTTATTTCATCATATAAATATTATTTAATCGTATAAATATTATTAAAATTTAAGATAGAATGTATAATAAGTCCATACAACCAGCAGCATTCATATTTTAACAAATTAATTAATCATGTTACAATAAAATGATATTAAAGCTTGTCAAAAACGTTAAATATATCCAATGACGGAGAAAAAACAAGACACATTTATTTTATGACATATACAACTTTAAAACAATACACAAGAAACATAAAAGATAACATTATTTTCGTGCCACAAAACCGGTAATGAGGTTTTGATTGATTGATATGTACCAAAATAGGTTTAAATGTACTTACGATTGTCAATCGAGGGCCTAAATTATTTTTTTTATTTACTTGAACTATTTATGATTTGTTACAATACAAATATAAATGTACGATTATGAGACAGTCGACTTGAGATATTATTTTCTTCAACTGGTCCAGAATATTAAATGAAACCTTCCACTGAAAGCTTTCTCTTATGCATGAACCTTGTTGTAGACTGAATGACGTGTATTATATTTGTCTTAATTAAATTAAACAAATACTGGCACGTGACTTCAAAATAACAACTGAAAATTCAAGATTCTGTTTATGTATGCGCTCTTACAAAATAGACTTGAGATATTGCTTTCTTCAAGTAGTTCAGAATGTTTTATAGCAAAATTAAACTTGCCACTAAACTTTCTCGTATGCACGGACCTTGTCCCAGACTGAGTGGAGTTTATTATCTCTTCGTGCTAATTAAATTAAATGAATACTGTCACGTGACGTCATTTGTCAAATGTCATCTGTGTCAAACGTGACTGGGCTGTGGACTCGGTAGACGGGATATTAGCATATAACTATTTGGATAGCAAGTTCAGTAGGCAATGTACTGCCATGAATGGTTAGGCTCGATACACATTGAATCTTATGGCTTCAGCGAATGTGGTAGTTTGATTTTACATTTGGACCGTCAATTACGACTATTTCTCTTTCAAATTCATATTTGTTCATAGTGTGTACAAAATCTTAGAGTAAGCAACATTAAGTAATAAATAGTTATATATATAGGTATGTGAGTGGAGGGCTGTGTCGTACCAGGGGAAGTCGCTGTGCTCTGAGCTAGGTACTTCAAGGGGGTCTGTAATGAAGAGCAGCAGAGATCTCACTCTACGATAAAATACTTTATACATAGGTTGTCGTATATTCATCATCATCACCCACAGCCTGTTCTATCCCACTGCTGGGTATAGGCCTCTCTCCTGTCATGCCTTCCGGTCGTATATTACTATCAGTGAAACTGAGACCGAGATTTTTAAATAGCATATTTTGGTATTAAATTAGTCTAAACACAGCTGCCTTGTGGTGGAGCATGCCTATTCTGGAATTATTGGTCCACTATATTATAATCTGTGCCATTCATTTTGCAACTTGAGGATGGAAACTTTGACGACCTCGTTGGCGTAATGGTTACCATGCTGGACTGCCAATTAGAAGGTTCCGGGTTCAATTCCCAGCACGGCCACCATCTTTTTGCTGAACTAAATTTGTTGGCTGTCGCTCCGGGTGTTGAATATGTATCTATATAAAATAAATATGTATGCATATGTAGTATATTCGTTGTGTTAGCAACCATAAAACGAACTAGAAATGGTTCAGTATGGGCTTAACCAGCCGTTAGTGAAATATGTCCTAATATTTATTTTATAAAAAAACTAGCCAGGCGAGCACTATAAAGTACTCTACAAGCAATATACCTGCAGTTACTAATACCATTTTTGAGAATATATGAAGTAACCTGTCCAAGTTACAAATTCTATTTAAGAGACCGAACTACAAAAACGTGCAAAAGTGCTGAAATGACACATTTCTCGCTGTAGCCGCAGACCCGTATCGCGTTTGACAGCTGGTCTAAAGCTGAAATGACAGAAGTGAACGACTATCGCTTACGCAATACTGTACCAGTGTGCGGTCAGCTTTACAATGTGATGTCATTCTGCCGTGGAATCTGGGACTGAATTTTTATTGCGTTTCCATTGTCGTTCCAGGATTTTAATGTTGGTCGATTTTCTCTATAAATTGAAAGGAAATGGGAAATCTGGTTCCAACGTTTGAACGAAACCTCTACGCTGTGTTTGAGTGTAGTCTTTTATATCCTTTTCATGGACCTGTTTTTATGTAAAAAAACCAGGGTTAATAGATATTGAGATGGATTCAATCGGTTCCCATTTTAATGGTGACCTTTCCCTTTAAGCTGATGTGAAATGTTTATGTTTTATTCCTACATTTTATTTATGGTATTTACTCTACACTTTGTCGCAACATTTAAAATATCTATGTTCAAATTTACTTTTATGGAAAGAAACTGCTGAATGCTGCATTTTAGCTGAGCAAGCAATACACTGCAGGCTGTTGAAGACTATCAAATTATGTTGAGTTGTATTTGTCAACGATGTAATTTGAAAGTCACATCTTTACGGTTGCTGAATTGTGTTTGTATGATTTGTTTTGTTTACATAAATAAGTAATATTGTAACGTTGAGACGCAAGAATTCAGACAAATTCAGATAATTTCATTTTTTTAGCAATCATCTCTAAGAGAGTTACAATTAATCTGTTTGTTTATTATAGTAGTATTGTTTTTTTTTTTATATTAAGACACATTTCACACATGGCTGGTTAGCCCCATACTGAACCATTTCTTGTTCGTATTATGGTTGCTAACACAACTGATATACTATATATACATACATTGCATAAATAAATACATATTGAACACCCAGACCCACAGCCAACAAATTTAGTTAAGCATAAAGACGTTGACCGGGAATCGAACCCGGAACCTTCTGATTAGCAGTCCGGCATGGTAACCTTTACGCCAACGAGGTCGTCACATTATATGCGCGTTGATTGTTATTACGGGCGATTTTTTTATTGAGTTCGGGCTAGCCCTAACAGCATGTTGAAAGTATTTGCAAATCGTTTTGACTGTCAGTACATGAACCATTGCCATATGGTTCATGTACTGCCTAATGGACAATACTGTAAGAATAATTGTATATGAATATTTTGAATTCCTCGACATTTTGATTTTTTTTATTTTTTTATGTTTTTTGTGATACGACTTGAAAAATAGTTGAAATAAATGAAATTTGCATATGAATTGAATTATTTGAAGTAAGTATAATAAAATAGTGCTGTGCCAACCTACCAATAGCTCCTTGAAATAGATTTGATATCAGTTATTGCAGATTATAGCCAAATTATTCAGTGGCGTTATTCAATTATGAAATTACGAGTTAGGGCTGGGATCCAATTAGGGGAAACACCGAATAGTTCGTTCAAACTTGATGTAAACAAAATTAAATCGTTAAACAATTGGAAGGCTTCATACAAGAGAACAGTGTCTAATCTTAAACCTAACTACGGATAGCAGAAAACACTGTGTATTAGATATGAAAAAAAAGAATAATCAGCATCATTATCATGAACCACTTTGATTCTATAGCAATATGAAGTCAGTTAAAAATCAACTCTAATGTTTATATCTTTTGATTACTTCGTATTCATTTATTTAGTTAACCTTTAAGTTTTTTCAAATAAATTATATAAAAAATAAAACACAAAAATATTATAAAAAACGAACCTAAAATAAAACCTATTATATTCAACTGTGATATTTTTATCGACTGACAAAATAAACTACTTATTTTACAAAATTGTGTGTGTGTCTGTAACTTCTTCACGCTCATACAGCTGAACTCATCTGCATAACATTTTATATGAAGATAGATTAAACTTATAAATAGGCTTAATTTTATACCGGATTAACCAGGTAATACAATATGGGGCGTTGCTATTGATTTTCTATGTCCATACCTTAGGTTCTGTCATTTAGTATATTTGTCTTCAATATTACTTCAAATAAAGTCCCGCAGTTAGATAGGAAACAATAACCCAGACTTACCAATGCTCGCTATGATTGGTTGCCAATTACTGCTGCAGCCTTTCCTTCAATTAATTTCGTATCGACTGAGGCTGACTTTCGAATTTTCTTGGAACAATTCTACTGAAATTGATTGGTTACTTTCGTCTTCTTGAACAGGCATCTCAAGAGGCTGATCTTAACAAATTATGGATAAGATAATACTTCTACTTGTAATTCTTATTGAAATATCTTGTCGCTTAATTTTTCAGAAGTGTAAAGAATCTACAATCCTGTATGTACGTATGTATACTTAAAAGTAAATGGATGAAAACGTTCTTTAAAAATTATATTAAAATATATAACGGTGTATTAAGAGTGTTACTGTAGAGTATTGTTTAAAATAAACCAAGCTTTCCCCAATTTATAGTATTATTACGAGACTTTTACTTACAAAGTTTTAATTCTTTACAAAGTAGGTTACTTGCTTTTTCTTAACGAGCCATGAAGCGTTAAATAAATTTCATATCTATTATTAAAATTCACTGGCTCAGGCGTCGTTTTCAAATACCTAATTGTAAACAAAACATTAAATCCAACACGTTAATGAGTTTTGATGCAAGTTTTATTCCTCCTCCTCTGGTCGGTAGCTCAGTGTTGAGCATCGTGATGACCCCGACCCGCCACCTTTTGGACAATGTGTCGCCAGTTATGTCGATCCGCGGCTTCATGGATGGCTACACTTGCTTTCGAGCCAGTGTGTTCAGCCACCTGATCGGACCATTTTGTTGGGCTTCGACCTCTGGATCTTGTTCCCACCATTTTGCCAGTGACAATGAGCTTCATAAAAGTTTTATTTGAGCAAGTTTTATTACTATTTTATTCAAAAGAAAATAGCAAGAAAATTGTGCATAGTATAGACTGTATACTTTAGTACAAACGTAACAAGAGCTGTTTACGGGATACTTACTTATACCAGCTTATACACAAAACACGCTTAGCGTCTGTGCCAAGCTTAATTTGTTTACTTAGCATCCTATTATCCGAATCTAGAGAAGCGAAGCGAGAACTGCCAAGTAATATTGGATGTAGATTGCTTCTCTACAAAAAGGTTATGCTTTATATCAGTAGGTGTTATAAAAACTTTTAAGATTGATCTAAAAGCTACATCAAGTCTAAAGTAAAACTTCTAGGGCTTACCAATAAAAAATGTTATATTTTATGATCCAATTTGAAGTTTCAAGAATTTTGAAATTAATGGTCTGCGTGGACAGATGCGAATGCAGAATTTTTTTTTAATCCAATTTATTCATATTTTATTTGGGTTGCAAATTTGATGTCAAATGATAATATTATCATCAACAGATTTTAATCTTCTTCGTATGAGCTTAGTGGCCTAGTTGTTTTGAAACCGCCCAAAGGGCTCTGACTTAGCTTAACGACTGCTTTTACTAAGACTAACGGCCGGGACCTACAATTTAATTAAAATGTCCTTTTTTTTAAAGACTGTCTTTAACATGATCACTTATCCAAGCAAGCAAGAGATAATTCTTGTTTATCACGTCAGAACATCTTAGCCAAGCTAAAGATGCCACAGTTTTGGTAAACTGTTTATTATGAATTTAAATACTCCTGTTTGAATTTAATCAAAAAATCATAACTGTAAACAGTCTGAATTTGTAAATGATCAGTACAATAATGAAATACTTCTAAACAATAGTTTAAAATTTCTTTAATTAAAAAAAATATATTCGATTACATTTTTTTTTGCAAGCAAACGCCAAGGACAGAAACACTTCAAACCAGGAACCCAGCTTGAAAAGAATGGCGCCTCCTTTTGTTCAAATACACCTTATTACGATGTCAAAAGAAAGTTGACACACTTCCACTCGTTTAAACTTTTCTGCAAGAAAAACTTTTACGATTCTTCTCTTCACATAATTAAGATGAAGTGTCTTAGATATAACGACCCTTAAGGCCAGCTTTTGATTTGACAAAATTTACTAAACTTCCTCAAGAAACGTTGATTTTTGTACCCCTTACAGTTAGGCATTGAATGGCAGGGCGTGGGACCACATGAGTCAGCGACACTTTGGCCTAAGATGGCGCATGCCCAGTCTGGGATAACTGGCTTTCAAAGCAGGCTGCCTGAACACACAATGAAATGCTTGGTGACACAATTAAACGTTTTCAACATAGTATACTAACTAGTTAGCCCACCTACAAAATAAACAAACAAACCTTGCTTTAAGGTCAAATATGCTTAAACTGTGAAGTTAATACATTTAAACAAAGCAGTAATAATTAACAAACTCCCCAAAATAGAAGTGACATAATAGAGGTTGAAAATTTTAAGAGTTTGAGTCAGCTTAAGAGGCTTCTCGGATTTCGCAAAGTTGATGGAAATAGAAAATGTAAATGGAAAGTACTTCCCAGAATTAATTGTGCCAAATCGGTCTGTGTTGTTTAGAATTAAAAACATTATTATAATTTTAGTGACGTTCTAATTAATTTTAAAAACGTTCTAAAAAATTCTAGTTAATGTTATAACTTTAAATATAGTTTTACGTAATGTAAAATTAAAAAGCCTTTATTCAATTGCATAAGTTTATTTATTGTCATTGTAAAATTACCTACAATACAAATTAAAATTAATGTTTTGGCAGAGTTTAGGGTTTTTTTTACGAATTTAAGAAATACATCTTTATTTTTAGACTTATTATTTATTATTTACGTATTTATCACAGGATTTGCAGAACTTCTCGCGTTTGGTACAAAAAGTAGCCTTTGTTTTAAGCCAGAGTGTAAGATAGCTTTACGCTTAATTCTATCCCAATTAGTTCAGTCGGTGAACTGAATAAGTAAGTAATAATAAGTCATCCATTCTTACAAACTATCACATTTGTATTATAAGAAGTTTTAAATAATTTACGAGTAATTGTTTTTCATAGGTACAAGTAATCTTAGTTGAAACAACATGCATAATTTTTTTTTTTATGTATCAAGGTGGTCAGACCAATATTCTCCGATAAAAAACATGACTTAATTCAGGCAAGTTTTAATGCAGCTGTGAAACTCTCGTATCTTGATGAAAGTGCTCATAAAAGTTAAGCTCACGAAACGTTTCAGAGGTTACGTCACGCAAACCCGATTTAAATTATCACACTAATATTTTGTCCTCGACCAAAGATTTGTAGCCCGTACGTGATGTGGTTCACCTAATTGCTTTTGGGGAACTACACTTCGGGTCCTGTAACTTTTGTATAAGAGTCAGGTTCCGCTAAAACAACGTATATTATTACGAGTATGTGTTTTTTTTTTCGGGATTAGTGTTTTTTTGTGGTTGGTGCAAAGGTTGCATATAAATATTTTTGGACAGCACAAATAAGAGTAAAAATACGTATGTGAAAACTAAATGTGTACTTTTAGCTCTTATATATAATATAATGTAGCCGTTTTCAAAAAAAGAGTGAACCGGTTTCTGGGTCTCTGACTATGGCGATATTCGTATTAGAAATGTTTAACTCGATTCATTTATAAGTCTTTAAAATTAATATATATCGTAGCTGTGTTATCATTATTTTATAGTTACGTTGTTATAGTTACTCGTACTGTGCTTGTTTTTATACATGAACTAGCTGACCCGGCAAAAGTTGTTTTGCCTCAAAAAATAGATAAAAGCATATTTGCAGACCTACTGAATACGCATTTAAAATTGGGTAAAAATTGGTCAAGCCGTTTTGGAGGAATACGGTAACTAACATTGTGACATGGAAATGTTATATTATTATTAGATGACGTTAAAATTCAATGTGACCTATAAATATTACCAGTTAAAATTGTATAATTAATAAATCACTCTAATTTTTCTATTAAATCGCACCGCCCCTGTAATTATAAGTTACATTTATACGCATAAAATTTGAATAGCTCTCCTTTTACGAGCGCCCGATAAAATATTTGCGTAATTTATGCTCAGATAGGTCTCGCTTTTTGTCTTTGGTGAAAGAAGAAAATCTTCTAAAGTGAAGTGCGAAAAACGACGCACTCTACTTGGATAGACGACAAAAGATGTCATTTTCCCGCTCGTCCATATAACGTCCTGAAGACCCGACGGCAACTTGTTATGTTGATCCCGAATTAATTGAGGAAAACTGGGCGCCTCTGATGACTTTTGTAAAGTCCTCGGAGTGGGAAATGCTCGGCGCTCGCAATAAACTTGTCCTGATGTCGTAGTATTATACTACTTATTTGTGTTTTTTTTTCTTACATAAAATGCGTAGGCTACAGGAAGAGAACTACATTTTTTTGGGTAATGTCTTTCGTATTTTTGCCAAAAAGAAGTTATTTGTAGAAAATTATGAGATAAAACAATTTATTTGGAGAAATAAGGTGTTTTTTAAGATAGTGGGTTAGTATGGTTTTTAAACGATCTTTTTTCAAAAAATCGAAAGATTTTTTCGAGATGGTCCAAAATGACGGTCTTTACGCAATATCCAAATATACGTACAGACAATAACAAAATTAGCGAGAGAAACACTGCTTATGAAAACGTATTTTCCTGGTGGAAAATTCTTTGTAATATTTTTTTGAGTAACTTGACCTTTAGTAGGTTTATAACAAAAAAAAAATCTTCAAATCTGAGCATCTATCGCCTTAAGATTATTTCCTTTATTTCGTGCTGATCTTTTAATACCTGTTTAAAAGGCGAATGTAATTTATGAACAAAACAACGGTAGCTTTTAACAAATCATTTCAATCCGAATTTTATTTTCTAGTATTTAAGTAATCTTTTTACACTCTATTTTCCTTGCTATGGTTTTTGATATAAAAATAAAATGTTTTTGTTTTTGTAGTATTGTTTTTTTTTTGTAAATAAATTTAACCTACAATCAGAAATGTGATAAAAATATTATTTTTCTCAAGGTCTCCTAGTAGCAGCAAGTTACTTTACGTCAAAACTTGATAAATAATTAAATTTACGTAATTCTTATTAATCTTACACGTCAATTCCCCAAAAAGGAAGGAAATGGTTTATTTTGCAACCCTTTTTAGTAGTTTTATTTTTTAGTTCTTGATAATTAGTTAAAAATAACATTATCGCACTCTGAAACCGTAATACGTTATTCGACTATAATGAGATATGTAACCGAACATTCAAAGCAACATCAAACTTAATGTGATTACGAAGAAAGCAAAAGCTGTGCAGAATTCTATCGAGCAATCCAGCAATCATTCAACCGCATCCCGCAAGGTTTGCCAAACAAATTACCACAGGCAAAACAGCTGAGAGTAGGCAAATCGAAAACCTTATTTTCATCCACCGCTCGACAAATGAGCTCATTTGGCCTGAGGCTCAACTTACACTGGTTCCTGCTTACTGTCACGCGATATCCGGACGTCCGCAACCATGTCTTTGTTGTTCAGATTGCTTAATTAATTTGTTTTTTAATTTAATTGCAGGAAAGTGCTTTTGAATTTAGTTCCACTTGTTTTTTGGTCTGAAGGTCTTGCTACTTTCAACGGTACACGTGTCAGGAATATTTAATCGCATTTGGCCGTAATTTCAAGGTTCTGTTTATGTAAAGGTCCTTTTGGCGATTGTGTTGAACTTGTCACGTTATTGGGATTTCATGTAGGTAGTTAAACAATATACTTTTAATTTAATTAATTTTAGATTAGATTTACATTAAGTAACATTGACTTTGTAGTAATTAGTTTAAAGTTCATTCTAATAATTAATATTTACGTGTTTTCAAGGGACTGTTATATAATTCGTTAGATTAAATTAAATAAACTTAAAAATTTCATTAAATAAATATGCTTCTCGAACAATATTATTTGAAAAATTTTAGACGAAGAATACAGTTTTAGGTCTCTTCCACCGTTTTTTACTTTTTAAGCAGTCAATCAAAAAGCCACTTCTGTGATATGTTGCATTTGCTGCAATAATTGGTTCATTTGGCTATCATCAACAATGACATGAACTGCATAATAATTGCTATTTACGCTACGAAATATCATTACTATCGGACGGTACAGTTTAAACTGCACAGTTTATGTAATGTCCACACACAAACAAAAAGCTACAAAAACTTAGAATTTCTTCATACACTTATGCAGATTTATCTTTCTAAATTGAACTGTACCGTCTTAATTTAAAATTATTTGTTATCAGTTTAAAATATGTTTTTAGCAGCTATAAGCTATCCAATAGCCCCTGTGACTGTTTAAGTCATCCTCATACACTTAATATATCACGAGCGAGAATTGGAACTATCCTTGAGTTCTATTAGAAGTACTGGACCGAAACAAACAAACTTCTGATTAAAACACGATAGACCTTTCACTAATCAAATCAATAAAATACCGTGTCTATTTCCCCATTACACTTACCTTAGTTTTATCAGTATTCTAAAGGTCGAAGCGTCGTAAAGGCACACGAGTTTACATTGCCTTGACTTGGGACGTAAAGCAAAGATGTTTACAAGGTGTCTTGCTAATTTAGGGTCTTTGAGTTTTTCCTACATTATGTAGCTCTAAAGAAAAGAAAAGCAAGAGAAAAGTATATTATTAACTTACAAGGGTGGGGTGCTATGAGCGTGACATGTCTTTGCATGTGTATGTATGTCTGTGGCATTGCAGCTTCCGAACGGATAACCTGATTTTGAAATAGATTTTTATTTAAAAGGTGTGTTAGTCGAAATTCATCGGAACAAGATGGCCGCCGCTACAAAATGGTGGATTACTTATATTTACACTACCTCCCTGATATGGGTGTCAAATGAAAGCGCCAAGTAGAATATTTTACACTATGATAAACAAGATTTCAAGGTGTTTTTATGCTGAGTTTTTCTGCCATATTGTGAATGTATTTTATTCCTACAATAAAACGTTCAAATTCATTTTTCTGAACATCATTTTGCCAGCTCGTTTGTCACCATTTTTGTCTGATCTTCCATTCATATTTGGATTGACTGTGACCAATTATTTCTTAAAAATTATTAATCGACCTTATTAATGATAATCATGAAAATACATAAGATCCTTGGCCTCTATCTGTGAGTATTTTTGTGTCTATTACTCGATTGATTAAAAAAAACATTTGAAAGGTAATGTTTGTTTCTCACCTATATTATCCAAACCGCAAACTTTGTAATTGCTTGCCAAATCCCTGCTACTCGATGACTAAAATCTAGCGACTTTCAAGGCGAGAGTGAACCAGTTCCTTCTCAGTAAGCGCGCTCCACCGTATCTTTACAGGAGATACCATCAGGTTAATAGTGGTCAAGCGCTAGCCTATTTAGAGTAAAAAAAAATGTCTTCTCACTCGCATAACCAAATGAGATTGAGCAAAGGGAAGCAAACTCAGAAATGTTTATTTCATTAACGCTAGTGCCTCCGTTACTTACATCTGCAAAATCTGTCTAGTTATACGAACTCGCCAACTGGTCCCAATTTTTTGGCAAATCTCTACCGACGGTACTACTACAACAAACTTGGCAGCATTCACGCATATGTCTTCCCCGCTCCCACTTCATCAAACAAACAATAACTTGAACAAATGTTATTCAGCGCCTGTGCCAATAGCCTTACTGTACTGCAGCTGCTTCACTTGTTGCTTGCCTCGGGCTGCCAACCTTGTCTACCACCAGCACGATAATAAGACAGTCTCAGCTGCATTGATTGAACTTAAATGCCATGACGCACTGAACATTTTTTTTTCAATTGTACTTGCCTGCTAATTTACATAATTATAGGTAAAAATATAATCATCAAGCTTATTATGTATATGACATACATAATAAGCGGATATACGAGTATGGTATGCAGATATAGATATGCGGTTGTAGTACTCGGGTGGTAGTAGAATACCCACCCTGTGTTTGTGGGAATTGGGTCTCGTCAATATACAAACAAACGGTTTAGTGATGCAAGTGCGAAATTGACTAAGAAGGGGACTGACTGACTTTTTCTGGGTAAGCATGCTGAGATCGTAACGATCGTACACCTAAGACCATAATGTCGCTTACCATCGAGTGAATTTAATGTAAAAAAAGATAACGGTATTTTTAGTAAGACAAATTCAAGATTGCTTAAATTTATTCAGCGCTAGTTGACCCAGTAAACGTTGTTTTATCCTATTTAACAAGTATAAATGAACTATTTAGAAAACCTCAACCCAAGATTTTATGGCGACATTTATCTTGGACTTGAAACGTATTATGATATTTGTATTCTTGTATTCTACTAGCTAAGCCCTTTCTATTTGATACTCACTTTGATTTTTGTGGAAAAATATTTTATCCACCGTTTTGTGGCGGCTACAATTTTGATTGTCAACAAACGTAACTACCTACGTACACTTCCGACTGAACGCTTCAAAAAAAATAAACTAAATTGAAATCACTTATTGACTCAGGCGTTACTTTGCGGAAATGTATTGTAAATAGAAGACAAAATTAAATAAATAATAAATAAATAAATAAATTTATTTTGCACAAAAACTTATGAAATAACATTACATCGAGTTACAAGTAAAAATTAAAAATTATATCTTAAGCTAATTTACTTAAATGCTAACTCGGGGGACGCTGTACTCCACACTAGGATCGACCTGGGTCGTGGAGTTCAGGCTCTTCCTTACGTATAAAAGTTTGGACTACAATTAGATATACTATATATATGTATTAAGGTATAAATGTAAAATTATCAGAAGTAAGGTAACATAATACAAAACACCTATTAAGGTACAAGAATTGCAAAAAGAAATTTTTAAATGTGTAAATAGTAGGTAGGTTACTTATTAATCTATTTTTATGCTATTATTACTAAAGATAATATCTTTAATTTAATAAATTTAAAGATATACTTATAAGTATATATTGAATTTACACACGAGCGTTTAAAAATATTATATAAATAAATAAGCTTCGTAAACACAAAATTATTTGTAAAAGAAAAATATGCCTGCAGCTTCGCAAACAGTTTAACGGTAGTGTTAAAGAAAGACAAAGTAGGTAGTGCAATCAACAAACAAGGTGTAAGAAGAGGAATTGAATGTCACGTCAAGGTTTAATAACTTTGTAGTTATTAGTTAGTGAGTAATGCGTAAATATTTGTGAGTAGGGGCCTGCATTCTTCACAAGCAGTACAAAAGAAAGATGGTTTCTTTAGTGGATGGACAAGTTACAAAAAAGGCAAGAGATAAAAGTTTTGAGATAAACGTGTTGTGCATTAGTTGGCGCAGCACGGCCGCGCAGTCGAGTGCGTACTGACCGGCCGCCGGCCGCCGACTGGCGCTCGCGCTCGCACGACTCGAGCGCCGCGTTAGAGGAGTGACGCAATACTCGATTGAGTGTTTACATCAGGCATAAGCGACGAGCGGTAGCGACGAGCGGTAGCGACAAATTATAATAATATATATATAATTTTATTTTTTATTTTTATTTTTTTGTCAAAATTAGATTAGTCTATTTAATTGTAATGGATGACTTAGTTTAATAATTTAATAATTTAGAGAAATCTACTGAATGCTATTAGAGTGCAGGCCCCTTAATGTCAAGTATTAAAAAAGTTTTCAGTTTCGTAATAGTCCAGAGTTAGCAGCCACGTGGTAATTTTATTTTTGCATACGTATCGTGTCGTATCTAAAATGTTTAACTCATGGTCAAATTGTTTATAAAGTCTCGGTGCTAGAGAAGAGTATCCGCGCTTTGCAAGGCAAGTCCTGGTTTTAGGGATGGGCCACATATTGGAACGAGACTTTCTAGTTGCTCTTTTGACATTTAATAACGCTGTTTTATGAAAACGAAGGCCAGTTGCCATGACGTACAATTGCCTGACTGTTAAAAATTTTGTCTTGCTGTATAGTTGCGCAGTTGGGTATCTAAAGGGTTTTTTAAAGGCGACTTTTAGGATTGCCCGCTGAGCAACCTCGACTTTTTTCAGCCTAGTTTTAACAATCGAGCCCCAACAAACAATACAGTAGGTCAACACGGACTGACAGAGAGCTATATATACCATTCGTACAGTTTTTTCGTCAGCGACGGTACCTAACCTTTTAAAAATATGCAACATTTTTCGAAGTCTGACTCGTAGTGATTTAGTATGGTTTTCGAAAGTTAAATATGAGTCTATGGTTAACCCTAAATATTTTAAATGGCTAACGCGTTCAAGCGTAGGGCAGGAGCATGATAAGCAGGAGTAGTCACCGCAAGAATGGAGTTTAAGTTTTAAGTTCCCAGGATTATTACATTGGGTGTTTTGGAATGTTATATATTTAGTCTTACTGGCATTTAACGTAAGTAAATTTTTATGTAACCAGTTAGTGATTAGTGAAAGCCCCTGATGAGCCAGATCCACGACATTTTGCCAGCTGTCACCGTAAAAAATAAGCGCCGTGTCATCTGCAAATGTGAAGACACTAGTATTTTGTAGCTTTAATTGGCAAAGGTCGTTGATGTAGGTCAAAAATAGGGTAGGTCCTAGTACGCTGCCTTGAGGAACCCCATAAGAGATACTCTCGTAGTCGCTATAATGGTTTGAGATGCGGATACGTTGCTTCCTTTCAAATAAATAGGATCGAAACCAATCCAGAGCAATTCCACGTACTCCTAAAAGCTCCAACTTTTTCAATAGTATAGGCCAAGACACGCTATCAAATGCCTTGGCCAAGTCTAAAAATACGCCTAATACCTTTTTGGATGCATCCAGTTTACAAGTGACTCTCTCCACTAGGGCTAGTGCAGCATCTTCAGTCGATTTATTTTGTCGGAAACCGAATTGATTGGGTGATAAGATGTTGTTTTTCTCTAGGAAACTCATCAACCTGTTATTCACCACTTTTTCAAGGATTTTAGATATAGTGGGTAGCAAAGATATTGGGCGATAGTTGGAGATAATGGAAGTTGACCCTGATTTATGAATCGGAATGACATCAGCAATTTTAAGACAATCAGGTACTACTCCCTGCAGCAAACTTAGGTTACAAATGTGTGCAATCAGTGGTGATAGAATTTTGCTAGAAGTTTTTAGAACATTATTTGTTATTAGGTCACTGCCTGGCGATGATTTAGATTTTAAACCTGAAATTATCTTATTGATTTCAAAGGCATCAGTAGGTGACATGAAAAGAGATTGTGCAGGAGAATTCTCCAAGGATACATTGTCTGCAAGATGTGATTCAGTTTCATTTGTTTTTGACAATATAGATTGGGCGAGATCACAACCGACTAAAGAAAAGAATTTATTGACAGAGTTCAAGGTGTCCGATACAGAGGTGCTACTAGTTTTTAGGAGATCGGTAGGGCTAGACTTCATTGATTGGATATTGCAAATATCTTTAACTGTGTGCCATAGTTTCTTACTGTTGTTTTTATTAGAGCGAATTTGTTCGGCTTCATAATTTCGTTTCTGGATTTCAAGGGTGGCGTTATAATTGTTACGGTACTTTCGGAATTTCGTTTGCAGTATTAGATTATCGGGCGTCTTTTTAGCTTGTAAGTGGAGCAAGTCTTTACGTCTAGCACACTTAAGTAGTGCTTTGGTCATCCATGGTTTAAATATAGTCTTAGAGTTCTTGACTGTGGTTATGGTAGTGTGACATTTCATAGCTTGAATTATATAATTGACTAGATACTCGGTGGCTAAGTTTACATCTGTTAAGTTGAAAAAATAGTCCCAGTTTGTATTTATCAGGTCAGTAGTCACACTTTCATAGTCTATTCTAGTAAGAGTTTTAGGATCTCTAATGGCCTTAGTATTTTTGCTAGCAATGCCTGTTAGCACGGCATGGTGATCGGTAATATCTGTGTCACATATAATAACGCGTGCATGGTTTTTGGTTCGGATTAATGCATGGTCAATGCAAGTCGCAGATCTTTCACGTGTGATAAAAGTGTGCCCAGGAATGAAACCGTAGTAAGATGTCATATCTAGGTAGGTATACCGCTTGTGATCAGTCGATGAAGATTTAATATCTATGTTAGTGTCCCCAATTATTATGCAAGATTCGGTATGAATGGCTTTTATGACATGCTCTAGAGATTTCAGGAAGATGTCAGTTTTTTGAGTGCTAGGGCTCCGATATAAAGCTACAACAGTCAGGTCATTATTGATCTTAATGACAAGGCAGTTTCCATCTTGAAACAATGGCTCACTAATGACAAAATCAAGTCCTAGTTTGACAAATACTACTAAACCATCATTTTGGTTTCTTAATACTGACGACGAGTGGCATGTGTAGTTCGGGAGATTTATTGTCTTGAAACTGTCGTCAATCCAGGTTTCGCATAAGATAATGATATCGGGCAAAAACGTTAGCCTAGCTAGGTAAACAAGAAATTTATCAAAGTTTTTGCGAACACTCCGTATGTTTTGAGAGATGATGGTTATTTGGTGCGAAGTGGCACCCAAATGTAATGTACACTGCTCAGGGGAATCAGCTATATAATTGTCTATCAGGCTTGCCTCATCGATGCAATTTATTAGATCAATGTCGTTCATCATGATTTTTTATCTCTAATAAAAGTATAAATACGTACACACACAGGATTGCCTGTGCATGATTTAAATGTTTTTATATGAAAAATTGCATCGATGAGAGAAGGCTGGCAGGCAAAAATACTGTTATATAGATGTGAAGAAGAGGCAGTGTAAGATACACAGAGGCCATTGAATGGCGTATAGGTCGGTAATGAGTGTCGGTTTTCAGTTCGTTTACGTATAGTCAAGTTAGTAAACAATACTTTGGTATTGTGTATCCGGTTCATTTGGGCGATACAGACAAGGCATATAATATATGTCAGATATATTATTGTTAAAGTCAGTAACCGGCTTTTGGGTCTAGTTAGGTGAATAGTATATACTATGGGAAGAAGCTCATAGATACTTTTTGTTTGCTGACTGCAGGTAACGATGAATATCATTGCTTTAAATGTATAAGTAAGTTTGTTGGAACACGTTAGGTATATGCGAGAACATGCAGATACGTTCTCTAAGTAACATAGCATTACTAAAGATTTCTTTTTGAGAGACGATTTAGTCCATCTAAAAATATAAGTGTCAATGACAACGTGAACAAAAAGTGGCGAGAGAAACTTAAGATCTATGAACATATTACAAGCAAAAATAACGCACATAAGACATAGTATGAGTAACGCATTTCTAAAGTAGGCACTAGTTATAACGAGGTTTGCTAGTCATTGTGATCCTAGCTTTTCTAGGTCACTCTCACTTGAGATGCGAATCTGCGGGGAACCATCTTCTTTGCGTAGAAAAATCCGACCAAACGAAGTCCAGCAATAGGCAAAACCACGCTCCTTAGAAAATTCGCGGGCAAGGTAAAAAAGCCTACGTTCCTTTGGGGTCAGATTTTCTCCGATGTAAATGGGCTTAACAGGCCCATCAATTTTGATGTGAGTTGTACAGAACTTGTCATGTTGATGGTCTTTGTTGAATGTCTTGTATGATCTGAGGAAACTCTCTTTAGTAGACGTGGTTGTAAAATCCACTATTATCGGTTTGTTTTCTGTTTTGCTGTTGGCTCGACGGACGTCTTTAATGTCACCACTCTGGAGTGACAGCTTGAAAAGTTCAGCACTGTTGACTACAATCCTTTTTAGATCATCTTTTGACTCTTTGTGGCAACCAGGCACATTCCTTACTTCAATACTCGTGCTTCTGATTGTATGCTGGAGATGTTCGACCTCATTTTGGAGCTGGTATATAGCTATTTTATCCATTTTTCTTTCTTCTTCAAGGAACTTAATCCTGTTGCAGGCTTCTTCATATTTTGTTGCCAAAGTGTCAACAGTTGTCTGGACATTACTAATGGAACCTAATACATCATCAAGCTTCTTTGCTTGCCGTCCCTCCATGGCTGCGAGTATACTAATAAGGTCAGGCTTAGCCGAGTCGTCAATTTCTCCGGATATCTCATGCAAACTTCTCTTTGCTGGCTTTTCCGAAGAGCGTGATCGAGAAGCTGTGGCGTTTGGGTAACTAAGCGTTTTTGCGAGTTTTGCTCTTCCCCTCTTTGGTTTTGAAATTATTTTATCAATGAGGTTAAGTGACGACGCTGCACTTAAAGCAGTTTCTGTCACAGCCCCAGTTTCACTAGTATCTGAGCCAGGGTATTCTAATGGTGTGGAATATGTTGTAGGTGGCTGTGAGGAAGCCGTGGGTGGCGTGCGTCGCAACGGCATTTTATCTCTCTGGTATTTTTGAATTTAATAATACAACATGAAAATTTGCGTCTCTTATCACTTGGACCATACCACACAATGCACCAGGCGCACAGGTTAAGTTGAGTGAGACGTCGAAGTATTCATTCACAAGCCAGCCCAACGGGTTTGGTACTTTGAGTAGCAAGCGAGCAGTTCGGTGAGTAAATGGACAAACTGCAAGTTGTAGAAGTATACCTGTTGTCAGGCCGCAGCGCAGGCGCAGCTCGGGGTAGGTACTTGCGGGCGGGCAGCGGGGGGACGGGCGAGTGACTTTGACTTCGCGCGTGTTGCAGATTGGAACGCGCGACGACCTCCTCGTCTGTTATGTAGTCCTATTTTTGCGTGCGATATTATTTATTGCAAACACTTTAAATACAATTTAATAATAAATAAACAATTGACACTAGTTTACGACACGTCCGCTCGTGTTCGAGGTCCGAAAGGAAGAGGAAATGTACACTAAATATTTAATTTTGTCTTCTATTTAAATTGAAATCAATTTATCCGTTTGGGAGCTAAGATACTACTGACAGACCTCGTCGAAAAAGGATATATTAATTACCTATTGTACACAGAGTGCTATGTTTGTCATAAGCTTAACATAAGTATATTGCCTTTTTAAATAAAAAATACATACTGCAGAGCCACTGGCGTGTGATTTCCTATTCCTTTTTTGGCACGCTCTTATTTTTCCTTTCCGCATTTTTATCTGAGTATTTCCAATGGACTTAATTGGAATTCTCGCTGTGCCGTGTGTAGTATTGCAAACACAATTTTTCCGTTGCTATTCCAAGCATTTTCTACCAAAGTATATTTTTCTTAAGTTTTTTTATGTCAAAGTTCAATTGACATACACGTAGGTGACATATATTATGAATGAGCTTACTCGTATTTAAAATTAATAGATATTTTTATTAATTATCTCACTAAATTCTTTCCTAAATATTTATTTACCAAAATAAATATGTGTCAGAAAATTAACTACTATTTAGAAAGAAAAATACTTTTGATTGGGGTAAACACAAACCTTAAATACATATAAATATTAATTAAAATAAAAAGATCAAAGTCGCAACACAGTCGCAACTCAGCAAATTCCGTTGGTTACCAAGTGATGATCCAAGTTTAAGTTCAGCTATATTTTGACGACCTCGTTGGCGTAATCGTTACCATGCCGGCCTGTCAATCAGAAGGTTCCCGGTTCGATTCCCGGCCCGGCGAGCATCTTTGTGCTTAACTAAATTTGTTGGCTGTGGGTCTGGGTGTTTAATATGTACCTATATAAAATATGTATGTATGTATGTATATGGTACCATAGCACGAACTAGAAATGTTTCAGTATGGGGTTAACCAGCCGTGTGTGGAATGTGTCCTAATAATATAGGTTATCATATTTGATGTGGTTTGATCTATCAATCAAAGATCTTGAACCAATATTTCAAGTCAACTATGTACACATACGAGTAAATTTATGTAAGTATTTTACAACATACACTAGTAATATCTTCAAACTAAAGCAAGAGTCTCACGAAACAAATAACCGCATCTATCTCGGACTACTAGCGTTTATCTGTTGGTTTCCGATCTAGGAAGCTAATTTAGCACAGCCATTATCGATTGGAGTTTACGCCGGTCACTCTCTGCTTGTTATTTACAGCGCAGACTAAGAATAGTATAACTATAATGTCTTGTGGAACATGTGCTAGGCGAGTGGAGTTTTGTAATATCTAAATAAGTTATACAGCTTTTAAAAGTTAGATAAAAACTAACGCTTTGCTTCTAGCTGGTTGTAACCTTCATTTACTTTACTTTTTTAAGACATAGATAATCCTTGTATGCAAGCTGTACCTATAATATGACGTTATCGACGCTAAGTGAAAACTTAGCTTGATTGAGGTATACAAGACGAATTTTATTGGGCCACCGAATGTGCATTTGGTGAACTAACTTTGGTGTATTAAAATTGATACAAATTTTATTATACTATGTTTTGTGTACAAATTACGAGTATGTACATTGTATTAATTTTGTACAAAAACAAGTACATCATATTAAATAATCATAATAATAAGACTAAACAAATAAGTTTTCCGTGTCAGGAATCGTGCCCAAAATGCTAGCTGCATTACCCCGTTGTATATTAATACTTCTTTTTTTGGGCCAGTTAAGTATTATGGTCACGAAGCGACTTGTTAATTTGGTGTACTCAGTGTACTACCCGGAAGGAACACATCAAAAGTAAATAAACGTTATCTCTTGTGACTTGTACTTGTATAATAGAGTAGGCGAGTGTCGTTCAGTAGATAAGGGCAGTAGCCCTGCTTACTGGGCTCACTGAAACGTCATGTAATTACTAGTAGAAGTATCGAATGTCCTACACTAGAAAATATTTTCCTTTCTCTTTCATATATTATTGTGTCATTTGCTTTAGTCCGAGATAAGTAGGGAAAGTTTGTGTGTAAGTGTGCATTTTTGTAACTTTTTCACGCTCGTACGACTGAACCGATTATGATAAAATTTGAAAAAGTTTAATGAAACAAAGAATTTGAAGACCTTTGGCAAAATCTAACATGAAAGTAAGACACATCGGCTCCGTTGGTTCGGCCACGTGGACAGGATGGGAGAGGATCGAGCTGTGAGGCGAGAGTACTTGGGACGACCAATTGGCCGACGTCCGGTTGGTCGTCGTATCATGTCGTATCGCTGGGAAGACCAAGTGCAGCAAGACCTGAGCGCACTTCATGCCACAGACTGGCAGGAGACAGCACAGGATAGAGAAAAGTACCGTCTCTTAGTGTCAGTGGCCAGGATCCATTTTGGGGTTAGCGAGCCATCATAGTTAGTTAGTTAGTAATAGTTTAGGTTTTACTCGTCGGCTATTTACTATCCCGTATCAACGTAAGTTAACACCGCGGAGCGCAACTAGTTAATAATAATTCTGGTTAAAAATAAAAGAATCCGTCGCTACTTATCTGAATAACTTTATCTCTTGAGAAAATACATACTCGTAAGTTTCTCAACTATAACCACAACATAGTCTTCGACGATAAAATAGCATCTTACGTATCATCATTTTATGATAACTTACGCTAATGTTTGTCATAAAACGTTATTTTGTAGCAAATATTACACTGTATATTGTGTGAGTGTTTTAAATCGCTAAGTGTGTTTTACTTTATATTATTTGCTTGTACTTAACCACAATTCTGTTCAAATTAGTTCTTATCTAGTTTTAGTAAATACCGTTGCTTACCATGAAACACGCATTCCATCATAGAAACCGATTCATTTTCTTCTTGAAATCGCTAGATTAAGAAGTGTAAATTTAATATTCAAAAACCTTTATCGCAAGATTTACTCAGATGGCTATCTTGAACTTAAGTTATTTGTAATGTATACTGTTCTACTAGTTAAACCCATATTTACCTATAAGGTGGAAGCTGGGAAACAGATTATCCGCCATTTTGTAGCGGGAGCCATCTTGGACAGAATTTTTTCAAACATAATTAAATAAAAACACACAAACACCCTACTACTTGTAATACACCTGTGAAAGAAACATAAATTTAAATCAAGTTCGGTTCAAGCGTTTGAGAAATCGAATGCCACAGACATACACAAAAACACGTCAAAATTATAATACCCTGTCGTTTTGTCTTCGGGGGCTAAAAACATATCTACTAAAACTTGATATAAGCTGTCAGTACCTGGTTGACCGAGCTTTGCTCGGTATTTTTTTTATATGATATTTTCTAAAAATTATTCCTAGCTAGATCGATTTATCGCCCCCGAAACCCCCTTTATACTAAATTTCATGAAAATCGTCGGAGCCGATTCCGAGATTCCAATTACAAGAATTTCTCATTTAAAGATATAAGAATTTAACATCCAATACATACTCGTAAACTACGAATTCAGTCAGGAACCATATAGTAGAGACGCGCAAATACCACGACGTGTCTTCCTTTGATGACAAATTACAATGGCTTGTCTGCAATACAATGCTGCTAACATATGAATAGAGCTATACATTTTCTGTAGGGAGCGGGCAAGGGATGCGTAGCTTTTTGTTATCCTAGACATGTTCCTCTGACAGGTGCGGTTCTGGTGCGGGGTTCGGTATTTGATTGATAGAACTAGATAAATCTCCGACGAAGTTTGATAACGTCCGTATGTACCGTAATGGCCTGAGGGTGATTTTGTTTAAGAGATTTTCCTTGTTTCGAATAATGGTCTTCTTTATTAACGACTTCACTTTATCTAATGGATAGTAGGTATTTTATTATTGTTGAACTCACAGAGAGGATTTGAAGAATTAATATTTTCTTAAAACATAGATAGTGGTGGCGATTCTGGTGTACATACGACTAAGCTAAATTTGAATTAAATCTGTCTCTTTTCACCATAAGTGAAAAGAAAGATACGACACGATCTAAACCATAGACAAAACAACTAAAACTACGTCAAATATGGAAAATGTAGGTAGTTTTAGAGCTGATACAGTTGGGCGTGTTCTAAAATCGCCTACATTTTCCATATCTGACGTGATTTTAATTGTTTTGTATATGACTTAAAATGTGCTGTCTCTTTCTGTTCACTAAAGATGTAAAGAAAAGTAGCAGGACTTCTAATATTTAACCTCAAATGTTTCTGGCAGGTTTAATAAATGCTCAACTCTAAGCATATTACGTTACAAGATTTTTAAAACTTTGCCTTTAAAATCTAGTTCACATGTTACCAACCTCTAGCGTGACCTATTTAAAATAAGATCTTACTTTTAGTTCAACTCTTTTAAAGTATATAAACTTTTTTGAGCTGAATTTCAAGTTTTAATTTATAAAAGTAAACTTCTAATAGATATTAATAATTTATATAATAAGTTACTAAAATAAAAACATGCGTTTTAAAACAATAAATGGCCTCCATTTAATATTCAAAAACAACTTGAAATCAACTAGTATAACTTTACGTTCGAACTTAAAACATTGCCAATCTTTGAAATACTTTATACTGAATCCCACTCGATTTTCATGTGTTTTACTGTTTGTAATCGGTTTGTTACACAGCCCTGACAATTAAGCATTTACTGATACGACACATTCGAACTTCGTCTGGTTGCTATCACTTCCATAATGCCTGCAGAATTCCTAGACAATTTAGCTTACGCCTGGGACGTTCAAAATTCCGTACCCAGCTTTCACATAATATCTACCATATCACATTTAGCTACCGGAAATTTTAGAGTTACTAAGAGGAGTTTGCCCGTACATTGTTTATGTAGGAGTTCCCTATTTAAATTTCAGTTTTAGTTCGCCCAGGTGTATAAAAGCTGTATTGAATTTATGCTATAAATGAACAGTGGTCAGTAGAAACAGTTATACTGTGTATATGGTAAAGCGCGTGCCACAGATAATTTTATCTGTCGAATAATATTGGACAGTTATTCAAATATATTTTTAACATTGTCGATCTTCGCTGCAACAAGTTCAGTTTGCATTCAATTTTTCTACATCAGCTCGTATTGCTACTATTGTCGAGGTAAACATTGAATATGGCACATAATAAATTGGGGCTTTTAGGCGTAAAATGCTTTTGTGTTTGATTAAATATTGGTCCCTTTTCCGATAAAACCAATAAAAAGTGTCCTATTTTTTATAATTTTATTTTGACTGCTTAGTAAAAGAATAGTAGATGGGGATAGCGATTGTAATTATGGCACTTTTTTATATCATACTTATTTTGGATTTCTTGTAAAACATTCAAAGTTTTGTGGTGAGTGGTTCATCAGAGTTTGTAAAAGTAAAAACTTACTACCACTTCTTTTTTTTATGAGTGTGAACAAGCTCTGAGGGGCGGGCAGTTTTTCCATCATTATTTCCATTTCTCAGTGGAAATCCACTTTATTACCATGGCAACAAGGAACAATTTGTACTTTATAATATGTCCTCTTGATGTTAATTGTGGAAATTAAAAGTCCCTATTTGCCGCAGTTTCCAAGTAAATAACGGTTATGGCTCTTCGATTGACATATGGCAGGGAAGGACAGATTATTGCCTATAGTCCTGAAAAAATTGTCCACTACCCGTACTCGCCCCGCTGGTGTCGAAAATTAATGTCACGCTACCTCTGACTAGGTTTGACGTGATTCAACGGCAATGCGCGAAGCGGTCCTGCATCCCTACCCCCGTCGTGAGATCTCGCTCGCCTCCCCCAGGTGTAGCGGGAGATGCGTAGATGCATTTCCTCACGAAAAAAAGAAAATGTTTCACGTGCTTGTTTATTGAACAGTATTGATTGAAAACAAAAGCCAGGAAAAAATATAAAAAAATCTTTGAAATTTAACTCCGAATGTAAATTGTTTGTCTTTATATTAATGTCGTAATCTTAATTGTGTGTGATTTTAACTATTCTAAAACCATTGATTCTGACAACCAATTAATAAAATAAATCAAGTAGCAATGTATACTTCATTGATTGGAAAGGATTTTCACTGCAATGCGTTTTAACGAGAAAGAGTCGAGCCAAAGAGCAATTTCACGTTCCAATGACAAAGTTCCACTGAACAATTAAGTGTCAATTTAAAAAGAGCACTATCCATTTATATATGAAATTATACACGATGAAAATATTTAACCAAGTTTTCAGGTATTACTTTATTAAGTATTTCCTTACGCAAGTGATTTCAAACCACTGCAGTTTCAAAACTTAAAAAATGCCATTGTTTTTGTTGTTAAAACTAGATTTCCTCGTAAACATTTTCATAGAAAAGTTCCCAAGGAAATGTTACTCGTATGAAAAATAATGCTCTTCAAATTGCTTGAATTGTGTCTATCATTCCTGTATGTATTAATTTTTAGAGATTGCTCTCATTTTATTACGCACTTATCCGAATAAATAATAACTTGAAGTACATTAAATACGTCTAAGTTTTCTTTAAATTGATTAAAAATGCGGACCGTGATACCAGCATACTTTATCCATAACAGCTTGTACATTTCTGTGCATAAGGCTAACTCTCAAGTACGCCAGTAGTATTTTTACAACCTAAAATATATAAGGACAGATGGACAAAACATTACTCACTTAATGTAGACAAATACTGCTTTCTCGGCTAACCAAATAAACATAACTTAAGTTTTTTTAGTTATTCATGGGATGTTATCTCTATTATTATTCACATTATCGCATGCCGTCAGGTGAATTGCGATAAAGCGCAAGCCCATTTTTTTTTTTTTATCTAACCTATATTGTCCCACTGTTGGGCAAAGGTCTCCCCTCATGATTTCCACGCTTTTCTGTCCTTGGCCAGTTCCTTCCAGTTGTTGTGGAAGTCCACCAACTCCTTGCGCCATCGAGTTGGCGGCCTGCCTTGTCGTCTTCAATGAGTAAAAAAAATACATTTGTACTAAGGTAGGTATTACAAGAATATTAGTGAAAAAAATATGATTCGAAATATGAGTTATTACGATTAAAGGAAAATTTAAATTTCATACCCGTTTACTATGACTTGATTTATATTCATATTTAAATAACGTGTCACGTAGAATATAGCTTTTGAAAGGAACTAAAATGGTTTTATTATTTTAGTTCAACATTCAAGCGTTGGAGGAAAAAATATCTAGAAGAAATCCAGTTTCTAAGAGAATAAATGTGCTGATTCCTGTGTCTGTAACGTCTTTAATGGGCGTTTAGTTTGGTGCTACAGAGCGTCCTTGAGCAATAACCGTTCTCGTATTTTTCAAGTAGTTCTATGTACTTAACTTCGATTCACTGAGTCCTTGAAATAATAAAATTAAAAATCCTGATAAGGATTTGGTTATAATAAGAGCCAAAAAAGAGGGGGGTTTTACCATTTTTTTTTACTAATAACAGAAATTCATTTGACTAGCAGGGCGCGTAGTTACATGAGTTAACTCTTGAAGAGTTGATACAACTTAGCTGAAATTTAATATTTACTTAGCTCAAATATTGGTTTCACACCTTGTTATTGATATATTCAGCGAAAATCGGGCTTAGATCATAGGTTCATACTTCATAAGTGTTCCCGTATTAAATTACTTTAACAACAATATCTATTTCATGTATCTATTCTATTATCTGTGTTGTACCAAACTTTATATTTCGTCGCAGTGAAGTAAAATCTTAGCGTGAAATCCAAACACGAGTCTATGCCGTACACAAAATGTTCGGGGTTAAGGAAATTATCCCTTCGGGTTGGCATGGAATTCTTATATTACATTATTTTGTACCACATTTGGGAATATTGCGAGCTTCTTTTATTAGATTAGCTGTTATTAACTTAAGTCACATGGCGGAACGGTGTAAAATTGTTATTTAGGAGCCAAAAAATTACGCAATACAATACAAAACTCGTGGAAGCGTAGGAATGTTTTATTTTTAGCAAATTTCACTGAATTGTGATACATACTGAATAATAAAATAGTGAGATATTTTGTCTTCATTTTTGGGTTTCTAACTATATCAATGTAGACTTCGATGAACTTCCGTTTTACTGGTCGTTTGTCTGTTCGTTTGTCACCAGGCTGAATCTCATTCCGGGTGTTTCCCGGGAGAACCCGGAGTCCTTGGTTAAGCACAGAGGCAGATCACTGTTTTAGTGGATACAAATCCCATATAACCTGGCTGCGCTCCACTGTAGCTAGGTATCATCAGGTAGCTGAATTTCATAAACCGTAAAAGCTGGAAGTTTGAAAGTTTGCAAGATGATGTATTTCTTTTTTGCTATAAAAACAAAAACTATAAATTATTACACAATTTCTAAGGCTTCTATCATTTACATATTAATTTTATATACAAAGACTGTGTATCTTTGTATTATTCTTTGCATTGAACAATTCTGTTCCCGTTCCAACATTTATTTATCGCAATACCGAACATCGTTATTCAATTACTTTTCAAAAACGACAACCAGAGTTGAGTGTAAAATTGCATCTACATTGCTGGCTGCAACGGCCGTGTTTTATTTCGTGGCTTGTTTAAGCGGCATTCTGTCGCGAACAGGGAAATTGCATTTCTCTATATCGATTCTGTTCCAGTTAGTGCAGTACAGAATTTTGAAGAGAAACAACTCCATAGCAAGAACAAACTTCTTTGTTACCCAAGAGATCATCATCTGAATTAATACGTTAAATATGTGTGTAATTTTAAATGACAGGTATATACATATTATGTCACTTAATCTCTTGCATGTTCACCTATTTAAACTCTGTTCTAACAGATTGTTGCTAAGCTTCGACGATCAAGTTAGATCACTTACATTAACATAACTACATGCAATCCGTTATCGATAAGTACCCATAGATAAATCTATAAATGATTTGATGCCAGTTTTTAGAGAGTTATTAAGAGACCTAGTACCATTACGAACATAATTTTGGGTTTTTTTTTTCTAAAGTACTAGGAATGTCAATTTATATTGCGCTCACGTATTCACATATCTGTGAGCTGCACTTTATGACTACTTCCGGTGGGAAGGTAGTTTACGTTTATTTCCGGTTAGTTGGGGTGCGTGGCCCAAATATTAGTCGTTCAACGGTTTCTGTTGACGTTTATTGACTAGTCATGTGTTCAGGTGTAAAATATTACAGTTATATCGTATGCAGCGCCTCGCGATGTTCGACGATGAATCGAGATGGTGAAGAACATCTATTAATCGATTTAGGGTATCAATTATGAATGTTTGTAGTATATTATACATTTTAGGTTCATATATTTGATTATGAATAAGTAATAAATACAAGTATTATTAATGCGAAAGTTTGTGTGTAAGTTTGTTCTTCCTTCACGTTCTAACGGCTTAACCAATTTCAATGACATTTGGTATAAAGACAGATAAGACCTTGGATTACAAAATAGGCTACTTTTGATCCCGGATTAACGCGGGTAACACGACGGAGCACAGCTAGTGAGTAAGAAACAAACATTTCATGAACTGACTCACACAATTGTGCTATTCACACAAAAAATAATCCAATTATTTTTGGACGTGTTAATCCGATAGGTCAAGTATCAAGATGAGTCAAGTGCATTGTTAGCTGCCTGGCGTTGAGCCTGATGTAAATAAATGAAGAGCCTGAGATAGCAAGTCATTTCACTTCTGTTTTCTATTTTCATTACTATTGTTAGATATTTATGAAGGCCTTAATTTAATCTTTAATTAATTGAACTAAATTGTTTTGCTTGTATTCTTATTATTTAATTAAAGTTAAAAATTATGCATGACTAGTTGCACTCAACGTGCTAACTGCATGATCCGGGATAAAAAATATCCGATGTGTTAATCCAGGGTCTAAACTATCTCTATGGCAAATTTCATTGAAATTGATTATACTGTTTTAGCGTGAAGAAATAATAAACATACCTATACACTTTTTACCTTTATACTTAATTTTATTAGGATTCTGATCACACTTAAAACCAAAATATTCTCCACGTAAGTGAAAATACATAATCTTTATTGTAAAATAAAATTGTTTTAAAAAACAAACAACCGACTTCAAAAACACAACTAAAAAGGGCAAAATAATTTTAAGCCTAAATCAAATCAAGAATATATAAATAGAATAGGAGAGTTTATTTCATGTACTTATAAAAAACTATTTGCAATTTTTAATAATCCTGTATTCTTGGAGTCGGTGCCATCTAATAAGAACAAAGCGAAGCGAGCGCGAAAATTTTTACCGTATTTGTTCCAACCGTTTGAACATAAAGAAGTCCAAAGCAGCACAAATTACATAATGTTTGTTGTGTCAAAACTTACTAGAACCAAGTGCGAGTGAAAAGAGGTGGATGCGAGCGAAGCGAGCGATGCGCGAGCGAAGCGAGCGCGAAAATTTTTACCGTATTTGTTCCAACCGTTTGAGCATAAAAAAGTGCAAAGCAGCACAAATTACATAATGTTTGTTGTGTCAAAACGTACAAGAACCAATTGCGAGCGAAGCGAGCTATGTTCGAGCGAAGCGAGCGCGAAAATTTTCACCGTATTTGTTCCAACCGTTTGAACATAAAGAAGTCCAAAGCAGCACAAATTACATAATGTTTGTTGTGTCAAAACGTACTAGAACCAATTGCGAACAAAGCGAGCTCGATGCGAGCGAAGCGAGCTATGCGCGAGCGAAGCGAGCGCGAAAATTTTCACCGTATTTGTTCGAACCGTTTGAAGTCCAAAGCAGCACAAATTATATAAAATTTGGAGTGTCATAAGCCCAGAACATCCTGGGGGAAATTCCAACGAAGCGGGATAACTCCTAGCGAAGCGAGCGCGTAAATATTTTCCTTATCCGTTCGAGGGTCTTGTCTATTAATATATCAAATTTTACAGTTCCTTCTTCCACTAAGTATGACCCAAGTGGCCAAGCTCTGGCGTCGAGAGTTTTTCAAGCCCCTGATTTAGTTTGACCCCTGCTTGTACTAAGAGTAGTGGTCCAGGCCCAACAAATTAACGTGTTATCCGAAGCACAGTAACGCCCAGATGAAAATATCACATTTTTTTATGGAAGTCTTGTGCATGGTTACCCATCCAAAGACTGGCCGCATGGGCCGTTGCTTAGCCTCGATGTTCGCGTCAGATTACTTTTGTTAGCCAGACTGCTAATTTTATGAGCGAAATCTGTATTGCCGTATGAGCGCGTAGAAGTAAAACAGGTTATCGAGTTATTTGGGCATCCCACGGGAATAGCAATGACTTAATTAAAAACAGACTTAATTTTAAACAAGTAAGATAAAAAGTAACCTTCGTGTTATACAAGGTCTAGTCTACCCCCTATATCAAATTTTAGCGAAATCAGTGTGTCATGTGTTATTTGGTGCATCCCACGGGAACAATAATGATTTTCGGGATAAAAAGTAGCCTATGTGTAAACACATAGTCTAACCTATCTTCATTCCAAATTTCATCAATGTCAGTACAACCGTTCGAGCGTGAAGAAGTTAAAAAGATTTATATGTTATTTGGTGCATCCCACGGGTATAGTATTTATTTTCGGGATAAAAAGTAGCGTATGTGTTTACACATAGTCTTACCTATTGTCTTCTCAAATTTCATGAATATCAGTACAGCCAAACGAGCGTGAATCTCTCTTCATGCGTAAAAACAACCTAACTTTTTAGGTTTTTCTTCGATTTCCCTAGGAGTCCATCATCAGAACCAGTTTTGGTGACAATGGGACCAATTCAGAACCATACTCTTTCAATTAAAAAAATAATTTTGAGAATCGATCCACAAATGGCTGAGAAATCGGTGAACATACATAAAAAAAAAAAATACATACACGTCGAATATATAACCTCCTCCTTTTTGAAGTCGGTTAAAAAAAAAAATACATACACGTCGAATATATAACCTCCTCCTTTTTGAAGTCGGTTAATAAAATATATCTATGTGGTGACTTGTAGCACAAAAGCCAACATAATTTCTACGAAAATTGTAGGTAGCCAAAGTTGCAATAAACCAGTAGCACAGAAATCATTTGCAGCAATGTTTTCTCTTTAAAACTATACACAACTTCTCAGCATCAGAATCAAGAAACTAAAGACTGTTGTTAGTAGCAAAACCAACAATGTTCAAATTCTTGTAATATATTTTTGAAAGCGACACTTAAATTTATATATATATATATTTTATCTAACCAATTTTGCCCTACTGTTGGGCAAAGGTCTCCCCAATGATCCCACGCTTTTCTGTCCTGGGCCAGTTCCTTCCAATTGGTGTGGAAGTCCACCAACTCTTTGCCAAATTTATATTTTATACCAATTCAAATTAATACAACATAATCATCAGTACAAAGTTTATTGGTTCAGCTATCCATCAATAAATATAACCAATTCTACGAACCAAATGTCAGCCTCATCTGTAAAGTAACAATAACCCAGCTAGCTAGAAAGATAATACGCTACTAGACAGCCCCTATACAAAGTGACAAGAGGAAACGGCATAAAGAAAGTGTACAGTGCAGCTGGCACTATCGGCGATGGACGAATTGTTAGAGGAAATTGTACATTGGGAAACTTCGCCATTAGATTTCGTGGCATTTATCTTTGTATTGTATTATTAGACTTTGTATTTATCGAAATTGAAATTGAATTTAGCTTTATTCTGGAAACATATCACATGCACTAATAATCGTCAGTTTTACAAACATATTATATGTTTAATAAAAAAATATGTATTTATCTTTTACAGCGTCAGAAAGGACAATAGCTTTTGTCTAACAGTCGACTTTTATTGAACTTAACATAGTCTATTTTTCACTTAACATAGTCGATTTATTACACGAATTGATACTCAAAATTATTTAAAGACTCTACACTTAAGTAAAGTAAATATATTATAGACAAATGGGATTACTGTCTCACTTTTGTTTTAGCGTTGTTTTAACTAGAATATTAATTCTTTCTAGATATTTTTGACATGACTTGACTACAACTAAAATAAGACATCTAGTAACTATTTTCAGTATCATTTGGCTTGAGGAAACATCTAAATATGTATCTCAATATATATATACATCTAGATAACAGTTTATAGGCCTCTTCAGCCCACCCCAGTTTGTCGATTTTACTGCCAAAGCTTGCGACAGTTTTATAATTATGAAATCCAAAGAAAACATAACTGGTTAGATTTCAAACCACACAAATGGACAGGTACCCTTAATCGTAACTCGGAACCTGCTTAATAGCCTCATAAACTAGCGCCGGCTTTTATCTCCGCACTGCAAAGAAAAATAACATGAACCGCGGTGTGTCCATTTAGAAAGGTACGGTCACCTTTTTTATATACTTTATTATAATAAGAGATAAATATGACTTATGCATAATGATTCTCTTTTGTTTCCTTATGTAAAAATATATGCGACATTTCGATCGTACATTGGTACAGAGGATAGCCATTGCTATTCAGCGTGAAAACGCAGCAAGTGTTATGGACTCCTTTGCACCAGTTCCAGCTCCAGGGTCGTTTTAATATTTCATGTTTTTGGCATCTATAATTTGAGTAATAATTGAGTATTTTTTTAGGTGAGTTAGAATATTTAGGTACTGAATCCATGTTGTTTTGTTAAAAGAAAAATGCTGTTTTTTAATGAAACATATTGTAATATTCGTCTTCTTCATTTATTTAATGATATTACGAGTATAACGCAAAACAGTAAATTCTTGTTATTTAAAACATTTTTTATTTATTACTACGCACGAGTCATCAAAGCAGTGACGAGAGAAAATATTGCTATCGTAGAATATTATTATCACATATAATGATTTTCCTGTTATGCTTTTATCACTCATTTTATCTTCATTAGCTGTATCTAACATTATGATTTTACGAATAAATATTTTCCTCGGACCCCGAAAAAAATTGCCCAGAAATCCTATATTCAAATGTTATAATAAAATCTTTCAGCAAAATTGTAAAGTTATCCATAGTTTTTATATGTTACATATATAGTTATTATAAACCCACACACATTCAAAAAGTCTTTCAGTCTTTTATAAAAGAAATAAATTGAAAATAGATTCTACAAATTGACTAGTCGTTTTAATAGAAAATACCATGCTGTAAGAATAAAATCTCGTATTTATTCTGATAACCACCTTTGAGATCTGATACCTTTCTTCTGAAACAACATCGTTCATGCAATATTGAATCACTCTTTAATAACATATCAACGTTTTTGTAATTAAAAAGATATTGTATCTAATGCATTCAAAGCGACTTTTAAAAAATATATACACATGTTTAACAAGTTTTTTCAGCTAGGCATTTGACCAGAAAGGTGCGTAATCACATGAGCTTGGTATCTACGTAACACTATGGTATGGTTTCTTCACGATGTTTTCCTTCAACGAAAGTTCGAGCTCATTGGCGAGAATCAAACCCACGACCTTCAGAAAGTGAGGCGACCGCTTGCCTGACTGAGCTGTCATCGCTTCAATGGCTCGAATGCAACTTATGTGTATAAGAAAAAAATCTTATATAAGTTAAGATATATCAGAATAGCAAGTATACGTAGGCAATATAAAATGGATACATTTTTCAGCAAACAAAAAGTTTATCTTGCTTAGTTCAGTATATTCTATAGCCTTGACTCATAAAACCAAAGAATTAACCAAAACGAACCAAATTGACACTTGCAAAACACTCATTGAGTATAATCTTTTTAAATTACAAAATTCTTATAGCCGCCTGACTGACTGACTTTAATATCATAATAACTTGATATCATCTAATTGTATTAACACTGTAAATCTAATTAAGTGTATCAAATTATTATCTAATCAAACAACGGGTCAGGGACAAGTATGTTTAATATAGCTTGTAAGAATCTACCCTAATAATTTATACACCTACATACATATAATTACATGTTATACATATAATTATAAACGAGTAACCTTAGCTCTAATAAATTAGAGCTTCAATGAAATTCAACTAAAAAAAATGTATTTTTGACCGCCTGTGAACTTTATACAGATTCGGTCATAGCCTTCTTCGGTTTTCGAGCTCAGGCTTTCAACATCCAGTGTCCTATATTTACGTTTAGAGACGCAAATCCTATTACGGATAGTCAAACCACTCTACTGGAATCAATAGAAGGATACTGTGATCTCACCCTCACTTCAAACGCGTAGCTTTTGTGGAACTCCTGTATATTTTATACTGGAAATATTTTGAACAAATCGACGCTAGCTTGTCAAAATAAAACACGTGATATGAGTACTTTGTTTCGAATTCTATTTTTTGTCTATGACCTGAATGTGTATTTCAAATTTTATTGTTACAATAAAATTTATTGCTTTTGCTTTAGACAATTATTCGTTACAATCAAATTACAATAATTTGTATTCTAATGTTCAAATTATAATAATCATAATGATGAATGTCCTGATATGTGAATGGTTGTTTTGCTTCAATAAACGATTAATTAAAAAAAACATACTTAATTAAATTTTAGTTTGATTCAAATACGGAACCAATTAATCAACGGAAAATGAAGTGTAACTACGATAATTGATATACACTTCGAGTACAGACGTTTAATTTGATCGCTAACATTCAATGTTTACTACACCCTGGCAGGGGGCAGGTAGCTGACAACAGTGACAACAATGACGGTGCTGACGAAAAGCATATCGTGGTGTTTTGACTGAGTAGCGTACAGGTGGTATAATGGCTGTGTAGGGCGCGGCGTATCGAGCGGACGCGGCTTCGGGCGGCAAGCAGCGCGCGCAGTGGCTCGAGCGAGCGCGGCCTGGCTGCTCGTCTCGCCCTCAGAGCCTCTTCCCGCCGGCTCCCAACACATTCTCGCGCGCGGCACACACTACACACTAAAAATACAAACACCTCCAACACATTAACCCTAACTCGATCCCACCGGTACTCCCCGACACCCAGCCGACCAAACTCCGGAATGTGACCAGTGTTGTGAAGTGACAAAATTTAATTGAACCACGTGACGTGACAGGACGCTCTATGTGTAGTGTAATTAGTTGATCAATTATGCAACTGTAGTAATGACGGAGGGTTCCAGTTTACTATGCCATGTATAATATATGGGCGATGAATCCGGTGCCGAAAAGCGCGTTATATCATAAATCTTTTCGAGTTGAGAGCCGATTTTTGCGGTTTTATTTTGTGAATATTTCAACTTCACGATAGCTCAAAATTTATAAGACCTTAGAGACTGCGAGGATTTATGAAGGCTTTTATTCTAACCGGTGTAATTCTTTACCGGAAACTTTAGTTCAAATTCTGTAATTTTATTCATGAAGTGCCGCGTTTTCTTACGCACCTACCATATATTTTACCTAATATAAATTTATACGCTTTATTTGTAGGTTATGTGTGATACGTCTTACTCGACTAGATTAATACTACGATACATCGAAACTCGATTTGCTCCGTATCACCTGCTCTGAATAACGGAAGTGCCTCGCTGCAGAGCATCAAATATTTATCATGTTTATTGGTTTCGGTATTCTAACACGAGCCGTTACTGGATTTCCTATCTTTAACAAATATAGGGTTAAATATAGTTGAAACCTATAGGACCGGAACCTTTCGACACCTAATAATGGATTCGATCGATGTTAAGTTGTGTCTGAAACCTTAAAGGCTTTTCCATAAGGCCCAAAAAGCCTTGCAAATTGAAGTTATTCGCCATTACGATTTTTGTCGAAATAATAGCTTTAGGAAGAGCTTGCTCTTTCCGATGATGGAGTTTGTAATTCGTTTTAACGATAGATAGATAGTACTTTTTTTTAAATATATGCGCTACGATACTTTTATTATATTTTACAGGACTTAAGAATCATATTTACAAAGCATAGAAAAAACGAAAATTTTGTGAACTAAAATATTTAAATATCTTATAATTATTCATATTTCCGTATACTTTATGATTAAAAATAATGAATTACTAAGATTAAAGTGTGAAAACTTGTTACTCGTTGTTTTTGCAATATAAAAAAGATATGTAGGTATTTTAGCAACATGGAAAATCCATAAGCAAAATTAGCCAATAAATAGCCAGAATATGGCTGGCAAATATTCTGAAAGGCACCAAGAGGCCGTTATTTTGTAAGTTACTTTACCCAAAGTGTGAATATTAATAAAAGTTAGTCGGGTAGTTTGTAGAAAGGCACCCATGCGATCTAGAAAGTTATGTTAGGGAAGTTGCTAGCGCTTTTTGCTGAAAAAGTAGTTTACGGGCTAAATCACACGGCCGTTTTGTGTATTTCAGTCTTTTCCATTATAACTGTGTTGGCTGATTCTTGACAAAGTCGATTAAATCTTTTTTTTTTTATAAATGACGATAAAGATTTCGATTTGCAAAACGTTGCTTCGATCTAAATTATTGTTTATACACCTTTATAGTACTTGTAAATATTAACGGAATTAATATCAAAAACCTAATTTATTATTTTAAACAACTTGTTTTTATTAAGCAGCACGCACGCAGTTGTTTTAATTTAAAAGAAATGCAACGGCGTCATAATCAACTTGTGAATAATAATTAAGCGAAACAATGATGCCTTAATTTTTGACTGATAATAAAAAATAATATACTCCAACCAATTTGTCTCTTAACTTGTACACATGAGTATGTCTCAAATTCCTCAACTATTGTAACGTCTGATAGTAAAATCTTAATTGAAGCGAAGATGGCTGGAAAGATTTTCAGTATCACAAAGAGCTTCAACGTATTACAGCGTTGCAATCTAGTTTCTGTAGCAGCTTGGATTTCAGAGCACAGATTCCGCTGACGGCTTGAAATCGTCTTGTATTTTAAGAATTCGTTTTAAATTCTAAAATGTTTAAAAATAGAACTCTTTGGAATAAAAAGAGATTAATAAATAGATAGATGAATAAACGCTCTTTTATAACTCTCAAAATGACAAAGTAAAAGAAACACAAAAAAACTTAAAAGCTATAGCCTTAACTGGCGGCCTTATCGCTGAAAGCATTATTATGAAAGCATGTTTAATATTGAAGTAGAGATTTGGACTTTTATAGAAGATGTGTTAGGTATTTTCAGTAATTTCTTCGCTTGATATCAAAAATAAGAGGCCTATTCATAATAATCATCATAATAATGTTTTTTATTGGTTTGATTGTCTACTTTCTCCTTAATTAATAAAATTCGATGCTCAGATTGATCTGACTTGACTATTTCAATGTCATGTAATTTTCCTCTTACAAATGTAATCCAATATTCTGTATTTGGCTTATCAATAGATCACGATTCATTGGTTTCCATAATCTTTTCCTGTACCTTTTGTGTCTGTCCAAGGGTCTTCTGATATATCTATTGTTTAGAAAATTGTGCCCCTTGGGAGAATTTTCCTCATTGGACCTCACATTCGTCTCCATTCCAATTAGGTCAAGACAAATTTCATATGACCGTCGGACCAAAAAAAATATACGAAATAAAGAATAGACTCATATCATGTAGCATATTTAATATTTTTATGTGAATATTTTATTATTTTACATTTTCAATGTAGGAGGTAAATGTTTTAGAAATATAATACAATGAAATACGGAATTGGTCTTCTGGGTATTCCTTTGTCGGTTTTAATCTCTTCAACGTTTTTGTGTTTCTTTTTCAATCTTCAATCTAATAAATGATTTCCTTTTATGGAAATATTATTCAACAATATAAGCTTTTGAATTTATCTGATTAAAATAAATGTTAATATCATTATTTTTGCTACATATATATTATATTCGTATATTAAAGTAGCTTATAAAATGACTAATGCACTAAACCATTAATAAATTTGTACTAGAAATTTTACCAAAGTTACATTTGATGGATTAAGTTTAGTAAAATTTTGTTTAATAAATTGGGTTTATATTTTTCAACAAAAAATATTAACGTCGTAATAATCTATTGCAAATCTAAACTAAATTCATATTGAGGTTCTATAAAGTAAAATTATATATATTTAATCAGCGAACTTGGATACGTATATACGTACGTATATAGATGTATGATTCTAGTTCGCTGTACTTAATACAAAGCTCAAATATCTAAAAAAAGTGTAAACTGTATATCTGTCACATTGAAAGTATATAAAAAAAATAAATAAATATATATTAAAAGCATTAGAAAATTATAAAACAGTATTTAAGTATATTAGTATTTAATTTTTCTTTACTCACTATGTTTTACGATATTGGTCATGTTTACGTATGCGATTGGTACTAGTTATAATCTAACTGCTATTAGGTTTTTGGTAAAAACAAATTGACACATAATAAGTTTAATGAGATACATATAATGAAAAAAAAAGTACGCTTAGTAAGTTCTGTGTTGACATGAATAAACGGCCTTACTGTCCGACCCAATTTTTGTGTAAAGTTTTTGTACGAAACCCTTTCTGGTCCTATTATTCACGACGCCCTTAAAGCTGGTGCTACACGCACTTTGTAGCCACTACGCTAGAGAACATTAATATTAGAGAAGACTTCAAATTCAAGATTTTATGAATTCCAAATTTTCTATCAAAGCAAGTAGTACAAAAATCATCCAATAAAATCAAAATGAAATGTTGAATCCATATTTTACAAAAGTTTTAAATTAGTGTACCATTTAACATACACAGATACTTTTTTTTTGCATATTAATCGTTGACTATGTATAGTGTAAAAAAGCCTCAAGACTAATATAAAAATGCCTGTTTTCCACCCCAGTTTTCTGAAACAGAATAAAAGTGGACCTACATTCCTTCTGATTTTTTTTTATTAATTCTCTTCTCTTCTTACACACTACTCTTCTTATTCGTACTCTCATTCTACTTCTTACATTTTATCATCACGTAACATTGTGTCCGCCGCTTTATTGCCTAACGCATATTAAAAAACAAACAGGACGTGGTTACCGTCCAAAGCTCTCGCAATATTTGTTTTCCTTCCCTGTGAAGGAGCGTTCTTGCTAAAATTGAAGCTCATTTGGGTTTGCAAACGGTACTTGCTATTCTGAATTCTGAGTGCCTAATGAGAAGATACCCAATTATGAGATAATATTCATCGTTATCATGATACTTGTATCATAATTGTTTAGACAGACAGAGTATATTATAGAGAAGTTTTTTTTAAACGTGATTATAGATCTTCTGTTTTTAAGATTTGCGATCTTCTTGAGGCAGCGTTTGTATAACGCCTTTTAGACAAATTTAAGCTGAAAGTCAAATACGTTATTGTTGGTATTATCGCAACATAACGCTATGTTTTATTGTAGTTTAAGCGCATATAGTAAAAAAGATATGTTTTTTTTTCGGTTTCTTATAAATTAAAGTAAAAAATATATCAATTTACAATTAATGGGCTTGCACTTATTTACAATTCACTTGACGGTAAGCGAAATTATGATCTAATATAAAACGCGCTTACCCAGAAAAAAATAAGTTCACTCATGCATTAGAAACCGCCAGATTGTAGAACAAACTGGTTGAAATCACCTATCCTCTTATAACAAAAGATTTAAGTCTAAAGCTAGTATTATACTGTTGGTACCATGTTTTAAGCAAAATATTTCAATTAAATCTCTATTCGATGTTTCGTCCTCTATGTCGATTATAAATCAGCATTTCAGACCTACCAAATACAGGTTTCCGCTGTAACTGGAGAAATAACATCCTACTGAAGCAATTTCCAATCCGGATCCTTATTTTCGCAGACGTTGTCCTTGTAGCGAAGACCCTGAAGAGGTATAATCTTGTCCAAAATTCTCATCAAATTACATTTCCCATTCGTCCGTACCCTTTGAGTTACCTAATCTCTGTGACGTCATCATACGTGAATGTGGGCACAGCTTGGTATAATTTTCCAGACATCAAAAGCAATTTTATTTAGCATGCCTGGGTGGCGCCTAAGCCTGTATTAAGGCTGGGTTAGGTTTGCCTTTTAGGTTCAAAGACTGTTGGAAGTAGGGTTCTGTTAGTCTATTCAAATTGGGTCCGGGAAGTTTTTTTAACCCATAATAGGTTTGCGTTTGACTACAGCTTGCCTGATGTAAAGCTGCGCTGTAGTCTTGGTGGCAGTTCTCTGCCAATGTGGTTGTACTTGAAAGCAAAAGCTAAGAGGGCATCAGTGTGTTTCCACCAAAGAACCTGGAGTCCTCCATCAAGCATTGAGTGTGGGCACCAATCTAGATAGATGGGTATCACTATGAAAATTTTTTCCTCGTAAAAAAAGTTAGGTTTGCCTAGTCTTATGCATGGATAAGTTAGGGATAGTTTTCTGGATTACAATTTCTCTGTTAAACTCGTTTTTTTTTTTTTTAGTTTTATCAGCAGCGCTCTGATATGTTACTCTTTTTGATCCGGAATAAAAAGTAGCATATGTGCCAAACCCAGGTTTGAAATATCTTCACGCCAAATTCCATCGAAATCGGTACAGCCGTTTGAGCGTGAAGAAGTAACAAGCACACACACAAATATTACATTTATAATATTAGCAGGATCAAAAATAATATACTTATCATTTAGTTTTCATAATTACCTACGAGCATTACAAGAAATAATAACGTTAAGTAATGCTAAAAATTTAACTAAAAGTAGGATATTCATAAATGGGGGACAAAATCGATGAACACGCATTTTTAACCGACTTCAAAAAGGAGGAGGTTATATATTCGACGTGTATGTATTTTTTTTTTTTTTTATGTATGTTCACCGATTTCTCAGCCATTTGTGGATCGATTCTCAAAATTCTTTTTTTAATTGAAAGAGTATGGTTCTGAATTGGTCCCATTGTCACCAAAACTGGTTCTGATGATGGACTCCTAGGGAAATCGAAGAAAAACCTAAAAAGTTAGGTTGTTTTTACGCATGAAGAGAGATTCACGCTCGTTTGGCTGTACTGATATTCATGAAATTTGAGAAGACAATAGGTAAGACTATGTGTTAACACATACGCTACTTTTTATCCCGAAAATAAATACTATACCCGTGGGATGCACCAAATAATATATAAATCTTTTTAACTTCTTCACGCTCGAACGGTTGTACTGACATTGATGAAATTTGGAATGAAGATAGGTTAGACTATGTGTTTACACATAGGCTACTTTTTATCCCGAAAATAATTATTGTTCCCGTGGGATGCACCAAATAACACATGACACACTGATTTCGCTAAAATTTGATATAGGGGGTAGACTAGACCTTGTATAACACGAAGGTTACTTTTTATCTTAATTGTTTAAAATTAAGTCTGGTTTTAATTAAGTCATTGCTATTCCCGTGGGATGCCCAAATAACTCGATAACCTGTTTTACTTCTACGCGCTCATACGGCAATACAGATTTCGCTCATAAAATTAGCAGCCTGGCTAACAAAAGTAATCTGACGCGAACATCGAGGCTAAGCAACGGCCCATGCGGCCAGTCTTTGGATGGGTAACCATGCACAAGACTTCCATAAAAAAATGTGATATTTTCATCTGGGCGTTACTGTGCTTCGGATAACACGTTAATTTGTTGGGCCTGGACCACTACTCTTAGTACAAGCAGGGGTCAAACTAAATCAAGGGCTTGAAAAACTCTCGACGCCAGAGCTTGGCCACTTGGGTCATACTAAGTGGAAGAAGGAACTGTAAAATTTGATATATTAATAGACAAGACCCTCGAACGGATAAGGAAAATATTTACGCGCTCGCTTCGCTAGGAGTTATCCCGCTTCGTTGGAATTTCCCCCAGGATGTTCTGGGCTTATGACACTCCAAATATTATATAATTTGTGCTGCTTTGGACTTCAAACGGTTCGAACAAATACGGTGAAAATTTTCGCGCTCGCTTCGCTCGCGCATAGCTCGCTTCGCTCGCAATTGGTTCTATTACGTTTTGATACAACAAACATTATGTAATTTGTGCTGCTTTGGACTTCTTTATGCTCAAACGGTTGGAACAAATACGGTGAAAATTTTCGCGCTCGCTTCGCTCGCGCATGGCTCGTTTCGCTCGCATCCAGCTCGATTTGCTCCCAATTGGTTGCCTGCCTGGCACACGCCAAATTTTTTCATCGTGAAGTTTATTTGGCTCTCCATAGCTAAAACTTAAACAAAATATCATTGCCAACCACTAAAAATGTAAAAATAAAATTGTTTTAAAAAACAAACAACCGACTTCAAAAACACAACTAAAAAGGGCAAAATAATTTTAAGCCTAAATCAAATCAAGAATATATAAATAGAATAGGAGAGTTTATTTCATGTACTTATAAAAAACTATTTGCAATTTTTAATAATCCTGTATTCTTGAAGTCGGTGCCATCTAATAAGAACAAATTAATGTTTGTTAAAAAAAACTATTTTCAATTGTCTTTCTTTGCTGGCACCGACTCCAAGAATACAGGATTATTAAAAATTGCAAATAGTTTTTTATAAGTACATGAAATAAACTCTCCTATTCTATTTATATATTCTTGATTTGATTTAGGCTTAAAATTATTTTGCCCTTTTTAGTTGTGTTTTTGAAGTCGGTTGTTTGTTTTTTAAAACAATTTTATTTGAAGTTCTTTTAAAATAGGTATTTTTACGGAATGTCAGATTTATTTGTAATTATAAAACCAGCGATTCCCACCAAAGCTTACACCACCAATATTTCTCTTGGAGGGCGTGAAATGAAGCGGAAACTAGATTAGACGAAATATATGGGAGACGAGGGTTGATCCCACAATTAATAGAACATTACAGAGTCTACTGCATTAATTCTGATGTCTGTGTAATTTCACACCATGACTTCCTTTGAACATATTGGAATTCTGATAATAACATATATACTAAATTTGACTTTCCAGTCAAAATTAATGTCTATTATTTATCTATAAGTAGTTTAGTTAAGAGGTATTGGCTTTGATTGGGTTTATAGTAATCATATTTAAAGCAGATTTATACAGAAAAAAATGCCAAACACATTTTTTTCTTGAAATCAAGGGACTTCTGTACCAGCTCCTTCTAGTTGATTTAATTTTGAATATTTTTTTATTCAACTAGAAGGAGCTGGTAAAAAAATATTCAAAATTAAATATAACAATATTGAAAACAATCGAATGTCTCCAATATCAAATTTCACAGAATCAAAAACAAAAGGCAGTCAAATAACAAAAGAAGAGCGCCGATTAATCAATCAACAATAATAAGCTTGAAATAAAACCTTTGCCTTCCTGAAAAACGTTTGGAAGCGGTTATAAGATCAAGTTGACACTAATAGGTATTATTCCAAGTTGAGGAAGACGGACGGGGAGGAAAGAGGGGTAAAGAGGGGATGATTGATCGATTATCTTGAAGGTCCGTATAATTAATGTGCCCTGACCGATCCGTCTGCGGACAATTAGCCGGATTACGGCCCTGACCGGCTGTCTTTGCCAACACTCGATAAATACGTAGTACTAGGTACGAGTGGGTGCTGATGAAGTGATCGAGTTTTGGTCTTTAGGCAAGTTATTTTTATATTTTCGCGTAGAAAACGGTCACACTTACTTATAAAAAAATATTATTAAAAGTTGGAATGAGTCCATCCAACTTTTGATAATAAGTAAATGTGACCGTTTGGGACTCATTCCAACTTTTAATAATAAGTAAGTGTGACCGTTTTCTACGTGAAAATATTAAGATGCCTTACGTGAATAGATATTTTTATCTTTATTTTTTTCTTGAGCATTCTCTAGTCAAAGTGAACCAATGGTATGCTATTGCTATGACCCCGTTGTTTGTCCATCTTTCAATACGCTCTATTTTATGAACCGTAATAGGTATATAATTCATATTTTTACAGAAAATTAAATTTCCGTTTCTACTGCCTGTAGCGTTAAAAATAATAACAGGATAAAAATAAATGTAATCTGATTTTCCATGTAACAAACTATTTTATAAAGATAATATCACATTCTATATGACTTACATTTACCTCATTGTATTGGTTTTTAACGTGGCATCATGAAGAATTTTAAAATAAGTCATACAAATTCAACCTTATTTTTTTTGTATTAAATTTTTTTATATTTTTAGTCGTCTTAGATAAATTTGATATTCATTTTTTTCTATAATCGGCTATTATTTAAGTTTGTTTATGTCGATAAAGCATACTGACTGAGTTGAAACGTATCAGGCTAAAATTGTAAAAAAAGCCTTAACGAAGCTTAAATACACATTTTCTTTTTACTATAGACTATTTGAAAAGACTACCAAACAAAGTGCCCAAATTTTACTAAGTAAAAAAATCAAAACTAGTAACAAACAGTAAAGTCGGTCGTTATTTTTATCTGTTCAATAATAAAATACTTGAAACAATAATCGGCCTCGACCGGTCAAGCAAACAGACTTAAGTCAATGGCATAATGTCATGACATTAGGCTAAACGCGTTAGCTAGTTAGTAACGATCGCAAGCTATTACAACTAATCTGATTATGTCAGCATTTGAAGCCCATTTATAATACCTGCGTTTGCTTATTTCAACATGCTGGTCATTCGTTACTGGACTTACTATAGATTCTATCCTTAGCCTTTTTATTTAAAATAAAATAGGTTTGTTTAATTCAAGACTGTTTAACAATCGCTATATACATAGATTGTGATTTGCATAGTGTCATTATGTCTCCAACTTTTTCTTCTTTATGGCCAAGACTGGACTTAAAGACTGCTTGTTTAGGTACAAGTCATGACCTACAATTAAACATGTCATCTGACCCACGGTTGTTAATGACAATCTTGTATTTCATCCATCCAAAGCATAAGCAGCCCACTCTAAGTTCCCACTGCTCGGACTCGGGGCCTTCGCTGGCCAAGTGCCGGTTGGCGGATGACACACGTCTTCGGATATTGTGGTCCTCATACATGCCGGTTTCCTCACTTCTTTCACCGTAAATCGAGTGCAAATCCACACATGATTTGAAAAACAAGTCATTGGTGTAGGGCCGGGTTCGAACCAGGGGCCATCTGATTGAAAAGCAGACGTTATTATTACCACCGAGCTGCACTCGCTTTTCCATCCAAAGTCTATGACTTAATCACGATGATTGCGTCAGGTCATCTTAGTTAGCTACAAACGCTCCGCTATGACTCGTAGAAAAAAAAACTAGAAATAATTTATGTACAGTTTTTTATAAACACATAAATGTATTGTAGTATTTGTGGTTTAATATTGGTTTTGGATTTAAAAATATAACTGATTTACAAAGCCAAAAAGTAAATGTTTTCAATATTATTGACGATCTATTTATTCCTCTATTCCCGAGAATCGATGAATATGATTCTGATTACACCTTAATACATAAAACATTGAATAGACGCTTCAGTCGCAAGATTTAATATTCCCCTAGATGTGAAACGTTTTATGAGCTACATTTCTTCACGCCTTTCTCTAAGAGACGGAAGTATTTCCGTGACACTGCCTGCGCTCTTTTTGCGTGGAAATTCTTTTATTTCATTCACATTTTCTTGGAGAAAATAAACTTGTGAGCGATGAGAGTGGCGTATGGAAATAAATCTTTGTTTTGGTCGTGATTCGTGAGTACTAACTCGTAACTTGTATAATTGATTGCTTAGTGAGTGATTGCCCAAGTGGTTAGCCGTGATGGAGAAAGCTTAAGTCGGATAGTTAAAATTCAACAACTTGATTTAGCTAAAGTGCCACTGTTAACAATGGACAAAGCTGAGCTACTGTGCAATTTCATTACCATCAGTAAACTTCATTTTATTAATAAAAAAACAGTGAGCTATTCCGATTTTGCAAAGTCCCATTTGAGTATAAACAAAAATCTAAATAACCCTTATGAGGAAGTTTTAGTTTGCTACAAAATCTTTATGGTATTTTTTTTCTATATTGTGGGAATGGAACGTCTTGGAATGAATGATTAATCGCCATAAGAAAAGTCCCATCGCGAACAAAATTTCGTACTCATAATAACTGAAACTCGAAATTAAATTTTGTTATGATTTCGTGAGAGCGTTATTACATAATATTTTATTTGTTAGAAGGAGGAATGGGAATAAATGAATAAAGACTTAATTTCGTAAAAAATAAGGACAGAATTTGAAAAAATATGTGTTATATTTGTGATAGTTTAGTTGTGAAAGTTTACAATGTTTTATATTTGTGATTAAGTGTGTGTATTTGTCGCTATTTCAAATGCTCTTCACATTAATAGCTGTTCTTTTACATTTGATAGGCATACATTTGACCGTAGTAAGTTATATTAACGTTGTAGTTACATAATATATGAAAAACAGTGAACATTTTGGTCGAATGAAAATTAAGCAATACACACATACAGACAGCGCAATAAAGATAGATATCGCCATTTTTTGTTTTCGTTTTCCGATATAATAAAAGATTTTGAAATTCGATCAGATTTTATTCTATTTTTCGGCCAGTATTTTAAGATGAAATATCTCGTGAGAAGAGGCCGAGGTCACGCCAGCGTCGGAAAAGAATCGCGCATTGATTGTGAACGGTTCGTGACGCCACCTCATTACGAGTGGAAGCGAGAGCCGGAACCAGCCAGTTACTGCCACAATGCTGGCCCATTCTCTCGCGGGAGAATCAGATGGGAACCGACTTGCCGCGAAATTTACTATCGTCTATTATGTTATTTGTTTTAGGTTTAATAATGTATACAAGTTGATAATAGATAGTTTAAAACTGTTTTCTTTTTAACATATAAAAATAATAAAAAAAATCTCTCGTGACATAAACGGGCGGAACGGGCTTGCCGCGAAATTCACTATCCTCTTACATAGAATACTATTATATTTATTATATGCTCGTGATTGAATACTGTAAGCTTTTAGGAAACAATTACCTCTTTTTTGAAATTTTGTGCATTGAAAATACTTAATAATCGTACCAAAAATTGAGATGAGTGTAACGATCATATTTGCCGAGCAGTGGGATAGAACCGGCTCCTTACAATAATTCGTTACTAAAGATAATACTGTGTTCAAAAATACGTGTCAAGTATTGCCATGTGTGATGCCATGAACTGAGTTTCAGTCCATTTGTTATGTGTTATATATATCAAATATTTTAATAGTGGGCTTTGACAAGCAAAATTTGAGCGTTTGAACCGTTGGAAAAACAGATATTATAAAGAGGGAAGCGTAATCCCACGCAATGTTAAACTCTTAAAGAAACAGATATTTATTATCGCATTATTATTTATTTTGTAATCTACAAATATAATACATACTAGCTGACCTGGCAAACGTTGTTTTACCTCACTTAGGAGTATGAAAACTAGATAGTAGCCGATTCTCAGACCTACTGACTACGCATATAAAATTTGGTAGAAATCGGTCAAGCCAATTCGGAGGAGTACGATAACTAACATTGTGACATGAAAAATTTATATATAAGAAGATAACTGAAGCATTAGGAAACATAAAAAAGCTTTTTAGGAAACCGGTTTCCTAAAATTACGAGTACGTTCAACTTCGGTTTCCTAAACGGCCGAAGCTACATAAATACTTCTTTTGTGGATTTTTAAAGAAACAGAAGTAAAACCAATCTGGCAAAATGTTTACCGTTAGGAAACGATTCAAAGTGCTCTGACCTAATAAAGGGTGTCAACGTGACCTGCATGAAAATTAAAAGTCATTTTTTACAAGTTATTGGACGTTTACACGGACGGTTTACTTTTAGATTTACGTGATTCAATTTGGTTTACGGTCTTTGGTGTTGGTAATTTTGTTGTTTAAAACAAAACTGTTATTGGGTTGATTTATTAGGTTTGGTTTTCTAGGTATTTAGTCTTTTTTGAAATTATTTAAATTTAAGAATATAATTTGATACACTGTGCTTTAAAATTTGCCATCAATAGTCTTTAAGAGCTAGTTATTCCAGATTAGACATGCTCCACGTTAGGATAGAGTGCTACTTACTTGTGTGCACTTGCTGTGTTATACAACCTGCTGCTCAAATTTCTTGCTGACAAAGACAAAGGTAAAAAAAAGATTTTGGAAAATTTTGGGGAAAAATAATCCTTTCAGACATTTTTTTATAAGTAAGAAAAAAAATTAAAATACAAAATTTATATAAAAAAAACCAATTGACAAAAAGTAAGAAATAAATATTTCTAATTAGTAAAAATTCTTATTCACCCAGAATAACAAATGTATCAATCAACAAAACTTTTTTGAGACACGCAATTTAATTGCCAACATCTCTGTACAATTTACAGCAAATAAAGTAGGAACAAAAACAGCCACTTCAAATATTCAAGTTGTGTAATGCACAGTGCAACAGAAAGTAAAAAACGTTGACCTAAATATGCGGAAAGTAAGCAAGAAAAACTTTAGTGTAGCGTTAATTTCTGGTTCAGGTTGGTGACTTGGCACTTTAATGAACTGTTTTTTCAAACATGTTGCATTACATGTTGATGAATGAATACTAAGGATAATTATATAACACTATCCTGCCATACAAATATTGCACTCACTTTGGAAGTGTTTTAATAAAAAGGACAAATAGTAACATGTCTTAAACCTCGTGTCATTTCTAAATAAAGGTCATTTGGTATTTAAAAGAAATATTTACATAACTTTTTTGTTGTTTCGTTTATACTTTCTCTGACCATGGTTGACAGAGACATAGTTAGACCAAACATAAAAACTTTTATTTACTTTATTTTTGTTCAAAAGATTGGTAAATTATTAATTTTTACTATCACTATTATAAATAAACACAAATAATTTAAGTAGGAAAACAAAAGCCGGCGACCTGAATACCGAAAAAAAAACAAACGCAGTTACGAAAAAATTGATAAAAATAATTAAGTAAAATTGTGTTCACCAAAATGAGTGAGAGAATTCATCATTTAAAGGCTATTGAATACACGGAATATACAAGCTACACAGCCACTTAAAGCCTTTTATATCGTCCCGAGAAACAATAAACATGTACTACCTATACGTGTTGTGTGATTCTATTGAAAACGCTACCTTACAGCGGTTTAATTTATGAAATTGCTGCCGAGAAAGTCGTAAAGGACAAAGGTGCTTGCCGTGCAGGCAGTAAGTCAAGTTTATAAATAACTTATTTTAATTAAATAAAACCAGGCATAAAAATAGCCATACGAGACTTTCTATAAATATTTATTGGTAATTTAATAAATTAATATTATAAATTTGAACTCAATTCTATTCAATCATGAGTGCAAATGCGATTACTGTTCAGAATAATAAATAACGTTAAAAAATCCTATGACCGAGTCTCTTTCATCTTTATTACATAAAGTATCACAAACACGACTGTTGCTACTTGGAGGACCTACTGCGTAAGCCAGTTCAGCAAGAGTCGGTCTAATTCCCGCCAGCTCTGAGTTGAATCAGTGAAAATGACGTATAAGATGATGTTCAAACATGAAACTAAATAAACTCTGGTAGACGCAAAAGATCAAAATAATAGAAAAATCTTCAGCAATGCGAACAATAGAAGTTAAGTTCTGTTACCATTCCTCAAAAATTAACATTAAAATTCAATGTCTTATACATGTCTTTCTCATACGCGTTTAATAAACAAATTGATAGCGTGACAAAGATGATGTGTTTTATGCACACCTTATTCAAATTACCGTCTTTTGTTTCTTCGTAAATCTTTGGCCCTTTGACACATCTTCACACATCATAAAAAGTTGTTTTACTGCATTACCCTTATAACAATCCAAGAAGGTACGCACATTATGGACTCCGCGGCAAGCGATTCAAAATGTGCCCTATGTCGTGAGTCAGTAGGTGCTAAATTTCGTTGACAATTATGTAAACACCTCACATTAAGGACGGGCTTGTTAATAAATTAACATTCAACGGAGTAACACCAATGTTAGTTGATGAATTAGAAATGGTGACCAATTTTAAAATGGTGTTTATGGTGACTCCAATTGCGCTATATCATGTTGTTTTTATAGATTTCACTTTTATAGCCATGATTAGTTTTTTGGTTAAATTGTTTATTATTTGGTTTTTTTTTTGAGTGTCTCATACTTAAATAGTAGTAAAGATAATTACAGGTATTTTAGTATTTTAAAATCTTTTCTATAATCATACTAGCTGACCCGGCAAACGTTGTTTTGCTTTAAAAAATAGATAGTAGCAGATTCTCAGACCTACTGAATACGCATATAAAATTTGTTTGAAATCGGTCAAGCTGTTTCGGAGGAGTTCGGTAGCTAACACTGTGACATGGACATTTTATATATAAGATAAGATAATAAATTGTATGGCAAACATAGCTAGTAGCAAAAAACGTAGCCTTGCTACGCTCGTAGCACCGTAGCGCCTCTACGGAAACTTACAGCGCTACGGACGTCGAAGCGTAAATGCGTTGGCAAACTATAAAACCGCTATAAGGCGTACCAATATGACCCAATAGTCGGATCACGTTCGCTCTATGCGGTATACGGATATCTTTATACGTACAAGTATAAACATATGTATATTTCACCTGGTAAAAACATATAGCTAAAAAGGCACGGTGTTGAGTAGAATAGAGAAACAAGCGGAAATAAAAGGAAAAATAACTTGCAGTTGCTTTATTTTTGATTGCATGTTGCTCGAACACAAACGTATATTAAAAGGCGCATAATTTCAGATTTATTACAGTCAGAAACAAAAATTTAGTTTTTAATTAAGTGGTGGCTTTCATTACAGTTTTTTTTTCTTTTTCTTTTTTCTAATTTCTCTTTCTATCTGCAATCGGCGACGCCATGAGCATAACTGTTGTAGAGTGGCCCGACCACTCTACTGTTCTGTTCGAGTTTTTTTTTTATAACAATAACAATTCACATTTAAGTTTTAATCTTATTTGACTCTTGATTATTTTGATTTACATCAGCAGTTTGATGAAATATTAATTTTGCAACATCAATTTTCACAATTAAATAAACCAATAAACTCGATGATAATTTTCACACTTCATTAAATATTTCTCTCCGTTAAATGACGTTTTTGCCAATAGTTAAAGGTGTTAAGATCAGTGTGATAAAAGAGTATTCATTTAACGTTCTTTGACCACAGATCGTAATGGAGTAGTAAGATATTCAGATGCTACTCGAATTTCCGTTTTCAAGTACAGTATATAAGTGTATTAGTATATAATATAATGAATAATGATCTCTATGCCATTTTAATAAATATTTGTAAATGGATTAGAGTGAATGTCGAAAAAGATTCAATTATTGAAATATTCAGTAGCATATCATAGCACTCGAGGCCTTCTCTCCCTGGGAAAAAGATATAGGCCAAGTATAGGTTGGTGGATGACACACGTTTTTGAATATTGTGTTCTTTAAACATGTCGTTTTCCTCACGATGTTTTCTTTCATCGTAAAGCGAGTGTAAATCCATAAATTAAAAAAAAAATCATTGGTGTAGAGCTGAGTTTGATTTGGGGGCCGTCTGATTGAAAACCAGACGTTTCCACCGAGACTCAATCACTTTTTTTAATTCAATAATTGTATTATTATTTATTGATTGTACAAACATGTATTTTGAATAAAATAGGTCATTTGCTTGCAGCACTGCCAACTTCGTGGTTTGTTTAATAAAAAAAAAGCGTCAGCGGAAGGAAGGGTCAAAACGGGTTTTTAGGACACGGGTTACGTTTTGACAGCCCCAGTTACGGAGTTTACGACCTTTCACGTTGTACCTTTTGGGATTTTTTTGAATTTGTCACGGAATTATGTTGGTAGAAAACCAATTTGCATGCAAGGCGAGCGTGTGATAAGATTCTAATTATTTAACGCGGCGTCTAAGCATTCGAAACACGTGCCTCGTTAGTGAATTACCTTACTTCTTTATAATACGTCTTTTGAAGCGAAATAAGCTCAGTCATTTTGTTTTATATCCTGCAGAGCGTGGATTCGATCCCACCATCTTTGGCGGTTCAAGCTCATGCTTGAGCTTTAGGTAAAAGAAAAAGTCGTAAAAAAAACAAAATATGATGGGTAGAGTATTTTGTAGTGTTTTACTTTTCTTCTCATAGCTAGGCATTTGACCAAGGCACGTAATCACATGAGTAAGCGACACGCGTGCCTAAGATGAAACATGCGTAGTCAGGAATAACTAGCTAGCAAAGAAGCTGCCGAAACACACCGTTACGTGCTTGGTAACTGATTTTTCAACTTGAGTATGGTTGGTAGCCAGGCGATCACTATAAAATACCCTTACACCATGCAAAGTGTTTGTCTAGTTATGTGCTACCCTCGGCAATCAGCAAATGATAGATTTCGGTATCACCTTAGAGTGCTAGTATAAACTAGGCATGCTCACCATCCGTCAGTTTAAAAATGATTTTTTTATTTATGAAAATGATTTATATTAACATTCAACCTGTTTTCTAAAGTTCACTTGTGACACAGTATTTTATATCCTTACTCACGTGATGCCATCAAAATGACTGGCGATATATTTTTGCCTGCAAAAAAGGGTGTGAAAAACGATCGCACTGAATGAAATGGTCATGACTAGGCGTGAAGGTGGACGGATGAAGGCACGCTCGAAATCGCTTTGTTGACATCCAGCGCTGAACATACTCACCTACCAGAGCGGTTCTTTCATTTGTTTTCCCGTTTCCATCCCTCATTTTTATTCGAATCGCTTTTAGAATAGGTGTTTTTGCTTTATCTTTTATCGCGGCTACCGTGTCGCTCGCTTTCCATCACTTCTTTGACATAACATTTCGAGAACATTATAACACCCCTTTGTTCAGTCTATTTTTATGTTTCCAGTATTAAGATAGACTTTTAATATGCTTTAAGACATACATATGTTAGAATATCTTATAAAGCTAATCTCAAATTATATTGTTTCTTGGAAGGCATACAAATGTTGTAAACAGCAACAGCAAAAGTGTGTTTAATATTAAAGTATTATTTAAAGCCTTGAATTGACTTAAATGATTTCCGTTTTAAATTTAATGTTAAACGTTTCGAACAATGGAATCAATTTAAGTTTATTGTTACTTGTAGGTATTTTGTATTATAGTTCAAAGACCTACATTTAGCACCCCATCGTTCAGTCTATTTTTATGTTTCCAGTATTAAGATAATCTTAAAATATGCCTTAAGACAAGTGTATGTTAGAATGTTTTACATAGCTGATCTCAAATTATATTGTTTCCAACAATAGTTGTTGATTTTTAGATTATTAGAATGCTAATAATCTAAAAATCAACAGCAAAAGTATGTTTAATATTAAAGTATATTGTTTAAAGCCTTGAATTGACTTAAATGCTTTCCGTTTTAAATTTAATGTTAAACGTTTCGAACAATGAAATCAATTTAAGTTTATTGTTACTTTTAGGTATTTTGTATTGTAGTTCAAAGACCATTTTAGTCTCCTGACCACAAAATAACATTGTGAAACTTTTCAAATCATCCTCTGAAAATTTTACGTAACAAGTTCGCTTTACTCGAAGTAAAGCTAGATAGGTTTGACTAAAGTATGAATGCTATTTGAATTTATTTTAACTTTCGTCGTATCTTAAGCGTGAGTGCCGCAGTAAAATGAGAACCAATTTGAATTTCGTTCCTAACATTATTTGGGTAAAATATAGAGCCAGTCGTCCATTGACGGTTTTAAATTGAAAACGTTCCGTAAAGTTAAACTTAGCCAGTAATGTTAGTTGTTACATCCCGAAAGTTAGTGCTCGTTAGTGCTGGCAACAGCGGTTATTAATTAATTCATTGTATTTGGCGATGTCGTCAACGCCTGGGTTACCAAAAGTTTGTTTAAAAGCTGAAGATTTAAATTTACTTCAGCTCTGTTTTTCCGCGTTCTTTATCAATGATGAATAATAATTTGAAGACTACACTGTCAGTTTTAGGTTTTGTTATGATGTGTGATGTTTTTTTTCTCATCCAAAGAATTGGTATTATTTTTGAACTATCAAGTTCCCATCTATTCCCATAAAAGTATTTCAAATATATCAGTTTTTTTTTACTCTGAATAAGCCAGCTTTTGACCGCAATCCACCTGATGGTAAATGATATTGAGGTCTTCGGTGGAGGTAAGCCCTTGAAAAAAACCGGATCGTACGAGTAACTAAAAAAAAATGAAGCCTCTCTTAGAGTGCCTAGAGTGAAATTTTTAAGAATAAAATCAGAGTTTGGTTATCAGAGTTCCTCTCAAATTGTATGTCATCAAAATTTTACGATTTTGTAGTAAAATGTTCATAAGCAAAGTTATTGAGTAAAAAAAAACTCAGTGGGCACATAAACATGAAATGCAGACTCATTATGCACGGACTGTTACGCAAAAATCGTCGAGCCAGTCACACTAACATCTGTGCGCTTTGAACAACTGCCAACATCTGCATCCTTTGCTTTTCTCACATTATATTCCACAGTTCATTTATAGCGCGGTAGTTTGCACAGATTGTGTATTGTTGATGCAAGAATTTTCCGTAAGAGAATAATCATTCGGTTGTGATTGTTAAAAGCGAAGAGAAGATGCGAGCTTGATTATAATTGCATCTTATTTTGAATCTGAATTAATTTTTTAATTCTTCTTATTTCGATTTTATTTTTTTCATTTTTTTCACCTGCATTCAATGAGCTAAGTATGAGTTTTCGAGGCCTTCGACTTGACCTCAAAGACTGTTTGTCTTAAGAGCAACAACCGGGACTTATATTTTTTTATTTATTTAATTCTGGCCTTGATGAGCATGCTACTTTTTCCCATTCAAGACCGTCTTCATCGACGTTGCTTAACTGGGACACTCCTAAAATAAAAAATGCACGCCTATAATAAATTAAAAAGGTAAATTAAAAAAGAAACGTAAGGTCGGCTATTCAAATATTATTCACAGATGAAAAATATTTATTTCCTATTCCGGAAAAATGAATCGGTTTAACAATTAAGGATCATTTCGGTATTGCTTTTGTTCAGGACAGATTTTGTTCACTTTATTTTTTCATCAGATACTAACATAATTATTAAGTTGTAATTTGAAAAAAAAAGAAAAAGTATGATTTGATTTAAATATAACTAAGCATAAAATATATTGATGTTATAAAAGTTGAATACTAACATTTACATTGTATTAAGTCATAAATCGTGTGCATACTTGAGAACTTTGCGTTCGTCTCTGAGTTACTTGTAGCTTGTCTCGAGCAAGTTTACGTCTAATTGTACGCCATGTGTACCGCTAAATGTTATCTTGTCTCGTTGTATAAGTTATGAACACGTTACGTAACAAATTCACTACGTTTACGCTTGATTCAGATAAAGCGGTTTAGAATCTGGAAAAGTTTTGTAGCTCCAAAATTATCGTTGCTCTATTATCGTAGATTATTACAATAGAATATTTCTTTATTGTACAACCACATAAAGAAAGCTTATATTAAGTAAATACAATAATTAAACGAAGCACAAAGGCGGCCTATCATCTATGGTGATCTCTACCAGGCAACCGGAAATGAAGAGGGATAGTAGAGATGGAAGAAAGCGGTGGTACAAAAAAAAACTTAAAGATTATTGGCTATACAAACATAAATATACACCACGAAAAAAAATAACTTAAATCCAATGGCCAAAAAGTGATTATAAACTAGAATTTTGAAATAAGGATTTTGCCTTATTATTCTGAAGTAATGGCAGTTTAGTCCAACTACCTTATACCGAAAGGCGTGAGTTCGATTTCCGCCAATAAGATCAAGCTTTCTGTGAAGGTTTAGAATAGTTTGTGAGGAAATCACCATGGTAGAGCATGTTCTAGTGCACACCTGGCTAGCTGCCATCCTCAATAAAAAAAAAAAAACTGTCGCTAAGCAACTAACGGTGTATTTGAACGAAACAAACGGTCACACTTACTTAAAAAACGTTGGGTATACGTCCAACAGTGTGTTCTGGCAGGCACCTTGAGAGCCAGATATTCCAAACTAGACATGCTTCTTTTTGGGTCAGAGTGCTACTAACTCGTGTGGTTGCGCGTCCCGCTGATCAAATTTTTTGCAGTAATGAGTAAAAACATATTTTCGTCAATGCAATTATTATTTGGCTGCCTTTAAAAATGTCGGTTTTCGTTTTACCTGTTATACATACCTAAAATTTTATCCTATTATTTTCGAGGAAGGTAAACCCCGATCATTTTTCATAAATAAGTATTGCCCAATCCACGTTACAAATTAATAGAGTGGCGATGCCATAAATCTGACAAAACGCAACACAATTTATGTTCGGCCACTGCGGGACCGAGCCTTGGGCAGGGTAACCGTAGGGTAACTTTAGAAAGTATATCTGCAGGTAATCATCGACCCTTGTCTTCTATCTTTAACAGGAAAGCTGTTTGATCGTGCCCTTTTCAATTGTTTTTGAAGGGTGATAAAAGTGTTTTTCCTGACGCGTTTATTGTTACGGGTGTCCTCAAGGGTTTTATAAATGGATTTTTTTCATGTACAAAGTGACAGAATAAATTTGTTACAATGTATGAAGAAGGGTGTTTTAATATTCAGTGAAAGATCACTCTTGGTTTTTATCAATATGATTGTATTATTTGTGTCTGTATCTCTTGAGATATTATTTTTATAAATTAAAAATGTAGTGAATTTATTTATATCAATATTGGTTTTATTCATGTCACATATTAAAAATTAATATTAATACTAATCAAATAACCCACCCCTGCTCGCTCCCCGGTGCAAAGGTGCCCATCACGCTCGCTGCATTACCGCGCTGAACAGCTATGGCCAACCTCTGCACCAAGAACGATCCGGAGCGGGAGCATCACCGGTGATGTTATTTATTCTAAGACCCAGCTCGTGGACAAAATTATTATTTTTATTTAATATTGAAACATATTACACAAATGTTACCTACGTTGTAAGAATAAGTACAAAGAAGGATACGTCCGTCATCATATTGTAATATACAAGTACGTACCGGGAATGTTTTTTGTTTTTTTTTTGCTCATAATTTATTTTGCAAACCATAATCAAACTTCTAATGCTTTAAAAAGTGTGATTTCTACATAAACTTATTCCCAGACCATTAGTAAGAAAATGTAGTTTTGTCACCCGTGCCCGCTATTCCCAAGAATAGGTTTTCTAGTAGGAGCGAGTAAACTTGATATTTTATGGCTCCGTGCAAGTTCTGTTTTTCTCTTTTTCGTCCGGAAATTTATTGACTATTTGAACTAGCATAGAGTTTGTAAGATCATTTCCTCTATTTCAAAACCACCTTGAGCAAAGATGGCGGTCTGCAAATCCAATTAGTGTTAAGCAAAACTTCTGGTACATTTTGGCCAGTTTCCAACAGTTTCAATCGGGGTTGCCATTTCAAGGGACTCAGTTCCTCGATTCTCGGTTCATTGCCACTAACTTAGTTTGGTTCCGTGAGAAGAAACACAATTTCGTGGTGATTACTTTGCATTCGGTTGTTAAAGCCTTTTATTGTATTGGAACGGTTACAGCTGGCAATAAAATGTTGCTAATTGTTTTAGTTAGGAGGATCGGTCGCTTTCTTTGGCTAGAATTTGTTGGCGTTTCTGGTTCCCTGGTATTTGTTATTTGAGTCATAGCACTGAGAGTATGAGTTAGTAGTAAATTGTTCGGAAAATTAGAAGTAGTTATACAATATAAGCTGTAATGGAGTTTTATTTTATAATAACGGATTCTTAAAAGGAATATTTGTTCGTAAAAACAAAAAGTATTTAGGAAATCTGAAAAACCAACAGTCTTTGTGTTTGTTGGTTTAGGATGCGTTTACAAAGTTAAGAAAAGGTTCAGAATAAACTCGAAGATAAAGTGAACGATTTTACGCAGACTATTATTTTATATTTTACCAAAAAAAAAGTTTTGGGCGCTTAATTTGAATGCTGTTTTGAGCATATTGTTTTTTAATAGGTAGGTTCTAATTAGGTTGTAAACGTTCTTCTTATTATAGTCTCAATGTTTTATAAAGAAATGAGCTTGAATTATTCACTCACCTATCGAAATATGCTTTTTATTTGAAAAACGTTAAAAAGAGCTTATAAATTAAAAGGTAATTTCCTACGGAATCTGACAAGATGATTGTGTTTCTCAGAAATTTTATAGAGAATTCATTTTTATATTTTCTTGACATAAATGGCCTTGGCATAAAAAAATCAATACACACTTTCGCTTTCTAAAAGGAAAAGGTACTACTTACTCGACCTCATAAAAGGACACAATTTTGGCCTGATTTCGCCGGATGTGCTGTCAACTTTGACCTTTCAAACCAAACAGAACGCGTTATTAATAATAAAGTTTTGCAATAATGTTTGACAAATTTACCTCTGAACATAATTTCAAAACCAAAACTAGTCTGTAGCATATTTATATAGCATAGCTTAATTAAATTTGTACTTTATATCACTACTAAAATGATAGTACCTTTCACATGATATCTCAAACGTCGTAATATATTTAACTATTTAGGCTATAGGCAATTAATCATCATGAATACATACATACGCTGCTAAATCTCAATCCTCTTCTGCAACCGGCTAATGAGTAAGACAGGGAACAGAAAGTTTTTCTGTGTGATTTATAATAATTCTATATTTATTTATATAATAACTTATTAAGTCTTAGAACTCACGCCAATTAAGAAAAATAATGAAAATGCTAACACTCATTCAGTCATGAATGTGGGACGACAGCTTTCAAATGTTTCCTACCTTGACTCGAGCTTTATGGTCAAACTGATTTTAGCTATACTCAGTGGTATTCACTGCAAAGTTTTGTTTTATTTAGCTCGGCGATAGTGACTAAAGTAAACGCACGCATAGTAAAATATTTCTTGAGCAAACAATACTTTCATAAAGTATTTTACCCACACGATCTCATAACACGACCCGACGCTTGCCAACATTGTTTGGATAGGTATTCCTACTTACCGGTATCTATGCTCTTCCAAATATTCCTCTATACGGCGTCAAAGGCATTCTCTCCTTAGGAAGCCAGCCACGTTTCACCTTATAGACGTTTCTCATTTACGGCAAAGGTGCTAAAGAAAACGCGTTCTCGGCACGCACTTCGCCAAGAAACAAATACGTAAACCGCGTCGTCAATACGATCACATTCCGGAGTTTGTCTTCAGGCCGTGAATCAATACAATCTATGCCCGCTTTCCTAATCCGATAAACCCAAGGTCAATTTAAGCGAAGCGGTGGCGAAACTCGGCGTTAATTTCCTTTCGTTCATCCTATTTCCTCTCCCCGCCGTCGCCTTCCACCTCTGAGAGACATGCTCATGTGGAATCGTGCTCGAACCGCTTAGCTGCCTCCCTAAGGGGCATGTCAACTTTAATCAATCTTCTCACCCGATACTTTCAATACAAGCTCTCCTGACTTGTAAACTAAACGGGTCACTAAAGACATGAAGTTTACATGCCCCGAAGAGGTATTCCTTTTAACCCCTGACACTGGAGTGAACATAAGCCCGCTTATGTCCAAGCCAGTGGAGCCAAACCAATATCTAACTATTGATTTTCAATTACAGTAAAGTGATAAATTTAAAAGTATATTTTTGATGTGAAACTAATTACTCCGTCGAAGTACAAAGTATAAAATAGACGTAAAAACTGAAATACTAAAAGTAAGAAAACTGGATTCAAAATGTGTTAAATACAAAAAGTGATTAAAATGACATTAATGACTGTACAAAAAATACTAATTTGTGTGGAAAGTGATTTTAATAAAACGATATGGGATGACTCATAGTGCAAAATGTTACGTGCAACCCTCTATCCGATCCGAAGATGATGCGCGACATTCACGACAATGGGGGGGCAAGCGCAAGCGGCGCGATGGAGGAAAGCGAGGGCGGCGGGAGTGGGGGTGCCGAGGGCGATATGGACGAGTGCGGCTCTCTTGCGCTGCCACCTGACTTGCCCCCCTACTCCGGTGACTACATCATCAGTGACTACATGGAGCGGCTTGGCACGCGTCTTAACATTCTCGAGACGGAACTCAAGTACGCCTGGCGGGCGCTTGACTTGCTCAGCCAGGAATACGTCAGGATGTGGGAGCGGCTCGAGAGACTCGAGGCGCTCCTTGCTGACCAACAAGGAGTTATATCCACCCTCCTTGATTTCTATACATGTCGCACTGTCACTGGAAGAGACCCGATGACAAGACTAGAAGTAATAAGGGAAATATTGGGAAATGGTGGTATCGAAGATGGCATAGAAGAAGGCCTGGATATTGGACGAAGTGCATCTCTATTAGTTTCTCAAGATGAAGTAATGGAATCAAACGAAGCATTCTATAAGAGCTTAAATCAAGCTTATCGTGATGACCTTGTTTGTGAAGAGAATTCTAGACCCCCTTCACAGCTAGACATGATCTGGGAAGCTCCTGAAGAGCCTGATTTAGAAATGATAGCTACAGGGTCAAGGCAAGTATATAGTGCGACGGACTACAAAGACTATTGTGGAATACAAGGTGGGCCTGAAATCAGTGAACGAGATTTAGTGCACTTATCAACATTAAGTACAATAGATCAAATAACAGTAGATAAATTACATGAATTAGATAGATTGACGACTCAGTTACATAAAGATTCCAGAGAACTGAAAGACTTGAAAACTTTGCTTCTTAGTCCTGAACCAAAAAGATCAACGAAACACGAAAGAGATAGAGACATTGAAGCCAAAGCACTCGTTGAAGATGGTCATATTATAAATGAACAGTTGAAAAGTGTATATTCTGGAGGAGAAAATTGGGGTATTAACGAAATGATGAAAACTTTTGATGATTTTATCCTTACCACCCCAAAAGAGTCAATTTCTAGAGAAAAATCGCCTTCAAGGCTTTCTCTTACCGACAACACATTATCAGATAGAAAAAATGAATATTTACAACCGAATGTATCACCAAGAAGAAAGTTTGTACCGGAGAGAACATCAACAGAGCCATATACTACAGTGACTGGGCGGCTGGCATATAGTTCTGCAGTGGCAAATGCAGAAATAAATGCTGCAAAAGCAAATAAATCTCCCAGTGCTCTTTCACGGGAACGTTTTGAATATAGTCCATCCTATCAAATGCCAGAATCTATGAGACATGGTTATTATGGAAACAAAGGAATGTCACAGCCACTAAATGATATGTATAAATCTAGCACAGATCAGCCTCTTTCATCTCCGTTATCTATACATGACATTTATAATGGGCCTGCTGAAAATAGAATGGATTTGGCTTATGAAGAATGCAGATTACGGAAATCACCCAGTCCTCCGCCGCCAGCACCTCCAAACGGGGGTGATGGATTTCCTTCGATCGAGAACAATAACGCCCATCAAGCTATGTTGACAGCAAGCACTGCTCAAACAGATAATTTGAGGTTGAGTCCTAGATCACCTAAGTCACCAAAAACTTCACCAAAGCATTTAAAAAGAGACAGTGCAAATATTGTTGCTGCAAAGTCGGATTCAGGATTATCATCTATGAGTGGATGGTCAAGCTTAGAAAAAAGTCCCGGGTCACCTAAAACGGGGCGAATAGCCCATGGAAGCCATGACCCTCATAAAATAAGGATACAATCACCACAATCTGTTCAGCGAATGTCGTATGAAATAGATTCAAAGCCTTATATTGAAACGCTCGTCGATTCTTACCTCTACGAAGGTAATAAAATCAAAAGTGATTACAATCTAATGAAAGAAACTATTGTTTCTCAAGATATTCGAAATTCAAGAGACATAAACAAATTACAAGGAAAAATTGGAAACGAGTTTATTAAAAATGATTTATTACAATCAATAGCTGAACAAAATCAACAAATTAGTAGTATTCCTGAATACTACTACAGTAATGATGCTCCATCTATATACTCTGTTGCTGGAAATAGACAACCAATATTCACGACAGTCTACAGCACGCCAAGGGGTGTGTTATCCGAAGATAGAAGTTTTTCCGACATATTAGATAGAAATGAAATTGTTGAATCTGCTGTTAGGCCAACAGGAGATTCATATCCACCTGAACCCAGTTATCATGCACAAACTGTAGTCATGTCATCGGCAAACACAATGAAGAGACCGCTTGTGCGAGCAAATACTATGGGAGCAAATGATCCGAATTTCTTTCAAAATGGGTATAAACCTGCAGGGCGTACTGCTTACCCTCCTGGTAATCTTACGGATGCCCTTTCATATTACCCTACATCTAGCAGGTACGACTCACCAAAACGAACATCCCTTGAAGACCAAATTTCCTGGCAAGGTGGCAGAAGCTCGCCATCCAGTTCCATGGAAACTTCGAGTTTGAAATCACATTCTTTGAGTATAACAGAGAGAAAACAGTTTCAAAACCAACTTCAACAGGAATATTTTAAACAACAACAGTATGATCAACGCAATGGTAATGTGATGTATGAAAACCAAGGTCACGAAAGAATGGACCCGTCTAAAATGAGAAAGGAACAATACGTAGACTCGAGCGGCGTTTTAGTTTCTGAATCTGGCTATTTATCTATATCAGCAAACCTCAAAAGCAAAGTTAGAGAAGATAAACAACCTAAAAAACCCAAACGTACCTCTTCATTAAAGTCAGCTATGTCTTCCATGAGTCACTGGCTACCAGATTTACATTTACCTAAAAAGCATAGATCACATTCCTTGCCATCCGGAGTAGACAACGTTGAACAGCCACAGCAAGAAAAGACATTAAAAGAAAGAATTTTGTCAGCACAAAGAAGGAAAAAGAAGTACCATCTTGTTGCTTCTATGTCAGGTTTGCTGCAAAAAGCAAGGCGAAAAAATCAAGCTAGTCATCAATCGCTATCAGACCCTGAAACTTCTGAAACAGAATGGTCTGGAGGACGATCTAGTGCACAATCTGAAGATAGTGATAGTGTTTTTTCAGATTCAACTCATGAAACTAATATGTTTGTCAAAGTACCTGCAAAACCCAAGCAACGTAAAATGAACAACCAAGATATTATTGAGCAACAACAGTTGATACAAGAGTTGCAAGAGCAAGGATTCCATGACGACCAAGAAAATGATTGTATTATAGAAGAAAATGAGCTCACACCAAATGTTCCTATACCGAGAGATAAGAGTGATGACATCGATTTTCACTTTGCTCGTGTTAGCCAAATGAAAAAAGACACCATACAAGACCTAGAAAAATTAGACATTGATACTGATATTTCAAACGTTGATCTTTTTGAAGATGAAGAAAAAGACGACAACCAGTCTCCTGCATCTCTATTTGCAACTATTGGTGATGTTAAAAAAGCATCAGCTCCATCAGACGATAGCCAAAGTGATAACAGCAAACCTTATAGCGGAAGTTCTCAAGAATTTGCAGTCTCGAGAGCATTGGGAAAATATCGCCTAAGAAAATCTACTTCGGTTTCTGATGAACAAATCAATACTTCACCACCGAGAATAGATACAGAAATTCACGAAGAGCTTGTTGAAGAACCACCAATTCAAAAAGACAAAAGACCACATAAAACCACGCCACCTACCCCAGAAATCATAAGTTCATCTATTGCTGGGGATCATACAATACTACAAGAAAGAAGTCCATCAATGCAAAGTACACGAACTCTTCCAAATAAATTCCAACCAAGACATCAACAAAGCTTAGAAATACCTAACAAGCATGATGACGATGACAGCAGAAGTACACATTCGTGGAGAAGCGGCTCTAGGGTGTCATCCAGAAGGCAAAGCACAGAAGATAGTATAGATTCGGAAGATGAATGGTACTGTTACGAATTACGAAAACTGGAAGAAATGGAACATCAGTCTCAATTAGAAGCTGATAGACAACAAACCTTACCAGAAGAACCAGAGTTCGAAGAAATATTAGAAGAACCGGAGGAAGATTTAAAAGAGAAAATGTCATTTGTTCTTAGAGAACTCAAACTAAAGACAGCTAATGTCAAAAACAAATATGACGCTTCGCCCGTAAAAGACACATGGAAAGATATTACTACTTTTCCCTCAATTGCTGAAACAAGGATTGATTCTAAAGAAGACGATGACTTCGACGATGACAAATCATTTGCAGACTCAGGCTCTGGTGAAACATCGGGGCCAGATAGCCCTGTTATGAGTGGAGATGAATATGATGATGATTACGATATGCCTCAGATTCGTCACGATGACCCGTCCCCAGTCAAACACGCTCCACCTTCTCAACCATCGGTACAAGATGCACCTGTTGGAAGCAAATGGAAGCTACTAAAAGCACTGAAGGATCGGAAGGCTGAAGAAAAAACACCAGAAACACCTGCGTCAGAAGCAACGCCATCCTCTGAGAAAGACAAAGTTACAGCTAGCGTAAGTTACTTAATGCAAAAGTTTCACGAAATTAGAGTTAAGAGCTAAATATATTTAAATCGTAGTAAGCCTTCAAAGTGCTTAATTAATTCCAAGCAAACTACTAGCAAAACAGGTGTACTCATCGCCACTGCAAAATATAATAATTAACCTGCTTAACAAGTATATACTTACCTAAATTAGTAACAGATAGTTATAAAAATAAAACTAGTTATATAGGCAATGATTTATAGAAGTAGTGAGTGTATTACTCGTTAAGATGTTGAAATAACTTAGTAGGTATTTGAAACTAACTAACTAACTAACTACCTACAACACACATTTCCTATTATGGTAGCAATGTTTTCCTGCCATATGTTAGAAAATTATTCATTGAATGATTTAAAGTTCTGAATATTATAACCCAAAAACCAATGAATACGAATTCTCAACATAACTATAACGTGGTTGTGAAATATGAATCTTATTTTCAACCGTATTTTCACCTACGACTTTACCAAAAAATATGAATAGAATTAGGGTGCTCTTTTTAAAATATTATACTCAATTATATACTCAACTTGCTGATTGTTCTTTCTATATTGAGGCAATAACTTATATAACCGATGCAATAGGATGTAAGTTTTATATAATATTAATATTGTATTTTACAAATCTATAACGACGATAAGACTCAGTCGCAGCCGGTTTATACTAACTTTGTAACTTGCTTAAAACTGTTTTTACCTATTTAAATATATGTTCGTATGTTATGAAAAATACTCAGTATTGTAGAATGTAGTATTAAAAGTTATGGGAAACTAGCTGTTTGCCGCATTTATTGGGTTATACTCACTGGGTAAATTGTTTCCATTACTCATATGGGTGTTATAATAAATTAGTCCGACGCTATACTTGTCGCCTTAATGCACTTTACGTACAAAATCATACATTACCATATCGTTCCATATCATTGAAACACATAAACAAAGATATTTAAAAATAAATACGAAATTTTATTTTCAAAACGAAAAGACACGTTCCATTACATTTTCATACAATATTATGTACCTGGTACATACATATAACTAATTCAAAAATTTCGGAAATTAAATTATATCATTAACTAACTCAAAAGTACATTAAAACATATTCATAAGTATTAAATTACGTCAATAAGCTTAGACGTGACGTTAGCTGTTTCAACACACGAAAAAAAATTAGTTGGCACTTGTTTAGCAGACTTTAGATGTTGATATTAATAATCATTATGAATATATAAACATTTACGAATAGGGCTGATTATTTACTTTAGCTTAATTGTTTAGAAAAATGTTTCATGTAGTAATGAGACAGTGTAATATGTTGCGTGAATTTAGGCTTATTCAGAAATGAAAATATATGTAGGTATAATTTAATAACGAAATAACTATATTTTGTGATATGTTACTATGTATAATTGTAATAATGTTTCGTTAGCGCCATTATTATGAATTTGCCAGTGTTTAAATTCTCCATGGTATGCTACTACATAAGATTTGTTTCGATCAATTTTTAAACATTAAAAAAACTGTACCTTTTTTTCTCCACTCTGTAGAAAAACAATAATGTTGGAAATGAAATTGATCGATTCAGTGAAATAGTTTAATTGTTCTTTGTGTTGGATTAAATAAACTGTTAGCTTTTTGTTTTATTTTTTATTTCTATTTTGTTAATTGTTTTTTTTTTGTTTTTAGAATGGCTCTGGAGGCTTCAACGAGCAAGGCGGCCGGGGAAATGGGTATGTGCAACAAATGTCAATTATTGAAGACCTTGGTATTGGTTTGTCTGATAAAATAAAAAATGGTTGCCTGTAAAGTCGGTTTTACGGGCGAAGATTTTACGTGACAACGTCTGCCGCGTGCTGCGCGCGCGGCAGACCGATCATAGTTGAGTGGGAGAGAGACGCAAGGCATTCGGCGGGCCTCTCTCTTCTTCGGTGACTCATCGTAACGTTACCGGGCGTTACACTTTTTCATAAGTGACTCCCAGCCGCAACCTAATTTAAGACGTTGTCACGTCAAAAATGTTATAAGTTTATGCTTATTATAATTCTAGTAATGGTCTAAGATCCGAGCCTAAATCGACCTTCACCGACGTGATAATTGAATAAAATTAATTTTATAATAAATTTAGCATCTTAAAAAATATAAAAAGTTAGTTGCCTAAAAAAACCCGAACAGAATATTAAAAAAAATAATTGAAAATTGATTTATTTTAAAATTTTGAAAATTTTATATAGAACGATATGGGTTGCCAGGTGTAAACAGGTATGTCGAAATCAGCTACTTTCAACCGATTCGATAATAGAAAAAAAAACAACATAACCGCTGTTTCATTGCGGTCAGTAGTAGTAGTCCAGAATTTTCTTAGGCAACCCATTTTTAATATATTTTCTAATATACCAAATTTACTATAAAATTATTTTTATTCAATTATCACGTCGGTTAAGGTCGATCTAGGCTCAGATCTTCTATAATGATAATATTCCCACTTTTCAATTCTTGAATAAATTAAGGATTCTAAAAGCAATTAAAAAACCATGACACACAAGTAACTCAGACATGGAAAATAATTCTGCTTCTATTATTAGATTACACTTTGTTTTTGTGTTCCTTCAAAAATTGAATTATTTTTTAAGGAAACACTACGTTCATGTTATGTTTTTCCAATGGTTATTATACTTACATGTCATTCATCATTATGATGCTACCTTACTAACGCTCTACTAAAACAACTTGTAGGCATCCAGGAGACAATCCATTCTACAGCAACATCGACAGCATGCCCGACATACGTCCGAGAAGAAAGTCCATACCACTCGTATCGGAACTTGTGAGTACAATATTTCTTTCATTTATAATAACAATCCTTTACTTTGTCTTAAGAGGTTCTTCGCTCATAATTTCAATATTACAAATTAAAATGTCAATATCAGAAATATTTAACTAAAACTAAAACTAATCAAATAACCCACCCCTGACTGTTTCCGGTACAAAGGTGCCCGTAACACTGGCAGCATTGCCTCGCTGTATCGCAATGGCCAATCTACATTTATATTTATATTCTCACGATTGGTACGAAGTGTTAAAGTTTTTACTTCTTCGGTAGACCGTAGTTTCCGCGAACTAACAATTCAGTGAAACGTGATTTCTATGAATTGTTTGTTATTTCGGACAACCGTGCATTCTGTGAACGGTTAGATCGATCAACTATGATTTGGAATGGCGATATACGTTCATACTGTCTTTTAAAAATAAATAATATTAAAATACCTATGCTTCCATTTTTAAGCTGTTGTATAATAGAAAGTTAGACTATTAAGTAGATGATAAAACAAATGACTCGACAAAATCAACGAAATAACTTGCAAGAACTTTGTTATTAATTATTAAACTATGAAACGAATAATTTGATAACTTACAATAGCTATGGTTAATATACATATAGTCTATATCAGTATAGTGCCTATATTAATGACAAATTATAATATTAACAATGATATCACGTCGACTAAATCTACTAATTTAAATTTAATCAGGAAGCTATTCAAATATGAAGCACCTTTTCCTATTAACTGTTATCTAAATTATGCAAATTGCATTTATAACAGTAAACCTTTGTTGGTCCTCATTAATTTTCATATTAAGAGTCTGCTATGTTTAAATATATTTTACTGATTCTGTTGTTTTGTTCTTAAAATAAGGCCGTAAATTCCAGTCAGCTAATTTGATGAATAATGGCCAATTGATTTATCAAAGTTTAACTAGCAACTCTGAATCAAAGCGTCGTAAACAGTTTTGGAGTATTTACTTGAAATTTCAGTTTTTAATACGGAAAGGTAGAACCCATCTACAACGCAAAAAAGTATATCTTTGATGAAGTATTTTTCTTTGAAACTTCGTATATTACTTTCAAAATGCATGGTCATAGAGCATTTACTAGTGCTCTGCTGGCTATCACAACCCTCAAGTTGAAAAACCTGTCACTAGGTACCAAACAGAGTAGCCAGGAAGCTTCTTGAGTGACAATTATTCTTAGCTTTTTTAGCTTGTCGCTAACTCGTCTAGTTACGCGACTTGTTGGTCATATGCCAAGTCATGCTGCGTTTAAAAAAAGGCTGACACTAAAGATTTCGTTTACAAAGTCAAATTCCCTTTGTATGAAACCCTTTAGATGGATCCAGCTTTAGGTTTAAAACCCCTCCAGGCGCAAGGTTTGAACCAGGAGGCGGGGAAGGTATCAGGGATTGATCGTTATTGTTTACAGCTCGCATCGACGTTGCTTTACTGAGGCTTAGTAATTTTAGGCGCATAATAAATGTTCTCTTCTACACGGTTCTTCGTCTTTACTCTTTGCACAATTTATGGAGAGATCAATTTCTAATTTTGCCGTGTTTAAGCACAGGTAGACGATCAATTTATTCCTTTATTTAGAGTAGAGCAAGCGTTGCTTATTCCATTTATGTATTTCCCGGATAACTGAAATACAAATATTTTATTTTATCAAAAAAAAACATTTCAAATAAATTATTCAAACAAGCAATAAGGTAGATTGTAGTCTACCTTATTATTAACCTAAGCTTCTTGAAGCTATTTCTTGGTAAAAATATCTCTCCATTTATTGTCACAAAAACAAATAAAACTTCAAACAGACTCTATCCATTTCTTCTTTGATGTTTAAATGTTACCTCTTTTTGTCTTTTCTCAACCCTCTTAGATGACCTTTTCTTCTGCCGATCCTTACCAAAGATTAGGGGTCACCAAAATTCTTATATAGAACCTAAACCACTGTACCAATATCTATTTTCCTGATAAATATTAACGATTACATTGCATTTTACCCCTTACCACGGACCTGCAGGTTCTCAAGGTATTTTCTCCCAATAACACTCTTTCTTTGCATGCAAGTCTAAAACCAAGAGAAATGGTATTTGAATTTAGACCTTATTCTTTGTTGAAAAATACCATTTTTCTTTGTACTTATTAAACGTAGAAGCTTGCAATATACTATTTATATTGAATGGTTCTACTTTATTTTGCTATTGCATGAACAGCTTTACGCTCCATCGTTTAGGAACGAATAATCGATATGATCTACTAATCGTAACGGGGAATCGATTAGATAAATAAACAATATGCACGATGCTTTACAATTTAAATAGTTATCAAAGCTTTACAACACATTTTCGATTAGTACTTTAATTTTGGACAGTTTTTTTTAAAGACATTTTGTACAAATTTACTCAATTTGCAGCATTTTTTTATACTCACAGTTATTTTTGACATTTTACGCACGTGTTTCGACAACTATTTTGTTTTAATTGACATTTGTAAATAAATTTACATATTCATTTGTTTTTTGCAATTACTTTGTATTTATAACATTACACTATTACGGCATCAACAAGCTTTCAGGGCATGTGTAGATAGAATGTTATCACAGAGGTATAATTAAAGATATCTCGGTTACAAACACGAAAGTAGTCACAGGGTCAATTAATATTAGCAGGCTTTGCTTTAGAATTCACAAAATAGTCAAGATATTTTAGTTTTAAATTAATTGTGTTATGTTTTTAGACAATGGCGGCCACCAAAAGGAATGCAGGATTGACGTCGGCGGTACATCGAGCTACTTTGAATGATGAAGAATTGGTAAGTTCTTTTAATAGTACTTTTAAAAAACTTCCAGTTCAATAAATGCCACGGAATATAAAACAAATAGGATATTCCACGGAAACTAAAACATTTCAATTTTCGCTTTAATCTGGTATTATATTTATATATAATATAAAATCAATTGTTGTTCATTAGTCTCGCTGGAACTCGAGAACAGCTGAAACGATTTATCTTATCTGTGTCTTGAAATACATATATGCATTTATCTATTTTGATTTGAATTTTGTGTGGGATAGTTTAATGTCATATTACAAATATACAAGGCATTTTTTTATACATAAGAAAAGTTTATGCCAATATAAATTTGAATATCAAAAGAGATGTTTGTAATTTTATAATAATGTGTACATTTAAAAATAAACAAAGAGAAAATAGCTCACTTATACTACTTATAGCACTTATATTTAATGATTTTTTTGCACGAAATAGGATGAAATTTTTTTGGTATTTTATATGTAGTTTCTTTGTTAAATCATCTAACTATATGTGCAAGAAGGTACGATATAATAAAAGATCCAATATGAAACAATATGCCATAACGTGCGGAAAGAAAACGCTATTACTCAAAAGAGCTGTTAAAAAACAAAATAATAACTAAAAAAAATAATTTCAGAAAATGCACGTATACAAGAAGACGTTACAAGCTCTCATCTATCCGATATCGTCGACCACCCCCCACAACTTCGTCCTTTGGACGGCCACTTCGCCCACCTATTGTTATGAGTGCGAAGGGCTCCTGTGGGGCATCGCGCGGCAAGGCGTCAGGTGTACAGAGTGCGGAGTCAAGTGTCACGAAAAGTGCAAAGATTTGCTCAACGCCGACTGCTTACAGAGTAAGTGGGGTTTCGCAAAGGAGATTCCCGATTTATTCCGACGTTTGGTGAGAGTTTGTCAAGCAAATTCGATTTTTAAATTTTAAGCGCGAACTCAGCAGTTTACTTCTTTTGACCTTTAAATTTTTTTGGTAAGGCAAAAATAACATGAATGAATAAGAATAAGTTTATGATTTCACTCTGTAACAAAGTCTTTGGTTGCCTAGACGAATTCTCACCAAACGGATTTGTGTATAAAAAAATAATGACGAACTAACAAAAATATGTCAACGAAAAAGACCGTCACTTTAGAAAACATTGAATCTAATACTAAATAGAAGTTCTTCGCGACATATGGTAGAGCATCTCCTTATTAAGCCTGCGAGAAGTCAAGTGACTCTTAATACGTCACTCGTATCCGACAAGCTCTCAAGATAAAGAACTCTGTCTAACAAAATCAATATTGAATGCAATCTCACAGATTTCACTCCCCATCTTTTTAAGCAAAAGCGTTTCCTTCGGTCGTGTTACAGAGAAACTTGGACTGTTTTACTTCGAATAATTTAATTATTTAGGTAACGCTGAGGCATCTGTCTTTTATCGAGTTAGCTCAAATTGGGAACGTTTAAAGGCTTCAGATTCACGGCCTTGCGAATTTTACTTGCTTTTCTGGAAAATTCTTGTGCACTTTAATGTTGACTTGATAAAATTTTACTGTTTTCTTATTTTATTTAAAGCATATAAGATAAATTATAATAGGAAGGCAATAAAACTTTAACATCTATTGGTATGTATTATGCCTCTGACTAAGTTCAACTGTCGGCTTGACAAAGCAATTCGAATGGGACTTTGTAAAACAGACTTATCGAGAGTTTAAATCCTTTTGTATTCGGACTTTGACAAAGTCTACGGAGTTCTGTACCTTTGTTATATAATAGACGCTTAAACTAGAACAATAGTTTTGCTATTGACTTTAAATTAATTTCGAATAACTTAAAACTACATTTTCTGGAAGTATAATATGTATAAATTCAAATAATGAGTGACGGTCTTTACTAAAATAAATAAGATCTAAGATAAGATCTTTTTAAAGTATTTAGATTCCGCATTCTAGATGATGTCTGAATCGAAAGGTAAACAAAAATATGTCATAGTACCAGAATAATTATAACTAGCTAAATATATTTATATGCATGTGTAAAATTTTGCATGATTCCGTCGCTGTACATTGGTAAATATCACGTGTAACACAGCTAAAATCATCGCTAATAAAAAAAACACCGATAGCGATACAAAAAAAAGTTCACATCACAATCAAAATCAATAATAATCAGTCATTATTGTTAAGTATTTAATTCCTTGATGTGTTTATTTCAGTTATTTTTGATCTTCTCTTCGTGTTTTTCTGACCTCATATAATATGCATGTTTTTCCCTTATCCTATTTGCAGTGTTAATATGTATCTTTAACAACCTTACTTAATGCATTTGGTGACTAGAATGATAAAAACGTACAACTTTACGATTCTAAACACCAAAGTATACGATTTGTCAATTCTAAGTGCCCTTGAAAAATGCTAATGTTGGATAAAGTACTGTGCTGTTACTGCAGTTATATTATGAGCGTTGCTTCATCGGTGTGCATGGCTGTTAATTGGTTTTAAATACACTTTATGTAAAAAAAAAAACATTCCAAATTAATATGTTTCCGATGGTTATAGAAAATAGTGGACATTTGCACGATCATTCTGGTGGGCAGTCTTTAGGCAAGTTAACGTTGTAGAAAAGTTAATTACAGAAATAAATGTCATAGACTGCACGCCGACTTCCATTTTAGTCTACACTTTGAAATAGTGAGAAGGTTAAATTCATTTTATTTTTTTTTATGAACTGATTTTATGGAAAGTTTGAGTTACTGAAAATTTTCTTTGATTTTGCTGTACATTGGATGGTAAGAAGTTATTTTTGTAATATTATATTATTATTAATTCTTGTTTTGTGTTTGGTTCAGTACTGTTAAAAAACGAAAACTTATTTTTGTTTTCTGATATGAAAAACATTTATTCGAAGTGTGGACTGTAGTTTACGTTAACTGTAGAAGGATTTCGGTCCTGTCATATCTCCGGGTGCCCCGCCCAGCGCCGATCTTAAAGTCTAATAACAAAACTGTTACCTGTCTACTAGCTGTTCTACTTTACATTCTACTACACTGTTTAACACGCCCGTCTTCCTACTAACTGGTTTGAAACTGACACAAACAAACAAAAGAATCACAATGTGTGTATAAAAGTGCCTGTTAGCGATGTGTGCACGCAATCCAATGTCTGTCCACTACAGTATTATATGTGGTCCTTTAGTTTATGTTCCACTTTTCGTTTTAGATTTCCACATCCTGTATTATTTCACTGTCTTTATGTTCTTTCTTATTCTTCCTATAAGAGATGAAATTGTAACTTGATTAAAAAATATAAAGTGATGACTAATACATGTGATTATTGACGCTGACTAAAACAGGTAATGAAACTAATCAACATTATCGAAACATAACAGAACAGAGAGTATATTTTTGTAGTAATTAATACATTCCAAGCGCTACGAAGATTTGGCGGATTGTTGATGGCTCTGATATTAATAATCCGCCATGGACAGAAGAATTTATTAATAAAACGTCTTGGAATGTATTTGATTTGGTCGACAGGCGCCGTGCTCAGATCCACCCCGGCTCGCGCCACTCGGTGCCATTGACCTGATGAGATCTGACCTTTTTTCTACATATTATAAGCTTAGCTAACAGGCAAAGTAGCTAGCTGTACAGACACATATATGTGAGCAGTTCAATTCCATGATTGAAGTTATTTTTTTCATACAAATGTAGAGATTGCAGAGAGCTATGTTGTCAGTTAGTTAAATCGTATAGTACGATTGTTTCGGGGGATATCTTGTTGGAGTCTGGTCAGGTGGTGGTGTCGAGTTGCCGCGGGTGAGTCTGCGCGCGGGGCGGGGGCCCATCCCGGCGCATCCCGCTCCAGAGAGAACAGTGTTGGCACCGCCTGAGCAGTGTGTTTCGCAGGGGCCGCTGAGAAGTCCTCCAAGCACGGCGCAGAAGACAAAGCTAACTCTATCATCACCGCCATGAAGGAACGGATGAAGCAAAGAGAACGCGACAAGCCGGAAATCTTCGAGCTCATCAGGTAACATCATATTCTATACGGTATCGATGTTGATTCTTTTAACTGTCAATTGCTTTTAAAGGTCGGATGTACAGGTATAATGTTGAAATTATTTGTAGAGGTAGAGCAAGTAGCTTCTCATACTTCAGTTTAGTTTCGCACGTGGTTATTTTGTTAATTCTAGTAGAAATCAGCGAGATTGTTATTATTCATTTCGGTTGTTGTAAATTGTTCAGTCAGAAAAGTTTGTTTGGTGCAAGCGAAGTGCTTAAGTGAAATATTACATAAACTAACAACCGTGCGAAACGACCGCATAAGTACTTAATGTAAGAGTTTGAGTGCTTTTTACACAAACTTTATTAAAACGCGATTACATCGAGCATAAAAATGCTACTTATAAGCTCTACAACCTGGAGCGCAAATAGTAGGCAGCTAGTAAGTACAGTGCATATAGTGTATTGAATAAAAAGGGTAATTTAATTAAAATTTTTCGATCATTAGATTAATGCATTACACTTTACTTACCATTTAGATTTGTTTAGCAAGGAATTTACAAAATAACCACAAAATAAACTAAACTCAATAATCATATTTATATTTAAAAACGCACTCACTTCTTCCTTCTAACGTAGCATAGATCTGTCTAATCTCTCATGGAAGAGCAGGTGAATGAGCAATCGCTGACACGTATGTGTATGTAACAGACAAGTGTTCGGGATCGAGGGCGAGGGGCACGGCGCACACATGAGCACCGTCAAGCAATCAGTCCTGGATGGCACGTCTAAATGGAGCGCCAAGATCGCAATCACAGGTTCGATGACTTAACGCGACGCAACCGTTCCTCCCACACAGGCTCCGGGCGGCAGGCGAGCGCGGCGGCGAAGATAAGTCCCAACACACGACACTCACGACACTAAACTGCGTTCCGTCTTTCGTTTCATGTGGCGGCCAGGCGGACTTTTAACGTCGACCCCGACACTCACATAGACAGTCTCGAACAAGCCGAGCAAATCACTATAGAAGGGACTTCGAAGTGGTCTTGCAAGATCGCGATCACAGGTTTGCGGAGGTCTTTTGCGGCTACGAACCGCACGCTCGCAACTTTGACTCTATTAGAACAAACTCTCTTCGCCTGAATCTCTTCAACTGTATTTTGATATCTGCTTACAATACGAGGTCGAGGTTGAGCTTCGCTTTTTGCCGCTTACTTAAGAGCTTAAGGGTACAGCGGAGAGAGTTTAGTCGTACTCGATTCGACGTTCAAATGTTTCAAAGAAAAGCAGATGTCAAAAACAATCTATTGCATATCTTACTTCAAATACTAACCCGAAATCACGGTCGTTAATGCACCGCCTAAGATCACTTGATGAGACGTAGCTTGGTTTTATCATAAACACGAAGGAAATTCCACGAATCTAACACTTCACTCGAATTAACAGTAATAATATTAATACAACGTTAACAATTCTAGTCACGCACACGAGTTTTAATTCCCTTAACACTAAAATGACACAATTAACTCACTAAGTTAATTAATTATTGATCATACCACTCGGCAGAGCACGTCTGCTGCATCGACACAACTTGCATGACGTCACTCTGAATTACTCAGTTGCAGATCTCCGGCATACATGACCATGACTGAAGTTAATCATTGCTTATAAAACCCTTTCAGACCATACCCACGAGGAATGGAAAATAAAATACTTCAGTAGAGTTTCCATGAGAATGAATTAGACGGAATTTAAGCATGCCGAATGAAGGAACCCGATTAACCCGAAACTTCTCTATCTCTCTTCACTTCTGTCAATAAATTTTTCGATTCGTGAAAATTCCAGTAAAATTAGACTTGAATTCCGCGCATAATCTTTACACTTCTTCTTTGAAACTTTCCTATTGGTCGAAGTTTGCATTAGAAGTTGCGATAATGTAGGCGCTATGTTCAACTTGTTTTAGAGATCGAATTTGGGCATAGATAAAAAGTTTGGTAGTTTGAAGCTAGAGTCTTCTTCCCCGACCCGTTTGATTACACAGACCCCTCCCGTTCGTAGAAAAGGTCCTTGTAGCGCTGATTGCCAGGTGAGTAGAGGTGTAAAGGTAAGCTTACGCGTAAGGTAGTTATTATAAGCTATATTCACGGAGCAGCGAGTGTGCAATGTGTAAGAGAAATAATATCAAGAGATGAGACGATAAAATAACTATAAATATGAAGAAATCTTACTTTCGAGAGATTTAACAGGAGTACGCTTGCCGGAATTCAGTGAACCATCGCAAGGTTTCGAATAGACTGTAATAACGTTTTATGTTTTTGGAAGCGTTATATTTCAGGGTTTATTATTGGGTAGCCATGCCTCAATGCTATGTTTTTATATGAATACCTCAGGGAAGTGTACGTAGTCATAACGTTCAAAAGATCATTTTGTTCTTGTTACCATAACACGTAAAAAATATTGTGAACACTGTTTTGAATTTATAATCATAAAAGTAATAAATTTATATTTTAGAGTTTATCCAGACTATGTATGCTTTACCTTCGGTTAGAATCTCGCTAACTCGTGTGGTTAGGCCCTGTTGTTCAAATGCCTAGCTGTAATGAGTAAATAATTGGTCAGTTCGACGCATTAAGGGTGCCGTACCATTGTTGTATGGGAGCTTTCCTTAAATATTAATTTTTAATTTACATTGATAGCTAATTTACATTTATATATTTTCTTAAAAATGATGAGTATCTAGCAGCTACCGTTCTTGATATATAGCAAAAAATACACGTTTATTTTATCCCCGTACAATAAACGTGTTTTTTTTTTTTCGCCCCTTCGTATCTTATTTTATTTTATTTTTAGTATTTGTTGTCGTAGCGGCACGGGAAATACATATCTTTTGAAAGTTTTAGCTTTCTAGCTATTACGGTTTCTGAGATACAGCCTGGAGACAGACAGCGGTCTTAGTAACAGTGTCCCGTTTTTTACCTATTAGGTACGGAACCCTAAAAAATGGAGTTGTAGCGAGTTCCAGTCAGTGTTCCTGATTAATTAGCGCCTTAAGTAAAAAAAACATAAATACATTTTATTCCTCACCATTATATAAAATATTACTATGCCATTATTATAACATTACATTCACATGTATTTATTTTTATTTGCATAAATATATTAGTACTAATGTAACCCTTTTCGGGCAGTTATTTGTGCTCAAGGGCTGATAGCGAAGGACAAGAGTGGAACTTCAGATCCTTATGTCACCGTGCAAGTAAGCAAAGTGAAGAAGCGGACAAGAACTATGCCTCAAGAACTGAACCCCGTTTGGAACGAGAAGTTTTACTTGTAAGTATTTTTTAATTACACAAGGTTACTCATAATTAACGCAATACACTTCAAAAGTCTAAACTAAAAGGGAAAATTTACAAAACTATCATTAGACCTGCCGTATTGTATGGATCCGAGTGTTGGGTGACGAAAGTGGTACATGAGAGAGGATTGCATGAAGATGCGAATGTTGCGATGGATGTGTGGAGTAACAAGAATGGACAAGGTAAGAAATGAGTATATTAGATGCAGTTTGAAAGTAGCGCCTGTGTCAGAAAAAGTGAAGAGTGGACGGTTAGCGTGTTACGGACATGTGATGCGTAGAGAGGAGATGCATGTGACTAGGAGAAGTATGGATATGATTGTAAGAAGTAGCGGAAGTAGAGGTAGACCAAAGAAGTCGTGGATGAATTGTGTGAAGGAGGATATGAATGAGAAGGGAGTGAATGTGGAGATGATGGCTGATAGAGTGGCGTGGAAGCGAAAAACAGGCGAGCCGACTCCACCTAGTAGGAAATAAGGAGAAGAAGAAGACTTCAAAAGTCTATTTAGAGGTCCTAGACAAGTGTAACCAGGTAAATATGAATGTAAAAAGAGCTCAGCTCATCATAGCGATTTTTAAGGGGAGAATGAACCGGTTCTTTTTGAGAAAGCGGGCTCCACCGTAGATCATAATATTACTTACTATCAGATGAATTGTGGTGAAACGCTGACCTATTTAGAGCAAATACATCTTTCCCCGCTATTCGTGGTTGAGTCTTTTGGGTCTTAATTTGAACACGAGTGTTAAGAGTATTTACCGTTTCGCTAAATTCCTTCAAATAATTTCTCATCTGGGTCACCCAAGTTACAGACGCCAGCCGAGTTTGGGATCCGATACGTTATCAAACTGCATACATACCAACGTACTAAAGACAATATTGTATATTTAATGTATTGAAACCTTTTGTTAGACAAAAAAACAATATGTGTAAATAATTCACAATGTATAAACAAATATGTATGAGTCTATGTATTAAAATTTATTTCTTTCTTTCTTCTTTCGTCTCATACAGAAAATGCGTATCTAATTATTTTCTCAAGCAAAATACCTCGCCAAAGTATTTCAGGTAAAGTTACTTAAGGCACTCAAAGAGATTTATATTTGCAGTGAATGCCACAACTCTTCCGACCGCATCAAAGTACGAGTGTGGGACGAGGACAACGACCTAAAGTCTAAGTTGAGGCAAAAGTTGACGAGGGAATCGGACGACTTTTTGGGTCAGACTATCATTGAGGTAAAGTTACAGTTTGAAGTTAAACGTTGCTTTTATTCTCAAGTCATGATAATTGAATGTTATTTTATAAGCTAAGTAGGTTGATGTCTCCTAGAGTTACTTTATTCTGAGCACATCCAAAAATCGTGATAAATATGTACTTTTTTAAAATAATTTAGTTACATGACACCTTTATCGTAAAGCAGTTTAAAATTTTCACAGTCTTTACAAAATATGCGAAGATTTAAGAGTTGTCTTGCTCATTTTTTTCTTTTCTTTCTCTCTCTTTCTTTTTCCTCACAGTTTCTTCTTTCTCACATGTTTGGCGAGTTTAACTTCCCTTATCTTCCCTCTATACTTCTTTTTATTAGCTTTATTGTTATCTGTAAATTTGTCACTCTCTTGCCTTGAAACATTACATTATTTATTGTGTCCCACTGCTGGACAAAGGCCTCTTTTCCTTTATTCCAGACAACCCGGTCTTAGAGGTTTTGCTTTTGAGGTCCAGTTAATATCCTGTTTGTCCAGATAATGGCGCCACCTTTACCAGGGTTGACCCCGATCGTCTCGCATTCGGTATACTAGTTTTAGAGACCTTCATCCAGCGGTCACTAATTTAAAATAAGACCTTCTTTAATATTCATTTGTTTTCTCACCAGGTGCGGACTTTGTCGGGAGAAATGGACGTGTGGTACAACCTGGAGAAGAGAACAGATAAGTCAGCGGTGTCTGGAGCCATCCGGCTACATATCAACGTCGAGATCAAGGGAGAGGAGAAGGTGGCCCCCTACCATGTCCAGGTAAGTGGAAGCTTTTGAAAATTTCCCGTAACATCAATCTAAAATTGAATAAAATATGATGATAATACGTAGGGTTTTGATACAGGCTTGGAAAATTACGACTTAGGAAGTATCTGTTTAGCTTTAATTGCGGAAATGGGTTGTGTTTTAGGTGTTTTTGGACACATTTTTTTGGAATAAATTATCAATAATTTATGAGTATATGGTATTTGATCGAAAAGGTGTTTTGATCTATGACTCAATTTACGATGTTTTTGTTGTCCTCGATGTATTGCATTTTTTGCACAATCTTCGCATAATATTTGTTACAGGAATAAACATACAAAATTTAAAAACTCGTACTCTGATTGATATTCTAATATAGTATTCAGACATAATGTTAAGATAATAAGACTCGTACAAACAACAAAAGTATTACATTCATGAATGCTACCATAAATTTACTAGGCATAATTTTTACCGAACCATGTATTTTTATTGGTTAGCCCTTTAATGTAATTTATTGGTCTGGAAACGTTGAAAACGAAAAGGTTAAAGAAAACAAGTAACTGGAAGTAACGGGGAAGGCAAATAATGAAAAGTAAGTAGGTAGGTAAGTTGCTCTTCGAACAGGAAAGTGGTCTAAAAATCTTGATAAAATTGATTTCGGTTCCATCAAAATAGGCAACGTAGAGAGAAATCAGATATCGATAAATACCCATTATGTTATACTTCGATGTCGAAAAAAACTTCTCTTGGAAGCATATATTTCTTGCATTTTCATAAACTTTCGTATTTATAATTTTTATTTACTCGTTTATACCAATCTGCAACTTAACCAAATATGAACAATAAATTTATACAATTAACAATAAAAGAGTGAAAATCACATTAAAAATATTTGCAATCGATAGAAAAAGCGATCATTTTTTATATTAATAAAAACAAAACTAAAAAAAGTCAAAATTAAGCCACCCACTAAGTGTTCATCAGTTTTGATGCTTTGTATAATAGAAACCTATGTATATGATAATATTATCGTATCAAAGTGTATGTATCAAATTCTTTGGCTTGACCAAATGTTATTTTTACATGGGTAAATTCAGTATGCTTTAGAATTGAAACGCAAACTATCTTTCGTACACGTTAATGATAAGAGTGATCAAATAAAATTTTCCCGCACATTTGTCCTTAATGTAATAAATATGTGTAACTGTGTACTACCCAAAACTTTCACTCTTCTACCACCAAATATATTTTTTTATAGCCAAACAAAAAAATACAAATACAAAACATTTATTGATAACACCAAAGTTACAAGTCAACGTTTGGAGGGTCAGCTAGTAATATTACTTAAAAGTATTCATAAAAGTCACTATTAACAGTATAGTTTTATATTTGTATGTAATAAAATAACATTAAATCTGTATTGCTCCATATTACAATTTATTTCAAAGTAAAAATAACCCGCTTATTTGACAATTGAATCAGTTATCATTAAAATTTACAAATTTCTCATACCACAGGGGAAATCGCAAAAAATTGATTTCATCTTATTTTCCTTACTCCACATTGAAAGTACCTACTTGTTGCAAACAATAGAGACAATAAGTACTTTTCTTTTCCATTTCTTCCATTCCCATGAAAGTTATGAAAGAAAACATTGTTACGGCTTGACGATGGCGAATCAACAGGTCCAACAGGTCCAAGCCTGGCACTATGCCCCTTGGACTCAGGCCAATAACCCTAATCACGTGTTGGCTTCACACAATTACTCGGTACTGCTATTCAGTTTGTTTCTGCTTATTAAATTGGATTATTGATTATAAACTGGTTCTGATTGCGGCCAACCCCTTTTGTTAGCAGAGGTTTCTTATCATAAGTTATTATGAATTTTGGTAGCCTATGTTATGAGTACGTTGAACCAGGAATTATGTAACTATATTAATTAATATGATGTAAAATGTACGAAAATAAATAATTAAGAAGTATTAGTGCTGATAATAAATAAATATTAGGACGCATTTCACAAACGGCTGGTTAGCCCCATACTAAAGCATTTCTAGGTTGCTAACACAACTGTTACCCAACATATACATACATAAATACTTTTATCTACTTACATTTAACTCTCAGATAACAAATTTTCAGTTCATCACAAAGATCCGGGAATTAAACCCCTCTGGTGATAATTTCATGATAAGAATTTTAATATTTAAATCCATACATGTACACCAGCAGGAATATACATTGGGAAGGACTATGTATTAAGACACGGGCGGTCGCCCAGTTTGATTACTAGATCCGCATATTATGTACTGTTTTATAGGGCCAATAAATTCATTTTTGAAATTTTCTTCAGTGTCGTTTGAAAAAAAAACTAAAAACTAAATTATAATTACCATTGTTATGTGTTAAAACAAAAGTAAATTCATTTTAAAGATGATATTATACATATTATTTATAGATATTATTTTACATGTTTCAATAAATTACGCTCATGCTATTTTTTTTTTATTTTGCTTACTGTTTAAAGTACCTTCTGGAACAAAAGTTCGTTTCGTACTAGAAGTACGCAAGCTACGTAACCCTTCATATTTTTTATGGTTTCCTTTTCCAATAATTAAAACAACACAGAACTTAATCATTCACGGTTTGGAGTTGAAACGTATGCAGACTTCACTGGAGACATTAACAAGTCCAAATGTGTTTCTATTTCAAAAACATTTTTAATTAATGTGTCACTATCATTACAAAACATATTAACTAAATAGCTCGGTCTACCAAAATATGTTTCTCCCCTTTTCTCCACACAATTTCGGTCTATTTAGAAATTCCACAGACGTAATTAAACTGGCAAAGCCACAAAAGTTAGAGTACAATTTTTTAGTCGAATTGTTTTCATGCTTAGTTGAGACCTAGAAATTATTACAAACAAAGAAATTTTTTCTGTTACTAAATTAAACTATATTTTTATATGTTATATAAATATATGTTACATTAAGTAAAATTAAACAAATATACATAATTTTTAATTAGCCCCAAAGAGTAAAAAGATTTTTTAAGTATTTTATATTCACGTTTGAACAACTTCCTTGAGTAAATGTAAAACAGCAAAACATGTTCAACGGAATCTACGAGAAATAGCGTAGAGATTCTTCCAAAGGTTTTGTTTGATTTTAATTTAATTTATAACTAAATAAATTATAAACACCATTAAGTTTTCAATTTACCTTTATATTTTCTATATTTTTTACCTAGAGCTCTGTAATTGATGCGAGGCCGGGGCGGGCTGCTAGTAATTATTATAATGTGATATTGTCACTTTATCCCAGAGATTTTCTAAGCTAAGTGATCCACATAACTAGAGAATAGCTTAGCCGCAAGCACAAAAGTCCAGCCCAACCCAGATGTGGTTCGTCCTAACTTCAGAAATAAATGTGAAAACTTTCCGGCGGCTAACTAACTGGAACTGTTAGCTAATGCAAAAGTATAATTTCTTGGTCACATTCGGTCCCTCGGCAGTGCTCAGTGACTAGTTTTGTGATGCAAATTATTCAGATATTCTGGTTTATGCTCGGCGTGGGACTTTAAACGTGTGAGTTTCTGTGGTTGATTTAACTATTATAGTTACAGTTACGACTGTAGCGCTTTCAGCCGGCTAACTAAGGTGATCTGACGCGATCGTCTAGATTAAGCAACGATCGTTGTGGACAGTCTTTGGATGGGTGATTGTCATTTATTCAGTGACTTTTTGACCTGGCTAACAGTGAGTTTATTTTAGTTTGGTTTGTGAGTTTACTACCGGGAGTTGTGTTAATCTAGTATTGGCTTGTAAACTCTTGACGCCAGAGCTTCGCTATTTAGCTCGTACGATAAAGAAGATAGTTACGACTGATTGCAAATTACAATTCTACTAATCCTTTTTGTCCTAGCTGATTATCTTCTAATAATTCTTAAAAATACTTACTATTATAAATGTTAATTTTTTAGACCTAAAGAACATGAGAGGATATTTGTTATTCTCTGACCTCGTAACCGCAGAACTTTTGAATTGCTTAATTTCTGGACAAACGCAGGAAATACCGCGGGACACGCTAGTTGAATTTGTAGCTAGCTCATTCTTAATTTTATTTCAACTAGTATAACATTAAGAAGTAAATCTATTTTTAATTTAGGGCAAGTTTAATAAAATAGGCTAAAAAACAATTATGTTACAGAAATGAGAAAATTATGTATGTATTTTTCAAACAACTCAAACAAGCAACTAAGTTAGCAAAAGTGAAAAATGTATGCAGGAAGTTTGACTTGCACCGGAAGGCTGCGCAGCTCATAGCTATTATTTGGGGTCGTTTATTTGGACCTATCTCACATTTATATCATCTCTTACAAGATTTTGTCTAATAAATCTCTATACTCGTAAATATTATGTATGTATCAAATTTTGCGATTAAAAACCAGCAATTTGAATTCTATCCAAATGTTATTCAAAAATCATTGTTATTCGTTTGTAAACTATTAAAATACCCTGTTATATCTGATAAAGAATAGTAAGTCATTTTATCACGATATTCTCAAACTTAACTACAGGGAGTCTTCTTCTACTTTGTTGAGCATTGAGACCAAGCTCTGGTGTCGAAAGATTTCAAGCCGCCCGAACGCCTTTTAATTGGGACAAAAACAAAGTATATACTTTGTCTGAATGAATTGGGACAAAAACAAAGTATATACTTTGTTTTTGTTCCAATTCATTCTTTAATATTAACGATTTCTTTCTTGTACTAAGACTAACATCTGGAACCTACAATTTGACGTGTCATCTGACACGTGAGTCGGATTTCATGGTGGTAGCACCTAGATGAAAATATCACACGACAGTTTTGTGTATGGTTACCCATCCAAAGACTTTCCGCATTGACCGTTGCTTTACCTCGATGATCACTAAGCCGAACTACAGGGATACTACAAGAAGTAAATTAAATTTAAAAAAAACACATTTGTCTGTTAGTAGAGAGGCAAACATCTTTAGGGTCTCAGAGAACGGATGGGTGGGATGCAGGTGATGTGCAAGTATAATGCAAGAGTGTGTCGGACAGTAGGATATTCAAGCGTATTTTCCTAGTTTAAAGCGAGAAAAGACTGAAATAAGGATTTCCGGAGTTCTCTCTTGAATATTTGAATACTGATTTCAGTTTCTACTTCACTAACAAAATAAGTTTGTATTTTTACCGTTCTTAATAACATTGTTCCCAACTTGTTTGTTATTTACTAAGTTTTAGTAAATTAAAGAGTTTACTTTAACGAAATGTTAGTATACGTGTGTGTAGTCCTAATCCGGTGATCGGGATTTGCAGAGACTAATGATGTAGTTCTATCCAAATGGTGTTGTTATTTTACTAATTTGGTATTTAAAATTTTCGAGTATCTTCGTAATTTATTTAAAAAAAAAAAACAAGTTAAATTATTCCTGAAATTTAAATACAGGAAACAAAACAAGTAATTTAATTAAGCTGCTAGCGCTAAAAAAGTTCCCAAGTTTTCTAATAGCGTTTTTCACGGCAAATGTTTTCTCAAAGGCAAAAGTTATGTCGTCTATCCAGGCCCTCCCATAACTCAGATAAATCTCAAACTCCTACCCTCAAGGGCTAATATCTATTACATAAAATTCTCAAGGAAACAACGTTAACATTTCCACTGAGGGAAATTCCATTACTTGTACCCCTTCTGGCTAAAAATCCAATGTTATTAAATCTTACGTGAAGAGGCCTGCTTCAAGTTTGTTTGCTTTGAACATTTCAGCGGCGTTGGAGTTGAGATTTTTAATAGAAAAAAGTTCGGTGTACAGGTCAGGTCTCTAGGGATTCGCTCCCGCAAAATGTTGGTTGGTTACTTACTGGTCTTTCCGCGCTCCGCAGCTCTACATAGCTTTCTGCAGGAAAATTCTAAAGGTCATTTCTTATACAATCCCCGGAAGCTATCTCGGTACATATTATAATTAAATAATTAATACATATAATAAGATTTATCCAAAAAAACTGATTAGGGGCAAATAAAAGAGAGTAATGGAAATAAAAAAAACTGTTTTTGTTTTTTTTTTACATGTCCATACGATACGATATTACTTCGAAACTGATCAACGCATTTGTGTTTGCTGATGGGAATAACATATAAATATAAATAAATATTTTCTCGTATATTTTTTTTTATTTTGTGTAAAAATGTGTTTGGATGAGGCTGGTAAAAGCTTAAGTTCGAGTATGTGGGATTCCCAACTTTGACCCCCGGCCGCCATCTTGAAAATCTTGTGTATGTAATAGGAATAATAGTGCTGTAGATTTAGCACTATTCCTCATATTAGATGCAAACTAACATACAATCACAGTTTTCAAGATTTTCAAGCTGGCGGCCGGGAGCCAAAGTTGGTAATCCCACATACTCGAGGTTAAACTTTTACTAGCCTCACCCAAACACACTACGTTGTTCGAAAATTTGTAACATTTCAATGAACTATTTCGTTTGTGATGGTATTGGCACTGACAAATTATGCCCTCTGTGAATACAAGAACCAAGAGACACTCGAAGATTGATGTCATACGATTTCACTTGAGTTACAAGAATAGGAAGATTACCTGCGATCGACGAAATGTAGTGGAGAGTATAGCAAGGTTAACTGAATTTTTAGAAGCAGAAAAACTTGCATATTATTATTAAGTTTTGACACACATTGTTTAAGAGGTCTTTGTACAAGCATTGACTTTGAAATAAATGAGTAGATATTGTAAAATATTTTAGCAACTTCTGTAATTAAAAAATAAAGAAAACCCTTGCTCCAATGATTTGAGACAGCAGCTGTCTTGGATTTCAAATTAATCACAGTTTATGTATTACCACAGTGAGGGAAAAAGTTTTGTCAAAGTTAGTGTCTTTTCAGAGTAAACAATGGTTGTTGCGGTTCTTGTTTATAACAATTTTGATGGCAGCCATTTTTGTCGCGGCTTCGCCTTCGGGGATCAATAAGGAAAAGCTGTTTAGAGATTTTGAGTGAATTTTGTAATGATAAAGTAAACAAGCTTTTTTTCCAAAAGCGTTTGTTTATTTTATTTCTTTTACCTTTATATAAAAAAGTGAAGAGTTAGTTAATTAGGTCGGTTAGCGTGGTACGGACATGTAATGCGTTGAGAGGAGATGCATGTGACTAGGGGAAGTAGAATATGGTTGTAAGAAGTAGCGGAAGTAGAGGTCGACCAAAGAAGACGTGGATGAATTGTGTGAAGGAAGAAATGAATGAGAATAGAGTGAATGTGGAGATGACAGCTGATAGACTGGTGTGGAAACGAAAAACAAGCGAGCCGATCCCACGTAGTAGAAAAAAGTAGAGATAAAAAAGAAGTAGACTTTTACATAAAAAAAAAAACATTTTATGCTTAAGTTTTAAGCTGAAATACTTACTATTTTAATTGACAATTGCTAAACTTTTTACCACAATACATAAACATCAAGATTAAATTGGTACTTTGTGAAATGTTGGTACGAATTGAGCAAATTAGTTGAAAACTTTGCAACTCCCGAGTGCCCACTTAGTTTGGATAAAATGAGAAACGTTGAATACTATGCACTTTTACTCACATTGTCTGGGGTGCAATTTTCTCTGGCTGCAAAAACTTGCAAACATTAGTGAAAAGTTAGAGAAATAAACATTTTCAAAAGCATACCATTTTATGCTACTGCAGTATATCCCATCAACTGGCAAGTGACCAGATACTGGTTCTTTTAAAAAACATTAACGACCAAAAAAAATGTGAATTCTATGATCGTGACTGTAAAACAAATTTACTATTATAAACATTTTGTTGTAATTTTTGTAGATAGAAAATAAATTCACCACAAAGTATTCCTAAATTAGATCATTTATGATTTGGCCTAATTTACGATTACTATATACTATAGATAAACAAATTAATGTCATAAAAATAAATAAATCTAAAAAGATAATACACTAAAAATACCAGTCACAAAATTATTTGGGCCTTACTCGTAACGTAGGTAACTCTTGATACTGTCCTTTTGTATCAACAGTTTTCGCATTCTAGCTTCAAAAATACATACGAAATACTCTTTGTTTTCTACAAATGACAGTGAAGCAGAGCTGGTATTTGAATAAGCTCATACTTTGTCTTTCGCTGCAACTCAATGCGAACATAATATATTCGTATAATATGAAATGTTTACATCCAGAGTCTGAGATCATATGTACCAAAAGCTAACCTATTTATTTTATATCCTTCTGAGCTTTTACTTAGATTTTGAAATATTTTTATATGTTTTCTACATCAATAAATAATAATAGGAACATATTTCATACACGACTGGTTAGCCCCATATTCAATATTATATTATGTATGTAGTATCGCAAGTCACACGCTTTAGTTCTAAAGTATGAAAGAAAGTTTTAAATTTGACTCTATAATACACTAGCTGACCCTGCAAACGTTGTTTTGCCTCACTTAGGGGTATGAAAAATAGATAGTGTATCTTATATGAAACGTTCGTAGATTTTCCGTAGCAGCGCCATCTATTGATTACTTACTCAACCCAGTCGAAAGGTATCGACATCTGTTAGAATCATTTGGAGTTAACAGATAATTGTGACTGTCAAATAATAACAGACAATAATTAGCAATAAATTAAAATTGTGACTATAACTTGAGATTTAAACTATCCTAATTCTCAAGTTGGATCGAACTGCACATGGTGTGGGAATTTAATTATAATCGGTTAAGTGGTTTAGGAGTCCATTGAGGATAAACATTGTGACACGAGATTTATATATATTAAGATAAAATAATCGATGGCATTTGTTAATGTATATATTGGCGGATGCTTAAGAATGCTCTATGCAGTTTAATTACTAGCACATTCAAATTTTGCAAACGCACACTAAGTAATTATAATCCAGTGAACTGGCTAGAATCGTGTCGTGGCTGGAATGCGACTAATCCCTCGTAACTCCCTTAATTCGGTACTCTGTTAAATTGCGTGTAAATCTTAACCTTTCTTAAACGGACCGACTCTGGATTAACGTGACTTCATAGTGTAATTAACTAGACACTTCTCAAATATGTACAAAGGTCTGTTATAATATAATATTCACAGAATAGTTTTAAAATAATCTGTGTTGCCAAGTTTATTCTTCTTTTGTTTTACAATCCCTGATGTAAAAAAACGGGCTGTTATATGTTTGACGAGGCTGTGTGTGTCAATTGTATTATATTCGAACGGATAAACCATATTTTACTGTTCGGAATTTATATTAGGCTGGCTTTTTTCAGCATTTTTTATGAAAATCCGTCTAAAATGAACGCCGCTACAAAATGGTGGATCACATATTTGAATAGCACAATATGGGCTATCAAACCAAAGAAAACTAAAGCTTGATGAGATCAATACTACACACTATTATACATTTTAAATCCAAGATGACCGTTATGACAAATATTTCGACTAGACACAGGGACTTTTTCTAAATTTCTACTTATACTTTAAATTGTCAAAATAGTGACAAGTAAACCTAACTCCTTAACAGTCGCCTCGAGTATATAAATCATCATACAGAGGTAATAATAAACTAGAGATTGAGGTAACAAACAAAAACCCCGAAACTTTACCTGGGGAAAGTTTAATGCATTTGCATTAAACTTTCCCCAGGTAAAGTTTCGGGGCAGCACAAAGAGGTGTTATTTAAACTGGAGCACGGACTTTGAATCGTATAAGACAGTTTAGGAAATATGATTACAGAAAAGTTTTTATAACTCTCCAGAGATAAACTGTCCCATATAGTTCAGGTCCACCTTAGTAACTTATTACCATGGCAACAAGCAACAATTTCTCGTATAAAATATTATTACTTGACGGTTATCGTGGACATTTTCGCCTTTAGTACACCTACGCAACCGCATGCGGCAGTGAGTCTTTGCGAAATAATTACGGTAGCGAAACATCTCTGGAACGTTAGTACACTGCAGTTATTTCGTTATTTTGTCATTGTCATTTTAAATTTTCGGCTTCCATTTTGCGAAATTCTGCCCTCTCTGACAGAACGCGTGGTGACGCTATGCGATGCGAAACTATACTAGCGAAACAGCTGCGTCTTCGTGTAACGGCCATTTCGCAGTTACTTGCGAAACAATACCGACAAGAACGCAACTATTTCATGTAGCTTTAAAATAGTAGAACGACACATAACACACGCGAAACGTTGCAATACAACTTACAGCTTTTTCGTCGTTTCGCTGCCGCATGCGAATGCGTAGTTGTACTAAAGGCATTAATGGCGCTATTCCCCGCTGTTTTTTAGTAAAATGGCGGTAATTACTTTTCAATTAACATTATTTTTATTATTATTAAAAGCCTGTTTGATCCCACTGTTGGGCAAAGGCCTCCCTACCCTCTTTCCACTTGTCCCTATCTAGCGCTATTGTGGACCAATCCTCTAGGTGTTTGTCGAGCTCGTCCCTCCATCGCTTTTTTGGTCTGCCGCGTGGTCTTGTATTGGCCGGCCTCCATTCCGTAGCAAGTTTTGCCCACAGATCGTCCGGCATGCGGCAGACGTGACCAGCCCAATCCCACTTCAAATTAGCAGCTTTTTGGGTCACATCAGCTATTTGTGTTCTGGAACGCAGTATGGTGTTTCGGATGCGATCTGACAGCTTTACGCCAAGGATACTGCGCTCCATGGCTCTTTGGCAGACCCCGAGGGCGAACCGTTGATCTTCTGTCAAAGACCAAGTTTGCGCTCCATAAGTCAGAATAGGGAGAATGCACGCGTCCATGAGCCTGCGCTTGAGGGATAGTGGCAAATGCCTCTTCATTAGATCTTTCATGGACCAATAGCTCCTCCAGGCATTTTCGACTCTACGAGCTATTTCTGCATCTTGCCGCGCCTGGAAGGACACTAATTGGCCCAGGTACACATACTCATGGACGTATTCAATCTCCGTATCATCGATCGATATTTTGCGCTGCGTGGTATTGGTCATTAACTTGGTCTTTGACATGTTCATCTTTAGTCCGACCTCGAGGCTTGCCCTGCTAAGATCTTGTAGCATGTGACCCAATTCGTGTGCGGAAGAAGAGAAAAGAACAATATCGTCTGCGAATCTGAGGTTTGTTAACCTCTTTCCCGAGACAATAATGCCTCTATTCTCCCAGCTTGGTGCCAATTTGCGGAATACTTGTTCTAATGTGGCAGTAAATAGTTTTGGCGATAGAGGGTCGCCCTGTTTCACACCTTTTCTTATAGGGAAGGATGGTCCAGTAATGTCTAGTTTTATTGCGGCTGTACTGTTGTGATATATGATTTGTAGTAGGTCTATGTATGTCTTGTTAATTTCCTGGTTTTCTAATGCTTTGAAAATTGATGAGTGGGAGATGCTGTCAAATGCCTTGGTGTAGTCAACGAACGCTAGATAGAGAGGTAATTTGTACTCTGTGTGTTTTTCTATTGTTTGATTTATAACTTGTAAATGATCTATAGTAGAGAGGCCTTTGCGGAAGCCAGCTTGTTCGGGAGGTTGGTGTTTGTCGAGATTTCCAGATATTCTATTTTCTACAACTTTAATAAAGCATTTATACAGGTGAGAGACTAAACTGATAGGGCGGTAATTGTCAACGTTCGATTTGTCCCCCTTTTTATGTATGAGAATAATATTAGAATGGCAAAAAGACTTTGGAAATGTTCCGGATTGTAGAATAGAGTTGAAAAGGTTTGTTATATGAGGTAGTAGAGTAGGTTTTCCAATTTTAAGTGTTTCTGTGCTAATTTCATCATGTCCTGCAGATTTATTATATTTCATACTTAATAGTGCTTTATGTACTTCAAAGCCAGTTATGGAAGTGACATCATCAGAACGTCTATATTCACACATGGTGTTTGAACTAGTTGTGTCATCGCAGTATAGGTTTTTGTAATAACTTGTGGTTATTTCCAAAATTTTATTCCTATCGCTATGTTTAATACCCAAATTATCTTTAAGTGAGACAATTGAAGATTTGCCTTTTGTGATTCCTTGTTTAGCTATTTTAAGCGATGTATTTTTTAATAGAGCTTTTTCAATGCGTTTAATATTGAAATGTCGGATATCTTTACGAATATTTCTTTTAACAGTTTTGTCGGCTGCTTTATATTCTGGTGTGTAGTGAGGAAGTTTTTGTCGCTCTTCAATAAGCTGTTTAGTTTTTGGGCTAAGTTTAAGCTGTTTAGTAGTACACTTGGATTTTATTTTCTGACTAGCTTTTTTAATAGAAGTTCTGATGTTGTTATATTGGATTTGAACGTCTTCCGAATTTAAATTTTCTAAAGTACTGAAGCTATTTTTTAATTCTAAGTTAAACTGCTCAATTAACATATGGTAGATAAAAGATATTTTCGAAATAAATCACAGACAACAGAAATAAATTGAAAAGTGAAAGAAAGAATGAAAATAAATCGATTGTGACAAAAAAAAACAGACAAACTTAAAACTTAACACACAATACAGACGCAACTCAGCAAATATCGATATAGATTAATATTGATATTGATATTGGTAGTAGTAGTATACTAAGTTCAGTTAAAACTTGATCCTACGTGAGTACCAACATACAAACATACATACAGACAAAAGTGAAATTATATGCATATTTATATATGCAGAGATTTTGCTCGCTTCGGTTGCTCGATCAAATATTCGAACTCCTCTACGCTAGCTGTTGAATGCAATTAAACTTTATAAGGGTTCAGTTTAAATGCGCATTTGATATTTAATTTTACAACTTTGTTTATTTTGAAACAGAGCATTAGGTTTTAATTACCACCAATGGTTCCCTGAAAAGCAGTTAAAACTCGATACTTATATTTTATAAGATGCTCATTGGCTGAGTGAGCAAAGTGTCTCTGTATCACTGATCACTGATTGGATGATCTTGGTTCTTTTCTTCTGTCCTCATGTAAGTTTGTGTGTTTGTGGTTGTTAAATTACCAACAAACTGAGTCCCATCATAAAGTGCATTATCATTATTTATCATCATCAGCCTATTTAGGCCCACTGTTGGGTAAAAGCTTTTACTACTGTCAGTGTTTTTAATCTTTTCCTCCACAGCCTCTTAGTATCCCGTCTATGGACGGAAAGTCTTTAACCATCGGGCTAGTAGTCTGCCTACACGACGCTTGCTATTTCGTAAATGTCTTTCTTATGATAGTTTTGCTTCATATTTTGTGGTAATATCTGACAACGTGCCCTGCCCAATGCCACTTGAGTCGCGTAAATGGTTTTTTAATCGTCAGTAACTTTCATACTGCATCGGATTTCTATGTTACAGACTTGATTTCTTAGGCTGATACGTAACATGTCGCTTTCTATTGTCCTCTATTCCATAGCCTGTCATAGTTATTTTAAATTTTTAACATTACTATTATAAATGTCATAAACATTAAATGTTAGGACAACTGTTGTTTCCACGCTGAATAGCTCTATGGCTATCCTCTGCACTGAGTACGATTGAGAAAAACAGTAGAGTAGAGTTGTTCTTAGAAAATTTGTTCAAACGACTTTCTCATTTTCACTCTCACGACTATTTGGTATTTTTTCCAGTATATAATTCAATTTGCAGCTTTCTATCTAAAATAAATGTACATTTATGGCTTAAAGAGCAAGTTGGCTTACCGATAATAACATTTTAACTCTCACACTTACTTAAGAGAAGATAAGAAAAGAAATAGAAAGGAATAATCATCTTCTTCTTCTTTAACCTTTTCCCACTAGGTGAGGTCGGCACAGGAAGGTTTTCGCTTCGACACGATTCTGACAGCTGTCATATCTACATTCATATTATTATTTTTATACCCTCATACATTGTTTTGGAAAATTAAAGTCATACAAATTATAATTAATTAAATAATTTCACCGAAATGAAAATATTTAATTTCATACCTACCCTCGAAGAAACGCTTAATTGCACGAGAATTTCATGCTGTAAATTTCAATTTATGCTGGAACATTGTTCTCATAATTACTGCAATGATGCTCCTCTTATTTCGAACACGCCGCTTATCCTCAGGACCAATTACTCATTTATTTTGCACGCGAGCTATTCAGTTCCAATTTTAAAATTAATCTTTCGCTCTTAATTCGTAAAATGTTTTATCTACATACTCGTTAACTTATTGTTTGCTCCTTTATATGAATTAAAATAGAGAGACTAATAATTCACTGTCCTTTGCTTTACCTACGTAGTACTAGTTATTATTCTGTGCTTTAGCTGAGCTTTTCTCTGTATTGTTCTGTATTTTTTATTCACTTATTAAATAAATAATATGGGTAATTAAATAAATTAATAAGTGGCTGCTTTCGAATTTTGTCGCGTGTCTTAAAAATCTGGTATAGAAATATCACTGACGACCTCATTGGCGTAATGGTTACCATGCAGAACTGCCAACTAGAGGATAACTGGCTCGATTCCCGAAAAAAATTCTCAATCTTTGTGATGAACTAAATTTGTATTACTCGTATGTTGTTTTTTTTTTTTAATTAAGGATTCTAATAAAAAAAAACGATTAATGCGGTGGCGGAACCATACGAGTACTTATCCAAGTATTGTTCCAACCTTAAAAAACATACTATAACATATCTAATATAAAACCCATTAAGTATAAAAAATAAGGAAAGGCGAAGTAAAGGGAAAAATGACAATCGCCTCTTTAAAATTCTAGCATCGCGTTGTCACGTTTACTTTGAGGAGAGGACACGTTTATTTTGAGGAAAACACACAATTTAGAACTATTATAGACACCCCCATCACAAATTTCAAAACATGGTCATAAATCATTCGCCGTCGATCAAAGTCCGCACGCACACCTAAACCCACTATAATCAGGTCATCGTGTCACTCCGCGCGTGCGTAATTACGTAACAATTTACAAACTCAATTTTCAAGTGTCAAACTTCAAAACTTCGACGCTGGGTCATGCAAAATTCATGGGAATCAATGAACGAAGTGATATGGGGCTGACGTAAAAATTATACTTGGCTAGTTAGAGCCTGTTGTGACGGGCCGTCGGAAAGTTGGTGGAGTGGCTGACTACTTAGGCAGTTTGTACTTTATGCTTGTTCAAGTGCGTTGTGTGTGTATGTGAGTGTGTGTGTTTCTGTGGATTTGTAGCCCAAAAGAATGTGAAGCATTCTGATGGCTCTTAAGGAGGCTGTCGCAATAGTTCGATGAATGCAAAAATCAAACGTATACTATATTTATTTGATTCAAAACGTATATAATAAAATGCCTGTAGCTTTGCTAACTAAGGGGATTTGACACGATCTTTGAGGTTAAGTAACGATGTCCGACCATGCATAAGATTGTCTTTTTATAAATGTTAAATGGCATTTTCATCTATCGAATGACATGTTATATTGTAGGTCCCGCCTATGATTTTCAGTACAATTGTCGAGAGCTTTTCACGTGGTATAAAAACAATCAACACGAAAGCTGTCGAAAGCTGTGAAAAAATTCGTATGAGCGAAGTAGCCAACCAACTACTTCGCTCATACGAATCAGAAAAAGAAAACTTTCGCTTATTATTGAGTAATCATTTGACCAAACGTAATAAAATACCTAGAAAGTCTCGACAACTTTCCTTATTTACCCCTAACTTAGCAAAGGCTCGCTCTTTGAAAGTTTACCTAAGTTAGCCATAATATATTGAGTTGGCTTCTAAGTTGCGTATTCAACTTAATGGGCGCGCGTGCGTACTTATTAATGCTCATTATAAAGCAGCATACAGGGTAGCTTAAGTAGGTAATTAACGCAAATATCCAAAGAGGCAACTTTGTCACGACTTGCTAGTACATAGCACGTTGTTTACACTCCTGCTGTAAAATGATTTGGTTACAAACCACTAGTAATTATAAACATACGGGTATAACAATAATTGTAAGTCTGGGTGAAAGAATAAGGCTGCAAACTGCCTCTGCCTGTCGTAAGAGGCAATTAAAAGGGCATCAGATTCGGAGTGTTCGGAGATGGGGCTCCGACACCCGTTTCATTGATTCCGGTGTGGACGACGGCGTGTGATTCTTACCGTCGTAGGCGGATAGGTCAGCAATCCAGAAATGGTCACAGCGCAGTGGAAGGAGATCTCCGAGGAGATCAGGTTTTTCCCGGAAGAACCCAAAGTCCTCCGTTAAGCACAGAGGCAAGTTACCGGGGATGTTTTAGTGGGTAGCAAATCCCACATTACCTAGCTGAACCCCATTGTAGCCAGGCATCTTGTTGAAAACTTCCCCCACGTCGACAAAAAAAAAATTGCTAAGATTTACGGACGTAGTCACTTTCAAAATTATTATGCTTTAGCTAACTTTTTCGTCCTGAAATGAGGTGGTGCGATGACATACGCAAGAAAACAGGCAGTAGGTGGAGACGGTATGCTCAGGATACGGGTCGCGTGGCGTGCCTTAGGAGAGGCCTATGTCCAGCAGTGGATGCAGACGGGCTGATGATGATGATGAACTTCTTCTACATGGTGTCAGAAAAGTTGTTAACGAATCAAGTCGGCTAAAGTACCAGTAACTTTGTATGAAATTAAGTACTTACCTACGCAATTACGCTGACTTTTCTACCTAATTATAGTAAGTTAAAACGCCCAATTAACTTGGCACTCCACATGTGACCGCATAATGTATTTCTCGTGCTCCAAGGTATTATGCTGACCCGTAATTCCCATAATTAACGCAAGAGGTCGCATGCAAGCGATGTACTTGTATGTTGGGTGCAAACATAATGGTTTCTACAATGCAATGGTTAGTTTAGCTTTGAGCTTACCACAAACAATAGTATTTTTTTTTGTTGGGAGCTTGTTGTATTGAAATGAATGTTGTTCTTCTTCCCATATCGCACTAGTCAATAGCTTATTGACAATCTTTCAATAATTAATACTCCGCTATGCCGATTCGTGCAACATTCGTCTAATATCCTGTTGTAGGTTAGTAAGTTATATGCTTTTTGATGTATAAAGTGCTGTTTTGTTTAATAATCAAATTTTATTATTAATTATTACATTAATAACCGACCTAATCAGACAACGGCGTAGTTTTTTTTTATTCTACATCATTGAACGGTCTTAACCTATTACAAAGTGATAAATTACATTAAAAACACACTAGCATCCCGTCCCGGCATCGCGCGGTCTCTAAAATAATCAAAAAGAAACAAACTATAGCCTTTTTTACTCGGGGATAAGTTACAAAGAGAAACAAACTATAGCCTATGTTACTCGGGGATAATGTAGCTTCCCAACAATGTTAGAATTTTTCAAATCGGTTGACTAGTTTTGAAGCGTATTCGTGTCAAACAAACAATCAAACTTTACCTCTTAATATTGGTATAGATCTACAACAATGCAATTGCTACGAGATTGCTTAGAAGCTCTACGCTATGATGTATAATGCATGATATTGAAGAACAATCGTGTTTTCAGTAAGAAGCAACAAATAATAATTTATCCTGTGTTTTACTTTGCGTAATTTTGTTTGAAAACATTTCTGTAGCGTACAAAAAGCCGTCTCAGCCAACGAATGAGAATAAAGCGATTTCCCTTTTCATTCCGTTCCGTAGCTTTGCAGGAGAAACCGTAAGACTAGTTAGTTACATGAATTTGTTACTATATACCACTGACGTTTACAAGGTACATTTGTCTGGTTCTTTTGTGATGAGCTTTGTCTGTGATTTATGTGTACACGCGATTTAACGGGAAAGAACATTTCTTAGAGACCTCTATAGAAACCTAACAGCCTAATTCAAATTCAAATTCATTTATTCCTTAAAAATATAGCATTACAGAGACTTAGTCTCTAAAGCGCTACATTTCTTAAAAATAACATGTAAACACTAAAAGTAAACATTTGCACAATACTTAATTAAATAAAATAAAAAAAATTACGAGTGTAAAGACAGCACAAGGTTAGGTTATAAATTTTAAGTTTTTTTCTTGATTTGTAGAAGGGAATTTATCACACAGTGTCAATGTCATTCCCATTGGACTATTGACTATATACACATACTTTGTTATGTATATTTTGTTTCATTAATGCAGTATACACAGCATTAATAGAACCATATAAAAACCATTAGTACTGAAATAACTTAACCAAATATAAACGTATATAAACAAACTAGCATTTGCCCGCGACTTTGTCTGCATGTACTTTAGATCAGGACGTTAATAGGACATTATAATTGTCACAACTGCAACATATAACGATCGAAACGAAGTCATTACATTAACTGCAAATTTTTATTTTGTCTGTCTGTATGTTGAGTAGAGGCTGTATTTTTGAGCCATTCTCGTCAAAACTTGTTATAACTTATAGGTTAGTTAGTACCTATTAGTTACTTTATATATTTTTAGACATTGACATATTTTTATAGGGGTGATGGTTTCAGTAAAAATGAAGGAAAATTGTTTGAGAGCTATCTACTAAATTTTAATTATTTTCGTCACAGCAATTAAGTGTCATAGTGTTAAAAAATATCTGCATTTAAATAAAATGGGTCAATTATTGAGATATAAAAATATAAACTTTCATTACGAAATTTGTCTCAAGATTTTTTCTGACGTGGACTTGCAGAAGAACTAGTATTAATATTATAACCTTAACCTCAGTCCGACTCTCTGGAACAAATCGTTCACCATTAGCCTCGACGCATATTGAATCGTATATTCTATCTCTCGTTAATTGAGGTTACCATTGTCACTCCTCCCCTTAAATAGATGGGAAGGGCCCTTTGAATTTGCTTAATGAAAGTTTTTTTGCGTTTATTTGTTTGGGTAACAATTAATGTAGGTTGTGGTTCCTTTTGACCTTTTTCGTGTGTCCATGTTTATTGTGAAGGAAGGAATGTTTGTTCGGTCTGGTGAAGTAAGAAAGGGGCGTGTTCCGGAGTTATTGCGTAAGGTTTCTTTACATTTTTAGTATGTTATACAAACATTTATACTTTGTTTAACTTTTGCGAGGCTATCAGATTACATAGTATTTTTTACATACATATATTAGAATAAATTTCACACTCGATTCATTAGCTCCATACTAAACCATTTCTAGTTTGCATTATAGTTGCTAACACAACTAATATACTATATATACAGACATAAATACTTTATATCAATATATATTTAACACCCAGACAAATTTAGTTCATAACAAAGATGTTGCCCGTGCCGGGAATCGTACCTGGAACCTTCCGGTTGGCAGTCCAGCATAGTAACCATTACATCAACGAAGTCGTCAAATATATATGTATGTACTCAATTGAGAGCATATTTTTTAAAGTTCATGATCTCTATTTATTTCACATCAAAAAAATTAGCCTCATATTGGCGTAGTATTTATAAAACATCATTTATGTTATATTATCAACAGTAAATTATTATTCATTTAATACGTATTCTTATGTTCAGTAATAGCCTATTTCCTTTCCAACTCAGCAGTACAAAACAAAGTCTAGAAAAAACGTAACAAAGGCAAGAAACAATTCCCGTAAAGTGAGCCACTGGTGTTTATACTAAGTACATAATCTAATTGAGCACTCCCACTCCGTTACCAGAACATGGCTGGGTCTAGACTAATCTAAGTACGAGGCTACTTTCGAACATCATGGAAATAATATTGTTTTGCCTAAATTTTGTTTTTTTGCACTTGTTTTTTTGTATCTTAGTGTCTGAAATCATGCTGAGAGTCTGCCTACAAATCATTGCTATGGCTTTTGATGTGTTTAGCTGTGCTAGAATTAAGATACAGTCACAATTATTGAATGTAAAAGAGACTAAAGTTTTAACATTTTTAATCCAACCTTCCAAAACCAGCCTCGTTTTAGGTACAAATTTATTATAATAATAATTATGTCACTTTTTTTATGGAGAACTTGCCAAGCGGCTGGTAGAGGTTTCAGGTGTCCAGAATGCTGGCTTTTATATCGGCCAAAAACCAAGCATTGCCATCCAACGTGGCAATGCTGGCTAGCATTTTGGGCACCTTTTCCTCTACCCCTGGTCTTTTTATAGGTTAAGTTTTAGTTAGTAATGTTTTGTGTATGTATTTTTGTTTTTAATAAATATGTTTATTTATTAGCTTTTTAACCTTTAGTCGTTTGTTAGGTCTTTTAAAAGCTACTTACTGTTAAAGCATTTTTTACCTACAACGCTTAACTGCTAAATCAAAGTTTTGTCGATTTTCTCTTCACCTGAGTTACTCACATATAAGATTGCGATTATCATTAAAAATATAACTCGTTACTTTGTCTCTCGCAAAATGTATTAAAAAACATAAGGTTTACTCATCCTTCGTAACCACCTTAAAATAAAATTGTGTTGTTACGTTTCAAAGGTAATCTCTCCTTTATTATTCCGTTTGTGCTCATGATTAAGTTTCGGAAACTTGTGTAATTTATAACAAAACTGTAGCGGGATTATTTTGGCAGTACAGAAAAGTAAAATGGAGTAAAATCCCAATTATTATACCGTTTCTGAATAGTTCTTTTTATTTTTCATATTTTTTGTCATTTGTTTTTCTTGAATATTTTAGATTTGTTTTTCTTGAAAATTTTAGATAAAATACGTATCTTTACTTCGTTATCATTGTTATGTTTAAATGTTAAGTTATTTCCTTTTTTATGATATATAGGCTTGCGTTTGATCGAAACTCGCCTGTTTTGGAGTGGTGTAGCGGTAAAAAAACCGATTTAATCTTGCCTTGAAGATAGTAAAGTCATAGTTCAATGGGAACAGAGATTCCGGCAAGGAGTTCTACAGTTTAGTTGTCCGTACAATTAATTGCAGCTCTCTGGCAACACATTGATGTTGCCATAGCAGGAGTGATGCATTGGCATCACATCTAACCTTACCGAAGGTCCGGCGGCGCACGCCTTTCACTGTTCATAGCTTTAAATCAATCACAATGTCACTCAATAATTAGAGGCTGTTGAATTTACAATTTGTCACTGCTACATGGTAAATTGACAACAGTTTGTGACAAAATGACTGACTGAATGCCGTGTCAGTAATTTGAATGGAATATCTAATGAATTCTAGCACTTCATATTGCTTTTGGGTCTCGCTTAATCGGAAAACTTGGTTCACAATTACGATTGGTGTATGCACGTAAGTATTAAATTTTTGGGTCTTACTCGAGTTTTTGACGAATTTCACCAAAGTGTTGTATTTTTTTTATGTTTAGTTATTGTGGATGGGCTTATTTAGCTGTTTTTGCATGTTAATTGGTTCAAATACAGCAAAAATAGAACAGCTAACACCAAAATAGCTAAAAGTTAGTGCTTCCTGATTAGGATTATAAGCGAAAATTCATGTACTGCATCGCTAACTAGATCTAAATCACACTGGATAAACTTAAGCTCTAAGCTTTTAAGCTATCTAAAAATAAATGTCCGTTGGACATTTGTTATTTGAGAAGCTTAAACGTATCTTAACACAATTAAAGTAAAAGTTTTCCAAGTTGAATTTGTACCAAATAAGACACTTAGTAAAAAATAGGTCCGAACAAAACGAAACGAATTACGGGTTTGTTCAAGGTACCTATTCAATTCGAAAGATTTATTTTAATCCTGAGTCAAGAAAGTTTAACGGTAATAAAAGTAAGTTTACTTAAGTGTTCAAAGTTAAGTTTATTTTGTAACATAGCTTGTAGAATCTTTCCTACACAAATAAATCTTTTAAATTGTTATTATTAAAAAATATAGCCTATGTTACTCGGAGATAATTGCTTCCCAACGGCGAAAGATTTTTGAAATCGGTCCAGTAGTTTCGGAGCCTATTCGCGTCAAAAAAACAATCAAACTTTTCCTCTTTATAATATTGGTATAGATGTTACAAATAGACAGGCGGATAATTTACTTAAACATTAAAAATATCTATGTATTTTAGCTATTATAACTTGAAGTATAAAAAAGTATAGATATATGTATAATATAAAATATTATGCATCTAGATTAAAAAGTAGATAATATTTAACAAATCGAAGTGTAATATAATAAAACATATGTGAATGAAAACTTACACTTAACTTGCATATTATTTATTAACGGTTATCGCTAAAAATATATAAAAACTATTTTCAAAATGATTCTAAGTAACATTTCAAGTCAAAGGTACCTAAATTTCAAAACACAAATTATAGTTATTACCAAAGATATGTATCACTTTAAGGACATCATCTTAATTGCTAGATGTATGTAATAAATGTAATTAGTTTTAGCACTAACTTAACTGCCTATTTTGATTCCACTTGAGAGTACCAACCAACACTAGTTCAGAGTCTGGGCCTAGTTAATTAACAACTTCAATTAGTTTAATAACACCTTTACTTATCAAAACGTGATACAAGAATACCCCTGGGTTCTACCTGACATGGCTTTTTGGTACAATTAATACTGGCAAAAAAAGTATTTTACATTAGTTTAATGGTTCTTGAAATTTTCGGTTAATAAAGGCTGCCTGTATTTAGAACGTACGTTAATATTATAACACATTTCTCACACGGTTGGTTAGCCCCATACTACTCCGTTTCTTGTGTCTATTAAGGCTGCTAACACAACTGATATACTACATATACATACATAAATACTTTTAGACCGACAGCCAACAATTTTAGTTCATTCATAAAGATGTTTTCCGTGCCGGGAATCGAACCCAGGACCCTCTCGCCAACGAGGTTGACAATATGTACATTAAGGCAGTCGAATTTTCTAATTTTTGAAAACTTTAATTAAACACGTACCGCAAACGTATACCCGTAAAAAATTAGTACTGTTACCAAAACCACCACTATCTGCTTAACTACATATAATACCTACGTAACTTTCTCAAACATTACCACCTCAACTACAGTATTCCAGTTACACTCATTGGAGTTCGTTTGTTTAATCTGTTTAGTTCGTTTGAACACGTAATAGAACTGCAATGGTCAGTGCAATTTGGAGTTAAATAGCAAACCCAGCCGCAGTTGCGTGATAGCATTTGTTAATTGGATAATTACACCCACAGGGTTGCTCGATAGTTAGTTTGGAATTTTCAGGGAGTATGTATTAGCTGGAAGTTACGGGTTATCTACACTAGTAAATGCTTCGTAGTCGACTAATGTAATGTTACACGATTTGTGCGGACCTGCATGGATGACAAAGGCGAGGGACAGAGAAGAATGGAGGATTATAAGGGAGGACTATGCCGCTAAGGCAACTTCGGAATAAAAAACAAATGAAGTAATGGCGAAGAGTAAAAAACAAAAAAAAAAACAAAATGTGAATGTGTTTTTTATTGTATCTGGAGAACAATAAAACCTTTTTTATTTTTATTGTCGACTAATGTTTCTAGCGTTTCGCATTATTGAGCGGATAAGATAAGTAATGGTTTAGTATGTTCTTTTTTCTTCATATGTGGCTCTGATGTCGAGTTTTCAAGCAGCCTAAGGGTCATTTAAAATTATATGTTAATCAAAAATATAGTTTTTTTTTTTTTTTTTTTTTTTAATAGCCTTTATTGTCTATTACTCACATGTAGGTTACAACAATATTTTACAAATACTAGTTTTTAAAATAAAAAATTCAACAGACTTTTTATAATGTAAATGATTTTTTTGTTACAATACTATCAATCTTATAATTTAAAAAATACAGTTGGTATCATCAAGTATCTTTATAATTGAGTATGTTATGTATTATTTAAGTTTTTGTAGATATTATTTTTATTATTCTTTAGTAATATACATCAAACATGATTTTTTTTTTTCTATGATGACCACATTTAAATGAATGAAGCTAACACAAAAGATCAGAAAGAAAAATAATAAAACCATAGCTAACTATGAGTACATTATTTCTCACTACAAAACCAATACACCTACATTATTTCTCACAATTACATACACCTACAGTATTACATGTTCGGTATTTACAATGTATTTATGTAAACATAATATATTTCAATGCAAATGTTCTTACCCAAAAATAAACAATAATAATATCTATGTTATTGAATAAAATTGTTACAGACATGTTAAAAATAAATATATATATATATATATATATACACACACATATGGTAGCTATAGTTTAATTATAAAGTTGTTAGTTACAGTAAGGTACAATTTGTTTCCTAGTTTTATGAGTAAAAGTCGCTGTAATAGCGAAGGCCTCCCCCAGATTTGCATTTTGTAATCACACATTATTAATATTACATATAGATGTGGCAATAAACTTTCCTTCAATTTTTCATAATATTAAAGTAGGCTATGTAGATTTGATTTTTTTACTTATTCACAAGGCTTGTCTGAGGGGATGCGGTCTACTCCTCCACGGTGACCAGCCGGCTTGGAGGAGGTACATACATACATGTTTGTTTACTTGTTACATTTAATTTTTATTAAATAATGAGAGGACAGTCGGTCAACACCGCAACTATTTTGTAATCCAGCTACTTGCCAGGGTTCTGGCGAATTACAAATGAAGCAAGATTGTTTGAGGCAACCGCCACTTTCTTGGTTGACTGTTTTTTATCCTTAATGTTGATTTCTTTAGCCTGTGTTTGTTCCGGGGATTCTTGAAATTTCCTTTTATTGTTTAAACTTACTTTGCTATCATCCAAAATAATTATCTTATCATACTTAATAAAGGCCTTTTTCCCTTCTTGGTGCAATTTTGAAATTTCTTCTTGTAATTCTTTCCTCTTTGCTAAAATGTTTGGTGGATAGTCTTCCATAACATAATAATTCGAGTTTTTTAAATTTGTTTTCTTCTTTAAGACTTCAATTTTTGTTGCCATGGAGTTAAAAGTCAAGATAACCGGTCTAATTTTGTCGCCTTTCCGTCCTAATCTTCTTATACAGTTTAATTCCAAATAATCGCATTTAATTTTCAAATGATCGTTAAAAATATTCGTTATTTTCTTCTCTAATTCTTTGTAATTTTTTTCAGTTTCTTCTACTCCAAATATAAGTAAATTTCTCTTTCTCACCTCCCTTTCCAATTTGTCCAAACGTGTATCCTGTTCTTCTATCTTTACTATAATTGCCGTGTGTTTTTCTTCAAAAATTGAAAACTTTTCATCTATGTTCTTGTTGACGTTTTCTGTGATGACCTTGGTCATCTCCATGCTTTGTTTTTTAATATCTTCTGATATATTCCTCATAAATGTTTTCATCTCTTCCATGTTTATTTAGTATGTTTATTGATTACTCGCTAAATTCACAGCAAAACTGTAAAATACTTAAATCGCACGAAATTGTAAACACATCTTTTTGGTTACAAGTATGGGGTAGATAGTAAAAACACTCGGGCACGTAATCTTTCACTTGATTATTTACGCTGTTTTTAGCACTAAAATTGACTTGGAAACCAGAAAAAATATGTAATATCACTGGTAAACACAGTATTTCGTACTTTAGAACGAATTTAGATATATTGGGGGCGATAAAACAATATTTAGTACACTTTTTATCGGAGTACGTGCTGACGCTTCACCGAGCGCCGACCACTTCACCGACAAAAATATAGTTACTACATATTAAATATGATAAATAATGTTTAGAAGCCCAATTTAAAAAGAAGCCTGCCGTAGCCTTTCAAATTTAATGATCTTTCTAAAACGTGATAGATCATAACCTACTGATTCAGGCGTTACTTTGCGGAAATCCATTATAGATGGAATAAAATCTGAAATATTTAGTTTACTGCCGCTGTGATCATTCTTAACTTGTTGCCGCTCTCTGCTGAGCATAGGCCTCCCTTTACGTATCCGCTATTTCCAGTAGTATAATTAGTATACTTTATTACTTATGCAGCGTTATTGTGGTAAATATCTAATTTAGCAATGCTCAAAGTTTGTTTACTCAATTAAACTTTTGCGCAACCTCATAAAAACTTTGCAAAGAAAAATTAAGCCTACTTCTGCATAATTTGACACAATTTTACGCACGAAAAAGATGCTTCACGGGCCTTTAATCCTTTGTACGTATATAATACTGGTTTGTGGGGCAACGGAAAAGGTGGGAGGGTTCCATTTAAACCAATTTATCTTTCCCTGATTTATTACAGAGGACCTTTAATTAAATGGGACCCAAAATACATCCCGTCCTAAGCGAGTTAAGAAAGTTGCAAATGTTGAATGGAGGTGTAGACCGTAGGTAAATGTGGGTCTAGTTCTAATGGCATAGAAAAGATGTAACTTGACAAACTAACATAGATGACAGTGGTTTTGTTTTCTGAGATTTTCATTAATTAAAATAACATATAAATAATATGTTGCTGTTTAGGATAAAGTGCGCTTGCTTGGAAAAAAATTATTAATTCTCGCCTTGAAGCCTTTACTTTGAAAAAATAGGCGGGACAAAAGTCTTTTCTTATTTTAAATATATTATTAGGAATCAAACATCTATGGCTAAACTGGATGTGGCTGGTTTTAATACCATTAGATTTGTCATTCTAAATAAAAAAAAACGGTATCCGCCATTTTTTAATTGATTTCAAGCAAGCAAAATAAACGTATATGACAAGCAGTCGTTAAACTGAGTCAGGGGTCTTCTGGTAGCTAAAAAAACAACATTAGAGCTTGGGCTAGATGCTCATTAGAAAAAAAAGAAATTGATACCATGTCGGCCTTGTAATTCTATAAAACGTCATTGGTCTATACAACATTGTAAACTCATTGGTCTAGCCTAATCCTAACGTCCAAAAAAAACATTTTTAAAATCTAAATCACGACAACCTCCATACTTTGGCTTACCTAAATCTACTTCATGTATAGTTTCTTTAGAATAAGTCTGCTTCCTAAAGTTTCCGCCAAGTTTGGTATTGACCGAACTCAGTCCCCGAGTTCTAAATCTAGCTAGGATTGGTTTCTGGATTTAGAATAGCGAGCGTATTTATAGCGTCACAGGTGCAGTCGAGTTGGAATATTAGCTATAACTCAGCTATAACCTAGATATAACTTGGTTATAACTTATGAGAGTAGGTTATGCAGTTTTATTGCAAAGCTACGAAGCGTTCGGGCACCAGTGCGTTCGATGCAAAACGTGTGACACATTGAGCATACTTAGTGATTTATTTATTTAGTAGTCACAGCCAAAGCTGTAATTTATAGCGCTTTCAGACTGTAATTAGTAATAGTCTTTGCTTTCAGACTGTAATTAGCAAAGTCAGAGACTCAGTGAGACGTTGTCTAGAAAATCTCATTCGTTCTCAGTAGTAATATTATAAAGTACTTTATTTTTAAATCTTGTGCAATTGAATTTTACTTATTGTTGTGATTTAGGTTTGAAAAGTTGTACTAGTTAAATAAAATAAATACATACTAGGACATATTTCACACGTGACTTGTTAGCCCCATACTAAACCATTTAGTTTGTATTATGGTTGCTAATACAATTGATATACAACAAAACCTATAATAATTGAAAATCTATGTAATTGAAAAACTACGAGTATGTACAAAATTCAAACTGTACTTGTAATCTTATGTTTTCTTTTTTCTGTAATTTATTTAATTTTATTGTGTCTGAGTTGTGTAAATATATTTTCTTGTGAATAAAATAATGTATACATAAGCTGTACTTCGAATTTATTAGTCATAATCAAAGCAAACAGCAATATACTCGTATTGCTTACCTACTAACCAAAATATCCACATCGAGGTCACTCTAATCAATTTCGCCTTTTCACGACCAAAATTGGCAATCATGCCTGAAAATACAAATTGTGAGATTTTGTTGTCGTTATTTCACGTCAATTTTTCCAGTCATACGCATTATCAAAACAATGCCTTTGCCAAAAAAATTGACGAGCATTATTCAGCGCTTATTATGCCTTCCGTTTACGAGGAGAGCTTTTATAAAAAAAAACAATTACTGAACAAAAAGTTTTTTCCACTTTGCTGGTTAAGGCTGTAAAGGTTGGTGCACATTTGAGAGATGAGATTTAAAAATCGAGTCGCATCTATAGACAATGATACTAGTTAGCCCTCAGTTATTCTACAATATGTATATATTTAAAGAGATGGAGAAAATCCGCAATACATAGCCGAAGGCTTTTTAATTTTTCTAAATCATTTATAAAGGGAGAGTTTTCTAAATCATTTTTAATTTCAATATCAATTGTAAATTGGTTTTATAGTGTATCCAAATTATTAAAAAATACTAATATATAAATGTTTTCTATCTAATCTAACGTGACATCCAACCTACTGTAGCGCCCACATAAAAATGCCACTTTTTAAACGACATTCTTGTGCATGGTCATATGCATGGTCCATGGTCTAAAACTATAAGCATCGACTGTTGCTTAACCCTGATGATTGCGTCAGATCATCTCAGCCGAGCTGCAGGCGCTACTGAGACATGATGGCTTGCTTGTTGTATGATTTATTTATAATTAAAATTAGTAAAGTCTTGTACACACGTACATTATAGTGAACATATCAGTAGCCAAATTGTATTGGAACTCGTTTTACAAATATAAGAGATATATGTATACGAGTAGATATGATATTCAGTCAATAATAAAATAGTTAAAACATTTGTTACCTTATACATACGAGTAGTCTAAGTATACTCGTAGTATAGTATACAAGCAGATCGTCTCGGCTTCGCACGGGCTATAAAATAATATAAATTGCTAAGAGAAACAAAATATAGTCTGTTACACTGAGATAATGTAGCATCCCAATGGTGAAAGAATTTTTCAAATCGGTCGAGTAGTTTCAAAGCCTATATGCGTCAAACAAACAAACAAAAAATCAAACTTTTCCTCTATATTGGTATTGACAAGATAACTGTTATAATAGTTTTAACCATAAAAAGTATAAGTCAATCTTATACATATGATACAGCAGCTAGTACTATAAAGTCCGTGATGACAATGTCCATACTTGTTAACACGAAGTAAAACTCCGTTCTAGAAAAGCTCATACATTATTAGATAAAATAAATCTAGAGCTTTTAGAGTTACCCTGTCACTACACCACTTAACAAGATAAATTTTATTGACGCTTGGGAAAGATTTATCGTCCTCAACTTTGCAATCAATCTTCGTATCTTTGCTTTTATTTTATTTATCGACAAACTAAAAATATTCTGTAAAAGTTGGAGCACTAGTATCTTAACCTTGACCGTTTCTTAAACCGCTTTACTGAAACTGGAAGGTTTACTGGAATAATATGCACAAAGGCTTCAGTGTTTTTCCATATATATTTTACCAGTGACGGAACAGAGACCGGTATATGTGTTTTAGGGTAAAGGGACGATTGTGTGTTTGTAACCATGATACTCCGGCGACCACGTTGGCGTAATGATTACCATGCCGGACTGCAAATCAGAGGGCCTCGGGTTTGTTTCTCGGCACTGCAAAAAAATTGTTGTCTGTCGGTTTGGGTGCTAAATATGTATCGACATAAATATGTAAGGATGTAATTTATGTATGTATATGTAGTATATCAGTTGTGTTAGTAACCAAAATACAAACTAGAAATAGTTTAGTATGAGGTTAACCAGTGGTGTGTGAAATGTGTCCTAATATTTTTTTATTTATCTCCGAAACTACTAGTCCAAATTTGATGCAATTTTTAGTAATCGATTGAAATTTAATTAAGAATTTTGCAGCAAACTTTTTTTGTACAAACCAATATGGCCACGTATGTATAAAACTACTAGACTGATTTTAATGTGGTTTGCATGATAAGTGATACGGTGATATACATTTGCTACGGTGGCAACTTTCAATTGCCGCTTCAATAAATATATTTGTTACTACTACTTTAAAATAAAAAAAAATAAAAAATGTTTTATTTTTAATCATTAGAACTTGTATTATAACACATGTTCCATAAACATGTTTACTGAAGCGTTTACTTAAACAAAAGTTATTGAAGCGGCGCGTGAAAGTTATACTCCAATAGAAACCACATATTTCAAAAGAAAAGATGAACTTGTGTTATTTTTTTCTTTCTCTTACTGAATTGCTTTATATTTACCCAGTCTCTTTACCAACTCGAGCCCAAATAGCTTGGCCTAGTAAGCCGACAACAACTCCTAATCAGTCTAAACAAACTTGATGAAACGTTTATCTGTTATTAAGACGCTCTTGTACCAAGTTCAGCCACACAATACATATCTAAGCGAAGTGCTTGACTCGCGATAGTAAAAATTAAACATAAACATAAGCAGCCCACTATACGTTCCCACTGCTGGGTCTCGGGGCCTTCTCTCACGAGAAGAGAGATAGGCATCACGCTGGCCAAGTGCGGGTTGGTAAATGACACATATTTTCGGATATTGTGGCCCTTAAACATGTCGGTTTCCTGACGATGTTTTCCTTCACCGTAAAGCGAGTGAAAATCCACAGATAATATGAAAAACTAGTCATTGGTAGAGCAGGGATAGAACCAGGGGCCGTATGGTTGAAAGCAGACGTTTATCTGAAACTCTGAACACTGAAACGAGTGTGGCTAGGTAAGGCCACACTCGTTTCAGTAGAAATTAGATGTATCAAATTCATAATAATATAAAATCAGCGTTGTATAAACGTGTTTTGGAGCTCAAACGATTCTTAGTACTGATTTAAAAATAATAAACCCCATCAATTACGGAGAATTTTTCAAAATATGTTATTTTGCTCCCTTACCGCGTTAAAAAAATACAAACAAAATAATACGTTACAGAACACTTTTATTCGACAAATTGAATTTCGGGGAAGCGCTGAAACGTTCTAATGGGACTAAACAAAAGGTTGTTAGATTACGGTTTGTTTTTACAAAACTCGACTCAATTTGCGATTAAGGTCACTGACTCGGAGATGTCCTAAAGATAACGTATTGGTACCGAGCGGTGGCGGAAACAGCGAACGAGGTCGGCAGATTGTAGATGATTGAACGCTGAGTTGGACTGCGACCTTAACAAACTGACAATCAAAGATAAAAAAATGCTTTCATATGTATTGTCTTATCTCTTAGGAAAAATGAGTTACTACTCGACAAACTACTCCCCACCCTACCTAATAAGTCAATTAGGGTCACCACTATGGAAAAAAAATCTCGTCATTTGATTTCTACAAAAGTCATACAAAAAAGCATAGTATCCAAATTTTTTTTCTTCATTTAAAAAGAAATTGCGCCTTGCGATGCTATCCGCGTTAATCCGGGGTAAAAAGTAGCCTTTGTGTTAATCCAAGTTTTAAACTACATAATATATATGCAATCGGCTTAGCCGTTTGAGCCTGAAGAAGTAATAGACAAACACGCACAAATTTTCGCATTTTTTAATATATGTACTAGTATGTTTAAAACTTTGATCTCAACGCGTAGTTGTGTTATTGTTTTTTTTTATCATTTCTGTTAGGAAAGTCAAATATTTCGAATTACGTTATTAATAATTACGAATATCAGAGGTTGTATCTCGGTATCTACATCTATGGCCGCAACACTAGCGTAATCACGCACCCCTATTTCCCCGCGATTTCAATGCTCGCCAAACATTTCGTTCTCATCCTAATGGAATGAACGGAACACATTCTATCATTGGTTCGTACACTATATTCTGTCATATATTTATCACTGTCAGTTGCCTGCGTTAGATACAAGCTGGATTCAATTTATTTTCGGTTTGTTCTGCGATTTCCCATGCGAGTTCGGTTTTGTTTATGTGTGGAATTGAAAAAATGAAATAAACTGTTGTGTTTGTCGTAAAAGTTTTTGCGTTACGGCGCCTATATCAATACCTTCCTGCGATTAATCGGGTCTCTGTTTCATAAATAACGCGATCAAAGTTTTAATGGTGTTGCTTTAAAATTTCGTTTAGTCGATTCAATTGGTGTTTCGCTGAAGTTTCTGTTCGTAAGTAGCTTCTAATAGGAAATTGAAAATTTCGAATCTGCGATTATGGCTTTGGTGGAACCTACCATATTATTTATACTAGCTACTTTACATTATTGCTAATAGGAGTTTATTTTATATGATGCTCGTAGATATATTTGTTTATAACGTGATAAATCATATTAGTTTTTTATATTAAAGTATAAGTGGTACTATTAACATTACATTTGGAAAATTAATAAATTACCAATCTTACTTAGGTTTCCAATAACTAAACATATTATGATGTAAATGGATTTCACTAATCTTCTTGCAAGAAAGTTGTTCTATACGGACAAAATGCGCTGTCACACTTGTGTACACATGTAATGCGGATGATGCTTTCTGTTTGTTTACACATAATATAACATTAGGCGTGTATAACATTGTTTTATGAAGAAGTCCATTTCCTTATCACATAGAATGGAGAAACAAACGTTGATTTACTAATAGTAAAGAATTAGAAGGGATGAAAGTTTGACTGGGTGTGTTATTATTAGGTTCCAAATCACGGGCTTTACTCAAGGACTAACACACAAACATACGACATATGTATGTATAACAAACAATTATTGTAGTCAAGGCTGAGACGCTTCGGTTACTAAATTTTTACTTATTCGTTTCGTTTACTAAATTTTTGATGAGCAAATTAAAATAAAAAACCAACTAGTCCTAAATAGCATATAGTAAAATTAAATTTGACGACCTCCTTGGCGTAATGGTTACCATACTGGACTGCGAATCAGAAGGTTCTGGGTTCGATTCCTGACACGGCCAACATCTTTGTGCTGAACTAATTTTTTAGGCTGTCGGTCTAGGTGTTAAATATGTATCTGTATAAAATATATATGTATGCACATATATGTAGTATATCAGTTGTGTAAGCAACCATAATACGAACTAGAACTGGTTCAGTATGGGGTTAACCAGCCGTGTGTAATATGTGTCCTAGTATTGAAAAAAAAATTGTTCATACTCCAAAAACTTGGCCGATAAATTTAAATAAATGACAAACACTAGAGTGTTTGAAAAGGGAAAGGCCCCCGCGCTCTCATAAATTAATAAGTACATAATTAACATAAAATAATATTTTTCCACTCCATGACCCGCGTTACCGACGTAGCAAAAAAGGCTGCCAGGCTCAAATGGGAGTGGGCGGGCCACGTGTGCAGGATGCACCCTGACCCTTGGGCAAAGGTTTCCATGTGGGACTTTTTAGATGGCAGAAGACGACTAGGCAGGCCGCCAACTCGATGGCGCAAGGAGTTGGTGGACTTTCACACCAACTGGAAGGAACTGGCCCAGGGCAGAAAAGCGTGGAAATCATTGGGGGAGACCTTTGCCAAACAGTGGGACAATATATGTTAGATAAAAAAATATATATATTTTTCCTACCTTTCCAGTACACCTGCCTCCACGAGAACCTGTTCCACTACCTGTGTGAAGAGAACGGTGGCGCGGTGACGCTGCCGGCTGCGAGGGGAGACGATGCGTGGAAGATCTACTTCAACGAGAACCCTGAGGAGATCGTCGATGAGTTCGCTATGAGATACGGCATCGAGGCTATCTACCAGGCAATGACGTAAGTAACTTTTACCTCGCAAGAAGAAAATTGTGTTTTTGACTTCTATTTACGGTTCGATTTTGACAAAACAATATAAAATATCACCTAAACATATTTATGAAAATGTTAATTATTGCGTACTTTCTGAGATAAACAGTTTTATTTTTTTAACTTTTGAAGTCAAATGTCTCAAAAAACCTGCGTAATGGCCCATTTTGTTATACAATACTTTCGATTTACATTAATCATTAAATGTATCGTAAAGTATAGTGACAATGTAAGACTTTTATTCTCTTGTGTTAAAATTGTTGGATTTTGTGGTGGGGGATATAATATGTATGTAAGCAAAGCTCCATATAGAAATGTACGATGCCCTTTTGAAATTATTTGCTCGCATTTCTTCTCTCTCTGTCTTTATGTTTCTCTTTTTTGAAGCTTATTTTATTTTATTTACCGTTCTTTTTTCGAACTATATGAGTAAGATGATATATTATTAAATTTTATTACAAAAAGTAAAGTTTTATTTATGTTTTATGTTACTCTTAGATGTTAATTTACAAGCGCTGTTTATCTGTGTACTCTTTACTTTCTCTGAGCTTTGACCATGGTATGGGCAAAATCTTGAATTTGCAGTTTTATCGTTGAAAAAATATTTTGTAGGCCGTCTAAAACCTGAAGAATTTTTCGGACAATTTTAGCACCAATCAGACGTATGATGAACATTTTTAGGATACATTTTCAAAAAAAAAAAATAGAATTTAGCTTATTCAGCACATTTTTTTCATTGCTTAATTTGATTGCAATTCCTACTCACAACGAAATTTAGACGTTTGATTAAAATCTGAAAGCAAAACGGGGAGCATTGGTTATGTAGAAAGCGATAATCCAAACAACATCCAATTTCCATTTACTCGACCTCCCGGCACTGATCCTTAGACCACTATCCAGTTTCACAGCTACTGAATCTAATCCAAAGTTAGGCACAGACTTGGTTTACTAGGTTTCTACCTACCGCTGAATAGGTATTGCTGTTTGCAACGTAATTTATTGCTCACTTTATCTATGTCTTTGACTTTGTGCCTTGTCAATTGGTTTGTTGACGACCCAATTGTCGTAATGGTTGCAATGCCGGACTGCCAACCAGAGGATACCGGGTTTGATTCCCGGCACGGCCAACTTTTTTGTGATGATTTAGATTTGTTGACTGTCAGTCTAGGAGTTAAATATGTATCGATATAAAGTACTTAATATGTATATTTTATGTAGTCAGTATCACTCGTGTTAGCAACCATAATACAAACAGGAAATGGTTTAGTATGGGGCTAACCAGCCGTGTGTCAAATGTGTCCTCATATAAAAAAGAATGCGAAAATTACACTGCGATAAAGTGGCGCTTGTAGCTCAACAAGCTAAGGTGATCTGACGCGATCGTCGAGGTTAAGTAACGCTCAATGCGGACAGTTCGATTTTGGATGGGTGACCATGCATAAGACTGTCATTTAAGAACTAGCATTTTTATTAGGGCGCTGCCGTGTGTGGGGTTACATGTTAAATTGTAAAAACAAAGTAAATAATGAAAGTAGAAAAGGAAAAGAAATGTAAATTTGGCAAAATAGAAGTCGTTGTATAAATTTACATTTTAGTATGTAAGAACTGTTAGAGCTCTGGAAAATCGAGCAGATTATTATTTTCTTTTTACATGATTGATATTAATTATATAAATGAAAAAAAAAAAACACACACACACACACAAAAACCTTACAAATAGTTGATTAAATCTAAGTCAGTGTACGCGGGTAAGGTGTCTAAAATGCCTAAAAGTTTATGTAGGAACGTTTAACCTAATCCCACCAAAATTTCAATACCAAAGTATAAAAAATCTTAAGCAAAACAAATTGAAGTAAATCACAGACTCAGACTTAGTTCTTATTATTTTTTAAGGTTTTTCATTCTTAGTATACCAACAACCGATGTAACTTCTGACAACTGCAATGCATACATACGGTCAGTGCATCAGATACGGTCTGTGCCTAAAAGCGTAAGCACGACCTCATTAAAACCTACTAAAATCTAGACCATCATTAGAGATAGGACGTAAGGGATACGTTTCTGAGTGCTATCAACTTCGCGTATCGTGTAAAAGCGAAAAGTACCTCGTTTCCTCCATATAGCTTTTAGCAGTTTCAACTCAAGTGTTTAGATACCTAGGTTTATCTGTTCTCGTTAAAAAGTCGTTAGCACAAACGTACGCCTCATTTACAGAGTTATTTTCGAGTTGATTGCTTTCAGTTTTTACAATAAATAGAGCTCTCTATGTAAAGTTTTTGATGGACAGGCTTTTGGTTTGGGTAATTGTGAAACTGGGAACAATGGACAATTTTGTTTTGTTGTTGTTCGTGTTTTATAATTATGCTTTTTATTTCATTTATTTTAACATGACAAATTTTCACGATATTCGTTCGTAATTTAAACCAATTTCTTAGATTATCTTTTTAAAAGTGAACTTGGTACAACTTACAATAGGTTAATTAAGTTTTTTATTTTTTTATATGATAAATGCTGCTAAGTACTGTATAAATATAAAATATAATCGACTTTTATAACCATCACTAAGTTATTTAAAGCTTCAAAGAGGTGTTTAGCCTGATAAGTATATTGGAAATTATGATTATACAAATTTTAGGCTATCCTCAACTTTGTATGTTGTTTAAATTATTTGTGCGTGAGTAAAGAACTTTTTGAAATCAATTTCCTCACAATGTTTTCCTTCGCCGTAAAGCGAGTGCAAAGTCACACATAACTTGAAAAACTTGTGGTCACCCATTCGAAAACTGTCCGCATCGACCGTTGCCTAACAATGATTTTCGCGTCAGATAACCGTAGTTAGCCAAGCTACAGGCGCTACAACTTATGTTATCAAACGCAAACGTATAAACTGTACACGTTTGACCGGAGCTTGCCTGATGTTAAGCTTTACTGTGGTCTAAGATGTAATACGCTTGCCTATCTCTAAACCAGCACAAAAATTAAATAAAATGTTTTAGTTATAAATAGCTTTAACTTTTTATACATTTAATATAATACAGGTGGTAGGTGTATGTACCTTTTTTTTTACGCATGCCCACCACACCCGGGGAGGTGGGTGGGGTATGTCGGGCTCGATGTCAAAAGCACATCACTACCGACTAAAACCTCACGATGACCTCCTCACCGGAAAGGGCGGGGTGAGGTTCCGCTTCACGCATTAACCCACCACCCCACCCACCTCGGCTAGCCTGCGAGGCTCCTTCTCTGGGGATGAGTCCCCTTGCAGTGCACATGGTGCACCGCAACCACCTCGGGGACCATAAGTGCAATGGACGCCGGACAACCCCGGTCCGACGTCCCAGGTCCCCCGTGACGGGTCAGGTCTGTGGCCCCCTCACCTGCCACTACGGCCGCAGAGAATAGGGTAAGTGGTATTTTGTGGTACCACTCCCTTCTCCCTGCGGCCCCACCGCGTCCGCCATCAACGGTGGCGACCCCGTCGAGGCCGCGGTAGGTAGGAAGAGCGGCGCATCGTAATACCGACACTTCTACCTAGTTTTATAGACAATAAATCATAAAGTCATACATTCATCATTTCATGCATACAAGAATTCAATGTTTTAAATTCTTTTCAGGCATTTCCACTGCCTATCGACAAAGTACTTATGCGCCGGAGTGCCAGCTGTCATGTCTACATTGCTGGCTAACATTAACGCATACTATGCGCATACCACGGCTTCGTCTGCAGTGTCGGCATCCGATCGATTCGCTGCCTCTAACTTTGGGGTGAGTATTGTTAATAATATTTCTCTGTATCCTCAAAATTTACTGTAATATAAATTTACAGAGTAATAATATATATCATTAAAAATTCGGTATAAAAGTCATAATAAAATTAAGTCAAAATAATAAACATTTAAAATGCTTTGAAATAATTTAAACATTTCAAGTACTAAGAAAAGTATGCAATTAAAAAGTTATAAATTATACGGAGGGTAACCGTAATAAGCATGTAACGGAACCTTGATTGAACGTTTACATAGATATTCAAATAAACAGTAGGACTTGTATAATTAGGTATGTACTGAAATTCGTAAAACTCTACGCTATTATTGTTTCCATAACCATTGATCTCATTGCTTAAAATGTTTGACATTTTGATAGACCAATTTGATAGACTTTTATCGTCTGTCTAAGGACAGAATGTTACCGAAACAGAAACTATTACGCCTTTAGTACCTACGCATTCGCATACGGCAGCGAGTCTTTGCGAAATAATTGCGGTAGCAAAACATCTGCAGAACGTTAGTACACTGCAGTTCTTTAGCAAGGAAATGTCATTGTCATTTCATATTTTCGGCTTCCATTTTGCGTAATTCAGTCCTCTTTGACAGAACGCGTGGTGACGCTATGCGATGCGAAGCTCCACTAGCGAAACAACTGCGTCTGTGTGAAGGCTATTTCGCAGTTATTTACGAAACAATACCGCAACGCAACTATTTCATCTAGCAGCTATATAGTAGAGTGAGACGTAACACATGCGAAACGTTGCCATACAACTTACAGTTATTTCGTTATTTTGCTGCCGCATGCGAATACGTAGGTTTACTATAGGCGTAATATAGTTTACGCATAATATATTTTAAACAACCTATACAAAGCGTATTAAAGAAATAAACTCGCCACAAATAACAACATAATCATGTTGAATCTTGTTTTCAGAAAGAGAAATTCGTCAAACTCCTGGATCAACTGCACAACTCTCTCCGGATAGACTTGTCGATGTACAGGAACAACTTCCCCGCTTCCAGCGCTGAGAAGTTAATGGATCTCAAATCTACCGTGGACCTGCTTACCAGTATCACGTTCTTCAGAATGAAGGTTAGTTTATTTTTTACACGCTTTATATTAGCTTCACCTGTATGTTTGTTTGTTTGTAACCGACTTCTTTGGGCGCGATTTTGACCCACTTTAAACGGCCAGATTTCGTTGAAACTTTGTAGATTTATTGAGGACCGATGACAATACACTAATTTGATAAAATTATTAAATTTTTTTGTATTTTTGTTTGTATGTTTTTTTGTGACCGACTTCTTTGGGCGCGATTTTGGCCCACTGAAAACGGCCAGATAAGCGTGTTTTTTAGTTTTTTTAAACTACTATTATTAATTTAGTAATACATTTATGACTGGTTCGTCATGTGTGAACGTCATTATTTTTTATATATAACTTTTAGGTTTGCGTTTGACCACAGCCTGCCTGGTGTTAAACAAAACAATGCTATGGCTTATGATGTTACACGCTTACCTAGAAAATACCTATAAACTCTAGATTTGAAGACCTCCCAGGTGGTACCTCTCAGGAAACAGTCATTAAGTCGGTATCACACGTCTGTCTCGTAATTATATTCCTGATAGACGGACTTCATGTATTTCGTTTTGTAGGAAAGTTCATAGATTAAATTGGTGCCAGTCTGTAGCATCACTACTAAATATTGTGTTTGTTTAAAAATGCAGTTTTGTACTTATTATTAACTCAAACGTTTCTGTAGCACGCAATGTTGTTAACGGGCTAAGTCTACGAAAGTTCAATGAACTTAGGTTCTTAGGGACGAAAAATTCACGAGAAAATGAGCAAAATATCTTATAAATAAAATTTCCGTGTCACAGTGTTTGTTACCGTACTCCTCCGAAACGGCTTGACCGATTTTTTCCAAATTTTATATGCGTATTCAGTAGGTCTGAGAATCGGCTACTGTATATTTTTTATTTTTTTTATTTTTTTTATTAAGGCAAAACAACGTTTGCCGGGTCAGCTACTAATCTTATAATTTTTACTAAGGCGGTATAGAAGCAAAACAGTATATTTATATCATAAAATGCTGCGTAAAAGATAGAGCTATGATTTTTTTCAGTTTTATTTCAGTGTTGCGAAAATTTTGAGTTTCTAAATACGATCACGTAGAATACTCATGATAGTTAAGAAAGTCGTTTTAAAATTAAAACTCAGTGTGCCTCTCTAACGATAATAAAATTATTATCCAGAAACCTTGGAGTTTATTGCCAGGTGTGCAATTTTTATGACTTTATTTCATTCTAGCAGTCCACATTTTTCACATTGGATATTTTGATTTCTAATATTTTCGGAAACTAAATATAGCCTGTGCTACTCGGGGATAATGTAGCTTTGCAAGTGAAATAAGTCCTGTAGTTTCGGAGCCTATTCGCGTAAAACAAAAAAACAAATAATCAAACTTTTCTTCGTTATAATATTGGTATAGAAAATACCTACTCATGCGATTCAGCCACGCCACTCAAATATGTAGAACTCGACTGAACTTGGTATAACATCGCCTTGAACAAAATACGATTACAGGGATGAAAATAATACGCGAATTTATGCGTAAAACACGTGAACCACTTAAATTACAGACAAAAAGGGGAATAAAAAAGCAAAGTTTGAACCCAAAAAACTTTTAATGATATCAAACTGAATACACATAGGAACGCGAGGGTGGTTTGTCGGATCAATAACCATTATTACTGGTATTGAAGTTGATGAAAATGCTAGGTTATTATTTTCGTTTCAGAGTTTTATTATTCTAAGCCATTGTCATTAAGTTTGTCTCCTTCTATTACAAATTAAATGTCACTTAAAAGAAATAAAATACATATCTGAATCGAGCTCTCCATATATGTATTTCAGAAAGCACGGCTTTTTAAGAAAATTTTACTTTTGAGCATATTCAGCATAATGCTGAATATGTTCACGTTTGACCGCAGCTTGCCTGATCTTAAGCTTTACTGTGGTCTACGATGTAACACGATTATCTAGAAGGAACCTATTTACTCTAGATTTGAAGCCTCTCAATTTGTCAATTTGACTCAGGAAATAAGTTCAATGCTACAAAGTCCTCTCAAAGGTTGACGCAAAATGTTTAGATCTTTAGAAAGCGTCAGTGAATCGATGGCTCTCATATTTGTTAACATTTAATTTAATCAATTCCAGGTCCAAGAGTTGAGCAGTCCACCCCGCGCCAGCACAGTGGTCAAAGACTGTGTGAAAGCTTGCCTTAGGTCTACATATCAGTTCCTGTTTGAAAATTGCTACGAACTTTACAATAGGGAATTTCAGGTAAGAGTTAAAAGCTAAGAGTTATATTTCTGTACTTTCAAAATCTGGAAAAAATATATTATCATTTTAGCACTTCATAATTTGATTAAAATTTTTAAATATTAATTGTAATAAAAGTTTATTATCACAATAGTTTTAAACTCAGTAATAGTATGTAATAAATGAAAAATCCTTGACATCTGAATTAGTAAAATATATTGTGTTTTATAAGGCATTTGTTACATCATAGATAAACTCTAGGTACTGACTGGTAGTCAATCGACTACCAGTCAGTTCAGATCTTTCCCCCTTCTACCTTGTACTTAATACCATTCCCATACATATAATAATAAACTCTTGTAAATCAGGTGGATCCAAACGAAGCCAAGCGTGATCCAGCCGACCACGGTCCTCAGTTAGATTCAGTGGATTTCTGGCACAAGCTCATTGCTCTGATAGTATCTGTAATAGAAGAAGATCGGAATAGTTACGCTCCAGTACTGAACCAGTTCCCTCAGGAGTTAAACATCGGACAGGTCAGTTGATGAATCTCATATTTTTAATGAGTAATACAAACTCTCGCCTACTTTTTAGTGAGTTAAAAAACGGTCCTTTTAAATTAAACATCTTCCTATTGGCTCGTGGGGATAATGATGAACTATAGACACACCTCGGTTCGAATTCCGCCCTACACCAATGACTTTTCAAGTTATATGTGGAATATACATACGAGTTTTTATGCTCGTTCATACGATCATACGGTATACAGGAAGCCCACATGTTCGACAGACTAAACAATTCGAAAACGTGTGTCATCCGCCAAACTGCACTTAATCAGCATGGCGAACTAAGGCACCTTTCCCCTTTAAAAAAAAAACATCTCTTCATTAGAGAGAGAAGCACCAATTGCCAGGAATGGGAATGTATAGTGGGCTGCTTATGTTTTTATTATGCCTATTTATGAAACTTTTCTACATTTTTTTTTCGGGCAATATTTCACATGGTATCTTCAGTTAATCTGTGCAAGGACTATTTTTTCTTTTCTTTTAAATTTTTAAATTCTTTACCTTTACAGCTTTCGGCAGCCACAATGTGGTCTCTATTCGCAGTGGACATGAAATACGCGTTGGAAGAACATGAACAGCACCGACTATGCAAATCTTCTGCGTACATGAATTTGCATTTCAAGGTAAGATAATTTACAAAAACAGCATGGGTTATAATAATGGTTTAGCATGAGGCTAACCAGCCGTGTGTGAAATGTGTTAAATATCACGAATTGGAAAAAAGGTCAGGTTCCTGAAAATAATTCTATAAATGAAATGCAACCTGGGACATCAATTTGTTTCTAGATGATATATATGTATAACAAGAAGTAACATTTTTTTTTTATATTTTTGAGCTTCCTCTCTTCTGTAGATGAACATGTGTTGCAAAAACTACGTTTTTCAACCAAAAGCTTCAAAGCTGATACTTCTCAATAGGTACTAAGTTTTGTAGTTCTTGAATCCAGTTCCGTTAATATTCTGTTAATAATTAAGCTATTATAAAAACTTACAAACGAATTGTTAGTTTTTAATTGTAAAGCATTACTATGTGTTAAATTACATAGATAACTTGGGTACTAAGCTATGAAAATAAATAAATAAGATTGTTAATTCTGATTCATTTGCAACACTCTCAAATTCTTCTTTGACCTGCCTCAGGTGAAATGGCTCCACACAAACTACGTCAAAGACGTACCTCCCTACTGCGGTGCGGTGCCCGAGTATCCAGCCTGGTTCGAACCCTTCGTCATGCAGTGGCTGAATGAGAACGATGACGTCTCTTTGGAGTATCTCAATGGAGCTTTCAACAGGGATAAGCGAGATGGGGTGAGTTATCAGAAAACTTAATCAAACTTATCATGGTCATTATTTGAATAATCAGATTTTAGTACACTACTTGCATAGCACAAAGCCCTAAGGCGGCTTGAAGCTTGATTAGAGCTTGGCCACTTAGCTTATATGAAGAAGAATATCACACAAAAATAGAAATTTTGTATGTGTATTCTACAAGTTTAGCCCGTTCGTACATGAATTTCGGCATTATGTAACAGCGTTCATCTAGGACTGATTTTCATCGTATTGATTGATTAATATAGCTTCAAGATGTTAAAAGTGCTAAAAAACACAGCCAACTAAGACGTATTTCAAACAAATAACTTAATCAAATTTGGTAAATTCGTTCGAGAACTTTGATGCCACTGACTAGAACATACACATAGACACGTCAAACCGACAAATAATAAAAACTTCCCGTCGTTTTTTGTCGTATACAGATTTAGAAATTAAACTAATCATACAATCCGCTTTCCAGTTCCAAAAATCAAGTGAACACGCACTCTTCAGCAACTCAGTAGTGGATGTCTTCACCCAACTGACACAATGTTTCGACGTGGTGTCCAAACTGGAGTGCCCTGATCCTGAGATCTGGAAGCGGTACATGAAGAGATTCGCCAAAACTATCGTCAAAGTGCTGGTGGCATACGCTGATATCGTGAAGAAAGAGTTCCCGGAACATCTCAAAGAGGAGCGAGTGGTAAGTATTGAGTCAATTTAAAAATAATAACAAAATATATACATGTATGAGCATGTATGTTGACAATGTCCTGAAACTTTCTAGGATACCATATGATGAAAATGCGAGTAGAACAGAACTTTTTTTTTATGATGGATAGGCAAGCGCTTGATCGAAACTCACCTGATGTTAAGTGATGTTGCGATCTAGGGTGGAGCGCGCTTGCCTAGAAGAAACCGAAGCCTTGAAAACTTGAAGACTTGTTTTTGTTTTCTATCTTTTTCTAGAATTGGCATACATATGATGAAAGTTGAACAGTGTCCTTTCTTTCCCTAGTATTTTTGACAGTTTTGTTTAGAATAGTCTGAGGTTTTTGCTAAGATAAGTCAGAAGATTTAACTAAAAAACAAGTCTTATTGTAGCCGACAAATATAAATGTCCTAGTTATTTCAAGTATAGTCTAAGTTAAATTAAGTTGTACGTAAGTTAATACTTCCTTTGTTCATCCTTCAGGCTTGCATTTTGATGAACAATATCCAACAACTGCGAGTGCAGTTGGAGAAGATGTTCGAAGCGATGGGAGGCACCAAGTTGGAACGGGACGCGGCTGACATACTACACGACTTGCAGCAGAGCCTCAATAGTACTCTGGATGAACTGGCTTCGATGTTTGCTATCAGGTAGATACATGTTTAAATACATCATCATCAGCATAGGCTTCTTTTCTTGTACGTCAGTCATCCCGGTTTTGCGCTGTTCTCGTCCATATGTGATGTCACAGATGTTGACGACCCAGCGTGTTAATGGTTGACCAACGCTTCTCCTACCTACCATAATATGCTTTTAGTCCGTTAATTTATTGGCCCAGTCGCCACCACTCTGACTGAAAGGTTTTTATATCTTTTATATTTAAAGAACTCTTTACTGCTTTATGAGTTTATTGTAATTTCAACTCCAAGTATTGAAATAAATTCCTCTGTTCAAAGAATAATTTTGTACATCTCCGTACCAAAAACAAAAAGCAATCTCCCCTTCAAAGCTAAGTCTGACTAAAATATTCTTCAGCGGATAGTAAATAAAAAGTTTTGTCTAACAAGTCTACATACTAAATAAACCAATATCAATTACATGTATTGCTTAATATGTAGTAGTGATCGAGTCGTTTTCACTAAACTTTTCACAAACTAAGGAAATAAATTTTGTGCTTATAGTATTGTACAGCTCGCGCCAGTAGAAAACATTTTCAAGTTCATGTCCTCTCGGTTCTCAACTGTATTAGTGCTAGTAAAAGAAAACGAACTATGTACTTTATATCTATCTTCTTCTACTTCCAGCTTAGAGACCAGGATAACAGCGAGTGTGAAAGAGCTAGGCGAGTTGCTGCAAAAGGTTGGTGGTGGAGGCGCGCCGGGACAACCCCAACCTCCCGCGCATCACGAGGCTGATGAGGTTCTGAGACCACTCATGGACATCTTGGTAAGGACGATTATATTTTTAGCTGGTACAATAAATCGCTGTTCACATTTTCGTGTGAGGCAGAATTGATGAACATTTTTGAAAATATTTTTTTGTGGACAGTCGTTTTTGCACACTCGCGTGTTCGACAATATCTTTGCCGAATACAACAATTACAAATAGCTGTGTAAAGTGCTTCCAAAACACTTGACTTGATTGATCTTCATTGATCGAAATTTGCCTGATGGTAGTACATATTGTGTACAAATAAAGATAAAGATAAATAGCTGGGTAAAGTGAATCCATTATCGAAAATTACCGAGTCCATCGAAATTTGCCTGATATAATTATATTGTGTTTATATTTGTTGGATTGAACTAAAAGAAACCAGTTTTTACTTGCTATGAAATTCTTGAGTGTGGCTCGGTGGTTAAAACGTCTGTTTTTCAATCAGACGGCTCCAATGACATAAGCGAGTATAAATCCACATATAACTTTAAAAACAGTTATGTGTGGATTTACACTCGCTTTGCGGTAAACGGAAACATCGTGAGGAAACCAACACGTTTGGAAACTAAAATATCCAAAAACGTATGTCATCCGCCAACCCGCACTTGGCCAGCATGGTGAATTATGACCTATAACTCTTTCCTAGTGTCAAAGTCCCAGTAGTGGAAACGTATAGTGGACTGCTTATGCTTATACAAGGTAAAAAACCCTTAAGAATATGTGCATAGAAAATCTTTCGCTGTGACTATTCTCTAATTTTTCCCCTTATTTTATTTCAGGATGGTTCCTTGACCATGTACGCTGAGTCCTGCGAGAAAACAGTACTGAAGCGATTGTTGAAGGAACTCTGGAAGATCGTCATGAAGATTCTAGAAAAGACTGTAGTACTTCCACCTATGACTGATAAGACGGTATGGTTTTACTCTTTTCCATTGCCTATTAAAACTCTTTAAAAACATTCCCAACTTACCATAGTTGCAACCGTTCACAAAGTTCATGCAAATGCTAGTCTTCTTCTTTTCTTTTCTATCAGACGTACGTATACACTTCATCCATGTCTTTTTCGATCTGCCTCTTGCTCTTCTTAATATAATAAAATCTTTCTTTAATATTTTTTTTCGTAATAAATCATTTATACAATAAAATTCAATTAAAAATAACATGTCACATGTCAAAAGTTAAACATATAACCCGCCTGCGGTGCAAAGGCGCCCATTAAATTATACCTTTTTATTTAAGATAAGTGACTGCAATATCAGGGATGATTTGTTGGCAATAGAAATTTCTTATTATATTTATTTATTTAACATACAATGGCGTATGTATAAAATGCCGATTTTATATACATCAAGAGGATGACTATAAACTTTATAATGTCTTTAGTGGATTTTCAACTTCATTCTTCTTATTTGCAGATGATGTTAAAGAACCTTACCAATAATGCCAAGAACTTAGCAGCAAACGCCAAGATTGAAGATATGACGCAACTCTTCAAGAGTACAGTCGGCAAACAGGATGTCAAACATGCGCTGTCTGGAGTCATGGACATTTCTAAAGAGGTAAGGCACAGTGAGAGTAACTCTTGCGAAAATACTTCACATCAGTACATTTATTTAGTAGTTTCCAATTAAGCGGTGGCTGTGTTTTCCGTCCCAGAGATAAATCAACTCAAATGTACATATTTTTTTCACTTATATTTTAAATAAACATTAAGTATAGGTACCTTAACTAATTAATACTAATTCTAAATGCTAAGTCTTAATGTATGTAAGTATGGTGCCTAGCTCCTGCAGTAGGATAACCCTGTGTTTGCAGGAGCTAGCTCTCTTCAGAGGTGCTACAAATGAAGTTAGGATATATTGTGTTGTTGAGTGCTAGTGCTTAAATATGAGTGAGTGTGTGTAAAGTAAAGAAGGATAAATTATTATAAAGTATATATAAATGTATATAGATTGAATAGTATAACGCGACGCCGTGGACACTCAGTGGGGTGTCAAGACCACTACAGTGTGTTTGCGTGTGTATGTGTGTGTGTGTGTTCTTTTGTGTGTGTGTAGTAGTGCAGGATGCAGTTTGGAGGTCGAAAGTGCGATCCAGATATTCTCAAATTTAAGTGATTATCTTAATTTAAAAAAATCTTACTGTAAACGTTATAAATCTTTCATCACAGCACTTATCAGCTGAAAAGTCGCTAACACCGAAGCAGTGCGCGGTCCTTGACGCGGCTCTTGACACTATCAAGTTGTACTTCCATGCTGGAGGGAATGGGCTTAAGAAAACCTTCCTCGAGAAGAGCCCTGAGCTGCAGTCACTGCGATATGCCCTCAGCCTGTATACGCAGACCACTGATACGCTGATCAGGACCTTCGTTACTAGTCAGTTGAATCAAGGTAAGAATTGGGTATCTGTTTTTCATTTATGGGTTGACAGTTTCAAGTGAACAGTCTGGGAAGACTGTTCACTTGAAAATCGAGCACTCGTGCCTTAGTGACAGTGACTGAAGTATGCTTGCCTCACAGCCCGATCCTCTCCCATCCTTTACACGTGACCGAACCAACGGAGCCGATGTGCTTTACTTTCGCCCATGATGTTAAATTCTGCCACAAGGTCTTCTAATATTATTTACATCTTAGAGGATCTATTTACATACTGTATTTATTCTTAACCGCCCAGTGAAGCAACCACTAGATATACTATTTGGTTATAATAAGTTTTTTGGTAAATATATTTTTTATTTTTTTTCCTTCATTGTTACAGCACTCTCAGAGGAAGAAGCTGAAGAATTGAATGTCGGTGAAGTGTCTCTTCAGGTGGATCTATTTACGCACCCGGGCACGGGAGAACACAAGATCACTGTGAAAGGTATAATTAATTAATTAATTTTAAAACGAACTTACCTAAGTGGAGTTCGATTCAGAATTCGATTCAGAATATGCGTATGGTTTTATTCGAGGCGATAAAATTGTATATACGCCCTTCCGCATTTTCTAAAGCAAATGAAAACTCGCCCTAAAGGAAAATGTGAACAATTTTTAAGGCTCTAAGCTGATTAAAGATTTTGTTGAATATTGTCGGAATTAAGACGATCGCATTTTATGTAAATAAAAAAAAATACTCGTATCCTTGATTGCTCAAAGTTCTCTAATAAAAAATCCTTGTGAAGGTTGGACGTGGAATCATGCCTACAAACTGATGAACTATTATCGCTGAGAATGAAGCCAGAGCATAGTTATTATTTTTATTAAGTTTGTTAATAACAACATTTTAATAAAAAAACACTTTAGTTTTTTTGACCAATCGGGTGTTTTTCACTACTTTTCTGTATAAGTCGATATACATAATCAATATTACCTCAAACTTTGCAACACTGCCAACAAGAAGGTTCCGGGTTCGATTTCGGGCATAGCTAAGATTTTTGTTATGAATTAAAATTGTTGGTTGTCGGTCTGGGTGTTGTATGTATCGACATAAAATATTTATGTATGTATATCTAGTTTACCACAATACAAACTAGAAATTGTTAAGTATGGAGCTAACCAACCATGTGTAAAATGTCTTCTAATATTTATTTATTCTTTAATTTCAGTTCTGGCTTGCAATGACCTTAAATGGGTGATTCAGAGTGGCATGTTCCGTCCGTTTGTCGAAGTGAACTTGATCGGACCCCACTTAGCTGACAAAAAGAGAAAACATGCCACTAAGTCTAAGAGCAATAACTGGAGTCCCAAATTCAATGAAGTTTTCCATTTGTGAGTATTTTTTACTTTCTTTGTTTCATGTTTGTTGTTCACAGTTAGCAGGACTGATTTTTCAAACTTTTGATTCAAATCATACTATTAAACTAAGTGTGATCGTCATAAAAAGCATTACAAAATAAGCTAATGAACACGTTTTTACCGAGAATCTACCTACTAAGATATTCTTCTTCTTAGTATGAGCTAACTTTCTAAGCTCTGTCGAGAGTTTTCAAGTCGCCCGAAGGCCTCTGACTTGGCTTAGCTCATACGAAAATGAAGAAAATGGGGTATTGAAAATTTCCGTAGCATCATGGTCATTTGTTTCCGTTTACAGTATCTTCGCATGTAGCAAATAGTCAGGACCCACACAAACGAATGCCACCACTGAAACTGCTCAAACAAGCAGTGATATCTAGTACTAAGTCTAGTTCCTACTTATTAATATTGTATTTTTTTTGCTTAAATATTTAGTACTAAGTCTAGTTCCTACTTACATTGTAAATTCTTTGCTTAAATAAAGTTATTTTTATTTTTATGTTTTATGTTTTTTTACTGAGCATAGGCATTTTGTGTGCGCCTAATTATTAACAATTTCTATTCTTACTTTCAGTATGGTCAGTGCGACAGAACAATTGGAACTCTTTGAGCTCCATGTTTGTGTTAGGGACTATTGTTTTGCGCGTGAAGACAGGCTAGTGGGTGTCACTTTGATGCGCCTAGCCGACATCGCAGAACAGGTAGATTTGAGTTTGAAAACCACTGTAAGTTTCATCATTTTACTATTGTAGTTTACACGTAATTTTAATACCTTATCCTTGGAGTCTTCTTCTTCGGTTTGAAAATTCTGACTTTCCTGAATTATCTTTTATGTCTCTTTCTTTTCTTTTAACTTTTTTTTCTGAGAAATATTACTTATTATTTTGTGAATGTAAAATTGTAATATGTATATTAAAATTTTGAATTTTACTTTGGTAAACGTTTTTTTTGGTCAACTTGATTTCGTTTTTATAAGTACTTCAGTAAATTTTGTACATCTACGTTAAATTTTCTTAATATCACGTCCTATGGTCAGAATTTCTCAAACCTTTGTGTAGAATTTTCGAAAATCCTATCCTTTATTATAAGGTGGGTGTGATCTCTAATTCTTTCGCTTTTATATCATTGTTATCTCCGTAGATTTTCTCTATTTACCACTCCCATTTCCACTCTCAGAATCCACTCCAAACATCCCATTGCTGTTGATAAGCCTCTTTAATATAGTTTTAATGTAGTTAAGTATAATTTAATCTAAATTATACACGCCAATACATGAACCATTGAACACGGACACAGATCACTTCAATATTTGCTCACGTCAAAGCAAAGTTTTTGATCCAGCACCCGTAATTCATGTATATTCGCAAATTTTTGGCAAACCTAGACACCAACATAAAGTTATTATAATCTTAGTAGTTAATAGTTGTCATCATGTGAGACTAATACTTTACTTCAAACCAGGGCTCTATTGCTTGTTGGCGACCTCTCGGATCCCGGATAAGAATGGACGAGACTGGATGGACAATCCTGCGTATCCTATCACAGCGACATAGTGATGAGGTTGCGAGGGAATTCGTTAAACTGAAATCTGAAATGCGAGCAGAGGCACCTGCCGGAGGTCCCAGTGGGCCCGCGTGAAACGAGTAATACAAACCAACGTGTCACACAATTCAGCTAACGCTAGAAACAAGCTGCCAACCTGCCTGAACTGACGCTTCCAGCGTTCTGGTCGTCAGCACTCGTATTCCAAATATGTCACACGTGTGTGAGCGAGATACGCGCACACACAATCCCACGTGCGACAGAGAAGAGACGCTATAGCAGAAAACTGAATACGACATCCGGCGCTCCGGCGGTTTCCGGTCAGTGCTCGTCATTTCATTTTCGTATATTCGTCTCATTGTGGAGACGCGTTTTGTAAATAAAATTTTTAATGTTGTTAAGTTACGCGTACGGTAGAATATTTTGCACAAATTCGTAAACGTTAGCAGAAAAGACTGACCGTAGGCGGCTGAGAGCGCCGCAACCTCTACCACATTCTCTTGGGCATTCAGTAATCAAGCATCTCACTCTTCTTTTGTACTTAGAGTCGCCTTGTGATCTTACTTCCGCCTACTTTCATCACTTGTGTTTTTATAACTCACGTTCTCATCAACTCCTCTAATGTTGGATTTAAACTCTACCGTGTAAAGTAATAACTCCTTTTGCTGAATACCCAAAGAACCGAAGTGGGCCAATCGACACACGATTTATGTAATAATATCTATATGGACCAAAACTGTCGTTAATAACGGACGCATTAAAATCCTAATCCCTAATATTAATACAACATTATTCTATTTAATCATCTACTTGTTATACGTGTACAGTAAATTAAATGGCCTTATGTAAATTATTTCCTTTGTTGGTATATTTTGCTTCTTTCGAAATGGAATTGTGTAAAATGTCACGAATGCTGTGAGAATTAGGAGAAAGCGTATCTTTTTCTTTTCTAAGATGTATATTTGCGCGATGTATAGAGTAATGCGAAGTACGCAAAGCATGGTCGTCTAGGTGATGAGTGTTATATAAAATGGAATATAGAGATAGCTAACGTTTATTCTATAAAAAAGTATGGTCTTGTCATCTTTTTTTAAAACTTGTAAGTTGTTTTTCGTGTCCCGTTTTGAGTGATCTACATTGTATCTGTGGTCCATTTGTTTATAATACAGAAATGTAAATAAAAAAATGTTATTAAAATGATACATATTATTGTATATCACGATCTTAGCTCTTACTTTATAAGCTTGGCCTGTTTATCATGTAATCTAAAAATCTCCAATTTTTGTATATTATTGAAAATTGTGATATTGTTATAAAATAAATACAATCGTGTCATGAGATATATGTAAATGAATATATCATAAAGTTATTTGAATTTACATACTTCAGATTTCTGTACCATCATATTTAAAAGACAACAAAATAACACACTTGATATTTATTGATTTGGAATTAGTTTCTTTTCACAATTTTATTATTAGTTCTCAATTAAAATATTTTAATCTTTAATTATGTATGTACCTACAATGCACCTTACAAGTACTAAAATGTTACTTATGTAAGTTTCTACGGTGCACGTATGTATATATAAATATGTCTTTTCACTTTGTTACTAAGCCACAATGTTGGCTATATTATATTGAAATATTATATTTATCATTGATAAAAAATGTTAACGATCCATTATTAGGCCCCAGTGCTCAAAAGTTATTTGTTAAGACATAACAATAATTAATTGTTGGTTTTAATCTAAAGTTTTTGAAATTTATTAATACTTTATCACAGTCCTAACTTCAAAACACAGTGTTTGAATTGTCACAATAATTTTAGCGTGTGTGTTTATTTTCAAGACTGTTTGGATTGCGAAATATAAAGACAATATTCAGCACTCAGCATTATGCTAACATAGTGTACATATTACCCTGGGCTATTTAAGATTTGTTGCCTAAAATATGATAATGAATTTGGGTATATTTATGCACACAATTCATTAAACTATCAATGCATTTGTAAGATAAGACCTGATTTCTTTTTTCAAAACAATGGTTAGAAAATTAAATTTGTTTATTAACACGACTATAACTGTTCAATAATAAGATATATCATGAAAATAGAAGCATATAGAACTTTCATGGATATATTATAATTATTGCTGTTCTCAATCACATTCAAACCAGCGTTTAAAAGTATATTTTTCTATTTAAATTATTTTTTATTTAAAACTAAGCTGAATTTGAAAGATTTAAAACTAACCTAAATTTGAAAGTTTCATAAAGGATCAAAATATTGTTAGTCCAAGACCGCTCCCTTTTTTTTAAAAGATCACAAGCAACTTGGCAAGCAATTTCGTAATCATCACAAATTAGTCTTGAAAATAGTCACGATGTGTAGAGAAGCACATCACTTTGACACGGGACTCGGCTGCCCGTCCACCAGGCTGAGCGGAGCGGGGCTGGGTAGCGGAGTAAGGTAGAGAATTGACTTTCGGACTTTGTCCGTCAACTAACACGGAGTGGAGCATCTTTCTTTTCCAAGTACTTAAAGCATATGCAGCCTACTATACGGCCCCACTGCTGAGAATCGGGTCCTTCCCTCACTAGGAAATAGATATAGGCCATAATCCAGCGCCGCATTTGGCCAGCGTGGTGACGCTGGCCAAGTGCGGGTTGGCGGATGACACACGTCCTCGGATATTGTGGTCCTCAAACATGCCGGTTTCCTCACGATGATTTCCTACACCGTAAAGCAAGTGCAAATCCGCACATAACTTGAAACTTTTCTAGGTGACTTTAACTCTATTTCAGTAACTCTTATCGTTATATTTAAACGATAAGAGTTACTGAAATAGACCTCAGCAAGGTCGAATACTAGCGCTGCGTATGTTTCATTTGTCTTCTAATGTATTTTTTCGCAATCTAGTTAAAAAAACTTTTTTGATGCCATTACTAAAGTTATACTAACTCATAATGATGGGCAAAATCGCGGGAAAAAGGCGCGTTGGACGTAGAAAGAAGTCGTGGCTACGAAATATGCGGGAGTGGACAGGAATTGCCAGAGCGCTGAGAAATTATTTCGCTTGGCAAAGGATAAAACGAACTTTAGTAGGCTGACGGCCAACCTCCAGTAATGGAGAGGCACTTGAATAAGAAGAAGACTAATGTTACGCAGCCGGCGAAGGGCAATTTTGGTCAGTTTTCGGCTTCTCCACGCCACTTAACCTTGTATCAAAGTTAAGTCAAGTTTTTTTATGAAATTCTACTAGTAATTGTTGTCTCTCGCAACCCAGCTCCACTCCGCACTCACTTAATGGACGGGCAGCCTTAGGTTTTCTAAATATTAGCATTTATCATGGATTACATATCTGTAGATAGAAGAATGTGGTTTGTCTAGTCCAAATCTCAATAATATATATAAATAAATTTAAACATAATATATCTCGTCTTTCTAAATTATAAGTCAATTTTATTTAACTTGCAATTTTCCGAGTTGACTGAATCTGTGTATAATAGTGTAATAGGAAATTTCAATAATAAATCTTAATATTTACGTTGTGATAATTACGTCTATTCAATGTATTAATGTACGCAATAAAATGTGTGGAGTATTAATTAATATTTGTATTAGATTTAGTACATTCTCTGTCCACTGCACTTATGTAATCGGGCTAAAGTATTGAGGATGTGATCTTATAACTTATTGGTTTAGAAGGAACCGATTTTCATAGGACATATATATTTCACTATATATGAAATTAAAAAGGTTTCAGTCACATATTTTTTTGGAAAAAAATATAATTGGAAAAGAATTGGCTAGCAAGACACATAATACGAGTATGTTTAAGTGTGTAATTTTATACGTATGGTAATAATATGAACATATAATTCGTATCAATAAAGAAAACATTAAAAATTGATGTCCTTTCGTTTGTACGATAAGTGGGAGAAAGAGGAAACGAAGTTTCTAATGCTTTCTTTGTTGAACCGAGTTATTGAATCGATATTGTGTTTCGCAATTTAATGTCACACTTAAAAATATTGAAGAATTTAATTGAAAATAAAACTGTTAAGTTCTTGTTAAGTAAAAATAGCTCTAGCGACACATTCTCAATACGAAAGTGCATTACTGCGTTGAATAGAGCTTCGGATTGATCGAAAAATATTTGGCAAATAGTGGAAATTTTATCTAACCAATCGTTTATACTTTACAAAAAATACTAAAAGTTATCAAAAATGTCCACAGCTGATGATAATAAATTCATGAAAAATGATCATTCATTTGTAAATACTTACAAATCATTTTCCCATCGTATTGTGAAAGGGTGGCTGCTGAGTCGAAAGGATCGTGTTATATCTACATAAACAGAAAAAAATATCAGTATCACTTTTTGTCTGTTATTTTCATAGTTCATTTATGTAACCGTCGATGTAGTTTATGAAGATATTGCGATCGAGATAAGTATAAAAGAGAAGCGCACAGTATTCATTAATAAAAAAAAAACTCATCAACCAATCAGACGTATCGGAACACAATCCTTAACCATTTGACAATACTTGGTAAATATTATTTTGTAAGTGTAAAAATATGATCGTTACATTCATATGGCATCGTTATAAGTCTGTTACGCTCCGATTCTAGTATTAAATATCACTAAACATTGCATATATCTTTGTATAAATGCATATATGTAAATGTTACATGTTTAAACACATTATTGAATTTAGAATTTTTATGAAAAAATAAATAAATATCCGTATTTCAAATATATTTGGTTTTGTTTCATTCTCGTTTGTTTGTGTTCTATATTAGGAGGCGTGCTGTCATTGGTCTGGTGTTATTTCCTGTCAAGAACTTTATGAATATTATGATTGGCTTGCAACTGCGGAGTATTTCTGGGATACGAAGTTTATTTCAGTATTGAGAATCATTTTATTTGTGGGATTGTAGCGTCACCTCAGAGGAAGGAAGTCGTAAGCGATTACTAGAAAATCGTTGGATTCAAGGAAAACGGAGACATCAAAGCTTTTATTATTGTCAATTGATGTGAATTTACGAATTGTGTTACTGGGCTAGTGTAAACAGCTGCGATCTTACTTTTACGCTCAATGACGAATGTTCAAAGCACTGAACGATGTATAAAGTTTTTCAGAAGTAGACGGGCGAATCATAAAAATTCTGCAACTCTTAGAATGAAAACCTCAGTTAAAATAAGTTAAATATTAGTAGATAATAATAATACGGAAGAGACAAACGTTGCTCATTACTCATTTAATTTCTTATTAATCCTCTTGTGTGTCAGTAGTTTTAGACAAAAATGTATGGTCAGTTAATTAATGTATCATTTCATTGCAGAAAAATAGTTGGGGATTCCCAGTTTTGCAACAAATGATTTGTATAGGATTATTCTTAGAGCGATCCAGCTTCTTATATCAACTCAGTGGCCAGCCCACTATACGTATCGTAAGTGCGGGTTGGCGGACGACACATGTCTTCGGGTATTGTGGTCCTCAAACATGCCGGTTTCCTCGCGATGTTTTCCTTCAACGTAAAGCGAGTGCAAATTCAATAACTTGAAAAACAAGTCATTGGTGTAGGGCCAGGATCGAAACAGAGGCAGTCTGATTGAAAAGCAGACGTTATTACCACCGAGCCACACTCACTTTTTGTCTCTCCAAGTTCTGTAGTTGAGAGTTTTCAAGCAGCTCAAGGGCCTCTGACTTAATGTCTTAACAACTGCTTATACAAATAAACAGCCGGAACCTACAGCTTAACGTGTCATCCAATCTAATGTAGCGCCCAAATGTAAAATGGCAGTCTTATGCTTATATTTTTGAGCGGAGACTTTGGTGATCGTATCAGATTTCCTTAGCAAGCCGAGCTTCAGGCGCTACAGCGTTTCGGATTTAGTATATACTACTCAATGGACACCTACGTTCGAACACGGATCTACACCAACCATATTAACCTACAACGTAGGTATTGCCATTGACCTTCCATCGAAGCTGCAAACATCTGAATCACAAAGATCCGCTCCACAGCTGATACCTCCGTGTATTTCAGTAACAAACGGAACGCAGACGACGTAACGTGGCGTCACAAAAGTGGGGATGCTATTTAAAAACGTCACTCATTCATAAACTGTGTTGTCTCGCCATTCTGACACAAAACGTAGACGCGTACGCACGCTTTGAAAATTCGGACGCGTTATTTTTCAACTGCGCACTGTTCTTTGTGTGTGTTTAGTGAGATTTAGATAATCAAAGCAGTGCAAAATGAGCGGGAACTTCCTGATGGTGCCTGGCGATGATGCTATACAGAGGAGGTCACGGGTAAGGCTTCTTTAGTTCACTTTTATTATGTAAACACTGCAACTGTGATGGTCAAAGGGAAGTAGAATGAAGGTTGCGAGCTAATGACAATTGAATTAGCGCAAGGGTTGAGTGGCTAGTCTTTTCTGTTATTGGAATTTATTTTTGGAAGGGCCAGATTCCTTTGTCTGGAATAAGATTATCTATAATTAATGATCAAACGAACTTACCTAAGAGAAGTTGATAATCCCAATTAATTTTTCTTTTTCGTGAACGGTCGTCGACATAAAAAGAATGAAGATTTTGTTAAAGTCTGTCGGAATAAAAACGATTGCAAATTTTTTAAATTCGAATTTAGAAGAAAATATCTTTGGTTACTCAAATGAGGTCTCTAAAACATCCGTGTGGAGGTCGGACGTGGAAGCATGCCTACAAACTGCTAAACCTTTATCGCTGAGAATGAAGCCAGACCATAATTTATGTTTATTTTAAAGTTTTGAATAACAAAACACAGCTGTTATGTGTTGTAAGCTCTACGTTCGGTACGTTGTGAGTGATTTATTTATTGCTTCTTTTATGAAAACTTTACTCAATGTTTTTACTGAAATATTTTCTACTATATATAAAAGTAGTTTTACAAAAAATAATAACGCTATCATAATATAAAGAACTTAGAAGATCGAGGGATCATGGGTTCTAAGACTATTATTAAATAATATTGATTGTTTAGGAGTTCTTTTTCCGAAAAAATATATTTAAAATTAACGCCATCTATCTGACTTGGTGTGAAGTCAAAGGCGTGACGAAAGTTATTCTGTAATGCGGAGCTCTATCGGGTGGACTTTTTCCATGCAGTGTTTGATATTGGAACCATGGCATGGTGGAGAGTATTTTCTAATACTCGCCTGGCTAGCAACCTCAAGTTAAAAAATCAGTCGTCAAGCACTTATTAATTATTCTACACTAGATAATTATGCTCTACCTGAGGCCAATGTGGAAGTAACGAAAAAAATAAATAAATAAATAAATAGCTAGGGTGGCTACGCGGTCATCTGATCAAATTACCTAGTACTGTGTAAAAATATCATTTTAATTTATCAAACCCTTTTAAATAAGCCTAAACAGTGCATGCAATATCGATCTTATTTACCTTTGTAAAAATAATACCACTGTATTATACAAGTAATCAATGTCGAATTATTTAAATTAAATAATTCTGATAAAATACACAGCTGGTTAGACCCATGCTAAACCATTTTCCTAGGTTGTATTTTTCCTAGGTTGTTATATGGAACTAACCAGCTGTGTAGAATGTTTAAAAAAAAAGAACAAAAAAGTTCAAACAAATTTTCTCATCCACCTAGCGTAATTTACTTTTGAGTCACAAAAATGCTTCACGTAAGTATATATTGTGATAAAATTCAAGGCTCACTACTCTACTGAATTCTTTTACTAAAACTTCCAAATTCCTGACATAGGTGGAACGCTTTTAGCTCAGCTACAAAACATTTGTTGACGTGACAAAATGATCGAAACGTGAAAACAGCTGGTTCACATCGCATTTTGTCTCTGTCTGTACCGATTTACCAATTTTTGTACAATGTTCCCTTATATTTATTTATTCCTTTTAAATTTACAACCTCGTTGGCGTAATGGTTACAATGCCGGACTGCCAATCAGATGGTTTCGGGTTCGATTCCCGGCACTGCCAACATCTTTGTGCTGAACTTAATTTGTTAGCTGTCAATAATAAGCCACATTCGATCCCTGCCAGGGATCCAATGTGGCTTATTATTATTAGGGATCAACTACAACTACTCTACTTACCCTTCCTTCCACACTTGTGTATTGTAACCTCTTTAGTTTTTACGTAATAGTTTTCAGTATGTATAAATATGGCACTTATTTGTCTTCATACTCGTATTTATGTCGCGAAATGCCAGAAGGGCAAAAATACCTTTCCTTACGTAAATATAATTCCAAAAGACACAAGATTTTCCTCAAATATGATATTGACTACGTGACAAAAACCGACATTCATTTTCTTATCTTTGCAATAGTAATATTATTGTAAAGAATGGGACACGATGTTCGAGTATGTTTGAACTCCAAATAGCGGAAAATCAACGGTTATTGGCCAATTAGAGCGAGTCGGGCTTGAGCATGAAGGGTTCCGGTTCATTATTAAAAAATGGCCAATTGCTTGCTCTTATTTTTATTTTATCATTTATAAGCCAAAATTTATATATGTACTTAACAAAATATTCTATAAATATTTTATGTCCACAACTGTCTTTAAAAGGACTGAGAAAAAAATAATAATAATCACGTTTGTTGAATGGGAGCCTCCCTTGATTTTTTTCTGTTATCTATATTTGCTGTTGAAGCGGCTACAAAAATAAATCAACATTAAAAATTCGAAATCTCTAGCTATCGCGTTTCATGAGATACAGTCTTTTTTTGACAATGGAAGAAATGCATTTACGCATTCCCGCCGATCCTCGAGGGAGGCGGTGGGGTATGTCGGGCTCGGTGCCAGAGTGGCTTCTTCTTCATCGTATGAGCTCACCATTACCGACAAAAACCTCTGCGCTGTTCCCTCACTGCGCCTTGAAGCCGGAAGGCCAGTTCATGTACGTACTCTTCAACGTTATGAGATACGGCCTGGTGACAGACTAGACGGTCGGACGGACAGCGATCTCTCAATAATAGCGTCCCGTTTGTACCCTTTAGGTTCGAAACCCTGAAATAGGTGGATAACTCCTTCATAGGTCAGTGAGTTCGTATACCTTTCCTAATAGAATCTGTTAGGTTCAATGTGCTTTAATTCGTCAAGTCCAGCATATAGGAGGGATATATTTGAGGGATTGAGGTCGCAAATTGGCTTAAACGCTTTGCTGAGCGTATCAAACGTAAATCGTGTGTAATATAATATGTATTCTACAAAATCAGGCTCAGCTAAACTGTAAATGAAATTGCTGTAAAAGGAAGCCTTCAGCTTTGTCAAAGCTATTGTTGTCTTGACCTTAATTACGTAGTGTGAAATGTTTGACCCAAAATTTTAACAATAAAGGCTTCAAGTTGACCTGAATAACTAACCTGTATATATTGTATAGCTCGGCTAACTAAGCTAATCCGAAACTATTACCAAAGTTAAGCAACGATCGATGCGGTCAGTTTTGAATTAGTGACCTTGTAAAAGAGTAAGTTATTTGAAAAGTTTCATTTGGGCGCTAACGTGGGTCGAATGACACGTTAATTGTAGGTCACGGCTGTTAGTCTGAGTACAAACAACTGCTTAGCCGCAAAAAACTATCGGGCGAATTTAAGGTTATAGTGTTTGAAGCTCTAACAATTTTTAAAACTTCAGTGTCTATCGATTCTCAAAAACAAGATGATCATATCGGATTATAATATTCACATATCCAATTATCTATATCATAAGATGTCTTAACACTGAAGTGTAAAGAATCGTTGGACCTCCAAAACAAGATTACGTAGAATTCGCTCGATAGTTTAAAGTTATGATAAAACTGAAAAAAAAACAGTAGCCGTATCATTTACGCAGAGTTTTACTATTATAGGATTTTTCCCAAATATATGTGCCATTTTACTCCCATAGCGTCTTCATATAATGATGAATCAATAGAAAGCGATATGTTCATCTTCGTCGTCTCTGACGCACTTAGCATTTGAATAATTGACTGAGAGAGCGAAGATATCAAAGCTTATTTGATCAACTGGTCCAATATGTGTATCCGTATATGTGTTTAGGTGTTAGTGCATGTGTTTAATTGAATCTACTCGTAGTAATCTACGACTAGATAAAGAATGATCTTTGAGAACTCATGTTCTAAATGTGCCTTCTTGAAGTGGTTCTTTTGTTCTTGTTCACCAAATTGTGATGTACAGATTATCCAATATATTTATTCTCAGTTCATTTTGAGTAGGGTGAATCTCATAGAATGGCAAAACGTTTGCTGTAGCGCTATTTACGAATAGATTTTAAGTCATTGAGAGAAAGTGAGGAGCGGAAGGTTATCTTGGTATGGGTATGTGATGCGTAGAGTGGAAATGCATGTGACTAGGAGAAGTATGGATATGGTTGTACGAGGTAGCGGAAGTAGAGGTCGACCTAGTAAGACGAGGCTGAATTGTGTAAATGAGGATATGAAAGAAAAGGGAGTGAATGTAGATATGACAGCTGACAGAATCGTGTGGAAGAGAAAAACTTGCTGTGCCGACCCCACCTAGTGGGAAAAGGTTGAAGAAGAAGATTCAGTAGAGAAATTCTAGTTTTTACGCGTATATACTTGTATTATATAAATAAAACTGATCGACTAATTGCAAAGATATCAGTCTTAGAACAAACTATTCATTGGGACGTAATTTTTTTTACTTTGTACATCTAAGAATTTGACCGTCATTAGGTTGAGCATGCCTTGTCTGGAATAACTGGCTCTAAAAGAGGCTGTTGAAATACACTGTTAGGTGCTTGGCAACAGATTTCTTCATCTTGATGGGTTGATAGCCATGCAAGCACTAGAAAATGAGCTATCACTGTGCAAATAAAATTGGTCAAGTGATTGTTGAGATATAAGAATAAAAGTTCATTGTTGGCGTATGTTTGTACTATAGTCCACCAAAAATAGACTTGTACACATTTTGCATGACACGTAGGTACATGTGTGACCAGATTTTGTGGATTCTTCTTCTCCGTATGTGCTAAGTGGCCAAGCTCTGGTGTCAAGAGTTTTCAAGTCGCCCGAAGGCCTCTGATTTGTGTATTGACTGCTTGTATCAAGACTCAGCCGAGGTCTACAATTTAACGTGTCATCCGACCCACGGTAGCGCCTGTAGCTCGATTAGCTAAGGTGATCTAACGCGATCATCGTAGCTAAGCAACGGTCGAAGCGGACGGTATTTGGATGGGTGTCTATGCTATTTGTGGATTAAAATAATAATATATTACTCCTATCTACTACAACGATTGTTAATGTTATATTAAATTGCTCATAGTAACTGGTTATTTATTCTGCTCGACAAAGAAAATATGCTTGGTATTCGTGTTATAAAATGTAATTTTCAAAGTTATTACATTTTATATGACGGAATGAATGGCAAGTAGCCAAATACCTTTATCAATTATTCTCTGAGCCTTAATAAAAACGAGGACAATTTTGTTTATAAACACTACAAAAGGAATTTAGGACATTGTTTTTGAGATAAAAAATATTTCTTATTAACAGCGAAACTAGAATAAACGGAAGAGTAACTCTATACAATTGCCGCTTAGAATTTGGATCCATCAACGCCCACAATTATACTGCTATTCCAACGAAACGAATTTAAGGAATTGACTGTAAACTGACATAATTATGAGTGATTAATTATTATTTTGATATTGTTAAAACACTTTTGACTAAATTAGGCGGGAACTCCAAAATTCCGAAGTTATTAAACAACTAAACTCATATAAAATTTTATGCAATGAAATCCATTCATGCAAATATAGAAATGAAATTTTCACAAATCAAGAAAATACTTGATTATGTTATTTGGTTTCAAATTAAAATAGCTGGTTTATTGAAAGTTTAAGTAAATGATTCAACGAGCGATTTCAGATAATACAAATTTCGAAACTATTGAAAAGTAAATTTGATATGCATAGACACGAATTGTCTTACAAACTTGATTGACTCGACCAATACTAACAAACTTTAACCCATCTCTAAAATTACTTTAGTTTGCCAAACCCCGGTAGTAAATTTTAGGTCAAGTGTGATATGTGAACATGAAAATGAAAAGAAGAAGGGTGAAAGAGAGAGGAGTGAGTGTAGAGACGACGTTTTTGCTTTGTAGTAGTTATTAAGTGCGTCGAGTTCTTAATAAACAAACCTGACACCCGTAGTCGAAGTTTTCTATAAAAAATATACTTGACAAAATTTCGCATAATACCTGTTCTTGAATACGTGATACGCACTATGAATTTAATGGAACTAGTTATCACAAACTTAAAAACATAAGAACAAAACCAGGAGAGTTTATCGAAATATACTCGTAGATACGAGTAAATCTATGAGATCTATCCTTACTCTTAACTAACATCCTAATATGTAATATAATAAATGCGAAATTTTGTGTGTGTAAGTGCTATTGCCTGAATAAATGACAATTATTATTATTAACACACTGGCTCGAAAGCAAGTGTAGCCATCCATGAAGCCGCGGATCGACATAACTGGAGACACATTGTCCATAAGGTGGCGGGTCGGGGTCATCACGATGTTCCGCACTGAGCTACCGACTAGATGAGGAGGATTACTATTAAGTGTGTGTGTATGTTTGTTACTTTTTCACGCTTGAGAGTGAACGGCTAAACCGATTTTGATGAAATTTGGTATGGAAATGGGTTAGACCTTGGATTAACTCATAGGCTACATTTTTTTGTCTCAAACTAACACGGGCTACGCCATAAGGCGCAGTTAGATTATAATAATATTATTGAATTTGAATTGAATTTTGAAAATACTTTATTATCATAAGCTTATTATAATATGTTTGTACAGTGTTCTTATTCTATACAACATTAACTTACTATACTAGGTTTTTTTAAGGCTAAACGCGCCTTTTAAAAACTTATGTCTAGGTACACTAGGTTATAAACTAATTACTTATTAAATCTTATTATAAATTACAACTAGCTACTAGTATTATATCTACCTAAATGTAATTACATACTAAGACCTTGCCAGCTCGTACGTTTATGGCAGATAATAATATTATTACTGAATATTATGATGATGATGAAATCTATTGATATCAAAGCCTAAGCTTTTCTGAAGAAAGTCATTTTCATAATTTATAACGAATAAGTAGCACTTGCTACAAATATCGGGAATTCATACTTTGATGTGGGACTTAAAAAATCGATAGCTTCATTATAATAATGAATACCTAGAATAGCTCTAACGGGTAAACTTGTGAAAAAGTTATTTTTCCTTTGAAAACGCCTAATTATTTTTAAGCCTCATGCCTCATAAAAGTGTCATTGGTCATATTTTGTTAAAAGCAGTTGTAGTTTCTTTATGTTAAGTTAATGACACTTGTAAGACGCTAAATTAATTTTAATTGAGTTGATTTACCCTAACATAATAAGGGAATTTTTGTTCGCCTTATTTTTAATTTTTTAGTAATATCACAATTTTTAATATCAAGTTCATAATATAATATTAACATGATTGCATTTGGTCTGCTTACTTTCATAAATTTTACTGGAACTAACTTATAATTTAATATGTTTCTGCTTTCCATCATGTTTATATATCTAAAGTCTAGTATTGCTTTATAACTTATTCAGCTACATGCAATATTATAGAAATACATTACGGTAGTCTTTGTTAAATACGTTACTTGCACGCTATTCGACTGAATCTGAACGACATTAAAATCTAGGACAGCGCGTTTACCTAGAAGACAACTTTCGATTTTATATGGGTTACATTTCGAATAGTGTGCATCGGGATTGCATGATTTGATCCCCCCGCCCCATTCCACCATCGGACGAGTAGGGAAACACCAAGGCGGCATCGTTTTACTGTGGTGCCTAAGTCGCGTACTAAGCGGATTGCCTCCACCTTCATTGTGCGTACCACTAAGGTGTGGAGTTCTTTGTCAAATTCCTCGATAACTATAATCTAGCGGTTTTCAAGGCAAGAGTGAACCGGTTTCTTTTGGGCAAGCGCGTTTCACCTTGGATCGCAATATCGTTTACCATCAGGTGAATTGCGATCAAGCGCAAGCTCATCAAGAGTAAAAAAAGACACCTTGATGTAGTATCCTAAAAAGGGCATAGAAGGTTTTTCAGAGCGTATGACTCAGAGGCGCAAATGCGCATTAGCATTTACGCAAATGACTGGCATAAGTTACGAGCCCCGACATTCCTGCGGGACGTTTTAAGACGGAAGTGAGTCACGACTCATTGCGCACGTCAAAACAGCAATCATTCAAACAAAACGAGTTGAAGCGCAAGGCCGGGTGGAGAGCGCATGGCCAAGGTCACAGATTACCTCTTTTAGATTCTATACAGAAATACAGAACTTTGTTAGCCATAAATAAAATACTTTTAAAGGCAAGTCACTCTACAATCATTACCTTATACTTGAAAATACTGGTTAGATTAAATTAAATAAACTTGCAAATTTAATTAAATAAATATTGAACCCCATTAAATACTACACACAATAGCACTTGTTTTCATTTCTATTAAATAATTATAAAGTACTATATACTTTTTACACGTTAATAACGATTCTGCAAGCTCCATATTCATATATTCTTATTCCAGCGGTAGATTATATTGCAGCATACATTTTTTTTCTTACACAAAAGCTCTAAAGTAGCTCTCTTCTTTAATGTTAAGAGTCTAGAAATGCACTAACAAACTTTCAATTGTTTTTACGTATATATATATATATGGTCTAGTCTTATCCGTCGTAGAATTGTTACAGATAATCGATTCAACGATTTTGACTAATCATTTTACATACCTACCCGATGCAGGTTGACACAATTTCCATCATATGGCGTGGCTTCAATATACACACATTTCATTAAAAAATGGAACATATTATTTTGTCGTCGTTGCTACGTAAGCTACGCTAAAAAGCTGAATCTATAGGGATAGTCTGTTCAAGACACACGGTCTGTTCACCCGCGTTATGACAAATATTGATCTATTTCGGTCACCTGTTGATGTGTCTCTTTGTTATTCAAAGTTTTCACGGGTAAACTGGGTATCTTCAAATAGCCGTTCTATTATAGCCGATACCCTTATACCTATAAAGAGTTGGTATAGCTAGTGAATAGCGTTTAACATTATATCCAGCAGGTTCTTCTGATTTTGAAACGCATTCCTGAGCTCAAGCTTTCGATGAAAACTCATGCGAACCATGATGAGACCATACCACCTACCAGACCATACCATACTACCAGAGATGAGACCCTATGGGCTCATCTCTGGTAGAGGTCATTGGTGTAAGCCGGGATCGAACCAGAGTCCATCAGATTGAAAAACAGACGTTTTCCCACCGAACCACACTCGACGTTATGTATGTCGTCGACGCAAGGGTACTAGTGGCTGACCGACACTTCTCCTGCCTGACATTGGCCTCCAGTCCGTTAATATCTGTCGCCCATCTGCCATCACTTTGCCTTGCAACGTGTTCTGCTCTACACCACTTTTACACATATTTGTGATAGATTGTTCGAAAAAAACACTTACTAAACAAAAAGACATTTTATTGGTTTTTTTTTTATGTGTCTAACTGCTCGCAAAAATGCTTTAGAACAATTGTGAAATTCCGCGACATCGTGCGTCATACTGCAAGAATGCGCCACAATTATTTCATTGAAAACAGGTGCGGACATGACAAATATTTGTTTTGAGAAAATTAACACAAATGGTCTGGATCTTGGATTGATTGTAAAAACTTTTTTGCTAGAATCACGTTAAGAACAACCTTCATCGAGCGGGTTTGTAGCGGAAAATAAGTATTTTAAAAAACAAATAAATGTCAGTAAACATACAAATTTTAATGCAAATGTGATTACATTGTGACACGGAAACGTTAGCTGAACCGGCAAACTTTGTTTTGCCTCACTTAGGGGTATGAAAAATAGATAGTAGCCGATTCTCAGACCTACTGAATACTCATATAAAGTTTGGTAAAAACCGGTCAAGCCGTTTCGGAGGAGTTCGGTAACTAGCATTGTGGCATAGAAATTTTATATTTACAAAAAAAACTTTAAGACTAAGATAATTAATAAACATACAATATTAAATACTTTCGATGGGACTTTTTAAGACATAGTAATTATATTAGCTATTTTTTTCGTATCTTGACTTTTACTATTGTGTTTCTTTTAACATGTGTTTACAAAAAATAATAAAAAAGATGGAAGAATTTAATCAAGAATTTAATCGAAAATTAATTGGTGGACGCATTTAGTGCGATATTAAATCCATTGACCAGCTCGGTAAAAGGTTCGATAAATCCCAGACCAATTGATATTTAAATTGGTCCTCTATGTTTGAAAGATTTTACAGTTGATTGGAACTAAATTTAATAGATTATGGACATTTCGAACAGAAAATTTATTATTCCTTAATTTGGGCTATGAGAGAAAAATATTCTGTTTAACTAGGTACCTTTTTCTTGTCACCGTAGGAGGTTCTTCCGCACTACGGAATGTAGAGTCTACAAGGAATCCATGCGAGCGTATACAGTTTTAACCCTAGATCACTAACCTTCGTCGATTCGACGACGCGTCAACAAAAAAATCGCGATAACTTTTTCGCGCGCGACCGTACGGTTTTGAATTTTCAGCTAATCTCTATCGACCCGTTGCACTTGCGATGGAAGGTAGTGCTTTGTGCATGGGGGGCCCGTATGCGCCGTACCAGCAAGCATGGCTCGTCGCATCGACGAAGGTTAGTAATAACGTAACTTTTTGTACTATTTAGTTTAGTTATAATTACGTTCATTTCTTTCTTTACTGATTGATAATGGTGTCTTTTATGTTATTTTTTAGATACCATTAGTACGTTATTATTAGAAGATGATAGCGAGGAGGAAAATGTATCAGACATTGAGCCTGAAGACCACATTGAGGCTGATAGCGCGTATGAAATGAAGGGTGATGATGAAGTTTCTACTATGATGAAGATCCACTTCCAGATCAAGATTATGAGACGACTAATGATACAGCAAGACGATGTATACAAAAATATGTGCTATATGTCCCTCCGCAAAGCAAAGGATGACTAAAAGTAGGTGCACTAAGTGCAATAAATCGCAGTGTGGGGAACATAAACTTGATGGGTGTCACAAATGTATTAGATCGTAAGCTATTACAAAAAAAATAATTTTAATTCATTATTCTGATATTGTTTTTATAATTTTTAGTTTTACTCGAATAAAATAATACTACATATAATATGTACGGTTTGTTAAAAAAATTTAGAAAAGTTGATTATGCATGTAAACTATGATCTCATTAAGTAGACTTTTTGAATTGAAAAATATGTAAAAGTAAACATTATAATATTTAATTATATAGGTTAATACTTTATGCTTAAAATAAAAACATAAATATAAATATATATTTTTGATGAAACCCCTAAAACCCCTCCATTATACAAGCGTAGTCGAAACGACGAAGGTTAGTATTAAGCGTCGAAAAATAAGGTTAGTGATCTAGGGTTAAGAAACCAAATTTAGTCCATTGAAAAGTTTTCTCGAATTTCTGAACATTTTCACTTGTAACGTTTTTATTTATAGTTTTACGACAAAATGTTACTAGGCCAAAGTTATAGAGAATTCAATTTACAACAAAAAACGTTAACACTTTTTTTATCAGATAAATAGTTTAAGAGATATATCGTTAAAACCGTTTCAACCCCTATTTTCAAGATGGCGGCCGTGGGACAAGGGTGGCGACCCCAAACTTGATTTTAGCTTTACACTTATTCCCCCCCCCCCCCCCTACACAACAAAAAAATAAAATTGCGTCCTCTAAGAAACGCAAGGTAAGGCCTAAAACATGTAACATTTCAATAGACTAATTTAGATTCCTAAAAAGAAACAAGGCACAAAGATGGTTGAATCTATGCAAAGTTTTTCCCAACATATTTAATCTATATACCAATATATAAGAGTTTGTTTTTTTGTTTGTTTGACGTGGAAAACTTTCACCGTTGGGAAGCTACATTATCCCTGGGTAAGACTTTATTTTGTTTGTCTCTGCTACTTAGATTATTTTGCAGCCCGATGCTAAATATGCCGCCAAATATGGGCCGATCTGCTAGTTAATAATAAATCTTATGGTTCCAGTAATTTTTAGGTTTCCGTACCCAAAAGGTAAAAACAGGAAGGACCCTTTTACTAAGCGTCCGCTGTCTAGAGAGAAACCGTGATAGCTAAAAAGCTCAAATTTTTACTAATTTAGTATTTCCTGTCCTGCTATAACTACAAATAATGAAAAAAAAATTGAAAATATTGAGATGGGCCCAATACAATGAACGTATTTTTCGTATGTTTTCGTATATAATTTTCGTTTCGTTATTTTTGAAATAAATAATTAAATAAAATAAATATTTAAGGGGGGCTATACAACAAACGTGATTTCTGCAAAATGTTTAAAATATTTTTTTCGGACTCGCATTTGGCTAAATATTATGGAATTAATTTTGTATTAAATCTGAGATATTTAATGGTTTTCCACTAGCCAATAGCAGAAACTAAGTTGGCTCGACCAATGAATAATTTTAGCATTAACGTAATTGACTTCCTCGACCAATTTAAGACATCTTTGCCAATTCACATCGCATCTTATGCAAATATCGTCTATTTAAGCCTTCAAACGTAAATCAAGCTTACGTACTAGTTATTACGCTTACGTTAGTTTATTACGTATATTTGCATTCCAGACGTTCCTATCGGTATCCACAGCCAAATACTGCAATGGTCATTAAATAATAAACCTAGCAGATCGTCCCGTTGCAAAGAGAAACTAATTATATAGTTTATGTTACTCAGGAATAATGTAGCTTCCCAACAGTGAAAGATTTTTTTCAAATCGGTCTTGTAGTTTCGGAGCTTATTTGCGGCAAACAAACAAACTTTTCCTCTGTATAATATTGGTATAGACAACAAATAATTATGCTTATATGGTGAAGTAATGTGACACTATAAATACTCACATTTGTATTAACCTTATCACAATCATTATCAAATATTCAAAATCATATTATTATTTATTGTATACCCCTTTTATTTATCTCTTGTGCCTAGTTTAATTTTAGCTCATCAAATTTTACAGTAATAATTCACTATATTTGATAATGACATATTTATTCAAATAATTTGACCTTCAGATTGGAAGATTACAAAACAACTCTCAAAATTCAAAGAGCACGAGCACCGTCTGAGTTTGATGTAGTGGAATTAATGATTAAATCTTAACTATTTTAGCTATTTTAAGACAATTTACTCACTTATTAGTTAGCTGTGCCCCCTAGTGTTACCCACGTTAATCTGGGACAAAAAGAAGTTAATCAAGAATTAAGGATAAAAAGTAGCATATGTGTTAATCCAAGGTTAAACTTTTATAGTAAATCTCTTCAAAATCGGTCCAGCCGTTGGAGCGTGAAGAAGTTAGTGTTAGATTTTGAAGTTGTTTGCGTACCCCACGGGAACCTCAATTGCATTCGGAATAAAAAGTAGCCTATGTATTAATCCTAAGTCTAAACTATCTTACACAGCACATTTCATCAAAATCAGTTCAGTACTTTGAGTGTGAAGAAGTAACAAACAAAAACACTTAGACACTTACCTTAATTTTAATTAGTTCAAAATGTTGAGTATGACGATTGAGATAAAATTATCTCTTTTGTTTATGTATAGACAAATAATAATAACCTAAACTCCAACAAACACTATAATATCATTTTGCGCATTCGAAATACCAACCTAGATTATATTTCAAATTATTGTAGGTATGAGCCAGTCATAGATAGATAAACACTTTAACACTCGCAAAAAATAAAATTATACTCGTAAAAAACACTTAGAAACTTAAGCCTATTAGTGCCTCAACCATGGCAGAGTTATTTATACAGTGGGTCAAGTCTCTTATTTAGGACATTGAAATATCATTCTTTAAATCATTAGTAATAAGAACAATAGCCCATTTATGAAACATTGGATTACAACAGTAGTAAGTTTTTACATATACATTAATTTATTTTTGCTGTTATCTTGTCAAGAGAAATGTATGGTCTGTTATTTTTAACTGTTCTGAACTCCTATTATATATACTTCTGTGTTTAAAAATTGTACCTACTCTATGGACTTTGTGTCTGACAATAAAGATTTTATTATTATTATTATTATTATTACTATTGAATAAACACTAATAAAGGCCAAACAAAATAGCGAGATATGTTGAAAAAAATGTTTTAGTTATGGTATCTATTATTTTTTGTTGAAGAAACCGTCGCCCATAATTCAAACATCTTAAGATATTTCTTTGACTATGCTAGTCTCTGCCAGTGTTGACCAGTTATGTAAATTAGAGACTTGGCCCCCAGTGTCTAAAATACTGTTTCATCATGGGAGATCAAAGGTCACCGTAGCTAATTTCGACCGAATAAACTTTGCCAGGATCGAACTTTTTCCAATCAACACTTGAAGATGGTTGAGGTTAAATTAGTTTGTGAACAAAATTTGCCTCGTGGGCTTTAGATTTATTTGGTCTGTTGGCTCTGTGCGCGTGTTGAGCGCCACCTAGTGTTTGCAAGCAGTGAGTGAAAGAAAGGTCACCCTCTCCAAATATGGTCTACAGATATTATCTTAATATATATAAATCTCGTGTCACAATGTTTGTCCTCAATGGACTCCTAAACCACTTAACCGATTATAATAAAATTCGCACACCATGTGCAGTTTGATCCAACTTGAGAGATAGGATAGTTTAAATCTCAAATTATAGTCGCAATTTTAATTTATTGCTAATCATTATCTGTAAAAAATAAAAAAATAAAAAATCTGTTAACTCCAAATGGTTCTAACAGATGTCGATACCTTTCGACTGGGTTGAGTATGTAATCAATAGATGGCGCTGTTATGGTAAATCGACGAACGTGTCATATGCTACACTTTCTGTTTTTCATACCCCTAAGTGAGGCAAAACAACGTTTGCCGGGTCAGCTAGTATCTTATATTCTTATATCTGTATTTGTCAAATCAGGACTCGATTTTGTCATTAGTGAGCCTTTGTTTCCTGATGGAAACTGCATGACCTGACTGTTGTAGCTTTATACCGGTGTCCTAGCGCTCAAAAAACTAACCTCTTCCTGAAATCTCTAGAGCATACGAGTACTATACTATAAAAGCCATTCATACCAAATCTTGCATAATAATTGGGGACACTAATATAGATATTAAGCCTTCTTCAACTGATCACAAGCGGCATTCCTACCTAGATAAAATATATTGACCTATTTTTATCAAATTTTGTATGTGTATTCTGTAGGTCTGAGAATCGGCCTAAGAATAACTAGCCAACTAAACAAAGAACTACTTAAATTTTATTAACAATAAATCTCACAACCACGGTTCGATAACGTGACGAGTTATGTAATCCGAATCTCGAAATGACACTGTTATGAATTAGCTAGCAAAGGGCTGGTTTTGTCACTCTTCCAAATAAAAAAATCAATGTTCTAAACTTTAGTTTTATTCATTTATGTATATCACTTACGATTAAAATTGTATGTTATAATGTAAATGTTCTAATGACCAAATTCGTGACATTCTAAGATGTCGTCAATTTTAAAGTATTTTTTATTGAGAATTACGAGTATTATTACTTAATTGAGACATGTTGTTCAGTCTCTTAATTTAAAAAAAAGTCACTATGCAAAATTGTATTATATAGGATTGAGTTCTATTCATTCGTAATAAAATTATTCTTCTACAACTCATTTATATCAGCTACGAATATCTTTTTCCAAATTAAATAAAAATTTGATTCAATATCTATTATAATCTGGTGTTTTTCCAATACATGTTATTTCGCTTGAATAGACCAACAAGTGCCGAAACATACGAACCGAATTTTTTCGAACTATCTGTTTCGTTTTCTCCCAAAATATGCGATTGTGGCTCCATCATTTACTACTCAGATAAGTATGTACAGTAAATGTGCGTATATAATCTAGTCACGTTTCATTTCTCGCTGAAATAAAGATTTTTTTCTAATCATTGGCCAAATTATTGAGATGCCAACTAGCATTATTGGCTGCCGTCTTTTCTCCGAAGCCACATCGAGCGCTCTTATGCTGTCTAGCATTCTTATGTTTATCATTCAATCTGGATCTTACTGCGGTGTTTTAAGGTATATTTTCGCTTGTCTAATGATGTAACTAATGTTGTCTAGATGTTACAATTTGATTGAATGTAGATGTTCGTGCCAAATCGACAAAAAACTGTGAATGAAAATGCGTTTTTCACATCTAGAAACGGGATTTTGATTACATATTTCAGAAATAGAAAACGGGTCAAGGATTGATTGGAATAGATAAAATCGATTTGTGAAATTTTCGGTTTTAGTTCAGAGTATAGCAGTGTAGTGTGTATTTTATACGATCCATTAAAATATTGGGAGACGAATATTAGAGCGATACTTTTTTACGTATGCATTTAACTTACATTCAAGTTTTTTAAATAATATATGTCTAAATTATTTTTTTTCTTCGCGATGTGCGCTGTGTCACTTATTGTATAATCTACAGTGTAGCCTAACAATACGTTCTCTTTCAACTAATGTCATTTATTATGGTCAAATCTAAAAATAATGAAAATTAATAAAATTAAGTCTTATATCTAAAAAGACTACGTCAAGGCCACTCGCCCAAACGTACCCATTAGGCTGGCAGCATTTCCTCGCTGGATCGCGAGAGAAATTTGCTGCCGCAAGTATTCCCCAGCCCGCGGATCTCGCCCCCTATCTCGTAACCGCCGTCCGAGATCTGCCACAAACTCGGTTCCCCAAGGCCCCGCTACCTCGACAGCAAACGGCACGAACTCATATGCCACTTCCAAGGCAGAGTACTTCTGGTGGTCAGAGTATGTCTAAATAGACTTTATTGATAGCGCCTGTAGCTCGGAATGAGGTGATCATCGAGATTCAGCAACGGTCGATACGGACAAAGTGGCATTTTTATCTGGGCGTTACCGTGGGTCGGGTGACACGTTAAACTGTAGGATCCGGCTGTTAGTATGAGTACACGCGGTCGTAAGTCAGAGGCCTACTGGTGGCTTGAAAACTCTCAACACCAGTGCTTGGCCACAAAGCTAATATGAACAGGAAAAAGAAGAAAACTATAATTGTCTTATGTATGTAGATTTCAATTCAGTAAAATATAGGACAAAACAAATTATATCAGGTTAAACAATGTGGTTAATTAATTTTAAAAAGTCTTAAAATCCAAACTGATCGAAATCAAAAGTAAAATCCTCAATAGGGCCAAAATTTAAAATAGAGTTTAAATCTAAATATCTTAAAAAATTCAGTCAAAATCCTACAAATTTCACATATACACTAAAGCAATATCCACAAACAAACATAAGAGTTACAAAGGTGGTCAAATAGTTTCCTTCCTAAATTTTCCATCTGTTTGAGTTAAAAAAAGAAAAGAACCTTGACGTTTACCATTCAGACAGTACGAAATGTGTATGTGAATTCTTAAACAATTAATTTGGAACCGTTCCTTTGGCAATAAACCGAGATATTTTCACTCTTGTGAAAACATACTGTAGTATTTCGCGAGAAGTCTAAACAATGTTACGTGTGTAATTCCAACGATTGTTTAAAACGTTTCGAATAGAAACTCTTACTTTGTTTTTGACGCATGAACTGCTACTAACATAGCGAGTTTGAAGAAATAAGTTTTTTTTTATAATTTTAAAGATTACTTTTATTAGTATGAATATGACTAAGTATTATTTGTTGATAAATTGGTGTAGCGCCTGTATCTAGGTTACTTAGCTCTGTGATCTGACGCGATCACCGATAAGCAACGGTCGATGCGGTCAGTCTTTGGACCATGCATAATACTGTCGTTTTAAAAGTGTAATTTTCATCTGAGCGCTACCGTTGGTCGGATGACACGTTAAATAGGTCCCGGCTGTTAGTCTTAGGACAATCAGTCGTTAAGTTAAGATCGAGGCCTTCGGGTGGCCACAAAACTGTATGCTTGACCAGTCAACTCATAGGAATTAATGAAATTGCCTAATCAATCCTTTTTATATGAACCTAAACACAATGCGATAAGGCTGCCAATTGTGGTACAATATTTTTATTTTTTGTCTTTATCTATCTATCTATCAATGGGCTTATCTTGATCAATTTTAAATTAGTTAAAATTTAATTGCACCATCTCTGTTCTACTACAGAACGCGCAGAGCGCTATTGAAGAGACACCGCTTCAGTGTTGAAATTCAAAACTTTCCTAAAAAACGCTTTGCGTCAACCTTATTCTGAGAAAAGATTATTTGAATACAACTGCATAATGGAAAGTGAGTCTAATGTAGTCTTGCAAGATTCCGCTTAATTGAACGGGTAGCGCTTAAAACATTACTTTTGTGTTTACGTCGTTTGGACTGATTTTTAAAAAACCAGAAATTACCTTTTATGTTAGACAATTCACAGCATTACCAATTTAACTATGCATTTTTGAATATCAATGTGAATTATTTTCATATTACGTAATTTGCCTATCCATTTTACGTTGTAGGGGATTTCATATATACTGGTGGCGATTCAGCGGCACACACGACTAAACTAAATTTAAAGAAGCCCCGTCTCTTTTCATCTTAGGTGGCAAGAAAGAGACGGCACGTACTGAAACACAGACAAAACAACTAAAATCACGTCAAATATGGAACGTACAGGCAGTTTTAGAGGTGATACATGTGAGTGCGGTCTAAAGTCGCCTATATTTTCTACATTTGACGTGATTTTAGTTGTTTTGACTATGCTGCAGAACGTGCCGTCTCTTTCTGGCCACCTGAGATGAAAAGAGACGAGGCTTCTTTAAATTTAGTCTAGTCGTATGTGCCGCTTAATGCCGCCACCACTAGCTGTTACCGGTAGACTCGCGATATTAAAATTGCATATTTCTCAAATAGCACGTTGCTTAAATACGCTTATTAATGAAAGCTATCTCCAACTTATAAACAAATTCACATTTCAAACTCACACCAGACGGATAGTATTCCCTTCTCAAAAGAAAAGGCTAATAAAACAAGAAAAAAACTTTTTTTCAGTTAGCTGAGAAAATGGATAAATAAGAAAATATTCAGAAACCTTCTGTTCCATTATATCCGTTCATTAGTTAAATGTATTGTTTGTTTTGACTTCCAATCACATTATTATGATATAGTTTAATGTATTAACGTTTTAGAGATGTTTTTTACTATAAGATTTGTCATAAAATATTTTATAACCTCTAATAAATAATATGAAATAAGTTATGAAAAATATTATTTTCTGTTAGTTTATAATATACAGTTATTATTATATATTTTGTGTTTAGAATATTTTATGAACAGGCAGATTCAAAAAACAAAATAAATTAAAACATGGAAAACAAAAGTAGTTTTCTATAAGTGTTTTTTATCATTGTTATTTTCTGTTTTTATAAACATTTCAATGAGTTTATGTATTTTTTCGTCTGCTAATAATTCGCAAGGGAGTTTCTGACGACCAATATATGTATAAGAGTATAATTTACCTTCAGCTTCTTTATCACGAGTAACTAAGTGATGACTGTGGTTAAGGGTAGACCGAAGCTGTAAATTCAAACGGACCTACAAGTCCCTTGTTGAAGAAAACTTATAAATAAATTATACAGCTAATAACAATTTATCTTACTAAAAATACTAAATACTTTAAGTTTTATATATGAGATTCTCAAATAACTATAAATTACTTTTGTAACTATTGAAGTATAATTAAAAAAAACTGCCATCAATGGATATATCACATTCTCAGACATTCTTTTGGAGTTCAATTAAAAGTTGCTAAACGAACGATTTGCGATCAAACGCAATTTTAATTAAACGTCGTAAATTCATTTTATGTAAATGATTAATATTGAATATTAATAAATAAATGTCCAGTTTGGAATTCTAAGAGAATGACAGCGTTGGGCGAGTAAATTATAACAGTTTTTTAGCTTTTGTAGGAATCTAGAAGCATACAAGAAGAAAACGCTGAGCTGGGGCCGGTTTTGTGCCACGTAAATGTTTTTTTTATGTTTCTTGTGTATTATTTTTTGTCGTTTTTATTTCGTGTCACAAAAAAAATGATTCTTTCTTTCTTTCTAAAATGTATGTTTATTAAATTTTAGTTTTCCCGTCTATTGCACTTAAATCCTCTTTTTAATTGCATTTAATTCCTTTTTTTTTCCTAAATAGCTCAAAGGCTGTCTAAAGAGCCAACCGCTCTAAGATTATTTACACTTATTTCGGTGCCAATCAGACTTATGAATTAGAAATAAAACTGGTTAAAAAAAATCTAACATTAAGTTTTTTGACCCAGTTTTATTTTGTATCTAGTAGACCGGCTTCGCACAAGTTATATAAGGGCTTTTGATACATATTTTATAAAGAATCTCTGATATTTTTAGAAACAAAATTTAGCCTGTGTTACTCGGGGATAATGTCAATAAACGGCGAAATAAAATCGGTCCAGTAGTTTCGGAGCCTATTCGCGTCAAACGAACAAACAAAAAATTAAACGTTTCCTCTTTATAATATTAGTAAAGATTAATAAGACTTATACATAATCAGACTTATGAATTACAAAAAAAAGCTAGTTGGAAAAATCTAACATTAAGTTTTTTTGAACCATTTTTTTTTCAATTTGGTTTAAATTAAAATCATGATTTTGCTCTAAGCTCCCCCTTACGAAAAAAAAAACAAAATTCATTTATGATTATAACAACATAATTTGGGACTTATATGAGGTATAGATAAAAACTGAAAAAGTAAAATTTTAGTCCATTTACCTTAGGTAGTTGCCAGACAGGCTAAGAATATACACTAGACAGACATTGCGAGAAGACATATTAATTAATGTTTATTACAACCAATTAGTATAAAAACTACATTAGCTAAAAGCCCAGATAAATCTGCACGTATTATATTATACTTTGTTCTCATTTTAATGTCATGTAGTTCGATGCCAAGTTTTGTTCGTACTAAACCATCGAATAAGTAAGAATAGAGATGCAATAAGACTTCAATTATCTAAATCAAATTGGAAAATTTTACGAAACATTTTTTTTTAATTACAAACATTTACAGATATATAATAATGTATTCATATCATGGTTTAAGCCATAACCCTAATATTTTAACTTTTAGATATATTTTTATTTTTTACACTTTGTTTTTTTTTCAACTAAGAATGCAAATGAAATACACTTGCATACTTAAGTTTGTAATAATATTGCCAGATTAACTCTGCGAGTATCTTTCGGATTATTTCTTTATCAATATTGCAAATCAAAATATTACTTTCCGAGAAAAAACTTTTTGTAGTGTTTGAATTTGCATGCATATGCTGCAAACTTCGATCAAATATATACATTTTTGATCGAAAGCTGTGAATATAGACCTTACGAATACGGCAAAAAAATGGCGTCTCAAATTGCTGTCTTTTCTAACTTTATCGCAGCAGATGTATTCTGTAATAAAATAATAGTAATAACCGTTGCAATCATATAAAATCTTCGATCAACATTTTATCGAAGTATAAAATACCATAGTAGCAGGAATAATAATAGTCGTGAATAATATAATAAAAAAGTGACCTGTGTAATGATATTAGAAATGTTCACTCAACAACATAATATTGACTCTATTGTCATTAGTGCGAAAATGTTCCGACAAATCCGTGTTGATTGATCTAAGGCGTTAGGAAGACATGAGAGGACGTGTGATATGTATGTCGAGTAACAAAACAAATACGAGTATATCTAGTGCTTTATATGAGACGTAACGAAAATACCTCTGTGTTTCTATCTAACATACAACGGTAAAAAGTAACCTTAAAGCTTTTGATCATTTTAATGACGGGTGTTATCAAAACCGAAATAAATTTTAGCTTACGTTGATAAATTTAATATGATATCGTTATTATTGAAGATATAAACAAAGTAACGATTGAAAACAAGTTCTTAGAATATCCAACAGATATTAACATCAGTTGGAAATTCGCAAATAAGAACACTAATAGTTGTGTAGTAAGGGTTGTATAAAATGTATGGATATGGAAGTTTACGAATTTGTTTCCGTGTCAAGAAGATTTGTATGATACAGCATTTGCTTTATTTTTCCAGAAATCTTAATAGGACTATTAACATAAAATAATTACGTGTATAATACGTATCGAATTCACATATAAGAGGTTAGGTACCGTTAACCTTTAATTAGTATGTTATGAAGTATAAACAATTAAAGGTTTCTTTCAATAACTTGTATATCTAAGCCAACTTATCTTATACTTATTTTCCTTTGTTTCAGAGTTCATCCCTCACAGATTTAATCTCGGCATTTGACACGAAGGCTCAGGCGCATACCGATCTTCAGAAAGTCACAGCATTCAGCGGTAGCTTCGACAAAAATCACAAACCTACGTTCTCTAAGGACGAATATGGCAAGTGAGTATACAAAAAGAAAAAAAAATTGAAGAATAAAAAACAAATAAAATCGTTTGTCTACTACAAGGTACTAACAAGTACCTACTTAAGTATTTGTACTCACCATACCGACCACGTTTTATTTAGAAGCTCTGCCAAAATTTGTAGTTATAAGGGTCGAATTGTCGTTAAAAATTGCTTAAAATTACACCTATTGTATGGAGCCTCTCTTAAATATTTATAACATTTTTATCATTTATTTCAAAAGGTATTTTTTTTTATATATTTGTGAAAATAAAACCAATTAAAGATTATCTCAGATTTGCACAGGTTACTCTGAAAGGCATAGTTAGTTTGGTTAGATTATCGTACAACAGCTTCAATTCCAATCAAATCATGCAATCCCATTGCACATTCTCCGAAATGTAACCTATAAAAAACCTCTGCAGCTTCGCCGTGCAAAGAGCATTATTGCCAATTAGCCTCTAAGTGCTTGGTGGCAAATCTTCAACTTGAGAGTAGGTAGGTTTCTACTACTCATCTAGTAGAAAATGGATCTCCAACTTGTCAAAATGCTCTTTCACTATGCTACAGAATGCCTGTAAGATGTTATTTTACCATGAATTAGTAAGTATTATACTCGTCGTAGTTCTCACAGTCGTGTGTGTTAAGTAAATATACTTAACACACACGACTACTGAGGTTCTGTTTGCGTTTACTCACGTTCCTCTCAACAAGTAGTTACCTCCTTTTCTCTGTACAAACATTTGCCTAGAATAAATTTTATTATAACTTGAATAAATAAATCGGACAGGCATCGAGTATTTCTACGAAACAGTAAGTATTAATACTTAATACTTTACACGTGAACACAATGTTGAGTAAAATCATAAATTGCTTTGTTAAATAAAAAAAAGTTATCCTACTAATATTATACGTAGTGCGTGTAGCTCAGCTAACTAAGGTGTTCTGACGCGATCGTCGAGGTTAAGCAACGGATGACGCGGAATGTCTTTCGATGGGTAACCATGGAAAAAACTGTGGTTAAAAAAAGGTGTGGCACATTCATCTGGGCGTTACCTTGGTCGGATGATACGTTAAATTGTAGGTACCGGTTGTTAGTCTTAGTACAAGCAGTCGTTAAACGAAGAGACCTTCACGTGGCTTAAAAAGTTTCACTTAGCTCATACGAAGAAGAAGAAGACTAATGTTATGAATGCGAAAGTTTTTGTGTCTGTGTGTGTATGTTAAATATTTTTTTCACGCTCAAACGGCTAAACTGATTTGACTGAGAGTTAGTGTAGAGATAGCTTGTACCTCGGATTAATTACAAAGGCTACCGCTAATCCCAGATTAAAGTGAGCATATCCGTGGAGCGCATCTAGTTATTATCAAGACTATTAGTATATAGTAATCTGTGTCAAATTTCAAACATATAGTATGTTAACATTTGTATTATTCAGACACGTGGCTTATGTATATACAGATGACCGATCCGGAAATGTCCTCGCGTTATCCTGAACCTTATTTTATACCGAGTCATCGACCTAATATCCTCGCGGCTGCGGCGAATCGAAACCGTATAACATTTAAGTGATCAACAAACTCACTCAATCTATTTCCGTTAACTCCTTTTTGTAACTGGTCTATACTGGTCTATATTTTTCACGTTAAAGAAAAACAATAAATATTTACAAGCTAATAGCATTTCCCAGAAAACCACAATGGGTTGATTAGGCAATATAAAAAAATCTTTATTCATTCATTAGACCAATCTTGTTGGGACAAATCATTATTTTAAAAACTTGGATGTATATTTACCTCGATCTTGATAACTACAACTGGTGTATTTTTAGTTATTTATTTCTTTTTAAAATAAATACAAAAATAATCTTTGAGCATTTTATCGACTTTTCTAATATAAAATTCAATTAACACTCAAGAAGGGCTTCCACAAGTAATAACATTTTTTAAGGTAATGGTACGCCGAACTTGCATTTAGTCGCCTAATTACTGCGTAGTAACATTTTACGTTTTATATATTCCAGACCTATCCCGGGTTCGATGACGGAGTTCAGAGGGGCAGAAGCACAAGCGAGAGTGTGTACAGAAATGAAGGAACTCTGTGAAATAATAAACGAATACGGAAAAGCACCGTGCAAAAGTTTACTTCCCCCCGAAATGCAATGCGCTACGAAAGTTATATCGTTTGGAGAACTATTTTCCGTGAGTATATAATTTTTAATTGTGTGTGCTAACACGAGCGTAAGGTATTAGAATAAAATATTTACGTTACTATAATTATTTTTTTCACTAAAATTGAACACAAGCTGAAATTTACAGAGTTGTAGTTCCAAACTTTTGTACAAAACGCTTTGCGTCGACCTTTATTGTTAGGACTGCGAAGCTTTGGAACTCACTACCTGAGTCTCTGTTCCCTGAGAGGTATCATCCGGGGGCCTTCAAAAGTAGAGTTAATAGGTATCTTCTAGGTAAGCGTGCCACACCGTAGACTGCAGTGCAGCTTAACATCACATAGCTAGCTGAAGTCAAACGCTAACCTATCAAGGATAAAAAAAAGCTGCTATGTTATAAATTATGTGAGAATTTGTGACAGTAATTTTCAATACATGTTAATTAAAAAATCTAAACAATAGAATAGAATAGATTATCATTTATTCGTCATAACGTATCCTAATTATAACAATTTAGAGGTTTAATAAAAGGATACAAAACGTTCTCATCAATTTCACATTCATACATTATTCATTATTAAATTAACAAGTTTCACTTCAATTAAATTGTAAGAAAGTCTTCTCTGACAATACTATATAGGCATACTCAAAAAATATAGTTCTGTTGCTGTAAAGAGAAAATTTATATTCGGTTTAGTAATAAAGTTCAAAATATTTGGCTCTTGTCTGAAGAAAAGGGATATATCCTGTCCATCCTCTTCTTCATTAGAAAAAGGTCGGCATATATCACAAACTATAGCCCTAATGACTTCCTGTTTTCGTGAAGCGTTTCGATTTACTGAAACTTTTGCTTCCGTTGGGATAATGATGAATTTTTTATATATAAGAATAAATTGTACATTACAATACTTAAATATGCATATATATTAAGAACGAATATTACAAGGATACAAGGATGACTGGCGAATACGTAAGAAGCCCTATTCTAAGCAGTAAACAAAAGTACACAATTAACTATTTTGTCTAAGTTTTTTTTTGTTTCAAAATGTAAACTAGCAACACACCCGTAAAGCCAGTAGACCTTACTTGGCTGGCGGCATTACCTCGCTAGATCGCAAACTTAAACATTGGCCGAGGCAAGCGCTCTTGGGTTACTGGTTTTGTCCACCAGCCGCTTGGGGAGATCTTAGATAGAAAGGATCTTGGAAATGTTTTTATTATAAGTGTTATTTCTATTATATAATAAACTAGCTGACCCGGCAAACGTTTCTTTGCCTCACTTAGGGGTATGAAAAATAGATAGTAGCCGATTCTCAGACCTACTGAATACGCATATAAAATTTGGTAAAAATCGATCAACCGTTTCGGAGGAGTACGGTAACTAACATTGTGACATGGAATTTTTTTATATAAGTTTATTGCGGGCTAAATTTTTCAATGTTAATGCAATAAATAATTATTTTTTTAATACTGATCTGAGTGATGGGCATCAAAAGTAGCATGCTCCTATTTCTACGAGTATATTAGTCATAAAGTATTACAACACACACAAAACTTTCTGTCGATTCTCTGTTTCATCGGACTAATAATAGTATACTACGTTTCCTAATACCAACCTTGAAAGCTGCTATTTTTAGCACAATGAGTTTTCATAATTAGTTTCCGATTTGCCCACCTCTGGTCTCCAACCAAACAACCCACGCTTATATTTATTAATACATAAAAGACATGACAAACTTTGAAGACTAGTTGCGTTCCGCGATGTCACCTGCTTTAAAATAGCCTACGTTAATTTAGAGTCTAAACTATATCCGTACCAAATTTAATCGAAATCAGTGCAACCAAGAGCTGTGAAAAAGTAACAAACGCACACACATACAAACTTTCGCATTAATAGCATTATAGTTTATTCTTAAATACGTTATGTAAACTCTTTTTAAATCTTTTTAAAAATTTCACTTAGAAGCTTGAAGTAAATTTTCCTAGTCCTCTTGTAAAAATCGGTTTCAAATCTGTTCAGTAGTTTCGAGGTTATAGCGTAAATATACATAAATATTTTGTGTTTCTGTTTTTCTTCTTCCCTACTATTAGTTTTTAAGAAACATATGTAATATAAAGACACTCGATTTTTACTGCCTTATTAATCTCGTATTGTTATGTATTGACTAAAATATCTTATAAGTGATTTGTACCTGAATATGTTTTAGGAAAGCCAAAGAAGTTAATTTAACGTGTAATTAACCTATGACGTGATAATATACCTAGTAATAAATTTAGTATAATGATGATTAATAATGGTTGTGGTATTCGATTAAAAAAAAGATAAGAAAGTTAGGTTTTGCTAACACTCATTTGGTGACAACTTTTCTTAATTAACTCGAGTTATATTACTCTGTACTGAAACATTTTCGGGTTACGAATAAAAATATATATTTAGTCATCAGGACTTTTAAAAACAACAGAAAACATATACTGTACAGATAAAGAAATCGTAAATGCCACTTAAAATGATTGTATTATCTATGACACATCAAACCTTTAATTTTTTATGCTATATTGTAAACTAATTAATAATTAATTCAATTTATATTGAAAATGCAACGAACAAACAAATTTTATTCGTTTCATTATATTTTATAGGTAAAATAAATATAAAGGTTCCATTTTGCTTCTTTTTGTTCTATTCAGGGCAACACTTGAAGGGTTTTTTCCTAAAACCGGTGAGGTCGATGTAACACAATCTATTTTTGACGTCGGTTCTTACCCTTATACTATATCAATTCACATCCCAAGATTAGAATTTATCGAGTGCTCTGTAACCACAATCAATTATTTTAATTAGCTTACCTTATAACGCGCGCTTAACCGTTAGTTTTATCATTTATTAATTTACTCCATTATTTCAGGCAACTACATAGAGGCCCATAATAAAATACATATTTAAATATAAAACAATAACTATTAACTAATACTTAACAGTTAGTTTTATCATAGTTACTAGCTGTGACCCGCGGCGCTAACCGCGTTAATCGAGACAAAAAAAAGCTAATCCGGGATAATAGTTAGCCTATGTCTTAATCCAAGGTCTAACTTCTCTTTATAGTAAATCTCATCAAAATCAGTCAAGCCGTTGATATATGAAGGAGAAACATAGGTTTAGTTATTTCCCACGGGAACCACAATTATTTTCGGGATAAAAGTAGTCTTCGTGTTAATTCAAGATCTAACCTATCTTCACACCGAATTACGTTAAAATCGGTTGAGCTGTTTCAGCGTGAAAAAGATACAAACAAACACACACAAACTTTCGCATTTAATGTATTAGTAGTAGTATTTTTCTTCTACGCGAAATAAAACGCAAAGTGAAGATAATGTAGAAAATGAAAGTAAAATAAACGAACACCCAAATTCACCAGACCTTAAACGGATAAGGGTGTAAACAACACTTTATATGTGTAAGTTTCTGATATATTGCCCCCGGAGACCTGTTATTAGATATCAATGAGAGTGGAAATTCGTAACAAGAAATGTTCATACCAATTATAACTTTATCATTCTGAACATAAGGTTTATATTGAAATACTACTTAATACAGAAATTTTGCTGTGAGCTTACACGACAATCGAGGTGTTAACGTGTTATTACTACTGTTATGTATTCTGTGATAACAGGTAATGTGGCATGATAAAACCTAAGTTAGTTATGTAGTGGAGATAATGGTGGCGGTTCAGCGGTACACACGACTAAACTAAATTTAAAGTAGCTCTGTCTCTTTTCGTCATAAATGACCAAAAAGAGATGGTACGATCTAAACCATAGACGAAACATTTAAAATCACGTCAAACACGTCAGATTTAGAGCTGATACAATTAGGTGCGCTCTAAAATCGCTTACATTTTTCATATTTGACGTGATTTTAGTTGTTTTGTCTGTGGTTCAGAACGAGCCGTCTCTTTCTGGCCACCTAAGATGAAAAGAGACGGGGTTCTTTAAATTTGGTTTAGTCGTGTGTGCCGCTGAATCGCCACCAATCTGAACAATTGTATTTAATTTTGTATTTTTGTCTTTGAATAGTGTTTAATGATTTTATTTCAGACTATTACAGAAATTATCAATTAAAATATTATATACAAACTTAAGCAATACAATTTAAATTAAAGTAAGCTCACCATCCAGGCTGTCGCTGCGGGGCAGAGTTCCCAAGATGCTGGCAGCATTACCCCGTTGAACAGCTAAACTTAGTCTTTGTAAGAAATAGCTGCCAGCTCTTGGATCTCCAGAAGCGAGGACCAACCGCTTCCCGATGTCTTTACAAAAAGTTTTTGTGTATAGTGTTTATGTATTTTTATGCACAAATGTAAGAACAAACCAATGAGGGTTTCTTAAGTGTGGTAAATAATAGTGATTTCATTAAAAAGCTTTATCATAAAACTAAGTAAATAAACTTAAATAATTACCTATGTACCTATATTGTACTAGCCGCGCTCCGCGGTGATTCTTCGGGAATAACAATTTGCCTTTGAGTATGGATTAGCAAACAGGTTACTTTTTATCCCGAATATAAAAAGATAATTATATATATACATATGTATAATTGACATTATTTTCAAAAATCCAAAGGTCTTTTTAACGTTAAAACGACTGCATTTTATAATAAGCAGTACTTAAGTAGAAAGTAGGATCATAATTGGAAGGACGAAGATATGATAAGATATTTATGTCATTAACAATTTTCCAGGAATCAATTTAGATATAGTTTTTGTGTTCCTTACAATATAATAGAGTTATTTATATATTGAATTTGCTTTGAGTTTACATGTACGTACTAACTTAGAGTTATCTTAGTGCTCAAATAAAACAATATCAAAGTTCCATCACCTTTTTTAGCCTACCTACTAAATTGCTACAAAATTCCGAACATTACGTAATACTTCATCAAATACAAGTATTTGCGATCAAATTTCGTCCGACCGAAAATAACATGTCCGTGGAGACCCTTTGAGCTTAAAGAGCCCTTGTACACAAAGCCGTTAAGTTAAGGACGTTTGGTTTTATGTAAATTATTTGTTTTTACTATTTACGGAAAAGTGGTTATAAATCACAAATAGGGTAAAATTATGTGAAATATTAATAATAATGTTTGTAAAAATGAAATTTGGATGAGTAATATTATTCGATTTAATGCGTACATAATGCGTACATGTTAAATAAATAAATATTAGGACTCATTTCACACACGGCTGGTTAACTCCATACTAAAAACATTTCTAGTTTGTGCTATGGTGGCTAACACAACTGATATACTACGTATACATTTTATATATATACATATTTAACACCCAGACCCACAGCCAACAAATTTAGCTAAGCACAAAGATGTTGGCCGGGAATCGAACCCAGAACCTTCAGATTGGCAGTCCGGCATGGTAACCATTGCGCCAACGAGGTCGTCCTTTGTTAAGCAACTGTAGAAATAGTCAAATTAAGGATATAAAAATGGTATGTTTATATTTGGAGGGCAAATTGTGGGTTGGAGACTGGAGTACAGGTCAAATTGCAGGTTATTAATCTTAGTGCAAACAGTCGACTATGGATGGCTTGAAATCTGTCGAATCCCGATCTTAGCTTAACTTAGTTCATAATTTATTTCGCACACTTTGATGTTGTCTTTGTTTTTCCCGCGAAAAATCTGACTTGGAATTGAGATGAACTTACATGAATAACACAAATTCCGGACAAAAACATAATTCTTTGTTTTTACGTAGTAATATAGAAGAGTTAATGAAAAAGCAAACTTTTGTTTTTTAGCTAATCTTCTTCTTCGTATGAGCTACGTAGCCAAGCTCTGATGTCAATTTTTCAAGCCGCCTTAATGCCTCTGAATTGGTTTAACGACTGCTTGTACTAAGGCTAACAGCTGGGACCTATAATTTAACGTGTTATCTGACCCATGGTAGCGCCCAGATGAAAATACCACTTAAAAAACGACAGTCTTGTGCATAGTCACCCATCCCAACACCGTCTGCAAAGTCCGTTGCTCAGCTTCGATGATCGCGTAAGATTACCTTAGCTAGAAGAGTCAAAGTCAAAGTCAAACCATTTATTGCAATACTATGTCACTTTACAGTTACATAATTACCCATAAGGCATCGCAATTATTTACTGGAGATGAGCAACCCTGTTAGCTACAGCTATTCCTGTTAAGGTGGATAAAAAAAATATCTTTCCTCTAGACTCTCGAGGATATATTTTCCTCTCTAGGCCCGAGTTAGTAACAGAACGCATGTACACTCATAATCCCAAATAAAATATAGGGCACTTTATCTAAGTTATGAGGGTATATTTTAACCGTAGTATGACGTTTGCCCATTTGTTTAAACGTGACTGATCATTAATGAATTTCAAAACTGCTTGTGTTTAATATTAAGTGCTTAAACGTTAGGTTTTGAGGACCTCAATATCTAAATATATGTGTCATCCACCAACCGTGGCCATCGTTGTGGATTATGGCCTATGTAGCTCGGCTAGCTAAAGTGATCTGACGCGATCATCGATACTAAGCAACGGTCGATGCGGACATCGTATTTGGATGGGTGACCATGTGACAAGACTGTCGTTTTTAAGCGGCATTTCACCTGGGTGCTTCCGTGGGTCGGATAAGACGTTAAACTACAGGTTCCAGCTGTTAGTCTTCAATTCAAGTCAGAGGCCTTCGGGCGGCTTGAAAACTTTCGGGACCAGAGCTTGGCCACTTAGCTCATACGAAGAAGAAGAAAATGGCCTTTATCTATCTCTTCGTGAGAGAAGGCCCTGAGTTTGAGCAGTGGGAACGTATAGTGGGTTGCTTATGCATGCTTATGCACATTTCCTATTATATTTCAAAAGTTTTTTTTTTAATCGTCCTACTCCCCAGATTGATTTTTGGGGATCTTTATCTACTTAATATCAATATATCCTACTTAATATCATTATATCCTACTCAATATCATTATATCCTACTTAATATCATTATATTCTACTTAATATCATTCTATCCTACTTAATATCATTATATCCTACTTAATATCATTATCTCCTACTTAATATCATTATATCCTACTTAATATCATTATATCCTTCTTAATATCATTATATCCTACGTAATATCATTATATCCTTCTTAATATCATTATATCCTACGTAATGTCATTCTATCCTACTTAATATCATTATATCCTACTTAATAACATTATATCCTACTTAATATCATTATCTCCTACTTAATATCATTATATCCTACTTAATATCATTATATTTTACTTAATATTATTTTATCCTACTTAATATCATTATATCCTACTTAATATCATTATATCCTACTTTATATCATTCTATCCTACTTATTATCGTTATATCCTACGTCTTTATATCATTCTATCCTACTTAACATCATTCTATCGTAGTCTACAAAAGTAATTATTACAGCCACCTTGTCTCAGCACCCGGTCCAAAGCAATTTGGCCGCGTCTGAAAGGTCGTCAATATTACATACAGCTTCCGCGACAGAGTGGACTTGGCATTCCTACAATATATGACACACGGCTCAGACATGTTAATGGTTCACAGAGAAATAGGTACAGACTAAATAGTCATATTGTTCTGTGTGTGATCTAAATTTATTGTTTGAAACTTAAGAATAATAAAGAGAAATTACATATAAATACAACAGATAGAAAAAAAATTACTACTACTACTACTATGATGGCTCGCTAACCCCAAAATAGATCCTGGCCTCCAACACCAAGAAATGCCTTTTTTCTCTATCCTGATCTGTCTCCTGCCAGTCTGTGGCATGAAGTGCGCTCAGGTCTTGCTACACTAGGTCTTCCCATCGATACTTGGGATGACCAACCGGATGTCGGCCAATTGGTCGTCCCAAGTATGCTCGCCTCACAGCCCGATCCTCTCCCATCCTTTCCACGTGGCCGAACCAACGGAGCCGATGTGCTTTACTTTCACCCATGATGTTAGGTTCTGCCACAAGGTCTTCTAATTTGTTTTCTTCTAAAGCAAAGAATTAGAAGAAAAAATGTAATCCAAAAAAAATATAGACAAAATAAAGCCCCCCGTCCAAACGTGCCCAAGTGATGAAGTGTGTGAAGTGTTATAGTATATTTTAATGCATAAAAAGCAGCTCGGTGGAAATGCGTCTGCTTTTCAATCTGACGGTCCCTGATTCGATCCCGACCCTAGACCAAAGACTTTTCTTTAAGTTATGTGTGAATTTGCACTCGCTTTACGGTGAAGGAAAAATCGTAAGGAACATGAAACAGACATGTTTGATGATCACAATTATCCGAAGACGTGTGTCATCCGCCAAACCGAACTTGGTCAGCGTGGTGGATTTTGACCTATATCTATCTCCTCGTGAGATAATGCCCCGAGTCCCAGCAATGGGAACGTATGAGCTGCTTATGCTACATATACGTAGCATTAATATGATGTGTGTAGCTTTTTTTTAGAGTTCCGTACCGAGGTGTTTTTAAATTTTGCTCTTTTTAACCGACTTCAAAAAGGAGGAGGTTATATATTCGACGTGTATGTATTTTTTTATTATTTTAATATGTTTTGTAATATGTCCTTGTTTAAGTGTTTATGTTTATAAGTTAGGATATACAAGAGATATTTATTTAATTTTTTTCTTCTTAATACTTACAAGAGATTTTTTTTATTTTTTTTGTAAGTACTTTTCATCAATATTTAACATAATCTCGACGCATTCTATTTCTAAATTCAATTGTACTCCGACCTTTGTCTTGATCAAAAGATACCTAATCCGTTAAGTCAATGGATTCATATTCTGATATTTAATTCTGCATTTAATATGAGGGACTCAACTTTGATAGTGATCAAATTTGTCTCCTGTTTCAATCTTTGAACCCCAGTAATTGTGAGTTTCTAAAATATGCATAAAAATAAAAAAGACCAACAACAGCATTTTGCGTTTTTCCAGAATCTGTGAAACTTAAACTGTTATGCGGCAATTACAATTAAGCCCATATAAATTAAGGTCAAACTGCGGGGCTAGCACGGGAAGTGGATAATTTTTCCACCGGGAGAGGAAATAATATTATTTAATTTAATCTTTTATAATAATACTGCGTTTTAAGTACTATTGATGTAAATAATTTTTATTGTATTTTGCTTAATATTAATAATGGTACAGGTGGCCTATAATTTTTAGAATATTTGGTAATTATTTATTTACATTTTCTATAGCGACAATGTAAATACATAATTTGCGAAAAATTCAGTTTTACTTATACTATGCGCTATCATCAGGCTTGTATGAGTTGAATGTCCGTTAGAAATCCCGATTTTGTTGCATGCCTTTTCTATTGGAAAAAAGTAAATAATTAGCCAAGTGCGAGTTTTTTTAATTTTTTTTATACTAGGACACATTTCACACACGACTGGTTAACCCCATACTGAATCGTGCAATAGTTTAAAATTTAAAAACAAGCTATTATAAATAATCCAAACTAAAAAGTAGAAAATAAATAATATTTGAAAAAAACTAAAAACACGCTTTATATAGAAAACCGAACTAAAAAAATAGATAATAAATTTTAAATGAATTTAAATTAAGAAAATAGTGCTAAAAATTTCAAGAATATAAATTTTTAATATTTCGCTTTTAAAAAAAAACATTTTCATTCACACTATTATCAATTTATATTCATTGAAATATTTAACACTATTTTCTTAATTTAAATTTATTTTCAGTTTTTAAAGTTCGGTTTTCTATATAAAGCGTGTTTTTATAGTTTTTTAAACTATTATTTATTTTAATTTATTGATTAGTTATTAATAAATTAAAATTAATAATTATTTTATTTATTTAATTATAATTTATTTAATTATTATTTAATTTTAATTTATTGATTAGTGATCAATTATATATTATATAGGTACATATTACATATATTAAGCTAATTTGATATATATATTTAAAAATATATATCAAATTAGTGTATTGACTGTATGAATATTCATGTATTGTCATCGGTCCTCAATAAATAAAAAAATAAGAAAATAATAAGTTTGAACGGAATCTGGCCGTTTAATGTGGGTCAAAATCGCCCCCAAAGAAGTCGGTTACAAACGATCATACAGGTGTAGCTGTCAATTAATAACAATTAATACTAAGGATCTGATAGATCCTATTCAAAAACTCATGAAGTAACTTACTTGCGGTCCTGTTATTGAAATTAGTAACACAGGTGCCTTTTTAGTGGTGATGAACAAGCGTTTGCGTGTTTTAAGGATGGTCAGCGCCATCTATTGGATTTTTATGAAAACAGTTACAAAGACTTGTAGTTGCACGTTGTAACATAAAAATGGAACTTTAAATACTTACGAAACCGGAGCCAATACAATATGGTCAAGCGCGAGTCGGGCTCTCGCAAAAATGGCACCGCCATTATGATAAAATATGGCATTCATTCATTCAATATTTAAGACCTGGGCTCTTGTCTGTGGAGTTTTTTCCAGGTAGTTCTGTCTTCGGCCAAATCCTTGACCTCCCTATACGACATGACTTTCGCCTTCTCCTTAACTTGGTCTAAATATGATCTTCTAGGTCTTCCTTTACCTCTCCTGGCTTCTATCTTTCCTTCTACGATATTTTTAATGAAATTGTCATGTCGTATAAGGTGGCCAACCATCTTTCCTCTTCTGTTGTCTATTGTATTTATTATGGTTCTTGGTTCTTGTACTAGGCAGAGTACCTCTTCATTAGTTTTTTTTTCTTTCCAACTTATTCTTTCCATTCTTCTCCAACACCACATTTATATGGCAAAAATCATTAATTTGATTCTAATTAAATAATTATTTGTTATGCAATTACATATTTAAATATTCTGTAAATATTTAGATATTCTACCAAATGTCATTACAGATCGAAAAAAGATGCTTAAAAATCACATTTGTTGTCAGAAAGGCGCCCTTCAAGTATTTATTTTTATTTAATATGTTGAAATATAACATACAATATCATCCAACCTACAGTAGTGTCCGAATGAAAATACCAAGATTTTTTATAGTTCAAAGACTACCTACATCGACCGTTGCTTAACCTCGATGATCGCGGCAGATCGCGTTAGTTAGCCAAGCTAAAAGCGCCCTTGCTGGATATAAATTTGTACTAATTTTGATTTGAGAATCAACAGGAGGTAGTTTATAATAAATCAGACGCATGTGATATATTAAACGCATCCGTTTGAAGAGAATGACGTCACGCGAATTCCACGTCCGGACATCGGTCATGGCCAAGATGTAAAATTGGATTCGATTTGCTTATGCCATCCGTGAAATTTATAAACAAATATCATCGCAAATTGTTACGTTTTTAAGTGCCCAGATTACGAATATATTCGTAAAAGTACTAAATTTGCTCGTTTTTACAAATTGAATTTTAAACGATTTATCGTCAAAATTTAAATTTTCAGTCATTTGTTGAAAAAAAAACGAGCAGATCTTACAAAATCATTGATATTTTCACGAATTGTGTGTATAAATAGACCCAATATCATCATCATATCAAAGGCAACAAAACCACTGTAGACCAGTGTAATGTTTGTGTGACTCGCTGATTCTCGTGGTCTTACGCTTTTGGCTATAGTGTTAACCTGACAGCATCCGAAGAGAATTAAACGAAGGACTACTTTAAATAAATTTACTTTTATTACTTTTAAACAGACTATGCACTTATAAGCAGAACCGTCAAGTACCGAAACCGGAAGCCGAATGCCTCTCCCGTGATCCGCCAACCATCATGGTACCTTTTTTGAATACCTTGGTGATACCAGATATTAGGACTTAATAAAGTTAGAAAACCGATAATCGATTAATATTTTTGAACGAAACCTGAAAACCGATAATTAATGGATAGTTTTAAGCGAAAATTATTACAAAAAATTACAAATCCTAACAATAGAATATGTATGTAATTGTATACATAGATAGATAACACTTGATTGAAATACTCACAAATAATAAATTACAGAAAACCCTTTTTTAACCGACTTCAAAAAAGGAGGAGGTTATATATTCGACTGTATGTATTTTTTTTTATGTATTTATGTTATGGGATCATAAAATCTTGAATTTACAATTATTTCGCTATAATTTGTAAACGGTAAAAAAATATCGAAAAAATAGCTTTAGGACCGTCTAACCAAAATAGTTCTTTAGACGGCTTTTAAGCTATTTTTTTCGATATTTTTAAAGATTTAGTCCTTGTCTTCGCCTTAAGCAGTAGGTGACGATTCAGCGGCACACACAACTAAACTAAATTTAAAGTAGCTCTGTCTCTTTTCGTCATAAATGATCAAAAAGATATGGTACGATCTAAACCATAGACAAACATCTAAAATCACGTCAAACACGTCAGATTTAGAGCTGATACAATTGGGTGCGGTCTAAATCGCTTAAATTTTTCATATTTGATGTGATTTTAGTTGTTTTGTGTGTGGTTCAGAACGTGCCGTCTCTTTCTGGCCACCTAAGATGAAAAGAGACGGGACTTCTTTAAGTTTAGTTTAGTCGTGTGTGCCGCTGAATCGCCACCATTATACGTTTCCACTGCCGCGGCTGGTACTCGGGCTCTTATCTCTGAGGAGTGAGGTAAAAGCAATATAATCTACCACGCTGGCCTAGTGCGGGTTGGCGGAAACACACGTCTTCAAATATTGTGGTCATCAAACATGTCGGTTTCCTCACGATGTTTTCTTTCATCATAAAGCGAGTCTAATTTTTTCTACCACAAAACAACTTATTCTCCAAAACAAAACAATATTATTAAAAAAAAAAAATTAGGACTAATTTCACACACGGCTGGTTAACTCCATACTGAACCATTTTAAGTTCGTATTATGGTTGCTAACACAACTGATATACTACATATACATACATATATATTTTATATAGATACATATTTAACACCCAGACCCACAACCAACAAATTTAGTGAAGCACAATGATGTCGGCCGGGCCGGGAATCGAACCCGGAACCTTCTGGTTAGCAGGTCCGGCATGGCAACCGTTGTGCCAACGAGGTCGTCTATGTTCGTCTATTATTATGTTTCATAGGAAACTTCCCGTGGTACAACTTCCATTAGTTATATAAGCGACATCTGGTGTTATTTATTAGAGTTCAAAAGCGTAATTAGGTACACAAACACACCAGCTGCGTCCGAATTAGGAATCGTATGGCTGCGCCGAAAATAACTGAAGATATTTGTTTATTACAACTGCAAATCGATTGACGTAGAGCGCTCAAATGTTTGGGTTATTTAGTTTGTTTGTATTCGAATGACGCGTTTAGTTTTAATCGAGTAGAGCGGTATTTGTTAACGTAAACACTTCCGACCGCGAAAGCGGAAGTGTTTGTCTGTTGTAGGTCGTGGAAGCTTGTATTATTAATAAGTAATGCGTAGATTAGTATTTCACTAGGTAACAAACCTCGTAATACCTCATATTATTTCAGGCTGAGGTATTTTGTCGATGAAGTGTAAAATTTAAAGTCCTTGTTTTTTCGTGAGGAAATGCATTTACGCATCTCCCGCTACAAGCCTGGGGGAGGCGAGCGGGGTATGTCGGACTCGACGGCCAGAAGGGCCGTCACTACCGACTAAAACCTCACGGTATCCCATCTCACGACGGGGGCAGGGATGCAGGACGGCTTCGCGCATTGCCGCTGCTCTCCCCGCCCAGGCCGCTGTCCGCAGTCCAAGCGGACCCACCTCAAGGGGAAAATTTTTAGTTATTTACTAATAACAGATGAAAATTTTGTAATGTTTTCTTGAAAGAAGCAAGTACATTTTAATTTAAATAAAACGACATACCAATCCACATTGTTTGTTACATAGAACTGTGTCTTTAAACGTTACTAATTATTCCAATGTTTTAATTAAGACAATCATTTCGAATACAATTTTTTTACACATAACACATAGGCATTTGAAGCGCGTAACTACACAAGACGAGAAGTCTGGCCAAATGTGGAGAATACCTAGTCTGGAATTACTATGTGTCTCTCAAGAAGCCTGCCAGGACACGACGCTTTGCAAAAGAAAATTATATATCTTAAGAATGTCAATTATCTAGCACTCGAAAACGTCTACCACAGTCATAATTAGATGAAATTAATTTATAAACTAGCATTCAAGGGGATCCAATTACAATACAACTATAACAGAATACAATTTATTTCAATGTTACTTTAGAATTAAATATAAATTAAGAATATGAAATGTAAACACCAACTTTTGCCTGAATAAACGACTTTTTATTATTATTAAATTGAGATATGTTAAAATAATCCATATTAAATTTTTCATGAGCTTTCATGAGCTTGTAACTTGAGTTGTATTACTCATATGATTCACTCGTAGATACGTTTTTCAAATATCATTGAAAACAGCCAGTAAATATTTTTCTTTTGATTCACAAGTCAATATTTTGTGTGAGGCGATTCTCGCCAAATGGAAGTCGAATTGAGAGACTGTCTCCATCTAAAAGGCACTTTAATCTTTTTATCTAAACAACCAACGCGCACCGTTTATTTACTATTATCTTGTGGATGCACTTTATAAGTTTAAACAAATCCTTTACCCTTGTGTTTTCACAATGAAACGATTTTAGCAACTTTCACGATCAACATTTTTTTTTCACAAAACGCATTTCATTAATGCATTAGAGGAAGTTTGAAAGAAGCTCCAGTGAGTGTAAAGTTAGCTTGGTACTCGTATATGGCATGAGGCGATGCATGTTATTGGGAGATGTATGGAAAAGAAAAGGACAAGAGGCAGACAGAAAAAGGCACGCATGGATAGTCTAAATCAAAACATGAAGAAGAAAGGGAGAAAGGAGTAAGTGTAGAAAAGAAGGTTGATAGAGAAAAATAGTAGAAAAAAATGCTGTGGCTCCTAAAGGGGTATGGCAGGGAAAGAAGAAGTTAAATTAAAGAGATATCCAAAGCCATTCAAAAGTAACAGTCTTTTTTCTACTATTCTTCTCTATCAGGTGTTATCTCCTTACCTACTCCTTTCTCCCTCATATTATAATTCAAAAAATCCATGCGTGCCTTATTATGTCTGCCTTTTGTCTCTCTTCTTTGCATTTCTATTTCCATACATCTTCTAGTAACATGCATCGCCTTTCTATGCATCATATGCCCATATCACGCTAGCTTCTCACTCAGCGCTAGCTATTAAAAATCAGTATTATATACTACGCATTTGTTATTTGTCCTTTCTCGTCACTCTGTAATCATATCAACATTCTCATTTCTGCCACATGTACTTATCTTTCATGCTCTTTTCTTGAACTAGAGATATACATGTCGCGGATTCAATTAGATTAGAAATAGCGTGGTCGTCGCCGTTGTCTGCCATTATGGGTTTTAATATTGTCAGTGCGCACAAATGGCGCAGGCGCTGTTTCGTGGCAGACTGAAGCACATTCAAGTCAAACCACGAGTGAACGCACTACTGACAAATAGGAAACAAGTTCATTCGTACATTCACAATCGTTCCTTCAATCAGCACAGATAACAAACTCTTGCGTTCACAGTGCTGCCATTCGATAGGATGGAACTACTAATCGAATAAATTAAAATAAAACATTTCTATAACATACAATATTTATTTTTTCGTTACAGATATACACAGTTATCAATGACAAGCTCGTAGGTCTGCTGATTAGAACAAGAAAGCACCAATTGACGTATTTTGAAGGCGAAGTGTTGTTCCAGGTAAATATCACAGAACTATGTTTTTTGACTTCAGTTTTAAGTTTTTGTTTTTTATAACGTTATACTTAAGATTATAACATTTTAGTGCTAATTTAGAGAATACTGCAATTGAGGTTAAACGTCTTCGAGGCTTTTTTCATTGTACATATCATTATAAGTAATATTTTTGTAAAACAAGTAATAATTTTTTTTTATCTATTATGTAAAAATATATATTAGGGAACATTATTTTCAACTAATTTTACTCTAGTATATTAACTATGATTCTTTAATCAATAAAATTAGATTATAATTTCGTATCGATTCTTCGATACTACTTTGACTGAGCTTACTCGTATTTTACTAGTGGGCCCTTCAACTATATAACTCACCCATAGAACTCATCTGCTTAATAAATTCTGGGGAGTCGCGACCCTCAGTAATGAGAAATAAAGACTTTTTTTACTCTAAATCGATCAGCAATTGATCACAATTCACCTGATGGTAAGTGACATTGGGATCTACGATGGAACGCGCTTACCTAGAGTGTTCCGGTTTACTCTCGCCTTAAAAATCGCTAGATTATAGTCATTGGGGAACAGGGAATTTGGCAAGGAATTCCAAAGTTTGGCGGTTCGGACCACAAAGGCGGAGGCAAAACGCTTTGTGCGAGCCTTAGGCACCTCAACTGTAAACCGATGCCGCCTTGGCGTTTCGCTTCTCGACCGATACTACTGATAGTGAAAGCGTGCGGGGGGAATTTCTTCATGTAATTCAGTCGCACACTCGCCGAAATGCAAACAATAACCGACTAAGGAGATTTCTATACTAAAGTTTTATACCTTTCTCTTCCTCAATGTTCCAGAAACGTGACGACGATGTTCCCGTATTCCTGATGATGCCCATCGCCGACATCCGAGAGTACTGCAATAACAAGGCGCTCCAAGCACGAAGATCCGTCTCTCCCATGCCTCAATAATTTTAAACCTTATCTAATAAGTAGTTAGGTTCATATTGACTTGCAACTTTATAACAAAAAATTTTGCGAGATATTTGGTCCAATGCCTGATATGGGCCACACAAATACGTAACTTAAAAGACCGTGCCAAGTGAGTTTAGCAAATGGGTTAGACGAAACTGACGTTATTTTATAATGCTTTAGTCAAAGCCTGGTGTTTAGGGTTATGAAACCATATTTTAAAATATACTTACTCGCTATTGTAGATTTTTTTACCCATTTTTGTGAGCACCCGTGGTTAGCAGCTTCAGTTTAGTATAATCAACCCTGTTTTATTAATATAACCTTGACACATATTTGACAAACTCACATTCAATATTAACTTATTATTTGATTAAACATTTTTGTAGCTGTAAATTTAGTTAAATTGATTTGTGGTTTAGTTAAAAATGTTAAAGTATGTTACTACCACAAACGTTACTATTGGTGTAGTTTGATATCTATGTGTGTATGTGCTCGAAGCTTGAGTATTATCTAATATAAAAAAAAAATAGTACTTAGGTTGTTTGATATATTATTTATTTGAAGAAAATATCTAAAATGTATTTATTTTGATCCCAACATTAGAGACACGTAGTTAAGAGTATAAACTCATCATAAATTAATTTGTGTTCATATAAATGCTTAAAAATCTTTAGTTTCTCAAACCAAAGTCTATAAAACAAATGAAAATCATTTTATAACATATTCGACTAATATTCAACAACAACGACAAACAACAAATATCTTTATTAACATAACGTTACAAATTCGTGTGTAGGTACTTAATTTAAGTTATAAGGTATACTTATTCTAAGAACACTGATCGGTTTCCGGCTCCAAACTGAGCTACAAGCTTGTGTTTCAGACACCGGAGACCTTTACCCTGGAGAAGCAATTTCAAAATACAATAAATTGTAGTATACAATAATAAACTTCAGTAGTTATCTATTCTATATTACAATTATGCAACTGGATTGTAGAGTACGAACTTGTAAAATAGATCACGACGTCTCAAGAAGGCACAAAGGCCTGTAGTAGGACGTCGGTCTTTTTCGGATTAATGAGTACACTTATGCTAGTCGTGGCAGATACTTAGTTACTAGTAACATATTTCGTTTTCGTAAATATAATTACATTTAAGAAGAACGGTTGACAGTTTTCTACTTGTGGGTGTTTTAATTTGGCTTAGCGAGATTTCACCGTACAGATTTATTTCCACAGCGAAAATGTAGCTCTTTGATTTAAAATTTGATTTTAATTAAAACACGTACTTTGACGTTTTACGTTTACTCATATATCATAAAATGGGTTCATCATTGAGTGAGCGTAGCGAAAGAAGTCTTTAGATTAAATCGCAAATTTTTCTTCGTTTATGTATGTTTGTTAGTTTTTACAAGAGGCCGTAAGTTTGAACCTATCTTTAATTGAATATTTTAACCTCCAGTAATTTTTTTATTGAGTTTGTAGTTCCCACAAGAAAAGAGGCAAAATACAACGCTCATTGGCAACTGTTTGAATTCAATTGTATTTGGCAGATCAGTTAGATCCTTTAAAGATTTTGTAAATATAAATAAAATCGAGTCGAGTAATTTTTGAGATGAAGTATCAATTTTAGTTAAGCACAAACGATATTCTAAAACTCATTCTCTACTGTTGGTAAAGTACTAGTAATAAGAAAAATCATATTACTATAGCAGATTATACTTATTAGATGTTTAAGTCAATAACATTTTTCATTAAGAGGCGATCTTTAAAAGTATGCGAAGATAGAACGTACATCGGAATTTGTTTAACATCAAAGATTACATGATGAAATAATTCTCCAATAGTTAAAAGACACTGGAATACTAAATACGTGTATATTTTTTTATCGCGGAAAAATACTACAATATAGTCCTTCTATCAGTCTAGTCGTTATATTTTTTAAAATAATAAAATTGAAAAATAAGAATATTTGCTAATATTCGTTTTTTTTTTCTAATTGGTCGACTGGACCGATTTGCGTTGTAGATCATTGAATTTATTGTAGTTATGATTGTGTTAAAAAACATGTTATATTTTTATAAGTAGCAAAGTTTATGTGAAAATATTGTAAGAAAAAGTTAATAAAATACTAAAATTTTATAACTACACATTCTTTTCATTTTCATTATTTCAGACTCCTCTGGCAATATAAGATTGAGTAGATAAAATAAGATAAGAGTAAGTAATTAAGTATTTATGAAACATTCTTTTTGATGTCGTCTCCAAGCGTAAAATTATATCTCCATTCGAGTTTCGAGGTACTATATACCTAGTGCAAGAACAAAGAACAATATTAAATACAATAGACAACAGAAGGGAAAGAAGCCACCTTATACGACATGTCAATTATAATTATATTGAAAATATCATAAAAGGCAAGATAAAAGCCAGGAGAGGAAGAAGGAGACCTAGAAGATCATTTTAAGGCCAAATTAAATTAAATATAAGAAGGCGAAAGTCATGTCATTTATGGAGGGTCAAGGATTTGGCCGAAATTAGAACTACCTGGAAAAAACTCCACGGACAAGAGCCCAGCTCTTAAAAATTGAATAAATGAATGAATTCGAGTTTCATTTAGTTTGAAGTTAGTAAACCGGTTCTCTAAAATACTATTTTATACTTCTAAGAAACTGGTTGCGTAAAAGTATTGTGTGTGTGTTAATTAATCCACCTACATAATTTATAGCCGAATTGGATTTCTGTGAAAATGTTTATTGGTATTGCTTATTGAATTTAATTAATTGCATGTGTGTTACTTATTAGAACCGTATGACGTAACCGTAAAGTGTAGAAGTTTGTCGATTATGTGGCTTATTTAAGCAGGCATCATTAGCCAGCTAGTTGCTATTTAAGACTAGAATTGGGTTCAAAATGATTTGAACCCAATTCTAGTAGATTATTTGATTTCTAGAGGTGTCAGAATATTGATAGAAATAGTAACTTGTTATGGCTGTGCGACTGAAAAGACACAACAAGAAGTTTTATTTTATTTACAAGAAAATAAAATAAAACTTCATACTGAGTTGACAATTTGCCATTTCAGAAATGTTTTAGAGAATAGTCAAGCAGGGACTCTTAAGCTTTAATTTAAATATTTGCTTTGCCTATTAACTTAGAACGTTTGAACCTTAGGTAAAATAGGACATTTATTGAGAATAAGGTGAATTTATTTATTTTGCAAGTCTCAAGAGCTGATAAAAATCAAGAATAATAAAAAAATATTAATTATTCGAGAATTGACAAGTTAAGTTGTACACATTTAAAATTAGCATGATAATACTTAAATCGATAATGTAATAAAGGATTTGAAAAAAAAAATAAGGTTTAAAAACCTTCTTTTTCAGGAAACAACGACTTGTAAAAGTAAAAAAAAACATTTTAGAAACCAGTTATTTGTAAAAACAACAAATATTGAACCTTTAATAGGGTTTTCCTTCCTGACGCTATAACTCCACAACGCACGAACCGATTTCCACGGTTTTGCACTCGTTGGAAAGGTCTCGGGCTCCGTGAGATTAACTAATTTCAGAAATTTCAACTTTGTGGCGAAACGGAGTTCACTGGATTTGCTAGTATTATAATATAGTACCTGGATTACGAGCTTTTCTCGGTATTTTTTTTTAAATATGGCATTTTCTAAAAATGATTCCTAGCTAGATCGATTTATCGCCCCCGAAACACCCTATTCACTACTACACACCTACTAAATTTCATGAAAATCGTTGGAGCCGATTCCGAGAATCCAATTATATACAAGAATTGCTCATTTAAAGATATAAGATTAATAACAAACCTCTTTAAAAAAATTAATTATTATGTCCCTCTGTCTGTCTGTTTTTTTAATAATGTTGCTCTAGGTTGCTCTCGATTTTTCTGGAATCACATCATCGGATCCTGTCTTGCTGTCAATGAGACAACACAAATAAGGCAACATATAAAAAAAAAAAACAATTTCTAGGTTCCTAAAAGAGTGTGTGTATTAAAACAAGATAAATAGTAAAGTAACAATTTATTTTTTAACATTCAATCCAACCTTATCATTATTACGAGAATCACAAAGGAAAACATGAAAATATTAGTAATTGATTAGAGTATTAACAGATTTTCTTAGTATACCTAGATTGATCTAGGAAAACTATTACACAGACTTTCGAAAATATTCGGAGATACAGTGTAAACTCTACATAACGACACTGGAGGGACTGTGCATTTTATGGTGTTATAGAGAGTGGTCGTTAAATGGAGAGAATGTATCATGATATACAAGCTAAACCAACTAAAGCCAATTAATTTCCACGCTTTAGAGAGTTTGTCGTTAAATCAAGTGGCATGGAGTTTACACTGTATATTAGAAAATATATTATGAGAAACCAAAAAATCTGTCTCCAAATCTTATAAGATATTTTCGCTTACAAAAACATATGACGTAACAACACATTATGAGCACAAAGAGTAATATTGTATCCTACCTATCTATTTATAGACATACGTTATATACATACATACATGCAACAGCTTTGCCCCTGCGCTGTGTTTTTTTTTATCTAGAACAGAGATTCATTGGTAAATAGCTAAATAAATAAATTATTACCACATGTAGTAAAATTATCTTTAAAATATTCTGCAAAACAAGCTATGCTTTTCTAATAAGAAAAGTCTTTAATTTAGATTAAAATATGACGTAGGAAACGGCATTGTTTGACGACCTCGTTGGCGTAAAGGTCATGCCGGACTGCCAATCAGAAGGTTCCGGGTTCGATTTCCGGCCCGGCCAATATTTTTGTGCTTAACTAAATTTGTTGGCTGTGGGTCTGGGTGTTAAATATGTATCTATGTAAAATATATATGCATGTATATGTAGTATATCAGTTGTGTTAGCAACCATAATACGAACTAGATATGGTTCAGTATGGGGTTAACCAGCGGTGTGTGAAATGTGTAAAAAAAATTGTTAATACAGGATAGGATTGTAATTTGTTTTTATATTTTTGGACGACTCATAAAAACGGATTTCCCTGACTTGGCTAAGCTGTAAGCAGGTATGGCGAGCCTGTCCCTCCGCCTAATACCGTAGCCACGTAAGCTGCAACACATGCTACAAAAATCGTTGCGACCGGATGGTTACGGTTCCAATTGCACAATTTTCGTAGTTTCCATTTATACTACGAGTACAATTACAATTACGGTAAAGTATTTTTTTCATGTGAATTTATCGATTAATTCTAAAGAAGCATAAGCAGCGCACTATACGTTCCCACTGCTGGGACTCAGGGTCTTCTCTCACAAGGAGAGTTATAAGCCATAATCCACCACACTGGCCAAGTGCGGGTTGGTGGATGACACATATTTTCGGATATTGTTTTCTTCAAACATGTCGGTTTCCTCACGATGTTTTCCTTCACCGTGAAGCGTGTGCATATCCACACAAAAACAAGTCAGTCAAGGGCAGATATCGAACCAAGAGCCGTCTGATTGAAAGCAGACGTTTATCCCACCAAGTCACACTCGCTTCATTCATTTTAAAGTGTACAGTCTGGATGAAACGATTTTTGCAGCGTGTGTAGCGACCATTAAACAGGGAATTTCGAACACCTGTTACTAAGCTGAAGGGGAAATATACATATGTACATACACATATTTATACGAGTATAAACCTCGTTTACTCTCGGACCAACTCTGATATCAAGCAAAAAATGTTTATTCAGCTGCTTCATACGTTTTACTTCGAATCGACTTTCTCTACGGAATTGCAGGATTATTTTTTCTGGGTGTGTTTTATTGGAACATTGACCACCTTTCGACTTAATAACTCAACGGCAATTCAATAACTCTATTGTTTTAAAATATCTATATATAAATATATTTTTTTTTTAAGTAGTAACAAATCTATTTATAAAACAAAGAATTTATAATTTACAAAACTTAAAACCAAATGCTTAGAATAAATTTATATATAACTTAAGAGTAATAAAGTGAAAATTACATTGAAATTATTTAAAATGGATAGAGAAAACGAAAATTCTGTAAATTAAAAAATAGCAAAATTAAATAACATTAACTATTGTTTAATGGCAATTTTTAATGCTAGCTTGGCTAGCTACCACTCCAAAGTTGATATATCCGTCAGTTTTTATACAAAACAATAGAAGGTCTATAAGTATCAGCTAGGTACTCATAGTGTCTCTTGATGATCATTCATCTGTATCCCTACATTATTTATTGCTAAACGTTAAACAGTTTTCATTTTTATCATTGACATCCAAAATACATTTGATATAATTATTTACATTTACAACATGAATAAGACTGATTTCCTAATTGCTACCATAACTTCTGAACCGCGAGTAATTCGTATTTATTACATTGAACCGAATCAACGCCTCCGCTTTAGTTTACAAGTAAAGCGGAGGCGTATAGAATAAGTACGAATTTCACGCCTTGAAAAAGAAAATCTTAACTATTTTAATTAAACTTATTTAATAGAAACCATCACAATCACAACACTTCTTCACAATTACTGGTAAATTCGAAATTTGAAATTTTATAGTTCTTCGCCGAGATCTAGAGAGCACTTACATTATAAGTTCTTTCTGAAGGGGAATGTAGTACAAAGACCTCGCAACTTTGTGCTTGCTTCATAGGATGACTGAAGTTATCGTTGCTAGAACGGCCACTCCACATTGGCATAGGGTCAGAATTGATGCTGGGCCGCACCGAGGAGTATTCTTCAATACGGGGGTAATGGCGAGTTCGCCTCTGTAACAAAAAAACATCTTTTAACAAATCAAAGTAACTCAAACTTTATTAGTTAACAAAGTAACTCAAACTTTATTACTTTTTTAGTTATTTTATTTCTACGGTGAATTTTTATTGTCTTTATTATTTTTCTTGATAAGGCGTAAATAAATAATAAAATAAAAACATTTTCTCAATCGTATGAACTAGGAGGCTAAGTTCTGGTGTTTCCAGTTTCTGGTGTTTTCTAAAGTTTCCGATCCGCCCGAAAGCCTCTGATTTGGCTTAACGACTGTTCTGAGACTAGCTGCCGGGTTCTACAATTTAACGGATCATCCGACCTACGGTAACGCCCAGATGAAAATGCCACTTTATAAATGGCAGCTTTGTGCATGGTTGGCCAAATCAAAATCTGTCATCATCCACAGATTTTCCGCATCGACCGTTGCTTAACTTCGATGATCGCGTCATATCGCCTCGATCAGTCGAGCAACATGTGGCTTAAAATTCTATGAAATTTTAAACAAAAGAAAATGTAATGAAAAAAGTCACTTTATAAAAATATAGTTAGTTTTCAACTAAATATGAATCTAAAATGTCAAAAATAAGCGAAGTGTCACCCGAATAATGTCACCCTTAAACATCTATATAAGTGCCCATTATCTCTGCCTTCTTCCTTTACTGAATGGCTATTGACACGCGCTGTGTCAAAAACCACTCAACCTGGGGAATTTTAACGCTCTGTCTTTAACCTCACACCAATTTCAGACAATGATTTCTTGAGCTATACGCACCACCGGCCCGCCCTATTCACCGCAAAACTTACAAATTCGTACGTAATTGCCAAATAAACGTAGTTTTGTTTCCTAAATTTCTTGATTTAAATGTATAATATTAAGTTTTTTCATAACATATTTTACACGCGGTTAGTTAGCCCATACAAAATCATTTCTAGTTTGTATTGGTTGCTAGCACAACTGATATATACACTACATATTATATTGATACATAAAAACTTTATATCGATACATACACTCTGACTGACAGCCCATATTAAGCTCATCACAAATATTGGCCGTGCCGGAAATCGAGCTCAGGACCCTCTGGATACAGTCCGGTATGGTAACCATTACGCCAACGAGATCGTTGATATTAAAATATATGACAAAAATAATTTATTTTCCTCTCGTACATTTTCCGAATACACTGTTATATTAATAATTCATCGTTGATTTCATCTGATCAGATAACATTTGCAAAGAATATAAATAAAATAACATAAGTGGATAATAAGTGGAAAATTTCATATGTATTTATTTTGTCTTAATTAAGATAAAAATAGTATCAAATCGTTTTCACTAAAAACACTAAAACGCTCTTAATAAGTAGACGTATTATTTAAGAACCGGATAGCATTTTAGTACCTCATTTAAATTTTGTTACTATTAGAAATATATTGTGTAGTGTTTTATGTTTTTTAAATAAGCTTACCAAATATTATACATCTTTTTAGGACTCTGTATAAATTTTGTTTATTTACCACCAATTCAATTACAAGCTCTCATAAGAATCTTCACACGTCCGATCAGTAAGTAAGTGACCTAAAATAATCTAGACGTAGATCTATGTTCTATGAGTTAGGAGCTAACAATATACATACGAGTACATGTGCTCGAAAAACATTTAAACAAACAAAAACAAACATTGTAAACTGTTCACGTAAGGCATCTTAAAATTTTCGCGTAGAAAACGGTCACACTTACTTATTATAAAAAGTGCACGCGTAGATCTCGTCGGCGGCGGTCCATGTAACACTCGCCCCTGAAGATGGTGCTCGGAAAGCACCGAAACTGTTGGACTCATTCCAACTTTTAATAATAAGTAAGTGTGACCGTTTTCTACACGAAAACAAAAACAATTTCAAAAAAACGTCGTTTCACAGTCTGTTAAAATAAAGGTCTCAATTAAGTACAAAACTCTCGGCTTTAATACCCAAATGATGAAAAACAACTGACACTTTCTTGGGTAAAATGTTTGTTTTTTTCCAACCTTTTATCTTACAGACAGTGACTTAAGTGGCTTTCTAAGGTTGTTTTTTGTCATATTTGGCTTCATCCATGATACTTGCGTGATTGTTTTAAATAACGTCTAAGAGGAATTCGTTTCTAAGAGGACGTCTTTGTTTCGCTATAAACGAGCAAGGTTGGATTCATATATTTCTCAAATTTGCTCTAACTTGAAAAAAAGCGACTGTGGACCGGTGGTAAAATATCTGCTTTTCTATCAGACAGCCCCTGGTTCGATCCCGGCCCTACATCAATGACTTGCTTTTCAAGTTATGTGTGGATTTGCACTCGCTTTACGGTGAAGGAAAACGTAAGGAAACCGGCATTTTGAGGACCACGATATCTGAAGACGTATTTCATCCGCCAACATGCACTTGTCCAGCATGGTGGATTATGGCATATGTCTCTCTTCTCGTGAGGGAAGGCACCGAGTCCCAGCAATGGGAACGTATAGTGGGCTGTTATACACTAACTTTTAAAATTTATTTTGATTTTGTGTAACCTACACATGTATAGTATCTACAGTTTACGTTTTAAAGAACAGTTTACTGTTCTTTAATACTCTTTTGAGTCACTAATTAAGTAACTTTTTGCTCACTATTAAAATTAATTTGATAATAATTAAAATATTTGTACACAAATGATAAAACTTATAATTAACAAGAATAGATGATTGTATATTACATTTCAAAATAAATTATAAAATTAAAATAGGACCAGAAAGCTTATTTAGAAGACCACTCCGGACAGAACCTGACGGAAAGGTACCCATAACGCTCGTGGCATTGCCGCGTTGTATGGCTATGGATAACCTTTGCGCCAGGTACGATCCGGAGCGGAATTTACCGGACCTTTCTCGCTTAGTTTGCGCTTGCGCTTAGTTTGCGCCCAATTTCAGCAATAAAAATATTAGCTTCAGTCACTAGAGAATAAGAGATAGGTTTAAGTAACACTAAAGAAAAATTAAGTAAGACAGGTTTAAGTAATCTGACATTTTAAATGAACGACCGAATTTGATACAAAGACCCATTTTATCTTTTAGCGTATCTGCTACTTATATATTTGCTACTCATAACCAACTATTTAACTACATTTTATAACTGCTACTTTAATCTGTTACTTTATCTGTACATATAGTACCTACAGTTATTAGTTACATGAAAATTTATTTTCGTTTTGTTTATGTCAAACAAAAGGCTTAAATCGCTCTCTGGAGGTCAATCAATTTGCCCCACTGGCAACAATAAATCTAGCGGACCCTAAGCTTAAGGCAATTTCGTGGGAAGAATGCTGATCTTGTTTTTGGTATCAACTACCTAATTAAACTTTTAAGAAGAACGTTAAAGGAAATTAAAAAAATAATGAAAAATGTATCGAAAATATCTTAAGAAACTGCGTGACTATAAAAAATCTTAAACAAATAGTCTTTTAATAATACGAACTGTTATTTCTAAGTGAAACACAAGAAATACTAATAATATTAAAAGTAACGCCGTAAGTAACACCTGTAGCTCGGCTAGCTAAAGTGATCGATCAGACTCGATCATCAATGCTAAGCAAAGGTCGATGCGGACGGTATTTGGACGAATGACCATGCACAGGACTATCGTTTTTCAAGTGGCATTTTCATCTGGGCGCTACCGTGGGCCGGATGACACATTAAATTGTAGGTCCCAGCTGTTAGTCTTAGTACAAGCAGTTGTCAAGTCATCGTCCTTCGGGCGGCTTGAAAATTCTCGACACCAGAGCTTGGCCACTTAGATCATAAGAAGATGATAAAGAAGAAGATTTAAAAAAACAATTAAGTATTTATGTATGTATATGTCTGTATTTTAAGTGTGTTAGCAACCATAATACAAACTAGAATTTGTTTAATATGGGGCTAACCAGCCGTGTCTGAAATGTGTCCTAATAAAAAAAAACGAATATTATCTCTTCTTGGGGAATATTAATACACGCTAAATTAGGCCCACTTCACGTCAGTTGTCATTAATTTTATTTTTTCTATATTCAACAAGAAAATTTAGTAAAAAAATCAGACAAGACAATAAAATCTTGACTTAAGAAATTCTAAAGCGAACAAAATGCGAGTACAATCATAGAATTAGGACTCTTAAATACTAAAAATTATTGCTGAAATAGTGATAGTGGCCATATTTTGACTAATTCGAGCTAAAATCTGTTCCAAAAACTATTTTAACTCACGCTTCAATTAAATTATCAGACTTACAGTATTGTTCGAGTTTTCAGTATCCATTAAGGAAACTTTCGCCTTCAAAGTCCCGTTACAGTTGATGCCTGAAAAAAATAATCAAATTAGGTAAAGTTTCACTTTGCTAGTTCTTATCAGAACTAATTTATTTTGACACAGCGAACTCGAATAAGTAGAATAGTAACTTGGCTGATAAAATGGTTCCACCGTCCACGCGTAAAATACCGCGGTGGGCGGGGCAAAACAGCTACCCGCGCGCCCGCATGGCATCGACCGACCAATCGCGTGCGAGCTTTGTGTGTGTGTGTTTCGTTGGGATAGCAGTGTAATTGTGTGCGTAGATGGAATCAAATTCTAAGCGGCAATTGTATGGAGTTACTCTTCCGTTTATTCTAGTTCGCTGTTTGGACACGTAGGATAAGATCGCTAGAGGGAACCACATTTTTACATAAAAACATTTCTTTCTCTGCGTCGTGGAGCGTTAAAAACAAGGCCACGTCTTTCGTCCATAAAGCTCCAGAGATTAAGGGAAAAGGCGATGTCTTTACGCAGCTACGAATGTGTGTAGCTACATAAGTTAGACGTCTTGATTTATAGTTTCCAATCTAAAACGAGACGCTTGCTTAGATATGTACTTTGCTGTGGTTTTTATCGAAGTAGGTTCTGTTTGTGCAAAGCAACCTTGGGGAAAAATAAGAAATGACTACTTTCTGTAATGAAAGGACATCTGGGTTTTAGGTACTTCAGTTTACTTTTAAAAAGAATGTTGGTAAGCGTGTGTGAATATGTTTGTGTAAATGTGCGTCTGTGACATCGTAGCACCTGAAATGAATAAAATTATTTTGATTTGTTTTTTTTAAAGGTAGTGGTGTTCTTATGTTCTTAGATACGTCTGATTAAACTTGGCCGCCACAACATACAAACATGTTGTCAAGAGTTTTCTGAATTTTCTTTTAATATAATATATTTTATTAAAGGTAATGCAGGTAATTGCATGCGGAAATTAGATCAAAATCAACTTATATCAAGTTACAATATTAATGTCAGACACGTACGATAATTCCACGAAACTTGATAAAGCATGACATAGAGAAAAAGCTGACTCGACATAATTTGAACACCTTACGAATACTGTCAAACTTGAGATAAATAAGTCTCCGAGGCTGTAGTCTTCAGAATATATATAATACACTGTCTTTCGCATGTCTTATTCTTGTCACGTTACCTACTTTTGTATCTAATATATCCGTATCTACCTATACTTTCAAAAGACACGTGCCTAATGAACTTCGTTTTAGTCTTAAATAAAATAAAATAAAATAGCCTTTATTTCCCAGAATTACTAAATACATTACAGTTTTTTTGTTACATAAAATTTATCATAAAAAACAATGTCTAAAAAAAGCATGTCAGGTTATTAAGATTATTATTATGTCAAATTTATTAAAGTACGAGTATGTCCAATATGACACATATTCTAGCATTTTTTGCGCATCATCTGGGATCGTCCAGAGTTGGACGAAGGCCTCCTCCAACTCTTGCCACTAGTCTTATTAAATATTAAATGTATTTTATATAACATCTAGCTAATTTGCTCATTGACTTGGTCCTATATCCCGTAGATGGGGATGGGGTCTGTTTTGGAGGATGACGTTTGCGTTTCTACTCTTTAATTTACTCCTTAGAATTAGGCATTTGACTAGCAGCTAGCGACATTCTCTTCTAATATGTACATGCTGTAATTATGTATATATGTACATGGAATAAATGGCTCCGCAAGAAAGCTACCAGAACACGCTGTTTGGTGTTTAGCAACAGTTTTTTTTTTACGAAAATATGTTTGCTAGTCAGGCATTAGATAATATCCCTACCACCATGCTATATTTTGCCCCTGATTTTTTGACGTGACAACGTCTTAAATTAGGTTGCGGCTGGGAGTCACTTATGAAAAAGTGTAACGCCCGGTAACGTTACGATGAGTCACCGAACGAGAGAGAGGCCCGCCGAATGCCTTGCGTCTCTCTCCCACTCAACTATGATCGGTCTGCCGCGCGCGCAGCACGCGGCAGACGTTGTCACGTAAAATCTTCGCACGTAAAACCGACTTTACAGGCAACCATTTTTTTCACTAAAAGCTCATTTCATTTCTAGGTATCTATGATAATAATAAACGTGTCATAATTTTTTATATCCAGTTTTTGTACCTATTTGTATAACCTAGTTTCACAGACAAACGAATTAGTTAATTATTTTCAAGTTACTAGAAAAATGTCTCGATCCAATCCAAATATAATTATATTAAATGAAAATTTCTTAAAGACATTGTTTCCAAGCACTAATTTTTGTACCTAACCTAGCCTAGGCCGTTCCTGTAATATACGTTTCCTGTGAATAAACTAATTAGTGCCTGTTAAATCTGGAGACATTATTAAGTTATTTAGTCTAGCTTGATAAAATTTTGTGAAAAACAATCCACGGTATAAAATATAGGTATAACTCTTTGTTTTATATAGAAAACTAGGTGACCCGGCAAACGTTGTTTTGCCTTTAAAATAGATAGTAGCCGATTCAAAGACCTACTGAGTACGCATACAAAATTTGGTATAAATCGGTAAGGTATCGGAAAGAGTACGGTCACTAACATTGTGACATGGAAATTGTATATATTAGAAGAAGATAATAGGATACTAGCAGATCGTCCGGCTTCGCACGGGCTATAAAATAATCCAAGTTGCAAAGAGAATCAAAATATAGCTTATGTTACTCAGGGATAATGTAGCTTCCAAACCGTGAAAGAATTTTTCAAATCGGTCCTGTAGTTTCGGAGCCTATTTGCGTTAAACAAACAAAAAATATATAACATTGGTATATAGATATGCTTGATTTTTATCTACTCAAAGCTAGGTATCAGACCAGCAAAGACGCGTGACCACAGGAGTTAAGACATTTTGGCCTAAGGTGCATCATGTCTGGTCTGGAATAACTGGTTCTCACCCCTTTTCCATCTCTCTCTCTCCTCGTGAGAAAAGGCCCCGAGTTCCAGCAGTAGAAATGTATTGTGCTTACTTTTGTTACTGTACTTATGCTATGCCAAAAACACTCCAACTCTTTTTTCTACCTAACTCCATCGACGGCTATCTAATGATTATTTAGTTATGATGAATTAGGCAAGTTTCAAACTTCCTGGAGAAATTTAGCAGCTGACAACTGGTTTCAATTACCTTCATTCAATTAAGCTTACCTACGCCCGAGTAAATATCTAGAACATCCAAAGCAGGAAGATAAGATAGAAATCTCTGCTTCCGTGGGAAGAGCAGAAATTTCTACGGAAGACGTAAAATCTATTAAGCATTAATTACTCCTTTTACAAGTTGAAACTTGTTAACTGGCCATTGTGCCAAATGCACTATAAATTACAAAGGGAACGGTCTTTGTAAAGTTAATAGTAGTAAAATACCTTCAGAGATTAATATCAGAAAGGGAACTATCAAAGGCGATCAAACGATGGAGCTAGAGATAGATTATTATCATTATACTAGCTGACCCGGTAGAAGTTGTTTTATTATATTAAAACTAGCTGACCTGGCAAACGTTGTTTTGCTTTAAGTACAGTTAAAACACTATAATTGATCAGTTATCGAGCGGGATAAAAATTACTATAATGACCATTAAAAAGATAGTGATAAAAAAGTAAAAATTTAGGAATGTATATACATTTTTAGGGCCACATTATAAAATAATAAAAATTACGTCAAAAGTGTTCCCACATATATAATCTATAATTTAAAATCTCACAATTTGTATGTATACCTATGTGTCAAAATAAACGAAATTCAAAGAATTATGATAAGATTCGTAGAAGCGAAAAAGGTAGTCTTGGATTTTATAAAATGTACAATATGCATGTTTACTATTGTATATTTATAGTAGTACTATTACTATACAATTTCTTAATATCAAATTGTTAAGCCTTGTCAGAACTCAAAAATCTTGTCTTTAAACTCTCTACACCAGAGTGATCGATTTACTTCGTTCACAACGCTCAACTTAACGCCGTATGACAGGTACAATTAAATTTGCTTCGCAGCAAATAAAGCCTTATAAAGGACGTGTATGTTTACTCTTTGAAATGTAGGTCAAAGCTTTTTCTTAGCACTGATATTAAAGAGAATAACGAAGAACGAGTATATTTGATATGGAAAATTATGTGAAAAGAGGAAAATTTGTGTCCTCTCCTTGAGACCAACCTTGCAGTATTTACCGTTACGGAATATTAATTGAGATATGATTTATTGATAGTCGATCTTCTATTAAAAGTGCCTTTGGAATTTAAAGCAGTTGAAAAATGAATTATTGACAAAGTCGTTTTAATTTATTGATATCTGGTCTTATAATATGGAGGAAAAATGTTTCTTTTATTACCGCGACAATTTAATATGTTTTTATTTGTAGAATGTCGAAAAAACACAGTGTAGAAAATATTTGCCTTTCTTATATTAAACTAAATATTTGGTTTTTATGTGTGAGTTTTCTTGTCCTTTCATTGAATCGTAAGTCGTTTTTTTTTTTCCTAAAAATGTATTGACAAAAAAATAGCCGATTGTGGTCCTTATGGTAAAATATTTTCAAATTTTTATATTATAAACTGAAATTTTATGAATTAATAACTTATACGAAAAAATAAATATATCTGTTATTTCCTTGAAAAACTCACCAGGCATATTAGAGGGCTCTGTGTGGATGCAGAAAAGCTTCTTGAAGATCCTACTCAATGTCCTCGGATCTCTTGCGTAGGAGCCATAAACCAGGGGATCCATGCAGGAGTTGGAGACAGCCATGAGGAAGAAAAGGTCCTGGAGGCGCGAAGACACGTGCTCAGCTGACTTCCGGTCTACCATATACCTGGTAATGAAAATAATGGAAAACACTTTATTTGGTTACAATGTAGGATAAACACAAATTGGCTACAATTTAGGATAAAGACAAATAGGTTATAGTTTAAGAAAAACTAATAATTGGTTAACATTTGGGAATTTAATTTTCTAAATTTTATTTTTATTTTAGAAGCAATTAGACATATAACTTAATTATTTGTATTTATTAAAGAAGATAACACACATTATTTTTTCACACAATTTAAATAATAAGATTTAATTATGAATTGAAAGTACTTGCATATGACATACAAACATATTTTAATAATATTCTGACAACGAACGTTGTTAACGTAATCAATAAAATTGAGCACGTAATAAATTATTTTCATCAACTTTCATAAACAAAACTATTTTAAGTAAAGAAGTTAATGAAAATGACAAAAGAGTTCTTTAAACAAGATCTGAATGATAAACAGCTGGGAGACCCTCATTTAAAGCAGGGTGCTATAAATGTTGACCTTTTGTTTTGCATATTATGTACAACACCCACATTTTCACCTCATTTCTCATTTCAAGATAAAAATTTGGTCGATTTGTTAGCTGAGTAATAAATTGAAACAAGATTCAAATTTACCCTTTACGTAATAAAAGGATTTTACGGTAACCGTGAAAAGAAAATTGAATTCCGTTGCAAAGAAAAGGGAATAATATTTTATAATTAATTGTTAATTTAGAAAACTTCTTTTTTTTTCCTTGCCATATCCCACTAGGTGGGATCGGCACAGCAAATTTTCTTATTCCACTCTCCTCTATCAGCCGTCGTCTCTACATTCACCCCTTTCACTCTCATGTCCTCATTCGCACACTCCATCCATGTCTTCTTCGGTCAGCCTCTTGCCCTTCTTCCTTGTACTACCATTTCCATACATCTCCTAGTAACATGCGTCTCCTCTCTACGCATCTCTCATACCACGTCAACCTTCCACTCTTTAATTTTTCACTCACTGGGGCTACTTCCAAACTTCCTCTTATGTACTCATTTCTTATTTTGTCCATTCTTGTCACTTATCACACAACCATCTCAACATTCGTGTAATTTAGATATTAACGTAGAAAACATATATTTTAAATACATTTTCAATTAAGACTGTTGATTGGAAACTGAAATGGAAGTCTTTAACTAACCAGTGTGGATATGTGTGTGTGTTTGTGGCATCGTAGCTCCCTAACAAATAAACCGACATTGATTCATTTAAATTTCGCGAAAAAAAAACAACAATAATTAAAAATTAAAAAAAACAATACAACCATACAAATAATCTACTATTTGATATTATTTGTATGGTTTTTAATATGATACTATTTGATAAACCTAAGATCTTAATTTTCGCGCAAGTTTATTGAGCACAAATATCCGAAATCGATTACCGCAGTTCCCAATGAATATGAGGGAAACTAAATTTAACTTTATAATGAATAGTACTTAACTTTGAATACACATCGCTTCAGGAATTATCTACTTCATTTACATAGCCTTTACCTAACTCCTCTAACTCATACTATTTATTTAAAACTTCGCTTATAATATTAAGTACCTGGTTGGCCGAGCTTTGATCGGTATTTTTTTTTAATATACAAGAATTGCTCATTTAATGATATAAGATATTATTTGCTTATTTTTTCTTTTTAAAGCTCAATTACTAAAGTCCCTAAGCAGAGAAGCCGATACTAAGAAAAACCTACACTTTTTCTTAGAAATCTTACAAATAAGAACTAAATTGACGTAAGTAAATTACAGGAGTTAAATAGTATCCTCGTGGTATTGAGGTCATTATTATTTGTAATTCATTTATTTATAGAAAAAAAACCATACAATTTTAAATCCATCTTACAATCATCAAAACATAAAATCCATAAAACCATGTACAAAATAAGTAATATTAATCTTTATAAAGCCGAGAGCTAAAAGAAATTAAGGTCACCCACAAATTGGTTGAAAGCCAGAAGTACAAGTTCTTGGCAACTAAAAGCTATGAACATACACTTTATGAGCTGAAATAAGAAAATAATTAGTTTAAATGTCCAAGTTTAATATTGCGCTTGGGATGCTCAAGGATGAAATAAGCTGCGTTTTTCTCGTTAAGATAACTCCAAGGACATCTCTGGATTGTTTATCAATGTTTCTTTTTATACATTAAAAATAAAGTGTAATTTTTCTTGTGAAATATGAAGATTTCTCGTAGTGATTGGATATAAATAAAAAGAAGACCTTAAAAGAAGACAAAGATAGGTCTAGGTCTTATTAAGGTAAGTTGTTTTAACACTAGTTCTTTGCCAGTAACTATTAAAGAAGCTGCCATCAAAGTGTTTACTATCACATACACACACAAACACACACACACACACACACACACTTTTAACAAACATCCCGTTCTTTTTGTGCCAGGGACGTAGATAGATAGGAAAAATACCTTAACCTTCGGCATACAAGGTGAAAAAAACTCCTCACTAGAGATTGTCTCTACTCTGTGTTTGCATCATGTGCAATAAGTTTGAATGGGTTTTTCTGTTACGTACATTCATAAGCTAATGAATAAAATACAAAAAATATCATATCAAACATTTATTATAAAAAAAAACACGTAACCTTTCCGTGAATTCAACAAAATGTTATTAGATCAAAATAAAAAATCAACAAAAATATTTTTTCTTTTTTAACTGAATTATTTTACTTCTTGTATAAAATAAGACATATTTGGCTTTATAAAAAAAAATACAATTGGCCCTCAATGACTATTTGAGTGAGATCATTCGTTATCTAAAATAGTACAATTTTGACATATCAAATTCGCATGCATGTTCCTTACATATGGCGGCATTACATTTGAAACATCCTTTCAGAGTCTTCCTATATTTGTGTCTTGGACAGAAAAAACATCACTGAGACCTTCTTGGTTGCTTTTGTGGTGGTCCTGGAACTTCTTCATTAAACTTTTGATGCATGCGTCTTCTTATATCTCGTGGTATATGTGGATTTTTCTTTTCCTAATGTGGTCTTCGAGACTTTATCCTGCAGAATATTATTCATATTGACTATCTGTACTACCTACAATTAAAATAGAAAAGTATAAATAAAAAGACTATTTACAGTAAATAACAAATAAAACACAGAAGTAGGTACAAACTTTTTTGACGACGTCCCGTACAACGTGGGGTAAAAAACGCCCGGGGCCCACTTTGGGCACCTGTCCACACGACCCTGGTGTACGCAGTACTGATTCAACGCGGTAATATTTAAACTTCAGCTACTGAGAAAATGAAGTTATTTGGTTGCATTTTAATATAAAATCAACGCAATTTAAAAGTGTTGGGGTTAAAATAACCCCAACTTGTTTGCCGAAGGTTAAAGTACTTAGAAGCGTGCCTTAGCTGGCGACCTTATCGCTTAGAGCTATCTTTTCCAGGCAACTAAGATAGTACACTTTGAAAGAACTTAGAAAGACGTAATTAATATATAAAAAGGACTTTTAACCTTTTTAAATATAAATTTCAATTGCTTTTGTTTTTTTGAATTAAATTTAAATTCTTGAAAAAATTAACAAGTCAGCAATAAATTCACAGAACTATGTTAACTTTCACAGACATGGATGTAGAAAGTAAAAACTTAGCAGTTTTTTTCTGTATTTGACTTAGCTTACTTAACAGTTTATTTCTGTATGAAAGTAAAGACTTAGCAGATTTTTTTGTTTGTAGCTTAGCTTATTTAGCGGTGTTTATTTCTGTATGAAAGTTAGGAAGCAGATTTTTTTGACGTGACAACGTCTTAAATTAGGTTGCGGCTGGGAGTCACTTATGAAAAAGTGTAACGCCCGGTAACGTTACGATGAGTCACCGAAAGAGAGAGGCCCGCCGAATGCCTTGCGTCTCTCTCCCACTCAACTATGATCGGTCTGCCGCGCGCGCAGCACGCGGCAGACGTTGTCACGTAAAATCTTCGCCCGTAAAACCGACTTTACAGGCAACCATTTTTTCTTCATAAAAACACAAGACTTTGAATTCACCATTGAAAAACATGAAGTCGCAGGATCAAACCTGGCACTTCGCGTTTGAAGTCCAGAGAACTGACCTCCAGGCCAATGAGGCAGTCAGATACTGCCTCGTGACCTTACTTTAACTTACGTAGGTGTCAAACAAAAGCTTAGTGAAGGCAAAAACAAACAACGTAATCTAATATTGCTTCCACAATATTAGGAAGAGTTAATCAGGAATTATTACTTGAGCTTAGATCATTACCAATCGCTTGGTTAACTCACTACTTTTCTGAAGAAGCCGATTTAGCCAATCGTACGTAAATGCTGCAATCTATGTTTTGCACTCAGAGACGTCTTTTATTATCTTATATGTAAACCCCAGCAAACGTTGTTTTGCCTCACTTAGGAGTATGAAAATAGATTGTAGCCGATTCTCAGATCTACTAAATACGCGTATAAAATTTGGTAAAAATCGGTCAAGCCGTTTCGGAAGAGTACGGTAACTAACATTGTGACATGATGAAAACACATGGAAATTTTATAAATAAGAAGAAAGAAGATAAGATTCATCCTTAACACGAAAATGTTTGGCGTTAACAAAACCTAATATAATTTTGCTCCCGTTCTGCATAAACTTTGCTATGACCCCCTTTTTAAATTAAACGTTCAGGGTCTGGTAAATTAAGTTCGTCGTTAATTAAAATTAATGTTGTGTCAAGAAATTAAAGCCTGCATTTGGTGCTACACGACCGTAGGCCTTCCCTTGTTGAGAAATTTGCAAATACTAAGGAAACAGGTTTGTGAAATATTTGTTCCGACAAAATAAATACATAAATGCTCATGTGAAATACATATAATTATTCGTGTTTATATTTTATATTAAGACACATTTCACACACGGTTGGCTAGCCCCATACTTAACCATTTCTAGTTGGTATTATAGTTGCTAGCACAACTGAACTACTACATATACATATATGTATGCTTAGGTACTATTATATAGATACATATTTAACACCCAGACAAACTGCCAGCGTTCCGGGTTCGATTCCCGGTACGGTCAACATCTTTGTGCTTAACAAAATTTGTTGGCTGTCGGTCTGGTTGTTAAATATGTACATATCTATGTAAAATATGTATGTATATGTAGTATATCAGTTGTATTAGCTACCAAAACACAAACTAGAAATGGTTCAGTATGGGGTTAATCAGCTGTGTGTAAAAAAATAAAAACCGAATTCTACCACAAATCAACTTATCACAAACTCAGAATAGAAAAACCTACACGTTTGCTCACAATATTAATAAGTTTTATTTCCTAAGTTAAAGTAAGATTCTGAACAAACAAATAAGTACTAAGAAATTCGAAATTTAACTTAGGCTAAATTCGGATCCAGCTTTTCAAATAGGTATTCAGAACATCTAAGCGATCACTTCTTTATACAAACTTGATTTTGCTAAATTGGTGTTTATTTTAGATCCCTAGGGATTTAACTAAAACAATCTTGCTGAAACTTCAGTCTTTGTGGAATTGATCAAATTTAAACACCTTGACACCGGAGGAAAGTGTTATCATCATCATCATCATCAGCCTGTATCTTCCCACTGCTGGGTATATGCCTCCTCTCCAACACGCTATATAGTACGGTCTTCAGGTAGTTTCTACCAGCTCTTTCCAGCGTGCCTAACGATGTCATCTGACCATCGGGCTGGTAGTCTGCCTCTCTGTCGATTTGTTGTCCGTCCAAAAGTAATATATAAGTAACTATTTTATTGGGTTATATTTTATTGGATATTTCATTATATTCAAAGCCAAGTGCAGAGGAGAATAAATATTGGATACATATTAGCGTGGATACATATGGATAGAGATAGATAGGTAGACTCGTACAAATATATTTTAATTCAAGAAATTAAGGAAACTGTGAAATGAGAAAAACTAAACTAAATACAAACAAAATTAAACTATATATTTACTTACTAAAGTAATGCTAGAAACAAAAGGTTTTTTTTTATTTTATTATGAACTAATTTATTGATTGAAGAGGAGCTGATTTATAGGCTTAGATATTATTGATTTTATTGTCTTCTTTCTTTTCCGTTAAAGAAGGAAAGAGATCAAGTGAAAAAGAGAGCCATATTTATTTTAAATATTTAAAAGTAAATTACTTTTATTTCCAACATAATAATCATATAAAACACTCAACTAAAACTTAACCTACAAAAGTCCAGGGGTAGAGGAAAAGGTGCCCAAAATGCTGGCAGCATTGCCACGTTGGATGGCAATGCTTAGTTTCTGACCAAAATAAAAGCCAGCATTCTGGACGCCCAAAACCTCTACCAGCCGCTAAAAACTAATTGTTATTTTAACAGTCACAATGGTGGTCAAAGTGTCAATATTCACTTTGATATTAATTTGAATAAAATTTAAAATATTAATTTAGAGCAAAAGACACCATAAGGCAAAACAAGTGCAACTTAGTTATTTTTAACTTTACGCGTTGTAGATCGAACTTTCTTAGACACAAACAAAAAACAATTTACATACGATTTTCATAAAGAAATATCTTACACAATCTCATTATATGCTCATTATGGTAATCCGTGTTTGTGGAGCTTGAACAAAACTTGGATAGTTGTTTCAAGTGGCTTCGCCCGCTTTATAAGGGAATATTATTCTTTTATATTTCTTACAATATATTATCTAAGCTATATGTAGTCAATATGTAAAAAAGTTATGCACATCCTCAGTGCACATCCACTAAATATCGCCCGTGTAGCTTAGATAATAATATATTGTACAATTATGTCTCAAAAGAATTTTGAAAACACTTTTTAATATTCAAGATAATTTCGACGACAAACATATTTTCAGGTTAATTATATGTGGTTACAGGTTATAATGGGTCTTGTTAGATAGACATTGCTTGCATGCAAAAAATAATGGGATTTAATTTTATGTCGTTTATTATGTTAATGTTTCGAGTGTCAAATTATCGTGTAGTGAAATTTCAGCCATTTCCGATCATTCATTAAGTAACAAACAAACAAACTTACGATTTTATAATAATGCACTAGGTACGGATATTCAATATTCACCCGATATTTGGGTCGAGTTTTCCACTACATTACTCTCTGATGATTGAGCGTGATAATTTGTTTTTAATATGACCTAAAATACTTTGTATTAGCCTTACTAATTTTTTTTACGCACGAAAGCAAAGAAAGTCTTTAACTTTTGTATGGAAAGCAACCATAAAATAAAGTTAACTTGTTTGGTCAAATTCACTTAACTACCATAGAATAGTTAACAAAGATTATAGTTTAATTTACTAAAAAAAATGTCACCAAACATCTAATGTTGTGCTACGGCAGTAGCCGGTAGCGTATAAGTGAAACTTACCACAAAGACATGGTGGCGTATAAGTGAAATTTACCACAAAGTCATGGTGGCGTATAAGTGAAACTTACTAAAAAGTCATGGTGGCGTATAAGTGAATTTCCACAAAGTTATAGTGGCGTATAAGTGAAACTTACCACAAAGTCATGGAGGCATATAAGTGAAACTTACCACAAAGTTATAGTGGCGTATAAGTGAAACTTACCACAAAGTCATGGTGGCGTATAAGTGAAACTTACCACAAAATTATGGTGGCGTATAAGTGAAACTTACCACAAAGTTATGGTGGCGTATAAGTGAAACTTACCACAAAGTCATGGTGGCGTATAAGTGAAACTTACCACAAAGTTATAGTGGCGTATAAGTGAAACTTACCAGAAAGTCATGGTGGCGTATAAGTGAAACTTACCATAAAGCCGTGGTGGGGTATAAGTGAAACTTACCACAAAGTCATGGTGGCGTATAAGTGAAACTTACCACAAAGTCATGGTAGCGTATAAGTGAAACTTACCATAAAGCCATGGTGGGGTATAAGTGACACTTACCATAAATTGATGGTGGCGTATAAGTGAAACTTACCATAAAGCCGAGGTGGGGTATAAGTAAAACCTTCTACAAAGTCATTGTGGCGTATAAGTGAAACTTACCACAAAGTCATGGTGGCGTAAGGTAGGTAGCAGCAAGCAAAGACAGTGACTATGGTAACTGTCATTCGTAGTGTACGTCTTCTAGCTCGGGCGAGCGGCCTCTGGTCGGACCGACGCAACATGACGCGGCTGTCGTGAGATGTCAGGGGCTTCTCTGTACCTAGAAAAAAAATTAAATATGTAGGCTCTTCTGAACTATTTTTTAAGGACATTTCACACACTGCTGGTTTGTCCCTTACCAAACCATTTCTAGTTTGTATTATGGTTGCTAACACAACTGATACTACATATACATATAAACACACTTTATATAAATTATATAGATAAATAATTTAAGTTTAGTAATAAGTAAGTGTGACCGTTTTCTACGCGAAAATATAAATAATTTAGTTCAGCACAAAGATGTTGGTCGTGCCGGGAATCGAACCCGGAAACTTCTGATTGGCAGTCCGGCCAGTGAACTGCCAACGAGGTCGCCTTAATATTTATAGAGTGTTTTTTAAGTTTGACGTGTTTTTGTGTGTCTTTTTCACACGTATGAAGAAAACAATACTAAGAAATTATGTTATTTAGTTGATACCGTCGAATTTACTGTCGAAATTCCGAGGATTCGCACAAAGCTTTTTGCTTTGACCTTTATTGTGAGAACTACGAAGCCTTGGAAGTCGATTCCGGAGTCTCTTTTTCCTGAGAAGTACGAGTACAAATTGGGGGTCACATCTAGAGTATATAGGCGCCTTCTAGGCAAGCGTGTTACATCTTAGACCATAGGTAAGCTTAAGGCCGGGACTCCACCAAAGCGGAGACGAGACGAGCGGAGAGGAGATGTTTTTTAAACAACCAATAGAATTGAGTTATTGACACGTCTCCTCTCCGCTCAGCTTCAGTGGAGATCGCTGTGCGGAGATGTGTAATATTTGTATGTCGCGATGGAAGCGGAGATGTGAGCTGTGCGCGGACGACGCGCAGTGGAGACGAGAGATGTGAGCACACCGCACACATCTCCGCTTTGGTGGAGTCCCGCGAGCTGAAAAACATCTCTTCTCGCACAGCACACAGCACACCGCACACATCTCTGCTTTGGTGGAGTCCCGGCCTAAACATCAGGCAAACTGCGGTCAAACGTAGTCTTATTCATCATTTAAAAAAAAAAAACATAAAACGTTTATTTAATGAAGCTATTAGTAAGTTTATAGCTTTACTAGCTGACCCGGCAAACGTTGTTTTGCCTTAATAATTATTTCTAAATATACAGTAGCCGATTCTCAGACCTATTGAATACGCATATAAAATTTGGAAAAAATCGGTCAAGCCGTTTCGGAGAAGTACTGTAACAAACACTGTGACACGGAATTTTATATATATGATAAGATTTCACTTGTGAATAATAAAGATAAAGACGACACTTCATGAGCAAATGATTTGAAAAATATTCAAGCGGAGCGAAAGGGATAATTTTTTTTTACTTCTTACAGTAAGGCTTATTTAACTACCTGGGTCCGTAACCACACGAGTTACCAACACTCTGGCCTAAGGTGGAGCTTGCCTAGTATGGAATAATTGACTCTCAAGAAGGCTGCCGGAACATATTGTTGTGCTTCGCGACAGATTTTTCAACTTGAGGGTAGTTGCTAGTCAGGCAAGCACTAGAAAGTTCATTCCACCATACTATGGTTTTTTTTACGATGTTTTCCTTCACCGACATCTCAAGCCCATTGGCGGGGATCTAACCCGCAACCTTTCAGACGTTGAGGCGGCCAACTGACGGCTTAATTCAAATGTTTAAGTACGAGAATAACCACAAAACACATTTATATAACTTTTTTAGCGAATTTGGGGCGGCGTCTCCGCGATAGGCGGCGGGACCCGCGGCCCGGGGAATACCTTGTGCAACAAATTTCCCTTGCAATCCAAAGAGGCAATGCGGCAAGCCTGATGGGCACGTTTGGGCGGGTGGCTTAATTTTTATTTAGTTATTATTTTTATTTTTTAGTTTACAAAATTTTCGTCTTTTCTATGCTATGTAAATATTCTTAAGTCCTGTAAAAAATACATTACTACATAAATTTATTGAATAAATGACATTAAAACTTTTATAGCTATCAATACCAATTCACCCTTTTTGAACGACATTCGAGTAAAGAATATTCCCATAAATACTGAAAGCTTACGCAAGCTTCGTTGAAAAGTAAGTAGGTTCTTTAACTAAAGCCTAGCAATATCCGAAAAAGTTATTGTAGCAAAGTTACTGCGCAATTGTGACCTTTATTGGAATACCGATTAAAATAATTATTCCGCATTGCAAAGGATTCTCGTTTCCATTGTTTGAAGAAAGGAACAACAATAATTAACTGATTTTCATCTTATATATTATATACATAGATATAAATATAGACGAGGCGTGGAATCCGATTTTCAATTACAATGGAAGTGAACAACAGAAGCTGAAGAAATAAATGAAAACTGAAAAACATTCGAAAACAAATGAGTACTAAATTCAATAAAGATTGCTTGATATACCTATATACGAGTAAGTACTTATATATAACTATCTAGATAAGTACGTTGACCTTGTTGGCATAATGGTTGCCATGCCGAACTGTCAACCAAAGGGTCCCGGGTTTGACTTCTGGCACAGCCAAAATCTTTATGATAAATGAAATTTGTTGACTACTGGTGTGGGTGCTAAATATGTATCGATATATAAAGTATTATGTTTGTATATGTAGTATATCGGTTATGTTAGCTACCATAATACAAAGTAGAAATGGTTTAGTATGGGTCTAACCAGCAATGTGTGAATTGTGACATTGAGAGAAAGCCAATGTTTACACTGATAAACAAAAAAAAAACTTTTTTGTAGAGTGGATTTACTTCTATAAGTCCCGGATTAAGGCGAGTAACACCGTTATTGTCTTATAATCTTTTAGCGAGAACTCATCAACGAAGGCTAAAAACATTTTCGGAGTATTTTTCATTTTAAATTAACTGTAAAGCTAGTAATAAATAAATAAATAAAACTACAAGTTAGCACCTTGTTATTTACGTAACATTAAGTTTTTCAAAAAAGTTTGTATTTGAAATTTGAATTAAGGCACAGTTAAAAAAAAAACAACAACTAACATTTTATATATGTCGTTAGGTACTCGAGCTAGTGCCCAAGCATTGGACAATCGGTTTAAATGAAAGCGGTTCCATTTTTAAAATAAAATTATATTAGAAATATAACTACAGATAGAATCAAAACCATTTAAAGTAAGTGAATCTTTCGTAGCTCTATCTACGATATTTATTATTTTCTCAACTCGTATTTATCAAAATTGTATTTTAAAAATAACTTATACTTTTTAAGCGCACAAATTCTTTTTATTAATCACAATAGACCGAAGGTTATACTCGTAATATATGATAAGTTAGAAAGTGTGATTAAAAGTGAAAACTGTCTGTAAAATTTATCGATACGATTCGTGGAATGTCATTATAGTTCTGCTTCAAAGTGAATCGTAATTTAGAAGCCAAGGATTTAAAGGGCTACTACCTATAACCTTCTAGGGCGGATTTTGTACAAACCCATAACCGTTTTTTATGCTATGTAATAATAACATTATTAATGATTATGAAAGAGTGAATCGGTTTTTGTCTGGGTAAGCGCGCTACACCTTAGATCATAATGTTGCTTACCATCAGGTGAATTTTGATCAAGCGCAAGCTCATTTATAGTAAAAAAAAATAACTAGATATAATATATATCTACATAATTATGAAGCATTGCCATCCAACGTGACGAAGCTGCTAGAATTTTAGTTACAATTGCCTCGTCCCCGGTCTTTTTAGGTTTAGATTAGTTAAATTTAAGTTTAATGAAATAAAGACATGTCATATTATTATTAAAATAAAAAATGTATACACTTAAAACTAAATATATAAAAGCGAATAAAAATCAATAAAAGAATAAAATAAAGAAGGTCTATCAACAAAGAAAATACCTTATCGTACATGCTTACGGATGAAAAAATTCCCATTATGCTAGCAGCACTGCCACATCGAATAGCCATGCTCAATTTTTTTCCGAAATTTAGGTTAGCATTCCGTACTCCTGACGCCTTCACTAAACGTTTTAGTAGTTTTGAAACAAACGGATTTTTTTGTTGTTTTGAAATAAGCAGCTTCTATATAACTTTTCACGAGACAAAGGTTTTTTTTGGACCAGATGTTTATTTTATTTTTTTCATTAAATTTTAAAACGATGAACAAAATTATTGTTAAAACCGACAGCGATATTTTTCCTATCTTAAACTTTTTCATTAAATGGGGTTTTTCAGTTTAATTAACAGAAAGCTGAAACTTACATAAGTTAGGTATCTCCGTTGCCGTAATAACAAAAAAATACTAAAAATATAAAATACACTAAACTACAATAAACGGGTTGTTTCCTATATATTTTTGTACAATATTGACTGTGACAGGTACATGTACGCTTAAAAGTTTTACATAATATGTAATTGTATTATTAGGTATATTACCTTTCAAAATAAACTAATATAAAATAAGATAACGGAGGGCCCCACGGCCCCATACAAAAAACGTGTTTTTGTCATATTTATTTAATGGTACGGAACTCTTCATACGAGAGCCCGAATCGCACTTGAATTGTTTTTAGTTAAAACTCTTTTTATTATGTTTAAAAATATTCAAAGTTTTTTTTGTATAACCTTTTTTGACACGTCCAAATCCGCCATTTTTTATCAAACATAAAGTTAGTTATTTCATTATATCTAACAATTAAATTTGTATGATACGATATAACAAAGGAGTAAACCCGTATACATACTATGTACATGATACACGTATCGGATGAAAACACGATTTGAGCTGAATGCTGCTGATTTGTTCGGCGAAATGTGAACGACATTGATTAATGAGAAGAAAATATAAAGCGTACCTAAACCAACCGGATGGTACTCACTACTATAAACACTTTATATATAATTCACAGGGATCTTTCCTGCTAGATAAATTAAAAAATAACAATAAATCAATAAGTTTTATACAATTTGGAACACACGTTCGATTTAATATGACAGAGTAGAGAGCCAGACAGATTGATTTTAACTATTTATTATTTATAACAAGGCCCCTTTACAGCTGAGAAATATTGTATTTATTGTAATGACATCTTTAGACGATTCCAATTTGAAGTTTAGTGATTATAAGTGAAATGTAATATCTTTGTGATTGGAAAATATATAATATTCATTCATTCATTCAGACTTTTTGCCAGTGACAGAAGCCTAAACAAATACATGACGGACATCTAACACTTAGATACTTTTCATAGAAGCCGATGTAGCCAATCCTACGTTGATGGTACAATCTATGTTTTGATCATATGGTATTTTATACGCGTAGATTTAAGAAAATTTTCAATTTCTAAAATCAGGTAAGAAACTTTCTCAAAAAATCTAAATTGAGATCTCAATGATTAATTAAATCTATAAGATTGGTACCGAAATTAGTATACCTACATTTGGACGGCTTAGGAGTATTTTTCAAAGACTTTAATCATTTATTTATAACGAAGAGTTTATAAATTCAAGATTTTGTTAACTTGGATGCATGATTTCACTAAAACTCGTTTTAAATATAAATACGAGTAACAAATGTGTTCTCAATAAAGTGTCACCCTTCTTAGTAGTTCTAAATACAAATGTTGCCAGTAAATGTGCTACTTATTTGTGTGGTTTCTTTCAGTGAAAATAAGAAGCAGAGTCTTAAATTGGATCGGGAAAAAGAATTCTTCCAGTCAATGTCATTCCGTGTTTTCTCGCTTCAATACTCGTTTCAATTTATAGTAAGGGAGCTGAAGCTATTTTTGAAATATCTGGAGTGATTCAGAAGATATTTTAAACGCATTTCAGTACCCCCACAGAAAACCTTTTCCCGTTGGTGGGATTCTTTGTAATAACTATAAAAAATAATAAATTGTTCGCCAGACATACTTCAAATTGTCAGATTAAGCGTATGTAAATAAGTTACATCTTAAAGAATGTATCTAACAATTAACAATTGATAACAATAAAAAATCTACGTTTAATCTAACGTGACACGTTGGAGTAAGAGGGTCTTTAACTTTCAAACTTCGAGGCTTAGTAATGGCCAAATTTGTAGGTAAAATAGGGTAATTTAAGTATTATATGCTTCTATTACCCTTAAAGTCAACCAGCGAATACTAGAAGATATAAAAAAACATTAATTCACATAACAAAAAATATCGAGAAAACAAGATAATGCAGTTTTTTTCATCATATCAATATCTAATTTATAATTTAGTAAACCCGCTCAACTAAGTACATTTTTAGCATATTAGGCTCCCCTACTATAAAGACATAGTGCATTTATTGAAGACCCTTTCCGACTCGACTATTTGTATGTAACTTGTCAACTTATATTAAGTTGGAAGATGATAAAATGTTGGTCAACATTATTGCAAACTTTATCGATCCGTGTAACTACTTTGCCAGTGGAGTAGGTATAAAGATTATAAAACTATAACCAATGAAGGGAAACACCAAGGCGGCATCGGTTTACGGTTAAGGTGCCCAAGGCACGCACAAAACGTTTTGCCTCCACCTTTGTTGTCCGAACCGCCAAACTTTGGAATTCCTTGCCAAATTCCCTGTTCCCCAATGACTACAATCTAGCGATTTTCAAGGCGAGAGTGAACCGGTTCCTTCTAGTTAAGCGCGATCCACCGTAGACCTCAATATCACTTACCATCAGGTGAATTGTGGTCAAGCGCTGACCTATTCAGAGTAAAAAAAAATAATTAAAACTTCCGTAAGAAATATTTGAATATTTGTTGTATAACGAACTCTACGTTTATGTTGTTTGCCCGATATGATTTGACGACTTCGTTGGCGTAAAGGTTACCATGCCGGACTGCCAATCAGAAGGTTCCGGTTTCGATTCTCGGCACGGTCATCATCTTTGTGCCTAACTAAATTTGTTGGCTGGGTATTAAATTATATATCTTTACAAAATATGTATGCATGTACATATATGTAGTAAATCAGTTGTGTTAGCTACCATAACACAAACTAGAAATGGTTCAGTATGGGGTTTACCAGCAGTGTGTGAAATGTGCCAAAAATAGATTAGGGACACTCAGTGTGCTGCTATTATCAAATAATCAAATAAACATGAGTGATTATACAAACATTGTGATAAATCAAATACTGTGTCATGGTATAGACTCCTAGTGTCTATTGGTATCTCTATCCATTAAAACTAGGTTACAATTTTAATACAAAGTGTTTTTTGCTATACGTGATATAAATTAAATATAGCTCATCTTAGAATGAGCATGCATACATTTACAAAACACACCCTCCCAATCATGGTAATCATCTGTTTTAAATAATATTAGTATTCTTAGTAAGCGAATTGTGATCAAACGCAAATCCATTTCTAGTAAAATATTATTAATATTACAAGAAAAGAGAAAATTTGAAGGTTTTTGCAAGAAATTATTTATCTGTCAAAGCCAAAGTGAAACCAATTCTAACCGAGTGATTTTTGAATTTAAACTTTAACTTTCGAAATACTAATTTAGTACTCCGAATATTAATTTAAGCACTATTTGTAAAGGATTGGTAAAATTAGTAATTCATCAATTAAAATAATAAAGTTTAATTTGAGCAGTATTTGGAACTGATTGTTAAAAATAATTCAACTATTAAAATAAAATAAAGATGACCATTATGTTGCACTATAAAGAATATTAATACTTATAATTATGATGGAGAACCTAATAACATCTTATATATAAATCTCGTGTCACAATGTTTGTCCTCAATGGACTCCTAAACCACTTAACCGATTATAATAATATTCGCACACCATATGCAGTTCGATCCAACTTGAGAGATAGGATAGTTTAAATCTCAAATTATAGTCGCAATTTTAATTTTTTGCTAATTATTGTCTGTAATTATTTGACAGTCACAATTATCTGTTAACTCCAAATGATTCTAACAGATGTCGATACCTTTCGACTGGGTTGAGTAGTAGTAAGTAATAAATAGATGGCGCTGCTATGGTAAATCTACGAACGTGTCATATACTATCTATTTTTCATACCCCTAAGTGAGGCAAAACAACGTTTGCCGGGTCAGCTAGTTTTATATAATAATATGCGTAACTTACCAAAGCTCTCCTTGGAATTCCTGGAGATCTCATAGAAGATACACAAGTAGCAGACAGATATGATCGCCAGCGGCAGGAAGTACATAGCGCAGAGACAGAACACGTTGTATGCCAACTCTTGTTGCTGACTGGAAAAGGCGTTGAAGGAGACGCACTGTTCAAACTCCTTCACTTGAGGGTGTTTCATCACTTGGAACACAAGACTCTGGAACAAAAATACCGATTTCAAAACTGTTTTAACCCTTAAATGGTCGATTTTTGTTTCACATTTAAAAAAAATATATTTGTGTAATAGACATGTATTACTTACTGTCTAGGAAAAATTAGTAAAAAAATTTAGACATTCATTTACTTTTTTTTTTCAATAATGTGAGTGTTGTTTATAAACTACATACATTGCGCAAAATAAAAAAATAAATAAATGAAGGTAAATTTTATGTAAGATTTTTTGTATGTTGTTTAAAAACCACATTGTCCATTTAAGGGTTAAGGAAGCTGTTCAATTCATTCATTAATGTACTCAGGAAATCTAACGAAAAGTTATTAATGTGAACAATCAATTTAATAAAATATATGCATAATGCATAAGCAGCCCACTATATATGTATAGTTATTAAAATATATATTATTACACATTGTAAACTGTTCACGTAAGGCATCTTAATATTTTCGCGTAGAAAACGGTCACACTTACTTATTATTAAAAGTTGGAATGAGTCCAACAGTTTCGGTGCTTTCCGAGCACCATCTTCAGGGGCGAGTGTTACACGGACCGCCGCCGGCGAGATCTACGCACGTGCACGCGTATTTCAGAAAATATGTAAATGTATATTAGCTATTAAATTAAATTATAAATAATAATAATAATAAATTCATTTATTTCAGGCATAGTGGCCCATAAGAAAATACATTACATTAAATATTACAATAAAAATAATAAAATGGACACAGTAAAAGAAATTTTAAATTAAGTCAAAATAAAATTAACGAATAAAATTAATAATAATAATTATTTAATTCCCATACAACAATGGTACGCACACTTCATGCGCTAGCCTAACTCGCACTTGGACAATTATTTTAAGCTATTCTTACCTGCGGTAGACTGCATAATAGTGCAACAATCCATGCACATGTCAACATCATTTTGCTCCTTTTCCTTGCCACGGCTAGTCGCAATGGGTATATGATTGCAAAAAATCTGAAAAGGACACAACACTAATTAAAGCATATACGACGGGTCAAAAACTTCGCGGAATGAATGGGAAGGGGGATGAAATAAAATACTATGTTACTTTTCTTTTTCAATAACATTCCCCCCTAATAGTCTAGTCAACAAGTGCCTTTTTGGTCAACTTTTTCAGCAGCCTCCAAAAATTATGATTGAGGTGTCATTCGATTTGGAATGGCATCTAGATAGTTATCGAAAAACAATGAAGTTCCGCAAATAAAAATTACAAAAGTTATTAACAATTAACTAAAAAAAAAGGAGTTTAGGTTTTTGCAAATATCTCATAAACTAATAAAGATTTTCAAATTTGAAAAAAGATTCAGAAAGAAGAGGAAATTTTCTTATAACATCGAAAAAAATGTATATTGTCTTTGTCATCCAAATAGACCGAAATCGCAGACTTGACTTCTTCATCATTAGAAAATGTCTTCCCACGAAGCTGTTTTTTTAAGTATCTCGAAACATAAGCAGCCCACTGCTGGGATTTGGAAACTCACTAGGAAGAAGTTTAAAGCCATCATGCAGGCCTAGTGCGTGTTGGCGGATGACACACGTCTCCGGATGATGCAGCCCTCAAACATGTCGGTTTCATCACGATGTTTTTTTTTACCGTAAAGTGACTTGTTATTTATGTTATGTGTGGATTTGCACTCGCTTTACGATAAAAAAACATCGTGATGAAACCAACCTGTTTGAGGATCACAATACCCGAAAACATGTGTCATCTACCAACCCGCACTGGCCACCGTAGAGGATTATGGTCTATATCTTTCGCCTCGTGAGAGAAGGCCCCGAGACCTAGCAGTGGGAACGGGTAATGGGCTGCTTATGCTTTATTTTTGACTGACTACGAAAAAAAAGACTAGTTTTTCAGCGTATGTATACAAAGTTAATTGTAATTAACGCAAAACTGTTTAAAGGTGGCTTTTGTCTTGTCTGGCGAAATAACTTTTATTCTACGAGTTTTGAAAATTCAAAAAAATTACAAAAAATATAATATACAAAACTTCTACTTTTTTTTAGTTTATAAAAGTTTTGTTTCTATTATGCTTTGTAAATATTATTCTTAAATTATGTTTAAATTAATTTTTATCATTAAATGTTGTTATATTTGTTTGGCAAACTTCAAAGTTCAAGTTAATATAAAGTACCTAGGTACGTGAAAATTGATTTAAAAACCAATGCACAAAAATGTCAAACGAAATTCGCAGGAAAATAAATTGGCTGCAGCTGCTATTTCTATCAGAGCGATTGGTAGAGAATATTACATTTTCAATCAAATTTTAACCGAATCACGTTTGAAATAGGACAGAGATTTATTCATGGCGTTTTTAGAATCTTATATTATTAAACCCCGACGCAAAACGACAGGGTATTATTAGTTTGACGTGTGTGTGTGTGCTAGTGTGTGTATGGCATCGTAGCTCGTAAACGGATCAACCGATCTCGATTTTTTTATGTGAAACATCTATATTCACACGAATAATCGATTTCCGCGTGGCGACGCGTCGCGGCGTGCACCAATTGTCAGTTACTTTGACGGCCAATTGTTACCGTCCACCACCAGTATTAAGCCACGTTGACACGACCAGATCCAGCTCGGACCGAGTGAGCTCGGATACCTACTCGGACGCAATTTGGATTGTAGCAACCTCTAATCCGAGCCCACTCGGACGACGGTGTCCGATCTAAGTAGACTCGGACCGTGTTCTACTCATCCGAGCTAGCTCGTATACGAGTTGGAAAACAAAATGGCGGCTATTAACAACAACCAAGAGTCTAGTGCGAAAAAAAGTGGCGTAGAATCCAAGAGCGAGTCTAAATTCTGCTCCTTTTGCGAGATGCCTTATCTCTTTCCCGTCTTAGCTCCTCTATCAGCAAATCTGCGACAATTCCGATGCCACTTCGCACTGAATCCGTCATTTTTCGATGTTGACTGATAAAAATAATTGGAATAATGACGAAATTGATTCGAGTGAACTATGATAATACCAACAGCTATCCTAGTACACTCTTATGAAGCTACTCCTACGAGTCCTCTCGGTCCGAACTGGCTCTGATCGAGTCAACGCGGCTCAGAGGCACATGAAATATTAGAAGTCACTGATTTTGTAGGGCGTTAATTCAGATTATTATTGGTTTTGATTTTTGCTTTTTGTTTATTGCACAAAATTATCAAAGCAGCACAAACTGCTTTGATTGAAAGCTCTCGACATCAAAGCCCTGCCAATTCCGCAGTTCAGACATAAAAATATAATATCAGCACTGAACACATAATTTACAGATTTATTTGCCCGATAGCTCAAATCCTTGGCCTTGACAGCTAATTGACTAATCACATGTTCATATTCCAAAAACAAGTTAATGATTTTACTAAAAATATATCATTCAATTTGGTTATTACGTAGCGTCGACATAACTTATATTGAAAAGCAAAGAACCTTTATACTAAATTTTATCAAGGTTACTTTATAATTCTACACCAATGACTTGTTTTTCAAGTTATGTGTGGCTTTGCACTCGCTTAACGGTGAAGGAAAACATCGTGAGGAAACCGGCATGTTTGAGGACCACAATATCTGAAGACGTGTGTCATCCGCCAACCAGCACTTGGCCAGCGTGGTGGATTATGGCCTATATCTCTCTCTTCTTGAGAGAAGGCCCCGAGTCCCATCAGTGGTAACGTATAGTGGGCTGCTTATGCTACTCGTATATGCTATGCTTCTACGCAAGAACGAATATATGAAAAAATCTAGCTCTACTCGATTTGATCGCATGGTATAATTGTACGTTTAATCTTCACCTGTTTATAAATATGAAGCATATGACGACCTTGTTGACGTAATAGTTACCACGCTGGACTGCCAACTAGAGGGTCCCGGGTTCGATTCCCGGCACGGCCAACATCTTTGTGATGAACTAAATCTGTTGGCGGCAGCTAAGCTGTACGCTCGATTTGCAGCGCCATCTAGGTTTTATCAGTAATTGTAGCTTTCACGTCACGCTTTATTGTTTGGGAATCAACAACTCTAATATTCTGATCCCTCGTAAAACGTAGTTATTGTCATCTGTTTTTTTTTCTCTATGGTTTAAATAAGCATTTGGCGACGTGGCTTTTGAATCAACAAAATTTAATTTTTAATGTCATATACAGGTTGTTAAAAAATCTCGTTATAACGTGGAATTCTAACACGACCTGTATACGATCACTTGCCGCAATGCGCATTTCAACAGCGTCGTATTTTAGATCACTTTTTTTATATTTGCTGCTTAATTAGTACTAATGGATAAATGATAAGAGCCTGTAGAACACAAGTGTAAATTTAAAATTTAGAAAATTCTTGACTCAACATATTATGGTGGCAGCCATCTTGGAATTATAATTTAAAACACTGTATGAATACTACAAATCAATTCCTTTATTTGACATTTGACATGGTAAATAAATAAAAATCAACAACATTTTATGGAATCCAAAGGCTTCCAAACTAGTTGTAAAAACTTTATATTGGAAGCCAATGTCTTCTCCCAAAAAAGAAATCTATCCATATACATATGTTGTACTTATTTAAAAACTAAAATATAATTAATCAATTTGCAAGTTGTTTGGAAATTAAACAATAAATCTTTCATTTGATACTAAGTTAAACAATGGTAGACGCGGGCAGTCTTTGGATAGGTATCCATGCACAAGACTGTCTTTTAAAAAGTGGCATTTTCATAGACGCTACCGTGAGTCAGATATCACGTTAAATTGTAGGTTCCAGTTGTTAGTCTCAGTACAAGCAGTCGTTAAGCCAACTCATAGGCCTTCAGGTGGCTTGAAAACTTGACACCAGATCTCAGCCACTTAGCTCATACGAAGAAGAAGTTTTGATACTTATATTGAAGCAGTTTTGGAAAAATATGTCATCCGCCATTTTTAATTTTTTTCATCAATCATTAGCTATGTACACTCTCGACTAAGAAACATATCGAACAAAAATAAACAAATCAAAAGTGGTTTATTATTTTTGTACGATGACAAATACAGACACAAATACACACACCGACACAAATAATAATATGTCAAACTTATAAAACCCTCTTGTTCTTGCTTCTGGGGTAAAGAAATAGAAGGTAACACTTACCTGTCAACTGATATGCAAACTAGTACATTTGAAGAAAGATACAGTCCGAAAGCTCTCAAGACTAGAAAGAATTTGCAAGCCAAATTTCCTGCAAGCCAAGCGTTCGTTGTTCGCCATCCAATCTAAAACAAAAGAAAAACGAGTTTAATTCATAATATAAAAAGTCAGGTTTTCCTTCCTGACGCTATAACACCAGAACGCACGAACAGATATCCACGGTTTTGCATTCGTTGGAAAGGTATCGGGCTCCGTGAGGTTTGTATCAAAATTCCGATTCGCAAAAAAAAAATGGACCTACACGCAGGCGGAGCCGTGGGCAACAGCTAGTGTTATTATAAACAGAAGAGGAAATATTGTTGGCCTCCTTGTATGACGAATGGGGCTGAGTCGAACTCTGTTGGCGTACGGGAGTATGGGGCCCCCAATTTTTTTTTAAATTGAATAATTTAATTTGATAGCTAATATATTGAAATATTTTGTTAAAATGTTAAGTGTCTATCAACTACGGTTATTGATATATAGCAAAAAAATTAGGAATAAATAAGATTGTAGTTGTGTAATAGGTACGGGAAATACATAACATGTGAAAATTTCAGCCTTCTAGTTAAAACGGTTTCTGAGATACAACCTGGATACAGACAGACAGCTGAGGCTTAGTAATAGGGTCCCGTTTTTTTTACCTTTTAGATACGGAACCTAAAATTACCCTAAAATTTTTAGGTAGTTTTAGGTTTAGTTACAGAGGATACAAGCCATAAAAACTCTATTTTATTTATTTTTCACACTGTACAACCGTGCAATTAGGTATTCGGAGAATATTATATTAGCTGTTTATATTAGCATTTGAATGTGGCAAAGACTTTTTTGTCAAAAAATGAGAATCAAATAACTGGAATTTTACTAAAAATAAAATATAAGGGAGCCAAGTAATGAGTAGTAAGAAGTGATAAGTTATTTTCAGAGAGAATTCTCATAAATCTAAAAGTAAAATGTCTCATTACGGACCAACTGATACTATTTTTATCGCTATTTCAGCGGTAAAATTTCCCTTTCTAAAATTTGTCGGCGATTCAGCGGCTCACACGACTAAACTAAATTTAAAGAAGCCCCGTCTCTTTTCATCTTAGGTGGCCAAAAAGAGACGGCACGTTCTGAACCACACACAAAACAACTAAAATCACGTCAAATATGAAAAATGTAAGCGATTTTAGAGCGCACCCAATTGTATCAGCTCTAAATCTGACGTGTTTGACGTGATTTTAGATGTTTTGTCTATGGTTTTGATCGTACCATCTTTTTTTGGTCATTTATGACGAAAAGAGACAGAGCTACTTTAAATTTAGTTTAGTCGTGTGTGCCGCTGAATCGCGTACGAGCATTGTCGTACTTTTTAGATCATACATAGAGGCGGAAAAAAATGTTTTTTTTCAGACTTGATGTTATTTAACATTGTGCGAGTATGTGTATGTTTATATGTTAGATTTGAGTAGGTATGTGTGTTTGATTTAGAGGGTTACTGGAATGAAATTTTAAATTCAAGCTTTTCCCGTATCATCTCCTTAACCAAACAAATATGGATTCATTATCCCTTTGTACTTTGTAAAAAATATTCAACACAATAGACTACATTAATAAACGAAAACAGAACTTTAGAACACTAAAAATACTAATAAAAACTTCACACATCCAAATCGGTTAAGCCGAATTTCAAAGGTCACAAAAAAATCAGACATACATAATATTATACACTCGATAAACGTAACCCTCTTTTTGGCCCGTCAGGTACAAATGCATCTCAAAACATTTATAATATTAGGCAATTTAAATTGTTTCCCGTGTTTTAAATATACATATTTTATTATATACAGTTCTTAATTTGTTTATTGTTTATAAAATTAAGTTTTTTTGTTTATAAATTTAATTCATAGATAATTTCAGACTTGGTGTACGTATTGGGTGTTTTTTTTTTAGTATATTAAAAATATCTATATATGACAACCTCATTGGCATAATGGTTACCATGCCAGAATGCCCATCAGAAGGTTCCGGGTTCGATTCCCGGACACAGCCATCATTTTTGTGCTGAACTAAAATTGTAGGTCTGGGTGTTAAATATGTATCTATATAAAATATATATGTATGTATATGTAGTATATCAGTTGTGTTAGCAACCATAAAAATACAAACTAGAAATGGTTCAGTATGGGATTAACCAGCCATGTGTCCTAATTTTTTTTTAAAATAAACTTTTTATGACTCACTCGTCATGGTTTTAGTACTGAACCTATTGACTCAGGCGTTACTTTGCGGAAACCCATTGTAAATGGAAGAAATTCACTAAACCCAGTTTATCTTCATTGTACGGGTGAACCACAAAGGATCACTAAGGGATAATAACCCCGCATAATGACCACAGGCCAAGCCAATTCATGTAGTATGACGTCACTTTAACAAATACAGTCTGTAGACAGATTTGTACGGGAGCAAATAAGAGTTTGTTTAGTTTTAGCCATATTCCAGCTTCCCCAAGACATTCAAAATGTATATGTAGGTGAAATTATGTTTTGACACCTTACATGAATTTGACACAATAGGTAATAAATACAGTATAAACAAAAAATTAAAATATGGATCTTTCTTTTTTTGTGCAATATTGTTCCTATGTTATCTCAAAAATCAAAATCTAGTTGTTGATAAATATTAAGCAAAAGCTTTAGATTTACGCTAAAATATACCTACTTTTGATTACGTAGGCATCATGAAATTCTGATCCGAAAAGAACCGCTATAATATACCCACAAATATTTTAGCGTTTCTTTATGTCATAGGGGCCGTGCAAATTTGTCGAGGTAAAATCTCGTGATCAAATTAAGTGACCAACTCAAATCCTTCTCAAAATGACAACTGTCTGATATTGTCATCAAAATCGTCGCTTAGAAGTCATGTTCTATTTTTAGGAATGCGTGCCGAAAAGGTAAAAGCGGGGCCCTATTTCTAAGCCTTCGCTGTCTGTCTGTCTGTCTCCGGGCTGTATCTCAGAAGCCGTAAAAGCTAGAAAGCTGAAACTTTCTCAACAGATGTATTTCCCGTGCCGCTATAACAACAAATACTAAAAATAATAAAATAAAAAACGGGTCCTTATACAATAAACGGGTTATTTTCGTAAACGTATTTAAGGGGTACTACAACAATGCTTCCATACAACCATGGTAATATAGTATTTTTTTTTATTCATTCATTTTGTTGCGACCTCATTGATAAATAAATTAGGGTCATCAGTTTATTTTTTTAGTCACATGCAGTCGCTTTCCTACGCTGAAGTACCGTCGACCGAGGAACGAATACCACAAGCTGAAAAAGTACCGAACAAAGCTTTATGTGGAGCGCTTAAATTACCCTTTTTCGGTGTACGCTGAGTGATAGCACTCTAAAGCTTCGATGAGGTTAGATTTTCAGCTTCAAGTCAGAAAATATCAAGTCACAAAGTTCACAGGTCGTAAACGCTCCGTGTCGTTGAGATTCTTCACAATATGCTTTGTAGTATCTGATTGTAAATTGCCAATTAGCATCGTGTGTTCTAAAAATATTTTTATATTCAAAAGAAATTCGTTTGAGTTATTGGTGTGTAAGTCCTATTATAGTGTGTAAGATTTCTTTAATGATCAAATAAGTAATATGTGACATAAATACGATTAGCTTAATTTAATATTTTAGTGTGTAAAGTGTGGAGAATTTTGATGATAATATTGTTTGAAATTTAATGATTGGACTAGAGATTTGAATTAGACATTTATATTTTAATTTTAATTAGAACTGACAATTGATATCTTGTATGCCTACAATAGAGAGCCAACTTATTTAGATAACACCACATTTGTTCCTATTTTGCAAATAATAAATGATTTGATTTAAAATTTACTCGCTCATTAGCTAGCCTTTAAACTTCACAAGCAATACGTAAACTAGCCCCGAATTATAGAGCCTTAAGACGTTGACAAGCAAAATTTTGAAATTACAGTTTTTTTCATTATAAATCTTCAAAAAAAAATAACGAAAAAATTGCTTAAAGACCGACTAAAGAACAACTCTAAGAATTTTTATACTTATTTTGGTACCAAACAGACTTAAGAATAAGAGACTGAACGTGTTTTGTAAAAAGGAGGCAAATCAAAGTAAACCCGTTTAAACCAGTACCATCACTTGGTTTAGGTGTCATAAATGTGACAATTTCATTTACGATTTGCTGACTGAAGGCATAAAGTTTATAACCGCAACTGGTGTTTGGAATAACCGTCTCATTCATAAAAAACGGAACCATAGATAATTGACGTTTTTTTTTAATACTAGATATATTATAAAAATATGTTTTTTACAATTGTTTAAAGCAGTCCTTACTTTTGATAATGGTCACATGATACAATCTTATTATCAACAAATACTTATACGTCCAAGTGGTTATTATGATATCAATTACGTTGCTGACACTGTTTCAGAGAAATTCATATTATATTCGATAAATAAGAGAAAAGATGAGAGTTAATTAAAAAACAAAGTAGCGCCTATAACTCGGGTGATCGAACGCGATTATTGAGGTCAAGCAACGTACAATGCGGATATTCTTTGGATGGGCGACATTTTAATCTGAGCGCTACCATGGGTTGGATGACACGTAAAGTGGTAGATCCCTCTAGTATTCTGTAAGTCTTAGTACTAGCAGTCGTTAAGCCAAGTCAGAGGCCTTAGGGCGGCTAGAAAACTTTCGACACCAGAGCTTGGTCACTTAGCTCAGACGTAAAAGAAAAAGATAAAACAAGGGCCAAAACGCAAGGGCGCAAGAAGTAGAGAATCCGTTAATCGTTCTTGGACTTAAAACAAAAAGATCAAGTTAAGCCCAACGCACACGACGCTTGTTTTGCTGCTAGATAGCTTGCTAGAATTTGCCGCTGGGTTCGAAGTTGGCTGTGGCGCTGGGTGCGCTGATGGCTCCCTTGGTAGGTTGGCTTCACACGGTGCTTGTCGCTATTGTCATATTTTTTCAACAACAGAGCACGAAAAAACAGGGTTGCCAACTCAATGGTTCGGTTGAGTGCTAGGTAATATCTCAAATAGTGCTAAATTGCTAGAAATTTCCAAAAATAGTGCCAAATATATGAAATTAATAAAAAAATTACACATAACAGAATATGTTTTAATTTTTTACTGTTTTTTGGTATCTTTTAAAGTTAGGATAGCATTCTCAAAACTGTCTCCAAGACAAGGAGACGGATCAAGAAAATTGAGGACAACATACAAGGTTTGACAAATAATTAGTTATCTTAGAGAAAAGGACAAACATATGACTGTCCGCACCGTCCACCCTACTAACCTTTTATTTATCTTCCACGAGAATCCCTACCAAAGTATCGCGGACTAATACACTTTACTTGTGTTTGTTACAAAATGCAGACACGTGGCTGACCATGGGCTGCATTTTGTAGTTGCGTTTTGTTTCTTCAGCCACGAGACTGCGTTTTTTGAGCGAACAGACTAGTACAAAAATAGTGGAAATTTAGTTCTGCTGGCTGGATCTAATGGTCTAATGGAATGAAGTGCTGGGTGCTGTTCCTTAAATTTCAGTGCTAGGCACATCAAAATAGTGCTAAATCTAGCACTCAAAGTGCTGAGTTGGCAACCCTGCGAAAAAAAGAGAACACGCAAGCAAGCCGTCACGAAAAATAGCACACGTTCTATCATCGACAGCCAGCACGCAACCACGCTGCAGAGCCAGCAGTGACGTCACTTTCTCGCAGCGATGCCAGCAGAGTAGCCAGCAGAGGGCCCCGCAAGCAATCCAGCAGCAAAACAAGCGTCGTGTGCAGCAAAACAAGCGTCGTGTGCGTTGGGCTTTAGTGTCCGAAAAGCTTATTAAATTTCTATATTCTTTCAATTTTATAAAATATACAGAATTAGAAACAAAAGTTTTGGTAAAATCACAATCATAAAATATAACACGTACCTAACACTTATTTTATAAACGCGAAAGTTGGTGAAATTGTTTTGTTGTATGGTTTTTATTAATCAAGTAATTTAATATGAAAGTAGCTTAATAGACTTTGGATTAATTAAGATGTACATTTATAAATGGCCCTCACTATGCAATTTAATTAAAATAGTAATCCCAAGGTATACCCATGCTTGGTTCCAATTATCAAAATATTCATAAAGCAATCAAGTTATTCCTTGGAGAATGTCATAGTTATTGATTTTTAACTCTTTATTATTAATCATAGTTATCTCGAATAGCTCGGTGGGAAAACGTCTGCTTTTAAATTAAACTGTCCCTGGTTCGAATCCGACCGTACACCAATGACCTGTTTATCAAATTTTGAGTGTCACTCGCTTTATAATAAAAAAAACATTAAGAGGACAAAAAACCGAAGATGTATATGTCTTTCGTGAAAGGACCAGCCACCCAAGTCAAATAAGAAAGCCAGTGGCTACTGACGCCACTTACATTGTTAATGACATCTAGAATCAATGGCGTTAGATAAAACAATTACTATGCTGAGTGACGCAAACAATTCTCAACAGTAGTTTACAATCATATTTATTACTCATTATGTCTGTATGCCAGTCTACTTGTCAAAAGCGTACTACTATATAAAAAATATAGATAGTTTGTGTTTGTGTGTGTTTTAGGTTGTATGTTTGTTTCTGCTTTAGAAAGAAAGAAAGAAAGAAACATTTATTTTGTGACACAATAAAAAAAACATAATAAACAATAAAAAAAAACATTCACATTTATGCTCAAGCACTTGAAACGATGGCAATAAAACTTGGTTTTTATATATATTTTAGACTTTGGATAAACACAGAGGCTTCTTTATCCCGGATTAACGAATCACTGCGGAGCGCAGCTAGTAAATAATAAATAAAGTTGTAGACTACTACTGTTGCGTTGCTTAGAACAGTAATTATTGAATTTTTATCTAACGCCATTGTTAATAGAGGTCATATGTGCCGTAATTGCCACTTGCTTTTTTATCTGACTTTAAGGCTGACCAACCACAGATTACGAAATAGTAACTACGCCCCAACGATGTTCTTGCAAGAGGATATCTCGACCCTCGGTAACGAGGAAAACGACTAAGGATGATTATTAATCACACCCATAGTTTGACACAATGTTAATCAGGTCAAGCAAGACAAGTAGCGCTGGAATGTTCCAGATTTACATATGTACATCTAGTGTCTTACTGAGCTGTGAATAATTTGTGTGGGTAAAATGATAATAATGAGCATCGACGGCGTTGAGCGGAAAACAATTGAAGAATACTCGTGTTAAACTATATGCCTTTGTACACTTATAGTAATGTTTGTGTTTGTTTCGTATTTTACTTTTCAATTGTACTTTTTACTTATATCTATTATTTTAATATTCATTCATGGAACACTCAACTCGATTCATAAAGCATAAGCAGCCCACTATGCGTTCCCACAGCTGGGGCTCGGAGCTTTCTCGCACGAGGAGATAGATGTAGGCCATAATTCACCACGATGGCCCAGTGCGGGTTGGCGGATGTCACACGTCTTCGGATATCCTCAAACATGTCGGTGTCCTCACGGATTTTGTTTTAATTTTGTTATCTATCAAGTGATTTTCAACTCTTAATTAATACATTTTTTTCACACACGGCTGGTTAACCCCATACTGAACCAATGACGTTCAAACCACAAACCGGACCTTCGTCTATGATGCTAATGTATCAAGCTTACCTAGAAAGTAACTTATGTACATGGTACTAACCTAGATTTACTAACTCTAAATTTAGTAGTAATAGTTCTCACAAAGAAAGTTTCAAAGTTTCGCAGCCCAGCAGAGTCGAAACAAATTGCTTTTCCAAATTTTCCAGTTCATATCTTCATTTAAATATAAGAGTTGGTTCACTTACTTTTAATTGAGATAATAATTCAGTTATTGAACCTAATTTGAGATTAAGTGTCAAAATTTACCCACACTCAATATTTCAAATGTAGAAATCTAGAACACTACGATAATTACGACGATGACAGTTCAGTTATGCACGCCACCGCCTCACGTCACGAAGGGGGCGTGGGCTCGATTCCTGCCAATGAGTTCGAGCTTTTGGTGAAGGAAAACATCGTGAGGAAACCATAGCCTACCACTAGGTCATTTTCCAGTAGCGCTTGGCTAGCATAGCATAGCATAACCAGCCCACTATACGTCCCCACTGCTGGGACTTGATGCCTTCTCTCACTAGGAGAGAGATATAGGCCATAATCCACCACGCTGGCCAAGTGCGGGTTGGCGGATAGTGCGGGTTGGCGGATAGCGACCAACCTCAAATTGAAAAATTTATCGTCAAGCAACTAACAGTGTGTTCCGATAACCTTCATGAAAGCCAGTTATTCCAAACTAGGCATGCTACAGTAGTAGTTGTGTCGCTTACTCGTGTGGTTACGCCCTCTGCTGGTCAAATGCTAGCCTGTAGTAATGAGTAAAAAAATACAATTACTTATAGCTTTCATAACGTGTGTGACTTGTGAAAAAAAATAACTCAGGTTTGACGACCTCGTTGGCGTAATGGTTACCATGCTTTGGCTTTTTTATTTGACTTGGGTGGCTGGTCCATTCACGAAAGACATATACATCTTCGGTTTTTTTGTCCTCTTAATTTTTTTTAATTATTATAAAGCGAGTGACGGTCTACTCAACATTTGATAAACAGGTCATTGGTGTGCGGCCGGATTTGAACCAGGGATAGTTTGATTTAAAAGCTGACGTTTTCCCACCGAGCTATTTGAGATAACTAGGATGAATATTAAAGAGTTAAAAATCAATAACTATGACATTCTCCAAGGAATAACTTGATTGCTTTATGAATATTTTGATAATTGGAACCAAGCATGGGTATACCTTGGGATTACTATTTTAATGAAATTGCATAGTGAGGGCCATTAATAAATGTACATCTTAATTAATCCAAAGTCTATTAAGCTACTTTCATATTAAATTACTTGATTAATGAAAACATACAACAAAACAATTTCACCAACTTTCGCGTTTATAAAATAAGTGTTACGTGTTTTATTTTATGATTGTGATTTAAAACTTTTGTTTGTTATGTAATTCTGATTATTTCATTAAATTTGAAAGTTTATAGAAATTTAATAATAATCTTTTTGGACACTTGATCTTTTCGTTTCATGCCCAAGAGCAGGTAATTCAGACTGCCAATCAGAAGGTTCCGGGTTTGATTCCCAGCACGGTCAACATCTTTGTGCTGAAATAAATTTGTTGGGTCTGGGCGTTAAATATGTATCTATATAAAATAATTGTATGTATTATGTAGTACCTATATCAGTTGTGTTGTGTTGTGTATCAGTGTTAACAACCATAATACAAACTAGAAATGGTTCAGTATGGGGTTAACCAGCCGTGTGTGTAATATGTCTTTACATTTATTATTATTTTTTATTTTCTTTATTATTATTGTATTCGTTATATTTAGAAGTATAACGAATACAAGTGACAGTAATGAAATTCGTTCGTTTATTTACAATACGGATTGAAATCCTAAAAGCCTTTTTTAAATATCAGTTCATCTAGATTTACACTTCTATCCGCTCCCTGATCTCCTGATCTACCTTATACGGCACCTTATTCAGCTTTCGGTGCAGATAAATATCGCAAGGAAACCATAGCATAGTGGTAGATCATTTCAAATCAAATCAAATCAAATATATCTTTATTTACATAACGTTACAAATTGATGTGGTACTTAATGTAGGTACTTAATTTAATTTATAAGGTATACAAGATCACGACGTCTCAAAAAAGCACAATGGCCTGTAGAAGGACGTCGGTCTTTTACGGATTAATGACTATATTTATGCTGGTCGTCGTAGATACAGCTTCTATACTATTATTTTAGTTTGTGTGTGTATAGTGAAAAGTGTATAAATTGTAAGTGTAGGAGATTTACTAGGGCAGCTTCTTTAAGACCTGTTATTCTGACCGAGAATCTCTAAAACGTGCGATTATGCGCCCTGCAGTTCTTACGCCAAATTGTTTAATGTAAAATTATAACAGATCTTAACTAATACTATTTATATAATTAAAAGTCCAGATCCAAAAAAATATGTACAAAAAAGCTAGAGCTATAAAGCTTTATAGCATTAATTTTCCGTTATTTTTGCGTAAACTTCAGGTTGCTCGAGGGTTTCTAAAATGAATAGAGAAAAAATATTGTTTTCCATAGAATATTATTGTGTTTCCATTTATCATTTAATATATAAAGCTTTAATTTCTTTTGAAGTAACAAATCGGACGTTTCCTTTATAAAAGTATAATTAGATTGGGTGTTTTACAAAGAACCCGACGAAAATAAATCATAAATGGCAATATCATTTTAACAATGGAAGGAAGGAATTTAATCCGATTGTCGCTACCGCCATGTCATAAAAAATATGTCTGAAAGAAATACAAGTATATCTTACTTAGACAGGCTACGATATATATAATATTACTAGCTGACCCGGCAAACGTTGTTTTGCCTCACTTAGGGGTATGAAAAATAGATAGTGTAGCTTATATGACACGTTCGGAGATTTACCATAGCAGCGCCATCTATTGATTACTTACTCAACCCAGTCGAAAGGTATCGACATCTGTTAGAATCATTTGGAGTTAACAGATAATTGTGACTGTCAAATAATAACAGACAATAATTAGCAATAAATTAAAATTGTGACTATAATTTGAGATGGTGTGCGAATTTAATTATAATCGGTTAAGTGGTTTAGGAGTCTATTGAGGACAAACATTGTGACACGAGATTTATATATAGTAAGATAGCTATATATCTGAATCTGAGGTGGTAATTGTATTTCTTTTAAAATAATAATTGATAATTGGCCAAGTCCTAGTCGAGCTTGCATTTTAAATATTCTGTGAAAATGTTAAACGTGTATCTGCTACTGTTATTATAAAAAATACAAAAAAAAACACAAAGAACACGTTTATTGTATGGGGGTATCTATTATTGTACTCGTATGGTATTCCAATACAACAAACCTTTTAATATTTTAATTTTTATGTTTTCAGTCATTGTGTTATAGTGGCAACGGAAATGCAAAATCTGTAAATATTTCAGCTTTCCAGCTATCATGGTTTTTGAGATACAGCCTAATGACAGATAGACAGACAGTGGAGGCTAGTAATAGGGCCCCGTATTTACTTTTAGGTACGGAACCCTAAAAAGGATATAATTCTTGTATCTACTAAATGTAGGAACCATCAATCAATTTATTGAATAGATTGATTAATGATTAAAGTTTAAGGCTTGGTTATGAAGTAGATACAGTTACATAAGTATATTATTTACTATATATACATACATTATTCCAGTTTATTATATGAATACCTTTGTCAATATTATTGCCCAGATTTATATTTTGCCTGGTATAATCTAGCATACAGAGCATATTTGGTATAAAGTTATCAACGAAAGTACTGTACTGGCTAGCTATGGTGATTTAACATGATTACCGATGTGCAACGGTTGATGCCACAGTCTTTATTAGATTGGCGACCATGCAAGAGGCTACTACATATATACTATTTTAAAAAATGCATTATATTCAGTCGTCATCTGGACGCTTCCATGGATCAGATGGCACGTTAAGACATTGGACTCGGATGCTAGTCTAACTACAAACAGTCGATAATAACAGTATCATAATCCAAGATGTCTTTAATTGGCTTGAAAGCTCTCGACATCAGAGCAAGGCCACTTAGCTCATACGAAAAACAACGTTTCGAACTGACTTCATTTCAAAAGAAAACTTAAAAACATAAACATCATTTTAGGTACTCTTCCCCCTGGCGCTGGGTTTTTACATTAGATATACTTTTACTTTAATTAATTTTACATTAATTGATTGATTTGATTATGTATTAAATTAATGTTTAATTGTATGTTTCCAAAAGATGTTATGAAGGGAAAAGTTTATGAGAATGGATAAATAGATGTTTGTTTCTCTTTACACCCTTATCGAATTGACCAATTAGGAAGATATTTGGTAAAAAAAACTTTGAAACGTTGCTTTATAATATAAACTATCTTTTATCTCGTATAAATGTGGTTAGCAGACCGAGGCGGAGTTAGTATGTTATATTTCTCTTATGTTATAGCTCTATTTTATAGCTCTCCTTAAACCGGTAATCTATTACAAACGATATCTTTATTTTATAAACACAACGCTAATGGAAATTAAAATAGCATTTAGGAAAGTGCTTGATAATCCTGCATAAATAACAAAGCTAGGTAGCCAATTTTAATCGTTTAACTCCGAATGGAGTTAAAAACACTGTAGTTTCAAAACAAGATTGCGTGAAGTTCGCTCGGTATTTTTGGTATTTTAAAAAGGCTCATTAAAATAAAAAAAATTGTGTGATTCTGAAAGTTCCAAATAAGTTTAAACAAATCTTACTTTTTATGCGTGGCGATGCGTGATTCTTGAGTCATTAGAGTTTATTATTTCAATACTACGTGATTGATGATTTTACATGTACTCGTATTCTGTAAAATACAGTCCATCAGCGGTACTCAAGTTGTATAGTAAAATATAAATACAATACTAACCTCAAGTGGTATAACAATAAAGGTGACCATCAGATCAGCTACCGCTAAATGCGTCATCAGCAAATTCACGCGAGATTTTCTTCTCCGGGATCGCAGAAGCGATGCAAATACTGCCACATTTCCCACTGCCCCAATAACTAGCAACGCACTATACACTCCAATCACGAAACCCTGCTCGGGTGCTGGGATCGTGACGTCATTACTCTCAGTCACGTTCAAATCACTACTCACGTCCATGTCGAAATACTCCGAAAATTTATCCTTTGCCGGCGCTGATGTGGTGGTTTCGCTTTGCAACATTTTACGCTTCTTTCACCGAGCCATAATATTAAGTAATCAACCAGTTCATTATTGTTCCACTTATAAGTTTCAAAGTATTATATTACGTTCGCAACTTCACTAAGTCCCAGAAATAAATCAAAACTTTTCACCTTAAATCACAAAGTTATAATTACAAGCACTGAATACCAAAAAGCAGTCGTAAGGTTTTTGGTGCGACTAAGTTTTAATGCCTAAATTGCTAAAACAATAAATTCCACAAAAGATGTTGGCACCGAACTTTGATTTAAAACCACCACGAAATTTCAAAGATTTTTCAAATTTAGAATAAAAAGTTTGTAAAGCAAATGTGTGCGTTAGTAAATAAATAAACAAAACTTCACACTTAGACGTTAAATAAAACAGTCGAAATCGTGTGAGACAATATTGTTTGTTAACATTGTCGTAGCCGTTCGTAGAGGTCCTACGAATTTCGTAGCAGCGTAGCACGTCTACGCTGGGAGGCTGCGCGGCTGATACTAAAGGTATTTACGGATGTTTGGCTACATTTTAGATTTAATGAGGGAGACTGGCGGTAAAAACGACAAAAACAATCTCTTAACCTTGTTTATTACACTGAAACAAAATTTAATTTTGGTATCTTTGCGTTAAGTAAGTGTATTTCGCTAGAAATATTACTTAACATCTGTAAGCAAATAGAAGCTGCCTCGCCAAGTATGTATGAAAAGTACTGGAGGACATTTATTTACTAGTACCAGTAGAATATTTTGATTAAAAAAAAAAACATTCAACATTACGCCTTATACAGTTACACTAACTAATCAATAAAATTCAAAGAGTTCTATTATTTTCCAATTTGGTAAACTTTCTTTAAGCTTAATAAAGCTAGAAACTTGTCCAGCGGGCCGCTTAACCAGAGGAGTAAATAACACTCTGGCTTACGGGAGCATGCCTAGTCTGGAATAACTGGCTCTTAAAGAGACTGATGGAATACACGGTTAGGTTCCAAGCGACAGTATTTTTAATATAAAAATGGTAGCTAGCCAGGCGAGAACTACAAAATGCTCAACCACCATAGATTTACTACACAACACTTTATAAGTATTGAAATTAGAGTTTTATTGTCGCTGAACGGAGAAAAAAACAGGAAGTTTTTTTCTCATACGTTTTTTTCTCATATGTATATAGTTTGCAACGGTTCACATAAGTATGTTTTCTTGATTAATAAAATGATGATGATGGAAATCATTCTCAGAGACCAATCAGCTATGTCTTACAACATCCTACAAAATCTAATCCACGCTTGCATCCAATACTAATTTATCATTCCATAAAATCTTATCATTTTCATTATTTCCTTTTAATGTCATATCTTATCTATTCCGATTAAATCGTTATTATCTGTCCAATCGGTATTTTCTTCGCGCCGCACTGATAAAACAATACAAAAGAATATTTAATTCCATTTCAATACTGAACAAAGTGAAGTGACGTGATTTTGTGAAATTGTCGTTATTTTGGTAAATATAAACACAGTGGTTACGAATAGTGAAAAGTAAACTCAAATACCAATCAACCATTGAAAATTGATTCAAAACATCTCGTCATAAAATGTCAGTGGTATGTATTTAATTTAACAGACTGCGTTTTATACATTCCAGAGCTATTACGCGCTATTTTAGGACCCATTTCACACACTGCTGGTTAGCCACATAACTAAATGGTTTGTATTATGAACATTTATTTCACATACTATAATGAATATAAAAGGCAAAATAAAGGCCTTCGATTAATCTTACATAGATGATTCGAACCTCGTTTGTTTGAGTACTTTTTAATAAACTTCAAAACAAAAGACAGATATAAGTCAGGTAAGGTAAGTTTGTTTTGCGTTTGAAGGTACTACTAGTATAGACCTTTGAGCCAAAAAACGTGATCATCCATCTAATTTGTGTGTGTGTGTGTGTGTGTGTGGTTGTATTGTAAGTATATCCCGAAATACACCCCAAAGTATATCACGAATACAAAAATAAAAATTTGAAAAATCTTTGGACGTCAAAACGTTTGATAATTTTGTATTTACTAGCTGATAATTTTGAACTATAACCTCACTGTCTTTAACGCGAGAGTGTATCAGTTTCTTCTAGGCAATCACGCTCTATCCTTGAGCGCATCAAGTGAATTGCGGTCAAGCGCAAGCATATCTATCATAAATTTAATAAAAACTAGTGGATAAATTATGCGTAAAATGTTTTTTTTTATCTGTATGTAAAGTTGGAGAAATTAGTCAAATGGTAAAATAATTATTTTATTATTAAATATTTATAATATTTATAAAGAACATCGTGGCTGTATGAAGCGCCGTTTGCAGTTTATAATATTATATTCATTTGCGATGAAAAATTTTTAAAACTTAGTTTTAAGAATCAAATCAAATTTGACTTCTATGATTACTTTTATACATGCTTTTGCCGATAACTAATACTCTGTTCAATCCATAGAAGCTGCAGATGTCAATACATTTCATGCGAACTAGTAAATTATATTTTTATTTAAAATATAAAAAATACTTTTGGTTCTCGGGTAATATCGCTCCTTATTGGTTTTTGGCAAGTTTATATTTTTTTCAGGCGAGTTGAACTAAAAGACAGATATGAATGAAAAATGATACCGCACGTAAACGAAACTAAGAACCAAGATTTTGAAGACATCCATTTTCAGTATGCTAAGGATAGTGTTAAAAGTAAGTTATTGTGATATAATATATTATACTACCACAGAATAATAACTTGTACTTCGTACAGAAGCTTCACTTCGCAATGGTTTTCAAAGAAATATGAACTCAATCTGATAAACAATATGATTTAATTTAGCTCGCGGTCCAGTCAATCACGTGATCATTTTGTTGCCTACCAATTTCTTTTCAAAGGAATATGGGCCTTAATTCACTATGCTACGGGTCATAATACGTTGTACATGGTTATACGTAGTACTAGTTATTATTCTGTGGTATTGAAAGAGCCACGGACTATGGTTGCTTACTTCGAGAAACTACTTCATATGCCATCTAACGCGAATAGAATTCCATAGGTATCATCTATAGTATCACCGAAAATATTTTGCGTTGGGCTCTTAGTCTAAGTTCGTAAATGTACGACAAATGAAATGCAACTCGAATGAAACGACTAAAATACCTATCTTTTTTATTGTACTTTTAGGATATTGGAATAGTACGGGGAGAAACGGTTTGTAATTTGAATTAATTTCATAATGTAATCCAGTCAAAATAGATTTTACCCTTACCTGTCAGCGTCTTTAGGTAACAAAAAAAAAGTTAAATTTCGATCACGATCCGTATTTAAACAATTAAATACTGCACAGTATTTTTTTGCTTTTTTTCGTTTTGTGTCCATCTTGCAATTATATAATGAATCAGTCAAATAACACAGAATAATAACTAGTACCATAGACAAAATATACCTAGTACTTCGCAAATAATTAAGTTGAACGTGGTCGAACATATAGCGCGCACGCGTGTGTTTTCGTTCGCTTGTGGCAGCCTACTAGATTGGCCACTCCGGAGTGGCCGCCGCCCGTAGGTATGTTTTTAACACCTACACGCGGAGTGACACAGGCCTGATACTACTAACAATATTTATTATAGAAATAGTATATCTAAGTATACAACAGGAGGGTGAGACCCACGGGTTGGGGAATTCCTGCGGCAGCAAAATATCTCTCACCGTGTAGCGAGGTAATGCTACTAGTCTCAAGGGCACGTTTAAACCAGGAATTTGGACGTCATCTCTCTCTCTCATCCGATTATCTCGTTTTATAGATCATTATCAACTATGAAATTATTTTGTTTTATGACTTAATGATTAATTTTCATCAATAGTGTATATACTTTCTATCTTTCTAGCCTATTAATCAGCCCACTGCAGGGCAAAGGCCTCCCTACCGTCCCTCCACTTTAGTCTGTCCTATACATGATCATTGGTTGTTGGAGCCTTTTCCTTTTTGGAGATGAACTTTGTAAAAATAATTGGCCAAGAGCAAGTTGGGCTAACGCGTGAAGGGGTACGGAACCATTGTTGTATGAGAGCCTCCCTTAAATATTATTTTATAATTTAATACGTAATTCAGTATTGTGTTAATGTAAAGAGGGTCTACCAAAATATCGTTCGTAATAAAGATCGAGTGTAAAACTACTAAAAATATCCGTTTATTGTATGGGAGATTCTTTTATTTAAATTTTATCATTTAATTTGATAGCTCATATAGATTTATGTATTTAATTAAAATTTTAGGTGTCTAGCGGCTACCGTTATTGAAATATAGTATAAAAATACGAAAAACAGACGTTTATATGGGATATACGTATGTATGGGGACCCCTTAATATTTTCATTTTTTTATTTTTAGTATTTGTTGATATAGCGGCACGGGAAATACATATCTTGTATAAGTTTCAGCTTTCTAGCTATTACGGTTTCTGAGATACAATCTGGAGACAGACGGACAGACAGCGGAGTCTTAGTAATAGGGTCCCATTTTTACCTTTTGGTACGGAACCCTAAAAAGGAATTTTCTACTTACACGTTCCAAAAGAGATTGGTAGGATATTTTCAACGAATTTCAATCAAGTTTGGGCATGCGGGTCGTTTACACACATCTGTTTAATTTTGAGGAATGGCAGGTACGTTATTTAAACGTCGTTTATTTTCTTAGCTTAGCTTGGAAAATTTCTTGATAGGGAAAAAATGTAGTGCGGAAATTCGATGTTCATTTGAAGTTTTCTGAAAACTTTTTAATTAATCTAAAAAAATCCATAAAAACGTAGATAGACTACACGTTGTTAAAAAATAAGTATTCACATTTAAATACTTAAACAATGAATTTTAAGGTGGGCGGTTTTAATTTATTTACACTAAGATATAACGAATTCAAGACATTTAAAGTTTTTTGGGAATATATTTGTCTATCAAATCATTTTTAGGGTTCCGTACATAAAATGTGAAAACGGGACCCCATTACTAAGCCTCCGCTGTCTGTTTGTCTGTCTGTCCAGGCTGTATCTCAAAAACCATGATAGCTAAAAAGCTGAAACTTTCACAAAATATTTATTTCCCGCTATAATAACAAACACTAAATATAAAGATATTAATGGATAATAAACGTGTTTTTTTTAGGTACAACAATGGTACGGATTCCTTCATGTGCGAGCCTAACTCGCACTTGGCCAATTTTGTTATTGTAAGTGGTACTTTGCTGACGATGGAATTATTATGCACCTTACATTAAGAAGACATGCCAATTATTTTATCTGACGCATTTAATTTAAGTCATAATTCTTATGTAAATGGTTACTAGGAAATACAAATAATGTTTCTTTAAGGTGATTTAAATTCTAAAAACTACTCAACAAAGTGGTCTGATAAAAGTATAAGCCTAGGCTGAATGTAACAGCAAATAGTTTCGCTTACAACCCGGTCAATCTCGATCAAAGGCTGATCTGAACTACGTTTACTTTAGTCGGGGTCAATATTGGAAAAAGGACCATCAAAGTACTGTTTACGTTGGAGCTCAGCTATTTGGCGCTCCAAAGCTTCAACGAGCAGAATAAACTGGAGACTCATTCCATCAGGTTTCGAGCCAATACGAGATACGAGTATGTATTAAATTCCCAATAGCAAAATACAACGCCTGTAGCTCGGCTAACTAAGGTGTTCTGATGTAATCACCGTAGTCAGTCAACGGTCAGTGCGGGATTTTTTTGAATGGGAGACCGTGTCATTTAAAAAGTGTCATTTACTTCTGGGTGTTACAGTTTCCTATTGCCGAGGACAGGAAAAAGTGGAAGACTATAGTTAACCGAGTGATCGACACTTCTTATTAGACACGACCTTCAGTAATGAAGTTACGACTACGAAGAAGAGTTACAGTGGGTCTAATGAAGTCAGAGGCCTCAGAGTAACTTGAAAACTCTCGATAACAGAGTTTAGTCACTTAGTTGTTACTAAAATTATTAAAATAACAAATTTTATTTGTTTCAGATGTTAAATGGTATCACAGAGTGCTACTAAACCGAACCCTCAAAGTTGTTCTGGCATTAATCCTTGTCGCTGTACTAACACCAGTATTACTGTACCAGTTCGTTTTTTACTCCGGAGTCGACATACATTCTCCGGACGGGTTTTCCCTTGGATCATGTCTCGTTGCGAGGTCTTCAAGGCTCCTCTGCGGACTAGGAAATGTATCAGCAGAGGAATGCCATCACCAATGCTGCTACGACCACAACAGTCACGTGTGCTTTCACAGATTCCCCTCACGATTCTCCTACATCTTGGACAGACATTGGACCGATGACATATCTTTGAAGCCAAGAGTTGCGACTGTCCCATACAAACAACAAACGAGTTTAACCAACATACGACTCTCTATAGACGAAGTTTCGTCCACACATTTAACATTGACATTCTACAATTCGGAGGAGACTGCGACCGGTCGGAAGATCGAGCACAAGCAATTCGAATACCAAATCGAGTCTCCCGAGTTAAATGTCTTGGTAAATTCAACGCAAGGGAACATTTTCAATACAATGAGAGGCCCAGTAATAGCTTCGGACGACATTTGGGAAATAGCTTTTAAGTTAACGGACGAATCCATGTACGGCTTCGGAGAAATACCTATTCGACCCGACACTGTGAAAGTACTTTATAATCACAAAGGAGGCCTGAGTTCTATCCCGCTAATTTATGCGAAAATCAAGGGGTCTTACCACGGACTATTGATAGACACCGTTAATCCAACAGAAGTCTCTTTTAGGGAAGAGAATGTTGTCGTGGTACGGAGTATTACTAATTTCGGATTTAAGTTTCACTTGTTTGTTGGACCGAAACCTGCGGATGTTATGAGAGATGTAATAAAACATGTCGGGTTTAAAAATGAAGTGGAATATTGGATGCTGGGGCTACATGTGTGCAGGTAAGAATATCTTCTTTTTAACTAAACTGTGTTGGCTTATGTTTGTGGTAAAAAAATATATTTTGAAGTCTAGAATATCTTTAACACTTTTTTAGGGTTACGTACCCAAAGATATCAAAAGGACCCTACTACTAATACTATTATGTCCTTCCGTCCACCTATCACAAGGCTGTACTTATATTAAACTAGACATATAAAATTATCACAAATACTTTTTTTGCCGTTTTTGGTCGTCTTTAAACCAACACATACTAAAAAAAAAAAAATAAGGGAGATTCCATGCAATAAATGTGATTTTTGGCCTTTTTAAAGATAGTGGTTGCTCAATTATCAGTTATGTTAAAATTAACTCTCTAGACTCAGTCTTAGGTAATTGATTTTATTTAAATATAGATGGAAGAAGGAGAATCGTAAAGGATGAAACATTTTTTGTTCTTGAATTTTAAGACATTATAATATTTAGCAAAAAATAAAGTTAGATGCTCCCAAAACTTTCCCTTGGACCAATAAGCTTTATGATTCGAATAAATTTACACTTCAATTTTCCAATTGTCCTATCTAACTTCAGCTCTTAACCGAAACGTCCCAGCACAAGTATGTTTATTCTCTATCTTCGAACCTAACTAAATGTAATGCTTTCAAATGTAAGGGGTTTTGGTAAAACCACAGTTATTGTTTCTACTAGATATTAAGTATTTACTTTCAAAAATCTTTCAGTTTGAACTTTCAACCCAAATGGCATTGCCCTTAATACATCCTGGCGAATGTTGTTATATTTTTACTTTAACCATTTTATAAAATACTACCATAATAACTTTCAAGACTTTAACTTAAGGCGAAGATAGGGCGAAATCTTGATTGTACAGTTTTTTCCGTACAAATCGTAAACAATAAAAAATAAACTAAAAATAGCTTTAAAGCCCTCTAAAGAACCACTCTAAGAATAATAATTTATACTTTAATTTGGTACCAATAAGGTTTATGAATTAGAAATTAAATTGGTTTAAATTTTAAAATATTTTTTGAGCCAGTTATTTTCCCGTCCCGTCCCGTCCCGCCCCGTCTCGTCCCGTCCCGTCCCGTCCCGCTCCGTCCCATCCCATCCCATTTTATCCCGTCCCGTCCTATCCTGTCCTGTTGGACCCGTCCGGTCCGTAACTGACGTACAAAGATACTCGTACGTACATGTATATAATAACGAATCTTTCACATGTGTACACATAATTAAGATCCTGGTTAATTATTTTAAGTTGGTTTTTGTTTTGGTTGTTATCTGTTTTGTGAACCATAATAAATCAATTTGCTACCATCCTAAGACCTCTTATGCATCACTTTACTGCTAACTCAGTGAGAATCAATGATTCATAGAAATTCTGTTAGCAAAGCACTGTCATGTTAAATGTCATTATTGACTGTCTGGAACATTCCTCTTTCAGGATAATGCAGTTTGCGGTGACACAGTGCTACTGTGTCGGCTTTGTAGATCTGATAATGAAACAGCTAACGTAAGATGTGTCTTACATCCAATCTCACAGAAATCCAATACATTCCAAGTATGGAGACAGTTTAGACCTTGGAATATAAAATATAATAACGCATAGTCTACTTTTTGCCCCAGATAAACTCCGGGGCGCAGCTACTGAATGTGATATTAAATTAAATAAATAAATATTAGGACACATTTCACACATGGCTGGTTAACACCATACTGAACCATTTCTAGTTCGTATTATGGTTGCTAACACAACTGATATACTACATATACATACATACATATTTTTATATAGATACATATGTAACAACAGCCAACAAATTTAGTTCAGCACAAAGATGTTGGCCGTGCCGGGAATCGAACCCGAAACCTTCTGATTGGCAGTCCGGCATGGTAACCATTACGCCAACGAGGACGTCATTAAATAATCAATTAGATACTAGCTGCCCTCCGGGTTTTCCCTCGCGGTTAAAAACGTACATGCACGTTAATAAAGTGTCTAAACTATGTTTGTACCAAATTTGATCGAATCAGTTCGGTTTAGGAATCAGCGAGGAAGTAACAAATAGGTATACACACTCACACACACAAACACTTCCGCATTTTATATATTTTTATTCTTAAATACGTTTACTTCAACCGCAAACTGACTTTAACTGATCATAACTTATTTTTAACCTTAACTGATGAAACAAAAATTTGACAAGGTTCTTACTTACTCTAATCGTTAGTCGTTACTGTAGATTAGAACTCGATACCTGGTATTCGCTTAGTTTAATTATAACTGTATCACTGCCTGCTGCCTGTTCTACGTCTTGTTACTAGTGATTTGATTAATAATTATTGACAAGTCTAGACTTGTTTGTAATTACGTGTCTTCTTGTAAATAAACGCAGAGACAGCTTGGATAATCATACACGTAATATACTAATAATTTGTTCTACGAATATTAAAATTACCAACCACGAAACCATGCAACTAGTACTACTTTAAAAACCCGATTTATATAAGAATGAGTGATATTTACAATAAATGGGTTTGCGCTTGATAACAATTCACCTGATGGTAAGCAACATTATGATCTAACGTGTAGCGCGCTTACCCAGAAAAAACCGATTCACTGATCACTCTTGCTTTGGAAACCGCCAGATTGTAGTTTTCGGGGAAAAGGGAGCCTGGCAAAGAATTCCATACCTTCGCGGTTCGCACAATGAAGGTGGAGGTAAACCGCTAACTACGCACCTTTGGAACCTCCACGGTATAACGATGCTGCCTTGGTGTTTCCCTGCTCGTCCGATAGTGGAATGGGGCGGAGGAATTAAATCATGCCATTCTGTCGCATACTCACCGAAATGTAACCTACAAAAAACTGAGAGGCTGGCCACCAGTAGGCGAAGCTCAAGACTCTGTGATTTTGCATGTATGTCTGTAAAGGCATTTTACGCGGGTGTGGTTTTAGCTATTTTGATGCAAGTCGGACAAGGATGGTCGTCGCCACAAAATGTCGGATTAGGTCGGTTTTGTTAAAACCTCCTGCAACCTGTTGTCGGTAAAACCTGTTGCTAATTGTTTTCCTGCCGATTAATTTTCGACGTTTATTAAATAACGGGATTGCTTATCGCGCGCTATTTTTGTGCAGTTTGAAATGCAATAAAATAAATTAAAAATACGTTATGATATTATTTGAAGCCCATGAGCACTTCAGCTGACTCACAATATTATAAATATTTATTTATGTTCTATTAAAATATTTTTTTTTTTCATAAAATGCTTTTTCTATTTCTTCCAGTGAATTTCCTGAGGATTCCGAAGAAAATACTGATATAAGCGCTTTCATTCGAGAGGCAACCAATCAAAATATGCCTTTCGAAAGTCACTGCGTGAAACCTATCGTTTTTGACAATAACTGCGACCCAGAACGCGTGGCGTTTCTAAATGAGGGAGTCAGGCTTTTGAAAAATGCGGGCAAAAAGTTTGTGCCTCATGTTTCGCCTTATGTAAGTACTAGCTGACCCGGCAAACGTTGTTTTGCCTCACTTAGGGGTATGAAAAATAGATAGTGTAGCTTATATGACACGTTCGTAGATTTACCATAGCAGCGCCATCTTTTGATTACTTACTCAACCCAGTCGTAAGGTATCGACATCTGTTTGAATCATTTGGAGTTTGTGATGTTTGGAATTGTGACTGTCAAATAATAACAGACAATAATTAGCAATAAATTAAAATTGCGACTATAATTTGAGATTTAAACTATCCTATCTCTCAAGTTAAATCGAACTGCACATGGTGTTCGCACACCATGTGCAGTTATTTTTTTTTATTTTATTATAATCGGTTTAGTGGTTTAGGAGTCCATTGAGGACAAACATTGTGACACGAGATTTATATATATTAAGATGTGCGTTGGACAGCAAAGTTGTCAAAGTTAAGGCAATGATATGGGCAAAACCCTGTTGTTACAATTATATCGTTAAAAATCATAAACCAAAAATTTTACAGATATTGTTGAAACTAAATTATAATAAAGTTATTTAAAAAATATATATTCTTTAATCAATACTTAACATGAAGTTATTTCAATTTTACTTCGTGGCTGTATAGAATGTTGGAACATGGTTCAAAAGATATGTGAAAAAGTACTATTTTTTTTTAACAATTTAATAGCTGTCAGTTGAAAGCGATTCTCCCTAGGGATGAGAAATATTTCTTTCATCCCGCTCCTCAGGCAACTTCAGACCTACTTTCAGAGTATGAGTAATGATTTTGTTTTTATTGAATGCTTATAGATTTAAGAAAAGCAATAGATATCACGTCCAGTGGAATTTGTAAAGCTTACTAAACGTCTAAAGAACGGCCCTTAGAATATGTATATCAGTTTTGATACTAATACTAGTTTTAATGATATTCTATTTCGATTGAAGAATAAGTTAAGTATTTTATTTTCAGATTATATACGAAACTGTTGAGTTAGAAACTAACATCACAGACGCAAATTCTACTGACACCATTGTTTCACGTCAAATCTTTAACTGTTCGTATAATATAGAGGATTATTCGGACATCATGCTTCAAGACTCAAGCTCAACAGTAATGTACAAGGGGTTAGTCGAAGAAAAGCAAGTAATATATCCAGATTATTCACGCTTTGAAAACGGTACACAATTACTAGAAGATCTTTGGATCTATACTACAGACATAGATGGATTAGTTTTAGAAAACACTTGGCCTTTGGATGAAGCGGAAAAAAATGTGAATGAGACACATAAATATTTACCGTACTTTAGTGAAGTGAGTATACGTTTTTTTAGGGTTGCGTACCGTAAAAATGGGACCCCATTACTAAGCCTCCGCTATCTGTCTAGCTGTATCTCAGCAACCGTAATAGCTAGGAAGCTGAAACTTTCTCAAGATCTGTGTTTCTCGTGCCGCTATAACAACAAATACTAAACATTTTAAAAAACTATTAAGTGGGTTTCCATACAATAAACGTGTTTTTTCTTCCTTTTTTGCTTTATTTAAATAACGGTAGGTGCTAGACAAATTTGCCCTTCCACCATGCTATGTATTCCTCACCATGTTTTCCTTCACCGAATGCTCATCCTTCTGGACGTGAAGCGTTTGAGAAGATACATAAATGTACAGTAAGGTTTACGTTTTTTCTGTAATTTAACCCTTTCTTTATAAGGCAAGATTCGTAGAAATAAAATAATCATAAAGAGGAACAAATTAGGACTCCTTTTTATTACTCACGTAGAATGATAAGCAACATTTTCTAAATATTAAAAAAAAATCAAAATTTTATAATGCATCTACCTTAAAAAGGGTTAATAGATACAGCCTGTCTAGTAACTCTAGCTATACAAAATATTATTTATTGCATCTTACATTTTATACTATGAACAACCACATTCTTAAAAATTTGGAAGTCTGCTTAAAGTTTTCGCATTTTACTTTGCTCAAAAGTCTGTCTGCAAAGCCATATTTACCGAATTGGTTTGCCAAATTACATATTATTCAAAGTCTAGCATGCAACCTTTATGTATGTACATGTTTTTAATTTGTGGTTTTAAATAAATGCTTGTTTATGCTAGCGCGCTTATAATATTCAATTCAAGCTACCAGGCTTGTTATCTACGAGTATAAATTTTCAATTTAGCATATACATACGCGCTCAGCAAAGAAGCAAACTAAAACAAACAAACTAAATAAATCTAATAATCTCGCATAGAGTGTATTTTGTTGACTAAATTGCTTGACTTTGTGAATATACGTTTTAAAACTTTATACGTTTTTCAGACTTTTGAAACAGCTTTCAACCACACACCTAAATGGAACGCTTCACTGGTATCCGGAGCGAAATATTTATACGAACACAACGAATACGGTAACAGCTTCAACAAAGCTTTTGACAATATAACAGCCGCAACCATCGGTGTATCCAGTCAATGGATGAATGGAAACGTTTTTATAAACAGACAAGATATAGCAACATCGTGGACGAATCTTCAGAAAGAGCTCATTGAAGCCGCTTTAGGAGGTATATCTGGACACTGGCTATGGTCTACTCCAATATGTGGCGATACAGATAACTTTGACAGTGAAGCACATACAAGTCTGTGTATCAAATGGTATTTAGCAGCAACCTACTTGCCTATGATCAAACTACATTCAAAAGACACCAGAAGAGATCCTCTCTCTTTCACTGGAACTAACAGAGCTATTATGGTTGATGCTCTCAAAAACAGACTAATGTTAGCACCATACTTTTATACAACTCTTCAAGAAGGTCCGTTACTCAGGCCTATGTTTTACCAGTTTCCTGATTCGGAGAGTTTGAAAGACTTGACTAGTCAGTTCAGTGTAGGAGAAGACCTTCTGATAGTACCAAATCTTCAGCCAAGCCAAAGTATGGTCCATGTGGTAAAGCCGCCGGGAGTTTGGTATGAAATTTGGAGCGGTCTTGAGATAAAAGGGGAGGAAGGGGAAGCGGTGACCATGACTACGACAGAAGCTGACTTCTTGACTCTAATTCGAGGTGGATCAATCTTGGTGTTGCAAAAAGTAAGTAATGAATTTAAAATATTTATCCGTATTCGATTTTAGTGTTCCGTACACAAGGGGCAAACCGGATCAAAAGCACAAAATGTTAAAATGTTATCTTTTTGTACTCTATGCCACAAGGCCAACAAATTAATTTTGATATTTTTTTCTAAATTCCCGAGCAGCTTGCCCCTTTTTTTATTGTTTGTAAATAGTTTATATTAAGTAGGTAGGGAGGGAATTGTAAACACGTTTTATTTTTTAATTAAATAAATGTTATATGTTTATATTTTCATGAATCTTTTTATCAAGATCTCAATTCACCAGATTTGCAACTAACCGGATTTTTTATCAGACCGAAAATAACCATCATTACGATAGCAATAATATACATTACCACTTCGCAAATCATTAGACACAATATACCACTGACGCGCAAAAAACAAAACAATCCTAATCATAACAGTTTTAAAATGGCTCCTTAAATTACATAATCACAATTGTTTTGGGATCACCCCAAGCTATAAATAATTTAGTAGAGTTACAGTTATAAAAGAGAACTAATTATTCAAAGCTCACTCCATCGTAAACGAAAATATTATGTAGCGATTTCTAGCTAATGTGAAATTTTGAAATCAAATTAATTTCTAGCTAATGTGAAATCAAAGAAAACATTCAAAGTCAGTAAAAAGTGAGTGAATAAATAATATTTTCTTTAAACACGCAAAAATTTCGAATATGTAGACAACAAAAAAATATAGACCAAGAATACTTCAAATAAGTAAGGACAAATAAGGAGATAGGTCTTTAATTTTCCTTACACGTGGATTCAAGTTTGGGAATTATTGCGTAAGTACTATTAGCGTAGAAAAAGCCTATAATTTTTGTCTATGGTATTACTAATATCACTCGTATCTCCCTTCAAAAGCCGTTTTATGGTTATATGAGTATGATATTTTTTCAGTGCCTCTATTAAATCTAATAACCCTTAATTTCTAGGAGAAAATACTCTAATCACCGTCGATTATCTTATTTCGACAGTTCTTAAGCTGTCCAAAGAACTCGACAGACGCTACGCTTAGGAATATACGCCCACCCATTTTTTTTATCTAGCATAAGCAACCAATTATACGTTCCCACTGCTAGGACTCGAGGCCTTCCCTCGCAAGGAGAGAGATATAGGCCATAATCCACCACGCTGGCCAAGTGCGGGTTGGCAGATGACACACGTTTTCGGATATTGTGATCCTCAAACATGCCGGTTTCCTCACTATGTTTTCCTTCACCGTAAAGCGAGTGCAAATTCAAACATAACTACCAATTATTACCACCGAGCCACACTCGTGTCTTTGTCTATGTGGGTTTGACTTTCAAACAAAAACATACTCGTCGTTTCGAACAAAACATTTATTATAATTAGATTGCTAAAATGAATGATTACGTAAATGTACAAATTCCAAAAATCCGACAGTGATATTTTTCTGCGATCAAAAGCTTTTCAACGTAATTTATTTTTTGTAACGAAATTAAAATGCTTTTTCTTGGCCAATTACCGAAGTAGCGCCTGTAGCTCGGCTAGCTAAGATGATCTGATGCGATCATCGAAGCTAAGCAACGGTCGATGCGGACAGTGTTTGGGTGGGTGCCAAGCACAAGACTATCGTTTTTCAAGTGGCATTCTCATATGGACGCTACCGTGGGTCGGATAACACGTTAAATAGTAGGTCTAGGCGGTTCGTCTTAGTACAAACAGTCGTTAAGCCAAGTCAGAGGCCTTCGGGTGGCTTGAAAGCTCACGACACCAGAGCTTCGCCACTTAGCTCATACGAAGAACAAAAAGAAGAAGAGCGAGAAGAAAAATTTACTATAAAATTATAAATGTTAGTGAATTTTTACTGCACTTGGTTATCATAAGAGTTTTAATTTATTTATTTTTTACTTACTTTACCGAATAAACCCTAATTTCAAAATATTTTCCATCGCTTTTATCAAATTCGAAACTCATTAAATTTAAGAATTTACCGCGAAGCACGCTTCAAGTACTTTTTAACTTTATTGCACAAAATGACTCTTCAAATATACTACACTATTTTATTTTTATTTTCAGGACGTGAAACTGACAGCGGATACAACCCGATCGCAATCCAACTTCGCATTAACAATTGCATTAGAATGCGAGACACACCTTAACCTAAACTCTACAGACGAAACGGGGCCCAAAAATGTCACCGAATGTTTTGCATCAGGATCTTTGTACATGGGCCCTGATATGTACATCCATTTGGAAGCTAATAGTGAAGAATTACGTATTACTGGGGAAGGAAACTTCGCTCTGCTCTGTGCGCCTGCCCCACTCTGGGGGAGATATATTCGGGACATAAACGTGTACGGATTGGCAGAAGAATTTAACAATTATGATCACATGCGTTATGTTAACACGTTAATCGATCTCTGTTTTCTAAGCTCAATCCCTCAGCTGGAGTTTAAATTCGTTTTCTGATGATAAAACAACGTTTTTAGACGACAAATGTTTAATTCAAAACACGTTTTCTGGAAGTTAGGAGGGTGCAACAGTATTCTGTCGCAACCGTCTTCCTCCGATGCCAGATAATTGTATGATATGTACTCGTATACTGCAGCGGTTAAATTAAGAAATTCTACTAATTAATTAGCTATAGAAAATATCATTTGTTCTGTCACAAGGGTGACATTTTATTAAAACCCTGTATAAAATTAAATAAATGATTAAAATAAAATAAAGGAACGTACTTCATGTACTTCCGCTGCGATAAACACATATCACAGCGAATGTACCTACACTAAATACAGTGTAAGCTCCATGTAACGTCACTCGATTTAACGACAAACTCTCTAAAGCGTCGAAATCAATTGGCTTTTGTTGGTTTAGCTTGTATTCCACACAATGCTCAAAAAAAAAAAAATGCTATATAGCTTGTATTCAATACATTCTCTCCATTTGACGATCACTCTCTATAACGCCATAAAACGCTCTGTCCCCTCAGTGTCGTTATATAGAGTTTATACTGTATTTAATTTTTTCTTTTATCCACAATGGATTTCTGCAAACTAACACCTAAGTTAATAGGTTATAGGAACGAATCTGATTCATTATGTCACAAATTGAACGAAAAAGGCTTTCGGTAAACTTTGAAGGTCTCTTTGTTAATGAATAAAAATAATTTCCGGGATTCCTTAGTAATTTATTTGGACACATTTCACACACGTTTTGTTAGCCCCATACTTAACCATTCAATTGTTGCTAACACAATTCATATCAACTACATAATATATACATACGCAAAAAAATAAATTTAAATCACCCAGACTGATAGCCAACAAATTCAGTTCACCACAAAGATGTTGGCCGTGCTAAGAATCGAACCCGGTACCCTCTGGTTGGCAGTATATATACATATATACGTATATATATAATAATAATAAATATTACGACACATATCACACACGGCTGGTTAACCCCATACTGAACCATTTATAGTTTGTGCTATGGTGGCTAACACTGCTGATATACTACATATACATGCATACATATTTTATATAGATATATTTTTAACACCCATATATAAACATGGAGTTGTTCTTTATTTCTTTAATTTCGTTTGACGGTCTATTACTCATTTTTCACTTACTTTACCGAATAAATTCTAATTTTAAAACGTTTTCCATTGCTTTTTTCAAATTCGAAACCTATTAAATTTAAGAATTTACCGCGAAACACGCTTCAAGTACTTTTCAACTTTATTGCACCAAATTACTTTTCAAATATTTATTAGACTATTTTCTTAAAACTAGTGAAAACTTAAACCTATTGACCGTTAATATTTGATTTATCAAGAAAATATTGCTCTTAATTACCTGTTTTTCGAAATGCTTATTATTTATTATAGCTTAGTTTTTCAATTGGTTGCTTGGAAAAGATCGTTTTTTGTCATAAACTTGAAAATACTTATTTTTATTTCTTTTAAGGGTTTTCTGTCGAAAATATTTATTTATTCTAAGGGTTTTTGTGACTTATTTAACAAAGTAACTTATTTTAACTATATCTTTATATTATAAATACATTATGAGACGTAGGTACATAAGTTATTGTTTATACTCGTATTTTGTTTTAAGATATCTTCATATCGCTTAGATTAAATGTCACTAAAAGTCAATGTAAATTTAGATAATATATCGCATATTATATATACCTATAGATTCTTAGGTACCTATCTTTATAAAACCTTTTATATACACTATGTAGACAAGTAAGTGAAAAAGCCAGTAAAAACCTAGTTTTTCTTAGACCGTTCCTAATGGTCCGTAAACAAATAACATATAAATACATAACATAAAAAGTTTACATATTAGAAAGATCAAAAAGAAGAAAAATCTGGACACAAAGAGTAAGATAGATGGGTGCTATAAAATCTACAGTGTTATACCTGAAAAATCAAAAATATTTAGGTAACTTTTGGAAAAGCTTACTTCATCGTAGGTCAAGGGTAGAATCCTCTAGAAGGGTCCTCTAGACTCTTCTATTGTAAACCAAATATTAGGTATATTGTAATACCTAATATGTAATACGAGTACATCATCATCATCCACAGCCGATTCTATCCCACTGCTGGGTATAGGCCTCTCTCCTGTCATGCCATATGTTTCGGTTCTGTGCTAATCTGGTCCAGGTTCGACCCGCGACAGCTGTAATGTCGTCGACCCATCTTGCCGCTGGACGACCAACGCTCATCTTCCCTAGCCTCGGCCACCACTCGGTTACAAGTTTGCTCCTCCTCCACGAGTATATATTTACGAGTAATACGTAGCGCCTGTAGCTTCTCAGCTAGCTAAGATGACCTGACGCGATCATTGCGGTTAAGCAACGGTTGATGCGAACAATCCTTCGATAGCTGATGCACAAGACTGTTCTTTAAAAAGTGTGATTTTTATATGGGCGCTACCGTGTATCGGATGACGTTTAATTGTAAGTCTAAGTGCGAGTAGTTGTTAAGCCAAGTCAGAGGCCTTTGGGCGGATTACAAACTCTCGACACCAGAGCTTGGTCACTTAGCTCATACGAAGAAAAAGAAGAATTTTCAAGCGATGACAGTTCAGTCGGACGATCGGCTTGCGTTACATCCCGCTGGCTGGAACCTACGAGGGGTTTGGTCCCCAACAAATAAATAAATAAATATTAAGACACATTCATACACGGCTGGTTAGCCCCACACTGAACCATTTCTAGCTCGTATTATGGTTGCTAACACAACTGATATACTACATATACATACATACATATTATATATAAATACATATTTAACACCCAGACCGACAGCCAACAAATTTAGTTAAGCACAAAGATGTTGACCGGGCCGGGAATCGAACCCGGAACCTTCCGATTAGCAGACCGGCATGGTAACCTTTTCGCCAACGAGGTCGTCAATTTCCGGTAGCCTCTTTGAGAGCCAGTTATTCCAGACTAGGCATGCTTCACCTTATGTTACGCGCCATATTAGAAAATGACTAGCTTCGATTGTATAAAAAATAGGGCTCTATATTTTCCCATGTGTTAGTATTAAATTGATATTATACTCAAAATAAGTTTGACGTACATTTAAAAAATTGTACAAATAAAAAACAAATACATTGTAGGTACATATCTTAACACTAAACAATTTAGTTTTCTGCTTTCTAGTAACCCAGTACCGACATCCCTAAAAGGGTTTGGGCGTAATAATAGTTGGAGAGTCGAGATTAACGTGCGGGTAGGCCAGTACTAGCAAAAAGATTTGTGATTTATGACGACAATCACCATAAGTTTCTTGCTTACTAATCTGTGGCTGAAGAGGAAGAATATTAGGTAAGAAATCCCTGAATATCCGTTACATAATAATATAAATGAATATCCATTAATAATCTATTGATATTCATATACTATTATGTATTAATATAATAAGATAGTAAAATTAGAGTTTCTATACATCGAATAAGTTTCTAATTGGGGAAATTAAGGTTCTAAGAGTTGGCGATGACCTTGAGAGTTTGAGATTCATAGGTATGCTATTGGTTTTAGCGCCATATATTTCATAGAAGAGAAACAGAAACCAAATACCTACAGTTATAGAACTTTGGTGTAAAGATTATTTTTAATTTGTTTTAAAAATCACAGAATTATGTACTCGTAGGAATGAAGTTATAAGAAATATACCTTTAATTTTTTGCTCAACTTAATAGACAAAACGAGTGTTTATAAGGCTGGCTTGGTCAAGTGGAAAAGATCGGATCGTACAGAACAGAGAGCGTACTTGGAACTGAGCGGTCGCCGACCGGTCGGACGTCTCAAGCGCTGCTGGAAATACGAGTTTTACCCTAAAAATATTCTTAAATTAGAACTCTGCGAAGCTTTGGTCTCTATGTCCTGCGAACTTTAATCTGTTTTTAGGGTTCCATACCTAAAAAAAACGGGACCCTATTACTAAGACTCCGCTGTCTGTCTGTCTGTCTCCAGGCTATATCTGAGAAACCGTCATAGCTAGAAAGCTGAAGCTTCCACAAAATATGTATGTATTTCCCGTGCCGCTATAACAACAAATACTAAAAATAAAAAATATTAAAGGGGTCCATACATAAACGTGTTATTTTCTTTTTTTTTGCTATATATCAATAAAGGTAGCACCTAGACACTTAAAATTTTCACAAAATATATAAATGTTTATTAGCTATCAAATTTAATTATGAAATTTAAATTAAAAAAAATATTTGAGGGGGCTCCCATACAACAATGGTACAGAACCCGTCATGCGAGCCAAACTCGCACTTTTATTTTTTTATATAGAGTTAATACATTCTAACTGTATTTTATATTGCTGGCTGAGCTTATAGTCAAACTAGTCACTATAATGCATTAGAAAAAGAAATAAATAAAACAATATTAGGACACATTTCACACACGGCTGGTTAGTCCCATACTAAACTATTTCTAGTTTATATTTTGGTTGCTAACACAACTGATATACAACATATAAATACATAAACACTTTATATCAGTACTATCAAACGCCCAAGCCAAGAAATGTTCATCACAAAGATGTTGGCCGTGCCGTTAATCCCTTTGGTTGAAAGTCTGTCATGGTAACCATTACAACAACAAGATCGTCAAAAAAGTCCGTGAATAATAAATATGTGAACTTAAAATACTTTTACATTAAAAATCTAATATTTGGATGTTGTTCTGAATTATAACGACATAAATTATATTTTTTTTTGATCACTTCAACAGAATATAAACAGGGTTAAAAATGATATTAAAATATAATAATAAAGTTCAGAACATAGTATATCTATGCAATAATAAGTAACAAATAAATCAAAATAATATAAAAACCAAGACTCCAGCCATATTGTTAATACCTTTCACAGCTGTAGGGCAAATACAACTATCCTTAAATATTTTAATAATTTCACTTCCCAAAACACCTACGTATCCAGATAAATCTAAATACCTACTTCAAAAACAAGATACTCCATTACGTTACACGGTTGCTCTGTTAAATTATATCTTAAACCCGCCTCAGGATTTTGGCTCTCCTTTTAGTGAGAAGGCGTACCTTCGCAAATAAATAACAGACTCTGAATGGAATGACAAATTTATTACCATAATGAGAACGCTTAAGCCTCCGGAAAGCTTCCGTTGGTTGAATTAGGAACTCAAAAGAATTTTTCCTTTAAAAAAAAGTTTTTTTTTATTAATTCTGGTAAATAAGTACGTTAATATCCGTAATCTGGTAAATATAATATATATGAAACGTCAAAATCAAGTTAAGGTATTTTCTTTAATGTTTTCTGGAAATATATTACATTATAGGTAATAGTGTAGATCGCGATCCACCTTAGATCATAATGTCGCTTGCAATCAGGTCATTTAATGTAAAAAAAAATATAGTCACATAACATTATTTTGAATAGAGATGGAATTGGAAATAAAAATCTGTGAAAATTTCAGCTTCCTAGCTATCAAGGTTTCTGAGATACAGCCTAGTGACAGAGACAGATAGCGGTGACTTAGTAACCCTTGTTAGGGTTCCGTACCTAAAAGGTAAAAACGGGACCCTATTACTAAGCCTCTGCTGTCTGTCTGTCTGTCTCCAGGCTGTATCTCAGAAACCGTAATAGCTAGAAAGCTGAAACTTACACATAACAGTATATGTATTTCCCGTGCCACTATAACAACAAATACTAAAAATAAAAAAATATATAAGGGGATCCCCACACAACAATGGTACGGAACCCTTCATGTGCGAGCCCAACTCGCACTTGGCCAATTATTTACCTTACTTACTTACCTTACTGAACCTTAAAAATGTTATATACAATAAACAAGCTTTTATTCTATTTCACATAATTATATGTACATTCATAATACGTCTTGGCCATATTTTAGCTTCAGACTTACCTTGAAGTATGGAAAGCTAAATTATGGAAATCCTTGCCGAAATTACTCTCACAAACCACAACCTCATTATCGATACTAGCTTGCATCCGTACTGTGTAGGAGGCTCAAGTAATATAGGGCTGTTTCAGTAAAGAATTCTGCTCACGCTAGTTTCTGATCTACTGTACACGTTGTAGAATTAAGTTATTAGTTTCAGGGCTGATTTGATCTTCTTCTTCTTCTAAATCGGTACGCTCTTGACAGAGCGGTCGTGGTCGTCATGATGTTGGTGGATGGGACAGATAGTACACGCCTCACGATGCCACGCCATTGTTCTCTGCTAGAGGTCATCCTGGCGCACACGTTTAAAGGGGTACGCACGATTGTCCTTATTTGGTTAGTCCATCGAGTGGGTGACCTCCCGTGCGGTCTGGTACACTCTACTTTGCGCTGTACGACTAGGCGCTCTATGGACATATTATCACGCCTCGAAACATGACCAAAGAATGAAAGAATGCGAGACTGCACTGTACAGTACACAGTAAATAGACGCTGCCTTATGCCGAGTTCCTGGAGTATGCAGATATTTGTTCGGAACTCAGTCCAGGAAACTCCAAGCATCCATCTCCAGCACCACATCTCCGGAGCGTCCATTTTCTTATATGATGTTTACGTCCAAAGCCTAAAAAAAGAATTAAATAAAAAAAAGTCATTATCATCAAGACGGGTGTGAACCGGATTCGGATTAGTTCATTTGAGCCTAGAGCTAGATGTGACTTAGTGCTGAAGACGAATCTATTAAGCTAAATACGATGGTACTATTTTTTTTCACAGAAATAGCACTGGCCCCTTTCTTTCTCTCAAAGTCATCGGTGAAATATTGCATATTCATAACTTATTTTTATTATAAGTTTATATTCAAAGGTTTGTAGGCCATATGATGCAAATTGTGACATAATTAACAAGTATGTCACAATTTGTTTGATATTGACAAGATTACAGAACAACATAATATTTCATTGATACCGATTACAAAAAACGGGAGAGAGAAACTAAAGTATTACAATAAGAGCAGTTACCCAAACTCATTTAATCGACAGAAAATATATCAATATTTAAGAATACCTTATTTAATTTCATTTTTAATCCTAAATAAAATATAAAAATAATAAATTTCAAAAATAAAGTGCATACCAAGCTTAATATTCCTTACATTATTTTTCAGAATCGCATATTACTCATAAAATCTATATTACTTAACGTACCTAATATGCACATGCAAATAATATTCCTGTCATAAGCAAAATAACAGTATTCGTTTAGATAAATCATGTACACTGTCTTTAGACACTTTTAGCAAAGTTAAGTAAGCTGATTTATCTTTGAATGTTTACAGAATAATGACCGGAGTAAACAAAGATAAGCGGTCAGACATTTCCATTGCGGGGGACACAAACACATTGCTTACATAAATTACGTTATACTGACTGACCCTGGGTCTTGAACCGAGATAATTGCGCTTAAAACAAACAGCAAACAACAACTTATTTCATAACTCGATCGCGAACGGTAACGCACCACACCACTCTCGAAACCACTCTAATGAATAAAGAGGAAAATCAACAAGAAAAAGCCGCAAGTAGAAAGCAAGAAAAAAACGTTTTGAATCCGAGCGGAAGAATGCCCAATATAAAAGTTTTCACCGGAAGCTCGCATCCGGAAATCGCAAAGAAAATTGTGGCTCGACTCGGCCTAAACTTAGGAAGAGCAACGACCAAGAAGTTTAGCAACAAAGAGACTAACGTCGAGATCGGTGAGTCCGTGAGAGGTGAAGATGTGTACATTGTGCAAAGTGGTTGCGGTGAGATCAACGATAACCTCATGGAGTTATTCATCATGATCAACGCCTGCAAGATTGCATCAGCATCGCGAGTCACAGCCGTCATCCCCAGCTTCCCCTACTCAAGACAAGACAAGAAAGAAAAAAGTCGAGCTCCAATCACAGCCAAACTCCTTGCAAATTTAGTATCTGTAGCCGGCGCTGATCACGTCATCACGATAGATTTGCACTCGTCTCAAATCCAAGGCTTCTTTAACATTCCTGTGGACAACTTATACGCTGAGCCAGCTGTAACAAAGTGGATAAAAGAAAACATTCCCGAATGGAAGAGCTGTGTGATGGTTTCTCCAGATGCGGGTGGAGTGAAAAGAATGACTGGCATAGCTGACAGACTGGACATCGACTTCGCTATCATTCACAAGGAGAGACAACGAGCCAACGACGGCGACTCGACAGTTCTCGTCGGCGATGTTAAGAATAGAATAGCAATAATGGTCGATGACTTGGCCGATACGTGTGATACAATCGTGAAAGGAGCAGCAGCTTTGCGCGAAGCCGGAGCGAGTAAGATCTACGCAATTTGTACGCATGGAATCTTCGCCGGCAATGCTATAGATAAGATTAATGGGTCGTGTCTCGAAGCGCTGGTTGTAACAAATACGATACCTCAAGAACTAAATATGAAGCACTGTCCAAAATTGCAGACGATTGACATCTCTGCCATGTTAGCAGAGGCGATCAGACGTACGCATTATGCTGAATCTGTGTCTTACCTTTTTACTAATGTGCCTTACTAAATTTATAAACTAGTTAATTTGTTACATATTTTTTGCTTTAGCTTAGGTACTAATTATTTAACTTTCTTGGCTTCTTCTTCTAATAAAAATAAGATACATTAAAGACTTAAAACTGTTTTCAAACTTTTTATTGAGTGTTTACGAAATCTTGATTTTACATGGACATTATAATGTTCTTATCCTCTCCGCTAAGCGTTATTTTATTATTTATCGTTTTGTTATAATTATTACGTGATAATAGTTTTAATAACTCGACCTCCATAGTTTATTTTAAGAAATAACCAACTGACACAATAAGTATAACTATAAGTAAATCCAGTAAGTAAGTTGAGTTTAATATATTAAGATGTTTAAGTAAAGATTAGTACCTATTGGTACCCATTGTTATTCATCTTAAATATTGCATATTCGGAAAGAACTCATTTAAAGTAGTTAAGATCTTTAGAAGACATCATCCACCGACTATTCATCATATCCAGCAAAAAATCCTGTGCGTAAGCAATATGTTTGGTCTAGTAATGTAATGACTTTCATGATGGTCAGAGGAAGTACAACAGAAGATGGAAAAACAAAAAAACAAGTGCAGTTCTCATCGCCTCCCACTAAGTATTAGAATAGTTTATCTTATCATATATCTATGTATACTTAATTTATACATGTATTAGGTAAGTTTTAACATCAATTTCATTCCCAATTGTATAAATAGAAATTTAATTTAACCCTTTCTATCTCAAATATTTCACAAATCAGGTGGGTGTCTATTAATTTAAGTCCAACTATGTAGGTACCTGTGATCTCAGAATACAGAAAGAACCAGAAACCGTGAGCGCGCCTAAAACTGAGGCTACTAAAACTACTCCAAAATGGAGTAGTTTGACGCGCGACCGATCAGTCACTCTGTGACCGTCGGGACGTACGACGCTGTACCAATTTAATTAAATTATGCCGTCTTATGTCGTTCCTACCTATAAAATGCAGCGGTTCTATAAAAGAAACAGGATGGGATCACATTTCACGTGTAAGTATCGTATTTAGGTATCAACTTTGAATAAATTTCTATGTTTTCAATTGTCATAGATAATGAGGCATCCATCTTGTTAGTGTTGCCAGTATAAGAGTTTTGATTTACCCTTCTTTTTATTACCTCTTGAGGGCTTTTATTCATTGTAGAATATTAATAATTAATTTAATATACAATAACCGACTTGAAAAAAGAAAGTATAAAACATCAGAGCAGCCTGTGTGTACATAACCAAATAGTCCTATTAAATAGTATGTTAGTATCTATGAAAAATACCTAGACATAAGATTTCATCATTTATCTAAATTTAAATTTTTGTTACTAAGTTCAAATTCTAAGAGACAATATTATAAAAAGCTTACTAAGCAAAAAGGAAATTAAATGTATTTTTTTCTAAATCGTTTTATTAAATTCAATAAATCTATCAATTTCTTGAGACAATTAGGTAGGTACATAATTATAATAAAGATTAGGACAATTTTTATTCTATTAGTATCTCACCTCCTGGACTCCCAAATTTTACCCTAAAAACGGGCACATAATGCCTGAGCTAGAACATTACGCGGGTGGGAAGTGAGGCTGGCGGGGGGCATTGTTTTGATTTTTGGACACAGCGTGTAGCTCGCAAATACAGATGAACGCGGCTTCTGGTACGTTCTGTATTCTGAGCCTGTGATTAACGAGAAGACGCTCAAACGAGTCGCAAACTGTCGTCGTATCCGAAGTAAATGATTTTAATTGATAACTTATAGAAACTCTAGAGGTAAGTTTGCGTTTAATTTGAATTTTGATTGCTTGATCGGATAAAAAAGTCTATATTTCAGGCTAGTTGTACCCATATTCCAAAACAGAACGGGTTTTTTTATCCTACTAATATTATAAATGCGAAAATGTGTGTGTAGGTGGGTAACTGTGTATGTTTGTTACTTCTTCACACTCAAAATGCTGAACCACATTTTATATAATTTGTATGTTTAATAAGTTACGTATTAATTGTTTTTCTTTTTTATTTCTTTTTTATTTAATTAAGTATCGTGCAAATGTGTACTTTTAGTCTCTACATGTTATTTTTAAGAAATGTAGCGATTTAGGGACTAAGACTCTGTAATGCTATATTTTTAAGGAATAAATGAATTTGAATTTGAATTTAAACGCACGAAAAAGAAATGCGTAGTGCCATTCTTAGATATTCTAATCTTTGAACTAGTGCTGCCATCTGTTCGGAGACATCACAAGCTTGTTACCTCAGAGATAAGGTACAAACATGGGTCAAACTAGTTTAGCTGACGTATGTATACCGATAGACGTATGAGATAGGCCTTTGGAACGAAGCATTGACCTGATAAAATAAGTGGTTGTTTATTAGTTCTTGAGCGGTGCAGTTATGTAAGTATACTTATAATATGAATATTTTGCTACTAGCCCTCTATGATTTTGATTGTTATTCAAAGTTTATACTTCTAAAAGTGATAAGTAGGTTAGTTTGAGGCGACAAACGCGCGTATATTTAAATTAGATTTACTTACATTCGTTTCTTTTATATGTTATAGAATTGCGTTTGACTACAGCTTGCCTGATGTTAAGTAGCGCTGTGGCCCACGTTGTAGCACGCTTACCTAAAAGAACATATTCATTCGCTAGTTATCTAAAAAATATTTACTTTTAAAGAACCAATACTCATGAAATGTTAGAGACCTTGTCCGTCCATAACTATGTATTTAAAAGAGGTGTAAGTACGTACCTACCACAGAAAAAAGGTCGTAATTTTTCTAATGAGTTCCGGTTACTTTTGTGTCCGCATAATATGCACCTCCAACTTGTTTTTTTCTTCTAAGACACCTACCAACTTACACATAAGTGCTCGAGAATAAAATAGATATGATATGATGAAATAGATTTTCTTTACAAATTTACTGACCAACAAATCCATCATCATCATTTCTAGCTGATTTCGAGCGATGTCTCCAAAGACGATACTTTACAAAGCGGACGCGAGTCCCCCGGCTCGGACCGTGTTGATGGTTCTCGACCTTCTTGGAGTGGATGTGGACAAACGAGACTTGAACCCTGTGGCACGAGAGCAGGATGCACCGGAATTTGTCAAGGCTAGTACTTACTATGACTTTTTTTTATATTAGGACTCATTTCACACACGGCTGGTTAACCTCATACTTAACATTTCTAGTCTGTGTTATGGTAGCTAACACACCTGACATACTACATATATATTTTATATAGATAAGCCGAGCCGGGAATCGAACCCAGAATCTTCTGATTGACATGGTAACCATTACGCTAAGTCGTCAATATATTTTTCTATCATTCTTCTGCTGCGATTTCGAGTACCACAATTTGCTATAGGCAGTTAATTATGTATTTAATATAGTATGGTATGGTATGGACAAATTATATATAATTTTTAATATAGTACCTACCTATAAATAATTTGTATAATTTAATTTGGTAATGGTAGTGCATACCTATGTTATTCTTAAAATACTAAACTCTCTTTTTTATTACAGAAAAATCCAATGAAAACAATTCCTTTACTAGATGAAGGAGATTTTGCGCTAGCGGACAGGTATGAATAATGTTAGCTGTATATGTACTTAAATCTGTGTACTTCAGGCGAGATGACATGGGCAAAATCTTGAAAGAACAGCTTTATCGTTATGAAACATGAAAAACGGTGAAAATAATTTTTAAAAAATGCGTATACCGTCGTAGACCGCCAAAACCAATTTACATTTCAGTGTAAACTCCATTCACTTGATTTAACGACAAACTCTCGAAAGCGTCGAAATTGACGCTTTAGAGTTTGACTATCGAGCGAATTTTACGTAATTGTGTTTTGGAGCGCTAACGATTCTTACTAATAAAACCGTAAAAACCATAGCCCTATTATTTACGCAAGATTTCATAGTATTTTCAAAAGTTTCAACTCTTATATAACGACACTGAAGGGACTGTGATTTTATGGCGTTATAGAGAGTGGTCGTTAAATGGAGAGAATGTATCATTGTATGTAATACAAGCTAAACCAACTAAAACCAATTGATTTCGACGCTTGTTTGTCGTTAAGTCGAGTGACGTTACATGGAGTTTACACTGTACGCCATTTTGCTCCAATAGCGCTATAAACCTGCGAAATATTTTTGAGTCTTTAAAATAAAATCTTTTTCGTACACTTTTTAGCCACGCAATAATATTATATTTGTTGGAGAAGTATGCGAAACCGGAACACTCCCAACTTTACCCGAAGGACAAAAGAAAACGGGCAAAGATTAATCTTTGTTTGTTTTTCGACTGCGGAGTCCTTTTCCCGAGGTTACGAGCTGTTATGGTTTGTTAATTATTTTATCTAAGCTTTTAGAGTCGAGAAACCCCACCCCCCTCCCCCTGACATCGTTTGGTGTCGGCCATCTTGGGTTTGAAATTTGTTTTATTTCTATTACGTAAGGCTGATATGCATGAATTTATAGTTTTTTCGTTATAAATCATAAACCGTTTTTTTTATCCTTGATAGGTTAGCGTTTGACTACAGCTAGCCATAAGCCGTAGAAAATATTGAAAAAATTGCTTGTCTTTAAGCTATTTTTTTCAATATTTTCTGCGTCTTTACGTCTAAAGAACAATTCTTAGAATATTTACACTTATTTTGGTACCAATCAGATTTGTGAACATGAAAAATCTGTTTAAAATTTTTTTTTTATTTTTTTGAGCCAGTTTTTTAGTTTTTTTCCTAATTCATAAGTCTGATTGGTGCCAAAATAAGTATGAATATTCTTAGATAATATTTTTAGACGGTCTATAAGCATCTTATTTTTTTATTTTATTCACAACAATATATTTAGGACTTGGTACACAATACATATCCGGCATCGAATACCGATATACAAAAAAAGGTTATGATTAAGTATGCAAGAGAAAACACGACACGAGAACGTGTCTAGAGTTGCATTACCGATACGCATCAGTAAGCGCGTTCATCATCATCATCAGCCTATGCTCGTCCACAGCTGGACATAGGCCTCTCCCAAGGCACGCCACTTGGCCCTATCCTGTGCTTCTCTTCGCCATCCACTACCCGCTACCTTCTTCAGATCATCGCTCCACCTAGTTGTAGGGTGTCCTACTCTACGTTTGCCGACGTTCATCAAATTGAAAACCTTTTCAACATTCTATAATTGTAATACTTTAACTATCCGACAAACTGTCGCCTACCTATTAGTATTTAATACGGATCACCGAGGTTGAACGGAATCTGAAATTTGTGATAAGTTCAAAAAGTATAAAAAAACTTACACAAGTTTGCGAAGACGGCGTTGCTTAAAAACTTTTAACGAATAGGAGAGTATCTTTAGAAATTTCGTGAACTTCGTACGTTCCTTAAGTTCATATTTATGGTCGGCAAACTAAATCACGGTTTCTTTGAAAATGTTGAGTATGAATTCTATTAATACAAAATATAAAAAAAAAACACAATCTCAAAGCTAACTGGAAAGAAAAGGTGTTGGCAATTGAGTAGGCATTATGCCGGAAGGTAAATAAAATCATTAGTACATTAACCAAGAATAAGGCCAGAAATACTAAATTAAATTTTAACTAAACTTCAGTAGATTAGGCTTTTGCCTAATCTACGGGGCTGCTTGGCCTGGAGCCCCGAAGTTACAGGGCCCCAGATCACACTAAAACCAACTAATACTTGCGTTGATTTAAGTGATGTATTTTACCAATAAATATATAATTTTAGAAACAGTTTTTTGACATGGCTATTAGTAGAGTACTTTAGTTTCAGACAACAAAATAACGATCCGACTCTGCTTTCGTTTGTAACGGCCGCTGCACATGCTACGAAAAATCGTTATGGCTGGTACAGTTCAAATTGTAGTTTTTGTCTTTACCACTCACGAAAAAACGGTAGTTTTTCTCACACACAAATGTAGATTTATCGTTGCAGTTTGAACAGTACCGTCCGATAGTAACGATTTTTGTAGTGTAACCGGCCATGATTTTTTCAGAAGTACTTTTAACACACAAAGTGTCTACATTTGGGTTGTTAGCAAATATTCCACTATAAAGTAATTTTTGAAAATAATTCTATGTAAGCGTAATAATCTACCTAACCCTTTTGTCTATGACCTAACCGTTTATTTATTTTTGACAAATTCAAACCTCGCATTGTATGTAAATTTTTGCGTAAGTACATGACGTACGTTCTATTGGTGCTGGTCAAAAAGAAGAAATACTAAGCGATCTGGGATCGCTACAAACGATTAATTGTTTGGCCATTATAAATTATCCATTATGATGAAAATAATTTTCATACCAACGATCTATAATTTTTCAGTGTAGGTATTGTGTTTATTTTTTTTTCCAAACGCTACTAATGACGTCATCAGCCAAATCGTTTCAAACTTTAATCGGATTGTAATCCTATTCATATTTTACTTACGATATATTAAGGCGATGAGTTCCTTTAGACGGTTTAGAGCAAGTTTTTATAATTTTTTACGGTTTTAAGAAGCCGTGAAAAATTTATAACGACTAAACTGTAAATTTAAGATTTTAATCATATAATTGCCTAGTTTATGTCCTACCTACTAATATATGAAAGAAAGAAAATTATTTATTGTGCACACAAAAAATACATATATACAATTTCTTATTATTATAAAATAAGCTTATGTGCACAATATAAGAACCAATTTAATCCACTTTCAGGCACCAATCTACGCGGGCCGATTGACTGAAATGAATAAATACATGATAAAAAACATAGAGGAAGCGTACGGAATGCTGGAGATCTACCTCGAGAATACCAAGTACTTGGCAGACGATGTCATGACCATTGCAGACATTTGTGTGTTAACCACTATATCTTCCTTGCATGGATTGTATGCTATCGACCAAACAAGGTATTTTTAGTTTAATTCCTTACAGGTTTAAAGTCCACGTAACCACATGAGTAAGCGACTCTCTGGCCTGAAGTGTAGTATACTGAGTCAGGAATAACTGACTCTTAAAATGTCTCATTTCAAAACGTCAAAATTATAAACGTCTATTCTAGGTCTTTAATTTCTTTTCAGGCACCCTAAACTTACTCGCTGGCTAAACCTGATGAACGAAAAAGACGTCTGCAAGAGAATAAACAAGGAAGGTAGCGAACTCCATGTCATGGGCCTTAAATCTCTAATGGAGTATAACAAAGAAAATAAAAAATCTAAACTATAGAGAAAGTTTTCATAAAAAAAATCTTGAAAAATTTCGACATTTTATTTATATACTATCGAGATATGGCAATACACCGTTAGGTGAAGCGGTAACAGTATTTACATTTTGGGTATAAGGTAAGTTTTGTTTTTGTAAAGGCAAAGGCACACATGGTCATTGCTAATTGAGAATATCATATGCTAGCATTAAAAAGGAGTATATAGAAAACAATGGAATGTAGTCATAGGGTTACCATTTCTTTATAATTCGGTAAACTAAATTCTATTACAGTGAAATGACCAAATACTGAATCGGCCAATACATAAGAGCGATGTTTAGAACATTAGTTATGGCCGATTCTGTGTGTCTTTACCTCACACATGGGGTAGGGACTGTTTTCATACATTGCATGTCAAATTATAATGATAATATATTATTACACGATACTAAACTGCTTCAAAATACAATTACGCAGGCAAATAACTTCTATGTAAATACAAAAATGTCTCATTTATAAAAACAGTCCATGTTTATGTACACAAGCTAAACGACAAATAACAAAACCGAATAAGAATCACAGGTCTTCATTTTAATTTCCATAACTAAAGAGAAGTGCAGAGTTTTTATTGCCAGACTTCGCACTCCCAGTAACTTCTAGGGCTACCGTACGGATAACTTTTTTAATGAGAAAAAATTAATCGATTACAAAAAACTTTTAGACTTTTAAACATTCCCTATAAGTCTTGTAGAGTCTCTTCTTCAACGCCCGTACTTAATTCTGAACATTAATAGCACTTAACGATAAGATACACATCATATACTGGTGATCACGCGCACTTGTCAGTCAGTTACACACGCACATACAATTAACTGCTGCATTCAAACGTTCATTGGAATTATATTGGATACATTCACACTCCCTCCGCAGTCACTAGTCAGAGTTAAGAGATGGTGTCGGGCGTTATAACACGTTAGTCTTATGTTACCGGCGCCGCCGCTATTAGCCGTCCTCCTTGGGCGGTGTAAACCAACCTGGGGAAAAACAACGCCGTTATTAGAATGGACACTTGGATGGACAATGGATTTTGACTTGTAACTTTGGTGTTTAACAATAAATCATTTGTATTTGTATTTAATATGTAAATTTGTTGGCTGTGGCTCTGGGTGTTAAATATGTATCTATATAAAATATGTATGTATGTATATGTAGTATATCAGCTGTGTTAGCTACCATAACACGAACTAGAAATGGTTCAGTATGGGGTTAACCAGCCGTGTGTGGAATGTGTCCTTATATTTTTTTATTTTATTTGACAATAAGCATAAGCAGCCCACTATACATTCCGAATGCTTGGACTCGGGGCCTTCTCTCACGAGGAGAGGGTTATAGGCCATAATCCATCACACTGGCCACGTGTGGGTAGTCTATGACATACATCTTCGGTATTGTGGTTCTCACACATGTCGGTTTCCTCACTATGTTTTCATTCACAAAGTGAATGCAAATCCACACATAACTTAAAAAAAAAAACAAGTAATTCATTTGTGACAGGCTGGCAATGAACAAAGGGCTGTCTGATTTAAAAGCACCAAACCACGCTCGATTTCAATCAATTTAAAACTAATTAATAAAAGATTTTTTAATCATGTACACATTTAATTTAGAAGAGAAGATCGTGTCTAAAGTAGTAGACATACTATTATAGTATACTGATATAGTTATTAAGAAATTGGTTAAACTGATATTTCAATATTTTACTTGAGGGGTTACCTCTGTCTTATCATCTATATATAAGCGGTCATCTAAAAGCGGAAATCGATTTATTTACCATTGTCCTGTAGATTTCAGAAAATGCAAACACTTTACTATCAGAAAGATTTGAAACAGATTTTAGGGTGTCAATTTGTATTAACGACTTATACTGGTTTATCGCTTATTATCTCCCTTTCCGAGGCAAAACCTTTATTTGACTGAAAGACTGTAAAGTAACCTGATGAATCAGGTGTTACTTTGCGGAAAACCATTAAAGCGTGTGAGGAGTCCAGCCATGTAAAGTGGCATTGCAACATTAGGTTTCTAATAATAATAATAAATATAAGGACACATTTACACACGGCTGGTTAACCCCATACTGAACCATTTCCAGTTCGTATTATGGTTGCTAACACAACTGATACACTACATATACATACATACATATTTTATATAAATACATATTTAACACCCAGACCGACAGCCAACAAATTTAGTTTAGCACAAAGATGTTGGACGTACCGGGAATCAAACCCGAAACCTGATTGGCAGTCTGGCATGATAACCATTACGCCAACGAGGTCGTCAAGCCTTCGTTGTGAGAAAGTTGAGTTGTGGTGGTCAGTCAGCGGAACACACCAAATTTTTGTTTAATCATTTGAGGTTTTCTTTGCTTATCTCAATTTGGTTTCAGCTCACAGCAGAAGTGCTCTAAATATTTCACTTTTTCTACCATTTAATGTTGTTGTATGTTATCACTTAATAAAGTGTCACTTTTACATCTTTGTAGGTACTTCCAAATAAGATTACGTTTTGTTTCTGACTTAACTGTGTGTTTACTTTAAATGTAAAGCAAATTGAAATTAGAACATGCTTTAGTCAATGTCAGAGCCGTCATAGTTATGACAGCTCTGACACTGACATTGACACTGACCATTCTTCTCGTGTATCTGTACAAGACACTTGAAGCTCTGTTGTGCGCGCGCGAGACTGTACTGGCTTTGCGAAACCATCTTAGTGGCTCCGAACTGTATGCGCGCTTTCCCCTTCACCAGAGTAGCCGCGATCTGCATGATGACCGCCTCCACGGTGTATGCGGAAGACCAGCCCTGCTTCGTCAGCAGTTCCATACATATCGCGCCACCGACAAGCACGTAGCCACCTGGAATATAATATGGGTAGTTTATACGTTGGAATTATTTTCCTTTTATTTTTGCTTGGACACTCGTACAAAAAGAAGAGAACAGATTATTAGTACTCCGTAAAAGCCTCGGGCCGGCACGAAGAGATGATCGGAGTATACGTGTGCGGAAAAATGCCGAAATAGAACAGCTAGTGGCCGAGCCTAACATAATAGGCGAAACAAAATCCCACAGACTCCGCTGGCTCGGCCATGTGGAGAGAATGGAATCGGATCGTGCAGTGAAAAGAGACGAGAGAGCGAGCGGTCGTCGACCGGTTGGACGTCCCAGGTATCGCTGGATAGACCAAGTGGAGGAGGACCTGCGCAATCTTCAGGTTACGCAGTGGCAGGAGAAGGCACAGGACCGAGAACAGTGGCGTCTCTTAGTATCGGAGGCCAGGATCCGATTCGGGTCGACGCGCCAACCCAGTTAGTTAGTTTATATGTATTAGTATTCAAAGCGAAGACCACTCAGTCGAGCGTACAGCCGCCTCACGTCTCGAACGTCGTGGGATCGATCCCCGCCAATGATCTCGAGCTTAAGGTAAAGGAAAACACCTTGAGGAAACCATAGCATGGTAGTAGGGGATTTGGTAGCGCTCGCCTGGCTAGAACACCCCCTAAAGTTGAAAAAAATAATAATCGGTCGCCTAGCACTCTACGTGTTCTCGCAGCCTCCTTAAGAGCTAGCTATTCCAAATTAGACATGCTCTACTACCTTAGGCCGGAGTGTCGCTAACTCGTGTGGCACCCCACTTGTCAAATGCCTCTAGCTGTTACGATTAAAATTATAAAATCTCACCTGATATAATAGGATATACGACACGCACAAACGGCGGTTCGAACGGGTAAGTTTCTTTGAACATGATGTTTAACAGTATCGAGTCTTTGCCTTCCTTTTCTTTTAGCAACAAGAGATCATTGTGCAGGGGGCTGTCGGGGTCTACCGATCGCAGCCTGATGTTCCATTCGTAGAGGGAATCGTTAACCAACTCTGCAGAAGAGAAAAGAAGATAATTAATGTATATTAATTCTACTGCAGCGTCATAGAAGAACGCAATACCATACCATAACACAAGCAGCCCATTACACGTTCCTCACTACTGGGACTCGGGGCCTTTACTCACGAGGAGAGATATATAGGCTGATCTACCAGAAATTAAGGCTGCTAACCAAGTGCGGGTTGGCGGTTGGCTGGATAACAGACGTCTTCGGATATCGGACCACAATATTCGAAGTAGTGTGTTATCCAGCCAACCGCCAACCCGCACTTGGCCAGCAGCCTTAATTTCTGGTTGTAAAACATATTGGTAACTTCACGCCGTTTTCCTTCACCGTTAAGTGAGTGCAAATCGACACAAATTGAAAAACAAGTCATTGGTGTAGGGCCGGGATCGAACCAGGCGAACGTCAGATTGAAAAGCAGTCGTTTTCCCACCGAGACAGTCTCGCTATACAAGCACAACACTTTTAAAGGCAACTTTAGTATTGTACTTCAAGACATTTGGATATTCACGATACCGCACGACAAAAGGTATGAAGTAGATTTAATCGTGAATTCAATGAAAGACTCAGAACTCGTACGATTCGTATTTTCGTATCGATTTGCGTCTAGCACCTGCTAGAAATTACACATACGCTTCGAAAAACAATTTTTCAGGCCCTTATAAAACAGTAGTCTTATACCGCTCTCGGCATAATATTATGCGCACGTTGTTAAAACACTATTCCATCTCTTACCAATAGAATACATGTTGTTCTTGAAAGAGCAGGAGCGGTATATATCTCTCAGCTCCTTCATGAGTCTGTCCGTCGCCTGTAGGCTGCCCGAGACACTGCCCGCGAGATGATCCTGCCTTTGGTTCTGCCTCAGCCGCTCTAACGTCGCTAAGTGTTCTGTTTCCATATCATCCTGGAATATTGAGATAAGTGTTTGGAGTGGTAGGATTTTATTGTAGAAGTACTTGCTTGTTACTTTTTTTTTACGCTTAACAGGCTTGCGCTTGACCACAACTCACCTGATGTTAATTGATATTGCAGTCTAAGATGAAACGCGCTTGCCTAGAAGAAACCGGTTCACTCTCGCCTTGAAGACAGTTAGGTTGTAGTTCAGTGGGAACAGGGATTCCGGCAAGGAGTTCCACAGTTTGGCCGTCCGTACTATAAACGTGGAAGCAAATCGCTTAGTACGCATTTTCGGCATTTCCACTGTATAACGGTGTCTCCTAGCAGTCTCCCTGCTCGTTTGGTAATGGAAAGGGGCCGGGGGAATTAAGTCATGTAATTCCGACGCACATTGCTATTGTTATTTTGCCGCTAAACAGTATTTTTTATTATTTTCAGTTTGTTTCCTTGATATCTCAGGGTGATAAGCAGAAGCCAGAACACCCCCATCAAAGAATAAAAATTATATTATTACCTTATTGTTTCGGCCGGCATCATCGACCATTTCAAGTGGCAAGTCATCTTCTCCCTCAGATTCATCTTCCTCCGCAGCCATCTCCTCATCCTCCTCAGTGCCAGATTCCGCTCCGTTTGACGTCGCATTTGGTACTCTGGAAATTTTAAATTAAAACATTATTATGAAATACATAACTAGATAACGAATGCTAAGCAACCAATTATTATAGAATACTAGTTATGTTCAACCGTGTTACTCATGTAATGCCAGGATAAAATCAAAACTATACGTGAATTCAAGAAATAGTCGTATTTCAATACCAAATTTCTAATTTGGTTCAGTTGTTTGAGTGTGAAAGAGTAAAAAACCCAACTAACAGTTTCACAATTAAAATATGAGTAGTAACAGAGGGGTTTTAAACAATTTTCAAAAAAAAAACAATGATAGTATGTGAAACCTTCTTAAATTGTTATTTTATTCTAATTTTAGTAACTGTTTCTGAAAGTTTCGACTGTCTAGTTATCACAGTTCATGAGATAAAGGCTGGATATGGACCGACAAGCGACTTCCAAGTAATAAGGTCACTGGGTATGGCACCTTAAAAATTGCAAGTAAAAAGTATTTTGAAAGAGATTTCTATCCTTTTCAAAATTTCCATATTTGTAGAATTTCACCTTTGCTGTGGCGCTGGGTGCACGGGTAGTGAAAGTGAGTCCAAATCTGGGGGCTCGGGGACACCATGTAGCTTGCACAGCTCTCGCAGTAATATCCCAACCTGGAACATAAACAAATATGCATTTTTTAATACAAGTCACAAATAAATCTAATACATATTTCGCTTTATATAAAGCTTGTACTCCTTAGTAAGTTTCAGTAAGTGCCCTCCCTCTGCATGAAAAATATTATGAATAAACTGGATTATTTTAACACATAGCCTATACTATGTGTTGTTTCTAAAGTTGCATCAAAAATTCAAAGAAAATCATGTTCCATACAAAAAAAAGTGTCTAGAGAATGGTATAGTACCCGTGGAACTTGTTTTGCTCTGTGCTACATTCTCTTATGACTAGTGATGACATGCAGGAGAGACGTCTCAAATTACTATAAAATACCTTTAAGGACTACACACTTATACAAATGGATAAATTTTATTTCATAACTAGGCCTTTTCTCTGGAAATCATTCTGTAAAACTAATAACTGACCTATCAATGTTATTAGTTAAAAAAATATTATACTTCAGGTGCAAATACAAATAAAATCAGCATAAATTATGAGTATGACCTGACAGTGTTGATTACTATCCAAAATATATTTTTAAATCCTCAAATAAACAACAATGTAATAAAATTTGCATAAACTCAGTGTAAGTAAGCGAATCAATGCCCTCTATTCACAACTTCACAATAATACTAGTGAGGGCTAAGTTATTAACTAAAAACACTGCTGTATGTAATATAATACTGTTTATTATTATTATTATTATGTTTGTAAAGTTTTATTTCTCGGAATTTTAAGAATTCTGGTAATTTACAACACATGAAATTGTGTCGTCTTGTAATAATTTTCTCACAATATGACAAGTGTTTAGAATCGCAGCCTTCTGCATTGTAATAAACACATATTTGGGTAAATCTAACAACTTAAGAGAGTGATGTAAATATTTGGGAATGACTCCTGTGCTTGAGAGCACCAACGGCGCAAAGTAAACTTTGTTCAGATTTTTCAACTTGATTTTGATAAACAACTGACTTAATAATTTTACAAAGATCACACATTATTTATAAATTGTTCATATAAATTGGTTATTTGCTGCCATTTCTACAGACATAAACATGTGTGCTATAATTATGTATATCTGATCTGACCATGGACTGTATAATTAATAATGTACCCCTATCCTGTATAAATCATAATAGCTTATAGCATTGTATGTTCTGCAACTCTTTAGTCTGTGCTATTTACATTTGAGAGCAAGGGTCAATGCTCTTAGGCATAAGATAAGGCTTAGAGAGCCCATTGTATATGCAAGAGTTATTGCATTATATAGTGGGCATAAATTGCACTAACTCTTGTATTTTAATGTGCAAATGGTAATCTATAGAGAATCTGAAGGGCACAATTGACACTAAATATATTTGCAAGTATATGGAATAGTGGTACAAAATCCTACTTGTACAAGACATATGTAGTTGTTGATATGAATTGTCACGATTTTATGTCATTGTTCTATAACAGGAACAACAAACTTTAAATATAAAAAAGGTAAAGTGCATGTTGCACTCGCATGAGATACAGCCAGGTCACTGTCGAAAGATAGCAGACTTAATAATAGGGTTCAAAGTCTAAGTAATTGATCAATAACAATACAGTGTGACCTGTATGAGTACACATTAATGGCAATTTAAATAGATTATACATAAATATTAATAATTTCATACAAATAGTTATACTACCAGTATAGTCCAAAGTCAAATTCTAAGACTGAACGGACTTTAAAATGGCTGACTTTATCAATACCATTTCAACGCTTGGAAAGTTAATGGTCATAGACAAATTTAGACAATTCACATGATGCAACTTCATTGTTTTGTGACTATTTACATAAATTAGTTTTCTATTTACTACATCTACTATTATATTTACTAGTTGAGCCTGTAGGTCCGCTACTAAATTGATCTGACCTGATCATTGAGGTTGTATTCATGATTTTGTTTTCTGTTTACTACAGCTACTATTCTATTTACTAGAAGAGCCTGTAGCTCGGCTAACTAAGGTGATCCAACCTGATCATTGAGGTTGCAAAGTCATGTCTGAGGATAGCCTCAGACATGTCTTATCTCTGTAAAGCCGGAGGCTTGAAAACCTCTCGAGACCAGAGTGTGGCCACTTAGCTCATACAAAGAATATTAAAACTTCAGTAACGGTTTTAAAATGGTGTAACTGAATTTATCACAATATGGTTACCCACCCCACCCACTTAAAGTAAGTAATTACATGTTAAGGATAATATATTTTTGTGGTAATGCAAATATAGCAAATTTCCTGCTTTTCAAAGATTGACAATAAATGACAATGTTACAGCCATATTTGTCCAATTAATCAATGCTGTAACCACAATTAACATAAACCCATTAATAAAAAAAAATGCAGTTAGTAATTTGGTATAACATGCAAAAAATAAAATTATGATACCTGTTTAGTACATAGCTTCTTTTATACACAATACAACTAGGCGTTTGACAGCAGTGCATAACCACAGAAGACAGCGATACTCGGGTCAAAGGTGAAGAATATGTTAATATTATGTTGATAGACAGTCTACATCCCAGAATTAGATATCCTCTGACGTCATCTTTGCATCGGAATGGTGAAGCATGCATAGCTTGGAATTACTAGCTCTCAAGGAGACCAGAATGGTCATAGCGACAAATTTTCATCAAACTATCAATTTACTCTCTACAGCTCTATCTAGTTTATTTGTTTTAACAAGAGATTATACTCACTTGATTAATAACGTGATTGTCTCTGCCTTGGGTGTTTGTGAGAATCTGGACAGCATTCGTCACAACCGGATCTTCACTGTCAGCAAACCAAACAGGCGGAGTGGTTGGGTATGTTTCCTGTAATTAGATACACATTTTTTAAATACATAAAATACAATATAATAGAAACAATAGCAATATTAAAAGGGCCTATAACATAGCTTGGTAATTGCATATACAGTAGAACCTCGATAAGTCAAAAACCTCCAAATGTCGAAAATATGTTTTGTTCCCTTCCCTGCAAACACCAAAACCTCCATTACTTGAAATCTTGACCCTCTGTTAGTCGAAATAATCACTGAGTTTCTCCAAGCCATTTTGGTACATATTTTCACTCTATAACTCGAAAAATTAAATTTTACTTCTGCATCTCGAACACAGTAACGTTTTATTTCACAACCTTTACTTCACAACTTGATCATTTGGAATTTATTACCTCTATAGTTCGAACAAAAATAAGTTACCGACTTTAACAACTTGCCAACAAAGCGAGTACACTTGTTTCTTAGAAAAATTCTCTATAAGTTGAAAACTCTATAACTCGAATTTTAGGCGTCTCCCTCGATGTTCGACTTATAGAGGTTTTACTGTATTTAGACAGTTGAGAAATACAATTTAGTGACCCACTATACAGCCCAGATGTAATTTGCACCACAAAGTTCCTTTGCATTATCACTCATCCAAAGATTGCATGAATTATCACAAAACTTGCTACTTCACTTCATTTAGCATACATTAAAGTCATAAATCAATACCAAATAGATAACTGGAACCTATGCCCATTACTAGACTTTGTAAATTTGTTACCAACAAACATACTCTGCATCAAGTACTATGCGTGCCAACTAAGAATAGGACTGTCAAAGCCGCCATCTTGCTCAATCACACGCGCAAACTTCATAACCAACGTGTATGGTGTGCATAAAATTTTATGAACAAATTATATTCAGTTTATATGTTTAATGTACGCTGTTTTGCTATTTCTTATACATTTTACGGCAAATAAATTATAAATGAGTAGGATTTGAAAGTAAAAGCATATTTATAAAAATATAATTTCTTTTTTCATTTTTGTCACTTCTTTTTGTACTAAATAAAAATATTTTATTATACTGCTTACAGCACATATGTCGAAACTATCCAAAACCAATGTCTCGTCACGTGATTTTTTTTTAGGTGTTGTTAATTTGCCTTGGGTACTTCTTACCTGTAGAATTTATTCATCCAAAATTATCCAGTAATAAAATCAAGAATAATTAAACAATAATTAAATTTATATCTATGAACCAAAAAAATAATTATTAAATTTCTTTCTTACGCTTTCTTTGCTAGCAGTACTTTTTTGACAGTTATCGTGTGAAGTTGAAGCAAGCGCGATCCTATTCTTAGTTGGCACGCATTATACATAAATATTCTCACTAACACAACACATGAAATAGAGTAAACTGATAAGGTAATAATAACTGCACTCATGTGCATTTATATTAGAGTTTATCAGAAAAGTACTTCTTACCTACCTACCCACTTAAAATCAAAGAATCTTTCCAAAGAACCATTTAAACACAGAAAAGTTATGCTGTATCTTATTTAAAATTTAACATGTTTGACTAGTTTACTCACAAAGGCATACTCAGCTCGACAAAATAGTAAAAAAAAGTTTACTAAAAAAAGTTCGTATTGACACTACATGTAACAAAAATGCAATCACAAAAAACAGGTAGATAAGCCTTTGTAACCAAAACGCGCCTGCATACCGTTATCTAAACAAACAGATGGTACTCTCTCTTCAGAAAAGCTGCAATGATTCACCGATGAACAGTTTCTGACGCTCTGAATCCGAATTTATTCATAGAATTGGTTACGGCGCCGCACGATCAATGATTGCAAGTGATTAACTGAAAACAAGCAGTGCCACCGCGGCGCTATTTGTGCATATACATTATGTATTTGTGAATAACTTGTTCATACGATACGAAAACATGCACATTGGTCACAAACAGAGAAATGTTAATTTGACTTCCGAAAATCCATTGTTGTCAGCAGCCCTGCCCTCATAAACAACGACCCTTTGTCCCACCTCAGCTAATCAATACGTGCACGTATGACATTGATTATGAGCCTTTTCACTGTGTTATGAATTTTAACATATAACTTACCGTAATATTAGCGTGTATTTCGTATTTCTTTCCATTTCTGCCAACGAATCTGCAGGTCAGTTCGTCGACACTAGCTGACATTATCTGAAACCTTTCATGGTTTTTAGGGAACACTTGCTCCAAGGTTTTAATTTCTAACTTAAGTGTATTTAAACAAGCCATTAGTGTTATTAAACACTAAGTTTTTGAAATTATTTGTAGATGGTAAAATACATGAGAACAATTACTCTGCGAACAAGCAAAATGGCGGACCGCAATGGCGGAAAGGGCAACCATAGAGAAAAATAAATACAAAACATTAAAAAATTCATAGACAAGTTAATGCACTTTTATAAGAATTTCAGATAATCAAACAAAACAAATCAGTGACCTAAAGTATCAATAATATATGTTACATTTTAGCTATTTATCACACATTATTATTAGCTATTACAATAAATTGGCCACTTGCACATTTGTTATTTATTTATTTCCCGTTTGCTTTGTGATATTGACTTTGACATTTAGGTATATTGTCAGTACTTACTCTTTTAGAGTTCCGTATAAATTACAGTTTCGATCACTACACTTACATATTATTATTACCTCAAGATTCATACCCGATTACTGACTATTAATATAAAACTATAAATATATTTTATATAAATTATCGAATTTTTATTTTCCTTTTTTTCGACGAACTTCCTAATCCTACCAAAATGTGTTGCGGATGCGGCTGCCCCCGGATCACGATCCACACTTGCTGAACGAAGATATGCTGATGTGGTGTCCGGGTAGTTGGGAACTGCATTCTACTTGGGGGAGTTTTGCGTCCCTGTACATCATCGCGCGCTACCTATCACAAAGCTTGTTCTGAATTATCAACGAGTTTCAAGCACACGACATCTGTTTGGACAAATATAACAACCTTAACGCTATGTTACGTCGATTCGACGCTAAGCGCTCGAAGACCAATCAGTATGCAAGTTTCTTCATATGACATCTAGTTATGAACAGTTGAAATTAGCTTAATTAGCTTACTTAATGTAGAGTAGCCAGTTGGTATTATTGTAAATAAAACATGAGTTAAATCCAAAAATAAACGTACTAGGACGTAAATAAATGCTATTCAAATTTCGTAATTGAATTCTTATTTCCATATGCAGCACATAAACAGGTTATATTTCTCATACCTCTCTCTTTCATATGCCTCCATTGATTTCAACAAAAAAGTAATAGGTATAGTTGTTATGAAGAGACTCTATATCATAATCAAATGCTACGGAACCCTCTTTGATTAAATTAAATTTCTTACTTTAAAACGTAATTGAGGTTATGTTTATGTTTTCGGTTTTTGCCGTGCATCGTATTTCAAAAATTTGTTAGAATTCTTTAATTACGTGTAAAAAATATGGGACGGTCGCCTAGTCCTAGATCACGGACTTATTCTAAGAGTAAACGATCTCTGTCTCCCGACCGCGATAGAGATAGACATAAAATAAGGAAATTCAGTCCAGCTCCAAGTAGTTCCAAAACCCCTGATGAAGAATTCAGTTTTTTTCATCACAAAAGAGATTTGAACAAAGTTATTCAATACAGCAGCGAAAGTAACACGGTAGCTAATAGTTTAGACGACTTTTGGATATTCATGAAGAAGTATGAAGCCACTATGAAAAAAGCGGGTAAACCTCTACTAGATGTTGATACAAAATCTAAAGTTGATAGAAGTTGTTTCTCTAAGTTCGACTGCATCAACTTCACAACCCTAATAAAGTACGTAGATGTAGTTCGAGATGAAGGCAGAAGAAAACTGGATAAAAGCATATTTGACTCTTTTCTGAATATTGTATCAGTTTACTTAGATTTTAAGAATAAGGAGAAGTTTGAAAAGCTTAGAAAGTTAAGACAAGCACAGAAAGAACTGCCAGTGGCGAAATATCGGTAAGTTGACAACCTTGTTGGTATTATGGTTACCAGAGGATCCCGGATTCCCGGATGTACCAATATTCATAAGGTGGCAATACACTTCAATTTGTGTAAATAAATTAGTTTAGTAAAAATTCGATGTGTATATTTGTTTATGTATATTAAAGTAATCAGGAGTGGACAATTTGCTCTTAAATCCTCTCCATATGATATGTACATACATAATACATCTTATCTTAATATATATTAATCTCGGGTCACAATGTTTGTCCTCAATGGACTCCTAAACCACTTAACCATTTATAATAAAAATTTACACACCATGTGCAGTTCGATCCAACTTGAGAGATAGGATAGTTTAACTCTCAAATTATAATCGCAATTTTTATTTATTGCTAAGTATTGTCTGTTATCATTTGACAGTCACAATTATCTGTTAACTCCAAATGATTCTAACAGATGTCGATACCTTTCGACTGGGTTGAGTAAGTAATCAATAGATGGTGCTGCTATGGTAAATCTACAAACATGTCATATAAGCTACACTATCTATTTTTCATACAACTAAGTAAGGCAAAACAACATTTGCCGGGTCAGCTAGTTAATATAATAAATATTCTGTCAATTTCAGCAATGACATCATAGCTGCAGTTCAAAATGAGCGAGTAGTGGTTGTAGCTGGCGATACAGGATGTGGTAAATCCACACAAGTGCCACAGTACTTGCATGAAGCAGGTTTCCAAAATATTGGTAAGTTTTTCTACTCTAGAACTTAACAGAAAGATATAGACAAAAATTACTAATATCTATATGTATCTTTGTTTATCATGTCATCTATATGACTATTTTGACAAACACCATTATCATCCACCCCAGTCTCGATGTAGCAGTTGTTGAAGCTCCATCTCTGAACATCCTCGAGTCTAATGCTTCTGGGGTAGTTCCCTTTCGCCCAGGCTGCAAATCCAAAACTTAATCTAGTAATGTATGTAACTCTTTGCCGGAATCCCTGTTCCCTCTGAACGATTACTTGACTATTTTCGAGGCGAGAGTGAATCGATTTCTTCTAGGTAAGCGCGCTCCACCCTAGATCGCAACATCACCTAACAATCATGTGAGTTTCGATCAACCTATCCATGATGAAAAAAAAAAACAATTAGAATTAAGCTAACAAACTTAACAAGTAATCCATATTGGTTTAACTTGATAGTTTAATTAAGCTTGTTAAATAGTGTTTGAATATTATTTTTACTTTTTTCAGCTTGTACCCAACCAAGGAGAATAGCCTGTGTCTCACTTTCCAAAAGAGTGGCGTTTGAAATGCTTACACAGTTTGAGACCAAAGTAGGCTATCAAATAAGATTTGAGAAGAGCAAAACAGCTGATACTAAGATCTGCTTCATTACTGAAGGACTGTTACTTAGACAGGTTAGGTATAGTCAGCAAACTAGAATAAACGGAAGAGTAACTCCATACAATTGCCGATTAGAATTTGGATCCATCTACGAACACAATTATCCTGCTATCCCAACGAAACACACACAAAGCTCGCACACGATTGGTGCCGTGTCGCACTATGTGGGTAGCTGTTTTGCCCCGCCCGCCGCGGTATTTTACGATTACGCGTAGAAACGTTTTATCGGTCAAGTTACTATTCTATTTCGCTTGGTATAGTATATTTTTATGTTATTTTTATTTCGCACAAAAGTCTGTCCACCACCGAACACAATCAACAAAAGCGAACAACAAAGGATGAAAAGATGTGAGACTGTACTGTTGCCGAGTTCATGGAGACACATTTGTTCAGAATTCAGTGCAGGAAACTTCAAGAATCTTTCTCCACCGTCACATCTCCAGAGTGTCTATTTTCGTTTTCTTGCAAAGTCCATGTTTCTGCAGCATAAAGCAATAAAAGACTTGCTCATAGTTATTGATTTAAGTGTATCATAGACTAAAAATATAACAGACGCTCAATCTCTTGTTGAAAATCATACTACATGTATCGAATGATACACGTAGCGCCATCTTTTCGTATTTTCTTGAAATTACTTCATTAGGTTCACGCAATCTACTATTCTTATATCATTATGCGACTGCAACGCGTTGCAGAATTTGCCGGCAGCAAGACTGCACGTTCGATTTGCAGCGCCATCTAGTTTTCATCGGTAATTGTGGCAAATATCCGCGCCACGCTTTATTGTATGGGAATCTCCAATGCTCTCTAGTATTCTAATCCATGTTTTTCAGATGTCTTCAGAGAACCTACCCAACTACGACGTCATCATTCTAGACGAAATTCACGAGCGCCATCTTATGGGTGACTTCCTGCTGGGTGTCTTAAAATGCCTGATACATAGCAGAACTGATATCAAACTTGTTCTGATGTCCGCTACCATAAATATCAAGCTGTTTGAAGATTATTTCAAGGCTGAGTCTGCTGCTGTTATTCAGGTTAATTTATTCTTCTTCGTATGAGCTTAGTGGCCAAGCTCTGGCAAGAGTTTTCAAGCTGCCCAAAGGCCTCTGACTTGGCTTAACGACTGCTTGTACTAAGACTTACAGCCGGAACCTACAATTTCACGTGTCATCCGACCTACGGTAGTGCGAAAATGCCACTTGTAAAACGACAGTCTTCTTTATGTTCACCCATCCAAACACTGTTCACAACGGCCGTTGCTTAGCTTCGAAAATCGCGTCAGATCACCTTAGGTAGCCAAGCTACAGGCGCTAGGTTAATTTATTAACTTCATTAGTCTATGTTAGTTAATTAGTTAAGGTGAGTGTGGCTTTGTGCGGAAGCATCTGATTTTCAATCAGAATCTTACAGTTCTTGGATTCTTAAAAATGTTTATGTAAGCCGCATTCAACTCTGTTTAAAAGTATAGAAGCAGTGCTTAATGTAAATTATCAACTGAACATAACTTATTTTTCCGATTCAACTTATAACTTCGAAACTAGTCAACGAATTTGAACGCGGTTTTCATAATAGATAACATTATAATTAGCATTATAACTATGTTTCTAAAACATAGTTTTGATAACGATTATTACGAGTATATGTAATCCATCTGTGAAAACTGAATTCAAATCCGTTGTGGTTTCGAAGTTATAACATACCAGACAGACAGACAGACCGAGAGGCAAAAATCCGAATATTGTTTTTTTTTTATTTCTGTTACTCTGTTTTAATCAGTTTTGTATGTACAAACACTCTATTTATACTGTCTTAATACTGGTATTCATTTACAATCTGTAATATGTTATTTCAGGTTCCTGGCAGATTGTATCCCATTGAATTGAATTACAAACCAACTTTCATTGAAGAGAAGCCTACGAGAGATGACCGACTGGACCCTCAGCCCTATGTTCAAATAATGCAGCTTATTGATACTAAATATCCTAGTAAGTTTCAGCCAAGTTACTATTCTATTTATTCTAGTTCACTGACTACATGATAGTCAATGAAAATAAATCAATACTTGCAGAAGATGAAAGAGGTGATCTTCTGATCTTCATGTCGGGTGTTCAAGAGATAACTTCTATATGCGACGCGGCGCTGCAATACGCTGAGAAAACTAAGAACTGGATTGTTCTGCCGCTACATAGCGGACTGTCTTTGGCTGAACAAGATAAGGTTGGTTCTATGCTTAGTCACACACACACACGGCTGGTTAGCCCCATACTAAACCATTTCTAGTTTGTATTATGGTTGCTGTCACAACTGATATATTACATATACATACATAAATACTTTATATTGATACATATTATTTTACACCCAGACCGACAGCCAACAAATTTAGTTCATCACAAAGATGTTGGCCGTGCCGGAAATCGAACCCGGGACTTTCTGGTTGGCAGTCCGGCATGGTAACCGTTACGCCAACGAGGGCGTCAAAAGTAGTAGCTCGGTTAACTAAGTTGATCTGAAGCGATCATCGAGGTTAAGCAACAGTCGTTGTGGACCGTCTTCAGATGGGTGACTATGCACAAGACTGTATTTAAAAAAGTATTATTATTTTCTGGGCGCAACCGTGGGTGACGTTAACTGGTCCTGTTTGTCTTTAGTACAAGCAGTCGTTAAGCCAAGTCAGAAGCCTTCGGGTGGAACTCTTGAAAAGCCCGACACCAGAGCTTGGCCACTTAGCTCATAAGAAGGATATATCGTTTTGTCTCGCTTGCATACATGATAACGAACTCTCAACTGTTTTGTTTATTAAACCAGGAAATATTATAAAAATAATTGGACAAGTGTGAGTCGGGCCTCGCTTGATGGGTTCCATACAAAAAATATTCCGAAAAATCACATTTGTAGTATGAATGCTCCCATTAAATATTTCATTTATAATTATTTTTTAGTATTTGTTGCTTAAGCGGCAACAGAAATACATAATTTGTAAAAATTCAACTCTCTATACGGTTTAAGATTTATAACGATATGAGTAGAACGGTAAATTCAAGATACTTTAATGAATCCTAGTCATAAAATGTTTCAGGTCTTCGACTATCCACCAGAGGGCGTGAGGAAATGCATCATATCAACTAATATTGCTGAGACGTCCGTTACCATCGATGGAATCAGATTTGTAGTAGACTCGGGGAAGGTAAATAATCCCATTCCATTTCTTTCCATTCCATTCCATCCCATTACATTCTATTCGATCTCATCCCATCCCATTAATATTAGGAGTATAACGGCCATGTGTTTGTGACTGCTTCACACTCAAACAGCTGAACAGATGTGTTTGAAATTTAGTACGGAGATTGTAAAGATTCTGGATTATAATAAATCAAATCAAAATATCAAATAGTTTATTTAGTACAAATACAGGGGTGAAACGTACTATGAGTAATTAAATACTAAAATATAGCTAAGTCTTAGTGTGCATTTTGCTATATCCACTGCGCCCCGCGCTAAGTATCATATGATCCTGTTATGCGGGGCAACAGTATTTAGCTTTTTGTTAAATTGTAATAGTAGAGTAGTATTTTGGCTACTTTTTGTCCCGAATTAGCGCGGATAATATCGTCGGGCTTTGCCTTAAGTTTTTGTCGGTATTTACTTAAATAATAAACTAAAGGTAAGTAATAAACTTTGTCGGATCAACTGGTTGTTTAAAATTACAGGTAAAAGAGATGAGTTATGACTCGACAACTAAAATGCAGAGGCTAAAAGAGTTTTGGATTTCGAAAGCTAGCGCTGACCAGCGTAAAGGACGTGCTGGTAGAACTGGTAAATGCTTTCTAAATATCTTTATTTAACTTGAAAATTTGTATTGTAATAAAAATTTACCAAGTGCCATCGGGCTCGTGAATTTAGGGTCCCGTACCAGTAATATAAAAAAAAAACACAATAAAAACACGTTTATTGTATAGGAATCCCGCTTAATATTATTATTAATTTAATTTTTAGTATTTGTTGTTTTAACGCCACGGAAAATACATGACTTGAAAAAATCAGTTTTCTAGCTATCACGGTTTCTGACTAGCCTGGTGACAGATAGCCAGACAGACAACGGAGGCTTAGTAATAGGGCCCCGCAACCTTTTAGGATCAGAACCCTAAAAAATTTGTTTTATGTATTATTTATTGTGCCGTCATAGTGAGGAATATGGGACATTAATTCGTTCTTTTCGTCGTCAACGTCCATACCACGTTGAAAACACTGGTTCTCGTCCGATCACCGAAGTTAAGCAACGTCGGGCGCGGTCAGTACTTGGATGGGTGACCGCCTGGGAACACCGCGTGATTTTGGCTTTTTGCTGTACAAAATGTATTTTTGTTATTGGTTTGGTTTTGTATTGATTTTCATACGGTTTTTGAGTAGTTATATTTTTTATGCATAAAATAATAATAAATAAAAAAAATACAAAATATTTCAAACTAAAAATTGTCTACAGTAGGTTTCAAAGTTAGGACAATAAACGAAAAAAAAAACATTTTTATCGCTAATAAAACATCATAATCATCAGAGAGATATCACGCAAAGATTAAAATTTCTTTGTATATTTTTTTTAGGTCCTGGAGTTTGCTACCGTATTTACTCAGAGAAACAATACACAGATATGGAACCGTTTAGTACTCCAGAAGTTTCCCGAGTACCCTTAGCATCTTTGCTTTTGCTAATGAGTTCGCTTGGAGTAAACGATGTCAGAAGATTTCCGTTTTTGGACGCACCGCCAGAAGAAGCTGTTGAAAATGCCATTTTAGAGCTAAAGCAGCACGTAAGTCTAATTTGTTGTATTAGTAAAATCAAAATAATAACTTATTTAATGAGAATATCAAATGTTAGAATGCAAAAAGAATCTCTCCGGCGGGGAATCGAACCCCGGTCTCCCGCGTGACAGGCGGGGATACTGACCACTATACTACCGAAGATGTGAAGGGAATCGCGAAATTACTCGTTATTCTGCGCGGTCATTATGAAAGATACAGCTTGTAATTTAAACATTTCGGATCATACTTATATTATGACCTGTCGCTAGCAAATCGTTAAACTAAATGAGAACCGCAAAACAAAAAAAAAAAAAAACACAAAATGTGAGTTTTATAACTCTAGCATTCATTTCATATTGACATTCGACATTTCATGTTGTACGAGGTATCGAAAGTAGAGGTCGACCTAGGAAGACGTGGCTGAATTGTGTAAATGAGGATATGAAAGAAAAGAGAGTGAATTTAGATATGACAGCTGACAGAATCGCGTGGAAGGGGAAAACTTGCTGTGCTACTCCACCTAGTGGGAAAAGGTTGAAGAAGAAAAAGAAAAAGATTCGACATTTGATCTTGAACAAGAAAACATTTAAAATCACATGTCCCCTTGTATGACAAAATGAGTTTGAGCTACATACATGAAGCGAACTATTTCTAAACCAAAATCCCAACCAATACACTTGCTGCGTCCAGTAACGCTTAAATATTTTTTTCAGGGAGCACTAACAGCAAACGAAAAATTGACAGCCCTAGGGAAGGCCCTGTCGAACTTACCAGTGGAGGTGTCCTTAGCGAAGGCCATAGTGATAGGAGCATCAACATTGCCTCCGCACAAGCGCGACTCGGCGCTCGCTCTAACAGCTGCTTTAGGAGTTAGATCCATTTATACAACGCGGGCGCATCGGGATTTCGAATGTGAGGTTAGTTACTTGGACTAGCAGGGCTATTCAGGTAATCTTCGAAAGCATCCGATTCGACAATTTTCTTTGAAAGTGACGTTTCTTGGAATGGGAACCATAGACATAACACCTCCGTCAGTTTACGAAGCATGTTATGAGTATAATGGTAGAAATTTAACCATGGTAGAAACAGTTTTTTAAAGAAAATTGAGATTCCAAAAATAGAAAGAAGTATCAGTTTAAATAATATTTATTATTACAAAAGTGTTTTTATTTAAGCTTAGTCATGCTTAAGATACTCATTCAAATCCCGCAACGTGCTGCAGTCGCATAGTAATCTGATGATAGTAATCTACTATCATCAGATTACTATGCGTGAGTGTAGTCGTTTTAAGAAAGTACATATAAATACTCTCCGCAATGAGACTTCTGTAATCGCCTTTATAATAATAAACCTTAGCCTTTGCCTATCTAATGGCATTCGCATTTGATCATAGTTTGCCTGATAGTAAGCTGTAGTTAACAATATAACACACTAACCTATTTACTCTAGATATAAAAACCCCTAGATGGTATTTTTAAGAAAGCAGAGACAGACTCAGAAAAAGAGTTCTTTTGGAACACTTTACGTCACCCGCCTAGCGATAAGGCCGCCTAATGTACCAGAAGCCATCCAAAAGATTGCCTGGCAGAAATCACCATGCAATTTCTCCCTGGCAACCTTTGGATGGATTTTAAATTACGGACAAGCAGTGGGTGGTAACCTAATAGAACCTAGTAGAAACAAAAGAACTAACCTAAGTTACATAAATTATACTTACACAATACTTACTACTTTGAATAATGTTTGTATAACCGGTTATCACTTACGTTTATTTGGTCGGTATTAGCCCGACATGTTTCAGCACAATCAGTGTGCCATTCTCAAGGGCAGGAACACAGCCAACGTATGCACGCGACGACGGCTGCGCCTGACTTACTACTTTACTATTATGTTTGTTTTATCTCCAGAACGCTCGTAAACCCGACGAATCCGACCACGGCGACCCGCTTACCCTCTTATCCTTGTACTGCGCTTGGCTTACCGTGAAAGCTGAGAACCGAGGCGGCAGGGTTTGGTGCAAACGGAGAGGCATTGAGGAGCAGAGGCTGTATGAACTGACGAAGCTTGCTGCGCAATTACGGAGCTTATTGCAAGTGAGTTAGAGTCTGTTTTATTATGAGAGCTAAATAGGCCTCAAATTTGATTCAGCTTACTGCACCTGAAAAAAAGCTTTTCGAAATTGATGCCACTGACAATAAGGATGACCTTCCACTCTTAATCTCAACTGATACAAAATTACCATTTTTATTATGAGAGCTAAATAGGCCTCAAATTTGATTCAGTTTACTGCACCTCTACTTGAAAAAAAGCTTTTTGCAATTGATGCCACTGACAATAAGTATGACTTTCCACTCTTAATCTCAACTGATACAAAATTACTATTTTTATTATGAGAGCTAAATAGGCCTCAAATTTGATTCAGCTTACTCGACCTGAAAAAAAGCTTTTCGCAATTGATGCCACTGACAATAAGGATGACCTTCCACTCTTAATCTCAACAGATACAAAATTACCATTTTTATTATGAGAGCTAAATAGGCCTCAAATTTGATACAGCTTACTGCACCTGAAAAAAAGCTTTTCGCAATTGATGCCACTGACAATAAGGATGACCTTCCACTCTTAATCTCAACTGATACAAAATTACCATTTTTATTATGAGAGCTAAATAGGCCTCAAATTTGATTCAGCTTATTCCACCTGAAAAAAAGCTTTTCGCAATTGATGCCACTGACTATAAGAATGACTTTCCACTCTTAATCTCAACTGATACAAAATTACCATTTTTATTATGAGAGCTAAATAGGCCTCAAATTTGATTCAGCTTATTCCACCTGAAAAAAAGCTTTTCGCAATTGATGCCACTGACTATAAGAATGACTTTCCACTCTTAGTCTCAACTGATACAAAGATTACCATACTCAATGGCTTTTCAGAGGTCTGACTTCTTACATAATATGTATAACATATTCTACCCGACCAGGCTGGGGAGTACCTAAGACAGCAAATTTCCCTTCCCATAAAGCAGGGGAATGCTGCGAGTCTGATGGGCACGTTTGGGAGAGGGGCTTGGTCGTAATCTTGTTATTGAATATTTTTTTTTAAGTAAAAAATTAAAGTAATAAACTAATGCCTAACTTATTCTGTAATTAATGTAATTCAATGGCTTAATTTATGACAAAATACGATGGGAAAGTATAGTTTAAACTGCACATTTGTAGTGTAATTCTGACACACGGACAATTTGTAAATTTTTTCACATACACACTAGTCTTAAAATTTACCACTATATAACATTTTATATTCATATACACGGTTCCAAATAAGACTCGCTACTCAATTGTAATTGTAAAATTTGCAACTATACCTTAAAAAATTGTAGCCGATTCTTAGACCTACTGAATACGCATATAAAATTTGGTAAAAATCGGTCAAGCCGTTTCGGAGGAGTACGGTAACTAACATTGTGACATGGAAATTTTATATATAAGATAAATAATTTGCATTCTTAGATAACTAAAAGTTTTTAAGAGATTTCTTGGGTCAAATTACTATTTACAAAACATGCATAGTACATGTTTCATTGGTAGTTTACTCGTACTTTTATTTTAAATGTGCTGTAAGTAAAAATTTGTACGTAATTTTCGTTTCAGGACAACAATTTAATGGAAACTATGGAGCCTGAGACTATGTCTTCAGCGGAAAGAGCGGTCAGGCATGGACAGTTGAAACAACTGAAGCATATGAGACGGTAAGCATAAAAATCGAGGATAACAGAAAATAACTTGCCAGCGATTTAGGGTCGCGCTTGAAAGGTTCCGGAATCCTTCTTACGTAATAAAAAATATTATTTGAAAAAAAGTTACAAAGACACGTTTATTGTAAAGGGACCCCCATTTTTGGTTGTTACGGAACCCTGCATGTGGGTTCTTCTCGCAATTAGCAAATTTTTCATTTTGCCCCATGTTGGAGACAGGTTGTAGTCTTCCCTTATGGCGCTGCGGGAGCAAAAAAGCATTTTTTGAAACTTCATATAAAATCCAGCGTAAATGATATTGCTACGGTTTTTTTAGTTTATCTTTGATTCAGTGTTAAGAATTTTTAGAGTTCCGAAACACGATTACGTAAAATTCGCTCAATAGTTTTAGTTTTTGAAAAATTGACATTTTAACATTTAAAATTATTGTGCTACTGAAAGTAATAAAGAAAAATAAAATAAATCTTACTTTTTTAGTGGGTAATGGAATTATGTAGAACCGAAATTTAAATATTATAAATTGTTGATTTTATATAAATTTACTAGCTGACCCGCCAAACGTTGTTTTGACTTAGGTAAAAATTTAAAATTTTACTTAACACTTAGGGGTATGAAAAATAGATAGTAGCCGATTCCCAGACCTACTCAATACGCATATAAAGTTTGGTAAAAATCGGTCAAGCCGTTTCGGAGGAGTACGGTAACGAACATCTAAAATTTTATATATTAGGAAGATATGGTGACAATTCTACTGCCGGGTGGCAGATCCTTCGCTCGAATTTGTATAGCTGAATTCGGTAAAATAACGCCTTAATATGATAGAATTCAAAAAAGATATCTGAGCCTTTTTATTTTCCAGTCAATACAAACAAAAGGCAGCCGAAGAATCGAAACGAAAGAAGCGTCTCAAAGTGGATTCGTGGGAAATAGTAGACGAGTCAAAAGACGAGGAAGATTCGACCTTAGATATACGAGACATAGAGTTCAGAATGACAAACGACGCTTCGAGGATTAGGGCGCTTATATCTGGCACTAGTGCTTCCAGTGATAGGGATTTGATTATGCTGAAGGTACGTTGACATATTTAAACCTTTTGTCTTGAGAAATATTTTGTAGGTTTTATTTTATATTGAATGTCTGCTCGTAAAATATTTATGACGTTGACTTATGTGTATATCTATCAGAACGGATCATATTTTACTAGTTGACCAGGCTAACATTTTACCATATTAAAAGCAATAAAATTGAAAATATTGTGATTTTTAAGGTTCCGTACCTAAAAGGTAAAAACGGGACTCTATTACTAAGACTCCACTGTCTGTAAGTCTCCAGGCTGTATCTCAGAAACCGTGATAGCTAGAAAGCTGAACCTTTCACAAGTTATGTATTTCCTGTGCCGCTTTAACATCAAATACTAAAAATAATCATATGGGCCGTCCCCATACAATAAAGGTTTGTTTCCGTTTTTTTTTGCTATATATCAATAACGGTAGTTGTTAGACACTCAACATTTTCAAAAAATATATAAATGTATATTAGCCATCAAATTAAATTATAAAATTTATTAAAAATAAATATTTGAGGGGGCTCCCATACAACAATGATACGGAACCCTTCATACTCGAGCCCCCCTCGCACTTGGCCAATTATTACTATAGAAACTACCTTTTCGTGGTCAAATTATATATTTATTTGAGTACAGTCCACATCCCTATTGTGTCTTAGACATTAGTATAAACCATGTTTATTTTTGCTGACCAACTATATCCTTTTGTTTTCTGTTACCCGTGATTACATCCAATAAAAACTTGTGCTACGGGTAATGAACTAAGACTTTCCTACTGCACCAAAAAGATGATTAATTAAAATTTTTCAGGTTGTTTTGTGCCGGGCGCTGTATCCGCAAGTGGCTGTTGCCGATGAATTCAATCACTGTAAGGCAAGTTAAACAATTTAAGGGTTTCCTAGTCCTAAATGCATGCACCTATATTAAGAACTACTAGCCGCGGTGTTTTCATTCTTGATACGGGACAGCGTTATTACACGTTAGCTAGGCATTTAATTGAGAGGGTGCGTTAGTTAGTGACACTCTTGCCTAAAGTGGAATATGCTTAGTTTGGAACAACTGGCTCTCAAAGAGGTTACCGTAAACACCTTTTAGGTACTTGACGACTGACTTTAGAACTTGAGGGTAGTTGCTATCCAAATGAAGAAAAAGTTCTACCATCATGCAATGGATACCTCTCGATAATTTCTGCACCGAAAGCTCAAGCTCATTGACAGGGATCGAACCCATGACCTTCGAAACGTGAGGCGGATGTCTTCACTTGGGTCACGCAATCTACTATCATTATATCACTACGCGACTGCAGCGCGTTGCGGAATTTGGCCGCAGCTAGGCTGCACGCTTGATTTGCAGCGCCATCTAGGTTTCATATGGCAAACTTTCACGCCATGCTTTATTGTATGGGAAGCATTCCTTTCTAGTATTCTGATCCCTGGTAGGATAAATATGAAATGCATTACCATATTTTCCTATTTACAGTCAATAGCAGAACAGCTATACCACACTTGGAGTAAGCCCTTCGTGTTTCTACACCCGACTTCTTACTTCGGGAAACAACCGCGGACGTTGCAACTGATGGAGACAGATATACATTCATCCTGCTCACACTACAAAGGGAAATTGGCGTTGTCTCACGCGCATCAAATACTGTGCTATTTGTGAGTGTTTTACTTATACCCTAGAATGTAGGCAGTTTTTATACATTACAGTTAAACATTGGTGGCGATTCAGCGGCACACACGACTAAACTAAATTTAAAAAAGCCCCGTCTCTTTTCATCTTAGGTGGCTAGAAAAAGACGACACGTTCCGCACCACAGACAAAACAACTAAAATCACGTCAAATGTAGAAAATATAGGCGACTTTAGTCCGCACTCACTTGTATCACCTCTAAAACTACCTACATTTTCCATATTTCCACGTGATTTTAGTTGTTTTGTCTGTGGTGCGGAACGTGTCGTCTCTTTCTGGCCACCTAAGATGAAAAGAGATGGGGCTTCTTTAAATTTAGTTTAGTCGTGTGTACCGCTGAATCGCCACCATTTGCATAACAACACGAGTCATCAACAATATTTACTAAGGTTGAGTTTGCCTAGTCTAGAATATTAGGCTCTCAAGGAGGCTTTCGGAACTTACCGTTAGGGGCCTTGCGACAGATTATTCAACTAAAGTGGTTGTTAGCCAAAATCTAAACATACAGTCAGATGAAAGCGAAATTTCAGATACTTCGCTACGCTCGTCAATCTTTTATAAAATTTCCATGTCACAGTATTTGTTAGTTACTGTACTCCTCCAAAACGGCTTGACCGATTGTCACCAAATTTTATATGCGTATTCAGTAGATCTGAGAATCGGCTACTATCTATTTTTCATACTCCTAAGTGAAAAGGATTGTTCACCCTTACATATTTTTTTTGACAAAAAATGTTGTCATTGTTTTTTAATGTGGCATTAAAATACATACAATCCCTATTTTTTACTTTATTATCATCAACTCCAATTTTTTTATGACCATTTAGTATTTTTTTTAGTAATTTTTTATCCCGCTCGATAACTGATCAATAATAGTGTTTTAACTGTACAAGGTAAAACAACGTTTGCAGGGTCAGCTAGTTAATACAGTGATTTCGATTCGTTCGTTAATAAATTGTGTATGTTACAGATCGCTCCTGGAAACAACGAAGCCGTACATAGTGAATTCTATGCGGATGCCGGCGGCGCAAACATTACTGCTTCTAGCACATTCCATCGACACTAATATAGGATTTTCTAGGTAACTAAAGTATAAAATCGGTAGGTTGGTTGGTTTCCAATTTTTTAAGTCCAATTTTAATTTTCTTTGTTGTCAGTTCACTTTAATATTATGATTTTTAACCTAATAAATTAATTAAAGTAATGACTATTACATTATTAAAGTTAAAAATTAGATGAAATAAAAGCACACACACAAACACACACACACAATAAAAAAACCTTACAAATAGTAATGGTTAATCCTTAATTTTAATTGTTTTATATAACACATTATTACGTTCTATTGTTGGATAAGTTCTTCACATTTTCTGACTTTTGAAAACTGTCTTCAAATAATTTGTATCTAAGACACTATTGGTGATTGGCGTCACCCCGAATGATAATAGCCATTGCTATCAGTTTCTTTTTAGACTTTTAAACAAACAGTCAAAATAAAAGATTATTAAGAGGATTTTTTTACGCTTCATAGGCTTGCGTTTGACCTCAACTCACCTGATGTTAAGTGATATTGCAGTCTAAGATGAAGCGCGCTTGCCTAGAAGAAACCGGTTTACTCTCACCTTAAAGACAGTAAGGTTAATACAGAGTAATAATTCTTACATGTAAAACAGGATCGTGTGTGACTCCTGGCTCCTGCTGGAGTTTCCATACCCTGAAGAAGGCCTGAACTTACTGTTGAAGGCAAGCAAGCTTCGCCAACGGTGGGACGCGCTTATCAATCGACGACTTGCCGGTAAATATTATTTTATACTAGCGCTGTGTTACCCGCCTTAGTCAGGGATAAAAAGAGATCAATCCGGGATAAAAAGTAGCCTATTTTATGTGAGGAAATGCCCACGCATGCCCACCACACCCGGGGAGGTGGGTGGGGTATGTCGGGCTCGATGCCGGAAGGGCATCACTACCGACTAAAACCTCACGATGGCCTCCTCACCGGAAAGGGCGGGGTGAGGTTCCGCTCCTCGCATTAACCCACCACCCCGCCCACCTCGGCTAGCCTGCGAGACTCCTCCTCAGGGGATGTCTCCCTTGCAGTGCAGATGGTGCACAGCAACCACCTCGGGAACCGTGAGTGCAATAGACGCCGGACAACCCCGGGATAAAAAGTAGCCTATGTGTTAATCCAAAGTCTAACTATCATCAAATATCACCAAAATCGGTTTAGCCGTTTGAGCGCGAAGAAGTAACAAACGTACATACTAACGCACCTACACACACACACATCGTGTTTTTTAATTTACTAGCTGTGCCCCGCGGGATTGATCCAGGATAAAAAGTAGCCGTTGTATGTGTTAATGCAGGATATGAGTTACTGCACAGCCAATTTCATCAAAATTTATCCAGTCGACTAAGCGTGAAGAGGTCACAAACATACACACTAGCACACACACAAACACACACACACAGACAAACTTTTGCTTTTATAATATTAGTAGGATATTGTGATGTGAATAGAAAGGCATAAAGCGCCTGTGGCTCGGCTAGCTAAGGTGATCTAACGCGATCATCGAAGCTAAGCAACGGTCAATGCGGACAGTGTTTGGATGGGTAACCATGCACAATACTGTCGTTTTTTCACCTGGCGCTGCCGTGGGTCGGATGACGCGTTAAACTGTAGATCCCGGCTATTAGTCTTAGTACAAATAGTCGTTAAGCCAAGTTAGAGACCTTCGGGCGGCTTGAAAACTCGACACCAGAGCTTGGCCACTTAGCTCATACGAAGAAGATAAAACCAACGTTAGAATAAATTAATGGATTTCCTACGTACTAAAACTCCGTGCCTTTGAGGGCTTTAAACCTAAAGCCCTCAAAGGCACGGAGTATTCAGACGGCATATTCAGAAAAACCCTTCTGAATATGAATTTATATTTTAATCATAAATTATCAAGTCATACGATCATTATTTTTTTATCAATTTTAGCTATTGACCTCATTTTGTGTCTTCTTTTTGTATCTCATTGACTGATTAAAAGAAGTTAAGATCTTAATTGTTATCAGTACTAGATCTGTGGTATAATCTTGATCTACGCAAAAAGATGTTATCATACACAGACTAATGACAAGATAACTATTAGGGTTGTTGACTGGATTACAAGAAAAAACAAACGGTTACACTTACTTGAAACCATTGGAATATAGTACAGCGGATGTCGACGCATTTAGAGCGTCTTCTTCGAATGCGTGAAGTTTTCAGTTATATAAATACTATATTTATATATTTGTGTGCAACGGGATTGCATGATTTGATCCCCCCGCCCCATTCCACCATCGGACGAGTAGGCAAACACCAAAGCGGCATCGTTATACTGTGGAGGTGCCTAAGTCGCTTACTAAGCGGTTTGTCTCCACCTTAATTGTGCGTACCGCCAAGGTGTGGAATTCTTTGCCAAATTCCCTGTTCCCCGATAACTATAATCTAGCGGTTTTCAAGGCAACTGGTTTCTTCTGGGCAAGCGCGCTTCACTAAACGCAAAACTGTTGCGCGCCCCTGCACTCGACGCGCAAGCTATCTCGTTTTGCCGAAGACTCTCACGAACGACGGCAAAACAATGATAACGTTTGCAGGCGCGCAGTTTTAATAAATTACCCTCAGATTAAAAAAAATTAAGCCCGTTCACCGCATTCATGTCGACTTTACCAGCACGTATTAACGGATAACTCACTTTTATGAATGTGTTGGACAAGGGAACTATTTGTTTACGTGTAAGTTTCAATTGTTTAATCGTTTTGTATTGACGACGAATGTTTCATAAATTTTATTGTAAATATGTTCTCACGTAAGTGATTAATGATCTAATCTTTGTGAGAAATAAATGTTCACGCGGATCTCGTCGGTGACAGTCCGTGTAAAGCTCGTCCCTGACGATAACGCTCGTAAGGCGTCGAAATCCTATGGAATTTCTTTGGAGTAGAATTTTTTCAACGACGATAACGCTTTAAATGCCTTGAAACCCTTTGGACTATCCAACGTTTTTAAGTAAGTGTGACCGCTTTTTCGTGTAATGATAATCATAATAATCTATATTGGTAAAAAAATACAGGTCGATTCACATTAATACATTATTAATTAATCTATGATATAAAATAAGTCGAGTTTTTCTTCCTGACCTTATAACTCCAGAACGCACGAACTGATTTCCACGGTTTTGCATTCGTTGGAAAGGTCTACGGCTACGTGAAGTTTGTAGCAAACAAAATTGAGGGAAAAATTTGATTCGCGAAAAAGTCTACCTACACGCAGTCAGAGCCGCGGGCAAAAAATAATATATTTCTAAAAATAATATAACAAAGTTAAAGAGTCTTCTTTCACCCATCATTATTAAAAGTTAAAGTTAAATATAGGTAAAGATATATTAACATTTAAATTAAACCCGGTCTTCGCTGTCAGTCCATTTTACAGGAAAATGCGTGTTACATCTGGTAAGGTAATTAATAACTGTCCAGATAAAATAGTATTGTGTAGATAAGATCTTGACAAGATTATCCAAAAGTAAATTACATTACATCAAATTAATATTGATAACAGATAACAGGGCTCTTCAAAACTAAATAGGTATACATAGTGTTTATGTACATATTTCGTATTGTTTTTTGTTGTTTATGACATAAACTCATATTCTATAATAGTATTTTAATGAAAATAAGACCAAGTGTGGCTTATTGGTAGAGTGTTAGACTGAAAACCCGCGATAGTCGGATTCGAATCCGGCTCTGCACCAATGATTTAATTAACAAGTTATGAATAGAAATTGTACTCGCCCATACGTTGTAAGAAAACATTGGTAGGATGTTTTATTTATTTATTTTACTCTGAGAGCGACACATTCTGAAGTCGTATGTCTAGTTCCAATCCGCACTTGGCCAGCGTAGTGGGTTATGGCCTATACCTCTCTTCTCGCGAAATAAGGCCCTGTGTCCCAGCAGTGAGAACGTATAACTTTCTTATGCTCTCCCTGTATAATACGAGTATACAATTTATTTGCTAAAATATTATTAATATATGTGTTTATGCGTTGAATTAGATTCGACTCAAGCATTATGACTTTAGAATTAATCAATGGAATTTTATCCGGTAAGTTTGTGTGGGTAAAATGATTTAGATTATAATTGATTGTCACGACAGTGAATTAGGCCTTGAATTAACATATAAGCTACTTAAAATCCTCGATTAATGGAAATTATATCATTGTTTTGTATTTAAATCTCTCTCGTTACCATTTATTTTAATTACAGTAATTATGTATAATCTTTTGGCTCACAAAAAATGATAAAATTGCCTAATACAAATCTGTAAATAATATTTTTTTTTCCTTTCAGACGCGAACCCCAACAAATCAGTTGAGGACCAACTTGAAAAACAAAAGCACATCGGCAATTACGACGAATTACAATACGAACTCTCATGCGATATTAGTTCTTATATGAATTGTCAAGTTGTCTATGCTATAAAAAGACTGCTGCCAGGCGATTTGAAGGTTATATACCATGGAGGCGACGAAGTGCATGGAAATATAGACCCTAACCCGTTTGACGAGGGGTTTAAATGCGTTGCGAACGAAAGGAAAGGTGGAGTGTCTGTGACGGATAATATTGTTTTTAATTGGTAAGTTCTTCATTGATTCCCTATTTCTTGGCTGGATCTAGAAGACACGTAGATAATTTAAATATTACATTTAATATATTTCCCGAACATTGGTGGCGGCTCTAACGTGTGGATTGCTTTCTGGTCTTCTTCTTCTTTACCATTTCCCACTAGGTGGGGTCGGCACAGCCTGTTTTTTTGCTTCCTTTTTTGGAATGATTTCTGGTAATAAAATTTTTTTTTAATCTCAAATAATTAGGTTTTTTTTTTAAATCGTTACTAATTTTTTAACAGTAGTATTTCTTTTATAACTTCAAAGCTGCATCGTAATAACGTGGATGTGCCAAAAGCGCGTACTAAGCGATTTGCCTCCAACTTTATTGCGCGAACCGCCATGGAGTGGATTTCTTTGCTAAACGTACTGTTCTCCAAAAAACTAATCTAGCGGTTTTCAAAGCAACAGTGTACCTACCAGTTTTTTCTGGGCAGGCGCGCTCCACCCTAATTTATAATATCGCTTACCATTGTATATGAAATAAACGAAATGAACGAATTGAACGACACGAACGAAATGAACGATATGACCGAAATGTACGAAATTAATTAAAAAATTACACTCGTACTCGACAAACTGTACAAAAATTTAACTGCAACAAAATCAGCCTATTAATTTAGGAGCTATCTCAATGAGCTTTGCGCTTGAGGCAATGCTAACTGCATACGAGTTTTTCTATTTGATCCGTTTTGAACCTTAAACCTATGTAATAAGGTAAAATTTTCAGCGTCGTCGACACCGAATGGAGTTACAACATCTATCAAGAAACCTACAGCCAACCATGGACGTGTACTAACTGCGAACTGACAGTATGTCTGTCCCCAATAGAAAGGCTTCAACACAAACAGTTCACATGTTCAGCGAAAACTCAAAAAGAAGAAAGAACGGAAACAAAAGTTGTAAAGGAAAATAAACCTAACGCTAAAGAGTTTAAGTGCGAAAGTTGTAATCAGACTTTGTATTTGACGCCAGTTGACATTTTGAAGCACAGAAAAGGATGTAAGATGAAATAAATACTTAGAATATAAAAGTGAGTATTTTTAATTCGTTTAGTAAAAGATCACATAAGGCATAAGGATGTTTCTAAATTATTAGCAATTTTTTATTCGATCTTTGTAACGACATTTGGAAGACCCTCTAAACTTTCATAAAATATTTAGTTAAGTAGGTATATTAATTTAAAACAAAATGTAATTAAAATAAAATACATATTTTAGTCGGGGCTTCTTTACGACAAACTTGTGTTCTTAATTTTTAAGATAATGGTACGGAACCCTTCATGCGCGAGCTTTACTCGCACTTGTTCAATTATTCTTACCTCATGCGAGTAGCAGGCCTGCAAACTTGAATACTAGAATAAGACATTCTGTGCTCGTGACCCGCCCAAGGCGTTGGAACTTGTTATCCGTTCACAATTATGCACAAACAGAGCAATGGTAGTGCTTCTTTGTTTGTAAGACTAGCAAACCTGGTGAACTCCGTTTTGTTTTTTTCCTGAATTTTGTTTGCTACAAACCTCACGGAGCCCGAGACCTTTCCAACGAATGCTGTACCGTGGAAATCGGTTCGTGCGTTCTGGAGTTATAGCGTCAGGAAGGAAAATCCGACTTATTTTAATACTCGTGTGTATGTAGAAGATATCCTTTCCTATTAATATAATAAATGCGTGTATTGTTGTAAAACTTATTCTCGCTCAAACGGCTAAACTGATTTCGATGAAATTTGGTGTGAGTGTGAGATAGGTTGGACCTTGGATTAACACATAGGCTACTTTTTATCCCGAAAACAATTGTTGTACCTTTGAGATACGCAAATAACTTCAAATTCTATGTTACTCCTTCACGGTCAAACGGCTGGACTGATTTTGAACTAAGAAGATAGGTTAAACCTTGGATAAATACATAGGCTACTTTTTATCTCGGGTTAACTTATTTTATTCCGGGTTAAAGCGGGTAACTCCGCGGGGCGAAGCTAAGTAGCTAAGTATTTATATAAAAAAAATAAAGATTTTTTTTATTCTATGATGAATTTGCGCTTGATCAGAATTCACCTGATGGTAAGCGTCATTGTGATCTAAGGTGGAACGCGCTTACCCAGAAGAAACCGGTTCACTCGTGCCTTGAAAAAATTCCTACACGACAAGAAAATGCCATATAATATAGCTATCTATCTAGTCCTAGGTTTCTAGGTAGGTAAGTGTAAGCAAAACTAGTCTAAGCCATTAATTTAAACGCTCTCGCATACGAAATGTCCAGGTATCAAAACCAACATGATCACGTAGACCCAACAGATGGGTGGTTAACTTTTAACCTTCAGTTTTGCTTTATTTCCAACTTACATTTACTATTCCTATGACTCTTATTTGCTTACAATAAGGATGGTATTTGCTTGACGAGAATTCTAGTTAATTTTGTTAAGGAAAGAGATAAGCCGTCAAGCTGTCAACGCGTAGGAAGCAGCATCTGTGTTTTAATGAAATTATTTTGTGGATAAATCAGAGCGGCTGAAGGGTTAACTCGAGTGAGTTGGAATCGTGGTTTCGTGATACGGACAAATTGCACCGACGAGATTGGAGACGTCTAGAAGGCTAGAAATGGTAGGTAGGTGGAATATACTTACATGTATGTACCTCGATAAACCTTCCTTTTTTTCATGAGGAAATGCATTTACGCATGCCCACCACACCCGGGGAGGTGGGTGGGGTATATCGGGCTCGATGCCAAAAGAACATCACTACCGACTAGAACCTCACGATGACCTCCTCACCGGAAAGGGTGGGATGAGGTTCCGCTCCTCGCATTAACCCCACCACCCCGCCCACTTCGGCTAGCCTGCGTGACTCCTTCTCAGGGGATGACTCCCCTTGTGCACCGCAACTACCTCGGGTACCATGAGTGCAATGGACGCCGGACAACCCCGGTCCGACGTCCTAGATTCCCCGCAACCGGGTCAGGTTCCCATAGAATGTCATTTATAATAACTTATTGACTCAGGCGTTACTTTGCGGAAATCCATTGTAAATAGATGACTCAAATAATGAAAATTAAATATTTAGTGTACAAGACAAGGACAAGTCGAGAGTCGACTTGTCGTTCGAAGAGTCAGCATCTCCTGATGATGCCTTGTGGTTAGGCGAAACACTTGTAGAGTTAAGAATTTCCGAATTGTGATAGGTAACGTTAATCTTAATTAATCTTAGTTAATTGATCTTAGTTAATTAATCTTAGTTAATTAAGCTTGGTTAATTGATCTTAGTTGATTTTTCCTTTACTTGTCTTAATTTGGATTTCGGATCACAGCGGAAGTACACTAAATATTTAATTTTGTCATCTATGTCATTTATAATACTGACCAGGTGTATACTAAAAGAAATGTTAATTTAATGTTGAGAGCAATAACATTAAGATGAATTACTGCTACACACGCTACTAAGAATCGTTACGATTGGACATCTGTATGACACATCATGTGTGCATGAGACAATCTACAATCCATTTCAAATTCTCTTTGATTAGGTCTGTGACGTCTCTAGAGATATTTGGTACAATATGTAAATTAACGCGCTCAAATACAATAAATGATTCATTTCATACGAAATATATACCCACTATTCGATTGTAATCGATATGTACTTAACAGTCATTACATATACCTTACAGTGTGTTTTTTTCCCTCAAATGGCTAAATTTCTGTGTACAAAAATGTAGTTATGGATACTAAAGCAGCCTCTATATGGTTGTCTATTGGACTATCTGCGCGTGAGGCGCTACACGCGTTAATCCGGGAAAAAGGTAGCCTAAGTTAATCCAGGATCAAATCTACTTTCATACCGAATTTCCACAAAATCGGTCCAGCCGTTTGACCCCGAACAAGTAACAAACATAGGTAGGTACTCACACACTTACATACAAAATTTCGACTTTATAATGTTAGTGGGATTAGATTTTTTATTTTTTTTATTTGACACATTCACACACGGCTGGTTAGCCCCATACTGAACCATTTCTAGCTCGTATTATGGTTGCTAACACAGCTGATATACCACATATACATACATATTATATATAAATACATATTTAACACCCAGACCCACAGCCTACAAATTTAGCGAAGCACAAATATGTTGACCGGGCCAGGAATCGAACCCGGAACCTTCTGATTAGCAGACCGGCATGGTAACCTTTACGCCAACGAGGTAGTCAAAGATATACGGTCGGTTTATGTCAATCGACTCGTGAGATGTTACGTAAGGTAACTATATCGAACAAACAACTTGTACGTTCAAGCAGACTTTTAAAACGTAATCCCATGGTCACACTACACAGATCAGATAAGTAAAGTCACACGACAGTGTATCCTTAATTCCCTATTGACTGTATCTTCCATCAGCGCTGTACTGAGTCACGCTGTTTTTGCACTCTCCTGGGAAGTAAATTGGTGTTTTCACAGCTGATAAATTTAGTATCTTTGGTTAGTATATAACACCACAGGGCTAGCATGGGTAGTGGACAATTTATCCACCGTAAGAGGAATTAATCTGTTCGTTCTTGTTACTTTTATTTGAACCTTTTATTGTAAGGTTATATTTTAGCAAATTTCTTCAGTCTTTGCAATACAAATAATATTTCTCATTTTATTACAAAAAAATTAGATACTCGTAGTGATTTTGTCTTTTTTATCCCACCTCCACAAGAAACAATAGTTTGTCATCTGTAATATAAATCTAGGAGTATTTATCATCGTTTTACAGGGAAACAGCTGTTAATAGCGGGATATAATGTCCACGACAAACGTCAAGAGTAATATTTTATAATGGAAATGTTTCTTCGTGACTTGGTATTAAGGTGGAAAAGATTATTATTTCCACTGACAGATTGAAATAAATGGTGGAAAGACTATAAGTCCTATAAGTATAAGACATTTGTTAGATTTTACTTCGGATTTATTATTATTAATATTATTAAATTAGGCATAACATAGGTGTCGTATACCAACGAGGAGCAAACTTAGCCCGGTGTAGTGATGCGTCATTCTCCATCCTGTTTTCTAGTTAATTGTAAAATATCAAAATACATAAGTACACCTATCGTCCGTGAACTTCTGACAACTCCTAACTAACATTTTTAACAAATAAAAAAATTGACGCCATCTTTTGACGATGCGTAGCACTAATCGATTTATAGTTCCTCCTGTAAAATGTGTGTATAATCAGATAGGAGATCTCAGAAGTTCATGGACGCAATGTATGTTTATCAAACCATCCCAACTATGGTTATATAATAAAAAAAATCCCAGGTTAACTATTCCCATATCACCTAACTCCACTTGCCGTCTATCACACCGTATCTAGAAAGCTGAGGTTGTGTGCACGACGGTGGCGGACCGCGATTTGTCGTCGAGATGCTATCGGTGGTAATTCGGCCGCTGCCGTGCGTGCTGGCTGCTTGTCGACGATTGCGCTTTCATAGGCTTGAGACACACTGAAGTAATGCATACTTAGTTCATATACTTACTTAATACTTACTTGATACAGGAGGTTTATATTCGGTTGGTATCCAGTGACGAACAAATACAGAACTGAGCTTATAAGTATCAATTTATTTATTTATTCTGTCTGTCTGCAATCCAAAAAAGAGTACACAGCATGCTAGTGTAAACTTAGAGAAATAAGAAGGAAGGTTCAAATATACATATAAAAAAGGGGTAATCTTAAGTACTAAGCAATTTAACAATTTAACCTATAACTTATATTATTTCTAAATTGACGGAGACTGTTACTAAATACATCAACACACACATCAATACTCATTCTTCCTACTATTTCCATATCTTCGATCTACAATTTATACAACTTACTTTTAATTTAATTAGGTCATCATCCACAGTCACTAGCTTGTCTATCCCACTGCTGGGTGTATGCATTTCTCTTGTCTTTCTATCTGCCTCGGTCCTGTGCCAATCTAGTCCAGGTTCGACCCTTAACAGCTGTGAAGTTGGCCTATCTTGCGGCTGGACGTCCTATGCTCTGCTTAGTAGTCTTAGCCGACATTTAGTTACAACGTTTATCCCTATTTTCACGTCGGCTGGCCTAGATTCCTGGCTTACTCCATTAATTTGGCACCTAAATTAATAATTTTATTAGGTACCTATTATAAGGCAGTGTCAATTCTACAAGTCTTTTTCTGCCATTATCAGTCTAGTTCATTAGCTTTTCTTTATTAATAAGGTCATTAAACTCATCAAGGATGACACTATACGTCAATCAGATAACAATTATTTCGCACGTTTTGTGATTATTTTATTTTTTAACCGACTTCAAAAAGGAGGAGGTTATATATTCGACGTGTATGTATTTTTTTTTTTTTTTATGTATGTTCACCGATTTCTCAGCCATTTGTGGATCGATTCTCAAAATTCTTTTTTTAATTGAAAGAGTATGGTTCTGAATTGGTCCCATTGTCACCAAAATAGGATCTGATGATGGATTCCTAGGGAAATCGAAGGAAAACCTAAAAAGTTAGGTTATGTTTACGCCCGAAGAGAGATTCACGCTCGTTCGGCTGTACTGATATTCTTGAAATTTAAGATGAAAATAGGTAAGACTATGTGTTAACACATAGGCTACTTTTTATCCCGAATATAATTACTGTTCCCGTGGGATGCACCAAATAACACATAAATCTTTATAACTTCTTCACGCCCGAACGGCTGTACTGATGTTGATGAAATTTGAGATGAAGATATGTTAGACTATGTGTTAACACATTGGCTACTTTTTATCCCGAAAATAATTACTGTTCCCGTGGGATGCACCAAATAACACATGACACACTGATTTCGCTTAAATTTGATATGGGGGTAGACTAGACCTTGTATAACACGAAGGTTACTTTTTATCTTAAAAGTCATTGCTATTCCCTTGGGATACCCAAATAACTCGATAACCTATTTCACTTCTTTGCGCTCATACGGCAATGCAGATTTCACTCATGTAAAATTTGATAATATATTAATAGACTAGACACTCAAGGATAAAAAAACTACTTAAGGATAAAAAAAATATTTACGGGCTCGCTTCGCTAGGAGTTATCCCACTTCGTTCGACTTTCCCCCAGGATGTTTTGAGCTTATGACACTCCAAATATTATATAATTTGTGCTGCTTTGGACTTCTTTATGCTCAAATGGTTTGAACAAATACGGTGAAAATTTTCGCGCTCGCTTCGCTCGCGGATTGATCGATACGCTCGCATCCAGCTCGCTTCGCTCGCCCTTGGTCCTAGTACGTTTTGACACAACAAACATGTTATTTGTGCTGCTTTGGACTTCTTTATGCTCAAACGGTTTAAACAAATACGGTGAAAATTTTCGCGCTCGCTTCGCTCGCGCATAGTTCGGGTCGCTCGCATCCGGCTCGCTTCACTCGCATCCGGCTCGCTTCACTCGCATCCGGCTCATTTCGCTCGCATCCGGCTCGCTTCGCTCGCTGTTGGTTCTAGTAAGTTTTGACACAACAAACATTATGTAATTTGTGCTGCTTTGGACTTCTTTATACTCAAACGGTTCGAACAAATACGGTGAAAATTTTCGCGCTCGCTTCGCTCGCGCATAGCTCGCTTCGCTCGCATCCGGCTCGCTTCGCTCGCAATTGGTTCTATTACGTTTTGACACAACAAACATTATGTAATTTGTGCTGCTTTGGACTTCTTTATGCTCAAACGGTTCGAACAAATACGGTGAAAATTTTCGCGCTCGCTTCGCTCGCATCCGGCTCGCTTCGCTCGCAATTGGTTCTATTACGTTTTAACACAACAAACATTATGTAATTTGTGCTGCTTTGGACTTCTTTATGCTCAAACGGTTCGAACAAATACGGTGAAAATTTTCGCGCTCGCTTCGCTCGCGCATAGCTCGCTTCCCTCGCATCCAGCTCGCTTCGCTCGCCCTTGGTCCTAGTACGTTTTGACACAACAAACATGTTATTTGTGCTGCTTTGGACTTCTTTATGCTCAAACGGTTTAAACAAATACGGTGAAAATTTTCGCGCTCGCTTTGCTCGCGCACAGTTCGGATCGCTCGCATCCGGCTCGCTTCACTCGCATCCGGCTCGTTTCGCTCGCATCCGGCTCGCTTCGCTCGCTGTTGGTTCTAGTAAGTTTTGACACAACAAACATTATGTAATTTGTGCTGCTTTGGACTTCTTCAAGCTCAAGCGGTTCGAACAAATACGGTGTAAATTTTCGCGCTCGCTTCGCTCGCGCATAGCTCGCTTCGCTCGCAATTAGTTCTAGTGCGTTTTGACACAACAAACATTATGTAATTTGTGCTGCTTTGGACTTCTTTATACTCAAACGGTTCGAACAAATACGGTGAAAATTTTCGCGCTCGCTTCGCTCGCGCATAGCTCGCTTCGCTCGCATCCGGCTCGCTACGCTCGCAATTGGTTCTATTACGTTTTGACACAACAAACATTATGTAATTTGTGCTGCTTTGGACTTCTTTATGCTCAAACGGTTCGAACAAATACGGTGAAAATTTTCGCGCTCGCTTCGCTCGCAATTGGTTCTATTACGTTTTAACACAACAAACATTATGTAATTTGTGCTGCTTTGGACTTCTTTATGCTCAAACGGTTCGAACAAATACGGTGAAAATTTTCGCGCTCGCTTCGCTCGCGCATAGCTCGCTTCGCTCGCATCCGGCTCGCTTCGCTCGCAATTGGTTCTAGTACGTTTTGACAAAACAAACATTAAGTAATTTGTGCTGCTTTGGACTTCTTTATACTCAAACGGTTCGAACAAATACGGTGAAAATTTTCGCGCTCGCTTCGCTCGCGCATAGCTCGCTTCGCTCGCATCCGGCTCGCTTCGCTCGCAATTGGTTCTATTACGTTTTGACACAACAAACATTATGTAATTTGTTCTGCTTTGGACTTCTTTATGCTCAAACGGTTCGAACAAATACAGTGAACATTTTCGCGCTCGCTTCGCTCGCATCCGGCTCGCTTCGCTCGCAATTGGTTCTATTACGTTTTAACACAACAAACATTATGTAATTTGTGCTGCTTTAGACTTTTTTATGCTCAAACGGTTCAAACAAATACGGTGAAAATTTTCGCGCTCGCTTCGCTCGCGCATAGCTCGCTTCGCTCGCATCCGGCTCGCTTCGCTCGCAATTGGTTCTATTACGTTTTGACACAACAAACATTATGTAATTTGTTCTGCTTTGGACTTCTTTATACTCAAACGGTTCGAACAAATACAGTGAACATTTTCGCGCTCGCTTCGCTCGCATCCGGCTCGCTTCGCTCGCAATTGGTTCTATTACGTTTTAACACAACAAACGTTATGTAATTTGTGCTGCTTTGGACTTCTTTATGCTCAAACGGTTCAAACAAATACGGTGAAAATTTTCGCGCTCGCTTCGCTTGCGCATAGCTAGCTTCGCTCGCATCCGGCTCGCTTCGCTCGCAATTGGTTCTATTACGTTTTGACACAACAAACATTATGTAATTTGTGCTGCTTTGGACTTCTTTATGCTCAAACGGTTCGAACAAATACGGTAAATATTGTCGCGCTCGCTTCGCTAGCATACAGCTCAATTTGCTCGCAATTGGTTGCCTGCCTGGTATACGCCAGAGGTTTTTTGATCGTGAAGTTTATTTGGCTCTCTATAGCTAAAACTTAAAAAATATCATGACTAACCACTAAAAATGTAAAAATAAAATTGTTTTAAAAAACAAAGAACCGACTTCAAAACACAACTAAAAAGGGAAAAATAATTTTAAGCCTACATCAAATCAAGAATAGTTATATAAGTAGAATCGAAGAGTTTTTTTCATGTACTTATAAAAAACTATTTTAATTTTTTATTTATCCTGTTTTCTTGAAGTCGGTGCCATCTAAGAAGAACAATTTAATGTTTGTTAAAAAAACTATTTATATTGTCTTTCTTTGCTGGCACCGACTCCAAGAATACAGGATTCATAAAAATTTTAAATAGTTTTTTATAAGTACATGAAACAAACTCTTCGATTCTACTTATATAACTATTCTTGATTTGATGTAGGCTTAAAATTATTTTTCCCTTTTTAGTTGTGTTTTGAAGTCGGTTCTTTGTTTTTTAAAACAATTTTATTAAATTAGGCAGGCCTACTGATTATATTAATCTTTTGAAGCATTCCAACAACTTACATAATTGAATAACATATTGATACTTGATATTGGAATTCGTCAAATATTTTGAAAATTGCACCCAATCTGTGCCCGCGGATCACATTTATTTAAAATGGCCTCATTTAAATGAGGACACGAGATAAAGTTCCCAGGGAATGAACAATGAAAGCCTGTGGCGAAAGAATCACTCCTTTAGCGAGACCATACCATCATACTGCACGCACAACCGTGCATTTATAAAGGATTTCGTGGCCAAGCATTTCACCAATTTCGTTTTTGAAATTTCTCGAATGATTGGCGAAATTAGTCCTCAATCTTTGGAATGATTGACATTTAAAATTCGGTAGCTATTTTTAAATTGGTCTTTTGATACATTTAAGTAAGGTCTATCTATTGCAGACTGGAAAATGGCTTGATTTGAATAAGGTTCTCACGGATTAAGCGCTTTGGGGGAATGTTTGAGACGCGTGCGCAACCACTGTAAAAGATTTGATATAATTTGAAAAGTATTTTAAATCCTTTGAAGTATTTTATATTTCGAATACTTTTAGAAGATCGGTTCAGTATTGGTATAATAACAGGTTGTCGTAGAATTTAAAGTTGAGAATTTATTTATTCGTTTTCTTTGGAAATGCGCACGTGTAGGCATGATAATGCTTTCGAATTCCTTTGTTTTTGGGAATACTGTCAAAAATAAATAAAAGAATGGTGTATCGTGCCATAGTTTAATTTCAAAATTACGCGGGCAACTACGTCATATGACATACCTACCTATGTCATTCATACAAACAGACGAAAGCAAATAGCATGTTTGAATAATACTGCGTAAATGTATAGGTACGTACCTATCGTAAAAATACTGCGTAAATATATTAGGATTGTGATTGTTTTCAGTTATATTATCTTAGATTCAGCGATAAGAGTTCTAAAACGTGATTATGTTATATTCACTCAATAGTTTTTTTTAAATATTCGTTTTAAAATTTAAAAATGGCGTGCTTCTGAAAGTCATAAACAAATCAAAATAAATCTTACCTTTTTGTACGTAATTTTGTCTAGACTAGAAAAGTAAGAACCTAAATATTATAATATATCAATATTATCAATTGTTGATTTTATATGAATTAATTTCGTGAGATACTGCAGCGCTTTAAGCGCTTATGTCGCGACTGAACTCGGTGCAAAACCGCCCTAATGCAGGGGCTTCGCTCGCTCGGTATTTGACCTGGTTTTTGATTTAGCATTTGAAGAACAGACATATTGACGTGACAACGTCTTAAATTAGGTTGCGGCTGGGAGTCACTTATGAAAAAGTGTAACGCCCGGTAACGTTACGATGAGTCACCGAACGAGAGAGAGGCCCGCCGAATGCCTTGCGTCTCTCTCCCACTCAACTATGATCGGTCTGCCGCGGCAGACGTTGTCACGTAAAATCTTCGCCCGTAAAACCGACTTTACAGGCAACCATTTTTTTTTATATGTTCTTCATACACCAGCAACCTAACCGGAGTCCGAGGCTCAGATAGCGAGCCCGCAGTTCGTGAGCGATGCCCGGCTAGATAACAATTGCTTTGTTTCGCTGTAAAACTCGAAAATTAACATCATTTGCCAACGCCCGATCGTGGAGGTGATACCGACACTAGCGCGAACTGGCTTAAGGGATGAGGTTTGAGCGTTCCTATTAAAAGTATATCGAATAGGCAAAATGCTATAGATTAACTAAGTCGGTGAAAATGTCAAAAATTGTGTATATCATACAATGGTGGCGATTCAACTGCACACACGACTAAACTAAATTTAAAGTAGCTCTGTCTCTTTTCGTTATAAATGACCAAAAAGAGATGGTACGATCTAAACCATAGCAAAACATCTAAAATCACGTCAAACACGTCAGATTTAGAGCTGATACAATTGGGTGCGCTCTAAAATCGCTTACATTTTTCATGTTTGACGTGATTTTAGTTGTTTTGTGTGTTTCAGAACGCGCCGTCTCTTTCTGGCCACCTAAGATGAAAAGAGACGGGGCTTCTTTAAATTAAGTTTAGTCGTGTGTGCCGCTGAATCGCCACCGATGTAACTTACCCAGCGAACTAGAATAATTAAAAAAGTAACTTGGCCGATAAAATGGTTCCACTCCACCGCGGTATTTTACGCATGTAAAACACCGCGGTGGGTGGGACAAAACAGCTATCCCCGCGCCCGCATCACATTTGAGTGACATTGTCAAGCGTGACCTTGATGCGACCAATCGCGTGCGAGCTTTGTGCTTGTGTGTTTTGTGTGATTGGGATAGCATTATAATTGTGTGCGTAGATGGAACCTAATTCTAAGCGGCAATTGTATGGGGTTACTCTTCCGTTTATTCTAGCTCGCTGAATAACGAGGCTAAACGTAGATTTATCTTACTTAAAAAGTATTACGTAAGTATATTAATATTAGGACACATTTTACAGCCCAATAGGTACTCAACCATTTCTAGTTTGTGTTATGGTTGCTTACACAATTGGTATACTACATATACATACTACATAAATAAGTACTTTATATCAATACATATTAACACCCAGACCGACAGCCAACAAATTTAGTTCATCTCAAAGATGTTTGCCACGCCGGAATAGGAATAACTTTTGAATACCTCAGTCTCCAACTTGTGCTGTTTACTGCAATTATATGGGGTTTAGTTTTAATAGTCTCTGAGATGTTGAGTATCGATGTATTTCCCATTGCCGCCCAGCTTACCTTATGTCTCGTTCTTTTATCGCAAATTAAGGGGCCCTTGTGGAATCGGGGCCTTGGTGCTTTACACTTGCTCATTTCTTATCGGCACAATAAAGGCTAAATTGTTGAGTCGAGTTCTACCGTTTTATACGTAGGTAGAGATGTACCTTAGTCTCCTATTTAAGGCGCTATGGTAGTAAAACCTATCCCGTTCCTTTTTTGACGATCTCGTTAGCGTAAAGGTTACCATGCCGGACTGCTAATCAGAAGGTCCCGGGTTCGATTCCCGGCCCGGTCAACATCTTTGTGCTTAACTAAATTTGTTGGCTGTGGGTCTGGGTGTTAAATATGTATCTATATAAAATATATATGTATGTATATGTAGTATATCAGTTGTGTTAGCAACCATAATACGAGCTAGAAACGGTTCAGTATGGGGCTAACCAGCCGTGTGTGAAATGTGAACTAATATTTATTTATTTTATGATTTTTGTATATAATTACTTATTATGTATGTGTACAATAAAAATGGAGAGGAGTTAGTATGTTTGCAAATTAAAGAATCGTTTTTTTTTTAATCTATAAAAACGTGAGGAAAAAACATATAAGGCAATGTTTTTTTCAGTTTTGCTATCTTAATTCTGTGTTAAGAATCAAAAGAGTTCCAAAACACAATTACGAAAAATTCGCTCGAAAGTTTTGTTATTTGAAAATTAGCCGTTTTTAAATTTAAAAATGCAATTGAATGTTATAAAGAAATTGAAACACATCTTACTTTTTGTAGACAATGATCTATAACCGTAAGGGCTTATAGCAAAATTATAAGCTCTGACGGTTGATTTTTGATTTTACAAGAATTTATTTCATGAAATTTCCACTGCTTCACTCCAGTCGTTTCGCTCAAATTTATACGTTGTTATTGTTGTTGCGCGGTTGAACTACCAATAGCACCAAGACACTGGCAACTGCCAACTGGTTTTTCAGACTGTACACATTTTCTGACAACCACACGGGTGTACAGTGGAAAATTTATTTTTCCAACGGTTATTTATACACTTCAGGATTAAAATGCGAAAATTTTGTGACTTTTCTATACCGAAAACTTGAGCTCATTGGCCCGCCAAATCGAACGCGGGACCTTCGGTACGTGAGGCGGCGGCACGCCCGACTGAGCTGTTATCGCTTCAATTTAATAATGTTCCGGTTTCAATTTGTTTCTTTCTATTCTTTTGTGCTAACTTACAAAAGGATAAATATTAAATATCCAAAACTGACTTCTGTTACGGCATTTATTTGAAATTATAATGCAATTATACGTTTGTGATGTTCACTGAGCAGTGAATGGATATGACAAGGTGTATGGACCTCCCCGATGCAAAAATTAACATAATTCTAACTAGGAACGAATTTAAACACTATTGTTATGGTATAAGAGTTCAAATTTGGTCAATTTCTTTTGCTTTTTCTCAGCTTGTGGCACTAACAGAGGCTTTGTAAGGCGAAACCAAATTTTATGCTACTTTGATCATTGTTCATGCCTCTATGAATAGAAATTATGACAGTACTTTGGTCCAGTTTACGTTTTTTGTGCCCTTTCTTTAAATAATTATTCGACTGGAGACCAGAAAGAAAAATAATGTTTTTCACGCGTATATTGTATGTGTCTGTACGTATGTACAATGTACAAATACAAACATATTATGTACTTATATATAGCCTTCTATGTTTTATTACGTCGTATCTTCTAAACAACTGGAAAGATGTCGTCAATTATTTTATGAACAAAATATTCTTATATAGGTTTTTGATGACAAAACAAAGAAAACAGAAATATATTTTTTATGTGTAAACGTATAGGTTTTGCGCTTGACCATAACTATCTGGTTGTAAAGCAGCGTTTTGGCCTACATTGTACGTTACGTTTTACTTTCAACCTCGGAGTTATGTGGGTGATACCGCGGCGCAGCTAGTTCTGAATAACTTTTCAATAGATTGGAATGTAAAAAAATCATTAAGTACTACTGAAAAATCTCGCTCAAATCTTTGATTAACTAATGAGAGTAAACTGTTATCGTGAGGCATATTATATATTTACACGAAACAAACGGTCACACTTACTTAAAAACGTTGGATATACGTCCAACGGGTTTCAACGCATTACGAGCGGCATCATCGGGGACGAGCTGCACACGGACTGTCACCGACGAGATCCGCACACAGACAGTTTTTAAGTAAGTGTGACCGTTTGTTTCGTGTAAATAACGAATGAGAGGTTAGTAAAAAAGCAGAAGTGCAGTTTAAGAGGCACAGGAACCTTGCCAGCCTTAATGTGCATTTGAAGAACGCAGCGATTACCGAATGGAGGTTATGCCTACCGGTTGGTACCGATAGAAAAATAATATTTACTTTTATAATATTACTAGCTGACCTGGCAAACGTGTACTCATTTCGGGATATGAAATGTAGATAGTGGCCGATTCTTAGACCTACTAAATACGCATGTAACATTTGGTAAAAATCGGTCAAACCGTTTCGGAGGAGTACGGTAACTAACACTGTGACATGGAAATTTTATATATACCTAAGATTACTTTATGAATAGGTATTTGCAGGCTTTACGAAACGTACATTGATAACCAGTATCTGTTGTTTGATAGATACATCCACATCTTTGGCAGCAGAACAGCTGATAACTTAACATATTCTGTAAACTCTAACACTCTGTGAACTCTAAAACTCTGTGAACTCCATAAAAAAATATTATAAGTTAAACCTAACTTATAATATTTTTTTATTTTTGTACACATTATTTTTGTACACCATACACATACCGTACACCCGGTACTTGTTCTTAATCTATGATCCATCCAAAGGTTGCTTGGCAGAAATTGCCTTAGGTGATAAGGTCGCCTGATAAACTACCTCTGTTTGTTTTTTCTTTTCTTGTAATATTGTTTAGTTTCTGGTGTGCAGTAAAGTTTTATTGTGTTGTATTGTATATCCGATAATTTTCACATTTCACACTAATACAAATATTTTATCAATATTGGCGATGCTACGTTCAAAAAAGCATTAGGCGCATTTTTTTAAACTTTTAGTGGGCTTGCGCTTGATCGCAATTCACCTGATGGTAAGCGATATTGCGATCTAAGGTGGAGCGCGCTTGCCCAGAAGAAACCGGTTCACTCTTGATTTGAAAACTGATAGATTATAATTATTTTATTTTCACATTTCTCTAGAACTCGAATATATTATCATTATTGGCGTACTCTTTACTCTTTTTATGCGAGCAGTACCCAGCAATTATCAGCCTAAGTATCGGGTGCGGGGATTGCGCCAACTTGCATTGATACGCAAATTGGCCCGAAGCTGTTTGCAGACCTCCCCCTCCCTCTCTCTTCCAGTGAGACCCTTGCCTTAGGGGGGCTTTCCCATGCCTGATACCTCGACTTCCTTATGACGATCATGGTACGCACCCATTTGTATTTAAATGTCGCATATCCGTCAGGATAGAACTGTTTAAACATATCTTATCTTATATCTTTAAATAAGCAATTCTTATATATATAATTGAAATCTCGGAATCGGCTCCAACGATTTTCATGAAATTTTAGTATATAGGGGGTTTCGGGGGCGATAATTCGATCTAGCTAGGAATCATTTTTATTCTAAAAATGATTATGTCATATAAAAAAAAAACCGGTCAACCAGGTTTATATTAGTTAAGGACTTTAAAAAAACATTGTAAAGCAGTTTTATGCAATAAAAAAATTATCTTCGCGTAAGGGATACATATTAACACCTAGACCGACAGCCAATAAATATATTTCATCACAAAGATGTAGGCCATGCCGGGAATCGAACCCGGGTCCCTCTGGTTAGTAGTCCATGCATGGTAACCATTACGTCAACGAGGTCGTCTACTATTAGTCAGATCTAAATCTAAACTAACACTCGAGAAGAAGTACGAGTAAGTCTCAGACTACAGGACCTTTATTCCTGTAGTCTGAGGAGTAAGTATTACAAGGTAAAATAATAATACTTAAAAAAAAAAACTAAAAAACACGCTTTTTATAGAAAACCGTAATTTTATCAAATTAGTGTATTGACATCAGTCCTCAATAAATCTACAAAGTTTGAACGAAATCTGGCCGTTAAAAGTGGGACAAAATCGCGCCCAAAGAAGTCGGTTACAAACAAACATACAAGTGAAGCTAATAGAAAGCGTGCAAAAATACATAAACATTAATAAGCTTTTCTTCCAATTTTCTGCTAAGTACAGGATCAGCTGCGTAAGGACTCTAAAAATAAACTAAAAGTAATCCCATTAAGTCCCTCTTACCATTGTGCCCAAATGATAGCATGTAAGGTGAAATCAGTGCAAATTATGCGATCACTTACAAGCACCGGGTACACAGGAAACAGACTAAAAAAATGCAGAGAGAAAAAACAGGATTTTGATTCTTCACATACCCTTCCAATGAATCAACGGCTGCTACAACAAATTCTTCCATATTTCTTTGATATATTTATTTGATTGGATTATTTTCTTGATGATAAATTCAATTACAAAAATTTAGACTTCTCAAACTAAATTTAGTCGCGACGTTTTAGGTGCCGACTAATTTGACGTTTGACAATTAAATTTTAGACAGAAAACTCTCTAAAATGTGTGCCGCTGAATGCGCTTTAACCAAATTGAATAACTAAAATCGATTTAGTCGACTCGACTTAAAATTGGTTTAGTCGTGTAGCCACCGAATACCAAAGCCTAGTTTGACAGGACTAAACTTATTTTAGTGAAAACTAAACTAAAATGTGTGCTGCCGAATAGCCACCAGTATCTACTTTAACTACAGTGTAAACTCTATATAACAACACCGAAGGGACTGTGCATTTTATAGCCTTACTAGCTGACTCGGCAAACGTTATTTTACCTTACTTAAGGATATGAAAAATAGATAGTGTAGCTTATATGACACGTTCGTAGATTTACCATAGCAGCGCCATCTATTGATTACTTACTCAACCCAGTCGAAAGGTATCGCGATATCTGTTAAAATCATTTGGAGTTACCAGATAATTGTGACTGTCAATAAATTAAAATTGAGACTGTAATTTGAGATTTAAACTAGCCTATCTCTCAAGTTAGATCGAACTGCACATGGTGTGCGAATTTTATTATAATCGGTAAAGTGGTTTAGGAGTCCATTGAGGACAAACATTGTGACACGAGATTTATACGAGTATATAAGATAGAGGTTGTTAAATGGAGAGAATGTATCATTATATGGAATACAAGCTAAAACAATTAAAGCCATTTGATTTCGACGCTTTAGAGAATATGTCGTTAAATCGAATGACGTTACATAGTTTACACTGTATTTAAGTACGTAAGATTGTACAAAATTAAGTAAGCGTCAAATAAATTTATATCTAGGGAAATGTTTCCGAAGCTGAGGTCTTTTTAAAAAGATGTTGAATTAAAATTTAAATCTATTGTTTGTATGTTTAAGTACGTACATAATTATGCAAACAATAGATTTAAATTTTTATTTATCGATTTTAAAAAAATACTTTTTTCCTAAAGATACATTTTTTGATGCTTACGTATAAAAATTTGTAGACTCTATACTCTACGTAATTTACCTATGTAACTATTGCTGATTAGTATTACCTACAATTTTCATTTATTAAATCGTCTTAAATTTTTTATCCATATAATTCGCATCAATATTTTTATTCTGTTTCCATCGTGCGGAGTTTTGAGTACTACATTTCGCTTACAACATTTATACTGTACTAAACATTTATTTATTTATCAGATGGAATTAACAAAAATTGCACATTGTATTTCTCCTAATGATTAATTACAAAGTTTTTTCCTTACTATTCTGTTATGAAGTCATTATTAGTTAATATACATACCTAAATATTTTACCATATTTAAAAAGCGTGTGCTTTGTGTAATAATACATTAGGCATAAAATACGTGTAAAATTACACATAATTATTTAAAATACAATGCAATCTGGGTTTTTTATGAATACATTCATCTTATCATTAGCAAAGATGCAAATGCATCCTTGCATGCGCTTCCGTATTTAACAAAGTCAGTAGTTTCTACTCTGCACTTTATATATTCGGGATCTGTTATAACAAGTTTGCGTTTCCCACGGTCTGGACGATCTTTACAGTAATTAGTGAGATTTTCGTAATTTCAGTCGCGAATTTATTTTAACACTTAAATGGTCGATTTTTGTTTTACGTTTTAAAAAAATATATTTGTGTAATAGACTGTCTAGGAAAAATTAGTAAAAAAACTAGACATTAATTTACTACACTTTTTTTTGCAAAAATGTGAGTGTTGTTTATAAACTACATTGCGAATAATTTAAAAAAAATTAAATGAAGGTCAATTTTATGTGTGATTTTTAGTATGTTGTTTAAAAACAACATTGTCCATTTAAGGGTTAAATACGTGAAAAATACGATCGTTGAAGAAAGTTTTGTCTTTTCGTTAGATTGAGATAGTGTATCAAGCGAAGTACAATAAAAAAACGGACTAAGCAGTACTGAAGTATCTATTAATAAAATTGTGCCTACGTTAAGCAGGACCACTTTTAATAACTAGATACATAACTTAAAAATAATTCAAGATTTTACACCAAATTTTCTTAGATAGAAGAAACAGTAAATTTTTACGAACACATATATGAAAATTATCATAAAGTAGTTTTTGTGTCAAAGGTGTCTTTCGTTTTTAGGGTTCCCTACTTAAAAGTTATAAACGGAACCCCATTACTAAGCCTCCGCTGTCTGTCTCCAGGCTGTATTAGAGAAACCGTGGTTGCTATAAAGCAGAAATTTTCACTAGATATGTATTTTCCGTGCCGCTATAACAACAAATACTAAAAATAAAAAATATTAAGGAGGTCCCCATACAATAAACATGTTTTTTAAATATTTTTTTGCTAAAGGTATATCAGTAAACGGTAACTGCTAGATACTTAAAATTTTCACAAAATATGTAGGTAAATGTATATTAGCTATCAAATTAAATTATAAAATTTAAATAAAAATCAATATTTGGGAGGGGCTCCCATACAACAACCGTATTTTTTAGGTCTAACAAGCATTACAGCCCGTATCAAGCCGTAAAAAAACACTTTAAAATAAATTTAACTTAAAATGTGTGTGCTATAAGGCGACCTTATTACGTAATGAGATCTTTTATTTATTCAAATATATATTCATCAATATATATCTAAAAATTATAATAATATAATATATATCAAAAATCAATTTTGAAAATTACGTTTTTTTACCTACCTACTTACTCGTATGTGACCAAATCACATTTATTAAACAGAGTGACCAATTCATATTTATGGCGAGCAATTATATCAGTAGTTGCATTATCATGCAGTATCGTTACGCATGGATTCTTATATAATTAGGAATAAGTATTAATTTTTTACTACCTAAGCCGTGTCTTATCATCAACGTCAGACAGGTAATCCGAAACATAATACTACAAAACAATTATATGCTTCGGATTATGTTCTGCATATTTTTAAGGTATTATGCAGATAGGTTCGTGGTTCCGTATTGTATTGTTACAACAACAAAAAAAAACATAAGTACCTACCTCTACCAAATTGATTCTAAATAAACTGAAGAAAGTAATCTAAATTAAATTGCCAGATTCCACCCGAACAAACATACGTACATTATGTACGTGTCTTGTACAATTGCTAGTTGAATACAAACTTGTACAGCAAAAAAAAACAGTATCCGCTCCGGTATTATCAAAATCCGCTGAAATAGTAATCTACCAAAACCCACGTCAAGTAAAACTTGACGGTAATAAATTTATTATACCAAAAATATTATTATGGAATGAAATAAATAATACCAAATACATACTTTGTCATACATTTTCTTAAGGCGAAGATAAGGACAAAATTATAAATAGAACTAGTTCGAAAGAATCTTATATTAGGTTTTTTGAACCAGTTTTTTTTTCATATTGATTGGTAGCAAAACAAGTTTAAATATTTTCAGAGCAGTTCTTTAGACGGACTTTTTTTTAATCGATATTTGTTACCGATTTATCGCAAAAACTGTAAATTAAATATATATTTTTTTTTATTTTTTGAAAAAAACTGTAAATATGTTTTAAGGCGAAGATAAGCTTCGCTTTAACCACGTACGCCGTCATTGGTCATTGACCATCTCCACAGAGATTACCGACAGCAATTTATCCCATCCATACAAAAAGACGCCCCGAGGCTTCGCATATCGCACACTTCATTTCTTTAGCGAGTCACATTCCCCAACTACCCGCACGAGAGACATAAAAGAACAAAAACAGCTCAGTTGCCCCGCGGCAGCGGTTGCGAACAGACGTGTCAGCTCTGTCGCTTGATTATGGGAACGGTTATGCGACCTTTTTTCACAATTTTCTAAAATACCTTTTTTATTATTATAATAACATAACAACGACATGCAATAATTGACATGAAATTTTATACATTTTACCAATAAATTTGTTTATCTGTTTATCGGAAAAGTTACTAATTACATATTTGATTCTTTGTTCATACATATCTACGAGTTCAACTACATTGTTGCCAATAGCATGATATCTAAATAGCAATAAAAGTATTTATCAACGTTTTAGGGTTTCTTTCCCAATAGGTACCACAGGACCCTAATACTCAGCTGTCTGTCTGTCCGTGTATCACAAGGTTTATAGCTCGTGAACCGTGTTAGAAGTAAATTGACTTTTTAAAATGTCGTAAATGATAACTTGTATTTTCGTTGCCGTTATAACAACACATTAAAACAGAAAAAATAGAATGAAATGAAATTATTTTTACTACCGATCACAGATCCATCTTTAAAAAAAAACACACTATTTAAATTTATATCATACAAACACTGAATAATTAATTAGGCAATGAAATAGGTATCTAACGTGGAGCGCATCTAGTCTAGAAATACTGGCTCTTAAGGAAGTTGCCGTAACATACTGTTACGTGCTTGAAGACAGATTTTTGAGGGTGGTTGCTAGCCAGGCAAACATATAAAAATATCCTACCACCAAGCTATGGTTTCCTCACGATGTACACCTAAATTGAGCTCATTGGCGGGGATCGAACAACACGACCTACGGGACCTGAGGTTTCGGCAGCCTTCTTGGGAGCCAGTTATTTCAGACTAAGCATGCTCCACCTTATGCCAGAGTGTCGCTAACTCGTACCTATGGTTACGCATCCTACTGGTCAAATGTCTAGCTGTAAAAAAATACAAAAATTTATTTTCTTTCGCGCATGGAGGATTAACACCTAATCCTCTAATTAAATAAATCAGGCAAATATATCGTAAGTTCATAAAATTGATAGCTACACTCGGACTAAACAGCGATAGTGACGATATTAGCTGTAGGTACGATAGGTGCTTTAAAGATTAGCTACGATGATATGCTCCATTGCACTGATTAGTTATAAAATCCAAGAATTAGTGTATGTAATTCTATGTCACCTCAATGATAATAATGAATACTAGTCGTTCTCCGAACAGTAGACATCGTCGACGAGGTATTTTTATTTATATCATCATAATAATAATATTATTTCGTTTAATCCAACACTCATTTAATCCTACCTTTGATCAAATATAAGTATACCAGATTAAGTGTTGAGCATAAAAAAATGGCATGAGTATTGTATCTATTGTAATATACACAAAATACAACATATGACCACGTCACAAAAATATTTCAATTCAAGTCAACCTTACCACTGTATCTTATGGTTGAGTTTCGACTAGTGCCGTAATAAACATAAGCTATCTTGCTCCGCGATAACAGCTATAAAATTTTATGATCGTACGCAGTGAGCGTTAGAAAATTCAACTGTATTACTATACTAATAACGCTTAAATTCCTCAAACTCACTCTTACTTGTGGTCTCATTTTCCTTGCGGTTTTTAGAGACATCACCTTAAATCTAGTACATTTTTGATCGAAGGGTGTCACGCACTACTTTTCTGTTGAAGCTGATGTAGCTCGGTGGCCAAGCTCTGGTGTCAAGAGTATTTCAAACCGCCCGAAGGCGTCTGATTTGGCTTAACCACTACTTGTACTAAAACTAACTGCCTGGTCCTACAAATTAACTTAACGATCCACGGTAGTGCACAGATAAAAAATGCCATTTTTTAAACAAGACCGCTTCGACCGTTGCTTATCCTTTTTTTTTTTTTTAACGTGAGTAAATGCATTTACGCATGCCCACCACACCCGGGGAGATGGGTGGGGTATGTCGGGCTCCATGCCAGAAGGGCATCACTACCGACTAAAACCTCACGATGGCCTCCTCACCGGAAAGGGCGGGGTGAGGTTCCGCTCCTCGCATTAAGGTACCACCCCGCCCACCTCGGCTAGCCTGCGAGACTCCTCCTCAGGGGATGACTCCCCTTGCAGTGCACGTGGTGCACCGCAACCACCTCGGGGACCGTGAGTGCAATGGACGCCGGACAACCCCAGTCCGACGTCCTAGGTCCCCCGTGACGGGTCAGGTCTGTGGCCCCGTCACATGCCACTACGGCCGCAGAGAATAGGGAGAGTGGTAGTTTGTGGTACCACTCCCTTCTCCCTGCGGCCCCACCGCGTCCGCCATCAACCGGTGGCGACCCCGTCGAGGCCGCGGCAGGTAGGAAGAGCGGCGCATCGTCATACCGACACTTCTCTCCTGCCGCGGCCTCACACCTTCGGCTGCGATGGGTGTCTCCAAAACCACACCGCAGCCCGCCTCAGTTGCGAAACCCCCCCGAAACGAGGTTCCGCAACCTACTGGTGCCACTCCGTCTAGAACTTGCAGGGGGGAGTACAAGTCTAGGGAGTGGCCCGCCTCAGGGACCCTCTTCGCTTCACCGTGGTCACGGTTACTGAGCCCCCCCGCCTCGACAATGCGGGGCCCCACGGGAGGGACCGTTGCTTATCCTCGATGATCGCGTCACCGAGCTACAGGCGCGCTATGTTGATTCTACCTTAAAGTCACTATCAACATTTCGCGCTCCGAAAAGTATTTAATTACTAAACCTTAAAGTTAAAATTTACGTAGCATTCATTTTTTAAGCGAGCTAGTTCTAATGTTCACAACTAGATGTCGGGCAAAAGGTACATGCATATTGACAGATCTTTTTTTTATGAAATACACAAATGACATGTCTTTATTCTTGAGATTTAAAAGTCAAATTTGTCATCAAGCCGGCAAGCTGTAGTCAAACGCAAAACTATCAAGGTTAAAAAAAGCACAGCGTTATATTTTGTTATTACAGCTTAGCCAATTTTATTTAGCAAAATCATAGACCATGTTTTTCTACTACGCGTATTATTATATGCCATTCGTGGTTTAATCCAGTTATGTCAAAGTTACGTTTACTGTATGGAAGCCCCCCTTAAATATTTATTTAATTTAATTATTTATTTTGAAAGGTAATATACATCCTTACATTAGAACCCTAACAAATAGACTCACAGAGCTAGTTGATGCAGATACACTGCGCTCGCTTCGCTCGTTCAGTCTTCTCAATACATTATTTCTTTGTGCTCGTTGTCCTGTAACCGACATTGTTAATAATAGTAGCTGAGTCCGTTTTCAATAGAGTTTAGCTATCTAAAGATTTTAGGTATCTCGATAATTTTATTTATGAGCCGATAATGAATATTCCTTTGTTTGATTCATTTCTAAACAAGGATCGAAATGTTTGACAAGACGCGTGTTTTGAATTTTATTACTGAAAAAAAAACTTGAACTCAGTTATACTCTATTTATAGTCTTCTTCTTAATAATATCAACAATTTCAGTGATGATCTAATATGTGAGTGATATGCAACTCTTCTTATCATTAAAACAATCAAAGAATCTGGTAAACTTAATGAGATCATTATTGAAATAGAAAATGTATAATGATCAAACATTTCATCGTTTGCGAATGTGTTGCAACATTTAATTGATATAAGTAACAGTTGTACAGAAGCCTCACACTTATTCTCTGCTTTTAGCATCTAATAATAACACTCCCTCAAAAAAACCTAAAAAGAAAGAGAATAATCACTAAATCCTTTTTATTAATCACACATTCTGTCACAGTCCATTGAAGTGTTTAATCTCAGCATTCGTAATAAACCGAACGTGCGCCGCTTATCAGAATATTACCACAAATATAAGCACATAGACGTTAACACTTTCAATAATAATTGACCCGATCAAGAAAGAACACAAAGGTGCGATATGATTCCCATACATATAGTGATAGCAGCTATTGTCTGCTTTTTGTACTATTATTGGACACGAACATTTAACTATTGGCGCGCCAAAGGAGTCGCTGGACCCAGGCCGTTTCCACTCTTCGGAAATTTGATTAACAGTGCCCTCAGACTGAAGCATGTTGGAATTGTCTACAAAGAGATCTACGACCAATTTCCGGATGAGAACATTATTGGAATCTTCCGGATGACCAACCCGGCTGTTATTGTTCGAGATCTAGATCTGGCAAAACAAATTCTCATCAAGGACTTTGACGCATTTCCGGAACGCGGGATTGAATTCAGCAAAGAAGGCTTGGGAGACAACTTGTTCCACTGTGACAGTAGGACATGGAGAGCACTACGCAACCGTCTCACCCCCTTATTCAGTTCTGGAAAGTTGAAAAATACTGTCGTGCTAATGGATAAATATGCTGATCAGCTGGTCAAATATTTAGAAGCGGCTACGCCCGAAGACAAAGAACATGAAATGCACCATGTTTTCCAGAAATACACAATGGCTTCAATTATGTGTGCTATGTTCAGTATGGATATTGACTTTTTTGAAGAAAACCAAGATTTCATTGTAAATGCAGCTAATTACATATTTAGATCTACATATGCTGCTGAAGTGGATATGATTTTTCCAAATATTTTGAGAAAAGTAAATCTTTCTTTGTATCCAAAGTTAGTGAACAAATTTAGCCATGTGGTGGTCAAGGCACAAACAGAAGTAATCAAGAATAGGGATGACGCGTCTCCGATCCGCAATGATTTAATAGAAGCTTTGATAGCTTTGAGAAAAACTTATGAAATTGAAGAAGACGATAAGAACAAGTTTGCAGTTACAGATCACGTTATGGCCGGACAAGTGTTTATATTCTTTGCAGCAGGGTTTGGTAACAATGCTTTAAGTTTGGCTTATGCTCTGTTTCATCTTGCGAAGCATCAAGATTGTCAAGACAAATTGATACAAGAAGTAGACGATGTTATGGAAAAGTATGGAGGAAAAGTTACTTATGATGCTGTTAAAGAAATGTCATATTTGGAGAAAGTGTTTTTAGAAACTTTGAGATTACATTCGCTGACTAACTCCATACAAAGAACTGCGAAAGTTGATTACAAAGTTTCGGATACAGATATCGTTATCGAGAGAGGAACGACAGTTTTTGTGTCGCCATATGCTATTCATCGTGATCCAAAACACTATCCTGATCCAGACTATTTTGATCCAGAAAGATTTTCTCCAGAAAATTCGGCTGAGAGACATTCCTGTGCATATCTTCCATTTGGCGTTGGACCCAGATCTTGTATTGGTAAGTTTTTTATGCAGACTTTTTCTTAGTAATTGTTTAACCATATCTAAAGTGAAAGTAAAAAACAATTTAACAACGTGCGTGTGGTTCTCGTACATCAATTGCTATCTAAGAAACTTAAAAAAAAACGTGTTTGTATAATTTTATTTATCTTAAATGTAAAATTCAAAATCAAATATTCTGGGAATATTTAGAGGGTCTACTAAATGTCGTTATAAAACGTTTGTTGTATTGGAACGGCCCTTTAATATTTACTTATTGCTTATACTTTATTTATTTTGAAATGGAAGTTACAATTAAATATTCTGTGTACATTTTAAGCGTCTACCGGTAACCGTATTAAATAAAAAAATCTGGTGACAGAAAGACGACAGCGGAGGTTTAGTGGGGTCCCGTTTTTACCTTTTAGTTAAGGAATCATAAAAATTGCGGTACCGATCCCACCCAGAGCAAAGAACATAACAAAAGTGAGATAACGATAAAGATATTATTTAGCTGTTTTCATAATATTTGTTATTAATTTAAAAGTTATTATCCATGACCAACTAATTAGCCGGAAACTTATACCTATGTATACAAATTTGTTATCACATGAAAAATCTCAATCAGTCTCACAAATATTATTATAGGTAATATATTAGGTACCTATCTCTTTGATAACGTCAACAAATTATTCCTATTCTCGAAACATATTATCTTAATGTATGAATATTTTGATAAGATTCATTAAAATTAGTGGGTTAATTAAACATTGTAAAAAAAAACCCTACGAAAAACACTGTTTAGTTAGGTATTCTGATAGGAATATAATATTATGCATGAATGTATTTTTTTTTGCAATTTTCATATCACGAACATTTTTACTTGTTTATTTTTCAATCATTTTAACTGTATCATAAGCATGGCATTACGAACGTCTTTTATATGCGTTATTTATTAAAAAAAACTAGCTGACCCAGCAAACGTTGTTTTTCCTCACTTACGGGTATGAAAAAAATATAGTAGCCGATTCTCAGACCTACTGAATACACATATAAAATTTGGTAAAAATCGGTCAAGCCGTTTCGGAAAAGTACGGTAACTAACATTGTGACATGGACATTATATAAATGAGACGTGCCAATATATGAATAGACTAAAAATGGATTACAAATTGATTTTTTTAAATGCAACTGTTTTAAGAGTAGTGCTAAAGTTTAAAAGAAGATATATTAGGTATTACTAGGTAAGGTTAAAACAATAGATCAGAAAATCTGCGAAATTTAATTAAGTAAATATGCGCGCGAACGGGTTTTCCACTAGGCATTATGATCGGCGCGACGCGAGCCTCGTCGGGTTTTGGTGCCTATCAACCGATGAAAAACGAAGCAGAGCTAGGTTGTAATGACAAAAAGGATCTAATAGAATTGCACAATATTTCCGCTCGTCAAAGTTCTCGGAAATCGCTCGAAATTTTATTGCAATTACATCGGTTTATTTATCCATTTCATCGTCCCGGGGAACAGGAACATAATATCGTCAACTCATATCTATTAGCGGAGTCGAAGCGTTATGAAGCGTCAAACTGAAACGTCACATACCTAGTAAATTCTCCCTTGTCTCTGCAATATAATGCACATATTATATCTGAGATTATGAGATAAGAGCTTAGCATCATCGTCGCGATAGGAATGTGGGGCAAACGATGCAGACGCAGCACGACCGTAACCAAGTCTATGCACATGCTGGGTCGGATGACTTCTCTTTATTTAAAACGGTTGCAATCGATGCAAGAAGACTTTTTTCGACACTTTTATTCATATTTTTAAATTATTGAAACTGTTTTTAATGTTAGTAATAAGAAGATTAATTTCTTATTCCTTGATTTATCCCTGTAGGGGTCGGAAGAGCAAACTTTCTTCTTCCGTTTGTCCTTTTGATATTAGTAGTTTTTATGCTAATTTTGTAAAATAGAAAGTTTATTTTTTTGGTAGACCTATTATGAGGTGCAATTTGTTTGTATAGGACGTGCGTACGGAATGTGCTTTTTAGATATTTGTTTTGTTTTGTACACCTTGGAGTTTGCTAAAAGTATTAATTTTGTACGTACTGCACAACCAACTGTACCATTTGGATTCAGTATATACATTGATAAATGTATATCTTATCAAAGGCGGATGTTTGCTGCTCAATCTTTCTAGAACTGATATACCTATCTCATTAATTAACAGATACTAGCTTAGCCACTAAATGTTGTTTTTCCTTTAAAAATAGATAGTAGCCGATTCTCATACTTACTGAATACGCATATAAAATTTGTTAAAAATTGGTCAAGCCTTTTCGGAGGAGTACGTAAACTAACATTGTGACATGGAAATTTTATTTATAAGATATTTTTTATTCGACAGGAAGGCAGCTGGCCAAACTTCAATTCTTCGCAGGCATCACGAAGGTTTTATCCAAGTTTCGAGTGGAGCCATCTGAAAAGACCGTTAATATTGACAACTACGAACCCATGAGTACACTTCTTGCCACCAGAGGAGGGATCTACGTCACACTGGTACCAAGAAAAATGTAGCAACAACGGTGTACAGTATCCGGCGATAAATATTGCACCTCCACCTTTAGAAAGATACTTTCGGTATCCTTCTTCTTCGTGTAAGCTAAGTGGCCAAGTTCTAGTGTCGAGAGTTTTCAAGCCGCCCAAAGGCATCTGACTTGACTTAACGACTGTTTGTACTAAAACTAACAGCCAGGACCTACAATTTAACAAGTCATTCGAATCGCAGTAGTGACGAGGTGAAAATGCCACTTGAAAAACGACAGTCTTATGTATGGTCACCCATCTAAACACTGTCCGCATCGACCGTTGCTCAGCTTCGATGATCGTGTCAGATCCCTTTAACTAGCCGAGCTACAGGCGCTAATTTCGGTATCGTAGTGTGTTATCTCTGTCACACATTACTTATGTGGCGTTTTGTCAGTCGTTCAAGTGCGATTGGGTCCAGTTTCGTGCGATAGAGATAACGAAAGTAGACGACTGTCTCTTTTCTAAGTTCGATGCGCAATATTTATCGCCGGCAGGTGTAAGGTTGTATCTTTGCAATATCAATTGACAATGGTAGAACTTTGAGAGCCTGTTCTTTTAAAAGCTGGGAACTAAGAACAGTTCCTGAAATGAAGTCGGTCAAAAAAGGAAGTTTTACGTGCCTTATCATTCATACTTAACGCAAAATTTCCCCAGGGTTGTTAAAATTAACTAGATAAGCTTATTTATTGTTCTTTTTTTTGAAATTCGTGTTAATTCAGCCATTGTCATTTGTCAAGCATTTGTAAGTAACGAGCATTTCCAAAGTAATTCAAATAATGACGTTTTTTGCATAAATCAAATAGGTACAACCCTTTGGTGATAGGTAAGATAGGTCAATCAGTATAGAAGATGTAAGGTAGAGTAAGAAAAGTATTAAAATTTGAAAGTATTATTTAGGTATTATTTAAACATCTTTAGGTTAGTGTGTCATTGGTTCTGCTGAAATCAGGTCTTAATTTGTATATTTAAATTATTAATACCGTATTTTAAGAAGGCAGGCGTAATAAACATCTTGTAAGCAAAATTCTTAACTTTAGTTTTAGTTAAAAAAAAATGAGTTGGTGTTGTTTAGATAGTAAGACAAATAAGTCTATGTAAAAACGATAAAAGCTCAGTCGGGCGAGCGTCGACACGTCCCAAAGGACGTGGGTTCGATTCGGAGAAGGAAAACATCGTGAGGAAACCATGGTATGTTGGTAATGCATTTTATTTTATACATGTCACATATTAAAAACTAATACTAATAATACTAATAAAATAACCCGCCCCTGCTCACCCCCGGTGCAAAGGTGCCTATAACGCTCGCTGCATTACCGCGCTGAATAGCTATGGCCAACCTCTGCACCAAGAACGACTCGGAGCGGGAGTCACCGGTGATGTTATTTATTCTAAGACTTAAGAAAATAATTAAAAAAGCGAGCGTGGCTCGGCGGTACTAACGTCTGCTTTTCAATCAGACGGCCCCTAGTTCGATCCCGGCCCTACACCAATGACTTGTTTTTCAAGTTATGTGTGGATTTGCACTCGCTTTACGGTGAAAGATAACATCGTGAGGAAACCGGCATGTTTGAGGACCACAATATCCGAAGACGTGTATCATCCCCCAACCCGCACTTGGCCAGCGTGGTGGATTATGGCATATATCTCTCTCCTCGTGAGAGAAGGCCCCGAGTCCCAGTAGTGGGCTGCTTATGAAAAGGAAATAATCCTATGTAATTTTTATGTTTAGGTCATATCGTATTTTGATAATAAAGATTATACACACTTCTTATATAGTATATTATACGTCTTATATTCAGTGATAACGAAATATGTTAAATTTATAAATTGTTTTGTGAATGTTTTTTCAGTATAGCTGTTTATTTGTTAATATATATATCGAATAGCTTTATATTTTTTTTAAATAATAAAGTGATATATTTTAAATGATTATGTAATTAAGTGTAATAATTAAGTGATATATTAAAAACTGGTCCTAAGAAACATAAAGTGTGTAATTTTTTTGGTTCCATTTTGTGTACTGATATTTTAATACCTAGTTTCAATTAAGTTTAAGGTGTAAATATATAAATAAAACATAAAATAACGTTTGAATTCGAAAGAAAATTCCAAATTATATTATTTTACTACATCAAATTGGGTAATAATTCGGAAATATACTCGTACGTAGGTTTATACTGGTAAATGGAAAATTTTCAGATTAAATTGTGATTATAAAAGTAATTAAAATTTAAAAAAGTACCTACACCTAATATTTCAACCTAAACCTAAAGTTTCCACTCTATACAGTGTAAACTCCATGTAACGTCACTCGATTTAACGACAAACTCTAAATCGCCGAAATCAATTGGCTTTAGTTGGTTTAGCTTGTATTCCATACAATGATACATTCACTCCAATTAACGACCATTCTTTATAACGCCATAAAATGCACAGTCCCTTCAGTGTCGTTATATAGATAGATAGATATATAGATTAGATAGATTAACTCTTTATTGGGCAAAGTATAGGTACAAATTGTACAAGGTATAACAAATAAAAAGTAACAACATAAAAAGATTTACAAAGTGCCACAAACGGCGGCCTTATCGCTAACAGCGATCTCTTCCAGGCAACCCTTGGATGGAAAGGAGTTGAAAGTACGAGAAAAAAAACACAGATAAAACACATATAGAGTTTAGACTGTATTTATTTTTAAGTAAGTCAACACAAATGACCGCTCCCTTGACGAGTTAGACCTTGACATTTGGTCGTAACTTCCTGGAACCCTCAATAGGCGTTAGAATTGATAAAAACTGTTACATCAATCACTGTCTCGTAGTTTCAATGACATGTTGGATGTAGATTGTAATTATTATAAACTACTAGCATTCCATCCCGGCTTTGCACAGGCTTTGAAATAATCTGAGTAGGAAAGAGAAAAAAGGATATCTTATGTTACTCGGAGATAGTGTAGCTTATGTTTATAACGGCACTAGTAGAATTTCAACCTTAAGATACAGTGGTAAGGTTGATTTGAATTGAAATATTTTATGTGACGTGGTCATATTTTGTGTTTCTGTGTATATTGTAATAAATAGAATACTCATGCCACTTTTAGTGCTGTGTTTGTATGCATCACTGAATCTGGTATATATTTGATCAAAGTATACTATAAATGACATCCATAGCGAATGGCTTTTCTTGAGACTTGGCCACTTGAAGTTTTGACCATGCGTCGTGAATGGTTCATTAGTTAGTTGCCTATATCTTCTCGTCCAAGCGATTATGTATCAATCAAACCTTTTAAATAGGAGTTAGAACCTCGACACGCACAAAACTCATTAGTCAATGCTATATCCGGCAGAACAACTACAGTGAATACAGGGTCTGGTGAAGCGATGATAGCTTAGTCGTGCGTGCGGTCGCCTTGTGTCCCTCAGGGTGTGGGTTCGAATCCCGCCAATGAGCTTGAGCTTTCGGCGAAAGAAAACCATAACATGGTGGTGGAGCATTTTCTTTGACACGTACACCTAAACTTAAAAATCCCATCGTTTTGGGTCAAAGATTAAAAATGCACCTGTAGATGCAAATAAACAACAGAAGATACTTAGATGAATTCGGAAAAAGGAACAAAGAGTTTATACGCTTGACCATAACTCACCCGATGTTAAGTGATGTCTAGGCCAGCGCTTGCCTTAACACTGCAGCCTGGGTGAAAGAATAAGACTGCGGAATTGCCCCTGTCTGTCGTAAGAGGCGACTAAAAGAGGCATCAGACTCGAGGGTGTTCGGAGATGGGGGTCAGACACCCGCTTCATCGAGTCCGGGGTGAACGACGGCGTCGCGTGACCGTCACCGTCGTTGGTGGATTGGAAAACAATCCTGGAAGGGTCACTGCGCAGTGCAAGGAGGTTGTGTTTTTCCCGGAAGAACCCGGAGACCTCCGTTAAGCACAGAGGCAGGTCATCGGGGGGGTTTTAGTGGGTATAAATCCCACATAACTTGGCTGCGCCCCATCGTAGCCAGATATCTTTTAGAAAACTTCTCCCTCGTCAACAAAAAAAAGGCCAGCGCTTGCTTAGAAGAAACCGAAGACATTGAAACTAAAGTAAAATATTATCTTCTCGTATTTCCAATTCGTGCTATCATTTTAATATCAGGCGTATTTAAAATTGTTAAGATTTTTTTACTTGAATCTTTATTGCTATTCTGTTGCGGCACTTTTTGCTAATAAAGATAATAGTTTCATAAATTAATGAGTTTAGTACAAAACTAGATTTAAATTCATATAAAATAAACAATTCGACGACCTCGATGGCGTAATGGTTACCATGCCAGACTGTCAACCAGAAGGTCCCCGGGTTCGATTCCCGGCACGATCAACATTTTATGAACAAAATATTTTGGTGGTCAGGTCTGGGTGTTAAATATGCGCCGATAATGTGTTTACGTATGTATATGTAGTACCTATATGAGTTGTGTTAACAACCATAATACATACTAGAAATGGTTTAGTGAGGGACTTACGAGTAACAGCCGTGTGTAAAAAGTGTCTAAACATTTAAAAAAAAAACAATATTAAAATTGTAGCTTATTAGCTTTTATGATTCTAGATCATATTTTTACCCACTAGAAAGTGTGATTTATTTAAATTTCTTTCACAAGCACATTTTTTAATTATAAAATGAACTACCTAATTGTATTTTACAACTCTAACGATTTTCAACTCTTAATTAGATTATAAAACTGAATAAAACCGTAACCTTCTCGCGGGTTTTTATAGGTTTCGCAAAAGATTATATTTTGTTTTCATTCCGCCTTCTCTGAAGCTTATATTTTCAGCATTCTTTTCTTATAAATCCAGTGCCAAAAAAAAAACAAATGCCTCCCAAACAAAGAGCAAACAATAATGACTGTTGTAAATGTTAAACGTTGCAACAGAAAAGCAATAACTTACAAATCATGGAATCACCAATACCGCCTCCCTCGTTAGCGTTCCAAGTTCAAATTTTAAAATCATCTCGAACCATTTGCCGTCACGGACACATTACGTCATTAGTCAACTAAAGATAGAGGGAGTCATTTTTGATACTTTCATTTTACTGCTAATTTTATTTCTTATTTTTTATTTGCGTGTCTCTTTCTTATGCATTTAAGCATTATATGAGCCTAAAGAGAAAAAAAATTAAATTGCCTGATGGTTTCGTATCGATGAAGAATATGGGTAATAAACTATTGCCATGGTGACGTTGGAATTAAACCCCTTTAAGGCAATGTAGTTTAGCCGTACCATACACATTATAACAAAGCGCCTGAACTGTGGTAGTAGCTATTTCATGTTATTTCATATAGCATTTATAAGCTCTAAAGATCCTAGATATAAATTGAATTTCTTTAAAACTTTCTCACGCACACCATTTTTTAAATTTAAAACAACTATCGAGTTTTGGAACTCTTTTAATGATAAAACTGTTAAAAATCGCACCTAGGCTTTTATCATTTACGCAGAATTTTCCAAAATATATTATTTTGCTTCCCAAACCGCCCTAATTACTATGGTCACCAATTTTTCACACATATTCTACTATATTATATATCTTTGCACCCTTATACAATCAATTAAATTATTATAATAAATTTACATTTTAAGCAACCAACTGACTGACTTACGCTTTTAAATAATTATTTCCACGAACGTCTGAAATATGCCACTTTTTATTAATCTTAAATCATTTATATTATATGTACTTATCTTAGTCACTGGAAGGCACTAGCCTTCATGGCACGGGCGCGAATGCGTCCAGTTTGAGGGTTAGTGAATAAGTTTGTATTGTACATATGAATTTGAATAAAAATATTTTGATTTTTGTTTTTTTTTTATTTTTCCATATCACTAGTCTATCGTATATACAATGTCAAATAATATAGTTCTAGTACTAAAATGATAATCAATTTCAAAGTATCAAAACCACGGGAGCACCTCTCATCGCAAAAGCCCGCGAGTGTCGCTGGCTGGTGCGCGACATGACGAATTGCCGCTCGCGTTCCAAATTTAAAATCTGCCGCGTAACGTTCGCCTCTAATGGCATTGTTTATGGAAGTGTTGCCGCGAACCTGCCAGTGACTTACAAATTTAAGGATCGAATGAACGATTTTCTCTTGCCGAAGTTTGCTTTAAATGACGCTTGTAATTTTTAAGTGCTTTTTTGGCTGGCGGAAATGTTATTCGCTTTTCTTGTAAGATGTAAATTGTACCGTGCCTTTTTGATTGCTCCAATTAATTCTTATATCATATCAATAGGCCACTGTCGATTGTACGGATTCTTAACGCGAATGTGATATGTTTTATTTTTATCAATAATAATTGTGTTCAATTTTGTAATTGCGTAACAAAAGGCAAAAATCTAGAAACTTTATGATTTTGTCCTGAAAATGTAACAGAATACCTAATTAAATAATAATCCAAATTTTAGTATCTTTTTCAGCTTTGTGAAGTTTCAGAATCCCTATCTTAAAAATATTACACAGGTGCATATTTGTTAATCTTTACGCGCAAACTGTTGGAGTGCTGGACCGATTTGAATGAAATTTGGGTTCTGAGGTAGCATAAACCTTGCATATTACTTCAATATATATAGGCTACTTTTTATCTGGAATTAACTCGAGTAATACCAGGAGGTGTACCTAGTAAACTTTTACGTACCTACTCTGGGATCATGTTTACTAGGCATGGTACATACGTTTCAGAGTTTAGATTAAGTTTGCATCTGCTATTTGCAAATTAAACTGTCTTCACTAGCACGTTTCTCTGTCATGTATCTACTGAGGTATGTAACTTAGAATAAGTAGTTGGATTAAGATTAAGTTAGTTGATGCTTTGGCCTCGTCAAATATTCTCAAGTAACTTGCACAGGAAATCATGATATTACGAGTATGTTAGGAATCTATATCAAAAAATGTGAGCCGTCACGGGACGCCTGGCAAATGTGAAACATCGACATTATTTTATAAAAGTAATATGCAGAAAAGAATATAAATAAAAATATTTAATCATCTACCCAATTTAATTAAACAAGAAAGCATAAATGTATTTAAGAGGAAATTATCAATATTATTGACTGAAAATTGTTTTTATAAATTAAGAGAATTTTATACCTTTAAATTTACCTGTCATGTTATTGTTTATTTGATGTAATTAACTTTTCTTTAATGATTCTAATGTATCACAATGTGTAACGTACGAGTATGTGTTTTTAAGAAACTAGACAGATATATTTTGCACGCCTTAGTGGTAGGTTTCAGTTAGGACATTTAAATTAATTGTACAACATGAACACTCTGAAACCGCAATAAATTATTTGACTTTGACTTTGACTATTGTGATAGGAACTAAATACTGAGGCCTGAGGCAGTCGCTCTGGAATCGTTTGGGAGACAACCCGCGCTTATCATCGCCGCGCCCTAGTACAGAGTTACTCGCTAATATATCCTAAATAGTGTCGCGCGTCGCTTCACATTTGTATTTTTCCTGTGCCGTGTACAGTCAATACTGTTCTGCATTTCAACAAGGAGCATAGGCTACTTGACGATCGTTACCCACCAAGCTGCCGCCAGACGTGAGGAGTTGTCCCAGGGAGTGGCGTCGTGTGGGCGGGGTGAGTTAATGCGAGGAGCGGAACCTCACCCCGCCCTTTCCGGTGAGGAGGCCATCGTGAGGTTTTAGTCGGTAGTGATGCCCTTCTAGCATCGAGCCCGACATGCCACCCACCTCCCCGGGTGTGGTGGGCATGCGTAAATGCATTTTCTCAAGTTAAAAAAAAGGAAGTGCCGTCGTGGATAAAAGGTACGTGGTCCTATCTAAGTTTTGCATTTTCCTTGTGAGAGTCAGAATTTCCATACAGTCCACTCACTTTGTATCGAACAATTTCCATACCATTTCATTTGAAGCCCGGACACCTAATTTTATTCTTATTTTAGTGTCGTTTTATTTCTCGGGGCTAGGGGTTGTTCGGTAAGGGTTGGGGGTTTACGAGATGAGAAGACAGAGGTTGCAGTTTCTTAAAGGTATTTATGCGAATGAAATTGATTTGTGAGCAAAGAAGTTCCGGGAAATGTTTTTTAAGTTTCTTGAATTTGGAAAAGATTTTCGTGATTCCTGAAAATTATTTGTTAATAAATTCATAATAATTGGGATAGGTACTTAAGAGAAATTAGAACTAAGATTTTCACGAAACCTGAAAATCTAATCCAAGTCCAAAAAATCCAAAAATCACTTCACCTTGCCTCGCAAAGCAATTTCATTCACATAAATAAAAACCTGAAACTGTAACCTCAGTCCTCTAAGATTTTTACGAAACCTGAAAATCTTAGTTCTAATTTAGTATTTTTATTTGTATCCCTTCAAATTCAAATTCATTTATTCTTGTGACAGGAAAAACATATAGGTACAAAAATAACATTGGTGTCGATTCAGCGACACACACGACTAAACTAAATTTAAAGTAGCTCTGTCTCTTTTCGTCATAAATGACCAATAAGAGATGGTACGATCTAAACCATAGATAAAACATCTAAAATCACATCAAACACGTCAGATTTAGAGCTGATACAATTGGGTGCGCTCTAAAATCGCTTACATTTTTCATATTTGACGTGATTTTAGTTGTTTTGTGTGTGGTTCAGAACGTGCCGTCTCGTCTCTTTCTAGCCACCTGAGATGAAAAGAGACGGGGCTTCTTTAAATTTAGTTTAGTCGTGTATGCCACTGAATTGCCACCACTATGACCTTATTTACAAATTACGAATTTTATTGAATTGTATTAACTCTGGATGTGGCAGAGATTTTTTTTTTTTACTAACGCAAAACAGTTTTCTGCTTCAGTACATTTTGTCAAACGAACCTTATCCTTACTAATCTTCTTCTTCTTCACCTTATCCCATTTAGGTGGAGTCGGCACAGCAAATCTTCTTCTTCCACTCTCCTCTATCAGACGTCATCTCCACACTCAATTCTTTCTCTCTCATGTCTTCATTCACACACTAAAAAAACTTTTGTAAATAGGTACATGATATTATAAAAAAAATATACATAAGGTGAGGTGGGGTAAGAGGAACATACTTCATTTTCAGGAAAGTATTTTGTGGTCTAGGAAGAACAGATAAAATCTTACAAGATCTTTGAAACACGCAAAAATTGTCTTTATCTTTTAGCTTTCCGTAGACAAAGTTTCATTGCGCTACTAATAGTCGTTACGACGATATTTGTATAAATGTCCAAATTGTCAAAACGTCCCTCTTCCCCCTCAACTGGGGTAAGAGGGACAGTCGTTGTATTTCATACAATTTAAGTTTGAATTTAAATATTCGTTGCTAGATTCTCGTGAAGTTCTAGATAGAACTGCTTCAGTCAATATTGAATCTTACTGTTGTTGAAATAAGGTCTCATTTAGAATGTAAATAAAGTGTAATCCAATTCGGGGTAAGAGGAACATACAGGTTCAATCAGGGGTAACAAACTAAAAATAACTGGACCAGTGATATTTCTTTAGCTATTTAATCTCATACAAAAACATACAAAAAATAAAATTAAACAGTCTTATACCTTTTCTTTTTCCTTACATGAAAAAAAAACAAATGGCACTATGAACGAGATCAATATTGCGAATTAGTCTTATAAAATTATTAATAACTTCAAAAATAAATTATATTGCGTGTACACGGTTCACAATTGTTGAACTTGGTATAAAGTTTTGCGGCAGCGTAAGCAGATATTGTTCCATATTTTACTGCCTTGACAGTGTCATTTAATTTTTCATTATCATATCTGCTTCTATCCGATATTCGAACATATTTTCGAGGCATTTTTTCGTATTATTCCTGTAACAATCATTAGTAGGTACATTAATTCAGAAGTCAATAATAGCTGCATTGGCAGCGCGAAAGAATGAAAGAAAAGAGCACCCCTATGCGGGGGAAAAAACACTTAACATTCCCTATCTCAAAAACTACTGAACTGATTTTTGTGAAACTTGCACTGTTCCCCAAGTTGAACAATATTTAGTTTACCAAAAAAGAATGATTAAAATCGGACTAGTACTTCCAGAGAAATGCGAGGACAAACATAAAATGCTTACATACATACATACATTTTTTAAATTTGGCGCACTTGTTTAGAAGCTGTTATAGACTAACATATCCGAAAACTGGGCAGTCCTGGAAATATTATATACTCGTACATACAGGAATTGATAACCTCGTTTTTTAAGTCGGTTAAAAAGTACTATTTTAATAAAAAGTAAGTAACGACTATAAAAGGGACGTTTACATTACAAAACACAATCCTTCTAACTTTTACTTTCACAAAATGTTAAATTTCAGAATGTTTTTGTTACATTAGGTACCTAGGTACTCTTTATACCTTTTTATTTATACTAGTTAAAAATGACATATTCAAAATGTTTGTCTTCCCTGCCATGGGGTAAGAGAAACATATGTTCCTCTTTCCCCGTCAATAGTGACCCTCTTACACCAGCTAATGTTTTTTGAGGTAAGAATTTACAAGTGAAAGAAATTCGTATTATTAGTGGTTTTTAATCTAAAATAACTAATAAAACACAATACAGTTTTCACGCTGTATATTCACCATCAAATTATTTGTATGTTGTCTTTTTTGAAGTAATTATTCACTTGCAAAATAACGCGTCAAATTTGTGCTAGTCAAATTCACAACTGTCTGATGTTTACTAATTTTTGGCGGCTCTTGACTAACGTAGCGACATTTAGTGAAAACCGTTCAAACTAATTCGACTTTTTTGTTTTATTGACGGAGAGCTTGAAGTGATAAACGCTTTAGTTTACGAGTTATGGACTCGTGACCCTCTTGCCCCGCTGACCCTCTTACCCCACCTCACCTTACTACTATATGAAGAAAGTATTTTTAATTAGCTATAGTTAGATAACTAAAACTAGTCCAAAAGCAGTTAAAGGCCTCGTTGGCGTGGTTACCTTGCCACACTGCCAATCAAAGGATCCCGGGTTTGATTCCCGGCACGGAGAACGGTTTGGGTATTAAATATGTATCGATATAAAGTATTTATGTATGTATACAGCAGTATATCAGTTGTGTTAACAACCATAATAAAAACTATAAATGGTTTAGTAGGGTATAGGGCTAACCAGCCGTGTGAAATGTGTCCTAATATTCATAATTATTTATTTATTCGTAAGGATGTAAAATATATGTTTATAGAGTAGTATAATATGTCAGTAAGTATGCAGGTTTCCACATTCAGGGGAAATGTTCATCAGAGGAGTGGCTTTATATATCCACATAAACTTTTACATCCTTTGGGTTACCGTACGTATCTTTCCTTACATTTTACGTAGAGTTAGATTAAAAAACTTCAGCAATCAAGTGTAATTGCTTGGCTCCTAAAATTCCGTGTTCCTTAACAAGTAAGAATTTTGAAATATATGAAACGTTTTTTTTTAGTAAATTGAAGTCGCTACGGGAGCAATATGGCATAATAGCTTCTTAAAACTAAGTGAGTATGGCTCAGTGACGCAAATGTCTGCTTATTAAACTGACGGTACCTGGTTCAATCCCGGCCCTACGCTAATGACGTGTTTTTAAGTTTATTTTTGCTCTCGATCTTGAGACTTCGCTCGCTCTGTCAGTAACAATCTATCTATATATCTAAGCCTATAAATAAGGCCACTGCAGGGCAAAGGCCTCCCTACCGTCCCTCCACTTTTGTCTGTCCTGGGCAACGGTCTTCCAGTGTAGGTTGTGTGTGTCGAGGTCGTACCGCCATCTCATCTTGTCTTGTCTTGTCAGTAACAATCGTATTTTATAAATATTTCATCACGTTTGATCAATCAGATTTGAAGCGACGATAGTTGAGTCGGGCGTCCAGCCGCCTTCTGTTCCGTAGGTCATGCGTTCGGTCCCCGCCGAGCTTAATCTTTATGTAAAGGAAAACAACGTGAAGAAACAACATATATTAAGGTGGTTGAGTTCATTTTTAATGCTCGCCTGGCTAGCAACCACCCTTAAGTTGAAAAACTGTCGCTAAGCATCTAGGGGTGTACACATTCTTTTATTTTTGGACACATTTCACATACGGCTGGTTTACCCCATACTGAACCATTTCTAGTTTGTTTTATGGATGCTAACACAACTAATATACTACATATTCTTACATACATATTTTATATAGAACATATTTAACACCCAGACCGACAACCAACCAATTTAATTCAGAACAAAGAGTTTGTCCGTACTGGTAATCGAACCCGGAACATTCTGATAGGCAGTCCGGCATGGTAACCATTACGCCAACGAGGTCGTCAATTTACTTTTCTGGCAGCCTCCTTGGTAGATAGATATTCTAGACTAGGCATGCTCCACCTCAGGTCAAAGTTTCACCGACTCTGGTTACGCGCCCTTCTGGTAATTTTTTTTGCTGTGATGTATAAAAAAATTAGAGTTATGTTTTCAGGTCAAAAAAACAGAATTTTTGAACAAACCGACTCGGTTTCGACTGAACCTTCGTTTTTCCAAAGTTTGTTTGCTAGTTAATTGGAGTTTGAGTTACCGCTATTGAAAAGTTCATTCCAATTACTAAGCTGGGTTTAATAACCACTCTTGTTTCATTAACAGTGAGAAGCCTGAAGGGATAAGGTTCTGAAAAAGGTATTTATTTAGGTACTGAAAATGCTCTGCGTTGATCCCGGGTAAAAGATTTGGTCAAATGCGAGTTGGGCTCGCACATGAAGGGTTCCGTATCTTAAAAAAGGCCACGAAAACACATTTGTTGCTAGCCCTCGCTCCTAAGATTGATATTATTTTAAATTTATTATTTATTTGTAAAGGTATTATACATAATTGAATATTCTGTAAATATTTAGATGTTGTTACCAAATATCGTTCTAAAGATGGAATAAAAATAGCTTAAAAATTACGTTTTTTGTATATAATAATGATTTTATTTAATTATTTGTTTCTAAAGTTAATAAACATTTAAGTTTAGTGAAAACTTCAAGTAGGCGTTCACGTATTAACGTTATTGATACCTAGGTATAGGTATAGCAAAAACAAAAAAAAAACATTTTTTTAATTATATTGGTGAAAATTTCAGCTTTCTAGTTAAGTTCGCTTTCCGAGAAACCTACAGCCTGGAGAACAGACAGACAGACAGCGGAGGCTTAGTAATAGTGTCCCGTTCTTACCTTTTAGGTACCGAACCCTAAAATCAACTTCTGTGTTAATCCAGTACCTATCTAAACTATATTCCAAACTCCCATAGTTTTAATGTAAGTCTTTGCTGTAGTTCCTATAATTAGAGCCATATTCATATACTGCGATAAACACATAATGTAACAAAATATATCAACAGAGTTACATACACCACAGTAAATCTATCACATACTATGTGTTCCCATGTCCCTGCACATTGATCGAGCTGCTAGGTAGGTATTGGTTGATTTCTCTTAGAAATATTCAACTAAAATTCTATGACTTTATTAAAACTTTCGTAAGGCATATAGCTGGTTATACAAACGTGGACACCAATGATTTTACAATTAAATCTTAAATAGATTGACTCTGTAGACAGTCTGTTATTATTATTATTATGAAAGCACAACGGCCGGGTCCACCAATTGTCACCTACCCGAGACGCGGCGGGCGTCGCCACAGTCTCAATCAATAGTTCTGCGCAAACTCTGCGCCACGCTATCTGCGAGACATTACACCTAACCTCCATTCATAGCAACCTGCTTGCTTGGAATTAAAAAGGTGAGTTTAAAAAGTATGCACGCCTTTGTGGCCAGTCGATAAAAAAAGGTTTGATTAAAAAGTATTTACTTAGTTGTGTAGCTTCATTTGAAAATTTGATGTAATAAATTGAGGTTTATTTTAGATTAAAAAAGGAACATCCCAATTGTTTTGATATTTTCCACTTCGTATCTACAGAAATGTAGCGAAAATTAATTAGAGGAAAATCTTGTTATTACAGTCCACATTTGAATATAAAATGTGTATTTATTGTTAGTTTTTATTTTATAAAATGTCAACCTGTTTTCCTACAGTTCTATTTATAAGCTTTCACATTTTCCTATTCTAAGGGCGTGACCAAAGTTTTCGCCCAATGGGCGATGTCACGCACTGCGACACTGTGACATTTCCCGCCAATAGCAGAGCGCGGTGCGTAGGTGGCGGTGACATTTTTAACCAACGGTAAAGAGCACGCCCACGTTCTTGTTTTAAAATAGTAATTTGTTTTCAGTTGCTTCATGAAAATTCGAAAGAAAATATTATTCTAAATGCAATTCTAAATTAGAAAATAATATTCATGCAATCGTTTATTGCAATGTTGATGACCGCATAACTTTATTGGTTTCTATTAAAGTAATTTAATTTAATTTTATTGATTATTTATTTCGACCTATAATTTTATGAGTGGTAGATTCATATGTTATTTCGTAAGAATTCATATAGAATACCTATTAAAGTTATTCTTTTTTTACTATTAATACCTTTATTCGGCTAAGATATAATTAAAACCGCTTATATATCTTTATTAAAATATATTCCTTTTATAACCGTTGCAAAACCACAAAGATTTCAGGACAATATGACATTTTCCTCCAATAGTAAACAGGGTCGCTGTCATTGGCCGTCACTGTGTCGCCTAGATGTCATTGTTTGTCGCATATCCCGTTAGAGCGGGACGACATTGCGGTATTAGAGCACGTGCAAGAGTGAGATGTAAGATTTTAGAAGGTTTAACGGGAGAACGGTCCTTTTTTATGAGTTTGATAATAGAATCCTTGAAGGTTTCAACGTACCTACTGGGTAAGTTTGTATGTAGGTACTTATCGCAATGTATTTATTAGGTATATTATATTTTTACCTTTTATTTGTATTTTTTTATTATCCAACCATGTTTAGACATAATTTAAAATGCGCTAGATATTTTATTATTTATTATTGTGTAGTTATTACCATCAATCTAGTGGATAACTCATAGATTGACGTAAAAAACATCGTTTCTCCGAATATTCTCTATCAGGTGACTAAGACTAAGTAAATGATAAAGGAGGAAGGGATGTAGTAGGTCACATACCTCTGTAAGTATGTTAATTGTATGATTAAGTAGAATTTGAGTTTAAAAAAAACAGACTTCCGTGATTGGTCTTCGGGTTCTTTAAAGACTATTAATGCTTACTGGGTATTCGAAATCGATTCCAAATTCAAATCAATCATTTGCAAACGCATCAATGCTACCTATAAATTAAATGAGCGTGCTGCAACTTAGAAGCGTGCCTCCGAGTTATAATCGATACAAAAACGAATTCGATCTGGACACGAGCTTCTGAAAATTGGTATTAAGTATAATTCGATTAAATTAAGCCAAATTTTAGCCCGTGGCTTCCGTGATTGGAGCCTTTTCAGTAGTAAAGTTGGTTTGTTTTTTTTTCTGATATTATTTTTGTTATATTTTCATGTACGAATTTCCACCTGCTTTATACTTATAAGTTCTGACTTCAGCTTATTTTTATGGAAGTACGTTAATACAAAAATCTACATATACATAGTTGTAGGTTTTAATATATTTCTTTTAACTTATATTGAATAAGTAGGTACCTAACTCCATAGGCGGAAGTCTGTATCATGGTTTAAATAATCTAGCTAAAGATACAAATAAAATACGTTTATCTTTATGCCAGTAATTAGGCATAACGGCCATGGCCTAGACTCGTCTGTCAAAAAAACAGCACTCCAATTTCAAATTATTTAATGACAGCCCTCGACATCGCGTGCAATATGGCAGCGGTGGCGCCCCGAGCGAAGCTTCCATATTCAAAATTCGTATTGTTATTCGATTGTTCGAATTTCGCACCCGCGGGCTTTCGGCCAGTCACTCGCGTGATCGTTCGACCTCTTTGGAACAATGAAGTCTTTTGGGACAATGGTATCTCTGAAATGTAGGTGTTTTATGATCTTCTACAAAGGTTGGTCATTGTGTGCTGACTGCGGGTGATTTCGAAAGGTCCGCTCAGTTCCAATTTTGGTTGCGAATTGAAAATTTTCAAATGAAATGTTTTGTTGGATGAATAAAGAAAGTACCTAATGCAAACTACCCGGTTATACAAGTATTTGTGTAACCGGGTAGTTATAACCGTATGTGTCAATAACAGAATAATAATTATTGGATATCATTTTCCGTATTTGATATTACGAGTATGTTTTACATAAAGATGACTATAAAACGATTTGCATACGACTTTAATTTGACGGTCTGTCTGTAAACATACTGTCTGGCTCCCTAAGAAGCATACGCTCATTAGGGGAAAAAAATAACGTTCTAGAAAGCCTCAATTTTAAACTTTTGAAATTCAAATTCAGATCTTTGTTAAGCCGTGATCACAATGTATGGTAGACATCAAATTATTGTTTGATGTTTAGAAATACCTATGTTTTATTTTAACTTTAACCTTACGACTTATTTAATTACCACTTAGGTATATGTGTACTTGATGTATATAAGATTTTATGAATTCCTACATTTAATTTTTTTTACAGAAAAGTATAGGTAATAAACATCCTGATTTATCTATTATATCATAACCCATAAGGCTTATATCAATAAGTAAGAATACCATTTTTTATAATTATAACTAGGTTGTGCCTTACTTATTACAATTTATCAAATCTTATTATACTAATGTTAAGTTGTTTTTAAGAATTTTGATTTATTTCCATGTATAATTCTACATTGGGAACTCAGCCTTATAGCTTGCGTGACGATACTTTTTAAACATAGAACGCTCGTTCTTTTTGCGAATTAGAAGTGTTCTCTCTTCAAAACAAATTGCTGACAAGCGGGATGTCTCGAGTTCTTATTTTGAATTCGGTAACCGTCATTTATTTTTTGTTCCATTATTTATCAACTCTTTGTTTTATATTCTTAATATTATTATTAGATAAAGTTTTCTAAATGCAATTACTCGCACCTATTTAAATATTGATTCTTCTTCCTTTATTTCAATATAAATAATTACTTAGTAGGAGCACCCTCCTTCAGTCAAAAACACACTAATAACAAAATATATGTATTGAATAGTAAAACCATCTGGGGGCAGTACCTACTAGTAAATCGCATAGCTTAACAGCAGGCAACCTGTGTTCAAACCCAAATCTGTGAGCTGTAAAATAAACCTCTTTTCATAGTTTCGTCGAGATTAGTCTAATTAATCCAAAGTATTTACCTTTCAAGGTATATTCACCTTACCAAATTTCATTCGAAACGAAAAATTAATCTGAGATCCGGTTTCATAATCATAACGTTATTCGAGTGTTTGCCAAAATTCAAATGTATATTTAAAAAAAAAAAAAAACTTTTGAACATATGGAATGGAACCCATTTTTTTTTATATATTTTTTTGATACATTCACACACGGCTGGTTAGCCCCATACTGAACCATTTCTAGCTCGTATTATGGTTGCTAACACAACTGATATACTACATATACATACATACCCAGACCCACAGCCAACAAATTTGGTTAAGCACAAAGATATTGACCGGGCCGGGAATCGAACCCGGAACCTTCTGATTAGCAGTCCGGCATGGTAACCTTTACGCCAACGAGGTCGTCAGGTTTACCGGCACACTGGGCCGTACGCTCTTGCCACTGAGCTGTGGCCGCCGCGAAGACTCTTAAGAGCAAGAATTAAATAGCAATTGTGAATTATCGCTGCTAACCACACTTTTGTTGTAGGTATGTTAACCTTCCCTAAAACATTAAATTTATTCTAACTTTAGTATTTGTTACTTTAAAGGCAATCAAAATACTTCATTTGTGTCTTTTCAAAAAACTCTAGATATCATGTCACTGCCTGGTAACAGACAGACTGAAGAAAAGTCTTAGTAATAGTGTCTCATTGGTGTCCGTCGGATACAGAACCCAAATAAAAATTAAATATTCGATGAATGCAATTAATCTGCTGCTGGATCACCGGACCATAAACTAATAAATATAAAATACGCTCAGCCTGTTGTTGAAAAAAAAATTGTACTCCGTATATTCGTATTTTCTTGAAACGACTTCACTCGGGTCAAGGAATCTACTGTCGTTACGAGTATATCCCTATGCGACTGCAGCGCGTTGCGGAATTTGGCGGCAGTTAGGTTGAACGCTCGATTTGCAGCGCCATCTAGGTTTCATCGGTAATTATGGCAAACTTCCGCGCCCCGCTTAATTGTATGGGAATCAGCAATGCTCTCTAGTATTCTGGTCCTTGCTATAACAAACATTCACGCACATAGTACAAACTTTCTCCTTAATAATTTTACCAGGATATTTAATTGATTAAACCAGTAACTCCAGACATGCAACAGATATTTAATATTCTGTGTCCAAACACAAAATCAATTTACCATCCCCTCTAATAGAGTAAAGTTCGATAATGGAAGTTTAAAAATTGACTAGTGTTGTGCACGCGATGTCTCGCCGAGTGACAGCGAAATGTCGCGTGACGTGACACGGTAAATGTCAACGTGACAATCACGTGACGGAGGTACCTTAAGGGTGGCAATGGCGAGAAAATAGAACATACATAATATATAGACATATATGTATGACGCGGATTCAATTATTAGATTAGAATCAGCGTGGTCGTCGTCGTTGTCTGCCATTATGGATTTTAATATTATCAGTGCGCACAAATGGCGCAGGCGCTGTTTCGTGGCAGACTGAAGCAAATTCAAATCAAACCGCGAGTGAACCATGAAGTTGTAGTTACCTACAACTTCATGGAGTGAACGCACTACTGACAAATAAGAAACAACTTCATTCGTACATTCACTCAATCGTTCACTGATTGAAGAATCAGCACAGATAACAAACTTTTGCGTTCATAGTGCTGCCATTCGATAGGATGGAACTACTAATCGAATAAATTAAAATAAAACATTCCTCTAACATGTAGTTGCTTATCTCGGTCATGTCTTGCGACACGTGAGATATGAGCTTCTCCAACTCATAATGATGGGCAGAATCGCAGGAAAAAGGCGAGTTGGACGTAGAAAGAAGTCGTGGCTGCGGAATATACGGACAGGAATTGCCAGTATTGAGGAATTATTACGCTTGGCCAAGGATATAACGAACTTCAGTAGGCTGACGGCCAACCTCCAGTAGTGGAAGAAGAAGTAGTTATGATAGACATTGAATAAGCGAGTGTGGCTCGGTGGTAAAAACGTCTGCTTATCCATCAGATGATGTCCCCTGGTTCGATCCCGGCCCTACACCGGTGACTAGTTTTTCAAGTAATGTGTGGATTTGCACTCGCTTTATGGTGAAGGAAAACATCGTAAGGACCACAATATCCGAAGACGTGTGTCATCCGCCAACCCACACTTGGCCAGCGTGGTGGCCTATATCTCTCTCCTTGCGAGGAAAGGTCCCGAGACCCAGCGGGAACGTATAGTGCTGCTTATTATAAAGCTATGATAAACATTATACTTGTAGTATACCATTACATACTCGTAGTTAGATTCAATATAAAAAACTTTTTAATGTCCGTTTCGTCCTGCTTTCGCTCGTAAGGTTATGCAAACGAACTTTAAAATATTTTCTTTATTGATTCGAGTTAAACTGCTACAAGTATAGCTTTAGTAACTAAAAACCTACCTAAAGTATACCTGCCTATACTTTTTTATAACCCGACCCTTCAGTACATTAACAGAACAAACCTAGTTCTTCAAAAAACGCCTTTAGCCAAACATCGTGAGGAAACCTTAACGTTGTGGTTAAACGTTTTCTAGTTATCGCCTGGCTAGCAACCATCCTCAAGTTGAAAAATCTGTCGCTAAGGACCTAGTAGTTACGGTATCCTTCTTGAGAACCAGTTATTCCAGACTTGGCATGAGGCCACCTACCTTTTTATCTTAGGCCAGAGTATATGTATTTAGAAATTCATGAAAATAAAATGGACCAAAATAAAAAAGATGCTATTCCATATTGTTAACGTAGGAAGATGGGTAAAGTTCTACCAGCAAATAGACTAGCTAAAGTACAGAAACAGGGATGTTATACAAAAATATTAATGTACTACAAGTTGCCACAGAAAATAACGAATCTTAATAGTAGTATGTTTAAACAGAGTTTTGGTGAAATTAATTCCTATTATAAGTAAAGCGAATATATGAATATGGAGCTTGCAGAATCGTTATTCATGTGTAAGAAGTAGTATTTTAAATTTAATAGTAATGAAAAACAAGTGCTATTTAATGAGGTAGAATATTTATTTAATGAAATTTGTAAGTTTATTTAATTTAATTTTCCTAATATTTTTAAGTATTAAGTTATTATTGTAGTGTGACTTGCCTTTAGTATATATTATTTATGGTTAAAAGAGTTCTGTATTTATGTATCCCTAACTTGTGTGGATAAGCATCGTGCTGATCAAATGTCCTACCATCCTTACTTAAAATAGGTAAACATTTAATGTGCTGGCGTTTTAACAACCTCGTTGGCGTTATGGTTATCATGCCATACTGCTAGCCAGAGGGTACCGGGTTCAGTTCCCAGCACGACCAACATCTTTGTGATGAACTAAATTTGTTGGCTGTCGGTCTGGGTGTTTAATATGTATCTTTATTAAGTATTTATGTATATATAATGTAGTATACCTTAATAGAAACTAGAATTGGTTTAGTATAGCTAATCAGCCGTATGTGAAATGTGTCCTAATGCTTATTTATTTATTTATAGTGAATAATATATTTATTATATATACTCTGGCTGCCTATGTTCAAGCATATAAGTATATCTGCCTTTGTCATTTTTTTAACTAAAAAGTAGGTGAATAAAATCAAATTATAATTTTTAAACATTTTTTATTACATATTTATTTATTGTTTGGCAAAGGGAAGTAATATCAAGAAGTACATAGGTATAATACAAGACTTAAACTAAATCTAAAATGAATAATAATTAATACTCGTACTTAATAATTAATACTTTTTGGTTCCTATTATTATTTGAATAAAATTACTTATTTGAATTGCCGTTATTAATACTAAACAGCCGCAAATTATTATTACAAATTTATTCACAATCATTATTATTTTACTGAGTTATCATACAATTTGTCATATAATTAGCACCAAAATATAGACAAAGATGTGAGTAAATACGTTTTGGACGATATATAAAATTAAGTCAATACTAGCGAATAAAGATTAAACATTTCGTACACAAGCTTATTATTTACAAAGACAATTATTGCACAATATATTTACTATGGAATGTTAAAAATTATAAAGTAGCTGGTAACTAAAGAAAAAACTTTAAGTACGTAAAACTAACAGCTTTTGTAACAACTTTTCAGGCTTTTACATTATTTACCAGTTACCTTATATTCGTACATAATTTTATTACCTTCAGCTTTTTTCGATACAGTTAAAAGTACTCAAACACAGCGCTTAATATTTACAACGACTTACAAACGTCTGAATTTAAACTGTTAAGCTATTTACAAGTCAAATTTTTCAAATGCAAAGTACAAACACATTTTCAATGAGAATTGGAAAGTACTGATATTCTAAACATAGCCTGCCTAACTACATTTGGTAAATCTTTTTGATCACAAATGCACTGGAATATAGTCCTTATTCACTGGAATACACGAATAGTTTTAGAACGGTCATGAAGGAACGTGAATGCTTCTACCGTTTTGTCTGCGAGCGACATGAGCCTCGTAGTGCATGTTTCTTCGAGTTCTCGAGAAGAATGCTGCAGTACACCCATTGACGGAGCAGCGATGCAAGGATTGTGCATGAACGCTCTCACAATGATGCTTCAAACCCGTCAGGTCCTTGAAGTTTTCTCTACAACCCCGACATGGAAAGCTACCGTCTTTGTTCGGCCGCGGCGCCTCGTCTTCGACGCAGTAGTTCACTTTCCTCGGTAAAGGGGGCGAATAGTTTTGACTTTGGCAGTTAAATGCATTCAGACTGGGCGGTAAGAATCCGAGCGGCAGAGGAGGAAAATTTGGCAACATTCCAAAAGGCGCGAACAAGAATGGATGCTGTGGAAACATGTCTCGGTTGTTCAAGTAAGCTTCGGGCAGTAAGGGCGGGTACGGAGTACCGAATGGCAGTTGACTTAGACTTTTAAGCTTTTCCGAGTCCTTGACTCTGTAGTATATATACGATTCTACGTAAGGAACGGCTCGTTCCACTTCGTCGTATCTCGATATGATTTCCATTTGATCACGGATTTTGTCTAATACCCTTGATGACTCATCCGATATTCTTACTTCGTCGGATATCTTCCGATGTAAGCTGACGTTGGAGCTGTGTCTATCTCTGACCCGTTTAGATGAGAACGCTGCTCTACATCCATCCGTTGTGCATTTGTACATCAGTTTTAAATGTGCATTCTGGTAGTGAGTCTTCAAAATGTAGATGTTTTGGAACATTTTTCCACACACCGTACATTTGTGAGGATTTTCGTTGTCAGTAGGAACTTCTGTTGTGGTAACAAAGAATCCATTGTCAAAATGACCAAATATTTGGCCTTGAGTATCTTCTGTTGCATAGTCGTAACTTGAAACCGAAGACGATGGTGAGCGATCTGAGTAATCAATTGAATCATTCATTGATAAATTACAGGGAGCCATCATCTGACCTTCCACTCTTTTAGGCGTGTGTGGGAAATCACCTTTTGATAAACTTTCTAGTCGTTTTAATGCGTTCTCAGAAGAAAAATGTTCATGGCTTGGTGATGCTCGACTATTGTTGACTGTTTGTTTTTTTTCAGACGATTCCACAGGCTCTTCTTTGACACGTAAATCTTGAATGGCATGGTTTGTTTCACTTGGTTCATCAGCCTTTTCTTGCTTAACTTTAACTTCACGAGGCTCATTCGTAGTGCAAAAATTGTCACCTAACTGATCACTTTCTTTTTTTACCCTTTTAAGGTCAATAGGAACATCTTCAGCTTCATCTCGTTGGTTTTGTTCTTGGCCAGGACCATTTTCAGCAGCGTAATTGTTTAGGCGGGTAGGGTTCAAATTTTTACGTTTTCGTTTCAGGACTTCTGGGCTGACAGTGCCATCTTTTCTATGCTCAGCGTCATTATTGTCGCTAATACTTCTCTGATCGTAATCAGTTTCAGAGTCTTCAACAGATCCAGTAGATTTGTTTAAATTAGAGTAATAATCACTGGTATCAATATGGTCACCATCATCGTCGTCGTCATCACCAGCGACAACAACTATACCGTCGTCCTCATCTGATTCACCATGTGTGTCATTATCTTTATTTTCAACTGAATCCGATTCTCTGCGCATCGGTTGCCTCTGGTCATATGGAGAGAAGCCCATGTTCATATTCTTGTAATCCAGAGACATGTTAGAAGGGAACTGTCTCATACCTTGTGATGAGTTAAGAAGCGGGTAAGATCCGAACGCATGCATCGGGTTCATCACAGGTGGTAAACCAAGTCCAGCAGCATGAGGCGGAATTAGCACAGGGTGCGATTGAGAACTTCTGCCATCGTGCGGGGATATTTTTCTCCTCAAATGTGGAGAATGGAGTTTTGGATTCGGATTAGCGCTGTGTCTGTTTCTAGACCGACGAGAACTAAACATCATACTGCAACCTTCTACAGTGCATTTATGCATTTCTCGCAAATGAACAGCAGAGAAATGGATTTTAAGCGCTCCTTTGTCACAAAAGGTTTTTAGACATACATTGCATTGAACACGTTTTTTACCCGTCGCTGGATTAATAAAATGAGTACCAAGGTTCAATGGTAATTGTGTGGCTCCCCACTGTCTCTTAGGCGGGCTCATGCATTTATTCATCATCATATTACGAGAATGAGGAGGGGGTTCAGAGAACGCGTCTTTGCTCAAGTTTAATGCATTCCCATCCTCTAGACGTTGTTCTTCTGACCTCGATTTATTTGGTATATTATTTAACTTTTTTTCTGGAATATCCACAGGTTTTGCTGACATTTGTGGTAGAAGCGCTTGCAGTGATGCCAGTCCCATAGGATTCTGACTCAGAGCTGCCACCATTGCTGCTGGATGGTTGAATGTTGAAGGAAGAGACATCGGTGGCATAGGAAGATTTCCTGGTAGAGGAAAATTGAAAAACTGAGTTCTCATCAACTCCATTGTCGCTTTTTCAGCTGATGCTAAGTTGTAAGACTTCCTGGCTTCTTCTTTCTCTGTCTGTTCACTTAACTTGCTTTTTCGAAAGTCAAAAGGTTGCATGTTTTGTAAGTGACTTAGTGGTGATGAATTAATTGGACTAGTAGTTGAGAGAGGGCTGGATGAGGTAGATAGCTGTACACTATGATTAGGTGACGCTTCTGCTGAAGAAACTCTTGGCGGTGATCGGGTATGCACAGGGGATGAACTGTAGTTATGGTTTGGTGAAAGTGCCTCCCTTTTGACGCTGACTCTATCTTCAGACTCATTTTTCTTCTCTTGCATGTGCTTTAGATATTCGTAGTGTTGTTTAGCTTCCATCATATGTTGAAGGTATTTTAGAGACTCATCTGTCCGGTTGTCTCTACTTGACTGCTCCATGAGTTTTCTGAATTCCATTTCAAGATTGGACTCTTCTCGCGTTTCTGTGTGGTCAGGTTTTTTCTTTGCATCGTAGTCTTGGCTGCCTCCTGCAGGTGATGGGAGACCATTTTTTTTGTAGATTGGTAGAAGAGAAGTTTTGTGAAGAGCTCTCGCCTCCTGCAGTTTGAGTATCTGTTGCAGAGCCATGTTGTGCTCTGGCCCTCTCCCGTTCCATCTCTCGGCACTGCTCGATTCCTGTAACAATAACAACAAATACATTTGTTAGCAAATTGTCATTGAACTGCTAATGTGTGTGGTAATAAAGAGAACGTTCAAAACGTTGTCATCTTAGCAGTTTACAGGATCATAAACTGTTGTAATGGACACTGTTACATACGTAGTGTCATTACTGTTAGCAAATACTGCATTAGCGCCTACTGACAAATAATTACTCATGTTTATAATTAGCATATAACGAGTCAAACATGTTTTATGTCCGTGCAGTTTGTCTTGACTGACCTCAAACGAGTTAAATACGAATAATCTTACAAAACATTTAATTTGACGAATAAGTTTTAATTCTAAGCGATTACTGGGTCTAGAGTTAAGCCCTAACCACGGGTTGTAGGATTGCCTCTTCAGTATAAGTATAAGGCTATAACAAAACCACACCTTGCGTTTTCAAAGGCTAATATCAAATTAATTCCGAGAACGGAGAGCAATTGGGTAAAATTGTGTAAAATGACGGTTTCGAGTCGACTTGAGAATAGAAAAGTGGTTTTGTGTCGCGTGTTTGGAACGATTTCATTCCGAAACTAAATTACTATTCATTTAGCCGGTGAGGGCGAGCCAACGATGTCAAACTTAAAGTCAAGTTAATTTGGGCACTTAACTGAACTTATGCGGGAGCAAAAAACCTTGATTTCTAATTGAACTATCAAGTCATGTAGTTACGTCATAAGCTATTCTAAGTGTAAACATTTTAAAATAGATTAAGACGAAAAAATTGCTTCGGCACCATCACTTTTTCTTATCACAATATTTTGCGAGTTGATAGTTATTTAATTCTAAATTTAGGTACCTAGAGAGGTATTTTCACAAACATAGGGTTGACTATAACTACGATTACAGCAGCTTTTGTAATAGTGTGAAATTCTCAAAAAAGTCATTTCCAAAGAAATGTCTATAATTTCCCCAAAAAGTCATTTTCAAAGAAATGTGTATAATTTGTTGAAGTTAAACAAAACTTTCTAAACACTCTTAAACAATCACAAGTTGAATCAAAGTTGGCAGGTAGAGCAGCGGCGCCTGGCGACCCCTCCCTTTCGTGATACAATCGCTTTGATTACGGCTGTTTAAAACAGTTTGTCACTCGATTATACCGTGTAACCGACAGGGTTGCCATATCATTACCCCATTTCTCGGGAAAATTAAATTGTCGTTTGCCGGCGCGGCGCGTCGGGGGCAATTTCCAAAACTCTGGCAATTATACAAAAAATATTTGGTTCTTTCGTTTCTAATGTTACTAAAGCGGATAAACATGGGATAATAAAGTGTCGTTTAAGAAAAGTATACGTCTGGGACACGGATTTATTAAGTTGAAAGCAATTTTCTTGCGGTGCAGTTGTTTCTGATGTAATTTTAAATTGTTATGTTTTTGTGCCTTATAATATGAAAGGGTTGAATTTGGTTTAAGTTGATTGTTACGTTTTTGTGTGACAAAAGGCTTGGTTTAATTTGTGAGAGATCTCATCTCATTGTGGTAATGATAGGGACGTGGAGACTTTATTTCCTGAGATAATATTGTTACATTATATCAGTAATTGCGGCGAGTGAATAAATACATAGATACTCATTCTTTATTTAATTTGATGTCCTTAATAAGTGTAGTTTCGACGGCTAAGTCTAAGCAAGTCCTATTGAGAAAATGGACACGCACATCTAGCAAAAGTTTCGTTTCTCTTAAGCAAAATATTGCTAACTAGATATATCAATCTAATCAAGAAAAGGTCTTTAAAAAATAAAATGAACTAAAATAACAACTACATAAAACAAGCCGACCTAAACGATAACTTATAAATGCTTTCTTTACTATTTTTGAATACCTAATTATCGAGCTAGTTAGATTAAAGCATCTCCAGATACATAAGTCAATTGATTTGTACTATTCGTTTATTTTTAGGTAACAAAAACAAAAATACGTTTGTTACGTGTTTAAAAACAGACAGAGTAAATCACAATGAAAATTAACTCGACCAACCAAAGTTGAATGACCTGTAGAACCGTAGGTATCAGCGATTACTCTTATTACGTCTCGAAGCAAAGTATTTTTGAATGGCTCAAGTGAAAAACATTTTGCTCACATATTCGCATCTGACCCACGCCTACCAGCGCAGTGGACAAGCGAGCATATTTCATGGCATTTTTTGCTTCCAATATCACAACTAAACTAAGCCTTAAGCCTTTTGTGTAAGGTTTAATTTTGAAAGGCAGAGAAGGCTGTGTTATTTTTAAAAAATGTCCATTTCACGTTGATCGTTTTTCGCCGTCTCGGTGTCGTGACAAGCCATATTGTTCAGAGTATGATACATGAAGTAAGTAAACAGGTTTGGGTACAGTGAAGCGCAAAATGCGTAGTCGTTTCGCTTAATGATCGTTAAACGCGCTTGGGAGCGAGAATTTTTCGTATGGGAAATGTTTAATTTCTTTTATCCGGCGCAGCGCTTGCGTAGGCGCATAATTATTTGGCAGAAATCTGTTATATTCGTCTTACTTTGTTGTCTCTTTTAATATTTAAATTAACGGCTTTTAAATATTAGTAGCTTTGGTTTCATTATAAACAAAAAAATACTGAACAAATTAATTTATTTATGCCTTCAAATTCGAGTTTTTCAAACGTCAAATAATACGGCATTAAAAAAAAATAATTAAGCTAAACGAGTACTCGTAAGTAAATGAAAAATTTACTGCAAGGTTTTTACTAAACAGCTTGAGTTAATTCGTAAAAGCAATAATTAGCTTCTTCGTGACTCGATAAAACGTAAACTCTGCACTATCTTTCGACGCAATATCGAGTTTATAGTTATTAAACGCCATTCCTTTAATAGCACTTTTGCACACAAGTTTACTAATTTCAACTTTGTATCGAATGAGCAGTTAAGTATATGGCTCTAAATACTTGTCTACGATGAGACGGTAAGGATTCATAAACGAGATGGCTTTTTGCGTATAGGTAAAAAAATGTTCAGATAATTATATTGGCTACACAAAAGTATGATACGAATTTAATTCTAGTGCTAAGCCCGTACGTATAGTCATGTTCAAATCCGGCCTTTCGTAAGATTTTGCATCAAATATAATAATGTTTGTTCAATGTACTTTCATTGAAGTGAGTGGTATGAAGTATTTGTTTTGTAATAACAAAATACACCAGGGATGAAAACTTGTTTAATTTCAGTTTTTTATAAGATGTTTATAAGAAATTAAACTATTTATTTATTTAATTTAATTAATACGGTACACAATCCAATTAGATTAATTAAATTTTATTACTCTTAAATTGTAAAAAGTCATTAATTACATTACTTATACTGCTAGTGACGGTGTGTTCCGGCGGTCCCATTGAGAGCAATATAAATATTCTAAGCTAGACATGCTCCATCTTTGGCTAGAAAGACGCTGATTCGTGTTGTGGGGCGCCTTGTTAGTCAAATGTATAACTGTGAGGAGTAAAAACAAAAAACTATAATGTTCATAAGCTCCAAAAAAATACCGCAAGTTTTTAAACTTGATGTGTGTCTGATTCTTCCTATTTTTACCAACTTTTGTATTCTGTATGATCTAATAGATTAGAGTAGGAGAGACCCGTCCAAAACCGTATACCGGGGTAAATCGTATAGCTGCTGATTGTTTGAATTTCGAGCTCAAACATCTGTCAATGTGTTCTACCAATAAGCTTCATTGGTCAACAAAAACTTGTCAGTGGCGATATTCGTTGCAAAGTTAAACCGTTTTATTGTTTATCGGATGCTGGAATGTAATTTTTGATAAAATAAAGACTTCAAATAAGCGTACCTATTCGCATAGAGTATGGAGTATCCACCCATACTTGCATGTACATGTCGACATCAAACAAAGCGATTGTATCAATATTTGTCGTTCGTTTAACAATGGAAGATCACGGCTGGGTGGGCGGGCGATTCGTGTATGTCTATTAATTTAATTATCATTGCTTTAGAGTCATGAATCAGTAGAGAAAGCTTGCCCTGATTTGGTGAACGATAAGAAGCTGTGATGAGCTGTTGATGTGTTACTGTTTTAGAGACAGTGATATATTAAATAGAGTTTTAACAAGTACCGTCTACAGCAAGACGCGCACTTTACTAGAAAGGAGATAAAAATAATAATAACGCATTCATTTGTTCACTCATGGCTGTGAAAGTATGGATATGATTGTAAAAAGTAGCGGAAGGAGAGGTAGACCAAAGAAGACGTGGATGAATTGTAAGAAGGAGGATATGAATGAGAAGGGAGTGAATGTGGAGATGACGGCTGATAGAGTAGCGTGGAAGATAAAAACAGGCTGTGCCGACCCCACCTAGTGGGAAAAGGAGAAGAAGAAGAAGCATTTATTTGTTCAGTAAACACGTACAATATTATAAAAGTACAAACATATAATTATACTATATTTTATAAATGTACGTTAACAGTTAAAATTGTATTCTGTGTCCCACACTAGAGATAAGTCAGTGTTGTGGGGCATAGTTCCTTCACCGCCAATATTACACACGGATTAGTAGTATCTAAACAAAATAATCATGGTATTAAAAAATGCTCTTGAAAGTTTTAAAGCGAGTATAAAAATTACGTTTTTTATTACAGTACACACACTCAAATGATTATTTATGTGTTTAACTGTAAACATACGCTGTAAAGATATGTATATCTCCATATGCACGGGTATATTAAGTGTTATTGAAACAAAGATATTGTTACATAACATTTAATTATGCAATAAATGTTTGACTTTGACTTCTGTCCAACTGTCAAAGCGCTGAGCCAACGCTTTAAAAAACTGACCAAAAATTAATTTTCCAAACTCAATATAACTCTAATAACATGTTACGCCAAATTTAATAAACTTACAAACCCGTCTAACTGACTCTTTTAAGGTTACAATGTTAAACACCGTAATCCGTATACGCTCATTTCCTTCAAGATTGTCCATTACTTTAAATTATTGGTTCAGAACATTATTATGGCGACACTGTAATCTGTCCACGAAACCTATTAAACGTTCAAATGGGTTTTTGATACAATTTAGAAGCTGTTTAATCCTGTAGAGGATCAGTCGCTGGATGTGTGTAATGATACAGTGTGGACATACGATATATGGATATTAGGTACTAGCATCCCGTCCCAGCTTCGCTCGGGCTCTAAAATAATCTTAGTAGCAAAGAGAAACAAAATATAACTTATGTTACTCGGTGATTTTTTTAATCGGTCCATTTTCGTAGCCTATTTGCGTCAAACAAACAATCTAACTTTTCCTCTTTATAATATGTATTGGTATATATACCTATGGGCACTCTGGGTACATTAGTGGTGTTGCAAAAGTGTAGTTTAGCGCCTGCACTCAGTTCACTGTTGATCAAGACACGGTCAAGTTAAACAACGATCGATGCGGACAGTCTTTGGATGGGTGACCATGACCAGACTGTCATTTTGGGCGGCTTGAAAACTCTCGACACCAGAGTTTGGAAACTTAGCATATCAAGAATAAGATGTTGCAAAAGTTTAAGTAGTCGTAAAAAGGCCAAGCAGAACGAAAGGAAATCATTTCGAAGAGAGTTTATAGATTCAGTGTAGGAAAGAAAAGATATATCAATGAAAACAACAATAAAATTTGAGAAAAATAAAGATATACAACACATGTAGACTAGGAACATTAATAACACTACCACCTAAAATGAAGAAACTAACCTCTGATGCGCTGTAACATCTGACTAAACTTACTTAACTTGCATAAGACATAATATAATATACATACATACAAGCACGTTCTATCGTGTTTTAAGCTTATCTTAATCTCAACCATAAGCCTGTCGGCGTCGTTATGGGTATTAAATAATAATTGGATAAACCATGGGGTCAAATATCGATCGGAGATTTTGAGGGGCGTTCCTCGTGGAGACTTTGATAAATGACACCAAACAAGACACGGTGCTAAAGAAATTACGATAAGATTTAGATTAATATCACAGTTAGACTAGAAATAACGACGTAAATATAAAAATACTGTGTTAATCCTATCAGAGATGACACGGTAGAAAAACGTCTGCTTTTCAATCTTTCTACCCCTGGTTGGATCCCGGCGCTACACCATTGACGTTTTTCAATCTATGTGTGGATTTGAACTAGCTTTACGTTTGTGAGAAACATCGTTAGGAAACCGACAAGCTTCAGAACCTTAATATGTGAATACGTGTGTTATCTGCAAACCCTTGGCTAGCGTTATGGCTTGGGATTATGGCCTATATATGTATATCTGTCATCCTGAAGGGAGCCCTCAAAACATAGCAGTGGGAACTATAGTTTATGGTAATCCTATCATAAATTAGCAACGTAAATAATTATATTGAGAAAAGAGTGTGCGGTTTGGCGAATTTCTAACACTAAATATAAAATATTTAAACAATCTTGAGATGATGAAGAAGACAAATCTACCGACCTTATTATAGTCGTCTTCCCACCAACGTTTTACGAACAGCGTCAAATTTCGCAAATGACTCTCATCAAGATCAACCAAGTCCTCACTTTCACTGTATTCATATTGGCACGTCTGCCACGACATTTTCACTGACAGATTAATTCACTAACCAACCAAGTCTTTAAAAACTAACAAAGTTTTGAAACTGAACTCTTCAGACACGACTGAAGACGCGTAAAATGTCACAGCGCACGAAAGATCCTTAGCAGAGGTGTCATCGGCAAGATTACACGAGCACGACTGACTTAATCCAGATTATCCTGTGACACAAGTGCTAAATCCCAAAGAAGCCGGAGTGGGGGTGACGAGGCGACAGCTGATAATCTACCTGAGAAAAACAATGGCTTATCTATTACCGGCCAGTTCAAAACTAGTGCAGTGAAAACAAAAGCGGTGTCTACTAAGGTTTTACTTGGAAGCGGCATACTACATTCTTGTACTCGAACATTGTCGGCAGGTAGTAATAATCGTTGTGTTGAATCAGACAATAGATCAGTAATTAGGGCAAATTCGGTGGTTTCTAATCTCCAGTGACGGTTTGATTGTTGTGGAGGGATTTGGGATTGACACGTGCTGATTTGTCTGTAGAAGGTGTGTCTTGAAGAATTGTTTTTTTGTGAGGATAAAATTCAGAATAGTGCTGCGTATTTGCTATATTGAAACTAATTTCATAGAATGGAAAAAGAAATAAGATTATTGTGCACATACATAATGTGATTACATACAAAACTCATGATATAGAATGTATATACGCATAAGCATAAGCAGCCCACTAAACGTTCCTACTGCTGGGACTCGGGGCCTTCTATCACAAGGAGAGAGATGTAAGCCATAATCAACCACACTGGCCAAGTGCGAGTTGGCGGATAACATACATTTTCGGATATTGTGGTCCTCAGACGTGTCGGATTCCTCACAAGGTTTTCCTTCACCGTAAAGCGAGTGCGAATCCACACATAACGAGTCATTGGCGTAGGGCCGGGATCGAACCAGGGGCCGTCTGATTGAAGAGCAGCTTTTTTTTACCAAAAGGCAATAAGTATATACATAAAGTTTGTATATCAATATATCTATATTTAGTGTAATATATCTATAATAGCTATTTTATCTTTTAGGAAACCATGTATTTTATTATTATTTATTATATCATTTGATCTGTGTAGGTAGCGTTATATACACGGCTTTGGATGAAATATTAAATATTTCATATTTTCGGAGGCTAACATTTATATGATTGTAAAAAATAGTCAAAATCTTAACAGTAACAGTTTAAAACACGTTTTACGAAGCTTCAAAACCAAGTCTCTTAACCACCAATAATAATTATAATTCTCAGAACAAACCACCTTCCAATTCTTTAGGTATTCGCTAGAAACACATTGGCACCTAGTTCCCGAATTTTAGCTTCGGACAAAGAAAGACAAAGTAGAGTAAGATACTGGTTACTGTGAAAACGAGGCGGTCCCTTTGAGCTTTAACCGTATGTGAGACACAGTAATTTTGCCCATTCTTTTCGCCTCTAGAATAATGGTTGTTTATTACACCCCTAAACGTAAACAATAGGTGTTGTTAACTGATAAGGGAGACTTGCAAAAATATTCACTGCTCGCTAAAATAGGTAGGCTATTATATTGTTCTATGAACTTGCAAATGGAGTATATATTTCTTGTAACTAAATATAATGGTAAATACCGAATCTTTAACAAGTTCTCTTTAGAGAACAAATTTTAAGTGTGTTTCTTCATACATGAGAATACGTTATGAAATACCTACAATATAACAGCGTAACTTATGGTCTATCCCTATATAACAAAAAAGTTAGAGAGTATTATTTTGATAAAAATATTAAATATTCAACTGAAGGGGCTATTTTAGAAGCTAACCGTTTTAAGGCAACTTAAAACCAAATATTGTTCCGATAATTTTTGAAAATAGTTAGTTTCCATTCAAAAAGATAGCTCAGTCGATTTTACTTATTTACAGCCTCAATTTATTTTCGGAGGTATTTGAAATTGCTGTTAAACAAACCCTATTTGTTTAGGCATAGTAAAAGCACATAAGTATAAAAATGAGGTTTGCATTAGTTACATTCATGAATAAGTTAAAAAAAAAACTATCACACGCTACTTTTTTGCAACACTTTGGTTCTTTGAATTTTAAGTATACTAAATTAATGCAAGTTTTTAATTTTATCTATTTATATATTTATAAACTATTAGAAACAAGTATCTACATTCACTGTAATAATTCATACAATCAAACATCATATACTGTCAGCCAAGCAGTGCAGTACATCAGATAGCTCAAGACCGCAGCTTACAGGCCTGTTCTTGCACCTTATAAATTTGTTGCCAATTATAATTTAGCGCTATAAATTACAAACGCATTGTTTTGCAAGTAACAGATTAGTTTAGTAGGATTATTATTAAATAATGTTAAATAATTACATATTATTTCTACATGAAACAAATAAATTTACCTACCAAAACAGCTACCAGATCATTCCACGCAAGACAAACGGTGAAGAAACCAACTTGTTCTGAAACAAGTTGGTTTCTTCACCGCAAAGCGAGTGCAAATCCACAGATATCATGTAAAACAAGTCATTACAGGTTCTGGATCTAATAATGGGCCGTCAGATCGATAAGCAGATATTTTCAGTAAATAAGAAGAATACTTGTAAGCATCATTAGATGTAGGAACGAATAGAAAGTAGGTATATGGTGTCGGTCGACCAATAACACGCTGGGTCGCGACATCCGTAACATCACAGGCAAGATATGGATGAGAGCAGCGCAAAATCAGGATGAATATGACTGGCTTAAGAAAGGCCTATGCTCAGCAGTGGTCGACTACAGGCTGATAACGATGATGATGAATGGAAAATTAACTTCAAAAGACTTAATTAAACAAATAAATATTAGGACACTTTCACATACGGTTGGTTAGCCCCATACTGACCCCATACCTACCATTTCTAGCTCGTATTATAGTTGCTAACACAACTGATATACTACATATACATACATACATACTATATATAAATACATATTTAACACCCAGACCCACAACCAACAAATTTAGTTAACCACAAAGATGTTGGCTGGGCCGGGAATCGAACCCGGAACCTTCTGGTTAGCAGTCCGGCATGGTAACCGTTGCGCCAACGAGGTCGTCAAGATATGGATGAGAGCAGCGAAAAATCAGGATGACTATGACTGGCTTACAAGAAGAGAGGCCTATGCTCAGCTTTGGGCGACTACAGACTGATAATAATGATGATGATGAACAGAAAATTAACTTCGGAGGACTTAATTGATCGCATTGTAGATTCAGACTGAAAGCATGTAGGCGTAAACGAGATTTGTTGGCCAATACTGACGCTGCACGCTGAAACCAACTCGTGCATCTGCCATTCATTTGCTGAGATGCAGTTTAAATTTGTATACCCCAATTACGGCGTAAGGTTGCCAGTCTGTCGGTGTTTTATAGAATACATTTTTGAAAGTGCGTTGGTAATAGATTTTCAGGATATTATATATTACATTATAGAACGAGCAGAAACTCAGCGAAATGACAGAAATACGCATATACAGTTGAAATCCCAAAGTATCGCACAAGCCGCTTTGCGTCTACCTTCCTTGTTAAGACTGCAAAACTTTGGAATTCTCTTCCTAAGTCTGTTTCTTTTGTTTCTTGACAAATACTAGAAGTCTAAATAATAGAAGTCTTCAAATCAAGTGTTAATTAGGTATTATTTTAATAAACGTGTCAGCCAGTTGTAAAAAAATATGTTGTTTTAACTTACGCATTACACACAAACCGCGGCTCCACTTAATACATAACAATATTTATCGCGTAAAATCGTGAGAATGACAAAAAAAATCTTTATATTACGACTGCAAACATTTTGTTTAATTTTTTTTTATTGTCAGAGTACATAAAGTAATTTATTTAAAATATGTACATCTATTAAAATTAAGCGGTGACATTTCGGAAATTGTTCCTTATTTCACATATCCGAAGCATGAAATGCCTGCGTCATAATATGCTTTAATCACGATTCATGACCTAAATATAGAGTACGGTATTTGTTATTTCACGAAACAGGATCCTGGACCTTGTTTCAAATATGTACTCTTATAACTAAAAAGTGTCTTTTCGAACACTGATCCAAAACTTACATATCTGCAGCATCAAGTGCCTGCGTCACAATTTGCTGATGTAAAAATATAGTACTGTATTTGTTATTCCACGAAACAGGATCCTGGACAATCTTTGAGAACCACTGACGTATTGTCTTGGTCTTCTCAGTACAGTATTGTAACTTTGATTGTACTAGGAAGTGGGCAATGTGTAGGCCAATTCGCCAATCCTTGTTAGTTTAAGGTTCATGAATCTTAGTTCACATTTAAATTAAATGAGAGAGAGACAGGCAGTTGGTTGCTTTATATGCACATACTAAAGACGCTGCATTGACGACATTACAGGACCGAGGCAGATGGCATGACAGGATAGAGGCCTATACCCAGCAGTGGGATAGAACAGGCTGTGGATGATGAAGAAAGACGCTGCTAACGTTTTTTTGATTGCATCACTGTTATTTTTATTTTCTAGAATTTTGGGTCTGACCGTGTATCTTAAAATCAAGCTAAAAGTTCTTTATGAGTATATTTTCTACTTTAAAAATATTATATGTGTGCTTGCTACGTACTAGGCATCATGTACACTGGTATAATAATTGTCTTAAGTATTATTAAGACAATAAAGATATTTAAAAAAAGCACCTAAATATTAGTTTTATTATTTTCTACAAGTCTGTATTAATAGATATAAATTTATCAATAAATTATTTATAATCTCAAGACCTCATTTATGTCAACTGATATTGCTTGTTATTTCCATTTCAAAAACAAACACGAAATTAACATCTTTATATAATTCAAGATTAAATTCAAATATAAAATAGTTTATTATTATGATACTGTAATGTGTAAAAAAAACTCCAAGGAAATACAAAAATATAATAAGCAAAATTTGTAACTAATAAATATAACAGGCCGCGGTTACGCATCGCAGCGATAACATAAGTTCTTAAGTCGCAAAATAGATGGCGCTAGTTGTATTGTTACTGTAAACTTACAATCTTTTTTTTTAATAATTTATGTTTGTCTTAATTTTGTTATATAAAAAGTACACATTATTATTTACAATTTAAACAACGATTTTAAATTATCTTTTCAGTTAGATAATTCTTCAAAGTTTTTCGTTCACCAAATTTTTTGTCATAGCTACCTAGTATAGGTTTACTATCTATGGATAATACATGGTAGTAGATAAAGTATCACTAGTATCTGAAGCACGGGCTCTCAAGTAAACAATTTATTCGACCTTGAACCGGCTGACCTTCAGGCCATCGATTTTCCACGAAGTATACTGTTTATAGGTACATAGGTTGATTTAATAGGTAAGCTTACGTTTAGTTGCTAAGCATAGATAATAGTCAAAAATAGACTTACGTGATTGATATAAACCTAGTAAAGATCTCGTGGTGCGGAACCCTAAGGAACGATTAAGATAATTTGAAAGATTTTTATTTTACTTCGGTAAAATGCTAATTAGTTAGTTATCTTTATATTTGGTTTTATAAAGGTAAGAAAATTGTATAATTTGAAATATTATTTTTAATTAATTGGTAAGTTTATATTTATTCACTCTGAAAATAGTCCAATTTAAATTTTACTGTTGATTTTCTTATTCTCAAATGATGAATAACTACTATTGTTTAAATAAGCAAACTGTACAACTTCAGGCGCTGATACTTATTGTATTGATCGTATTTTTATGATATGTCAATTAATAAAAAATCCTCTTCAAGTAATTTACTACAGCCATATTAGTAAGTAAATTGTCTACGCACAAAATACTCCTTACTTATAGCCGACTTTAACTTCTTGCAACTAGGCATTTGACCAGCGTATCCGTTCGTACATGAGTTAGAAACCCTCTGGGCTAAGGTTAAGCATGCCTAGTCTGGAACAACCGGCTCTCAAAGAGGCTGCCGGAACCCATTGCTAGGTGATTTTTTAACTTCTTTTTTTTCACACTCAGCTGGTTAACCCCATACTGAACTATTTCTAGTTCGTATTACGGTTGCTAACACAACTGATATACTACATATACATACATATATATCTTATATATATATGAAACATAATATTAAACACCCTTACAGCCAACAAATTTAGTTCAGCACAAAGATGTTGGCTGTGCCGGGATCGAACCCGAAACCTTCTGATTGGCAGTCCGGCATGGTAACCATTACGCCAACGAGGTCGTCGTAACTCGAAGGAGCACTAGAAAATGCCCTTTCACCATGCTGTGGTTTCCCTATTTTCCTTCACCGAAAGCCCGAAATCATTTGCGGGGATCGAACCCCCGATCCGCTCGCACGACTGAGCTCTTCTCGCTTCAAATCCTTTTGCAAAATCTCCTACTGTATCTGCAATTACATCTAATACCAACTAGTTTAGGATTTAGGAATATTACTACCGAATGGGTCATAAAGGCGTCTATTGGTCCAAGCACATTTTGCAATAAGTGCTGTCTAATTTACTAACACTAAGTACCTACTTGCGACACTAAAATAAGGCTTGCGCGTCAATATTTCAAAACAGAATACCTCACTGTCTATTATTACTTATAGAGGTATGCAGGTACATACATATTGTGGATTATATAGACCTAGGTAAGTAAACCGATACGATATACATAAAGCTATAAAATTGCAATACAATTTTACAACTGTACTAGTCAAAACCCCTAAGTATCGCACAACCCAATTCGCTTCTTCTAGTAAGAAAATTTGGAATTCTGTTCCTGAGTCTCCTGAGAAGTCTCCTGAGAGTTTCCTGAGAAGTACCACCTGGGGGTCTTCAAATCTAGGTAATATGTATTTTCTAGGTAAGCGTGTAACATCGTAGGCCATAGTATTGTTTAACACCAGGCAAGCTGTGGTCAAACGCAAACCTATAAGTTATAAAAAAGTAAGATATTTTCAACACTTTTGTAATTAGAATTTAATAGATTTTATTGTGTGCAGTTCTTTTGAAAACAACTGTTTTAAATTGAAGATAGTTAGATTAAATTAGATAAATGCATTCAAAAACTTGGCAATCAAATGCTAAAGAACATAATATAATTTTCAACAGACCTTTTTATTTACATTTTGATGGAAGAATTATTTAGAAATTAGTACTTTAGACAGAGAAAATTAACTAACTAAAATAAAATCAAACTAACCATTGTTATAATTGCCATTATCTATGAATTATTATGGATGGACTTTTCGGATGACATTCCTCAAATACATAACAACAGAGCTAAATAAGTAATTTAAGTAAATTTATTAAGATCAGTAAAAATATGTTAAACTATTTTTTTATTTGGAAACTAATCTTAAATTAGTAAAATGCATTCAAAATTGAGTACAAATTAAACATCTTAAAGGACTAATGAAAAGTATGGGATCAGTATATTTTTGCTACTCTAAAAGATTGACAAATATTTATCTTTAAATACATATTTTTTAAACACACAAGATGTGTTTTAAGGAAAAAATACCAAGACTTCATAAGTTAATGCACAAAAATTTGATCAAGGCATTTTAAGACATTTTCTGAAGTAAACATAGACACAGTTCTTCCTTCGGGAACCCAATCTCCCTAATGGTGGGCACAAACTATGCATTTCGCTGATGAGCCGCGATTTATTTCAATAATCCACCGGCGGGTAATAGCTCTGGGAAGGGCATCAATATTATATTGCATTAGCCTTTGATGCCTTTTACATGAATCTGTATAATCTTCTCAGATCCTTGTGTGTCGCTACGCTTTCTGGATTAGGAAAACTACAGCGAACAAGCAAGGGGTTGTCTTCAAAACTATGAGAAAAAGTATGATTTTTTTAGATTACTCTACTACGATAAATGCTTTTGTAAAGAACCATAGCAAAGCATTAAAATATTTATCTGAATAAAAGACTAAATTTTTATCATCTAGCATAATTTCAGATCTGTTTATCAAGAATATAATATTCTTCCCTTGCCTTATCCCACTAGATGGGGTCGGCACACCAAATATTCCTGTTCCACTCTCCTCTATCAGCCGTCGTCTCTACACTCACTCCTTTCACTCTTATGTCCTCATTTACAAACTCCATCCATGTCTTCTTTGGTTGGCCTCTTGCCCTTCTTATTTAATGTCAACTACAAATAGAACAAGGAAATTTGTCTTTTTTTAAAAGGTTAAGCGGCTTCGTTCTTACATACATAGCATGCGTAACTTCATCTTTAGGTAAAATGCAGTTTTTTAAATATTAAGTCGTTTTAATGATTTGTTGCTTTTAACAATTCAACGTTGTGAAGTTTTACCTTTAGTTGGGAATAAGCTTTATGTATAAGAAACCGGTATATTTGCCGGTGACTTTCAGCTCGAGGCTTGTAATAAGGGAATAATGATCTTCACCTGCTGTGATAGTTGATAATAGATTACTGGCTAAACTGGTCTTCAAAATAATGGGGCTATATCATAAAAAAATCAAGTTTCACGGGATTTAAAGTATGAATGATAGAATAATGAAATCACTTACCAAAACTATTTAACTGAAAAGAAATTAAAAATTTCTTATTTTTACTTCACCGACAGTTAGAAGGAAATAATTCTATTATCTTTCAAATAATCAAAATTGGCAAATTTTGAGAGCTTTCAGTATTTCACGAGTGTTAAAGAATCTTAATTTATAAAATTAGTATTCAGTGAAAGTGAATACTAAAACCATGATACCAAATACGTGGTATGTTAATCACAGTAACCACAGAAACCAGCCGGATCACCAAGTAAGTAAGTATATAAAAATGTATGTATGCATAATAAATAGACAAAGATTTGTATCTCACTCGCGTCACCTTTCAGGCTTCTTGCATGTCTGCATCACCGCCCGCGGCGCGTGCGCTGATCAGCGGCGAAACTTGGTACTAAACCGTCAAGCCAAGCAACTTTGGAACAAGCACGGGACGAGGACTTATAGCTTTTCCACCATTATTTCCACTTGTCAGTGGAAATCCACCTTATTGCCATGGCAATAACGAACAATTTCTCATCGTTAAATCTATCGTGGGCATTTTATATCGATAATCCCGTTTCCCGTTCGTTTGCAAATAAAAAAAGAACTACGCAAACGTATAGTGTACTTTGTAAACTGTTATCGTAAGGCATATTACATATTTGCACGAAAAAAACGGTCACACTTACTTAAAAACGTAGGATGGATGTTCAACGGATTTCGAAACATTAAGAGCATCGCTATCGGGGACGAGTATCACACGGGCTGAAACCGACGAGATCTGCGCGAAAACTGTGTGACGATTTTAAGTAAGTGTGACGTTCTCGGGCAAACTATTATATATAAACACATCGTTGCTATATGATCGGAACGATGTAATATAAATCAATAGTTTTCATGTTACTTCAAATGTTTCATAAAAACTTCGTCAAAAGGTACCTAAGTTTCATAGGTACCTTTGGGTAACTAAAGCTCAGTCGTAGTCCTCTATTGCTTTTAAAACAGTATCATTTTCATCACTACCGTGGTTCGCATGACACGTTAAATTGTAGGCCCCGGCAGTTAGTCTTAGTACAAGTCAAAGGCCTTCAGGCAGCTTGAATACTCTCGACACCAGAGCTTATAAAAGATGAAGAAGAAGGAAGGCGATCTTAATATCCACCTTTACGTAACACATTATCTAATCCCCAAGTCTGCAAAGTGTTTGTAAGATGCCAGGATCGCCTGAAGCGGTCGGCGGCAAAGCATGAGCCATTATAATATTGCCGCTTGTTTTCCTCCACCAGATGGCAACATTTACCATCACGATCTGTGTTAGTACTACAACAAGTATAAGCACAATCTGTTTCAAAAGCTATACGACCTGGACCATGATGTCACTAGAGACATTTGGTACGATTTTTTTTTACACATCTCACACTCGGCTGGTTAACCCCTTACTGAACCATTTCTAGTTCGTATTATGGTTGCTAACACAGTTGATATACTACATATACATACATACATATTTTATATAGATACATATTTGACACCCAGACCGACAGCCAACCAATTTAGTTCAGCACAAAGAGATGTTGGCCGTGCCGGGAGTCGAACTCCGAACCTTCTAATTGGCAGTCCGGCATGGTAACCATTACGCTAACGAGGTCGTGAAAAGATTGGCAAACAATGTAATATGTAATTAATATTTTTTATATCATTGATTATTTATCACTGGCAGCGAGTCCCGGTTTCGCTCAGGCTTTAAAATAACCCAAATTGTTAAGAGAAACAAAATAAAGCCTATATTTTACTCGAGGATAATGTAGCTTCCCAGCGGTGAAAGCATTATTCAAATCGGTCCAGTAGTTTCGGAGCCTATTCGCGTCAAACAAACAAACAATCAAACTTTTCCTCTTTATACATCTTATTATTTATCGTTTCAATTTAGTATGCAACGTGTTAGATTTTTGCACATTATCATCATATTATATAATAGTGTAAAAAGTGCAGCAATGGGTCAGACAAGACTGAGCCCTGTGATTGATTTTAAGAGTTGTTATTAAATAAAAGCACAAGAACAAAAATATATTTTTTTTTTAATCTTAGATGTCTGATAGCACTACCTAAAAGAAGGATCACGTGAAAATTTGAATGTGTGACACTATTTTAAAAACCATTGTAGAGTGTAAAGAAAAAATAATTTCAAGGTAGATTTTTTATGATAACTTAGTTATATTAATAATTCAGAGAACTCTGTGAAGTTCAAAAGTCAGAGGCAGGTCACCCGGGAGTTTTTAGTGTATGCAAATCCCACTTAAACTGGCCTCATTGTAGACAAGTATCTTGTTAAAGATTTTACGACCTCATTGGCGTAATGGTTACCATGATGGACTGCCAACCAGAGGGTCCCGGTTTCGATTCCCAGCGCAGCCGACACCTTTGCTATTAACTAAATTTAGCTGTCAGTCTGAGTACAAACTATAAATGGTTTAGTATGGGGCTAACCAGCCGTGTGTGAAATATGTCCTAATTTCAAAATGTAATACAAAATATCCGTACCGTCAACAAAAAAAGGTAAGTATTATTAACCATGAGCTCAATACTTGTTTACACTTATACCTATGTACCTGTACCTACTACATATTCTGAAGCAATTCTCTTCACTCTACATAAATTAGTCTTGTTTATGTGTTACAATCGACACGGCCGTTAATTTTCACAAGTATTTAGTATAAAAAAAAAATGAGAGATTTTTTTAATACTATGTGATAAAATGAATATAAATCAACTTAATTGAATGTGTGTATTGATAGTGGTAATGTATTTTAAGTGCCTATATTTTTAGGACACAAACAGAAAATAGAGCATTTTAAAAGCTCAAGCGCGTTTCAAATTCGTAATCAGTACGGCTTTTACGCTGATTCAGTTGAAGGTTTTATCTACCAAATTAGTGTTAAAAATATTGTACCCCGTCCAATGAAGCTAGATAAATTAGAGTTTATTAAATCAGTAGAAGATTTTATTTACGTAACATGCAGCTATTTATTTTAGATTTAACAAATATGTCTGGTGCATTTTCTTATTGCTTATTATACCTAGTTGAGATTTATTGATCTGTACGAGTAAGAAACAGACTCACTGTTTTTAAAAACAAAGTGATCTTAAAAACCAAGACTAAATAAATTATCGATCATTAAATGCCCAGTCTAACTCGAAAATTCCCAACACCATTCCGCTTTGAACAGTCTTATATCGACTTCCTAAATCTACAAAAGCTTTCCCAAACTTTACGACGCCTCTAAATAGAGCATTGTTCTGAACCTGAAAAGTGTAAGGCTTTAATTCAGCGAACTAACCTGAATCATTACGGTTGGCAGTCTTCCTCGCAAACAAACATCAAACACTGAGTTCCACTTCACAGTACATTTCACATCTGATACCATCCGCTATACATATAGGTACGTATACGATCACAATGTTCGTGAGTATCTCGTGTGATACGCAAGGCGCGCGTTCACACGACCGTCTAACCGTGTGCGACGCCGGACACTGGACTTCAGGCGCCTCAGAGCGGGATGAAAGATACGCGGGGGGACATACATGCTGAAGGATGCTAAAGGAGCCGGCCAGATGCGACAGGACTCCGGAGAAAAGAGACGACTACACTGCGTGACATTTGAAAACTGTGTCTTTACAACACCTTTTTCGCCCGTATAAGGTCTTCGCTCTTTATTGTGCAGACATAAGGTCGAGATTTGCTTGACGCGATTCTAAGTTGGGATGTTTTGAACGTGAGAGGCAGATGTCCTCTAATGTGTCGCGCAATTCGGGGCGCTAGCTTTAAAACTTAGTTGTGTAGAGGCTAGTATTGCGCGCGCTCGCCGCGTCGCTTCGGCCGTCTGGTGGTAAGAGTGTCGCGTTTTGTCGCTGATGGGCGCGTGTGAGCGAGACGGAAGCATGCGTCGCATGGGGTGGGAGGAAGACGGGGAGGTGTCACACGAGCGCTTTTTAGGGACAAGCCGGATGAGCCGGGAGCCTCAGTGCTGCGGATTTGTGTGACGTTTTTGCGCAGATGTCGGTTTTTCAGTAGCGCACTTGTGCATTACTAATGTAGAAGGAATGCTGAGTGAACGCGGGCCGCTGCTTTTGGATAAGGTCTTCAATCATTTTCTGTCTTTAAATATGGGCAGGAATGATGAATAGATAGGTTTATATTTTCTACTGAAATAGTTTATCTTCTTCTTAAAATTTCCATGTCACAATGCTAGTAACCGTACTCCTCCGAAACGGCTTGACCGATTTTCACCAAATTTTATATGCGCATTCAGTAGGTCTGAGAATCGGCTACTATCTATTTTTATACCCCTTAGTGATAAGGGTAACTGTACTTAAGGCAAGGCAACGTTTGCCGGGTCAGCTAGTTTTTATATACCTATCATACAACATAACAAACATAGGTGATAACGTTAATATTTATTATAAAGAAAACAGCGAAAATCGGTACATATTTTGCTGCAATTCTCCCTGCATACCAAAGTTTTAACATCAGAGCTTTTGAAACTATCAAAGCTTTTGTGAGCCTACCAAAACAACCTGTCGTTCCAACTTTTTCAATTTGTTACATTTTTTTCTCTACCAAAGCTCCAATAATACAAAATCCATTTTAAAAATCACTTGTCCTTTGTCACTTGTCAAGTCGACAACTAGTGAAGGGCAAAAAATGACTTTATGCCGACAAAAGCTGGTGCCTATTTTTCACAATGCGGTAGCGCCACCGCAAAATTATTTGTGTGACATTTCTGGCTTGTCATTTTGTTGGCCACAGGGGTTGCATTAGTGCCGGTTGGATTTGCGAAATGATAGAATAGAAAATTAGAATAGATTAGATAGAAATACTGTACGCTAATGATATAGTTTAATGCATACTATTCATGTATGTATATTTATTTTCTAACGTTTATTGCTGATAAGGTAATTATTATATTTATTATCGGGGACGCGGTATAAAATTAATTTTAATAAACTTTGTCCACAACAGTACCTACTTTTAGGTATATGCAACGTTTGTATGTTCTTCTTTTATTCGTTTTGAACAACTACTAAGTTTTTAACATCGACTTTGTTTTTATAAAAGCACGTATTATTTAGTATCTACAAATGTATCTGTATCCATATTACGACGATAACTTGCAGTCATCGTATTTATCAGGCAGTGTGCATAAATTATAAAATGAAATTTTTATGAAAAAAAAAGAAAGAGGTAACTTTTTTCCCGTTAACAACAACTATAATGTTAACGAGACTTTAATTCGGACAAAAAATTCGCCAACTGACTTTGCCGCCAAAGGATCATCCAATTGTCATACAATTGGATAGCGCCACCGAACAATTGCTGCTTAGAAAGGGATTGTGACATTTTTGGGTTTGTCATTGTCCGGCCCACAGGAGACGCGTTTGTGACGCTTCGGTTAAATCCGTAACTTATACGTACAGGGTTTCTGATAATGGAGACTTAACCTGTTTTAACCATTATCATATATGTTTGGTAATTTTTAATTACTGAATATGTTAACACAAACTACATTAAAAATTAATTATAATTAGTAGCGAGTAGAGAATGTGCAAATTTTTTTTTTAAACAATTGTAGTCAATAATTATATTTTAGGACTTAAGAATATTTACAAAGCTTATAAAAACCGAAAATTTAGTAAACTAAAAAAAAAAAAAAAAAAACAAAAAAAAAATTAAGCCACCGGCCCAAACGTGCCCATCAGGCTTGCCGCATTGCCTCTTTGGATTGCAAGGGAAATTTAATAATTTAAAATAAATTATATGTTATATTTTTTAAGAGTATACTTAATTTTGTGCTGTGTTTATTAAGTCTTTATAAATTAAGGGAAATAAATGTAGAGGTTAATAAATCTTTTTGATACCTCACTCTTGTACAATATTTATACAGTTGATATATTGTCAAAAAATAAACATCTACGCAATGTGTGAGATATGTCCGCATATAAAAATTTGTAGGTTTCTAGAAATACTTACTGAAATAGCCTTTCCCGATAAGAAGGCAAAATGGGCTGGGTAATAAGACTGTGGTGGTTTCACACGATTTAATATAAAAAAATATTTAAAATACATTTTGTCTTGTGTTCTTATTAGGTTATGCAAGCGAGAGGACTAGCACTTTCAAAAGTTTTCTTTACTTATACTTGCGATATCTTCAATAATAGAATAAAACGGAGAACAATAATAAGGAAAACTGACCTAATCATGTGGCGAGCCGAAACGAGGGAAAGAGAAGAAGATCATTCTCTCTTTCCTTCTCTCTTCCTTTCTTAATAACCCAGAATACTCTTTCGCACAAGTCCCTTTTATCGCTACCAAATCCGCAAGTAATCTTGTTGCAATTTCTCTTTCTAATTTTTTTCTTTCCCATTGTTATGTCTTTGGCGAATGACCACCCACATAGATGTGGCGTGAAATACAAAGTAAGAGTAGTCTATAGGATTATTGATTGGAGCCGATTAGGATTGTTGAGGAATGGAGAAATTATGCAAATCTCACGATTGGATGGTTTTCTATTTTGATGACCTTTGTAACGAATGTTTAGTATGAAACCATAACAATAATATGGTTTCTTCTAAAACTAATCATTTTATTGAACTGGAATTCAAAAAGTAGATAAATGGATAAATAGATTACTGACCTTACCTCGTCGCATTTGGCAAGTCATTCATTTCATTCCGATTTACATTGGTCTTAAAATAGAACACTACATTATTACTTATATTAAAATTAAATGAAATGTAACTAATTATACTCTTAAATTATTAGTATTAAAAATAATTAATATTAGATACATAAAAGTAAACTTAAAATGTATTACATATGTCAATTCCTTAAATAGATTATTTATATATTTTTTTCTAAATAAAATGTCCCTAACAAAAAAGTCAGGACAACCCGCTTTCGCCCGTACCCGGCGCAAAGGTGCCCATAACGCTGGCCGCGTTTCCACGCTGAATAGCTATGGCTATCCTCTGCACCAAGAACGATCTAGAACGGAAGTCCCGTCTTATCCTCCAGTCTTCGGCCAGTTTCCCCCACAAGCTTCCACACACAAGTTTCTTCTTCAAATCATTGGGTCACGCAGTCAGTAATTAGTATAAGTACTACATTTGAAACTTACTTTAGAAAGCAGTAGTGCATACCGACACCATTGGCGATAACAGAATTACTAGGTACATAATTATGCTTAGTTTATTATTCTAGGAGTTTGTTTTGTTTTTAAATAACATTGTAATAATAAGGTAAATATCCGTATATCTTCTTTTAGACATCAGGCCTCTATGTATCTACAAGTAATGGTGAGCAGTCCTGCGGGAGCCTCTGCCGCCCCACAGTTCAGGCAGCTTGACTGACCTAGTGTGTAAGGCGCAGCGCACTATTGGCTACTCTACACGCATTAAGCAAACCTTTCATGTCTTATACAAATGTACAAGTAGCTGTAAACCTAAATTTCCTGTACAATAAAATCATTCCTTTCTTTCTTTCTTTATATGAACCAGGTAAATGGTTTTGTAATCGACATTTCCCTATTTGCAGTTAGCTATATACCTATACACTTTAGAGTACACCCAATGTAACGTCACTCGATTTAACGACAAACTCTCTAAAGCGTCGAAATCAATTGGGTTTAGTTGGTTTAGCTTGTATGCCATACATTCTCTCTATTTAACGACCACTCTCTATAACGCCATAAAATGCACAGTCCCTACAGTGTCGTTATATTGAGTTTACACTGTACAAAATAATGTTACTAGTAAAATGCTTATAAGCTTGAGCTTTCGGTGTAGAAAACAGCGTGGCGAAACCAAAGCTTTGCGGTTAGGTGTTTTTTTGTATACGAAACTCAAGTTGAAAAATCTATCACTAAACCCCTAACAGTGTTTTAAGGCTGTTTTCTTAAGAGCCAGTTAATCCAGACTAGGCATGGTCCATCTTAAGTCAGAGTGTTTTGGTGGACAAATGTCTAGACGTAATGAGTATAAAAATAAGTTAAGTAGTATTTATCACGGTAAATGCAATTTATATTTACCTACCCGCTACCCGTTTAGAAAATGATCAACTAGGTTAAGGTCCTACTAATATTATAAATGAGTGTGTATGTTTGTAACTTCTTCACGCTCAAACGGCTAAACCGATTGCGATGAAATTTGGTGTGAAGATAGGTAAGAACCTGGATTTACACATAGGCTATTTTTTTATTCCGGATTAACTAGGTAGTTAAATATTAAGTAAAAAAATAAGCTCAATAAATATTTCATCAACAGTCAAGTAACTAAACCTTGACGAATAGGTATCTAAATTGCCTTTACTTAACATTTTTTCCCAACCGTAGCTTAGTTTCCATAATGTTATTTTAATAGCTTTGCTTAGACAAGTGCTTTACCTAATATTATAGTTGTAGTTATTTATTACAACAATTACTATTGTTTCGTGTTGACTGATGCGTACTAATGACCACAGATTATCGGGTGTCATTTGTTTTTATTTAAGTACTTTTGATTGGTTAGTTTTGGTTTAGTTACATAAGCTTTAGTTTAGTTTTGTGATCGTTAGCATTTTTAAAAGTTTGATGACCTCGTTGGCGTAATGGTTGCAATGTCAGACTGTCAACCAGAGGGTCTTGGGTTCGATTTCCGGCACGGCCAACGTCTTTGTAATAAACTTAATTCGTTGGCTGTCGGTTTTAGTGTTAAATACGAGTATGTATCGATATAAAATATTTATGTGTGTATATGTAGTATATACATAAGTGGTGTTAGCAACTATAATACAAACTAGAAATGGTTTAGTATGGGGCTAACCAGCCGTGTTAAAAAATCTGTGTTTAATTTATTATTTATACCTCATGTATTCTTTTACTTATGATTATTGCATTTTACGTGTGTAATCATTAGTAAAAAATAATTATGCTTTTTCAATGTATGTACGCTAAATTAATTCGAATGCTACCAAAAACTTATTTATTTTGAAAAAATATCTTGGCATAAAATCAACGAATTATCTGTTCACTTAATTAAACGAAAAAAGTACCAAAGACATCTCTATCGCAACATCTGCACTAAAATACGAAACGAGCAAATTACAACAAACGATCTCGACTCTGATAGACAGACAGGACACGCAATAAAATGTATAACAATATTCTCTAGCCATAAAAAAAAGAAAAAAAAAAACTCGTCACCTGTCGTGTCATTTGGTCCCAATAAACGAACCGCCAAAGAAAACACGAAATAGAAGAAAAAATGGAATTGCTCAAAAGTGACCGAGACCCGTAGAATGACAGTTTGACTTCGTACCCTTATGCCGCCCTAAAAAACAAACGAAGCAATATGACCTTAAAGCACTAAGCAATACGGTTCATTTATCTGCCTTGCGTGTTTTGTTTTTACTTTTTTTCAAAGACATTTTTTTTCGTAGCAATCGTTGTGACTGACGAATATTTACGATGAGAATAAATATCGGCGAAATAAAATTCGGGCCGAACTTCATTAGTCTTGTTTTTGTTGGAAAGGAGACGCTTTGTCAGTAATAATGGGGTACGGTTGTCTTTTGCGTGATTATACCTTCTGGAAACGTTGGGAATTTACTAAAGAAAAGATTATAATTATCACTTTAGTGGGTGTAATAAATGTTTGAGGGCTTAACGTAAATTATTGAAATTTGGTACTTATTACAAATACTGTTAAATCTAACTTTGTATATAACCTGCCTTGATTTAGCAAAACTGTGATGTGATTTTAAGATTTTTTATTTTAAGTATTTATAGGTTTGCGTTTGATCACAGCTTGCCTGATGTTATGCTGCTCTGTCATCTATAGAATGTAACACACTTACCTAGAAGAAACCTATTTTACTTGGATTGAACTAAAAACTCTAAACGATACTCCTAAAGAAACAGTGCCTTAGATAGAAAGTTCTCATTCTTCACAGTCCTTCCTTTGAAAGTCGAGGCAAAGCATTTTCAAATCAAAGCAAAATATGTATTTTTATTCAACAATAAACTTAAGGCTTACTCGTATTTGTCTGATACTTTGTGTATTCGTCTATGGGTTGGTACATAAACCCTATTTTAAAATAGCAAAGCTGTAGCCTTCTTCCAATAATGGTACTGTCCAAACAGATTTGACAATACACTAAAAATATTCACTCATATATAATCTGTACTCCAATTACGCACCTATAGTTTATCTTTATCTCACTGCGACTTTAAAAGCTTTTAGCGTAATTAAGGTTTATTAACAAAAGCGATATTTAATTGAAGCGTCAAGATCCAATTCAATTGTGGCTACTATCTATCTGTAGCCCAATTGTGGGCTATTCGTCGTTATCTCTTCATTTTAAGGCCGAGACGAATTTTCTAACTACCACATAACTACTTCCTATAGATATTGATTACGTAACTTGATTAATTACTGTGGAGGCTATGAGAAATTTCTGACCGATTTGGTCAGCGATGGGTTTGGTAGCTAAATGTTAATTGTGAGCGATTTGTAAGAGAACCAGCTAAGAAAGAATCACCGTGGCATAGTGAGTTTGATTTACATGAGACTTATACTGGAATACTACCTTTTGTCAATAAATAAATGCTTAAAACAGAATTGAGAGATGAATTAGGTACGTAATATGAATAAACACTGGTTCAAAAACTTAATTTTAGATTTTTTGAACCAGTGTTATTTCTAATTCATTAATCTGATTGGTAGCAAATAGTAGCAAAAAGTTTATATTTATTTATTTGTTTATATTTTGTAGATATTTATATCGTGTAACAAAACAAAAATCACGATGTTACTCTTGTCATCTATTTCCTTAACATTTTGTTTTGGAAATGGAGAGAAAGCAAAACAAAAAACTGTTTAGTACTATTTTAGTGTAAGCCTTTTCGTGAGTTTGATGGCATGTTAAATTGTAGGTCCCAGATATTTTTCTCAGTATAGCAGCTGTTTAGCGTTGCCAAAGACCTGAGCTGTCGGCTATAGACTAAACATTATATACTTTATCGGTTTTTTTTACACCTACCTCCGATGTTTGTTTTATTCGGAGCCTATTCCTACTGTAACCTTTCTTACATCCTTCATCTTCCCTTTCATACCAGTTCTCACTTTTGCTACTTCTCGTACTTTCATTCTTCATTCCTTATCTTTCTGTATCCATCTCCATTCATATTTATTCAATCTATTCCTATGCTATCTATGGTTTGTTTATTTATTTCTAAATTGATATAAATATCATTATTTCATACTTATGGGCACTCAGTCCGTTAGTTACTTATACATACATAATCAGTTAGTTCATACGAAAAATAATCAAGTCCCCTTATCTACTCGTACTAACATATTATATACCTTTTTGATAACAAATGTGTGAGCTCCTAAGCTTTCATACTAAGTAGACGCTCAAGATACAGATGCAAGTCAATTCAGGCTCGCAGACGAGCAGTTATTGGAATCGCAATAGCGGATGAGGCCGCGTAATAAAGAGTCGAGATCGGTTTATTGATTGGTATCGGGATAACAAGCCGCCGGTTGCGGGTAAACTGAGGATTTTAAACCTTGTTTAGGAATACGTACGTTGATATAGATACTTATTGTTTATTTTTTTAGTTAAATCTTTGTTAGTTGTAGTAAAGCGAGGAATGCCCAGATTTGATTTGAGTGTTTATAAATAGGTCATTTAAGTTAATTTAAACTTAAGTAACAATTATTGCTCAGTTACTATTGGTATTTTGTTGATTAATACCGATGGTAATTGGGGCAATTACTAAAAACAAAAAGCAGGTAAAGGCGAATGAACAAAAGGCGTAAGTAAGTACAATAACATAAAATGATTATTGTACATACTTTCATTTAGTATTACTATTAAAACTACTGTAAGTATGAACAAATAAATTTGCCAGTGGTAGATGTTGATGACCTGTTTTATTATTGTTCATTAGATAAAGTAGAATTTTTTATAAATATTAACTTCTAACTTATGTAGTACTTTCGATTTAATTCATACTTTTCCTCGTCTGTTACAAGAACTACGAATGAGTAGTTCGAGCTCCAAAATCGTTTGAAAATTAATGGACTGTCATGTCAAACCAATCATAAGTTCATAATCATAATATCCGTGTTACTTCCAAGTATTAATTCAATGACCAGTCACAGCGTAAAGATAATTGCATAGTGTGGCCACAAAGGTATTAGTGTCATTAAAGTTTTTGCAAGACTAAACACAATATAATTATAGTAGAGATTTTGACTGAATCCGGAACTACTGCTTGCTTAAATATCTCTGGTAACTTTTGACTTTGAGTCAAAGTAAACTTAACAAGACTACATATTTTGCAATTTATTTGTACAAACTTTTACGAGTAAAATTTTCGGTGCAAAGGGGTCTTGCCAGTGGCCATAACTGACAAAGTTACCTTTGGTGCTGAACGGGACAAAATCCCGTTTATTGCCAGTATTGAATATGGTAGTAATTAGTGATCTCAGTTGTTACCACTGCCAAGGACTGAGTCATAAATATTTTAAATTTTTGTCTCCGGTAAGAGATAGGAAGCTAGGTTAATAAATACATCAATCCCTAAGTCATGTGCAAAAGTCTGAAATCTTTGACTTTGAGTCAAAGTAAAGACTTAACACAACTAAAAATTTTGCAATTTATTTGTAAATTCTTTTGCGAGTAAAAGTTTCGGATCAAGGAGGTGTTGCCATTGGTCATTTCTAATAAAGTTACCTCTAGTGCCGAACGGGAACAAGTCCCGTTTATCGCCTAAATTAATAATATTTAATATTGTGGTAGCGAGAGAAAATTAAAATCTTAATTGTTCGGTCATAATAATCCCATTTTTGCCACTGGTAATAGATAGGAATCAGTAAGTTGAAGTGGCAATGGGCTGGTCACATCTGCCGCAGAACCGATAACCGCTGGGGTAGACGAGTTCTGGAGTGGAGGCCGCGCACCGGCACACGTAGTGTAGGACGTCCTGCAACGAGGTGGAGCGATGATGTATGCAAAAAAACGGGTAGTGAATGGCGACGATATGCTCAGGATAGGGTCGCGTGGCGTGCCTTGGAAGAGGCCTATGTCCAGCAGTGGACGCAGATGGGCTGATGATGATGATGAATAGATAGGAAGCTAGGTTAGTAAATAAACCAATCTCCATAAACCAGTCATGTGCAAAAGTCTGAAATCTAGCTTCCATACCGGCCTTTGTGAGTTATCAATTTGTGATTCCATCTGCGATCCCTCGGAATCGCGATTGCAACAATAACAGCGCAATCACAAGTAATTGAGTCGGAATCAGGAAAGTGTCGGTGGATTGTGGCAATCTTGAGATTTCATTCATTCTGTTCTGAGATTGGTATTTATTCTTAAGACAGTGAGAAAATTATAACTGAGTTTAGTTGGGAGATCTATTGCCAGGAGTCAGAATTATTATCATGACGTTATATTGTAAACAAGAAACTTAATTTAGTAACCAATCCTTGCACAACAAAGGTAAAGTGAAATGTTTGATTGGTACTGAGACTCGAATAAAACTACAGGAACATAATAAACGTAAACAACATTTGCACAGTTAACAGGAGACAATCAATTAATCAAAAACGCATAAAAGTAATAAATGACCACGAAGAACTAATAAACATAACGATACCCTTCCATTGTTTATATTCGAATAAATCTTTATACAAGGAAGTTGTGACAGAAACTTAATTACTATCGTACGTTACAACAAAACTCAAAGCTTTCAATTAAAGATTCCACATAAATAAATATCGAATGAATTGTTGAAAGGAAATATTGTCACAGCACGTGTCCGAAGCAACAATATCGGTATTAAACCAGTAAGGCAACTTTTATTATTTCTTTTAAATGATATTTATGCATATTTTAAAGGTAATGTTTGTTGTTGTAAATAAAATAGGCACAAACTCTACTCAAATCAGAAAAGTAAATTAAAAACTTAGCGGTAGCTATAGTGTTATTGGATACTTTGGCGGAATAGTGAAATCGATCAAAAAAACTAAACCATTTTTTTAATTTATAAATTATTTTATTTTACTAATATCATTTAAAGTCCAAGAAACGGTTACTTAATTTACTGTGGAGTCTTGTACTGCGGCGATCTTGTGTATTAAAAGGTACTACATCAAGCCGCCCTTAGCCCTATATTAATGTCGTCACGTTACAGTAAATTATCAGGACATCCAATTGGACCATGTCGTGACAAAAGCGCATAAATACGGGGAAGTCTTTTACGGGCACGATGAGACACGCAGGGCTTAGTACGCTGCCCTGTGCGACTCCGCAAATGTTCGCGCGATATGTTTATTACTTGTAGTGTAATGTGTGTTTGGAGATAGTGGTGTTGCCTTTTGTAAGTGAGAATGATTCATTTTACGACCGTTTTGTATAATCTAGGAATTATTTAAATGGAGTAAGTAAATTATTAGTTTAAACTGTATCTTGTGATTTAAATTGATGTTGTGAATTTGAGTTGATAAAAATGTTTACCTGATATAAATTGCCGATATTATACTCTTGGCACCTTGAATTTTTAAGTTAGAACCTCTCCTAAAACTTCATTAAATAGGTCAGATTAAGTAGGTAATTCATAAGTTCAGTGTATGGTTGTACCTAAAAAAAATTAAATACTAAAAGAAAACCTAGAGATATGTTTTCCTTCTACATACTTCTTATAAGTTAAGTGATCAAGCTCAGGTGTCGGGAGTATTTTAGCCGCCCTAGGGCCTCTGGGTTTGCTTGTCACCGGGACCTACGATTTAGCGTGTCATCCGACCCATGATAGCGTCCAGATGCAATTGCATTTTTTTAATGACAGTCTTTTGCATGGTCACCCATACAACAAAGCATATCCGCATTGGGCATTACTTGACTTAGGTAATCGTACCAGATCACCTCAATGAGCCGTCAAACAGAAGCTACTATAAACACAATAATTCCTATATAGGCGACAATATTATATAGATACCGGTATATCTAACTACAAATTATAGCATGATCGGAACCTCATAAACACATCCACGTACAAAAGTCGCTGTCACCAAGGTTTAAACCAGCGGGAGGTGCCATGAAGCGGTAATGCGGTATCACTGAAGTAGGCACCCGACGGCTTGGCTATTAGACCGAACGATGGCTTATAATGGTTTATGTACTTCGATGTGGTAGATGCTTCATCAATATCACCTTTGTGAAAAGTTGTTTTGTTTGATTTAATAAGAAAACGCGTTGTTATCTTTTGGGTTTTTTTAAAGCGAGACATTATTTAATAATTTGTGGGAAATTAATACTACATAGCTCGTTTAAGACTGCGTTGTTTTCTTTTTGATTCCTAATTCCAAGTGTGAAAGTCTTGTTTTCTCGTAAAATAAAAGATGTTTATTTTAGTAAATACATACTTATTTACATTTAAACAAATCATATCTGGTTTGCTACAATCTCGAAATTGATTGATAAAAATATGTACAACAAGACAAATGTCAAATCTCTACCGTCAAACAGATCTTCAAAGTCCCAAAAGTTACAATAAGCCCCCAAATATGCAGTTCTAGCTGCGCTTTGCGATGTTCTTAACTTTTCTAATCTACAGCATTTTTATCTTAATTTATTTTAGCACTTTGACCGAATCACAGTAACATTTATGGTATACCTTTTAGTATAAACAACATACCTATCAGCTATTTTATTTAAACTTTCTACGGCCATATAACCTCGATTTGCTACGTAGTTCACCATAATATCTCATAAGTAAATGACGCTCGGCAATCCAGTTTCGTTTCAATACTAACATTCGCCAATCTAATATTACTAGGTGCGACCTGCGGTGCTACCTCCATTAATCCGGTATAAAAGTAATTAATCTTGGATAAAAAGTGGCCTGTGTTAAGGCAAGGTCTTATCTATCTTCATAGTAAATTTCATCAAAATCGGTCCAACCGTTGGAGCGTGAAGGAGTAAAATAGATTTTGAAGTAATTGCGTATCCCACGGGAACCACGATTGTTTTCGGGATAAGGAGTAACATATGTGTTCATCCATAGTTTGATTTTTTATTTTATGTGTAGAGTATATAGGGTATATAAGTTAGACTTTGGATTACCAAAGTCTAACCTATCTTCACACCAAATTTGATCTAAGTCGGTTGGGCCGTTTGAGCGTGAAGAAGTAACAGTGTTAATCCAAAGTCTAGCCTATCTTAATACCAAATTTTATTAAAATGGGTTAGCCGTTTGAGCGTAGAACAAACATCTAGTACAAAGAAGTAACAAACACATACACACACACACAAGCAAGCTTTCGCATTTATTACACTGATCTGCAGTGGTTTTGTTGCCTTTGATATGATGATGATTTTGGGTCTATTTATACACACAATTCGTGAAAAATATCAATGATTTTGTAAGATCTGCTCGTATTTTTTTTCAACAAATGACTGAAAATTAAAATTTTGACGATAAATCGTTTAAAATTCAATTTGTAAAAACGAGCAAATTTAGTACTTTTACGAATATATTCGTAATCTGGGCACTTAAAAACGTAACAATTTGCGATGATAAACAGGGCAACAAAAAAAAATTGTTTTTTTGTAGAGCTGTGTTATATTAGTAGGATGAATGCGATGATAATGCGGGTAGATCGCGGCCATATCACACGGGTTCCCTGCGTCGACACATACCGTGTTGGTTTAGTGCTACACAGCGCCGCTGCGCCGGCGCACCGCGGGGTACCCTCATCTGCAGTTTTTTATCCTTTTCGCTTTTTAGGGTTCTGGCTTTCACGATTCCAGGGACAGGCTTGTGATTTCGAACATCAAAGAATTTGGTTCGTGCTGTAACTTAGTAACTTAATTTAAATTTTTGATTTACTAATCACAATATAGTACTACAACTTCATCCATTACATTCATTTAATGTAATGGATGGAGTCCATTTATTTGCTGTAATCTGAAACAAAGATTTTCTTACGAAATATTGAATTGACTTCATTTTCTCAGAAACTTTACAGAAAACAAAACAAATTTTCTCCTGATATGTACCTAGTATGATGACCTCGTTGGCGTAATGGTTACTATACGGACTGTCATTCAGAAGGTTCCTGATTCGATTCCTGGCACGGTCAACATATTTGTGCTTAACTTAATTTGTTGGCTGTGTGTCTGGGTAAATTTGTATCTATATAAAATATGTATGTATTTATGTAAATATAGTATATCAGTTGTGCTATCTACCATAACACAAACTAGAAATGGTTCAGTATGGGGTTAACCAGGCGTGTGTGAAAAATATCCAAAAAAAACTACGTTAAAATATATTTTCAAAACTTTGGATAAATGCAACCATTTATAAATTGATTTAATACACAGATGGATCATTTAGTGTTGATATTAAAATAATGTTTGATACGTAAATTTGTTTAACGTAGGTTACATAAAAATATCACCAAACCAGCCAAACCTTCGGAACCCTCAGTTAAAGAGACCGAACATCCGCTCATCACCATATTTTTTTACATGCCACAAAGGACGGCGACTTTTGTTCTCTTGTCTCGCTTGTTAATGATTTTTACGAATTATTAATTGTGGGCTGATAAAAGCCGATTGAAAAATATCGATTTGTTTTCGGGCATGAGATATTGTCTCAGTTTGGTGCTGGCGGTGATGGCCGTTTTGTTTTATTGTTTAAGAAAAATATGCATACGCCATATGATCGATCTATTTTTTGGAAAAAAACAAAAAAAAAGTTTTATTAATTTTCTAGCATTATTAAGTTTTTTATTGGATTTCCGTTGGCATAATATTCATGCAGCTGTTTTGATATTTTATTCGCTTCATTAAGAGTTGTATTTACAATTTACTGTTTATCGCATTTAGGACACATTTAACACACGGCTGGTTAACCCCATACTGAACCATTTCTACATTGTGTTATGGTAGCTAACACAACTGATATTCTACATATACATACATACATATTTTATTTACATACATATTTAACACCCAGACTGCTGTGGGTCTGGGTGTTAAATAATAAATATAAATATATTTTAAACAATAAATTTAGTTCAGCACAAAGATTTTGGCCGCACCGGGAATCGAATTCTGAACCTTCTGATTGGCAGTCCAATATGGTAACCATTACGCCAACGAGGTCGTCAAAATCGACCAGTTGGATTTGAAATGTAATAAAGCTTGACATTAAAAACATTTCGTCTTTAAGGTTTAATTCCTAAGTCATAAATATATTTATTTATTCATTCATTTTTATTTATTTTATTTGTCAAATTAGCAATTATTTGGCAAACGAGTTACACTAATGATAACAAATTCATATTCACAACGCGTTCTCATGAAACTTAATTCGTTGTACTTCAGTCACTTACGCGTACCTATTTCTCTACATTGTCAACTATATACAAAAACAGCAAATCATTCGACACAATTAATCAAAATTCCACCGTTCGTCCTTAATTATTAGACATGAGTTTATTTAATTTATTTCTGTGTCCATACGTTATGGGTCCGACGACCGGCGATGCAGTGCTCCGCCCAGCTATTACCGAATGGATGGACCCTCGTATATCATATATGGTATCACGAACGCTCTTATTACGCGTTTAAACAAAACCAAAGGTTAATGTTGGCCAAGAAGATGGGAAGAGTGAAAAACGGAGTGATTTTTTCGAACGTGCAACATTTTCACAGCAGAATCAGCGAATAAACATTTTAAAGGGTTTGTTAACGTTTTAAAAAATCTGTGGAATATAATAAAAATGTTATATTGAACCATGAGAAAATAAACCTTGTAGAAAGAGTAAAAATCTCGTGAATAACACAAAACTTTGAAAGCTTTAGGTGTAAGCCCGTAAACGATTATTTTATAAGTTATGACTCATATTAATTAGATTTGTATCTTGTACAAGGTTGTGGAAGCAGAAGTCGACTTAAGAAGATGTGGATGAATTGTGGGAAAGAAGAATATGAAAGAGAAAGGAGTGAATGTAGATATGATGGCTGACAGAAGAGTATGGGAGCAAAAAAACGGGCTGTGCCGAACCCACATAGTGGGAAAAGGCGGAGGCAAATAAGAGAATTAGATTTGTGTTTTAGGTTTGACATGAATATGTGTAAATAACTTCCTGTACTGTTCTAAATTTATGAAACGTGAATGTACCTACAACTATGATAAATTATTAATGAATGATTATAAACGAGTAATTAGGCTATGTACCGTTTTAATTTAATTCAATAAATAAATACGTAACTAAATACATAACAGGTGAAATACATTCAATAACGATGCTATTCAGATCTAAAGATAGGATATATAACTACAGATAGTACATAATAAACAGGACCAGATGGCGCCACAGTTCATATAGCACAAGGTGAGATCCCATAGCCAGGATTATCGTACATCATCTACACCACTACATTGCTGTATAGAATAGGGTTGCTACAGACAAATATTATTACCTTTATTTTGTCAATAAATAGTTTATGTAGCATAATTATCAGATGTCGACTGCGAAGGTCTAATTGCCGTCCGCGATATCCCGGTTGGAATCCAGCCCTACTCCAGTGACATGTTTCTCAAATTATATGTGGAAATTGCATTAGTTCGAACGGTAGAGGAAAACATTGCAAGGAAACTAAGCACCGAAGAACACAATATCAAAATATTTATCAGGATTATAGCTTTCATCTCTCAGTCACCTTGTGAGAGAAAGCCCCAAGTTCCAGCAATAGAAAAATATAGAGCAAAAAATTTACAAATATGATTTTAAAGAAATTGGTAACAGAAACCCAACAGACTATAACTTTTAATGAAAAATCAAACCATGCCGTGCAGTTAGTAGTAAAAGTTTACAGTACTTTCTTACTGTAACTTTTACGCGTAACTTATGTATCAGGTACTGGAACTTCCTCTTGCAAAGTTACAATTTCTGATGCATATTTATAATAATCCATCTGCAGCCCTGAAGAAGCCGCGTCGGCCGCGCTGGCCCGGGCGAAACATCAACCATTTTAATTATGTTCAGGACACCATTAACAATAAATCTGTTGTTTCTATACACGCACACCACAATAGCGATGTGACCGGACATAGTGAAATCAGATTATCAAGTACTCGAAATAGCAGATTTGCTAAGAAAAATAGATAGATAGATAGAAAATTCTGTATTGGACACAATACTTTAAGCAAGGATACAACAACAACAAAAAAATACACTATAAAATAATTATATAAATTATATATAAAAAACTATATTCATCCCTTGGTGCTGTGCGCGTTAACCCGGGGTTAAAAGTAACCTTTGTGTGATCCAGGACTAGAGCTATCTTCATAACAAACTTTCTCAAAATTAGTTTAGCAGTTTGAACGTACAAAAGTAATGGTAAGTTTACGCAAAATCCGCTAGATAGTTTTATTTTTAAGCGATAGTCGTTTTAAAATGTTGTGTTAAGTATTAAAGAAATTAATAACTTGAGGGAACCCTCAGTTATGACGGCTCTTCACTTACCAGGCAATTGTTCCTGACTGGTTTAATATGTACATTTAATTAAAGTAGTAAAAAAGATAAATCATTTACCGACATTCCAATAAAAATTAAACTGCGTAAGCAATATGTTTGGTCCAACAATGTCTCTGACAACTATTGTCTAGAAGAATTATACACGGATAAAACAAAAAAGAAATTAAAACATACCATACCTCCTCTTTTAGTAAGTTAGGTTATATTTTCTAGAATTGTTAGAGCTTATAATATAAATAGCGTCTATTGTTGATTTTATTTCGTAAAAGACCTACTAACGCTTCAGCTTCGCTAACATAGCTGAAGCAGATGGACAACTTAGGACAAAAGAGATCTCTTTTGTCCTAAGTTGTCCATCTGCTAGTTCTACTATCTGTGTTAGTACCAAGAACTGAGCCCCGGTCGCCACGGTCCGATTTATGACTGATTATAATTTTGTTTTAGCCTTTCCCAATCGTAAAGCACTCTGTGACCAATTTGCTAATTATTACGTTAATGCCTTTAACTTCGAATGACAGTTTGAATTAAGATTGGCAAGGTATTGAGGTAGAATAGAGCAGTAAAATGGAGGTTCTTTGAGACTTTTGATGGCTTTTCACTACTGTATCAGAGATTAATGGGCTATCTCAGACTTGCTAGATTAAAGCTGAAGGAAATGGCAACAAATAATAGACGTAAAGTACTCGATGCTCTGATGTTTACGAGTGTCTTGTACAGCCACCAACTTCAGATTTTTATTGTCTTTGTTATTAAAAAGTTGTTATTGGTATGATTGTTGGGAAATTTCTATATATAGAGTTGAAGCACCGATTACTAAATTGGTTATTTCTGAGAGTGAATAAAGTTTGTGCTAGTGATATAAAAGTGCTACTATGTTTATGAACTTTCCCTGTCAGATTTGTCTTTTAGTGTTGTGTATTACTGATAAGTGATAATATGACGTAATCATTTTATAATGAATAACAATTACAATTGATATTTACGCAAAAACGATAAGATGTTATACATTTTGTGTCTTTTTCTGTGTTTTGTCTTGATTGTGTTCTTTACGTGTCTTTGTCTGTGACATCATAGCTTCCAAACGGATACATCGATTTTTTATAGGTTTAGGTCGTGAGTGACTTTATTATGTTTGATGAAAATCAGTATAAAATAGCTGCCGTCACTAAATGGCGAATGATATATTTTATCACAATTACGTTTGTGCCTCAATTTTGGTATCAAATTAAGGAGCTTTATTAGTAGATCACTATATTTAGACTAGGATAACTTTCCAATCCAAGATGACTGTTATCACAAAATGTCATGTCAGATTTTGTAATAAAAATTGTATACTTGTTAAGTTCTTCTCATGTCTTTAATTTAGCAGTCTTCTTTATGAGTCAACAATTCTTGCGGCATGATTTGGTGATCATTGTTTCACAGCTCCGTTTTATCTCAGATCAATTTTGAGTTTAATTTATATCTCACAACATTATAATTACTATGCTTGAGGTCATTCACATAAGTGGGTTGACTCGGGACATCCAGGAATCTTTATCGCGACATTTATCGGTAATTAATTGCGATTACGTTCTCTCCGATAAAAGTTGAACTTTGGCAATGATCTTAAGTTTTAATTTAATTCTAATTCTCGTTATTTATATAACAAAACACTGGTAATACACAATACTTCTGCAAAGTACAATATTTTAAAAAAGCTCACCATGTTACTCCCGCCACAGAATAATAACTTGTAAATTTTGTTTACGAAATAAATCAGTTTATTTATTTCGTAAACAAAATTTTAATTCACTATTTGTACGAAGTACAAGTTATTATTCTGTGCTATTTGTGAGGTTTTTTTTAATATTTTTAATTATTATGTCGCATTTTATTCCATTAATTGGGTCTATTATTGTTTTATTAATTATGTAAGAGTTTTAATTGTATTTAAATTGAAATTTTGAATATATTTATGTTCAAACAAGAACTTACCTATAATAAAATATACTTAGAAATGACTACAAAAATATTAAATAAAAAATTAAACTTTGATTTGTAGTACGTTTATTTTATCGAATATTTTCGTGACGATTACAATGAAATTAGATAAAAATACGACCACTTATTTTAATGGACGAAGAGGGAAGTAAGTAATTGAAAATAAAAAAATAAATAGATTTTCGTATATTTACAGTTTTTTATTGAAAAAAGCAATGTTTTTTCTTAAAATCTATATTATTTTAATTAAGTAGCGTAAACAATTGTCTCCTAAGAATTTTTTTCAATAGTTTATATCACGTGTTAGGGCTGTCACATAAACTAACAGTTAGATTTTGAATGATGTCAGTTCGGAAAACATCACAGGACAATTTCTAGTAAATAGCTAGTAAAACATATCACAAAGCGACATTTTGATAACCCGATAACCTCATTCTATCACATCAAACTTTGTACAAATATAATGATGGTGAATGTTTGTTAGGACAGACAAAGGGACGGCAGACGACAAACAACGAAGTCTACGAGTATGTAATAGGGTTCTTTGAGCTTGGAACCATTTTTTTAAGAAGAGGAAGACTTAATTATGATTGCAGTTGGGTTATTGGGATTTTTAGCCACTAAAATAGCCAGAGCTGACGCGAAGCTAAGCAACTGTCGATGCGGACATTGTTTGGATGGGTGACCATGCACAAGACTGTCGTTTTTCAAGTGGCATTTTCACTTGGGCGGTACCGTGGTTCGCATGACACGTTAAATTGTAGGTCCCGGCTGTAAGCCTACTAGTACAAGCAATCCTCATACGAAGAAGAAGAAGCAATTAGGATTATACGTTATCTACAAAAATACATTTTACTGATTGTTTTTTTTTGTAGAATTTACTTTTATTACAAAATTTCTTGTCTAAATAGACGCAAGTAACACCGAGTAGCGCAGCTAGTAAATCATAACGCTGACCCAAAGACACAATAAGGGTCGACATGTCATTAGATATCAGTATTCCGGTACTTGTCCACTGTTATCGGAGTAAATTGTAATAAACGGCTTGTTTTCTAGGAAATAGTAATAATTTAATGCATTTTGATGATGTCATTTGCTGTCTACGATAAAGGAAGATAGCGTGTCATTTTGAAAGATATAGATATATGTCAATATTTCTTCTTTTTACTACCATTTTTATATTTTGCAGCTAGACATTTGACTAGCAGGACGCGTAACCACAAAAGTTAGCGACACTTTAACCTTAAACATGCTCCATATGCCTAGTCTGGAATAACTGGCACTCAAGGTGCCAGGCGAGCAATAGAAAATGCCCTACCACTATGCTATGGTTTCCTCACCGACAGCTGGAGTTCATTGGTGGGGATCGAGCCCTCGACCTTCCGGACGTGAGGCAGCCGTCTGACTGAGTTGTCATCGCTTTATGTCAGACGAATAGAGTGTATATTGAACAAGACTGTGGCTCCCGGATAGGCCTGTCCAGGCGTTAACGAAAGTGCTTTAATCCTCGGAAGCTGCTTTAATTATCTGTTAAAGATGCACAAACGCCCATGATGATAATTGAACACATAAAACAAAATACATAAAACAATTATTGATATAATTTTGGATAGATGACACACTGAGACTTGCCTTTTATGCAAATGCAGTATTTATTTGATATGACTGACCTGTACTAGTATTTTAAAACACATACTTGTTCCGACGATATTTACTGGCCGATGTCGATGGTATTTTAGAAATAATATTGAAGAATCTAATTGTATATTTGTATTTATATACATTGCAGAAATACAATGTGCCAGCAGTTACGCAACAAAATGGCCCTTTAAAAAGACATGCGATTACAATTCCATTTCCAGCGGTATCTTTGCAGACTCCACCAATAATTCCGGACAAAAGGACAAAACCTTCAATAGACATCCCTTTGTATGTACATACATTCGAGTATTTCGGGGTAAAACATGGCGGTTCAATAGAAACATAATCCACATCCTAACAACGACAAAAGCCGTAATTGGATTACTGAGCAGTTAATATCTCCTTTCTAATAACTTTTCTCTAAAATTTTAAGAGTATAATTTTGAAAATCTGTCAGCGAAGTTTCTACTCTAAAGCTGTTCATTTAAGGTTGATTTTGAATGAGGTCTCGTGTGGTGATTATGACTTTTTACATAGCAGACAATGTTAGGGCACAAACGTGCGACAAAAAAATATCACCGGTAGAAAAGATGTCATATTAAGAAACCTGTCAATCATATTTTTATGAAGCATTCAATGGGACGCTGTTCACTTGCGTAATTTTTTTCCATATTTCACGCACCGTTTATGTTGGAGGAGTTTTTGTCCATTTTTTTTGTCGAGGGTCGTTTGGAAAATGTTTGTAAGAATTTTAAGTACGCTTATTTTGTTTGCAATCGAATTGGTACTTCAATATCAAGTGGTTGTACAATTTTGATCATTTCCTGTAGGTATTGCTAATATGGGATATACGAAATTGTGGATGTTAAATTGGTGTAAGTATTTGTAGATTTGGACGTTTCCTGTTGCTTTTATTGAATGGTTGTGGTCAGTTGTAGTGGTAGAGTAATTGTTATTACAAAAATAGTTATTTGAATTATAAATTATGGGATAACTGATTCAAATTTAGTGGTACCTAATATAAAATTTTACATTAATTTTGAACTCTACACTAGAGCTTGACCACAAACGTAACATGTTAAAAAGGAAAGAAAATTATATTAAAAATAAAAAAAAACATATATAAAGTATTTTTAAAATTCATCATAAATTGAAATGAATCTCATGTGATAAGTCAGAGTCCACCGGGTGGCTTGAAAACTCTCGACAACAGAGTTTAGAAGAAGATTTAGACTAATTCGTTTCTTATTTAGTTGTATTCTTTATTACTGAAGGTCGTTACTCGCCTGCAGATTTCAGATTCATAGGGGGAGGCCTCTGAGGCAAGTAGGTGGTGGACACCCAGGCCATTAGCCTTGAAAAACAAGTCATCAGATTGAAAAGCAGACGTTTTTCTACCAAGCAACACTCAATTTAAGAATTTTAAAAACTAGCAGCCTTGTTCGAACGATCACTAAGCAACTTCGAAGCCTATTCGCGTCAAACAAACAAACAAACAAATAAACAATCAAAATTTTACTATTAAAATTAGTATATATTAAGTTTATTTTATTCAAAAGATACTAACTTAATAATAACTTAGTGGGAGAGGCCTTTGGTGAAACACAGCCTATTACTAAACCAGGACCAATGCTTTCATTTAGTAGTGTATATGTTACAGGATGTTTATTTATTAATCTGTTAATTTTTTTTCTTATTGTTTTAATGTTCATGGTTTTATACTATGACTTGAAAAAATAGTCGAAATAAATGGCCTTTGAATTTAAATTTGAATTTATTATCCTCTTCATTCACTAGTTTCGAAAACGAAACTTTAACCAAACCTTCAGTTATGTTTTAACTCAGTAAACTCCTTTATTTGTGAGCGGCGGCATCTTCAGAAGGCGAGGAAGTGCAGTGGCAGTGACATGTGAAAGTGATTAGTGCTGCACAGTGATGCACTGTCGCGCACAATAGTGCACTGTGCTAGAGGTGGTTGGGGTACAACTGACTCTGTGGAATTACATGCCATTCGAATATGGCCTTGTGTGATGATTTAGCTGAATGCTTTTTATCAGGAGATCATATTTTAATGATAGATACCCTTTACTGCAAAAGCTTTAGTAAAAAAAAAACTGTTTGTTTTACTTTGATTTTACTGCTCAATTTTCTATGTTTATTTGTAAATTATTTATTATAATTTAATTTAATTTTTATTACATTTAACGTATTATAACCACACATACAGTGTACAATAAAATACTAAATAAACCAAAAAAAAAAATAGATCTACTCTGACCGTTAAGTTGGGTGGCCATAACGCTAGTATAATTGCATTGCAGTTGCATATTTTCAACAATGACAATATAAAACTCAGATAAATATTTTGACACTCGAAGCTCTCTTAGGATTATCTCTAGGGACTAGTATATCGAGTATATACATATTATAATATACATACACCGAATACTCACACAGACAATAAGTTCGAGACGAACGTTCAAGCTTAGAATTAAAAAACTATCATGCCTCAGGAGTGCAGATTCGTAGACTACGGACTAGAATTTTGGGTGTTACTCTTATAACCCAACAAGCCAGTTTTATAGACTGTATGGGGGCCAATCAATCAGTTTAATTAAGAACTTTAATAATTAGTGCATATAGTCGATCTATGTCACTTTACCCCAACTTCCCCTCAGCGGGTCCGTGTCGCGTGCGATCGAGTTACAAACACAAGGGCTCTTTGTACTTCAGAAACACAAGGAAGAACAAAAACAGTACGAGTACGTGTTAGCGGCACTTTGCGATGCAATTCGTCGGGCCTTCTTGCTAATTACCCTTCCTTGGCGACCAGTGTAACTTGAACTGTTTCAAAATAACCGTTTTGATACCTTATGGCGAAGATAGGAAAAATCATAAATAATTATTGCAATTTTATCGTTAAAAGTTGAAGTCAAAGTTATTAAAATATATTTGTGAGAGTCGGTCGACCGCCGGCAAGATGGGTCGACGACATAATATCAGTTGCAGGTCGAATCTGGACACGATTGGCACAGGATCGAGATGAATGGCATATCAAAAGAGAGGCCTATTACCAGCAGTGGGAGAGAACCGGCTGTGGATGATGTGATAGTCCATAAAAAACAATCCTCAGAATTTTCCTTATATTTATACTCAATTTGGTACCAATCAAACTTATTACAATAAAAAAAATGTTTATCAAAAAATCTTAAAGTAAGACTTTTTCTATTAAGTCTGATTGAGTATACATATTCAATTTAACATTGAAAAAACTTTGAAAACTGATTTGTCATCATCTAAAGAGTTCATAATCATCTAAAGAGTTCATAGTTATGTTATCGTGTAGTGGTAGGGCATTTTCTAGTGCTTCTGGCTAGGAACCACACTCAAGTTGAACAACCTATCGCCTAGCACCTGAAGCTGGAGTGAAGCTAACTCATTTAGTATTGAATAAAAAATGTTATTCTAATTATCAAATAATATATCGCGCAGTAAAACAAAGTTTACATTGGTGACCAAATTCCATATACAACCTTACTCTAATAATTATAAGCATTTGGAAATCACTTTATCAACCAGTAATTGAGAACTCTTATTCAATATAATTTTAATACTTATTTCTACGTCGCTATCATTCTTGTAGATCAAGTTACGCTGGTCGGTGGTCAGTGCCAAATTTTTCTGAAACCTCCGGTAATTAGAAGACAATGCGATACGAGTCATAAACGTTTGACGTGGCCATGCGAAGTACAATGAGGTCATTTTGAAGAATGTTTTTATAGTGTCTGAGGAATTCCTTTAGCACCGTTAGGTTTACTTTACTATTTTTAAGTTTTGATGTATCAGGTATGTACCTACTATAACCAATTTCAAAGATTGATCTCAATCATATGAGTTACGTATGCGCAGCATCCGCTAGAAAACCTATTTATCTTTATTTTTATAAAGCTTATCAGGTTTTGGACAAGGGGCTACGACTTGATCTTTTTTGGGTTTAATATTTATTTTGGACTACTTTGATTCGAGTTTTAAATATACTCGTAAGTACTTGTGAGTAGAAATATAGTTTGACGTAATGTTGAGTATTCTTTTTTATTGAAGTATTTATATACAAATTTACAACTTAAAACCAAATTAAATTTAACCATAAATTAAGAATAATAAATAAGTCCTTTTAAATTTTTTTAATTGAACGTTCAAATAACGATCGAATAACAAAACTTTTTGTACATTATTATAAAAAACAAAACAAACTGTTATTTTGGTGTATTTTTGTGTTAATTATAACATATGTACATACAGTAAAAATATATATATTTTTTGAAATATTGTAATTTTTAATTTTAATCTGTTCACATTGTTAGATTCTTGGCGACAAATATACAAGTGAAACTATTAACATTGAGTCTTCTTTCTTTCGTTATTCAAAATAACTGTACCAAATGGTAACCTTACAACAAGCCCATCGGAAAACCAACCGCAAGAAAACTCAACATGAAAATTACGTTTTTGCAATATATTAAAATGCTCTACACATTGCTCATAGACAGCCAAGTGTATGTTGTAATAGCACAGATTATAATTTTACAGATACGTACCCACCTAAAATGGCTACGGGTAAAATGTATCTAACATTTTATTTGCGCAGAAAAACAGAGATATAAAATGATATGAAAGAAGATAAGCGAATATATAAATATGGAACTTGCAGAAACGTTACTCATGTGTAAAAAGTAGTAGAAGTATTTTAAATATAATAGATATGGGGATAAACAACTGCTATTATGTGTAGTATTAAATGGTGTAGAATATTTAATTATGTTTTATTAAATTCTTTTTAAGTATTTAAGCAATGCTTGTAGTGTCATTTACCCTTAACATTTATGTTATTTATGGCCTATAAAGTTCTGTGTTCCTATGGTTGTATCTGGTTTTTGGGCAGGGAACAACTTTACGTAAGCCATACTCATCAAGAACAATAAAAATATAGGCGATATGATTAGGTTAGGTAAAAGAATATGGTATATAAGTAATGCGACGATACGTTAATCTGCAATACCACAACTATAACGCCGTATACGCCAATTACAACTCTAGATCTCAAGAGTAAAAATCTGTCAATATGAAAGACATCTAGTTTTAATAATTAGAATTTACTCAAAACCAACTGTTCTCTTAGCTTTTTTCATTTTGCGAACTGCCAACTTTGGACATCTCTTCCTGAGGCTCTTTTTCCTGAGTACAATTTGTTGGGGGTCTTCATATCTAGAGTAAATAGGTTCCTTCTAGGCAGCTGCGGTCAAATGTGAGCCTAATCATCATTAAAAATAATACCTAAGGAGTAACATGTATCAGCATTTGTCGCAGAAATCTACTACAAATCCCAGAATCCTCCTTAAAAACACAAGGGCTATCAACCGAGGGGGTTTTAGTGGGTAGAAATCCCACATACCCCGGCACCCAATGCAGTTGGGGATCTAAGAAGACTTCCCCCTCGTAAAAAAAGGAGTAATATGTAGTTCTCCATCTGCTCTTGACCGATTCATTCTAGTAGTGTAATAGTGCTCAATATAATTTCGTGTCGTGTTGTGTCGGGACCCGGCGCCGCTACTCGTTCCCAGCGCATTCCGGGGACACGCTGCTGTGATTCGAGGGATACAGAAGGGATACAGAAGGATACGCCTGCAGCTCTTCAACCATTAGGGCTATCCAATACGAATAGCTAGAAACAGAAAATTGGAAGCAACTGAAGTAGATCTTTATCGGCTTTATATACCTAATGTTAATTTTAGTTTTTCTAAGTTACACTTTGTAAACACAGCATAGAAACGGCTATTTTTCAGTCTTTATTTTCTGACGTTTGTGGCATAATTGTTTTAAAGGTGTTACCGTATTGAATGTCTTAGTATTTTGCTTATACCCATCCATCGTTCAGTTCCACGTGAGACAGTTCAAAGCACATGTTTTTTTTATATAATAGGTATCAAAGAAAGAAACCGGAGAACACGAGCATTATATTCAGCATAAGCTGAAATAGCCCACTATACGTTCCCACTATTGGGACTCGCGGCCTTTTTAACTAGAGGAGATACACGTGGGCCATGATCCACCACTCTGGCCAGATACGGGATGGCGAATGTGAAACACATCTTCACATTTTGTGGTCATTAGAGCTTCTGGGTTTCTTCACAAAAAGTTTTGTACTCCTTCACCGTACGAGCGAGTGCAAAATATCATTAAACTAACTTCTGTTCTATTTACGAGTAATTTCATCCTTTTGAAAGTTTCAACTTTATGACTTGCCTATTTGGCATTTTCTTCTCTATACGCACATATTCTTAGAGTACAGAGGCGATCCGAGCACGTAAACAAAAGTAGACAATAAGAGCAATCTACGCAAAACGAGCACGACGGGATGAGATAAAAGTAGCTGTCACGGGCGGTCACGACACATGCGGTATTATGAAAAAATGTGCACCTATGGGAACGAGCGAAATGAGCGAAACGGGTCGAGCGAAATGAGCTAATGAGCGAGCGATGACTGAGATATAAGGGCTAATAATTATGGGGTTGTTAAGTCGCTGTCGTGTGGATGGAGATTTTCTTAGAAAAATGTCTGGATTTCGTTTGTTGTTCGCAAGTAGTGTATGGTAAGAATGAAATGCGGGTCTAATGATTTTTCTTTGAAATTTTTTTTATAGAACATAATTTTTCCGTTTAGTATAATTAGAAGTGGTGATTTTAGAGTGTTTTAAATCAAAAATGTTTCTCATTATTTGATTTCTTAATGGAGCAAAATAGTATATTTGAGAAATAATTTTCCCCTTTTCATCATCTTTTATTCAAAATAGAGTAGTTAGAGTTATAAAACACAATTACGAGAAATTGACTCGATAGTTTTATTCTCTTTTAAATATAGGCATTGTAAAATTTTAAAATGTTTGATTCTGAAAATTATAAGGAAAATAATATATACATAAAAAATAATCTAGAATTCAAAATTGATCTTTATAGCTTACAGTTTAAATATTGTTATTTGTTGATTTTAAATGAATTTAAATGAATTTATGTCGTGAAACTTATTACCGCAATTAAGGCGCTTCACTCAAATATGTGTGGCTCGGCTGAACTCGCTATGATGTCATAATACGCTTTGTAGACTTATCTATATTATTAGGTAGATATAAATTGACCGTATCGTAACTTAAAGATTACTACTTTTGCATTTTATTGTATTGTGAAACTAGTGCAAAAAATGTTAAGTAATGACTAATGCATATGGTATACGACATACGTATGCTAACGGTACGGCTTTGATTTTTATTGTATCAATAATCCTATTAAATTTATAAGTGCGAACGTTTGTTTGTAAGTTTACTTCTTTCCGCTCAAATGTCTAAACCAATTTTTGAATGAATGATGAAATTTGGTATGGAGATAGGTAAGATCTTGGATTAACACATTAATCTGGGATAAAAAGTAGCCTATGCATAGGCCAACGGGAAACACTGCGGGGCGCAGCTAGTATTGCATATACAAATATATATCTTATCTTAATATATATAAATCTCGTGTCACAATGTTTGTCCTCAATGGACTCCTAAATCACTTAACCGATTTTAATAATATTCGCACACCATGTGCAGTTCGATCCAACATGAGAAATAGGATAGTTTAAATCTCAAATTATAGTCGCAATTTTAATTTATTGCTAATTATTGTCTGTTATTATTTGACAGTCACAATTATCTGTTAACTCCAAATGATTCTAACAGATGTCGATACCTTTCGACTGGTAAGTAATCAATAGATGGCGCTGCTATGGTAAATCTACGAATGTGTCATATAAGCTACACTATCTATTTTTCATACCCCTAAGTGAGGCAAAACAACGTTTGCCGGGTCAGCTAGTATGATTATAAATATGATTATATATACACCTCTTCAGCCATTGACGATTTCGTCAAAGCTGTCAAATTCTCACACGGTCACAGGTCATAAAGCACAAGATACAAAATATACGACAGCCCTATATTTTATAACTTAGTGGCGTGATGTAGCGATTAGTTAAGAGATTATTTATATTGGTTTCAATGGACACTATTTTAAGGCACCGCCAAAGCAAAGCCGCGACATAAAGCAGGTCCGGTGAATTCGTCATCTAGAAGGTTATATAACATGACAAAATGTTTTAGGGTTCCGTATCCCGTGGTTCCATATACCGTGAGCAGGACGCTGCACAAGTCCACTAAGATTACACATATTATGCTCGACTTAAAAGCTGGCTTATCAAGAAAACTTTCTATGATATAGATGATTTTGTAAAAATTACAAAATAAGATATAAGTATTTACTCGTATGTTGACATTGTTTTATTTTTGATTAATACAGATGACATATTTTAACTTTTAAATGTACACATGTATGTATATTTACATTTTTTTGTTATAATGTTTTTAAAGATCTATGAATTGATATGTAAAATATTGATTTTACCAATAAATATAATTATGATTATTGTTCGATGCGCCTACGTAAAAAAAAAAAAAAAAAAAAAAATATAACCTCCAAAATTGAATGACGCGACGCCATTGTTGTCAGATTTGTCGGAAATAAAAAAGAAATCGAATTGAAGTAGATAGTTTTATTTTGTGTGTGTTTGTGGAGTGAGGAGGCGAGCTGTTCATCGGTAGATGGGCCTAGTATAGCGGACAGCGGTGAAGCGGCGCATGAGAGAGGAGCGAGCGATGGCTCTGGCGATGGCTGCGGGCGGGCGCGTGCGGCGCGCCGTGGACGAGCAGTACGCGCACAAGCCGCGCGCCGCCTCGCTGCGCTGGATGTGCCTCGACGCCGCGCTGCTGCTCGTCTTCTCGCTCGACCTGTGAGTGTTGTGGTGCTGCCCGCTGGACCCGACGGTACCGCCGGCGTGCGGCTCGGCTATGCTGGCAATGGATGACCTGGGCCATGTCACTAGTAGCGTTTACTCTGCGTCTCCTTCATTGGTCCTTACGAGCCGGAAACCCAAGTGCGCGAGTGTTCCGAAATACAAAGTTCGCGCGTGTGAGTCCCTATGAGAACAGTGAGTGACAATGGATTCAGTGATAGTGAACAGTGCTTAATTTGGACTTAGAATAATTTGTTATTTCACATAGACTTTGAAATATTTGCTATTTATTTTTTCTCATGGACTTTGAAAATTTACAATATTTGAAATTGAAATTTTGTTGTGAATATGGACATAGACTTATTAAATTAACTGAACTTGAACTATTGTGAAGTGTTTAAAAAACTTTAGACTTTTATAATTTAATCATGGAGGAGTTATTAAATCAACAAGAAGAGTTGCTTAGACAAGTAAAAGCGGCTTTCTCCAACTTTAAAAAGACACCCAAAGCTCGTTTAAATAAGACTTATGTTGAAGTGAAATTAAAATTATTGGAAGGATTATGGGAAAGTTTTATGAAAAATCACATGACTCTTATTAAACTACCCACATATTTAAATGGAGACTTCTATGAAAACTGCGAAGAAGCATACACTCTAGGCAAATGCGAAATGCTAAACGTCATAGAACAGCTTGCCCCACCCAAGTCGTCACCTGTACCTTCCACTTCAGGGCAAGCAGTTGTAGCTCATTCCCAAGCCGAGATTAAGTTGCCACGAATAAATATACCTACTTTTTCCGGAAAATACGAAGAGTGGACTTCATTCAATGATCTCTTTATTTCACTAATTCATACAAATACTTCACTATCTAATGTCCAGAAACTGCACTACCTTAAGTCAACTTTAAGTGGAGAAGCGGAAGCGCTTCTTAGACACATCGCTATCACAGAAGCTAATTATGACGAGGCGTGGTCTACCCTGAGGAAAAGATTTAGTAACAAGCGCTTTATAGTCAACGCCCTTTTTAAGAAATTGATGTCGCAGAAAAATATTAGCGTCGAGTCCTCCCAAGCAATTAAATGCATTTTAGACACTACGAATGAGTGTCTGAATGGCTTGAAAAATCTAGGGATTGCAGCACATGCCTGGGATCCGATGCTTGTTTACATCACAGTTTGCAAACTAGATCAAGAAACGGTGCGTTTATGGGAGCAACACATTGGACTCGGTGATGATAGCAGCGAGCTACCTACATACAAACAGCTGTGTGTCTTCCTTGAGTCCCGGTTTCGTTCGCTGGAAGTGCTGGAATCAACCAAGTCAGGGCAAAGATCGAGAAATGTTGTCAGACAGATGGCCTTTTACCAAACGACCACGGGCAATACATATTGTCATTTATGCAAAGGAAATCACTTCATATATCACTGCAAAGATTTCATAAACCTACCAGTTGCCCAACGAAAGATGTTTATTGAAAAGAACGCCTTATGTTTTAATTGCTTCACTCCTAATCACACTGTATATAACTGCAAGCATAAAACATCTTGCAAACGATGTGGCAAACGACATCACTCACTGATTCACCCCGAAAACAGAGACATCGAGAGAGTTTCAGAGCGAGCTGAAACTTCTATTCAATTTCGAGACGATACACAAGTAGCCAAAACACCTGTCGATCATCACGTAGCCAGCCATTATGCGGACATAGATCTTCCTAAGAAGGTGCTGTTGGCCACAGCCTTACTGAAGATATTTTCACATGGCACTACTTTTACATTGAGAGCATTGATAGACATAGGTTCCCAAGGTTCATTTATCACGGAGTCCGCTACTCAGCTCCTTGGGTTACAAAAGTCACCGATCAATTGCTTAATAAACCGACTGGACGAGAATGGACAACGCCTGCGCTCAAAACATGCAGTAGTATTCAAGATACTATCAAAACGTGACTCAAGCGTCGACTTCCCTGTCGCCGCTTGCGTACTCAAGTCACTTACGCAAAAACTACCGACCGAAGAAGTGTACAACAAAGACTGGCCTCATCTGCGTCAACTTGACTTAGCCGATCCAGAGTTCAACATACCTGCTAAGATCGATATACTGTTAGGCGCAGAAGTCTTCGATGAAGTCATTATTGATGGATTGAAGAAGGGCACCCGAGGATCCCCAATAGCACTCAACACTCACCTCGGGTGGATAGTATTAGGCAAGACAAACAACACTTGGGCGTTGAACGGCTACACCACCACTTTTAGTATGCACAGTTGCATTGAAGACGAGCTTCAAAAATTCTGGGAGATAGAAGAAGGTGCATCTAAAAGACACATAACAGAAGAAGAAGAACTTTGTGAAAAACATTTTAACGATACACATAAACGACAAGAAGATGGAAGATATGTAGTGGCTTTACCATTCAAACAAGAGAATCCACCTTGTCAATATGGCAACTCAAGAGAAGTTGCAAAAGCAAGATGGTTGCAGACGGAAAAACGATTGAACAAAGATGCGTGGTTGAAGAAAGAATACATGCAAGTAATGAAAGAATACCTAGATTTACAGCACATGAGAGAAATTAAAGACGAAGAGGAAAGGTCTAAGTCAACTGCCGTGTACTTACCTCATCACGCGGTGGTCCGGACTGATAAATCTACAACCAAAGTCCGAGTGGTATTTGACGCAAGCTGTAAATACAAAAATCAGGTTTCGCTCAACGACGATCTCATGGTTGGACCGCGACTGCAACAAGACTTGAGACACATAATATTGAGATGGCGACTACACAAAGTGGCTCTAGTGGCTGATATAGTTAAAATGTATCGGCAAATCGTTGTTATTCAGCCAGACTTTCAACGAATACTCTGGCGCGAAAACCCGAATGATGAACTGAAAGACTACCAAATGAATTGAGTGACTTTTGGTACGGCCAGTGCACCCTACCTGGCTACCAAGGTCTTACAACAGTTGGCCACCGACGAGATAAAGGAACATCCAATAGCAGCACCGATTGCTATAACCGATTTCTATATGGATGATTTGCTAACCGGAGCCGACAGCTACGAAGAAGGAGTTCATATCTACACGGACATGACTGCGCTTCTCAAATCTGGAGGGTTTGAGCTGCAAAAATGGAACAGCAATGATGCAGATCTTCTGAAAGTAATACAAGGAAAAGACAATACCTACAAAGAGTTGAATTTGGACACGACAACAAAAACGCTCGGCATAGCCTGGAACAACATGAGAGACGAATTTCAATACAGCATACAACTTACCGAAACGACTGATGTGACGAAGAGAACTGTTGCGAGTGAAGTCTCCAAACTTTTCGATCCCATGGGATGGCTGGCTCCTACAATCATCATCGGCAAGGTGTTCTTACAGAAAATGTGGCTATTGGGAGTCACCTGGGATCAAGAAATACCTGAGACGTTGAAGAACGACTGGCTCCAATACCGGTCCGAGCTGCCTCTGCTATCTGAAATCAAAATAAAAAGATGGTTATACACAAATACAAAGGACACAAAATTAGAATTACATGGTTTCTCAGATGCTAGCACTATGGCATATGCAGCAGTTGTATACTCACGTGTAACTGATGTCAATGGGGAGGTCCGCGTGCAGCTCATCTCAGCTAAAACCAAGGTTGCACCAGTAAAAACGATTTCCATACCCCGGTTGGAGCTATGTGGAGCGGTTCTGCTTGCTAAACTGCTGATTGAAGTGGCTGGACACCTGAAAGTACTAAAGGACAATATTTACGCATACACAGACTCGCAAGTTGTCTTAGCTTGGCTACAAAACCACCCAAGCAAATGGAAGACATTCGTTGCAAACCGAACTGCAGAGATACTTACTACCTTACCTGTTCGACACTGGAGTCATGTGGCTTCTAAAGAAAATCCCAGCGACTTGGCATCACGAGGCGTTTCAGGCGCGAGATTACCACACGAGAAACTTTGGTGGAACGGTCCGTCGTGGCTAACAGATGGACAATACAAACATAACTTACCTGCTGATACTTTACCTGAAGATCTCCACCTGGAAGAAAGAGCAGCTCACTTTACAGAAACGATAGAAATCAAAGATGAAGTCCCGTTGCTGGAGAGATTCTCAACTTTAACGAAACTAATAAGAGTTGTTGCATGGTGCAAGCGATTTGGAAAGAAACAATGTCCCATGTACCTTACATCTACAGAACTATCTGAAGCACTGACAGTTTGTATTCTTCTCTGCCAAAGGGAAGAATTCACGGAAGACCTGAACTGTTTAAAGGCCAAGCAACCCCTTAAGAAAAAGAGTAAGCTACGATCTCTTCACCCATTCCTAGATGAAATGGGTGTTTTAAGAGTTGGAGGACGGTTGCGTCACGCTAACATACCGGAGGATGCCAAGCATCAGATAATTCTGCCACATAGCCATGCATTGTCAAAATTAATCATTGCACATGCTCACATAAAAACTCTCCATGGAGGACCAAGTCTCATGTTAAACGTTATACGACAGAAATATTGGATACTGGGTGGCAAGGGAATGATCAACCAAGAAGTACACAAATGTGTAACGTGTGCGCGTTACAAAGCTGCAACTCAGACACAACTTATGGGAGATCTTCCACCTCAGCGAGTTACACCCACAAGACCTTTCCTGCACTCTGGAGTAGACTTCGCTGGACCGATCGACTTGAGAATGTCAAAGGGCCGTGGGTGCAAGACCTACAAAGGATACCTAGCCATATTCCTTTGCATGGCCACGAAAGCCATACACATTGAAATAGTTAGCAGCCTAGACAGCGAGAGCTTTGTTGCCGCCTTCAAACGTTTCACTGCGAGACGAGGTCACTGCAGTGACATGTGGAGTGATAACGCTAAAAATTTCACGGCTGGCAACAAGTTGTTAACTGAAATGCAAAGTACTCAATTGGAAGAATTCCAAGGCCCACTGCGAGAGTCACTAGAAAAGGACGGAACGACATGGCATTATATTCCGGCGGGAGCGCCCCACTTCGGTGGACTTTGGGAGGCCGGCGTCCGTTCCATTAAGCATCATCTACGACGTATATTAGGGAATTCCACACTTACCTATGAAGAAATGGCAACAGTGACATGTCAAGTTGAAGCTTGCCTAAATTCACGCCCAATTTCAGCAGCAAGTCATGACCCGAACGACCTGTTACCTTTAACCCCAGGTCACTTCCTGATAGGAGAACCACCGGTTGTAATTCCAGAACCTTCGTATCTAAATTCTAATGTTCACAGTCTCAACCGGTGGCAACTCACACAAAGATTATTTCAACATTTTTGGAAATGGGTGGCTGAATATTTAGGCAGACTTCAACAGCGACCTAAGTGGATGAAAGAAAGGGACGATATACGAATTGGTGCTTTAGTGCTGGTGAAGGACAATAACTTGCCTCCTGGTAAATGGCCATTGGCCAGAATCGTAGATACACATCCCGGTGATGACGGACTGATTAGAGTTGTTTCATTGAAAAGTAAGAACACCGTCATCAAGCGACCTATTACCAAACTGTGCTTACTGCCAGTTAATGTAGAATCATGTTAATCATAAAATAAGTCAATGCCACTTCTTATTACACAATATTGTTAGTTTCGCTCATGATGGGTGGCAAACGTTGTTTGTTTCTTTACATTTTTTCATGTTAATGATGAGTGGAAATTAGTTCCATTTTTTGGATTATATTCTTACTTTCTGTTTTTGATTGAGTGAATTCTAGTTTTGGAATATCGTTACTCTCTCTTTTGGTTTATATTCAAGTTTATTTACGTTCAGTTACATTGTTACAAAATTACTATTTCTTGTACATTAAATGGCAAAGAACATTATCTTCTATAATGTTCTTGATGGGTGGAATGTTCGATGTGCCTACGTAAAAAAAAAAAAAAAAAAATATAACCTCCAAAATTGAATGACGCGACGCCATTGTTGTCAGATTTGTCGGAAATAAAAAAGAAATCGAATTGAAGTAGATAGTTTTATTTTGTGTGTGTTTGTGGAGTGAGGAGGCGAGCTGTTCATCGGTAGATGGGCCTAGTATAGCGGACAGCGGTGAAGCGGCGCATGAGAGAGGAGCGAGCGATGGCTCTGGCGATGGCTGCGGGCGGGCGCGTGCGGCGCGCCGTGGACGAGCAGTACGCGCACAAGCCGCGCGCCGCCTCGCTGCGCTGGATGTGCCTCGACGCCGCGCTGCTGCTCGTCTTCTCGCTCGACCTGTGAGTGTTGTGGTGCTGCCCGCTGGACCCGACGGTACCGCCGGCGTGCGGCTCGGCTATGCTGGCAATGGATGACCTGGGCCATGTCACTAGTAGCGTTTACTCTGCGTCTCCTTCAATTATTATCATAATGATAAAAACGAGACCCTATTACTAAGCCTCTGCTGTCGTTCACTAGGCTGTATCTCATAAGCTGTGATAACTAGAAAACTGTTTCTTTTTATAATGGTACGGAACCCTTTATGCACGAGCCTAATTCGCACTTGGCCATTATTTTTATGTATATACCTTATCTAAGACGGTATCTGAAAACATGTCTTACCATAAGAAGGATTTGTCTGATTATAATGTTTGCCTTTAGTATTGACTTTTACCTCCATAATATTAGTAAGGTAAAAATGTATATTTGTGTGTATGTTCTTAGTTGTTCACGTGTCAGAATAGCTTTAAGTGGATTAAGACACTGAGCTAGCTTTCGTGCTGTTAGGAGTTTCTAGCGAGTGACCAAATAATTTTCAATAGGTTACTCAAAAGCTGATTGTAAAGAAGCTCAACAACCCGGAGCGAGTTTACAAGTTATTGACTGTCTTGCATCTTGTAAACCAGCTAAGCTTTGTAAATGGTAATCGAATTATATAAAATATACAAAGATATATGGTATGGTATGTATGTTTATACCTCAATTAAAATTTACGTGAGTAGTGAAACAAAACATAATTGCCGCGGTTTCCAATCACAAAATCTCTATGTAGGAATGTTTGTGACTGCTATTTAAACCGGCACCGGCATTTAAGCAGTCTATCTTTAAACTCCTCAGATGAGGTTACATTAAGTACTGGACGTCAGGTGCTTGGGATGGTCCGGTCACGATTCTTTGACCGATGTCTAGCTGAAGACTTGTACCATTCTGTTTTTAAACTCATTCAAAAATAGACCTTACTTCTTATACTTACAAGGTCGTCATCTGTGTGACACTGACCAAAATATCCGCATAACGTTGCCAGTCAATTTTAGGCGTTGTTTTTAATAAGTTAAAGGCTTTTTTAGGATGTGTTCAAACAATGAAACTACGCGTTAGTTAATACTCTACCTATGATCGTAATAAGTAGATGGTGTGTTGAAAAATTATCGGTGCGATCGGAGGCGCAATGGATGCGTGACTTTTTTGCCTGTTTATTATTGAGTTTGAAATTTTGGACGTAGATGTTCCTGGATATGGCATATAACTATTTGATAATTATCATATTTTACGTAGGTAGATACTGATATAATTTAATCATACCATCACATACATTCTGCATCTGAAAGATTTACTTTTTTTTAGTTAATTTCATCGCTTATACATATAAAAAAAAACTCATTCCTGGGTATTATTAGTCGGTATTTTTCTTATTATACATATTTAAACAAAGAGCTATTTAAATAAAATTGTGTTAAAAAACTTATAAAACTGCAAATAATTAAGGATAAAGGAAAACAAACGTACAATCTAGCTGTGAATTAAATTAGTGGAAAAATGTTTGGCATGATTTTGCATTAACAATTTTTGTATCCTAACTTTCTCTTTGAAGCTTGTTCTTTTTCTAACTCAACCATATCCAGTAACTCAACCTTCTATGTAAATAACAAGTTCTCTATACCCGCTGCGAAGTAATAAATGTAAAGTAAATGCGGCGTCCACATCAAAATGTCATCAGTGTTTCGGTAAATAAGTGACAGGTTACATAGAGTACCTATACTCAAGCAATTTCATCAAGCAGGCGCTTCAAACGAATATAGCTTCTATGTCTTTGTAAAATAGTAGAGCCGTAAGGTCAAAATTCTGTAAAGATTTTTGTTGTACTACCATAATGGACCTTCAGGCAATCTTGATTGAAAAGGAAGGACTTAGCCTTAGTGTAGACAAGTCATTAAACATTATCGATGTGGCCAATCGCTGATTTCAATTTACTTTTCGTGAATATTCAATTATTATTTGTCCATGGATATTACAGCATTATGATCATCATGGTGGACTCTGTGGAGCGCCTTTAGCTCGGCAAGCTAAGGTGATCTGACGCGATCATCGAAGCTAAGCAACGGTCGATGCGGACGGAGTTACAATGGGTGACGATACACAAGACTGTCGTTTTTAAAGTGGTATTTTCATCTGGGCGCTAACGTGGGTGACACGTTAAATTGTAGGTTCCGGCTGTTAGTCTTAGTACAAGCAGTCGTTAAGCCAAGTCTGAGAGAGAGAGTCCTTCATGTGGCTTGTTAACTTAGAGAGCTTAGCCACTTAGCTCATACGAAGAAGAAAAATATCGTGGACTTTGATTCACTTCGGTTAGGTGAGTGAAGCAGTGTCCTTATGAGCACTTTAAATATTGTTAAACATAATTAAGTTATGTCGCATATTCAATTCCACTCCATAAATGACTTATGACTCCTAGATAGATAAATATGTAATATCACCTCAGATCGATCACTCCTGTCTAGATTTATTACCTGTTTGTTACCTAACGGTGCTTTTAGTACTGTCTCGTACGTCACATATTATTAGCGTGAAACTTATAATTAATAAGCCATATGAAAGATGATTTACAAGCACTTTAGTATTCCGCATCGTAGCGAGTGTGGCTTAGTGGGAAAACGTCTGCTTTTCAACCCGAGGACCCATGTTTCGGCTCCGGCATTTTAACAAAGACATGTTTTTCAAGTGAGAATAACATTATGAGGAAACTGACATGGTTGAGGACCACAATATCTAAAGACGTGTGTCATCTACTCACCCGTACTGGGCCTGCGCGGTGACACGACACTTTGTCCTAAGGTGGAGCATGCCAAGTCTAGAATAACTTGTTCTCAAGAAGCCTACCAGAACACACTGCTAGGTGTTGGCCACAGATATTGCTTCAGGATGGTTGCTAAACAGGGAGAGCCCTAGAAAGTGCCCTTTTATTATTATTAAAAGCCTGTTTGATCCCATTGTTGGGCAAAAGGCTCCCTCCTTTCATTTGTCCTTATCTAGCGTTATTGTGGACCAATCCTCCTGGTGTATGTCAAGCTCGCCCCTCCATCGCTTATTTGGTCTGCCGCGAGGTCTTGTATTGGCCGGCGTCCATTCGGTAGCAATTATTTTTGCCCACAGACATGACCAGCCCAATCCCACTTTAAATTAGCAGCTTTTTGGGTCACATCAGCTATTTGTGTTCTGGAGCGCAGTATGGTGTTTCGGTTGCGATCTGACAGCTTTACGCCAAGGATACTGCGCTCCATGGCTCTTTGGCAGACCCTGAGGGCAAACCGTTGATCTACTAAACTCTTCTTAACTTTGGTATTATCAATAAATGATTTGTATTTGTACTTCTGTCAATGTGTGAAAGTGCCCTACTACCATGTAAATATCCTCGTGAGAGAAAGCCCCGAGTCCCAGCAGTGAGAACGTATAGTGGGCTGCTTATGCTATTAATATAAATATATTTTATCTTCGGTTATATAAAAAGCAATCAGACACAAGCTAGCTTAGCTAGCTGTCAGCTCCATAATAAGGCTCAATGTAAATGGTAATAAATGATTCAGTAAAACAAACATCACTTTTACTTACAAAAACTTGACAAGATAATTAAAATTTGAAAAAGCGATAAAATGACCTCTGTAGGCTCTTGGTCATTTGCATAGACAAACTAACAAACCAACTAAAAAACTATTAGGTATGTCAAAAAAAATTACATGTTTTCTGTATATGTACATTTCACCTTTAACAACATTATTTATTTTTAATTGTCGTTAAAATTTTTTTACTCTAAATAGGTCAGCGCTTGGCCACAAATTCACCTGATGGTAAGTGACATTGAGGTCTGCGGTGAAGCGCGCTTACCTAGAAAGAACCGGTTCACTCTCGCCTTGAAAATTGCTAGATTATAGTCATTGGGGAACAGGGAATTCGGCAAGGAATTCCAAAGTTTGGCGGTTCGGACAACAAAGGTTAAGGTTAATATAAATAAACTGCTATGAAGTCCACATTTAGGGTATTGTGGAAAATTATGTCAATCACCATTTTGAGGGGGGCGGCTATCTTAGACCAACTTTTATCAGACATAGCTAAAACACTTTAGACAAACACTTTACAAACAAAAAACTAAATGAAAATCATTTCATTCGTTTTGGAGCTGCACTATACCACAGACTCGCAAGCTCGTCAAACTTATAAAACGCAGTCGTTTTTTGTGTCAAGAGAAAAAAATTGCGGTAAAATCTTCATCATTATCAGCCTATGCTCGTCTACTGCTGGACGTAGGCCTCTCCGAAGGCGCGCCACTTGGCCCTATCCTGTGCTTCTCTTCGCCATCCATTACCCGCTACCTTCTTCAGATCATCGCTCCACCTGGTTGTAGGGCGTCCTACACTACGTTTGGCGAGACGCGGTCTCCACTCTAGAACTCGTCTACTATAACGGTCATCGGTTCTTCGGCAAATATGTCCGGCCCATTGCCACTTCAGCTTGCTTATGCGTTGAGCTATGTGGGTAACTTTGGTTCTCTGCAAATTACTTCGTTTCGGATACAATCCCGTAGAGAAACACCGAGCATAGCTCTTTCCATAAAAAATAAAAAGATCTTAACAAAATATAAAAAATATTACATGGATACACGAAATCCTGATTATGATAAATTATCTTTATAAGTTTAGCAACTGCAATTTTATGCGAAAATTTTCTCTCACTGTTATAAAAATGTCATAATTTTTGACGAACGAGCTTCATTTGCCTAATGAGAGAAGCCTTACACTTCAGCGTAACTTATAGTCCATTGAAAAGTTACATTTGGGGTTGCGTTTTTTAGAGGACGCAATTTTATTTTTTTAATGTGTAGGGGGGGTCAGTGTAAAGCTAAAACCAAGTTTGTGGGGTCGCCACCCTTGTCCCACGGCCGCCATCTTGAAAATAGGGGTTGAAACGGTTTTTATGATATATCTCTTAAACTATTTATTTGATAAAAAATATTTGTTAACATTTTTTGTTGCAAATGAAATTCTCTACAACTTTGGTCCCGTAACTTTTTATCGTAAAACTATAAATAAAAAAGTTATAAGCGAAAATCTTCAGAAATTCGAGAAAAAAAAATATATTTTTCGATATAACTTTTTTTTTAATCATTTTACGAAAAAATAATATCAGACCTTTTTTGTAGATCGTTTTTTGGGGAACAACTTTTATTTACATCATTTTTTCATTAAGTTAATAGCTAAGGTTTTACAGCGCTCCGAAGTGAGTACTATTGTTTAGTACTCTTAACTATACCTATACGAGGGTGAATCAAAAAGTTCTTAGAAGTGCATATATATGAAACTTTTTTGGATCAAGTTCGATATTCAAATTAAAGAGTGTCTATCACACTATATTTATGCAGACTGTCACTTGTTTTTGTCAGTTCGTTCGCATGTAATAAATTTTTTTGTGCAACGAGTTGCTAAAAAGTTAAAATTATGGATAAAAGTGAGTTACGTGCGGTGATAAAGTATCTCAGTTTGAAAAAAATGTCTACGAAGGAAATTTTTTTGGACATTCAGCAGACATTAGGGGGTGATGCTTTTGTTTTCGTCGGTTAACATTCGTGGCACCCATCTTGCAGACACTTTTTTGAACCCCAGTGAATCAATTAAAATGGATTGAACGCTACCAAAAGATATCTTTAGGATCTCAGCTATATGTCTTATAGTCATTCTTCTGTCTTCCAAAACCAGATTCTCAACCTTTTTGAAATTTTCTTCTGTAACGGAGGTTGAAGGCCGCCCAGAACGCGGGTCATCTTTACAGCTTGATCTACCTCTTTTAAATTCAGCCACCCAGTACGCAACCGTAGAATAGGGTACAGCATCACCCCCTAATGTCTGCTGAATGTCCAAAAAAATTTCCTTCGTAGACATTTTTTTCAAACTGAGATACTTTATCACCGCACGTAACTCACTTTTATCCATAATTTTAACTTTTTAGCAACTCGTTGCACAAAAAAATTTATTACATGCGAACGAACTGACAAAAACAAGTGACAGTCTGCATAAATATAGTGTGATAGACACTCTTTAATTTGAATATCGAACTTGATCCAAAAAAGTTTCATATATATGCACTTCTAAGAACTTTTTGATTCACCCTCGTATAGGTATAGTTAAGAGTACTAAACAATAGTACTCACTTCGGAGCGCTGTAAAACCTTAGCTATTAACTTAATGAAAAAATGATGTAAATAAAAGTTGTTCCCCAAAAAACGATCTACAAAAAAGGTCTGATATTATTTTTTCGTAAAATGATTAAAAAAAAAGTTATATCGAAAAATATATTTTTTTTTCTCGAATTTCTGAAGATTTTCGCTTATAACTTTTTTATTTATAGTTTTACGATAAAAAGTTACGGGACCAAAGTTGTAGAGAATTTCATTTGCAACAAAAAATGTTAACAAATATTTTTTATCAAATAAATAGTTTAAGAGATATATCATAAAAACCGTTTCAACCCCTATTTTCAAGATGGCGGCCGTGGGACAAGGGTGGTGACCCCACAAACTTGGTTTTAGCTTTACACTGACCCCCCCTACACATCAAAAAAATAAAATTGCGTCCTCTAAAAAACGCAAGGTTAGGCCTAAAAAATGTAACATTTCAATGGACTATTAGTAAAAGTTGGTAGGAGATTGTATATATTATGCAAAAATAAGAAACAAATATGGCAGTAAACTGTGACGGGTTGTTAAAATATAAATCGACGTATTAAAATGACAAATTTAACGCTATCTGGTACAGGTGCCATGAAAAGTGTTCGTACATTTTTAAATTTGTTGGACCTAATAATTTTCTTTAACTGTTTTTACATATTTTTTAACTAAAAATAGTTTAAATAATTCTTAAATCTAAAAATAGTTGTTGTAAATGTTAGAGATATTTGAATCTATGTTTTGGTTCATACTTAGGTATGAAAAGCCTGGAAGAGATCGCTTTAAGTGATAAGGCCGCCACTTGTAAGACTACTTATAACTTCATTATTTATTTTTCTGTCTGTGTTGTATTTCCTTTTGTGTTGCAATAAAGAGTATATATCTATCTATATCTATCTATCTATTTGTATTATTATACATAAGTCTGCAATCTGCATAATTATGATAATTTTTTCGTATTTTTTTTAAAGTCCATGAACAAAAGATTTCTATAGGCTCTAGATAAACTAAAGCTGCTTTTAAAAGGTTTGGCGTCCTTTTACTAGTGACTATACAATAAATCAAAGCTCTCATAATTATTTATCACATCTATCACCCCGAGACCATTTGTTTGCATCGCTGAAAATAATTTAATGGGTGGATATTAAGATTCAATTGATATTAAGTTCGTGACTGTACCGGCGCAGGCGCAGCGGCCCGAGTAAATTGATGTCACGAAGTTATAGTCCCGCTAATTAGTCGGAGCTCGTCCATCATCGGAACAGGTCCTGCAGTACTACTAACGAAATGATTCAGAAGCGTCATTTCATATTGCCAACCGAAAATATTTTAATTAATTAATACAAAATTATTAGAAAGCAAATTTGAAGTCCCTAAGGAGTTTTTATTCTTAGAATTGTTTTTTTATTGATTCTTTATTTAATTCTTCTTCTTTTTTATTGATCTGTCCAAACGGCTGGTGGACAAAACAAATGACCCTAGAGCTGGCGCTTACCTCGGCCAAGCTTGGCGATCCAACGAGGTAATGCCGCCAGCATTTTAGGCACCTTACCCGCGGACACTGACTTAGATTTAATTTACTATTTGTAAGGTTTTTGTGTGTGTGTGTGTTTTTAATTGTATATGTTATATATTATAATTAGACGAATAAAATAAACATAAATAAACAAAGACGAATAAATATAAAAGACACTTAGAATTGTAATAAATTGCTCTAATTGTGGTTTTAATTTTTCTGTTATAAAAGTATGTACCACCACAATATATGTAAGCACTGATAACCGTAAGCCTATAGTGAAAACTTAAAACATACTTAATTAATCGAATGAGATGTGCTTCACACACTTCACAGCGAGTGAAGCGTCTTTGTATCAGTTGGTCAAATTGGCTTTCGTCTGGTTTTGTTTGTTTTGCACGTAGTACATATAGAAGATGGAAGTCGCGTAGCGACTGCAAATCCATCGAAATTTGATAAATTTAATGGGGCGATTTAAAAAAAAGTTAAGTTTTACTGCAACACCATTTTCTGATCGATTTTGATAATAATTAGAAGAGCAATTAAATATTCTAAAACTATTTTGTTACACATTACACTCTGCCTTAAATAATAGTTTAAAAAAACTAAAAACACGCTTTTTATAGAAAACCGTAATTTTATCAAATTAGTGTATTGTCATCGGTCCTCAATAAATCTACAAAGATTGAACGAAATCTGGCCGTTTAAAGTGGGTCAAAATCGCGCCCAAAGAAGTCGGTTACAAACATACAAACAAACATACAGGTGAAGTTAATAGAAAGCGTGTAAAAACACAATCGCAGATCCCCAGATTGTACTGGTAATATAAGGGCCATAGTACTCAGCCTGTGAGTTATTACCATTATGCACTTTAAAAAATGCAATACACGTAAAATAGCTTTGAAGTATGACATTGAAGGAAGCAAAACATTAAGATAAGTATAAGCTGGCAACCGCCTCACGGTAACTTCCGTTAGAACTTAAATTAAAATTCCAGCAATCCCTCGTTTAGTTGTGATGAGCTAATACACACACACACACACACACACAAACTTGATAAATATGTATCTACATATATTAAATATATATGTATGAATGTACATATTATGTAGTATATCAGTTGTGATAGCTACCATAACACAAACTAGAAATGGTTCAGTATGGGATTAACCAGCCGTGTGTAAAATGTGTCCTAGTATTTATTTATTATTATTATTATAACTTCCCGTCGTTTTGGCGTCAGGGTTCAAAAATAAATTTTCTCACAACTAATTCCAAAGACTTAACCATCCGATTTTAACCGTACGTGACTTATGGTCTAAACGTGTGATCTTCAAAACCATCCAATCCATGTCGTATGTCCATATAATCTCTGATGGGGAGTTTGTACGAGAAAATAATCCAATGTCCATCTACGTGCGTGTACAAACTATGATGGTAATGATTGTGTGATGGTTAGATTTGAACAAGATTGCTCGGGATGATCTTGCGAACGACCTGTGATTTGTCGCTAGCGTAAACTTGTGCGTACGTGAAGATATGGTAATATGACTTGTAATCATATTTGTTTGGTACTCGGATTAGAAAAAAACATAGACACGTCAAGTAAAAACAGTCTATGGTAGTGCCGAATTGCCACAACTGAAATATAATAACCGTAACGCCAAATTAGAATAAAGGTAAGTATAGTATAAAGGAGTGTCGGTGTTAATATCTTCTCACGCGCCATCTAGTTTTAAACATTAGAACTACACATATTTTATCATTAATCTTTCATATATAAAGACTTTTCCGAGTGAAAAACATAGATTATAACAATGTCATACGATTGGCTACATCGGCACTTCAGAAAATAGTCGAGTACGGTGCGGAATGTAAAAAAAAAACATTCATGTTACTTTTTGTAACTTAAGTGTTCAATATTACTTCGATATTTAAGAAATGTCGATAGATGAATATATCTACTAGAAAGCGGCAATTAAAAAAACAGAATCGAGAAACATTATATGTTAGTTTTCTCTGAAAATCTCCTCTCACATACTGAGAGTTTTCAAGCCATGATATCTCTAAAATTTCTCAGTCTTTTCGGTATCATTGGTAGAAGTTTTACGTCAGTCTAAGACAATCATCCGAGAAATTATTATTTTATGCCAATCACCAGATTGTAACAAACCACATTGTCGTTTCGTCGTTGAACCACGAGTATATTAATGTGATAGAATTTTAAGCCTAAACTCCTGTGTCTATAAAGTAACGCCTTTTTTCTTTATAATATTTAATTAAAGATTTAAGTTGCAATTCTTTACGTTTCTTTATATTACTATCAGAGCCGTAAATCTGAATAAGAAACAAAAAAAAAAAAAATTTTTGTGTGGTGTTTATTACAAGATCAACAGTCAATTCGTGATTCTACGTAAGCCTGTAGTGAAAACTAAAACTAGGTACGCTCTGTACCTACATACAACCAGCTCCACAAGAGACCAATCACATCGTGACAAGAACCTGACAGGATCCAGACAATCTTCGACTTTTATACTTTACTTCGAACCACGAGTGGGAAAATACATCCATCACACCACATGCACAAAATTGACTCGCGCTCAAGCTCTTTCAAGTGTTATACTAACAAAAAGCGTGTCATTGTCTGTCTGTCTGTCTTTTGTGACGTTTGCCAGAGACCTACGTGCCTCACGTCAAACCTGTCAAACATAGTGAAATTTCTTCTCAGCACGATATATTCAAATTTCTTACCGTATGTCATTCGATACATCGTCTGACATCTTCATGATCCCGAGCTTAATACCGAAAGGACTGAGAAATTTTAGAGGTAATTCATTGAAAAATAACCTTTATATTTAGAGGCATAAAGTTTAGAGATAAAATTGAAAAAAAAACTTAGTTATAATATCAGAAGACTTCGTTAAGTGACTAGCCGTCACGGGTATTGTAAAAGAACGCGATAGAGTAAGTTGTAAACTCGCCTTTTTGGACTCTACCAGGTTTCTTTAAAGGTCATTTTGCTTAGTTAAAGAGAGTTAACCCTAAAAAGCGGAAGGTGGTCCAAAAGGCGCCGTCAAAGTGATGGCCGTCAAATGCATTCAAGTCGGTCAAGTATGATGACTTCTTGTTAGTTAGTGTTTAGTTAGTAAGTGACAAGATAATGCCGATGTTTTGGAGTTTGTGAAGCGAGCAGTTCCTGTAGTTCGTATTTTACGGTTAAATGAAACTTCGTGTGCTATTAAACAGACGTGAGGATAAGTAGAGACGGTAATGTTGATTAGAAATTTACCTTCGGATGTTCTGTGTTATAGAAAGTAGGATTAGAGTCATCATCATCAACAGACGGCTTTTTTCCACTACTGGGACTATTCTCAGTATACGCCTTTTAACGTGTCATTTATCTCGATCCTATAAATAATCTGAGTAAATTCTATAACTCTAAGCAGTTTTTTTGTAGTTTTAATTTCATGTCATTATCGTCAAATGTAACATTTTTTTTTGTTTGTTCCACCTATTATCTCCCTCAACACTGAGTCAAGGATGTTGAATTGCTTACGCATTTTCTCTATTGTTTGGATCGGTCAATTATATACCTCATGCAATATCACTATGATACAAAATACGAGTATGGTAATGTACTGAAGATTTTATCTAAAGACACATGCTAAAAAAAGAGTCTACGTAAGTACGTCTAGGCTAATCGGACGTAAAGAAAAAGCAAAACAAAACAAATAATGATATCACTATAGTTCGCGAACCAAAACCGCGAGCATCGATCGTAGTAACCCTAAAAAAGTTAAATAAGTTAAATAAATAAAACAATCGAAATTATCTGTCCTCTCGCTTGCACTCACGCAGTCATTACTCCACGATAGAGAAGAAAACAAACTCTCGACAGTTTTGTTATTGAACCGGGTTATACTTATTGTTAACACGGTAATCAAACAAACGACAATCACGTCGCGGCCGGCACGTAGGCGTGTGTTTCTCAACATTTGACATACCAATTCAAATTACAGGTTCGGCGTTCGATGGACCTGAGTCTGTAATGTTTTTCTCACACGATTCGAGAGCAAATAACTAGGTGGTGATAAAGCTAGCTCACGAGGCTCGTTGAGATGTGGAGAGGAGTGCGGTAGGGGTCGGAAGGTTGGCAAGCTTGAAGGTTTAGAAGTCAAAGACAAAGTTTTTTATAAATAAATTTGGAATTTACAAGTCAGTATTTTAAATAAATAATTATTTTATTTTAATAATCAGGCGAATACCGCTCCGGATCGTACCTGGCGCAAAGGCTATTATATGGCGCGGCATTAAGGGTAGGTACCTTTCCGTCAGGTTCTATCCGGAGTGGCCTATTAAATTAATCTTAGGAGTGGTTTTTTTATATATTTTTTTTTTAAACTTGACATTTTTTTTATAATCGCGACATAAGTATAAAAATAAACTGTAGTTTTTTAAATACCTAATGAAATAAAAGGATGTCTGGAGTTCTAAAAATTGAATTCTTCTGAGGGTCTCTAAAATGTGTTGATCAGTATAATAATATTCTCATAATCATATTATGATCTCTAAAAAGTACCTATCTATAAGAAGATTTATAAACACATTGTATGTTTTAAGTAATTTAACAGCAAAGGTTTTAGATTATATGCATCGAAACTTTTTAATAGGGAGTAGTTCCAATCCTCATATATGTATATAAAATGTAAGTTTAAGTTAAATAACAGAAAAAACTATTTTACAAAATTTGAAGAATACTATAATAAATACGTTCCAAATTCTTTTAAGAATATAATATATTTTATATATATTTTATTAGATATTCTTACCGCCAGTGTGTCTCGAGAGTAAGTATAGCCCCTATCATACTATCATGGACATCCAATTTTCGCCTCTCATATTGGTAGCGTATAAGTACCCGATTGTATCATGATTTTGAAATTGAATTGGGCTCTGTCCTATTACCTCTACACTTTTCAACGAGAGTTCTATCTCTTTCTTTTTAAACAAATCGGAAAGAGATGGGTAGGTAAAAATTAGAATGGAATAGGTTGCGAGTGTCAATTTAGCGTAGTCGTGAGGTACCTGAGTGTCAATTTTAGTAGCGCTAGAGAAGTATTGTGGAAAATTCTTGGAGTTTGCGCATCCTTTGTGGCATTCCTAGGTTGATTGCGTATATGTAATCATCTTGTGGTTGCCGTCTTTTGTTTTGGCTGGTTATGGGAAATCTAATTTGCTGAATTACCGGAGTATGATTAGATGCATAGAACTTTATTATCTACTCGTACCTTCATGACAGCCTACATCGCTATGTGAATAACCTAATCTTAATTTAATATGTGTGCTTGGCGTGATTTTGTGTACAAATAGTCATATCAACCTTCATGACAATTTGTACATTGCTATTTGAAGAACCAAATCTTTAGTTAAATATGTGTATAAGCTTGGCGTGATTTGGTGTTTAAATAATCTGCATTGATACTTGTAGATCTATCAACATGCTAGTTAAACTACAGGGGCTCTTAGAGCTAGTCTTTGATTTAAAAAATCTATTGAACTTAATAAGAACTTAGACAATTACCAATATCATTGCTTTAACTTTCGTCGTAAACACAACTAATAAGTTTGAGGCGTGTAGCTATGGAAGCTTTTACTAATGTAGATTTAGTTTTTTGGTTTACAAAGTGTGTCAGTCGTCAAATTTTGTTAACCTTTCAAAAAAAAAAAAAAAATTAAAATCGGTTAATCCTTTTGGCAGCTACGATGCCACTGGCAGACAAATTACACACACACACACACACACACACACACACACACACAGAGAGAGAGAAACTTTTTGTGTTGCAATACCCGAACAGGGTATTGCAACACAAAAAGTTATTAGATACTTACCCTCTAAATGTATAACATCTTAATTATGCCGTAACGAAGCAACAAATGTATTTGACTTTGACTTTTAAACATGTCAAACTTAAAACATCCTGCCGTTTTTGCGTCGGAGCTTAAAAATAATCTGCTACATCATGGCAATCTCGACAGTAACTACTGTATCTCACCGAAGTTACTATCAACCATAATACTCCAATTTTACGACCTACGTTTTCCTCATTCTATTGTTTTTCCTTCGTGATCCATTATAAAGCGGTTGGTCAGAAAGAATGGAACAGGACGGTGGCTGGTCATCAATGTCCCATCATATTTGGTGCAGGGGCTACATGACAGTCGATTGAAAACGTGAGTACAGAGAATCGGAAAAGTTTTAGAGCAAATTAAAATAAACAAAAGCGAAGACGTGTTTTCAAGTTACGTGTAGATTTACACTCGTTTTACAATGAAAGAAAACATCGTTAGGAAATTGGCATGTTTGAGGACCAAGAAGACGTGTGTCATCCGCCAACTTGCACTTGGCCAGCGTGGTGGATTGTGGCCTATATCTATCTCCTCGTGAGAGAAGGCCCCGAGCCCCAGCTGTGGGAAAGTATAGTGGCTGCTTATGCCATATGAATCAAGTTGAGTGTCATAATATGAATGAATATTAAGAAAGTAGATAAAAGTGGTTCTGTAGACCACAAAATCTGAAGACATGACGTGCCTCCCGATGAATTAATTCTTCGGGAGAGTCCAGTAGAAGTTTGAATCACGGCCCTGAGTAATGAGAAACAACCTCAGTGATGAGACGATGGTGTAGCGCCTGTAGCTCGGCTAGCTAAGGTGATCTGACGCGATCATAGCTTATCGAGTCGAAGCTAAGCAACTGTCGATGCTGTGTTTGGATGGGGACTATGCACAATACTACAATAATGTCGGTTTTCAACTGGCATTTTCATCTGGGCGCTACCGTGGGTCGGATTACTCGTTACATTGTAGGTCCCGGCTGTTAGTCGTTAAGCCAAGTCAGAGGCCTTCGGGCGGCTTGAAATACTCTCGACACCAGAGCTTGGCTCATACAAAAAAGTTGAAGAAGATGAGAAACGACTAAGGATTATTTTTACTAAAGACTTTTTTACCTGAGTGTACCCAATACGCGAGATGTCCGCGAGGTAATGACAGCATGTACGTGCACCAATCGCACGGTGCCGCACGTCGTCGCTGCGTACACGCAGCGTCACCGGCGCCGGGTGACCATGCGTGACCTGAAATGTATGAGAGGAAACTAACATAAAGTGACATAGTAAATGCAAGAAATTATTTGACTTTGAAACTTGCTATAGAAGTGAAATTGAAACGACTTGTATAACTTTGACATGTATAACTTTTGTTGCCCAAAATTCTCTGATTTGGCTTGAACCCTCACTACCTGGTGCTAATAACTAGGATCTATAAATGAACGTGTCATCCAACACTTGGTGGCGCCAAGATGTAAATATTATTTTCAAATGACACTGTTTTTGCACGGCCTCAACCAAAGCTTGTCCGCATCGACCGTTGCTTAACTTCGGTAAACGGCTCAGATCATCTTAGTTGCCCGACCGACTTACAAAAACATGGTCACCCTACCCGACCAACGTGGGTAAACACGCCACTGTACGCAATCGCACACTAATAACAAAACGTACATGGAACGTGAGCAAATCTGGCGGCAGATTGCGTCGCGACCGTGCGCTACTGTCTTTGTGCACCGAGCCACCGCGGGTAATCAAACTTGTATGTGTGGCTCTGCCAGTTATTACATACTAGCAGATCGTCCCGGCTTCGCACGGGCTGTAACGCTTTTAGTACACCTACGTATCCGCATGCGGCAGTGAGTATTTGCAGAACGTTAGTATTCTGCAGTTCTTACGCAAATGTCATTGTCATTTCATATTTTCGGCTTCCATTTTGCGAAATTCTGTCCTCTCTGACAGAACGCGCGGTGACGCTATGCGATGCGAAACTCCACTAGCGAAATAGCTGCGTCCGTGTAACGGCCATTTCTCAGTTACTTGCGAGACAATACCAACAAGGACGCAACTATTTCATCTAGCTACTCGTATATAGTAGAGTGAAACGTAGCACATGCGAAACGTTGCCAACTTTCAGTTTTTTTCTCGTTTCGCTGCAGCATGCGAATGCGTAGGTGTACTGAAAGTGAAATGTGTGAAAGTGGTCTTAGCTGTTTGATGATTTTATTATGGAATTAGACAAAGACGAGCGCCGCTACAAAATGATGGATGATTTATTTATTTTACCTCAACTTCCTTAACATGGGTATCATACGAAAGGGATTGATTAGTAAAAAAAAAATCAAGTCCAAAGTGCCCACCACTACCAAATTTCGTTGGTGTTTTCTAAATATCGAATTATATCTGTATTTTTGGAAATTACTCCTACGGTTCGCTGTAAATTCTTAATTAAACTTCTAACAAAGCTTAATCTAATTTAAACAAAACAACGCCAAATTGTCACAAAAGCTAACCCCTCCTACCCATCCAACAAGAAACAATGTCATCAAAGTTAAACAAACCACTTTGATTGCCCAAAAGCTTAATCCCCCTAAACAATATCTCATTTTGCATCTGATAAGCAGGGCTTGACATACCGATTCGTTCAGGCGTGGGCAATTCGGGGCAATCCGGGCAATCCGAGGCAATTCGGAAGTTAGTGACGCGTAAGTAACTCCCTAACGCAATTGCACAGGCCTCCTCGATATGCAGTGCTTTGGTAATGTTTGGCAACTGATTAAAAGTCAAAGCTGTGTCGTACCCACAGGAAGTTGCGGGATAGGCGAGGAGCTAGAGGTCAGATTTATTACTAGTAAACTGTGAAATGGTAGGTAAATACGACTTCAAGTAAGCAGAATATTATTAATTAAATAAATTTATAACAAAATTGACAATCTGGCAATGGCTGCGAATTTAGTGTGATTTAATAAGTAAGTATCATCCTTTTTTTTAAATAAAAGAACTTGCGTTTTTAGGATTCCGTACCTAAAAGGTAAAAACGGGACCGTATTACTAAACCGCTGTTTCTCTGTCTCCAGGCTGTATCTGAAACCGTGATAACTAGAAAGCTGAAACTTTCACAAGTTATGTATTGTCCGTGCCGCTATAACAAAAAATACTAAAAATAATAATAAAAAAAAAATATTAAGGAGGTACACGATTTTTTTTCCTAGTCTTTAGCTATATATCAATAACGTTAGCTAGTAGACGCTTAAAATGTTCACAGAATATATAAATGTAAATAAATGAATTATTTATGGCGAGGGTATTGCCAAGTTTGAATCTATCTTTGTACACAATTTTACCTCAATTGTATCAGCCAAACATGAAGAGTATGAAGGAGAATCAAACGTACACATACCTTAATAATATCAGGGGAATACTAAAGTAGATTATCAAAACACAAATTCGTAACTAAACAGTCCACTATCTCCCTGCCTACCGTGACTCGTGCCCGTAGGAGCAGCCTCTGATCTGAATAATATTAGTGTTGCGGATCACACGCGTCAGAGATCACAGGGCCGGTATTACCCCGGGCCGGCCCCGGGCGCCGGCGCCGCCCGCCCGGACCGGCCGCGACAACGGGTTAGGCATACCTACTTAACAGAGATTGATGGTCACCGTAGCTTTGAAGCAGCAACTAAGAAGACTAGTGACTTCCGCGCTCGTCCTTGGTGCAAATGGTTAGTTAACCCTTCTTATTCTTCAAGTGCATCTCCACTACTGCCGGCTGGCCGTCAGCTGACTGAAATCTTTTGCCAAGCGAAATAATTCTTCAGTGCTGGCAATTTTTGTGACATAAATTATGTACTTTTACTACCTACGATTGGGAGAAGACATCGGCTTCCATCATACAGTTATTAACTAGTTTGGAAACCTTTGGACTTCTTTATCTATTTTGTAACAATTACTGTGTCAAATGTATATATCTTCCTTTTTGTATTTGTAACTCTTATATCTTCCGTATATACCGCAGCCATGACTTCTTTCTACGTCTAACGCGGCTTTTTCCTGCGGTTTTGCCCATCATTATGAGTTGGAGATAACTATATAGCTGGGTAGGTTGGTAAGGAGGGAATGCACAATTTGCCCCTAGCGGGATGTCAGTGCAGGTCTCATCACCCCCACTTCAAATTAGAATTAGCTCATATCTCTCGTATCCAAAGATATGACCGAGGTAAGCAACTTGTATCTTTTTGGCAGTCTGCATCAATTCAATAATATTAGCTATGCGGATGATATGGTGCTGTTGGGCCCATCAGTGGGTTCAATTCGTAAGTTAATCTCTAAGTGTGAGGCATATGCGGTGGAACATGGGCTGAAGTACAATTCCAAAAAGAGCGAAGTTTTGGTATTTAAAAGTGGAAATGTGAAGCCAGTACATGTTCCACCGATTATGCTGAATGGTGTGCCTCTGCAGCTAGTGAATAAATTTAAATATCTAGGGCACATTGTAACAGAGAGCTTATGTGACGATGAAGATATTGAGAGGGAGCACAGGGCGCTGGCGGTCCGGGGAAACATGGTTGCTCGCCGGTTTGCACGCTGCTCGAGGGAAGTGAAAATAACTCTTTTTAAAGCATACTGTCAGTCCTTCTACTCGAGTAGCGTGTGGGTGAATCATACTCGTCGGGCTGCCAGTGTCTTGCGTGTCCAATACAATGACATTTTCAGGGTGCTGATGCGGCTGCCTCGCTGGTGCAGTGCATCTTTGATGTTCGCGGAAGCACATGTAGATGACTTTCATGCGGTTATCCGCAAGAAGGTCGTCTCATTGCGACAGCGTGTGCGAGCCAGCAGCAACAGCATCCTGAACATGATATATGAGCGTCTAGATTGCCCAATACATTTTAAATGGATGAGAATTGTGACGGGAGAAAAATTATAATTACTTTTTTGATTTGATTTTGATTTGATTTTAATTTGATTTGATGTGTATATTATTTAATTTGATTTTATTTATGTGTATTGTATTTTATTGATATATGTTGTGAACTTTATGGATTTTTCTGAAATAAATGAATTAAAAAAAATTCGCGGTTCATACCGATGCGTTGGACATCCTTAGTTAGCCCTTTAACGCGGCAATGCAGCTAGTGTTGTATGAAACTTTGCACTGGGAACAGACAACGATGGGTTATTTAATTAAGTTTAAGTCTTTAGCTATGTATTTATAGTTATTAAGTAAATATTTTAAACATTATAAACTGTTCACGTAAAGCATCTTAATATTTCCACGTAGAAAACGGTCACACTTACTTAAAAGTTATTAAAAGTTGGAATGAGTCCAACATACGAGGGTGAATCAAAAAGTTCTTAGAAGTGCATATATATGAAACCTTTTTGGATCATCTTCAGTATTGAAATTAAAGAGTGTCTATCAAACTATATTTATGCAGACTGTCATTTGTTTTTGTCAGTTCGTTCGCATGGAATAAATTTTTTTGTGCAACGCGTTGCTAAAAAGTTAAAATTATGTATAAAAGTGAGTTACGTGCGGTGATAAAATATCTCAGTTTGAAAAAAATGTCTACGAAGGAAATTTTTTTGGACATTCAGCAGACATCAGGGGGTGATGCTGTACCCTATTCTACGGTTGCGTACTGGATGGCTGAATTTAAAAGAGGTAGATCAAGCTGTAAAGATGATCCGCGTTCTGGGCGGCCTTCAACCTCCGTTACAGAAGAAAATGTCAAAAAAGTTGAGAATCTGGTTTTGGAAGACAGAAGAATGACTATAAAACATATAGCTGAGATCCTAAATATATCTTTTGGTAGCGTTAAATCCATTTTAATTGATTCACTGGGATTCAAAAAAGTGTCTGCAAGATGGGTGCCACGAATGTTAACCGACGAAAACAAAAAGCGACGTTTGGAAATTTCCAAGCGTAATCTCGAAATGTTCCAGCGTGATTCGGATAATTTTTGCCATCGTCTTGTCACCATGGATGAAACGTGGGTCCAGCATTTTGATCCTGAAACTAAAAGACAAAGCATGTCTTGGAAACGACCATCCTCTCCATCTATTAAGAAATTTCGAGTTGTTCCTACCGCTGGCAAAGTTATGGCCTCTGTGTTCTGGGATAGTGAAGGAATCCTTTTTATTGATTACATGCCAAAAGGCCAGACGATTACTGGACCCTATTATGCAATTTTAATCCCGAAAGTGCGTGAAGCGATTAAAGAAAAACGTCGTGGAAAACTGTTGTTGGGCGTGTTGTTCCTTCAAGATAACGCTCCTGCTCATCGATCGGAAGTTGCGCTCAACGCAATCCGCTGTGCTGGCTTCAATCTCCTTGACCACCCACCATATTCTCCGGACTTAGCCACAAGAGATTTTCACTTATTTCCAAAATTAAAAGAGGAAATTCGTGGAACAAAATTTCACGATAATGACGCGGTTATAGCTGCCGTAGAGGACTTTTTCGAGAGTCAAGAAAATATTTTTTTTTTCACAAGGAATAAGGAAGTAAGAAACGCGTATCTAAATGCATTGCATTGGAGGGAGATTATGTAGAAAAATAAAATATTATTATTTAAATCTTTGCATTTTTTAATATTGATTCCAAGAATTTTTTGATTCACCCTCGTAAATAAATGAGAAAACGGACGAGTAAGAAATAAAATTATAGTATGAACATTTTTTACAAATTTAATCTGTGACTGACTGTACTCCGACCTTTTTAATTTCACAAGTAGTTAGCGAAAATAATCTCTAGGCCCATTTTTGTTTTAGACCTTACAATAGGTCTAAAACAAAAACTGCGAAAGTACTATGATCTTTGTCATCTAAGCATCACGTAATCCGAGCGTATTCTGTCCGTATGCCGTAATCAAGTACTGGGTTAACTTAAAACGAATAAAATACGGGGTTCAGCACATTTGGCTCGGTGGTCGTGGTAGATGTTTCTAGTTTTATAGGGGAGGTGGCAGATGCTCGGTACAAGGGTTACAAATTGTGCATTGTTTTGGCTTTAATTTGGTTTTATTGATCAGTGCCAGGTGCTATTGTAGATAGATAGACAATATTAATTGATAGGTGGAAAAAATGACTCATCACTATTAATTCCTATGATAAATACTTACTTACATTCTTTTTTAACAATTTTAATTAAATTACTTTCTTTTCTTTTACTTTTAAATTATTTATAATTCTTTTATTATTAAATTACTTTCTTTTAACTAAATTACTTTCTTTCTTTAACGTTTAGAAATGAGTGAAAATATATGTCCTAAAATTTACCTTTGATATGAATCTGTTTTTACTCATTACAACTAGGCATATGATGAGCAGGGTGCCAGTTAGCGGCACTCTAGTGGAGCATGCCTGGACTGGAATAACGGGCTCTTTTGTTTGCTCAGTTTGTTGACATATTATTATAATTGAGGGTAGTTGCTAGCAGCGCAAGCACTAGATACGCCCTACCACATTACAATGGTTTCTTCTAATCTCATACATTATACAGATTGATAAAAATGCTGGCAACATTAAAAATACTTGCATGTTGTTTATATATAATCATCAATCAAAACATGTTATGACTTCTCTATAAATATAAACATATCCGTCCAACATTTATTGAAGGTTTTATTAAATCAGTTTTATCTAATCAAATTAATCAATTAATGTATGTAAATCTAATCTAAAATTAATTAAATTAAAGAATAAAAATACATGTTTGTGGTCCTTTATGATAACTATACTGACAAATGCAAGGTGTTTAAATTTTTTAGTTTCGATCACGTTCGTTCAAAAATAACGACTCGATTTTTCAATATGACAAGGGTATAAAATTAAACGTTTAAGTAGTCATCAGAACATCGCAAAGTTTACATTTTAAGCCTCCGTAAGCGCCTTAAGAACCAGTCCCGGTATTTATTATTTTATTAACCATTTTAATGTTTGCAAAGATGGTATTAAAGCAGTCGCCAGTCGATTCGAGTTGGGTCGATTCATTGCAAATTTATTGAGGGATATTCGTTCGCACAATTACTTTCTGGGAAATTGATTTGTTTGTTTTTTTTTATGATAGACAGGCTTTCGGTTAGTCACAACTCACCAGATGTTAAGCGATGTTGCGATCTAGGATACTGGAGCTTGTCTAGAAGAAACCGATTCACTCTCGCCTTGAAGACAATGAGGTGTTCAGAGGGAACAGGGATTCTGGAATAGTTCCACAGCTTAATTATCTGTACAATATACGCAGACGTGAAACGCTAAGTGCGAATTTTTGGAACTTCAACTGTATAACGGTGCCTCCAAGCAATTTCCCTGCTCGTCCTATAGAGGAAATAATGAATAGTTGATCAAGACAAATATACATAAAAGAAACTGATAATTTTATGATTTTATCATAATTAATCTATAAATAACAAGTTGCTTTGAATTTTAGGCTTAATCACAGAAAACTACACACAGTAACGAAAGACTATTCTTGAAAACAAAACACAATCTAAAACGGTCTACCGACACCGATCGTCACTTATTGCCAGAAAAAATTAACTCCTGTCACCGTAGCAGTGTTGCTCGCACGTTGAATTTACCCCAAACACGGGTAATACGAACAGGGGAGGATGGGGAAAAGGGGAGAAGTAATAAAAAAGCGCAGTCCCCGGGGGGTTGTGATAAAAGATTTTAGCGCGAGGGGAGTTGGGATTATTCGTGTGATACTTTGTCTTTTTAAACGGTGCCTCTTTGTAGTAAGACGTTGTAATAGAAAGTTATGGTGAACATTTTTCTCGGCGGTGGGAAAGTTAGTGAGGTTTTTACAAAACCTATTTAGCCTTGTTACGGTGAGTTTGAGGTTTATTCATATTTATTGAATTTTGTGAGGTAAACTTTTTCATTCTATCACTTTAATAATACTCGACTTGGTAAGTAAATATCATCATCATCATCATCATTATCCTATGCTTATCCACTGATGGACATAGGCCTCTCCCACGGCATGCCAATTACATACTAAATAATTGTAAGATAAATTATCTATTTGATTACATATTTTAAATTTATCTAGAAAGAAGTAATATTTTTGTATAGACTACAAAGGCAAATGATTAAAACTATAATACTAGATAATATTAAAGTATGTGATTAGTTATATATTTACACCATAGTAGAAAATACTATTTCATTTCATTGCATTGTTTCGCATATCTCCCCTAACATATATGCAAAACATTACTTAATCTTCAAATTCCTTCAAACCAACCTTCGAAAACAAACACAACTTCCTAAGCACTCCCAAAAGATCACATTTTCCCCGTACTTAACTTCCACTTAAACAAACAATTGATAAATTAACAAGATCGACGACATCCCGTGTCCCCTCGGTCCTTTTTTCCCGAAAAAATAAAATAGGGGAGAAAGATTACCGGCCTCTGGCGTATCTAGATGTGACAGATTAACCGGTAATTTCTCCTAATGCCGCTAAATTGATATCTCAAGAGGAAAAGCTTCTTTTTTCAAAACTTTTTTCCTTTTTTTCTCCCCTCTCGAACCTTTGAAAGATTGCCAGTCATTGTCGTAAACGTAAAAAGGTTATGAGGTTGTTTGACGTGGATTGGAAACTTTCCGGAGTTTTTGGGAAAGTAAGGTTTGGTAATGAAGTTTTGCTTTACGGGCGAGAGTTATGGCTGCGGCAGTTTTCTATCTGGCATACTCGTTACTATTACTGGTTTCTGTTCCAAATTAAGTACTAGAAATAAGGCGGTGTTGTATTAGGTAGGTAGGTAAATATTTATCTTAAGAATTAGATATTAGATAGAATTAGTACTTGAAGGCAATTTAAGATTTGTGCAGAACAAATAATACCTGCTAGCCTAAATTCATTTAGGTACCTACTGCATTAAGGTTCCAAACTCAGTTAACTACGGGGTCTTATTTTCAACATCTAATAAATAAACTAAAATAAGTGTTAGGTTATTAAAAATTAAGGAAACCCCTGACTAAGAAAAACACTTTTTTATTGTGGCGACCATCTGAGATTTGAAATTTATGAAAGCGTACGCATTCTACTAGTCAAGCTTTTCATTTGATACCCATATTGTCGGGGCTGTGAAAAAAATGTCACCCGACTTTTTTTTTCAAACATTAACTATTTACTACAAACGTAAATTTTTGCCGTTCATATTTTAACAAAGTGGAACCATTTTTGAGCGAAACTGACTTGCACTTGACCAAATAATACCAGTTAATATCTCTTTGGCTTAATACAAATAAAACAAACAATGAAACGTGTACTGGCTTACTTAAGTTAACTCTAACAAGACAGTCGCTACTTTAACCGCATTTCATAACATTTAATTGCACTATTTGTCATAAACGTACGTTGTTAATTTTCGAAATGATGCATTAGACGGGGATCCTCTACCGCTTGTCATGACATGAGGCAATTTAAGTATCACGTTCACTATTTATGTTTACGCAACAAAAGACCAGTGTAAGGTGAGCCGTGTTTTCTACAGAACGTAATATTGTGGTACATCTTTAAGACAGTTAGATTAAAATGTGTTTGAGGAAATTTGCGACGACTTATGTACTCAGTTTGGCTAGAATCAAACTCATAGTAGGAAAAAGGAACTTACTTTACTTTTGTCAAAGACAAAATGTTCTACGACAAAAATAAGAAATCTTCTAATATATAAAATTTCCAAGTCACAATGTTAGTTACCGTACTCCTCCGAAACGGCTTGACCGATATTTACCAAATTTTTGTCTGAAAATCGGCTACTATTTTTCATACCCCTAAGTGATAAGGGTTAGCCTTACCTTTATTTTTGTTTTTTAATTTTTATGTTTATACAATGTGGCACTAAAAATACATAGAACGAATTTATCTAGAAACTAGAAATATGACAATACAACGTTGGCTGGGTCAGCTAGTATTGATATAAAATTTTAAAGTTGAGACTTCTATTGAAAACTGGTGCCTGTGAAAAAGAAACAGATGTGAAATTAGATTTTTGATTGATTCTATTCTCAAAAGACTTATTTTTGATTTATTATTATCATTGAACTATGCATTAAAAAAGTTAGATAGACGAGTAAGTCGTTCACTTATTTACAGTGAAACTAATTTTTTTACCTAGCAAGCGTTTGGTTTAACTGTGGCGTTTATTATAAATAAAAATCAGAATTCTAAATTAAAAATTATTGCGTCTCATCTTTGGCGTTATCGAGAGGTCCAATTAAGATGGTCGACGAAAAAAATCGCGCGTGCACATTCGGTCGTGGTCTCGCTCTGTTTAATAGTAAGGTCGATACATCCTTTGAATTCGTATAATTTATCATTATCACCGTAATTGGAGATTTTACTATCTGAACTAATTATCTTGATGATTTTTGTGCCAATGTCGTTGCGGTAATTTTTGTTTTAAGTGATAATTATTTTAATTCGGTTTGTGTAATTTTTTACAGTGATTGGTTTTGTGAGCCTACAACCTCGTGAAGCAATTTTTTGTGTTGGAATTGTAAGGGAAGTGATTTGAACAATAGGTACGTACAAAAAGATCCTTACGCTTTTTAGTAGGTATATAGGCATAAAGCATAAGCAGCCCACTATACGTTCCCACTGCTGGGACTTGGAGCCTTCTCACACTAGGAGAGAGATATAGGCCATAATCTGCAACGCTGGCCAAGTACGAGTTGGCGGATGACAGACGTCTTAGGATTTTGCAGTCCTAAAACGTGTCGGTTTCCGCACGATGTTTTCCTTCACCGTAAAGTGAGTGCAAATCCACACATAATTTGAAAAGCAAGTCATTGGTGTAGGGCGGGGATCGAACCAGGGGCAGTCTGACGGACACTCGCTTTTTTACCTAGTCAAAATATAAACTACCTGCTTCAGTTTTATGATGTTCTTTGAAATTATATAAATTTCTATATGAAAATATAAAAAGAACACGTTTTATAACATCAACACACATAGCATAGTTATTTTCTTATATATTAGGTATATATTAGTTGAAAGAATGTATTTTTACCATTCACATAAGTTTGATTTATTAAAATAAAAAAGTCTACCATAGATGTTTGATTCCTATTTCTGCATATGTCAGTGTTTATTCCAGTATAAACGTAGCCTGAAGTCATGTCATGTCACCAGCGGTTTGCACCCTCGGTTTGACAGGAGGGTGAACAGGGATGCTAATTTAAAATCACACTACATCTATTATTTTAGGAATTAAATAAACGATAGTATTTAAAATTGCATATAGAAAAATGTCTAACATGTTCAGTAATCTTATATGTGTAAATAGGTAAATATTTAATATGAATAGCTTCAAAATACATCCACAAATATCAATTTGTTCATGACAGTAAAATCAAATGTCTGTCTTGACATTTAATATTTTTCCAAGTCTGATGGGCACCTTTGCACCGGGAACTATTAGGGGCGGGTTATTTATTTAGATTTAAGTTATTTGTAATAAATTTAAATTAATTTTAACTTATTGTAATTTGACATAATTAAAAAAAAATTTCCAAAAAAAACTGTTAAGCGGCGATTAAAGAAGAGTAACGGAACGGAAGAGTACTAAACATTTTTTAAAGAAGAGAAACGGAAAACTACACATTTTTATGAAATGTTAAGGAATTTTAACTATTGAAAGTTTTTCTGCCTGTCTGTCTGTTTGTCTGTCTACCTGTCTGTCTGCATGTCGTTCTGTCTGTTTGTCTGTGTGTGTCTGTCTGTCTGTTTGTCTGTCTGCTTGTCTAGTACCTTATTACTTCAAAACTACTCAACCGATTTGAATGCCGTGAACAGTATAGAGTATAAGAGAGCCTCTGTAAACCATACAGATATCTCAATTTTACACTCAAAATAGCTATAAACGTCATCGTACAAAGTCTTCCTCTTCAATTCAAAGTGGCTTACATTACGAGTAAATTACATAGTACATTACTAAGATCAAAACAGAGTCCGTTGTGCAAGACACTTCATACATTGCCTACTGGGGACGCATATGCGAAATACTGAAATAATTCTCACATAATACAATAACAACAATATTGAACCTTATTACTTATTACATTAGAATACAAACGACTGCAAACGTAAAGTTGCAATCAGTAAAGGCGATATCGCTGTCAAAGAAGGCGATGCTAAGAGAAAAGAGGTTCTAAATACAAACAACTGAAGTCCAAAGTTGGAATGGTTTGAAAAATGAATCTGATAGTTCAACAAAACGAAAGAAGCGGTTCGTTTATTGAAATTTCAGTCTTGTTTGTAAAAGAATAGGGTGTATTGACAATGTAAATGTAAAATGGTGGAAAGAATATGCGCCTACGCTTGTCATCGTATCCGTAACGCGATCTCCGTGCCTTAGGTGCTTTAGCGTCGGAGCAGCTTGTGATTTTGTGATTTAAATGCGCTTTTAATGTTGAAAGTTGTCCATGTTTTATTGTGATGGGATATGTTATGATGGAAATAGAAAATAATTTTGCCGACAATAGCTGGGAATGTTGCAGATGTTTTGTTATATGTTTCTTTACTGATGTAAGATCCAAGTGTGTACGAGTAACTAAGTTTCTCACATAGATACTTGTATACACATTTAATTAGTAATTAAATCATAAACATATGCCTTTACATATTATAGCACTTTAAAAGTATAAGAACAATTATAATAATAATTTTTATATTTTTGTAAGAAGTAGCGGAAGTAGAGGTAGACCAAAGAAGACATGGATGAATTGTGTGAAGGAGGATATGAATGAGAAGAGAGTGAATGTGGAGATGACGGCTGATAGAGTAGCAGAAGCGAAAAACAGGCTGTGTCGACCCCACCTAGCGGGAAATGGTAAAGAAGAAGAAGATTTTTTTAATAGTTAATTTGGTTTTTGCAGTACCTAAGGGTATGACTATATGCTAAACTGGGCATAAGCCCGTGTCTTATCGTGAATTCTATTCCTTCCCAAAATAAAAGGTCTGCCTGCTGCTTAAAAGTTCTGTATATTTAGACATTTAAGTTATTATAAGACCAAATTTATTTCTAATATCAAGTGTCACTGTATTGGCAAATATTGTTATGTAACATTTTTGTGTGTATAATATGATGTAAATAAAAACATTTTCACTTTTACTTTTCGTAATATATGAAATCACAAAGTCCACAACCCACCATAACTGACCATCCCTAACAATCTTCCTACGACCACAAAATACAGACGTCAACCTATCCCACTATTAAGCCTGCAATCGGTCATAAAGTGGCTAATTAACGGCCTAGTTGCCACTCTGTCATCTCCTTTTACAATCACTAATGACAAGTCCCGACCAAAGTTCCCAGAAGTTGACAGCGACCATCTCAATAAAATCATAAAAGTCGATTGTGATCGTAAAACTGAGAGAATATTTATAACGCGCAATCATTATGCGGTACTCAATTTGTAACCCTTATTTCTATAAAATTAGAGTTGAAAATTAAATCGTGGTGGTTGAAAAGGAAAAGGTAAGGCTTGTTAGTGTGACAGGACGCGAATGCGGTTAGAGATCAGAGGTTAACCGACGGTTTAATTGATTTTGTATCGTAGAAGCTATTGCGAGAGATATTGATGGCACTTTTACTCGCTACTAAATTGTGGAACCTTATTCTGGTAAGGAGCACACAGGATAATTCTAGTTGACATTTGAAAACAATAAAAGCTGTCTAAGCTCTTCTATATATGGCTATTATAAGAAGCCCACTATATACGTTGCCACTGATGGGACTTGGATTCTTATGTCACGAGGAGAGATATAAAGGCCATAATCCACTACGCTGGCCAAATGTGGGCTAGCGGATGACACACGTCTTCGGGTATTCAGATTGATCGGAGGTTTAGAGTGGGGGTTTAATCAATGTTTTACATTTACACTAGTTATTTAATACCTACTAAATATTTCATACGAACTAACTTTTTTTTTATATTAGGACACATTTCACACACGGTTGGTTAACTGAACATACTGAACCATTTTAATTTACTTTGTACTTAGAAAACAATACCCACGCACCCAGCGATCACAAGCACTGACTCAATTGTAGGAATCTCAAGAATCTCCAAAGTTCAATACACCACACGGTAATACCAAACCTAAACACTCATTCGGCTATTTCTGTCGCGGCTGTTTGTTCAGAGCTATCCGCTGACATCGATTCAGAGCTATTTTATGACCGGAATGGACTTTGATATTCAGATTTGAATCTGACATGCGTACCCGGAAATATAGGGAGAAGACAAATTTATATCAGGCCGTAGGTATTGGAACAAATACCATAGGTATTTTGAAAAATCTTGCGTAAATGACAGGGATCAGTTTTATTCTTTCATTTCTTTGATTCAGTGTTTATTCATTTAATTGTTCGAGTTTCTAAATTCGATTATGTAAAACTTCGGCCCTTAGTTTTTTTTTAATACGAGTATAGTATGGGCAAGAAAGAAGAACAAGAAGCTGTAAAGTATAAAAAATTTTAAATAGTGTACTTCTGAAACAGGCTGTGCCGACTCCACTTAGTGGGAAAAGATATAGACAAAGAAGAAGAACATAAATTATAACAATTTACTTAATTTTGTAGGTAATATATCAATATCATATAATATTGTGCTTTCAGACAAGATGCATTCCTTGTTCAAATTGTCTAGATAATTAAAGATGAATTCTAAGTTCTAACTAATGTCATCTTTTTATTCGATTTGTGCTAAAACATATCACATATTTAATACGTGAATTATGGTAAAATTTTGATTTGACAGAGATGAAGCATGGTGACAAATAGACAAACTGACCACAAGTCTTTGATAAACAAAATAAACGATTTATTGATAATAATTAAATTATACGTCAAAATTTAAAATAGTTGTCACTATGTAATACAATCAATATGTATTAAATGTCATATTGATGACATTTGGCTACAAGTTTATGTCTTTTTTGCTCAACAAGGTACTTGAACAACTTGCAAGAGAGTTACAATTTTGATTTGACGTAACAATAAAAAGACTAAGCAACATAAGACCGGGGTCACACTATCCCGACAAAGATTAATGACTCGTTTGTTCATTTGTCTTACGCTACTTATTTAGACATTAATTTGCGTGTAATTACGCATCTAGAAAGCCTTGAGGCCACTCTGTTTTGTAATTTGAAGCTGATAACGTTTTTACTGGAGCCTCTTTTGATTTGTAAGTGGTAGGGGTAATTATGTAGTTGTTATGATATGTAGCTCGTTATACGGGGCTAAAATATTTCCTAAATGTTTTTTTTGGGAATTTTTTTGGTTTGTAGAATTCAAGATGCCTAACAGTGGGACAGTATAGGTAAGATAAAAAAAAAACAAGAAGTGAGTGAGAAATTAAAGATTGGCATGGTTTGGGTATGTGAAAGTGGATGTAAGTTACTAGGAGATGTATGGACGTGGTTGTGCAAGGAAGAAAAACAAGAGGCCAAGCAAAAATGACGTGGATGGGGTGTGTGAATGTGGACATGAGAGAGAAAGGAATGAGTGTTGAGATGATGAATGATAGAAGAAAGTGTAAGAAGGAAATTTACTGTGCCAACTTTCCTATATATATTGGGATAAGGCAAGGCAGAAGGAAATGTACATACAATGCGACATCAGATGGATTCATAAAACTACATGTTTATTGATTTAACTGGGCATAATAAAAGTTATTGATTAATTGGTCACCAGGTATAGGAATCAAATTAAATTATATTATATTCTTTTAAGAAACAGTTGAAAACATGAATTATTAAATGTTTTTATATTAAAACTTAACTATTATACAGCATAATTTCAATATCTCCAAAGTGATAAGATACCTTTTAAGTTTTCTTCTTCTTCGTATGAGCTAAGTAGCCAAGATATGGTATCGAGAGTTTTCAGGCCGCCCGAAGGCGGCGACTTGGTTCAACAACTGCTTGTTCTAAGATTAATTAAAAAGCGGGACCTACAAATTAACGTGTCTCCGACCACGGTAGCGCCCAGATAGAAATGCCACTTGAAAAACAACAAACAGTCTTGATCATGGTCACCCATCCAAACTGTCAGCGACGACCGTTGCTTAGCTATGATGATCGCGTTAGATCACCTTAGCTAGCCGAGCTACAGGCGCTACAGGGGCTACCTTGTAAGTAAAACATCCTGAAAATGGTTTCCTAAAGTGGTTGTAACACGTACACATAAAGTCCAGTACACACTACACAGCAGATGCCGCGTCCATAATGCATTATCTAAACACGCCGAAAATACTTCCTCCCCGTCATACAGGCGGTTGACAATGCAGGGACACAGTGTAAGAAAAGTAAGAGGGGCAAGTTTCATTTTGGCAAGGGTTTAACTTTCTGAGTCACATGTAACTGTTTGTTGTGTTTGCCATGCTAATTTATTTTATTTTGTAAAATAACTAATAATAAATAAATATTAGTACACATTTCACACACGGCTGGTCAACCCCATTCTGGATGCTAGGACTCGGTGCCTTCTCTCACTAGAAGAGAGATATGGGCCATAATCCACCACGCTGGGCAAGCGTGGGTTGGTCACACGTTTTTGGATATTGTGGTCCTCAAACATGTCGGTTTCCTCACGATGTTTTCCTTCACCGTAAAGCAAGTGCGAATCCACAGATAACTTGAAAAACAAGTCATTGGTCGTCAGATTAAAAAACTGTGTGACATTAGCATTATATGTATTATTGGTATAAAAACCAACTAAAATACTCGTAAATTTAATTATCTAGTGTGTTTATGCCGAAGTATTTTTATGTTGTAGCTTCCAGTATCTCAGCTAACTAACATGACTTGACGCTTATGTCACGTTTTGTAGTTCCCGGTGGTTAAACTCAGTAGGCGTCGTTTAGCTGTGTCGGGGACCCTCGGCTGACTTAAAACATCCTACCAGAGCTTTGTTACTTAGCTCATAATATTTATTAAACGAGTAGCTAGCATTTTTTTCTACCATCTGATGGAATAGCAGACGTTATTACCACCAAGCCACACTCGCTATAATATCTAATTCTAATTTGAAGTGGGGGGGAAACCTGCACTGACATCCCGCTAGGGGCGTATTGTGCATTCCCCCCTTACCAGCCTACCCAAGCCAACCGAGCTCCTTGAAATAACGGAGCACAGCCCTGGGTCGCTGGCATACCTGTTCCACCCCTGTTGCGTCAGATGGTCTGTTTGTCTGAAGATTAGCAATGGAAGGCGAACTTTCATCTTGAGCTGCTATCATCAGGCCGTAACTCCTTCTGGTTTGGTGGTCGCACAGTGCAGTAGCACGTGTTCTACCGTTTCATTTTCCTCCAGACAGCCCCGACATAGAGGGCTGTCCGTCGCCCCTATTTTATGTTGGTGGTAGTTGAGATCACAGTGGCCGGTAATGATGCCGACCATCATACGTAGATCCCCTCTTGTGAGTTTTAGTAAATTATTTGTTACTTTTTTGTTTAATTTGGGTAAGAAGAGCTTTAATATCACTTACTACTCTATTTTTTCTGTGTCACTACGCATCGTCCGCGACCGCCAGTGTAAACAGGCGTTTATTATCGACATCATAAACCGTCGCGTTTATCGCGCAGTGTGGGTGGTCCCTTACGCCCTGTGAGAGCTTCCGTACATTACGTAAATAATGCAGAGACATTACGCATTCCTTATTAATACGACGATAAATGTTTGGGCAAAGTATCGTGTGAAAATTGATTAAACATGTCAGAAGGTAAGCAAGGCTTCTTAGCTTCTTCTTCGTATGAGCTAAGTGGCCAAGCTCTGGTGTCGAGTTTTCAAGCTGACTGAAGGCCTCTGACTTGGCTTAACGACTGTTTATACTAAGACTAACAGCCAAGACCTACAATTTAACATGTCATCCGACCCACGGTAGGGCCCATATGAAAATGCTACTTTAGAAAAGACAATCTTGTTCATGGTCACCCATCCAAACACTCCACATCGACCGTTGCATAGCTTCGATGATCGCATTATACCGCTTTAGCTAGCCGACCTTCAGGCGCTATATACTATACATAATATGTCAGAAAATAGAGTTACTAACTAACTACTTACCTAAACCTTACTATAACTAACGAAAATATAAAAAAAAAACACAAACCTAAATTCAAAGAGTGTCGAAAACTCATCTATAGACCGGCTCTTGGCATTTTTTAATTTGTATTAAGATCTACGTGTTACAGCCTACAAAGCAAGATTTTTGTATTGATCTAATCATGTTGTCCATCGATCGATATATTCGACGTATTTGTAGCAAAAGAAGAAGAAACCAAAGTCTTGATAGTCTAAGTTTAATTAATTCAGTTTCTTAGGTATGTATGTATTTATACACACTAACGAATATTTCTGTATCAAATATTTCTGTAAACTATCTACCAATTTTATAACCAATAAATTTTTCTAAGTAAAACAATAAACCGTGTCCAAAATATAGCTTTTCTTCTTCTTTCCAGCGTTGTCTTTATATAACGTGGCTGGTACTAGTTAACTGCACGCAACTGATAAACAATGAAAATTGCGCAAATATTTCAACAGTCAAGGACTTGGGCTGACTACCAAGGTAATTTCTGGATAATCTGATCTATTTTAAGATCTGTTAGGGGCGAGGTGGGTACGACCATTTTTATCTGTCTGTCAACAGGCTATAATCTCATGAACCGTGATAGCTTTCTAGCTACCCTTAGAGAGAGACAATCTTATTACTATAGCACGAAAAAAAATATTAAAATGATCTACCTTAGTAACTTCTGGCCAAGTGCAAATCCAGCTTGCGCATGAAGGGTTCCGTATCATTATGTTAAAAAAGGCAAAAAAATCATCATCTGTGATCAACTTTCTGACTTGAAATGTACTTTTTTGTATTAATTTACACTTATGTCACTAGTTTGTGTACTTGTTTGGTTCTCTGGAATATATCGCTTTCGATAAGGCCCCAGTTAAAAGACTTGCTTCAACGTTGTTGAGTGCTACTTTTCTTTTAAAATTTGTTAAATAGTTTTTATATATCTATCAATAGTTATTTTAATACAATTAGGTCGTCTATTTCAAGCATTAGGCATGCTTATAGTTTTGGCTCCTTAAGTCATAGATTACGAGTATGTCGTCCTTGCTTGACTAATATATTTTGCGTATGTAAAACATTTTATGGTATTTGGCATCTTTTTATACCACGTTGTAAATTGCGACTAAGAAGTTGTGACGCAAATAAAATGTCAGATCCAAAATACGTCAATGGCCACTTGAAATAACAAACATCAAGCTGAATTCTAGTTACGTTATCTGTTTAGATTTATCTGTTGTCATGCACCTAATAGAGCGTTCGGTGAGCTTGGTTGAGAGCCAGTTATTCCTGACTAAGCATGCTCCACCTGAGTCCGGAGTGTCGCTAATTCGTGTAACGCTGCTTTTCAACCGGCTAGCTTTAAAAAGTACAAAACAAAAATTGGGACTTGATGTCCCACATTTAATTTGGTAAATTTGTAAAGAAATCTGCTAAAATATAATATTTTTTAAATTAATTACGTTATAATATTATCATTATAATTTCATTACTATTTTTTTTACAAATCACGTCAAGTCTCAAACGCATAGGATTTGCACAGGGTTGTAATTAAGTAGATAAATAGTTCCACATATAAGTGTCGAAAAAAAATAATTAAATATCTTTACCCTGAGATCGAATGAAAGGACCTTTGAGAAGACACAATCGGCTTATTTCGGCTTTTGGGAAAGCCAGAAAGAAAAAAAAGTTGTGTCTGTCGGACGACAGATTTTTTTTTTAAAGTATCGTGACTTTGTGACGTTTCGTCGACTAACAAAACGTCACACAGGTAATGTGCGACAGAGATAACGCTCTACGCAGCCGAAACTAGCCGATTGTCTCTTTCCAAAGGTCAATGTGCAACATTTATCGCTGATTACTGTACTAGTTTATTGTGTACCTACAACCTTTATCACTTTCCCATACAGATATCAATTACCCGACGTCTTGTTCTACCCACTCGGTCGGATTGTCTCCTGACTCATGCAATGTCGCAAGTCACAGTCGGCACGAGTGGGTGGAGCGATAACCATCTAATTATTATGTGTTTGTCGTCGCCTCTTCTATGTGGGAGAGGTCGCCTTCGATTCGCGAACGATTTATAACCCTCTAACGCTACAACGACGGGATTTATATAATACTCCGTCGTAACAGCAAATTTAATATTAGTTCATAAATAATTGGTCAAGTGCGAGTCGGGTTCGCGCATGAAGAGTTCCGTACCATTATTGTATGGGAGCCCCCATTAAATATTGCTTTTATTTTATAATTATTTCTGAAAGTCAAATACATAATTCAATATTCTGTGAATGTATAGAAGTTCTACCAAAAGTTCGTTATAAAGATCGAACATCGAAAATAATCTAAATCAGGGTGGATTTAAGTAAGACTAACTTAAATTACGTATATACTCGTACGTGAAGACTAACTTAAACTACGTTTATACTCGTGCGTGAAGACTAACTTAAATTACGTTTATACTCGTACGTGAAGACTAACTTAAATTACGTATATACTCGTACGTGAAGACTAACTTAAATTACGTTTATACTCGTACGTGAAGACTAACTTAAATTACGTTTATACTCGTACGTGAAGACTAACTTAAATTACGTATATACTCGTACGTGAAGACTAACTTAAATTACGTATATACTTGTACGTGAAGACTAACTTAAATTACGTATATACTCGTACGTGAAGACTAACTTAAATTACGTATAAACAAAAAATATCACTCTTTCTTTCGGAAAATCTAGGTACCCATTTCAATCAAAAATGACATATTTCAAGCCTTCTTTCTTTTAAAGACGAGAACGACAATATTTCCCACTCTCCTCGATCAGCATTTGTTTATATTATAAACATATCTGTCATATTGTAACCAAAATTTTGTTAAATTCCAAATTAACCTTAAATGCATACAGTTAGATGTGATTTTCCTTTGCTTTTTATTATCTTAAATTGTTTTGGCTCGGTGACTAACTTGAGGACATCGGTGTTATGGAAAGAGGTCAAAGACTTTATTTGAAGAGTGTTTAATGTGAGAAAAATCTTTAGAAATGTGTTATTTATTGGTCGTAAAAGAATGCTTACAATTATCATTTTTACTGTAGTTACTAAAAAAAAGGTTAGAACACAATTAATTCAATGGGTCAAATATTTAAAAGCTTTGTTAATACATTTTTAGGACGCAAAGTAGTGTAATTTTTTGTCGCTGTTTATTCAAAGTAATAAAATTAGATGAAGTATAAATATGTAAGTGGTATTTTGTTTCATATAGGCAAAGAAATAAAGTAAGAGTAGCATTTTCTAGTGCTCGCCTGGCTAGTAACTACCATCGTTCAGCTGTCGCTAAGTACCTAATGATGTCTTCCGGCAGCCTCATTGAGAGTTATTCCAGACTAATCATCCTCCACCTCAAGCCAGGGTGTCCCTGACTGGCATGGTTTCGCATTCTTCTGGTAAAATGCTTCTGTAAAAGAAATCGTTACAGTTTTTTTTACCCTTGATAGTTTTTGGTTTGACTACAGCTAGACTGATGTTAAGCTGCGCTGCAGTCGACGGTGGGGCACGCTTATCTAGAAGATACCTTTTAACTCTACTTTTGAAGACCCCCGGATGATACCTCTCAGGAAACAGAGACACAGGTAGAGAGTTTCAAAGCTTCGCAGTCCTCACAATAAAGGCAAAGCGTTTTGTACGAAAGTTTGGAACTCTCTGTATCGGTGTCTCTTCACTGACTCTCTGCTTATTCTGCAGTAAAACGGAGAAGGTAGAATCAAATTATGAAGTTCCAGAGCACGCTCCCCGAATTGTATTCGATAAAGAACTGACAAACTAGCAACCTTGCGTCGGCACTCTAGGCTTTGAAGCTTCGAAAAATTTTCTGTTCGAAAAGTTATCTGCATGCTATGGATGATCTTAATTAAAATATCTTAACATCCAGTAAACTAAACAACAATTCGAATATTGAGTCACAACCAATTTGCACCCAACCAAGCCATATAATAAAGTCCCCATTTAAAACACCCTGGAACCTTCATTATTCAAATTACTACACCCATAAAGATATAATTACACCCTGGTCGTTCATAAAAGCCATAAATTGTGAGTAATCACAACACTAGACCTATTTCAGGTGACATAGAGCTGGAACGAGCTACTTCCGGTCAACGAGGCGACTATTCTTTTAATCTGTGTGTGAAATTGTCCGGTTGTAAGGCCTTAAGCACATAGAAGGAAAATTGACGCTTTTTTACTTTTCTTCTATTTTTTTTCAATAGTCGCTTTACTACTTTTCTTCTTATTTTTTTATTTTATTTTATCAGGGGTCGGATAAGTACATGCACTGTGATACATTTTAGATTAAAAAATGTATAGCCTACCAATAAATGGCGGATATTTATATATATTTAGTTGTGAAAGACATTATATAAACTTAATAATATTATTTTTAAAATGCTAGCTGACCCAGCAAACGTTGTGTTGCCTTAAGTACAGTTAATAACACTACAATTGATCAGTTATTGAGCAGGATAAAAACATATTAAATTACTAAAATGGCCATAAAAATAGCGGTTGGTAATAAAAAAGTAACCATTAAGGGTTGTGTGTATTTGTAATGCCACACTATAAAAAAAAACATACAAAAAACAATTCAAGGGTGAACAATCCTTATCACTTAGTGGTACGGAAAATAGATAGAAGCCGATTCTCAGACCTACGCATATAAAATTTGGCAATAATTGGTCAAGCCGTTTCGGAATACGGTAACTGTAATTGTGACATGGAAATAAAAACTAGTAATGGTTGAGTACGAGTTTAACCAGGCGTGTGAAATGTGTCCTAATATTTATTTTATTATCTTTAACATTTCAAATTGTCATGTTATCTGTCATTTCTGCCACGCCGTATCGACCGCTGCGACTCTGAAAGCGCTATGTGAGTGTGCCCTAACGGAAGTGGCATGGACAGGAAGTTGTATACAAAGTGCGAGCCTTCGCGTGCCGGGACGGATACGATCGCCCTGAACGGGGTGGGATTTAAGTGGACGGGGAAATTTATAGAGTTTTCCAACGCGATAAGTGTTTTTTTACTATCTTACTGTTAGATTTAAAAGACAAAAATGTTCGGAAAATTTTGTCTAGCAAAAGTTTTGAAACAGAATATACTCGTATGTAACTGATTAATGTGAAAAAATAAAACTTATTTCTAGTCATTAATATTTACCATAATCCCACAAATGCGAAAGTTTGTGTGTAAGTTTGTAACTTCTTCACGCTCAAACGGTTGAACCGATTCTGATCCAATTTGGTGTAAAGATAGGTTGGACTTTTAATATTAGCAATATTAGGGTAGGCTTTTATATCCTGAAAACAATAATGGTTCCCGTGGGAAACGCAATTAACTTAAAAATCTATGTAACCTTTCACGCTCCAACGGCTGGGCCGATTTTGATGAGATTCACCTACTATGAAGACAGGTTAGACCTTGGATTAACACAAAGACTTTTCATCCCGTATTAACTTATTTTGCACCAGATTAACTCAGTTAAAAGCACGGGTCACAGCTAGTTAGTTATAGGCGAGAGGTTAACAAGTTTTAAATGTTTCCTCTTTTGACACTTTACGTAGGTATCTACTTATAATGAAACAAAACAACCACATCGAGCCTGTTTTAAAACCTGAAAAGGTCTTGCCAACCCCCCACCGATAGCATCGGGGTCATTCGATCCCCGGGCATTTAGCTGGGCGGTGCTCGCATAGCGATTTTATCGCGCCAACTGCGATTGTCGCTCGGGTAAAAATATACCCCGCTTGCATGCTCGGTGCAATTGTTAGAGGGGTATAGAGGACGGGTTAATTTTTGCCGTTTAATTTTAACTTTTGAGCCACTTATGCTCTAAAGCCATTATTTATATTTTCTTTTTCTTCGCATGAGCTTTGTGAACAAGCTCTGGTGTTGAGAGTTTTCCAGTCGCCTGAAGGCTTCTCTTATACTAAGTCTAATAGCCGGGACCTACAATTAAACTTGTCATCCTACCCATAGCAATGCCTAGATGAAAATGTCACCTACCAAACGACGTTCTTGTGAATGGTCTACCCAAAAAAAATCATCCATCCATCCGCATCAACCTTTGTTTAACTTTGATGATCGCGTCAGATCGCGTTTTTTTAATGTTATTCTTTGGAACCACAGTTTGGAATTGGAACCACAGACCAAGTGTCATTTTATACATAAAATTTTAATAAGGAATAATAAAGTGATAAAAAGGAGGTTGGCACTAAAGTCAACACACCTTGAAGTACACACAGCAATGACTATGTATGCAATTCGCTAACTGCCGTACATAAAGCTGTGTACAGTTTGTCACCAATCCCGCCTTAGTACGTCTAATTATACTTACAAAGTTCCCACACAGCGACGAGCAAAATGTTTATACGAAGTACTTATCGAAGACATCTACAGCACCTAGCGATTAACGACATATGGTTGACGACCGACGGCGACGTTCTGAATACAGCTTTATTTATCCAAACAAATGGGGACCACATGACGCGACAGGCAGTGACAAGGCCTTACGCGACCAATCTAACTTGACCTGCTAAGGTGGCATAGGAGCAAACAGCATATATGCCGTCTATTAACTAAAATGCCGTTATCTTAGTCAAATTTTTAAGTCCCTAACGGCATTACTGTTCAAGCACGGAAGATATAAAAAATCTTGCGTCAATCAAAAATTTCGTAATTTTTATACCATTTATTTCATAATTTATTTCAAGTTATAGGCTTAAAAGCACACCAATAATAATTAAAGAGAGCCAAAGAAAAGAAAAGAATTTGTTGATATTTATGAATTTATTTCGCGAAACAAAATAAATTGAAGCAGGGATGGTAGGTCTAGCATATTTGGTCCTGTCTGGAATAAGACTGTGACACAATAAACATTGTGTATTTATTTATTTACAATTACATAGCAGATGTGTTAATGTCGAAGTGGTGAATTGTTGTTCGCTTGTGGTTTTTAGTGTTAATTTAGCTTTTGTCGAGGCGTTTTCAGGGTTTACGGCGGTTTTGGTATTTTAAAACGATATTGTATATAATAACAGGCAACACATTGAAGAAACTGGCCCAGTATAGAATGGGTAAAAAAACAAGTTCTAAAAATTGATTTTCCTGCGGACCTCAAACTAGGCTGCAGCTTGTTTTTCGGTGGTTCGTAAAAATAAAAAAAATTAAAATGTATTTTATTTATTTTTCTAAAAAATATTGACATATTTTTCAAAAAATTATTATTACTTATAATCTAACGTTATCTCAATTTCTTATGCATTTTTTCCCTAAAATCTTACTTAAAATTTTCATATTCGAATAACAGATTTGATCTTATGCATACGAGTAAATTTAATTGCCTTAGTCGTAATAAAATAAAAAAGTCTTATAATGTTCACTAGTATTTAGTTAAAGATTATCCCACAAGTAGTTAGTAGTAAACTATGAATGGATTATTTTAATTTATTTGCCTAATGAAAAGATCGTTGCAATCTTTAAACAAAAATGTCAAAATTTAATGCGTTCTTCTTTGAGAGGTCGTGAAGTAGAAAGCTCTCTTCCATTCCCTTGAAGGTTGTTCTTTTGTTTTATAATTTTCACACGTTAGCCTCTTTACCATAAAATCCGATATGGAACGTAAGAACAGTCGCTAAACATTACCAAACAGGTATTTCCGTGGGACTGTCATAACATTAGACCTATAGTGATGTCTGTAATCCGGCAAAACTAGAAGTAGGCTCCTGGATCTGACATATTTCTGCACCCGGTATGTTAATTGGGACTGTTTGTTAACCCATCGGAGTTCACCAAAATGATAATAATATAGCCATTTATTCAGACCTTTACTTACAATTCAAACAAAACAAATAAATAAAAGTTTAAACACAAAACTATTCTACTATCTACTGTTTAGTAATCTTTTGCAGATCTGTTTGCCAATCGGCAAAGGCCTCCTCCAACCTTTTCCACTCTGTCCTTACTATCGCTACTCTGTTCCACATCACTCCTGCCACCTCTTTGATGTCATCGTCCCACCGTTTCTTTGGTCTCCCTCTTTTTCTTTACCAATATGATAATACAAAATAAATAAAAACAATGTTTATATTTGTGATGCGAATTTACTAAGCACGAATTTATCTTTCCTTTTTTACCATGAATAGTTTCTAAATTTCAATTTTAATAACAGATCTATGTGTACTTTATTACTGGATTCGGTTACGGAAGGGCAAAGTTCAGGGCGCAAGCCATATCAGTAAAGGTCTCAATAGTAAGATTAATTGTCTACAATCAGTTTATCTGTTACTATAACTGCATAAATTATAAGGTGTGGCAATCACAAGTTGTCAGTGAATTTGACTGTAAGATAAGTAGTAGACCTTGGAAAAATTTACACAAAAAGTAATTCGTTAGTAAAAGTAAAATATTTTAAACAGTAAAATATATAATTCATGAACGTGGTGACAGCCTGGATGGTGAGCTTAATTTAATTTGAATTGGAGTGTTTTTAAGTATTGTTGTTCTTTTCTTTATAACTTTAAGTTATAACTCGTAGTATCTATAAATAATAACAAACTATAAATGTCAATGTCATTTGCAAAGCACTCATGAACTTATTATATTAACACTAAACTTAAATTTCTATAAAGGATTTTTAAACTGAATTGGCTAAGTGTGAATTAGAATCGGTGGGCTCACCCATGGAAAGTACAGTTAAGTCCTTAACATTATATACAAAAATATTTATGATGTATGGAAGCACCCTTAAATATTTATTTTATTTTTACTATTTATTTTAGAAGTAGGCTACAAGAACTGACACATTTCTGCACCTGACTTGTTAATTGGGACTGCTTGATAACCAATCGGAGTTGACAACATGTGACATGGAATTTTTGACCAAGACTTTTCCGATCCATTTTTCCCATCCCTATCACCTTAGAACCGGGCATTTGTTTGCATGGGCATTACCAACACTTAGTGAACACATGATGGCCAATCATTAGCGTTCCGGACGTACGGACAGACAGACATGGCCCATTTAATTATAGCTTCGTGACGGACGAGTTTAGATCGAGTTTGGTCTGATTTGTTTAGAGACTTGTAGGTGATAGCTGAGATGCTCAAAGTTTAGAACCCTGGGTCCGACCTTACAGTTACTACGAAAGGATCTGTGATGGCACATGACAGTACATCGTTATACCGTGGAGGTTCCAAAAGCGCGTACTAAGCGGTTTGCCTCCACTTTCATAGTGCGAACTACGAAGGTGTGGAACTCTTTGCCTAGTTCCCTGTTCCCTGAGAGCTACAATCTGGCGGTTTTCAAAGCAAGAGTGAACCGGTTTTTTCTGGGTAAGTGCGTTCCACCTTAGATCATCATTACGATTGCCATCAGGTGAATTGTGATCAAGCGTAAGCCCATTTAATGTAAAAAAAAAAACTATGAATAAATTCTTTAAGGCTTTGTTAAAGTTCATAAGAAATACATATAACATACTCGAATCATATAGGTAGGTACGTGAGTATACACGAGTGCACGTTTTTACTATGCACAGTATTTTTATTTGGCTTTGTACTACTATGTTTTTTTATTTACTCATTACTTTTTTGTTTTTAATTAAAATACAATGGAGTTGAAATTCTCTGTCATAATAACATTTCTGATATACTTAAGGACATTAATACTTATAAAGAAAAAAAAGTAAAAGAAAAGGCGTGGTTATCCCTGAATAAATTATAATCCAGCCTACTAGGCTAATAAAAAGTATTACTTAAACATGAACTACTAATTACGTAAAGTCTCTAAGATCCTAAGATACCCTTTAGGGTAATTCTTAATGCCTTTAGTAATAATCCTTAGATTTGCTATCACTTAAGATTTGACACACCGCTACACTAAAGGTTTTGTTCTTTTTAGAGTTTATATGTCATGTAATGACTTATAAATGTAATGTCAAGGAGCTGAATAGCCTCGACCTTCATCACATGGTGGTACATGAAAGCATGACAAAAGTTTGAGCATCTCAGCCTTAGTTAGAACATGTTCAGTGTCAATCACTGAGACAATACAAGCGGGGTTCGATAACTAGTCATGATCTAGAGTTGATTGTGCTAACGATGAAGTTCCGCACTCCTATGATGGAATCTGTTCTAATCGAATGGAAATGAGGTCACTGTTTAGGAAAACTTGAGAAAAATCTTCCTATTTTAAATTATTTTTGTATGGCATATCATACATTTGCAAGAAAAAACGGTCACACTTTCTTAAAAACGTTTGAATAAGTCTAACAGGTTTGATGCATGTTTTTTTTTTAATGATAAAGAAGAAATAATATAGAAGAAACCTATTTGCTGTAGATTTGTGACCCCCAAATAGTATTATTAAAGAATTAGAAGAAAGAATACGGTTATTGTGACATAAAATATCGAAACACGTTTATATATTACACTCATATCATATTGTATAGAACTATACGAATAAGTATATTATAACCCATATTATAATTCCAGCTCACACTAATAACTTGAAAAACAAGTCATTAGTGTAAGCTGGAACAGAACCAAAGGCCGTCTAATTGACAAGCAGAAGTTTCCTTACCAAGCCGCACTCGCTTTTTAACAACCCTAGTAAACATAAACAACTTATTAACCAACATTATAACAACCAAACTGCTTATTTTCATATTCCCAACAGGCGAGTTACACCGCTATCGGACGCTATCGAGCCCCATAATGACTGCAATCAACAAACCTTATCACCATCAGCTGAGCCGGTTCGTGTCAACACACGAAAAGTAACGAATGACATCGACTTATCGAAATTGGGATCTTTACGCTTAGGGGTGGAGTTTGAAGGGTTTTTTTATTACAGTTTTGTTGTTTACGTTATTTGGTATTGTGAATTGAATGTACTTATATTTGTAATTTATAATTTAAACAGCGACTTTCTCAGGTACAACACAGTCTTTATGTACCTAACTCTAAGATGTATACATAAAATAAACGAATATGAATTGGCTACATTTTTACTTGACTACATTTGGAATTTAAACATTAAAGTTCATCATTAAGTTTTTCTATCTAAATTCTAATTCTTTCGATCATCGAAGTTAAGCAACGGTCAATGCGGACGGTGTTTGAATGGGTGACCATGCACAAGACTGTCATTTTTCAAGTGGCATTTTCATCTGGGTGCTATCGTGGGACGGATGACACGTTAAAATGTAGGTTCCGGCTGTTAGTCTTAGTACATGCAGTCGTTAAGCCAAGTCAGAGGGGTTCGTGCGGCTTGAAAACTCTCGATACCAGAGCTTGGCCACTTAGCTCATACGAAGAAGAAGAAGAATCTAAATTCTAAGTTAAGAAGAATCTAAATTCTAAATTTATCAACATTTTAATAAACCTTTGGGGATAACAATTGACATTGTTTTTGATGAAAGCAGAGATAAGTAAATAATAAAAAAAAATTAGACTTCAATGTTTAATTTTAATACTATAGTATAATTATATTATGATAGCGTTTAACTTTTTTGTGTGAATATAAATTATTATAATTACTAGTTATTAGTACTAAAGGCAGATTCATAATACCTACTAGCTATTTTTCTATTACGTTTTACTTACCAGTTAAAATTATGTACCTATAATACACAAAGTAACAAGATATATATCTCTACTTAAAAACGCATTACGCTTTCAATGTGTGCGTATTCACGTAGGACACTCTTCAAAACATTCGAATACAAATGACTTCCCTGATTATTCACGGCACGACATTCTGTCATCCGGCCTTCCTATTGGCTGCTCTGTAAATTTGTCGCCCATTTGTCACCAAACCCCGGCCAATCAGAGCGCTCGTTTCAAAATCGGAACGCAATTGAAAATGTCACCGCGCTGTCGCTCTATGTATTCAAACTCTTTTGTGTTGCGAACGATGTTGGATTTTAAGCTTAATTTGCAAAATGGCGGCTAAATATTTTGTATAACACGCGAGAAATTGTTTTGAATTTTAACATTTTAACGACAACCGTATAATAAAATGAAAGGACATAAAGTACAAAGTGGGATGCGAACATAATGCAATGGATTTTTACACTCATCATGGGGAATGAAACAACAAAAAGGACACAATTTCGCCCCAAATCAAGCGTGACTTTTAACAAAGGGCATCGCGTATGGCCTGGGCGATCGGTAAAACCCAGCCAAGTGAAAATGACAGTCGCTATGTTCTAATACCGAAATTGAGACAGACTTTTTCGCGTGGTCGTTTAGTAGGCCGGCGCGTCGATTGCCCCGGGTCGGTAAAATAACATGGCTGTATCATTGTTATACAAAAGCGCAGCTGTTCTCTTCCCTAAGGGTAAAAAAGACGTTTTGTATGTTTTTTATTGATACGGAGCGCAGGGCCCTTTAGCGGTCACCGGGACAAGCACGCCTCTTGTTTGTACATTTGAAGCAATTCTAGGCATGCTTTTTCATATTTTTGAACGGATACAAACTACGTTAGTAGTAACTACACGACTTGACACTTAACAATTGACTATCACTGTTATACCGTTTTGTTGTTTATTGCACATAAAAAATCTGCGATTTATTAATTATGTTGTGGTTACGTATCTAAAAAAGTACCTAAGTTATGTATAATACCTACCTACACAAAAAATGCCTTTTGATTGATCACATTTGAGTTTATCAATAACATTGAATCAATTACAAAAGTTAAATTTTAAGTTTTAAGGCTTGATTTAAAAAATATATGCTTATTAGAGGGGTTTTATTTATAATGCTGTCCTTACGAAATTTCTGTGTGTAACTAGATAAATATAAATAACCTTATTATAATCACCATGTACATATTCATACGGAAAAAAAAAAATTATATCCTTCTCATTGTACATATATATAACTTCTAATGTAATATATAAAATTTACATGTCACAATATTAGTTACCGTACCTACTCCTCCGAAACGGCTTGACCGATTTTTACTAAATTTTATATTCGTATTCAGTAGGTCTGAGAATCGGCTACTATCTATTTCTTAAGGCAAAACAACGTTTGCCGGGTCAGCTAGTATTATATAGAAAAAACAATTTGATCGAAATTATACTGAACGGTGTTGTTTAGTCAGCAACTAAAACTACATAATAAGGCACGCATTTTGATTAGAATAAGGCCTTCTAATGATTTCTTTGTTACAAAATGTTGACTCACCAAAAACAGTTGGAATTAATTGCATCTTTAGAACATTTTAATATTTAAAACAAAATTATCTATTCTTAAAAACTTCACTTCTCCAAACAGCAAAACCGTCTCGTGAAATAATTTCAATAAAATACCGGTAAGATAATCAGTCTTTACAAAACCAAGATTTGAATATCCCACCCTACGGTTACGCACCCAGTCCGCCATCTTTCTTTGCGCCATTTTGGATTTGTTTTTTTTTCTTTACAATAAAAGAGGTAAGTGCATTATTAATCCTTTTTGAGAGCAAAGTACAAGCAGATGTGTTCTTATTGGCCTTAGGTGAAGTGGTATAAATAGTGTTCTGTGTTTAAGAGGATGTGATATTGAGTGTCAGATTTTGTGTAGTGCAAAAAAGTTTATTTACTGTGGCTATACGTAATTGTGAGTATGACATTGTTTTAAAAAAACATTTATAAAATATTAACCTGGAAAAAAACCTTTCTTAACGGTTTTAAACAATTTTCTCAACATTTTCATTGTCACAGGAACCTGTGTTTTCAAATATTTGCAGTCACTTTATTTGGAATTTTTGATGGCTTATGTTTTCAATTGATTAAATATATTGATTAAACAAAAGCATTGCATAAGCAGTCCACTATATTTTCCCACTGCTGGGACTCGGGGCCTTCTGTGGATAATCCAAAATACCTATTTACACTAAATAGAAACAACGTGAATTGACGTAGAAATTATTTAAATAAACTTTATTTTTTCACACACGGCTGGTTCGTACTATACCTAAATGAACCTTTTCCATGTTGAATTATCGTTGCTAACACAACTGATACACCTACTACACATACATAAACTAGCTGACCCGGCAAACGTTGTTTTGCCTCACTCAGGGGTATGAAAAATAGATAGTGTAGCTTATATGACACGTTCGTAGATTTACCGCAGCAGCGCCATCTATTGATTACTTACTCAACCCAGTCGAAAGGTATCGACATCTGTTAGAATCAATTGGAGTTAACAGATAATTGTGACTGTCATATAATAACAGACAATAATTAGCAATAAATTAAAATTGCGATTATGATTTGAGATTTAAACTATCCTATCTCTCAAGTAGGATCAAACTGCACATGGTGTGCGAATTTTATTATAATCGGTTAAGTGGTTTAGGAGTCCGTTGAGAACAAACATTGTGACACGAGATTTATATATATTGATAAGTACTTCATATCGATAGATTTAACATCCAGACTGACAGCTAACTAATTTAGTTCATCACAAATATGTTGACCGGGAATCGAACCCGGGATTCTCGGATTGGCAGTCCGGCATGGTAACCATAGCGCCAACGTAGATCGTCAATAAAAGCGAGTCAAACTTTTGTCATATACAAAAAATACGGAACACAATAGAATAAAATACGAAAAAGATACAATGTACAGAAAACAAAAACACCAGTATTACCCGAAACAAAAAGAGTGCATTTCATCACCCCAAGTTGTAAGTCCTCTTTATCCCTTCAAATAGGTCAGTCGTGATCTCTGAGGGCACTAGGGCGGTATACATACATACGTATATACATAGCTAGGTATTGTGTGGGAGGGTATGTATAGACAGATGTGTGGGCTTGCGGATAGGGCATGACTGTCTTGGAAAGTACAGACAGTTACAAACGCGTTAAGATTTGAGTATTCAAACGCGTTAAGATTTGAGTATTCAAACGCGTTAAGATTTGAGTATTCAAACGCGTTAAGATTTGAGTATTCAAACGCGTTAAGATTTGAGTATTCAAACGCGTTAAGATTTGAGTATTTAAACGCGTTAAGATTTGAGTATTCAAACGCGTTAAGATTTGAGTATTGAAACGCGTTAAGATTTGAGTATTCAAACGCGTTAAGATTTGAGTATTCGGTATTTAGCTTGAACTATGAATAATAATAATATGAATAGGGTACAAAACTATAGATTTGTAAGTGTAAAGGTGCAAAACTATAATTTGTAAGTGTTAAGGTACAAAACTACAATCCGTAAGTACAATTTGTAAGTGTTGAAGTACAAAAGTATGGTGTTGTACTTTAAAATAGTTTTATTGGGTTTTGTGCCTTTGTTAAGTACTTTTTGTAGTTAACATTTAACAGCTATGTATTTGACTAGCCATATAGCGACACTATGGCTTATGTGAAGCATGTCTAGTCTGGAATAACAGAAGAGATAAAAAAGGATACATAATAGAGTGTAAAGAGCGATAAGGTCTAGTATGGTATAATATTTGCTTCTTTTTGAAATTCATCATACAAAATATTTCAAAGCTTAGCTTTCTACGTAAATATAACATATGAGTGTTTGTGTACTCTGTTAACTATAGAACAAAATTTAATTTTATGTTCCTTTATCAAAGTTTGACAACATGAAAAATAATATTATAAAACATAAATTAATAATAATAACCAGTTATTCATTAATACGTAAACAAAAAAAAACTTTTGTAAGACTTTTTGTTTCAACAGTCCAGGGCTGTCATTAAATCTCCCTGATTTATGTGCGGACATACTGCGCAGCTGAAAATTTGATGTGGGTACAATGACTGCCGAGTGGCAACCCTAACGGGCGAGACCAGCTCGTGCGGAAAAATGGCACTAACGTAGGGATTACTGCGCAAAAAATCTCCCGTGGAAATTACGAGGAGAAAAACTTATCACATTTGATACTTTACTTCTTTTCATTATCTATACTAATCTATACTAATATTATAAAGCTGAAGAGTTTGTTTGTTTGAACGCGCTAATCTCAAGAACCACTGGTGCAAATCGAAAAAATATTTTTAGAAATGGTTTATTATAAATCTTTTATAAGTGTTTCCCATTAAATGAAAAAAAATCTGAGGCATTTTTTGCAGTTCGTTTTTATGTCATTTTTGTGGAATAATCATAAAAGAAATATTTTGCAGTGGTTTCTAAGTATGAATAAAATTTGTTGAGCAATTCTTGAGATATTAAATGATAACATAATATAAGTGCTTACAAAGCGATGCTCAATGAATTAAATCGCGAGATCTTCTTTTTGAAGGACTTCTAGTAAATGAAAAATGACAATAGACAAAATCGTGACACGCAAAAGCCATCCTATTCCCACAGAAGAAAGCCCCGAGCTAATCAAAGTACTTAGGTACATTAAGATTTAGAGCAATCGCTCATCCAAAATTCGCCACACTTGCTTCACATCAAATTACCGAATTAAGAAATCGTGGTCGATATCTCTCGTTAAAGACAATAAACCTATCATTAATCACAGAGCATTAGCCCCGCAATCGCTAATGATGATATTAGGCGTTTTGTGCGTGCCGATTGTGTAGGGAACAAGTGAAGAGTTGAGGAGGTGTATCTATCTACGAACAGGACTGTTGTCACCTAATCACTATTTTACACGCTTTCTATTAGCTTCACCTGTATGTCTGTTTGTAACCAACTTCTTTGGGCACGATTTTAACCCACTTTAAACAGCTAGATTACGTTCAAACTTTGTAGATTTATTGAGGACCGATGACAATACACTAATTTGATAAAATTATGGTTTTCTATAAAAAGCGTGTTTTTTAGTTTTTTTTTAACTATTATTATTAAGATCTCATCTTTGTACACAGTTATGCAATAAATATATTCTTATTCTTATTCTACAAGAGGACAGATATCTTTTAGACAGAGAGAGTCGTAAATAGAAAACACCTCTTAAAAATATCTTGTAATAATTCTTATAAAAGCTATTTAATGATTAAATTAAAGTGTTTAGATAGATCGACAACGAAGTGGTCATAAATTGTTTCCTTTTTATATCCAACCAAAAAATGTCGCAATCAAAAATTGTGTGTTGAAAATATTCTCCCTAAACGTGACTTAGTCCTGAAATTTTTAAATCACAACATATAATTAAAAAATTATATGTATATCGTTTTCATAATCTGTATTAATTTAATATAAAAAATAGATAAATATAAATTAAAAAAAAAAAAAAATTAGATAAATAACTGAAGCTAGTCCACTAGTAGAGACCAACGCCAACGTGCCCAACCAACATGCTGGCAGCATTGCCACGTCGAATGGCAATTCTATATTATGGTCACGCGTTGCTTTGATCAGGCATTGCGACAAATATTGGAAAATTGTATGACCAAACAAACGTTGGGGCTCAAGTACTTCTAATCTTTTTCCAATTCAGTTCGGTGACATACATATTTCTTGAACACATCTAAAACACCAACAGAAACTATTCCGCTACAATTTCCAACTTGTCCCAAACTCTAATAATCTCCATCTCATAGTGGAAGGGAAGGCGGTTAGATCGTGATTCTGTGCACTCCTTACATGAAGTAATTGCACATTCGAATCGTAAGGGCCACTCAGACCTGTTGATCACTTTAATTGGGTTTTGGATATTTGATAGGTGTTGCCTTGTTATACAATAGGCGATTAAAATGAATCCGGGTGCAGCTATTAGAAACTAGCTATTGCCCGCGGCTCCGCCCGCGTGTAGGTCGATTTTTTGCGTGACCTGTGGAAACTACTCACTATGTAACAGAGATGGCGCTGTATTTAAAAAAATGGTTTTCTCTGTTTTCCTCCTTTTCTATTGCTATTTTCCTTGTTTTTGTTTTTGCTTTAAACCTTACGTAGCTCAAGACTACGAATGCTGTACCGTGGAAATCGGTTCGTGCGCTCCGGAGTTATAGCGTCAGGAAGCAAAATCCGACTTATTTTTATATTATAGATATTTGGTACATGCTCGCTGTCAATTGTCAGCAAACTAAGTATAATTGAAATACAGAATTTTCAAAATAAATTGTTTAAGGGGGTTTTAAGGCGCTGTTGCACAGAGTTTAGCAGCGCTAATACATATTTGAAGAAAGCTCCTGACGCGTGGCATTTGTTATTTCATGAAATAAGTAAGTGTTTTGAATTACCCCTCCAATTAAGATTGACTGACGTGTCAGTGACACTCTTACCTTAGGTGGAGCTTGCCTAGTCGGAAATAACTGATTCTTAAAGAAGCTGCCGGATTACACTATTAGGTGCTTGCTTCCTTGACAGAAATTTAACCTGAGATTGTAAGCTAGACAGACGAGCGCAAGAAAATGCGCTACCACCATTATAGTAAATGTAGATACTTAATTTAAACTTATTTAATAACAATTATTATCTTCTTAATGAAAAAGCGCCTGTAGCTCAGCTAGCTAATTTGATCTGACGCAATCGTCGAAGCTAAGCAACGGTCGATGCGGACGGTGTTTGGATGTGTGACCATCCTCAAGACTATCGGTTTAAGCACAGAATAATAACTTGTACTTCGTACAGAAGCTTCACTTCGTAATGGTTTTCAAAGAAATATGAACTCAATCTGATAAACAATATGATTTAATTTAGCTCGCGGTCCAGTCGATCACGTGATCATTTCGTTGCCTACCAATTTCTTTTCAACGGAATATGGGCCTTAATTCACTATGCTACGGTTCATAATACGTTGTACATGGTTATACGGAATACTAGTTATTATTCTGTGGTATTGAAAGAGCCACGGACTAGGGTTGCTTACTTCGAGAAACTACTTCTTATGCCATCTAGCGCGAATAGAATTCCATACGTATCACCTATAGTATCACCGAAAATATTTTGCGTTGGGCTCTTAGTCTTAGTTCGTAAATGTACGACAAATGAAATGCAACTCGAACTAAAATATCTTTTTTATTGTACTTTTAGGATATTGGAATAGTACGGGGAGAAACGGTTTGTAGTTTGAATTAATTTCATTTCATATAGGAACATATTGTAATCTAGTCAAAATAGATTTTACCCTTACCTGTCAGCGTCTTTAGGTAACCAAAAAAAAAGTTAAATTTCGATCACGATCCGTATTTAAACAATTAAATACTGCACAGTATCTTTTTGCTTTTTTTCGTTTTGTGTCCATCTTGCAATTATATAATGAATCAATCAAATAATTAAGTTGAACGTGGTCGAACATATAGCGCGCACGCGTGTGTTTTCGTTCGCTTGTGGCAGCCTACTAGATTGGCCACTCCGGAGTGGCTGCCGCCCGTAGGTATGTTTTTAACACCTACACGCGGAGTGACACAGGCCTGGTTTAAGTGACATTTTCATCTGGGCCGGATGACTTTTTAAATTGTAGTTACCGGGTGTTAGTCTTAGTACAATCAGTCGTTTAGTCAAGTTAGTGGCCTTCGGGCGACTTGAAAACTCTCGACACTAGAGCCACTTAGCTCATACGAAGAAGAAGAATAATAATATATTTTTTTTATAATATTAATAATATTTAACGTACCTAATTTTCCTGGCTTTAGGAAGAATGCGAGTAGATCAGAGGATTCAGTAGAAAAAATATAAATTATTTTTTTTTTTACTAGGACACATTTCACACAGAGCTTATATAAATTATGTTATAGTTATGATATAGTTATAAGTCTTAAATATATTTTGATGCCGAACGGGCTATACGTCATTTAAGGCGTTTTCAAAGGCCCCACGTAACCACAATTTGATTAACAACATGAAGTCACAAACGTTTAAGGCGTCTCTCTATATATTACTCAATTAACTCGGCCGTGTAATTAGCTACGAACGAAATTTTAATAATCAATCTCGGCAAAGGAAAGTACAGTTAATCAAAAAATTGTGGATAAAAAATAATGAGCATGTTAAACAAGTGAGGCGTGCTAGGTGCAATGGTCATTCGCGGTACGGCCACTAACCTAGCTAGCTGACATTTTGATAAATTGTTTTTTTCTTCTTCTTCAAGTGCCTCTCCAATACTGAAGGTTGGCCGTCAGCTTACTGAAATCCCTTTTATCTTTTGGGAAGCGAAACAATTCTTGTCCACTCCCGTATATTCCGCAGCCAAGACTTCTTTCTACGTCCAACGATCCTTTTTCCTCCTCTTTCGAAATTGTAATTATTTAATTTATTTATTCTGCCTTATCTATTTATTTATTCTGTAGACGTATTCCCTGTTACCTATGAACTATTACCTCACTGTCTTCAAGGCGAGAGTGAGTCGGTTTCTTCTAGGTAAGCGCTTTCCATCCTAGATCGCAACATCGCTTTACATAAATTATGTGCAAAACTCTAGCCTAAGTTGGAGTATGCCTAGTCTGGAAATAACTGTCTCACAAGAAGGTGGCTGGAACAAACTGTTAAAATTTAAACAAACCATAAGACATAACAATAGAGCATTTATGTTTTTACTAAAAAAAGAGTCATATAAACCTTTTTTTTTGTTCGTTTATTTGACCAACAGCCTAAGGTAGAAACCATACTTAGTCTAGAATAAATGGCTCTCAAGACGGCTGTTAGAACACACCGTTAGGTGATTGGCGATAGCTTGCCTTCAATCTGAGTATGGTTGCTTGCCAAGTTGGGTTATCGCTCCCGCTTAAGCTTGCGCCAAACGCGAAAGCTTATGAAAATCGCTGGTTTACTGGGTGTAACAGGACAAGTTGCGTATGTCGAAGATCGTGACAGATGCTCGGACGCGATCGTGTGAATTTGATAGTGAAATATTATGTTTAGACGTTACTACTGATGAGTAGCGTTGGAAAAAAAAATCTTGAAAATATTTACATAGTATTTTAAAATAAATATAGTTTATGGGTTGGAAAGCACTTTAAACTGTAGGTCCCGGCTGTTGGCCTCTGTACAAGCAGTTGTTAAGCCAAGACCTTTGGGCGGCTTGGAAACTCTCGACACCAGAGCTGAGTTACTTAGCTCATACGAAGAAGAAGAAGAATATGCATATTTGTGACATTTAACGTACCTAATTTTCCTGACCTTAGGAAGAATGTGAGTAGATTGGTAGGTAGGCATTACAAAATCAATCAAAATAAAAAATAATCATTTCAAAAGTGAATTTATAAAAATATTTTATACCTTATCGCGGAGCAAAACAGCTTGTGTTTATAACAACACTAGTCGAAACTCAACCTTCAGGTGCAGTGATAAGGTTGACTTGAAAAATAAATATAAATAAATTTTTGTGACGTAGTATATTGTAATAGATACAATAGTATAGTAAAGCCATTCTATTTTTTTGCGCTGTGTTTGTATGCAACACTGTATCTGGTATATATTGGATCGAAGGTTTCACGAATAGATTGTAGTTTTTACACCAACCTTACCGAAACCTTCACGTTATCAATGCCCACGTCGTGTGATGTCCAGTCTCTCTCATCACTAAGAACAGAATCGTGAATCAAACCATGTTAATAGTACATGTTGGAAACACATGCGCTTTCTAATCACGAATAAAGCCACTGGACGTGTCGAAATTGTGAATTAGGTAGCTCAGATGCGTGCTGTAATGATATGATCGTGAAGCAGTGTAATTGTAACGGTTTTTGTTTGTATATGATACATGTATCGTGTGCCTCATGATGCACATAAAAGTTTTGCGCTTCTAGGAGGCTGTCAATTAATCACGTGAGGTTCAAAAAGGGGAGAGGGGGTACCTATATAGAAAATCACGAAATATCACAGAGAAGTGGGGGGTTGTAATAATATATCACGTGTATTTATTTTTTCGGGAAAGTGGTGGCGATTCAGCGGCACACACGACTAAACTAAATTTAAAGAAGCCCCGTCTCTTTTCATCTTAGGTGGGCAGAAAGAGACGGCACGTTCTGAACCACACACAAAACAACTAAAATCACGTCAAATATGGAATGTGCAGACAGTTTTAGAGGTGATACAAGTGAGTGCGTTCTAAAGTCGCCTATATTTCCTACATTTGGCGTGATTTTAGTTGTTTTGACTATGGTGCAGAACGCGCCGTTTCTGTAATAGGAAGGATATCTTTGACGTCTCATATATACTCGTAGTAACTAAATATACGAGTATATTTAAGTTAACAATAATGACATAAGTACAGGATATTTATAATATTAAAATTTCAACTTAACTTTGTATTGTAACCTTTAGGTATTTTATATCTATATATTTTGCGTCTCAAATCAATATTAACGAAACAACTTAAGGAATTTACGAAATAAAACGGCAACCCTTGATCTCTGAGGGACTCGCTTAATTACATCGGAAGGCTTTAAAATATTAATGAAGTATCTGATACAGACATGTTGCCAGGCTTTCATTAATTTACTACTGGCTAAGGGGATGGGAGACAAAGGAATCCCATTGGGAAATTTTACTTTATTAAAATTGTTTTCAGTTACAACTCAGTTCAGTATAGAGTTAGTTTTATACAATTGATATTTTCAGTCCTCAATTAAGTATATATATTTTTCCAATTTACTAAAAACATAAGGTAAAACATTACTAGCCAAAAGTTAACTTATAAATACCAGGGGTAAAGGAAAAGGTGGCCAAAATGTTGGCAGCTTTGCCACGTTGGATGGCAATGCTTAGTTTCTGACCGAAATAAAAGCCAGCATTTTAGACACCCGAAACCAGCTGCTTGATATTTTTTTTCTTATTATATTTTTTTTTAATAGTGATATGTCTAGTAATAACTGGATTCAGTAGAAAAGATATGCCAGTGAGATGACATCAACTATTAAATATAGTTTGCACTAGAGACAAATTGTTTATAACCTTATAAATAATATAGAATGATAAAGAATATTTTTATCTTAGTATATAGTTTGTCTATGGTTTGCACTTATTCTACTAAAAATATAGATAAAGTATTTAATACAAATACAAACCATCATAAATAGAAGACAAAATTAAATATTGTAATTTTTCCTTTGCTTATCTTAATTTGGGTTTCAGATCACAGCGGAAATACAGTAAATATAGTTAATATTTAATGTTGTCTTCTATTTACAATGGATTTCCGCAAAGCAACGCAATCCTAATAACCTGAGTCACGATGGTTTTATTTATAAACCATCATGGATAAATCTCCCTGTACTTTTCATAATATTAACTAACTTGTCCAGTTACAAATAAGCCGGAAAGCGCAACCCATTGTTTCCAGCAAAAAGACAACAGCCCGTTTCATAAATCCTTTAAAAATCAAACTCCGGCACCCCACAAAGGCCAGCGCGCAATTTTGTCAAAATTTCACAAGCATTAATATCAATATGTAGGCAAAAAAGGGCCCGTAATATCCTTAGGGTCCGTCGCTGGTCCCTCTCGCTTTATTTATCAAAGCCGACCCCATATAACCCTTTCAACGGTACGCGAATTAAATTTCTTTTGCCGTCATTTCCCGTACATTATCTCGGTTAAAATCATAATGGTGCGTCGCGGGGCCACAATGGGCCTTGTTTGGCCTCGCTTCATTAATGTTTGCTGAAGAATTTTATTAAAATGTTACGTCGTTGCTTAAGGGTTTAAAGACGAGCGACGGTAGGGTGCTCTGAATGCTCAATGTTTTGTTTTTAATTAACTAACTGACATTTTATTTTTATTTATTTTACTAAATAATATTCCATGCACATTCTTGGCTACTCAGCCCAAACAGAAAACTGCCAATAGAAAACAAACTATTTATCCTACTAATAGGTATTATATCAAACAAGGCTTAAGAGAAATCTATTAAAAACTGTTAGCCACTGAGTAATCCACGAGGTCCTAAGACATGAATAAGGAGATGTACCCACTTTACGAAGATACTCAGACCAAATCAATATTTTTAAGTAAGTAAATGACTCCCGCTCTGGGTCGTTCTTGGTGCAGAGGTTGACCATAGCTATTCAGCGCGGTAATGCAGCGAGCGTAATGGACACCTTTGTACTAGGGGCGAGCAGGGGCGGTTTGATTAGTTTTTTATATGTGACATGTTACTTTTAATTGACGTTAATAAATTGGATATAAAGTAAGTAAATTATGAGTTTCTCAATTTCATGCATTAATAATCATATTTGCATGTGAATTATCACATTATAAATAACGGTATTTATTATGGAAAGTTAATAGTTACCTATTCCGCAATATTTTCATTTTCTACTCTCGCTTTCTCGTTAGTTATTTTCAAAGTGATAGTTAAAGTTATTGGTTTTCGTAATAAAATTTAATTACGCTTGTAACTAGGGGTTCTATTATCTTTCTGCATCGTTTGACGCCTTCAAATCATGTTTACACTTCCCTTAGAACGTATTTTGATGACCTCGTTGGCGTAACGGTTACCATGCTGGACTGCCATCAGAGGGTCCCGGTTCGTTTCCCGGCACGGCCAACATCTTTGTGATGAACTAAATGTGAAATTTTTAAAGTTTTTGACCACGGATTATTGTTTATTGATCTGTCCTGTAGGCGCCTGATTTTTTCCAATTTTAATTTTCATATTTAATAAGTTTAAATAATATTTATTCATTCCTTCGGTGACCTTGAATGAATAAATATTATTTAAACTTATTGAATATGAAAATTAAAATTTGAAAAAAAATCAGGTGCATACAGGACAGATCAATAAACAATAATCCGTGGTCAAAAACTTTAATTTGTTTTTTTTTTTTTTGTGGAACTTCATTGTTTTTCGAAAACTAGGTATATCTATGCCATTCCGAATCGAATGACACCTCAATCATAATTTTCGGAGACTGCTGAAAAAAGTTGACCAAAAAGGCACTTGTTGACTAGACTATACTATCATATACTATTGTAATGATGTTACATTATTAGAATTAGAATTGAAAATTGACATTGATACATATCATATACTTTTGTAATGATATCATATTATTTGACTTGTAACTTTGGTGTTATCAATAAATGATTTGTATTTGATCATAATCTCGCTCACCATTAGGTGAATTATGACCAAGCGCAAGCCCGTTTGATGTAAAAAGAAATCTAACTACTCCACACAGACACCGAACCCGAAAATGCCAGGGCAATTTTTTTTAATACAACGCTTAGTCAAAATGTATTCTTATATACATTTATATAATACATTCCAAACTTTGCCGGCCAAATGTCGACAGACATTATTATAATGACTTGGCTGAACAACGCGCGTTTTTTCTTACTAAGTCGCATTAGAGTACTGAAACAAAAAAGTTTTCAGAGTAATTTAGCAAACAAAATGTTCCACCTATATACTAATACTTGTTTTTAAGAAATAACTTTTTAGCAGACAAAGTTTTGAGGCCGGCTCTTTAGCATAAAACAATTAAAGTATAAGTTAAAATTAAGAAAAAATTTGGGGCCATGGGGCGCGTAGGTTATTTATTGATCTGTGGCTGGTGGACAGAACAAATGACCCCAAAGCTGGCGCTTACCTCGGCCAACGTATACGTTTGGCGATCCAGCGAAGCAATGCCGCCAGCATTTTAGGCACCTTACCCGCGGACACTGACTTAGATTTAATCTACTATTTCTGAGATTGTTTTTTAGTGTGTGTGTTTTTTTTTTCATGTAATTTTTATCTTTAGTAATAATAATTAAATTAAGAGGCATTATATCAGTATTTATTTCAATTTTATTCTTAGAACGGAAGAGATTAGAAGTCATGTGGGAAAAAGGCAGATACTGCATAATAACAATGTGAATTCTTTTAAAAGCGTACCTTTATGCTAACATTGTTAATACACTTCAAGTGATTCTTCCAACAGTACTGAAAAGTCTTAACCCCCCCTCCTTCCTCTTTCAGAAACATCCGCTTTCCACCCCCTCACCCTCTCGATCGTTAGCCACCATCTACGATATTTGTATAACTCATTACGGTGCATCTATATTTAATTAGGATATTTCCCTTGTTGAGAATTTTGAGCTTATTTTCTTAGATTGTGACCATATTTGTAGTATAAAAATTGACATTTGAAATAGAAATTCCTTTATTACTTACACTCGTATTTTGCCTATCCTGTTCGTATTTTGTGCGTGAAGAAAAACATCGTGAAGAAACCGACATGTTTGAGGACCACAATGTCCGAAGACGTGTGTCATCCGCCAACCCGCAATTGGTCAGCGTGGAGGATTATGGCCTATATATCTTCGTGGGAGAAGGCCCCGATTCCCAACAGTGGGAACGTATAGTGCTTCTCATAGGACATATTTCATCTTTTTTCATTCATTCAAGGGTTCGAAATTTATTGAGAAAACTTACTTGAAAACTCTTGACATCGAAGCTTGGCCATTTAGCTTATACAAAGACGAAGAAGAATGAACTATACGAGTATATGTGTTTTTTGTGAATTAAATCTGGCAACAGTTATTTCTAACTGATGTTTTAAATTAAGTTAAGTTAAGGACGCAATCAGAATGTCAAATTATAATTTTTTTGTCACTTTTCGGAGATTGCATTGCGATTTTTTTTCTTCATACATATAGACTCAGTCCTTAAAATAACTTATATAAGACTTAATAACAAATAGATATTTTTCTCAAGTAACATTTGCTAAAATCATTATTTTGATCAATTTTCCTTTCCGATTATTTGCATGAAAACTCCTTAGCCAAGTCTTCCCCAACACAAAGTAACATCGATTGTTATTTAATTCAGCAGCCGAGGGCAAACATCTTTAATGGTTGAGCAAATTTTAACCGTCTCCTTGTTTTAATTTTGGATAAGAATTTGTGAGATAGGTTTAATTAAAATTTCAAAAGTTCTATTGAAGTTTAGGTATATTAGCTTTTTACAATAGACTGTTACTGTAGTAAAAATAATAGTTGTTTAAAAAAACTAAAAAACACGCTAATCTGGCCGTTTTAAGTGGGTCAAAATCGCGCCCAAAGAAGTCGGTTACAAACAAACAAACATACAAACAAAAATACAAAAAAAAAATATCAAATTAGTGTATTGTCATCGGCCCTCAATAAATCTACAAAGTTTCAACGAAATCTGGCCGTTTAAAGTGGGTCAAAATCGCACCCAAAGAAGTCGGTTACAAACATACACACATACAGGTGAAGCTAATATAAAGCGTGTAATGAACCATTTGTAGTGCCTGTAGTTAGACTAGCTTACGTGATCTGACACGATCATCGATGTTAAGCAATGGTCGATGCGTACAGTCGTTGGATGGGTGACCACAAGACTGTTGTTTTAAAGGTGGAATTTTCATCTAGGCGCTGCCATGAGTCTGAAGACACGTTAACTTGTAGGTCCCGGCAGTTTTTTCTTGCCATTTTTCTCAGTATACATACAGGCAGTCGTTAAGCCAAGGCTTCGGGCGGCTTTAAAATTCTCGATACCAGAGCTTGCCCATTTAGCTTATACAAAGACGAAGAAGAATTAACTATACGAGTATTTATGTGTTTTTTGTAAATTAAATCTGGCGTTAGTTATTTCTAACCGTTAAAAGGTATGTGCTGATGTTTTAAATAAAGTTAAGGACTAGTTATTTGTTTAGGTTGTTAGTTATTTCTTCTAGGCAAGCGCACTCCACCCTAGATCGCAACATCACTTAGCATCAGGTGAGTATCGATCAAGCGCTTGCCTATCCATCATAAAAAATAAAAAAAAATGGACGCAATCCATTTTTTTTTGTTACTTTTGGGAGATTGCCTAGCAATTTTTTTTCTTCGTATATTTAGACTCAATCCTTAATATAACTTTTTGTATGGTACATTTGATGATAGCTTCGGGCGGCTAGAAAACTCTGACACCAGAGCTCAGCACCTTAGCTCACACGAAGAAGAAAAACAAGAACTTTGTCTACGTATAAAAAAAAAAACAACCTTTGCGTTAAATACCGTATTGATCTGTATATTTTTGCAGACTAAAAAAATTGAACAGCTTTTGCGTTAAATACCGGTAGCCCTGTATACGATTAACATAGAGCTATAATAACCCTCCTGTATTGACAAAGTGCACTTTAGCTCTTGGATTACAAAATGGCAGACTGTGCCTCAACCGTCAAACTAGTTGCACAAATTTATCTTTGCATTTCGTAAACCGAACATAGAGTAACCTCAACTTTATTAACAGTTCTATAAGGTTCACTTTAAAATTGGTATTGATAGTCAGCTGTTTTGTTGCAGTGGTGTGCGTGTATTTGAATAGTTGGAAAGTGGATATATGTATGTATGTAGAGCGACGTACTATACCCCGTGGACGTATTGACAAGTGCACTCAGTACGTGGATTATGTTGGGCGCGGATGGCTTTATACCAAAAATAGTAAAGCCATGTTCATATTAAATGTTTCTTTATATCATTGTTTTTCCTTTGTTGTAATTCTGATTTTTTCCCACACTGGTAGGCAGAGATAACAGATTTACAATTGCTTCGATCCTTACACTTTCCTTTCATCTATGCTCATGAGTTTTCATATCTATACTATGTACTATAAAGAGGAAAAGTTTGATTGTATGACGTGAATAGGCTCCGAAACAACTGGACCGATTTGAAAAATTATTTCGTCATTGTGAAGCTACATTTTAGGCTATATTATGTTTCTTATTGCTAGACAGATTATTTAAGAACCCGTGCGAAGCCAGACCGGGATGCTAGTATATTATAGTTTAGTTTTTGTCAGTTGCATCTGCTTATAATATTTTGTCGCTTTTGGTCGTATTATGTTGTAAAATAGCAATGGGTTTCAATGTCCTCGCTCTAAAACAATTTAAACGATTGCAGAGTTTAATGCAAGAAAATAAGATTAAGATTCTTCTTTGACCATTATTACGAAAACATTTCAGTAGAGCCAATGGTGTGGTATGGGCATATATGTGATGCGTAGAGAGGAGACGCCTGTTACTAGGAGATGTATGGACATAGTAGTGCAAGGAAGAAAGACATAGATGGAGTGTGTGAATGAGGACATGAGAGAGAGAGAAAGGAGTGAGTGTAGAGACGACGGCTGATAGAGAAGAGTGGAAGAAGAAAATTTGCTGTGCCGACCCCACCTAGTGGGATAAGGCAAGGAAGAAGAAGAATTCAGTAGAGCCAATATGTATGAAGATTGTAGGTACTACGTGTTTTATACATATGTAGGTTGGTGATTGTTATCACAATTTGATCTCTGTCAAACATATTTTCAGCAATTTCTTTTTTTTTTATTCAGTCTAATGCGACGTTATTATCAATAAATCTAAAAACTTTTTCAATATGATCATATTTTTCTCTATTTCTACGATTAATATTTGATAGCTCATTCTCGTTTAACCCAATCCTTGATGACATAGCATTGTCAGAGATTTTAATTCGGCAAGGGCGTGCCATGGGAACGATGGAATTACACCCTTTTTTTTTTTTTTTTTTTTTTTTTTTTTTTTTTTTTTTTCGTGAGGAAATGCATTTACGCATCTCCCGCTACAGCCTGGGGGAGGCGAGCGGGGTATGTCGGACTCGACAGCCAGAAGGGCCGTCACTACCGACTAAAACCTCACGGTGTCCCATCTCACGACGGGGGCAGGGAAGCAGGACCGCTTCGCGCATTGCCGCTGCTCTCCCCGCCCAGGCCGCTGTCCGCAGTCCGAGCGGACCCACCTCAAGGGGGGCGGCGCCCCCCTCTACGGCGCGAGCGATGCCCTGGGACAACCAAAAGCATCGTCTCCTCGGGAGGCCCTTATCCCTGGTGTGAGGCACCGGACACCCCCGCGTCCAATGCCCCAGGGCCTCCAAGTGGGGACGGAGTCCGAGCCCGAACGGCTCGCCTCCGTGCCCGTCTCCTGCGGAGTGGATGGGAGTGAGGGTCTAACTCCCGCTCCCGCTCCTCGGCCTCTCTTCTGGACATCACTGTCTCACAGAAGGAGGCCATCGCGTCCCATGACCTCTCATCGTCGACCATCCTCCTGAGAATGGTCGGTAAGGAGAGGTCCGTCCCAATCACCGCGACCAGGGATTGTCGCGGCCCGGCTTCTCCCGGACATACCTCCAGGGCATGCTGCGCGGTATCCTCCGCACAACCGCACCTGTGGCACTCCGGGGTTGGCTCCCTTCTGGCGACGTTGTGCAGGTACCTCCCGAAGCAACCGTGCCCCGAGAGAACCTGCGTCATCCGGAAGGAGAGCACTCCGTGCCTCCGTTCCACCCATCCCCTCAAGAGAGGCCGAAGGGCCTCGAGGAGACGGGTGGCTCCTGTGCCCCGCACCGCGGGCCCAGCGAGGATGCGCTCCTGCCAGGTCGCCATGGCCGCGCATCTGGCACTCCTCCGCCAGCGCACTACCTCCTGAGGGAGGGGGCGCAGGTCTCGCGACCGCGCCCGGCGCCAGTATACTTGCGCCAAGACGGCAGCCTCGAGGTCCCACGGTAGGGACCCGGCTAGAGCGCAGGCCACCTCGTGCGAGAGGGTCCGGAACCCTCTGCAGACCCTGATGGCCATACTCCTCTGTGGCCCGCGGAGCAGGGCACTCACTCTTTGGGACAGGGACCCTGCCCAAATCGGGGCTCCGTAGAGCGCCATGGAGCGCACCACCGCCATGTAAAGGTGGCGGCAGGTAGCTCCGGCGCCTCCCAAGTTGGGCAGTAATCGGCCCAGTGCCGCAGCCGTCCCAAGAAGCTTGGGACCCAGACTCCGGAAATGTGGTTCGAACTTCCATCTCCCGTCGAGCAGGACGCCGAGATACTTCAGCGTCGTACCGACGGGGATTTCCGTTCCCCCCACGACAATGCAGGAGCCTGCAGGTGGCGCTCGACGCGGTCCATGGAAGCAAATTGCTTCGGACTTGTGGAGCGCCACCTCCAGGCCCAATCTCCGGATTCTTCCCACCACCGCTGCGACTGCGGCTGTTGCCACGATCGACGCCTCCCTAAAATCCTTTCCCTGGGCAATAACCAACGTGTCGTCGGCATAACACACTACGCCGACGCCACGAAGGGTAGTGCCCCGAAGGACCCAGTCATACCCAATGTTCCACAGGAGTGGGCCCAGTGCAGACCCCTGTGGAACACCTCGCGTCATCGCGCTCCTGACTTCACCCTGCATCGTCGGGTAGACTATCTCCCTATCGGAGAGATAATCCCCGACGAGGCGACGGAGGTATTGAGGTACCTGATGATACCTCATTCCCTCCATTATTGTGCTCCAAGGCAGTGTGTTGAATGCGTTTGCGATGTCTAAAGACACCGCAATCACCACACCGCCCGCGGAGCACGCCTCACGGGAGAGGTCACGCACGTGCGCAATAGCGTCAACCGTGGACCGACCTCTCCGAAAGCCAAACTGGGTGACAGCCAGATCTGGGCCGACCCTCTCTAAGTGGTTGACGAGGCGGGCTGCGACAACTCGCTCCAACAACTTGCCCGCCTCGTCAAGCAGCACAATTGGCCGATAACCCGCGGGTGCGTCCGCCGGCCGTCCCTCCTTGCGGAGGAGGACGAGTCTCCCGCTCTTCCAGCGCCTCGGGAAGCGCCCTTCCCGAAGGCAACGGGTGAAGAGAGACCTCATTTGCGGCTCTAACGCGTCCTGAGCGAGTGCCCACGCGCGGCCGGGTATGCCGTCAGGCCCCGGCGCCGTGTTCTTGGCTCTCATTCTCAGGACAGCCGCCCCGAGTTCTCCCTCCGAGACTTCGTCGGGAGTGTCAGGTGTGTCGCTGACAGAGACTCCGATCGCCATGGTGGGTGGGGCGAAACCGTTCCCTGGAGCGCAGGGAAACAACCCCTCAACCACCCGGCGGAGCACCGTCACGTCTAGAGACGTGGTGATAGGGGGAGCCCAAGGGCGCAGCTTCTGCCTAGCCAGCAAATATGGCCGCCCCCAGGGATCCCGTTCCAACGTCTCCAGCAACTCGCGCCACGACCTCGCCTTCGACTCCCAAATGGCCGCACGGAAAGCCTTGGCCGCCTCTCTGTACCTCCCGTACAAGGCTGCCAACTCCTCTTGTTCGGCGTGCCTCCTCCTGCGGTACCTCTGGTACGCCCGACGTTTCGCCACGCACCGGCGACGGAGCTCGGCAATCTCCTCCGTCCACCAGTACACCTGGCGTCTGGATGGGGGCGCCCCTGCGCGAGGCATCGCAGCGTCGCAGACGCGCGTCATGGCCTCGCACAGGTTTTCGGCTTCCCCATCTACGTCGGTCTCCTCAGAGGGAGGCGCAGTCCATGTTTGCACAATGGCCGCCTCCAGGAGGACTTCGGGGTCCAGACGTTTAAGGATCCAGCGCCGGCTGGACACGAGACTGCTCCCCACGTTCGACGGGGGCGACGAGACACTGAACCGAATATATCGGTGATCAGACAGCGTCTCGACGTCCACCAACACCCTCCAGTCCCGAGTCCGGTGCGCGACGTCAGGCGTGGCAAAGGTCACGTCTATGACGGACCCGCCCCTCTGCCGGACGCACGTCTGTTCGGACCCCCGGTTTAGCACGCACAAGCCGCTTTCCGTGACCCACCCCAGTACGGACGCACCCCGCGGATCTGTCGTCGGAGATCCCCACGCCGGAGACTTAGCGTTGAGATCTCCAAGGACGATGACGGATCGGGGCCGACTGCGATCCACGATCGCCGCCACCCGTTCCAGTAGGGTTTCCAGGCTGTCCATGTTGCTGTTGCGAGAGTGATATACTCCCACCACAGTCAGCTGGCCAACCCGGCCTGCTACGAACCCTTTGCCCCTGGCAACTGCACTAAGGGGCAGGGAACGGGCGGGCGATTGCGTTGTGATCGCCACCACGCCGTCGGCATCTCCGATCCAATCGGCCCTGGCCGGGATCCGAATGGGCTCAGAAACCACTGCTACCTGAATTGACTGCTCCGCGATGGCCTGCAGAAGCAAGTCCTGGGCCGCGTAGCAGTGGTTCACGTTCGCCTGGAGGAAAGTCAGGGCCATGCTACTGACTTTCCTCCATGCAATCCTCTGGCCCTTGCGAGGGCACTGACGACTGCGACTGGGCCGTAGCCGCAGTCACAGTCGCCGACCTCCTGGGCCTTTGTTTGGCTGGGGGCTTGGCACAGGCCTTGCTCCCAGCCAGGTGTCCCGCCGGCTTACCCGCAGCAGCACATAAAGTGCATCGCGGAGCGGCGGTACATCCCTTGGCCTTGTGACCAGTTTGACCGCAGCGATAACACTCATCGCTGCGGTCAACTTCAGCCTTGCATTGGGCCCTAACGTGGCCCGATGCAAGGCATCTAAAGCAGCGGCGAGGTCGGGGTTCGAGAATCCGGACCTGCGCCGCCACCCAGCCCACAAGAAGTCGGCCCCTCGCTTCTATTTTCTTGGCGGCCGCCACTGGGCATCGCACGAACGCGATACCCATGCCGCCAGGCCCTTTTCGTATGTCGCCTGTCTTAAAATCGACAGGCGAACATTCAGCTGCCCTGGACAACGCCAGCGTTAGCTCCGGGACCGTCACGGAGTCGTCCAGTCCGCTCACGCGCAAGTCGGCGGTGGCAACCGGTCTCGACACCCGGACGTGTTCCTCGGCAGTACTGAAGAACTCCCTGAGCTTCGCTGCCAGGGCGTTGGCCTTTTCGGTCTTCTCTGCGCCAGGGATCTCAATAACTCGAGCTCCCGTGGCGGCAGTACGCATCCGCAGTGGAGGCAGTCCAAGAGCGCTCAGATCTAAACGCTTCTTGGCCTGCCCAAGCACTGCGGCGTACGTGAGGCCCTTCTCCGCAGCTCCCGGCTGCAGCGTGATGACCACAGCTGCGGTGCGGGGAGGGCGAAGTTTGGCCTTTTTCGGGGCCCCGCCTTTTGAGGGCGCTGCCGGCTTTGGCGCTTGTGCTCGCGCTTGAGCCCGTGCCCTCGTCGCCTTTCTGGCACCCCGTCGGACTACCTGCACCCACTGCTCTCCAGCAGGGGCAGGACGGGGTGCTGACGGGCCTGGAGTGGGGTCCCTCGTTGTTTTAAGGGCCGGCGTGGTGTGGCCCCCAGCCTGCGCAGTGGCGCTGATCACCGCCGGGTGGCTCTTCTTGCCCTTCCCCTTACCCTTGCCGGGTTTGGGGATTTGGCCAGAAGGCGCCTGTGTTCCCTGTGTCGGGTTACCATTTGCGGACTTCAGGAATTGCTTCCTTTTGTCCGCGGGTGTGGCAACCACCGGGACCTCGGCAGGTCGGCGGTCCGCAGCGAGCGGAGGCCGGACGCGCTGGGCGGGAAGGAGGCGATCCTCTAGAGCCTCAAGGCGGGCACTCACCATAGTGCCCACTTCCCGAAGGATCTTCTGCGTCAGCTGGTCATCTGGGTGTGACCCGCCGACGCTTGTGGGCAGGTTCGACCCAGGTTGCTGGGCCCTGCTCACATTTCGGACCTCGTTCCGGAGCTCCATAAGCTCCGCACGAAGGCCCGACACCTCCCCTTTCAGCTTACAGTTGAGCTCGTACAGCCTCTTGGTTTCGTCGTTACTAGTCCTCTTGAAGAGGGCCTCGACGACGGAACGCAAGGTGGACGCGGAGTTCCTAAGGTCACGTTGAAACGTGCCCCTAAGATTTCCGGACTTCCGGCTGACATGCTCAACTGCAGAGAGACACACCATTGCCTTCTCTATTAGCCGCTGCGCAGGTTCCTCCTCTTCAGTAGTTTCAGGCACCAACTTCGACCTCTCTTTGGTTTGGGCCCGTAATTTGGAGGCGGGTCGTTCTGTTTCGCCACCAGAACCTGACCCGCCATCACCCTTCCTCTTCTGTGCCCGTGCCTGTTGAGAGGTCTCTGAGGCAACTGTCACTAAGGAGGAATCCGAATATGTGTCCGAGTCCGCCGCAGCGGACCCGGAAGCCAGATTCCTCCTTTCAATCTCGGAGGCGTCCGAAATGTAGGGCACTTCACTGGGGATCCGACCTCGTGTAAAATATACACGAGGCAGCTCCTCGTCGTCCGATAGATCGGACGCTTGGTGCGACTGCACCCTCTCCACATTCTTAGGGCAATGCCCACTTCCTCCTTCTACAATTTTATTTTGGGTAATATGATTTTCCATACAGTTCCCACGAGTATGGGGGAAATAAGCCGTCGACCCAGGAAGAGCCCCCTGTTCCTGGGCAAGTCTAATTACTGGCGGGGGGCGACCGGTACCCGCCAGGAGTGGGGCAGTAGCGACCACCCTTAACCCCGGTGGCCATGCAGGCGTCTGACGCTGCCCCTCCGTGTTACCCTTAGGGGATTTTTTATAGAGGTTTACTCCTCGCGACCCGGGCGGTTAAGCCAAGGCCATCGTTCCCCGCAACTCACGCCGAGGCGTGGCTCCAGCAGGGGTTACGATATCCGGCGCCTAGTTAGGGCGCCCTCCGCTCGTTGCCGAGCCCATCTCTCTCCGCCCTTCTCGGGCACCAGCCATCACCGTCCCGCGAGGGAGGTGACGGCTCCCCTCTGCCAGCAGCTGCTGGCTGAGCCCTACACCAATCCTCTCAAAGGAGAGGTACAGGCGAGGGCTCCCCCTTCTGCCCACCATGGGCCCCATGTCCTATTTCGTGCCATCCAGACAGAACTGGATCGCACGAAATAGGCTCAACCCCTTGGGTCACTCTTAGCAACGGTCGAGCAATGCAAAGTAAAACTACACATTGCTCGGCCGTTGAGCCCCCCCACCACGACAAGGTGGTGACACCAGCGGGGGGGATGGAATTACACCCTGTGATTGTTCCATCATCCCCTTATGGGGTGCTCTCATCTGATATGTGAGGGTGTGCGGGATTTAGTAACAATAATTATTATTAATACTGATAGAAAATGGTCATAAGCCGCGAGTATCATTGCAAGAAAACACCATTACAAAATTCCAATTACTAACTATACCAATTTTTATAACTATCATCAAACAAGATAAACCGTTTATGCAAATTGAATTATTGATAAGATAAAGATAAATTTTATTTGTGGTAAACCTTAGGTGTACGTAAATGATAACAAAAATATTTCACCGACTTAGCGCTAGGTTTTAAATGATAATTACATTGTACTGTATTGTACTTCAAATATGGAAAATTTTAAGATGTCAATACGTAATCAATTAATTTAATTTGATTGTCTTTTTTTTATTGAAATAGACTCACCAGTACCAATATTTTGTAACTGCTCGAATAAGTTGATATTGGGGTACTTAGAACAGAGCACACATACTCATATGGCACGAGACCTCACAAGGTCTCAGTATAAGATTCCACATAACAAAGATAAGTTTTGTATTAGTGATAAATTGTATTGTAACTAAGGTACCTAAGGTACCTTAATATCTTTTTCCTGTATAATTTTTCTGTATTAAACTAATTTGAATTTGTCTGTTTGATAATGTTCTTAATTATATTTGCTCGAGTTTAATAGATAGGTACTTATATAGAGTTACCAATTCTTTATTTTAATACCTGTATTTTTTATCAAAAGCACTACTCAATATAAGCTTAACTCTCAATAACAGCTATATTAGCTGTTAACGAATTTAGTTCCTACAAAACAGAGAACCAGCAGCCAGCCAGGATGATGATGAAGTTTAAATTTGCAATATCAGTAATAGAGACTTTTTTAATTATTAAGAATCAAAATATACCAAAAAAATGCCGGCGGTCCGACAGGAATCACTAAATTCAGAGGAATCATAGAAGACAAACATGCGCGGGTAATCCAAGATCACTTGAGACAAGATTGGATTCGATGTATCGGTTTCTCGTACGGAACATACAACTTGAGCTGTTAGCAAAGTGTATCAGATTTATTTAATGCTCCCGATTTTGCAATTAATAGATAACCAATCAAAATATTTATATTCCTAATTTCTCTGACCAGATTGAACTATTTTGTTTTATTCGAACATTAACAATAATTTGACTTTAAATATACACACAAATAATAAGGCATATAGAAACGAGATCTATCTATTCGTTTTTGCAACTTAAATCAAGTATATAGGTACACATTCAGACTTAATTATATAGGTTAATTAATATAAGTTAAATTGAGCAGAATAGCTTCGTTATTCCAACAGTTTGAACTAAGTATCCCATAAAAAATACTTTCAAGCAAAATGAGGCCACCTCTGAGGGACATTTAAGAGCGGGTCATCCTCTATGACACGTATTTTCAGATATTGTGGTATAAGTAACATGTATATTTCCTCACGATGTTTTTCTTTACCATAAAACGAGTCGCAAACCCATACATAACATGAAAAACAAGTGATTGGTGTAGGGCTGGGATCGAACCAGAGGCCGTTTGATTGAGAATCAAACGTTTTCCCACCAAGCCGCACACACATTTTTAATACAGAGTCTCATAGAATGAGAATATTTTTTTTGCCTACCTTATTCTTATCCTATCTATATATTATTCATTCTATTATTTTATCTATATACTAGCTGACCCGGCAAACGTTGTTTTGCCTTATTAATTATTTTTATTCTAGTTTCTAGAAAAATTCTAGTAAAATTAAAATGTTACTTACTTATTATACGTGTGTATGGTATATGCGTGAAATGGGTATGGAGCGCCATGAACAAACGTTAAGGGAATATAAAAGTAACAAACGCCAAAAAATATTATGTTCAATCATATCTATTTAAAAGTGTTTATTTTAACAAACATTAATTTGTTCTTCTTAGATGGCACCGACGCCAAGAATACAGGATAAATACAAATTGAAAATGTTTAATGTTTATAAGTTAATCAAATAAAGTCTTCGATGGTACTTATGTGTAGGCATAAAATTATTTTTCACTTTTTAGATACAGTTAGAATTTATAAATGTAGGTATGATTTTGAAGTCTGTTATTTGTATAATACAATGTCATTGTAAAATTTTTAAGGTTAGTAGGTAATGATATTTTTCTAAAGTTTTAGGTATTTAAAATTTTTTAGCGATTCCATTCGAGCCGTTACCAAACAAATTACATAATATTGGTAGTGTCATAAGCTATGACCCAAAACGTCATAGGACCAATTGCGAGCGAAGCGAGCCGGATGCGAGCGTAGCGAGCTATGCGCGAGCGAAGCGAGCGCGAGAATTATTAGCATATTTGTTCGAGCCGCTTGAGCATAATGAATCCAAAGCAGAACAAATTACATAGTATTTGTAGTGTCGTAAGCTATGACCCAAAAGTTCAAGGACCAATCGCGAGCGAAGCGAGACGGATGCGAGCGCAGCGAGCTATACGCGAGCGAAGCGAGCTCGAAAATTTTTAGCATATTTGTTCGAGCCGTTTGAGCATAATGAAGTCCAAAGTAGAACAAATCACATAATATTTGTAGTGTCGTAAGCTATGACCCAAAAGTCCTAAGACCAATTGCGAGCGTAGCGAGCTGGACGCTAGCGCAGCGAGCTATGCGCGAGCGAAGCGAGCGCGAAAATTTTTAGCATATTTGTTCGAGCCGCTTGAGCATAATGAAGTCCAAAGCAGAACAAATCACATAATATTTGTAGTGTCATCATCATTTTTGTTGAAAATTTTTTGCTCATACGTTCGGGGTCTAGTTTATTAGTACATCAAATTTTATAGCTTCTTCTACGTAAGAACTAAGTGATCAAGTTATGTTGTCGAGAGTTTTTCAAGCCCCTGCCTTAGTTAACGACTGTTTGTGCTAAGAGGACCTACAATTTAACATATAATCCGATCCACAGTAGCGCACAGATGAAAATACATTATTTTACAACAGTCATGTGCAGGAGAGGTTATGTAACAAAGCGACTTACACGCGGGTGGAGCCGCGGTTAAGTTAATAAGAGAGTTACATTGATATAGCAAAATGATAATTGTTAACATTACTACTACATACGATACATAAACAATAACGAAGGTCGAAATTTGTGTAAACAGTGAGAGAAGTCTGTGAAGAAGAATTTTGTGAGTAAAACAGGAGACCGACTTCGGTCTATGGCATAGTGTAGCATTTCACTCACCAGTAAAGTAATGGCGCGGCAAATTTTGAGTATATCAGGTAAAATTTTGTTAGTTATTTTCTTCAAAAAAAAAGGATTTTTACTCGAAGTACACTTAGATACTATATTTGATCAGTTATCAAGCGAGATGAAAAATGAATAAAATACTAAAATGGCCGTAAAATATAAGGAATGATGATAAAAAAGTAAAAAAATTAGGGTTGTATGTATTTTGAATGCCACTTAATACAAAAATAAAATGAAAAAAATCGTCGAAAAACATAAACAAAATGTTTAAGGGTGATCAACCCTTATCACTTAGGGGTATAAAAAATATTAAATTTGGTAAAGATCAGTCAAACCGTTTCGGAGGAGTGCGGTAACAAACACTGTGACACGGAAATTTACTAAAATGGCCATAAAAATAGGGGTTGATGATAAAAAAGTAAAAAATTAGGATTGTATGTATTTTTTACTGCCACTTTATACAAAAAAAAAAATTCTACGAAAAATGAAAAAAAATATTTAAGGGTGATCAACCCTTATCACTTAGGGGTATAAAAATAGATAGTAGCCGATTCTCAGATCTACTGAATACGTATATAAAATTTGGTAATGATCAGTCAAGCCGTTTCGGAGGAGTTCGGTAACAAACACTGTGACACGGAAATTTTATATATAAGAAAGATATTCTGTAAATACCTTATGCAAGTTAATGAATCTATCAGCTCTATACAAATCCGTGTTTGGAATGACGCACTTATCCCAATAAGATTAAGGAGTGACGTCTGTATGCTCTGCGACTGAACTGTGGTTAAAATTAACCGGCGGATGGCGCCAGGAACGTTACGGAAGGAGGATTTAATGGTTTGGGAGGTGGAGACGTTATATACATAGATAGATAATTCTATATTGGACCCAAACTTAGTTTTAATAAGTTTGGGTCCAAAAGACTAAGAACAGAAATAGCATTTTTTTTTTTGACACTTTTCACACACGGCTGGTTAGCCCCATACTGAACCATTTCTAGTTCGTGTTATGGTAGCTAACACAACTGATATATATCATATATATACATACATATTTTATATAAATACATATTTAACATCCAGACGCACAGCCAACAAATTTAGTTAAGCACAAAGATGTTGGCCGAGCCGGGAATCGAACCCGGAACCTTCTGAATGGCAGTCCGGCATGGTAACCTTTACGCCAACGAGGTCGTCGCGATAAATTAGATAAATAGATAGATAATTCTATATTGGACCCATTATGAAAACTAAAGACTAAGAACAGAAATAGTGTGCCACCATAGGCGGTCTTATCGTTTAAAGCGACCTCTTCCAGGTTACTTATGTTGGTCTCGATCTTGAATGTTTATTTGATATTTTATATTTTTATATTAAGGTACAAGGGAAACATTTTGATTTTACTGTTTTTTCACTATAAATCTTAAAAAACAATAAAAACTAGGTATTTTTTTATTGTTATAACTCAAATTCCTAACTCTGATTGGTACCCAAATAAGTATAAATAGTTCAAATAAGTACAAATAAGTATAAAAGTTCTGAGAGTGGTTCTTCAGACGGTCTTTAAGCTACTATATCGACATTTTTGACCGTTTACGATATATAGTATAAATATAGTAAAAAGCCGTAAAATCAAGATTTTGTCCGAAGAATTTTAGTTAAAAATTCGCTCGTAGCGATGTATAATATCGATAGAGAACAGTAACTACAATTTTCATGAAAATTCTCATAAATTGCTGAAAAAGTAAATTTTTCACAATGTCTGCAGTTTATCAGATGCCGTGTCAATAGTTCATTAAAAGACCCCTGGACCACGGTCCAATCGCAACCCTCCTCTTGAGGGTAGTTATTATTTTTAATCCCTTAATGGCGTCCCAGATTTCATTACGGGGGTTGAACTGATTAAAAGGGTGGGACGATTTTTTCCATGTTTTTGAGGGGTGAAAACACACGTGCTTGTTTATATGGAATAGTACTATATTTACTTATTGGCATATTATGTAGAGAACTATATTACTTATCAATATAGGTTTAATCATTATTGTGTATCGTTTATCGCATTTTGTAACACATATCTAAAAATGATAAATTTACGTACCTACATATAAAATAAATCATATCATTTAAAAGCTATGCGTATTTTTTCGCAACTATAAATCTTTCAAAATAACGTCACATATGTTTTATTAGTTAGTTGCCTGTGAAATAAGTTGTATCTTAAATAAAAAATAAAAATATATCATAGCAGGTCCCAGCTGATGAGCACAAATAAATATGCAAACTACGTTTTTTTTCAGCACTCGAAGTAGTTAGACACTTTAAAGTGCGTCGTGAACTAAAGCGATTATTACTTATCCCTTTTTATTTTCCATACGTACACACATTACGGGGATTGTTATTTTAAAATACACGATTCCGTTCATACACCACTAATCTGTTGAGGCAAGGAACAAACATACGGTGGTGGTCTCACCGTCTAAACAACATTAGTCCTGGCCGAAAAAAAAGGAAACAAAAATGACGTAAGTCAAACGACCAAAGAGGTTAGTTACGACGTTCTAAATTTGAAAGTGGGATAAGTTTTAAAGGAGTGTACATACGAGCGGTGCGGCAAAGCTGGACTGTGTGTTGGAGTGATTAGTGAGGACGATGGACCTCCGCGACGGAGGCGCTTCGCGACTCTTGCAGCTCTTAATGGGACTCAAGTTTGTTGATGAATATGTCTAGTTACGAAGATTTAAAGTATTTATTTGGAAGTTTCAAGTATTTTTTTGCGTGAAAACCAATTTCTTTATTTACCCAGAAAGAAGAAAGAAATTGGTTTTCACGCAAATAATTATACCATTAATTTATCCATTTATTTACTTATTTATGAAGTATTTCGGGTAAATTAATGAATTCACTTTCACTATATTTATTGTGAAATATATGGAGCTATCCAGCTTTGTGTGTGTGAATTAATACTTTATAATTAATACTTTTTAAAAGTGAGTGTATTCTGAAAACAAATTTGATATCAAAAACAATAAAGTTTTGACTTTAGTGACTAATTATGAAATGATGCTTCAATATTTCGAATATAATCACACATTTTAGGTAAGTTTAAACCTTATGAAGGGTACTAAAGTTTAAAAAGTATAATATTGAAACATCAACATAAAGTTGACACTCGCAATGTTTACTCTGACCGCATCCCGTCTTGTTTTAAGTCACACGCAAAAACTAACGTATCGCATCCCCGAAAAGTCAATATCCAGTACAAACATTGACCGAGCGAAGTCCGGTAGCTTTTAAACAGTTTGTTCAAACCCTGCTAATAGATGTCCCGCCATCTACCGACGCAAACTTTGACGTATCATTTTGAATTTGGAACTATGAAAAAATGTTTGGCGGCGCGGTAAAGGACTTTTTTCATTTAGCGTACGTGTGTGACATTCCTTATTTCAGTTTTCGTACAAAAGGGATTTTAAGTAGTACGCATATAGATAGTACGTAGGTTTAGTTAAATTACTAGATCTTTGAAAGACATCGTTAGAAATAGTCGAAGATTCGAATAAGTGAAAGCCTTCACTTGTTTTAATCGATTAAAGTAGGTATAAGAATTTCATCCTTATGTCATAAACATAGATAATACGAGTACTTACAGATAGCATAAGCATAAGCATAAGCAGCCCACTATACGTTCCCACTGCTGGGACTCGGTGCCTGCTCTCACGAGGAGAGAAAGATATAGGCCATAATCCACCACGCTGGCCAAGTCCGGGTTGGCGGATGACTCACGTCTTCGGATACTGTGGTCCTCAAACATGTCGGTTTCCTCATGATGTTTTCCTTCACCGTAAAACGGAGTGCAAATCCACAACTTGAAAAAAAAGTGTAGGGCCGGGATCGAACCAGGGGCCGTCTGATTGAAAAGCATACGTTATTACCACCGAGCCACACTTGCTTTCGGATAGATCCTACTACTATTATAAAGGCGAAAGTTTGTAAGTATGGATGTATGGATGTATGGATGTTTGTTACTCTTTCACGTAAAAACTACTGAATGGATTTGAATGAAATTTTACCACAATATAGCTTATACATCAGAATAACACATAGGCTATAGCTTATACATCAGAATAACACATAGGCTACAATTTTTGAGGTTTTTAATGTGAGGTCGTAAAAAAACACATTTTTTGCGCTTACATTGCAAACGCTGACTGAATCCTACAAGATAGATCAAAACAATTTACTACAGTATTGTACAACTTAAAAAGGTCTACAAAAAAGTCCGTGATGGTATATGTTTATCTCTTAGGAATAACCCACAATAACCATTTTTTATCCTTTACTTTGTACGAGAAATAATGGCTTATTTACGAAGCGATTTTAAGCAATACACTATTAATCCTTATCAAAATAAATTATTTCATCAATAAGAACAGTTTGTGTTGATAATATTTGGTCTTTGAATGATTAAAATTGGACGTTTGGTTTTGAAGTTATGGTGAAATTAAAATATTACGATTTCTGCTGGACGGCCCGTTGCGAACAGGGCGTGTGCGGGGGAGGGGTGCTTAGATCTATGAGTAAGGTACCCGCGCGGCTCAGTCGCGAGGTTGGCTCCCATCGCAGCGGTCGTGCGCGAAGTCTAATAATTTTCGGGTTTTTTTTTTGATTTTGTTCTTTTAACTACACATACGCAAAAGTTCTTCTCAGAGCTAAACTGTTGTCTAATATATAATACTAGCTGACCCGGCAAACTAGGTTTTGCCTCACTTAAGGGTATGAAAAATAGATAGTGTAGCTTATATGACACGGTCGTAGATTTACCATAGCAGTGCCATCTATTGATTACTTACTCAACCCAGTCGAAAGGTATCGACATCAGTTAGAATCATTTGGAGTTAACAGATAATTGTGACTGTCAAATAATAACAGACAATAATTAGCAGTAAATTAAAATTGCGACTATAATTTGAGATTTATACTATCCTATCTCTCAAGTTGGATCGAACTGCACATGGTGTGCGAATTTTATTATAATCGGTTAAGTGGTTTAGGAGTCCATTGAGGACAACCGCCAATTGTGGCACAATTGGCGGTATTTTTAAAGTTAATTGTTTTTTACTGTGCCTTTTTTATTTATGTGTCCAATAAAGAATTATAAAATTTCCATGACACAATGTTAGTTACCGTACTCCTCCGAAACGGCTTGATCGATTTTTACCAAATTTCATATGCGTATTCAGTAGGTCTGAGAACCAGCTACTATATATTTTTAAGGCAAAACAACGTTTGCCGGGTCAGCTAGTATGAAACATAAAATAATAGACGCGTTCGAAGTTTTGGAATTTACCTTTTTTTGTGTAAAATGACACTAAAACTAAAACGAAATCGTTGGCAGATTTTATTTCAAAGAAACCACAGATAAAGCCTCTTTCTTACAACCTAAACTTCTAAACCTCCTTAGTCATAAATATTTTTCCTTTGACAGATTACGTAGCAGCGATTAAGACTCGTTTCTAAAAAGCTTTAAAAACATGTTTAGGAAATTGAAATATTATCATAATTGCGGTAGTTGACCATTATGTGGTATTATTTGTAATTTATACGCCATTGTTTAATGTAACATACAGTGATCTGTCATTCTCATACTTGGATAATAATGTAACTTTTTCGAACAATAGTGTGAAAATGTTGTGTTTACTAAATTTACAAAATATCTTTGTGTTACTTATTATTGTAAAGTGAGGAAGTTGATGCTTGCTTCTTCTTCGTCGTATGAGCTAAGTGGCCAAGCTCTGGTGTCGAGAGTTTTGAAGCCGCCCAAAAGCCTCTGACTTGGCTTTACTGCTCGCTGTACCAGTAGTTCTGCGAACAGTAGACTCTAACCAAGTCCAAAATTTCTTCGGACATCGTTTGTCATTATATTTTGGCTTAAAATCTTTTCTTTTCTTATTACAGATAAAAAAGTAAATAAATACATAACTTTACATAACAAAGCGCCTGTAACTCGCCTGACTAAGATTATCTGACGCGATCATCAAGGTTAAGCAATGGTCGATTTGGATAGTCATTGGATGGTTGACCATGCAAAAAAGGCTGTCTTTTAAAAAGTAGCATTTTCACCTGGGCGGTACCGCGGGTCGGATGACAAGTTAAATGGTAGGTCCCGGCTGTTAGTATTATAGAAGTAGTCGTTAAGCCAAGTCAGAGGCATTCGGGCGGCTTGACAACTCTCGACACCAAAGCTTGGCCACTCAGACCATACAAAGAAGAAGAAGAGGTATAAAGCTTAAAGCCAAAACCATAAACATTAACTTAGATTACATTAAAAACTACAAACCTTTCGGTCAAAGTAAAGCTTACTTAACCCGACGCTGGGTCGGTCTCTGTGTCCCTCGGATAAAAACTATTTTAACCCTTTAGCCAGGTCTTAAGTGCCCAATTAGCATCGTAGTGTGAAAACGACTGAGGGGACACCGGGAACCCGAATTTACACTTTGGTTTACAAAGAAGACTTTGATGCATTTTGTAGACATTCGAAAGTACAGACACGGCACAGCTTGCAGTTGTTTCATAAGTTGGCAGATGATGCTTTAAATTAATTTAAAAGGAACGAATTGAACAATGTGGGGTCGAAATAAGGAACATTTAAATTTTCTAACTTTATTTCATTTGTTAATCTTTTTTCTATGACAATATCGGAATGGTAGAATATTATGTAGCACTCACCTGTCTAGCAACCATCCTAAAAATGAATTTCCTGTCGAAATTAAAAGGTAAGAGAATATATGGCAGCATTCAAAGAGAAATTATAAAGTTAAAGTTACATTTAATTTTGATAATTTATTTTGATATGGATTTAACCTGAGCATACTATGTACTAAGTTACTATGAAACTTTTATTACTTTTTATACTAATTGTGTTATTCTATTATTTATTATTGGATAAATCTTGGAAAGGATTAGCTGCTAATAAGGCACGGGCTAACGCCTATTCCGGTACCTAGAGCCAAATTAACAAAACTTGTATTTTTTTGTGCCAATAAATTTATTTGAATTTGAATTGACTATTACAAGTAAAATTGTAATAAATCTAATTCAATATTAATAAATGCTATTTACTGATTATACTTAATTTACTTGGTGAATTTAATTTATTTGGATTTGTATTATTTCTGTTTCTAAGCACTTAAACATCGAACATTTTGTTTGTCTGTATACAATTCGAGAGCTATTAATTTTTATATTTATTAAAAAAGAATAGGTTATAAATATAAATTCAAAAATAATACAAAAATAATGTTAGTCTGATCATGTCTAGTATATTTGTAACTCTGCTAGCGGCATCACAAGGAAGACTGTCGCAGTCTGATGCAAAATGGCTTCTTTGTCCTGTGTTGTCCTTTTTAATTCGTAACTTTTATGCGTCAAAGTGATTCACTGGATTTTTACCGCAAGCGACCAATCTTAAGTCACCCTTTTTCATAAGACATCAAAGTTCAAATTGGAATACAAAAAGGAGTTTTTAATTCTTCATGCCAAAGCACTAAATATGACCAAACCTTTTATGGGAAACGTCTCAGAGGTGACAAAAACTGCAGTAAAAAGAGCTCGATAATTCTTATGAAGTAAAAGGCAAGTTGAGGAAAAATACACAATATTACATGGTATTCTAATAATTTATAGGTACTTAACCTATAAATTAGAATACCGCGATTGGTCATTAATGTGGTTATAGATATAGTATATTCAGAACTTACATAATTATAGTTACCATTCATTAATTTAAATATATCTAAAAATTGCATTGCAAAGACAAGCATTTTACTGCGAAGACCAGGAAAAATCTTGATTTTACGGTTTTTCACTACAGTTAGAAATACAATACAAAATCTGATTGACACCAAAATTAGTATAAATATTCTTAAAATGACCTCGAGCAATTTTTTATATTTTTGCGTTTACGATTTATAGTCTTCGCCTTAAAGATCACTAGCCAAAACTCATATTTTTTTATATATTTTTTTTTACTTTCCAATAGGAAATCTCTCTTATCTCTCATGGCCATGTTAAATAACCATATATAGATCATATTATTGAACTTATTCCAAACCAATATTTATGGATATTGACAGCCACTTGGTATTGAATGGAAATATTTTCCCATGGACCGAAATGGAAGTTATTTTTATTTGTCACTTCAAGTGCTCTACATTTTTAAACTTATTTTAGAAGTAACTTTTTAACCAAAAATAGCACACAAAAGTATCATGTTAGCGTACTTTAGATCTGTTAAAAGGTTTTTTAAAGGTTAGTATTTGGTGCATAAACTACTTATTAAGAGCTACCTACTTATTTATGACTTACCTGCATATGTAACAACTTTGACAATCCCACGACTTTATAAATATATCCAATGGTTTTCCGAAACCTAAATATTGCGTGAGAAAAGACTTGTTTGAAAGTATTGTATTCAAAGTAGCCTCTAGTATTTTATTCAATGTAATCCTTATAACTGTCATAAAAGTAAAAAAAATTTTGATTGCTCGCCGGGCTGGCAACCACGCTTAAGTAAAAGCATCTCGCTAAGTAACGGAGTTTCTTTTCTGGAGACAGTCTCTTTGAGAGCCAGTTATTCAAGACTATGCACGCTCCACCTTACGTCAGAGTGACGCTAAATTTCAGTGTAATTTTTTTTTGTTTGACCGCAGTTAGCCTGATGTTAAGCTTGACTGTGGTCTAAGATGTAACACGCTTGCCTAGAAGGAACCTTTTTTACTCTGGATTTGAAGACCCCCAAATTGTACTTCTATAGTTACGCGCCCTTCCGGTTTAATGCCTAGCTTTATTGTGTAAAATAAATGGTTTTATGATTATTCAAGTTTTACAGTTGTAATTTCTAACAATGTTGTGACCAATATGTCCACTCAAAATCGAATAAAAGGAATAAAAGCATCAATTCTACAATGATGACAATGATCGAATACGTATTGAGCCGATTATGGAATCAATTTGAACTATTTACGCGTCCTTTTTTGTGCCCACCTGTTAAATGGAATATCACAACTGTGTGACAATATCAAATTCAGTACTTTGAATTGACAATGCCATAACTTTAGTGACACAATTTTCACCTTTACTGTCCAGGCTTTAGAGTGGAAAATCCCGTGGCAAATCTTTCGATTTACGTGCGTTATATTAACTGCCAATATTGCGTTCACGATTTTTTCGTGAGGTTCTAATGAAAAAGTTTAACGTAAAGAATTATCGTGTGTACAATATTGTCGTATGTCGCTTGTTTGGAGATCTTGTGTGTTTGTATTACGATTGTGAAGTCACGATTGTTGGTTTGTGTTCTTTGTTTGGCATTGTGGTCTTGTGACCGTATTGTCAAGCATTGTGTTGGCACAAGAGTTTGTCAAATAAGTTTCGATATATTCATGGTTACGTACGAGTACTTTAGGTATATTAGTGAGCAGAATTCAATACTCTTTAGTATCAAAATCAACCAATAAGTATCACATTAGTCATCTTATCAAATAAATAATATAATTAGTCATAAGCCCGTTCAATATTTGTCCACTGCTGGACTTATGCCTTTACTAATAAAAGACACAAAGTTTGGAGTTTGATCTAAATAGTACGCATGGTAAAAAGGCCCACAAATAATCTTGATACACGTAGGTAAAAAGAAATGTTATTTTTGTGCCAGCAAATAACTACGTCTACTGTCAAATCTTTTCCACTGTAGAAATGGTAGCTAATTCATGAAATTTCAAACTTTTATGTCAGACGTGCTGTACAATTGCCTTTTTAGAGTTAGATGTATTACATTTTCATATAATGATGTATTTTTTGGCCGTCATAACAATAAATAAATAAAACAGAAAAAAAAAACATATATTTAAGGGACTAAGGGAAGACTTCCATACAACAAACTAATTTTTGTGCCATTATTACAGATAATGGCACTGAATTCTTCGAGTCCAACTCGCACTCACAATTAGGTCATAATCATATCATCAATCAGGTCATATCATTTTTATATGTATTTAGGTATAGGCCTCCCTCTGCATGTGCCACCTGCATCGATCTTGTGCAGTCCTCGTCCAGGTAGGACCTGCGACTTCAGTGATATCGTCAACCCAACTCGCCGCTGGACGACCAATTAGGTCATATTTTTAATTAATCCTTTATAGGTAATGAGTATCTATATAGTATCATAGGATTGTAATTATAACAAAGTTAATGCTGTTCAATAGGGTGAAAGACATTATTTAGCTAAACGATGTAATACGAGTAAATGTTAGGAATAAGCTACACTAGCATTGTTTCTTTTACATTTGCATATAAAGAAGTCTTTTTAAAACTAAAATTAAATAAGACTGTGTGAAGTATCATTATAATAAAGGTATCTATTCAAAATCATTTATTAATGCTCACCGTCATGATATCACCCCCGTCGCGAAGGAGTCGCTAATTTGTTTTGCAAATTGAGGGTGTTGAAGAAAGGGTTGGTTTCCCTAAACATACCTACCGTGCAGCTATCCAGTTACTCTGTTTATGTGATGGAATCGATTTTGAATAATTAGAAGCCTTGCCTCATGATTCTGTAGACAATTTATGAAGAAAACATGAAGAGACAATACATGTAAAATAGTAGAGCAAAATAAGTAAAGATAAAAAATGTCCTCTTTAAAAATTGAGATTTAAATCTTAAAAATTTAAGATTACAGATTCAGACGGATTGAGCATGTGATTCAAATTTTTTTTTCGCTTTATTAGGATAAAGTATTTCCATTTTAGATATTTTTGAAAAGAAACAAAAAATGTAAATGTCCACGCAGATTTTTTAAAATAAATAGGTAGGTACATAATAATACTACACTTTTATAAATAGATGAATAAAATGGCTAAGGCTAAAATAATTATAAATAGCTAGTGGCTAAAATAATTATAAATAGATGAATAAAGGCTAATAATAACCAGTTTGTATCGCACATTTAGAGTACCATACCATTATTTATTAAAAAAAGACAAATGAACAAAAAACGTATTTTCTACGCAGAGCCCCCTCAAATATAGTAGTTTTTGTTGATATTCAGCAAAAACAAATGCATCATCGATGAACATTTTTACTCTCTAGGCAAAATGTAAGAATTCTGTATTCAAGGAATCTCCAAAATTGCCAAAAACGTAGATAACCATGAATTATGCCATGATGGTTACCATATTATTATATACATACATACTTATAGCATGGGAATAAGCAGCTGCTGGTTTCGATAACGAGGTAAAATTTCATTTTGCTAGTAGTAGAAGATACAGATCACTTTGGTGGAAAGCAAAGAATTTTTGGCTAAGCTTTTGGTTTAACGAAATTGCATACCTATTTTTAAAAATCTTATCAAATCTTATGTTGTAGGTACTGGCTTTTATCTAAAATCGTTAGAGCGTATTATTTGAATAAATTGTTAATTGTTCATTTAATATGAATTTATTTGGTGAAAAGTCCAATGTATAATTTAAATAAATGCTATTTGTATTGCTATGCACATTACCTTACCTGTATACTTACAACATAATAGGTACCACTAAAATTTGCACAATGTTATATATACCTATACTGATCATTAAGTACATAATAGGTAACACGATAGGCGATGCAATTTGCACTGCATCTATAATGAAGTCTCGTTAGGGCTGATATAGTATGCAAAGGGATGTTAATAACGGATCGTGTAATGAGCTAGTCCTGGAGGGCGATAAATTGGGACTAAATATGTGTACTTACCTAGCTAACTAAATATTTCATGAGTTAGGGTTAATTTTCAAAACTTTAAGGCGATGGTATGGGCAAATTCTTGAATCAGCCGTTTTTTGTTACATATAAATCGTAGTGGGTAAAAAATTTTGAAAAAACAGCATTACCCTTTATGATTTAAAGTAAAAAAACTGGTAATTACAATTAAATACTGTACATAGTTTAGATAGGCTTAATTATTATTATCCTTTGAAACGCAATTCAAAATATTACTATTAAATAGTAGGATCCAAAGGCGTGTATATACAGTACTGTTTTGTGATAATATACGAGTATACTTCTGTATAATAAAGATCATTTAACCAATTTATGTCAATATTGGTTTTATACGAGTACATGTCACATATTAAAAACTAATGCTAATACTAATCAAATAAGCCGCCCCGCTCTTTTATTTAAAACTGAAACTGACTAGTAATACCGATGCAGAAGCCTCACAATCACAAGCGACCCTAGCGAAACGAGCATCTCAGCGATTCTAAATTTCGGATGACTAAATACAATCTTTGCTCAAACAGGGGTCTCCGGGACCCCTGATTTCTATGCAAACATCTCAATTACCGAGGTTATTAGCCTGTGGGGTGATTATTAATCAAGCCGTTTTGTCTCGACAAATATGCAGAGACGGGTTATGTAATGCTAAATAATTTGTAGAGTTCTGTTAGTTATTGTGAGATACGTAGGTACATAGTTATTTGGATACATACATATTCGACTGGTCAAAATATTATTAATTGAAATAAAAAATTACAGTAATCTCCATTTACTCCTTACAGCTAGGCATTTGACCAAATGAGCCTGGTCAAATGGCTAACTCTGGTTGATAGGTAGAGCATGCTTAGTCTGGAATATCTGGCTCTCAAAAAGGCTGCCGGAATACAATGTTAGGTGCTAACGTAACATACATATTCGACTACATAAAAAAAGAAAACTTGAATTGTATTATTAGTATTCTTTCAAAATTATTCTAAATCTTCAAATTCCGCCAGTTCTCTAACACAGTATTAAGTATTAAACCGATTTGGTACAAGAATGCACGTCAGTCATTGTGCAGTGCATCAATTGCATGCTTATTTAATCATTGTAAATAATAATTTCAATTATGTACTGTCAATTGTGTCTGAGATAACCTACGAGTATGTTGCTCGAAATACGGTTAGCAAAACAAATGGTCCTTAGAAGTTTAGACGGTAAATATTATTTCATAAATTTTTGCTCCTATTATAAAAAAAAATATATTCAAAGCTGTTGCCGTTTTTCAGGGAAACTTTGGACTATGAAGTTTTAAGATTTACCTTAAAATCCCTAGGTAAATGTAATTATGACAACGGGCGACTATTGAAAAACATGCGTCTTCATACATGATCAATCAGAAAAACATAAGAATAGATAAAACATTGCTTACTAAAACTAAACCTTAAAATACTAAAGGCGACGGAAAAGGTGCCCCAAAATGCTAGCATAACATAAATTCGTTTGGTCTAAAATTGTATGTGCCAGGTTAGTAACTATAACTAGTGAAAAAACTTGAGAGGTGTTAAGGGACACCCGGACGGATATTCATGTCGCGACACCAAACTGTTCAATGCGAAATAGAAATGAAAATATCTGGCTCGCTTTCTAGAAGAGAATGAGAGAGAGAGAGAGGGAGAGAAAGAGGTAAAAAGAGAAACATTTGCACGCTGCACAGCTTACAATAGCAAAAAGTGTCGTGACAACTTTTCGTAAGAGTTTTTTCCGTCTAGCCCCCTTTCACAACGCGCGATAAGGAAATTCGTTCCAATAGTAAAGTTTTTAAGTTTCAGAAAATTATGCATATTTAAGTAAAGTGAATTTGAGAATTTATCTCTTGAGGTGTTGGAACAGCAACACTTAGCAAAAATGTTTTCGTCAGGTTTTTTTTAATTGTTCTGCCATCAGTACAGCGGTACGTAAGGCGTGTTCCACACAGCACGTCACGAGCCGCGGTTGCGTGATCGCGATCAAGCGGCTGTCATTACTGCCAGGACGGGGGCCTTCGTGTCTGTTACGTACCGGCAGTGTACACTCAGCTTTACAATGAAGAACAAAATAAAGCAATTCTCTTAAGTGTAATTATGCGTACAATCGGTTTCAAATGCTATGCGACCTAGGTCACATGTGCAATTTGCAAACAAATATAGTCAAATAAATATTATTTATGTAACAGATTATTTATTTATTACGTTGTTTTGCCATAAAAAATGATAGTAGCTGATTCTCAGACCTACTGAATGCGCGTATAAAATTTGCTAAAAATCGGTAAAGCCGTTTCGGAGGAGTACGGTAACTAACATTGTGACATGGAAATATTATATATTAACAATTACTATAAGTTTAATACGAAACTTGTTATCTTTCAGCATAATAAATTTTAGCAAATTGTAAGTTACTAGTGGCCTCACGGTCCAAGTCGCATAGTATCTGAACTGCGTTGTAAAGTTTAAAATTGATTTATGTGGTTACTAAAACTGTTCTTTTTTTTTAAAGTATTGTAGTAATCTTCCGTACCTCGAACTATCTTAATAGACTGTAACTTCTAAGAAGAGCTGGGCAAGTATTTTAAACGGAGTACACACGATATGTTACCCGTCATGTCACGACAGACCGTGTGTACGAGGTATTAGATAAAGTACAAGTTTTTTTATCTATATCAATATTATAAGGAGGAAAAGTTTGATATTTTGTTTGTTTGAAGCGAATAGGCTCCGAAACTGCTGGACCGATTTGAAAAATTACTTTGAATTTTTTAATTACTTATGAAGCTACAATATCCCCGACTAAACAAACATAGGCTATAAGTATTTTGTTTCTCATTACAACTAAGATTATCTTATAGCCTGTGCGAAGCCGGGGCAATCTGCTACTTTATATATATTTACGTAATATGTGTAGTCTCTCTAAATGAATTGTATAGCATTTGTCAATAAATAAAAGATTTGAAAGTGCATGTCCTCTCATTTGCATTACTATATGAGTGTGAGCAGGAGGAAGGGATTATGCCCAAACTAAAACCATTTCTAGTTTGTATAATGTTTGCTAACACAACTGACATACAACATAAACATATACTTACATACATATTATATACTTTATCGATACATATTTAACACCCAGTCCATCAGCCAACAAATATAATTCATCGCAAATATGTTGGCCGTGGCAGGAATCGTACCCGGGACCTTCTGGTTGGCAGTAACCATTACGCCAACGAGGTAATCAAAATTAAATCAATACAAGGCAAAAAATCAATTAGTAGCTCTCAATGTATGAAAGGCTCACAAAACAACAAACACACCAAAGTCAAGCTACCACTTCGAATGCGTAGTTAAAATTAAAAAATCCCTTAATACTAAATGGCTGTCACTTTGATACCAGCCCTATGATTACCCACTCTAAACCCCAGCAATTCTTTAGAAGAAAAAAAACAGTAAAGCAAAAATACACCCACTTTTTTCTTTTTTAAGTCTTCATTGATGACATTTTGACACAATAGGTAGAGTATTAAAGGGTTAACAAAGGGCTGTGAACAGGCCCTACGAAGGGTTAATTGCTATGGGTGCAATAGGGCTGGTACATAGAAGAATAATACAAAATGGCGGATGATTTGACAGTTGGGTGCTTTTGTGGTCCAAGTTTTAAATACTAGTAAATATTACTAAAGCCGAGAATTGCTCGTTATTGAGCGGAGATAGTTCAAGTGGCTTGGTCGAATCTGCATTTAACTTAGAATAATCCTATTTTCTACTAATAAATAAATGCGAAAGTTTATGTGTGTGTGTGTGTGTATGTTTGTTACTTCTTTACTTCGTCACGCTGACGAACCGATTATGATGAAATTTAGTGTGAAGATAGGTTAGACCTTGGATTTGTGTTAACAAAGGCTACTTTTTATCTCGAAATCAATTGTGGTTCCCGTGGGATACGCAAATAGCTTCAAAACTATGTTACTCTTTGTCGCTCAAAGGGCAGCATTGATTTTGATGAGATTTCCTTCGAACAAGTGGACGAGTTTTTAATGAGATTTAGGTTAGGCCTAGGATTAATACATAGGTAACTCCGCGGAGCGCAGCTAGTAAGTAAATAATAAATAGATAAAACGTTTGTTTGGCCAAATAAATGGTGTACAATAATATTATAAACAATTTGTTTACAAAATTAACCTACACTTTTATCATACAACTATAAAGTGTACCCTGTGTTTCACTGTGGGACAAGACATCTTGTGATGTAAAGCATTGTGTATTTATCATAATATAATATTCCCAATATTCGAAAACCAACATTTAAAAGTAGCGTCCTTCTTAAATATATCTTAAACTTAATTTAAATTTTCTGTTCCAAATTCAAACAGCTGTCAACTTCAACGTTCGTAATCGTACGATCTTGACAACATTACAAAATCGAATTATCGAATTCAATTGATACAAATGCCGAAAAATGGAATTAACTCGATTATTGCGGTGAAAAATTGAACTTTGCGGTCGAAACTGTAAGTAATTAGTGGTCGACATATTGTCGTGGTGAAGACGCCATTTGTCGACATTTTTTTTGTGTGGTTTGGTCGCATGTCGCAGCTTGTCGCACGCGCACGTGCATATAAAGCCTTATTTTGTAATTTATTTATTACCGCTAATGTGCGGTCGATTATGTTTGCGTTTTAACAAAATATTGCTCTTTGTCGAACAACTGACGCACACGATGAAAAGGTTTGGCGAAATTGCATTGAACGAATGTGTTTTTTTTCCTTTTTAATGCCAGATCTAAAAATGGTGGGAGTTATAAGTGTGACATGTCTGTAAGTATGCATGTGTCTATGCTACGACGACGATGTGACGACCTAGTTGGCGCAACGGTTACCATGCCGGACTGCTAACCAGAAGGTTCCGGGTTCGATTCCCGGCCCGGCCGACATCTTTGTGCTTAACTAAATTTGTTGGTTGTGGGTCTGGGTGTTAAATATGTATCTATATAAAATATAAATGTATGTATATGTAGTATATCAGTTGTGTTAGCTACCATAACACGAACTAAAAATGGTTCAGTATGGGGTTATCCAGCTGTGTGTGAAATGGGTCCTAATATAAATATTTTTTTTCATCATAGCTCTCTTAAGGCTGATAAAAAGTAGCTTATACGTTAATATAGCGTCTAATCTTTTTCCATACCAAATTTTATTGCGTTCAGGCGTCCAAGGGTGAAGAAATAACAAACATACACACTCACTTGTACACAAACTTTTGCATTTATAAAACACTAGCTGCGCCCCACGATGTTACCCGAGTAAATCCGGGATAAAAGGAAATTAATCAGAGGAAAAAAGTAACTTATGTGCTTATCCAAGGTCTAACCTTTCTTCACACCAAATTTTATAAAAAATTCGATCAGCCGTTTGGGCGTGAAAAAGTAACCATCATAGACACTTACACGCATACTTTCGCATTTATAATATTAGTAGGATTTGTATGGTCACTCGAGAGTGTTCTATTCTAATTGGAAAATAACATTTCTTTAACAACAGCCTCAATATGGTTAGATAGATAGATTAACACTTTATTAAAACACATACTTAAAATAATTACGGAAAACAAAAAAAGGTTGGTTGATGGTTGTTGGATATCGAATGGAAGGGTTTCATTAGTAGTAGAATAGTTACACTATGCGAAATTACAAACCGATGAAAGCCGTCACAATGAAGCGTAGCGTATGGGGTTTTAATTTTTCTACAAAGATTTAGCTTTATGTTAAAAATATTTTAAAGTAATGAAAAACATTACTCATAATTTAGATTAATTAAACATTCATCGGAGAGCGACGCGAGTGTGCGCCTTGGTCGTTTCTCAAAGACTGACCGCGGGTCGGCGGCGCGCAGACTTCCAGTTAGAAAGCAGAGCACAAAAACTACCCTCATTTCACTTTGAGAGCCTTGTGAGAGCGAAACTGTTCTTTTTTCAGATTTCTTCCAAACTTTGTTCTTTCTCGTTTCCTAGGTTCATCATCAACATCCAGTATCTTCCTACTGCTGGTTATAGGCCTCCTCTCCAACACGCCATACAGTACGGTCTTCAGCCAGTTTCCATTAACTCTTTCCAGCGTGCCTAACGATGTCATCTGACCATCGGGTTGCTGGTCTGTCTCTCTGTTGCTGTCCGTATTTTAGGCATCACTCGGTGACTGCCTGGTCCCTACGCGCTTGGTTGAAGAGTATATTTACCAGCCGCCCAGGGAGGGAATACCGTGGAGGTCCCCCGAGGATTGGTGCCCACCAATCCTTGGGAGAGACAGTGGGGCATGTCGGGTTCGGTGCCAGAGTGACCACTACCGACTAAAACCTCCACGGTATTCTCTCCCTGGGCGGCTGGTAAATATACGTACTCTTCAATAGGCGTAAATGCATTTCATCCATGTCATAAAAAAGGTCCCTACGCGCTAAGTCTCCATCTCAACTTCAAACTTCTTAGGTTCAGACGAGTCAAATTATAATCATCATCATAAATCAAACCTCAATTTTTCCAATATCTCCGACGTATAACGTTATCAGCTGTCATCAAAAGCCTGCAAAAACCAAGCCGTAAGACTAATGGCTTGAAAATTGAATGTTTAATTTAAAAACTTCATTACGTTAATAATTCAGGCTCGCGTTAGGCTGCGTCCACACTGACTGATGGCCGTAACGAGAAAATGGTCATGTCGTACGACGCGATTATACTACAGTATACTGTAGTGTGAGTACCCAAGGTTACGAAACGTTTTTTTCATCAAAAATCTTATTTTATGGATTTATTTGAGAAGCTTAGTTACCGTTTATTCTTCGAAAAGAGCACTGGTGTTTGAAATTTTAACCATGGTTAGACACAGTACCCTACAGTAGGTACTATTTAAGCAGATTTTATATTATATTACTTATAAAACTATTTTTTTTTGTTTAATATACTACAAACTGTAAACACTACTATAATACTGTATAAATTGACAAACCTAATAAGTTCCCTTTCCAATTTACATATCAACATTTTTTTTGTGTCAAAACTTGACTTTGATTATTATGTTCTAGCTCCTTTTTTACGTATGGAAATGCATTTACGCATGCCTATCACACCGGTGGAAACGGGTGGGGTATGTCGGACTCGATGCCAAAAGGACATCGCTACCGACTAAAACCTCATGATGACCTCCTCACCGGAAAGGGCGGGATGAAGTTCCGCTCCTCGCATTAACCCACCACCCCGCCCACCTCAGCTAGCCTGTGAGGCTCCTTCTCAAGGGATGAGTACCCATTATGTCATGGCTCCTGCGCTAGGATTTTCCAGTTTATATCAGAAACAACACTTAAACTTTCACAAAACACATACATTCACGTCAAAACTTCAGACAGGTTTTTAATCGTATTGCTTTCATCAAAAATCGCCACAACTTAGGTGACAAAAACATAATAAATAAATAATAAAATAAATAAAAAAGCTTTTATTTACCTTAACCGAAAATAAAAACAAAGTTAAGTTACAAGTTAGTTAAATGTTTTTAGGTAGTTATTAAATTACAGTCGGTGTAAGGTCCGCCTGTGGCGGTAAAAGCCTCTTCCAATTGTTTCCACATTTCTCGGCTTTTGGCTGTTCTCGACCAGAGAGCCCCGGCTACCTTCACTATGTCCGTTGACCATCTTTGTAGAGGCCTACCTCTCCTTCGCGCACTATCTCTAGGTCTCCAGTTTTTTTTTTTTTTTTTTTTTACTCGTAATGGGCTTGCGCTTGATCGCAGTTCACCTGATGGTAAGCGAAATTGCGATCTAAGGTGGAGCACGCTTGCCCAGATAAGGTGATGATCTAAGGTGGAGCAAGTTTGTGATAGTGTGGGCCCATCTTTCGGGGTCTAGCCTTTAATAATAATAATATAATAATAATCATTTATTTTGAACCAATAGGATATACATACAAAGCTTTATTTTATAATATTTACAAAGTATCCTTATATTTATGTCCTGCAAGAACATGAGCGTGCTCCTCAGAACTAAGCGAACTTGTATCTCTGAGGAGCAGCTCCCCCAAGTGTGGTGTATACATTTCTTACACAATCTACTTTACACTTTACTATTTTAAGTTAGTTAGTTTAACAATCTGATTAAAATTTATTAAATACATGTTTTATTTATATTTTAACACTAATTATATTTGCTACAGTCGAGAGATGCGCAAGTTTGTATTCAAGATATGTATGTATGTGTGTGTGTTTGTGTGTGTGTGTGTGTATGTAGGTTATCTGAGAGGTTATCCTTTGCAGGTGGCCATAACATAGTCCCAACAAATTACCTGCAAGACTTTATGTACTGCACGTCCCAGTATACCGCTGACACGGGCCGCTGCAATGTGGCGTAATTTTCCGGTGAATTTGCATGATTGGAGTCGTAACAGGTGACAGCCGCGGGCGAGCGCGAGTGACAATTACCATCACACCGACGCGCTCCGGTGTGAACGAGCCATTAACCAAGCCGTTAATTTGGACTGATTTCATTTACTTAACCCAGTACTTCGTAAGGAGAGTGGTTATTTTGAACAAACTTATTAGTTTATTTTGAACAAACTTATTATTTATATACGGCAGGAGAAAGTAATTTAAATTATTTTGACAATTGGGACTGGGTGGGCCACGTGTGCAGGATGCACCCTGACCGTTGGGCAAAGGTTTCCATGGAGTGGGACTTTTTAAATGGCAGAAGACGACGAGGCAGGCCGCCAACTCGATGGCGCAAGGAGTTGGTGGACTTCCACACCAACTGGAAGGAACTGGCCCAGGACAGAAAAGCGTGGAAATCATTGGGGGAGACTTTTGCCCAATAGTGGGACAATATAGGTTAGATAAAAAAAAATTAAAGATGCGTGTGTAATATTTTTGTGATATTGAGTAACGATAAAATACATTTTATATTACAATACAAAAAATACTGTCATAACAGTAAATTTTCTAGTATAAATATGTAGTTCACTTTCAAAAAGATAGGTATCTAATGTGTCTAAGTTTATTCCAGACTAGGCATCCTCCAGTTTAACCTGAGTTTCGCTAGCTTGGGGACCTCAGGGAGTTTGACCTTCTGGTTAAATGCTTATACATCTAATTAATCTGTATTTGCTCGAAATGAAATAAAAAAAACAGTTTTAAAATGGTATGAAACATAAAAAGTACACCTTAAATAATAAATCAATAAATATTAAGGCATATTTTACACAAAGTTTGGTTAGTCCCAAACTAAATCATTTCTAGTTTGTATTGTGGTTTCTACCACAATTAATATATGAGGTGCTATAATTTTTTTACGTAGTGTCCTATCCGAATTACAATATCTAATTTGGTAAAGTAATTAGATTAGGTACGTGCAAAAAGTAATTATCGAACAAGCGTTCCGAAAACAAAACGATGGGAAATTCAATTTTCGTACACATGTCACACTCCCCTGTTTTGTACTCATTGTCATTACGCCTGAAGTTTATACAAGGTGTGCATTTAAAGATATTAGTTTCATTCTAAAATATAATTAAAAAAAAACTATTTATAAGTAATTCCTATTATCTTTTTACCGGGTCAACCGTCTTAGATAAAATGTAGATTATTAATACGCAAATAATTCACGTCATACATCAGTATGAGCTTTAAATTTTGACATAACTTGGTACTCGGGTAACTTCTACCGGTCCTACTATTAAAAAAAAACAACATGAGAGTATTTCTCAAAACAAATGTTCGTCTTCGAAAAAAGATGCTACGCAATTGTTAAATACATATCTACAAATTTTAAATTCTAACAACACAGTTTTATGGGAGAAAAAAAAGTAAGAAAGGAAACAAGACAGTATAATTAAAATATTTAATGAAAAGCATTAACTTTATCCCCACCCTTTAAAGCACAGTAAGTACTCCATCATAAGGCGGAGTACACACGTGTCGATTCGCGACATCGCGACACTGCGCCACAATTAATCAGTGTCGCACAGTGTCGCCTGGAATGACGACCCTATCGCTAAGAGTAATCTTGCCCAATTTACTATAGAAGGAAGGAAATTAGACAAAATAAATAAAATATTCAATGACAAGCCTTTTTGTTCATCCTGTAACATACAGTAAGTACGTCACCATAAGGCGGAGTTCACACGTGTCAGTACGCGACATCGCGACACCTCACCGCAATTAATCAGTGTCGCACAATGTCGCCTGGAATGACGACCCTATCGCTAAGAGTAATCTTGCCCAAGTTACTATAGAAGGAAGGAATAGAAATAAGATAAAATAAATAAAATATTTAATGACAAGTTTTAACTTTTTCCCCATCCTGTAGAGCACAGAAAGTACTCTACCATAAGGCGGAGTTCACACGTGTCGGTACGCGACATCGCGACACCGCGCCGCAATTAATCAGTGTCGCGCGGTGTCGCCCCAAATTGCCTTATTGTACGACAAATTGGTGTAGCCAGGCGATTTGACGGCGAATCACTTGCTTTGTTGCCACTTAGTGGAAAAGTTGGATTGAATCTGAAAATTTGCGATTAAAGCGTGTGTGTTCTTTTGTTCAATGACTTTGAGTTTGTTTTATACTGTACTGAGTTGAGATTGACTACCTCGTTGGCGTAATGGTTACCATACCGGACTGCCAATCAGAAGGTACCGGGTTTGATTCCCGGCATGGCCAACATCTTTGTGCTGAACTAAATTTGTTGGTTGTCGGTCTGGGTGTTAAATATGTGTCTATATAAAATATGTATGTATATTATGTAGTAGACTAGTTATGTTAGCAACCATAATACGAACTAGAAATGGTTCAGTATGGGGCTAACCAGCCGCGTGTAAAAAAAAAACAAAATGAAGATAAAAAAAACTGAGTATACTGTATTACCACCTATAATCACGTCGCCTGGCCAAAGAGTTGTGAAACCGTGGCCAAGACTTGGGAAGAGAAGCATTCAAGGTCAGCCAGCAAAAAGAACGGTCGACGACATTGCTAGTCAAACCTGGACTAGATTGGCACAGGACCGAGACAGATGGCATGACAGGAGACCTATGTTTGTTAAAATTAGTACACGTTTCACACACGTCTGGCTAGCTCCATACGTAAGCATTTCTTGTTTGTATTATGGTTGCTAACACAACTGATATACTAAATATACATACATAAATGCTTTATATCGATACATATTACACCTAGACCGACAACCAACAAATTTAGTTCTTCACAAAGATGTTGGAGGTACTAGGAATCGAACCCGGGAATGAGCATCGGCAGTCCGGCATGGTAGTATCATGCTAACGAGTTAGGGCTTCAGAATGTTTATTATTATTATTTTTTTTTTTTTACACATTCACACATGGCTGGTTAGCCCCATACTGAACCATTTCTAGCTCGTATTATGGTTGCTAACACAACTGATATACTACATATACATACATACATATTATATATAAATACATATTTAACACCCAGACCCACAGCCAACAAATTTAGTTAAGCACAAAGATGTTGACCGGGCCGGGAATCGAACCCGGAACCTTCTGATTAGCGGACCGGCATGGTAACCTTTACGCCAACGAGGTTGTCGTATATAGGCAAAGTCTACCTACCTATTTGAAAATGAAATGAAAATAGCTTTTATTACTATTACTCACAAACATTACAGAGAATTAATTATACATATGACATTATTATTGTTCATATAACAAATTATTATATTTGGTAATTTATGATGATATTATTATTAATAGCTTTCTATATATTTTTTACATTACAATATTTTATTATGATATATAATAAAAACAGAATAGATGATAATTCTAGACAAACAATGTATGTAAGTAATAGTACCTACCGTAAGTGTTGCACAAAATAGCTTAACAATTATTCTTTTTCACTTCAATAGCAATGCCCACAAGTAATGTAACAAACACTACCTATAAACATTGCCACTGAAACAAATAATTGATAAATTATAAGTATGTAATAGAAAATATGAATTAATACCAGTTTTTCAGGTTTTACATATATTATGTATATATATTATGTCCTTACATATGAAATTGGCGTTTTTCGTACTGGCCACTTTAATCACAAATTTCTCATCTTTGGTAACGAATTCCAAATTCAAATTTAGCGACAACGCTAGACCACACACCGCGCAACATACGGCTACTAAATTAGAAGAGCTTTAATTGGAAAGTCTAAGACTTCCTCCGTACTCCCCGGACCTTGCTCCAACAGATTACCATTTTTTTCAAAATTTGGATAACTTCTTGCAAGGGAAAAAATTCAACTCCGATGGGGCAGTCCAAATCACCTTCAAAGACTTTATTGATTCCCGTCCGACTGGTTTTTTTAATAAAGGGATAAATGAACTACCTATGAGATGGCAAAAGTGCATAGAAAATAATGGTTCATACTTTGATTAATTAAATATATTATAAAATATTCGACTTTTTGTTCCTCCCATACATAACGCCAATTTCATATGTAAGGACCTAATATTATAAGGCTTACCTATGTCACCTATCTATTTACATTTAATTAAATATATACAATCTGACGAAACCTACAAAATGTCCCCTCAAATTTGAGGCATGCAATTAAAAAGCCCGTCAGATCAAGTGGCAGCCATGTTGGTCCCTCTCGGTTGATCGCACGACCAAACATTTGGAACCCTCAGAGAATTTGATCGGAGCAAATAAAAAAATGCTCGCGAGCTAAATTGGTGCGCTTATTAGTGGGGTAGGGTTAATCAGTGTGGGGATGATGAGTAGTGTTTGGAGATAAGAGAAAATGTAGAATGGACCCAATTTTAAAATGCAGCATAAGCATGCCCAATATACGTGTCCATTACTGGGACTTGGGACCTTCTCTCACGAGGAGAGAGATTTAGACCATATTCCTCAACGCTGGCCAAGTGTGGTTCGACAGACGACACATGTCTTCGGATATTGAAAGAAAGAAAGAAAATATCATTTATTTTGTGACACAAAAAAAAACAATACATAAAAAGCATTTACGTGGCACAAAAAACATATTGTGGTCCTCAAACATGCCAGTTTTCTCATGATGTTTTCCTTCACCGTGAATCGAGTGCAAATCCACACATAACTTGAAAATCAAGTGTAGGGCCGGGATCAAACCAGGGCCGTCCTGATTAAAAAGCAGACGTTTTCCCATCTAGCCACACTCGTTTTTTTTTAATTTAAACTGAGTAGGTCTTAAAACTAAGGATGATCTTAACGCAATCGTTTATAATGAGACTAAATATTTACCTTACTGTAGAATATTTCTTTAACAAGTAGGTAGCTGTAGATATTTGTATATTTGTCCGTCGCTGTAAATAACTGGAGGTACACATAGGTATAGATAATATTCATCGTAGTAAAGCTGCCTGCGTGTTGAACTGCAATCCTTTTGGGAGGATATTTGAATTCTCAATTCACAACAGCGTTTACATATTTATCTAATTTACCTTTAATACTAGGAACCAAGTTTTTTTTGACGTGACAACGTCTTAAATTAGGTTGCGGCTGGGAGTCACTTATGAAAAAGTGTAACGCCCGGTAACGTTACGATGAGTCACCGAACGAGAGAGAGGCCCGCCGAATGCCTTGCGTCTCTCTCCCACTCAACTATGATCGGTCTGCCGCGCGCGCAGCACGCTGCAGACGTTGTCACGTAAAATCTTCGCCCGTAAAACCGACTTTACAGGCAACCATTTTTTTGTCCATCATTGTAAAGAGTTTCACTAAAATGCCTCAATATTAATGCCTTGTTAATTCTATACCACTCCATCTTTGATTCCAATATTGCTTACCATCAGGTGAATTGCGATCAAGCGCAAGCTTATTAAATATAAAAAGCATAATATATTATACTAGCTAATAGCTTATTGTAATTAATTTCTTATAATTTCTATTTTGGTACACATTTTCCACAACGGAAATAGAGGCCTTTGCCCAGCAAAAGGATCGTTGGGTCTTGGAAAAAAAATTTGCTCATGACACATACCTGAATATTTATTCACTTTGGTCTTCTGAATCGCCGTGTAAATGTTATTATTTGGTCGAAATGTTATCATTGTACGTTGTCAGTTGTCTGTAAAGCTTGTCCGCCCGCAACATATTACATAAAATTTGTAGTAGACTAACTTGCTATTTTCTTCTCATAAAAAGGAAAATGGGAAACTAGGCCAAGTGTAAGGTACCTACCGTACGATGTAGGTATAGGTAAATAACAAAAGTTTTATAAATTATATTAGTTATTAATATTGTGATGTGGCTAGAAGAAATTCTAATATTTTTTATGTATTTCCAATGCACTCTGGAACCAAATTAAGATATGCAATAAGTAAATTTTTTTATAGTTTTGATGTTTTGAAGTACACTAAAAGTTTCAGATTCTTTTCTATAATCATATCTACAATGGATTTCCGATTAACGCCTGATTCAATAGGTTATATTATGATGTACTTTTATTTAGCTCTTAACTTTTTTTTTCTACGTGTAAATATATACATTGCGGAACTTTTACTCTTTAAACGCTTCCCTTGTCTGGTTCTAAAAATATGAAAAAAGTAAAAGTATGTAAAGTAGGGTATATTATTATAAGTAGAGATATATTTTATGACTATTTCAGTTACTTTTGCCACCTGAGAAAGTTAATATTGTTAAAAAATTAATACAAATACTTAGACCTTACCTAACTTATTGACTCAGGCGTTACTTTGCGGAAATCTATACTATAAGACTCTTTGTCCTGACCTATTCATTCATTCATCTATAGACAACGCAGAGCCCAAACGGCTGATCCTAGGGTTGTGAAATTTGGAGGGTGTATTTGTTTTGGTATGTAGACGCGTACTAAGAACGGATTTTTGGAAATTCCACCCCTAAGGGGGTGAAAGGGGGTAAAACAGTTTGTATGAAACTTCTTTGTTTTTGAACTTATAGCAATGAAATTTGGAATATGTATAGTTTATGTAAAATTAAAAATAATGGTATCAAGTTTTTTTACCAGGGGTGAACTAAGGGTTTCTTATGGGGGGTGAAAGTTTGTATGGAAAAATCTTTATTTATCAAGTTAAAGTCTTGAAAGTTGTTATGGTAGTAGTTTATTGAATAATTAAATTAAAATTTTAAAAACTTTTGCCAGGGGTGCATTAAGGGGGATGCCATTGGGGTTGAAAGTTAAAAATGAAAGTTTTGTGTTTTTTAACTTAAATGTGTAAAATTTGGAGTGTGTATATATTTTAGTACTTAGACGTGTACTAAGAATAGATTTTTTGAAATTCTACCCTTAAGGGGGGTGAAAGGGGGTAAAACAGTTTGTATGAAACTTCTTTGTTTTTGAACTTATAGCAATGAAATTTGTAATATGTATAATTTATGTAAAATTAAAAATAATGGTATCAAGTATTTTTGCCAGGGGTGAACTAAGGGTTTGTAATGGGGGGTGAAAGTTTGTATGGAAAATTCTTTATTTATCACATTAAAGTCTTGAAAGTTGTCATGGTAATAGATTATTAAATAGTTAAATTAAAATTATATTTTTTTTGCCAGGGGTGCATTAAGGGGGATGCCATTGGGGTTGAAAGTTAAAAATTAAAAAGTTTTGTGTTTTTGAACTTAGAGGTGTAAAATTTGGAGTGTGTATATATTTTAGTATTTAATCGTGTACTTAGAACGGATTTTTGGAAATTCCACCCCTGAGGGGGTGAAAGGGGGTAAAACAGTTTGTATGAAACTTCTATGTTTTTGAACTTCTAGCAATGAAATTTGGAATATGTATAGTTTATGTAAAATCAAGTTTTTTTGCCAGGGGTTAAATAAGGGTTTATAGGGAGGAGGGGGGTGAAAGTTTGTTAGGATTTTTTTTTTTATTTGTCAATTTAACAGTCTTGAACGTTGTTTAGGTTGTAGTTATATGGTGGTTAAAATAAATTTGTAATGATATTTGCTAGGAGTGAATTAAGGTATGCCATTGGGGTTTAAAGTTCAAAGGGAAAGTTTTGTGTGTTTGAAATTAAATACTTATGAATTGGAATTTAAGTATGTGGTTTACTTAGTGGTATGATTCACGTATTCTTATTATTTATATTAAAATAATGGCTTGGAGAAAATGATCTAATCTGTAGCATCACCACCAAAATAGCTAAAACAGAGGTTAACTAGATCTCAGGAATCGAATGCGGAAAGACAGATGCGGCTTATTTTGATATCGTAGCAATTTAGTGTTTATATAAAATTGGCACGGGAATAGGATACAATAGATTTATTCCACAGGTTACGCAAAAAACGACCTACACGCGGGCGGAGCCGCGGGCAACCTCTAGTCTATTATAAATAGAAGACAAAATTAAATATTTAGTGTACTTCCGCTGTGATCCGAAATCCAAATTAAGACAAGTAAAGGAAATATTAACTAAGATTAATTAACTAAGATACATTAGCTAAGATTAACGTTACCTATCACAATTCGGAAATTCTTAACACTACACGTGTTTCGCCTAACCACAAGGCATCATCAGGAGATGCTGACTCTTCGAACGACAAGTCGAGAGTACTCTCGACTTGTCGTTCGAAGAGTTAACTTTAATTAATGTTAGTTAATTTATTTTAGTTAATTGATCTTAGCTTATTTATCTTAGTTAATTAATCTTAGTTAATTTTTCCTTTACTTGTCTTAATTTGGATTTCGGATCACAGCGGAAGTACACTAAATATTTAATTTTGTCTTCTAGACCTTACCTATCTTACTGCGGTAGCTTCTCTGTGGCCTTACCATCAAGATAAACACGCAGCTTCTCGGAATAAGTATTGCGTCATGTTAGCAGACCGGTGGACGCGAGTGCTGTTGACAGTTACTGGAATGCCAACGGCACTGACTGTCTCATCAAGCTTAGTTTGAAGGGAATTTCAACATGTATTTTTTTTATTTATTTATTTTATTTATCAAATTAGCACCGCACAGACGAGTTACACTAATGATAAATGTAATACAACACACCAATTAATACAAATTTAAATGAACTTAAAATTGACATAAAAAACAACATTCAAATAATTCATACACAATCAAAAAATAAAATCAAAAATACTATACAAATACAAAATAAAAATGTCAATATAATGTCAAAAAAAAGAAAAATATAAAAAGTCCTTGGCAAAATTATTTAAACAGAAATTAGTAGCATATTATTTTAGATTTTCTCGTGTATGCAAATTCACAATATTTTATGCAGTTGTTTAAGACACTTCTCCAGCAAGTACCTAATACATCACTGTCTTACAAATATTGTTATTTTTTTACTCTCTTTATTCTTTTTCGTGCAAGCTAAAGTGGCCAAGCACAAGTGTCGAGTGTTTTCAAGCCAACCAAAGGCTTGATTTGGCTTAACAACTGCTTGTTTTAAGACTAACAGCCAAGACTTCACATTTAACGTGTCATCCGGCCTACGGTAGCGGCCAAATAAAAATGGCATTTTTTTAATTACAGTCTTGTATATGGTCACCCATCTAAAGGCTGTCCACATCAACCATTCCTTAACGTCGATAATTGCGTTACCTTAGTTGGCTGAGCACAGTCTAAGCTGGAGCATGCATATTTTAGAATAACTGGCTCACACTGTTAGGTGCTTGGTGACAGATTGTTGAATTATCCTACTTTCAATGCTGTTCAAATACTATGCGACTTAGATCGTATAACGTTTGTTCTTTAAAAAAAAGGAAAAGGAAATCAAACGCACATGGCAATACTGCATCTGTCAGACGCGCCCGCCGCGATTCAAAAAAGGAACACATTTACAATACATTCCGTTGATACACATTTTGAAAAGTCGACCAGTATTAATGACCTTTTGATTTCTAGTCTGTGTTTCTGAAAAGAGGTCTTGTTGTACTGGTGGTAAGATCCGCCACGTCGGCAGCGCCGCAGGCGGCAGATGACCGCAACATGATTTATTAAGGGGTGCGCTCAACTACATACATTTAAACGCCATTTGAAGACCTCTTTTAAAATTATAATATTTTATTCGTAATTGTTACAATAATGTATACTACGTTTTATTAAGTAGGTACTTATGCCATTAATAATAAGCATTTCACCCTGTTATGACTAAGTTATAAAATAGCTTAAAATCTTATAACGCCACTTTTTCGCTTATCTTTTTTCTTTCGCTACGCTTTATTTTTTTGTTACGCAAAGCCTAACTATTTTTTGAACAGACTTTACAAGTCTAATTTGACGACCTCGTTGGCGTAAAGGTTACCATGCCGGTCTGCGAATCAGGAGGTTCCAGGTTCGATTCCCGGCCCGGTCAACATCTTTGTGCTTAACTAAATTTGTTGGCTGTGGGTCTGGGTGTTAAATATGCATTTATATGTTATATGTATGTATGTATATGTAGTATATCAGCTGTGTTAGCAACCATAATACAGCTAGAAATGGTTCAGTATGGGGCTAACCAGCCGTGTGTGAATGTGTCCTAATATTTATTTATTATAATTATTAAGTCAGTTATATAATGCTATACAAATCTCTGCACTGAAAGAGATTCTATTTACCTACAATATAAAAACGATCATCAATTGTTTGATTATCTTCCATATTATAGATTCAATTATTATTTAAACGTTTAACCTGGCAGCTTAAACGAAATACACAAACATCAATTTTCCATCAAAAGAAGGCGCATCAATAAAGGAACCAATTTCATCCCACATTGTTTGTCAAAAATTCGATTATGTCCGGTACTGCGACGACACATCCACAGAAAAAATAACACAATATGGTGTTTTAAAAACTCCTTCCATTAAAAAGAGGATATAACGGAACGTTCCTAACTTAAATAAACTTTTTTCTGGCGCTAGTTTGAAAAAAGAACGGGCTCGTTTATTTTCCCGCGCTCCCGCGATGAACGAGGCGTGACATTCTAAATTTTTGGTGTTGTCATCACACAAAAAAGGAGAATAAATAAGGAATGTGTAATAGTGTTGTTGGGGATATATTAATGTGTCTAACGGACCCTATTGTGTCGTGAAAGGATGTATCTGTTACGTCGATATTGCATTGAGCTAAACAGATTGATATTTTAGGGAAAGGTTTTAAATTGATTTTTTGTATTCCGACCACTTTTGGCAAAATTTGTGAAGAAATAGATTTTGGTCATAGAACATTTTATTTCTAAATTGGTTTTTGTTAACGAAGTATAAGTAAGTAATACATACCTACGTAGGTATATCTGATATTTTGCGTATAATATCTATCTACTAATGAAACTAAAAAAGTTAAAAAAAAAAATATTGGACACAAACATACAGGGAACAATTTAAAAGAAAAAATATTGTGGCACTGTTATCAGCCTTATTGCCTGCATAGAAAAAATATAATTTAAGCATTTCTATTTTTTTATTACCACCACCACTAAAGAGGCTTGAGACTTGAACCATTTTTGCCCCCAAAAAAATCTTAAGAAAAAAAAATAGGTACACAAATTAAAAAGTGATTATTGAAAAAAAAACAACTAATTGGCCGTCTAAATAGCAATCTTGAAAATATTTATAACAATTTTGGTATACCAATCACACATATGAATTAGAAAGTTCAAAAAGTATTTTTTAAATGTTCTTTTTAAGTTACGACATTTTATCGCATCGTTACATTAAACATTATGATTTAATATCATCGCCACGCTCCACTCAGGTGGCGCGTACGCATCTGCTTATTGTTAATAACCTATTGTTGGTATTGCCATGTGTGCGTCTACACTTACACCTACTTATTACATCTGTGTGAGTGTGTGTGCGATTGTTTCGTAAGGGTGAGTGTAACATCTGGAAGTTTTTTTTTTTTAATTTTGTCGATTGATCATTGGGCTTGTCATACCTATTGGTACGATTTGACTTCCAGGTGTTACCATTGTAAAAACGCTTATTTGGGAGTTATTATTAAATTGTTCGTAAGTAGGTTTCTAAATATTTTAAACTGTTTGGATGAACTGATAGGTAGGTTGTCTTCTTTTTGTTCGTATGAAAGTGGTCAAGCTCTGGTGTCTGTTTGATTCAAAGTATTAAAATATTAGAACTATTCTAGTTTTTCTCCATCAAATAGGTAGGTAAGGTCTTGAACCAAATTTTTTTGTAAACTCGCTTATGTAATAAATATATAGTAGGTAATAATAAATAATTAACTTCCCTAGATCCAAGTTCCCAAGCATAAAAAATATAAATAAAAATTATAAATAAGCTATGTAAGAGATAATTATAAGTAAGCTATGTGTTAATTCGAGGTCTAACCTATTCCCATACCAACTTCCATCGACATCGGATAAGCCGTTTGAGCGTGAAGAAGTAACAAACATACTCATACAAACTTTCGAATTGAGAATAGGTATATTAGTAGGATATTGTTTAATTTTAATTCCCACCAGTCACAGCAAGGCTAAATGTCTTCACGCGGTGTGCTATTTTTCGGTACGCGGTAAGGTCATAGCGGGGGAGGGGAGCGATCAATACCCCCTCGACCCCGCACCCCGCACCGCCGGCGACCCCCCTGCGCTCGCCCGTGCTCAGATCACTGCGAAAATAATTAGCTAAAGGTAAGTTTTTAAAATTAGAATATGGTAAAACAATATTCAAATTTAGAATAGAACTCTCGAGATAAATAGAAAAGAAGATGCCATTAGACTTACGTTTTGTCAAAGTAAACTGAGCTGAAAACTGGTATACAAATTTCCAAGAAAAGTAGGTAGGTACGACAAAAATGTGACACTAGTTTCTAGTAAAAAGTGTATGTCAATGTATCCTTTATGTCACTGTCATACTTAGTAAAACTAAAACAAAATGTCAGAAGTATCACAAAAATAAATTCACATTATGACTAGAACAAATCACTAACTTTATTTCACAAATTTTTCAAAATTAGAACTCTAATCAAATAGACAATTAGAGAAGCGAAGCGCCGCCTCTTGTGTGACAAAAAGCGTCCAATCAGCGATGTCGCCGACCTCCCGCGACAATCTCGACCAATAGGAGACGTCGCGCGCACCCAATGACATTCTTGGTGACAACCGGGACATGAGAGGTCAACGCCCGGTTTGTTGATTGTTGGCTAATTTAATTTGAACTTTAACTTGCTACGTTTAAAGGTGAATTTGAACTGTATAAATCTAAAATATAAGTATAATATGATTTGTTTAGAGATAACTTGAATTTTTCCTCACAATTAAAATCTTGAAATTAATAGGAGGAACTTTAAAAACTCCCTTTCTCTCTTTCACACTCATTTGTTTATGCAAGTGACAGAATGTAATGAATATTTATGAGACTTTTTTTTATTAAGAATTAATTAGTATGGTGCAATAACAAATTAATATAATAATATGAATGATCAAGAAAACATGACTTATCGTTATTTTGATATAGGTACCTAGAATATATTAGTGTTATTTCTTAGTTATTAAAGCTGTAGCTTATTTATAAGACCACCACCTTTTATAGTAAACAACTCCACTATTTACATATTTCCTCGATTCCAGTTTCAAAATGCAAACACGGCGAGATCCGACCGGAAGTGGCGATAGCGCCCGCGGCATCGGAAACGGAAGTGCCTGCCAGCCGCCATGATAGCCTGCGATAGGCTGCGATTATTTGTCAAAATTGTTGTTTGGTAAAAGTACCTATAAGTAGAGGTACTAGTTAATTGCCTACTTAGCTTAGGTTAATCTTTTTTTTTGAAAGATGTTGACTAAGGACGCAAATTAGTATGTTTTAAAATCTAAATGTAACTTATTAGTAGATTGATGAATAGTAATATAAACTACATAATTTTGTATTCTACATTTTCATCATTGTTTAACTTTCCTAACTACTAGTAAATTAATTAATTATATTTTAGTTTGTAAAATTGACATACCTAGGTATGTACCTATACCTATAAATAGTTTTTTTTTGGGAGAAGAGTTTGGGTCCAATAGGTATACAGTTTATACAACTAGTTCGGAAACCTTCAGATTCCATATAATTTCGTTGATTTTAATTTACTGGCGCTACCCTGTTTCTACTGAAATACAAACTTACCTACTGTCTTCAAGGCCAGCGAAATTTCGTCCAATAAGAATTGCCAGTCTTATCATAATTCATATTATTATCTAGAAGTACGTATACACGTTATAGTCTTATTAGCAAAATTATAGCTTAACAAGTGAATCAATTAACTGTATAACCACATCAAATTTAGAAAATAAGTACGTGAATTATTGTATTCGCTATTGACAAGCCTTATTCAATAAAATAAAAAATAGCAGTCCACTATACGTTCTCACTGCTGGGATTCGGGGCCTTCTCTAACGAGAAAAAGATAAAGGCCATAATCCACCATGCTGATCAATTGCAGGTTGGCGGTTGACACACCTTTTCTTTCACGTCCTCAAACATGTTTGTTTCCTCACGATGTTTTCCTTCACCGTAAAGCGAGTGCAAATCCACACATAACTTGAAATACAAGTCATTGGTGTAGGGCCGGGATCGAACCAGGGGCGTCAGATTGAAAAGCAGACTTTTTCTCACCTAGTCACACTAGCTTGTAAATAAATAGTCTTATTAGAATTTTACAATTACTGAACCATGTCTAGTATGTGTTAAGGTAGCTAACATAACTGATATACTACATATACTTACCTACATACATATTTTATATAGATACATATTTAACAGCCAACAAAGATAATTAAATAGTAATATAAAGATAGTTAAGCACAAAGATGTTGGCCAGGCCGGGAATCGAACCTGGAACCTTCAGGCACTTGGCAGTTTTTTTGCATAGGCTAGCCAGCATGGTAACCTTTACGCCAACGAGGTTGTCAAACCAGACAGATAGACAGACAAAAAACATTTTATTTTTGTTTCTGTTTCCTTTGTTTAATCGCTACCTATCAGTTATTTGGAAAAATATTTAATTGACAGACACTCGATTTGTACTGCCTTGTATATGTATAGCATAAGCAGCCCACTATACGTTCCCACTGCTGGGACTTGGGGCCTTCTCTCACGAGGAGAGAGATATAGGCCATAATCCACCACGCTGGCCAAGTGCGGGTTGGCGGATGACACACGTCTTCGGATATTGTGGTCCTCAAACGTGCCGGTTTCCTCTCGATGTTTTCCTTCACCGTAAAGCGAGTGCAAATCCACACATAACTTGAAAAACAAGTCATTGGTGTAGGGCCGGGATCGAACCAGGGTCCGTCTGATTGAAAAGCAGACGTTATTACCACCGAGCCACACTCTAATATGTATATTTATGTATAGATATACCGTATAGATGTACCGTAGTTCATTATACACTGGCAATCATTTATGGGGAGCAATTAAATCTTAATTGGGGAGTTATTGTGTCGCGGTCTCCTCTAATTAAACCTTAAGGACATGGGATAAATGTAAATTGCCATGACAACAGCTTTATGATGGCAATCCAAGGGGATTGGGGTGTGTTTGGAATTTCTTGGAAGTAGCGTTCTGGTTTGATGGTTGTATTTATATAAACCTAAAGCCTTGAACTTAACTTGAGATGAAAATCTGTTGTAGCATAAAATAATTGTAGGTAATATTGATTTTATTAAAATGTATCTCTCAAAATAATTTTTTATTAAACTACTCATAATACTAATCATTTATTCATCAATAATTAATTTGTCAAACATAAAACGTCAAAATTAAATTAAATTTATTATAAATGACTTAATTCTAAATAAATAACAATATAATAAAAACCAAATAATATTCATTAAAAAAAAATTAAAGTTAAAATAATTAATGTCAAAAACATTAAATGTTAGGACAACCCGTCCATGACCGTACCTGGTGTAATGGTGCCAATAATACTGGCTGCGTTTCCACGCTGAACAGCGATGGCTATCCTCTTCACCAAGAACGGTCGAGAATGAGAATCCCCCGTTTTATTCAACAGTATAAAATTAAAAAATATCAAAAAGAAAATAAAGGTTCATTTATAGCTCAATTTACTAAAAAGTAAGTTAATAATAAGTTAAAGACAATGATTGAATTGATAAAGTCAGTGGTTTTCGGGCGGCTTGAAAACTCTCGACACCAGAGCTTGGCCACTAAGCTCATACAAAGAAGAAAAATTTGCTTCTGCGTATAAGGGTTGGATATCGATTGCACTTCTTAGATGGTTGAAATTTAACGTTTTTTGTATACATTTTCATATAGCTTAAAATATTAATTTGATATTTTCTGTAGGTAACTCAATTTTAAGAATGAACATTTGAAATTGGAATAAACATTTGAAATTGGGTGAGCGAAAAAGTGGTCTAATAAGATAAATAACTAGAGAGAATATAGCGAAAGAAGCGTATCTACAATGACTAATAAATTGATAAATTGAATGAAGGATTTTTTTGTTTCGGCAGATATTGGAAACCTTAGTTTCGGATGAACAAAGCGCTAAAGTTGATAATATCTCCAAAAAGTCATTTCATGCAAAATTATCATGCCTTGTTTTTTTCCACCATACGCGTGAGTTTAGGGCCCTTGCGTTTTTTTGCTAACGGTCTTAAAACAGTTTGGTGACAGCTGAAACCATTATAGTTTTGCTTAGGGAAATATTTTAACTGAGCAAAATTGATCCTTATGTCCCGGATATAAGGTCTTATAAAGTTATGGTCGTCAGCATTTAGAATGTGGATTTCGATAAAAGGTGTGAAAAAATAGGCGATGTCATCGTCCCGAAACTATCTTGAGGAAATTGGAGCAGAATACAAAAGATTTTTTTCTCTTTTCTATAGCAATGTCACGTTGAAAAATATAGTTTTTGCGTGACATTTTATTTTATCTATGGTATTTTTTTTGTAACAGTAAATATGGTTATAAACGTAGGTATTTAATCATTGTAGGTATAATATTATTAAGGTAAGTATTAAGGTTAATATTATTTAGGTGTAATATTATTAATTTAATAAAACATACATACCTACATGCTTAATCATTATGAATGTGATCTTAAGTAATACGATTTTGTGTAAGTAGGTATGTGTGAATCTGTCTATGTATTCCCAGTACACGAATAAAACCATAAGTGGAGGCTAAGAGCTAGGATGTACCTAATAAGTATTAAAAGAAGTAGGAATAAAGTAGAAGTATAGTAGAAGTAGTAACGCTTGATATAGCACGTTTAGGTGCAGCGAATGAAAACTTGACTAGCCAAGCTAAATAAGATACCTATCAGGTATGTGTCATAACAACATTACACGTCTTCAAAAACTTATTAGTCAAAGTTAATTTGTGACGTTTTAGTTCGCCATAATTCGACTATTATATTAAAGACTAACACACAACACAGGCTCATAATCGCAGGATTTGGAGAATTTTGATAAAAATAATAGATAAATTATATTCAATATAAAATATTTTGATGATTGTATTGATTATGTTTTGTTTGACAAAGGAAAATAAGGGCTATTTTATTTATTTATGAATGGAGTAAGCGCATTGTCGCAATGTCATATAGGGACTGTAATTTGTAATCACTCATCACCAGAGCACACATGAAAGTATAAATACGTACATTGATTGCAGCTATTAAAATTTGTGACAATATTAATATTGCCAAATGTAAATTGAAAAACTAAAACCCGATTCGATAAAATGGGCCGGTCATTCAACACCGGGTGAAAGTCCCGGTTAAGGCTAATGTCACACAATGTTAAGGGATCAAAAAATATTATGTAACGTTTTAATATATTATACCACTTTTGAAAAAATAGAACGCTTTCAGGAACCCAACAGTATTGTTAAGTATATCTAAATGTATTTTAAAATTTTGATGACAAATATGATATTGGGTATTCTCTTCGAATCTTGATGTTATCTTGAAAGTATGTCATATTTTTATAACATGTTGTTTTTTATATCTAGTACTAAATATTGATAATTATAATACACATATCCCACCAGCACAAACTTAATATTCCATCTGTGTAGTTATATAGTCTGGCAAACGAAACATGACCCTGGAAAAGAGCGGCAAATTTAAAAAATCTGAGTATAGCAACCCCAAAACTAATATGAAATACCTGGAATAAACTAATTTGATACTTTAAAATTATTTATTTTATTTCGTCGAATAAAAATGCTTTAAGTACTTTAGGAGTAAAGCTTTAGAAATTATACAATCAATCTGAATTAAAAAAAGCAGTATTCTATAATGTTTTATTTACTGTCATAATTAAAATGTGAATCTAAGACTTAAATTTGAAAAGATTCACCGGTGTCACTAGAATCCCAGTTTTATTTATTAGTTTCCTACTATAATGAAACTTTCCAAATTATTTTCGGTGATCCTGTCCCGATCTTATTTTCATATTAATTTTCAATGTATATTACATTATCAGTTATATTATTCTTCCACTTCTCTGGAGTTATGGTTCCAAATGTCTCTTTAATCACTTTTTCTGATTCAACACCGCAAAACAGACTAGGCAATATTTTCACTTGACACTTTGCGTTTACCCAAACTTCATATCAGCTCAATGGCAGAATCCAGATTAAGAAAACATGTTAAACCTGTTAAAGAAAAAAAGTGTTAAAATTACAATGTAACATTTTATGGTATGATAAATAACCAAAATGCATTATTAGGAAGGTGGGAAGGTTTTGACTAATGATAAAAGAATGTGAATCGAAATAGATAATTACTTTATGCAAAAAGATATATAGTAAATACGAATTAAAACAAAGTATCAACTTAGTAGCGTCATACTAACCTAAGAAATCAAACACCACATGTAAACAATCTTGTTTTCGTTGAAATTACGCCGAATTTCAATTCTTTTTCTTGTTGTTTTTTATGATACTTTGAGATCATGCGGAACAACAACTCCCGAACTCCACTTTTGATGATTTTAGTCATTTTTCGCTGCGAAATTAGTGTTTAACAAAATCATAATAACACGCCATCTTGTTTTGGATATTGACGTTGATATTATTATAGCATTGCCATATAAAAAGTTTGCAAATAATTCGAGTCTCATGTTTCGTGTGCCTATATAAGTTAAGCGTTCTTCTACATCCAACGTACACGAGCCCTAAAGCTTTTAAACGTGACATTGACAGAAGTGACAAGTTGACATCGACGTCCGTGCTCGTCGGAGACGGTTAATTTAGGTGCGTGTGGGTGGTACGAGGTGGGACTTGTTAAACGACCGATTAAACGGTTTTATGTGTCGGTTAAATTGTGAACTCTGACCTACTCTTATATTTATTTCTGTATGACATATGTTCTTGAGTTTTTCCTTTGATCTTTCCTTGGTGTTGTTTGTAAGTTTTTTTTTAATTGGTATATGATTAATTTATCTCATGGTTAAATAACTTGACATAGTGAAAGACAATACTTTGTACCCATATTACTGGGATTACATCATTCTATTGATTTATAAAATTCATACAGTATATTTATATATTGTGAAATTATATTGAACTGGATTTATTACGTATGTTAGTCGACGTCTCTTGAAAAAATGACCCTAATGCACTTTTAGAGTAACATTTTTGTTTGTTCCATTTCATGAATTGAAAACTTACTGTAGTATTCTAAAATACAGTAAGTATTTTTATTTTTAACTTCTTACAGCTAGGCCATTGAGCTGCAGGGCGCGCAACTACACGAGGGACACTCTGGCCTAAGGTTGAGCATGTCAAGTCTGGAATATCTGACTCTTAAGGAGACTGCCAGAACACTGTTATACTAGGCGTTATGGGTGCGACAGATTTATCAACTTTAGTGGTTGTTAGCCAGACGAGCACTAAAAAATACCCTACCAACATGCTATAGTTTCCTTATGATCTGTTCCTTCATCGAATGCTCGAGCTTATTAGCGGAGATAGAACCTACGAACTTCGGTACGTGAGGCAGTCGCGAGCCCGACTGAGTTGTCATCGCTACAAACATATACCCAAAGACTAGGTGCTTCAATCAAAGCCCGTCTCAACCCGTCTTCACATACACACACACACATACATAGATTGTTTTCGTATCACGGCGTCACACCTCATCATTATTTAGCCTCAAAGCGGCGCGGTGCCGGCGATACACACAATACCACAAAGAACCGTCTCTTCATCAAACACCATGACGCAACATAAGAGCGCTTTTTGTGACACTATGACACTGTGAGCAAGGTGCGCATGGTTCTGCATCTCGTAGGACATTTGAACACTTTTTATCTAACGTTTTTTACATTTTTTATTTAACATTTAGTACAAAATTAGAAGTTTTATTGACACACGTTTTTATAGTATCTAAGAATTAGGTTGACTACTTATTTTACTAAAGTCTTGATTTGATTTCGTATGTAATGTCAAAACTTATTACTTTTAAAACTTAGACGACTGGCCTATGCTTCTGCTGTGCTTTAACTATAGTACTAAATAATTTGACTAAGATAACGGGATTTTTGTTGGAACATAGCAGGATTACCTAAATAAAAAAAAACGTAATAAATATATTGGTTAGGCTAGCCAAGTTCATTTTAGATAGCTAGATTTCGGCAACGTCAAAAACAAATAAAAAGAAAAAAAAATGCCGATGTGTGTTGGATCTGTGTTAGATATAGCGCACGTTCCCTTTTCTACAACTTGCTTTATTTCTTTTATAATTTGAATGACTTCTTTTTTCTCTCTCTCTTCCTCTCACTTTTCTATTTGTACATATATTTTTACATAGCCTTTTGCGGAACTTCATTGTTTTTTGAAAACTATCTAGATGCCATTCCGAATCGAATGACACCTCAATCATAATTTTAGGAGACAGCTGAAAAAAGTTGACCAAAAAGGCACTTGTTGACTAGACTATACTGGCCAATTTGTTAAACTAAGTAAAGCATAGTCACCCTATCCCTCACCAAACTTCTTAGTATACCAAGTCAGCCATTGTCACAGGGCCTACAATTATAAAGGTCTAATGACGTTGATTACGGCTTACACTCACTGGACCCCAATCAAAGGAGTAGGATTGATTTTTTTAAGACGTAGAATGTTTTTTTTATTATTCGACTCTGCTATTAATATTTCAAAGGCCTTGATCGGATGATGTGACCATCATCAGCCTTTGTTTGGTTAGGTATAGTTTGTGTGTGCGTAGTAAATATATGAATATGTAGATGTATATAGATAGAAGGTAAAGATATAGGTAGACATAGAGTAGGATCAAAAATCTGCAGTTAAATTTGCTTTTGAATAAAATAATTTGGAATTTTGGAAGCTTAGTTCTTATTGAGCAAATGGTGTGTTCGTTGCCAAGAATTTAAAGAGTTCGATGTCGAAATAATTAAACTATTTTTACGAATCTTTTTTGATAGTAATTTTTATGTTTTCACTTTCAATTCAGTGATCAAGTTCTTAACCAATGTACATTGGTAGATGATAATTTTAAAATTATTGAAGAAAAATTGTCTAACTTTGAAACTACCTATTTTTTGTATTCAGTTTCAAGTCAGTAATCAAGACCATAGACTATACATTTTTAAGTTATTTTTTTAAAATATCATCTGTCCCAACTCTCATCAGTACTAGACAAGCTGAAATTAAAAAATAAAAATGAATCGGAATTAAAAAATAAAGCACAAATGTAAAAAGTCTCAAAGGTTGCGCCGGCGCCCGCTCCCCGCTGGCGAAGTGCTCTTTAAACGCCCGCCCCCGCTGGCTCGAGCCTTGGACAGATTGCTGTACAGGATGGTGTGGGAATATTTTTATTAATAAGTATTTTATTAACAACATATTTTATTGTAGCTCCAGCTACAGTGAAGGTAAACATCGCAAAGAAACCATAGCATGGTGAAAGTGCAGTTTCTAGTGATTGCCTGGTTAGTTTCTAGCCTCATGTTGAAAGTCAGACTTTCAAAGAGAACTCGAAGGGGACTTTGTGAAAGGGTGGTGTGTAAATATTAAAATTAATAAGTATTTTATTAAGAACATATTTTATTGTAGCACCAGCTACAGTGAAGGTAAACATCGTGAAGAAACCATATTATGGTGGGACTGCACTTTCTAGTGATTGTCTGGTTAGCTTCTAGCCTCACGTTGAAAATCTGTAGCCCAACCCCTTAGTGTGTTTTGATAGACTCCTTGAGAGTAAATAATTCTAAAAAAACTAATTAATTCTAAACTAATTCAATCTAATTCTAAACTAAACATAAATCACTTTAGAAATCGTTGACTTGTGTGGTGATACCTAATTATATATGTTTGTATATGCCTATCTGTTTACTGTTAAAATGCACAGGTAAGGAATGTGCGATAGTTTTCTTCGTTATTATGCGCTTTAATATATATATTATATAGGTTTGCTGCTATAGTACGTATGCTATAGGTACATGTACGTATGTACACTTTAATTTAACTTACAGAGAAATGAAGATTAGAAAAGTCAAGGTACGTTTAAGGTTAGTAAGCTGTTTATAATATTTCTGCTCATTCTCTGCAAAAAAATCCATTACTTGATAAGACTCATATTTTTTCAGTGAATACCTAATACGTACAGATAAAAATCATTTTACTGTTGTGCCAAATTCTTTACATTTTATTATACGGAATATTTTATAACACCCTGTACAGATCTCGATTTATGTATCGCCATCTATAATTCCATAATCCCATATTTCGTCCACGCACTCGCCGTTTTTGTCCCTGATGAAGAAATACCCATTGTTTGGGCATTTCATCGATTAGTTACGGGTGACACGAAACCCGAGTTATTGGATAATCGATTCGAATTATAATTGATCCTTTAAATCGATTATGAGTTTTTGTTGCTGGCCGGTGCTTTTGTGCCTTTTTTGTTTGGTCCTTGCCTTCGCAAGGAAGCGTAGAAGTATATGACGAGGTCTTTGAAATATCATACGTAATAAGGTAATAATAATCATATAATAATAATATATTTATTTGCAATTTTCACTATCATTTGACAAGGCAAGTTTGCTTATAATTAATGACCTTATTAACCTTAAGGTTGAGAATTGAGATTATGAAGTTTCTATAATAGACAATGTTGTAAAAGTTGCGTTGATAAGTTCAAACTTTTGGAATGTCAAAATTATTGTTAATAAGGTAAACTAATATCAAACAGAAACAGGTAATTTCCAAGCTCTTAAAAATCTCAAATTAAATTAAAAGTCCTACCTTTATAATTTTTGAGCATAAATCTTCATGTTTGTAAGAAAAATCATAATTTTCATAAATGACGTCCGGAAATGATTTGAAAAACAAAGCACTTGCGCGACCACGCCCGTGGTGTTGCCTGCGTACGCGCATACTGTTCCCACGTCTCAGTAGGGTGACAACAACAAAAACACTTTATGGGACATGAAAATTAACGTGTTTTCTAATGAAAATTATTTTGAATTAATATCGTAGTAACTTAATAGTTGAGAAGTGTAAGAGTTTTTGAGGTTTTAAATTCTATAAAAAAACATTTTTGACCAGATTCCTGAAAATATTTGTAAAAGAACCTTTTCCTAACAATTATTTAAGTAAACAAATAAACAGATATTTGTGAATGTTCAGAGATTAGGTAGAGTTGTTTAGCGTCATATCATCCAATTAAATATCATGTAATAATGGTGTACAAGTATTACTGTCTAAATTAATAGTTTTAATCTTAATATTTCACTTCTTTTTTTTAATTGGTTTTAAATTGGTTTGTGATCTGGAGTAAACTTATAATAGTATATATTAATTAAAAATGATTATGAAAGATTTTATAATATCATCACCATTATCTACTTTGTTTCTATCCTAATATTGTAAGCTATCAGGTTCTGTTTGATCGTGCCGGCTGAGTCGATCTTGTTGTACAAACTAACCTGGAAGAAAAGAGTTGGCCCTTTATTGTGGTTTAAAGATAGTTCTTAATAATTTGTTAATCTTTTGATTCGAAGATAAAAAAATGAGTTCAATTATTAACTTTTAAATAAAATTAAATCTCGTAGTTCCATCTATGAAAGTTACTAAAATAGGCTCTCAAATATTGTATCATTGATAGCAAAAATATTAATAATTGAACTAGAATACTTCACAGTTTTAATTTGAATACTATATTGATTGTAAAATCTGTACTCCCTATAAAAGCGGAGTCAAAATTATGAATAAGTATACAAAAAAATATATAATAACATAATTTTGGTAGATATTTATACGTTGGATATCGTGGTCACCCTACCAGGGAGCTGGTATAACGCGATGGGCGTCACCAAGACTCCTCCGACGATTATTGAGTCTCGCATCGGTTTTAATTTAACGGCGTCTTTGACATTAGCGGGATTGTCCGCGCTTTAATATGAAAGCATGGGGTCAATAGTTATTAACTCATTTTGAGATAAATCTTGTTTAAAAATCCTTTATTCATTTTATATATTCGAATAGCTCAAGTTAGTTATATAGGTACTATAATTAAAATTGAAACAGTTTCTACTAGACAAGTGCATTCCATCAAACCACGATATTACTAAAAAAAAGGCGGATTTCATTTGAATTTTGTAATTATGTTAAAAATCCACACAAAACGTTTCGCTTCCACATAAACATACGAGTATATTGTGCGGACAATGAAACTGTGGAACTCAGTCATAGGAAGTCAGATTCTCTGTCCTCTTAATTATATTCAAATCACTATTTCAAAGCGATAGTGAATCAGTTACTTCTAGGCAAGCGTGCTCCATCCTATACCGCAACATTACTTAACATCAGGTGAGTTGCGATCAAGCGCAAGCATATCTATCATAAAAAATAAATAAAAATAAAACACACTCGTACTAATTTTATTGCTAGTACAACACAGCAATAAATGTAAAAAATCTATGCGATGCTCTAAAAGATTTTACTTTTCCTAGTTCAGCGAGCCACCAACAGATGGCGCTAGTTGTATGTTTATAGCCTTAGTCCAGTTCATTCGTTTTTACACCATTTTCTTTTTGTTTCAATACTTTTGAAGAGGCTTGTATCTTATCAATGAAATAATACGTTAAATTATAATGTTACCTATGGAAATCTATAAATAGTTTAAGAACCTAATGCTATATCAAATCTATATAACGGTTGATGGTGAATTGTAGAAGTATTCCGTGTACTCAATCAGGTTAATGTAAACTGTGAAAAATATGATATTAAAACATAAAGTCTGACGTTTCCGTAAACCCGCCGAGGTGTTTTTCAGCACAGACCCAACAACTTCAACGTAAAGCTTTTCGATACAAGTGCCATACTCGATATTTATTTATTTTTACCAAAATAGCAACAGGCGGTCGTCGAGTGCGTCCGATTTTATAGAACACCGTGAGCAATATCAGAGGAATCCGCTTTATAAATAGTGATGAGACAGAATTGGTTCTAACATCGATGTGGCTCACAAATTTCTTTGATTTTACAATTTCCCGGGGTCAGTACATTTTTTTTCCTTGCCGAATTCCCTGTTCCCCAATGACTACAATCTAGCGATTTTCAAGGCGAGAGTGAACCGGTTCCTTCTAGGTAAGCGCGATCCACCGTAGACCTCAATATCACTTACCATCAGGTGAATTGTGGTCAAGCGTTGACCAATGAAGAGTAAAAAAAAAGATACCTTTCTACCAGCCGTGATTGCCTCATTAACCTTCTCTAGATCAGCTCCAGCGGAAGACCAGCGCTGATTACTTGCAGTCAGCACACGCTGAGCTGGGGCCGGTTTTGTGACACGTAAATGTTTTTTTTACGTTTCTTGTGTATTGTTTTTCTTTGTTGTTCGTGTCACAAAATACATGTTTTTTTTCTCTCTTTTTATATTATTAATCATGTAAGTCATATATATATTTTTAGGACGTCTTTTTGAAGCGATGGCAACTCAGTGTGGCTACGCGCCCTGTAGGAATCAAATGCATATATGAAATGTGTAAAAATATTAATGTTTATAAATGAACATGTAAAACTACTTTTTTGTTAATTTATCTAAAACTTTTAATTGTACCTATTAGTTCTGTCTAGTAATATTATATAGGTTCTTAAAAAATAATAAAAGAAGCACAACTTTTTAATACTCAAAGTATGGGCTAGAATTTAGTTATGTGTAAAGTTTACATGGTTCTTCTTCAAGCGGCTTAAATTATTTGGATTCTTCTTGCAATACGAGTTTTCCTGAGTTTTCACATCACTAGTAATGAGACGCGTGGTTTATGTCTTAATGTAGTCGCTGAAACGACTCGTTCTGTTCAACCTCAGAGTTTAGTTGAAAACATGTTGTTATGTCGAGATACAGCTACTTTTATCACATGACAATGTACGCAATTTTCACCATAATGTTTTTCTGAATGGGTTCTTTGTGGTGATAATAATCATTTTCATAGGCTTGATGTCAATGTTTGTGAATTTAAATATGTTTTTTATGTTGACATAGACTTATTTTTCTTCTACCGCATGACAACAATTTTTTTTACATAATTTCACTATATTTTTGTTGTGATAATAATCTTTCTCATAGGCTTGAAGTCAATGTTTGTGAATTTCAATATGTTTTTATGTTGGTTAAAGAAAGATATGCTCTTTTTTGTGACACCAGAATATAGTTGTTTCTTTTTATGTTGAGATAGAGCTACATCTATCACATAAAAAAATACACCATAATGTTTTTTCTGAAGGGTTCTTTGTTGTGATAATAATCATAGGCTTGAAGTAAATATTAAAGACTTTAAATGTGTTTTATTTTACATATAGGACAAAAAGCTCTACTTTGTAACACGGTAAATATATAATTTATAATTCAGAAATTATCTTGAATAATTGTTTTATACGCATAAACCAGTCCAGTAACTAGAAGAGCGCGTAACTTCACGGGCTAGCGACTAGCTAATCTGGCCTACAGTAAAGGCGAATAACGTAGTACAATAAATAAAGTTATATGGTATATAAAGTATTTATGTATGTAGGTAGATGTATATAGTAAATCAGTTGCCTTAGCAACCATAATACATACTAGAAATGTTTGAGTAGGGCGCTAACCAGCCGTGTGTGAAATGTGTCCAAAAAGACAAAGAATAGAAGAATAGATAAGAATAGTCTTTATAATTATTCTAATATAATTTTCATTACAGTCGTGCCACCATCGGTAGACCATCGTACTTCCGCGAACTATATAAAGCGAGCTAAAAGCACCTCGATGGATTTACAGCCGTATAATTCGGCTGTATGTAGCCACGAGAGCTTTACTGCTCAGGACGCTGTTTGAGATAGGCAGGAGTGGATTAAGAGTTGATGTGGATTAGCGATAGGGCCAAAAGTACTAATGTAAATTCTAAAATGTCCTCTGTTACAATTTGTTTAGTTAAACTCTATAGGCAGTTATTATTTCATTGACTATTTGAATAATTGGTACTCATAGACTCGTAGAAACGGCTCATATGATTGATATAGGGAATATGTAAAATTATATTTTGTTAACTTGTCTCAAATCTCGATCGTTTAAAAGAAAAAGCGAGATTTACAGGTACTACAAAATTCATAGATTACACGCAGTTAGGTGTTTTTTTGGGTTCCGTACTATTGATTTTATTTTAAAAGTTCTTTTTTCGCATAATAATAATAATAATAACATACAAAGTAAAACATAGCCTACAGTTTGTACCGTAATAAAAGGTTAAAATGGGACCCTACTACTACGCCATCGCTATCTGTCAAGCTGTATCTGTAGGTATTATTTACTACTAATGCAGCTACATTTTTTTCTGAGTCTCTGCTTTTCGTCTTCGTTTGAGTCTCTCGACCTGACAAGTCTTCCTTAATGCACTCCTGTACACGATTCGGTACATGTCTAGTTGACTTACTGCGACCTATATTCTGTGACGTGTTTGTGTTTCAGTGTGAATGATGGAGATTAAGATAGGAGCAAAGGAGAAGTTTATCTCATTTTTTTTGGTTTGATACGGTAGAAAATTTCTTATAGGTATGTATTACTTAATATTTTTATTTTATAGACGCTTTGATCGTTAGCTCTCTGCATGAATATTCTTGACAACCTCGTAGAGATGGATAAAATCTAGGGTCCAGTCAAGTCAAATTATCAGTACGTACATCTATACTTTATCACCGCCATTTGTCATTGTTGTCACACGACAGTCTATTGTTTCATTTGCATGGGAACTACGTAATCACTTTTAGCATGCAAATTAACTCTCAACTTCTTGTCACGGTCGTAAAATACTGTTTAAAAAAAGCTTTATATTTTTCAACGTAAAGACTATTTTGGCTTAACAGATTGAAACAGTCCATAGCCTATTATCATCTTGTGATTGCGAAATTGTCAAAGCTAGAGATGGGTTAATTATGCAAATTCATTACTGGTTTTATTAGTCTTAATTAGTTTGAATCATTCGATGCTCAGTATCAAAATTAACTTCATTTGTATAATTAGCTATCAGTACTTAGGTTTGTTCCTTTCGCTATTAGCTTGAAATGGTACATACAAATTATAAAAAAAAAATCTTACCAAGATTTTAGTATAGTGTTGTTCAAATTATACAATATTAAGTAGCTTTTACACTAATTTTACTGGTTAAAGATATTAAAAATAACTACATATTTAAAAATTTTGGAGTTTTTTTTTAATGTTTTGGAGTAGCAAAACAGGTAAGTCGAGAAAAGTTTCTATATTAAATCTGTGCCTCCTGTGCAAAAGGATTTAAGTCAAAAATCACTACTTTTCAGGAGAGCAAAAACAAACTTTAAAAAATCATAGCTCATTTTCTATTTATGTTAGCTTTATAAAACTAAGATCAAGTTAGTATCCTACATTTTATTCTGTAGTATGTTGTTTTTAGATATATCGTATAGAATAATAGATAATAGATAAAATATAAGCAGTTAAATCAATCGTCATTTTTGAAGGGACATTTTTTTCGTGTTTTATGATATAACTGCTTTTATATCAAATAGAAAGCGAAAAAACAGCTTGGTGAATATTGATATTCACTTATTTTATTTGAAGTATAACTTTATGATTTGACACAATTTTAAAACAATTTTAAAACAAAAAATACTAAAAATATGCAGAAGATTCTATTTTTCATTACTAAAACTAATATAAACAAGTTTTTTGGGAGATGTATCATTTATCCTAAAATTTTGGTGTGGAGTTCTTTTGTGGTTGATAATTTATCTCTAATTATATCATAAGTAAAAAGGGAAAAAAATGTTCATAATAATCTAAGTTTAATGTAAAACAAACATATTTTATTGAAAATCAACGTTTAATCATCATAATATAATTCAAAATGGCACAGGAAAATATTTATAATCAAATCACAGCCACAGACATAAAATTATTTGTACTCTACACTGCAGTTTTTTAATAATACTTTACTCAACATAATTTTTTATTTAAAGGCAAAGGCCTTTAAATTTACAAATACTTAATTCTACATAATTTCTGTTAGGAATATTAATTTACATAACATAACACACACTAGGTATAATATAATCGAGTTCACACGCTGCTTAATAACTAAATAGTCATATTATTCTGATTGAAAGTTTTATTCATATTATTTATTCTTCATCACTATCATCAGTGGCGGCAGTATCTTTGGCATCCGCTTTACACAAAAGATTTCTGTAAAATTGATGCGCACTTTCATGAACGAATGGCAGTAAAGTACACAAATCTCTTTTTTTTTCTTGGGATATTGGGTTGCCGTTTAAGTAGTTTTTTTTTATTGCATTGATTGTTATACAATCGTAAGTTTTTCCTCTTTTTGTGTAATCAATGGAAATAAAATTTCCGCCAGAAATATGTTCTTTGTAGTAAAAACGAGGAAAATCTTTCGTGAATCGAAAATGTCTGACGTCAGCCCATACAAATTTAGCGTGTTCTTGGTTAATTTTTTTTACTGTTAATGATTTTTTCATAAAATCATTAAAATCGTAAAATTTTTCTTGAATCATTTCAATAACCGTGAATTTGCTACTTGTTTTTGCCGCACTGCGTACCAGCTGGTACCAGTCACGTGGTAAATGAATATCCATGTTAGTTCTTTTCTTCTTTTTTTCTATGAGAGCATGATCAGTATCCGCCTCCATGTGCGTATGTCCCGGTATTAGAAATTTATGTTCTATTGTCTCTAATTGAGTAGATAGTTTTAAAGCCAACATCAACATGGTTACAATAATTGAATTTTTGTTTTGACCAGGACAACTGTCCGAGAACATAATTAAATTTCTTGCACTTGGTTGAAGTAAGGGCAACTGCTGTGTAATAAAATCATAGAGACATGATGCTATGTCATTGGCGCCTCTTCCACCGACGGATTCTGGCCACATATAACAAAATGCTCTGTTTGTTTTCATGTCATGTATTGTTAAGTTATATGTCCACAACTGCCGTTTATAAAACGCTACACTTGTCTTTAAAAATGGAGTCGGAAGGCACTGCTGCAGATCAAAACATATGAGTGCTACATTTTCACTCTCTTGGACTTGTCTTTTGTCCTCCTTCTTTTGATCATAAGCGGCCTGAAAAGCAGCCTGGTGTTTTTTGAGTTCATTTTCCAAAGCATCAGCTTCTTCACCACTTGTGTATTTGAGTTTCATTTTAATGCTATCACACTTGGAACAAGTGTCTAATGAAGGCTTTTTAAAAGATAAGTTAAGTGACTTAAACACTCTACTGTAAATGGTTTTTCCAACAGGGTTAACACTTTGTTCCGAATATAAGTCATACATCTTTTGTAAGGTGAGTTCGCAGTTTAAGAACTTTTTTGTTGTTTTTGACCTACCGTAATGACTTTCTACACTTGGAAAACTGTTTATGTGACTTTTAATTTCTTCTAACTTTTCATCTGGTATAGCTTTGCTATTTCTTGTTTTCTTTTTTATCTGGTCATAATTTAGTTTGTTTTCATATGCAGACTGCAGAAACCTATTCGTTTCGTCAAATGTACGCAGAAAACAACCTTTACATATTTGTATTTTCTGGACGCCATTATGGACAAAGAATTTATTGCTGTAAGTTCTTTTCTTTTTTTTTGGCGATGATTTTGATGATGCTTTTTTGTTTATTTCAATGCCCCTCTGTAGATATGCAGTTCTTTTTGTATTGTCACCCAAAGCCCAATACTCTTCAAACAGTTTCTTTCTAAAATCTGGATGTAAGACTTCGTTACACTTCTTTCTACATGTGCCTAATGGCTGCATTTCACGCGCTCTTTTAATTTTTCCTTTCTGCGTAATGTATTCCAAACCTCTGTTCCTTGAATATTGGCGTTTCAGTCTGTCTTCTCGTCGTTCTTTATCGGATTTCCGGGGTTTACGTTTTTTTCCTTCCTTATTCATCCCATGATCGTCCCAAAATGAGCATCCAACTAAGTCCTGTGTACCTTGTAACATACTTCTAGAATCTGTGGAGTCTTCTGATTGCGGTATTATCATATTTTTGTTACTTGCTTTTGTCCTAGAGTCTGTTTTCTTCTTTTTCTTTTTTTTCGGAATGCTTCCTCCACTGCTACTGCTGTCTGTATCTTCACCTGTTCCAAGAATAAAATCATCGCTGCTTGACGGTCCAAAATCTCCATTATCAGAGCTTGAGCTAAATACTGATGATGAAAATAGTACTTCATTAGTTTGGAGGAAAGTATCTTGAAGCACAGAAGGTGATGTTATATCAGCTCTTTCTTCATCTAAGTCTGAGACAGTTTTATTGTCTTTTTGCACAGTTAGTAATGTCTTTTCAATATGACCTTTTTTTCTTTTTGGGTTTGCTTCTAAATCTACATTTGGGTCTGTTTTATTGTCTTGTTGCTCAGTAACTTTTAAGTTTGTATCTTTAACATTTTCTTTGTTATACGTTTCATCTTGATTAATGTTTGAATAAATATTAATATTTATGTCTGGATCGTTTAATGTTTTATTTTCCTTGTTTTCTTCACTATTTTTATTCCCTGTATTATTGTTTGTTTGGGTTGGTATTTGCGTAACTTCTACTTCCTTTTTATTTTTTTCAGTTACTTCTACATCTAAGTTAAGATTACTTTTGGTATTAAATTTTGTAGTCAGTGATGCATCTTTTTCTTTGGTAATAAAATATCTTACCCCACTTAATTTTTCTTTTTTGCTTTCAATTGCCATTGAAAGCAGTCTTGCTGATCTTGATTTACTTGCATCCTAAAACAATAGTAAAATTAGTAACCTTTAATTTTGGATATGAAAAACATAAACAAATAAATAAATATATGGTTTTTTTATTACAATAATTATGATTAATATTTTCCGATGTTACTTTCAAATAATGAAATTCATTTCTAATACATAATTATTACAATTTCACTGTTCATGTAGTCTAATATAATATAATTTATAGAAGCGTACTTAAGAAACAAATAACATTAAATTAAAAATAAAAAAAACCGCCTTAACCGTCTATTCCATTTCCATCAAACATCTAAGAACACAAAAATACTATTTAATACAAAAAAAAAACTAAATTGAAATCACTGCATCCGTTCGGGAGTTATGTTGCCATAGACAGACAGACAGACAGACACACAGACAGACATGTCAAACTTGTAACACCACTCTTTTTGCGTCCGGGGTTAAAAATAATGAATCTGATTGCCAATTCTAGGATAAATATGTACACTAGAATATGTTATTGTTGCGTAAAAAATTTATGTAGGTATAAAAAAAAAATTGAACCGAAACTGAACTCTGAAATAATTATTTACAGGCAAAATAATTAAAAATCCTGCCAAAACCGTACTTAAAATAATGTTTACAAAAGCAATTATCAACAAATAAAATAATGATAATACCCTAAATTCTATTTTAACACTTAAAAGCAATCATATCGACGGTTAAAAGGCAAACTGCGTTAAGCGACATTTTTTGAACTTTACAGGAGAGCCATTCAAAGTTTTTTATATCGAAAAAAAATTCATAATCAGGAAATTTCTGGATGGATTAAAGAATGATGAAAAACGTATTTATTATTTAGTCAAACGCTACTATTGCAAAAGTTTCGTAGTCTAACAAGCATTATTTTGAAAAATAAGTGTCGTTTAATCCCAAATGCATTATTTTATGATAAGGATAACTGACTGAACCGCCACAGGATTTAAAATAAGTTCAAAGCAAAAAATGTTTAAGTGCAGGTGACCTCATATTTAGATCGAAGTAAAATGCTTTAAGCTCAACATTATTACAAAAATAGAACGAGTCAAATTGGCAAGAGTGTATCAAAGAGTAAAAAACAATAAAGGAAAGTGACTTACGCGACAAACGACATACTAGCTAAATTGACTTAAGTTCGCTAAAATGCAACAATGTTTGTAAGCTTGTCAGATAAAACCTCATTCTTAATGACAATCGATAAGAAAAATAAACCAGTGATGGAATTAACTAACTGACTGATAGCATTAAAACAGCATTTATGAGTTATAATTTTAACATAATATTTTAATAAATCACTTTACGTAAAAAATACAATTATTTTAATCTTTATGTCCATATACTCAATTAACCTAAAATGATATTTTAGTTTTAAATTTTAGTTACATATTCAGCATACAATGTTGTCAAAAAAGCTATAAATCTTTATCTACCTCATCTTCGACATAGAAGTATCAATTAGTTTATCTTTTCCAATTCAGTGAGGCAGATTGGTGTATTTCAACTGGAATATTTTTGGAATCACACGATTGTCACACAGTTTTTTCAATTCGTTGTATTTAGTTGTAGTTATTGGCAACATAGATTTATATTTACCATTTAATGGTTTCGGCCTAACTATAGGGATTGTGTCGGCTTTTGCGTCTTCCTTCATATTGTTTTTAATTGTCATTATTCCCAAATATTTTTACCCACATTTTTACATACCCCACCCAGGTGTGGTATGCGTAAAAGCATTTCCTCACGTTAAATAAAAAAAAATGCCCATATAATGTTGTTTCGTATTGAATTTCCGATCGTAGCATGCATGCTATGTACCGTCATTTCAGTATGCCCTGGAAGCAAATAGTTCATCTGTGTGGTCTCTAAATGCACTGATTGCAAGAGTGCATTATGAAGACCCGGACATGAATCTGAGTATAAATCAGGGATTTGATCGTACTACGAGAATCTACATCAGCAATATATTTATGTAAAATCGTGACTACTTAACATTGCCACCTCTTTTTCCTCCAGCTTCCCCCCCCGTAAAACTAAAACCGTTCCTTGTTATGCTTTCATAAAAACATAAATTATAAGCAGCATATTTTCTTGAGTAGAATACCAGCATACTGTTTAATACTTACTTCGAAGCAAACTTGTACACACAACCGTCCCTATCGATATATTACTGCTGACTGAAGCGCCCGTGCAGATGGCGTTCCTCGCTACACGCTGGCGGTAAGTACTTGTGCGCGCGAAATTTTCTTTGAATGAACCGACACTATTTACGCTGTCGTAGTAGATTTCGTGATGATTATCCTCAAAGGCTTCGCTTTTCGACATGTTGTAAAATGTTTTAAGTTTTAAAATTTATGTAATGTTTTGTTTGAAACGACCAATATTGAAAAATATTATGACTACATAACAGGCTCAAATGACCGTTGATATCAATATCACATCACGGCAAACCAGCTTAAGCCCCAAATAGCCCTAAAGCATACTCAGAATGAAACGGTTTAAGCGACACAATGCTTTCATTTAAATAAAAAGAAAAATATTTTAAGCGACATCACTGATTATTTTGATTCGAGGTCAATTATCTTACCCGACATCATGTATGCAATTTGTGTGCTTAAGTGCCAATGTATACGAAATTACGAAAAAGTTAAAACAGCTGAAGTACATTTGTGTCAAAAATGCCCAAAATCCGTGTCGCTTTAAACCAAGCAAGCCAAAAATAGGTCAATTTTTGCAATGGTCTCAAGCGACAAAAAAGTGCTCAGAATTGAACAAAACTGGGTTCAGACGACGCAGAAAAAATCGCCGATTCCGAATATGTATATAACTCAAAACTCAAGTATTTGTCGCTTAACGCAGTTTGCCTTTTAACCGTCGATATAGCACTTTTATTTGTAACTTTGTGATTGAAGATACATCTCCAAACATTTCACAAAATAAGAGTCGACAATGATTTCGTGTCTATTGATATAACTAAGGAGTTACTTACGTGCCGCTCACGATCCATGATGTATTTCGACGCGACTCTCTCTCGGCGATGTCAGCGGGGCACTAAGCGACGCGTGCAATTCTATACGAACGCGTTCCTGCCCCGCCTTACCTCACCCCCGCATGAACCTTTTACACACAGAGTTGAATCTTTTTGCACCAAAGACAGTTGTCATTATTATGTAACAAAATGTTAGAATAATTGATACATCTGAGTTAAATTATATTGCACGAATCTTATTTATTGTAAAAATGATTTAACTCAACAAGTATCATTTAACACGAAAAATATTTAACGCTAGAGGCAAAAATCACTTGATACACGTGAAGTTATATCAAACTCATATTCAAAACGTCTTGGTGTTATTTGTTTTAACTTAATTTGTATCAAAATATGGAAATATGTGAAAATAAAATGAACATTTAATTTAATTCAATTATAGTTAAATCATTGAAGACAAAAAAAGTGCAAAATTGCTTTTTGTTCCAATGATGTAATTTGTTATGTATCTCTTAACACAAAAAAACAGTTTTTATGGCAAAAAATAGCCGAGTTGTATCAACCTATCTCTGGAACTAAGCGAGATATCGAAACGTGAGTTAGACCAAAAAAAGAAGATTTTTTGTTCTTTATAGAACTGTTAAAAACTCGATATTGATTTAAGTCGACTTAAATCATATTGCACAGGAGGCACAGAAATTATCGAGTTATTTGCTACGATTTGCATACTTGATCTATCTAATCTAATCTTTTAATATATAAAATTTCCATGTCACAGTGTTAGTTACCGTACTCCTCCGAAACGGCTAGACCGATGTTAACCAAATTTTATATGCGTATTCAGCAGGACTGAGAATCGGCTCCTCTCTATTCTTCATACCCCTAAGTAAGGCAAAATGAAGTTTGCCGGGTCAGCTAGTTATTTATAATTATTAGGTACTTGTCAAATCAACTGAGTGAGCGAAGTGTTAAAAATTACACATCTACGAGTAACAGCCATTCGTTTTGTCATTTCTTAAAAAACCTCTTTTCTCACAAAGAAACAACTCAATTATGTTTTAAGTAAGTAGCACCTTCAATTCCATCTAAATAAGATTTGGAAATAAACAAAATACGCACAATACTCCCCTAGCGGGATGTCAGTGCAGGTCTCATCACCCCCACTTCGAATTAGAATTAGAAACAAAATACAAGTAACATTCGAATATCCCAGAAACACGAAACACATAAACAAAGCATCCCATTTCTCATAAAATCCATTAAATTTTTAATCATCGTACGTTGGTCAACTGTCACCTCCCTAATTCCGCCCAGTTTTGACTGTAGGCCCAAAGCGTCTGGCTCAATTTAATTTGGCTCCCAGACGAAAAAAGAAAGAAACGTCGGACGAAAACTCATAAGCTCTCTGTCCCCGCCTGTACAAGATTGCCGGTTTCCCGTGGGTTTGCTTGCTTGGTGCAAAGCGAGTGGGAAAAACGTCTGCTTTTGAATCAGACGGCCAATGGTTCGAACCCAGCCTTTGACTTGTTTTTCATGTGATCTGTGGATTTGCACTCGCTTTACGGTGAAGGAAAACATCGTGAGGAAACCGTTTTCGGATATTACGGTTTGAGAACCGTAATATCCGAAAACGTGTGCCAACCCGCACTTGGCCAGAGTGGTGGAATAAGGCCTATATCTCTCTCCTCGTGAAGGAAGCTCCAGAGTCCAAGTAGCGGGAATATATTGTGGGAATGTCATTGATTTATTTGTATGCCACAAAAGGAAAGAAATGCTTTTTTAAAATGATCATGTGTTAATATTCAACCATTTACCTGCACTAAGTAAACTACTTGTATTGAACACAGACCCTCCAATACAAGTAGTTTACTTAATGCAGGGTCTGCATACCTAATATTTGAAATATAAAAAAGGGTGACATTTTGTTGAGTTGCGTATGTTTCTCAGAGTCCCCTTAGTTTTATACATTGTACTAAAGTTATTAAAATATAGACTCATACGCAAACATGTATAATATGCAACACTACCTAATGATTAAGTTTTTTTTTTAGTGGTAAATAAATATTTTATTATTATTTATTATTATTATTTTGTGGTAACAAACTCACCAATACAATTCTACAAATTCCCTGGTCAATTCTTAAGTTTTTTAAAGTCCCTTCGGGTCGGCAAATGAAATTCGCCATAGGCTATCTGCCGCGACAACAGCTTTCGGTCCTTGTTTTAGGTTTCTGAGAACATTCCGAGAGAATTGTGGTTTTAAATTTAAAACTATCGGGTTGAGAATGAGTGATGAGATAGGTTGAGTTTTAATTCGATTCCTTCGAATTGTAGTTAAGGTGATAAAATATTATATAATGGTACAAAACGGGCCGGATAACAAGGTGATGATTAAATACTTTAATTAATACATAATAATCAAATCAAGCAATTAATGTAAAACGTATGTAAAATTAAATGAAGTAAAACTATACCTAATCTAATAATAAATATTGGCCAAGTGCGAGTTGGGCTTGAAGGGTTCCGTACCATAATTGTTGTATGGGAGCCCCCCTTAAATATTAGATATTTTCGGAATCGAAAATGCCCGGATTTGAGCGATTTGATACGGTTCAGCGTGCGACCTGTTTAAAGATTTCGTTTGAAAAATATATCTATCATTAATTATTTCTATCATTATGAGCTGCTTCTACTAATGTGCGTTCACCTTTAGATTCTGACTAAAGTGTGAACTTAAGGCGGCATTGGAGCAAAAATAGCATATTTATAGAATTTTACTTAAATTATAGGGCTATACTTTTTTCGGTCTTTTTGTTTATAATTCAGTCGTAGAATGGTTAGAGTTCCAAAACTTTACTTGAAAGTTTTATTATTCATTTAAAATAGTTTTTTAAACATTTTAAAATACAAACAAACAAACAAAATCTTTATTTGACATGGTAAGTAAATATAAATTAACAAAATTTTATGGAATCCAAAGGCTTCCAAACTAGTTGTAAGAACTGTATATTGGAAGCCAATGTCTTCATTCAAGCCACGTCAATGACGGGCTCCTGAAAGTTGTAAGGAAATTAATACAAATCTCACTTTCTGTAAATATTACGTTGAATCTTTAGAGCTTATAATTTCCAATTTTGACAATTATTTAGTTTTACCTGAATTTATTTTGTGAATTATATAATATGTGTCAGGCGCGGCAGAAATCGACACAACGTCTCTTTAAGCAACTCGCTAAATCGGATCGTCACCGGATACAGCGTCACGTCGGTTGCCGATGTTTTTGTAATTCGAACGTCCCGCGATTGGCTGTTTACAATGGCGGCACGCGCGTTGGCGCCTAAAACGGTGTCGCCATCTTAGCTGGTGGCAAGATGACAATGTTGCCAGCACTCGAAATAGATATCCTACCGAAACGGATGCTGGGCGAAATTCTGCGTGACTCCAGGTAAAATATTGGTGCAATTGTTTTAACTTTGGCAGGAAATGGCTTTTGATAACATTTTGCGAGCAAATTTTGGTCAAAACAAACTTAAACTAAACGTAATAGCAAAGTTTAGCTAAAGGCGCGCGCTAAGCGGTTTGCCTCCTACCTTCGTTGTGCGAATCGCTCAAGTGTGGAATTCTTTGCCAAAGGCCCTGTTCTCCGAAATTTAGTGATTTTCAAGGCAAGATGGTTTCTTCTGGTCAAGCATATTAGCGCTGCATATTAGATCGCAATATCGATTACGGTCACGTGAATTGAGATCAAGCCTAAAACCCCATTCATTAAATGTGAAAAATTAATACTAGGATATACCTACCTAGTATCTATTAGTGTATATGTAAGTATTTCATGCTCTAAAACTGAATCATAAGCATCCCACCACACGTTCCCACTGCTGGGACTCGGAGCCTTCTCTGACGAGGAGAGAGATAATAAGGACCAACCAATTTGGCTCAAAACAAACAGGCAACCTTTTTATTCGGTAAGAAAGTGTAATAACAAATGCTTGTAGGTATATAACAAACTAGCAGATACTCAGGAATAATGTTGCTTCCCAACGATGAAATATTTTTTTAAATCGACCCAGTAGTTTCGGAGCCTATTTGCGTCAAACAAACAAACAAATAAAAATCTAACTTTTTCTCTTTATAATATTGGTATACTCGTAGATGTTGCTTTTCTAAGTCTGTACCTATCACAGACAGACAAACAGTATCAAAACACCGTGACAAACAAAACAGGTAAATGATCAAAAATATTTGAAGTTATTAAAATAATCGTGGGACCCACAGACTGATAGTCCGTATTCAATTAATTTCATGGTCAATTCCATGGTTTTGTGACATTTAGACACACCGTAATCTCACCTTCGACAAGCAAAATTAAACTTAATCCTTTCTGTATAAGGTTGGTATTTGAAAAAACAGGACTGTTGTACAGAATTATTGTATGCAAATTCGTAACCAATGCTGTGCCATTAACCGGCTATTATAAATAATTATTATAATAAGAGCGTGTACTCGTGGCCCTTAATGTGTTAATTGATTCGTTGACTCGTTAATAATTCAATTATGGAGAAAATTTAAATAATTTTTGCATGTTGGTGTGAAGTTGACATCTTTTTGAAGTCTACTTTTTTGAGAATAATTTTACTGTTGAATATGTATGGTCAATTTGATTACAACCACGTTGGCGTAATTGTTACCATGTCGGTAGCAGTCCGCAGAGGATCCCGGGGTCGATTCCCGGTACGGCCAACATCTTTGTGATGGACGAAATTTGTTGGTTGTCGGTCTGGGTGTTAAAAAAATATGCATCAATATAAAAAATATGTAGTATATCAGTTGTGTAACGTAACTTAACATAAAACGAATGCTTTAGTAAGGGGCTAACTAGCTGTGTGAGATATGCGTAAAAAACAATAATATACTCAGGAAGGTCGCGTAGCGTGTCTTCGGAGAGGCTTATGTCTGACTTTGGACGCAGACGGTCTAATGATGATGATGATGAATTTGATTGGCTCGTAGATTTGTAGTGTATAATTTACTTATTTACCCAAGGAAAAAGGAAACAGTCATGATGAGGCTCTGCATGTGTCATTGTACTTTTAGTACTTATATTGTAATTTTTCATTAATTCAAGTGCTGTAAATGTACACTTTTATAATATTAGGATTGAGTAATGTTAAGTTTCATAGATAGGTCCGTAAAATTTTCAACATTAGCATCAATGTCTTATTTTTTGATATTTTATTAATTTAAAATGTGCAACATAGCAACTAAAAACCTTAGTTTGCTTTTTAGATGATCACAGAAACGCGATTTGACCTTACTAAATTTGTGTCACACGCTCGTCCTGTCATTAAGTAATAAAATACATATAATAATATATTCATATTAATTTATTACAACGATTTCTAATTGTGTTAGTTTGTCCATCAGTCGGTTAGGTACTTTATACATACTAAAACAGCGGAAAATACTGCGTTCGGCATACATCAATGCTATAGGTATTCCACCACTATGGCGCGTTACTTTACAGGCGCTATGATGGAGCATGCCTAGTCTGGAAATACTGACTCTCAAAGAGGCTGTCGGAACTCCTGTTAGGTTCCATAATTAATGATCAAACGAAACTTACCTAAGTGAAGTTCGATCAAAATTTCACAGATTGAAAAGTCTTGTGACTGGGTCGACTACTGCTGTAGAATGCGTCGAGGTTTTTTTCACAGGATCCAACCCTAAGCATAACAGCAAAGGAACTCTTATGGTGGTCACTATAAAGCTCACAAAGAGTTTGCAGGAAAATCTCCAAAATCACTGTTTTTTTTCTTTTAGTTCATATTCCTAGTTAATTTTTCTTTTTCGTGGACGGTCATCGACGGAAAAACACAGAAGATGTTGTTGAAACCTGTCAGAATAACAACGATCGCAATGTTTCAAAATTCGAATTTAGAAGAATATTTTCTTCTTTGATTCCTCAAATGAGGTCTCTAAAACATCCGTGTGGAGATCGTACGTGGTAGGACGCCTACAAACTGGTAAACCTTTATCACTGAGAATGAAGCCAGAGCATTTATAAATTAATGTGTTTGTTTGTAATATAGTCATAATTAACATTTTTCTTTTTAATATATTTTTTTTTCTATCTACTGAAGTAGCGAATATATGTTGACTTATTTTAATAATAATCATTATCTTAGCAAATAAAACCGCGGGGTGCAACGAGAGTTAAGCCATAAAATTATATTTATACGACTTAATTACCCGTCTCTGATTGCCAAGAGCGGTTTAAAATTTGCATATAATGAACAAAGTTGACACTGGCAGCTATTATGTTTGTATCGATGAGACAAACAGGATTTTTCAAACATTTTTATTTGAATATAAAGAAAACTAATCAACTTTGGCTAAACACGTTTATGCTCGTAAACATGAGAGAAATCAAAGTTATAATGGTCATAGGTCAAAACTACGAGTACTTATAGATATTATAAAAATTGGAAACTTTGGAATTCCTTGCTGCATTCCCTGTTCCCCAATGACTACAATCTAGCGACTTTCAAGGCGAGAGTGAACAGGTTCCTTCTAGGTAAGCGCGATCCACCGTAGACCTCAATTTAACTTACCATCAGGTGAATTATGGTCAAGCGCTGACCTATTCAGAGTAAAAAAAAAATGTTATTATTCCATTGTAAAAATCGAGCGTGGTTTGGTGGGAAAACGTTTGATTTTCAATCTGACAACCCCTGGTTTGATCCCAGTCCTACTCTAATGAGTTATTGTTTTTGAAGTTATGCGTGGATCGCTTTACGGTGAAGAAAAACATCGTGAGGAAACGAACATCCAAAGACGTGTATCTTCAGACAACCAGCACTTGGTCAGCGTGGTGTATTAAAAACTTATAATTATGTTATACTTAAGTTTGCGAATTCCGATGATGGGAAAGTATAGTAAGTAGGCTGCTTATGAAGTCAATTTTAGGTTCCATTTTATAGTCTCTAAAAAAAATACGGTTCAAAGAAGTACGAGACAGTAATTAGGGTGTAGTGCATTGTTACCCTAGGGATGAAAGGAACTTATTTAGGCCCGAGACGGGGTTAATAGTTCAAGGGACTAAATAAGTCTGACCCGGTAAACACTGTGCTTTTCATTACAAATACAAGAAAAGTAAACAAAAATAATCAACCATGGGTTAACCAGGGGTTTACCAAATGCGTCCTATAATAACACAGCTCTACAAAAAATCTATATTTTTTTTGGTTGTCCTAGATATCGTCGCAAATTGTTACGTTTTTAAGTGCCCAGATTACGAATATATTCATAAAAGTACTAAATATGCTCATTTTTACAAATTGAATTATAAACGATTTATCATTAAAATTATTTTTTTCAGTCATTTGTTGAAAAAAATCCGAGCAAATCTTACAAAATCATTGATATTTTCACGAATTGTGTGTATAAATAGACCCAAAATCATCATCATATCAAAGGCAACAAAACCACTGTAGATCAGTGTAATTTATTTATATGTCACTGTACAGAAGTTGCACAATACGGTTTGTGAACGGACGGCGATGTGTATCGGGCAACACTGGCGACGTCCCCACGCACATCTCTCACGGTTGCTTCGTGTTCCATGTTTGAAATCCGTAATTGGATATGGTATTTAAACTTCTTGTTGCAATGCTTATCCGTCTGCGAAAAAATAAACAGTTTTAAATACCGAAATGTATGCACAAAAATAGTCAATGTAGAAACCGTGATCATGTCTTGGTTTTGTTTTTTGTTTTCAAAATTCTTTATTAAAAACATACAAATATAAACTAAGTAAAAGATGGACACTGTCCGCACTTACACTTACTCTAATTATTTTGGCTACTTACAGACTACTTGTCTTTATTAGCTTTTAAAACTAAGTTTGAAAAAGAAATTACGTATAAATACGGTAGTAGCATGTCTTGGAAGCTGTAGCTTGTATATTATGATTTGTGATACAATAACCTATTATTTTTAATCCTAATTAAAAATATGTAGTTATAAAGTGATGAGACAGCGTCTGTAGCTCGGCTAACTAAGGTGATTTGACGCGATCGCCAAGATAGAGCAAAAGTCGACGCAGACAGTCATTACTCTTCAAATGGGATATCATGACAAGACTATCATTTAAAAAGAGGCATTTTCATATTTCTGGGCACAACCGTGGGTCACACGACACGTTAAATTATAGATTCCGGCTTTTGACAGCAATTGCCAACTAACCAACCAATTTCAATGATACACTTAGTATAAACAGCAGTTAAGCTCGACATCCAATTTGGCCACTTACCTCATACGACGATGAGAAGAAGAATGTGATAAAAACTCATGCGCGAATTAATGAATCGTTCGTGATACTACAAGTACATATAATATTTATAGCTCCATGGCAATCAAATCACAGAGACAAGCAACATATTAAGAGATTGAGTTCCCGCGGTTTGCATACAAATTGTTATATGGGATCTGGCATTGTTGTGATCTTATCTACGCGACGATCGCGGTTAGCGCTTAACTTCCGCGTTTTAAATTAATTTAAGTGTTTTTTATTTATTCCTGTTTTATTTTTAACCTTTGACGCAAAAGCATCAGAGTGTTATAAGTTTTTTTTGTTTGAAGTTTGTTATGTGTCTGTATGTGACATTTTTTTTTCTACTTAAATCAGCTATGCATTCTATTCTATCTATTGCATCAGACCAGCAGGGCGAATCACAACTATCAGCAATACTCTTTTTTTTATGATGGATAGGCAAGCGCTTGATCAAAACTCACCTGATGTTAAGTGATATTGCGATCTAGGGTGGAGCGCGCTTGCCTAGAAGAAACTGATTCACTCTCGCCTTGAAGACAGTGAGGTTATAGTTCAGAGGGAACAGGGATTCCAGTAAAGAGTTCCACAGTTTAATGGTCCGCACAAAATATGTGGAATCGAAACGCTACGTGTGGATTTTTGGAACTTCGGCTGTATAACGGTGCCTCCCAGCCGTCTAACCTTAGATAAAGATTGCCGAGTCTGAATTAACTAGCTGCCGGAACTAGCGTCTGGCTTTTACTCGTATTACTTGATGGTGGTTGCTAGCTAGGCGAGCCCATGGAACTGGACGCCAACTCTCGTCTTCCCTAACCTGGATAATAAATAAAGTATTTTTTTGCGAATTATAATTAAAATAAAAGACACATTAATAAAAACTTCGCGAAACAGACAAATTACCCGCTGTCCCGCTTCGAGACGTTTGGAATTAAAGACAAAAGCGAAATTTTACCTCCAATTCGAATACCGAAAACTCTGAATCTAATTAACTGAGAGGCTCTTAATTAGTGTCCATTGTAACATGACAGGAGAACCGGCAATTTGGTGCAGCCTCCTTGCGAGACACACTGCCTGGATGCTTAGGGAATATGATAGATTATATTAAAATAAAATAAAAACAATTAAAAATATTTATTCACCAAAATAAAAAGTACTAAAAACTTGAAAAGCTCTAGCCTCCAAACTGGGTGTGAATACAACAGTTTCATTAAAGTGAGTCCCTTCTGTAGTGCGGGTTGAGTACTTCTTCTTAGGAGCTAAGTGTCAAGAGTATCAACCCATCCGAAGGCCTCTGACTTAGTTTAACCTCGGACTAACAGCACGGACCTTCAATTTAACGTTTTATTTGAACCACGGTAACACCCAAGTAAAAATGTAATAAAATACATATAATTTATATTTCGTATGCTCCTTTTGTGCATATACTTATTATCAAATAGTGTGATTAAGTATGTATTATTTGTGCTCAAAGAACCTATTTATTTCTTGCTTTCTAATATATACGTACATGTACAACTTTAGGAAAGGAATATAACATGTATTTAATTCAACCGTAGCTTGAACCGTTTGACTGTCGTAAATTGCATCAATTCTGTTCGTCACTCCATTCATTTTTCATTCGCAGCAGATGCTCGCGAGCCTCCCCGACCGTCCGTCCCTATAATGTTTGGGCAACAAATCAAAACAGGGCCTTAAAAAACGTTTAACTAAATCATCGTTTCTCTTCGAAAATGGTTTCGCTTTAGATAATTATAGGCTTCTGAGTTCTGTTCCACGTGAAACATTCCGGGGAACTAATCAAATGAGTCTGTCCCTTTCGTGCTGCCAGTACGGTAATTAAATTAATTTTATGAAAGGAGGTTGTATATTGGTATGTTGTTGTTATATTTTTAAATGTTCCTTGGCCTCTTTGCTGACGCCTTGTTTTGGAACGGATGCTATATATTTGCCCTTTCACGGTACGCATTCGGCAACGGCAACATAAAGTACCCATGGGTATTAAATTTAGATACTTAAAATAATGGTACTGACATGTAGCACTTGTAGCTCGGGTAACTAATGTGATCTGACGCGATCATCGAGGTTCAGCAAAGCTCGATGCAGACAGTGTACGATGGATATCCGTGCACAAGACTGTCATTCAAAAAATGTTATTTTCATCTTGGCACTACTATTGGTCGGATGACAAGTATGTCTCAGTACATACAGTTTTTAAGCCCAGCAGTCTTCGGGTGGCTTGAAAACTCTCGACACCAGATCTTTACCACTTAGAACCACGAAGAATAAGAAAACCGCCACGTATAAAAAAAGATATAAAATATTTTATATCTAAGTAAAAGTTGAATCAAAGTGTCAAATAAAACAAATCTTAGAATTATTTTTCCTATCGCACACTTGCCCACTAAGGAACGTTTGAATCAGCCGTCCGCTTTCTTGACTTCAATTCGTCCAATGCGTTCGTTTCTGCTACTGTGCTATCACCTTTAACAACCATTCATCGCGTTGAGATAACATGCATACCATATAATAGTTTATGTTACCATCTAAATTAATGTTCGCATAATGCAATAAATATGCACAAAGTGGTCTCATTTTATCTGAGAACAGCTTAATTTGCATTCAGCCCTGCATCCGAAGCACTTAGAGCGACGATACCAGAAGCGTGACAACCCTGACGTATATCAATCTTGTCACCTGATTTGATAGGAGAAAACAAAATTACACACTTCACTGCAAAATAAAACTTTACTCCTTAATACAGGATAAATAAGGATGGGATTGGTTAAAACTTTTATTCATATCGAGCGAATAAAAGTTGTCGATAGTGGCGACATTCTCACACCTCACTAAAGTGATAAACTTTATCGTGTTTGCAAATTAATACATATGAATCAATAAACTCTGCAATTGAATCTTTTTCTCATTTAATTATAGATTTCATAAGTTAGTTTCACAGTGTTCAATATTAGGCTCTAACACTAAGTTACTTAACGTTCATCAAGTAATAAGTAAATATTTCCAAACGAAATCCATTAATAATTGAATAAAATGGTAACTAGAACCTATCTAAAGACCAAAATCAACTAAAATTAACGTATCACTCGATCACATGTAACAAGTTAATTATTATATTTTAATAAGCCTTGTGACACAAATTTTTCATGTCAACACGTTGTTTATACAGACGAAAGTTTGTCACGACATCAATTAGCAAACCCTGTACCGACTTACTTCCCTCTGATAGAAATACTCGCATAAACATTACAAGTTTATAGTGTCTTTGTCGATACGCGATAAAGTGACATCGGCACACGCAACTTTACGATATTGGTCGATAAATCGCGTGAATTATATCGACAAGACGTCGGTAGCACATCCTTATTTAAAATTTTGTAAAGTGTTAAAAAGTAGTTTTCAAAATAATTACATGATTGTTTATATTATTTGACGACCTAGTAGGCGTAATGGTTTCTATGCTCGATCCTGGGTTCGATTCCCGGCACGGTCAACATCTTTGTGATGAACTTAATTGGTTGACTGTCGGTCTGTAGTTTAATATGTATCGTCATAAAGTATTTATGTGGGTATATATTTTATTTGTGATATCAACAATTTATTTATTATAATTATTATTTTAATGATATGAGTAAAGGCCATAGTTGCCTTAAATAAAGGTATATAAAATAAAATAAATTATGTGTCTACCGTGAGATTTCATTTTATAATTTTACCCCTAACTTATACTTGTGTTCAACCTTTTATAAAACCACCTCCTTAATATTAAATACAATTGCAAAGATCACCATAAAAATCTGATAACAGTCTACTCGCACTAATCTCTTTAGCAGCTGGACATACGACTAATTAGCTTAACAAACCACAAAATCTTAACAACCGTCGAAGAATGACCATGCGTAAGTAAAATCCATAAAAATATTAATAGCGTGCCAGCTCACTGATGATTAAGGAGTTCGTCAGTAGTCTGGACGTAATCAGGATCAATATTCTAGCCACATTTTTGGACCTCATAATTTTGTGTTGTTAATATTTTTTTTAATTAAATGTGCTTGTGCCTGATCAATATTCACCTGGATGATCTAAGGTAAAGCGCGCTTATCCAAAAATACCAGTTTACTCTTGCTTTGAAAACAGCCAGGTAAACAGGGCGTTTGGCAAATAATTTCACACCTTCACGATTCGCACAATAAAGTGGAGGTAAACCGCTAAGTACGCCACGGTATACAGATGCCGCCTTGGTGTTATAACAACTTTCCCTCTTATCCAAAGGAGGGCCGAGCCAATCAATGATAGCAATGTCTTTGAAGTCAATAGAGTTTTTTCTGGTCGGCTACACTTGTTGGTAGTACGTACTGTAAGTTGATACAACTCGACTTTACGTTTCACTTCCCTAGTGAGCAAGGGGTATACTACAAGTTTCCCCTTACCGTGGCAAGAAGATGAACTTAAACTCATACGCGAATACTGCATGAATATTTAGAAATCTTTCGGGGAGTTATATTTTATGTCATACACCAAACATATGTATATGTGTGTAAGGCATCTAAGCAAATTTTGTTAAGTCTTTATTTTGATTTTTTTGATTGTTATTCAAATAGCAAATAACGCTTTGCCCCACAGAGACCGTCCTTATGCCGGCCCTATTAGTTCGTCAGTCGCCAGGATTGGCGCGGAGTATCCACATATCATAAAACACCTGCCCCATACATCTGCGGTCAGTTTATTGTCCGAAATAAATCGAAATAGGTTAAAAAATGGAGCGTTTGTACAAAAATTTGGAGACAATGTAATAAGCGTTTAAATTTTTTTTATGGACCGATGTACGAAGCGTCAGCCTGTAGTTTGACTAAGCTATTCTGACCGAAGCTAAGCGAAAGAGATGCAGATTTTTCTTCGAAGACTGCACAAAGAGACTGGGTACACATGATTAACTAACGCAAATTCTTTCAATTTTGGACTTTTGGGACGCAAGAAAAAAAACGTTTATCTCACTTCTATAACAGAGTGTCCCGGGTTTGATTTCCGGCACGGCCAACACTGTTATGCACTAAATTTATTACCTGACGGTCTGAGTGCTAAATATGTATCGACATAAAGTACTCGTATTTATGGATGGATTTGTTGTGTATCAGTTGTATTAGCAACCATAATTAATACAAACTAAAAATGGTTTAGTATGGGGCTTATTACCACTCGTATGAGAAGTGTGTCCTAGTCTTTATTTATTTTTTATACGCTCCATTTTATCATCATTGTCAAAAGCTGCATTTTATACACTAGGAAAAAATATTCAAAACAAGAATCTTATCCACATTTGCGTCTTACTCCACAAAATAAGACTAGCAGCACCCTAATGTTACTTAATTCCAGGGTACATGTTACTGTATTAATTTTATTTGTACTGTACATGTTATGCTGAAATAATTAAATAAATAAATATGACTAGCTTTTCGAATTTTGTTAGCATTCGTCCGTTTAACCGTCTCATCCCTACGAGCAGATGTAAAGAACCGATTTCGAGCATCTTTAGTTGATACAAAGGATAATTCATTTCACGCTGTTTGAATTTTGTTGAAAACAATTTCTGAATTTGAACAACTTGAGTCTTTTTTATTTATACTTACCTAGTGTTTAGATTTAACTTTGCTCATATATACTCTTTAGACTACTTATTAAAATCTAAATATTAATAGTTTTTCTAATCACAAATACTTATACAAATTATTCGTGTTTTGCTTGATTTATAAGAGGTGAGTTTGAATTTAAACCTAGATATCACAAATGTATTTGTATTAAACTGACTTGATATTCATATTTATTAATTACTAATTTAATTTCCTGTTATAATAATAATATTTTTTATAATATCGGGTTAGATAAAAATAAAATGTTAGTACATACAAAAAAATAAAATCTTATATCTCTAGTTAAACTATATAATCTACGAGTATGTGTCAATTCAGGTCAATTCATCTAAGCTAAGATTCCGTTGTCGAAGCGTAAAAAAAACAAACAAACTTACTAACTCACTTTCGCATTTATCTCTTAATTATTAGTAAGAAGCAGGATGACAATATGTTAAAAATAAGTATAAAGATACATTCACCGTAAGGGCTCAAATCACTACCTATTTATATATAAATACTAGACTATTTAAGAAGTCACGAAGATTTCAATTCAGTTTCATAACAGACGTATGGACAAAAGATTAATAATAGTAATTAATTACTTCAATCACCACCATTCAGAACATATTTAAACTAATTCAAAAGTCTATCATACGTTACAAAGAAAGTAAAAGCCGAATAAACTAGACAAAGGGGCTAACAGAATAGATAATAGTTGAGAGAGCGAACGAAGCGAGCGAAGCGCTATTGCAATAACTGTTTGAACTTTACTTGTCCATTTCATAAGATTTTGGAACGAAGTTCCTTATCGTGCGTTGTGAAAGGGGGGTAGACTGAAAAAAATCTTACGAAAAGTTGTCACGACACTTTTTGCTATAGTAAGTAAGCTATTGTAAGCTGTGCGGCGTGCGCATGTTTCTCTTTCTCTCTCTCTCTCTCTCTCTCTCTCTCTCTTATAGAAAGAAAGCCAGATATTTTCATTTCTATTTCGCATTAAACAGTGTGGGGAATTTCGTTCTATACGGGTGTTCCTTGACACCTCTCACGTTTGTATTTTTTGTTGTGGTCGTTTTAAATGTCTTGATTACTAGATTAGTAGACTTAATACTAGATATTATTAAACGTTTTTTACGGTTCTCGTCTAGGTATTTGACCTGCCGGGCGCGTACCCATATGAGCTAACGATACCCAAGCCTAGGATAGAGCGTACTTAGTCTGGAATAACAGGCTTTCAAGAAGGCTACCGGTACACATTGTTAAGTGGTACCATGATATGGTTTCCTAACGATTTGTCAAAAAATGAAGTAATTTTACCAAGTATATTAAAATATATCCAACTAATAAATTAGTATTTTAATATATCTTACTAATATAATAAATGCAAAAGTTTGTGTGTGTGTTTGTATGTTTGTTACTTCTTTACGCACAAACAACTAAACCGATTTTAATGAAATTTGCGGGGAAAATAGGTTAGATCTTGAATTAACATATAGGCTATTTTTTATTGCTAAAACAATTGTGGTTTCCGTGGGATACGCAAATAACTTCAAAATCTATGTTACTCTTTCACACTCCAACGGTGGACCAATTTACCATGAAGATTAGACCTTGAATAAACACAAAGTTAACACATTTTATCCCGGATTAACTTCTTTTGACCGTGCCGGGAATTAAGCCTGGATCCTTCTGATGGGCAGTCCGGCATGGTAACCATTACGCCAACGAGGTCGTCGATAATAAAAAATATGGGACTACATTGAGACCTCTTTTGAAGTCGGACTAAAAAGCTGCTAGGAGTACGGTTCGCATAACTGCTAGTAAGTAAGTACAGTCAGCCGAATAAATGCCAACCCATTTACAAGAGTGTAAGATATGACGTGATATAGATCACTCACAACGTAATAAATAAATAAATAACGTAAGAAAAATTACGGCGTAAAGCGAATGTTACCGGAGGCGCTGCGGCTTTGACAGTCCAGTATGGATATTCCTTTGAATAAAAAAATGTTTAAAAATGTGTTTAAGTGTTTTATTTTTTATATATATTTTATTATTTCTTTAATATTATTTACTTTTATATTTATGGTGGTGAATAAAATTTAATTTCGTTAGGGCTACGCCTCTAAGTAGTAAGTAGTAGCCTATAGTAACTGTAAGAGATTAAAGAATGCAAACTATGCATATGCCCATAATATAGAATTTGTGAATATGGGCCATAGTAAAACTACACCTTAAAAATAAAATTTTGAGTATATTGTTAAAATGATGAGATGCGGTAAGATTGCGCTTGACTACAATTCACCTGATGTTAAGTGATATTGCTGTCTAGGATCGAGCGCGCTTGCCTGGAAGAAACTGGTCCACTTTATATGCGCTATGCAATCATAATATGTATAATTAAGCACATTGTAATAATAAATATATTGTGCTGAAATATTACAAACTGAAATTATAAATTGAGAAGGATTTCTAGATTTGGAATATGTGTCGTATGCGTCAAAGTCACATACGTTACGTGCAGGCTTTAAGTATAATTTATAGATTTACGCACAATTACAGCAGAAAGATTTCCAGCTCAAGTTGTGGGCTACTGTGTACACAAAACAAGTAGAAAGAAGTTTGGAAGATAAACTAATTTGATTTTGTATTTTTGTATCTGCTACTGTACTATCTAGAGCATTGTCTTATCCACTTAAGATATCGTTGAAGCGCCTGGCGCAAGAGAGCGACAGGGACGGATGATTTAGAAACCCCCCGGGAGGAGCGCGACGCGACCCGGTATTAATATTGTGACTCTGTAAAGTATATGTGAATAACTTACATAAATCTAAACAAAAGCATATTAGTCAAAAGTGAAAAAAGTTCTGTAAAATTGTCTAGTTTTACTTATCACGAATTGAATATAAACGAATATTAATTATAACGTGGTTAACTACAAGAGTAGTCAAAAAGGCAACAGTTCTTTATTTTATAGCATGTTGCCACCTCAAACAAAAACGTCTCAAATGAAAAAGTTTGATGGTAGTCTTAGAATTAAGAGATTTAGCTAGATTTAAAAATCGATATCTGAGGTAAGTTACTGGAATACATACATATTTGTAAAAACTCAAAGCGAGTGTGCCTGTGTCGTTTTTTCTTAGGTATATAAAAAAACATATGCTCTGCTATTAGTATAGCATTTATTAAACATTTCATTTTGTTTTGTAAATAACTACTTTCATATATATATTTTTTTGCTTTGTCATTAGTTTGTCTTCTGCCAACAAAGTTTTTCGATTTTAACTAAAAATCTGTAGTAGATGCATCTGAAGTTTTCTCTTATACAACACAATTCAACTCCTTTGGAGCACATTTTAGTGTCTGTCGCCTTGCACCTCGAGCTAAATTGGTACCCAAATTTCAAATTCAAATGCAGTCCCTCAGGTGCCCTTAGGCTGGAGTCCTTTGGACTCTATTTCCACGGTATAATTGGTCGCATGGCGGTTCTCCTGTTCATTACAGGCCCTTTGATGTACCTTGATTGCTGTCGATACAGTTTAAATTTGGAATTGCTGGGATAGTGGAATTTGGTGGTGTGGGTGTTTTGATTGGGTGAGGTCAGGGATTCTGAGAGAAATGTAATATTCGTTTGCCAAAAATTGTTTCAGTGTACCTACTTGAAGTCTAATAGATTCAACTACTACTCATATGTATAAGGATCAATAGAGCTCGGAAATCAATAAGTAAGCTAAATTTAAAATTTACTTGAATAATGGAACTTGGAACTGGCTCGTTCTAAAGATTTTTATACAAATGACTTTACCACTGATATGAACAGCTTAAGATATAGTATATAGTATGATTTTATGTACTTACTATACTACTGTAATTATATATGTACATATATTTAATACAATTCTAACGTAATTAGTGTATGAATTATATTGATGATGTAATTGTTAATATATTTCTGACATGTAAGTAATTGTATTATTATCAAATAAGTTACATTTGAGTATTTTGCCAAAGGTTACATAAAAAATAGCACATGCATTAAGAATACTTACAAATTTTCTTCAACTTTCACATAAACTCGTAACGCTAAATCCGAATATTATTACAAATAAATAAAGCAAGGTAAACTTCTAACAGTAGTCATTCAAACTATTGATTTCAAACTATCATTAAGTACTCTAATTCAAATTTTAAACCGAAAATTACAGAAAATATACGAACCGAAAATCAAATTTCCATAAAGAAAACGTTATCTCGACCATTTTGTACGACGAAAACGTTAATTTTAAGACTCTAATAGGCCGTTACATATTCAAATCGAAGCTTAGAAATGTTGGACCTGCGGCTATGACATTTCTTTACCTTGTGACAAGGATTACATCATATAGATACTGAAGTAGAACACAATACAATACAATACAAAAACATTTTAGTGCACACAAAAAAATACAGCTTTAATTAATGTATACACAATTAAGAGATAAAAAAGTTGCATAATAGGCGGCCTTATCGCCTGTAGCAGGTTATCCTAAGCAACTCAGATGTCTCATCATTAAAGTTTACTAAATAATTTTCAAACACATTCGTTTATATCGTGATACATCATTACTACATGTATAATTATTTCCTAATTAAAATAAATAATCAGATAATTTTACAAAGAAGGTGAAAAATAGTCACTTTTTTCTCAAAATTATCTGATCATTTTCACGTGGTATGACTTACATTGATTACGACTTTGATAATAACATTTCTTTGACAAATTATTTTATTATTCAACTTTAATTAAATTACACAATTTAACTAATGTAATGTAAAATTAACCTTACAAAAAATTTGTCACATCCTAAACCTACAACAAAAACTAGATTTATTAAAAACTTAAAAATATTATTAAAATAAATACTAGGACATATTTCACTCACGGCTGGTTAGCCCCTTACTAAACCATTTCTAGTATGTATTATGGGTGCTAACACAACTGATATTTTACACACATACCTACATAATACTTTATATAGATACAAATTTAACACACATACCGACAGCCAACATATTGGTATCTATGAAAAGTAATCTGTTCTTAAGAATATATAATTTAATAGCTACCGATCTACCAACTCACCATTACGTAATGGCCTCCGACTTTTAAAGTTTTTAAATTCATGATGTCTTTTTGAACTGGAAGGGTTAAATTGTTTTTAAACCTTTGTATAAAATGACTGTGTTTAAGTTTTTAAGCTCTTCGAGAAGAATTTAGGGCTGCGGCAATTATCGTATTAAACAATGCGCCACAATGATTTTACTAGTATTGTCATTATTATACAATTCTTCGAAACATGATCGCATGCTCGCTTTGCGATATATATATACATATATATTATGTGCAATAAAAGTATATTTATAATAATATACTTTTATTGTTTTTTTTTTGTATTGATGAACAGGCTCACGTTTGCCTGCGGCTAACCTGATATTAAGCTTAACTATGGTCTAAGATCTAACTAGAAGGAGCCTTTTTACTATAGATTTGAAGACCCCCAAATTGTATTCTTGTGAAAAAGAGACTCAGGAAGAGAGTCCAACGATTCGCAGTTCTGACAATGTAGGTCGAAGCAAAACGCTTTGGGCGATTCCTCAGAATTTCGACAGTGAATCATTGAGGAAATTAACAAAAACAATGAAGGAAAATTGAAGTCAGACTCATCGTAATATATGACAATTTGTGTAATGATAAAAAGTAGGTAAATCTATTTTTATTATTATAAAGAGGAAAAGTTTGATTGTATGTTTATTTGACGCGTATTGGCTCCGTAACTACAAGATCGATTTAAATCATTCGTTCTCTGTTGAGAAGTTACATGATCCCCGCGTAACTTAGGCGTTATTTCTCTTAGCAATATAAATAATTTTTGAGCCCGTTATGAGCTAGTGCTATAATATACTGCTGTCTTTAATAAGTTTAACATCCTAGTGCATCTAAAAGACCTATAAACAGTATTCCAATATTAACTCCGGCAAAATAAAAACGATATGACTATTTGTACGGGAACTGGACGAATAAATATAATTTATTCGTTAACATAATTTATACATTACTTGGTACAAATACGTAGCATTGTTATTCTTCCAGTACCCGTACAAATAGACTCAGCCAAATAAAAAACAAGCAACAAAAGCCAGCGCGCCAATATTTTGCCATTATGAGTTTATTACAGCGTTAAATATCGGAAACACCGTAAACTCATCCGAGGGGACTCCGGCAAAGTCAGAGTAACCCGTCGCGCGCCTTATTACATTTAAAAACAGGCCTATTATTTCCCTAGAGGGGTAGAAGTCGCGAAATTTCATTATTTAATATCTACCGGTCGCAGATTCGATATAATTAGATAGACGTGATTTGCTACGGCAAGGTGGTATTAATATCAATGTTCTTTGTTTCAGATGCGGAAACGTGTTGTAGGGATGTGCTGATATCGATGAAAGTTTATAGCAATTTTACGGGTTTTTATTTTTTAACTCTGACGCGAAAACAACCGGCTTGTTATAAGTTTGTGAAATCTTTGAGCTTATATACTGTGTGTGTCTGTAGCAATGTAAACCGTGATTGCTAGACAGTTGAAATTTTCGCTAACGACGTATTTTTGTAGCCACTATTAAAAATAGGAGTACTATAAACAGATTAAAATTATTTAAAAGTAGCTTCTATAATATACACCGTAACATATCAGTAAAAAAGAAGACTACGTCCCACTGTCAATAGATGGCGCTAAATGTAAATTGTAGGTGCTACAGGCTGCTTAAACAATAATGCAAGATCTATGTAGGTAGATATATGATTTAAAATTAATATTTATGGGGTAGGTTCCCTTTATGCACGAGCCTGACTCGCATTTGGTATTTTTTTCTATATTTACCTAATATGGTAATAACATACAATCTTTTTAGATTTAATAGCGTGTAGTACCTACCTATTATTATCGCCTAGCGCCATCTTTTGACGGGCGGCGTAGTGTTTTAACCGACTTCAAAAAAGGAGGAGGTTATTTATATTCGACTGTATGTATTTTTTTATGTATGTTCACCGAATTCTCAGCCATATGTGAACCGATTCTGAAAATTCTTTTTTTTATTTAATTTTTTCGCAATAGTCATGGTAATGAAAACAAATAAAAACTATGCAAAACAAAGAAACCGGAAAATTCCAATCATATCAGTCTACCCCATCCCTAAAGTCAAGAAAATGAAGACAAATGCTAACTCGGCTTAGGGTCCGTACAGATCGGAAGGTACATGACAAACAATCTATGACATACATAATTTTGTAACGCGCCCTTCGTCATTTAGTCATGAGAAGGGAGGGAAGACATAATGTAATAAGCTTAAGAATGTTGACATAAATATAAATATAGATAATATTTTATCTCATACTACCGATTCACATCGATGTAACTCGCCTTTGTTTATGAACATGAACTTTTATGAACTTTCAAATGTTTTCTTTTTTGCGCATAAACAGCCTACTATACGACCACGACGCTCTGGCCAAGTGAAGGTAGGTGGATGACACACGTCTACTGATATTGTGGACCTCAAGAATATCGGTTTCCTCACAATCTTTTTCCTTCATCGTAAAGCGAGTGCAAATCCACAAATTACTTAAAAAGACAAGTCATTGGTAGGGCCGGAATTTAACCAATGAATGATGTAAGCTACTCAGCTTAGGTGTAACACTAATTATGTCAAACATTTTGCTGCTTAGGCTCAGTCTTCTTTTGCAGAGAGGTCCACACTTCACCTGATAAGCTAACATTCTACTAAGTTGGCTGTTTGGGTTTGCGTAGGACATACTTCTTTGAATCTTGAGATCTTTAGAACCTAATTATAGGTTTTCAAGGCATGTTACGGTAGCAGTGTGCGTAACTACACAAGCTACCGAAACTTAGGCCTAAGGTCGAGTAAGCCTAGTCTGGAATAACTAGCTCTAAAGGAGGCTGTCAAAACACACTGGTACGTGTTTGGAGACGGATTTTTCAACTTCAGAGTTGTTGCTAGCAAGGCGAGCACTAGAATAACAAACTTATCTTCTTCTTCTTCGTATGAGCTATGCGGCTTATCTATGGTGTCGAGTTTTTTAAGCCACCCAAAGGCCTCTTGTGAAGACTTGGCTTGACGACTGCTTGTGCTAAGACTAACAGCTGGGACCTACTATTTAACGTGTCATCCGACCCACGGTACTTACTTAAGTATGTTCCACATATATGTGTAGCGTTACACATATTGGTGGAACCTTTTATCCAAGTTAACAACAATCGATCGGCCTCAAAGTTTCCCAGTCACCGCCTAAATGAGTTTACGACACACTAGCGCCAAATGAGGGCGTGCAATCAAGATCAAACACCTGACGAACTCGAACTTCTGTAATTGAATCCACCAACTTGCAGGGACAGAACTCTGTTATTTACTGAAGAGTTACGAAACAATAGAAACGAATAAAAGTTGTATTTTTGTATCTAAAATCTTATAAGGAGGAAAAGTTTGAATTTTTGTTTGTTTGACGCGAATAGGCTCCGAAACTACTGGACCGATTATCCTACTAATATTTTAAATGCGAAAGTTTGTATGTATGGATGTGTGGATGTATGGATGTATGTTTGTTACTCTTTCACGTTAAAACTACTGAATGGATTTGAATGAAACTTTACCACAATATAGCTTATACATCAGAATAACACATAGGCTATAGCTTATACATCAGAATAACACATAGGCTACAATTTTTGAGGTTTTTAATGTGAGGTCGTAAAAAAAAACCTTTTTTTGCGCTTACATTGCAAACGCTGACTGAATCCTACAAGATAGATCAAAACAATTTACTACAGTATTGTACAACTTAAAAAGGTCTACAAAAAGTCCGTGATGGTATATGTTTATCTCTTAGGAATAACCCACAATAACCATTTTTTATCCTTTACTTTGTACGAGAAATAATGGCTTATTTACGAAGCGATTTTAAGCAATACACTATTAATCCTTATCAAAATAAATTATTTCATCAATAAGAACAGTTTGTGTTGATAATATTTGGTCTTTGAATGATTAAAATTGGACGTTTGGTTTTGAAGTTATGGTGAAATTAAAATATTACGATTTCTGCTGCACGGCCCGTTGCGAAGAGGGCGTGTGCGGGGGAGGGGTGTTTAGATCTATGAGTAAGGCTCAGAATACAGAAAGTACCAGAAGCCGCGTTCATCTGTATTTGCGAGCTACACGCTGTGTCCAAAAATCAAAACAATGCCCCCCGCCCGCGTCACTTCCCACCCGCGTAATGTTCTAGCTCAGGCATTATGTGCCCGTTTTTAGGGTAAAATTTGGGAGTCCAGGAGGTGAGATACTAATAGAATAAAAATTGTCCTAATCTTTATTATAATTATGTACCTACCTAATTGTCTCAAGAAATTGATAGATTTATTGAATTTAATAAAACGGTTTAGAAAAAAATTACGCTTTAGAAAAAAATTCATTTAATTTCCTTTTTGCTTAGTAAGCTTTTTATAATATTGTCTCTTAGAATTTGAACTTAGTAACAAAAATTTAAATTTAGATAAATGATGAAATCTTATGTCTAGGTATTTTTCATAGATACTAACATACTATTTAATAGGACTATTTGGTTATGTACACACAGGCTGCTCTGATGTTTTATACTTTCTTTTTCAAGTCGGTTATTTTATATTAAATTAATTATTAATATTCTACAATGAATAAAAGCCCTCAAGAGGTAATAAAAAGAAGGGTAAATCAAAACTCTTATACTGGCAACACTAACAAGATGGATGCCTCATTATCTATGACAATTGAAAACATAGAAATTTATTCAAAGTTGATACCTAAATACGATACTTACACGTGAAATGTGATCCCATCTTGTTTCTTTTATAGACCCGCTGCATTTTATAGGTAGGAACGACATAAGACGGCATAATTTAATTAAATTGGTACAGCGTCGTACGTCCCGACGGTCACAGAGTGACTGATCGGTCGCGCGTCAAACTACTCCATTTTGGAGTAGTTTTAGTAGCCTCAGTTTTAGGCGCGCTCACGGTTTCTGGTTCTTTCTGTATTCTGAGGAGTAAGGTACCCGCGCGGCTCAGTCGCGAGGTTGGCTCCCATCGCAGCGGTCGTGCGCAAAGTCTAATAATTTTCGGGTTTTTTTTTTGATTTTGTTCTTTTAACTACACATACGCAAAAGTTCTTCTCAGAGCTAAACTGTTGTCTAATATATAATACTAGCTGACCCGGCAAACTAGGTTTTGCCTCACTTAAGGGTATGAAAAATAGATAGTGTAGCTTATATGACACGTTCGTAGATTTACCATAGCAGTGCCATCTATTGATTACTTACTCAACCCAGTCGAAAGGTATCGACATCAGTTAGAATCATTTGGAGTTAACAGATAATTGTGACTGTCAAATAATAACAGACAATAATTAGCAGTAAATGAAAATTGCGACTATAATTTGAGATTTATACTATCCTATCTCTCAAGTTGGATCGAACTGCACATGGTGTGCGAATTTTATTATAATCGGTTAAGTGGTTTAGGAGTCCATTGAGGACAAACATTGTGACACGAGATTTATATAAATTAAGATAAGATTATTAATATTATATGTATGTTTTTTATTATTCTTTATTGTACACTACGTCCTTCTTTAGTCGTTTATAAATTCCTTTCCATCCAAAGGTTGCCTGGAAGAGATCGCTTTAAGCGATAAGGCCGCCAATTGTGGTACACAAATTTTAAGTTAATTGTCTTTTACTATGCCTTTTTTATCTATGTGTCCAATAAAGAATTATAAAATTTCCATGACACAATGTTAGTTACCGTACTCCTCCGAAACGGCTTGACCGATTTTTACCAAATTTCATATGCGTATTCAGTAGGTCTGAGAATCTTCTACTATATATTTTTAAGGCAAAACAACGTTTGCCGGGTCAGCTAGTAAAAAATATTTCAGCTACATTATCCCTGCGTAAAATATACTATATTTTGTTTCTCTTTGCAACCTAGTTTATTTTATAGCCCGTGCAAAGCCGGGACGATTTGCTAGTCATTTATAAATACGGAACTGTAAATTCGATGGAATGTTAGTATATATAGGCACATTATTTATATGCCGTAGGAAGATTTACTGTACAGTTTGTAGTTATAGTAGGTACGGAAGCCCTTTTAAATGTCCCTGAATAATTTATTTGATCATATTATAACAGCTGTGATTCTTATATAACAGTTGTGAATGGCGAAGATAATCTTGATTTTACGATTTCGTTATAAAACGTAAACGGTACAAAATATCCGAAAAAAAGAACAAAACAAAGAAATACCTTATTTTAGTACCAATTTGACTTATGAAATTGAAATAAAACTGATGCAAAAATCTAAAATTAAGTCTTTGAACCAGTTTTATCTCTAACTCATGAGTCTGGTACCAAAATAGTATAAATATTCTTAGAATGGTTCTTTAAACGGCCTTTTTGCTATTTTTATGGGTTACGATTTATAGTGGAAAACTTGAAAATCAAGATTTTGCCTTTTTTTGCCCTTCAACAGAATTACTCCTTATCTTCCGAGAATATACAATTGGAAAAGAAAAGAGATATGAAGTTCTATCAAATTCTTGGCTCTACGTAATCCACGTTCCATTAAAGGCTAGGACAAACTTGTTAATCGCACGATCGCGGTGGTTCTCAGTGCCAGGCGCCTCGGATCAATTAACACTTATTTAAATGACTTCTCAAGGTGAAGTGTTGATTAGATGGCGGTCTGATGACAATCACAAAGCTAAACTTAATGTAGACCATAGACAATAAATAAATATATAATTTTTTCTTTCTTTTATAATCAATTAATTATTACGGTTAGCACCAATTAGAATTTTTAGTTAGAATAATTAATAAACTTAAAACATAAATGTAAGTAAAAAATTATTAAGAAACATCACAATATCACAACAAAAATAAAATCACAATAAAAGTTAAATAAGAAATGTCAGGTAAAAAATTGAATAATGATAGTAAGCATTAATCTAAACCATAATGTCAGCAAGTCTTAATAGAAGATTCCACATACTCTACCTTCTCACAATATTGCAAACAGACCAGAACAGATATAAATATAATAAATACAAAATAATAATAGACGCTCAACCCCTTGTAATCGAAAAATACACGTAGTGCCATTTATTCGATTTTCTGAAAACGACTTCACTCGGGTCACGAAATCTAGTAGCGTTATATCACTATACGACTGCAGCGCGTTGCGGAATTTCACGGCAGCTAGACTGCACGCTTGACTTGGCTTGACGACTGCTTATCAGACTACAATTTACAGCCGGGACCTACAATTTAACGTGTCATTCGACCCACGGTAGCGCACAGATGAAAATGTCACTTGAAAAACAACAGTCTTGTGCATGGTCACCCATCCAAACATCGTCCGCAACAACCGTTGATTAGCTTCGATGATCGCGTCAGATCACCTTAGCTAGCCGAGCTACAGGCGCTACTAAAACTAAATAGATAGTCGTATAGACAGAGTCAATGACATTGCCTACTTTCAGTACGCGGATTGGTCAAACAGTGCCAGAGGCGATCACAATTGCTGTCATTATAATAGTTTGTCTAATAGTCATGTGTGGTCTCGCATTACTATTCGTTTGATAACTGTCTGTAGCGAAGCTGTGAGTGAATTTCATAAACCAAAAGTTAGTATCGCCGATTTTATTGCATACGTACATGGTCCCTTAAACATTCCTTCTAGGAAGCGATGACAGCTTAGTTCGACGTAATTATAAATAAATAAATATTAGGACACATTTCACACATGGTTGGTTGATCCCATACTGAACCATTTCTAGTTGGTATTATGGTTGCTAACACAACTGATATTCTACATATACATACAAACATATTTTATATAGATCCATATTTAACACCCAGACCGGCAGCCAACAAATTTGGTTAAGCACAAACTTGTTGGCCGTGCCAGGAATCGAACCCGGAACCCTCTGATTGGCAGTCCGGCATGGTAACCATTACCTACGCCACCGAGGTCGTCTAGCAGGGCGTGGGTTCGGTCCCCCCAACGAGCTTACGCTTTCAGTGAATGATAACTCACATAACGCGAGGAAACATAGCATTATGGTCAAACATTTTATAATTCTCGCCTTATTAGGAACCTTCTAACGGTGTGTTCCGGAAGCCACTTTGAGAGATAGCTTTCTAAAATAGGTTAGATTAGGCTTGACTGGTCATTTAAATATAACATAATAGGTATATGTATGGAAATATAAATAAAACACAGCTACGGCAAAAAAAAATGTCCTAAAATGGTTTTCATTAACTCTTTTCATTATCATTTCACTTACCAAAGATTTCGTTATCATAACTACATTGGTAAGTATATTAATAAAGTAGCAATAAAGAACATCAACATTGCTCTAATTTTTTCACTTGGATCAAATTTAACCGCAGGTGTTATAACACACGTTTGCAGTCTTATTAAATGTCAAGCTCATTACTTGCAAACGTGAGTTACATCGAGTAATTCTGCGTCTAGTAGTCGAGAATTATTGAGATCAAACTAATAAGCCTTTTTGCAGGAAAAAAGTACGAATACGTGACAACGGGATCTTTTTTTCACAGTTTGTCGACAGCTCTCAATGTAGTAGATATATGTACTAGATATAGGTAGATAGGACCATTATTTTTTTTAAATATGCCTCTATTTAACCTTAAAGCGATGCATAATTCATTATTCAACTAAATAGCCAAACAATTTTACGCCAAAGTGTTAATGATTCTAGATTTGAAAACTACACTCCTGAGTAAACAAGCTCCTATACTAGTACTTCAAAATATTTAACAATAATGTATTTAGATATCAATAGAATAAACACAGAAGATACTGAGAACCACCAGGTCGCGGAAACGGCTCATCGGTACATCAGTGATCACCGTGGACTTCTTCGAAGGAACTAATGATAAACAACGGACGTATATAAGCCCGCAGCAAGAAGTGCGTGCTGTCATTCTTCCGTCGCAATTTCCCAAGTTAAGTTGTATTTACTCTATTTGCATAAAATTTGTAAAATTCAGAAATAAGTTTATTTTGTTTAAAACAGTTTAATTTTAAGACTTTTAACTCCTGAATGCAAGTGACGGCACTACAAAACACATCTAGTACTGTACCTCGCCTTTCCTATTTAACTCAAATTTTTTTTCCTCTTAGTTAAATCTAACCCTAATAGCTCACATTTTAACTTTACAAATAATCAATCTAAATTTGGTTTTATAATTCGTTAAAGCATATCGTCGATGTCATAAAAGGTTATATTTTGGCAGTGATACGTCTAGTAGCTATAAGGACCGCGTCATGTATGTAGAAACTCAAGTTCTTTAAAGGTTCAAGAAAGTACAATCCTAATCTTATTTAAACATATAAAGACCGTATGGCTACTAAATACCGATTTGTAATGAGTTTGGTGAAATTAGATAGCTTTAGTGAAAGTCAGTGCTGGGTTCCAGACTATCAAAACATGTATGATAATCTAGAAGATCGAGGCTCCAACCTTTCGCCTCGATCTATGATTTTCAGCTCAGAGGAGGGGCCTAGTAAACCCCTACCCAGCACTGGCTGGTGACCTCGGGGATATTCAATTACACACTTCCTCAATACTTTCAAGTCTCACCGCAGACCGATCTCCACACACATAAGCAATTACTTACAAATTACTCCCTCGCTCTCTCACTTTCGAACTTCTAAACAAGTTGACTTAATAGTCCATAGAAATTAATCTACTTCAAAAGGACGAGAGGGCATCCTATTGTTTATCAGTCAGTCAGTTGGGATATGTTACCTCCTATTATCTTGCATTCATCTACAACTTTCATTCTCCTTACTTTCGCTTGTTAGTAGAACCGGGGTAGAGGTTTTGGCCCTCGAATCCTAACTAACACCATCCTTCATCTCAGGTCATGCGGAGCGTATAAAGGCCTTCGGTGTAAAGCCTAAATACGCCCCTAATACTTAATCCTATTAAGGTTATAAAAAAAACACCACTTACTTAAGAATATAGGTATTCATAAATGATTAATAAAAATATCTTTCTTACTTTTATTTATACTCTAATTTGAGCCTATGGTATTGAATGCATATCAATAAAATTTTACATTTGAGCTTGAATTTAAATAAGTTTAATTTCTTTACATTAAAACTTCCAGTTTAAGGACATAAAAGTCGTTTGTATTTATATTTGTTAATGATAACATTAGAAGTGGTTTGCTCGTATGGGATCATTATAGGGTGGATCCAAGCCATACTTTATTTCCCTGAGTTGGTGAAATAGCAAACAAATAACAATAAATATTTAAGAGGTTTTTCTCTTTAATATGAGAATGCTCGTGTTTTGTAGAGCTATTGTAAATTCACTTTATTAATGAATGTTTTTACAGTGAGCAAGCTTGACTCAGTTTGTTCGTGTATAAATTCTACACTTTAAGGTTTCTCCTCCTTTTTGATAATTAAAGCCGGTTTGTATTAGCCTTTACTTTGTTGTAGTGGGTTTTTCATGTGAAATCAGTAAATACTGTTTATTATATTCTCCTGTTCTGATGGAATAAATATACAATTATTATAAAGTATATGAGTGTTATTTCCACTTGATCATGCACTTTCCATATAATGTTGTTATTAAATTTACTTCATTACTAATAATTCTTCAAAATTGAGCTGGTCTGTCTCGATTCACTAGTGTATAAATTCTACACATTAAAACTTCCCTTTCAAGGAAATAAAAGCCTGTTTCTATTGGCCTTTACACTTGTCAGGTGGTTTCCTCGTTTGGATTCAGTAAAAGCGCTAAGCCATATCTTAAATAAATACAAATACTGTTCCCTTGCTTTGTATTCCCCTTTGCTGGTAGAACAAGCAATCAAACAGCGGTAAGCATTTAAGAGATATCTTCTCTTTAATATGAACATACTCGAACCTCGAAGAGCTATTTGTAAATTAGGTATAATAATAAATGTGCTACCTTGAGCAAATTTTACTCGATTTAATAGTGTATAAATTCTACACTCTAACTTATCATTTTCAAGGAAGTAAAGCCTGTTAGTATTTAAGGCCTTTACGCTTACGTGGTGGTTTCCACATGTAGGATCAGTAAATTCTACTACATAATTGTATTCCCCGTGCGTCGCTGAATAACCATTCAAATAATAGAAATTGTATAATAGTTATTTCCTCTAAAATATAGACATTCTAGATAAAGTTATTAGATTTACTTCATTATTATTAATTATTCAAAATTGAGCTGGTATGTCTCGATTCGCTAGTGTATAAGTTCTTCACATTAAAACTTCCTTTTCAAGGAAATAAAAGACTATTTATATTGGTCTTCACACTTGTGAGGTGGTTTCCTCATATGGATTCAGTAAAAGCGCTAAGCCATATCTCAAATAAATACAAATACTGTCTCTTTGTTTCGCATTCTCCATTGCTGGTAGAGCAAACAATCAAACAACAGTAAGCAATTTAGAGATATTTTCTCTTTAATATGAACATACTCGACCTTTAAGAGCTATTCGCAAATTCAGTTAATAAATGTGCTACTTTGAGCAAATTTAACTTGATTTAAAAATGTATACATTCTACACTCTAAAGCATCCTATTCAAGGAAATAAAACCTGTTTGTATCTAAGGCCTTTACTCTTGAGTGGTGGTTTCCACATGTGGAATCAGTAAACCTGCTAATTGTACTCCCTGTCGCTGAGAGAATAATCATTCAAATAATAGAAATTGTATAATAGTTATTTCCTCTAAAATATAGACATTCTAGATAAAGTTATTAGATTTACTTCATTATTATTAATTATTCGATATTGAGCTGGTCTGTCTCGATTTGCTAGTGTATAAGTTCTACACATTAAAACTTCCTTTTCAAGGAAACAAAAGTCTGTTTGTTTTAGCTTTCATAAATACCGGTGATATAAGTTTTCACGTAAGAAATGATTACATATCAATTTATTTATTAAATGATTCGGCCTTTGAGCATAAATATGTGAAGATTTAAACCGATTTGAAAATATGATTATAATTATCTGTCAGAAAACTGTCAATTTTTATTCACGACAAACGAAAGACACAAAATCGCGTAGTCTAAATTAAGTGAATTAAAACTTAAACTAGGACTTAGCTGGGTTTATTTCCGCTCTCGCCTTCCCTGATGATCGGATCCTCTGGTCCAGCACACTGAAGTGTCGTCCTCCAAGTATCCACTAGATTTTACAACCGGATGATCGAGAACTACACGATTCTTAACTATTTTTACCGTTTCACGAATTAACATCAACTTTTCTAAAATCCGAGAGTTTGTGAGTCGTAGTGGCAAGGACTGACCTATTCTTCAATATTAATATAATGTCTTTAAATTCCCGTTCACATGCAATCCCACACTAACTAACTTAACAATAACTTAAATACAATATTCACAACTCGGAACTCTATTTGGATAGTCCCTCACTAGCTCGGCAGCATAGACCTGCCTCATCACTAAAGAATATTGTCCGCATGCAATCCCACTCTAGCTAACTTATCGATAATTTAAATACAATATTCACAACTCGGAACTCTATTCGGATAGTCCCTCACTAGCTCGGCAGCATAGACCTGCCTCATCACTAAAGAATATTGTCCGCATGCAATCCCACTCTAACTAACTTATCAATAATTTAAATACAATATTCACAACTCGGAACTCTATTTGGATAGTCCCTCACTAGCTCGGCAGCATAGACCTGCCTCATCACTAAAGAATATTGTCCGCATGCAATCCCACTCTAGCTAACTTATCGATAATTTAAATACAATATTCACAACTCGGAACTCTATTCGGATAGTCCCTCACTAGCTCGGCAGCATAGACCTGCCTCATCACTAAAGAATATTGTCCGCATGCAATCCCACTCTAGCTAACTTATCGATAATTTAAATACAATATTCACAACTCGGAACTCTATTCGGATAGTCCCTCACTAGCTCGGCAGCATAGACCTGCCTCATCACTAAAGAATATTGTCCGCATGCAATCCCACTCTAACTAACTTATCAATAATTTAAATACAATATTCACAACTCGGAACTCTATTTGGATAGTCCCTCACTAGCTCGGCAGCATAGACCTGCCTCATCACTAAAGAATATTGTTCGCATGCAATCCCACTCTAGCTAACTTATCGATATTTTAAATACAATATTCACAACTCGGAACTCTATTCGGATAGTCCCTCACTAGCTCGGCAGCATAGACCTGCCTCATCACTAAAGAATATTGTCCGCATGCAATCCCACTCTAGCTAACTTATCGATAATTTAAATACAATATTCACAACTCGGAACTCTATTCGGATAGTCCCTCACTAGCTCGGCAGCATAGACCTGCCTCATCACTAAAGAATATTGTCCGCATGCAATCCCACTCTAACTAACTTATCAATAATTTAAATACAATATTCACAACTCGGAACTCTATTTGGATAGTCCCTCACTAGCTCGGCAGCATAGACCTGCCTCATCACTAAAGAATATTGTCCGCATGCAATCCCACTCTAGCTAACTTATCGATAATTTAAATACAATATTCACAACTCGGAACTCTATTCGGATAGTCCCTCACTAGCTCGGCAGCATAGACCTGCCTCATCACTAAAGAATATTGTCCGCATGCAATCCCACTCTAGCTAACTTATCGATAATTTAAATACAATATTCACAACTCGGAACTCTATTCGGATAGTCCCTCACTAGCTCGGCAGCATAGACCTGCCTCATCACTAAAGAATATTGTCCGCATGCAATCCCACTCTAACTAACTTATCAATAATTTAAATACAATATTCACAACTCGGAACTCTATTTGGATAGTCCCTCACTAGCTCGGCAGCATAGACCTGCCTCATCACTAAAGAATATTGTTCGCATGCAATCCCACTCTAGCTAACTTATCGATATTTTAAATACAATATTCACAACTCGGAACTCTATTCGGATAGTCCCTCACTAGCTCGGCAGCATAGACCTGCCTCATCACTAAAGAATATTGTCCGCATGCAATCCCACTCTAACTAACTTATCAATAATTTAAATACAATATTCACAACTCGGAACTCTATTCGGATAGTCCCTCACTAGCTCGGCAGTATAGACCTGCCTCATCACTAAAGAATATTGTCCGCATGCAATCCCACTCTAACTAACTTATCAATAATTTAAACACGATATTCACAACTCAGTACTCTATTCGGGTAGTCCCACACTAGCTCATCAGCCCGGTCCTGCCTCATCACTCAAGAATATTGTTCACATGCAAAAAGAGAAAAGAAAAGAAATAGAAAATAATAAAAAAAGGAAATAGCGTCCTCACCTCGGTTCGAAACACAATACCGACAATTTACAGACAGCCTCTCGGCGTCACGACTCACGCGATTCCCCGTTCGAATTTTAAAAACGCACGCACAACCGCCCGGTTCGATGTTCTGCGCCGACTCTCACTCATCGCTAAGGAATATTGTTCACATGCATTAACTACTCTAATAAATAAAAGAAAAGGAAATAGCGTCCTCACCGCGATTTGGAACACAATCCCGATAATTTATCGACAGCCTCTCGGCGTCCCGACTCACGCGAACCCCGTTCGAATTTCAAACGCCCCGCGCACGACCTCCCGGTTCAAATGCCTCGCGCCCACTCCCTCACTCCGCGGCCGCGCCTCCCGCTTTCTCCACGCCGCTACTAAGCTCCGTGCGCAGGCGGCGTTGCATTTTCAATTTTCTCTCTATTACAATAATGTTTATAATTCAATGCGCAACTAAACGGCTCGATTCAACTTTCCATGAACTTGATATCAAAACTCATGTTTTAATTTTATTTTCATTTTAACCATTATAACTGTTAAATTTTGAAGCTATGAATACTAATGATGGTTTAATAACTGGGAACCAATCTTGGTCAGTTACAGCCGACCCCTGGTAAAATCTTGAAAGATTTGCTTTTTACTGAAAAGATTTTACCACAAACACTTAACACCATCATTAACTTTATAATTCAATCCTTTATACTACTATTACTTAATAATCTCTATCTTCTATAATATAACAATATTTCATAATTGTCAATATCTCATTTTCCTTGTCTCTCTTCTACATTACATACCATATCGCTTAGGTAATCACTGCTAATCACACAGTTATTGAGCAAATTGATGTCAAATACATATTATTTCACAATAATATCGAAGATATCTCCCTATATATAGTTGATTTTTATAATTTCAATATAATTTTCTCAAATACTTCTCAGTCGCGAGCATCGTGAAAAGAGAAAAACAAAAGAAGATCTTGAAATATTTGAAAGTCCGTGTTACTGCTTCCCTTTTAATTATTATTATTATTATGATTTTTCTTTTTTTTTTTTTTTGTTAGCAAAGAGTATACTAATAATCAATGAGTTCTGTTCTGAGTTACTGATAAAAGCAAAAATAAAATCAATCGTGTAAGTCAAATATTACTGAAAATAGCTAAATAATACAATGTGTGAAGTCTAGTGTTAACATTCAGGTATTAAAAATATAAATGGCTACTATCATAAATTACTTGATATTATTGTAACACAAGCTTAGGTTCATTTTGTTTTTATTTTAATTATTAGTAATGGGAAGCACTTTCTCAGTAAACGGAACTCTAATTTCCTTTTACCGACACAGTTTTTTTTTTTTTATAAGCTTAGCTTTGAATTGACAACGCAATTATTTAATAACAAACTATATCAAAATGAATGAACTCTTTTTATTTATTTACTCGTTCCAAACAATCTAGCACACAATCAAATATAATGGGCCGGCCAAGAAGATTGAAATTTTGTGTTGTACAAAAATTCAAGCTAAGTAGCACACGACCCCGCGCATCTGGTCGGCCAAAGAACTTGATATTTTGCTTTCGTCAAGCGACAAAACATCAAATTAACCAGCTCACGACCCCGCGCATTTAGTCGGCCAAGAAATTTGCTAAATTCTTGTTAAAATACCAAATAAACTAGCTCACGACTCCACGTGAGATCGGCCAAGAAGCTTGGTATTCATGGTGCGAATACATATTATATATATTTAGTATTGACAGTGAATTTATATATTTATTATTGAACTTCAAACAAGACCAAGCAACATAGCACACAATCACACTCATCTGATCGGCCAAATAGTTTGGATTGAATAAATAACTCAATACGCTAAACAAATTAGCACACAATCCCGCGCATAGGATCGGCCAAGAAAATTTGGCATTCGTTTTTTTCAAATAACCAAATAGCCTAGCACACAATCAGCGCTCTGGATCGGCCACGAAGCTTGATTTTTGAGCTATAAACACGACTTGTCGGTATGCCAAAATTCAAGCAACTAGCTCACGACCCTACGCATTTGGTCGGCCAAGAAACTTGGTATATAATTATATATTCTTTTTTTCTTATTTCATATTTTTTATTATTATTTTTTTTTTCAACAAAATACCAAGTTAAGTAGCTCACAACTTCATGGAAAAGATCGGCCAAAAAGTTTAGCATTTATTTTCCAAATAATAACTTTTTTTTTTTTTTTTTTTATGTAAATAAAAATAATGCGTTTTCACTCAAAGCTATACTCCTATGTTATTTGAGCAAACTAGGGCTAGATTTTCTGTTTTGAAAAAAAAATGATCTTTTAAATTTTTCTATGCAATATGAAATCCCACTTGTTTAATTTTAATTCAATACAATCAAAATTAGCACCAAAATAATTCAATGAATAAAAACTGTTTATATCAATTATTGTTTTTGTCATATTCTCATGAAGCCACAACCGTTTATCCTCAACTTTAATACTATTTTCAATGACAATTATCTTGGTATTGAGTATTCCAGTTCTCAGTTGTTAGACCATCTGGGCCATTTTTTGTTTATTTGTCAAAAAGATCAAAATTATTCATAGTTTTTTTTTTCAATATTAAATGTTTACTACCCTCACCAACATTTACTATATATCCATAGTTACAACAATATTAATTATGGCATGCGGTACATATAAAATTTAACAACATTGCAATAAATAATAATTGATTAGTACATATTTTAATTTTAGTTCTTGAAGTAAGATCAGCCTAACTACATACACGTTTTGAAATAAAATATCCCTGTCTCAACATACAACAACTAATTTCAGCATTTGCGGTTCTAATGTTTTACAATTCCAGATATGACGACACATTAGGTGTTTACTCTTTAATAGTTGTACCTCATTACTGTGTCACCTACATTACTCCGAGGCCGGAAATAGCTTTAGCGTACTCCAAAGTTCAAACGATGTACGAACCAAACTTCATCAAAATCAACCCAGCCGGTTGTTTACGGAAAAGCAAAACAAACACACTTTTGTTATATTTTATATAAAGCAAGGCTTGAAAACTTCAACTAATTCTCCCTTCTCTTAATTGATTTGGATTAAAATTGGAACTAAACAAGTTTTGAGTACGACCCCAACTACGTGCAATCCATTTGTGAATTCTGCGTTCAAATTCACATAATAATCTTGAAATGTTACAAGCACACAAACGGACCAAAACCAGACAAACAAAGAATCAGACAAAACCTTGTAATACTTTTCTCTTTTGTTTTCTTCAGTCACCTTAATTACCCCTTTTTGTAACAATATTTCTTATACTGACACTCAATCTTACGTCTTATTGTATATGTATTGATCCTCTTAACATCAATCCCTAATTTGACATCTTCTAAATAAATAAATCCAAGTAAATTATATTAATTAATAATACTTACTGATCTAGCACATATGTAATTCGTAAAATGACACAACAATAGACGGTGTCACTCGTCACGGAGTAAGGTTATTTTTTCTTAGTTCCTTTTCCACTGAAAAACGTCCCTACGGCAGAAAATACTTATACATATTTATCATAAAAACTACTTGCCGTTGACTTCAAAATGTTGATAATACGTTCCTTCCCTATAAATAAAAGGATAGAAAGTTTTAAAGAACTATCCTATTCTGTAAATGTATACATTAGTCAAACCCTCTTATGCAAGAAAAAGATACACAGTCCCGATTCCTTATATCTAAAAAGAAACTTCTTTTACGTGATTGTCTTTTACACTTCCCCACCTAACACTACTAAATTATTTGGCTGCTAACAAACTTAAAATTTTCCCTACTCCTTTTAAATGTATATGTATTCATTATTCTCAAGTATTGCGATTCCGATCGAAAGGAACGAACAAAGGTATTGTCAAAGAACATAACAATTAAATAATATTATAATCTACCCAAATATTATTCTATTAACTGTTGCATGGTAATTCTCAATGTCACCCAATATAATATGATAAAACTATGATTCCTTGTAGCAGTTACGTATTTTGTCTACGCCGCCGGTATTATTACAATCATAATTTCCACCTTAAGTTCGACAACTGAACTTTATATGTTGCTGAACTAATTCAGCAACTTATAAAACATTAAAAAGAATAAGGTAAATATAGATACGCGTTGTGTGAATTTTATTACCAAACATTTATCGCGTAGAACTGGGATAAATTATTTCGTAGCAACGAACGCGTTGATGTCCTTCGAAAATTGTAACCATATTTTCGTAGCACATCTAGTTGCGTTGAAATCTATTGAACTATATTTATCCTTACAACCAAAAACCGACCCTTAAATCTTTTTCCCTAAAATTAGTGGAACATAAAATAGTGTTTGGTCAAATTATTTTGTAAGCATAAAAGTAAAATTAATCTGTAAATAACTGGTAATATTCTACAAACTGTACTAACTCAACCTCTCCATTTTCACGGCAACATTTTATGCCAGATTTCTCCAGCATTCTCAACAATTTATGACACGACGATGTCCAACAACAAACAAAATATATATAAGGTAATTAAGTCTTCCAATTAAATATGTTTTTTTTTTTGTTTTTTTTTTTTTTTTTTTTTTTTTTATAAGATTTAAACTAAACATCCTGGTCATCGGCATCAACATTTTATGTACCTCGCCTTTCCTATTTAACTCAAATTTTTTTTCCTCTTAGTTAAATCTAACCCTAATAGCTCACATTTTAACTTTACAAATAATCAATCTAAATTTGGTTTTATAATTCGTTAAAGCATATCGTCGATGTCATAAAAGGTTATATTTTGGCAGTGATACGTCTAGTAGCTATAAGGACCGCGTCATGTATGTAGAAACTCAAGTTCTTTAAAGGTTCAAGAAAGTACAATCCTAATCTTATTTAAACATATAAAGACCGTATGGCTACTAAATACCGATTTGTAATGAGTTTGGTGAAATTAGATAGCTTTAGTGAAAGTCAGTGCTGGGTTCCAGACTATCAAAACATGTATGATAATCTAGAAGATCGAGGCTCCAACCTTTCGCCTCGATCTATGATTTTCAGCTCAGAGGAGGGGCCTAGTAAACCCCTACCCAGCACTGGCTGGTGACCTCGGGGATATTCAATTACACACTTCCACAATACTTTCAAGTCTCACCGCAGACCGATCTCCACACACATAAGCAATTACTTACAAATTACTCCCTCGCTCTCTCACTTTCGAACTTCTAAACAAGTTGACTTAATAGTCCATAGAAATTAATCTACTTCAAAAGGACGAGAGGGCATCCTATTGTTTATCAGTCAGTCAGTTGGGATATGTTACCTCCTATTATCTTGCATTCATCTACAACTTTCATTCTCCTTACTTTCGCTTGTTAGTAGAACCGGGGTAGAGGTTTTGGCCCTCGAATCCTAACTAACACCATCCTTCATCTCAGGTCATGCGGAGCGTATAAAGGCCTTCGGTGTAAAGCCTAAATACGCCCCTAATACTTAATCCTATTAAGGTTATAAAAAAAACACCACTTACTTAAGAATATAGGTATTCATAAATGATTAATAAAAATATCTTTCTTACTTTTATTTATACTCTAATTTGAGCCTATGGTATTGAATGCATATCAATAAAATTTTACATTTGAGCTTGAATTTAAATAAGTTTAATTTCTTTACATTAAAACTTCCAGTTTAAGGACATAAAAGTCGTTTGTATTTATATTTGTTAATGATAACATTAGAAGTGGTTTGCTCGTATGGGATCATTATAGGGTGGATCCAAGCCATACTTTATTTCCCTGAGTTGGTGAAATAGCAAACAAATAACAATAAATATTTAAGAGGTTTTTCTCTTTAATATGAGAATGCTCGTGTTTTGTAGAGCTATTGTAAATTCACTTTATTAATGAATGTTTTTACAGTGAGCAAGCTTGACTCAGTTTGTTCGTGTATAAATTCTACACTTTAAGGTTTCTCCTCCTTTTTGATAATTAAAGCCGGTTTGTATTAGCCTTTACTTTGTTGTAGTGGGTTTTTCATGTGAAATCAGTAAATACTGTTTATTATATTCTCCTGTTCTGATGGAATAAATATACAATTATTATAAAGTATATGAGTGTTATTTCCACTTGATCATGCACTTTCCATATAATGTTGTTATTAAATTTACTTCATTACTAATAATTCTTCAAAATTGAGCTGGTCTGTCTCGATTCACTAGTGTATAAATTCTACACATTAAAACTTCCCTTTCAAGGAAATAAAAGCCTGTTTCTATTGGCCTTTACACTTGTCAGGTGGTTTCCTCGTTTGGATTCAGTAAAAGCGCTAAGCCATATCTTAAATAAATACAAATACTGTTCCCTTGCTTTGTATTCCCCTTTGCTGGTAGAACAAGCAATCAAACAGCGGTAAGCATTTAAGAGATATCTTCTCTTTAATATGAACATACTCGAACCTCGAAGAGCTATTTGTAAATTAGGTATAATAATAAATGTGCTACCTTGAGCAAATTTTACTCGATTTAATAGTGTATAAATTCTACACTCTAACTTATCATTTTCAAGGAAGTAAAGCCTGTTAGTATTTAAGGCCTTTACGCTTACGTGGTGGTTTCCACATGTAGGATCAGTAAATTCTACTACATAATTGTATTCCCCGTGCGTCGCTGAATAACCATTCAAATAATAGAAATTGTATAATAGTTATTTCCTCTAAAATATAGACATTCTAGATAAAGTTATTAGATTTACTTCATTATTATTAATTATTCAAAATTGAGCTGGTATGTCTCGATTCGCTAGTGTATAAGTTCTTCACATTAAAACTTCCTTTTCAAGGAAATAAAAGACTATTTATATTGGTCTTCACACTTGTGAGGTGGTTTCCTCATATGGATTCAGTAAAAGCGCTAAGCCATATCTCAAATAAATACAAATACTGTCTCTTTGTTTCGCATTCTCCATTGCTGGTAGAGCAAACAATCAAACAACAGTAAGCAATTTAGAGATATTTTCTCTTTAATATGAACATACTCGACCTTTAAGAGCTATTCGCAAATTCAGTTAATAAATGTGCTACTTTGAGCAAATTTAACTTGATTTAAAAATGTATACATTCTACACTCTAAAGCATCCTATTCAAGGAAATAAAACCTGTTTGTATCTAAGGCCTTTACTCTTGAGTGGTGGTTTCCACATGTGGAATCAGTAAACCTGCTAATTGTACTCCCTGTCGCTGAGAGAATAATCATTCAAATAATAGAAATTGTATAATAGTTATTTCCTCTAAAATATAGACATTCTAGATAAAGTTATTAGATTTACTTCATTATTATTAATTATTCGATATTGAGCTGGTCTGTCTCGATTTGCTAGTGTATAAGTTCTACACATTAAAACTTCCTTTTCAAGGAAACAAAAGTCTGTTTGTTTTAGCTTTCATAAATACCGGTGATATAAGTTTTCACGTAAGAAATGATTACATATCAATTTATTTATTAAATGATTCGGCCTTTGAGCATAAATATGTGAAGATTTAAACCGATTTGAAAATATGATTATAATTATCTGTCAGAAAACTGTCAATTTTTATTCACGACAAACGAAAGACACAAAATCGCGTAGTCTAAATTAAGTGAATTAAAACTTAAACTAGGACTTAGCTGGGTTTATTTCCGCTCTCGCCTTCCCTGATGATCGGATCCTCTGGTCCAGCACACTGAAGTGTCGTCCTCCAAGTATCCACTAGATTTTACAACCGGATGATCGAGAACTACACGATTCTTAACTATTTTTACCGTTTCACGAATTAACATCAACTTTTCTAAAATCCGAGAGTTTGTGAGTCGTAGTGGCAAGGACTGACCTATTCTTCAATATTAATATAATGTCTTTAAATTCCCGTTCACATGCAATCCCACACTAACTAACTTAACAATAACTTAAATACAATATTCACAACTCGGAACTCTATTTGGATAGTCCCTCACTAGCTCGGCAGCATAGACCTGCCTCATCACTAAAGAATATTGTCCGCATGCAATCCCACTCTAGCTAACTTATCGATAATTTAAATACAATATTCACAACTCGGAACTCTATTCGGATAGTCCCTCACTAGCTCGGCAGCATAGACCTGCCTCATCACTAAAGAATATTGTCCGCATGCAATCCCACTCTAACTAACTTATCAATAATTTAAATACAATATTCACAACTCGGAACTCTATTTGGATAGTCCCTCACTAGCTCGGCAGCATAGACCTGCCTCATCACTAAAGAATATTGTCCGCATGCAATCCCACTCTAGCTAACTTATCGATAATTTAAATACAATATTCACAACTCGGAACTCTATTCGGATAGTCCCTCACTAGCTCGGCAGCATAGACCTGCCTCATCACTAAAGAATATTGTCCGCATGCAATCCCACTCTAGCTAACTTATCGATAATTTAAATACAATATTCACAACTCGGAACTCTATTCGGATAGTCCCTCACTAGCTCGGCAGCATAGACCTGCCTCATCACTAAAGAATATTGTCCGCATGCAATCCCACTCTAACTAACTTATCAATAATTTAAATACAATATTCACAACTCGGAACTCTATTTGGATAGTCCCTCACTAGCTCGGCAGCATAGACCTGCCTCATCACTAAAGAATATTGTTCGCATGCAATCCCACTCTAGCTAACTTATCGATATTTTAAATACAATATTCACAACTCGGAACTCTATTCGGATAGTCCCTCACTAGCTCGGCAGCATAGACCTGCCTCATCACTAAAGAATATTGTCCGCATGCAATCCCACTCTAGCTAACTTATCGATAATTTAAATACAATATTCACAACTCGGAACTCTATTCGGATAGTCCCTCACTAGCTCGGCAGCATAGACCTGCCTCATCACTAAAGAATATTGTCCGCATGCAATCCCACTCTAACTAACTTATCAATAATTTAAATACAATATTCACAACTCGGAACTCTATTTGGATAGTCCCTCACTAGCTCGGCAGCATAGACCTGCCTCATCACTAAAGAATATTGTCCGCATGCAATCCCACTCTAGCTAACTTATCGATAATTTAAATACAATATTCACAACTCGGAACTCTATTCGGATAGTCCCTCACTAGCTCGGCAGCATAGACCTGCCTCATCACTAAAGAATATTGTCCGCATGCAATCCCACTCTAGCTAACTTATCGATAATTTAAATACAATATTCACAACTCGGAACTCTATTCGGATAGTCCCTCACTAGCTCGGCAGCATAGACCTGCCTCATCACTAAAGAATATTGTCCGCATGCAATCCCACTCTAACTAACTTATCAATAATTTAAATACAATATTCACAACTCGGAACTCTATTTGGATAGTCCCTCACTAGCTCGGCAGCATAGACCTGCCTCATCACTAAAGAATATTGTTCGCATGCAATCCCACTCTAGCTAACTTATCGATATTTTAAATACAATATTCACAACTCGGAACTCTATTCGGATAGTCCCTCACTAGCTCGGCAGCATAGACCTGCCTCATCACTAAAGAATATTGTCCGCATGCAATCCCACTCTAACTAACTTATCCATAATTTAAATACAATATTCACAACTCGGAACTCTATTCGGATAGTCCCTCACTAGCTCGGCAGCATAGACCTGCCTCATCACTAAAGAATATTGTCCGCATGCAATCCCACTCTAACTAACTTATCAATAATTTAAATACAATATTCACAACTCGGAACTCTATTCGGATAGTCCCTCACTAGCTCGGCAGTATAGACCTGCCTCATCACTAAAGAATATTGTCCGCATGCAATCCCACTCTAACTAACTTATCAATAATTTAAACACGATATTCACAACTCAGTACTCTATTCGGGTAGTCCCACACTAGCTCATCAGCCCGGTCCTGCCTCATCACTCAAGAATATTGTTCACATGCAAAAAGAGAAAAGAAAAGAAATAGAAAATAATAAAAAAAGGAAATAGCGTCCTCACCTCGGTTCGAAACACAATACCGACAATTTACAGACAGCCTCTCGGCGTCACGACTCACGCGATTCCCCGTTCGAATTTTAAAAACGCACGCACAACCGCCCGGTTCGATGTTCTGCGCCGACTCTCACTCATCGCTAAGGAATATTGTTCACATGCATTAACTACTCTAATAAATAAAAGAAAAGGAAATAGCGTCCTCACCGCGATTTGTAACACAATCCCGATAATTTATCGACAGCCTCTCGGCGTCCCGACTCACGCGAACCCCGTTCGAATTTCAAACGCCCCGCGCACGACCTCCCGGTTCAAATGCCTCGCGCCCACTCCCTCACTCCGCGGCCGCGCCTCCCGCTTTCTCCACGCCGCTACTAAGCTCCGTGCGCAGGCGGCGTTGCATTTTCAATTTTCTCTCTATTACAATAATGTTTATAATTCAATGCGCAACTAAACGGCTCGATTCAACTTTCCATGAACTTGATATCAAAACTCATGTTTTAATTTTATTTTCATTTTAACCATTATAACTGTTAAATTTTGAAGCTATGAATACTAATGATGGTTTAATAACTGGGAACCAATCTTGGTCAGTTACAGTACTTATAAAAATCTGATGACTCAAACTGATTTATCTGGACATATTGCCTCCGCTTTTTAAGATAACAAAGCTAGTACATGATATTTTTTTACTTTCTTTACACTACCCATCAAAAACCTCAACTACATGAGTATTTCCCACCGTATCCACGACATCTAATTAAACTGAACTACCAAATAGAAGAAGTGAGCGCCAGAGTTATTTATGTGCCCACCATGTTTAGGGTTCCCACTTATAATTATCGGCAGAATCGAAGCCGGCGTTATGACCAATAATTGGGAATGAACAGAGTATAAGTATAGTGTTCCGATCGTAATGTTGTTTTATGTGGTCCTTAAAATATAAATGAATGTCATTTTGAGCTGGACACCGCTGGATTGTTTGGACTTGTGCCGTTGCTACTTATTATGTTATTGTAGACGGCAGGGGATGGGTTTTCTAACAAGTTCAGTGTCACCTGCAGCAATTCTGAGTTGCGCAAGTGTTAGGATGGAAGTAATGTTATTCCTATAATAGTTTATTCTTGTTTAACCCTATTGGTATTTTAAAGCTATGTTAAAAATGTTGGAGCCAAGAAAACCAGGATTTGGGTTTATTAACACCTATTGGTTTTTTCATGCTATGTCGTTTATTAAACAAAAGAAAGCGCCTAACTGAAATAAAATCATTGATGCTACTGATGTTACTCGTACATAGGTGAATGTTCGTGTGCGGGTATATATTTATAACTTTTTCACGCTACACCGACTGAACCGATTTAATCGTCAGATTATAAATGAGCATCTTTTTACTACGGATTAACATGGACAAGACCGTGGTTGCAGATATTAATCTATTAAATTAATACCTTTAAAAAATATCATTTGGCCAGCACATTTTTAAAGGCAAAACGCATAATATTTACAGTTCTGTAAAGCTTTTTCAAGTAAGAATATACCTACCAGTTTTTAACTGAATTTTAATTAATATCGATTGATAAAATACAAAACTCTATGTAACGAAACTGAATGGACTGTGAATTTTATGACGTTACAGAGAGTGGTCGTTAAATGAAGAGAATGTATGATTGTATGGAAATACAAGCTAAACCAACTACAACCAATTGATTTCGAAGATTTAGAGAGTTTGTCAAATAGAGTGACGTTATATGGAGTTTACACTGTATTGATATTAATTATCAGCGTAACGTAAATCTTAGCGAACAATAACCACTATATTCCGTAATTAAAAATTAAACCACAATAACATGGCTATTTTGAACTAAGCTCAACACAAAGGTAGATGATTGTCCCAAGGCGAAGATGTATTAAAGTTATAGCGATCTACCGCCGAGATACAGCGACATTGATAATGAATGCATGACTCGACACCATACGTGGTAGCGTAGGGATGAACACTGTTCACTAATTATATCGATATTTGAAAAAAAAAATTGTAAACTTGATAAACCTGTTTTTATACTGAAACCTTTATATTCAAAGTAAGTGAAACATTTTGAGAAAATGTACGTTATATATATTTTTTATTTATTTAAACCCCACCGAGTGGTGCTCACTACTTTTCAGTAGAAGCCAGCATATGTCAAAGTAATAATCTAGCTAGATATCGTGTGAGATGAGAGAGTAATTGACAGATCATTATTTATGAGTTAGAAAAGTCAAAATTGGAGTAACACAACGTTATTTTTTTCCGTACCAATGAGGCAAAAGCAAATAAACGGCATTTGTTCTGTACGCACCATATCATTTTCTATAATGCGTATTTTAATCTAAACCAAGAATCAGTATATAATAATATTTATACCATACCAAATTACATTCCGTGGTTCAGCCAAATGAATCGAAAATGATCGGGTGTCACAATTATGAATCATCGTCATCATTATCATCATTGTCAGCCTGTTATAGCCCACTGCTGAGCATAGGCCTCTCTTCTAATAAGATTATGAAATAAGTAGCAAATGAATGCAATTTTTCAAACAATAAAAAAAAAAACCATCGAATGTCGATAAAGCTGAGTTCCCATCACTAATCTTCACCTGTGGCGGCGCGCGCGCACCCGTTCATTAGGTCCCCGCGTGATTGTCACTTGGCTCCGCCTCACGCGCCTCTAGTACAATTATTATAATTCCTATCATTACTGCCCTAGTGTGGAATGTATGTTCGTCGCGCTAGCTTATGTAACTTAGTTTTCAATGGACAGTTTTGAATTTGGAGTCAATTTGAGCGGAAATGTTTCAGCACTATGTCTTTTAGACGTTTTTGTTTCATTTTAATTTGTTCTAGAGAAAGAAGAAGAACAAAGAAAAAGAAGAAGTCATAATGTTCACAAAAGTTGGGTGACAATTTAATGTGTATTTAATTTACTTCTTTTTCTTCGTATGAGCTAAGTGGCCAAGCTCTGGTGTCGAGTTTTCAAGCCACCTCATGGCACTTTGACATTAGGCCCTCTGGCCTCTTTAATTACTTTTGTCGAAGTTTTAAGCGGTATAGTTATTGATTTTATCGATTAAATAGGTATAAGTAGATACAATATAAGTATTACTTTAAGTAGTTTACTGTAAGAACCACCAAACTTTCGAATGTCTTGTCGAATTCCCTGATCCCCAATGACTATAATCTAGCGATTTTCAAGGCGAGAGTGAACCGGTTTCTTTTAGGTAAGCGCGCTGCACAGATTTCAATATCAATTACCATCTTGTGGTCAATTGTGGTCAAGCGCTGACCGTTTCAGAGTAAAAGAAAAGTGAGTTGTCTAAAAAGGAACAATATACTTAATTTGTCTTGCTTTTTCATTGTAACTGACCGTGCAGAGACATGGGACAATCGGTTGTTGATTGTGATGATGATACATGTTACAAAAAAGGTTATATAGGTATTCTCACATTCGTTACGTGTAAAATCTACATCCTCTTTTATTTCTTCGATACGCGTCTGTTTAGAAAGTAAATTAGGTAATTTAAGTAGCAGTATTCAAAATCACTGTTAGATAATGTTCGTCTCGTCGCTGTCGTACCTACATATCATCAGGAAGTACTTAGTTCAGCCTTAGCGCAAACTGAACTCCCACTCTTAAGCTTTAAAGTCTTTTTTCACTTGTCCACACTCGTAGTCAAATGAGCAGCAAGAAAACTGTCCCCATTTTGTCGCAGAGAAGGCGTGGTGATCTACTAAGATTCATATTTTCATTCAGTTCTCGCTCATGCGTCATTAAGCGCACACGTATTACATTGTGCGATCGCGCGAGTTATTTGACATCTACGTATATTCACATCAATATGGCGAAGTGCTACTGTTGTAACAAGTTATTAAACAAAAAACAAACTATTCTAGAATGCAGTCGTTGCCAAAAGATAGTGCATGCTACTACATTGTGTACGGGTCTCAGTAATAAACAGCTAGCAGCTCTAAAAGCAGCTGAAAACCTAGAATGGACATGTAATGATTGTAATCAAAATTCGTCACGCAGAAGATCTTTCATCACTTTGGCAGCTTTAGATGATGACGATGAAGATGACGAGGGTGATGAGTCTACTCCGGAGTTACCATTGGACATCAAGAAGTTAGTGAGTGTGCTCAGAAAGGATCTTAACAAGATAGTGTCGGATGAAATGCAATCGATCTCTAAAGCTGTTCAGTTTTGTAGTAACAAGGTTGATGAAGTTCTTGAAACTATTGAAGGTCTCACTTTAAAGATGAAAGACATGGAAAAAAAGCAAGGGCATCTTGAAAATTATAATAAAAATTTAAATCTTAAGTTACAAGCCATGGAACAACATTTAAGAGAAATGGATCAACAAGTACTATCGTGCCACGTTGAAATCGCAGGCATCCCCGAATCTAGTGAGCTTGAGCTTCCACGGATGGTTAAAGATATCGTCGAAAAGCTGAACCTATCGAGAGAGGAAGTAGTGTCCGTGCGAAGGCTTCAGGCGCGCGCAACGGGAGCTGGTTCGGTACTCGTTAAACTGCGAACCGAACCTTCTCGTAACCATCTGCTTACAACGTCGCGTACGGAAGTCATCCGAGCAGCGAGCCTGATGCCTAACCTGTCCGGGCCAGCGGCGGACGAGCGCGTGGTGGTGCGGGAAGCGCTCACTCCGTACAATAAGCACCTTCTCTGGCAGGCGAAGCAGGAGCTCAAAGGAGATTTCAAGTTTATATGGGTCAAGGAAGGATGTGTGTTAGTACGTAAGAAAGAAAACGATAGGATTTATAGAATACGGTCCAAGAATGATATCGATATAATAAAATCCACTAAAGTAGGTCATTCGTAGGTTATAAATTAACTACCTACCTAAGTACTCAGATATATAGCCTAACTTTAATTATCACTATTTCATTTTACTATGGCAGACGATGATATCGATGTAAATGTTAAAGAATTGTTTAATTGTGTAGATTTCGTATGTTATGTAGCAAATTTACCTAAAACTCCAAGTAATATAAATATTTTGCATGTTAATATTCGTTCTACAATTAAAAATTTCTGTAAGGTTGAACATTTGCTGTGTACTTCTCAAGCCCATATAGATGCATTAATCTTGACCGAAGTGAACATTTCAAGTGTTATCCAGTCCCTATTCAACATTCAAGGCTATACTATGTTTACGAAACTAAGATATAACCGCAAAGGTGGAGGAATAATTTTGTATGTCAAAAATTGTCATAAATTTACTGTGTCTAAAAATATAACTGAACACTTCGAATGTCTGGCCGGTAAACTAACTGCACGCTCTCATACTATATCACTATGCGCGATATATAGACCACCCGACACTAATAAGTTACTATTTGTGAAGGAACTGGATAAAACACTGGATAAATTCACAAACTCGGATTGCATTTTATTAGGAGATATGAATGTTGATCTAAAAAAAGATTCATTTGTCAAGAGGTCTTATTTAGATGTAATGCACGGGCACGGTCTATTATGCGGAATCACAGATTTTACGAGAATAGAAAAATACAACGAGATAATAACAAAAACTTGTATAGATCATATATTCGTGCGATCCCGCATAAGAGATGCGTACTCCGCTGCACTCGGCACTGTAATGGCGGACCACCGCATGACCGCTGTCACGATCGTAGGTCGCTCGCCTATACAGGGTACTCCGTTATATGTTACTCGTTATAACAAATCGAAATTAAATGCACTTCTTGATAACATAGACTGGGAACCTACCCAAAGTATGGATTGCCCGCAAAAAATGTATGACTATATCAAGGATAGTTTTAACTTTTGTTATGAAAAAGCTCAATATAAATGTAAAGTCTTAAATAACACAGGGCGCAATACATGTAGGTGGGTTAATACTAAGGTTGTTAATTTGTGTAGAAAACGTGATGAGCTTTTTAATAGATGGTTGAAGGACACTAGCAATAATGTATTAAGGTTAGAATATAATAAAATTAGGAATTTAACAAATAAACTAGTTCAAAAAAGTAGAAATGCGTATTATAAAAAAGAATTATATAAAAATATGGGCAATACCAAAATGTTATGGAGAGTAATTAATACAATTGCGGGTAGACTAACTAAATGTATTGATAGTGTAATTCAGCAAGCATTTGACCCAGAAAATGATAAAGTTATAGCTAATAAAATGGCCAAGGGATTTCAAAATAATGTGAAGTCTATGATACCAAACTGTGCTGTTAATTTGCTAAAGTCATACGATCACGAAAAGCCACAAGACAAATCAATGCGTTATAAACCAGCAAATGAATCAAAAATTAAGAATATTTTACGTAACATCAACATAAATAAAGCACCGGGTGCTGATTATATTAGAGCAATAGATGTTAAAAGATTGACTAATAGAATAGCAGCGGTTATTACTCGGTTTATTAACACCTGTGTAAAGACATGTAAATATCCTCATGAACTCAAGACAGGAATTGTAAGACCTATACATAAAAGCGGTAGTTATGATAATTATAATAATTATAGGCCTATTACTATATTGCCCATTTTAGATAAGGTCGTGGAAAAGTATATTTGCGAGATAATACACGACTTTTATGAAAGATATGACATATTATCTTCCAATCAATATGGATTTCGACGAGGTAGGAGTACATCTCAGCTACTGTCAAGGTTCACCGATGATGTAAATATGTACTTAAACGACAAAAAGCATGTTTTAATCATATTTATCGATTATAGTAAGGCTTTTGACACTCTTAGGCACGAAACTTTGATTAGGAAACTTGAAAATAGTGGTGTTAGAGGTAACCTATTAAACTGGTGCAAGGATTACTTGAGAAACCGCAGTTTTCGTGTTAAAGTAGGTTCCGCAGTTAGCGACGCAATTCATGTGACTGAAGGTACCGCCCAAGGCTCAGTCTTGGGACCTTTGCATTACTTGGCTTATGTCAATGATATTAATAACATTATACAGTACTGTAAATCCTATCAATTTGCTGATGACACCTGTTTAGTATATGCAGATCGAGACATTAGTAAAGCTCAAAGTAAATTGCAATCTGACTTTACTGCATTATGCAAATGGTCTCATGACGCTGGGTTGGTTTTAAACGCGGATAAAACAAAACTAATGCATATTCACTCCAGTCACATGTATTGCGACAGTGAGGTTAGCATATTTGCACATAGCCATAACTGTCTGCACGCAGCACGAGATCAGAGAGTCGCTTCACGATGTTCAATTGACTGTAAAAGGCTTCATCAGGTTTCTGAACAAACGTACCTTGGCCTGGTTATAGACGATAGGTTTAATTGGTCTAAACATATCGATAAAGTATGCAACAAGTTAAGATCAGTCTTAGCAAACATTCACATTATTAAAAATCGGGTACCGTTCCAAGTCTTAATCACTATTTACAGAGCACTGGTTGAAAGCACAGTTTGTTATGGTTTGAGTAGTTATGGACGCACTTTTAAGACTTATCTGGATCAAATATTTAATATTCAGTATAGGCTGCTTAAGGCTATCGTGCATCCAAAAATTAAAGCAAAGTATGAAAATGATCCACTTGGACTTTTCAAACACTGCGAAGTTTTGCCGGTGCATTATAAAACACAATATCTTATTCTATGTGAACAATATTTTAGATTTGAAATACAGCGCGAAATCACAGCATCAGTTACTACTAGAAATATGGTAAAAAAGAAACTAGTTATACCTAAACACAATAATTTTTATGGAAAACGTACTTCCGAATATTTATTACCCTATTATATTAATATGTTACCTTTTGATACACGCGAAAAAATAACGCCGCATAATGTTAAAAGAATTCTCATGTCGCATTTTATTAACAGATAGTAATATTATAGCACCCTGTATGAACGTCAGTAAATATGCGTATGCGCAGTTGCCATTTGTTGCTATGCTATTATGCTTACTCCGCGTCGCTGGCGGGCGGCAGTCTCTTTCGGGCCCACGTGATGTACCGTGCTGGGGAGGTGGCATATCACGCTCTCCCTCTAACTCGCACTACTGATCGTGCGTTAGAATGGGACTTCCGCGCGCCAGGGTTTAGTTTTATTTTTTTGTTTGTTATACCGAAGTACAAGTTATTATTCTGTGGTTATACGTTATATTAAGTACTCAAGATTGTAATATTTTAATGCTAATCTAGAGAACACTGCAATGGAGGTTAAACCTCATCGAGGCTTTTTTCATTGTACATATCATTATAAGTTATATTTTTGTAAAACAAGTAATAAATAAATAAATAAAAATAAATAAAATAAATATAGCAGCAACGATTTCTATGCCGACAAATTGGCCCTTATTTTTCTAGAAATAGATGCTATTTTGCTACAGTTTGGAAGTAAATTTAAGTGGTCGATGTGAAAGGTGGTCAGAGCAATTTGGACGATCGCCATTAGAGTACCGACGTATCAGTACATGTCATTATGTAGCTCACCGTGCGTGAATATAAAGTGGTGACTGGCTAGGGAAGTCGGTAGCGACAAGACTGAGGAACTAAAACTATATAATATACGGGACTAGACTTGGCAAGATAGTCTTGATATTTTCTCAAGACTATCTTGCCAAGTTTGAAGTTTCTTGTCCTTGCTAATCCTTCATAGCAAGATTTTAGGATTATTTATAAGATTTCTTGTTCTTCTTTGTTTGTTATTCAGTAAATAAAATGTACATGTATCATTTTGAAGTATTACTTGTAGTGCTTGACCATGTTAAGGTTTTATTGTTAGTTACTTGATTAATATGTGCATAGTACGTTTGTAATAATATGTGATCAGATTTTTTCAAAATTATAATTGCAATCGTAGAAGAAAATGTCGCTTTTACTCAGCTAAGTATCAGCTAGATGACAATTCCTTATAGACTTGAGTTAGAGATAGAAGAAAAACAGAAATATTTACCGTACCTTCTTCCGCTATGAATTTAAGTTTTTATTCCATCTACAATGGATTTCCGCAAAGCGCACCTGAGATTATAGTTAGTTAGTAGACTGAGAGGTTATATTTGAACTTGGGTGGTAATCGATAGAAGCTTCTTAACAAAAGACTAGAGACCTTCAAAAACAAGACTCAAGACCAAGACCTCTGTCTTACGCGCGCAGCACTACGCCCAAATCACGGTTGTGTAACATAATGGGCCAGCTTTGTTCTTTTGTCTCGGCATCGTGAGGTGTCATTGGGAGATGGGTCATGGTGAAATCTTTACAATCAAGCAGCTTTGATTCGGACCTTTAAGGCGATGTTGTACCGAGCTCAGTCGCGCCATCATTTTTTTCATCTGGACGCTACCGTGGGTTTAATGACACGTTAAATTGTAGGTCCCGGCTGTTAGTCTTAGTACAAGCAGTCCTTAAGCCAAGTCAGAGGCCTTCAGGTGGCTTGAAAACTCTCGACATCAGAGCTTGGCCACTTAGCTTATACAAAGAAGGAGCCGCACCATACATAAGTGAACATGTTTTTTTTTGTGTTTAAGATGCCTTACAACCAGGTGGAGCGATGATCTGAAGAAGGTAGCGGGTAGTGGATGGCGAAGAGAAGCACACGATAGGGCCAAGTGGCGTGCCTTGGGAGAGGACTATTTCCAGCAGTGGACGAACATAGGCTGATGATGATGATGATGACGATTTTTAACACTAAATTTTAATTATCTTTAATATTCTTAGCATTGAATTAAAGATTTTATTACATTAAATATTTTTAAATAATCTGAAAAAGTCGTAGAACCATTATTTTATTTACATAGGATTTTATAGGATTTCACAAAATAGAATTATTTTGCTTCCGCCTTAAGGTGGAAGAATTGATGTGTGATAAACTGATGGAGGCATTGTTTCAAGAAGGCGCTATGGTTAACGAATTACAAGAGAAAAGATTCATACTCTGTGCTTGATTGACAGAAATGTGACTCCTAGACGAATTCATCAAAGAATTTAATCGATTCGTCAGTTAGTTTTAGCCAAGTCAGAGGCCTCGGACAGCTTAAAAACTCTCGACATCAGTGCTTGGCCTCTTAGCTTATACGAAGAAGAAGAAAAAGAAGTAGTTGGTTTAAGCCTTTTGAGTGTGCTAAGTGTCAAGTTTTGATTTTAATTTTGTAGAATTTATCATTAGTTATGTATAAATAGCAAATATAATGTTTCGTCATTTAATAATTTTGATATTTGTTAATCAAGGTTTAGCAGGCAGTAGCTATAAAATTGAAGTTTTTTTATTTTCATCTATACCAATATGAGAATATTTGTTAGTATGACGCGAATAAGAATCGAAACTACTGAAACCTAAAATTATTTCACCGTTGGGAAGCTAAATTACCCCACCAGACTAAATATAGCATATAATACATATATAATTTTAAAATCAGTAGTTTCGTTGGTAGGCTAAGTTGATAAACTATATTTTTTCTCTCTTTTTTAACTTTGATTATTTTATAGATTTTATGTTTTAGGCTAGTGCATAAATAAATAATAAAAAAGGGTATGTAGTATATCAAGTTGTTATATCATATTTATAATGCTTAAAACTAATTTTTAAATAAAAAATAACGAATATAAAGTAATTTTAAGTAACGACTTCTAATTGTAAATAATTATAATTTTAAGTAGACTTAGCCACACCCTACCAATAAAGTCCGGGTTTTTTCTTTTTTAACTCCTAACGGGCTTGCGCTTGATTGCAATTCACCTGATGGTAAGCGATATTGCGATCTAAGGTGGAGCGCGTATGCCCAGAAGAAACCGGTTCACTCTTGCCTTGAAAACTGCAAGATAATAGTTATCGGGGAACAGGTAATTTGGATGAGATGCACTTTTATGGCCCCTACAATAATTGTGTTGCTGATTAAGACGTTTGAATTAGAATTTAAAATCTGAATATTTAATCACTTTACAACTAACACCTTGGTCCTACAGACCCACATTAAGTTACAAATCACCATCAAATCGCACCTTTGACCTTCCAAATGCCGTTCACAACAGAGTCGATTGGAAATTGCTTTGACATTTCTGTTGCTACAAAATGTCACGCCTTTACGACACGACATAGTTGAAATTATTGTAACGGAAGCCGGTTTCAATTGCTCGCCTAAGATTACTATGGAGAGCAATTTTAGATTTTTGTGATAACCTTTAGAGGTTGTAAGGTTGATTTGTGTTCGCCATGGTCATAGCTATGTTAATGTCGACGACCACGTTGGCGTAATGGTAAACATGCTAGACTACTTACCAAAGGGTCCAAGGTTTGATTCCGGCACGGCCAACATCTTTGTGATTAATTAAATTTGTTGGCTGTCAGTCTGGGTGGTAGATAAGTAAATAATATGTATCGTAACTATTTACATAATATTTTATACTACATAAGTATGTAAGTAGAGTATCAGTTGTGTTAGCAACTTACACAAAAATACAAACTTCAAAAGGTTTAGTATGGGGCTCACAAGACGTGTATGAAACGTGTTCAAAAATTAAAAAAAAAACACACAAAAATATAGCTTAGCTTTGGCAGCAGAGAACCTTAAAGAATGCAATTTATAAGTTTAATATAAGTAACTAGTCTTTTTATGTATTTAAAAAATGCTGGTTGTGTGATTTGCCTTTAACGCGTGTTATTTATGGCCGATAAAGTTTTGTGCTTCTGAATTTTAGTGGCACAACTAAATAACTCTCGACAAGAGTTACCTATTTGTGCTGTTTGGAGTAGAAACTCTTGGACCATGGGGGAGAGCGTCTTTGATTTTCATAGGGATATATCGGGTCGTATGAATAAGTCGTAATGACCAAAGTGTTGGCTTACCAGGGAATTATAGTTTTTCTTCTAGTTTGTATTATGACTGCTAACACAACTTATATATTTCATATACTTACATAAATACTAAAATTGTCCCTTACGCTAACCACCGTACAATCTCAAGTACCTACCACAACATTAAAGCATGCAAATGATATTTTCCCTCGCGAAAGGCGCAAAATGCGCGCCATAATTATAAACGCATCAATCAGATGCGCGTGCGCCTAGCCCGGGGCGTCCATGTAAACGGCTCGCTTATTAGCCATGTACTCAAAGATTGAGCCCTTAGAGAAAAAGTATAGGTAGTGAACAAATGTTTACTACGCCACTGATGGTAGTAAAAAGTTCCGTATCTGTTCCAAAAACTAGCGGATATATCGCGCAAACACGAAAGCATAAAGCATAAGCAGCCCACTATACGTTCCTACTGCTGGGACTCGGGGCCTTCTCTCACGAGGAGAAAGATATAGGCCATAATCCGCCACGCAGGCCATGTGCGGGTTGGCGGATGACACACGTCTTCGGATATTGTGGTCCTCAAACATGCCGGTTTCCTCACGATGTTTTTCTTCACCGTAGAGCGAGAGCAAATCCACACATAACTTGAAAAAAAAATACTCATATTAAAAATGTATTATAAGAAAGAAGACTATTTAAATGACGGAACATTAAAAAATCAAATCAATTAACTGGGTTGCTAATCTCCAGTAAATAATTGCAATGCCTTATGGGTTTTTCAATTCAATTGTGTATTATTGCAATAAGTACTTTGACTTTGAAGTAGTATTCTTCTTCTTCTTCGTATGAGCTACGAGTAAATGGCCAAGCTAGTGTCAAGAGCTAGTGCAAGCAGGCAGTGGTAATGCATGTGACATAAAATTTTTGCGGTAGGGTGCCTAGTAAGCTCTTTTTTTATTATTTGAAATAGGTTTGCATTTGACCACAGCTTGCCTGATGCTAAGCAACGCTGCGGCCTACGTTGAAGCACGCTCACATAGAAGAGAAGAGAAGAGTGAAAATAGGTTCCATTCACTCTAGTGTTGAAAATCTCAGGATGGCACTTCTCAGGAAACAAAGCCTCAGGCAGAGAATTCCAAAGCTTCGCAGTCCTCACTATGAATGTTGAGGCGAAGCGCTTTGTGCAAATCTTCGGAATTTCCATTGTGTAGCGGTGTCTCTTACCCGTTGTCCTGTTCGTTCTATATTGGAACGGAAGCTGGCGTTACCTCACTGGATGGCTACACTTAATCATTGGCCCAGGTAATCGGGGAAATTTGTTCTGTCCACCAGCCGCTTGGTGAGATCTTTAAACATCTCTCAAGCATTGGGGTCCATTTCGTGTAAGTGCTCCTTGTAGGGTCCACACAGAGCGAGCAGCCTCGCGCGGCAAAAGCCGACACTCGATGGCTCGGGCGCTCGGTCGCTCGCCCGCGGCAGAGCGCGCGCTTGCCTCGTCCGAAGCACGTCTACACAGAGCGAGCAGCCTCGCGAGGCATTTGCCGCGCGAGGCTGCTCGCTCTGTGTGGACGCGCCTATTGACCATTGTGATATTCGTAAATCGATCAGCCCTGTTTTCTTTTAAAGCTCTAATACGATATAATTTCTCTGTACCACAACGACTATCGCAGTAACTGTGCAACCAAAAACAAATCGCATTCCATTCTGGCGCTATTATCACGGGCACATCCATCAAAATTAAAGCAGACGTCTTTATTACTGGATCAAAGAGAGACCTTGCTTTAAATTACTATTACTTTTATATTTACGCTGCTGGACAAAAGATTACCAACGTCTACTATAGATACCGTATACCATTGTGCTTATCTTATATTAAATTATATAGTTTATTTTTTCATCTTTCAGCTTTACACTCTATGTATGTTAGTTTTATATGAAATAAAACATTTGAAAGTTAATAATTTGAAGCATAAGTATTATGTTTTCAATAATTGTTAGTATTGAACTTTGAGATTTGACTCTCGAATGAGCTTAAGTTATTCATTGATATTAAGAGGCTCGCTGAATACTTGTAATGGAAAAATTAGCTAGTGAATAAAATTATAATAATTTTTGAAATCATTGTTTGACAAACTTGATTACATTAGTTAAATATGTAGTTGAGTATATGAATCTGTAATAATACCCGTTTGATAGTTATTTGATACATTGTTACGTTTTTAAAATATTTATATAATGTGTACAAAATATGTACGTAACCTTAAAGAAAACTACCTACTTACCTTGATTTTCGCTTTTACTGTATTGAATTTCGGCTGCACTGCATTTTTACTTCTCAGTACCTACTCTATTGTTTACTGACACACGACACAACCTGAAAATAGCAAAGTTTTGTCTGTATTTGTATTTTTTTTCTGAACAAGGAGTTAACATCTTCTGTAGGACATAAGTCTCTAACTAAGAGCGCGTCACTTTAATATAAAAAACAAGATCAATTAAAAAAAAAACTACTAAAGTAATTACATCATAAGAAAAAAAAAACATGGGGAATTTCGTAAGCATAATCTAGAAAGAGTAATCTGTGTATTACGTACAACACTGACAGTGCCAAATGGGAAATATCAGCGTTTTAAAACGCATGGAGAGTAGATTAGCATGGGTGATTAATAATGACTATTTTTGAATTGAGTTTGGTGTTTGACAGACAAGTTTATAGGATGTAGGTACAGAAAAATAATAACGAAAGTATTACAAAGTGTGTGTGTGAATAGAAAGTTGTTGTTAGTGTACATGTTAGGACCAATTATTATATTATTATGTTAAAATAACAAGAATAGAAGAACAAATAAATATAATAATAGGAAAGTATATGTCGCATAAGATCCCGACATGTCGAATACTACAGGACGCCAGTGTGAAGAAAATACGACAAGTGATGTCATAAACATGTTTGTTTGTTTGACGCGAATAGGCTTCAAAACTACTGGAACGATTTGAAACATTTTTTCACCATTGGGAAACTACATTATCCAAATACAAAATACAAAAACAAAATATCTTTATTTGACATAGTAAATAAAAATCAACAAAATTATATGGAATCCAAAGGCTTCCAAACTAGTTGTTTAAACTGTATATTGGAAGCCCCGAGTAACATATACTTTATTTTGTCCGTGCGAAGGGACTGGCTACTAGTCATTAACATGTAGACTCTAAAGAACAGAAGTTTGTTTATCTTAACCTATTAAAGTTAAAGTCATAGTAATTTATTGATAAAGCCACCTTTGGAAAATCATACGTCAGTAGCCGTGTCAAATCCAGGTATAGTTATGAACGCACTGTACAGTTTTCACACTTCTTCTTCTTCCTTGCCTTATCCCACTAGGTGGGGTCGGCACAGCAAATTTTCCTCTTCCACTCTCCTCTATCAGCCGTCGTCTCTACACTCACTCCTTTCACTCTCATGTCCTCATTCACACACTCCATCCACGTCTTCTTTGGTCGGCCTCTTGCCCTTCTTCCTTGCACTTCCATTTCCATACATCTCCTACTAACATGCATCTCCTCTCTACAGTTACAGTCTACAGTGCAGTTTTCACACGTCCGCGTGTATTATTCATAGTTTGGGCTGCGTACACACGCCGGGGGCGGTGCGGTGTTCGCGCGTGTCGATTATGCAACGAGAGGTGTCGACCCGACTGCACTATTGATGTCTGTGGACATGAATACAACAGGATGTTTTTACAGTCTGTGCCTAGCTTTAGCGCCACAAAATTGATAGACTTGTCGGGAAGTTCTATTGTCCTTTTTAACACAGTAAATCTAGGTATTTGAAAAAAGGTGCTTAACCACACGAGTGAGTGAGACTCTAGCCTAAGATGGAGAATGCCTAGTCTTTACCAATATTTTAAATAGGAATAGTTTGATTGTTTGTTTGACGTGAATAGACTCCGAAACTACTAGACCGAATTGAAAAATTCTTTCACCGCTGAGAAGCTACATTATCCCTGACTAACATAGGCTATATTTTGTTTCTCATTACAACTTAGATTATTTGATAGGCCGTGCAAAGCCGGGACTGGTTGCTAGTCAAGAATAACTGGTTATTGAGAAAGCTATCAGAACATAATATCCTTAAGAGGTTGGTGAATGATTTTTAAATTTTAGGGGGTTAGGTTCTAGAAAATACTCTACCACCACGGAAAAAAGCAAATAATAAAGCAATGCTAGTCTATTCTTTGTATAAGTATTACTTACATTTTGACTAAGAATTTCGAATTGACTAAAATTATGCATGAATTTGCTGGCTTTGCTTTTCTAAAAAGTTATTGTAAGCAAGACTGTTTGATACTCAAATCAGCGAAATAAGTAAGTAAAATAACATAAATAACAAAAATAAGCTTTCGAGTTTTCTTACGTCTTACGGTTCAAATTTGACAGCTAATTCATTGGTTTACATAAACCACCGCTTATCAAGACATTCAATTATATTATCAAAGCATTTCTCTAATTCTTAACTAATCTCAAATTAATGTCTCAACTGACAAATCACTCGTATTTAATTAAAATTATAAAACAATATTTAAGTTTAGTTTTTTAAACTTATTTATTTTACCTGGAAGCCTGTCACAACAAAGAAATACGCCGATAAATATTGTCAATAACCAATACAGGGAAAAGTGAATTAACATTATAACCTTTTCATTTCAATGGCATCATCACAAGATGACAAGACATATTTGCAATAATTGACTAGATATGTGTGATGTTTGAGGAAATCAAATCAATTGGTTTCGCGATTCTTCGAATTTAAAATCACTATTCGCAAAATATCAAAGTCAATAACAGTTGTTTGAACTTTACGATCTCATTGGCATAATAGTTACCACCAGAGCCACCAGAACCACCACGCCAACCAGAGGGTTCCGGGTTGAATTCCCGGCACAGCCAACAACTTTGTGTTGAACTAAATTTGTTGGCTGTCGGTATATGTATATAGTTTAGTATGGGGCTTACCAGCCGAGTGTGAAAAGTGTCCTTATATTTCTATATTTTATTTATTAATATTGTTAAAAATACATTTTCGTTAAGTAGAGGTACAATATACTTCAATTAACAATAAAACATAAAATGATTAATGTTAGAAGTTAAATTAAAAACTAAGCCTCCTACCACAAAAAAAAAACTGTTGGAGCTTCATTTTGTTCGTAACCAACTTTGAAATAGGCAGAAATTCTCAATTTAAATGTCCTAAATTTAACACAAATAAAATCTATTATATTGAACGTTTTTCTTTTAAGGTCAATCGGATTATTTACGTATTTGTTTCTTATTAGTAACTACAATGGTTTTTTTTATATTTATAATACTCGTTGCCATGAGGTGCTTAGGTATTATTCTTTTATGCGAGTGAACCAAGCAAGAGGCAAGTAAACGCTCGGTCACCAACCCTAACCATTCGTTAGCAAAACCTGTCAAACACCCAAACATCTTCAAAAACCACAACACTAACTTTAGAACCTTTTTCCTCCAACAAGCACTTCAAATTTTCAATAATCGAATCGTATTGACAGGACACTCTCGGATTTGACGCATCGTCGTTTTTTTTACTCCGGCGCGCCTTTTGATCGAGGTGATTTGACATTATGCGCGTCGGCGCAGGCGCATGTTTGACACACGATGCATGTATCGGAGAAATCTCCATTAACGAAAGGCGTGGAAAAAATTGACCACAAAAGACTGAATCGTCAATCGCGAGGGTGCTGGCTACTAATGGGCAACTGGACTTTGGAACTGCGAGTGGCGTGGAGAATTAAACGTTATGTATTAATTAATTAATTATACATTTAAATTTAATTAAATTTCCATCACTAATTTAATTAAAACATTATTAATTAAATTATATAGTAATAACGTATTATTTTTAATTTAATTAATGATACATAAGTATAAATCCGTACAGGTACGGCTACAGGTAGCACACGTGCGTATATTTATAAAATAATAATTTTGAGAATCGGTCCACAAATGGCTGAGAAATCGGTGAACATACATAAAAAAAAACATACAATCGAATATATACGAGTATCCTCCTTTTTTATGAAGTCGTTTAAAAACTAGTATAGTTTTTCTTTTGTTTTATTTTTCTATCTGTACATATCAGATAACCAACGAGCTCTAAAAAATAACAAAAACTAACGCATCAAATGTAATATCGTGCCTTTTTTACAGTAGGTACTTAAGATAAATAATTATTTGCTATGGCATGGTGGTAGATTATTTTCTAGTGCTCGACTGGCCAGCTACCCTCAATTTGAAAAGAATATCACCAAGCACAATAGAGTGTTCTGGCAGCCTCATTGAAAGATAGCTATTAAAAACTAGGCATGCTCCACTGTAAGCCAGTGTCCCTAACTTGTGTGGTTACCCGCAACGCTTGTCCAATACCTAGCTGGAAAGAGAGAGAATAAATAATAAAATACTTTTAATTTACTGATTGGCTTCTCCACGGTTCTCCATCAATCTATCAAGCATCAGTGCCAGGACCTAATGAACTTTCAAATGGAAGCCGGTAAAGGCACAGACAGTGAGGTTTTTATACAGCGTATCAGACATCAGATATCTAACATCTTGCATAATGCGCGTTAAAAGGCATTGTGATTCCCATGGGCTCCTGGGGCGGGATAGTAAATACACATAGATGTTTATGTATCTTTTTTATGACAAGGTGTTACTAGAGGAGCCTGTCGATTGCCTGATGGTAAAAACATAGGCCGCCCAAGTTTTGGAGTATAAAAGACAAGGATATCCTACAAATATTTTTCGGGAAACAAGAAAAGCCTCTTACAAAGATTTTTCGGAAAGACAAGAAACGCTTACATCGATTTTTCGGGATGCAAAAGCCCTAACTATAACTTCTACACTAGAAACTTATTTAGTCGTCAGATATTTTTGATACGCCGGTTTTTTTACCATAAATTGGTTTGCGCTTGATCACAATTCTCTTGACGGTAAGCCACATTATGATCCAAGGTCTAGCGCGTTTACACTCTTGCATTGAAAACCGCCAGTTTGTATTTTTCGGGGTATTCCCCAAAGAGCTTAGAAGGGCAAAGAACTTCATACCTTCACGGTTCGCACAATGAAAGTGGAGGCAAAGCGCTTAGTACGCCCCTTTGGAACCTCCACGATAGTGGAATGAGTTTCAGCTGGCTAGGTGTTCCATAGGTTGGATGGTTTCTTCAGAAAAGGTGGTGTTACTTCACGATTTTAATGATTTAACTTTGGGTCAATTACTTTCAAACATAGCAAATAAAATTGACGGCATACACACATAAAATTTGAACTTAAATTTAAAAATTAAAGTCAAATAGGTCCATCCGTTTGGGATCTACGTTACCACAAATAGACATTTTTTCCGCGGGAGGGTTAAAAATTGAAGTGAAACAAATATGTGTGTCCGGTTTCTTCTTGGCAAGCGCGCTCCTTAGATCCCAATATCGCTTACCATCAGGTGAATTGCGATTTTATGTAAAAACAAATCTAAGGTACAAGTATTCTAGAGAGGCGTAGACATTGTAGGCAATGAGTAATAGAGTAGGGACACGCGAAGGCAGAAACATTATAGTATTGCCAGTCATTCCTTTGAATTTATCGACGACATTGCCATACGAAACCAAAGAATCACAACAGTGAATCGCACATTTGGACAAACGTAACAAATACATATTTCATGAAACCTCCCCTTCTGTATTATGCGATGACAATCGGCTTTTCCGGACCTTGGGATTTCTTTTTAATTACGAGTGGTGGAAATGACAGTCAGGAATCTGGTAATGATTTTATGGGCTGATAGCTAGCCTGTCGCTGAATCTGCATTAATCCGGAATGAAAAGGAAACCTCTGAGTTTTAAAGTCTGTAGGTAAGTTTCGACACCGGATCAATAGACATAAAAGCTCATATTTTCTTTTAACTAGCATAACCGGCCCCAACTCGATGGCGCAAGGAGTTAGTAGACATCCACACCAACTGGAAGGAGCTGACTCAGGACAGAAAAGCGTCGATGTTAATGGTGGAGGCCTTTGCCCGAGTGGGGCAATATACGTTAGATAAAAAAAATATAAAGGATGAATTAATAGTCATTAAAGAAACTGTGCCTTCTTGTTGGGTCTTGCAGCGTTAGCGTTTAAGGTATAAGATACTTCCTTACCAATTTCACTCATATCGGTTCAATCACTGTCCAGAATTAGGTGAGTGTACATAGGAAAAACTGAATAAAAACAAATTTTAAATTGGATACAAAGGTTCTTTTCACGATCTAAGTGAGCACTAAGAAAGATTTTTTAGAAATTCAGTCCCTAATTAACCCTTAATTGGGGGGGTCAAGCTTACGCGTGCTTAGTAGTATGAAAATTGGTATACGCGTACAAAGTCGCGAGCATAACTTAGTCTGTATATAATGTCAAAGAATATACGTATGTGTACAGAAAACTTCAAGATATTCTCAGTTCCTCATTACCAGCAGCGAACATACATCACAGTCGGGAAGATGCAAGTCATCGCGCGGGGCACTCTGTCTACCGCAATGCCGCTGCTACGCTGATGTGGAGACGGCATCTGAAAAACATAGTTTTTTTTCAAAATAGATATTTCAAAATCAAAATATGTTTTTGCTTTTTTTCAACATAGATTAATCAACATCGAAATATGTATTTGCATAAATATAGGTACATTATATATGTTAATTGTGAGTGCTAAGTTTCTCTATATATGGTGAATAAGCGCCGTGTAAATGTGTTCAAGACTCTATGCTATGTCAAAGTTAAGATATAAAATGAAATGTCAATATTATTAAATGTTTTGTTTGCTACTTATTCATGATCAAACGGCTGAACCGGTTTTTATGATTTTTGGTGTGAAGATAAGTTAGACCTGACACTACACAAGCTGCTTTTTTATCTTGAAAACAATTGTGGTTCACGTGGGATACGCAAATCATTTCAAAATCCATGTTTCTTCACGATCCAACAGCTAGACCAATTTTTATGAAATTTACTCTGAAGATAGATTAGACCTTGTATTAACACATTGGCTACATTTTATCTTAGATAAACTTCTTTTGCCAAGATTAACACGGGCACAACCAGTAAAAATAAAATAAAATAATTCAAATGCTTCTCCATACTTCCGCACAAATGACAAAGAAATCAAAGCAGTGGCTTTTATAAAAATTATCATAACAGCCGTCAAAGCCGCCGATCATTACCGGGGTGCCATCGTCATTCCTCGAGCCTTGATTACAAACGCAACGACAATCCTTTGTCGAAACCAGCGTATCATTGCCGATAAATGGTCGGGGCTTAGCAGGTGTGAGGTTTTACCTGGCTGACCAGAGTTCGGAAGGGTTTTAGGTTGAAACCTTTTTAATAACTTCCAGAGTTGTAGATTGAAGAAAAGAGTTCGGAAGGGTTTTAGGTTGAAACCTTTTTAATAACTTCCAGAGCTGTAGATTGAATAAAACCCGAAATTAGTATACTTGCGCTGTGATTTGTGAAATTAAGATCATATTGATCTTAATTTCATATAAACGTACGTTACATTATAATTCATTACCTAACAAAAAATGTGTTTTTAATATTTTGATGGTTTCTTTGCTTATCTTAATTTGCTTTCAGACCACAGTCACAGTGGAAGTACACTAAATATTATGGGTTTTCTTCTATTTTCAATGGCAAACGATAAGTAACGCCTGGGTTAATAGGTTGTTTACAGAGTTGTCCTGAAACAAATATACTAACGCGACATAATTTAATGAATGGTAGTGCCGTTTATGAAGCCTATTTTATCTTCTTGTATATGCACAACAATCATTTCAATTTTACTATACCTAAGGAAACAAGACAGCTTTTGTAGTTCTAGTTTTGCTAAATTTTGTGAAAATTGCGTAGTAGTAGAACATTTTCTAGTGCTCACCTGACTAGCTACCAACTTCAAGTTGAAAAATCTGTCGCCAAGCGTCTTACGGTGTGGTCGTATATAGTATTGCTGTTATCTTAGGTCACGTGCCAAATACCTTGCTTAAAAAGCTTAAAGCTACAAATAGTAAAACACAAAATATAACCATGTAGTTTTACTAATGACTGAACTATAAAATATTATACTGGTGTATAATACATACGACACGGCCACCCAAAATCGTCTTTCACTACGCGAGTAATCTCAGTTTAATAAGAAGCACGTTTCACATCATTAGTTCCATCGTTTGTCACAGGGTCCATTAGAGATGAAGTTGAGGATAAGTCATGATAAATAGATGAGATGAGAAGAGAAGCTGCCAGGAGACTGATGTTTTGACTTCCAGTTCCAGTCTCCTGGCTCTGAGGCGCAAAGAGGGAACACCTTGGAGGTTTTAGTGGGTATGGGTCGTCACTCTGGCACCGAGCCCGACATACCCCGCCACCTCCCCCGAGGATTGGCGGGCATGCGTAACTGTATTTCCTCCAAGTCAAAAAAAAAAAAAGATGAAAGAGAAGCTGTAAAAACTTAAAAAAAAATACGGTAGTACTACACTAAGTACCTACTAAGTTAAGCTAAACTGGGCTTATGATAATGATGTTTATTGCAAATAAACTATCTGAGAGTTACGAGTATAAAATTAGGCTAGAATTTATAATTAAACTTTTACTAAAAAAGCGTAAGATTATATTTTTTTATCTTATTAATTGTAACATTTTCTTTTTTCATTTGAGTCATATAACAACAACACAAGTACCTACAGCTAAGAATTAAATGAAATGAAATTAAATAATAACTTTAATGTTAAACATAACATATTCCAGAAGATGTGATTGCGTCTAGACTAAACTGCCCTTTAGTTAGAAAATTTAATTTATTAAACTTTAAATTTTAATTAGAACTTTAAAATACATACTTATAAAATTCCTAACTAAAGGACAGTTCAGCCTAGATGCAATCAGATCTTCTGGGTTTTATTTTATATAGCCTCGAAGAGATCGTTTTAAGCAATATATCATCGTTATTTAAAGTTTTTTTTAATCAATTAGTTTCAATTTTCTGTGTCCAATAAAAAAATTACTATCTATGTTATAACCAGAAACCGGCGCATAGCTCCAGTCAATAGATACATATTTGATAGTCCATGTTCTCTCATAAGAAAACTTTCATATGTCTTCTATAGGTATATTCGTGTCATCTTTGAAATTAATCTTTGAGTAAAATTGAGTCATGACACATAGTAATAAAATTGATACAAAAAACACTGCTGATGATGATGAAATATCTGCACCAACCTTAGTCACGAACTTTTTAATATCACCCTTCCAACCTCCCTACAGAGGCCTCTCTGCAGACCCCCATCAAAATTGAGATCCTGTTACGTCATCACTTCACCAAGTGCGAGTGAATAGTGAAAAAGACATTATTCCAAATTTGAACTGCAATTTATCAAAGTTCTCATCCGCTCCTTTGACCCACCGTGTTATGACAAGATGAAATATATCCCAAGATGATATTTCAAAATGTTGATATACGTTTGCGTGTGGTTTTTTAAATGTACTCGGCTGTTTTGTGAAAGAGGGGCTAGAGGTCTAAAAGAATACAGGACTACTTGTATAAAGTAACTAAAAGAAGGGCGCGCCTGTAGCTCGGCTGAAAGATGATCTGACTCTATTATGTTTTTGCAAATACATATGGATGGGTTACCATGCACAAAACTGTCTTATAAAAAGTGTCGTTTTCATCTGGGCTCTACCGTATGCGTAGTTCGGATGACACGTTAAATTGTAGGTCCCGGTTGTTAATCTTATTACAAGCAGTCGTTTAGTCAGAGTATTTTTTATTTTACTAAAACTTTTATAAGCCTGTATTTCAATTACTCTAAAATAGTATGAAAACTTATCATTAAAATTTTACTATCGAACACTTTTTTCTCGTTATGTCAATAAAACAAATTATTTATGATGAAGAAAACTCATTAACTACTTTACTACTTAAAAAAATAAATTTGCTAAGGTTTTTCTAAGCACTATATAACCTAGAACACCTTATCGGACAAAGGAGAATAGAGTAAAGCCCCAAATAGTGATGAGACATCCGGCGTAACAATGTGTCGATGAGTGATGGTTGTCGAATGGCTTGACTGTTATTGTTGCACTTTTTAGGGTGACACTATGGCTACTGCTTGTCATCGATGTTAGAAAAAAAAGTCCTCCTAGTCTGTTTATTCAATTTCACAGAGAAAAAAACGACATCAACGCTTCAAAATTAAAGACGTATAAATTTGATATAAACAATTATCTGATTCTTCTTTTTGTATGGGACTAGCTAGGGGTCTAGCTCTGGCGTCGAGAGTTTTCAAACCTCCCGAAGGACTTGAACTGAAAATTTATTAAATTGCAATTTAGGATGCAATATATTAATGATTGCAATAAATCTGAAGAGTATTGAAAATAAGGTGGAAGATAAATAAGCAATGGAATACCTAGGTGAAATGCATGTTACTAGGAGATATATGGAAATGGTAGTGCGAGACAGAGAAGCTGACAGAAAAAAACATGAACGGAGTGTGAATGAGAAGGATATGAGAGAGAAAAGAGTGAGTGTAGAGATGACAGCTGATAGAGGAGAGTAGAGGAGGAAAATCTGCTGTGCTGACCCCACTGAGATAAGGTAAGCAAAAAGAAGAAGGAAGACCTAGGTGAACAAATAAGGTAAACGACCAACAAACCAACGTTGGACCCATTATTTTTTTAACAGTTCGCCCAGGCAGTCTCTGATGGTAGGTAATAACACAAATAGGTATAACGAGAATAAAATACATATATTGGGACGGAACTTCTAACGAAGTATTTCTTAGAATTAAAATTCAAAACTGTTTAAGTGTCAATTCAAATAAATTGAGAAAAATAAATTACTGTGGTAATCACATTGAAACCAATATCACACCCGTTGACGAAAATAATAGGAAGCTTTAAGTCTTTAGAAGAAAGCGATTAATTTACAATAAGCGATTAATTTACACAGAGTTTCCAATATACGTGCAAAACCTATACTTTGAAAAAAATACATTTTCATCTATGTGTTAAAAAATATAGTATGTGCTTATTCAAACATTTGGAATTATATCCAGAATTCGACAAACTACATTCTCTTATCAGTAATCTGTTTCAAAGCATCTGTCTTTATAATGTAAGCCTATTTGTACCTAGTCAAAAAATCGCTTTCTCTTATAAATTGAATCAAACATTCAACGGCTAAATACAAAGGGAACCGCGATCGTTTGTGGCGTGGCCTTCATTGCTCAGGATGACATTCACAAAAACAATACATAGAGTAGTAACCGGAAAAAATCAGACAAAACTGCCATTGAAGAACTAAATAAAACATGGCCAATAGATGATAAACAGACTTAAGTAAGTTAGAAAAATAGAGAATAGAGTATTTTATTTGTGATCAAAATATATACTGTGTAAATGTGTAATAAATAATCTAGTGTTATTAATACACAATATATCTATCTAACTACGAGTATGAATCAATTATATGCTTTTCATTTTAAAGTACGGCATAGTTTTATAACTTCCGTGTTTTCTTAAATCTTTAAAATTATAACATTTTTTATAAGATAAAATGTACACAAAAAGACATTAACAAAAGACAAAAATACAATACGTACCTACAATAGTTCTATTTTATTTTCTACGTTAAACTTAAAAAATGTGTATATGTTTATTCCATAAACAAACCATATACTACACAAACTCGTGAAATAAAAATCGAAATTGTAATTTCCTGGCAGCGTCTGATCGCGGGACAACAATTTGCGGTCGAACGAGCTGATTACTAATACGAAAATACTACTTTACACCTCCAAACAATTCTAAACTCTATCACAGGACAATTAAGGACTAATATAAAAGAAATAGTGAAGGAGCGTTTAGGTTTATTTCGAGAAGTCGTTTAGTCGAAATTCGTCACGTCCAAAGACATCTGTCGTCAGTAATCGAATCGGTTCGAATCGACATCGGTTGCATAATTCGATTCGATGACAATACGTATATTTTGAACCATGATTATACGTAATAATACCCTAATCAGACAGATTGGTTTCGTCGCAATTCGACGACATTCTGATTATGGGAATTGAATTAGGTTTTTTGTTGAACTTGACTTGTTTTGTATTTATAATTAGAGAAACCTACTATAGATTCAATCTCTATTATAGGTTTTTTACTATACAATCGTTTATTAAAACCCAATATCAATAGTATTTTAATTTTTATATCCCACACGATTCGTTTATTATTCGACAATATTTCGTTGAAAAATATTTTCTATAGCCCCCAAAGTTAATTTAAAACTCATTTCTCAAAGAGTCTTAAAATTTCCACAATTGATTAAGTAAATAAAGCATCGCCGTTTAGGCAAGTAATTGACACCCCTCGTTGATTAATAAGCCACAAATTGGATGAAGCTCCTTTGACAGCATCAATTTTCACCGCCGTTTGTGAAGGGACCCCTAAAAATCCACTTTGAGTCTATTTGAAATTTTGATCGACCCTTAACATGACACCGTGCATCTATTTACGATGTAAATTGTCAAAGTGATTCGAGAGTCGGTTCACATGGGTTGAATTTGCAACGAGATACCTGAATGCGGTTATTTTTAATGTTCTGATCATCTTAGCTAAAACTTTCAGTAGAATTTATTAACATAATATTATTATAACTTTAAACTTATGTAAATTTTCACTTAGAAGTCAAAGTAAGACAATTATTACATTATTATACCTATCACTTCACATTTACATAATTAATAAGGCATTGCAATAATTTACTGGAGATGAGTTTTTTATGATGATTTTATTTAGTTTTTCATCATCTAATAATGTTCTATTCTCTGGTATCTTTTTTGATGTAAACATTGTTTGGGTTTGTTAGGAAAGTTTTAATACTATCAATACGCTTCAGGTCATCAGGTAATTTGTGAAATGTTATATCAGCAATTGAATTATTACCAAGGTTACCAAATATTGACTTTAATTCTGGGAAAAATTGGTAAATACATACATAAACCTATACACACATATCTATACATACACTTGGTACACACATTGATACACTTGGTCTGTGGTTCCAAACGTAGGTTCCAATTCCAAACTGTGGTTCCAAAGAATAACATAATAAAATCGACCAGTATCTGGCTGGTTGCCAGATGAATGTTTTTTTTTAAGAACCAGCATCGACCAACCAGAACCGCTTGCCAGTTGATGGGTTAAGTAAGTTAGCGTATTAAAGGTTAAAAATGAAGCAAAGACAAAATTATTTTCAATTTATTTGATACACGTGGCTCCATGTAAACTCCACCTAAAGCAACGTTTACATCACCCCTAGTTTTGCATGGGACCGATTGTCTCATACGTCAAATTGTCACGACTTAGACTTTGATCGATGGACGCACCTGCTTCTGACTTCAACCCTTGTATACGTGCCTTAAGAACTTTGTCACTAAAAAAAAGCATTTTTACCTCTTCCATCAACTGAAGAAAACTTTTGGTAAATTTATTGCGATATGGTTGTATCGGGATTGCTAGGAATTCAGTAAATGATTTTATGTCGGGTTAGAGAAAATGTGATTTATTTACTTCAAGACGAATCGAGTGAGTGATTGAACTTATGAAGTTAGAGCTTGTGTTTTGAAGGAACGTTGAAGAATTTAGAACATAATTATTGTTTTGAAAAAGTTGTATTAATAAGTGTTTTTAAAACAAGGTTATTAACACAACTATACACAACCAAAGAAAAATTAACGTTATCAATAGTTAGTTAGTGCCACTTTACTAAGTTTAGTATCTGAAGAAAATTCAGGATAAATTTGCGTGTGCCAATTCGAAGCTATCTCTATACCTAATTGTTCGAACACTTTTCGTCTTTTGAGAATGATTAAGCAACTAAATGCCTTATTACTAAACGCATTTGCTTATACACAATTAACGCTTTATATATTAATAAAATATAACTTTTATTTTGTTCTACGATTCTTATAAAAAGAAAGAATACTTTATTATGAACTAATTAATACATCTTTTTAAGGTGGACGATACTGGAAGTTGGTATTTGACCTCGTCTGGGTTGGTATCAAGTCAAGCTGCGGTCTACTATATGCAACACGCTAGTCTACAATGTTCTAAATTTATTCTAAATTTGAAGACTTCCAAATGATAGATACGAGTACTGCTCAGAAAAAAAAACAAAGACAAAGAGTTCCAAAAAGTCCTTAATATCGTTTCGTTGGAGGCTTGGGTTGGAGAGAAATATGTGAATTAAAAGGTAAATTAACCTACATTTCGAATAGAATACGTCAATTATATGTAAAAAAAATGTACTATGAAATCATTATTACTAAATACTCTGGTCTATTCTATGGCTTACGACCTTTATCTATAAGTCCACAAAAAGTATGTGATATTCCTTTGTCGGTATCAAAATGTGCTGAGTCAATTCACGACATGTCAATGTGAGATTAAATACATACTCGATGCGTATCGTCCTAGATGACATGACATTTTCTTTGTCAACCTGTTTTGATATCTCAGTACATTTGGGCACCTTACAGTCGATTATAGACTTTATTTCTGAGAGTAATAGAGCCAGTTTTTGTTTAAAAACAGAATATGTACGTAGCAATGATAACGATTCAATATTATTCACGGTATGGGATTAGGACCACCCGTAAGTTCGATAGGAATTTAATTAGCTCATTATAAAAAAAGTTAATTTTGCACTTTGTGACAGGTGTCAAGCGCTTAATTGCTTTACAGCTATTTGTGAAGGGAATAAGAACATTCTCTATTGCTAATGTCAATAACGCGTTTTGCTTTTTTTTTCAATTTAAATATACTTTATTTCACGATGATACGATATTTTCAGTGATATAGATGATGTTAAATAGAAAGAAAAATATTTTTTCTTAAATGTACAATAAGTGTTTTTTCACCCTGGTAATGCTCAAATATCGCCTTATAATAACTTTAAATAACTATACCTACCTCAAATAACTTTATCCCATTTTATTGGAAAAGAAACAAACGAATTTCTAAAAAAATGTTATTTAGCGTTAATTACCTGCTAGACCAATAGAGCGACAAAAAAACACAGCTGCAACGTTTTTCTTAGTTTTTCATCAGGAAGATTTTTATTGTTGTTAATAATAGTAGCTATCATGCTATATAGAGTGTTTCATTGTATGAAAAACCAGCAAAACCAATTAAAGTCTTGTGTATTTGACGCTATATGGCGGTACGCAACGTTACATGGAATTCGAAATGTGTGTTTCACAGCAATTTAAATATAATTTAAACTAGCATTTCTTCAATGGCTTTAAAAAACTTTAACGAATTGACAGTTTTAATGACTTTATTTAGGTATATTGATTGACTGATGATGATGATGTTTTATCGAAATGACATCTTCCGATCTTCAAAGCACCGTGACGTCAGCAAAATCGCAAAGGACAATAGTAAATCAACGTCAAATGTCAACTTGCTCCCTTATCACAGCAACCATTATAACTTGAGCTGTAAGAACTACTCAGAAAGCTTATTAACAATGTGACTTTACTTACTCGATAGGTCTTGTGAGGTGGTCAACGACGTGACTGGCAATTCTTCTGTCGCCTCACCACTTACCGGTAATGATAACATTAATGTTATCTCAGAAAGCAATCTTGATAAGTGTGATATTTGATTGACAAAAAGTTTTTCGTTGAATTTAGCGACTTTATTTATCTATTACAACTTAGTCATCAAAAATAAATTAAGAAGTAACACTAAAGCAAACGAAAGAAATAATTACGTAATTGACTTCCACAATTATGAACATAAAAATGCATGATATTTAGAACACGTATGTATTGTTTTAAAATATTTTTCGTTTTTGTTGTTCATTTTTGATAAAAATATGGGGCAAATGGGCATGGCAATTTTTTTTTGTCATTACAAAAGTTATTATTGAAAAAATGGCGAAACAAAAACCCTAAAAATATTGATTCCAATAAGTACCAATCAAAATTGTTTAAATTTTTTTAGAACTAACTAAAAAAATTTAAGTTTTGAACTTTTGAATTGTTTTTCTTTTAAATTGTATAATTTCGTTTGATTGGTACCAAAAGTGTTAGAAATGTTTCTAGGGTAGTTTTTCTATATAACCTATTAGTTATTTTGCCCGGTTGCTTAGCCCGTTTAAGATTTATAAAGAAATAATAGTTTGAAAAAACTAAAAAACACGCTTATCTGGCCGTTTTAAGTGGGTCAAAATCGCGCCCAAAGAAGTCAGTTACAAACAAACATACAAACAAAAATACAAAAAAATGGAGTAATTTTATCAAACTAGTGTATTGTCATCGGTCCTCAATAAATTTACAAAGTTTGAACGAAATCTGGCCGTTTAAAGTGGGTCAAAATCGCGCCCAAAGAAGTCGGTTACAAACAATCATCTAGGTGAAGCTAATAAAAAGCGTGTAAAAACAGTGAATACAAGTTTATTCCCGTTTCAGACAGCCTTATCTTCGACGCAGTCTAGTCGTATCTCAAAAATTTAATCCCATCGTCCTCCCTCGAGATGGCCCAGTCAGTAATGCAAGACACGATACAAAATTCTAACACAAACCGTATATTGAGACATAAATTTTTCATTCCGCCGCCGGCCACTTGTGATAACCTACTTGACCAGTGCGTCTCCAGGGATACATAAAGGACCTCGCTGTTATAAGGAATCGCATATTTCATAACGCTTGTGTTAGATATGGGATGTCAATAAATGTTATCGATATATACGATAAATTGTAATAAAAATGTGACTTGCTGGCAATTTTATACAAACGGTATTATGTAATAGTAAATAAAAAAACATATATTTAGATATAGCATAAGCATAAACAGCCACTATACGTTCAAACATGCCGGTTTCCTCACGATGTATTTTTTCACCGTAAAATGAGTGCAAACCCACACATAACTTGAAAAACAAGCCATTGGTGTAGGGCAGGGATCGAACCAGGGGCCGTCTGATTGAAATCAGACGTTATTACCACCGAATCACACTCGTTTTTTTCTGTATGTACGTAAACTGCAAATACATACTAGTTATTTTTTTCACATGTCACCATTCTTCATCGATACTTTTTTGCACATCTCTAACCAAGCATGTTCAGTTCACACCCCCAAATTTTTTCTTCCACAAAGGGCTGAAGGGCTACCGGACACAACAATAAATATTTTGACGATAGGACATAAATATTCTTCTTTTATGAATAACAAAACGCCGATGTGCCACTGGCTAAGGGCAGCTATCATTTCGGTGCTATTTTGAGTCGTTTTATGGTCATTCGCCTTTATAAATCGCATACTATTTGTATGTTAGGGTTCGAGCGATTTCTTTGAGCCTCATAAAATTTACTAGTTCAGAGTTCTTTTTGGCGGTGACTTAGTTTTTTGTGGAATGAATTCATGACTTGAAGATTGTTTGTGCTAAGACCAATGATGTTGTATAGCTCAATGGCTAAGACCAACGTATGGAACCTACAACTTCACGTGTATATCCGACCAACGGTAATGCATAAATGTTAAATCCGACTAATATTATAAATGCAAAAGTTTGTGTATAAGTGTGTATGTTTGTTACTTCATCACGGTTGAACCGAATTTGATGAAATTTGGTATGTAGATAGCTTAGACCCTGGTTTAACACATAGGCTTTTTTTCTTTCATCCCGAATTAACGCGGGTAAGCTAGTACGTTATAACAATCACTGAAACACAGTGTTTTTGCTTATTCACCCTTTTAAGACGTGGGTTAAACGAGTATCTAAAACATCTTTTGTAGAGAATTCTCGTAAAGTCTAAGCTGAAAAGGTTATCAACAAAAGTTTCAAAGAAGTTTTGTGGTTCTTACTTAGTAATAGGTCATTCATTTTTATCACTTCAAAAAAAACTATGTACACCGTAAAATAAAAGATGTCAAAAAACATCCGAAACCAAAACAAAATGAATCAAAAACTTTGATCCTTTCGCTTTTTGTGCGACTCAAGCCCCGCCTCCCTTTTGAGTTGATGGCGCTCTCTCATGAAACCAAACTAAGCTGACCCGTGGGCTTCCAACAAACCCATTCAAATTTTTCAAACGAAAGCAGTAGTGGAGCTCTCTTACTACTGGACGGGGGTCATAATTGGTCCGTCTCGTTAAAAATTTTTAATCAGCCAACCAACTTTTATGAGGTTCTCTGAAAAGGTTTCTTTGTTAAAGTCAATGGAAATTATGATTTTTAATTGTTGAATGTTGCTTAAGTAATGAGGTAAATAATCTAACATTGTTGTTAGGTAAAACTTCACAATTTCTGTGGTGTTTGTTCATAGATGAAAATTCTGCTGATGCAGTTTTGAAGAGCCTTTGATAAGATCTAACCGATGTTATACTGTTTTAACCAACTCTAAAAAACAAGGAGGCTCTTAATTCTAATATATAATTTTTTATATTTGTTACTTTATGGTTCTATCATTTATGAATAGTTTTATTTGAAAAGGATATAAGTACGACTGTACTTCAACTTCGGTAAGGCTGTTCTGCATTTGAATAATGTTTGTTTACCACCACTAAGGTTTATTTTGTTAATATTAACCCGATATGTTTCAGTAAATCAATGTCCCGTACTCAAGGGCAGGACACAGCCGACGTACGCTTGCGATGACGGTTTTTGGCTGCGTATGACTATAAGAAATCAAAATATACTTGCATAGGTATTCAATAAGGTGCCGTACCATTTATTAAAACCTTTATACATCCACCTGAAGTTTCTGCAGTTTGCATGTCGTGTCTGTGTCAAAGCCGGAAATTGCCACAGTTCAAGGGGACTACTATATGACTTAACTGAAACATTATTTGGTAATTACGAAGCGGTCACAGCTCAATCGACCGTATGGTCAGCTCATGTGTGGCGTACGACTTGCAGATCGTGGGTTCCATCCCTGCCAATAAACTCGATCTGCCGGTGTTATAGCATTGTGTTAGGGCATTTTCTAGTGTTTTCCAGTTTAGTAAGCACCTGTTAGTTGAAAATCTCTCGCCATACACCTACCGGTGTGTTCTGAAAACATATTATTCCATGCTCCTTAGGAATGCGTGCTCCTTTCTTTTTCCAGGTCGTGTGATTACGCGCCCTGTTGATCAAATGCGTCTCTGTACGATATAAGCATTTAGGTTTTGTCTGGTCTAAGAAGCTACTTCTACCATTGGGCAGCTATGGAACACTCTTAACAGTTTTACTTAGATTACAAGAAAAGAGAAAAAGAAGAAAACTATTTTCGTCGCTCGTTGCGTTTTGCCTACAGCCGTCGGAACATGGCAAAATGAAATAAATACCAAAGAATACAAAATACTAAAAGCTTATCGTTGTAGAGGCCCAGGTTGTTCTGAGGAGGCCCTACTAGTGGTTTTTGCTAGGAAAAGACAACGTGTCTCGGCACGCGATGTTGTAATTGCATTGAGGTTCTGAAGAAGATACTTGAAGGCCTTTTCAAATTTCCACCCAAATTGAACAAAATTTATAAACATATAGAAGCTCAATTTTATTCTTATCTGTACGTCATTTATTTTTGTAGTGTATTGTTTTTGTAACTTTTTGTTTTTAATTTGTTTTATTTTATTATGCAGTTGCTTTGCAGATTCCATTGGGTTTTTGAAAAAATAATATTGATATTTTTATGTATTTTAAAACTTTATTTTTAATAATATTGATATTTAATGCAAAAAATTATTTTTTTTTTTCAAATACCCAATTCCTTTGGTTTTCCATGAACATCTAATTTTTGTATGTTTTGTATTAAATTGTAATCGCAATAAAATATTGAAAAATCTGTAATTAAATAAAATATTATACTTTAGCGTCTGTGAATTTACTGCTAAGGTCACATAGAGTTTGAACGGATTGTTTTCTTCAAATAAAAAAAAAAGTTACACTGATTCAGTCGCTATAGGTATAATTTTCAATTTATAGCAACCAGCTTCCTAAATGATAAAACGTCTCACTATGGTTATACTTCTCATTAGAGCAACTTCTCAAAATTTGAGAACTAGCACATTTTACAAACAGCACTTTATTTTTTGGCTTTCTTTAGATATCTTTTTCTCGTACAAAGGTTCCGAAACCTGTAATTTTACCATATCGAGATCAAAGGTGATAAAATTGATTGGAAATCCCTCTATGGCAGTAAAGTGCCCTTCGGACGATTGACCCTTTTCATGGACCTCAAAAGGGCTACTTAGCAGATTGGTCCTTTCATGTCAATGCTTTTTTAGAGAAGGAAGATTTTTGAAAAGCAAATCGTACTTTCAAAAGTGTAATTAAGTGAATGTAATATTGCTAATCGTACCCCGTATATTGTTGACTTTTTGTCTAACGGCTCCTGGTTTGATCACTTCTCGTGTCTCCCACAATACGATGCGATTTAATATTTATAAAAAATGGTAAAATAAATAAATAGATAAATTGCACTATTTATATGTCCACCAAATCTATGATATATATTAAATTCAGTTTAATGGAATGTATAAAAAAATTGTAATAAAAATTGAATCAGATTATTGAATAATCATGTTATGTAATATTTGGATATGGGACAAGATCCTGAAATAGATGAATTTGAATTTAGCAGTGGTGTATGTATTTAATACGTATACTTTAAAATCACAAATGAGAGGGAGAGTATATGATGGTAAACTGCAAAGCCTTGTTCCTGTTATGACAACTTAAACAGGAAAATTCTAAGAAATGAATGGTCAAATGAAAAAAAATATGGGTAAACTTCCTGTTCACCTACTTTCCGTGAAACCAGGTAACATTAGCAAACTCGTACATAACAGAAAGGAAGTGCAATATAATTAATAAATTACACGCTGTTAGGGTTGTCTCATTTACAATTTCTGCATGATATAGATAAATTATTTATTTTCTACAATTTGTTAACATACCCGATAAATATTGAAAGATTTTATTATTTAATTTTTTTTTAATCTGGTCGTTAGCTGTATCCATTCTTATTGTTTTATTCGTTTCATCGAGGAAGAATAACACATATTAATACAGTCACACTAACATAGCATAAGAGTGCATTCGTACATTAGTTAATTTGTTAATGTTATTATATACATTGCTTTTGTATACATTATTGTATATATATACATTATTGGTGTATACATAAGTATACACCAATAATTATTATGAAATTTCTTGGTAATTGTTATAATCTACTGTTGTTTTTTTGCATGCTGGTAGATTATCAAGTGCTCGCCTGGCCAGCAACCATCCTCAAGTTGAACAATATGTCACCAAGCACCTCAACCGTCGATGCGGACAGTGTTTGGATGGGTGGCCATGCACAAGACTATCGTTTTCGAGTGGCATTTTCACCTGGGCACTACCGGTGGTTGGATGACACGTTAAATTGTAGGTCCCGGCTATTAGTCATAGTGTACTATGCCTAACAGCAGTCGTTAATCTTAGTCAGAGGCCTTCGGGCGGCTTGAAAACTCTAGACACCGTAAGTTTGCACTCATGAGCTTGGCCGCTTAGCTCATACGAAGAAGAAATATATATAAAAAAAAATGTGAAACAGCCCTGATATAAACACACAAACAGCGACAAAAATTGCGTATTCAACACTGTCACGCAATCATGCGATGCTACTACTGTCCCACTGACTGAAATGTTTACTAATCACTCATATTGACAAATGGACGTTCGTGTCGCTCTAATACTGTGTGGCAATGGGGAAAATAATTGGCCAATTGCGAGTCGGGCTCGCGAATTAAGTACAAAAATACAAATACATAAAAATATACATAAATGCCAATACATATTGGTTATTACTATTGTACTTACTTTTACGATGTATTTACTTATTATTGTGTATGGCAAGCCCTTGTAAAAAAGTATTTTAGTTATCGAGTTTTTGTGATAAAGCCTGGCGACAACAGACAGACGCACGGATAGTGAAGCCTTTGTATGTCTTGTATGTACTTTTTGGGTAAGGAACCCATATAAATGACAACACTAGATGATTTATAATTTAAGTTAATAAGCTACATTTAGGATATGTTCAAAAAAAAACTTATTGCTTACGTTGCCGGAACACGCTGTTAGGTTAGGTTAGGTTAGGTTATAGATTTTAGTTATAGATCTTGGCAATAGATTTTTAATATTTAGGGTGGTTGCTAGCCAGGTGAGCACTAGAAAATTTCCTCTTCTTCTTCTAAGCCGGTACGCTCTTGACGGAGCAGTCGTGGTTGTCATAAAGATGGTGGACAGTCCAGTACACGCCTCACGATGCCTCGCCATTTTTCTCTGCATCTTGACGCACATGTTTTAAGGGGTTAACTCACGATTGTCTCCATCGAATGGGTCTTGAAAATTCCCTACTACCATGCATATCTTATATCTTTAAATGAGCAATTCTTGTATATATGTATATAATTGGAATCTCGGAATCGGCTCCAACGATTTTCATAAAATTTAGTATATAGGGGGTTTCGGGGCCGATAATTCGATCTAGCTAGGAATCATTTTTAGAAAATTTCATATTAAAAAAAAACCGGTCAACCAGGTGCTTTCCCTTATGGCTACTTACCACAATAATAGGCCATGTCAAGTTAACAATCAATGTTACTCGAGGGTGAGCGACGGTGCATGATGTGGTGTTAGATTTGTCACGCTTCATAAATGTTGACATTATATCTATAGCTATTATAGCTTAGTGACATGAGTTGCTTGGTAAGGTGGATTTCGACTCTTATTAATTGACCAAGTAAAATGAAGTTTTATACACGTTTTTTTTTAATAAACACACGGCTGGTTAGCCCCATGCTCAGTCATTTCTAGTTTGTATTATGGTTGCTAACACAACAGGTATATTATATATAAATACATAATTAATTTATATCGATACATACGAGTATAATGCACCCAGACCGACAGCGAACCAATTTAGTTCATCACAAAGATGTTAGCTGTGCCATGGGTCGAACTCGGGATGCTTTACTTTAATTACTTAATAATTTAAAATAAATCTTTAATTAAATTTACAAGAAACAATGAAATCGGTACTATTATTACAACATTAATTTTTCTCTGACAAGAAAGTAATGAATAAAACAGACATCACATTTTCTTAAAACATATTTACCGCTTTCTTTGCAATGTCAAATCAAAAACTTAACAACATTAACCTTTTCCAATGAAAATTCTCCTGTCTAGCCTAGTCCAACAAAAACTGGCCATTTCTATGTTCCAAGAAAGACATTGCGTTATAGATCGCAACACGATGAAACCGCGCTGCGCCGCTCCGCTGAATCAATACATACATTATTCATAAGATGCACTTGTGACCACCATACTATATTGAAGGTAGGAAGGTAGTTATAAGTATGTACATACAATTAAGACAAGTTTGTTCATCATCATCATCTACAGCCGATTAATTTATTCTAGAGATGCGCGACTGCGAATAATCTGACCAGTCGAATTACACTGGTCTACAGTGGTTTTGTTGCCTTTGATATGATGATGATTTTGGGTCTATTTATACACGCAATTCGTGAAAATATCAATGATTTTGTAAGATCTGCTCGTGTTTTTTTCAACATATGACTGAAAATTAAAATTTTGACAATAAATAGTTCAAAATTCAATTTGTAGAAACGAGCAAATTTAGTACTTTTACGAATATATTCGTAATCTGGGCACTTAAAAACGTAAGAATTTGCGATAATATCCAGGGCAACAAAAAAAATAGATTTTTTGTAAAGCTGTGTATCTACAACTACTAATTTACACGTTCGACTTGAATATTAGTAAAATAGTAATGTTAATAATCGAATGATGACTACTAATTAGTTACTAATGGCGTTTTGACTCGATTGTTAGCGAATCTTGTCAATGTCACTTGTTAGTTTCAAATGAATGAAATATGAATGAATCGTTGGAGTGGAGTCGGCTCAAGTAGTAACTAATGTAGTATTCATTCAGTCCGGCTAATTTTGAGTGGGTATCATGTAAGTTACTAATTTTCGGAGATCATTCGAATGAGTCGAATGATTTATAAAGTCGAATAATTCGACTGAAATCATTCATTTATTCAACTAAATAGCTACAACAGTTTTCAGACCAAAGCACTAACTATTTTAGACTTAAAAACTACACTCCTGAATGCGCATACAACGCAAGTGACGGTACTACAGAAGACATCAATTTCTTGGATTTTGGATAAAGCGTTAAGGTAAGTTATAGCACGTCGCGTAGGGCCATTTTAGCATATTCCGTTATAAATATGTATTTATATATAATATGTATGTATATGTAGTATATCAGTTGTGTTATCAACCATAATACGAGCTAGAAATGGTTCAGTATGGGGCTAACCAGCCGTGTGTGAATGTGTCCTAATATTTATTTATTATTTGTTTATTCCGTGCGAGAATGAGGGACACTGAATAACTTGATTCTATCCCACTGCTGGGCATAGGCCTCTCTCCTGTCATGCCATCTCTCTCGGTCCTGTGCCAATCTAGTCCAGGTTCGACTCGCCAAGGCTGTCGACCTATCTTGCCACTGGACAACCAACGCTCCTATTTCTCCGTAGCCAAGTATGTATAATTATTATTAATGATTTTTCCTTCATTGAAAAAAAGTTTCTTAGTTAACCTTTTAGAAAGTACTAGCTGACCCGGCAAACGTCGGTGCCTTATCAATAAAACTTAAAATGAAACTGTTTGAATAAAAAAACTCGACAGTCGTTTTAGACATATCGTTGACTTATATATAAAGACCTCGGTATGTCAAATGCAGGTTACATTAAGTTAATGTCATCATAATCATCAGCCATCATTCGTTAAGTTATTGTTATATTTTGGTCAATTCACACTTAATTTTATAAAGTTATAGCTTTTGTGTTATCTGGTAATTAAGCTATATTATATTATATGAACTTTCATTGAAATCTATTTAATACTTTAAATGTGTCTTGATAAGCTTTTGACTACTTGTTTGTAACAAGGTTTGAGGTTGATTGTGTATTTATTAGCTTGCAACACTAATAAATACACATGTATGAGACTATGTTACACGTATAGATTATCATTTTTGTATAATAATGTATATCCAAAAAATTAAATGTAATTAATTAACCTTTATTTTATTACTGCAAACAATTATTAAACTTTCAACGCGTTGCTTTCTGGTATGGCTAAGATGATATTGAAATTAAAATAATCACTACTGGCCATCTTTGAAAACTTTCGTGCAAGACTGACCAACCCATTCTCTGTGAAATTTTGGCACACCAAACTTTGTCCACTCAACGTTGAAAATCTTCGTTCAAAATTTTATAACTCAGTAAATTTAACTTTTGGTGATATACAATTTGTCCAAGCGTCGGTTAATAGTCGATTTATCTAATTTGCGTCCTATGAATGAAGAGAGAAGGCTTAAATCAGCTTGGAGAATTAGTGCTTAATCGAAAATGTCTCCCTTTTTTTCGACAAAAGGCTTTGACAGTTCGCAGTAGGGACCTTGTAACGGTAGATTTCACAATTTCGATGACGACGTAAAGATACTGTATCGTTTTTGTCAAATGTCAACTCTGCGGCTGCCTCCGTTTATGTTTTGCCGATTTTTTGTCGGATCTTATATTAGACTGTCAAGAAATTAATTTTGTACCGCACACTGTGTTGGAACGTCATATTATTTTTCAACGAGTTTGTCCAAGGTCTTTCGAAAAAGGTTTGAATGGAGACGTTAAAATTAATGTCCCTGATTTCATTTAAATATATTCTTTCAAATCTTGACTTTAAATATTATTATGATTTTTTTATAAAACTCACGCATTTTTTGATATCTTGTATAGTGTTCTGTCAATATATATATTCAGGTGAGGACACAACGATATTGTAAAATTAACTGTCATTGCTTTTAATACGAGTACAACACCCAGTAGAAAAAAAAATTGAACATTTAACTAAGTATTATAAATCTCCGGTGACTCCCGCTCCGGGACGTTCTTGGTGCAGAGGTTGGCCATAGCTATTCAGCGCGGTAAAGCAGCGAGCGTGATGGGCACCTTTGCACCGGGGGCGACCAGGGGCGGGTTATTTGATTAGTTTTAGTTTTTAGTGTGTGAAATTTGTATTGGACGTAATTTTATTGAATAAATGATTGTTTCATTAAGTATTATAAATTTACTTACCTATGTATGTATTTTGAGCCACCTAAGGCCAACATATGAAGTTTTGAGTCCCAAAATATTATTCTCCGAAAAAATGTTTACATAATAACAAGTCAAACTTTTAATCGTTTGTGTTATAAAGGACATTCCGGAAAAGCTCATCAAAAGCTGACTGTGGACATCAACCCCGATTCACTAAACACTTTTTGAACTTTTAGTGCTCGATTCGCTAGAAAGTTACTTCAAAGCTCTTTGTACTTGTTTATGACGTATGCGGAACTATATGAGCAGTATGGAATGTTATCAATTTTATTTTGTAAATCAAAGTAGATTAATTAAGTAAAATTTGATTTTTTATTCATATATCAGAATGCGTATGGATACCCATACAGAGATTGTCCGCATCGACCGTTAGTTAAGGCACAGAATAATAACTTGTACTTCGTAAGGTGTACTTGTGGTTAAGGTCGATAATCTCGGGATCACCTTAGTCTATCTATGGCACCGACCGTCGTTCCGATGAAATTTGATTGGATAGGAAAAAAAAAACAGAAAAAAATCTGTTGGGACTGCTGACAAACAGTTCTCACATTATTTTTATGATATCTCGGTCTAGAAATATACTTGAAATTGGTAGGCTTTGTACATAATATCTTTTCTTCAAATAGTATGTATAGAACACAGTTATATGATTGTACAATATTTTCAGCCCATTTTGCGAATGGGTAAGTAACAAACTATGAAAAATAGGCATTTGTTACTAACAAATGCCTATGAGAAAAAGGTATTTGTTTAGTAACAGATACCTACGAGAAATATGTATTTTTAGTAATAAATACCTATGAGAAATAGGTACTTGCTACTCTTACTGTTACTAAGGCTCGTATGGGTGAATGTATGACATAACAAGGGACAAGAATGTTAATTGTAAGACGCTCTCTTTGATACGAAGCGTAAACAAAGGGGGCCTTTTTTAATTCGATCCTAAGCCCATGGAACTTTTTAGAATGGAAATTAAAACTTTACTTACTTCGCTTACTTACGTGCGGATGATAAATTAAATATTTTTCTTTGTTGTACAATTATTTAGGGGATTTCATGCGAGTCTTCGGGGTTATAAAGTGTTTTAATTTCATCTTTTTTCATAAATAAAAAAATATTTACGACCAATTTAAAAATCTAAAAGGGAAGGCGCCATTTATAGGCTATGAATATTGAATTTGAACTGTAGGTTATTCTTTTGTGGTATTGGATTGCAAATAATGTATTATACGAGCTTAGACTGTGGTTAAATAGCTGTAATAATATGTACTTATTCTACAAATAGTTTTATTAACACATCTGATATACTTTACATCTATTCTTTACAACATTCATAGCAAGGATTTTATACGACCTTTTAAAATGAGCCCATCATAACCTATCAACCAAAATTAACGTTTCTTTGACATGACGACAAAAAGCAAATAGAAAACACGTGCACTCGTATGTACTAGTAATTAATCTGTACAGGTCAATGACCGAGCTAATTTCGGTACTCTTCCTTAACGTAATGCCGGATAAGTATAAGGTTATTTCTGATTACGATTACTGGCCCCGGTGATGATGCGATGTGATTTATGAGGATTAAGAATGTGGTTATGTAATGTTTGACTGGATACTTACCTAAAGATGTATTAATAGGCTAAACTTGTGAAGCTATTTAGCTATAAAAACGAATTATTCTCTTAGTTACTAGTGCTTTACGAGTAACTAAGAAAATGTATATAGAAAAAAAATGAAAGTAGAAAACGTGAAAACTCTTAAAATTAAATTAGCGTAAATGGAAATTACTTTTCGTGAACTTTTATAATATTCAGTAAAGGTATTTGTAAAGGTTTGTTGAATTTCATAACTATTACTACTTATTATCGAACTATTTATAAAACATTTTAGTATTTTTATTGTTACTTATTGTACAATTCATACTTTTAATGTTCGCGAAAACCGAAAAACTTCTAAAAAAAAAAGAATTTTATTTTAAACCAGTTTTATTTCTAACTCATTCTTAATATGTTTTTTTAACTGTTTATGATTTTAAAACAAAACTGTATATTGCAGGTTTGCTTTATTTTGCTCATCTTAAGACAGGACAACGTCTATCGGGTCAGTTAGTACAATATAATATAATGTGTACCAATGAAGCAACTTCCTGAGGACCTCCAAGAATCTCCCACAACGAACGCTACCAAACTCACACTGAGTCTATTAGTTAATATTCCCAAAAACCACTATTCTGAACGCTCAAATTTAACGATCGCATAGATAGACGCGCGGGTGGTCTATCGTAAAGGCGGGCAAAGTCTGGGACAGTCACCGTGTAAATATAGCTTTATGATCGGTTTAATAACTTGATGTTTGGAGGTCGGTTTCACTTGTAGGTTAACGCGCGTTCAGCTCAAGTCATGGTCAGATGTTGCTAGCTTGCTATAGGTTTTTGTTTATCAAATACGGCTAGTTAGCCCTTCAGTTTCAGTTTATATATTTCGTACACAATACCACTTATCATATATACACCAAGTCTTAAATAATGTATTAGTTAAATTTAGGCTATAAGTAAGAACTAGGTTTTTAAGACAAGGGGTGCACTGAACTCCGCAGAAGGTTGAACCTGTGTCGTAGAGTTCAGGCTCTGCCATTTAGCGTACATGATTACAAGTTAGTAAATAATACCTTATTGAACTTCATTCGTAACACAACAGAAAAAGGACGTGTGAAGCAAGGCTTCACACGTCCTTTATGTCTAATGCGGTATTATTCTCTAAGTAGCCATTTTTACGGCACTCCAGAAGAGAAACTAGCTTTCTCGAACTCAGGGAATCCTGCTGAGAAAGCTAGAGCCTCCAAAAATGCAAAAATTAGCTAAAACTAACACTAAAATAAGACTTTTATTTAATTTATAACTTTAATTTTGTATAAAAATGTAACATACAATATTATTTTTATTATTAGCCCGTGCTAAACTATTTCTAGTTTGCATTATGGTGGCTAAAACAACTGATATACTACACATGTACATAAATAATTGATATCGATACATATTTGACACCTAGACCGACAACCAACAGATTTAGTTCATCGGGACCCTCTGGTTGGCAGTCCAATATGGTAACCACTACACCAACGAGGTCGTAAGTTCTAGGCTACAACAGTTGTAACCTATAGTATCTATAGGTTACAACTGTAACCTATAGTATCTATAGGTTACAACTGTTGTAACCTATAGATACTATAGGTTAGGTATAGTTACTATAGGTAGACATTGAAGTTGAATGAATACACTCGTACTACATATATACGTTTAGCCTTGGAAGAGCGAAATTAAACTATTGAGATAAACACACTGTTTAAACACACATTTAATTTAAATTACAACTTATTTTATATATGGACTTACTACAAATACCTAATCTTCATGAACATAAAATTAAATGTAAGTAAATATTATTTTACCAAATATTTGAAATAAAATGTATTTGTAAGTACTTACTAATACATATTTTATTTTATACTTGTAAATGCTTACGCATACGCTAATATTAATGTTATTTTATTTCAAAATTTGAGTGTTCGATACAATTAAGTGTATTTTCATATACATTAAAAATAACACATGTACTCGTAATTATCAAAATAGGTCCGGCCTTTACTTAGATACATACTTGTTATTAAAATAATAATACATTTTATTTTAACATCAGTATTTTTTTTACATAACGCAAGTAAGGAGGGGTATCTAAAACGCATTTTACATACATTTCACATATGTTAAATATATTTATTATGTTGGCGTAACCATAAATCACGTTTAATTAAGAAAACTATTACCTAATACTACATATGGTAACTTTGTTCACGTCTACTTGTGTGGTCTTCGAAAAACGATTTGGTTATTTTTCAATCCCTTAACTCTCAATAAAATGGTATTGTTACGCAGTGGTAACCACTTCTGAGTGAACCACAAAACACTTACTCGCACAATAAAAATTGTGACTATTTACTTGCAGCCGAGAACTTATTTGATTTGAAAACTTTAAAAGCCTACGTAAATTTACAAGAGATGAGAAAGCCGTTTTGGTTTTTCACATTTTAACTCGAATTAATGCGGCTTACTTCTCGGGCTATGGGTTGTTTTATAGTCATCAAAGAAATAATGTTTCAAAGACGAATTAAATACTCATCGTCATCATCATCAGCCTATGTTCGTCCACTGCTGGACATAGGCCTCTCCCAAGGCACGCCACTTGGCCCTATCCTGTGCTTCTCTTCGCCATCCACTACCCGCTACCTTCTTCAGATCATCGCTCCACCTGGTTGTAGGGCGTCCTACACTACGTTTGCCGAGACGCGGTCTCCACTCTAGAACTCGTCTACTATAACGGTCATCGGTTCTTCGGCAGATATGTCTGGCCCATTGCCACTTCAGCTTGCTTATGCGTTGGGCTATGTCGGTGACTCTGGTTCTCTGTCGAATTACCTCGTTCCGGATACGATCCCGTAGAGAAACACCGAGCATAGCTCAAATTAAATACTACGATGACCTAAATATGTTCGCGAAAAAATAAAAAATTAGACCACGTCTGTTGCTCACTTAGATGATTCACAGAATCTTCATTTCAAACACAAAAATGCCTTTAGGACGTGACACGTAAACAATCCATCTCAAAGAACAAAAAAGTCTAATTTTGTCACTTGTGTAATGTCCCGCTTGCTCGCCACTGCATCAATAAACATTGTATGTCGGAGATATTTCTGTCCGTCCGTCTGTCTGTGTACATTACGAGCTCACTGAGACATCCGACGACAGACCATCAATCTTACAATAAATACCAGAACAATAATAAATTTTATTGTAACATAAAAACGGCAATATACAAATAAAAACAGATCTGAAGCGAGCATATTCTTTGTTTTCATTATATGTGACTTTTAGTAGAAGACAAACATTTTACGAGGGTTTTTTATATGTTTTTCACACTTTTTTTAATAGTAGCATGTGTTACTGGAAGCTTGTAATGTTAAACGTGCATTATGACACCATTCGAAATGTATTTAATATCATTTTTTAACGAGAATGGCTAAATAAACAACGGCGCTTGAAAAATAGTCGTAGATCTTTTATATTCTGCAGAATTATCTGAAATATTATTCTCGGTGTGTGGTCATAGAGTAATTGCGTTTTCTATCCAATAAACTAGATTTGAATACTACTACTAATAAATAATACTAATACTACTGTGAATCAGGTTGTGGGCTATTTTGGGTACCAACGAATGCACTTGGTTAGACCGATGTAAAAAATTCCTCGTACTTGCTAAAGTTATTAGATCCATGTCCAAACTGTAATATAGACATAAGAATATAACTTTTACGACAAAATGTAAAAAAAAAAGCCGTAGCTTATTTCCGTAGCACAGATACGACCTAAGCTACTACTACTACGAACTATGCTACGATGGGTATGCGTGCTACGACCACCCGAATGGATTTCAATTCAATTAAAGTCACGGCGCACTTAAAATAATAGACGCAAAATTCAGGTGAATTCTGATCAAAGCGCATACGCAAGTAAAGAAAATTGTGTATCAAAAAAGTTATGTCCTTCTTTCTACTAATAGTGTTTGTGTGTATGTGTTTCTTACTGCTTCACGCTCGAACGGCTAAACTGATTTTGATAAAATTTACTATGATGATGAGCTTAGAACTTGGATTAATCCACATGCTATTTTTATCCCGGATTGACTTCTTTCTGTCCCAGATTAACACAGTCAGCACCACGGGGCTCAGCTAGTTGTAATGTCAATGGCCATTATTAATCTTCGTTTAGAAATATACTAACTTATGTTTTTGATGCCTTTGCCATCGCGATGAATCTCTTTGCTTACACCCAAGCTGGTATGCGTCAAATAAAAACTGGCTGACGCTTTGACAAAAACTTAATAACGTAATAAAAATACGAAACGATCTTCTTGTCACAGCGAAACTAAACAATAATAAAACTGTAACGCAGCATCGTCATAACTGCTTTAGTCGTTTTTTTTTTCTACTTCTTGGCTACTGTGTAGCTACTAGATTTCAAAATTAGACAGAAAGTATTTTTGTCGACAGTAAAAGTTATGAATGGGCAGCGTTATTAGAACACCAGCTTTTTATTTTGAGCTAAAATTAAGACTTATATCGGTCACATATTTTTGTTCATTTATTTTACTGTACTTTTAAAAGCGAGACTTTCAAAGCGTTCACAGCTTCGACGCGCCGCCGCCGCCTTGCGTTCGGAAGGTCTTAGGTTCGATGCTTGTCAATGAGGTCAAGCTTTCGGTGAAAGAAAACTTTGCGAGGAAACCATAGATAGATAGATAGAAAATTATTTATTGGACAAATTTATAAAAATAATAAAAAAGACAGGGCTTTCAAATAAGTGTGCCACAATTGGCGGCCTTATCGCTTAAAGCAATCTCTTTCAGGCAACCATGAGAGATGGGAATTTTTTTCGTGTTCGCTTGGCTAGTACTACTCTTAATTTAAAAAATCCGTCGTCAAGCACCTAACAGTGTATTTTGTCAGTCTCTTTGAGCTCCCGTTACTCCAGACTAGGCATGCTCCATTTTAGGCCGGAGTGTCACTAGCTCGTGTAGTTACGCGCCCTACTGGCCAAATGCCTAACTTAAAAAAGTATGTAGATCTATACTACCTGTACTTATTTTTAGATCATTCTATAGCCTTCTATGACATTGTAAACTACCAAAATGTCCTTAAGATAAAACAGGCTGAGATTGATTCAAAGACTATTTCAAAGGTTCAGTATGGGGCTAACCAGCCGTGTGTGAAATGTGTCCTAATATTTATTATTTTTACCATTGTACAAACTAATGAACGAAAAGCTGTTGTAACTCATGTTTTATTATTTATAATATTATTTATTTAAACCACATTGTCACACGTGTCATGGCAGCAAGCAAAAGAAGAAGAAGGATAGCCAACATTAAAGCGAAAACAAAACTTAACACTACTGCCAACATAAAAATAATATTGGTGTTGCCATATTAATCTAACTATTATTTACTACGATACTTTGCATTTAAAATCTTCAAACTCCTAATGAAAAAAAACTCTTCCATCCGCCATGTTTACGATGACACGGAATTAGAATCCCCATGAGCGAGCATTGTCCTGAGGCGGTCCACATAAACAGCGATCAAATTAAACTGGCAATCTACCAAATGGCACGTATGAGATGAATGCGATGGATTGGGGCGACAGAACTTGTAGAACGATCATCTACCGAGCAGATGAAGTGAGCAGAAGTACAACTGTGCATTTACAAGTAAAAAAGATGCTGTTGACTATTTAACCTAAGGCAAAATATTGAATACTAGCTGACCCGGCAAACGTTGTTTTGCCTTAAAAATATATAGTAGCTGATTCTCAGACCTACTGAATACGCATATGAAATTTGGTAAAAATCGGTCAAGCCATTTCGGAGGAGTACGGTAACTAACATTGTGTCATGGAAATTTTATAATTCTTTATTGGACACATAAATAAAAAAGGCGCAGTCAAAGACAATTAACTTTAAATTAGTGTGCCACAATTGGCGGCCTTATCGCTTAAAGCGATCTCTTCCAGGCAACCTTTGGATAGAAAGGAATTAATAAACGACTAAAGAAGGACGTAGTGTACAATAAAGAATAATAAAAAACATACATATGATATTAATAATCTTATCTTAATTTATATAAATCTCGTGTCACAATGTTTGTCCTCAATGGACTCCTAAACCACTTAACCGATTACAATAAAATTCGCACACCATGTGTAGTTCGATCCAACTTGAGGGATAGGATAGTTTAAATCTCAAATTATAGTCGCAATTTTAATTTATTGCTCTTTATTGTCTGTTATTATTTGACAGTCACAATTCTGTTAACTCCAAATGATTCTAACAGATGTCGATACCTTTCGACTGGATTGAGTAAGTAATCAATAGATGGCGCTGCTATGGTAAATCTACGAACGTGTCATATAAGCTACACTATCTATTTTTCATACCCTTAAGTGAGGCAAAACCTCGTTTGCCGGGTCAGCTAGTTATATATATTAGACAACAGTTTAGCTCTGAGAAGAACTTTTGCGTATGTGTAGATAAGAACAAAATAAAAAAAAATCCCGTAAATTATTAGACTTCGCGCACGACCGCTGCGAAGGGAGCCGATCTCGCGACTGAGCCGCGCGGGTACCTTACTCATAGATCTAAACACCCCTCCCCCGCACACGCCCTCTTCGCAACGGGCCGTTCAGCAAAAATCGTAATATATTAATTTCACCATAACTTCAAAACCAAACGTCCAATTTGATAAGGATTAATAGCATGAGTAAAATAAACGCGTTTAAATGTAGTCCAACAAAAAATCAAGATTTTGAAATAAAAATGTGGTTGTTGTGCCTCACTCGACATAGATAGGTATAGTGTGTCGCGGACTTTTTTGTAGATATTTATAAGATTTACAATTAATTAGAACATTTTATGGTTCTATCTTTTGGCGTTTAGGCAGCGTACGCAAAATAAGTAACTTCTTTGGTTGATTTTTTTCAGTTTGTGTCCGAAAAATCCAAATATCTTACGGAACCCTATTTTTTTCCAAAATAAAATATAGCCTATGTTACTCGTGGATAATGTAGCTTTCGTATGGTGAAAGAATTTTTAAAATCGGTCCAGTAGTTTTTAAGCCTATTCGTTACAACCAAACAAACAAACAAACAAACAAACAAACAAAGTTTTCCTCTTTATAATATTAGTGTAGATACAGTTAACATAAGGGCAAAATATTCAATCTAACGTTTTTTCGTTAAAAATCATGAACGGTCAAAAATATTGAAAAAATAGCTTTGAAACCACCCAAAGAGCAACTTTAATCATATTCATAGTTATTTTTATAAACATAATTTATCGTGTATGATTCATAACGAAAAAACTGTATATTCTATATTTTCCCCTAACCATTGCCTTTACAAAAAAATTTTGAAACGTATATGATATACATATCTTGTTGTAATATAGGACTTTTGATTATATAGGACTTTTAATAATATTATAATCTTATTTAACATTGATATGCTCTTCAGATAATTTATTTTACAATCTAACAGCACATAAAAAATTTGAAATATTGTTTAAACATATTTTGTTTTATTGGCATTTATATGTCAAATTAAATTTCCCAGAACTAGGTTATTCTAATTTTGGGAAAGAAAGGCAGTTTTCTTAGTGGTACATAACTGTGAAGCTATTATTTAATCGTTTTTATTGTCAAAGAATTGTTGATCTTACTTATTTGATGCATAAGATTATATTATGTACTTACGTAAGTAGTGATACAATTAAAAATATATTATCACTCTGAGATAAAATTAGTGACTTACTTGTTTATCTGTCTCTCTTTAATCTGTGTTGTACCCAGCCGTACAATTATAAAGTGTCAGCAGAGTTTTGTACGGATGTAAGTTGAGGTACAATTATTTAAAAGCTTTGACTGGCAGAGCTTCAGGCTACTTGTTGCCACTGCGAAAGTAGCTTATCGTTTTTTTTTCGTAAAACACGTATCATAGTAATTTTATTATGATTGCTATGAGATTAATCTTAATTTCGGACTGGGAATAAAAAAACACAAACCTTTTAATTCAAATACTTGCTAGCTTTTCTTGTGAACCAACTAACCAAGCTATGGCGAAAAAAATTGTGTTTAGTTTGGATACTTCTATTGTATAAGGCTTAATTTTTTCTGTCTTAAGTATAAAAACAATGTATTTACTATTGATTCATTGGGGCTTTTTGATTAAATTCAGACTTTATTAGTATAAAGTCTCGTAAGCATGTGTGTTATATTTTTTTATTTACTCCTTTCAGCTAGGCATTTAACCAGGACGTGTAATCACACGAGCTAATGATACTCCGGCTTTAGGTGAAACATGCCTAGTTTGGAATAACTAGCCCTTAAAGAGGCTTCCGGAGGGTTCCTAGCCAGGCGAGCACTAGAAAATAATACATACATATCTGATTCAAAAACGTGTTCTTTGTGTCATTTGTGTTACAAACATTGCGGGAACAACTGAGGCACGCTAAATAGGCTCCAAGGAGAGCTAGCACGAGACGCAATTTATCACACAACGTAACTGATACATCTTTATTAAATAGCCTATAACTAGGTCTAAATAAACATACGTAGTACGTACACTTATTACTAATATATACATATACTTAAGTCACTTTCACTTATCAATTTACTCGTATCTGTATCTTACAGAGTTTTAAACTGAAACACAATACCTGAGGACACCCAAAATTATCTCGCAAAGACACTAGCAACAAGTAACAATAGATTTTACTCCACCATCATAAAGCGGCCGCGTGTGACAGCTCACACTCAACGAGGTATTTGCTCCAATGGCGCCCTATTTTTAACTAATTTATGACCAATAAACTTTTACTTGTCACTCATTGTGGATTAACGTCCCTGTCCCGAATGTGGTTTCTTCCGCTCACGTATTTCCTTGTCAACGTCTTCTGTAAACAGTAGGTATAGTTCAACCAAGTTTCCTATCTAGTGTCAAAGTTGAAGAACTACTAGTGCTCGACCAAATCATTCGCTTTCCTTTATTAAATGCGGCAGTGGCTCCCTCGATAAGTTTAGTGTCGGGTTTTACTGTAAACACACCATTTGCCGTCACTCATCTGTTAAACGTTGGGGGAAACAAAGCATTTTGTCTTTTGGGTTAGCGTAAACAAAGTCTAATTTCCTGGTTTTGTCTTTGATTCTATGTTTTACATTATCAACCACATCTTAAGCGCTAAAAACAATCAAAAACTTACCTTATAATTATTAAGTTAGAGTCTAAATTTCCGTGCATAATGTACGTAGTTATGATCATCTAATATGGAAAACGATGGTAAATCGTTCAGGCGGCGCCGGCGACGTCGTCGAGTCGCGACCGTTCATACAAACAGCGTCGAAGCGCATCGAGGAAGGATGCTTAACACTTGCACTTCTAATTATAAACCACAGAACGTGTAGAATTAGTTTAGTTAAAAAATGCCCACGAGGAATTGAAACGCTCGAACTGTCCAAGTGAAACGATAATGTTGCAAGCGAACATTGAACATCTTTTTGTAGAACGCATTTTAGGGAAACAAACACGCCTGATTGATTGAGGAATGAGGAATTTGCTCAGGTTAGATTCGATTACGATGTATTTCAGGTTTTGGTTTGATTACAGATGGATTTAAATTTGGGTTTTAGTTTTTTTTCGTAAATGCGTTATTTTGAGACGAATTACTAATTGGTTTTAATGTTTGATTTAGAATGTTAATGCATGTTTTGTCTCAGTTTCAGAGACTATATAGATCACGTAAGCATATTTATAAGGAGAAACTATTGTATCTTTTTTATTTCATCCGATCATCTTATCAATGTATGAGAGCTAGGCTCTTATTTGTTAAGTTTTTCCAAATAATTCTATCCTCGGTCGAAATCCTTAACCTAAATAAATATAAATTTTCTAGTGCTTTCTTCTTTACTTTGATTTTATCTTCCCTTCTATGAAATTTCATCCGATATGATAGGCGTGACTGCAAAAACTAATTTAGACCGAATTATATAGATATTGAACTGTCTAAAGAATAACGCGTTCCTAAAGAAAAAAAAGAATAATTCATAACAAAACGATAAAAATCAAGACTTTATGTCTGGATTGATTGTCGTTTTGGTTGTATGTACAATCCAAATTAGTAAAAAAATACACTATAAAACCACCCAGATCTTTCGCAGAAAACCAAATTTAGTAAGTAGCACACGCAAAAGCTTTTAAAACACCTAAAATAGATACAACAGGACTGGACGAAAGTGTCTCCGAGAAAAAAGTTTTAAATGTTTAAAACCACGTTAAAGTTTCCCAGAAGCAGCGCTGGTGTTTATATTTCGGTGACGAGCAGATGTCGCGCAGTCGCTGCGGTGATGGATGGAAATAAAACAGTTTGTTTCAGGTGAGATGTGGACATAAGGGATTTACAGCGGGGCTAGCACGGGCCTAGGACGTAGTCTTTCCACCATTATTTCGACAATTTCCCTTATACAATATTTCTTCTTCTTCTTATAGTGCCTCTCCAACTAATGAAGGTTGGCAATCAGCTCTGCATACTTCAATTTGTCCATTGCTAAGCGAAACAAGTCAGCGGCACTTCTGATCCCGGTCCATTCGCAAATGTTTCGCAACCACGATTTTCTTCTGCGACACAATCGCCTCCTCCCCGCAACTTTTCCCATCAATACCATACAATGATTTCACCGTACAATATTTCTACTTGCTGTTAATTGGGGACATTTTATCCCTCAAGCTCTGTCGTGTGTGATGTCACCTGCCCCAGTGGTAGACCAGAGCTGGTTGCTCGCAACCAGCATTATGCTGAGGGGCTGGTTCCTACAAATTTTACCTCATAGATTATCCTATATACTCGTATATATTGCTTATTTAGATTGTTATGTTTTGAGTGTTATTTGGTAGGAATAAACATTTTTTTTTTTGGTTCCCCCCTATTGTAGATATGACAGCTAACAGAATCGTGTGAAAAAGAAAAACTTGTTGTGCTGACCTCAACTAGTGAGAAAAGGTCGAAGAAGAAGAAGAGGAATTCCCCGCTGTTTATAAGTAAAACCATGATTAATATTCTGCGACTGAGATGGCAGAGAAACTTTTTATTTTTGATTCTGAGTTAGCGAATAACAGGAATTTGAGTATCATTTTGAGTTAATGATACTCACATTCCTCAATCTATCCAGTAATATTTTTAAAATCATAAAAACAAACGTAGTTAAAAAGTATTCATATTTTGGTAGCTAGCAACATCTTTATGTAATTACGAGTAGAATTTTAGACACCTTATGATGTTTTCCACAATTCCATGAATTAAAATTCCAGTCATTCTTCAAGCGTACGCGTTATTTCTTTCAACTTATTTTTCAGATTTTCACAAGATTTCCTTCCTATTTTCCAGAGCATAACATCCGCGCAACTAAACCTCACTGATTTGTCTCTCCCAATGTAAACAAACCACATCAAACGCTTACAACTGGAACACAGGAACAAATGAACCGATGACAACCGTTGGTTAAATAAAAATTTTTGGTAAATTTCGATGGCACTTGTCCAGGGCATTCAGAACCGGTTAGTTCGTTTTCAGAAATCGGTTCAAGTTTATGAATAACAGATGTATTGGTTTCTAGCTTCTGAAAACTCCCGTAAGATCCTACATTTGACATCCGATTTTTTACTCTAATACGCGTGTTTTTTGTAGAAGGCACTGTTACTCTATCCTTCTTAAGAAGGAAATCAGCGATTAAGTGTTAAAATACTTTCAAAATAAAACCCTTATTTCACGTTCAATCAACTTGTATGTTCAAACTTTTTGTAACACCTTTATTAAATAGAAACTATTTCAATGTCTAATAGTTTCTATAGATACTTAGATATCGTGCTACCTATACCTCTAGGCTAGAGAGAAAGGTAGTTACTTATGTTGATGTTAAACAAAATTTCTCAAACTTATAACCCCTCCTTCCCCATCAAATCCATTTTACGTTCAAACTTTTTGTAACACCTTTATTAAATAGAAACTATTTCAATGTCTAATAGTTTCTATAGATACTTAGATATCGTGCTACCTATACCTCTAGACTAGAGAGAAAGGTAGGTTACTTATGTCGATGTCAAACAAATTTTCTCAAACTTATAACGCTCCTCCTTCCCCAACAAATCCATTAAAGCCGTCGTGATTAGTGGACATTGTAAACAAATGAGGCAAGTGACAGACCTTGTTGGCAGCGTGACAGCAACGTCGGTGGCACAGCACGGATTTATAGCGACATCCCGATGCCGTGACACCGATTACTGAACGAGAATTGGATGAAATATGGGACTGATTGATGGGTGTTTTATAGCTCGCTTTCATATTGTTCAGAAGAAGAGCAAGAGGTCGACCGAAAAAAACATTTATTTATTTATTTATCCGAACATAAGCTCTAACGGCATGCGCCGACACGTACACAGTTATAAAAAATATATGGATTGGGATACAGAAAAGAGCAAAGCTATTTGCCTAGAGAAATATTATAAATTATTAATATCCATTACATGGATGGAGTGGGTGAACGAGGACATGAGAGAGAAAGGATGGAGTGTGGAGATAACGGCTGATAGAAGAGAGTGGAAGAAGAAGATTTGGTGTGCCGACCCCAACTAAGTGGGATAAGATAAGGAAGAAGAAGAAGCTTTCGTATTGCTCATATTCTTAAATGCGGTGGGTGTATTTCAAGCTAAGGGGATCTATAATGATCTTGATGTATGACATGCACAAGACTATCTTTTAAACGTGTAATGTTCTTCTGGGCTCTACTCATTAAGTTAAATTGTTCCGACTGTTAGTCTTAGAACCTGCAAACATTAAAAATAATCAAGTTAACGAAGAGATGTTGTAGAAGGCATTTTTGAAACTGATCTAGAAGTTTCTTATTGTAAAATTGAAGTTTATTTGAAGTAAGAATTTCCTAACGGTGAAATAATTTTTCAAATCGGTCTAGTAGTTGCAGAGCCTATTTGCGTCCAACAAGCAATCAAACTTTTCCTCATTATAATATTGGTATATACAAACAATCAAACCTGAATTGTGTGAAGGACAATATGAATGAGAAGGGAGTCAATGTGGAGATGACGGCTAATATAGTACGTGGAAGCGAAAAACAGACTGTGCCGACCCCACCTAGTGGGAAATGGTAAAGAATAAGAAGAAGAAGAAATACAAAAATCATTTATTTGACACAGTAATTGATACACATATTTATATAAAGAAATCCAAAGGCTTCAAAACTAGTTCATAACTGTATGACGGAAGCCGATGTCTTCTCTCAATAGTTGGTCATAAAGTACATAAATATGTCAGAAAATTAAGAATATCATAAAGCATTACAACAATAAACACACTTTTTCCCTTTTACCAATTCAAACTAAATACAGGACAACTTTTGCCAGCTAGTCAATAATGAATTGTAAATAGTTGGTTGATTATGACGATGATGATGGATGATGGTGTTGCCTTAGGTTAAAATAAAGAAGAAGAAAATACAATCAAACCTATCCTCTTTATGAAATTGGTAACAATAAAAGATTGCGCATCCTGTGATGAGCTGTATGTACTCGTATGTAGAGATGCGCTGGCGCCGGTGACAGCACGTGAAACATGTGTCCCGCTGTAAAAACATCACAATAAATTTCACGCCGTTTACAACGTTCTATTTCTGATTAATGACATTGTTGCTCGGAATAATGACAGTGAATGGGTAATGTACTGTAATTAGAATATGTTGGTGTTTCATTTTGTAAATGAAGCTGAAATAAAATGCTTTTGCAAACCCAGATTGGAAGGAATTTCATTTGAAAGCTTTTAAACACTATAGTCAACATAGATAGTATAAGAATACAATAATATACTCTCTAACTCTAATCTTTTTCCAAATTATATATTTGTTTACGATGACAATTGATAATCTTTATAGAAATGTGTTAAAAACATGGATCTCCTCTCATTAATTTTAGATTACACTACTAATAATAATTGTAATGTCATTAACAATTGAAATGGCAAATAAATGTTATGATATTGAAAATGTCTAATGTATATTTCGTAACGCGATTCAATAAATAAAACATTTAAAAGTGAGCTGCATCTTGCTTGCACACATTAGGTCATGCAAACAAAAAAAAATACTTTTTCAAAGGTTTTCTTTAACGACACGAGTTATTAACATTTAAACAGTTTTAGATTTCTTTAACTCATAGTAAAAAGAGCTAAAGTTTTAAAGAAACCCGCTTCAAAAATTACAGCGCCTAATTATTATTCATTCACTCTAAATTTCAAGCCAATTTCCATTTAATTATTCTACCTGTACATCTCAAGCTAAAATGAACCGTAACGGTCAGTTTTAAGTATCAAATTCGAATAACGTGTAAAGCGGAAGCGTGTCACCATTTCTCACTTTGAACGTTTCGTGTTTGTCACATCTGTGATTGGAATCAATTAACGTATTTTGGTTTTCTTTGGCGTGTTAACTAATGTATAACGACGGTTACAAATGAGATGGTGATAAACGGGCGTTTTATTTGACGTTAGAGTGGTTTATATGTGTATAATTGTCAATTTATCTTATATATAAAATTTCCGTGTCACAGTGTTTGTTACCGAACTCCTCCGAAACGGCTTGACTGATCATTACCAAATTTTATATGCGTATTAAGTAGGTATGAGAATCGGCCAACGTGAAACGTTTTTACCCCTAAGTGATAAGGGTTGTTCACCCTTAAATATATTTTTTTATTTTTTCGATGAATTTTTTTTGTTTGAATTTTATATAAAGTGGCATTAAAAAATACATACAACCCTAAATTTTTACTTTTTTATCATCAACCCCTATTTTTTTATGGCCATTTTAGTAAATTTCCGTGTCACAGTGTTTGTTACCGAACTCCTCCGAAACGGCTTGACTGATAATTACCAAATTTCATATGCGTATTCAGTAGGTATGAGAATCGGCTACTATCTATTTTTTATACCCCTAAGTGATAAGGGTTGATCACCCTTAAACATTTTTTTTTAATTTTTCGACGAATTTTTTCATTTTATTTTTGTATTAAGTGGCATTAAAAATACATACAACCCTAATTTTTTGACTTTTTTATCATCATTCCCTATTTTTATGGCCATTTTAGTATTTTATTCATTTTCATCTCGCTTGATAACTTATCAAATATAGTATCTAACTGTACTTCGAGTAAAATTCTTTTTTTTTTTTTTGAAGAAAATAACTAACAAAATTTAACCTGATATACTTATGCTTATGATTATTACCAATCTTAAATACTTAAAATTTGCCGCGCCTTTACTTTACTGATGAGTGAAATGCCACACTATGCCATAGACCGAAGTCGGTCTCCTGTTTTACTCACAAAATTCTTCTTCACAGACTTCTCTCACTGTTTACACAAATTTCGACCTTCGTTATTGTTTATGTATCGTATGTAGTAGTATTGTTAACAATTATCATTTTGCTATATCAATGTAACTCTCTTATTAACTTAACCGCGGCTCCACCCGCGTGTATGTCGCTTTATTGCATAAACTCTCCTGCACATGACTGTTGTAAAAAATGTATTTTCATCTGTGCGCTACTGTGGATCGGATTATACGTTAAATTGTAGGTCCTCTTAGCACAAACAGTCGTTAAACTAAGGCAGGGGCTTGAAAAACTCTCGACAACATAACTTGATCACTTAGTTCTTACGTAGAAGAAGCTATAAAATTTGATGTACTAAACTAGACCCCGAACGTATGAGCAAAAAATTTTCAACAAATATGATGATGACACTACAAATATTATGTGATTTGTTCTGCTTTGGACTTCATTATGCTCAAACGGCTCGAACAAATATGCTTAAAAATTGTCGCGCTCGCTTCGCTCGCGCATAGCTCGCTGCGCTCGCATCCGGCTCCCTTCGCTCGCGATTAGTCCTACGACGTTTTGGGCCATAGCTTACGACACTACAAATATTATGTAATTTGTTCTGTTTTGGACTTCTTTATGCTCAAACGGCTCGAACAAATATGCTAAAAATTTTCGCGCTCGCTTCGCTCGCGCATAGCTCGCTACGCTCGCATCCAGCTCGCTTCGCTCGCGATTGGTCCTAGGACTTTTGGGTGATAGCTTACGATACTACAAATATTATCTGATTTGTTCTGCTTTGGACTTCATTATGCTCAAGCGGCTCGAACAAATATGCTTAAAATTTTCGCGCTCGCTTCGCTCGAGCATAGCTTGCTGCGCTCGCATCCGGCTCGCTTCGCTCGCGATTGGTCCTAGGACGTTTTGGGTCATAGCTTACGACACTACAAATATTATGTAATTTGTTCTGTTTTGGACTTCTTTATGCTCAAACGGCTCGAATAAATATGCTTAAAATTTTCGCGCTCGCTTCGCTCGCGCATTGCTCGCTGCGCTCGCATCCAGCTCGCTTCGCTCGCGTTTGGTCCTAGGTCTTTTGGGTCATAGCTTACGACACTACAAATACTATGTAATTTGTTATGCTTTGGACTTCATTATGCTCAAACGGCTCGAACAAATATGCTAATAATTTTCGCGCTCGCTTCGCTCGCGCATAGCTCGCTACGCTCGCGTCCAGCTCGCTTCGCTCGCGATTGGTCCTAGGACTTTTGGGTGATAGCTTACGACACTACAAATATTATCTGATTTGTTCTGCTTTGGACTTCATTATGCTCAAGCGGCTCTAACAAATATGCTAATAATCTTCGCGCTCGCTTCGCTCGCGCATAGCTCGCTACGCTCGCATCCGGCTCACTTCGCTCGCGATTGGTCCTAGGACGTTTTGGGTCATAGCTCACGACACTACAAATATTATGTAATTTGTTCTGCTTTGGACATCTTTATGATCAAGCGGCTCGAACAAATATGCTAAAATATTTCGCGCTCGCTTCGCTCGCGCATAGCTCGCTACGCTTGCTTAAGGCTCGCTTCGCTCGCGATTGGTCCTATGACGTTTTGGGTCATAGCTTATGACACTACCAATATTATGTAATTTGTTTGTTAACGGCTCTAATGGAATCGCTAAAAAATTTTGAATACCTAAAAGAAAAATATCATTACCTACTAACCTTAAAAATTTTACAATGAAATAGTAATATACAAATAACAGACTTCAAAATCATACCTTCATTTATAAATTCCAACTGTATCTAAAAAGTGAAAAATAATTTTATGCCTACACATAAGTACCATCGAAGACTTTATTTGATTAACTTATAAACATGCTATTTTCAATTTGTATTTATCCTGTATTCTTGGCGTCGGTGCCATCTAAGAAGAACATATTAATGTTTGTTAAAATAAACACTATTAAATAGATATGATTGAACATAATATTTTTTGGCGTTTGTTACTTTTATATTCCCTTAACGTTTGTTCATGGCGCTCCATACCCATTTCACGCATATACACACTTATAATAAGTAAGTAACATTATAATTTTACTAGAATTTGTCTAGAAACTAGAATTAAAATAATTAATAAGGCAAAACAACGTTTGCCGGGTCAGCTAGTATTGAGATAAAATTAAATGACAATTAATATTTAAGATTTGTGATTAGCATTATTTGTTTTTTCAGATTTCTCAGCCCAAACTTTGTAAGTAAATAAATTATAAGGCATTCTTAATTTTATGAGTATTTTCATTTATTCTTTATGATCCTATTGAGCATAGGTATTTCCCAATGATTACTTCACTTGTTTTCCTTGGACCAACTCCTTCCAGTTTGTGCGGAAATTCACCAACTCTTTACGCTATTTTTGGGGGGTCGTCATCTCGAAACGATCAGAATTGTATTATGATAATGATTTTACAAAGAATGGGATAAGGTGATAAAGAAGAAGAAGAAGAAGAAAATGACTTCTTAATCTGTAATCTCTTAGATGTGAGAATAATTGTGTTTAGTATTATATAATGTACTTAATTACTCAGAAAATTCAATAGATGTAAGTATCGATTGTTGTATGAGAAATATTGAAGTAGTAGAAATAAAGGCTATTTTTATTTTATTTTATTTTTATTTAAATGACTTCTTATGGACTTCTTCGTGCAACGTGTAAGAAGTAAATAAAGCCACACACAAACAAAAAAAAAAAAACTATTATGTGTAAATTTTATATGATTCACTAGCTGACCCGGCAAACGTTGTTTTGCCTTATTAATTATTTTAATTCTAGTTTCTAGACAAATTCTAGTAAAATTATAATGTTACTTACTTATTATAAGTGTGTATATGCGTGAAATGGGTATGGAGCGCCATGAACAAACGTTAAGGGAATATAAAAGTAACAAACGCCAAAAAATATTATGTTCAATCATATCTATTTAATAGTGTTTATTTTAACAAACATTAATATGTTCTTCTTAGATGGCACCGACGCCAAGAATACAGGATAAATACAAATTGAAAATAGCATGTTTATAAGTTAATCAAATAAAGTCTTCGATGGTACTTATGTGTAGGCATAAAATTATTTTTCACTTTTTAGATACAGTTGGAATTTATAAATGAAGGTATGATTTTGAAGTCTGTTATTTGTATATTACTATTTCATTGTAAAATTTTTAAGGTTAGTAGGTAATGATATTTTTCTTTTAGGTATTCAAAATTTTTTAGCGATTCCATTAGAGCCGTTAACAAACAAATTACATAATATTGGTAGTGTCATAAGCTATGACCCAAAACGTCATAGGACCAATCGCGAGCGAAGCGAGCCTTAAGCAAGCGTAGCGAGCTATGCGCGAGCGAAGCGAGCGCGAAATATTTTAGCATATTTGTTCGAGCCGCTTGATCATAAAGATGTCCAAAGCAGAACAAATTACATAATATTTGTAGTGTCGTGAGCTATGACCCAAAACGTCCTAGGACCAATCGCGAGCGAAGTGAGCCGGATGCGAGCGTAGCGAGCTATGCGCGAGCGAAGCGAGCGCGAAGATTATTAGCATATTTGTTAGAGCCGCTTGAGCATAATGAAGTCCAAAGCAGAACAAATCAGATAATATTTGTAGTGTCGTAAGCTATCACCCAAAAGTCCTAGGACCAATCGCGAGCGAAGCGAGCTGGACGCGAGCGTAGCGAGCTATGCGCGAGCGAAGCGAGCGCGAAAATTATTAGCATATTTGTTCGAGCCGTTTGAGCATAATGAAGTCCAAAGCATAACAAATTACATAGTATTTGTAGTGTCGTAAGCTATGACCCAAAAGACCTAGGACCAAACGCGAGCGAAGCGAGCTGGATGCGAGCGCAGCGAGCAATGCGCGAGCGAAGCGAGCGCGAAAATTTTAAGCATATTTATTCGAGCCGTTTGAGCATAAAGAAGTCCAAAACAGAACAAATTACATAATATTTGTAGTGTCGTAAGCTATGACCCAAAACGTCCTAGGACCAATCGCGAGCGAAGCGAGCCGGATGCGAGCGCAGCAAGCTATGCTCGAGCGAAGCGAGCGCGAAAATTTTAAGCATATTTGTTCGAGCCGCTTGAGCATAATGAAGTCCAAAGCAGAACAAATCAGATAATATTTGTAGTATCGTAAGCTATCACCCAAAAGTCCTAGGACCAATCGCGAGCGAAGCGAGCTGGATGCGAGCGTAGCGAGCTATGCGCGAGCGAAGCGAGCGCGAAAATTTTTAGCATATTTGTTCGAGCCGTTTGAGCATAAAGAAGTCCAAAACAGAACAAATTACATAATATTTGTAGTGTCGTAAGCTATGGCCCAAAACGTCGTAGGACTAATCGCGAGCGAAGGGAGCCGGATGCGAGCGCAGCGAGCTATGCGCGAGCGAAGCGAGCGCGACAATTTTTAAGCATATTTGTTCGAGCCGTTTGAGCATAATGAAGTCCAAAGCAGAACAAATCACATAATATTTGTAGTGTCATCATCATATTTGTTGAAAATTTTTTGCTCATACGTTCGGGGTCTAGTTTAGTACATCAAATTTTATAGCTTCTTCTACGTAAGAACTAAGTGATCAAGTTATGTTGTCGAGAGTTTTTCAAGCCCCTGCCTTAGTTTAACGACTGTTTGTGCTAAGAGGACCTACAATTTAACGTATAATCCGATCCACAGTAGCGCACAGATGAAAATACATTTTTTACAACAGTCATGTGCAGGAGAGTTTATGCAATAAAGCGACATACACGCGGGTGGAGCCGCGGTTAAGTTAATAAGAGAGTTACATTGATATAGCAAAATGATAATTGTTAACAATACTACTACATACGATACATAAACAATAACGAAGGTCGAAATTTGTGTAAACAGTGAGAGAAGTCTGTGAAGAAGAATTTTGTGAGTAAAACAGGAGACCGACTTCGGTCTATGGCATAGTGTGGCATTTCACTCATCAGTAAAGTAAAGGCGCGGCAAATTTTAAGTATTTAAGATTGGTAATAATCATAAGCATAAGTATATCAGGTTAAATTTTGTTAGTTATTTTCTTCAAAAAAAAAAAAAAGAATTTTACTCGAAGTACAGTTAGATACTATATTTGATAAGTTATCAAGCGAGATGAAAATGAATAAAATACTAAAATGGCCATAAAAATAGGGAATGATGATAAAAAAGTCAAAAAATTAGGGTTGTATGTATTTTTAATGCCACTTAATACAAAAATAAAATGAAAAAATTCGTCGAAAAATAAAAAAAAAATGTTTAAGGGTGATCAACCCTTATCACTTAGGGGTATAAAAAATAGATAGTAGCCGATTCTCATACCTACTGAATACGCATATGAAATTTGGTAATTATCAGTCAAGCCGTTTCGGAGGAGTTCGGTAACAAACACTGTGACACGGAAATTTACTAAAATGGCCATAAAAAAATAGGGGTTGATGATAAAAAAGTAAAAATTTAGGGTTGTATGTATTTTTTAATGCCACTTTATATAAAATTCAAACAAAAAAAATTCATCGAAAAAATAAAAAAATATATTTAAGGGTGAACAACCCTTATCACTTAGGGGTAAAAACGTTTCACGTTGGCCGATTCTCATACCTACTTAATACGCATATAAAATTTGGTAATGATCAGTCAAGCCGTTTCGGAGGAGTTCGGTAACAAACACTGTGACACGGAAATTTTATATATAAGATTATGTGTTAAGATATAAATAGAGATAGCCATTAATGTCAACTTGTTCACTGCGGTAGAGCAATAAGTATTAATTTAATATTCTCAGTTATTGTTCGGAATTAATGACGCTTGTCGCGTGTGTAGGAGTGACATGTTACTCTGTTGTTGAAAACACGAGATTTCATACTTTGACGTACGTGTTAGAGCGTAATTTGGATATGGGTAAGAATGTACTCGTCTATAACTTATTTTTAGCTCTTACCTATCATACTATACAGTAGATTTTGTAGGCGTCAAATGTACTATTCGCAATTATTTATGTATTATTATTATTGTTTTCACAAATCACAAGCGGCTGGATAGCCCCATACTAAATAAACCATTTCTAGTTTGTATTATGGTTGTAAAGATTTGCCAGTTTCCGTGCTTCCACGTCCGATCTCCACACGGATGTTTTAGAGACCTCATTTGAGGAATCAAAGATATTTTTTTCTAAATTCGAATTTCAAACATTGCGATCGTCTTTATTCTGACAGGCTTCAACAAAATTTTCATTGAGTGTTTTTCCGTCGACGACCGTCCACGAAAAAGAATATTTTTTCGGAAATATCAACTAAAAGAAGAAACATTTTTAATTTTTCCCGTGATTTTGCAAACTCTTTGTGAGCTATAGTGCCCACCACAATAGTCTCTTTGCTTTATTATGGACGCTTAGGGTTGGATCCTGTGAAAAGGAGCTTGATGCGTTCTTCAGCCGTAGTCGACCCAGTCGCAAGATTTGTACGTGTTATAATGTAGATTAGTATACTTCATCCTTATTAAACATTATTGCTCTGTAACCCTCCGTATATATATAACACGCAAAGCAAACAGTGTCGTAATATGCTCACTTTCTTCTACCGGTCGCGGTGCGTGAACGATACCCATACACTCGGCTGCATTCATTGTTTCTGCATGGCTTCTGCTCTACATTCGATTACATTTAATACAGAATTATCACTTGGATTAATACTACGAAGTCACTTCTGTATAATACACGTGTTTTTTTTTACAAATCATATTGTTAATTCAAAAACGGCTGTAGTGATTGGCTGCTTTTCAGAAGGTACTCGTATATATATACCTAGCACAAATTTTTCAACAAATAAGGACAAGTCTATTTGGTAAGAATTAGAAAACGTCTTATTTCCAAACTTACCTATAACTGGAATGTAAAGAATTTAGATTATTTTAACTCAACGAAGCTCTGTTGGGCGCGGCGGCCTATCGTCCCGAAGGTTGTGGAATTGAATCCCGTCAATAAACTCGAGCCCGTTTCGGCGAAGAAAAGCATTAAGAGGAAACCATAGTGTGTAGTTAGTAAGGCATTTGCTAGTGCTCGCCTGGCTAGCAACTGACCTAAAGTTGAAAAATCTGTCGCCAAACACATAACAGTGTGTTTCGCCAGTCTTCCTGAAAGTTCAGTTATTCCAGACTAGACCGATATAAAGTATTTATTTATGTTATTTTTTTAAACGGAGTAATTAATTATTTATTTACAGCTTTAAACTAATTGATAACAATACATGTAATATAACTGAAGAATAAATCAAATTCAATTTATTTACAATAAAAAAAAACTAAAAAAAATGTAATCTACAAAAAACATGACAAAATTAAGCCACCCGCCCAAATGTGCCCATCATTTCCACAAAGCCTCTTATTATAGGCACATATTGTGTTAGCAACTATAATACAAACTAAAAATGATGTAAACAGCCGTGTTTCACTATGAATATTTTTTTTATTTTTCTAACATTTTAAAGTAGTAAATTAAATGTGATTTATTTCGCTCTGTAACATACTTAGTTTGTGCACGAGTATTTGCAGTGGTTGCGCAAAAACTTCCGTTTGTAAGCGGACGTTTCAATATACGTGATGTAGGACTGCCGCTGGATTTACATAATGATAGTGAACGAGGTATTATAAGAAAGGGGTGAACAATTGTCTTCGTGTAAAAACTTTACATTATTTCCTTGAATTGTAGACATCGTGAACCTTCTTGGTACATCGTTTGTAGTTACTGAAATTAATATTCTTTACATCTCAAAAATCACTTTACCAAATTTACCAATAAACATTCACAAATTTTTTTGCTATTGCCAGCCCATTTCCATTTCAACGCATGAGCAAGTTGAAATTAGCTTTATTATTAGTTTTTAGTAATTATTATATTAGTTTATTAAAGATCGTTTTATGTAATTTGTAAGAAATTGTATGTGTTTAAAATAAATGTGTTCTTTTTTTCTTTCCTTGGTATTTAATCGCTAAGCTAAACATTAAAATTGACCAGTGAAAAGCACTACAAGAAATTTCCCCCTTTTTGTGGAAACTGACGCTCCAAACAAAACTTGCCAACGACTAAAAATTATGTTGAGTGATAGTCATTAGATATCCCACTTATGTCAACATGTCAACATTTTGTTCAAAATAACGGTAAACGGTGCACCGGGGGTGACCAGGGGCGGGTTATTTGATTAGTATTAGTTTTAGTTTTTAGTGTGTGACATTAATATTGGACGTATTTTGACGTGACAACGTCTTAAATTAGGTTGCGGCTGGGAGTCACTTATGAAAAAGTGTAACGCCCGGTAACGTTACGATGAGTCACCGAACGAGAGAGAGGCCCGCCGAATGCCTTGCGTCTCTCTCCCACTCAACTATGATCGGTCTGCCGCGCGCGCAGCACGCGGCAGACGTTGTCACGTAAAATCTTCGCCCGTAAAACCGACTTTACAGGCAAGCATTTTTTTGTTTTTTTTTGTTTTTTAAACGGTTTTTCTGGAATACCAACCTACATATAGATATACGAACAGGCGAAAGCAAAATTGGCCAGTGAATGCAGAGAGATCGCTCGCTTGGCTCGCTCGTTCCAATATTACACATGTGCAGGAAGTACGATCAAAATAAATAGTGGTCAGTATTGTTCAATGGTGCGATTATAATATTCTTAAAGACTAAAATGATATCTTTATTATCATGTTGTTGAAATTATTTTCGATCTTCTTGTCAATTTATTAAATAAAAGTATCTACCTTTGATCTTTAAATATTATAATATATTACCAGAACGCAAAAATTTCGAGTACTAATACATAATTGAAAAACAAAATTTATTCATAAGTAGCGTATACCTACCGTGTACCTATACCAATGTAGAGGAATAGTTAGATATTTTGTTTGTTTGTTTGATGCAAAAAGGCTCCGAAAATGGACCAATTTAAAAAATATTTCACGCTAAATTATCCCTGAATGACATCTATATTTTGTTTTTCTTCAACAGCAACTTAGATTACTTTATAGCTCGAGTGAAGCCGGAACGATCTGCTAGTATGAAATAAAAAAACAATTAACAGAAATCGTAAAAGACTAAACTATGTTACCGAAAAATATGAACAGATTTCGAGTTATTTCATGTCAAACAAAAAGATGACAAATCTCATCTAGAATAACACCCACGAAAGCTTCCAAATCGAAAAAGCGATTGTCCCTAAACATTTTCACCACAAAATGGTAGTTTTAAACCCGGTCGGTTGTCAGCCCACCCCGGTGTGAGAGTATGTATTTGTTTACATTAATTTTTACAGCGACCACGACAGAAACCAGAGCAAGAGTTTGTACTTGTACTAATTATAGATTTGTTTTAACCTTACCACGTGGGGTCAATGATTTCTTCACGTAAGCGTAACATCACTTTGGATTGAGTGATTTTTCCTTTGCTGTCGATAGTCGCGTTTGAAGCTCGCATTTTTAGATCTTTTGTGTGATGGAATGTGTGTGTTAGAAGTGGGAGGTAAAGACTGCAGATCATAATTGTTTGGCATTCTTTGCCGTTTTATTTTGGGGAACGAAGTTTATTTTGAAACTTCCGATCTAGAATGGAGTTTGAGAACTTCTTTATGGTTGAAATTAACATTTATTTTCCGAAAAATATGTGCTTACATCTGATACATACATGGTTAATAAACTCAGACATAAGTTAAACGATTTCTAAATTTTAGTATTTTTTTTTGTTACGGCTTAGTTTATTTTATGATTCTTAGAATTATGGAGAAGAAAAGATTGGTTATATGATTATGACTTTTTATTTAATTCAATGTAACAATCTTTTAAGTCTTTAACGATTCGCTAAACTAAATAATGTAAAACTAGACAGTTTATTTTTTTGAAAAAACCCTGTGCAACGAAATAAAATGAAATAATTTATTTGAGTAGCCACAGGTAATATAAAACATGGAAAATATTATGAAATGCCCCTTGTACGCAAATGCGGTGTGCAAAATGTCAAATTAATTAATAGATTTAAAAATTAATTTCCCACTATGATTTACAGCCAGGCAATAATATTTAAAAGAAATGTCAAAAGACGAACAGACAAACTGATGGTAATAACGAAATTAAAATTAAATGACTTTTTTTGGTATCTGGAATCATTCGAGCTTATAAATTCATTATTTTATATGAATTTATTTCATGAATTACATACCGCATCTCTTCAGGCACTTCGCTTAAGATGCGTTTGAACTTCGCCTGTTTTATACTGAAGAAGCCTGTTTTATAACAAAGAAGCTCAGTTACAACACCGACACAACACCACGACTGTGACTACAAACGCATTGACAATAGTGACAAACTGTTCCAAGTAAACACATTTCACGCGACCGGCGGAGGCGTGGCTTGTTCCGGTGAATTTCGCGAATTCCCAATGAAGCTCGCTGAATTCCCATTAAACCAACTACATTCCCATTAAACCGAGCGAATGTCCCGTTAAAGTATTCGCGTGTGGCCGCCGGATGTGAATGAATGGGACATTGTCGGAGTTATGACACGATGGTGCTATGGACGGATGGAAGAGGACAAACGGATGGCTCAGCTGTAAGGAGAGATATTGGATTTCGTTGATTTTATGCGAAGATACAAACTGCTGTGATCAGAAGAAGCTAATTTCCTTGTCTTAACAAGTGTTATATAGACTATCTGGAAACGTAATCCTACTTCCTACCATCCTATAAGCGCGTAAGTTTTTATGAATGTCTGGATGTATGGGTGTTTGTTCCTCTTTCACGCTAAAACTACCAATAATATAGCATATACATCAGAATAATACATTGGCTATAATTATTGAAGGTAGTTCATGAATTGACCGAAATATATATAAAAGTAAGTTAATGAAAAAGACTGATGAAAATGACATTAAAATTTTACTTTTGCACAGCTTTTACATCAGTTTACGATATGTCTTGTCATGTCAGTTTTCTTAAAACAATTTTATTAATAGGGCAAAACAACTTTTTCAAAACAGCTAGTACATTATTATAGACACAATGTACGTATACGAGTATATATATTTGTATTGGTGAATAAAGATATAAAAGTAAGAAAAAAACATCTTTAAACATATGTTATATCTACTTTACTGTCTTTGTTCGTAGGGATCAGAACCTATTAATCTAGTCTTTATGGCTAATAAACATAGAGATGCTTTATATCACACCACTCTTTTAGATATAATTAAAAGACAAGTAAAATCCCTAGATATCACACACAAAACTGTAATGTACAATGTACCTAAAAGACAGGTTTAAAGACAACCATAATCCAGCAGTTCACAACATACCGTCACATTTATGGCTGTTTTTAATTACTACCGTCGTATCTTAATATCGTCACTTATTATTCTAATTATCTTTGCTTCATGGACCTTGAAACACTTATAGGTTAAGAACCGTGTCGCGAGGGGGCACCACAAGACAAAAGATTCAAAACAATCGTCACTCCAGCCTTAATAAGTATCAGGTACACTGATTACCTATTCATAGATACCATCCTATGAGGTTACAATCCTCCTTCCTACTAATATTGTTAAGGCGAAAGCTTGTGTGTATGTTTGTATTGCTTACTCCTTCACATACGCTACTTTTTATCACGGATTATCTCGAGTAATACTGCGGGGCACATCTACTAACATAAAAAATATTGACTATACAATTACATGTAGCAAGTGGTGGTATACATGACATATAAATTTTATTTAGCTGTAATAATGTAAAAAGTCTGTTACTTCTGCGTTAGTGAGGAAATCTACTTCTTATTCTTCGCGTCATTAGATCATTTATCATGAGTGTTTTTTATTGACTGCTCTATTGAGACAAACAGCTGAGACCTACAATTGAACATAACATCCGATCCACGGAAGCAAACAAATATAAAATTTGCTGGTTGCGTTGGATACTAGACACTACTGTCAGCTGAACTAAGCTCTGTGATCATCCCCAAAAATAGATCTAGGGAGTAAGACTTGAACTATGCTTTTTTTTAAATACTAGCTACAACTCTACAACTCGTGGTTTTAACCATGTTAATCCTTGATAAATAGCATACATGTTAAAAGGTCTAACCTATCTTTAAAGTAAATCTACTCTAAATCGGTCCTACCGTTGGAGCGTCAAGGATAGATAGATTTTGAAGTTAACTGCGTATCCCACGGGTACCACAATTGTTTTCGGGGTAAAAGAAGCCTTTGTGTTAATTCAAGGTCTAATCTATCTTCACACCATATTTCATGAAATCGGTTAAGCCGTTTGAGCGTGAAGAAGTAACGAACATACACACACACACAATCACACACATACACACATAAAACAAGGTCTAATCTATCTTCACACCATATTTCATCAAATTGGTTAAACCGTTTGAGCGTGAAGAAGTAACAAACATACATACACACACAAACACACACATACACACATAAACACAAACTCTCGCATTTATTATATTAGTAGGAAGTAGGGTGGAATCTAAATTAGGTAATCAGTTATTTTGCCTGAACAAGTGGCTACAATAACTATAATTGAGTTTTTTCCCCGTCACGGTGGGGATGTCCACGGACGAATCTAGATCGTAATCTCCATAATTGGCTTGCTTCGTAACAAGTGCGGCAATTCAGTGTCCACGGAATTATTTTACGAGTACTCTGTTACGGACTGTTTCACCCGTGGCAAGAATCTTAATGAAATGGCGACGATCTTCTTACGGTAAAGTGGTCTGATGATTTTATAGTGTTAAGAAAAAAAAAAACAAAGTACAATTATCGGAATTATCTCTACATATACTACATAATATGTTTCATGTAAAAACTAAAAATAACAAACTTTGTGTGCATACTAAAATAATTATAATAATTTGTAATATAATGTTCAAAATATAATAATCATAATGATGAATGTCCTGATATGTGAATGTTTTGCCTCAATAAACAATTTATTTTTATGTATTTTCTATTTGCGTCGCATGTTTTCTAAATTGTTCCTGGAATAAAAATAGTAAGAGAAAATGGTTTTTCAACTTTGGCTATTTGCAAAAATACCAAGTATATGTACGAAAAAGCCAGTATATATCTCTTTTAAGTCACTTAATCTATCATTATTATTATTTATATGATAAACTATCCTGGCAAAAATAGCATACCTGATACCTAGGTATTAAGCACTTAAGACATCTTGGTTTCTTTTCAATTACAAATCGTGTCTACCCATCATAAACAGCTAATCAACGATATGAAAAACAATCTACTGATCCATATCGAATAAGGAAACAGTTGTGACAGGCGATGCGTGTGCGCAAACACAATCCAAGCGTGACCTCATCTGCGTATCAGCTTCCATTAAATGATGACCAAAAAGGTGCGTCATATCAATAACTCTGATCTCCTTTGAGTCACTTAATCTTAGCCATTAATTAACACACGCGATATCTCTACAACTCTTCACGATTCCCTTAACAAGTAGAATAATAGAAAACCCAATAAAAATCCACAGTAATCCCGAAATCCTGACGTCATTCATCAGTTCAAATCTGTCTTCTACCAAACACGCTTCAGAGGCTTGAGTGACAGATTTAATTACTAAAATTGTTCTATAATTTGAGTAAATTACACACGTCTCTAACAAAATGGCCGGCTTGAGGTCAACATTCTGTCATTTTTGTCTTGAATTATTTTCCCAGCTTAACTATGACATCACATTCTTCAAGCCGCTCTTTTGTTCTGTCAAAATTATCTCATCATCTTAATTGTCCGCAAAATCCAAGAATTGTTTGGCTGCTACCGAAATATTACGAGTGTCGATTGTATTCATCAATTAAACGCGTACTTAGAGGTAATGTCGAAATTGGATGCAACTTCGTTAAAGTAACCACTCGATCACTCAAAGAGATCTGTACCACATCTTTAGATACGTGTTTAGATTACAATCTTTATTCTTACCGATGCCATTCTTTTTATCATAATGGACTTCTTACAGTATGTTGCAAAGAGCCTTTACTGGATTGCGAAAGTAGAGTAATTATGCTCTCTATCTAAAACTCTGGTTTCGTCACCTGCCTGGTGGTCGACACTGTTTTACGTCTTTGATTTTTCATGGACCATCTCTTTTAGTGATTTAATTTTATCTACCACTATAACCTGAGCCATGCATTTGTCGATCTCTTAGCCAAAGCCGTCTGAGTTTTGATTTGTCAGTGGTTTAGAGTTCAACAAATATTGGCCAAATATTTATCGGGTCGTCTATTTTGCGAGGCCGTAATTTGTCGTGTCGTGATTTTTTGAAGTTTGCATAAGTCAAAAGTCGTGATCTTGTTTTGACGAATACTTGACTAAACTGTGGGAGTGATATTTAAACGTAATTAGAGGCTGAGAGCCTGATTTAAGGAACATGAGTTATTATTTTGTGTTAGTAATAAATATGCTATTAATTTTGTTAACGATTTTTGATTTTATATACATATTATGAAATATAACTAAATCGATATTCAACGAAAAATTGATCCTCTTTTTATAAATAAAAACAAATATTTACAGCTTTCGATGAGAATAAATTACAAACAAACTTATCAATAGTTTCTTCAATGTATTAATTACAGCGGCTCCCATTGAATACACCCCTCATCAAAGCTTCCGACACAATTAAAACATTTCACGTTTTCACTAACAAGTGTGTCATTTGCAATTAAGCTCAAACATCTCACACCACCTTACCTATGAATTACGAAACTGCCTTTAAAAGTCTAATTAATGAATACTTAAAAATAACCGACTTTGGTAAAAAAGTAGTCACGATCGTACCCAGAAACTAGACAACTGTCACATATCTGTACGTACGAATTTAATCGTGGCGGCGTCCTTTGTAGACCTTATGACGCAAGATGGCGCATGCACATCAAAGGTGCCGCGCGTTTGAGAAGTCCGCGGGGAAATGTCACCACGGTCGATCAATTAACGGTTATACAGTCCTTAATTCGTTATTGATACCGGAATAACACAGCGTTCGGACAAGTCGGAATGACCGTAGCTTATTCGCTTTTTGTCGGTGAAAGGAAAAGGAGTGGAGCGATGACCTTTCTGTCGATGTGGTGTCAAAACTTTTTAAATCTCTCCGATTTCAATTGAGTATGCCAAATACATTCTATTTAAATTGTCGAAAAAAAATGATTTTGGTTTGGCTAGTTTTTGGGAAGTCTAAAACTACCTAATAAATCACTATTTTATCAAATAAGGTTTTGTAAGTACCAACAGTTTTAGTTTATTATTTGACCAGCAATGGCTATGTTTTGATTATAGTGATCTTACAGTGTAATTTTTTTTTGGATGTGTATAAACAAAACATTATTCTCGGCAAAAGAAAAATAAAGAGATACTGATAAGTTACATCTCGCTTTGATTACGAATTCTTACAATCAAGCAAGATGATTGTTACTATACTATTTGAATTTAGTATATTTTATGTAGCTTTATATTAGTAGGTATATGTAATATATAATTTGAAGTATGTTTGTAAATATTTATTTTAGTTTTTTGTACTACCTTTTCTCGTTTTTATATCACTGTCCTTCCTCTGGTCCTGGAAGAGATCGCTTTTAGCCATAAGGCCGCCAGTTTCGGCATTAGTTATAAGTTTTTTTTGCGTATAAATTAATGTAATTAGTAGGAAGTAAAGAATTTATCTATCTATACTTAGATACTCATATTAAGATAAAGCTTTAAAAGAATCGAGTTTCTTATAACTTACGCTATCTTCTCGCACGTAGCAGTAGATAGTGGAAACTACTCTTAATCGGACCCCAGTGTACAAACTAATGTCCCTAACAAATTGTAACAGATATATTATACAGAGGTACTTGTAAATAGTACAAAACTTTAAAAATTCACTTTGGTACAATAAATTACATACTCTTAGACATTTAAGAATTGACAGTAACACAAAAAGTTTTGTAAATCTGCGATAAACATATTGGTCATATCTTTCGTGAACTTAAAATATACAAAATGTATTTTCTTTTTCTTTTTTTTCGCGTAGAAAATGGTGACACTTACTTATTATTAAAAGTTAGAATGAGTCCACTAGTTTCGGTGCTTTCCGAGCACCATCTTCAGGGGCGAGTGTTGGACTCATTCCAACTTTTAATAATAAGTGTGACAGTTTTCTACGCGAAAATATTAAGATGCCTTACGTGAACAGTTTACAATGTTTAATATAAAATGTAGTTCTTATGTAACTTTTAATAATAATTATGAAAACGACGATAGCTCAGTCGAGCGTGCAGCAGCCTCACGTCCCGAAGGTCATGCGTTCGATCCCCACCAATGAGCCAATGATTTACTCTTTGGGTGAATGAAAACCTCGAAAGGTGACAATAGAATGGTGAAAGCATTTTCTAGTCCTCGCCTAGCTAGCTAGCAACCACCATCGAGTTGGAAAAACGATCACCAAGCACCAAAAAGTGTGTTCCGGCAACTTTCATTAGAGTCATTCCTGACTAAGCATGCTCTACCATAGGCAGGAACTCGATAGGTCCATAGGTCGCTAACTCAATTTTACGCGCTGGTAAAATGTCTATCTGCAAAATAAAATAAAAAACTCACAAAAGTTATTTTTGTGAAAGATAAATATGGTAAGACCTTTTTTACTTAAGTTATTTTTGTAAAAATCACGAATAAATTTAAATCTTTCACATGGCTGGTGTAAAGTAGTCCTGTATGCATACGTGATGAAGCGAACTATTAACTTTATTGGTTGTTTTGAAACGTCTCCGCTTCGGCAGCTTTGAACTATCTTAATTTTTTGATTAATTAACAAACTTGTTCTCTGGTTTGACATAACGGGTAATTACATATATCTATGTATGTACGAGTAGGTACGCAATTTGTTGATTGGTTACTAGCTTACAAATGTTTTGTCATTGCAATTACTTTAAATATATGATGAGCCACTGAAATCATATTCAAACCACCATACCGACAAATTTTCTGCATTGACATATCGCCAAAAAAATGATTTGCTAATGTGATAAATTAGCCTGTTGATTCTCTTATTATTCGAACGATTGCCGTGGTAAATGTTAAAACTCAGGAAAATGTACCTTTATAGCTACTCAACTAAAAGTTTAATGTCATTATTCTACGAAGAACGTATTCTAAAAAGGAAAACACCACAAATGCGTCCAGTTTACGTGTTAGGAAATAATCCTAATGGACAAGTTAAACTAATTAACATATTTAGATGAAATATAAGATATTAATTGTACCTTTAAAATTGCTAAGCCTTGGTGCAATAAGCAGTAGTGAAAAAGTCCAAGTGGGTTTTATTATTACTAAGAACATAACAAAAAGAAAAACTATACTTCGTGTTTTAGACCCTGCCTACAAAATAAGTAAAATTTGTTTCAATTTGTTTCTTTACTTTCCTCTGACTTTTTTTCTTTGACTTAACTATTCTTAACACTGAATTAAACCTACTTAACTGATAAAACCGTAGCTTTATCATTTACGTAAAATTTTATTGGAATTAAAAAAATATAGATATATATTTGGCTCCCATACCGTAACCGCATAAGGCAAGGAAGAAGAAGACCGTCTTAAAAATAACACTCAGAGTACTATTCTATTAGTAACTGTAATCCAAGCTTGAAGCCAGAAGTAATCACCAGTAGTAACAAAAGACGGTCGTGCTCCAAAGACTTATTGGACCGGTGAGTCTGACAATGACGAAACTCATACCTCATGTGTACAGCGGACAGTGGCAGCCATTAAATCTTGCCGCTCTGTTAGCTGGGTCCAGTGCGATGTAGCGGTCTATAACTGGACTCGCACTGGAGTGCATTACTATCTGTCTTCGTGTGGAGCTTTTTAAATGTCACGATGGCAATGGTGGCGATTCAGCGGCACACGCGACTTAACTAAATGTAAAGAAGCCCCGTCTCTTTTCATCTTAGGTGGCCAGAAAGAGACTGCACGTTCTGCAGCACAGACAAAACGACTAAAATTACGTGAAATATGGAATGTGCAGGCAGTTTTAGAGGTGATACAAGTGAGTGCGGTCTAAAGTCGCCTATATTTTCTACATTTGGCGTGATTTTAGTTGTTTTGACTATGCTGCAGAACATGCCGTCTCTTTCTGGCCACCTAAGATGAAAAGAAACGGTCTTCTTTAAATTTAGTTTAGTCGTGTGTGCCGCTGAATCGCCACCAATAATTCTGGCGAACACACAACTAAACTTAATTTTAAAGTAGTCCTGTCACTTTTTATCTTTAGTGAACAGAAAGAGGCAGCATAATTCGAACCATATATAAAACAACTAAAATCACGTCAAACATGGAAAATGTAGGCGATTTAAGAACACACCCAATTGTATCAGCTCTAAAACTACCTACATTTGACGTGGTTTTAGTGGTTTTGTCTATGGATTAGATCGTGCCGTCTCTTTCTTTTTACTAATGTTGAAAAGGGACAGAATTACTTTATATTTAGTTTAGGTGTATGTACACCAGAATTGCCACCGATATGGAGCGTCTTCTTCTCATTTGACCACCTCGTTGACGTAACGGTTACCATGCAGGACTTTCAACTAGAGGGTCCCGGGCTAGTTCTCGGCACGGCCAACATTTTTGTGATTAATTAAAATTGTTGTAAGTGTTAAATTTGTATCTATATAAAGTATTTATGTATGTTTATATATTATATCAGTTGTGTTAGCAACTAAAATACAAACTAGAAATGGTTTAGTATGGGGCTAGCCAGCCGTATATACATACTCGTATATAAATATATTATTTGAGATTTCACTAGAAAGGCCACCTACCTAACTCTGGTGTCAAGATTTTTCAAGTCGCTCTAGATGGTTAGTTCTTAGTTGGTCAGCACAAAATGTACATGTACCTAGTACCAAGTATATTTATGCACTTACGTCAAAAAAGTTTCTTTTAGGAATTAAGGAGCTTTCACGAAAAACTTTCACTTTGTCAAAGCTTTTAATACAATTATGAACTCGTTTATGAAATCATGACTTTTCAGTTATGATTCTTAAAAGAGTATTCAAATAAATTTTGATTGAAAGCTTTGTATAATATTGTATTTATTTGTGTGACAAAGAAATATATGTCAATTGAAAACTAATTTTAACTAGAGCTTGTGTAAGCTTATGTATGTATTCTAATAATGTATTCTAGAACAGTCTTAGAGAACTTCTCGATTCTGCCAGTCTGTCGGATCACACTTCACGACTTTCTTGATAAATCGTATCGTGTAAACACGCCGCTAGTAATTAAACTGGTACAAATAGGTTCGTCTCCCTTACACGACTTCCAGCAATCAGTATCGAATTAGTTTTGTTTCTCTTTCTATAGAAAACATTCAATGCAATTTGTTCGCATTTCACTGGGGTTCAATGGGTTTTTTTGTAATGACAATTGTAGTATGCGTATCGCATACCATAAATGTTATAAAAGTATTGATTGTAATATTTAAAAAAAAGCGTCACAAATAACATGTTTTTTATACGTGATTTTTAACATTTTACTTTCAAAATGTATCGTAAGGTTCTTCAATGATGCAATTTTTTTAATATTAAATTATGAGATACACATATTTATACGTTCTGACAAAGGAAGCAATATAAAGATAAAAGATAAGATAAATTTATTTGTATAATAAGAAAGTGTACGTACAAAGTTCTTACGTCTACATGATACCTTAAGATTAACTGGTACGCTGTAGGGAGCACTACGCCCTGCTATAGGATTACCAGGAGCCTGTATCACAGGGCCGTATGTAAGTTGATGATGTTTTTTACATAAACATTAGTTGACTTTTTCCATTCTTCTGCGCGGTGACATTTTTTGGTGCTTGCCTGGCAACTACCCTCAAGTTAAATAATCTGTCACCAAGCACCTAACGGTGTATTTCGATAGCCTCCTTGAAAGTCTAGGCATCCTCTTCTATAGACCAGAATGTCACTGATCCTGTGAAGACCTCGTTGGCGTAAAGGTTACCATGCCGGTCTGCTAATCAGAAGGTATCGGGTTCGATTCCCGGCCCGGTCAACATCTTTGTGCTTAACTAAATTTGTTGGCTGTGGGTCTGGGTGTTAAATATGTATTTATATATAATATGTATGTATGTATATGTAGTATATCAGCTGTGTTAGCAACCATAATACGACCTAGAAATGGTTCAGTATGGGGCTAACCAGCCGGGTATGAATGTGTCCTAATATTTATTTATTTATTTGATTTACGGTTACGTACACTGCTGATCAAGATGTGTTAAAAAAACTTATTTCAGCAACTTTTCTTCTTTCTTAATAAATATCAATTTAATAAACTTATGTTTTCTCATAGGCCATAACCTAATTTTACATACCTCCCTATAAAAATCATTCCGGATTTTAAAATAAAACACATTTGCAATTCTTATCCAAAAATATTAGTTTTATTTATATCTATGTACCTATATATTCTACGAGTATATCTATAATCACGCATGACCCTCTGACACTCGTCAAGACAAACAAAACACATGCAAATGTACCTCCTAATAACAATCATCATAAAAAAGTGTACAACGCAACAGAAAATATCAAGGCATGCCTTAATAATACAGGAAAACGAAACAATGCCCCCAGTGACCTCTATCGGGTACAAATCTATGAGTTAACGTGTAGCATTTCGGAAGAACGTTTTAAAGGGAAACTTCGATCAAATTAGATATTCAAGGTTAGGAATAAGGCACAAACTGTAGCGATATGCTTAAAAAATCATTTTTTTACAATTGACAGGTCTTTGATCGCATGTTGGTAGGGCGTTTTCTAGTTCTTGCCTGGATAGCAACCACCTTTAAGTTGAAAAATAGGTCACCAAGTTCCTAGCAGTGTTTTTCAGGACTACGCAGGCTCCGCCTTACGCCAGAGTGTGGGTAACTTATGATGTAAGAAGTAAAAAAACTGGTCTAGTATCCTTTAACGGATATATATCCTTTATCACAGATACAAATACATATATAGATTGTACAGATTTCTTTTAGATCAACGTACTTCATGTTCAGCCACAGCTTTGCTTACCATAAGGCGAGTTTGTGACCAAGCGTTGATCTATCTAATTAAAATAAGAAAAGTATGTGTTTTTTGTTCAGCAACATGATGAGTTTGTAAACTCAAGATTTTGCACTTGTTATCCTGCCATTTTCCCTTAATCATCAGATCATTTTTGCCTAACAGCGACGTAAAAAAAAGAAAGTACCAAAATTTTAACCCGCTTCCGACCACTCACTTGGCCCACACCGCTGACCGCACAAGGTGTTATTATGTAAATGATGGGAGCTTAGTTTCGGCCAAGTCAATACTCCGCAGTAATTGGCGACACGTCCGCACACTGGGGCCGACCACTTACACCTAGGGCAGAGAGATTCTTCAACTTTCTTTGACCATATATTTACTAAGTCTGTATGTAGACAGTATAAGCTACAAAGACGTTTCTGCATATTCTTCTTCTTTTTTTTATGAGCTAAGTAGCCAAACTCTGGTGTCGAGAGTTTCCAAGTCTCCCGAAGGCCTCTTGACTTGGCTTAACGACTGCTTGTACTAAGACTAACAGCCAGGACCTAAGACAATCATCATTATTTAAAGCACTTACCTAATCCTTTTGACGACCTCGTTAGCGTAAAGGTTACCATGCCGGACTGCTAATCAGAGGGTTCCGGGTTCGATCCCGGCCTGGTCATCATCTTTGTGCTTAACTAAATTTGTTAGCTGTAGGTCTGGGTGTTAAATATGTATTTATATATAATATGTATGTATGTAAATGTAGTATATCAGGTGTGTTAGCAACCATAATACGAACTAGAAATGGTTCAGTATGGGGCTAACCAGCCGTGTGTGAAATGTGTAAAAAAAAAATCCTTACTTAAATACGCAGGCAAACTCTACACTGCTTCTTTAAATCTTCTTTATTCTTATAGCACAAGCAGCCCTCTATACGTTCCCACTGCTGAGACTCGGGGCCTACCCTCACGAGGAGAGAGATATATGCCATTCATTCATTCATTCATTCATTATTACCACCGAGCCACACTCGCTTTATCCTTTTACTTAATCATTATTTTATTTATTTATTATGGTTCACAAAACAGAAAATAATCAAAACTATAACTAAAAAATATCAATTAACCAGTAAGTTTAAATTACGCAGGCATACTCACGGCGTTTTACTAGTAGTAAGTATATTTTTGTAGTGCGATAAGATCGACGCAAGCGCAGGGCGGTCGTCGGTCACACAATAGCGACGTAATTGACAAACCATGACTGGATAAAGTCAAGGCTGTTCGGCTGAGGCTCCCCGGGAACTTGGTACGGATTAGATATTAGTATAGATTAGCTTGTAAAAATACTCTTCTCAATCTTAATATATATGTCGCGGATTCAATTAGATTATAATCAGCAGGGTCGTCGTCGTCGTCCGCCATTATAATTGAATTGTTTGTCAGTGCGCACAAGTGGCGCAGGCGCTGTATCGTGGCAGACTGAAGCACATTCAAGTCAAACCGCGAGTGAACGCACTACTGACAAATAGGAACAACTTCATTCGTACATTCACAATCGTTCCTTCAATCAGCACAGATAACAAACTCTTGCGTTCACAGTGCTGCCATTCGATAGGATGGAACTACTAATCGAATAAATTAAAATAAAACATTCCTCTAACACGGCCATTCTGCCACTCAACGCGTTCTCGCGTTGTTTTACAATTATAAGCAACTTAACAGGAAGCAATCAACAACACCGGCAAAGCGTTAACTCCGTCCGAAGCTTTCAGCCGCAACTAATTTCAAAGAGGTTTTGTTATTTAAATGACAAACGCAAAGCGTAGAGCTTTCAACGTAACACACGAGTCTTCCACTCAACTTGGCGCAATGCATCGTGAACTTTCGGCAACAAGAATTCAGTACGAGCAACCGTATAAACTCATAAAGCGTGGTAGTTTTCAACGATACCCTTGGACAACGCGACAAAGCTTTCAATCCGTACTATTGGACAAAGTGACAAAGCTTTCAATCCGTACTTTTTACAGAAAGCGACAAAGCTTTCAATCCGTACTTTTGGACAAAGCAACAAAGCTTTCCATCCGAAACTCCAGCTAAGCGTAACAGCTTACAGCAACCGTTCAAACTCGTAAAGCGTGGTAGCTTTCAACGACACTTGCGGACAAAGCGAACAAAGCTTTCAATCCAAAACTCCAGCTAAGCGTAACAGCTTACAGCAATCGTTCAAACTCGTAAAACGTGTTAGCATTCAACGACACTTGCGGACAAAGCGACAAAGCTTTCAATCCGAAACTCCAGCTAAGCGTAATAGCTTACAGCAATCGTAAAAACTCGTAAAGCGTGACAGCTTTCAACGACAAATGTACGCGAAGCGCATGGCGTTACGTTAGAAACATAACAATACGAATTATACGAAACACGGAGTTCCAATTTACGGCAACGGAGCCACATGAAGCGCGAAACTTCTAACGCACTACAACTGAAATGTATGAAGCACTTAGCCTCCAATGCACTATAATAGCGTTACACGAAGCGCATAGATTACAGTCTACTACAACAGTGGTATACGAAGCGTGTAGCTTCTGGTGTACTACAATAGTGTTACACGAAGCGCGTTAATTAAAGACGCTAATTACAATTCAAGGTAAGGTCTGATGGCAGAACTCTGCATCTTCAGTTCCGTCACCAGGACTTTTGTCTAATTCAGAAGATAAATCTAGTAAACCTGAAAGGTATCTACGTAATTTTTCATGACGAACATACTGAACACGTCCTCCGGATATAGACCCCACATTATACCTTTCATTGTCACAAACCTCGACAATCTTACACGGATTCGAGAACTTTTCGCCTGATTTAGTGTTTACTCTCGGGTTCTTTTCAACCAATACAATATCACCGACAACGAACGGACGCATTTTTGCCTTGCCCTAGTCATATCGAATTTTGTCATGTCGAGCTCGCTCGTCCATCCTGACCTTAGCCTGCGCTCTAACATCAAGGAGATCAAGTTTCTCGTACTCGTGAAAACATACGGGGTGGGCTTTTATTACAACCCATTAACTGCTATGACGGACACTTTCCAGTTCTTTGCGATACTGTACAATTAACAGCCAATTAGTTCCCACCCAGGACAGACTTACACGATTTACGCTCGTGGTTTTCTGCGAACGTTAAACAATTCGTGAGAACTGATATAAACCTTTCAACCTGCTTATTGGCCCTTAGATAAACCGCTGCAGCCTCACCACAAAGCCCAAATGGCATTTTTACGAACCATATGCACCATCCGGTGTAGAAAATGCAGTTTCTTTTTATCGATTCTGATTTCTCAGATATAAGGAATAAATAAAACCCGGACGCCATATCTAGTGTAGTAAAAACAGTGGGCTGTCCTAGCGTATCTAACTGTTCTGATATCAACCGCAAAGGATAATTGTCACTAACCGTATTATACGGTTAAAACCGTATTAGATTTTGTTAGAACTTTTAAGTTTTATTTCCACTTCGTCAGTCTTGAACACCGATTAAGAATTTCCTTTAGCAAATTTATCTCCGTAGCTTTCAATAATGGACCGCAATCGAGTAACGTCATTACGGCCTGTCAGCTCAGTATAGAGTTTTGCTACGATATACTCGTAGCAAAACTTACGGTACTTAATAAAGCATAAACTTTTAAACGTCACGTCCTATGAGGGCGTCATAAAGCAAAACGTGAGAATCTACTATAACTAAGGTGGTTTTTATGTGGAAGTCTTTGACTCGTATTGGCCGCGAAAAAATAAGCGGGGGCCGAGCCGATACCCACAAGACGCGTAAACTCAGAGTGCTGCGCTATTAATCTCATCAGCAACATGCTTGAAAATTAAAGAACAATCAGTGCCGCTGGCAAAAGAGCTTGTAACTTAAACTCGTCAAAATTTATTTAAATAAGCGGGGCTTCGCATTGTGAGCACACATTGGTGGTGGCTCGGCGACACACATTTTAGTTTAGTTTTCACTAAAATAAGTTTAGTCCTGTCAAACTAGGCTTTGGTATTCGGGTGGATACACGATAAAACTAATTTTTAAGTCGAGTCAACTAAATCGATTTTATTTATTCAATCCGGTTAAAGCGCATTCAGCGGCCCACATTTTAGAGTGTTTTCTGTCCAAAATCCAACTGTCAAATTAGTCGTCACCAAAACATCGCGATTAAAATTAGTTCAAGAAGTTTACATGATTTTGTAATGGATTATATCATCGATTTTCGTAAATAATCAAGAAATATGAAATAATTTGTTGTAGCAGCCGTCGATTCATTGGAAGGGTATGTGAAGAATCAAAATTCCGTTTCTTCTCCACAAAACAAGTTTGGGCCTGCATGCGTGGTTCAGCCCCCAATGCAGCGGTAAAATCCGAATCCTTTTTTTTTTTTTTTTTTTTAATTTTAGACATCATCAAAGAGACTCCGTTTAAGAAACACCAGGAAGGCACCAGATCCATTTCAGATAAAAGAGCAAAAGTTCAAAAAGCTGTTTCAAGTTCCAAAGTCAGGAGCTCAACAGTTAACGGAAGTTCCCAATGTAGGAAGCACATCTCAAGAAGGTATCCCAAAACATGTAAAGCTCGCTTTTTATAATTTCTCCGCTTTTTTTTTCATTTTTCAAACAAAAGTTTTATCAAAGCAAAATAAAACCATTGAATTTTGATGGATTGTTCGAAATAATTAGTGTTGCCAAAATATTTCACCCAAAGTTACAATAATAGCCCTATTTTGCATTATACTACGCATAAATTGCGCATTCTGTGTACACACATAAAACACACATAGACGCCATCTCACACACAAGTGAGTTCAAGCCAAGTCTGAAACCTAAATATTCGTTTCGCTCGTTTGTTTCCCTTTGAGGGATAACGACACTATTTCAAATGCACGTCATAAAACCAAACATCGAAAAATAAAAACACAACTGTTACCCCTTTATCAACACGGCAATTAGTTAGGAGAGGTCATAGATAAAATAAGACAAAAAGAATAATATTTTGCGCCATCTATTGGCGACACCTTGATCTAACATTGCTACTCAGCACTAGACGGCGTAGGCTCCACTTAATTTGGCTCAATATATCTCACGACCAAAATCAATTCAAATTTAGTTCGAAGAAAACACCGAATAAATAGCCTTTGACTAGTTTTGCACCAAACCACAAAATTAAGTGCGAGCAATTTTAGTTTAGTGCGAATTGTCACCATTAACAGACTTTGTCGCTTGTTTGTTTTAAACGTCTCATGGTTTGGTGAAACAGACTTGCTCTGTATGGCCTATTTTATAATAGTAGCTACATTGAACATTTTTCTCTATAGTCACTGACCAGGAAGCATCTTCGCTAGTAGAGGTATGCGCCTGGGCCTTAGATTTACAATTACGCATGTAATGTCAGACTTTACCACAATTATAACACAAAATGTTACTACGATCGGTAGAATCTACTCTACGCCTTTTCTGTTCACTTAATGCAAAGTGCTTGCACAGTTTAAGATTTTTACGTTACATAAAGTACCAAGGTGTCTGTCCAAAGCCATAAAATCCGTAGGCGTATCTTTTCTTATAACAAATCGAAACGTACCTGGTCATCGACGATACCTGAGATGACAACCTCTATCTTATTCGCCACACTCTAGCCCGATTCCAGCCGGTCGATCATCACCAGTTTGTTCGTGGAATACTCCACGTAAGTCACCGCCTTGTCACTCGTGTACTGCACCGTATCCCGGAACAGATTGTAGAATCTCTTCCTAGCAGCAAACTAACGCGAGAGTCTTTCCTTAGCTTCGTACACACAGAGTTACACACATAGTTCCCACACACAGAGGATAAGACTTCGATGTCCATTTGCGAGCACGCCTGTGTAGATGCGTAAGCGCGGCGTTCCGCGTTTCATAGTCGGTCCACTCGTTTTGCGTTTTATCGTGATCAATTTCTTCACACAACTGAGATACCGTGAATTCATAATTATCAGGATCAAAAGGTTTCATTTTCTTCATAACCACCTTCGGTGTCGTACTTCTGGTTTCATTAACACGAAAACTTTCCAACATGCCACGAAAAAACGAAGCCCCCACAGCCGTAGGAAGATTGGGTAGGTTGCTTTCCATAGGAGGCATGTTATTTTCGTTACCGTGGTGCGTGGTTTGTTCTTCGCGATTGATTTCGAATCAATCAGATTCTCGATTAGATCGAAAATTTTCTTGTGCCGGATCAGACGTTGGATCGTTGAAATATGCCTCGCAGGTGGTAGCCGTAGGTCGGTAGAGTACGCTGGAGACGCGTTGTATCGATCCCACCGCTGCTGTCGCGGATTCAATTAGATTATAATCAGCAGGGTCGTCGTCGTCGTCCGCCATTATAATTGAATTGTTTGTCAGTGCGCACAAGTGGCGCAGGCGCTGTATCGTGGCAGACTGAAGCACATTCAAGTCAAACCGCGAGTGAACGCACTACTGACAAATAGGAACAACTTCATTCGTACATTCACAATCGTTCCTTCAATCAGCACAGATAACAAACTCTTGCGTTCACAGTGCTGCCATTCGATAGGATGGAACTACTAATCGAATAAATTAAAATAAAACATTCCTCTAACATATATAAATCTCGTGTCCACAACGTTTATCCTCAATGGACTCCTAAACCACTTAACCGATTATAATAAAATTCGCACACCATGTGCAGTTCGATCCAACTTGAGAGATAGGATAGTTTAAATCTCAACGCAATTTTAATTTATTGCTAATTATTGTCTGTTATTATTTTACAGTCACAATTATCTGTTAACTCCTAATGATTCTAACAGATGTCGATACCTTTCGACTGGGTTGAGTAAGCAAGCAATCAATAGATGGCGCTGCTATGGTAAATCTACGAACGTGTCATATAAGCTTCACTATCTATTTTTCGTACCCAAGTGAGGCAAAACAACGTTTGCCGGGTCAGCTATAAAGGCGACAAGTTCTTAGTACATTTTCAGTTAGTAATACGGCTGAATTTTGGTAAAGATGATGTATCAAATATTGCAATCTACATATACTTTTCAAGTAAACTCTATAAGAGTGTGGTGAGTAAAAGTAAAGTAAAAATGTTTCAAGCAAGTAAAATTTATACACTGTTTAGAGCATGGGTAAAGAAAAAAGAACATTTCATTGTTACAAAAATGGTTGCCTGTAAAGTCGGTTTTACGGGCGAAGATTTTACGTGACAACGTCTGCCGCGTGCTGCGCGCGCGGCAGACCGATCATAGTTGAGTGGGAGAGAGACGCAAGGCATTCGGCGGGCCTCTCTCTCGTTCGGTGACTCATCGTAACGTTACCGGGCGTTACACTTTTTCATAAGTGACTCCCAGCCGCAACCTAATTTAAGACGTTGTCACGTCAATAATATTAATAATGATGCAGTATCTTATGATATTGTGTATTAAAATTAAATTCAAATTATTATTAATGACACACGTTTAATTGTAGGTCCAGGCTGTTAGTCTACAGTCTCTAGTAAGTACAAGCAGTCGTTAAGTCAAGTCAGAAGGCTTACGGGCGGCCTGAAAATGCTCGACACTAGAGTTTGGCCACTTAGCTCTAACGAAAAAGAAGAAATATGAAATAATAATACGTCAATTATAATGCTGTCCAAAGTATAATAGTATAGTTATAACGTGTGAATATCAACATGATTATTATATTATGTCAAATGTAATTAATTTCATCTTGGAATGCTGATGTCGCCTAAGGCAAAGTTATGGTGAGAAATAAAAGAGTAAAAGAAAATATTTTCAGTTGAGAATATTATCATCCTTGAGGTTAAATAATACAAATATGTTTAGCTGTACCATTAATTAATATTTTTATGATGGCACTACTGATCCTTATCTAATAATTGTCATTAGTACCATTAATGGTACTAATAAATATTATAATTTAATCTAATGTCATTTAAATGTAACTTACTTTGTAATTGGTCTCGGCCGTAAAGTAATGTAAATAAATAAATAAAAAATGAATAAAATAAAATACAAAGGATTATCGGACTAGGTCTTGGTCGGCTCCCATTAAAGTTCGGAAACAATGACTGTTTATGGCCCTTTCCTTGGCTTATAAAGAATAAGGTTTTAGTCAATCCTTAAAAACAATAAAATACGCAGATTTCTTTTTATCACCAATGTTTTGGGGATACTTAACTAATAACTAAAGTTTTCAATGGTGCTCTCAAACTTTTGGCCGGCAGTGTAGATGTCCACTGTTTGTGGTATGAGATACTAATAATAATAAAACTAACTACATTAAAAAGTATGTACTTACATTTACTAGTTATAAACTTTTTGCCAGTTATATTATAATTAAAAATCTACATTGAATGATTAATTTAATTTGATAACAACAATCACATCTTGATGTAAACTCAAGATAAAGTGTCATAACAATTGAATGTGACATTCATGGTAGGTACGCAACAAAAACTTAATTAAAACAAAAACATTAAAAATGTAAAATCAAGTCTGGCATAATACAAAGTATAACTACTTAATTTACTTGTCATTTATCAGAGTAATTAATCTATGATTTTATGAGACGGTCGCAAGGGAATACAAAAGGTAAAAATTAAAAATTATACATTCATTTGAATATTAAATGATGATGCACTTGGTTGGAATAAAATATGATGTCATTTTTGTCTGGGTTTTTTTTTACTGTCTTATTATAAATTAATTGATTCAGTCGTGACACTTAGTTCGCATTTGCTTGAAGCTGATGACAATAATACTTAGAATAGGTTGTTGATATCATGTTATGGACATGCTTGATTGGATCTTACCTAGTATGGTGATTGTCATAATCCTCTATTCGATTTTGATTATCTTTAATCTTGCAGTCTCTACCATTGATGTAATAGGTCACATCTAAAAATTTACTCTTTTGGATTAGTGTCCGTCTGTGTATTTATATAAATACAATATTGTTTTTTTTTTATCTAATATAACATTTCCGTAAGCATTTAGTATAGGTAGGTACAAACATATACGTAAGTAAGTTTGTAGGTAAGTGTCATAGCTAAGGTTATCTTAAGCGATCATCGAGGTAAAGCAGCGGTCTGTCTTTTAAAAATTACATTTTCATCTGAGCGTTACCGTGGGTCGGATAACACGTTACTTTGTAGGTCCCGGTTGTAAGTCCTAATACTAATACAATTAGTCATAATGCCAAGTCAGAGACCTTTGGTTGGCTTGAAAACCCTCGACATCAGAGCTCAGCCACTAAGCTCATACGAAGAAGAAGAAATGGCCAAGATCAAGAGAGTTTTCAAGCCGAGAGTTCCTGAGCTTGCAGTTCTCTAACTTGAATTAAGTCCTAAGCTCTTCTTCTTCTTCTTTTTTACCTTATCCCACTTCATGTGGGGTCGGTACAGTATGTACGCTTCTTCCATACATCTCTGTCATTCGTCATCTCTGTATTCACAATCCATCCACACTTTCTTAGGCCGCCCCCTTCCTATCTGTCCGTCCACACTCATACGCATTGTCTTCCTCGTGATATGGTCTTCCTCACGTCGCATAATATGACCATACCACGACAGCCTATTACAAATAAGTCCTAAGCTACCATTCAAAATCCAAATCAAGGGCAAAGTCATCATCTCCCATTACGAGGCTGCTTCCGCGTCAATCGGTCGATAAATGGCGGCTGCGGCGGTATCTGCCACACGATCTTGTCATAGGCTATAATTCTGGCGACTTGCGCGCGCGCACTTGAAGTGGGTTTTGTTCTACGCAGGTGTTTCATTGTTGCAGAGAGTTGGGAATGTTAATTTGGCAGTTTCTGTATTGGTTACTGATCGGACAAGGCGCAGATATGGACATAATATTTTGTTTTTACAGTTTAATTGTTACAAATGATTAAAGTTCAGACTTATCTATATAATATAGATAAAATCAAGATAAAATAAATAAAAAATGGTTGCCTGTAAAGTCAGTTTTACGGGCGAAAATTTTACGTGACAACGTCTGCCGCGTGCTGCGCGCGCGGCAGACCGATCATAGTTGAGTGGGAGAGAGACGCAAGGCATTCGGCGGGCCTCTCTCTCGTTCGGTGACTCATCGTAACGTTACCGGGCGTTACACTTTTTCATATGTGACTCCCAGCCGCAACCTAATTTAAGACGTTGTCACGTCAAAAGATAAAGATAAATTTATTTGTAAAATAAGAAAGTGTACGTACAAAGTTATATGAAAAAAGTAGTTCAAAATATTTATTTTTGACTGTCTGTCACCAAAATTATTATAGTATCAGTATCTTTAGAGTTGTCCTTTAGTGTATATGGTAACCCTACTTTATCAAGAACGATAAACCAGTTTATTCAAGAGTTTGCCTATGCGTCTTAATAAAATCTCGAAACTCTTATTTTTAGTAATTACACGTTATGACTCACAGATACTATGCAAATAGTTTAATTGAAATAGCTTCCTATTTTAAACAAAAAGTATTCAATTGAAAAAAAAATATTATGGAGAATGCTATTGTTTTTGTCTTACCGGTTCCTTCTTGGTAAGCGCACTTCACCGTAGACCTCAATATCACTTACCATCAGGTGAATTGTGGTCAAGCGCTGACCTATTTAGAATAAAAAAAGGAAACTTACTAACTAGAACTTTAAAATATAAGCTTTCTTGAAAGATGAGGTAACAGTTTTGTAAAAACAATTCGCAGTTACTTTTTGTTCAAACTTTGAAAGTGTCCTACTGCATTATCCAGGTACCAGGTACAGACGATAGTCTATAATTCAGTGCAACTGTCTCTGCGCAGCTCTGATTATATTGCTAGAATCGTGACGTGACGTAATAGAGAGGTATGCGCCACTATCGATAAGCAAGTGCGGGCTTTCAAGTGTCAGTCGCGCGAATGTGGGAAAATTATATTTTTGTTAGCAATTATTTTGGTATTTTAAATTCGGTACTGCTAGTTTATATCGTTCCTTGAAACAGGAAATTGTATGATTTTAGCGTATTTGGTAAGTAAGTTATTAATAAGCAATATATTTACTTTGATAAGTAATGTAAACTACTTGAAGGTGCATAAAAACAATATCTATAGATTATTAATTTTGAGTCCTGAATACAGTATATTCTATTTATGTTGACTTCATGGTTAAATGTTTCATCAGATTTCTTATGGCGTTGTGACCTAGTGTGTTAATCCAGAATCAAAACTACTTTTTGCTATACCATGGAATTATAGTGACTTAGTGATTTCACGGGATTGCATTCAAACGGGATAAAAAGTATTCTACGAGTATAGCCTTATTTAAGCTATTCCCTTACCAATTCACTGATTTTCAGCCAAATTAGTTTAGCCGTCCTTGAGTTAAAAATAGTGTAACTAATACAACTGTCTTTATTTATTATTGGAAATGTAAATTGGCTCGATTATATTGATTGCCTAAAAATCATAGTGACATCTGTAGCAAGTCTATTATGTCCCTTCACTAGCTAACTCTTCCGGTTCAATATAAATGGCTAAAGATGTATGTTAACATTGCCTATGCTAAATTGCTTCACATACGGTGATCATGTATTTTAGAGCAATCAGCGTTGCTTGTCTCCGATTACCCTCATTATTCGTCAACCTTCGCCTCCCTTATCGTGTCCTGCGTATCGTCATTCGATTATCTTCCGTCAGTATCGATTTGCTTCCGTCATTGATTGCAAACGACCTCAGCATCGATTATTTAGATGTCACGATCGCTCGACGATTTTGATCACGATCGGTAAAGGTCAGCCCCCTTACTTCGACCTAACAAGCGAACTAACACGCCGACCAAGTCGCTCCAATATGCGCCAACATTCTATGGTGACAACAAAGGGATTTGATGTTGGCGTATTGGAGCGACTTGGTAGCTAAATTGGAGCGAGTTGGTGGTTGAATTGGAGGCGAGTGAGTCGTACGTTCCAGATTTATAATAAATTTTATAAGTTATTGAGCATTCAGTGTGTGCAACCTTTTTGCATATAATAAATAATTTATTATGATTTTCTCAACTCTAAAAAATAATATTGTGTCAAATCAGAGTTGCCAGAAGTACGAGAAATTACAAAATTAGTTAAAATTAAATTAAAATTAGTAGTCAGTACGAGATTCAAGATTAACAAAAATCTCTACACTTTTTTTATGAGATTTTAACAATGACGACTTCTTTCGCATACCTTTATCACAGATACAGTAAATGGTACATTTTTAGCTTCCGAAAGCGCTATAGGCCCAAATCGCTTAGGCAATTGCGTACATTTCGAACCATCAATAGAAATGTACGTCAGAATAACAGCTGAAATGATATACTCTAAAAATAAAGATTATTTTATTAACATCCCTGATATCGAATATAATTAATAAAAATTATAAATAATATGCATTTTAATTGTTTTCTTTCAATTGAACAACCCCAAGCAAAGAATATGACTACACAAGTTACTTAGTACAGTAAATAAATAGCATTGATTTTATTAGAGTTTCTTGAAATGTATGCATTTACGAGATTATCCGTTGAAATTACAAGATATTTTAGCAACCTTGGTAACAGTAAAAATTATTGTCATCTGGCAACCCTGTACCAAACACATGGAATGTCAATCGTGCATAATTGTTTGTTTTGTTCCGTATTTGAATTCGCTTTAGTAAATCCGCAATTCATACTAAGAAATTGCTCTTAACTTGTTTAAAACGCAATAATTCTTACACGAAAGTGTTTTTTTCGACAATAAAGTTGGCTTAGTTGTGGTTTTCATCACTAGAAGCTCAAGTTACAACCAATAAACAAATATGTCATAATATATATCATTTCATCGGCAGTGTTATTTTAAAAAATAACTATGGGGAAATGTTGTGCTTGTGGCAAGTTTGTGTCTTCAACGGGACTCGTAAAGTGCAACGATTGTGAATGTGTTTATCATAAACATTGCCTGTGGAGATGCAAGAAGTGCATAGCGAAAAATATTGAAACAAATGATAAATCTCCGGCATACATTGATCCCGAACCAATGCCTGGCACTTCCTGTGGGTCTTCACTTTTGTTACCATCTGCCACCTCGGTTTTGTCAGATTCAACGGTACACCAACTTATCAATGAGATGAGATCATTTTGAACCTGTATGCAAAAATTTAGTGCAGAGATAGCTGAATTCCGTATGGAATTTGATAAACTTCGATGTAATCAAAATTCAATGCAATCAGAGCTTGAAACTTGTGTCTACAATGTAAATTTCTTAGGCGATCAAGCCAATGAATTAGAAAAAAGATTGAGCGATATTGAAGAATCTGTAAGAAATATGTGCAGTGATGCTGTCCTGGCGAGTCTCTATCAATTGAAATGTGAGGCTAATGAAAGAGATCATCAACTGCTAATGAATGATATAGAAGTGTGAGAATGGCTGTTGGCAGCCGCGTGGACGCACCCGCTCGACGCCGGCGACCTGGGCCTCCTGTCCGATACAGTGGCTAAGCAACGGGTCTATTTTAATGAAAGGCTGACCAAATACAACAAACAACTTTTTTATAAGGCCAAACAGGAAAAAAATAAGACTAAATTATAAATATATATGGACACAACATGGCAAAATACTATTCAGAAAAAATGAAAGTGGAAAAGTTTTTCATGTAAGACGGGACAATGATATTCTTCATGTTTTTAATTAATATTATAAATTTTCAGACATACATACTAACTCGTTGTGCTTATAAATTAACACTTTAATTATAATGTTTAGGACCTAGATCCTACACAAGAAATTAAGCCTAGTTTTTATTTTATACTTATTACCAACCGATTAAAGTAGCTATTTAACATATTTTTAATATATGTTTGTCTATAGATACCTGACATTTAATATAGAATAATTTTTAACTATTAAGGATTGAATGGCGGGTGTAAGCTGTGTGCTTTCACTCACTGCAGCCTAGCAATGACAAATGTATGTTATCCGTGCCGTTATTTGCTATAATAATAAAATTGTTATCATTTTATTATTAAAACTGTTGATTAGTTATTTCTACTGCTGTATTGATTAACCATGTGGTTTCTGTACTAATATAATAGAACTAAAGAAAATATGTATATAATAAATATGTATATTTAAATGTGTAAATCTTTTGTTAAATCTCATTGCCTTATTTTACATTGTAATTATGATGTTGAAATATTTTATTTATCTTTATTCAGAACTTAATATAAGATGGTCTCTACTGATTTTGCTTAGTTTTGAAGTTATTACCATGTGCTTATATAATAGTGTACTACCTATATTTATGTGACTAATTAATGGGTATAAAGGAGCAGGTTGAAAACCAGCGCTGGAGTACTAAGTGTACTTTCAGCACATGCTGAACCTGCTCCTTTAGTGCACATACACAATACACAAGTCATTTTGTATGTCAAACTCAGAAGTCTGTGCACAATAAACAATTTTTCTTTCTCTCTTTCTAATTGCACCAATATCAATTTATTTATTGTATTACAACATATACCTACCTAATATTGTTGAGTATTAAATAATTTGTAAAAAATTGTGCCATTTAAATAATATAGATATATTCTACTAGTAGCTTGTTACATCATAATATATCTGTTAGGTTTGTAATCTTAGCTTAAAACCATTGTTAGTAATATTAATTTGTCTTTGGCAATATGTATTGGATATATTGGAAGTGATAAATAAAAACATTTTCTATTTTTGTATTTCATTTACTATTTCCTGCAGTCTAGAAAGATAGAAGACACCAGATCAAGTGGAAGGTGAAGATCTAGTTGGAACAGGTCTGCCTCTACTTAGCAAGGGACAAATGTGCCCGAGGATGGACAATGCATATCCTCAGACTACAGGAATAAAGCCTTTTTTCCTGTAGTCTGAGTGCATATCTTGGAGCGATCGCAAGTGCGTTGAAAACTTCGTGAAATGAGTATTGTAATTACTAGTAAAAGGTGGTTATCTGGCAGCGGCGTCACAATAGAATACTGAATATAAACAATCATCTTTTATGTTACATACTGAGTACCCCAATCGGGGCACACTATTTTTTTGTTCTTAGTTATTATTTTATCTTTAGTTTTAAGTTTGTGTCCAATAAAGTATTACTAGTGCCCGCTGCTTCACCAATATTTAGATATCTAATAGGTACCTACCTAGTTACTTTTACTTACTTTTTGAAACAATAAAACGCTCTGTCTAATAGGTTGTATGGCGAAATAAAAAGGTTTCAATTAGGAGCGAAATAACTGAACTCAATTTTCGTCAATTTATATAATTTAAATTCGACTTAAGTATGTATGTAATACAATTATATTTATTTACAAATTATTCCAGTCACATGCTATGGTAGTCGAAGATGGCTTCGTACATACATGAAATCACAATAACAAAATCATTGATTTTTTTCTCTGTTTTACTTTGATTGTCTGCTTGTATCCTTCATATTATTAAATACTTAGGTATTGAAGTAATTTTATTATTTTTTAGAAACTACGTATGTAAAGTAACTAATTTATTAATAATAAACACAGTTGACATGTGTTTGAAATTTTGACACCAGCTGCAGACTTTTTAATTATGTTCCACTTCCAGTTTGGTGTTTTAGTAAATTACATTTGTAGCATAAATGAAAGAGGTTGGTTTGTTTTTCACAGAAGTTGTCGAACAGTGTACAATAAAAGCACAACAAACAATAAAATTAATCATGGGAAAAAGTCTAAACTTTATAAATAATTTAGCGCTTGTTATTACTGAGTTTTATTTGGTCTAGATAGCCTGAAAACAAAAAAGCGGAAAAAGAGGTTATTCAAATAAAAAAAAAATAAGTGACACAAATAATATTTATTGGTATTTCACATCTCTAATCCCAGCGAATTATCAGCGACTTATCAGCGATTTAACCGTGGATGGTCGAAGTAAGGGGGCAGGGCTGGTTGTAATGGAGCTTTTGGGTGTTACTGTCCATATTGAAAATTGTCGGATCGGATTTTAATAAGCATGAGCTCGTAAAATCAAAATTTATCGTAGGATATCCAAATAGTAGACGTAGTAGTTCATGTATATCATGTTCTTAGTTAAAACTAGTGTTAAATAAAAACTTTCAGTAGAATTAGTGGTGCAAATAAAGTAAAGTGAAATGAAAACAGTTGAACCTGGGTCAAGTCTAATTTCACGATATTTTGGTTTTCAACTAGACGAATGACTAGTAAACCAAAAGTTATACTTATTTGTACGTATGAAACTAATAGATATACTTTACACAGCACAGCTAGGTATTTCTGTAACTGCACCTGGTAGCTACACTCTTGCCTATGGAGCATGCCTAGTAGATTAACAGGTACTCAAAAAGGCTATCGGTATTCCTCTGTAGAAGCTTGGTGACAGACTTTTCAACTTGAAGGTTGTTGCTAGGCGATCAATAGCAAATGCTCTACCACAATGTTTTCCTTGCCATGTTTTTCCTTCAATGAAACTTCGCACAAAAAATTTAACCCATGGCTTGCGTAACATACAGCGGGCGTAAGATCGACTTAGCTGTCATTGCTTAAAAAAGAGCAACCTAACACAGTTAGAGTTGATAGTAAATTGACGAAAGATAATCTAATCATAGATTTATTACACAAGTCAAAGACCCATGTCCATTGCCAGCGGAAACCGAACCAGTCGTTAACCAAAATATCTAATTTTAATGTCATCCAAAATGAGTCAATTCTGTATGACTGACACATTCGTAATAAGCTCTGCCGGCGAAAATAGCGGAATAAAGACGAACACTCACTGACAAGTAAGTCTTTTGTGATGACCACAGTTTGTGACCATCAATCACGGTTTTTTGTCAACTCATGCACAAAATAGTAAAGCACCAGAAGCTTTTCTTAAACGCTGCATATTTGCCCTGACAAGATTTAAAGTATTTGAATCCTAGTTTAATCAAAACAACCATAATATGCAAGCAAGTTAATTGTTCCAGAGTAGCTAAGCATGCTTTACTTTAGGCTAGAGTGTAATTGACTCGTGGCTAGGCGCCTTGCTGGTCAAATTACTGCCTGTACAGTGTGTAAAAGCGCCAATCTCTATTTGGTACAGTTTTGTAAAGCAACTTAAGGCGTTATTATCAAAATTTATTGCTATAACTCGCGTGAATAAAGAAAATATTTGATAGTTCGTCTCCTCTTGCTTACACTCATTAGCTTAAGAAAGTGAAAGGTGAGGGTGAAACTTTTGACTCAACTTATATCTACTTCAGATTTGTTAAATAAATTATAGTTAAATAATCTTCCGTTTTATTCTTATCTTAAACAAACATTATGAATTTATTTAGACAAAGATTTAATACTCTTATTTTTAAACTTAGTTTATTACAGCTTCTTCCGAAGTGTCGGCAAGTCAAATTGTTATTTGTAGAAGAAGCAGAAGAATTTGTTCTTATTCAGCCAGAATTTATTTATGTTCATCCATCAAAAAAAGTGGTACAATCCACGAGCGCTGCGTTAAAATTTCTGATAAAGATCCACAAAGGCAAGTAATAAATATACCATATTTTATTAAAACAAATAGAACCGATAAACTATCCTTCTGTTATTAAATATTTTGTGCGCCAACCGTGAGTGCGAACGTCATGGGTGCTTCTTTACGGGCCTAGTCATCGGGACCCATAATTAGTTTTCAAATTGGATGCGAACAAAAAAATTGAAAGTCCCCGCGAACCTTGGTTATTATGGTCTAACAGAAAATTTTATTTGGATTCTTTCGTGATTGGATTTGACAAATTACAGTGAACGGTCGGTCAATTTATTTCGTCGAATTTGATGGTTCCTCAAATGAGAAGAAACTCGTTTTGATATGTCCCCAATGGAAGGTCACTTGCGTTTTTTTATTTGGATTTCGGACGTAAGTCGGTTTACGAGTATTTTTTTTATATTAACTAATATTTTTTTTGTTTTTTCCTTTTACTCGTTATAGTTTAAGGTTGTAAATATATAAAATATTATTTAAAAATCAATTCTAAGGGAATTCAATTTTTTTATTAAATTATTTCCCTGTAATGTATGTCTATTTTTTGTATCTGAACGTACAGCTTGACCAATAAAGTATTTATTGGTCAAGCTGTACGTGTTGAGGATATACGAGTATTTTTTAAATGCTATAAATACATATAAATGTTATAGCCGTATTTGCCATGCCTAATTTTAAACAACTAGAATCCTACCATAGCCTCGTAACTAAGTATTAAAAAAATATTCACACCAAAGTTTGAAGAAAAAATACCAGAATATCATTAGGAGATCTCGCGCGAAGTTTATCTAGAGACATCTGACAGTCACCATTATATTCCAAGTATTCTGAACAAGACGTCAATGCGATTTAAATACGTTTTTCTGGCATCCATGCTATGCTGGGCCATTTAAATAGCGTCTATTTGGTAAATAGTATAAGCTCGAAAAACTTAAGTAGAAAATATCTTTCCAAGCACCACACGGTGAGTTCTAACAGCCGGTTTAATCATAATAAAACCAGTAATATCAGACTATACGTGCTCCAACTTCTCACAAAGCTTCACTGACTTTTGTGTTCTATAGTTGTTTGAGAAAAAAATATTTAAATGAATAATCTACCATTGGACACATTTATTAAAAAAAGAAAAAGACACGGCTTACAAATAAGTGTGCCACAAATGGCGGTCTTATCGCTTAAATACTAACTACGAGTGCAAAGATAACACGATGAACTATCAAAATTAAACTCCAATGATAAAATCTCATTTTAAAATCCTTGTAATCAATTTGGTTTTAAAATTAAAGATTACCTTCAAAGCCAGCCTTTGCAAATTCTCTAGCCCCAATCGCCAGTCCAGAAACAATAACGCAGCCTCTACTGTACTGTCAATCGCATCATTAAGGCGACGCCGTCCGCTGGTCGCATATCAACCAATACACTTCATTAGCCACTCGAGGCTTTACGTGAGACACATTTTGATGCTGCCGTCGCCCCCTTAAGTGGGAGATTGATGTATAATGGACGGAATTAAAGTGGAGAATTTTGCAGAGACTTCTTGAGAGATTGAAGCTTTTCGAAAACATGACTTATATGTTATGTTAAGGTATAGCATATTATTATGCTATAGTTACCAAATCTCAATACAGCATATAATGCTATAGTAATATTACTGCTTTAATATAGCTTTCGTAGATAACTATCGGACCTGCCTGGTTGTTGTTCGTGTAATTTATATTTTTGTAATACAGTGTTGTTTAAATGCTATGCGACGTAGGTAGTGATTTCACTCGTAAAGTGTGGTTACATATCGCGAAAATATTATGGTTTGTATTCAATTGTAATAATGAATAGAATCGGTGTCTCTTTGCTGACTCTCTGCTCGTTCTGTAGTAGAACGGACATGGTGGAATCATATTATAATAATAGAATATGAATATATCTAGAAATTATATACCAAATATATCATGCACAAAACAAACGGTCACACTTACTTAAAAAATCGTTGGATATACGTCCAACAGGTTTCGACGCATTACGAGCGTCATCATCGGGGACGAGCTTCATATACAATATGCCTTACAATAACAATTTACAAAGTACTATATACCAAATGTTACTATAGTGACGTCACTTTATTTTAATTGCGCTGTACTTACATTCCTTGGTACCTAACTATATTTATGTATTTGAATTCCCATATACACTTATGTTATTGCACCTCGTCATTATGTTCTTTCTTTGTGTTCTTTCCTGAAATTGGATGCCTGGAAGAGATCGCTATTAGCGATAAGGTCGCCAGTTAAGGCACTAGCTTTTATGTACTTTATGTGTTTTCTGTAATTCGTTCCATTTTTTTTGTGAGTGTTTTAATAAAGTTTTTATCTATCTATCTCTCTATATTAGCCTACCGTAATTCTCAGCTACGGTTTCACCTCTGCTTTGTTTTAATCTGTGATCAAGCTTTATATTCTGCTGCTTCTTGGACGGATTGTGTCAAATGCGATGGTAATTATGTGGCAAGATGGTGACTTTGTACAGCCACCGTCGTTAAAAAGAACGGTGGTGCTTCCGGTTCATTTTCTAAGGCTGCTAGGTTTGAGTTAGTAAGAACATCTAAGAGAATCAACTAATTCATATGTAATTTTCCGTATACGAGTATAATAGCGATGCGCGACTGTGAAGGATTCCAGTCGAATTATTCGTTTTTATAAATCATTCGACTCATTCGAATGATTTCCGAAAATTAACATGATACGCACTCAAAATTAACCGGACTGAATGAATACTACATTAGTTACTACTTGAGCCGACTCCACTCCAACGATTCATTCATATTTCATTCATTTGAAACTAACAAGTGACATTGACAAGATTCGCTAACAATCGAGTCAGAACGCCATTAGTAACTAATTAGTAGTCATCATTCGATTATTAACATTAGTATATTACTAATATTCAAGTCGAACGTGTATATAAGTAGTTGTGGATAATTCGACTGGTCAGATTATTCGCAGTCGCGCATCTCTAGTCTAGTACCTACCTATATATTGGAATTCAATTGTTTTACTAAGACAGGACAGTTTTCGGACTCGCTGTAAAGTTATGACCGCTGCATGGAGCACATGGAATTTGGTTAGACAAACATATCTAAGTTTACGAAATGATCTTAGATAAGAATCAACAATTCTTATGAAGTTTTACTTTTAGACTGAAATTATTTTTTTCAGAGGGACAGGACAGTTTTCGGCCTCGCTGTATAGTCATGACCACTGCATCATATAACTATTTTATTGTTTTAGCACATGGAATTTGGTTATTCAAACATATCTAAGACGAAATTATATTCATATTTTGAGAGAACTTGCTGACTATTAGTATTTTTTTTTTACATTATAGCTAGGCATTTGACCAGAGCACGTGACGACACGACTCTGTGACAGGCTGTTCCATGGTGGAGCATGCCTAGTTTAGAATAACTAACGGGTAGGTGCTTTGTGACAGATGTTTGAACTTGAGAGCGCTAGACATAGACAGGCGAGTACTATAAAATGCTATAGATTTTTTTTCGAATCTAACACCATGCTATAGTTTTTGATAGTTACTACATATCATTTAATCATTTTAAATTATATTATTTTATCAACTCAATTTAAATTCGATATAGATTAATACATCAAACATACTACTGTTATCCACGCAATTAACTATTTTTAACGAATGATTTAGATCTCGACAGAGATACCAGATTGACTAAAAAAACTAATAAAACAAGATTTGTCATCTCCCAAACATGTGTTCCGAATGTAGAAAGTTTATAAACATTTAGTTTTACAACTTAACGACCTGTTTCATAGCCCTATAAAAAATATTCGAATAATTTTGACGCGGCATGTCACTGAAATTGCAAGTAAAATGATCTCATGTCTTTCTTTGATAGAAGATTATAATTAGGCTGAAGGTATTTTTAAAAACATTGACGTTCTTTTATGTTTGAAAATTATAAACAACTGGTTTCTTCAGAGACGAATGATGAACATAATAAAATCCTCTGAAACGAAAAACTAAAATAATTTATAGTCCTAAGCATTTCAAAATCCGTGCCCAAAACGCTCTCCGGTGTAGCGCAGCTCTGCATAAAGTGTTAGTGTCCAAGCTCCTTAGTAAGCGCACGAAAATTCGTATATATAAAACCGTTATAAGGCCAATTTTAATGTATGGATTACAGAATAAGGAAAAACAAAGAACCAGAAACAGAGGCCAGGATCCATTTTGGGGTTAGCGAGCCATCATAGTAGTAGTAGTAAGCATTTCAAAAAAATCTTTCACAAGTGGCAGATTTTATTCAGGTCAATAATTTTTACAAGATCTTATAACTACAGTAGATTCCCCCAACGCATTCAATTAACGATATTTCAATTATGCTGTTTCATTGGAACATCATTTTCGACTTCTGTGCATTAAACTTTTTATCAGCGTTTCATTTATCATTTGACAGTTCGTTATAACACTTTCGTGTGACCCGGCCACCGTACGTCAAACGTAAAAAAATGTATTCAAAATCGTAAGTAATAATCGTTCAATATCTTCATATTGCATATTTGAAATTGAAGTAAAAAAGGTATGCTCTCACAACGGTGCGTTCGGGCCGTCTACGTCAACGTACTGAGAATTTTATATTATCAACTTGATTATTGAAAATAAACCTTATCAGAGTTAGTATAAAGGTTATATTAGGTGTGCGGGTTAAGTTGCTGGTGTGTCGGGATGTCAAAGCGTCGCGAACGAGCGCGGACGGGACAGTATCGTGCTGAGAGTAATCTCAGGCGACCCCGTGGATAGTGATGTGCCACGTACAGGTGTAAACATCGATAAAAGTTGATTCTTTCAAGCTTTATATTATCGAGAATGTGTATTAATAGGCATGTGTATTAATTAATAAGAATTTAAATTTATTTTCGTCTAAATTTAGTTTTGCTTATGAAACCTAAAATATGGTTTTCCTTACCTATTTCAAAAACAAGACAGAATTGTCATGTTAAAGTGTAAGTAAGTACCTACATATGTTTGGATAGCAATTACTCATTATGTTTGAACGACATTTGTTAATATTATAAGCAATTAGTTATACTAGATGTGACTATCGTTATACGTTATATGAGATTATGCTGAGAATTTTTCAAGTAGTTGAAATCGTTAGTTTTAAATCTAGACTTACAGCTTTGGCCAAAAGTATTAGGCACCCCCTTAAAACATGTGCACCCATAAAGTAATTGTTAGAATTACTGTTCTGTTTAGTAAAATAATTAGTATCAATATTAACATACAGTTTTAAACAATAGATGAGGTTGTTAAGGATTTGTAAAATAGCTGTTCCACAAAAAGTTATTTGAGACCTAGACCTAGTAGATAGCAAGGATCAATTAAATGAGTATTAAATCGATATCGATAGAAGCCAGTGCTGCGACAACATCATTAGAGTCTCGACGGGGTGCTTGGGTCAGAGAGTCGAGACAATCTGTCAAACGAAAGAATCACACGAGTCCAAGTCTCATCCCGCCGCCCTATTAATCATATTCCGACTTTTTTACCGAACGTGTGTTCTCTTCGATAATAGCTACTATTCTGACGCCGATTTTACGAACTTCCCTCCAAAACTTACTAATCAATAATGACATCTAAGTTAATTAAAATAGAGTCTAGTTTTGCTTTATTTGTTTGTTGATTCGCTTTGTCCGGACAAGCGGTAAAAATCTCTTAGACAATACTTGTCGTTTGATTCAAGATGTCATGTTTGGAGATAGGAATCTTGACGAAAATTTTTCTTTGACGGGGTCACCGTGGTACATGTACTTCAATTACATTTGACACAGTTGCGCCGTTTCGACGCCGGCTGTTCAATTTGTTTGGATATTTAGATCATCTATCTTTGTGATTAGTGGGCTTTCGAAATGTTTTGGTCGTGATTGTGCAAAGTTTTTTTGTTCTATTTGTATTTTGGCATTTTTGTATACAGAGATTCTAAGTTTATCGATGTGACATTTCAAATAGCTATTAATATACTTTTAATTTTTATTCTGTGTATTTCTTTTGCTTCCGTCAATATTTTTAAAGTCAATGCACTCTATACGTGTTACGAGTATTATCTCTAATTGCAAGTTTAATCACAAGTTTATGGATTTGATTTTTCAAAAGACTATAATATTTTGTTTGATTTTTAATCTGTGTATTTCTTTTGCTTTCGTCAATATTTATTTTTAAAGTCAATAAACTTTGTTTATTTGCTACCAATTTTATTTCTAATTGCAAGCTTAATCATAGGTCAAGGTCTGCCACATGGACAGCATAGTTTTATGACATCCTCCTTTTAAAACTTGTGCTCTTTAAAACATATAATTTGGATGTCTAAATGCCTTTTATTAATTAAAAGTCAGACGGTAATCTCTTTATTTGGTAATAAGTAATTCATTAAGGTGACATTTGACTTTGGCTTCTTGTGTCACATCGAGATTTGTTCGTGACAAATCCGTAATAGGTGTACCATCGAAAAGCTTACTCATCTGCTAAAATTTTACAGTTTTTTGCTATTGTGGTCGCTTTATGTGTTCTTTATTGGCTTGTCATAGGATTCAAATTCCTTTGAGTTTGATTTGCAAATGATTTCTATGATTGTGTGTCTCGGTCTTGACATAGATTTTGGATTGGAACTATCTTTGCCTGAGGCGTTGGATTGTGGGCGATATTGATGACATTACGTATTATTGTAATTAATACTGTCTGCTTTATTTGACTCGCTTTGTAGAAATATTTGACTGGGAACGTTTGATAAATGCGAGTGTTTATCTTTTTAAATTTGATTTACTGTTTTGCTTTTTTGCCGCGTGAGAAATATTCGACACGAACATGTCAATTCTTTTTGTTTGTTTATTTTAACTTTTTTTTACTCATAATGGGCTTACGCTTGATCGCAATTCACGTGCTGGTAAGTTATGTTGCGATCTAAGGTGGAGCGCACTTGCCCAGAAGAAACCGGCCACCACTCTTGCCTTGAAAACCGCTAGATTATAGTTATCGGGGAACAGGGAATTTGGCAAAGAATTCCACACCTTGGCGGTACGCACAATGAAGGTGGAGGCAAATCGCTTAGTACGCGACTTAAGCACCTCCACAGCCTTGACGTTTCCCTACTCGTTCGATGGTGGACATGGACATAGTTTCTTAAAAATATTAATTTAAATATGTTTATCTGGAGGTTCTTGCAAATATAAGTTTGAGTATTGAACAGAGACTGATAATCGATTTAAGGTCGATCGGATACACGTATCAAAACGCGATGATCCTTAAAACTCGCAAATGAATCGCGTCTATCATCAACGAATATTTAATTAAATTTGCGGTCACACATCACAACAATCGATCCATTACCATTACAGAGGTTCCCATCACATACAGTACCCGAAGATTGATGCAGTGAGCATCAAGACATGTGACCTGCAGTTCAAGACATCATTCTTTAAGATACCATCGAAATGTCACAGTGTAACATACCTACTTTGAAATGAAAAGACGTCTCTAAAAGAACTGATGCTTTGCATAATTATGCTGCTCGTTTTATCTTACGACGCAAATACAATGGGGTGGTATAAGTTTGGCATGTGTGTGCACATGTGTTTATGTTATACTTGTGATACGTGATAAAACTTAGGGTAGATTTCACATACACAATAGTATTGTGTACAAAATGGTATGATTCCTGCTAATATTAAAGCAAATGTTGTATAATATGTTTGTTACTTCTTCAGGCTTTGACAGCTAAACCAATATTATCGAAATTTGGTATGGAGATAATTTAATTTCAATGATGAACAGGTGTGACAAATTTTTATCTCAGTTTAACGTGGGTGACACATATGTATAGTAGGGTATTTTGAGAGTTTCTTACTCTGATAAGGATCAGTGATAGCACTATACATGCACTATAATAGCTCGCCCGGCTAGCAACCCTCAAGATATCCATCTGTTACAAAGCATCTAGCGCTGTGTTCAAGCAGCCTGAGAGCCTGATATTCTAGACTAGGCATGCTCCATTTTGGGCAAGAGTGTAGCTGATTGATGTGTTTGTGGTATTTACTTGATAATAAATTACCCTTGTTTACAACATGTTTATCCCAACTTTATTTTTAGCACCTCTGAAGAGAGCTAGCTCCTGCAAACACAGGGTATTCTACTGCAGGAGCTAAGCACCACACTTACATTAAGACTTAGTTTCTAAAATTAGTATTAATTAGTTAAGTTACCTATACTTAATGTTTGTTTTGTTTAGAATGTAAGTTGGTCTAATAAATTATTTTGTATTTGTATTTGTGGTCGCGTCCTGCTGATTAAATGCCAAGCCGTAAGGAGACACTCATACTGCAAGTGGTAATAACAAAAGAAGAAAAGCCTTGATGAACTTAGGATCTTGAAGGTAAAGTCAGTTAACGACAATATAGCGTGTCTTTGATTTTAATTCAATGAAGGTTGCATGGATCGTATACTGGAAGGTCCGTCTAATTGTGACATCATTGTTTCAATTCATCAGTCAAAGCTGAGCGATGACCTTCGGGAATCGTGAGATTTGGGTGGAAGGCTTATAAAGTTTGAGACATGGCGTTGTTATTTATATACGAGGCTACATATATCTATCTTAAAACGTTGTATGGATGTGTTTGAGTTTGTGTTTGCGAATCGACGGGGTGCTCTAAATTTAACGTTTCTGTGTGTGGCTTCGTAGCTCATAATCAAAATCATAAAGAATCGCGTAATATTAAGCTTTTTTTTTTTCAAATTATCTACTGCTCAGCGAGCTAAGGTGATCTGATGCGATCGTCGAGGTGCAATGGTCGATGCAGACAATGTTTGAATGGGTGACAAGACTGTCGCTTTTAAGTGGCATTTTCATCTGGGCGATACAGTGGGTCGGATTACACGTTAAATTGTAGGTCGTGGCTGTTAGTCTTAGTACAAGCAGTCGTCAAGCCAAGTTACAGGCCTTCGGGCGGCTTGTTAACCTTCGACACCAGAACTTGGCCACTTAGCACAGACGAAGAAGAAAAAGAAGATTATTATGAAACTTTTTCAAATATTTAAGCCATATCTATTAGATTCTTATCGCTATAATAAAAGCGTGTATGTCCCTATCACATCGTGTGAAGCAATCGATTGATTTCTTATTAAACGCAATTCATTACGAAGTTTTTGTTCACTTATATTACTGAAGTGTAGTTTGCTTTGTTTTCTGTCTGTATGTTGTATGATATAATATTCTTTAGCTATTTGCATAGATGAAACAAAAAATAGATTTAGTGTTATATTGATTTACGACTAATACTTGAACCATATGCACTAACGATGTTGTGATTTGTGGGTGAAAATTAATCAAACTATCGTCAATAATTATTTTGACGTTAAAATACAGTTATAAGATTATATGTACTATACTCGTAAATTTAATATTTAGATGGAAGAAGACAACGAGGCTGGACCCAATTCGATGGCGCCAGGAGTAGGTGAATTTCCATACCATCATCATCATTAAGGGAGACTTTTACCCAACAGTAGTACAATATATAAAGTATTTATGTATGTGTATGTAGTATAGGTATCACTTATGCTAGCAACCATAATACAAACTAGAAATGTTTTAGCATGGGGCTAACCAGGCGCGTGTGGAATGTGTCCCTAATTATTTTTTTTTTATATGGAATAGATCTACGCTTGGCCACCAACTCACCTGATGGTAAGCAAAACTGTGGCCGAAGATAAAGCACGTTGATCATTTTATTTATTTAATTAAGTTTATTTTAAGAAAGTTTCACAAAAAGTTGGTTACAAAAAGATCTTCAAATTCTTCTATATCTGATTACGTATCAAACAAAGAATCCAAGCAACAAGACAAATAGCTCGATTATCAAATCAGCATAACTGGAATATTCTCAAGTAAAAACAATGGTACATTATTTAAAAGTACAAAAGTCCCTTCTTATCTTCGTGAGTCGACATCGACGAAATCTGGGCTGTTGCAACAATACCCGTGTGAAACAACTAGTGCTTGTTGCTAAAGAAAAGTGTAACTTGATGAAAAGTTAACGGATGATATAAATTAACAAGTAAGCAATCTTGCAGTCCACGCAGATACAATAATTTTTTTTACACACACGGCTTGTTATCCCCATACTAGACCATTTCTAGTTTGTGTTATGGTACGAGTAGCTTACACAACTGATATACTACATATACATACATACATATATATTTTATATAGATACATATTTAACATCCAGACCCACAGCCAACAAATTTAGTTAAGCACTAAGATGTTAGCCGTGCCGGGAATCGAACCCGGAATCTTCTGATTGGCAGTCCGGCATGGTAACTATTACGCCAACGAAGTCGTCAACAATGTATACGTAATTACAATCTTTACCCCGCGGTGCCACCAGCATTAATCCAGGACATAAATAAGTAACCTATCTATAGGTCTATCTAAAGGGTCTTAATACCAAATTTAATCAAAATCGATCCAGGCGTTCCAGCGTGAAGAAGAAACAAACATACACATACGAGTACACTTGTACACTTTCGCTCACAAATTATATATAAAATTTATGTATATATTTTAATAATTTATATTTTATTTGTACATACAAATTTTGCCTAAATAATTATGATTAGTGGGACTGGCCCAAAAAATTTCGTTCCACCTAAAAGCAATAAAAAGCTGGAGTTTTTCTATTCTATTTTAATTTCCGGGCAAAGGCTAATCCAATGTTCAAAGATCATTCTATATACTTTGTCATATCGGCCAAATCGCTGACGTTAGAGTAGTAGTGTATGTATATAGAAAAACTTAATTTTTCTGTTAAGTTCTTCTTTTTATGATTTTTTATTGCTTGTTGTGGTCAAGAAAAAATATGATCAGATAATTAAAATAATTAAATCCTACATTTTATTTGAAAAAAATAACTGAAGCTTATTTCGACATTACTTATGAAAAAACCTGTGACAATAAGCATAACACATCAATTCACCCAATCAAGAGCAATCGGTCAAATTCTCAAATCGTCTCGCTTTAGGCAATAGATTCTACTACAGTTATGCCACGTATTGCGCAAACCTGACTTTTACTGTGTCCATCACGCGACCTCAGTCTTCTCGGATGGACATTACAACAGCCATACAATATACACACGTCATGTGCAATTACCGTTATTACATACACCGCTCTATATTTCGTCGCATATCTTGAATTTTAGCGAGAGATATGCATTATGCATGGTAAGTTGAGGAAATTGGGGTACGGCCACTGTAGAATTGAGAAATATGACATTGTTTCAAAATACTCGTACTATGCTGGCATTTTTTCTTGATTGTACTTTGGAAACTGTTATCGTAAGGCATATTATATAACTATTTTTGAACGAACAAACGGTCACACTTACTTAAAAAATACGTCCAACGGGTTTCGACGCATTACGGGCGTCATCATCGGGAACGAGCATCACACGGCCTGTCACCAACGTTTTTTTTTAAAGTGAGTGTGATCGTTTATTTGTAATTTATATATTCTTGATTTAAAATTTTATAGGTTTACGCAAACAAGCTGAAGCAAACTATATCTTGTCTTGCCTCTTTTATGTGTCTTGTTGTCTTATTGTGTCTTTGTTATTCGTGTCAGAAAATAAAATTTTCTTTCTTTCGTGCCTGATGCCTAGAAAATTTACCTGTTTACTCTTCTTTCTTTCTTTCTAAGGGAGCACTTCGTTCACTCATCATCTTTCAATGGTATTTTCTAATCACAGCATCTTTACTTCTATACATAGCTTGTATGGTTATTCCGTACCATAATACCCCTGAGAAACACTCCACCTCATACCTATTCAATGTGCATTCAGACAATGTCTCGGCAATGTTGCGGTGGCGGTACGACAAAGTCCAGTGTTTATTTGTGGCCATACTTCACTTGCGGTCTGGGGCGGCGTGTAACTCATTTCTAATACCGAAGGTGGAAAGTTTAGACATAAAAGTTGGCTGAAGAAAACGCAATCAATTGTGGGAACTTCGATTTAGTAGTAGTGTCTTTTAGCTTTACTCAATTCTGCGCACTGCGGTTTTAACAGATGCAATATATTAAGAAAATACGAAAAAAAAACAGGTACGGAAAAAAGCAGGTAGTGGATGGAGACGAGATCCCATGGATTGAGTCAAGTGACGTGCCTTGGGAGAGGCATATGTCCAGCAGTGGACGCAGGCGGGTTGATGATGATGATGAAAATATTTCAGTCGTCTCTAATTCTATGGCTTTAACTCTCCGCTTAGTTAGGCCACTTACCAGACTCTAGTGCGTCGTACAGAAAGGAATTTCGCAGGTTGTAAGGTGGTAGAGAATTTTCTAGTTCTTCTCTAAAAGTATCATCGTTATGATCAACTGGAATTAAAAAAAATCTCGGATTAGTACTACAAGTAGGTTAAATATATTTAAGAGGTTAACAGTAATTTCAGTGATAGATCTACAAAATTATACAAAATGACAGTTCTTTCCCTTAATCCATTTCGGAAAACAATATTAATTTCGCGTGTCAACCGACAGTCAACACTTTCAAGACGGTGTAATTTTTACGCTGGTCCAAATCATAAGACTTTGGACAGTTTGGAAAGGTAAATGAAAACAACGGTAGATGCTTAGTTAATTTAATCATTAAACGGCTACTGTTTATTTTTTACTGTAGTAGCGCTTATAGCTCCTATTCTACGCCTATAATAAGGTAATCTGATCTGATCATCGAGGTTAAGCATCGGTCGATGAGGATAGTCTTTGTATGGGTAACCACGCTCAAGACTGTTATTAAAAACTGGCAATTTCATATAAGCACTGCTGTAGGTCCTAAGCGTAAGTCTGTATGTTTTATTTAGTGTATAATATTTAATTTATAAAATATTTATAGTTTATATTTCATTACTGTGACAGTAAAATACACTTTCTGATATCAAGAAATTAAGAGAAGGAAAATAATCAAAAGATTTGTTCTTTTCGCCTTCTTTTTAAAATCAATATAATGTGGATGTATGATGGATCAATATTAATTAGGGCGTGGCTAGTCTTCTATAATTAATTAAACATAGAATATTTATCTTTAAAATAAAATAAACAGCTGTCTTCTTATGTTTATACCACCAGTGGCAAGTGGGGTGAGATTATTAACTGTCGCCTAGCACTGCGAACAAACTGATCCATCATACACCCTTATGTTATTAGAGAGAGTAACTATTGGAAGGTTTCTTTTGTTTTCCTTGTCACTTAACTGTACTAACTATACCTTTTCGCATAAAGTTGGGGTTACCTATAGAAATATATGAACATTTATAATGATGTCTATAGTAAAGTCCAGTCAATAATAATGATTTTAGAGATTTCATTCTAAAAGGTAAATACAATCGATCAAGTCGTGAGAAAATTGTGTAATGTAAACTGAAGAGGACACTTATTGTGGTTATATCACGTGATAATTATGTGATAGCGATATATTAAATGACAACTAGTAAAATAACACCTGTAATCTCGAACACTTGAGTTTTATTATGTGATAAGCTGGTTGATGAGGTTTTGCGATCAAAGCCGATATACTATATAAATAAGTTGATTTCTAGCGAAAACTTGATTGCGAAAAGTTTCCTCTACCTTTCTGAACCATATAGGTAAATAAAAATATTATTGTCCTTTGTAAACAGTTATCGTAAGGCATATTATATATTTGCACGAAACAAACGGTCACACTTACTTAAAAAAAATGGATATACCTACGTCCAACGGGTTAAAAAATATTATTTTTACTATTGCATGTTTTTTTCCTAACCTAAAACAAAATCGTATTGTGTCTTACTGCTGTGTAAAGGCCTCCCTTCCCTACTTGCAGCGCGCTCTTTGGCTTTTCAAAATGGCTAATTTTCTCATCATTCTATTTGCATGGCGCCGTTGCCACGTGGTTCCGGCTTAGATTCCCGGCACAGCAAATATCTTTATGAAGAACTAAATTAGTAGGTTGTCAGTCTTGATTCTAAATATGTATCGTTATAAAGTTAAGTTAAGTTAGTGAGGCGTGTACTATCTGTCCCATCCACCACTACTTCTTGACTACCACGACCGCTCTGTCAAGAGCGTACCGACTTAGAAGAAGATCGTTATAAAGTATTTATGTATGTATATGTGTAGTACATCAGTTGTGTTAGCAACCATGATACGAACTAGAGATGGTTTAGTATGGGGATAACCAGTCGTGTGTCTAAAATATTTTACTTTTTTACACGCATTATATTAGCTTCACCTGCATGTTTGTATGTTTGTTTGTAACCGACTTCTTTGGGCGCGATTTTGACCCACTTTAAACGGTCAGATTTCGTTCAAACTTTGTAGATTTATTGAGGACCGATGACAATACACTAATTTGATAAAATTATTCCATTTTTTGTATTTTTGTTTCTATGTTTGTTTGTAACAGACTTCTTTGGGCGCGATTTTGACCCACTTTTTTTAAACTATTAATTATTATTACAAGGCACTATTTACAGCGTCAAAGTACCAGCAAAAGCTGAAGATAATAATAATTTCTCCAAAGCCTTCTCAGAAGTGTTCGAGTCTATGTTCTAACAAACGCTGGCTCCCCTGTGTCCGTGTCACGTCACTGTAATTAGCCACACATAAGGGCTTGCCACGTCACTCAGGCGGACATTGATTGCGGTCCAAAGAGCGTGTTAGTGTGGATGGAAGGATATTTTGGCTGATATTTGGTGTGCGCTGTGTATGCGGGATATGAAATCAATTATAAGTGTAGGCTTAAAGGATAATGTGATGATGATACTTGTTATTTTATCCGACAACGTAATAAGGTTGTGTTTTTGGATCGTATATGTATATGTGCATTATGCTGAACCTATAGCCTTTTATGCACAAACAAATTCTGGACAGTTATAATTATATTTTGTTATTACTTTATCTTGTAATTATTGGTTCTTTGTGTTTAATAAAACTATTTTATTTCTTTCTTTATTTACATATGCTTACATACATATATGTACGTGCTGAAGATTCGTGTCAATTTGTGTCAGTTTACTGCCTTTTCAAAGATTTCATATGAAAACGTGTAACTGTAGAAATGACATAAGGTACAACCGTATTATATGACTCCGGAAAATAGGTAAAAGTATCGCTATCAAGTTAAGATTTTCCAATTAAATTACGTTCTATTGTATTATGCAGCGTGTCTTTGCGTCGTCTGATTTAAAAGATTTCTTTGGTCACATTAAAAATGTGTTTAATATTTCTTACATGCTAATTAGAGTTTCATTTTTAGCACTTCAGCAGTCTTTTTTTCTGTTTTGCAATAAAGAGTCCATCTATCTATCTATTTCTTTAGCTCCTCGCTCGGTGAAAGTTATTGGTATTAAAAAAAGTTGAGAGCTAAGTATTAAGACATGCAAAAGCATGTTTTAAACTAGCTTTGACATAGTAAATATTAAAAAAAAAATACATACAGTCGAATATATAACCTCCTCCTTTTTTGAAGTCGGTTAAAAAGAAGTCTTCTCTTCATCTTATAAGTAGCAGAGAAAAAAGCCGGGTAAAAAAAGTCCACCCAGCGGTTACCAAGTTCTAATCAGAGAGCATCACAAGACACCGTTGATTGGCAGTGCCATTATCTTGCAGTACACGTAGCGGCCCCTATGAGCTGGGATTACAGCCACCTTGGTATTGACCCGGTCAGGGGTGAAGCCGGAGGTAATTAACAGTAGAAATAGTCCACATTAAAACACTGTATTAATATATCGTACTTGTTGTGAGTTGTGGCGTTTGCAGTTAAAAACAAAAAAAAAACTGTTTCTTAAAATATACATCCTTACTTTTACAGTATCATAAAAAACGTATGTAACTTTATATTTCTGTCGGTGTTTTTTACGGACAAGAAGCTCATAGGTAATGAGTCCTTGTGCAACGCGAGGCTTCAAAGTTTGGAGCATCGCCGCAATGTTGCGAGTCTGTCGGTTTTCTATCGGTTGCATTTCGGAGAGTGCGCGTCTGAATTACATCAGCTAATTCCTCCGGCCCCTTTCCATTATCGGACGAGCAGGGAGACGGCTAGGAGGCACCGCTATACAGTTGAAGTTCCAAAAATCCGTACGAAGCGTTTCGCTTCCACATTTATTGTGCGGACCATTAAACTGTGGAACTCATTGCCGGAATCCCTGTTCCCTCTGAACTATAACCTTACTGTCTTCAAGGCGAGAGTGAATCGGTTTCTTCTAGGCAAGCGCGCTCCACCCTAGATCGCAACATCACTTAAAATCAGATGAGTTTCGATCAAGCGCTTGCCTATCCATCAGAAAAAAAAAAAAAAAAAAAAAACAAACGAAAGATTAGGCTGTATTTTTTTCCAATATTTCAAAGATCGATGATATTTATCTAAGATCGCGATAACGCAATCGTTAGTAATACAGTACATAAGTTAAACTCGAAAAATAATTACAAAGACACTGGCAGTCGTCCTGAGGTAGCGTTTTTGCTATCTACTCGTACATCGGTCATAGCAACACTGTCACCGCATATTATTATTATTTTAAATTTATAAATTATCTTTTTTAAATACAAATAGGTAAGTATTTAACTAAAATAATAATTACTTTACCACCCAGCTCACATATGAAAATAAAGAAATAAATTATGTATATAATTTACTTCTTTTGCTTGGTCGATAATAGCCTTAGTCACAATATTCAGAAATTCCCTAAAATTATTTCACTTCATACAACCAAAATCTTGAGACCCATTAAAGGTTGCCACTTCACCGCGTACCATGGCGGCATTTCCTCCTACAGCCGATCTATTTGGAAGCCAAGTACTAATATCCTTAGAGTACCCAGAATCTTATCTCGCAATGACCATTTCATTTATTTTAGGAGACACAGAAGTCATACCACCTGCACTCAAGACGGTGGATGGAGCTTTTAGAGGAGCATCAATAGACGCTGATTGCGCCACTTCATATTACAAGTGCTGCGGTAAAATAAACCTTAATTTTAAATACGTTGAGCTGATATTGGAATTCAACAACAATGTTGCTGACAAATCCTGCAGTGTTAATGAAAATGATAAAACTACGGCCAAAAGTAAACCTTACAGTATTGATGTTAGAGTTGATTTTACAGTGGAAATCGTTGATTACGTGGAAATTAATAAAGTGAAATTTGAATATGAACCTAATGTTGATAGTAAGAAAGCAGATTTTGGAATGAGCGAAGGTAAAGCTTTCCTGGCGCCACGCTTTGTCATGCCGATACAATCTATTTCCGGTGCAGTTTCGGGATGAAAATATTTTTACTTATCTTAAGTGGTTGTATCTGCTTATTAATTAGCCGTAGAGGGTGAACGTATAGCTGTCAAATCAAACACTTTGTCGGCGTTCTGGTGATCCTAAAACAGTAATAGACGATGATTCTTTGGAAATATCAAATGGATTTAATGGTGTGTCAAAGTTTGAAGAGTTCATTGCTAACAAAAAAATAATACAAGATCCGTGACTATTATGTTCGAAGTTGTGGGAAAATTAAAACAAACGACAAGCACGTGTACCGAAAGAATAATAATGTAATAAGTGAGTTAAGAAGTTTTGATTGAAGTGATAAGTTCTGATAAAATAATGTTATAGAAATACTTTACCGCTGAGAGTCAATCAATCAGGCCAGCCACTGCGGGAAACTATTTCATTCTTTCATTATTGGCTAAGAATTTGGGCGCCTGTCGTGCCTTGACATACGAGTACGATTAACTGAAAATACTATTCTGAGGGCAAATAATAGCATCATAAATTTATTTAAGGGAATACACGAAGTTATCCCTTAATAAAACTAAAATCTAGCCTAGTAAGCTAATTAATAACTACTTACTTTAATATAAACTATGTACTTATAACGTAACGTCTCTAAGAATGTGCTCATTAGCACATTTCTTAATTATTAAATACTAGGACACATTTCACACACGGCTGGTTAGCCCCATACTGAACCATTTCTAGTTTGCATTATGGTTGCTAGCACAACTGATATACTACATATACATACATACATCCTTTATATAGATACATATTTAACACCCATACCGACAGCCAACAAATTTAGTTTAGCACAAAGATGTTGGACATGCCGGGAATCGAACCCGGAACCTACTGATGGCAGTCTGGCATGGTAACCATTATGCCAACCAGGTCGTCTCTATCGATGTCTCTAATAAGTCGAGTAACTTTGATCATGTGTTCTATTTTCAGCACTTAGCACCTTGGATTTTGCTATCACTTAAGATCAATTTTAAATAATAATGATGTCATACGAGCTACGTGGACAAACTCTGGTGTCGAGTTTTTTCACGCTACCCAACGGCCACTGACTTGGCTTAGCTCCTGCTTGTAGTAAGATTTTCAGCTGGAACCTACAATTTAAAATGACATCCGACCCACAGATGACGAAAGAGTAAAATAAAGAAAGATAGAAATGCCACTTTTTAAATTACTCTATTTTGCATGGTCATCCATCCTAAGCCTCCGACATCCTTTCAGATTGCCCTATTTAGCCGAGCTACAGGTGTTTCAAACTACAATTTTGCATAATATAATTTAAAATTTAATTATAAAAAAAGAATAAAAAAAAAGTTTAAGTTTATTCAGTTTATTATTTTTTTCGTTCAAAATAACACTGATACGTTCACCTAGTTTTCAATTATTTATAAATTAAATCTAGTCTATTATTATGAACTATATATTTAAAACACGACGTGCACTGAACTCCAAAGAAGGTTGAACCTGTGTCGTGGTGTTCAGGCTCTTCCATTTAACGTTACATACATAACTTGAAGCGAAATTAATAACATTTAACTATATTTTTTTATTTATATTATCACGGCTGTAGCCGAAGACCACATATTTTTACAATAATATTTATATTTTATCTACTGGTATGCATCACCGAGATGTCTCATATAAACTCACAATACTTACAGAGTCTCTTTATATAGGTATATGTAAAAGAATTACATGTCATACCCATTTATCAAGACAATGGAGTTCACAGGCGGTACAACGGCCATTCGTTCGCAAGACACCAATTACTCCTCTATCACCAAATCAACGGGCGAGCGAGGTGACCGTTAAGACAATCATCAAGTACTGCCACTTCCTGTCTTACACGGACAGATAATACATAGAAATTGTATATTAAAGTCACCTCATAAATATGTATATGTCTCGGTCTGTGGTCACCGCTTGCACAATCTTCGTGCGGATGGCCTCTGCGGACTCGGGTGGGTGTGGAGTCGAATGCAAACTGTGAGGACTGAAAAGCTTTGGAACTCTCTTCCTGCGTGTCTTTTTTCTGAAAAATACAATTTAGTGGTCTTCAAACAAACGTAAATCGGTAATTGGAGTAAAAAGGTCCTTTCTAGGCAAGGTGGTGTTTTTTTTCTGAGAAATACAATTTAGTGGTCTTCAAATAAATGTAAATCGGTAAATAGGAGTAAATAGGTCCTTTCTAGGCAAGGTGACTTTGACCATAGTTAAGCATAGCATCAGGCAAGCTGTGGTCAAACGTGAGCCTATAGAAAATAAAATACATATTTCGCCGTCCCCGGAGAATAAAATGATAACTGCAAAAACTCAACTTTTCAGGAGAGCCAAAAAACATGTTTTAGTTAATTTCTTAAAAAGTACTAGTCGGAGGCAGATGGTTCTTACCTTTATGTAAAGCTAATTTTTTATACATACAGAATACTTCAATAGAGCACATATATAATATAACATAATAAAGATATTTAAAAAATAAGAAGTTAGTAAAAATTAATCATCATTTGAGTTGTATAATGTCACTTATCATTTTATTCTCGGTACTTTTTAGTCAAACTTTGATATTGTATCACTGTCTTGTCATTTTATTCGGTAGTTTATTAGGGTACAATTGAAGATGATAATGCATTATTATCGTCTTATTCTCGTTATCATTGTCTAACTCTATGTTGTTTAAAAGCTATTTCAATAAAACTTTGTGTGGTAAGTATTCACAAATCCTACTGTTATATTAAATTTTGGCCATCATGCCTCAGAATCTGGTCATGCTTTGACATAAAATATTAAAAAGGACACAGTTTTTACAAAACCAAAAAAAACGGTCATTTCTATTGAGTATTACAAGTTAACAGCTATTTTCTATAATAGTGAATAAAATCAGACTTGAAATCACACATCACTTTGTAAGCGTCTTGATAACTTAATTTGTTATATGCCCTACTTTACAAAGCCTAATGAGATCATCATGCAAAGCCTTGCTTATAAGAAGAGGCCTAGTGCATAACACTTGCAATTCGAGCACATGGCTTGGGATATGACTTGGGATAACCTATTGACTTATGCGTTACTTTGTGGAAATCCATTGTAAATGGAAGAAAATCTGAAATATTCTGCTGTGATCTGAAAACAAATTTACACCGGCATTAATTGCCATTAGATCAGACGAGCAGCCATCAATGACCACCCGTATAGATCGTTCTCTCAAAAAGTCGGAACTCCACACACGGAAACCAGAGGGCAAATCGTAGGAGGAGCTGTCAAGAGCCTTAGAAATGTCGAGAGAAACCGCTAGAGATTCTCCGAATTTCTCGATGGCTTTACTCCAGATGTGAGTGGCATACACTAGAAGGTCCCCAGTGGATCGGTTCCGGCAAAAGCCATATTGTCGATCACTGAGGAGGTCATTCGCTTCTAGGTATGCCAGGAGCCTGCGATTCAGAACACGTTCCATACTCTTACAGAGTACTAACGTAACTGATATGGACCTGCATCAGTTAGCAGGGTCAGCAGCGAGGGACGGCAGAAGTTAGCTTCGACCGCTTTGGCTAGGGACCAGAATGCTTTACTACCCGCCGGGTACGAAGCCAGTTTGGTCCCTATTCGGCCAATATGGTCAAAACGGGCCTTCTGTATAACCTTCTTGCAGGACTTGGCAGCCTTATTAAAAGCTCTCTTTTTATCACGAAAATCAGACGCCTTACGCTGCCGAGTTTCAGCTTAGGCTTGGTACGCCAGATGTTTTTGTGCCTCAGCACGTCCACATTCAGACCCAAACCATGGGCGAGCATAACATGAAGATGGTGCGTCAGAAAAAGGAATAAAATGTTCCATGCCCTTACGCAACACATCAGTCACGGCATCAGCGCAGGCACTAGGGTCGCTACAAGAGAAGCATATAGGCAACCTAGGGACTGGGATGAGATGCCACTGAGTACCGGTCTTGATCAGTTGTCAGTAGAAGGTCTTAGCAATAAGGTGTATGAGAGTCAACGTCGGGTACCCGTGTGGCTCCTTGAACCAGCTGGGTGAGATCTATGTAAGAGAAAGTTTCTTAGTCTCTCGTCCAGCATGGTTGGTGTCTAGGTATGGATACAGCCATTCCTGGTGATGACCATTAAAGTCCCCTAATAACACAAGCTGAGTTGACGGGCACTCCTGTTGAGCTTTATCCGCCCTCTCGCTGAGGTAGTCAATGAGCCTAATTGTCTCCAAATCTTCGCTGTGCGACCGGAAGACACAGGAATAGAGAATTTTCTCCACGCCTGTGTCCACCAGTACCCAAAGCACCATGAAGCTGGAATCTTCAAATTTACGGAGACGCCGAACTTAGATATCGTCACGGGCGTATAAGCATACGCCCGCGCGTGGTTTGAAGTTGTGTTCCAGGGTGTAGTACCCTGGGTAGGAAAGGTACGACACGTTGGACGGACATCTGATTTGTGTCTCCGCAAGAAACAATAGGTGAGGTCTGTATGTCTCAAGATGGTGGTGGATAGAAACGAGATTTGAGTGGAACCCCCGTATATTACACTTTTAATGAGTGGTTGTGAAACCGCTATGCAACCTTTTTAATAATATTGTTTCTTATCATGATGCAAATAAGTGAAAGACAGCAGTTGAACGAGGCATTCCATGTACTGACTGCTCATGAGTTATCTTTTTTCAGGCTTTTAAGGTTTTATGCTTGTTTTGTCTAAAAATTCTGGCACTACATGAACCCCTTTCGGGTTGGTCTTTTATTCCTACGAGACTGTGATATTCATTGTTTTCTTCTCCTAGTCTTAGATCCTGATGATTAGGTATCTTGTTCATATTATCAGTGACCGTTTGTTTCGACAATATACTATCGGAAGTATTATCGGATGTTACCTACATCTAAACCAATGATTTCATTAGATGGTGTTGTTTATTTTTGTCATCAACATCGTATATTGATAGTACTATAATATGAGGGATACTTCGCGGGAATCCCTACCAATTATGTAGCTGCCATTTCAAACTATAACCGTCACTTCTAAATGAAAACAGAGCATAACAATTTGTTTTGCAACACGAATAGTTTTACTAACAGAACATTATACGAAGTGCACGGATGGTTTTGTACGAGAATAAAATGATAACTGCTATTATCATTATCTAATCGAATATTTTTTACGAGAATATAACTTCATGACTGTTTGTCATACTTATAAGTTTAAAAATATTTTGATAATATTACAATACAATTATATTCTTGTAACTTTAGGCATGGGTCTAATAATCGAATAACATTGTAATATTTTATATTTCCGTAAATTACAGTATTAGAGCCACGAAAAAAATTTAGCAGATGTATCAGTACCCACAGATATCAAAAATGGAATAACACTAAAATGAAGATAATGGCAGTTATCATTTTATTCTCCGGGGACGGCGATTTGTTTATTTAGCTATTAAATTAATACTGTAACGTCTGTATCTCGGCTAACTTAGAGTAATCTGACGCAATCATCGAGGTTAAGCAACGGTTGATGCGGTCTTTGGATGGGCGACCTTGCGTAAGATGGTCACCCATCCAAACGCCGTCCGCATCAACCGCTGCTTTGATGATCGCCTCAGATCACCTAAGCTATCCAAGCTACAGGAGCTACAATGTGTGCTTATTTGAGGCGCTATTATACGTTCATCCACGCCCTACATATTTGAGCGAAGCGCCCTATGTTCGACAGTGGATTTTTCACGAAATAAATTTATTTAAAATCGACAATTAACAATATTGGAATTATAAGCCCCAACTATTCCAGATAATATTTTACCTCCAATACTTACAAAAAAAGTAACACTCGTTGTATTATCTCTATTACTTTCAGAAGAACCACATTTTTAAACTTATAGACGGCTAATTTTCTAAAATATGGCTGTTGAGCAATTTTTACGTAATAGTGTTTTGGAGCTCTACTGAACCAAAGCTAATAAAACTGCAAAATCCATAGCCAAAAGTCTTTTGAGCAGAATCTAATAGGATTAAATATAAAAAAAAAACTATTTTGGTCTCATACCGCCTTAAAACGAATTGTATGTTTATCGACTCCACACCTTCAAGACTCATAAACACCGGCTGTAATAGAAAAAGTGATACGCGGCTCACCGCACACAGCCGACCTCAGCAAACACACCGACGGCATAAAGCAATACCCCCATACTGCACATTCATGGTGTCAAGTGTTGCCAGGGATTTTAAAGATCGACTCCATCATCATCATCATCAACTTACTACAGTGTAAACTCCATGTAATTTTGACTTGTAACTTTGGTGTTATCAATAAATGATTTGTATTTGTTACGTCTCTCGATTTAACGACAAACTCACTAAAGCGTCGAAATCAATTGGCTTTACTTGGTTTAGTATTACATTAAATATTGTATGGAATACAATTCCATACAATGATACAATCTCTCCATTTAACAGCCACTCTCTATAACGCCATAAAATGCACAGTCCCTTCAGTGTCGATATATAGTGTTAACGTTTTATTTACTATATAGTATTGACTAGCTGACAAACGTTGTAAAAGGGGTAAAATGTGTTTATTGTTGTAATGCTTTATGATATTCTTAATTTTCTGACATACGAGTATGTACTTTACGACCTATGATTTGAAGAAGACATCGGCTTCCGTCATACAGTTATGAACTACTTTCTTAGTAGCCTTTGGATTTTTTAATATAAAGTAAATATTAATAATAAATATAGTATTACGACGTATTTCTTATAGTTACCCTTTTAAAATTCATTCAAATCTAGTCTTATCCATAAAAATTGATATATTTTTACCAGTACTGCAGGCATTTAAAAAAAAACGCCCATCTATATATTAAACTAGCTGACCCGGCAAACGTTGTTTTGCCTTATTAATTATTTTTATTCTAGTTTCTAGACAAATTCTAGTATAATTAAAATGTTACTTAATTATTATAAGTGTGTATGGTATATGCGTGAAATGGGTATGGAGCGCCATGAACAAACGTTAAGGGAATATAAAAGTAACAAACGCCAAAAAATATTATGTTTAATCATATCTATTTAATAGTGTTTATTTTAACAAACATAAATTTGTTCTTCTTAGATGGCACCGATGCCATGAATACAGGATAAATACAAATTGAAAATAGCATGTTTATAAGTTAATCAAATAAAGTCTTCGATGGTACTTATGTGTAGGCATAAAATTATTTTTCACTTTTTAGATACAGTTAGAATTTATAAATGTAGGTATGATTTTGAAGTCTGTTATTTGTATAATACAATTTCATTGTAAAATTTTTAAGGTTAGTAGGTAATGATATTTTTCTAAAGTTTTAGGTATTTAAATTTTTTAGCGATTCCATTTGAGCCGTAACCAAACAAATTACATAATATTGGTAGTGTCATAAGCTATGACCCAAAATGTCATAGGACCAATCGCGAGCGAAGCGAGCTCTATGCGAGCATAGCGAGCTATGCGCGAGCGAAGCGAGCGCGAAAATTTTTAGCATATTTGTTCGAGCCGTTTGAGCATAAAGAAGTCCAAAACAGAACAAATTACATAATATTTGTAGTGTCGTGAGCTATGATCCAAAACGTCCTAGGACCAATTGCAAGCGAAGCGAGCCGGATTCGAGCGCAGTGAGCTATGCGCGAGCGAAGCGAGCGCGAAAATTTTTTGCATATTTGTTCGAGCCGCTTGAGCATAATGAAATCCAAAGCAGAACAAATCACATAATATTTGTAGTGTCGTAAGCTATGATCCAAAACGTCCCAGGACCAATCGCGAGCAAAGCGAGCCGTATGCGAGCGTAGCGAGCAATGCGCGAGCGAAGCGAGCGCGAAAATTTTTAGCATATTTGTTCGAGCCGTTTGAGTATAAAGAAGTCCAAAACAGAACAAATTACATAATATTTGTAGTGTCGTCCTCATATTTGTTGAAAATTTTTTGCTCATACGTTCGGGGTCTAGTTTATTAGTACATCACATTTTATAGCTTCTTCTACGTAAGAACTAAGTGATCAAGTTATGTTGTCGAGAGTTTTTCAAGCCCCTGCCTTAGTTTAACGACTGTTTGAACTAAGAGGACCTACAATTTAACGTATAATCCGATCCACAGTAGCGCACAGATGAAAATTAATTTTTTTACAACAGTCATGTGCAGGAGAGGTTATGCAATAAAGCGACTTACACGCGGGTGGAGCCGCGGTTAAGTTAATAAGAGAGTTACATTGATATAGCAAAATGATAATTGTTAACAATACTACTACATACGATACATAAACAATAACGAAGGTCGAAATTTGTGTAAACAGTGAGAGAAGTCTGTGAAGAAGAATTTTGTGAGTAAAACAGGAGACCAACTTCGGTCTATGGCATAGTGTGGCATTTCACTCACCAGTAAAGTAAAGGCGCGGCAAATTTTAAGTATATCAGGTAAAATTTTGTAAGTTATTTTCTTCAAAAAAAAAGGATTTTCTCGAAGTACAGTTAGATACTTTATTTGATCAGTTATCAAGCGAGATGAAAAATTAATAAAATACTAAAATGGCCCTAAAATATAGGGAATGATGGTAAAAAAGTAAAAAATTAGGGTTGTATGTATTTTTTAATGCCACTTAATACAAAAATAAAAAGAAAAAATTTGTCGAAAAATAAAAAAAAATGTTTAAGGGTGATCAACCCTTATCACTTAGGGGTATAAAAAATAGATAGTAGCCGATTCTCTGACCTACTTAATACGTATATAAAATTTGGTAAAGATCAGTCAATCCATTTCGGAGGTGTACGGCAACAAACACTGTGACACAGAAATTTACTAAAATGGCCATAAAAAAATAGGGGTTGATGATAAAAAAGTAAAAATTTAGGGTTGTATGTATTTTTTAATGCCACTATATATAAAATTCAAATAAAAAAAAATCATTAAAAAAAATAAAAAAAAATATTTAAGGGTGAACAACCCTTATCACTTAGGGCTAAACACGTTTCACGTCGGCCGATTCTCATACCTACTGAATACGCATATAAAATTTGGTAATGATCAGTCAAGCCGTTTCGGAGGAGTTCGGTAACAAACACAGTGACACGGAAATTTTATATATAAGAAGAAGAAGATATGATTAATTAATTAAAACCTAATTTACAAAAAAAACTAATAAATATTATATTAATAAATAAATATTTGTATCAATTCCCGTGTCAAATAAATACTTCTTGTATTTTGTAATTATTAGAAAAAAATAAACGTTTTCTGTCTTAAGAGCCTTCTCCTGACAATAACTAACACAACAAAAATAAACGTGAAATTGATGAAAAATCAAGCACTATATTTTGACTGTCTTTTTCATATATGCATATTGATAATAGAGAAGGCAACTTGGTAGCTATCTGTAATAAGATAATCTGTGAAAGATTCCGCGGCAAAACCTTTGTGTGGTAGCCTTTACGACGTTTTAGTTAAACTAGTTTGTTTTTACTTGGGATATTGTTGCAACATTGTGTTTCGGATTGAAAATAAGTAATTTCAAGTCAATTCGATCAGTTTAAGTAGGTAAGTGTAAATACATATATATATTTATCGTCCCATAATTAAAACATAAACAAAATTACGCAAATTGGAACCTTCAAATTGGTAAGAATGTGTTGTGATAGTTTTATATTGTTTGTTCTATTATGTTTTTATTGTACGAGTAATACTTTTTATTGTCTTGGAGTAAAGTTGAAGAAATCTTTGTATTATTGATCAAAGAGCTATTAAAATAGGCCAAGAAAATTAAGCGCTAAAAAGTAATGAAGATATTAATTTAAAAAGTATGTAACACATAAATATATTTTAATATGATTCAATATTCAGTTAATATAAATTAAAAAGATTCTACTAAGTATTCATCGGGTCGCCTTTAATTTAAGGAATTTTCTTCTCTCAGTCTCTCAGCCTAATTTAAGGAATGAATATGGTATCTAATTAAATTAAAACCTACACAAATATTATAAATTACAAATAATTAACTATACCTAACTATGCCTGTATACGCGGGTAGGATGCCTGATCTGCTGGCGGCACTACCTCGCTGGATCACCAAACTTAAACGTTAACTGAGGTAAACGCCAGCTCTTGGGTCACATTGGTTCTGTCCACCAGCCGGTTGGAGAGATCTTTAAAAACCTAACGAGTGCTGTGGCCCCACGGTCAAAAAATTTCAACCCCAATATATTTAATACATTTATCAAGTATATATTTTTACCTCGATACATGCAAGTAAGTGTAGAAAAAAAAACTCGGGTAAAACTTTAACTACTTGAAAAATTTAACATCTATGTTTCAACCTTGATTAAAAAGTACGAGTAAGTTTAATGGCATCTTGATAATTAGTTGGGAAACCCATTATTGGTCTACTATTAAAGCGGGGAGAATAAAAGACTTGCGTACAATGTAACTTTACTCAGTATTAAAACTATCAAATGCTTGTTACTACAGAGTTACTTGAGAACTATCTATCCACGTTTTTAAGGTTCCGTACCTAAAAGGTAAAAACGGGTCCCTATTACTAAGACTCCGCTGTCTGTTTGTCTCCAGGTCATATCTTAGAAACCGTCATAGCTAGAAAGCTGAAACTTTCACAAGATATGTATTTCCCGTGCCGCTACAACAACAAATACTAAAAATAAATAAAATTTACATATTAAGGGTGGTCTGCATACAATAAACGTATTTTTTGCTATATATCAATAACGGTAAGTGCTAGACACTTAAAATTGATATTAGTTATCAAATTAAAATATAAAATTTAAATAAATACATATTTAATGGGGCTCCCATACAACAAACATACGAGGATGGACTAAAAAATTTCGCAGCATACATAAATAATTAAACTATTTAAATGTAACCATGACAACCAGGTCACAACTCTGGTTGTCAAATTGTTAATTTCTATCCTAATTGACTGTATTTAAATAAGGCTAAATTTTGTTAGCCTTTGTGCAGCGATTTTAAATAATTTAATAAAAAAATAATATTTAAGGGGTGCTCCCATATAACAATGGTACGGAACCCTTCATGCGCGAGTCCAACTCGCAATAGGCTAATATTTTTTTAAATAAAATATCAGAGAACACTTCCAAAACTTACTAGCTGTAACCAGCAGTACCTCCCGTGGTAATCCGTGAAAAAAATCTAGTTATATGTTAATCCCGGGTCTGACAATCAAACTTATCTTATCTTAATATATATAAATCTCGTGTCACAATGTTTGTCCTCAATGGACTCCTAAACCACTTAACCGATTATAATAAAATTCGCACACCATGTGCAGTTCGATCCAACTTGAGAGATATGATAGTTTAAATCTCCAATTATAGTCACAATTTTAATTTATTGCTAATTATTGTGTGTTATTATTTGATAGTCACAATTATCTGTTAACTCCAAATGATTCTAATGAATGTAGATACCTTTCGACTGGGTTGAGTAAGTAATCAATAGATGGCGCTGCTATGGTAAATCTACGAACGTGTCATATAAGCTACACTATCTATTTTTCATATCCCTAAGTGAGGCAAAACAACGTTTGCCGGGTCAGCTAGTTGTTAATAATTTTATTGCTTTTTATCTTGGATTAACGCGGGTAACACCGCACGGCGCAGCTAAATCTACCTAATCTTCTTCTTCTTCACCTTATCACACTTCAGGTGGGGTCGGTAAGGTAACCTAATAAGAATTTCATATTAACATGCACATCGTACGTTGATTTCTTATTCTTTATTTGATCAAAAGAAAGAAAACTAAATAAATTTCAAACCAAAAATGATCCATTAGAGACTACAAATTTACGCTAAATGACATCCTACTCTTTTCAACAAAGAAAACAGCTAAAAATTCATCCCCTCTCACTCGCACTTATTCAGCAAACGTGAAAAGGTTTTTTTTATTGATGCGAATTACATCGAAAGTTGACTACTGCTTACCAAATGGTATGTACAATTTCCAAGAACAAATTCATATGTGTTGGTATCGAAATCGGGCCATAACCCTGGCGTGACGGACCAAGTTAAGTAACTTCCTCGGTTTCCTTCCGCTACTCGTGCGGCGGTGCATCGGCGTGTTACGCCTATCGGGGATCTTGCCCTTCCTCGTTGCGAAACGACCTTACCTCTAACTCTTCTGTTTCTTTACCTTATCAGACTAGGTAAGGTCTAGACGGTAAATTTTCTTCTTTAACGCTTCTATATCAGCTAGTATCTCTACACTCACCGCTTTTTCTTTTGTGCGCTCTTTCACACCATATTCTTTTTCTAAACGGCCTAACTTCCAATACTTCTTCTTCCTTGCCTTATCACACCAAGTAAGATCGACACAGCGAATTGTTTTCTTCCGCTCTCCTCTATCAGCCGTCTTCTCTACACTCACCCCTTTCTCTCTCCTATTCTATATCTCACATATTATCATGCATGCCTTCTTAATGAGCATACTTTCAACACTTATTCTTCCTTGCTTTATCACATTAGAACACATTTTACGTGTGTGAAATGTGTACTAATATTTATTTGTTTATGAAGTGGGTTGGCACAGCAAATTTTCTTCTTCCACTCTCCTCTAGCATCCGTCATCTCTACATTTCCTCTATTCTCTATCATGTCCTCGTTCACACACTCCATCCATGTATTCTTAACAAGCTTACTTCCAACACATGCTGGAATAGCCGATCTTCAGTCATGTTCACAATGGGATTCAGAAGAGTCATTTTAATTGGACACTTTATTGTAGGTAGTTCCATAGGAAAACTTATTCATATTGATAGTAGATTTTTTAGCCAATTAGGAAAGTAGACCATGAGTGGTGAGGGTGTTCGTGTGTGTTATTGAGGAACCTATATTGCCATTCATCTCTTGTACTACTGTGTATAGTGTATAGTAGTACTAGTACTTTGTACTGTGTATAGTGGGTTGAATGGAATTGTATTGTAGTCACGTGTATTAGATGGCAGTGACGTATGCTATCGCAAAGCCTCGTAGACAGTTTACGTCACTCACATCATCTAAAGATATCGGATTGAATCATAGACAAAAGAAAAAAAAGACGGAGGTACTGTGTGACCGCACATGAGATAGCGATATTTTCGGACAATGTTGCCACTTTAGTAGAACTTTAGCCACTTTAGGAAATTAGGGTTAGGGTATACACATAATAAAGAAAAAGACTTCAGATTATATTTCTACGTTTTATTAATTTTTAAACAAAATCAGTTTATTGTACACATTCCTTACTCTTTATTTCCACGCTTCACAAAAACGTCACCCATAAAATGGTTGGAACAAATCCTGGAATTTTGCGTTGATTTCCAATCATAAAATATTATCTACCATATGCTTCTATCCAAATCTCTACAAGTTCAGCATTCGATGGAAATCTGTAAAAAAAATATTAAGAAATATAAAATACTAGAGGTTGCCCGCGGCCCGCGTGAAGGTCGCTTTTCGGGTAACCTGTGGAAAAACTCTATGGTATCCTATTCCCGTGCCAATTTTATGTACACTTTCCTCATTCGATTCCTGAGATCTAGTTAAACTCTGTTTTTAGCTACTTTGGTGATGATGCGAGCGATTTCTCCAAGCCATTATTTAAATATGTAACTAGAATACGTGAACCATACCACTAAGTGAACCATTTACTTGAATTCTAATTCAGAAGTATTTAATTTCAAAAACACAAAACTTTCCCTTTGAACTTTAAACCCCATTAGCATACCTAAATGCACTCCTGGCAAATATTTTTACGAATTTATTTTAACCATCAAAGAAACTACAAACATAACAACTTACAAGACTAACTAACTTAACTTGATAAATAAAGAGTTTTCCATACAAACTTTCACCCCCCATTACAAACCCTTAGTTCACCCCTGGCAAAAAAACTTGATATCATTATTTTTAATTTTACATAAACAATAAATATTCCAAATAAATAAAAAAAAAATCACAACCCTAAGACCAGCCGATTGGGCTCTGCGTTGTCTATAGATGAATGAATGAATGAATAAGTCAGGACAAAGAGTCTTATAGTACAGATAATTATATAATATGGTAACTTCATGTCAAATAACTGGGCTTAACTTCACTGGGCGAGCGCGGTCCACCTTAGATCACAATATCGCTTACCACGAGGAATATTGAGACTAAGCGCTAACCCATTTAGTGTAAAAAAAAAGCCCGACTAGCGAGCGAATATTTCGATGGAAGTAGATTAAATTAGTAAAAGGACTGTTTAAGCAATTCTCAAGTACAGTGCAAACGGTTTTTGTAAAACTAGGGTTAAAATTGAAAGTCAGATTATGACAACCCTTATTCAATTTCTTGTAGGTTATGTTTTTATTTTGCATTTGCATGTTTTACCACTTTGAAGCAGAACTTTACATCCAAATCAATAGTACTTGAATTAATCCTATTTAATTAATATTTGGATTGATTTTAGAAGATATATTGTATATAAAAAAGGCCAGTACCAACCTGTGAAATGTAACATCACATAAACCAGGTTCTGTTCTATTCTAATAACTCAAAATACAACACTGCACCATTCTGTCGATGTCCAAAACTATTCACCGCGCGAGAATAACACTTACACTTGAATTTAAACGATATTTTTTCGAAAAAACACAAAATTCTCAGAATCGCAGTAATGTTTGACACCGAAACTGACAAATATGCTGGTGTCAAACAGTTACAGCGACAGAGAGAAAAACAGTATAAGCCTTTCTCTTTCACGCATGTTATTTTTACATATGGCTGTTTCGCTGTTGAGTAAAAGAGATGGAAATGTGACTCCGTCTATTGCCTTCTCTGTCTACGGATTGAATCGATACCTGAAGCGATGGCAACTGATCTGGTTCCTCTGTAACACTTTTAGTGACACAATCTTTGGCACAAAAAATGGCTAATTGTCATTTTATGCGTAGGTGACATACGCCCATCTGAATACGTGATGTATTCGATGAGCCTATTTTATATAATACTTATACATGTTCCTACAAAACCTTAAAAATGCTATGTTAGCTACATACATACTCGTAAGTGAATTAGAAAACCAAGCAGGCTAGTTTATACGTCTTTAATGTTATGTATCGCACTCACAATCTCTTAGACCTGACTCGTTCCACCTGTGAAAACATGACTTTTAATGACTTTTTTTAAGTAAGTAAGAAAGAACAATAAATTAGCATAAGTCTTCGTTGACCGGTGACAGAGGGTTCCCAACGTACCGCTCCGCTGGCTCACGAGACATTTCACTGGGATTTTTTTATTACTTGAGGGCTGGTTGTACTGTTTTAATCGGTTGTTATAAGCATAAGTGTAAACCTTTGGAGTAGTTAATCTTCATGTTTTTTGTGTATGTTTGATAGCCTATTTTGCTCAAACGGCTAACTATAGTTCACTATTGCCTCCTTGAGATCCAATAATTCAAGGTTAGGCATACTTCATTCTTAGCCAGTGTCGTGTCACTAACTCGTTGTGATAACGCGCCATGCTGGTTAAATTCCAAACAAACACCTGACAAACAATTGTTACGTGTAAAAAAAATATAAGGATTCAATTTTTCATCGTAGTAGCATATACTTTTGATTTTTTTAACCCAGCATTAAAGTGGATAACAGCAGTGCTGTTAGTAGTGGTATGTTGTGTATATGTACGTAAACAATAAATATATCGAAAAAATAAACTTACGGAACTCTAAGATTGACTAATTGTATGTGCATTTACAGTTTAAAATAACTGAACTATGTTCTTGTATGTACTTTTATTTTGTTCATGATATACATAATTATTTCATATTTAAAAGAGTTTTCATGAAACATACAAACATTAGTGTAAAATTCTACTTATTGTTGTTTTCTAATAATACTTCACCTTTGCTCTAATAAAAAGTGTTTATAACCACTAAGTGACCTTTGATATTGATCGTTCTACATTATATCTGTACATAAAATTCTCGATTAACTTCTTTGTGCAACCCACCACCTGACGTAAGTTTTAATTAAATAAAATCAGGTGAGCTGAACTAATGAATGCAGTTCGCTGCGACACACTAATCACAGTAATTGTGTGACCGTTTTAATGCTAATGCGATCACTGGTCGAATCGTCTTCCTGTCCTTACGTTAAACTCCGGTTAACTTAGACTTTTTGTGAAATCGTACTTTGTCGTAAAGTCGTCTCTCGTCACACTTGACGATGCACCAGACAATGCATATTCATAGTAAAGTCGCATCAGACATTTAATTCATTTATTCTTTAATTATTTTGTCTAGACATCAGATTTTGCACCTTCATGATTTTAGGAAATAACAAATAAATTGTCTGTAATTAAATTCTTAAAACGATTTTTAAAAAACTTCGTCTTCTTCGTATGGGCTAAGTGGCCAAGCTCTGGTGCTCAGAAATTTCAAGTCGCCCAAAGCGCTCTGACTCTCTCTTGCCTTTACGACTGCTTGTACTAACACTAACAGCCACGATCTACAATATGACGTGTCATTCGACCAATGGTAGCGCCAGATGAAAATGCGACTTTATTTAAAGAGAGTCTTGTTCATGGTCACCCTTCCAAAGACTGTCCGCATGAGCGGTTGAAACCTCGATGATCGCTTCAGATCACATATGTCAGCCGAGCTACAGCTGCTACTTGAAAATTATTAGTCTCAGTAGATTTAGTGTTACTTATTATCTAAAATCTATAAAACAATTTAAAAAAAAAATAGTTTCGGAAAATAAGAATTTAAATAATTTGCATTCATTCTAAATTGTTAATACTTACCTACGTATTCCGTAGCGATATTCTCAATTGAAAGTTACAAAGAAACGAACACCTTTAAAACTTAACAAAAACATACTTCAGAAGATGACCAAATATTTCTTGTACTCTATGAAATATTAACAATCGTACCATCACTCATTCAAATTAAACGATCGTGTCAACAAAATTAAACAAATTGACCACCCATTGCAAAATCTAAACGAAATCACTTCTCACGCTCCGTAATGATTCCATATCATTAGAATAATCATTAGAACACAACTACACAAGTTTCATAACGAATGTCGCATCAGCTGCCCAAGGCGTAGGGGTAATGTGGTCACTTAATCACAAGTCTGCTGAGACGGACTCAGACTCCCTCTTTGGGGCTAGACTTAATTCAGGTCAACAAAATAATTAAATCAACAGCTTATCTAGGCTCAATAGGTATGTAATACAGTAGAACCTCATTAAGTCGCACCTCGATAAGTCAAAAACCTCCAAATGCCGAAAAAATGTTTTGTTCCCTTCCCATCATATTTCAAACATCAAAATCTCCATTAAACCTATATTTTACCTCTCTAACTTGAAAACTCTATAACTCGAATTTTTTGGCGTCTCCCTTGATGTTCGACTTATACAAGTTCTACTGTATTAAGTAAAATACGCTTTCTGATTTATAAATAAATACTTCTTTACATTTGTTTATCTAGGCAGTCTTTTTTACTTTAAAACCTATGCTGATGTGAATACATAAATACAAAACTTTGCCAAATATTTTGATACTAATTAATTCAAAATAATATAATTAAACTTTCAAATTTTAATGAACTAACTGAAATAACCTTTATATCAAACTACTATTAACATTTAACAAAAATCTTTGAGTGACATAAAATAATTACCACTTCTATTTTACAGCAAATTTTACCCCCAACTTTCAGGGTCTTAGTCCGTCCTAGGTAGGTTATAGGTCAGCTGCCGTGTGAAAGGCCTAAAGCGTGGCGCACTGCGTTTATGATACCTAGTCATGTCATTTCGTTGTAAAAGTTGAAATGACAGTATTATAAATGACAGTGCGTAAATGACAGATACCAGTACAAAGGGCAATGAACTTAAGATAAGTACCTTTTGTTTAGTACTTCGGTGTTTTATTCATAAATTGCTACTACTAATATTGCTACTTTTCTCAGGCATTAAGGTATTTTTGCGGAGGATTCCCATTCATCATCACTAGTCCACAACTTGATATAGGCTAGTTCCAAGGTACGATTACGTCTTTACTATATCTGCGCTTGAATAAAAATATAAGTACCTTTTAGTTCAAAACCGGTTAAATGCTTAAAAATTACAAAGTAATAATAAAATAATAGTTTGTGTTTCGTCTTGTACTTAAGCTTTGTACATTTTTTAGAATAATAAATGATTGATTTATTGAATCATTCAATTTTTCAATTGAAAACAAACAAAAAATAATTTTAATGTTTGTATGTCCCTATTCAAAAAATAATTTCATATAATTAAAAAATATATATTTTAAGATACATATAGTCCTATAGATAATTATAACCCAAAAGTGGTCGCAAACCTTTTGACATTCCGCCTAATACCTACGAGAGAACAAACACAACTTCCAAGAACCGCTTGCGGCCACATTTTTCGTGGTCATAAATCGTTCTATTACTTATACTTAGCTAGTTATAGTTATATTTGCGCCATGATAAATACAGGCCAGACATTATTTATGACATGTGTGATCGGATAAGGAGTGTCCACTCTAGGGCTAGGGGCTAAATTGGAGCGGTAAATCATACGAGATACAAAGATGAGACGAAAATGTGGGACGCTATGATTTTGTTGTTCATACGGATTAGAAGGTAGATAATTTTTTTACTAATCTTAATATAATAAATTTCGTGTCACAATGTTTGTCCTCAATGGACTCCTAAACCACTTAACCGATTATAATAAAATTCACACACTATGTGCAGTTCGATCCAACTTGAGAGATAGAATAGTTTAAATCTCAAATTATAGTCGCAATTTTAATTTATTGCTAATTATTGTCTCTTATTATTTAACAGTCACAATTATCTGTTAACTCTAAATGATTCTAACAGATGTCGACCTTTCGACTGGGTTGAGTAAGTAATCAATAGATGGCGCTGCTATGGTAAATCGACGAACGTGTCATATAAGCTACACTTTCTATTTTTCATACCCCTAAGTGAGGCAAAACAACGTTTGCCGGGTCAGCTAGTTACTGATATATATTTGACCAGCAGCGTAGCCACACGAGTTAGCAAACTTTGGCTCTGGTCTACTCTGACTTAAGGTGGAGCATGCTTAGTCTGTATTGGCTCTCAAGGAGGCAGCCATAACACGCTGCTGTCAGCTTTTGCGAGCCAGGCAAGTACTAGAAAATGCCCTACTAAAATGTAATATTTATTGAGCTTTGCTTGTTTTTCGTGAGAGTCAGATATTTTAAAACCGACTAATTATAGCCTTAAAAAAAAAGAGCCAGAACCTTCAACTTAGCCTATCGTCCAATACACGGAAGAACTTATGTACTTGTAACTGCCATTTTGTATTTTTGCGTGAGTCAACCATCCTAAAATTTACCAAGTTGACTATTTATGATTATATCTGATCACCTTACATCAGTTTTTTCTTCTATATTTTTGATCGGATAGCTCAGAAGTATGTAGTTGTTCTCCGACTTCACTCACAAAGTACAAATTTACAAAATGAAAAAAAAAATAGAGTTTCGAATATAACAAGGATTCAAACCGCGCCTGTAGATACTCTGAACTGTAAATGACGATGTTTTGGTCAGTTTATTTTCCTACCAAGGTGTGTATAGTGTCATTTCCTCCGTTTTCCTCTACACCATCAATAGCACTATCGTTATTAACTCCCCTCTCCCTAAAGACAATGCGACTAATGATGCCCGTCAATATTGCTTAGCGCACGACATCCTATTGCTTGGGTGTAGTTGGTAACAGTTTACTTACTTAGATAGGTAAGCAAAGAAGTTCGAATAAAATCAATAGACAATTTTTTATTACGTTCAACAAAAAGCTAGAAAAATAGAGTGTTTTTAAGCAATCGGTTATCTATGTAATTTTATTTAAAATATTTATTGTTCCTCTGATTCTTTCAATAAATTGTAGCACATGTTTCATACAAAGGACGTAAAAATTAAAGTAAAATAAACGTTCTAAAAATTGACGGCTTCAATTTTTATACGCAGAAGATACTAAAAATAACAAATCAAGAACAAAACATTAAAGAAGAGGACTCATGAAAGTAAATTTGTTAGCACAAAATACATATTAAGATTCATGAAAAGGTTTGTTTCAACCTATCCAAGATGTTTTAGGACGTCTTTGACAGCTAAAAGTCTGTTATGCATAAACAAAAACAATAAAATATGAATAACTTATTGACTCAGGCGTTACTTTGCGGAAATCCATTGTAAATAGATGACAAAATTAAATATTTAGTGTACTTCCGCTGTGATCCGAAATCCAAATTAAGACAAGTAAAGGAAAAATCAACTAAGATCAATTAACCAAGCTTAATTAACTAAGACTAATTAACTAAGATCAATTAACTAAGATTAATTAAGATTAACGTTACCTATCACAATTAGGAAGTTCTTAACTCTACACGTGTTTCGCCTAATCACAAGGCATCATCAGGAGACGCTGACTCTTCGAACGACAAGTCGAGAGTTGTCACTCTCGACTTGTCGTAGCTTGGTTAATTGATCTTAGTTGATTTTTCCTTTACTTGTCTTAATTTGGATTTCGGATCACAGCGGAAGTACACTAAATATTTAATTTTGTCATCTATTTATAAAATATGAACTTAAGCTTAAGGTATTTTTTCTTTTATTGATCTTTTAGAACGTGTTCTTTTTGTATAATAAATATTGGTTTTTATGATCAAGTTGGTCTTTAATCATGAATCTTCAACGAAACTAGAACATAATCGAGCATCATTAACTTGTCCTTGTCTCTACAAATCAAAACCATTTTAGTCCCCAGACAATAAGTCTCAGTGACCCGTGAACCGAAATCCGCCTGTCAAAATATCCATCGACTCAAAGGGACCTCATTTGTAAGGGAGCGGCCAAGGAACAATACGTTTAATTCTTGTACAAGTGGTGATTGATTGGCAATCTTATTTTGTAAAACAGCTGACGTGTCAAACAGTAATGCTTTAAGGTTGGTGTTGAAACTTTTAGGTGTGATTTAAATTTAATTTAGCTGATAAATGTTTTAGATCTGATTCAATCGAAGTAGATATCAGACGATAGAAATGCCAACATTACACTGCATAGCATACTAGTTAGACTCGGCTAACGTTGTTTCTCCTCATAAATTATTTCAAGTTTCTAGATAAATTCAAGTATAAACAATAATTATATTTTTTTAAGTGAAGTACAGTTAAAACACTATAATTGACTTGCTAAAATGGCCATAAAACAATAGGACCATAAAAAAATTGCGTTGTTTGTATTTCTTAATTCCACATTATAAAAACTTGAACCAAAAAATTTCGTAAAAAAAAAAAAAAAAAATTAAAGTTACAACTATTACAACCTTTATCACTTTGCGGTTTGAAAAATAGATATAAACTAGATTTATTTTTTGTTTCTGTTACTCTTCCATATTCGTCCCCTATCAGTTTTTTGGAACAAAGATTACTCATACAAAGAAGAGCAGGTTGTTTGGTAAGGACATTTACTCGTAGAATAGGTAACTGAAGTAAATGTTTTTGGTGATAATGGTATATTTGTAATTTACAAGTATACCAAACAATCAATTGTGACTAAACTGTGGGATTCCACAGCCTCAACGACCACAATGGTTTTTTTTTGTTCTCAGTTTAATGTACAATAAAGTATATAATTGATTTTGATAGAGTTCACTAAAGCAAATAATGTATTCTCAAATATCTTAAATAATTGCATTTAAATATATTTCAAAAAATATGATTGATATTATGAAAAAGACATTAAAAATTTCACTATAGAGCAGCATATTATGTGACTCATGGCTTTAAATTTGGTGCTAACATGTTGTCAAAAACGATATCAATCTAAATAAAAATAAGCGGGAGTGTTACAGGCTATTTGAGGTGTAAATATGGTGATATTTAGATAAATTGACATTGAATGTTGAATACAAGTGATGAGAATTGATGCAAGATATGATACAATGTTTGATCTTCTATTGTTATGCTAATTTTATAAATTACTTGGTGTAAATCAAGATTAACCCTTCGGTAACTTCATGACAATAATAAACAGTTTTTTTATACAAGTTGATCGAATTTTGTGTTGATTGATAGCTTGACTTCATAAAAGTCACATGTCTATTTTGTGACTGATATGTTAATGCTTTGCTTAAGATACTCGTAATTTAATCGCATCATATTCTGCTTTTTTATATGAAAAAAAAATCTAAGATTTATAAAGTAGAGTATTAAAAGTCAATGAAAAATAAGATACCTATAAGATCAAGTTTTAAAAAAAAAACATTTTAAAAGTAGTTTAGACTTACCCTTTACAAAATCTCATTTTCTGTCCTTATTATGCAGCAGTTCTCAACAAAGTGCATAGATGCACTTTGTTGAGAACTGCACTGGGAAAATAGAAATGTAGCGGACATAACTATAGTATCAATACTTAAATTAATGATACTCGTAATGAAGTACATACAAATTACATAATCGGCATCACAGTATTAGATACAAGATATACTTTTAAACGATTAATTACATTGTAGTGCTGAAATGTTTGTCTTACAGAGAAATCTGCAGTCTAAATACTGAAGACTGAAACTTTTTCTAACACCATGAAAGACAGAGGTCCATTGGTTTTTTCAACTGTTTTATATGTGTTGAATTGGAACGAAGTTTCTTATCGCGCGTTGTGAAAAGGAGCTAGACGGAAAAAAATCTTACAAAAAGTTGTCACGACACTTTTTGCTATGGTAAGCTATTGTAAGCTGTGCGGCGTGCGCATGTTTCTCTGACTGTCTCTATCTCTCTCTTTCTCTCTCTATTATAGAAAGCAAGCCAGATATTTTCATTTCTATTTCGCATTGAACAGTGTGGTGTCACGATGATTATTTTTGTTGAGTGTATACAGGTTTTTTATGAGTAATAAATAATAAAAAATAATAATAATAATAATAATGAATCCTGACAGTGAAGGAACTTCGTTCCATCCGGTTGTCCCTTGACAAGTTTCTCAAGTTTTTTTTTTCTGTATGTCATTTATTATAATTTGCTGTATGTATCTTCTATCCGAAATGATTGACATTATTAGTTTGTTACTTCCCTTCTTTACTCTTTTAATCCAAGCAAGCAGCAAGCCCGTACGTAACTCGTAAACTACTTGCCGCATTAACCATAACGTATAAAGGCACTAAAAGCACGTCTCGACTCCCTGGAGGCCGTTTCGGCTGTCAATGCGAAAATTTAAGTCCTCGCCACACCCATGCACTCTGGATGGACTTTGACAGAAGTAAATCTCTGGAAATGTCTTATGTGAATAACTTATTGACTCAGGCGTTACTTTACGGAAATCCATTGTAAATAGAAGACAAAATTAAATATTTAGTGTACTTTCGCTGTGATCCGAAATCCAAATTAAGACAAGTAAAGGAAAAATTAACTAAGATTAATTAAGATTAACGTTATCTATCACAATTCGGAAATTCTTAACTCTACACGTGTTTCGCCTAACCACAAGGCATCATCAGGAGATGCTGACTCTTCGAACGACAAGTCGAGAGAATGTCTTATGTGTACTTCTGTTTTTTTCACAGTACTGCTAGGCATTAAGACCGCAAGGTTTCACTGACCGGTTTCCCTGACCTGTCAGTGAAACTCTGTCCTAATGTGAAGTACATTTATTATGTGGAATAACTGGCTCTCAAATGTAAGAAAAGTATTCTTTGACTGCTCACGTTAATCCTGTTGCCCTTTAAAAATTCTGAAACAACATGGGACAATAAATGTTACATTGCTTACTTAGAGATTAAAGAGAAAAGTAACTAAATGAAAAATAAAACAATTCAATTCATTTACTACTTAATAATGTAAAACAAAAGAAATATAATATCAATTTTAAATATATCAAAATTATTAGTAAAAAAATGGTTGCCTGTAAAGTCGGTTTTACGGGCGAAGATTTTACGTGACAACGTCTGCCGCGTGCTGCGCGCGCGGCAGACCGATCATAGTTGAGTGGGAGAGAGACGCAAGGCATTCGGCGGGCCTCTCTCTCGTTCGGTGACTCATCGTAACGTTACCGGGCGTTACACTTTTTCATAAGTGACTCCCAGCCGCAACCTAATTTAAGACGTTGTCACGTCAAAAAGATAACCAATTGCAACTAAATACATAACAAAAAACACAAATTTATTGATACTAGCAAAGTTATCAACTCAAACAGAAAGAACATATTTCTACCATGCACTTTATTTTTACGTTTTGCAAAGCTTCGTCCATTAAAAACATTTCAAATGATCTTATGTAAAGAGTCACATCTAGTAATCACTAGAGGTATGAAAGAAAGACCAAGGGTCGACCTGCGTGCCCTTTTGTCTTGATTGCTCCCTTTTTCCCGGACCCGTTTTTGTCTGAAATCCGTCATGTGTTTAGCGGAATGGAGGGCTCGTGTACTATTGTTTATTTTGCGAGCTTTATTTCGGGGTTTTTGGGTACAAGCCACCACGAAACCAATCAAAATGTTGTTTATCTGGTAAACTTATTATTTGTTATAAATAAAATCATATACAAAATTTCCATGTCACAATGAAAGTTACCGTACTCCTCCGAAACGGTTTGACCGATTTTTACCAAAGTATTCAGTAGGTCTGAGAATCGGCTACTATATATTTTCCATACCCCTAAGTGATAAGACAAAACAACGTTTGCCGGGCCAGCTAGTATTTATATAATTATATAATTTTGATAATAGAAGCGCAGAACTTTAAGTTAGTGTTAATTCATATTAATTTCTAAACTAGATAATACGTTTTTATCATAGCAGCTTAGTAAATTTAAGTAATACTTTTTTAATCTTCATATTTTTTTTTTTACACTAATTCTTCTTAATTGTGGTATCATAATACAATAAAATACAAGAATCTATTATTGCACACCAAAACAATAAGTAAAAATACTCGTATTATAAACTATGTGAAATAAAAAAAAATAAAAAAAATTAAGTGAGTAACTTCGGGCAATTTAGAGCCGTCTACAAGCTCTGGCTCATATCAATCAAATAAGAGCAATTAACTCTTTTAAAATCTTTATATCACCAAAATTAGAACAAGGCCATAATCACGCCTATAACTAATCACCAGCACTCTGTTACTTACCTTCATCTAACCCTATACAAATCTATAACAAAACATTCTACCACATGTTTACAAAACATTCAAACTAATCTGTTAGACGGAATGTGTTACCGTCAAGACGCCATACATCTTGTATTAACGACAATGTCTTGATATATTTTATCACATTTAGCTGTGGTAGAAATATTTACTACTATCGTCCAGAAAGTAAAGACCTCTCTAGTCGTTTTGTTAAAAGGAATAGCAGGTATTGTGAGGGTATTGCTAAGCTCTAGCTATGCTGGCTAGTTGGGTGCTTTAGTTGTAGTGTGAACGTTCGTATTTGTCATCTGTCAATTTGCTCTATTTTCGGGGGCGATATGAAAGCATCGTTTTAACAGGGCTTGTCGCCCGTGTTTTGTCATCGTTATTTTTGGTCATAATGAGTATTGACAGCGATTTGAGCGGTTGGTTTAGTTCAGCTATCGTGTTTTCATAATCGGTTCATGATATTTTTGAGCCGAGGGGTGTATTGACTTGTGTGTCTTGTTCATTTGGACGATGCATTAGTGGTCGTTGCTTTGTTAAATTTTACATGGAAGAATTGAAAAGGTTTTTTTAGTTTATCAGGTATTTTGTCTAGCAAATCATACTGAAAGTAATACACTAATCATAGTTATGGATATTGACATTATTTTAGTTTGTTTTATTATTGAATTGACATAATTTAAAATTTCATTCTTTAATTTTATTTTGACATAATTTAATTTCTTTGACTGTTTCCATTTTATTATTTTTATTGCAATATTTAATGTAATGTGTTTTCTTACGGGCCACCATGACTGAAATAAATTAATTTATTATTATTATTATTGATTCACAATACAAGTACGGAAGAAAGCTTCTTATTAAAACACATTCATACAATTTCGAACAATAAGTACAGTTTTATTTTTTTGTTTCAAACCAAATTAATGACCTTCCCAAACGAATGCAGTACAGGTTCGATTAAAAACTCTTTAATTTAGATCCACGGGACCTCGCGTACGTTCGGTGCTATTAAAAAGCCGGCTTGAGGCCGATTACCTGGGCCCAGGGTCCCTCCCTTAATCCCTATAATTAGGGTCCCACGAGGTGATTGATAGTTGCAGGAACAATTCTCTGCGTCAAACGAGAATCTAATCAGTTTTTATAGGTTTCATTCTGTACAGCACGGGACGTGAGAGATCCACGTGTGATCCTGCGATGGAAAGATGAGTAGGAAATAATGCAGTCAATGAATATAATATTAAAATAATTATTAGTAAAAAATAAAAATATTTAAAAATTAGGACACATTTCACTCACGGCTATTTAACCCCATAATGAACCATTTATAGTTCGCCTTATGGTAGCTAACATAACTGATATACATACATATATAGTTTACATAGATACATATTTAACACACAGACCCACAGCCAACAAATTTAGTAAAGCACAAAGATATTGGCCAGGCCGGGAATCGAATCCGGAACCTGCTCATTGGAAGTCCGACATGGTAACCTTTACGCCAACGAGGTCGGCAATATGATATTATAGGTAGTCTCATAAAAAATAAAAGCAAGTAGTTCTTTAGGACATAAGGAAAAGTTGGTATCAGTAAAGAAAAAGGTTAATTTGTTGAATTTAACCGCAAAGTGAAACCTACTTTGGGGTTCATAAGCACATACATGTACATTTGCCAGAGGTATGCAGGAGTAACCATGCTCAACTCTGCTACGCTCACTCACAATACTCGTAAATAGTATTAGCAATAAAAACATATTTAACTTAATGTCTTAATGTCTTCAAAGCGAGAGTGCATAGGTTTCTTCTAGGCAAGCGCGCTCCATCCTAGATCGTAACATCACTAAGTTACTCAACACTAAACTCATGCCTATCTACGAGTATTATTTAAAAAAAATATACTGTTGACATATTATTATTTGAAAAAATATATATATTTTTTTAACATAAAAATAACTTTATTTAAACAAAGATTTTACAATATTAATAAGTAGGTAAAATCTACTTGACAACGATTGAAAGCTAGCCCCAATAAAACTATGTTAGTTTTATATTCGTTTTCAATCAATATCTTGAGATACTAAACAATTTAAACGGTAATAAAAAGCTAATTAGCAAATAGTTAGCCAAATATCAACATCGACCTACAGAACTAGAAAATGTTGACAAAACAGTGCTTTAGTTCACCCACCACGTGAAATACGGAAACAAATTTACGAATATAGACGTCATACGTGCCTAATTGTAAATTGGAACGTTTTAAAGCAAATTGGACCAATTTGCCTGTAGCAAGTTGTGTTGTTTTGAGTCTCTTTAAATGATTTTAGATTACATTAGATATAATCTTACATCACTTAAAAATTTTATGTTAATACAATATCTGTTAAAATTCTTTTGGAATCTTAAAAAACAAGGCAATAGCGAATAAATAAATAAATAATATAGGACACATTTCACACACGTCTGGATATCCCCATACTTGACCATTTAATTTTTATATTCAAATTCAAAATAATTTACTGGCACAAAAAATACATGCTTTAATCATTTGGCTCAAGCTGCCAAAATAGGCGTTAGTCCGTGCTTTGGCAGCTAGTCCTTCCCAAAATGTATCCAATAATTAAACTGACACAATTATAATAGAAAATAATAGTAGATCCATATTGACTCAGTGGCTTATAGTTTGTATTATGGTTTCTATCACAACTGATATACTAAATATACATACATACATATTTTATATCGATACATATTTAATACCCAGACCTACAGCCAACAAATTTAAATCATCACAAACACGTTGGCCGTGCTGGGAATTGAACGCGAAACCCTTTAGTTGGCAGCAATGGTAACCATTATGCCATCAAGGTCGTAAATGCATGTTATGTGAATGAAAGTGTCTTTTCAATAAAAAATTAAGGGAATTACGTTTTATACGTTACGACATTCATAAAAATTCTAACTGATGCAATGTATTTTTTCTTTACTTAATTAAACTGATTCTACAATTTTATACATTTGTTTACAATAACTAAAGACTCAGCGTCATCTCTCACAAGCTGTTTCTAAAAATCATTAAACTTGTAGCATCATCATTTTTTTTCCACCAGAAAATGAGAAGCACACATACCTTCCGTAAACTAATAGCTACCCCCGACTCTGCTGCTGGTTCAACCCCCAAATAAGAACAGAGTCTATTAGGAACGCCTATTGTTGTTCGGGATGCCATTAAAACCATGTAATTTTATTAAATTGGTAGCAATTTATCTACGAAATCGTACAGCGGACCTGCCTACTGCATTGTAGCGTAGTTTGAGCAGATACCATCTTTTGATTTACACGTGAAGGCTTGTTTACGTCTGAGTTAAGACGCTGCTGAGATTTCTAAGAAAGATTTTTATTTACTCCCGCCCTATAGCTAGGCATTTGACCAGAAAGACGCGTAACCAAATGAGTTAGCTTTGCCTGGCCTATAGTGGAGCATGCCCAGTCTGTAATAACTGGCGACAGATAGTAATGAAAAACACGTCCACAATGATAATACGGTTAACCAACGAGATCAACATATATTTAATTTTTAAATATTATAGTTGTACGTACAGTAAGAACTATTAAATTTATTTCTACATGTAACTTATAACGTTTTTATAGTCATTTTAATATATATATTTTTTTAAATTACTATAAAAACATTTCAAACTGTACTAAGTGCTAAGAATATTTTGCCTACAGTCCAGACACTAAAGATAGTATAAATCATATTTATTATCTTTATCTGTTTTGGAACGCAGGTTAAATAATTCTTAGCACATAATTGAATTTAAAACGTTTTAAGTACTCTATTTTAATATAACTATATCTGTTATCTGATGATAACTTATTTATTTTACTAAAATCGTAACATGCTTAAAATCAAAAAATCTTCCAAAATTAACGTAAGGTTAAAAAGTTTATTTCCCCGTCAATAATTTCCTTTTCTACAACTTTATGGCATGTGCTATAAAATTATGAATTATTATCATACCCGTTTTTTTTGCAAATGCCTCAAAGCCGGTCGGTCACATTAAAAATCGCATAAAAATATTTGAAAAATTCGTCGTAAATTGCGTCTCTCGATTGTCTATTCGAGTAAAAAAGTTTTATAAATCGATTTAGTTGGTTGTAAAAAATAAGGGCATAATTACGGTCACAATGCGGTGGTTAGCGAGGCGGGACAATTAGATTTTGACGGGTCTTTGATAAATGGTCGAGGTGCTTTAACCACAAAAATGGTTTGGAGTCGATTCGTTGTATTCTACTATGAAATTATAACAAAAAGAGTTTGTTATACTCAATTTACAAAATAAATCCAGGTTAGTTTTAGGTTACTTAAGTAAATACATGGTATGTTTTGTTTTATTTATTTTTGGTATTTTCCTCTTAATTTTAAGCTGTAAGTGGCATAATTTATTGTCACTGTCAATATTGCAAGCTATGGATTACTAATTACCGAAGGCCTTATTTTTCTTGCACAATTTGATATAAAAAATAAGTAATCGTACTTTCATAATCACCTTTACAAAAAGTCCCTAGTTACCTTACAAGTTAAAATTTTTATCAGCATTACATAACAACACCTCTACTCCACTTCTGTTCTACAAAACATCACTAACAATACGACCCAACTTATGATTAAAACCATCGTTTCTAACCGCGAATTATCAAATTTCTTCTTCGCCCTAGCATTATCACATAAGTCCAAATGTCTCGAAGCACCGTTTACCGTGAACCAGCTTCCTTAGACCCTCATAAACCACGCAAGCATGTTCTATTTAGTTCAACCTCTTCAAGTGATCAGTGTCTAGCTAAGCTGGCTAAGTTAAAACTTGAGCGATTAAGAGAAAATTGCAAAAGATTACAGGCTGGATTGTAATCCACGGATCAGATGTAATTATCAGTGTTCCTAACTTTAAATGTAGGTATTAATTAGAACTGTGATTTAGGTGAACAATTTTGGTAACATCTTGGAAAGGCAAAACGTAAACGCAGCTATTATTTCTACTGCGTCAAGAAATGAGATCCCTCATTTCTTAATTCGTAACTAACCGTCATTTAAATCGGTTAAAGGTCTAAATATAGCTGCACCCCGCAGCTTCAACAAACAGCTGTTGAGTTATATATCCTTATAGAATTTAATGCTGATAATTTTAGTAGGTCTTCTATTGAAGGATTGGATCAAGATAAGTAAATGCCAAGTCTTGATGTCTATAATGCCTCTGGCTTTCATTCAATTCTCATACTTTAGAGGCATGACTTCGACATAGGTATCTGTTCATATCATAATTATTACGTCTTTTCTTCTTCTTCTTATGCTGCCTCTCCAACTAGTGAAGACTGGCAATCAGCTCTGCATATTTTATTTTGTCCATCACGAATTTATAGCCTATGTCACTGAGGGTTAATGTAGCTTCCAAATAGTGAAATAATTTTTCAAACAGTCCAATAGTTTTGGAGTCTATTCGCGTCAAACAAACAATCATACTTTTCCTCTGTATACCTAATATTGGTTTTTATTGGTTAATCTATTAATATCTGTAAAAGTAGGTAATTAGATATATTGGTATAGATAATTTATTTTAGCACTAAAAAAACTTAAATCAAAGTTACAACGAGTTTAGTTCAGAGAAAAAACAAAGGATGTAATTGTTGAGATAATTTAGAGTTGTATTTCTAATGTCGAAATCTCTTTTGCCCACATCTTGTACTAGTACTTGTTCATTCCACACTAGTACACTTTTTCTTTTTCCTGATAATGTATGTATATCAAGAAGCAGGTAGAGGTGCATGGTGACCGCTACTAGCAGTGTTCTGTGACCGTTCCGCTTCGTACCCCGCTGAATATTCATGAACATGTGATGTGGACGGGACAATCTTTGTGTAATGTTCTATAAGTAGATAGCTTTATTTCTTGGTGAATAACTAACTTTACTCTCAGAGGAAACTCTTTGTAGTGATCAACAGAATAATATATAAAAAACTTAAAACATATTATATGTGATGTGGATGGGACAATCTTTGTGTAAGGTGTTTCTTTAGGTAGACTTTATTTATCGGCAAATAACTAGCTTTACTCTAAGAGGAAACTCTTCAAAGTAATAAACAGAATAATATATAAAACACTACAAACATATAATAATATGTGATGTGCATGGGGAAATCTTTGTGTAAGGTGTTTCTTGAGGTAGGTAGCTTTATTTCGCGGTGAATAACTAACTTTACTCTAAGAGGAAACAATTCTAAGTAATCAACAGAATAATAAATAAAACCCTATAAACATATACGGGATGTAGACGGGACAATCTTTGTGTAAGGTGTTTCTTTAGGAAGTTAGCTTTATTTATTGGTGAATAACTAACTTTACTCTAAGAGGAAACTCTTCGAAGTAATCAACTGAATAATATTTAAAAAACTTGAAACATATTATATGTGATGTGGACGGGACAATATTTGTGTACTCGTATGGTGGTTCTTTAGGTCGATAGCTTTATTTCTTGGTGAATTTTACTCTTAGAGGAAACTATTTAAAGTAATCAACTTAATATATATAAAAAACTACAAATGTGAACCCGGAACCTTCTGATTGGCAGTCCGGCATGGTAACTATTACCTCAACGAGGTCATCAAATTCTTCGGAATAGTATTAGTTGGACCAGTGTGAGTACAGGCGCTACAAATTCACGAATGAAACACCCTATCTAGTACGAGTATTACACCGCAACTTCTCTAGTACCTTATCTAGAATCTTCGCGCTGTACTTGGAGTAATAAAAGTTGCGTCCAACGACGGTTGTGACCGAGCGTCTCCATCTTCTGTGACCGTTCCACTGAGATACACAACTGAATAATGCATGATAGTACGAGTAATAACAATCGTGCTCGAAGAGTGTGATGCAAAGACGAGCGGCAAGCAATGTGGATATTATGAAGGTTCAGAATTTGAAAAATCGGAGCGGTGACTGAGGCTATGTTTGTTTATGTTTCTTGCGGTCTCTTTTTCAAAATTATAGTGTTAATAGAAGACAAAATTAAATATTTAGTGTACTTCCGCTGTGATCCGATATCCAAATTAAGACAAGTAAAGGAATAATTAACTAACTAAGATTAATTAAGATTAACGTTACCTATCACAATACGGAAATTCTTAGCTCTACATGTTTTCGCCTAACCACAAGGCATCATCAGGAGACGCTGATTCTTCGAACGACAAGTCGACTCTCGACTTGTCCTTGTCTTGTACACTAAATATTAAATTTTGTCTTCTATTTACAATGGATTTCCGCAAAGTAACGCCTGAGTCAATAAGTTATATAGTGTTAATATCTTAAAAAGGTTGCAGCCGACTAACTGCAAAATTTGTGTGTCTCAAACGTATTTGCATGTATAGTTGCTGTATGAATGTATAAATGGTTGTATGAATTCTGATGTCATGTAAGAGACATAAAAGTATTAGTTTACTGGTGTGAGTTGTAGTGGAGGTGTGGTGGTCGGTCGGAGGAACACACCATTTTTTTTTAATATTTAAAATTTTCCTTTGCTTGTCTTAATTTGGTTTCAAATCACAGCGGAAGTACACTTAATTGAAATATATTTTTTTAATTACTTTACATTTACTTACTTTTACTCTTACAGGTAATACGGATCTGATTCTTTTAGTGTGATAAAAAGTTCCAAATAATAACAAACAAAATATCTGGTCCCAATAATACAACAGTCTCTAGACTTCAAACACAGTTTTTTCTTGTCTTAATTTGTAACACAGTTTTTCCTTGTTTTAATTTGGTTTCAAATCTCAGCGGAATAACAATATTTTTTTTTTTTTAATTACTTTACATTTACTTACTTTTACCCTTACAGGTAATACGGATATGATCCTTTTAGTGTGTTAAAAAGTTCCATAAAATAATAACAAAAATCCATAAAATAATAACAAACAAAATGTCTGGTTCCAATAATACAACAGTGCAACAAGTCTAGACTTCAAACACAGATCTCACGGATTATCATGAAAAGTATGCGAATGATTCATCTGTTATTATGTTCTTAGGTATGCATTTACTACGTTTTGTCCTCAGGCGAATCTCCCACGAGTTGAGTTTATGTGGTCACATTTTTGTAGCGGAATTTTTACCCGACAAAGAAGGTAACTACGTACATACCTACTTACGAATGTTTCGTTATTTGTTTTAATCATTTATTGAATTTTCTACAGCGTTTTAATAAAATTGTGACAGAATCTATGTTTCGTTATTATGTCGTATCTTTCAAAAGGCATTGATAAAGAAATTAAGAATGTGTGAATGTGAACAAAAAGGGATGTGTTGACAGTAATGATTTAGTATTTATTACGGTTTTAGGTCCCAGCAACCCCAATTTTTACAGCCTATAAGTATTTTGTATCATATATTTAGGTATCAGGATCTCAGTAACCTAACGCTTACAATCTTTACCTACTTTGTTTTAATAATATATTTAGGTATAAGGGTCCTGATTAGTTCAACTCTGACATTCTACTTAAGTTGTTTTTTTTTATGAAAGTAATTAAATAACTATATATTTAATTAGGTATCAGTATCCCAACTAGCCCAAGTCTTACAGTCTATACCTATTTTGTATCATATATTTAGGTATCACGGACTCAGCAACCTAACTCTATTATTTTGTTTTAATCATAATTATATTTAGGTATGGGGGTCCGGATTAGTTCAACTCTGACATTTTTTATGAAAGTAATTACATTATTTTTTTTCTTGACTTTAATTTCTTAACAAGAATGATTGGGGATGTTAAATACTTTAGCTATTAAACTATGTCTACATTAGGTCAGTAAATTAAAACCGATATTTTTAAAGTGCCCATAATTTCCCCGAAATAAATGTCCCATACCAAATTCTAACTCCCTCCGTTGTCTATAGGATATGAGGACATTTGCATAATAACACTGCCTCGGGCGATAACGTGCCACTTTCCGACACATTCTTTTGTTTTACGTTCCATTCCCTAAGAACCCTTGGCGTCATTTTAGTGGCCTTGGAAAATTCTTGTTCACATTTTTTATTGGATCTTGAATATTTTACATATTTCTTACTACTGGCACTTGTAATTTTTTGGCTTACTGAAAATCTTCTACATTTTGGGGATATTGGATAGATGTAATTGTAGTTTGGAAACATTTGATAGTTATAGTGAAAACTTTGATGGTCTATATTACTTTGTTCAAAGATAGGAGGCCTTATAGAAGAAATATAGTTCATTAATCTGATTTCAGCGAAATTTTCTAATCACGTTAACGCACGTGGATAGAAAATATAGTTTCGCTAAAACTTGAAAGGTCGAAGAAAACAGGTAAATGAGTGTTCACGTACTCGTAAATAGACTCCGTTACACATATCAGCGTAATCATCACACAGTACATTATCTACGACAGCTTTTGCAACTTCGGACAACGGTGGAGCAACGACTACCTACCGTGACGACTGACAGTCGCCGACTGCCCATCTTGCCTTTACTGCATTCCGAATTCAAACTGAATCTAATGACAATCGCAATAGTGGCCATTTTAAACTTCGAAGACAATTTTGCCGGCCAGTCCTATCCGCACCAAAGAGTATGAAAGACAAAGATAATTGCAGTCGTGAAAACGTTGCCTACTGGATTCATACGTTACATATTAGGTACATGGGCCGTTCCGCTTATGAATTTGTCGCTTCTAATTGACCGTCGACCAATCGGCTCGAAGGAATCTCGGGACAATAGGCAGATGTTTTGTGGGACGTACACAGATAGTAAATAATGTTCTTTGTAATTTTCCGGTAAGTGACTGCAACAATAGACGCAAGTAAACAAAAGAAAATCTGAGCATTGTTCTGAATTCAAATAATTTAAAAGACAAAAGAACGATAGAAACTGAGGATTTCGTTGCTTGTAAAAAAACTGTAGGCATTCACAAATAGCAACAATCTATACATATCTATGTATAACCATCCGGACGCTACATGAATTCATCTTTCGTGGATGAAATGGGCGAATGACGATGATGATTATAAGTACATGACTCTGATAAATACCAAATTTTACAAAGTGCTCAAATTAAAATGTCTCGTTTATTGTACGAGTCTATCATACGTTTAAAATTCCGTGAGATAAACCTAAAAACTTAAGCTCACAAATTCGCCATAGAGATTGGCAAATATTTTGACTATGTCGAATAAAAAATTATCTGGTAAATTCGCAATTGGCTTGTTTGTCAAGATATTTACTTTCGACTAATTGGCAAAGGCTTTAAGTGTTAGTTTAATTGGCGTGTATATCTATGACATGTATGTAGATTGCACAACTTGAAGATTTCTACAAATTAAAACCGTGGAAATGTTTTGTTCAGAAATCAGTCACAGTCTGTGGCTCTCTAGTTAAACTAGCAAAATTAAAATAACACTTACTTATGTTTAGAAGAAATCGGTTACAGATTATTAAAGTTATTTACTAATTTCTCACTATTAACCATGATATAAGTACCTATTTACATTTATGCTTTATTATAAAGAATGTATCATTAGTGACGACCTCGATGGCTTAATGGTTACCATGCCGGACGGCTAACCAGGTCCCGGGTTCGATTCTCAGTACGGCCAAAATCTTTGTGATGAACTAAATTGGTCGGCTGTCGGTCAAGTTGTTAAATATGTATCGATTTACAGTATTTATGTATGTGTATCAGTTGTGTTGACAACAATAATACACACTAAGAATGGCTCAGTATGGGGCAAACCAGCCGTGTGTGAAATGTGTCCTAGATAGATAGAGATAGATAGATAGACAAATTCTTTATTGGACACATAAATAAAAAAGACACAGTATAAGACAATTAACTTAAAATTAGTGTGCCACAATTGGCGGCCTTATCGCTTAAAGCGATCTCTTCCAGGCAACCTTTGGATGGAAAGGAATTTATAAACAACTAAAGAAGGACGTAGTGTACAATAAAGAATAATAAAAAACATACATATAATATTAATAATACAAGATATAACCTAGTATTTATTTATAATTTATTTATCGTAAGTATATTTTCTATGGCACGTTCAGTGTTGAACACCACACCCATAGGCCACACTTCAATTCAGAATAATACAGGCGATAAAGAAAATATTCATATTGTGTTAATCTTTTGTATCATAATTGTGTCATGTATTAACAGACTTGTTCATATTCTGTGGGAAAGGCCATCGGTGCTGAATCACAGTACGATACTCATTCAGCAATAATGGTTTAAATTAAAAATGTACCTTCTATGTTTTATGCCAATAAAGATATTATTATTTTGTTTTTATTCTATATAGAATCATGTAAAGGGATTTTGAGGCAACGTAAAAAGTATCCACAAGTGACCTGATATTTTTAAGGTTACAAAGGCAATTAACTCAAACGAAATTAAGGCAAAATAAGCTGAGATACTAATAAAATTGTTTTAAAAAACAAAGAACCGACTTCAAAAACACAACTAAAAAGGGAAAAATAATTTTTTGCCTAAATCAAATCAAGAATATATAAATAGAATAGGAGAGTTTATTTCATGTACATATAAAAAACTATTTGCAATTTTTACTAATCCTGTATTCTTGGAGTCGGTGCCAGCAAAGAAAGACAATTGAATATAGTTTTTTTTAACAAACATTAATTTGTTCTTATTAGATGGCACCGACTTCAAGAACACAGGATTACTAAAAATTGCAAATAGTTTTTTATAAGTACATGAAATAAACTCTCCTATTCTATTTATATATTCTTGATTTGATTTAGGCAAAAAATTATTTTTCCCTTTTTAGTTGTGTTTTTGAAGTCGGTTCTTTGTTTTTTAAAACAATTTTATTTTTACATTTTTAGTGGTTGGTAATGATATTTTGTTTAAGTTTTAGCTATGGAGAGCCAAATAAACTTCACGATGAAAAAATTTGGCGTGTGCCCGGCAGGCAACCAATTGGGAGCAAAGCGAGCTGGATGCGAGCGAAGCGAGCTATACGCGAGCGAAGCGAGCGCGAAAATTTTCACCGTATTTGTTCCAACCGTTTGAGAATAAAGAAGTCCAAAGCAGCACAAATCACATAATGTTTGTTGTGTCAAAACGTACTAGAACCAAGTGCGAGCGAAAAGAGTTGAATGCGAGCGAAGCGAGCTATGCGCGAGCGAAGCGAGCGCGAAAATTTTTACCGTATTTGTTCGAACCGTTTGAACATAAAGAAGTCCAAAGCAGCACAAATTCACATAATGTTTGTTGTGTCAAAACGTACTAGAACCAAGTGTGAGCGAAAAGAGGTGGATGCGAGCGAAGCGAGCGCGAAAATTTTCAACGTATTTGTTCCAACCGTTTGAGCATAAAAAAGTCCAAAGCAGCACAAATTACATAATGTTTGTTGTGTCAAAACGTACTAGAACCAATTGCGAGCGAAGCGAGCTGGACGCGAGCGAAGCGAGCTATGCGCGAGCGAAGCGAGCGCGAAAATTTTCACCGTATTTGTTCGAACCGTTTAAAGTCCAAAGCAGCACAAATTATATAATATTTGGAGTGTCATAAGCCCAGAACATCCTGGGGGAAATTCGAACGAAGCGGGATAACTCCTAGCGAAGCGAGCGCGTAAATATTTTCCTTATCCGTTCGTGGGTCTTGTCTATTAATATATCAAATTTTACAGTTCCTTCTTCCACTAAGTATGACCCAAGTGGCCAAGCTCTGGCGTCGAGAGTTTTTCAAGCCCCTGATTTAGTTTGACCCCTGCTTGTACTAAGAGTAGTGGTCCAGGCCCAACAAATTAACGTGTTATCCGAAGCACAGTAAAGCCCAGACGAAAATATCTCATTTTTTATGGAAGTCTTGTGCATGGTCACCCATCCAAAGACTGGCCGCATGGGCCGTTGCTAAGCCTCGATGTTCGCGTCAGATTACTTTTGTTAGCCAGACTATAAGCTGCCGATTTTATGAGCGAAATCTGTATTGCCGTATGAGCGCGAAGAAGTAAAATAGGTTATCGAGTTATTTGGGCTTCCCACGGGAATAGCAATGACTTTTAAGATAAAAAGTAACCTTCGTGTTATACAAGGTCTAGTCTACCCCCTATATCAAATTTTAGCGAAATCAGTGTGTCATGTTTTATTTGGTGCATCCCACGGGAACAATAATTATTTTCGGGATAAAAAGTAGCCTATGTGTAAACACATAGTCTAACCTATCTTCATTCCAAATTTCATCAATGTCAGTACAACCGTTCGAGCGTGAAGAAGTTAAAAAGATTTATATGTTATTTGGTGCATCCCACGGGAATAGTATTTATTTTTGGGATAAAAAGTAGCGTGTGTGTTAACACATAGTCTTACCTATTTTCTTCTCAAATTTCATGAATATCAGTACAGCCAAACGAGCGTGAATCTCTCTACATGCGTAAAAATAACCTAACTTTTTAGGTTTTTCTTCGATTTCCCTAGGAGTCCATCATCAGAACCAGTTTTGGTGACAATGGGACCAATTCAGAACCATACTCTTTCAATTAAAAAAAGAATTTTGAGAATCGATCCACAAATGGCTGAGAAATCGGTGAACATACATAAAAAAAAAAAAAAATACATACACGTCGAATATATAACCTCCTCCTTTTTGAAGTCGGTTAAAAATACAAAAATATCTAAGCCTCTCTTAACAGTTTCACCAAAATTTTAACTACCACAGAGAATTATAAAAATCGGCATCGACATAAATAAAAACGATGGTCACTAATAAAAAGCTTTAGTTACGCACTGTTATATCGATAGTAATCGACGATAGGTATCGATTAAATGCTACTTAATTGCGCCCGCTCCGATTCGAATAAAAAAGTTTTTGTCGTTCATCGAGACATTTTAATCGTTAAGAATAGTTAACAGACATTCGGCTGGTCGTAATCGAGTGATTTTGGAAAGACATTGGATTTTATGTCGACAAATAATGGAGGTTTAGACGTGCCGGCACACTTCTATGTCAATTGAAAATTGAGGTCAATTTGAAAAGCATTTACATACTTCTAACTTCTTTTGCATACATTTATTTTAGAAGCTTTGTAAACAATATAGATGTATAAATATAATTAGTTACAATATACAAACTTTGTACACTTATCACAAACACACGAGTAGGTTCGTTTAAATTTAATAATTTTACTGGCGATCCAGCGAATTAATGCAGCATTTAAAGCACCTTACCCACGGACAATGACTTAGGTTTAATCTACTATTTGTAAGGTTTTTTTTATTTTTATTTTTTGTGTGGTTTTTTCATGTAATTTTTAATATTAGTGTAGTCAAAATAAATACATCATATATTTAAATAATTTTTCTAAACGTTTTGTAATGTTTATAATCTTAAATCCTAAAATAATTATCATTATTTCAAAGTAAGTTGAAGTATCCCTTTAAAATGCTTTAATTGACTTGTACTATTTAATCTCTATCTGTATAATAGTGTAATTGAATAACATAAAGCGTTTAATAAATAAACTTACTGCCCGTGATAAAACGCTTTCAAAACTTTTATGTCGCCGACATAAAATACAATGATCCTCCGATTTTACTCCCATCAATTGCACATCAAAAGAACTCTTCACATGTATCCTAAACTGCTTCAATCGTACATATGAAGTCAGTCGAGAGCAATTACAATTAATGGATTTGTCATCGCAATTAATTTTATAGGAATTAATATTCGGTCGGCAAACGCAAAGGGGCACTTTTTATGTGATTTTTTATGTAATAAATTGTCATAAAATCGTCTCGGACGGTCTTCGGTGACTGAGAATAAAATTGATTGACGAATTGCGTGACCAATCCGAAATAGGTGGATTTCTTTTGAGAGCTCTGCGAGAGGCGGGCCATCAACCGAGTTGTTTTGATGAGAAACATAGAGGGGCCGTGTGCTGTCATTGTCTACAACACGCTTACTGTAGCGAAAAGATTAACCAGAGTTAAAATTGATAATCGTTTCAGGTAATGCGAGTGTTAGGCCGAATTTATCCGATGATAATATAACCTACAAATACTAATCCAAGCATCACTTACGTCTGTTCTTGTGGATATTAGCCGGTCATTACATCTTCTAAATTGCTAAACTTCGTTTCTGAATGACTTTGTGAAACAGCCCTTTTTCTTTAGTGACTAGAAACAGAGGACACGAACTAAATCATAGACAAAACAATGTCAAATCAAAAATACAATGGAAAATGTAGGTAGTTTTAGAGTTGATACAAATTTTTGCGTTCTAAAATCACTTACCTATATTAACAATTTTTGTCGTGAGTTTAGTTCTTTTGTCTATGGTTCAGATTGTGTCGTCTCTTTCTTGTCACCAATGGCAAAAAGAGACAAGTTTACTTCAAATTTCGTGTCGTGTTTAAGACACAATAAATACCACCGCCATGATACGCCGCCGCGGTTGTCACAAATAGGCTTTATATAATAATTGGCCAAGCGAGAGTCCAGCTCGCGCAAGAAGGGTTGGTTCCGTCATACAAGTTATTATTCTGTGGTTCCGTACCATTTTCTTAGATAAGTAGCAATGAAACATTTTTGTTGTATGGGTACCCCCTTAAATATTGATAACATTTTTATTTCATTATTAATCTCTAAAGGTAATTTACATTATTACGATATTTTGTGTGAATTTTAAGAGTGTACCTTTTTGGAGCGATCCCGTTATTGTTATATACCAAAAAATATGAAAAAGTCACGTTTATTGTATGGGGATCCCCATAATGCTTCTATTTAAATTTCAATCTTTGTATGTGTTGTTATAGCAGCATGAGAAATAAATTACTGATAATTTCAGTTTTTTAGCTTTTATGGTTTCTGAGATACAGTCTGTTGACAGACACAAAGACAGATAGACAGGCTCACAGACGGCGGCTTAAGCGCGCTCCACATTCTCCACGAGAGGTTTTGTCTCGGGTGTTGCCAAAACTATTGACGAGACAAGAACAGTTCTCCACATTCTCGCTCGCGCATGTGGAAACAGCTGTCGCCCTTTGATTCGGATACAAAATACCGACACGGGATTGAGACTGCACGAACATTGGCGAGACTTGCCGAATATAAAATATGTCCTCCATATTCTCGTATTCGCTATGTCTCGTGTAGTTTTGCCGAGAATGTGGAGCGCGCTTTAGTAATAGGGTCCCGTTTCTACCTTTAAGGTATGGATCCCTAAGCATCGGTCAAGCCAGAAGCCCGCTAGTTTGCTCGCTCTGAGGTTGTAAAACTCTTAACGGCCACAAGTTCTCACGACAGATCGCGCCGATTATCGGATCCTGTTCATTATTAGTCAATCAGTTTTATTGAAGCACCGCCTTTGATCGATACGTGGAACACACCTCTTATGGACAGGTCACTCTGCTTTTATGTTTTGCACGTAACTAACACACCCTTACAAAGTACCACAAACTAATAAATGCGACGTTTGCATTATTAGTTTTAAAGTAGATAGATAGATAAAAAAATACATTTCTAAAATACTCACAAAAAAGAAAATAAATTACAGAAAAGACTTTGGTACTTAAAAGCGAGCCTTAACTGGCAACCTTATATGTGAAAGCGATATTATTTTTATTTTTAAAGTATTCTTTTTATTTTTATTATCTAATCATGACATGGTTTTTATTTTATTGTGTGTACTTGCTGAATAATACCATATACTGTCATTTATTGTTAATATTCGAAATAATTTCATTGCTTGTCAAGAAACTTTATAATGCTTTCTATTTGAGTAAAAACTTGTTTTGTGTCTATTTGTGAATACTAATAGTTTGGACAGTTTGAATAAAATAATTTGTCAATAATATGATCACCCGTGGTGAAGAAAACCCAAACATAGATAGCTCTAGATATAAGCTATGAGTTTTCGTCATAAAATGTAACTAGATCTTAAACGTCCCTTGAGTACGTTGTGTTAAGTTTCGAAGTGAGCGATCAATAATTTGGTATATCTTTGAACTTCTAAGACTATGTCAATTTCTTTATATCTAACTAGTGAGTTTGGATAGTTATTGTTGGAAGTCGGTGCCCTCTAATCTATTTTAATTAATTCGTTTATGTTTAAGATCAGCCGGTTATGTGATTGATTGATTCATCACTTGAATCATAGGACTATAGTTATTACTATAGTTATATACCTACTTCCTATAAATAATTTTAATGGGTCTTCGTATCTAAAAACGTTAATTTAATATTATCCTGTATAAGTTTCGGATATTTAACTTTTTTAATTACTATAGCCTAATAGTTTTCTCTAGGAATTTACCTATCAAAACTATTTTCTTGCGCCTTGTATAGTAGTAGATAAATTTATATTTATATTGATGTTAATGTGACTTTAAGGTTAATAAATATAAGTGAAGCAAAATTGACTGCAAGAAAGAAATATATAAAATTAACTATTTACTTCTTTGAATGCAATTTTAAAAACACGGCTCCCTTTTCAGATTTGCACAAACTTCGCTGAAAAAATCACATACACGAATACGCTGTAAAAAATATTGTTACTACATTATCCATCTACTAAGCTACAGCAAAAACATCTTAAAGGTAGTGTATTCGTCTAATAACACAAAATCTATTCACAAGTAAACATACATCTACACGTGAGAGTAACGACATTGACATTCTAACTTTGTACTCGCCGCTGCTACCAAAAATCTTTTAATTTATTTAATTTGCGCCTCTAATTACGAACAATCAACACTGAACGTGATTTCTCGTGACGCCTCAGACTCACAAGGTAGTCTTTTGTACTATCGTCATTTGCTGTCAGCCGTGTGTTTTGCTCTGTAACCTTTCCATACGTCACTACAAAACCAGCTTTGATAGAACTATCACTGACCCCTAGATGAGCTGCAAAAGAAGCAAATAAGAGATCCGAGAGAGGTCTAGATAAATTTGCCAGTAACCACCATTATCGAAGAGTAGTAATCAGTCGTAATCACAGAACATCGAATGGTTTTTCGTCGTGACGCGTTTTTTTGTCAAATTATTTTGTAATATTTTTTTGTTCGCTCCATGAATGGGTCTTTGATTCAATGTCAGAGAGCGTCGTACGTTCGATTGACATCAAATTATATGTGATTATGCCTTGTCTGATTGTAATAAATAATGTTCAGTTGTAACTAGATAAAAAGGTAAGGTATAATGTCAGCATCCTGGTCCAATAGTCCATGCTTCAATTACTGTGGGGTCATTAGGTGGTCAAGGGTGTTTTTAACGAAAGTAATTTTGTTTTTCAGATTATTTTATTTAAGTTAAATTGTTTTTTTCTTCATAAAAGAGAGAAAGTCTCGAATAAAAAATGGGTGGTTACGCGTTACATCTAACTATACCAATATTATAAAGAGGAAAAGTTTGATTTTTTTGTTTGATTGTTTGACGCAAATAGACTCCGAAACCACTGAACTGATTTGAAAAATTTATTCACCGTTTGGTAAGCTACATTATCCCCGAGTAACATAGGCTATATTTTGTTTCTCTTTCCAACTTTGATTATTTTATATCCCGTGCGAAGCCGGGACGGGATGGTAGTACAAAAATTTTTTTTTAGTATAGCATAAGCGGTCACTAAACGTTCCCACTGCTGGGTCTCGGGGCCTTCTGTCACGAGGAGAGAGATATAGGACATAATCCACCACGCTGGTCAAGTGCGAGATGGCGGACGACACACGTTCGGATATTGTGATCCTCAAATATGCCGGTATCCTCACAATGTTTTCCTTCACCGTAAAGCGAGTGCAAATCCACATATAACTTGAAAAACAAGTTATTGGTGTAGGGCCGGGATCGAACCAGGGGCCGTCTGATTGAAAAGCAGACGTTATTACCACCGAGCCACACTCGCCTTTTTGTAATATCAAAACATTGTTATTCCAGGTCTCTCGGTCTGCAGAGTTCGCCAGTGACAGGACAGGCTTCCACCGCTGCAGGCGCCGACCGCACAATGGCGATTGTTCTCTAACCATTGCTGATGCCCCGTTGATGTTATTTATATGTACAATTGCCCATTAACCGTCGCCGATGGTTAGAATGTGGATTTAGAACGATGCGAAGCGGATGCGATTCAATAAGCTGTTTGGATGATTATGTATAGGATAGGGAGGGTCGAGAAACACGTGGATTCTTATAGGTGTTGACAAAGAAACAAGTTTTTCGTAAAATTTAGAGGTTTCTGAGAGTTTTTATTTGTTACTTTTTTTTGTGTATTTTCTTTGTCCCCGTACGGGAATGACGGTAATTTAATTTGACGACCTCGTTGGCGTAAAGGTTAACATGCCAGACTGTGAGACTGCCAATCAGAAGGTTCTGGGTTCGATTCCCGGCCCGGCCAACATCTTTGTGCTTAACTAAATTTGTTGGCTGTGGGTCTGGGTGTTAAATATGTATCTATATAAAATATGTATGCATGAATATGTAGTATATCAGTTGTGTTTGCTACCATAATACGAACTAGAAATGGTTCAGTATGGGGTTAACCAACCGTGTGTGAAATGTGTCCTAATATATAGTTATTAATTTATTATTATTATACTCAACATTTTTCTACTCGGAATTTGAAGAATTCCGGTATTTTTATGAAACACCACGGGCCTAAGCCAAGTGATGCTCATTTTCTGTAAACTCTTCTTGCAAAAATTTACGTACGATCCGATACTTATTCAATATCGAGGCTTTCTGCATCGTTATGTATGTGTTTTTTGGTAAATCAAGTATTTTTTTGGTAAATCAAAGTTATTTTATTATTATTATTTTAATTATTATTATTTTTTTCAAGGAATATTTGTCATCTATTTACTAAACTGTTTATAAGAAACACTACTCAAACCAAATTCAAAATGCAACCCAGTATTTTCGCGTAGGTCACAGTTACTTATTATTAAAAGTTAGAATGAGTCCAACAGGCGGCGGTCCGTGTAACACTCGCCCCTGAAGATGGTGCTCGGAAAGCACCGAAACTGTTGGACTCAGCTTTTAATAATAAGTAAGTGTGAAGTGTGAAGATGCCTTACGTGAACAGTTTACAATGCAACCCAGTCCCTAACCATATCTCATTTGTAAGCATTTCAGACACAGCCTGCTATTACAAACCAAACTCCTTATCGCGTCCAGTTAACAGGTTGCCAATGACAAGTTTATCAGAGACTAACCTTTTGCAACTAAGGGCGGGTACAGAATAAATCGTAAGGTATCTAAAGCCGCGGACACATGGTGAAAGTTCGCTCGCGTATCAAGCCTGCAGGCTACAGCCTACGCGGGGTGGTATTCTGTGAAACAAATTTTAGTGACGTTTTTTTTATTTATAGGTGTTAGTCAGAATATAACAAATATCGTAACTATTATTGTTTTAGTAAATCTATCTATCTATCTCTTAATATGGTGAATAGGGTGGTCTAGTGAAGTAACTTTAAGTAACTTTTTTTATTACCCTTTAAGTGTGTAACTATTTTTACATAAAATATTGCCTGTTTATAAATCACGAGCTATAATGTTGTGTCTTCGACGTAGTAAAATTGATTAAAGTATATGTACATACATATTTAATTACCTTTGAAGATCACAATTTTTACTTCTATAAAAAATTTAAATGATTTAGAATTATAAGTAAAAACTGAAAATACATGATTCATCGGTCAGGTTGATTCAAAGGTCAGTCACCTTTAATATGAAATGTATCATAGTGTATGTATCCTTCTAATCAAGCTCTCTATAGAGCAAGTTGTGAAAACATATGCGATCGTTTGACGTTTCGTGTGTGTTTGTCTGTGGCATTGTATTTGTTTTATTTCTTATTGGAAAGTGTTAGTTGAGAGTTAATTTTATCTAAAGTTTATGAAAATAGATCCATGATGGCTATCTTGGATCTAAAAATAAACAATTCATAAGGCAACTATATGAAATGCTACAGACAGACAAAGACACACACACACACACACACACACACATACGTCAAACTAATACAACCACTTCGATTTTGCGTCAGGAGCTAAAAACAGAGGCTAAGCCGTATGGTAAGAAATTGACTTCTTAAAACTTACATTTATGGCGTCTCTGTCGCACTTCATTGTCCGCTACCAATCAGAGCGCTCGTTCTGAATCGCTCAAGCGGTATTTACAACACGCGTGTGACTGGTCCTAGCTACGAGTACCGTCTACGGACACAACATCTATCTGTCCGGGGTTATATCCAAACAAACAAAATTCTTTATTTGTGACACAAGTAAAAGATACAAATATAAAATAAGAGTCCAAAGGCTTTCAAACTAGTTCACAGAACTGTAACTCGAAAGCCAATGACTTCTCCCGTAATTAAGCATTAACAAAATACTTATGCCAAACAAAAGCGAAATAACAAAAACTGTCGAATTTAAAATTTACAGCTTATATATAAAAAAATATAATATGTTAAGGTTTACAAGTTATAAAGTTAATTCTTTAAGTTTATACAGAACAGTTAAAAAAAGACTATAATTTATATAATTAATTAAATATAATTAATAGGAATAATATATAATTTTACAATATAAATGTTTCCAAAAGTATGAACTAAACATAACATCAGAGATTTAAAGTAAATTAATTACTTACTTAGTTTACATTTGATAATCCCTTTGCTGAATGGAGGCAGACCGTCGTCGCTCCATACATTGTTACGTTATATTTTCAAACCGTAGTCTCGCCATCTTCCAGAATACCCCCGCAGCTCTGCATCACCCACTGCCAGTGGACAACTATAGCCCATTACGGATTTATTGCCGGCAGATTGCTATCATTACGCTTCGCCGGTAGATTATGTTGTTTGAATATGTTATTAGATAGGTGTAGTGCGTTGGATATGTCGCTACGCTACAGGCTAATGGAGGACATCGAAAAGTCATTATTGAATGAATGAATGAATGAATTTTCTTTACTTTACACACACTCTCTCATATTTAAGCACTAGCACTCAACATCACAATACAATGTGTTTGTCTACCCGTGTGGGAGCCTAAAATGGCAAAATATATGATTAATTTTATCGACAAATCAAGCTCTAAAATTTTTTTTTCCTCCTCATGGTGGAATGGCAGCCATTTTGTTATTTTTGACACCAACCCTTGGGGGCTTGTATTAATTTAGTCATAACTTATTATGTAAAAGGCATATTGATATAAAAAAAAATATCATTTGATAGCTGAATGTATGAAAAAATTTTAGAGCTTGATTTGTCGATAAAATTAATCATATATTTTGCCATTTCAGGCTCCGACACGGGTAGACAAACACATTGTATATCCCAACTTCATTTGTAGCACCTCTGAAGAGAGCTAGCTCCTGCAAACACAGGGTATCTTACTGCAGGAACTAGCCACCATACTTACATACGTTAAGACTTAGCATTTAGAATTAGTATTAACTAGTTAAGGTACCAATACTTTATGTTTGTTTTGTTTAGAATGTAAGTTGGTCCAATAAATTATTTTTGTATTTTGTATTTTTTTAATTATTTATTATCCATGAAACTAGGTACAATAGGTATTGATTATATACTAGTTGCACCCATTGTAGTTGTTAATGCAGGATAGAAAATAGTCTATGTGTTAATTCAGAGTCTAAGCTGCCTCCATACCAAATGTCACCAAAATCAGTCAAGGTGTTTTAATGTAAAGGAGTAAAACAAATTTTGATGTTATTTGCGTATCACACGGGACTCGGAAATGTTTTCGGGATAAAAAGTAGCATATGTGTTAATCCAAGATCTAACCTATCTTCGCACCAAATTTCGTCAAAATTGGTTCAGCCGTTTGAGCGTGAAGAAGTAACAAACATACATACACACACACACACATACTTTCGCATTTATTTTATTAGTAGGATTGGTAGTAGAAGAAACGATATCACGAAAAGTGATAGAATAACTCTTTATTTGTTTAACTTTGATATCGGTTAACACAAATCAAGGTTAAGGCAACGGTCTATGCGAACAGTATTTAGATGGGTGACCATGCACATGTCATATGAAAAACTGGCATTTTTCATCTAGGCGCTACCAAGGGTGGGATGACACGTTAAATTGTAGGCCTTAGGTCTTAGACTTAGTACAAGCAATCGTTAAGCCAACCCTTTGGGTAGTTTAAAAATCGACGTCAGAGCTTTTCCACTTAGCTCATCAAAAGAAGCACAAGAAAAATCAATGCTTGTCCAAACTAAAAAAAATGTACCTGGTTGGCCGAGCTTTGCTGGGTTTTTTTTAATATGACATTATCTAAAAATGATTCCTAGATCGATTTATCGCCCGACCCCTTATATACTAAATTTCATGAAAATAGTTGGAGCCGATTCAAACATTCCAATTATATATATATATACAAGAATTGCTTATTTCAAGACATAAGATATAACTAAGAGTTTGACCACGGCGACAACAACACAGCTAATTTCCCCCAAAAAATAAACCTCTACTAAGTCCGGTGGAAGTTCGTATCAGTGGCCACAGAGGTCTTTTAATTGCGATCCAATGAACCAACACTAATGCTCCCAGCTTCCCTACTTCTCTATACTGTGGGGAACTTGTCTTAGTTTACGTCCCTTCGATAACGTACTTAGTATGTGGGAAGGTTAGGGTGAGGCTATACGGATAGCTTAAACGAAAAAGAAAAAAAGAAAAAAATATATTTATTTAATGTGCGTCCGCTGTGATCTGGAACCAAATTGAGATAAAAAAAAAACAACAAAATGGTGGCGATTCAGCGGCACACACGACTAAACTAAATTTAAAGAAGTCCCGTCTCTTTTCATCTTAGGTGGCCAGAAAGAGACGGCACGTTCTGCAGCATAGTCAAAACAACTAAAATTACGTCAAATGTAGAAAATATAGGCGACTTTAGAACGCACTCACTTATATCACCTCTAAAACTGCCTGCACATTCCATATTTGACGTGATTTTAGTTGTTTTGTCTGTGGTTCAGAACGTGCCGTCTCTTTCTGGCCACCTAAGATGAAAAGACACGGGGCTTCTTTAAATTTAGTTTAGTCGTGTGTGCCGCTGAATCGTCACCGTTTTGTTGTTTTTTTTTTCTTATCTCAATTTGGTTCCAGATCACAGCGGACGTACATTAAATAAATATTTCAGATTTTCTTCTACATATCTATAAAAAATTCCGCATAGTAACGCCTGAATCATTAGGTCTTATTATATTTACTTATCAGGCTATATTCAGATAATACTTGGCAATTATTCATACTATATTTTTACGATTTCTTTTCCATCGAGTAACTTTACAAAAATGTATTATTGTATGAATATACCCTTATTAAAGTCGTACCAATCAATAAGAACAAACTACGTGCCAGAGGCCAAACTATATTTACTCTGAATTGCGATCGGTTATTTCAGTTTTTGTCTATTTATTGTTTTTGTATAACGATTGTAATTGTTTTGTTTACCCGAGCTTCTTAGTGGCTTTGATTTGGTGCGTGATTTCAAGCAATACAAAAGTAACGTAAATAATTTTGGAATTAGTTGACTGGATTATAATTTAAATAAATTATTTTATTTTGAAGAATTTATGTTTATTTGTGTCGAGTGTGGCTCGGTTAGATAACATCTGTTTTTCAATCTGACGTCCCTGGGGTTCTATCCCGTCTCCCGACTGGTTTTTTCAAGATGTGTGGATTTGCACTCTCTTAACGACTAACTCGCACTTTGCCAGCGTGGTGAAATATAGCCTACATGAGAATATGTCTCTCCTTGTGGAAGAAGGTAGTAAGTCCCAGTAGTAGGAACGTATAGTGGGTTGCTTATGCTCTGATTATTTAACTATGTAAAACTAAGGGTTTGTTGTAAGTACTTACCAACTATCTATACCTACGTATATACTCGTACGTTTTATAACACTTATTTTTCAATTAGTTTCTTTTTCGCTATATTAATTGTTTATCTCAATTACCTTAGTATCGGTACCTGCATAAAACTTCACATCATAAAACTCGTACCGAATCAAACAAACATACGCTTAATTTACGTACCTCAAAGCCAAGTTTTTCCCAGAAAACTGTAGTGATTCATTAGCTCATATTCATAAACACTTTCAGTTTTACCACTACATTACAGTATCTTCTCAGAACTTCCATGAAGCCATAGATTAACTGACAGTTACTGCGGCGATTTTCTCAGCAAATTCAGCAGAACTTCCCCAGCTTACTTAATAGTTACTATTGAAAATAGCCATAGATTGGTAATCAGTTTCTAGAGCAGTTGGATGAAATGAGCCACAGATTTAATAAAAGCTTCTACAGTACGTCATGGCACAGATTAAGTGACAGTTAGTTGGATGGAGTAGTTATTCGACGAATTTGTCGAGAGTCCTGCGAAATCTCAGACGCTCCGAGAATTCTGAGAATGTGTTCCTGACACATTTCCTTGACTGAGAATAGTTTCGAAGGTATAATTGGTATCAGGTGAAGCTATTTTTAATCTAAACTAAAGCCAGCTGTAAAATTTACTAAGCAGTAGATTATAAGAAAGAACTAAGATACTCAATCACTTGATAAAAGTCATACATACCTATATTTTGTCGTTTAGACGACACTTTTATACTTTTATATCAATCTGAAACAACTTATTAATATTTTTCATCATCTTGTGTTATAGATAAACTTGTAACTTAATACGCATTTCTTTAGTTTTTTTTTTTTTTTTTTTTTTTTTTTTTTATACTATGATGGGTTTGCGCTTGATCAGAATTCACCTGATGGTAAGCGATATTGTGATCTAAGGTGGAACGCGCTTATCCAGAAGAAACCGGTTCACTCGTGCTTTGAAAACCGCAAGATTATAGTTTTCGGGGAACAGGGCATTTGGCAAAGAGTTCCACACCTTGGCAGTACGTACAATGAAGGTGGAGGCAAACCGCTTAGTGCGCATTTTAGGTATCTCCACAGTGAAACGATGCCGCCTTGGTGTTTCCCTGCTCGTCCGATTGTGAAACGGGGCGGGGGGAATTAAATCGTGCAATTCGGTCGCACACTCTCCGAAATGTAACCTATAAAAAACCGAAAGACTGGCTACTTTGCGACGGTGCTCAAGGCTCTGCAACTTTGCCTTGCACAGAGCATCGCTACCAATGAGCCTCTTTGCTCGCCGCTCAATCGTCTCCAACGCCTCAAGCTGGTATTTAGCCGATCCATCCCAAAGGTGCGAACAGTACTCCATGCACGACCGAACTTGTGCTTGATACAATGTAAGCAACTGTTCCGGTCTGAAGTACCGTCGGACCTTCGAGAGGATACCCAGCTTCTTGGCTGCCAATTGAGCCTTGGACTCAATAAAGGAGCCAAAGTTGAGGGTCGAAGACAACGTCACGCCAAGAAGCTCAAGATGGTCGGTGATTGGTAAAGTTACATCCCGGAAAGCAGGGGCCAGATCGAAGGGCCTCTTTTTCGCAGAGAAAAGACACGCCTGGGTTTTTGCAGCATTAAACCTGACTAAATTGGCATCGCCCCAATCGGAGACCGCCTGAAGAGAAAGGTTTAAGCGCTCAACCATGGCCTCTCTCTGAGACTGGATTTCGGCCGCACTAGCTCGAGCAGTGGATATATAGCTCTCTACAACAGTGCTGTCATCTGCGTACCCAAAGATACCGGGTCTAAGCAGATCATTAATGTGCAGCAGAAAAAGCGTTGTAGAGAGCACCGACCCCTGAGGGACCCCGGCATTAATAGCCATAAGATCCGACGAGCAGCCATCGATGACTACTCGAATAGATCTATCCCTCAAGAAGTCAGATATCCATGCACAAAAACTAGCGGGCAGGCCGTAAGATGAAAGCTTACTAATAAGGCCGTCGTGCCAGACCCTGTCAAAGGCTTTAGAAACATCGAGAGAAACCGCAAGGGCTTCCCCGAATTTCTCCATAGCCTCACTCCATATGTGCGTGGCATACGCTAGAAGATCCCCAGTAGACCGATTCCGACGAAAGCCATATTGTCGGTCACTGAGGAGGTCATTCAATTCTAAGTACGCCAGGAGCCTGCGGTTCAAGACACGTTCCATGCTCTTGCAGAGTATGGACGTGACTGAAATGGGCCGGTAGTTAGCAGGGTCGGCGCGACTACCTTTTTTGGGCACAGGCTGCACGTTAGCAAGCTTCCAAGAACTCGGCACTTTTCCAGTCTCAAGAGAAAGCCGAAAGAGGCGTGTCAACACAGGAGCCAACTCAGGTGCACAGGTCCTCAAAATAATTGCTGGAATACCATCGGGTCCACTGGCTTTGTTCACATCTAGATCGCGTAACGCTTTCCGCACCTCAGTCTGACGAATACTAATGTTAGGCATTATTGTCTCGCAGACAAGAGGTGTTGGAGGTGAGGCGCTACCAGCGTCTAGACGCGAATTCTCAGCAAATAGAGAAGCAAATATATTTGCTTTCTCAACCGCTGTGTGAGCCAGCGAACCGTCCGGCTTCAGCAGTGGAGGCAGTGAGGGGCGACAGAAGTTACCCTCGATCGACTTAGCCAGGGACCAAAAAGCTTTACTACCCGCAGGGTACGAAGCCAATTTGTTCCCTACTCGGCTGATGTGATCGAAGCGAGCCTTCCGTAAAACCTTTTTGCAGGACTTGGCAGCCCTGTTAAATACTTTCTTCTTCTGGCTAATATTCTCGGCCTTACGGTGTCGAGCTTCAACCCTTTTACTTTGGTTACTTAAATGTAATTTTCATGTTAAATTAAGAAACATTAAATGTTAAGTAATAATCGTTGTGTGGTCGTAGAATAAAAATTGTTTATTATCACTTGGAATCTTAGCTTGGAATCTTAGTTAGCGGCTCTGCCCTAGGTGGAGCATGCCTCGGCTGAAATTACTGTTAGATGCTTGGTGACAGATTTTTTTGGCTAAGATGAATTGAATTTAATGTAGTGATTAATAAAAACTACAAGCACCTAACGATATATTACGCAATCTCCTTAAGATTTAGTTACACCAGACTGGGCATGCTCCACGCTCATATATCAGATGTCGTCAAACTTTATTTCAGTATCAGAAGTTCTCAAGAACAACATTTTCCTTACCCAAGACCCTAAAAGGAAATGGTGTCCGCAAATCGAGCAGCAATCGTGGGCACTTCCACACAATTTGCCACAACGCGATACGTCCAAACGAGGACCGCTTGCCTTTCCGTCCTTAACGAAACTCTTGAGACGGGGTGGGATAAGAAATAAACAGGTAGCGGTTTAAGAAAAACATTTTAGAACAATTAAGAATTTTTGAAATTAATTAATTTCTTGTAGAACAACGGGGCCCTGAAAAATATTATATGTATGTCAACAATTGCACTAATATTATAACTGCGAGAGTTGTAACTGTGTAGACTGTGTGTAAGTATGTATGTTTGTTACTTCTTCACGCTCAAACGACTGAACTGTTTTTTATGAAATTTGGTGCGAAGTTAGGTTAGACCTCGGATTAATACATAGGCTACTTGTTATCCCGAAAACATGGCTTTTTTCCCGTGGGATACGCAAATAACTTCATAATCTATGTAACTCCTACACTCTCCAATGCCTGGACCTATTTTGATGAGATTTACTATGAAGATAGGTTAGATGTTGGATCAACACATAGGCTACTTTTTATACCGGATAATCTTTTGTCCTGGATTAACGCGGGTAACGCCACGGGGCGTAGCTAGTAGAAAATATGAGAAAAAAAACAACTTATACGTATTAAATTTTACTAAAAACATCAGAGAAGGAAAGATAGAAGCCAGGAGAGGAAAAGGAAAATCTAGACGATAACTTGTAGACTAAATTAAAAAGAAGGTGAAAATCATGTCGTATATGGCCAAGGTCAAGGGAGTATCTGAATATTCCACAGACACGAAGACTCTTAAATATTGTTCGATTGCTTGAACTGGAGTCAACAAAAAAAAGTTAATATTGTCTTCCTCTCCCTTTCGTAATCAAATGAGTGTGAAAGAGAGAGCAAGCTTTCAAATATTTTCTTTATTGATTTTTATTGCAATAATGTGATTTATTTATTTAACAAAATACTGTTTTCCGATCCATACAAATACGAAATAAAATATTTTTTACTTTACGTGAGGATTTCGACAATTCTACTAATTTTCCTATAGGACCAAACAGACTAATAAGTTTTTTTTCTTTGTATAATTATTAATTGTTAGATATCGCCATCACTTCCACCAACACCACTCTCCAAAGGAAACTCAAGACGGCCTTCAAACATTACAGCGAGACAGGGCAGGGCCGGACTTGACATATCACGGTGTAAATCACCTGGATCGAGTTTACGTGACTCACTCGATGACAAACTGCCTCAATCCGGTTATTTTCCGGTTGTTCTCAGGTGTATGGCATGGTGAGTTATGAGCTTGTTTGTTAGTTGATAGTGTTGTCATGTTTACCTAGCATGGGAGATTGAGATTTTTATATTGTCAGTTGAGCGTTGAGACTTGACGACAGCTATTATTTAATTGATATGTTTTTTTATTATTTTATTCCTTCTTTTTATTTTGTTATTATTATTTTTTTTAGTTTACTAAATTTTCGTCTTTTCTATGCTCTGTAAATATCTTTAAGTCCTGTAAAATACATTACATTGATATGTTAATATCATTATTATTCGTAGTTTAATTAGAGCGTTGACGAAGAAAATAAATGATGTTTATGTTTCAGCAGTGACATCTATTCCTATATTTTTGCCCTGTGTAATTTCAGTCTTATAGTTTGAATTTAAATATTTGTTGTGACTTGGTGCACTCTAGCGCAAGCCCATTAAGATTTAAAAAAATACTCCAGCTTTTCAAGCATTTTTTAATGGATTTCCAGTCTTGCTTTTAGATTTAGTCCCAACATATTAATTACTAAATGATTCACTAAGATACATAATTATACAATTTTTATAAGATACAATAATCGACCTCGTTGGCGTAACGGTTACCATGCCGGACTGCAAATAAGAAGGTTCCGGGTTCGATTCCCGGCAAGGCATGTTTTGCTAGGATAACATGTTTTGAACTGAATTTGTTGTCAATCTGGGTGTTAAATATGTATCTATTTAAAAATGAGTGTATTTATATGTAGTATGTTCAGTTGTGTTAGCAACCATAATACAAACTAGAAATGGCTTAGCATGGGGTTAACCAGCCGTGTGAGAAAGGTGTCCTAATATTTATTTATAATATTTATTACTGATGAGTTACTTTTATGCATTTAAGTGTTTCGCCTATTCGACTAACTTTCAATTAGCCGGGTCCACACAGAGCGAGCAGCCTCGCGAGGCATTTGCCGCGCGAGGCTGCTCGCTTTGTGTGGACGTGCCTCGGACGAGGCAAGAGCGCGCTCTGCCGCGGGCGAGCGACCGAGCTCCCGAGCCATCGAGTGTCGGCTTTTGAATTTGCTCAAAGGCGCCTCAGTCGCCTAGTTATGTCATTGTTGCACTAAATAGGCGCGTCCACACAGAGCGAGCAGCCTCGCGAGTCATTTGCCGCGCGAGGCTGCTCGCTCTGTGTGGACGCGGCTATTTTACTTACAAGCAATTGACTAGACCCTCAATCCATCCCCACTTCAGAGACATATGGCGTGACATAGAGAATTCGCTCGCCGAGAGGTAATTACAACTCGGCTGTGACAGACAGACCGACCCTTTCTGTTAGCTATAGCTATATCTGGGTACAACTTGCACTTTTCTTGTCGCACTTGATTTGGCTCAATTCGGAGTTAATGGGTTGGGTTGATACGAGACACGAGAGACAATTTATAATGTGCATTTTTGTAACTGACGTATAAAATCAACTACCAAGTTTTTGACAACTAACGCAAACAAATTTAAACCCTTTATTTCATTTTTGGGTTTTTTGATATATTTACGTTGTATTTGACATAATGATGGTTTTTAAAAGCTTAGTAAAAAGTGCATACATTTTTAAGTTAAAAAAGAGCGGATAAAGGAAAAAGTGTTAAGAGGCTCTAAGCGTCTAGATGTAGTTAGTGGTTTTTCTACGGCTTTTAAAACAAAAGAAAACATATTGTTCCAAACCATTTTTTTCTTAATTTATTACAAAATCTATGGTCTGTGTTTATATTTTTCCGCGTATCACCAGAAACTAAAGGCACGACGTTTTTGTTGATCTAAGTGTATAAGGACACCCATGAAAGACTTTATTAACGATGATGATTCTTTGTTTTCGTTTGCGAAGAAAAATAAGAATTAGCTTTCGTTTTCTATTGGTTATTTAGAAATTGAATATTTTAAAATTGAATATATCTTATATTCAATTTTAAAATAAATTAATTGATATGTTATTATCGTTGCTTGCCGTAGAATAATTATTTAGAACATGGCATCACTTTCAATTTCGCAGTTAATAAAAAATGCAATTAATAATATAACCGAATGGTGTGTTCTGGCAGCCGGTTTCAAGGGTGTTCAGGCCGACCAAGAAAAATGAAAATGGTTAATTGGCATTAATACAAAAAAAGTCTACATCCAACATTTATCGCCGGGTATTGTTCAATATTTCACAACATAAGCTCTAGTTCTCCAGTGACCTGTTTACGTGACAACAGAAAAGCAAGACTCGGGCCATCTGCACTATCACGTCTCAGCGAAATATGAGGGACTTCAGGATTATAATGAGATCGATTTGCTACCTTAACTGCTCCTTTGTAAAATAATTATTGTCGTGATTCTGTGACTTACATTGAATAAAACTATGGTCTGTTTATAAGGTTGTTAGAAAACCAAGCGAGAGTAGAGCAATTTTGTGTGACAGAGATAACGCTATGCGTAGGCGAAAATAGCCGATTGTCTCTTTTCAAAGGTTGATGTGCAATAATTATTGCACACATATAGTTATTATAATATTGTGCGCTAAATATTATTTTTATCTATTCACTCATTAAGTTTCCTGAGAATTACGAGTATAACCATAATATGTCTTCAAATCGAACCTAAAGATATCGATTCCTTCTAGGTACGTAATTTCACAGGGCTCATGTTATATAGTCTTATGTCATACATATTTATAAATATAATAATTTATCTCTTTAAACTATAAGCCTGTGCTACAAGTACATAGAAGACGACAAACATACACAGGCAAATAGTGGTCAAATGCGAAAGATTAACATTCAAACACTTGAATATCTAAACAAAACAGTGAAGTAGGTACACCAAGCAATTCTATTAAGATTCCAAGTTAGTGATTACAGGGAAGCTAAGCAAAACGTTTAACTCACGACCCAGTTGCATCAAAGTAACTGATGTACTGTACATAGATACAAGGAGGTAGTTAGGTGTAATATTATTGTAATACAAAACAATAATATACCCTTCCCAGCGCATGGCATTAAGAAATTATTAGGTTGAGCATCCGCGTAGCTAGTCTAGCTTGCGGGGGTTAGGGAGAGATCATACTGAATGGCTAAAACTAAGTCAGTTATTCTTTCATTTATACCGAAATAAATATAGTAACAAATCTATCTTTTTTTCTAGTACTAATGAAATACTTGACAAATCATTTAATAAAAAAGAATAATTTGTGTACATTCTTACAGAGTTATTTACATATCATGCACATAATACTTGTGCCTGTGTGTGTGTGTAAAGTATACGAGCTAACGAGAAATAAGTTGATTAAATAAATTAATATAAACCTTATTTTGTTTAATACAAATTGATGGTGATTCTGGCACACACAAGATTGATAATATTTAAAGTAAGCCTGTCTCATTTCATCAATAGTAACAAGAACAAGACGGCACGATCTAAACCATAGACTAAACAATTAGGGTAGAGTGGTTCAAGATTGCGCGGTCGATAAGAATGCGCGGGCGTTCTTCTGCAGAACAGGAGTGAAGTTCACAGCTAACGTCAGTTGTGTTTTGAAGTGTCAGGGGCACGCGTTATTTCTCCGCAAAAATATTTAACTTTGCAAGGATATCTATGGAATTAGGTATGTTTGAAGTTTTTTGCCTACTCTGATGTAATTTTCTTTCAATTTGATCGTAGTGTCACTTATTATCAAGAACTATTTTAGAAATTTTTGATATTGTCGGCGCGAGTAAATTCAATTGAGGAGAAGCTATGACCATTTTGATTCCGATAGATTTAGAAAGATGACGTCCCAATGACGATTCGTTAAAAACGGGCTATCGTGTAAGATTGCGCGGTGGGGGGGTTGTTTAAGATTGCGCGCGCAATCTTAGACACCCAATTTTAAAATTAGTTTAAAATATTATAAATAACTAAACTATGTTACTCCTACTACAGAATGTCAACATCTAGAAGAGAAAGAACATCTAATCGGAACATTTGTTCCTTCTTAATAGAAGAAGAACAAAAACGTATCGCAGATGGCGAGAATAAAAGATCGGTGGCAAAATCTCTCGGTAGTATGGCGGAATCTTGAATCGGCGATTGAATAGATCCACTTCAGTGACTAGCTTGGGCAGATACACTACGTTTTCTAAAGAAGTGAAGAAAGAGTTTTGTTATTATTTAACTAAGTTAGATGACATGATGTATGGTATGACTGCGGAAGATCTGAGACTCTTAGAATGGTTAAGAGGCTTCATGAAGCGTCATCTATAAATATCACTGAGACGTCCCACTTCAACTAGCATTGAGGCATATTAAAGCCCTATGGGCTTTAATATTGCAAAGGTTTTTTGTCAACCTCACTGTTCTTATGGACAAATACAATTTCCCCCCGAATGCTATATACAACATGGAAGAGACCGGTATTTCTACTGTACCAAACCAGCCTCCAAAAGTTATTTCTACTAAATGTAAACGTGCAGTGAACAAAATATCGAGTGCAGAATGAGGAACCAACGTCACGATTGTAAGTGCCAAGAATCCTGTTGGTCACTTTGTTCCACCTGCATTCATTTTTGGAAAGAAGAGGAAGAAGGTTTATTCAGAAGCTATCGTTGAAGATTGGATTGAATGTTTTCAGTGCAAGGAATGGTGGCATGAGAAATGCACCGCCTACTGCTGCTGCAGTGGTGGAGCGTTTACTTGCGAATGTTACCTAGATTGACTGTTTAAAATAGCGCGCATTCTTACAAACCCCTGCGCACTCTTGTCGACTTTAGTGCGCAATCTTATCCACCCGCTGGTGTAAGAATGCGCATTTCTAATTTTTCGTTTTTCTGTTCATAGTGATAAAACTGTTAAGATTTCATTAACAATACTCTCCAATTATGTTGCCTAATGATTAAGGTCTAAGAATACATAAAGTTCATTTCTCTAAGATTTCTTATTATTTTTTTATCGCTGCTCAATCGTTAAGTGCGCGATCTTAAACCACCCTACCCTATAGTCACATCAAATCGAAGCAAAAATATAAGCAAATTATGAACGCACCCATTTACATCAGCCCTAAAACTACCAACGTTTTCAAAATAAATAAATGAAATAAAGTAGCCTTAGTTGTGAAAAATTAATTATTATTGTCATACACATATATTTATTATGTCACATATAGTATTACGAGATAATTTAGTTGTTTTGTCTATGGTTTACTAATGATAAATAGAGACAGGGCTTCTCTTCTTTGCATTTAGTTAACAAACATTGCCTGTACTTATGTACGAGAGTCTTATGGATTCTGTTAGTTACTTGACTTTGTGTATCCAGCTTAATTCTAGGTACCATTTCCAGTAAGACAGGAGACGTATAAGCCCTTCAGTATGTGGGCGATGCCGCGGGCCCTTATTCTCTACATTTCACTCGCGCGCCCTTTTAGCGATGGCCCAATGGTGATTAAAGTGGAGTGAATATGCCGACGTGAAAGATGATATGGCTGGAGAAATGTTTGAGTATTCTAGGTTGCAGGTGGAACATTTGTAAAACGGATTTAGATGGTCTGTGCTCTTTTAGATTCAAATTCGTTAATTGTGTATACATCTTAGAGTTAGGTACATAAAGTAATGTCTATTAATAGCTATGTGAGTGGAGGGCTGTGTCGTACCTGGGAAAGTCGCTGCGCTCTGTGCTAGGTACCTCAAGGGGCCTGTAATGCAGAGCAGCAGAGATCTCACTGAGAACTAGCCAAGAAGAATTAGCCAAGCTATTTAAACCAAATAACTTAGCCAAGCTATTTAAACCAAATAACTTAGCCAAGCTATTTTAAACAAAATACTTAGCTAGCTCCTGCAAACACAGGGTATCCTACTGCAGGAGCTAGGCACCACACTTACATTAAGACTTAGCTTCTAGAATTAGTATTAATAAGTTAAGGTACCTATACTTAATGTTTGTTTTGTTTAGAATGCAAGTTGGTCCAATAAAATTATTTTGTATTGTATTGTAACTTACGTAAATGGCACTACTTTGCCATACCTGTAAGTTATTTGGCTACCTTAATAACCGCTGAAAACCACAAACAAAGAAGAAAAAGAACTTAAAAATACCTAACGTTATTTGTTTTGTACGAGTACAGAGTTAATAAAGTAAATTTGATTAATTGGACTATATTTAGTTGCAAATAGACAATCCAAACGATAGACAATATTATCGTGTGTTTTTATTTATATCTAGTTTTAATATTGTAAACTCTTTAACCATATTAGGGTTCGTATTATATTCCAAAAATAAAATATAATATTATGCACTAATTTGAAAAAAAATATTTAATTGCTATTTCCCAATATGTTTTCACATACTCGTATTTTAAGGCTTGTTTAGGTATTGTTAATTGGATAACCGTAGTAATAACAATTATATTTGTAACAATAATAATATAACATATAATTTACAGTAATGATAAAAATAAAATAACTATTAGAGAAATCATCAATTATAATACTATATACAAACTTAAACACTACAATTTAAATAAGAGTAAGCTCACCGTAGTGTAATTAATATATAAACAAATAAATGTCATTAACCTCAAAACTTTCAGCTAGATCGAAAGCATTGATATGATACTAGTACGATTAAGCAAAGAAATCTATTTACTTGAAAAGTTTATCGTTTAAAATCTCATAGCTGAACTATCTAACATTCTAATCATCCACCATCGTTGTATCGAGTGTAAGTAAGCAATCAACAGTTGGGCCACAAGCTGCGCCATTAGCGAAACAATCCATCACTCCATCACTTCGCAACATCATAAACAATAACGAACAATACCGCCGCAACTATTGTACGGTAACATTTAAAACAACTCGTGACGATTCCACGAAGATATAACGAAATTAAGGTACAGTTCTAGTAATATAACTCGTCTTGATTCAAATCAAATCAAATGAAATCATTTATATAATAATCATCATAATATAATTATCATAACTTTACGGCATTGCGCCGTACTGGACAAGTCAATTTAAAAATATTCAAGTCAATACACTATTAACGAAGCGCCTGGGACTCGGCTGGCTAAGGTGATCTGACACGATCATCGAAGTTAAGCAACCGTCGATGCGGTTAGTTGGGTGACCATGCACAAGACTTTGGTTTTTAAAGTGGTATTTCATGTGGGTGCTACCGTGGGTCGGATGACACGTTAAATTGTAGGTCCCGTCTGTTAGTCTTAGAACAAGCAGAAGGCCCTTGGTTCGAATCTGGCCTTACACCAATGATGACAAAAGAGATTCACGAAGATATGTCAACTACATTGGGGGAATATAAAGGTAATTGCTTTATTTCCTACACTTACACGTACGTCAAATTATTCATATAATAGACTTAAAACTAGTGCCGAAAATGGCGGCTTGATCGCTAAAAACGATCTCTTCCAGGCAACCAGAGGGAGGACAGTGATATTAAAACAAGAATGAATGTAAAATAATGAATACATACAAATATACTACATACTATGTTATACACACTATCATACTAGTGAATCTGCTCCGTATATGCTCGTATCAGCAAATATTAGTAGAATATTCTCAAGAACTTATACAAAAATCTGCTAACAGTTGAAAACGTACCTTAACATTAAGGCTTTTAAATAACAATATAAACACGCCTACCGTTATTAGCTCCGTAATCTGCTAGATCTTTCTCAGGGATGGTATTAATGTATTAATGGTTTACATGAAGGGATTCTTTCAAGGCTATACGATTCGTTCTACCTTGTAAAGAATCGAGGATCCGACTTCTAGTCGTGAGCTGAATGCTAATAATAAGAGCTATGAAGTCATCTTAATTTGTTTTGATAGATTATAAAGATTTTAAAAGGCTTTATTCACTAAAGTTTTGACTTTCATCAGACTTCAGTTTGAACATTAAAATATTTAAATCATCCAAAACTATTATACATGTATTTTATCATAATTTCGCTTTAAGACCACAACAAAATTGGAAAAAAGAAAGACCGGTTTTTTGATCTAATATAACCTAAAAATAGCGTAAATTGGAGACTTTTTATTTAAAACTAGAAAATCGTCCGGCTTTACACGAGCTATAAAATAATCTAAGTTGCAAAGAGAAACAAAATATAACTTAATCAGGTATAATGTAGATTCCCGACGGTGAAATATTTTTTCAAATCAGTCCAGTTGTTTTTGGTGCCTATTTGCGTCAAACAAACAAACAAAAAATCAAACTTTTCCTCTTTATATAGAATATTGGTTTAAAAAAAAACTTTCTAACGCACTGTGTATCGGTTCGTTTGATCACTAAGTTTTATGAAAATTGATTCAGAATTCTTCTGGTAAAAGTAAAAGTAGAAAAAGTTTTTACAGGTCAATAAAGTACTTACAGTATATAAGGAAACACTGCATACAATGTAAAGAACCTACCTAAAGCCAATCAAATCGTAGTAAGTACCTCCTTAGTCCTCTTTAATTCTTAGCAACATTAGCACGTCCCAGGGTTGCCAATTCTGCACTTTCATTGCTATATCTAGCACTATTTTGACGTGCCTAGCACTGACATTTAAAGAACAGCACTGGACACCAAATTCGCTTATAAGCTATTTTTTGTGAATTTCATATACTTATCTGGCATTAACATTGGAAATTTCTAGCAATTTATCATTGTTTGAGATTATTTAGCACTCAGCCGTGTCATTGAGCTGGCAACCCTGGCACGTACAATTTCAAGCGTGGCATTATTTAGCCAAAGTACGGCACATTATGATATTTAACAATATCTAAATGCTGGCATTGTGTTTAACATTAGATACGGCCTGCAAAGATCGTGCCCTGAGCCTTTTGCTGAGCGTAGGTGGGGCAAAGATTAGCTAAAATGTAAGTGCCAAAAGCAACTCAGCCTCTATGGGGTTCTCAAAATCATGAAAAAAAAAACATCTTTAGTGGTAACCCGTAGATAATAATACTGGGCATATGCGTATGTATTTTATTACCAATGTTACTACGGTAAATGTATTTATTAAGTTTTGTTTTAATTTCTGTTTATTTTTGAATCCAATATAGTCTTCGGCTACGTTTGACCTAAATGGCAAAGCTCTGATTTGGGCAATTTTTTAGCCGCCTGAAGACCTATAACTTAGCTAAACGACTGTTTGTACTAAGAATTTCCGCCGATACCTACAATAGCATTTTCATCTGGATGGAACCGTGTCAAATGTTAAATTGTAGGTCCATGATAAGTAGTATCAGGTTTTCACTCTGGATAGTGAAATCGAGCAGAAAATAAAGACCGTTAATAGCCTTTTTTTTTGTTGACGAGGGGGAAATCTTCGATAAGATACCTGGCCACGATGGGGCGCAGCCAGGTTATGTGGGATTTGTACCCACTAAAACCCCCCCGGTGACCTGCCTCTGTGCTTAACGGAGGTCTTCGGGTTCTTCCGGGAAACACTCCGGAGACCTCCTTGCACTACGCTGTGGCCCTTCCCGGATTGTTGTCGTTCACCCCGGACTCGATGGAGCGGGTGTCGGAACACCATCTCCGAGCACCTTCGAGTCTGATGCCCCTTTTACTCGCCTCTTACGACAGGCAGGGGCAATTCCGCAGCCTTATTCGTTAACCATTAATAGCTTAAATTTCATAACATTTCTGTATGCTACATATTCTATATGTTGTCTAGTCATCAAGTGATAGGGAAGAGGAAACACCGCCCCGGGCGAATCGAAGCAGTCTCCTAGAACTATCTCTGCGGGTAACAATATGAGATTCATTTACGTCTCAGCGCAATTATTATTGTATCCAAAATACCAAGACATTGCTATTTATAGATAAAGTGTGCATTTGTTATTCTTGGTTTCAAACATAGTCTATTTCCACGCATATCTATATTGACAGAAAATTACCTACGAATAAAAAAAATAATCAAACCTTTTTCAAAGCAAGGGTAAGGTCTGCCTGTACAAAGATACTCAGTGTATTAACCTACATACCTACACATGTACCGGTTGTAACTACAAAAATACAAGTTTTGAAAGACTAATCATGCAAACTTTAATTCATTTTTTGCTAACTTTCGCATTTTTATCACTGTAGGAACTTTTTAGAAGTATTGCATGGTGGTAGGGCATATTCTAGTGCTCGCCTGGCTAGCAACCACCTAAAAGTTAAAAATCTATTGCCAAGCAACTAACAATAGTATAATAGCTTGAGAGCCACATATTCCACATATGCTCCACAAGAGAGAGAGAGAGAGAGAGAGATATAAAGAGAGAGAGATCAGAGAGCTAGCTCGTTTGATTTCTTACCCTGCTGGTCAAACGTCTAACTGAAATGAGTTAATAAATAGTTATAATTTTAGTAGGATGGTAAGATTGTTTTATTTATTCAGATATCTTATTTCCTACCAAGACAATCAACATCTACCATCATTTTTAGAGCCGACCTAAAGAATCTTGCCCCAACCCTTGATATTTCACGCTCACCTAATACAATTACCGTGTACGAAGGACAAGCAATAAAATAGCAAAGGAAACGGTCATTCGACACTTGAAGGGACTGGACTGAGGGTCAAGTTAAGAGTTGACTCTAGTACGGTGATTTCATACATATGTATGTATGTTGTATGTATGTATTGTAATATGTATGTATGTAAGGTAGTGGATGTAGAGGTCGACCTAAGAAGATCTGGATGAATTGTATGAAAGAGGATATTTTTCTTCCTCTTCTTTGTATGAGCTAAGTGGCCAAGCTCTGGTGTCGAGGGTTTTCAAACCGCCCGAAGGCCTCTGACTTGGCTTAATGTCTGCATGTACTAAGACTAACAGCTGGGACCTACAATTTAACGTGTTATCCGACCCACGTTAGCTCTTAGATGAAAAGGCGCCTATACACACTTACACAATTACAAACATAAACTTTTGAATTTATAATATTAGTAGGTACGATTAAATACGATTAGCTTCAAGTTTGACCAAGGCTTTCATTTTAAATATAAATATATAAAACATATGAAAGATTAAATAATCTGCTTTCATATGTCTCTTAATTTAGGTAATATAATTTTAAATATTTAAATTTCTCATATTCCTTCCGAATTTGAAAAAGTCTTATTTTAAATCACTTATCATTAACCTACGTTTGTACATATCGCATATTATCTATATTTATAAACTTGTCAAAATAGAAAAAAAAATATTGATAAAGTGAAAATCATCGGTACTTGCGTCAAGAGGACCTAAAGGGCTCACTCGGTATTCTTCTCGCGGACCCTTTGGTCTCCTCACAAAGGGAAAAGGGCAAACACTTGAGGCGAAGGACCAAAATAGAGAGCGTATTGAGTTGAAAAATAAAATAAGGGAAAAGTGCACAAGTTTTTCGTATGTGGTATTTTTATAGAGATGTTAGTACCAACATTTAGCTGATATCTTGTTTTCTATGTATAACTCCTATGAAAAACTGCCAGTTTTTTTATTAAATCGAGACAGTACGAGTATTAAACGATTAATTTAAAAGTGTAATTGTAAACTCTTAGATTCCAAATATAGACCTCAAAATATTTTCAAGCGAATTATGAAATTTATACTTTACTCGTGAAAAATACCCAAAATAACGTACCTAGTATAATTAAAAAAAAAATAGTTTTTTTAATTATATTTTGTCCCAATGAATAACTAGAAAGCAAGAGTTTGAACATGAGTATAAGCGAGTGTGGCTCGGTGGAAAAAATTCTGCTTTTCAATCGTACGTCCCCTGGTTCGATCCCATCCCTAAACCAATGATTTGTTTTTTTATTCCTATTTGCGCTAGCTTCACGGTGAAGAAAAACATCGTGAAGAAACCGACATGTTTAAGTACCACAACATTACATTAGAAGACGTGTGTCACCCGCCAACTCGCACTTGTTTAGCATGTTGGATAATAGCCTATATCTATTTTCTCGAGAGAGAAAACCTCGAGTCCCGGCAGTGGAAACGTATAACAGCTGCTTATATTTATACTAGGAGTTTTATCAGCTCTATACAAATCTTGTATCAAGTGGACATACGTGGTGACCGCAGGTGTTCGGACAAACTTTTCAAATATTTGCTTTAGCGGCTTTTCTCAAGGATTTGTCGGTTTTTCCCTCCTAAATACCAACTAAAGGAAGACCGTAGATTTATTCACGGGATCAAGTATGCTTTGACACAACAAAAAGGGAGAAAGCAGTTAAAACATATTTTGTTTGAATATTTGTTCTGGATCTGCGTGGTGTTACTGTAACTTTTTTTTTTATTTTAAATTGGTTTGCGTTTGACCACAGCTTGCCTGATGTTAAGCAGCGCTGCGGCCTACGTTGGAACACGCTCACCTAGAAGGAACCTATTCACTCTCAATTATATACTGTTTCACCCATTTTAATACGCATAAAAAAGTATGCAAAAAGAACAACTAGCAATAACAATAAAAGCCTTCGCACGATGCAGTAGTTATCTAATGCATAAAGCAAAACATTATTGTCAATTACAGCAGTAATTTTACAGTAACTTTTATAGATTCATGATGAACCTGACCTTTGTTACGTTTCCTGGTTTTGTTTGCGTTTTAGAGAACATTTGGTTTGTAAAATATTGGCCAAGATGTTAACTAAGATTATATTTGTTTGAGGATTCTGTAGATGCAAGTAAGTTTGTATTAAGAGTTTTTTTACCTAACACTCAAAATTAAATACTCGTAACATTTAAAGTAATTTTAGCGTAACGCGATTGTCGAGGATAAACAACGATCGATGCGGACAGTCTTTGGATGGTGACTATTCAAGAGCGTCATTTATTCTCATCTGGGCACTACCGTGGGTCGGATGTCACGTTAAATTATAGGTAGGTAGTAAATTTTAGTACAAATAGTTGTTAAGCCAAGTCATACACCATCTAGTGATTTATAAACTCTTGAAGAAGAAGATGAATTTCTGAAATTACACGAATTCTTATTTTTTTTTAATTCGTAAGAGATAATTGTAAATTAAAGTAGACACTTTTCGTGTGGAGTTACAAAGAAAAAAAATATTTATTCATTATTTTAGGAAAAAAGAAAATATTTTGTTTTAGTCTTAAGTTTCATGTGTTTTTATGTTTCAGCCCCCTTACTTCGACCTAACAAGCGAACTAACACGCCGACCAAGTCGCTCCAATATGCGCCAACATTCTATGGTGACAACAAAGGGATTTGATGTTGGCGTATTGGAGCGACTTGGTAGCTAAATTGGAGCGAGTTGGTGGTTGAATTGGAGGCGAGTGAGTCGTACGTTCCAGATTTATAATAAATTTTATAAGTTATTGAGCATTCAGTGTGTGCAACCTTTTTGCATGTAATAAATAATTTATTATGATTTTCTCAACTCTAAAAAATAATATTGTGTCAAATCAGAGTTGCCAGAAGTACGAGAAATTACAAAATTAGTTAAAATTAAATTAAAATTAGTAGTCAGTACGAGATTCAAGATTAACAAAAATCTCTACACTTTTTTTATGAGATTTTACAATGACGACTTCTTTCGCATACCTTTATCACAGATACAGTAAATGGTACATTATTAGCTTCCGAAAGCGCTATAGGCCCAAATCGCTTAGGCAATTGCGTACATTTCGAACCATCAATAGAAATGTACGTCAGAATAACAGCTGAAATGATATACTCTAAAAATAAAGATTATTTTACTAACATCCCTGATATCGAATATAATTAATAAAAATTATTATATAATATGAATTTTAATTGTTTTCTTTCAATTGAACAACCCCAAGCAAAGAATATGACTACACAAGTTACTTAGTACAGTAAATAAATAGCATTGATTTTATTAGAGTTTCTTGAAATGTATGCATTTACGAGATTATCCGTTGAAATTACAAGATATTTTAGCAACCTTGGTAACAGTAAAAATTATTGTCATCTGGCAACCCTGTACCAAACTCATGGAATGTCAATCGTGCATATAATTGTTTGTTTTGTTCCATAATTGAATTCGATAGCGGATTTACTAAAAAATCCGCTATTCATACCAAGAAATTGCTCTTAACTTGTATAAAACGCAATAATTCTTACATGGAAGTGCTTTTTTCGACAATAAAGTTGGCCTTGTTGTGGTTTTCAACGCTTGAAGCTCAAGTTACAACAAATACGTCTTATTTATACATATATAATTTCATCGGCAGTGTTATTTTAAAAAGTAACTATAGCGAAATGTAGTGCTTGTGCCAAGTTTGTGTCTTCAACGGGACTCGTAAAGTGCAACGATTGTGAATGTGTTTATCATAAACATTGCCTCAAGGTCAAGAACACAATTACAAGCCTGTGGAGATGCGAGAAGTGCGTAGCGAAAAATATTGAAACAAATGATAAATCTCCGACATACATTGATCCCGAACCAATGCCTGGCACTTCCTGTGGGTCTTCACTTTAGTTACCATCTGCCATCTCGGTTTTGTCAGATTCAACGGTACACCAACTTATCAATGTGATGAGATCATTTCGAACCTGTATGCAAAAATTTAGTGCAGAGATAGCTGAATTCCGTATGGAATTTGATAAACTTCGATCTAATCAAAATTCAATGCAACCAGAGCTTGAAACTTGTGTCTACAATGTAAATTTCTTAGACGATCAAGCCAATGAATTAGAAAAAAGATTGAGCGATATTGAAGAATCTGTAAGACATACGTGTAGTGATGCTGTCCTGGCGAGTCTCGATCAATTGAAATGTGAGGCTGTTGGCAGCCGCTCGGCGCCGGCGACCTGGGCCTCCCGCCCGAGACAGTGGCTAAGCGGGTCTATTTTAATGAAAGGCTGACCAAATACAACAAACAACTTTTTATAAGGCCAAACAGGAAAAAAATAAGACTAAATTATAAATATATATGGACACAACATGGCAAAATACTATTAAGAAAAAATGAAAGTGGAAAAGTTTTTCATGTAAGACGGGACAATGATATTCTTCATGTTTTTAATTAATATTATAAATTTTCAGACATACATACTAACTCGTTGTGCTTATAAATTAACACTTTAATTATAATGTTTAGGACCTAGATCCTACACAAGAAATTAAGCCTAGTTTTTATTTTATACTTATTACCAACCGATTAAAGTAGCTATTTAACATATTTTTAATATATGTTTGTCTATAGATACCTGACATTTAATATAGAATAATTTTTAACTATTAAGGATTGAATGGCGGGTGTAAGCTGTGTGCTTGCACTCACTGCAGCCTAGCAATGACAAATGTATGTTATCCATGCCGTTATTTGCTATAATAATAAAATTGTTATCATTTTATTATTAAAACTGTTGATTAGTTATTTCTACTGCTGTATTGATTAACCATGTGGTTTCTGTACTAATATAATAGAACTAAAGAAAATATGTATATAATAAATATGTATATTTAAATGTGTAAATCTTTTGTTAAATCTCATTGCCTTATTTTACATTGTAATTATGATGTTGAAATATTTTATTTATCTTTATTCAGAACTTAATATAAGATGGTCTCTACTGATTTTGCTTAGTTTTGAAGTTATTACCATGTGCTTATATAATATCTAGTGTACAACCTATATTTATGTGACTAATTAATGGGTATAAAGGAGCAGGTTGAAAACCAGCGCTGGAGTACCAAGTGTACTTTCAGCACATGCTGAACCTGCTCCTTTACTGCACATACACAATACACAAGTCATTTTGTATGTCAAACTCAGAAGTCTGTGCACAATAAACAATTTTTCTTTCTCTCTTTCTAATTGCACCAATATCAATTTATTTATTGTATTACAACATATACCTACCTAATAATGTTGAGTATTAAATAATTTGTAAAAAATTGTGCCATTTAAATAATATAGATATATTCTACTAGTACTTGTTACATCATATCTGTTAGGTTTGTAATCTTAGCTTAAAACCATTGTTAGTAATATTAATTTGTCTTTGGCAATATGTATTGGATATATTGGAAGTGATAAATAAAAACATTTTCTATTTTTGTATTTCATTTACTATTTCCTGCAGTCTAGAAAGATAGAAGACACCAGATCAAGTGGAAGGTGAAGATCTAGTTTGAACAGGTCTGCCTCTACTTAGCAAGGGACAAATGTGCCCGAGGATGGACAATGCATATCCTCAGACTACAGGAATAAAGCCTTTTTTCCTGTAGTCTGAGTGCATATCTTGGAGCGATCGCAAGTGCGTTGAAAACTTCGTGAAATGAGTATTGTAATTACTAGTAAAAGGTGGTTACGTGGCAACGGCGTCACAATAGAGTACTGAATATAAATAATCATCTTTAATGTTACATACTGAGTACCCCAATCGGGGCACACTAATTTTTTGTTCTTAGTTATTATTTTATCTTTAGTTTTAAGTTTGTGTCCAATAAAGTATTACTAGTGCCGCTGCTTCACCAATATTTAGATAACTAATAGGTACCTACCTAGTTACTTTTACTTACTTTTTGAAACAATAAAACGCTCTGTCTAATAGGTTGTATGGCGAAATAAAAAGGTTTCAATTAGGAGCGAAATAACTGAACTCAATTTTCGTTAATTTATATAATTTCAATTCGACTTAAGCATGTATGTAATACAATTATATTTATTTACAAATTATTCCAGTCACATGCTATGGTAGTCGAAGATGGCTTCGTACATACATGAAATCACAATAACAAAATCATTGATTTTTTTCTCTGTATCCTTCTCTTTTTTACTTTAATTGTCTGCTGGTATCCTTCATATTATATTCAATACTTAGGTATTGAAGTAATTTTATTATTTTTTAGAAACTACGTATGTAAAGTAACTTTAATAATAAACACAGTTGACATGTGTTTGAAATTTTGACAGCAGCTGCAGACTTTTTAATTATGTTCCACTTCCAGTTTGGTGATTTAGTAAATTACATTTGTAGCATAAATGAAAGAGGTTGGTTTGTTTTTCACAGAAGTTGTCGAACAGTGTACAATAAAAGCACAATAAACAATAAAATTAATCATGGGAAAAAGTCTAAACTTTATAAATAATTTAGCGCTTGTTATTGCTGAGTTTTATTTGGTCTAGATAGCCTGAAAACAAAAAAGCGGAAAAAGAGGTTATTCAAATAAAAAAAAAATAAGTGACACAAATAATATTTATTGGTATTTCACATCTCTAATCCCAGCGAATTATCAGCGACTTATCAGCGATTTAACCGTGGATGGTCGAAGTAAGGGGGCTGATCTCAAATGCGGAATGTAAGATCGATCGTATTGAGATAAATCGATTTCCTAGTGTGGTACAAGTCGCAAATTGGACAAAAAACCAAACGTGCACAATTAGCACTCGGTAAAGCACTTGTCGTAATAGTCGTGGGAGAGCGCTTTTTGTCGTGCAGCTTAAATCACAGGCGGATAGCGATTAAATGCACTCTCGATTAACGTGACGCGGTATCTTAGATGTTATAATTATTGTTATGAATAAAATTTAGGTTAAGCTTAAAAAAGCCTTGCGTTAGCCTTACGTCCTAAAAACCGTGGGCTCAATTCCCACTAGGCGTAAAGTTGCGAAAACTCACAGGCAACACTTAGCTAGTCAAATGCCTAACTGTGTTGTGTAAAAAAAAAGGTACACTATTAATTTCTTAAATAAATAAGTTTTCTTAAGGCAAAACTACCTTCCAATAATACAGAATAAAAAAATGTTTAAGACTTTTGGAATATACACTAATGATATCAGCGATGATGAGATATAGCTAATACTAAAAGCGATTTTTTTATCTGCCTTTAAGGTAATAAACCTAGACTTTTTTTTAGACTATCTTTTTTTCTAGGTTTCTTATAATGGCGTCAAAGCTATATATCATTTCCACATATTTAGGTTTCATATTTGGTATGCTCTTTTTGTCGTGTATTAATTGTCATTATCTCATGGCTTGCGCCCGATGATTGCATCGAACAATCTATAATAACACCGATAATCGGACGGCAGTCGACGCGTTTCGTGTCAAATTCGTCGAAATTAATGTTGCCAATAACAGTTAGAGGCCAAAGCTATGGCCAAAGACGAATTTCTCACGAGCTTGGTTTCGTGAGTGAGGTGCATTACGAATTTGTCGCATTTGTGACGAGAACGCGTGCGTGAGTAGTGATGAGAAATGTTTTTAGCTATCGATAAAAGCTCGTTACACCAAGTTACGTCCTCTTTAGGATAACGATGGCGAAAGCTTTATTTTGAGAGCTTATTTTGTTATTTTTAATTGCTTTAAGGTTTGAATGAATTACGCCAAAAATAAAATGTTGATTTCTGAAATACTTACACGAATATTTAAATATTTATTTATCGATTTCTAAATTATAAGGTATTCTTTAAGAAAACTTTTTTTTTAATATCCAATATCACAGCTACGCCAACAAAGCTCAGAAATTTTAATGAAATATAAATTTGTGAATACTTACACATTTTTTTTCTTTTATTTATTTATCGATTTGACCTAATTTATTGTTTCAGTTTCCAGTTCAACTGAACTGAAACTGAATTTATAAGGTATTCTATAATAAAAGAAAATTAAAAACTTTTTAAAATATTAAATATCACAGCTGCGCCACAAAGCTCACATGTAAAAATAATAGCTTTATTTATACATAAAAGTTTTCATCAAAACTCAGTATAGGAACTAGGTTTATTAGTTTCGGCACCTCCCATAAAATATTGGAGGTCAAGCACCCATCTAACTTTTTATTATTTATTCTATTAAAACTCTGCTTTATAATAGTTTGTCGGCACCCATAAATCCGCACATAAACAATCGACGCGAGCAATTATATGTCGATAAATATTCATTTACGATAAATTTTAACTGTCATAAATCGACAAATTAATATGCTACGTTACTATTTTATAGTAAGCGACAATGTAGCAATCGTTCTGCCACAGATTACCGTCATTTAATAAATTAGATAGACTGCGATTCTGGTATTTTGAAGTATTAAAATAAATGCGAATTATTCAGGCTTCATTTATTTTGTATAGTTGAGTCATGGTTATATTATCTTATTGTTCCTGATAAACCTGCAATACAATATTGAGTAGCCATATTCGTGATCTTTAAACGGAATAATACTTTGTGACGTTGTCTTCGAAAATATATTTAATAGCTGTTATTGCTTTTGCGATATGGGAATTCCGATCTGATTGAAATGCGTCAGCTTTATCAACAACCATAGGTAGCCATTTGAAGTAAGTAGGTAATACAAATTTAGATTCAGATTAAGTTTATAAACGTCCATATCCTATTAAAACTTTGATAGGCTGTTTTAAAAAAATACATTAAGACCTCGTACCTTAGTGTTCCACGTCTTGCAACTAAGAAGAGAGAAGATATACGGAAAAAAAAGTGGTCAAGTGGATGGAGACGAAATGTTCAGGTTAGGGTCGCTTGGCGTGCCTTAGGAGAGGCTTATGTCCAGCATTAGATGCAGACGGGCTGATGATAATAATGAAAAAATATCTGTTTTCAACATCAGATTACTAGGAAAACTCAAAACTTGATATTGCTCGAATATTGATATTGATATTTTTTGCTTAATGAAATTTATTGCTGTCTTCAAGTAAATTTCCGCTATTTAAATCGCCAAATCAAATCAACATTCACTATGAATAATTAATGTAGCAATACATCTTAAAATACAAAAAATATGGGTAAAATTGATACAATGACATTTTTAATTATCTATAAAAACATTAATTTACACATTTTTTGGAAATTTTTGCTGTAAATTCGTATATAATCGTGCAAATAAATATGTAATATTCCGATTCCGATATTAAGATAATAAACACATATATAGGTATATGGAATGGAAAATGTAAATATAAAACGGAAGGTATGGCATGAAATCTGGAATTCTATATAGAAATATTCAGATAACCATAGAAAACATCAAAATACAAAAAAAAAGGTTTTCTTTGCTTATTTTAATTTGGTGTCAGATCACAGTTGAAGTACACTTTATATTTCAGATTTTATTCCATCTTCAATGGATTTCCGAAAAATAACGCCTGAGTTGAGCCTGAGAGCTTACCGACATACCTATAAGTAAACATCAAAGTAATCGGCATATCTAAACACTTGTTACAAAAGTACTGTACAAAACCAATCTCCGTTTAATGCAATTTATGAAGTGTGCAGTCTCGCTTTATCGCAGTAAATTGTGTAACCTTTAATCCCTGGTTAAGACAGTCACCAGAAACCATGGCGTCTTATCATAAAGACTGACAATCGTAAAATCTAAGCACTACGCCCACATATTCGTTTAATGTGAACCAACCACGTTCAATTTATACAGAATGATTCTCGATGACTTTATTAGAATGTATCTGCTCACCATAACAATTGCTCTACTTGGTTTGTGGCGCCTGTAGCTTGGATACCTAAGGTGATCTGGTGTGATCATCCTGGTTTGAAAAATAACGATTTAGATAGTCTTTGAAAGAGTGACCAGGCATAAGACTGTAAAAAAGTTGCATTTTCATCTGGGCGCTTCCGTGGGTCTGATGGCAAGTTATATTGTGGGTCCCGGCCGTTAGTTTTAGTACAAACAGTCGTTAAGTCAGAGGCCTTCGGGGGGCTTGAAAGCTCTTGGCTCCAGAGCTATGCCACTTAGCTCACACGAGAATGAAGCTGGGTTACAATCGAATCATTGATTATATTCAAACTATGTTTTCTCTACACATTTATCTCAAATAAGCTGACCAAATTTTTTAAGTATGTACGAGTACATAAATTCACATAGAAGCGAGGAAATAAAATTAATAATATATTAATAAATATTAATAATTGATTTATAATTAGGTCTATGTCCAACAGTATGCAGTAACAGTTCGGGAACGAAGATGACGGATCAATTATAAAATCCCGGCACATATAGTTTATTAAACACCCTCTACTTAAATCTATATTTAGTGTGAATAGGCCCTTATATTAATTAGATGTCTATGTTAATAATAATATTTGTTATTGTATTTCTGTTTAGTTCAGTGATTATAAATAACAATAATTCTATTATTCACTCTATTCAGTTATATTATTTTATTTCCTGACTTCATTGACGTAGGAAGAAGAATTGAAAAGTTGTACTGATAAAAGGTACCATGGAACCTTGCTCTGCAGATAAAGAAAAACATTGAAACATCATGTCCTCTCACTTGCGTAACCATATGAGTGTGAGCAGAAGAAAGCTAATTTTCAAGTGTTTTATTTATTGACATTCGTTCTTCTTCTTCGTATGAGCCAAGTAGCCAAGCTATGATGTCGAGAGTTTTCAAGCCACCTGAAAGCCTCTGACTCGGCTTAACGACTGTTTGTACTAACACTAACAGCCAGGATCTACAATTTAACGTATCATCTGACCCACGGTAGCGCCCAAATGAAAATGCCACTTGAAAAACGACAGTCTTGTGCATGGTCACCCATCCAAACACCGCCCGTATCGGCCGTTGCTTAGCTTCGATGATCGCGTCAGATCGCCTTAGCTAGCCGAGCTACAGGCGTTACATTGACACGAGTGAAATACACATTACACATAGATCACACATTAAACATATATCTGTAGATCACTAAACTTTAAATCTTATGTCTTAAGGTTTAAACCCTAACTTTTAAAAAAATTACCCTAAATAACACAAAAACTAAATTTCAGTATTAACGTTTTTCTTTCCAACTCTGTATGAGCCAAGTGCTAAGCTCTGGTGTCGATAGTTTTCAACCTGCCCGAGGGCCTACAGTATGTCATGTCAAACCCACATTAGAGTTAACGCCGTGACTGTTCATTATTTTGTGGTGCCAACAAAAGTTCAAGGTTGTAAAGACCGTGTACAATGGTGCAGGAAATCGCACTGCTTAAAAAAATACAATACATAAACACATATTAATTTTACAAAGTATTACAAATATTGTTTTTTCTGTAAGTATGATTTATATGTTGTATTATGTTGTAGTAAATGATTAAATAGAAGTTACAATTAGTTTTGTCAACATGCTTTATACAATGATCAAAATAGTGAATAAACAAACACTTCACAATTAATTTCATAATTTAAAAGAAAAAATAAATATAAATATAAATAATACATATAGTAAACTGTTCACGTAAGGCATCTTAATATTTTCGCGTAGAAAACGGTCACACTTACATTATTATTAAAAGTTGGAATGAGTCCAACAGTGTCGGTGCTTTCCGAGCACCATCTTCAGGGGCGAGTGTTACACGGACAGCCGCCGGCGAGATCACGAGAGTGCACGCGCAGATCTCGTCGGCGGCGGGTCCGTGTAACACTCGCCCCTGAAGATGGTGCTCGGAAAGCACCGACACTGTTGGACTCATTCCAACTTTTAATAATAATGTAAGTGTGACCGTTTTCTACGCGAAAATACATATAGGTTAATAATTTCATGTTTACAAGTCACTTTTTTTGGAATTATTAAATTTATTAATATAAAATGGCTACATTAAAATTTAAAATTACATGAAAAAGCCACACAATAATAAAAAAATAAAAAAACCTTACAAATAAATAGTAGATTAAATCTAAGTCAGTGTTCGCGGGTAAGGTGCCTAAAATGCTGGCGGCATTACCTCGCTAAAATTTATTAAAGTTAAACTATATCTAATCTAAGTAGTATAAATATGAAAATTTGTAAACAGGTACTTGCGTGCGTTTTTTTTTTGACGCACGACTGGCTTTGATATCATGAAAGCCATCTTAGCTCTTTGCAATGTTAATAATGTCCTCCGGCGATGCTTAGTTTCGGAAGAGACAATTACAAATGATTATGCCCCTCGGTCGCATGTGACTTACAGACCTACGGCGTAATGTTTTTATATGTAGTGATTTATGCTTTTAAAGTTATGGGATTTGCGTGCAGATGATTTTGTAAGGTTAACAAAACGAGATCAGACGTTGCTTCAATATTTAATGTTACATTGTTATTTGAGATTCTTGTATGAGTAACTTAAAATGGGTGCATAAAAATTATCATCACATCAGTTAATCTCACTAAACCCGAACCCAACAGTCTAAACCTACGGCCTACACCCAACAGTAATAGAATACTATTACTAGAATACTATATTATAGTATACTAGTAATAGTATTCTATTACTGTTTAATGAGATGGGTTTAGTGAGATTAACTGATGTGATACTATATTATATATAGTATTCAAGTAGTTCTAGTAATAGTAGTCCTTAAAGGACTGATTGGTACCATTTTTTAGTTATAAAAAAAGGAGTCCTTATATACACCCAACAGTGATAGAATACTATTACTGTTGGGTGTATATTAGGACTCCTCTTTTTTATGACTAAAAATATGTATATCAATTTTTGGTATCAATCAGTTTTTATTTTAATATATAATAAATAAACAATCAATTAGTTTTTAACCATTTACGGTGCTAACACCAAATTCGAAATTAGTTTTAGCAAATTAACTGGATGTTCATCCAGAAAATAATAAATAATAGTAATTAATTGTTATGAGTATAAAAATCTTCGCACTTGACGTTCAATTAACTACACAAATATAGGTCTAAGAACAATTCACGTTGTATAACGCTAACAAGAATATAACAATTTCCAATAACTTACTACAAACATTCTTTAAACATCATTTCACTGAATCTGTTGAATAAAAATAAATATTGAATCTAAAAATTATATTAAATAGAAACAATCTAAGAATATAATCACAATGAACAGACTAAAGCCCAATAAATATCAGAATATGAAGCAATTTGATCCCACATTGACATAAAATCCAATTTGGGGCGCAATAAGTTAAGCGCTAACTCCAGACTATATCTGGTTGAAGGTAATGAGTTTCACTGATGGCTTATTACATCATGAGTCAACACCAACGCTTGTCCGTTTTACTTGGGTTTGACTGTAAATACGCTAAGTGTTTATCTTGTGCTTTATCAATAATTATAATGACTGTGGTTTCACTATAAATGTATAACTGTTTCCTAGAAATATATGACGAGAAGAACTTACTAGCTTCAAATTTTATAATTTGTCATATATAGTTTTAGGAAACCGGACTATTTAAAAACCAGGTGTCAGATTAGCCTAAGTACAAAAACAAGGAATGTAAAATAAAATAATGATATTTAATAAACTACCCCGTCAAGTAATTGTATTGCCACACGCCAAATTCAGAAAAACACTGAAACATTTTTTTCAAGGTCATCTTACTGTACTTCTTAAAGGAATTTATGACTATGCACCTAGTGGAATCTTTATTTAAGTTGACTGAATAGATTATAATTTGTACATTTAATTTATTTTGAATAAAAAAATTATGTGGTGTTCTATTTTAAATCCAATGTAATGAATGACTTGCCAAATGCGACGAGATGTTGTAAGGCCAATAAATTATTTATCTTATAGTTACTTGAATGACGCAGGGCAGAGGTTTAACTGCATAGAAAGTCAAGTCTTTTTCTTCGTATGAGCTAAGTGCTCAAGCTCTGGTGTCAAGAGATTTTAAGCCGCCCGCATCAATTAATTAATTTTCGAGGAAGTTGTCGTGAAAATTGTCCAATGTGTTATTTCGTTCATCTCAAAATACAATTTCAATTTAAATCTAAAGCCTCAGCCCAAAGCCTCTGAAGTCTATTATCTATTCCTACTTTATTACTTCTTCAATTAATTGTAAATAAGCTTTAATTTAATACCGCCATTGAGGGAGTAATAGTCGCTATATCAATGTAATGAACCATCAGATAAGACGATTTGGTTAGCACATAGTAACTTAAAGCGAATAATCCACTATGAATGTTATGAATGTTTGATGAAGCTATAAAATGTTAGAACACATTTCACACGCTGGTTAACCCCATATTGAACCATTTCTAGTTTGTGTTATGGTAGCTAACACAACTGCTATAGGTACTACATACTCGTACATATTTTATATAGATACATATTTAACACCCAGACCCACAGCCAACAAATTTAGTTAAGCACAAAGATGATGGCCTGGCCGGGAATCAATCCCGGAACCTTCTGATTGGTAGACCGGCATGGTAATATTTACGCCAACGAGGTCGTCAAGGTACTTACTCATTTGTACTTATTATAATAAATATTGAAAATATGTATAAATGTTGATAAAAGACAGGAAATATGTTTTATATGAGATAAAACATATTGCTGCCGTTAGCAACATGTGTATTTATTTTCAATATTTTTAAAAAAGCAACGGCCTATGCGGACGGTGTGATCATTGTTTATAAATATACAAGTAAGAAATAATAACAAAAAGCAAACTAAAAGAATAAAACACTATTGTCACGATATCAAAATAAAATACACAAATTATTATTAGTTTGACCTTTATCATATTTACCATCTATAATAAAGCGAATACATCTGCAAAGCAATAAGTACATTAAGTTGAGGAAAATAAGCAGATCATCTTATTTTTAAATTCTCGCTATTAGTGCATATGCGTACCTACACCTTGATTTTTTAAACTCGATTCAACCGATGCTACGTAAAACTATGACATTTCAAAACTTAGTGATTACTATTATATATTTAATTATTATATTTTAAACTTTACTTAAAACGTCGTGTACGCTTCGTCACGCCCTATGTCGCTTAGCATTTGAATAGCATTCTACTACTACTAGATATAGATATAGATAATAGCATTCAACATCTACTAGATTCTTACTGATATTTTATGAAATTATCCGTAATTTGAATATCCAAAAGAATTCAATATGCCTTTTTAAATAATTTTTAATGAATATCTTACAATTCTTCTTCTTCTTCTTCTTCGTATGAGCTAAGTGGCCAAACTCTGGTGTCAAGTGTTTCCAAGCCACCCGAAGGCCTATGACTTGGCTTTTCGGCTGCTTGCACTAAGGCTAACAACCGGGACCTACAATTTAGCGTGTCATCTGTCCCACGATAGTGCCCAGAAGTAAATGCCACATTTGTAAAACGACAGTCTTGTGCATGCATGGTCACCCATCCAAACACCATCCCCATCGACCGTAAGCTTCGATGATCGCGTCAGATCACCTTAGCTAACCGAGTTACAGGCGCTACAAATATCTTACAATAAACATACGTTATTAAACGCTTAGCAAGACCTGTGTGCCAAACTCTGGTATCGAGTGTTTCCAAGTCACCCGAAGGCTAACAGCCGGGACCTACAATTTAACGTCTCATCCGACCCACGGTAGTGACCAGAAGAAAATACCACATTTTTTAAACGACAGACTTGGGCATGGTCACCATCCAAATACCATCCGCATCGACCGTGAGCTTCGATGATCGCGTCAGATCACCTTAGCCACCCGAGCTACAGGCGCTAATATCTTACAGTCAACATATGCTATTAAACGCTTAGCAAGACCTGTGTACCTGGGCTTAGCTCTAGGGCATCTAAGCGTTATGTCGTGAGCTGAACCTAGCGTAGGCGCGTTGACACGGGCGAGTCAAGTTGCCACTTGGCGTTACCACACCGAGAGCCCACATTCGCTGACTCAGCACTCGCATTGTGCAAACGAGGCTCGACTTTGACATTGCCAATGGTATTGGTCGATGAGAAAGCTATTCTGAGACCAGATTTTTGTATAATAAAGGCAAAGTATCGTTGACAGGAAATCTTGGAACCTTCGCAAGTTACGCGAGCTTTTGTTTAAGTTAAGCATAATTTTAGTATGGATCAAATATCCAAAGATACAAGTATATGCATAACTTTGATTCTATATCAGTATAAAAGGTTTGTAGCTTATCACAGTTTAATAAATGTCTTTAAAAACCGATTCTCGTTTTCACACTTCACTACCTTTTACTTTACTTCTAGGCATTTGACTAAAAATAAACTAAAAAGCGAGTGTGGCTCGGTGGTAATAACGTCTGCTTTTCAATCAGACGGCCCCTGGTTCGATCCCGGCCCTACACCAATGACGTGTTTTTCAAGTTATGTGCGGATTTGAACTCGTTTTACGGTGAAGGAAAACATCGTGAGGAAACCGACATGTTTGAGAACCACAATATCCGAAGACGTGTGTCATCCGCCAACCCGCACTTCGCTAGCGTGGTGGATTATGACCTCTCCTCGTGAGAGAAGGACCCGAGTCCCAGCAGTGGGAACGTTAAGTGGGCTGCTTATGCGTATTTGACTAAAAGGGCGCGGTACCACTCAAATTACGGCCGGCACACATGGCTTTGAGATGGAGCGTGCCTAGTTCCGAATTGCTGGCTCTCAAGGAAGCTGCCGGAACTCAATGTTATTTGCTCGGCAACAGTTCAAGTTGACCGTCACATATACAAGTATATATAAAATAACTACTTCAGATCAATTCTTGATTATGACTTATATTACATTATTATTTTATTTTATGTGTATTATTCTCTTCTTAATTGTACACTACGTCCTTGTTCAGTCGTTTATAAACTCCTCTCCATCCAAAGGTTGCCTGGAAGAGATCACTTTAAGCGATAAGGTCGCCAATTGTGGCACACTAATTTGTAAGCCCTTTCTTTTTCTTTTTTTTTTAATTTAATCAATGTGTTCAATAATGTTTTATGTATCTATCTATCTATGATTTCATAAAGTGCTGTACCATCATACAAATAAAGTTTGCATTGTGATCAAGAACCGACATTTTGAAAATATGTCGCTTAACTTATTACTTATAGATTATGTTCGCGAAGCCTTGAGAGTCTGCAATCCCAAACTAGGCATTCTCCAACTTTTCAGTCAGAGTATCGCTGATTCGTATGGTTACGAAACCTGTTGTTCAGAACCTGATGTCTGCTAAAAGTATAAATGTAAATTGGAAAAAAATATTAACTCGTAAGATGATTTATTTACTTATTAATTCATATAGAATTAAAGATAATTACATTAACTTATTAGCTAATTAATTATTGTACCCTGTACATAGGGTGTAGCTACATCTAACTTAATCTATGTCTACTTATAGTTAAAAATTCTTTAAAAAAAAAGATAAACAAATAACCCAAAACATCGTGACTGTGTCCTTGAGAGTCGCTACCAAATCTGCAGTTATCATCGATCGATAATAATTACGATCAGATATCATGACCAATAAAATTCCAAACAAAAAAGAAGTACCTCACGAGCTCACGACGTGTGACATCATCACGGTTTGACATTTTCAGACAAAAACTGCTTTTCCTCGTTCGACAAAAACATTTTTTTCCGTAATAACATTTTAATGGTCCATAATAATTTTAAATTATGATAGAATGTCATGCAATTGTTACGTAAAGATACTAAAAATCGTTTTATTGGCTGTGTGATATTGAAATAACATCCGCAATGTATTTGTCCATATATTATACTAGCTGACCCGGCAAACGTTGTTTTGCCTCACTTAGGGGTATGAAAAATAGATAGTGTAGCTTATATGACACGTTCGTAGATTTACCATAGCAGAGCCATCTATTGATTACTTACTCAACCCAGTCGAAAGGTATCGACATCTGATAGAATCATATTTTGGAGTCAACAGATAATTGTGACTGTCAAATAATAACAGACAATAATTATATAATAATGAACTTGAACTTTGAACTTGAGCTTTTGAAAAAAAAATCGTAAGGAAACCACAGTATACAGAATACAGAGATTTATTGGAAAATAATAAATTATTGCAAGTCAAAATAATAGAAAAAAATAATAATAAATTTACAATTTTTACCACATGTGGTAGAATTACCGTCATGATATTCTGTTGAACAATATTATGCTTTTCTAATAAGAAAAATCTTTAATTTTGATTTAAATATGCAGAAAACTGTATTTTTAATACTCGAGGGCTTTCGTAAGGAAATGCATCTACGCATCTCCCGCTACAAGCCTGGGGGAGGCGAGCGGGGTATGTCGGACTCGACGGCCAGAAGGGCCGTCACTACCGACTAAAACCTCACGGTGTCCCATCTCACAACGGGGGCAGGGATGCAGGACTGCTTCGCGCATTGCCACTGCTTTTTTTTTACTCTGAAAAGGTCAGCGCTTGACCACAATTCACCTGATGGTAAGTGATATTGAGGTCTACGGTGGATCGCGCTTACCTAGAAGGAACCGGTTGTCATTGGGGAACAGGCAACTCGGCAAGGAATTCCAAAGTGTGGCGGTTCGGACAACAAAGGTGGAGGCAAAACGTTTTGAGCGTGCCTTGGGCACCTCAACCGTAAACCGATGGCGCCTTGGCGTTTCCCTGCTCGTTCGATAGTGGAAGGTGGCGGGGTGAATCACATCATGTAATTCAGTCGCACACTCGCCGAAATGCAACCGCTATCCCCTCTATGCTGTCTCCTCCCAGCGTGGTGTGACGAGCCTGTCCCTCCACCTAGTACCGTAGTCATGTGAAGCTCCCTGTGCTATAAACTCTTCCGGATTGGTCCGCACAGTATAGTGATAGAACATTTCCTAATGCTCGCTTGGCTAGCAACCACCTTCAAATTGAAAATCCATCACGTTACAGCGTATTCCAGCATCCTCGTTGAGAGCCAGTCATTTCAAACTAGGCACGCTCCACTTTCGGCCAGGGTGTCGCTGAATCGTGTGATTATGGTCTCTGCTAGTCAAATTTTTAGCTGTAATATGTATAAAGAAATCAAGCGTTATTTTAAATGAGTATTTGAAAAAAAATGCCTATTTACCTACTTAATTATAATTATCGTACCAGTGTAGAGGAATCAATGATTCTTTATTGATTGATTACTTGATTCACAGTATATTATACACAGTATATATGTCCACTGTGGGACATAGGCTTAAGTTAGAGAAAACTTTCAATTTTATTTTCGTTTATCCCAAACGCTTATCCATCTACTTTATGAGAACGGCAATATAATGCATCATTATGCAACCACTATCTCGACCCATAATCATTTACAATCTCCTATTTTTGGACCAAATGCAAATCGCCTTGAATTCAAACCGCTTACAAAAAAAAACAATGGACAATCGGAGACATACTCTTTACGTAATGACCCAAAGAAACAAAACGGACCGTTAGTGAAGAAAAGATTTAACTTTCAATTGTTCACGTGTCGGTTACGCCGTTTTCGAATTTAGAACGTAAATGGTAACATTTGATCGATGGCATCCATTTTTAGATTCGCTGTGTGCAGTTTCAAAAGTGGAACTCTGTCATTAGAGGCTATTACCAAAGAGGTATGATTCATTGCGCCTTCATTGTCTTGGGTTTGTTTGTTTTGGGTACTCTATAGTAGTGATGTGAAGCGATCTGAGATTTATCAATATCACGAAAACAACAATAGCAAGCACTTGCTTGAATGATGTATACAACCTTTTGAATCCTACTAATATTATACATAGTTTGTATGTATGTATGTATGTGTAAGTGTGTATGTTTGTTTTTTCTTTACGCTCAAAACGAGAAACTTTTGAATAACATAAAAATATAAAATATAGGTTACTATAAATCATGGATTAAAATTAACCTATGCAGCCATTAAGGCAAGATGAAGAAAATGCCGAATTAATGCGATTAACACCGGTGATGCATCTAGCATCTTTGTATAATATGTATTATTTATATCCACATCATTCATATATGTATATGTGATTTTAAAAATTCATCTTAGGGCTAGAGCAAGGAAGCAAAAATAATGTACGAGTACATACGATATATCTATAGGCAATTAACTAGCTATCTATGATTGTATACGTGATAGGCCCGAAAGTCTCCAGTTTTTCTTCAAGTGAAAAACCATCGATTTTTTTGTGGCGCTGCACTATTGTTTGGATTTTTCGTAAACTCGTTCTATTTGTGTAATGATTTGTACTGCTGGTGCTAAGTGAATGTAAATTGTGAACTAGATCTGTGTGAAGAAAAGAAAAGGCCATATTTGGTACTTAAATTTTTTTATGAATGAACCTTTTTACAAGTTTTTGAGACATTCTTTATTTTAATTACAAATAGGCTCAGGTTTGACAGGAGCTTGCCTGAGTTTAAGCTTAACTGTGGTATAAGACGTTCACCGCTTGCCTAAAAGGAACATATCTGCTAAATTTTGCCAAATAAAATTTGTAATGTGTACATATTTATATGTATCTACGTGCGTATTTTCCATGAATCATGCAACTTTTTTTTATTATTTATTTGCTTATTTACCAACTAAAAATATTTGATTTTCATTTTAATAAAGTTTACGATATTGTACCTACTAGGTCCTTGAGATTTAAAAAATAAGAAAGTATTTCATATAAGTATGCACTATTATTTCTTACTCGAAGATCTTCTTAAAAATATTGCTAACATTTTTTGTAAACAAGTTTAGAAACACTAAAATTTGGTGACAAAATTTTATCTGCTGATTTTTCTACCTTAAAAGGTAAAACATACAGTTTAACAAATAAAATAAAAAAATGGACATAAATATAAAACGGTATGATTCTTGATTCTCAATCTAGGCATTACATTGAAGCCTAATGTCTAACGACAGACAGATGACCGAATTAGACGATTGTCCTTCGCAGTTCCATTATTTTTTTATCCCCACAATAATAGAAGATAGAACTAATGTGACCACAATGTCGCCGGTCACCGCAATTTGGCTCGAAATGTCGCAAGACAGAATGACCACAGAATACTTATTAGTGGGTATGGTAGCTTGAAGGTTGCATCTTATACGTGACGTCATTTATTGAGATTACTGGTAATTGTCATCAGGGAATAGGGTTGTCAGATGTAGGTGTGAAAAAATACTAATTGTGTAAAGAATAGGTGTAGTTTCAACGCCTAGTCCCCTCGTTTAGTGAGTAAAATTTTATTGAACATGGACCGGTATGTTTATATGAGTACAGAAATATTTTTTTTCTTCTATGTTTCAAGAGATTTAATCCTAAAAGACGTTCCAAAACTATCATCGTCAATCTTTATTGCGAGGACTGCGAAGCTTTGGAACTCTCTACCTGAGTCTCTGTTTTCTGAGGGGTATCATCCGGGGGTCTTCAAAAGTTGAGTTAATAGGTAAGCGTGCCACACAGTAGACTGAAGTGCCACTTAACATCAGGCTAGCTGCAGTCAATTCAAACCTATCAAAGATAAAAAAAATCTGCAAAAGTGATAATGTTTTACGATAAAACAGAGCTAAGATTTGAATACCGTCAGCCCTACCACGTGTTGAATCAGCCGTCCAGCCTTGTGCGGAGTCACGAGCGTTGACAAAACATCATCATCGTAGATTTGTTTAATTTTAGTGGAAACTCGACAACGTCGTGCACGGACTAATCAGCCAATGGATTGCCACTGCTGCGGGGCGCGGGACAAGGGACAAGCTGTGGCGATTGTAATTTTGAAGTACGAGTATTATTTATTAGTATTATTTTTATTTGTAATCTTTACGACTTCTCAAAATTTTGAGAATTTCGGTAAGTAAATGCAAAAAACACGGGCCTAAGCCAAGTAGAGATTGCCGTGGGGGTTGTTTTCAATATTTATGTCATCTTGTAAGAACTTCCGAACAATCCTGCATGTGTTAAGAATAGCATCTTTCAGCATCGTCATATAATGTGTTGTTGTCTAGATCAATTTGCTTGAGGTAATGGAGTAGGTGTTTGGGGATGACCCTGGTGCTGGAGAGAACCAGAGGTACAATCGATAAGTATTATTATTATTATTCCCGTGTTTTAACGTCCAACTTTCACATGGAAGTTTTTGATTGAAAGTAAGCTTATGTGTACCTTGAGTTTAAGCTGTCTCCGTATAAAATTTCATCGAAATATGCTCAGCCATTTGCCATAAAGAGGTAAAAAATATACATCAAAATTCACATATCTTCGCATTAGTAGGTAGTAGCATAAGTAGGATAGTATAAGCTTTTATTACATAGTGTGTAGCGACGATGGACTAGTAAATAATGGCATATGTATGAAATAAGATGAATAATAGGGAAGGCAAAAGTTTTCAAGTTTTCTTATTACTTCATGGGTTATGTAATTAGTCATATCGATTGATCAGTGTTAAACACATTGATGATAGCTTTTAGTATGGGTGAACTTTATTTAGCTAAAATATCTATAATAATTATTAATTAAGTTTTTACTTAAATCACTTTAATCGAAATACGAAAAATATCTAGAAACATTGTTTTACCTTCTTCACTTGGACCACAGAAAATTACCATTCACAACATAAAGCTGCGTCGACACGCGCATTCTCTATGCAAATCTCGATTACTTTAATTGGAATGGCCTTTACAATAATGTTCGTTTGTCATTGTACGCGTAATATTTTTATTAACAAACATAACACAAATTTTATAACAACCATAAATAAACCATAACCAGATTAAAATTGAGCTTTAAAATTAATGACAGTTACAAGGTTCGTACCACAATTTGAAGAAAAAAAACACGTTTTTATTTAATGGGGACCCCCCTCAATATATTATTTTTAGTATTTGTTGATATAGCGGCACGGGAAGTACATATCTTGTGAAAGTTTCAGCTTTCTAGCTATTACGTTTCTGAGATACAGCCTGGAGACAGACAGACAGCGGAGGCTTAGTAATAGGGTCACGTTTTTACCTTTTAGGTACGGAATCCTAAAAACGAATTCTGTCCCAAATATTTGTTGGGTTGCTCACAAATATTCAGTGTTCTTATCAATTCATTTTTTTTCAGATTTATCTGTGATTGAGCCTAAAATATCACAAATTATAAAAAACATCTTTTTATGTTTTACTTTTCCAGTGTTTCATAGTATGTATATCAATTTTGGGCGTGATGCGTTGTACTTTGCTTCAATTTAATCTTTATAAAATTCCATAGCACAACAATAATTCACAGTTTAGGGCCAGTATAATTACCCTTTCATTTTGCGTGTCAAAAGTCCCAGTAATAATAATTATAATTATTAAAATGAATCGTGTTGACACACTCATTAAAGCGACATTTTTATGTGAAAATTAACGTATCGGATGACTTTTCAATCACAAAATGACTGGTTTTTATGTCAACTTGCCGATTATGTTGTATAAATTTCCATAGTATAATTAGTCAATTACACTAATTTGATTTTAGATTAATTATTTATTCATAGCGCTGGAAACATTTTAGCTAGATATGGTACATCCATGATCATCATTGTTATGTATGTAAAATAAATACAAAAGGTAATATAATAATACATTCATACACATCTGGTATGTCCCATACTATACCATTTATAGTTAATATTGTGGTTGCTAACACAACTGATATACTACATAAATATACAAACCTTACAAATTTCTAAATGTTAAAACTTTCATAACAGCTATAAATGTACTTACTATTACTGGGCACTGGTTTTAGAAAGAACATTAAAAAACTTACACTTTATTTTTATAATTGCTTTACCTAAACATAATTTTGCTATTATAAAAGTTAAAAAGAAAAAAAAATTGAAACATGAAACCATTATTATTTTGAGATTACCTGTACCCCGCGTTAATCCAGGATATAAAATAGCCTATGTGTTAATCCAGAGCCTAATCTATCTGTGTAGCAAATTTCATCAAAATTGATTCAGCTGTTTGAGCGCGAAGACGTAACAAACATACACACAAACACTTTCAGAAAAACTTTCACCTTTATAATATTAGTAGGATTAATATCAGATGTATAGTACGAGTATATCTAGATAAACTCTATGTCAAATACATAGCGGGCTTCTATTTACATTTTTTAATTGATGTGACATCATCGATGGTCTGAGCTCAATAAATGTGACAGTCGATTTGCACCAGGATCTGAAACACGGTAGTAAACACAGTTTATAATGTCAATTAATATAAATAATATTACTTTATCTGCATCGCTTATCGTAGCTGTAAGACATATTTATTAGAAACTGCTACTTAGATATCTGCACTGTAAGACAGAAGTTATGTTATTACTTATCACTGTAAATCTAATATATACAATTTCCAAGTCACAATGTTAGTTACCGTACTACTCCGAAACAGCTTGACCGACTCTTACCAAATGTTTTATGCGTATTCAGTAGGTCTGAGAATCGGCTACTATCTATTTTCCATACCCCTAAGTGATAAGGCAAAACAACGTTCGCCGGTTCAGCTAGTAAATAAATAAATTTTAGGACACATTTCACACACGGCTGGTTACTCTGAACCTAGATACTGAACCATTTCTAGTCTGTGTTATGCTTGCTAACACAACTGACAATATACTACATATACATAGCCACATATTTTATATAGATACATATTTTACACCCAGACTGTAAGTGAGTATTAAAGCTGAGTGTTAAATTTAGCCAAAAAATTTAGTTAAGCACAAAGATGTTGGCCGTGCCAGGAATCGAACCTGGAACCTTGTGATTGGCATTCCGGCCTTTCTAACATTCTTATGGAATCCTGAAAATAGAAAAATTTAAACATGATTTGCGAAACAGACTTCTGGTCTATTTTAATTATGATTTTACAAGTTTATCGAAACATCAAAAGGAATTTAGTGTCGCATCATACACGATTTTTATTACCAATGACATTATAAAAAATCGTTTACGACTCCAATATATCGGCTACTGTGAGAACTGGGTCGTCCCGCCTTTTTGTGACACGACCGAGGCGCCGGCTGATGACAAATGTTGGTGGTACAAGTCATGAGCTTTAGAGAGAGGTTTTTTTTTTATTTTACAAAGCTTTTTTATTTTTTTTAGAGACGTTTTTTTATTTTACTAGCTGACCCGGCAAAAGTTGTTTTGCCTTAACTATAAAAATATAAGGGTGAACAACCCTTACCACTTAGAGGTATAAAAAATAAATAGTAGCCGAGTCTCAGACTTACTGAATAGGCATATATAATTTTTACATTTTTATATTTCACTAGCTGACCTGCCAAACTTTGTTTTGCCTTAAATATAAAAAAATAAGGATGAACAACCCTTACCACTTAGAGTTATAGAAAATAAATAGTAGCCGATTCTCGGACCTACTGAATAGGCTTATAAAATTTGGTAAAAATCGGTCAAGCCGTTTCGGAGGAGTACGGTAACTAACAAGTGACAAGAAATTTTTATAAAGTAGAAGATAGATTATAGTTTTTGAGGGTTTTCAATATTAAAGGTACCAACCGAACTCTATTACTAAGACCCTATTACAAACTGTCCGTCTGTATGTTCATATTTCATCAGGTTGTATAAAAAAACTTTGATATTTAAAAGTTTTTCGTTTTTATGTGATGCCGCTGTAACAGAAAGTAATATAAATTATTATTTATTGTGTGTTTTACAGAACAACTTTGAAATTTTATTTTATAATTTTGAAATTTTCAAAATCAGACTTAGTTTGACCTGTCTTTACTGTGTTAGATTTAGTTAAAATTTACTAAATAACTACTACAAATTTTAAAATTACTAAATTTAGTAAAAATATATTTTTTGTTCCTTAAGATAAATATAAATTGAATACAGCTTCATGTATCTTGCTACATCTACACGCTTATATCTAAGTCTTTAGACCTCTGAAGGACGTTTGACAATAAATAGTTGATTAGAAAGAAGTTCCAATCCCAACTCGATACGTGACTCGATTTCGATTGGAAATTGTTTAATGACTAGTCGATAGCTGATCGAGATTATATCGATAAGGTGGAATGAGGTATCGATTCAGGAAATTGGTTACATCCTTTGATTTAGCTAGTTGTTGATGATTTATCTAAGGCAGTTATTGCTAATACGAGTACCATTTCATGTTGCCGACTTAAGCAATTTTCGATAATTTTAATTATTCGTGAAAATCAACTTCTGGGATTCTTAATTTGGTGTGTCTCTTTGGTAGGACTGTCCAGGCTAGTACGTTGCACGTTTTCCATTTTTTTTTTATCCTTGGTAGGTTAGCGTTTGACTACAGCTAGCCTGATGTTAAGCTGCACTGCAGTCTACGGTGTGGCACGCTTACCTAGAAGATTTTGTCACTAGGTTCTGCACTACTGTGCTGCTAATATTTGGTAGTAGAAGTAAATCCTATAGTAATAGGAATTGTATTGCTTCCGATCAAAATTCCTAGTAAAGCATATTACATTTAGGCATTATCTTAGATATCATCAACATTTAGGTGTTGGAGGGTAAACAAAGTTATGTGACGTATAAGTTTTATAACATGGGCTTTTCAGTTCAAAACTGAATCTAACTGCAATTGAAATGAGCTTCCGTGACATTTCTCATCAAGCAAGCAACCGTCTAGTCCTGTCAAATATAACCATAAAAATTAACTGAAAACAATATGAAGTATTTTTTAATACCTATCCAAATGAAAAGCTTTCGCTTTATACCAAAGCAATAGATAAATTATGTAATTATGTTGCCATTATTAATGTATTATTTTGTTGACATTGTATACATTGTATTTAATTTTGACATTTAGAAACTACTACTGACTTGTAAATGTAATATTTTACTAATAAAATTATTTATCTGTTTAAACTTAAGTGTATTTTTTTACTGGAGTTACTTCGAGAATAATGCTACTAAAGTGGAACCTCGATTGTTGTTGTTTACTGAGGGCTGAATCATCAAAAATCTGGATAAACAAAAGTATGAAATAAATCGTATTTTTTTTTAATTTTGATGAGGGTTGATGCCAGTTCCGTCCAACACTTTTTTTTACTTATAATGGGCTTGCACTTGATCGCAATTCATCTGATGGTAAGCAAAACGAAACGTTTATGCTTGCAAAATACTACTTAGGACGATTGGTCTGTAGTCCGGATAATAAAAATCAAAATGTTTTTATTCAAATTCATATGTACAATACAAACTTATTCCCTAACCCTCAAACTGGACGCATTCGTGCCCGTGCCATGGAGGTTAGTGCCTTCCAGTGACTTAGATAAGTACATATATAAAAGTTTTAAGATTAATAAAAAGTGACATATTTCAGACGTTCGTGGAAATAATTATTTAAAAGCGTAAGTCAGTCAGTTGGTTGCTTAATCTTAATAATCGTGAATCCGTATAACTGAGGGCCGGATAATCGAGTTTTTGTACTGTACTTATCAGTTTAACATACATAAGGAATTATCCTGTTTACCTATGTTATAGATATACTTTAACATACATATACCGCACAAAGCGGCATAACGCGTGACATCCAAAACATCGTTCAGTCCGTCACCCACCACGTTTCAATCTACGTGAGATAAAAATCCAATTATGTACCAGAAGACAATTCTCACTCGAAGGTCTTTGATAAAAAGGCTCGTCATCTGAAGATAAAGCGGCGTATCGGCTATCAATCTAACGCCAAGCAGCGGGGGTCAGCTTTTAAATTCGGTTTCCCACTTGGACATTGCTTTGTTACGTGTGCTAGTACGGGCAACTCTTTAGTTTTGTTCGCTTTGGAGTTTCTTTGAGATAATGGACGTTGCCAGCTGTAATTAGAATAGGTTTTGTAGTGAAACACTTGGGTAGTAAAAAGTTTGTTCCTGGAAAGGTTTTATTCCATAGAACGTGTACTTTTATATTTAAGACACATAGAACTATTGATGTGCTTCATAAAATATTTATGATACTCGAATTCTTAGCAATACGATATCCAACTATTTCAATTTCCTGGAAACAGACAACGTTATAGGAACATTCTCTAAACACACCACAAAGCACTCCCGAAAACAAAACACAATCAGAAATCGATTGGAAACTCTAAATTCAAAATTAGATCCTTTACGAGACCGCACTATAAAATGATTATATTCGATTCTCGAAAAAACAAAATAAAAACGTTTCCTAACAAGCTTTTAATTTATGTTTTCACGCTTATTTTCTGGTCTTAAGGTTGTTTATCGATTGACATTCATGTTGAATGGTACAATTTGTTGGTCATTTGTCATACATTGGGTCAAAAGGTGATTCGTCGTCGGTCAATCAACGGACGGACGGACAAGATGATCAATCGTGATATGTAAAACGTGGAAAGGTTTTCTTCAGAGTTCGTTGACCTGAGCGCCTGCACGCATGTAGATCTTAATAAGAAAACTCTGATAAGCGACGTTATAAAGAAATAAGAAAAATAAATTTGTGTCTTTTGATTTTCATTTGATGTCCAGTTTTTTGTTTTCGGTATGGAAGTACGAGTAGCAATCTAATCAAATCTAATTAACTAATTAATTTCTAATAGCACGTGACCCCCTTTTTTTAAGGTATTGGCATCAATCTCGTATGATAAAACACGATAGTGTGGCAGAAGATGAAATAGCATACCAGCTGGCAGGAGATTTAACAACAAAACCACACGAATAAAATACGGTAAAATTTTGATTCTGGGAAAAATGGTTATTTCAAAACATAACGCAAATATCTAAAAGTCAATGTAGACAAAGACAAGTATGCATATTAATATGTTTTTAAACTGTTCTTAGTTCATTTTCAATCTGATTGAAATTATATTAATTCACTTATGCATACGTACACTACACAAATAAGGTCATAGGCACACGCAAAAATCAAACAGCTGAAACTGATGGATCAATAACAGATCAATCAGATGTGAACCTTCTTACGTCCCGCAGGCCATGGGTTGCAAAAGACCGGGGGAGGAGTGGCCAGGGCATCCACTCTTACCCACTGCTTGCTTAGCCCGCTCACCTATATCTTCTGTCCACAGACCCTTCTATACTTCTTAAAATAAAATAACATGCAGAGTACAAATAGCGAAATAGTTATGCCATGCGACCCGGCCAGCACCCGGCGCCAGGAGGTTTCCGGGCCTCCTGGTGGGAAGTTGGCTACCGAAGGCGACGGCGGGGTGGAGTCCCGGGCCTCGCCGCCTGCGGATGTTACTGGGGCCGCCGCGTCGGTGGAGACAGCGGCGACTACGGCTGGACCTGGACCAGTGCGGAGGGGGCGCGGACCGCGAGCTGTGCGCTCTAACTCCATTAAAAGGAAGAAGGTGTTGCAGCGCGCGCAGGCGACGTTCTCTCCTCTGTTGGATGCGGCAGGTAACCGGCGGGATGGCAGCAAGCCCTCTGGGCCCAGAGCCACCCCGCCCCTTAATAGCGGCAATAGTTCTCGCAATACTAAAAAAGAGTTCCTAAAAAACGAAGCCGATAGGGTTGAAGCCTTGTACCGGCAACGGAGGGAGGGCGTGCTTCAGCTGCCCGGCATGTCGGCGCTTGCGCCGGCTGTCGTGGCGTGCATGTCGCGCGCCGAGAATAGGGGGGTGACCGGAGAAGGGACGAGTTGCCACAGCTTCCTCGCGAGATCCACTAGCATGGCCCATCCCGTCAGGGACAGCGAGACTTGCAGTGGGGAGGAGACCCGCGAGAGGCTTGAGCCCGCGGCAGCCGATGTTGGAGGACATGGCGACTCGCTCTGGACACGGGAGCCTGATACGGCGAACGCCGAACACAGAAACCTCGTAACGAGGAATTTAGATAATACCGCCGAGATGGAGGTGGAGGATCCAACGGCGATCATGGCCCAGCCTCCGACTGGTAACAAACTGGCTTCGGCCGGAGAGGAGCCACAAGAGTGCGAGCGAGCCTTGCGCCCGAAAGATTCTGACGCTGAAATCAAAGCACCGGGGTATAATGTAGGAACACCGGGGGACGGCGGGCGGGGATCCAAACGTCAGCGGAGCTCCGATCAGATTTCGCCCACCTTTGCGTTTGCGGACAAGAAGGTGTGTCTGACGGGTGGAACCGCTGCGGTTGGGCCCTCGCCCGTCGCCGCTGCCGGAACAAGGCAAGAACATGCGAGGGAGGGCGGGCCCGGGCCCGCGCCATCTTACGCTGAGGCTGTCAGGGGGCACCGTGTGGTGGTGCAGGACAGGCGAGGCGTGATGATGGACGAGCTGAGGGCCGCCCTCCTTCGCAAAACAATAGATAGGGCGCAATATGAGCTTTTCAAAAGAAATCGTAGTCTACCAAAAGAAAAACGTAGGCTGCCAATTTTCGGACAACTGCCGCGGCTCACTCGTGGGTGTCTAAGGATGACCCCACGGGACGACTTCACACTGGCTTGGCTGAAATCGATAGTCGATGGCATGCCGAGCTTGTGGGAGGGGTCCGGGGGATTCCGGGTGATACCTGAGAGCGAGCTGCCCAAATATAATACGGCAGTAATCTACGTTCCGGACTTTGGTGAGGATAGAGAGGACCTTGAGCGGTGGCCTTTCATCCTCAGGGAATTCCTAGCCGAGCTAAACAAGGAAGTAGATGTTGAAAATTGGCCTATCTTTAAGCACTTAGTGCTACAGAGAGGTGAGATTTACAACCACATCCTAGTCATGGGAGTACCACCCCATGAAATCGAAAATTTAAAACGCGTTGATTACCGTCTGCATTATACGACAGGATCAGTCTACGTGAAGATTAAGGGCACTAAAACCGCAGGTACGGCGGAGGCGAAGGCAGAGGCGGCGGGGCGCGCCGTCACTGCAGCCAGCAGTGTGGGCGCGTCTGTGCTCGCTGAAGCTGGAGCAAACGCCGTACCTGTGGAAGACAAGGAGTGGACGAGGGAGGAAGTCGATCGACTCCTCGAAGTGGGCGGTGAGGGCGAGGGGGACATCTCGAGCGATATTATGAGCTTGACCATACTCTCGCCCTTATCGTTCATGGAGATGGAGAAGATCGACGATCAACCCGGTCACTCCCAGGGCCAGTAGAGTCACGGTTTCCTCAAAACCTATGACATAAATCTCCGATAGTTTAAAAAATTTTAAAAATGGATAAACACAATAATAAGTTCTCTAAAAACGATTCAAATAATGCCCATGTGGCTAATAATAGTAATAGGCTAGGAACCATTAATAATACTATCTTAAACATAGTTCAAGCCAACATCCAACACAGTTCGACGGGAACGTCCAACCTGCGTAGGTGCCTGGATACCCAGGCCAACACAATAGCACTGGTCCAGGAACCGTACCTATATCGTGGCAAGGTGGGTGGTTTCAACAACATGAAAGGTAATGTGTTTGTCCCACCAAAGCAACATAAAATTCGCACTTTTATTTATGTGCCCAATATTTTCAAAGCTACTATGGTTACTCATCTTTGCACTGACGATCTCACAGTAGTTAGATTAGAAACGGGTCTATCTGGTAAACTAAACTCAGTAATATTAGCATCGGTGTACATGGACGGCACGACCGAGGCGCCGCCGCCAGAGTTGGAAGCTCTACTCCAGTACTGTACATCTAATAAATTTGAGTGTATCGTAGGCGGAGACGCAAATGCACATTGCACAGTCTGGGGCTGCCCAAGCACAGACGATAGAGGTAAAGATATTCTAGACTTTGCACTTAGACATAATCTTAACATTCTAAATCAGGGCGCAGAACCCACTTTTGTGACGTCGTGGGCCCAAACCATCATAGATGTGACTCTAGCCACCGAGAATATCGCCGTCACCATAGACGACTGGCGTGTGGCAATAGATGAATACTCCGGCTCAGACCACCGATGGATAAGGTTCAGCCTAAGGATTGGAGAACATAAACCACGGACATATAGAAACCCGAAGAAGACCGATAAAACAATTTTCTCGGACTACCTAGAAAATGCTCTACTCAGTGTCTCTAAAGTGGAAACAACAGAAGAACTAAACCCAAATGAAATAGAGAATTTGCTCAAATCAGTCGTAAACGGCCTCATAGATAGTTACAATAAAGCTTGTCCCCTCCTCACAGAAAGACAAACAAATGTACTAAAAAAAGATAGATGGTGGAATTTCGAACTCAGCAAACTGAGAAAGAAAGCAAGACACCACTTCAATAGAGCCATGAACACCAAACTGGCCGAAGACTGGCGTGACTACAGAATTGCAAGACACCGAATGAAGGTGGAAATCAAAAATAGCCGAAAGAACGCATGGAAGAAATATAGCTCTTCCATCCAATCTCAAAGTGAAACGGCTAGACTCAGAAAACTGGTATCTAACAACAACAGCGCCAAGCTTGGAACCCTAAAAAAACCCGATGGTTCCTATACCACTTCGGTAGAAGAACAGTTTGACGTACTGTTGAAAACCCACTTCCCGGGGTGCAGAGACCAAAACGAGGGAGGTTGGGCAACTCAAGAAAAACACGAACCATGCAGAGATGATTGGAATTTCGCCTCCTGCATAGTAAGTGAAGAAGCCTTCACATGGGCAATAAGCACATTCGACCCCTATAAAGCGGCTGGTACGGATGGAATTTTTCCAGCACTCCTTCACTGGAGCGCAAATAAGATAAAAAGACACATTGTTACTATCTTTAGATCGTGTTTAGCCTGGAAGTACATACCAGAGTCTTGGCGCGAAGTGAAAGTAATATTCCTACCCAAACCAGGAAAATCGGACTATACAGATCCAAAGTCATTTAGGCCAATCAGTTTAAGTTCCTTCTTACTGAAGACTCTAGAGAGGCTCTGTGACAAATATATACGCAACGGACCGCTAACGGAAAACCCGGTTCACAAAAATCAACATGCCTATCAATCGGGCAAATCAACAGAAACCGCTCTTCATCAAGTGGTACACAAAATCGAATCAGCCATAGAGCATAAACAGTCATGCTTGGTCACGTTCATAGATATTGAAGGCGCTTTCGATAAAACGACGTTTCCCAGCATAGAAAATGGACTGAGGAAACATAACGTCGATGAAAGAATGAACAACTGGATTACAACCATGTTGTCAAATAGAGCAGCCAGTATCGAATCTTCGTCAAATTCGCGCTGTATTGTAACAAAGGGTTGCCCACAAGGAGGAGTGCTATCCCCGCTACTCTGGGTAGTAGTGGCAAATGAACTTCTCGAGCTGCTCAATAAAAATGGTATCACAACCGTAGGTTATGCTGATGATCTAGCAATTATGACATCTGGACTTTTTGAAACAACCCTCTGTGAAAACATGCAAAACGCACTGCGAATCGTTGAAAAATGGTGCGAACGACATAGACTATCAGTGAATCCGCAAAAGACAGAAATGGTGCTTTTCACGAGAAAGACAAAAATACCAAAAACTTTGAAACTTCCAGAACTATTTGGCACCGAGCTTACCCTTAGTAAGGAAGTCAAGTACCTAGGTATATGGTTGGATAGTAAGCTTCTGTGGGGCAGACACCTTGATCACATCACAACCAAAGCAACAAATATTCTATGGCAGTGCACAAGGGCCGTGGGAAAAGACTGGGGACTAAAACCCAAACTATGTCATTGGCTATACACTGTGATGGTAAGGCCAGTGCTCACTTATGGATGTGTAGTCTGGTGGCCTAGAACTAATCTAGTAACCACTACTACAAAACTGCAAAAGCTTCAAAGACTGGCGTGTTCCCTGATCGCAGGATGTAACAGATCGACACCATCTGCCGCTTTGGAAACAATCCTAGGACTAGCACCGCTGCACCTGCACATACAGCAGGAAGCTATGGCGTCTGCTCTAAGAATTAAATCGTTAAACCAATGGAAAGGCGTAGGATCTAACACAAACCACAGCAAAATTCTAGACAAGGCCACGAGAATCGTCCCTGATGCTCTTCGTGGTACTGACAAAATTTGCACCAGATACTTGGACGGCAAGAAATATACTCTACAGACAGAGGAAAAAGCGACAAGCGCAGCGAACCCAGTAAAGGAATTCAATATCTACTGCGATGGCGCAAAAAATACGAACGGTGTAGGATGCGGTTTCTTCTCCCCAGAGCTAAAAATCGCGGAATCCAGGTCTTTACCGAAAACCACAACAGTTTTCCAGGCTGAAGCCATGGGCCTCCTACTGGCGGCAAAAACTGTGATGGAATCAATCAACAGTCAATCAGATAATATAAATTCATCACATATAAAATTCACTACTGACAGTGCGGCCATAATCTATGCACTCAGGAGACCTACAACAAAGTCCAAAGTGACAGTTGAATGTCACATGATACTACAGGATCTTTCGGAGAAATGTACCGTCACCGTGGCGTGGACTAAAAGCCACGGCTCATGTCAGGGACACAACAAAGCGGACTCTCTGGCTAAGGAGGGAACCAAAAATAGTCAAGTACGAGCTGATGTAGCCGAATTGTGTAAACCGACAGCGATGGAGACCCGGAATCTTCTACGGGCCCACACTTCTAAGGAACACCAAAAATTATGGGACAATAGGACAGATTGTAAACATGGTAAAGCATTCTTCCCGGTAATTAAAAATAAAGTAACTAATAACCTACTCAAACTTACGAGAACAGACCTACGTTTGATGGTCGCTATCATTACCGGCCACTGCGACCTAAATTATCACCAGCACAAAATTGGTAATACGGATAGCCCCCTGTGTCGGGGATGCATGAAGACAGACGAGACTGTGGAACATGTGCTGTTACACTGTGAATCTACAAGCCAAACAAGAGAGAAAACCGGACTAGCAAGGGAATCTCAACAAAACACGACGCTATACTCGGACGCCTCCTGTTTTAATAGAAGTACCACAACATCTGACGCAATGACAGTGGAACAGGTATGCCAGCGACCCAAGACCGTGCTCCGCTATTTTAAGGAGCTTGGATGGCTTGGGTAGGCTGGTAGGGGGAAATGCACAATATGCCTCTTGCAGGTTGTCAGTGCAGGTCTGATCGCCCCCATCATAGAATAAGAATAAGAATAAGAGGCCATGGGTTCGATAGCCGCCAACGAGCTCGTGCTTTTGGTGGAAGAAAACATCAAAAGAAAATCTGTCATTAAGCACTTAACGGTCTGTTCCGGCAACCTCTTGAGGATACAGTTATTCCAGACTAGGCATGCTACAACCTAGACTAAAACGTTGCTATCTCGTGTAGTTACGCGCCCTGCAGGTCAAATGCCAAGCGTAAATCCCACTAATATAATAAATGCGAAAGTTTGTGTGTGTGTATGTGAGTGTTTGTTTGTTACTTCGTCACGCTCAAACAGCTGAATCGATTTAGATAAAATTTGGTGTGAACATAGTTTAGACCTTGGATTAACACATAGGCTACTTATTCTCCCGGTTTTCCATCTTTTTGCCCGGATTAACGCGGATAATAGATAGATAGATGAACTCTTTATTGGGTAAATTAAAGGTACAAGTAAAAATAAAAAGTAACAACACAAAGTATGCCACAAACGGCGGCCTTATCGTTAACAGCGATCTCTTCCAGGCAACCTTTCCGCAGGGCGCAACTAGTAAATGTATATAACTTTTTAAGTTAGAAGGAAGTTTGAGCAATCAATGCGAGTGAGCATATAAATGATTAAATTACTGAAACACAGTGCGAGTGCATGACAAGTAATAATGTATTCGATATGCTAATCAGCTGAGTATGACCGCTCGACGCTCGCCGGACGGCCTCGTTTGAGAGGATAGCACGGAGGCTGACTGGATACGTTGTTCTATCCGACACGATAATTCTTAACCTTATAAAATATATATACATACTAGCTGACCCGGCAAACGTTGTTTTGCCTCACTTAGGGGTATGAATAATAGATAGTGTAGCTTATATGACACGTTCGTAGATTTACCATAGCAGCGCCATCTATTGATTACTTACTCAACCCAGTCGAAAGGTATCGACATCTGTTAGAGGCATTTGGAGTTAACAGATAATTGTGACTGTCAAATAATAACAGACAATAATTAGCAATAAATAAAAATTGCGACTATAATTTGTGATTTAAATTATTCTATCTCTCAAGTTGGATCAAACTACACATGGTGTGCGAATTTTATTATAATCGGTTAAGTGGTTTAGGAGTCCATTGAGGACAAACATTGTGACACGAGATTTATATATATTAAGATTAATATTAGCTGACCCGGCAAACGTTGTTTTGCCTTAAGTACAGTTAAAAACACTATAATTGATCAGTTATCGAATGGGATGAAAAACGACTGAATTACTAAAATGGCCATACAAAAATAGGGGTTGGTGATAAAAAAGTAAAAATTTAGGGTTGTATGTATTTTAACGCCTCATTATAAAAAACATTTTTTACACGCTTTATATTAGCTTCACCTGTATATTTGTATGTTTGTAACCGACTTCTTTGGGCGCGATTTTGTCCCACTTTAAACGGCCAGATTTCGTTCAAACTTTGTAGATTTATTGAGGACCGATGACAATACACTAATTTGATAAAATATTTTTTTTTTTCGTATTTTTGTTTGTATGTTTGTTTGTAACCGACTTCTTTGGGCGCGATTTTGACCCACTTAAAACGGCCAGATAAGCGTGTTTTTTAGTTTTTTTAACTACTATTATTTTTAAATATTTATGGGTGAACAGCCCTGGTCACTTAAGGGTGTGAAAAATAGATAGTAGCCGATTCTCAGACTTAATACGCAAATAAAATTTAGTCAAAATTGGTCAAGCCGTTTCGGAGGAGTACGGTAACTAACATTGTGACATGGAAATTTTATATATTAGAAGGTTATTATGCGATGCCAGCTCAGTCGGCCGTGCAACTCGAAATCCTGAAGGTCGAGGATTTGATCCCAGGCAATGAACTCAAGCTTTCCATGAAGGCAAATATCATGAGGTCTTAGCATGATGGTAAGGATTTTCTAGTGCGCGCCTGGCTTGCAACCACCCTCTATTTGATTGAAATCTGTCACCAAGCAAGTCTCTTTGTGAGACAGTTATTGCTAACTAGTTCAACCTTTGACTGAAGTATGTATGATCCTCAATAATTTTAAAATGGCACTATCCTTTTAAAAATAATTCTGTTAACAATATCACTCTTTGTCTATTTGCATGGTCATTATTAAGACTCGTTGAGAACGGTTCGGAAAATACATAACTTTGGCGAACAGGTCATGAAATGCATAACTTTGGCGATCGTGTAAGATCTCCTTACTTAGCCGAAATACGGGCGCTTCATTGTATCACTAGTCTAACATCATATACGTGTTTTACAAATTTTGTCACACTCCAATGGAAACCCGCTCGATTAGTCACATTACAATCAGGTGTTTACTCAAAACACTACCAGGAGTTCACGACTTCTCAGCAATTACTCCCAGAACTGGTGACGTCAGCTGCTCACCTCTCATCACGACCGGAATGACTCAAAACGGTTCCCATGTTAAATATTTTGTCTGTTCCATTTGAACAACGGGAAACAAAATATTGTCTAAGTGCGAATCGGGCTCGCGCATCAAGGGTTCCGTACTATTATACTACTTATATAATGAATGCGGAAGTTTGTGTCTGTGTATACGTGTGTGTTTCTTACTTCTTCACGCTAAAACGGCTGAACCAATTTTGATGGAATTTGGTGTGAAGATAGGTTGGACGTTGAATTAGCACATGGCGACTTTTTATCTCGAAAACAGCCGTGGTTCCCGTGGGATACGCGATGTTACTCCTTCACGCTCCAACGGCTGGACCGATTTTAATGAGATTTACTATGAAGATGTGTTAGATCTTGGATTAACACAGAGGCTATTTTTTATCCCGGATTAACCCGGGTAGCACCGCAGGGCGCAACTAATCTTAAATAAATGTCAATAACACGATTGTAATATGGGAGACCCCCTTAATAATATTTCCATTTCTTTTATTTTATTTTTTATTTGTTGTTACATAACTTGTGAAATTTTCAGGTTTCAACTATCACGGTTTACTTAATAAGGCCTGGTCACAGATAGACATATAGCGGAGGCTTAGTAATAGGGTCCGGTTTTTACCTTTTAAGTACGGCACCCTAAAAATGTGGTAGGGCCAACTGATATGCATCAACGTTAACGCTGTGCCATGCCAATTTTGAGTTTTAAATCTCAGGAACAAAGATATGTCAATGTATATACCTTCACACACGACATCAACCTCGATGATCGCGTCAGATCACCTTAGTTAGCCGAGCTACAGGCGCTACGTGGACTATTCGTACTTTGTCCAAACTGTATGAAAGACTAAAAGAACGGACCCAAAAGTTTTCAAGTTAAAATAATGATGCAGTGGCAGTGGTTAAAAATCGTGCTCATTTCGCATGAATGGAACTGGCTTGACTAGGTATTGGCGAGGCGTGAGATAGTATACGGAACAGTTACTCACCTACACTTAGTGAATCCGGTAAAACATCTATATCATATTCAATTAATAACATAACTAATCATTCGAAAAACCGATTTTAATCGCAATGCGATCCATGTTCATGTTGATGTCGACAGTTTTTGGATAAGTGACAATGCACAAGACTTCTCTTTGAAGAAGATGTCTTTTAACTGTGGCATTTCCTTCTGAGCTCTACCGTAGACACGTATATCACGTTACATTGTAGATCCCGGCAGTTAATCTTAGTCCAAGCAGTAGTTAAGCCCAGTCAGAGGCTCTCAAAACTCTCGACACTATACCTCAGCCAATTAAAAAAGCATAAGTTAAGTGAATAAAATAATACCTACGAAGAAGAAGTGTTGAAAGAAGAAGTGTCGAGGACTTGTCCTTCCATCATCAGTTCATCAACATAAGAAGATGACTACAAGACGAGTGCCTACTATTTCTCATAAACTATGGAGCAAATTTTACGTAATCGTGTTTTGAAACTCCAACGATTCTGAACACTAAATTAAATGTAATAAAAGTTAAGAAAAACCGTAGTAGTCCTATCACAAAATATGCTATTTTGCTCCTATACAGGCATAATTGATACAACTTAATCAACGAGACTTTGAAATGTCATTCGTCAATTAAAAAAGTTTCCCAAGTTCACGGGTAATCAAATAAATCGGTCAATCTCGACTAATTAAAGCAAATTGGTAACAGGAAACAATTAGATAGGTAGTGGTTGGTATAAAAGTTTTAATAAAAGTGAGGTCATAATTGAACGACTAGAATTTTGGTATTATTAGCATGTTAACACTCTAAGTTAACATTCTATTCTCGATTATAAGTAATGAAATGATGAGTTACAAAAATAAGTACAAATTTTAGAAAATATTTTATTTTCAGACTACTAAGCTTGAATTAAAATAATATAAACATCAGTGAATTCTAGTATCCAAAGAGGAAACAGGTATTTATTATATGAGAGACTTTCACAAACTTTGAAAATTTAATTGAAGTGATATCTAATGTGTTCAAATAGTAAGCAATTCTGTATACCTATAGTGTCTTTTAATTTTGTCATTAAATACAATATTTATTCGTGAATCACGTGACTATCAATATAATTTTAAATAAACCATACATCTGATTATTATTGACTTCATCTAAAAATCGTATTTAAAAAAGTATTTTTTAGTAAGTTGATCAATTAATTTTTTTACATCCCTATTAGATCTCCTTAGATGCAAAATAAGAAGCCTAATCATGAAGAAAAAAGGCTGCACAAACATGATAAAGCTAATAAATAGATACAATAATAAATTTATTTAGTTATTTACACACAGTAACATAAGAATAAATTACATAACAATCTTACTCGAAATCATTTATTCAGCATAAATTGTACAAACAAAATAAATGCAATAATAATAAATATTGCCTCTGGTTACATCGAGTTTAACAATACCTAGGAAAAACTTAAATATCTTTTATCTTATTAGAATCAGCAAGTAAAAAAACTGCCAAACTTCAGAAAACTACACGTGATACTTCCTAATCCAAAACTCCAAACGATAGCAAGGAAAAGGTAAGTTCATATCTCACGAAGGGCTTGGACAGATAGCAGTGCATAAATCTATGTCCACAAGGCGCATTTGCTACTTGGATGAGAGTAGCTAGGATACTATACAGGGTGTCCTACAATGAGAATTTCGGAGTAACAAGACGACAAGACCGGCCCCAAATGGATGGCGTAACGAATCGGTGGACTTCCACATCTACTGGAAGAGGCACTGGACAGATAAGTTTTTTTTATATTGACTCGTGTCAAACATTATTATTTGTCTTGCGTTATAGTGTTATTTTTATTTGTTTATTTGATAATCGTTAATTTGTAGTGTTTTGACTAGTGGTCGATATCTCGGAAAAGGTTCTATCAACTGAATATTTATTTTTTATTCTTAAAGATCATATTTCTACGAGGTTTGTCACTGAGTTTTTTTTTACATGTACTGACTGCTACAGAGACCTCGGACCAGTGAACCAATAGTCTTACTCGTACTTTTACAGAATTGACACATTTCCAAATATTAGTTGTTTTAGTAAATTTTACGTACAAGAAAGTAAGTAAAAGTAAAATTAAATAATAACTGAAATTAAATATTAGTTAAAAAGGCAAATCTTGCCAATACTATTTGAAAACACCCTGTATGCCCGGCTATAGAACCGGATAGCAACAAAAGTGTTAAATCTCCAGAGATCGTGATTACCAACTGACAGACGGACCGCATTACTTATGTATGTAGACGGGACCACCACTACAAGTTTATCTTGCATGCTGCACCCTTTCGATAAAACGCTCCATGGATTTTCTGTACTCCTGGTACTTTAATATACCAAGTTAGAGGGCAGCATTAAAACCCTTGACACCATATATATATTTTTTTTACAAGGCTGGTTAACACAATACTGAACTATTTCTAGTTCGTATTATGGTTGCCAACACAACTGATACTACATATGATACTTATTTAACACCCAGACCGACAGCCAACAAATTTAGTTCAGCACAATGATGTTGGCCATGCCGAGAATCAAACCCGGAACCTTCTGATTAGCAGTCCGGCATGGTAACCAATACGCCAACGAGGTCGTCAATGGTGGCGATTCAGCGGCACACACGGCTAAACTAAATTTAAAGCAGCTCTGTCTCTTTTCGTCATAAATGACCAAAAAGAGATGGTACGATCTAAACCATAGACAAAACATCTAAAACCACGTCAAACCACGGGTCAAACACGTCATATTTAGAGCTGATATAATTGGGTGCGCTCTAAATTCGCTTACATTTTTCATATTTAACGTGATTTTCGTTGTTTGGTGTGTGGTTCAGAACGTGCCGTCTCTTTCTGGTCACCTAAGATGAAAAGAGACGGGGCTTCTTTAAATTTAGTTTAGTCGTGTGTGCCGCTGAATTGCCACAATACTTAATTTATAATCCCGTTGGATGCTTCTAACGTTTTTATGTAAGTGTGGCCGTTTTTTTTCGTGCAGATTTATACGAGTAAGTCTTTGGGGAATACGGCACCAGGTATTAAACTCTTAAGCAAATGTAGAGTCTGAGGAAATATTGTACCGCAATGAGATCATACTTACACACTACTAGGTAGGTTAGTACCTAAGTATATAACAAACATATTTACAACAAGAAGTAATAATATGTATATAACTACAAGTAGGTAAACATACAAATAGGTTCTGTTTAATGCCGTAAGGAGGACATGTACTGAAGAGTCGCTGCGCTTAGCACTAGGTACCAGAAGGTCCTGTTATTCATAGCGACAGCGAATCCTAACCTATATGGAACCTAGCTTACTAAACCTGGCTTGAATGTTTTCTATTCTACTAGCGGATAAACTTCAAATAACTGTTGCCTGCAAAAATTACACATCACATAGTCATTCCTATTTTAAAACTTATAAAATAAATCTGTGAAACAGTTTGGGCAATGTGGTGGCGATCTTCTAATACAATCTGTGGGTAATATCGTTCGATCCATGAGTCCGTATGTAACCCACATCGAAAATAGCTTTTTAAATCTACACAAACAGCGGCGCACTTGTTTACAGGACAATCCCGGGGCTAAGAGGTGGGGCTATGGTGACCATTATTACTAAATTCCTGCAGGAATAGTAAAGAAAAAAAGCAATTAAGAAAAAACACCTCCAAAATCATCTAAGTACTTTAAAAATCAGTTTATATCAATACCTTGATGTCACATGTACAGATCTTATCCACAAAGCAAACAACGTAGTACAGTTTTTTAATGTAAAAATGTTTTCCCAATGTCATTGTCCCATTACGTAGGATTCGGCCGGATTTGCTCGAAAATGTTTATCTTCCACTTTTCTCTAATATTTTCTCGTCATATCAATATTAACTCCTCTCTCTCTATCTCTCGCTCTTTTCTCTCTCGTGTCATCACTCTCACTCTCCTTCTGTCATCTGCATTTGACCTCTACTCCATCAACCTTACGCAAATCTTTTTTTTCATGTATCGTCATTTCACGCATAATTTGCCTGAAATGTTTATTAAAAAGTTTAATGTGGCTGGGTTAATTCTTTGATTTCCCAGTCACAGGGATAATTGTTAAAGTTTTTTTAATCTTTACAGCTATGCATTTGACCAGCAGTGCATTAAGCAAGAGATAGCAACACTCTGGCCTAAGGTGGAGCATGCTTAGTCTGGAATAACTGGCTCTCAAGCAGGCTGCTGGAACACACTGTTGGGTGCTTGGCGACAGAATTTTTATCTTGAAACTCTAACGCAGGAAAAAAAATGGTTGCCTGTAAAGTTTTACGTGACAACGTCTGCCGCGTGCTGCGCGCGCGGCAGACCGATCATAGTTGAGTGGGAGAGAGACGCAAGGCATTCGGCGGGCCTCTATCTCGTTCGGTGACTCATCGTAACGTTACCGGGCGTTACACTTTTTCATAAGTGACTCCCAGCCGCAACCTAATTTAAGACGTTGTCACGTCAAAATGTACGCAGGTTTTTTTTTAATCTAAATAGGTTGCTTGATCACAAATTCACCTAATGGTAAGTTGCATTGAGGTCTACGGTGAACCGCGTTTACTTAGATGGAACCGGTTCACTCTCGCCTTGAAAATCCCTAGATCATCGTCATTGGGGAACAGGGAATTCGGCAAGGAATTCCAAAGTTTGGCGGTTCGGACAATAAAGGTGGAGGCAAAACGCTAAGTATAGTATATGTATCCTGACAAGTTTGTAAATGATGGTATCCGTAGCTGGAGGCGCGCTATACAGTGGATGTATCGAGTGGGGCGCACCGCAGTGGCACAGAAATAGCGCTTGACGCTTGTATCCGCGGCGGCGCCTGTTCACTGTCAACTTTACAGAATAATGTCGGAACAGAGAATAGATAGTTGTAGAATTTTAATCTTCAATATACATACATGTAAACTATACGACATCGTTGGCGTAATGGTTCCCATGCTAGACTGCCAGTCTGAAGGTTCCAGGTTCGATTCTCAGGACGGCCAATATCTTTGTGCTAAACTAAATTTGTTGGCTGTCACTTTGGGTGTTAAATAATTGTATCTATATAAAGATTTATGTATGTACTCGTATATATAGTACATCAGTTGTGTTAGCAACCATAATACAAACAAGAAATTATTTAGTATGGGGCTAACCAACCGTGTGTGAAGTGTGTCCTAGTATTTATTTACTTATTTATTCTCGAAAAAATATATACAGGGTTACTTACACAAACCTCTCAAAGTGACTTTAGTAGACAAATAGCTTTTGAAAGTTAGAGAACAAAAAATTACTTCTCTGCACTAAATTTCTTCAATTTCTTTCACGCGTGGCAAGTCCTACCAGAACAAGGGCTGCACAAGATCGATGCAAGTGCCACATGTAAAGAGAGGCCCAGCAGTGGTTATAAAAGTCTGTGAATGAAGATATTGCAGAAAAATATGTACCGGAGCCCATTTATATTCAGTAATTCTTGATATACTTACTTTGTTTTGTCGTTTATTAGATGTTAATAGATTATCATTAAAACTTCCAAAAAACTTTTTGCACATACAGCACCGCAGCAATATTTGTTATCACTTCCAGAATAAGAAGAGAGTTTATGTTTTTTCTATGGTACATAAAAGAATGTGCCTGATCCCAAATATATAATTAATGTAACTACGAGTATCTATGTATTTACTTAAGAAAATTGTGTATGTTCAAGACGACAAAAAAATAAACTCTTTAACTTTTACTTAATTCTCTGTTGCGTCTTACTCTACCCAAGTAAGGAGGGCGCGTTAAAATTGAAAATAAATTCAATATCAATTTGAGCGCGAGCCAAGTGCTGTATCGTGGCCGTGTCGATACGTGACGGGCTGCCCACTCGACCTGCGACGTGGATCGTATTAAATATTTAGGGAAAATGCAACGGAAATAGATTATAATTCCGATTCTAATGCTAATAATATTAATACTGTATGTGACGGCACTAGTAGCGTTTGGTACAATTAGCAAATGCTACGCTGATTTATTTAAACTGCAACGATAGTAATTAATTTTACTAAAAAAATATTTATAAATATAGAAATACGAGTATGGTCTTTAGCGTATTTTTTTTACAAATCATACCCATCACCACTAATTACGTTACACACGAAGCGATTAACATTAGAATCGGTTTGTAGAGGATTTCTGAGTCTTTAGATATGTTGCATTCACTGAAGGGTCCGCTTCGATTCCTTAATATCATATGTAACACGTTTACCTTTTCACAATAACCATTATTAATTATTTACAAACTTTCCGGTTAAATTACAAGTGTCACCATCATCAATTTACTGCTGTCACTGTCATTTGAGGTTGACATATTCGATGCCTCCCTTCGGTCGGCCATCTTGAAGAACACGCTCAGTCGTCTACCGACATAGCGAGGAGGTTAAGGTCAGTACTGTGAATATTTTATATGATTTTATTTTGTCTGTGATTTCAGTGATTGTGAATAAATAAGTAAAACGTGTATTGAATCGTTTAATTTACTGTCCCTTCTGAGGTGTAGATCACATCTCAGAAGTGGGATTGTGAACCGAAAAATTTAAATTCATCACGTCCACACATTTGACCGCTACGATAAGATGTAGTTTTAGTGTAAAATATCTCGTATCGCGGAAATATGTGGTTCTATGCATAAAATATCCAGACATCAGTAAATTAAAACCTTTATTTTTTGCAAAATATTCAATAATATGCAGATGAAATCAGATTGTAACTTACGCGGAAAATACACGTGACGCTTAAATCTAACAATCATTTAAGAAGCGGGTATCCAAGGATTGTTTTTTGTTACTTATCTATTAATATGATACAAATGGATTGAAGAAAGAAAAGAATAACTAGAAATTATTATGTACCCGCATTCTATAGTTAATTTTTTTTTCTCTTCTCTCATTCTGATATGCGATTAAATATGAATTACAAATCTCTGTAATTCTTTTGAATTGTACATTTGTACATTGTAAAAGTTTTTAGTTGTCTTTTGAGGTAAAAAGTGGTAGATAGCGAGAATGGATATTAACATATAACTTATGAGTTTCAGAAAATGAGTGACCGCCGAGAGAGTTCACGACGCACTTCACCGCGTCGGAGCCTCACACGCCGCGATGAGGATACATCGCGAGGGCGACGTTCGCGGAGTCGGAGCCGCACACGCCGCGATGAGGATACATCGCGGGGGCGACGTTCGCGGAGTCGGAGCCAGACGAGAAACCTACACGGCACCCGTCGAAGGAGCAGAAGTCTCAGCAGCACCCGGTCACTGCTACAGCGGGAACGTGAGCTGTCATTGGAGAGAGAGAGACTCAAATTACTTGAGGGCAAGGTACGTAGGGAACGTGAGCGGCTAAACGAGCGCAGTAAAACTCATCAAATATCCGTTACACCTACGTTACATCGTCCACGTAGTACTCACAAACGTTCTCCAGCTATTAGAGCCTTACCCGATGATGATCACAATAAACCTAATACAATATCACGAAAACGACCGCGTGAGAGATCTTCTACACCTACCTTACGACACCCACGTGATTCTCGACACCGCTCGCTAGTTACACCAACTAAACGACACTTACCTGATACTGATGACAGCGAAACTACCCTGAAGAGGCCTAGGACTACGGTAGATTTATTTGAAGAGTTTTTAAATGCATTTAACGCAAGGTCAGGGGATCGTGAATCGTTTTCGAGCTCGGCTTTTAATAATGTGATTCCGGAATTCGACCCAATGTTGAAAGAACAGACGATAAGTAATTGGCTCGACAAAGTCGATGAATGTACCGAAATTTATAATTGGAGCGAAAAACAAACGGTTCACTATGCCCTGCCTAAGCTTACGGGACTCGCTAAGACCTGGTACCAGGGCTTACCATCTATTAAGCATACTTGGGAGGAATGGAAAGCCATGTTGAGAGAATCATTTCCAGCGACAGAAAACTACGCGGAATTGCTAACTGAAATGCTTAATAGACGGGTACGCCCTGGAGAATCTTTTGAACTGTATTATTTCGCTAAGATAAACCTACTAAACAGATGTAAGATATTTGGGAAGCAAGCAGTAGATTGTTTACTATACGGGATTGACGATAGAGGAGTTCGCGTAGGTGCTCAGGCAGCTAAGTTCGATAAGCCTGAAGATGTGTTAGAGTTCTTTAAAACCATCAAATCGCAAAACCGACACCAAGTAGATAATAACAGGGATTCTTATCGAGATAGGCGGCAGAATAATTCATTGACCGGCGGTAACCCTACTAAGGCATCTGATAATAACCCCCGTAGTAATAATTCTAAGGGGTCAATCAAATGTTTTAATTGCCAAAGCATAGGACACCCTAGCTTCAAGTGCCCAAAACCTTTGATTAAGTGCACTCTTTGTAATTACATTGGTCATGACTTGGCACATTGCCCAAAAGCGAAGAACGAAGACACAACTAGGGACAAGAACGTTTTAGAAGTTTCGACATCGCAATTGTGTGAAAACACAAATGATAAATATAAGCTTGCTATAACACTAAATGGATGTACCACTTTTTGTCAGGTAGACTTGGGAAGCGAAGCAACACTAATTCGCGAAAGTGTTGCACATAACCTAGGTCTTAAGTGGGAACGAGTGAACGGCCCATACTTAAGAGGACTGGGTAATGTCCCATACTTACCCCTAGGCCGCACAATGACTGACATTGTTGTTCAAGGGATTCAGGAAAGGGACGTTGAAATTCTTATAGTGGATGACCACTTGCTAAACTGCAACGTACTGCTAGGACACACGTTTACGGAGAGACCGTCACTTCAAATCACTAAAACCCCAACCGATTTAGTATTCGAACGAGTAGAACACAAACAAGATTTAAAATTACAGTTACGTATATTCGGTGATATAACTATAGATATAGGAGAGATGAAGGCTGTTACAGTTGATTCCAACATCGCTTGTGATGGGTGCATCTTCGTCAATGGGTCCGTTAGAGGCAACTTAGGTCAGGAATATTATCTTTTACCGGGAGAATATCAGATACAGGGTACTCGCTGCCTGCTATTAATTCAGAATGTCAGTGAGAACCTGGTGCAGCTTAAAAGTGGCACCCTCATTACTCGTGCTAAGTATATAAGTTCTAGTAAGAGCATAATGAAAGTATCTACCGATACTAGTCCGCATACACCAGTTGTTCCTAACTGTGGCCCAAAGCTGCCACAAGAACAGAAACAAAAATGTCACGATTTACTTGACAGATACAAGGAGTGCTTCTCTACAGGCATGCATGACTTGGGGTTTACTAATGTAACGGAAATGGAAATTCATCTCAAGGACTCCTCTCCTGTGGTTTATAGGCCGTATCGGATGGCATATTCTGAGCGCAAACTTGTTCAGAGTATGGTTGATGATATGATTAATCACGGTATTGTGCGAGAGTCGAACTCACCGTATGCCAGTCCGATCGTGCTTGTCAAAAAGAAATCTGGCGAGAAACGTTTATGTGTAGACTATCGCGCATTAAATAGCCGCACAAAAAGAGATCACTACCCTCTGCCGAGAATAGACGACCTGTTGGACCAACTCTCAGGCCAATCGTTGTTCACATCCTTGGATTTGGCTTCGGGGTATCACCAAATTGCTATATCCGAACAGTCCCGAGAGAAAACTGCTTTTGTCACACCCGATGGGCAGTTCGAATACAATCGTGTACCCTTCGGGCTTGCCAACGCTCCAGCGGTTTTCCAGAGGGCGATCCACAAAGTCTTAAGCAAATCCAAGGTTGGATACGTCGTCATATACATGGATGATATTTTAATACCATCCAAGACGTTCGAAGAGGGTCTAGAGCGACTTGAAGAAGTACTCAGGCTTTTACGTGAAGCTGGGCTTACTCTTAAAATGGAGAAGTGTCACTTTTTCCAAGAAAAAATAGATTTTCTTGGGTTTGAAATTGACAAAGATGGAGTCAAGCCTGGGATCACGAAAACCGAAGCAGTAAGCAAGTTTCCCACCCCACAGAACCAGCACGAGATAAGAAGGTTTCTCGGACTTGCCAGTTTCTTCAGGAGATTTGTAAAGGGGTTTGCACTCATAGTTAGACCCCTCACAAACCTTCTGAAGAAAGACATACCCTGGCAGTGGGGTGACTCGGAAAGTCAATCATTTGAGACCGTCAAGAAACTACTCTCGGAGAGGCCTATTCTAGCACTATTCGATCATAGCGCGGATACTCAACTGCACACCGATGCTAGTAAGCTTGGACTAGCGGGCATACTACTGCAGAGAAAAGGATCTGACCCCTGGCGACCCGTAGCTTATTTCAGTCGTCAGACCCAAGCCGACGAAATGAAACTCCACTCATTTGAACTTGAAACGCTAGCCGTCATCTGTGCGTTAAACAAGTTCCGGCCGTACCTTATCGGAATAAAGTTTATTATAGTAACAGACTGTAATGCTCTTCGCTCTACATTCACCAAAAGGGACCTCATACCCCGAATATCCAGGTGGTGGATTCAATTTTTAGAATTTGACTGTGAAATCGAATACCGCCCAGGTGAGAGAATGTCCCACGTAGATGCTCTTAGTAGAGGACCCGTTTCAGTTGAGCCAGAGCAGATACACACTCTAGATATACTGGCAGTCACTGCAGAAGACTGGATTTCTACCGTTCAATCATCAGATGAAGAAATCAAACGCATCAAGGAAGTTCTGGAAGACCCGGAGACGCTGAAGATTGCCAGTATTCATAAGGAGTACGTGATCAAGAACGGTCGAATATTTAGGATTCTGCAAGATGGCACTACCAGATGGCTCGTACCCAAGAATGTACGCTGGCAACTTTTGAAAGCTAACCACGATGACGTAGGTCACTTCGGGTTTGAGAAAACGCTACAGAGGGTTCGAGCCCAATTTTGGTTCCCAAAAATGCGCAAATTTATTAAGAAATATGTGGCAGCGTGTCTTGAGTGCGCACACCACAAATTGCCAGTAGGGGCGAAAGAGGGACTACTTCACCCGATTCCAAAAGTCGAAATCCCGTTTCATACGCTACATGCTGACCACTTGGGACCATTCCCGCGGAGTAAACGGGGACACACATACATATTGGTGGTTGTTGACGCATTCACCAAATATGTATGTTTAACGCCCGTACGAAGTACAAAAACTAAAGAAAGTATAAAAACTCTCCGGACTATTTTTAGTTATTTTGGCTCGCCAACGCGGCTGATCACGGACAGAGGTACGAGCTTCACCAGTAAAAAGTTTAAGATTTATATGCGATCGGTTGGAGCCAAACATATACTCAACGCGGTTGCCACACCACGCGCAAATGGACAAGTGGAGAGGTATAATCGAACTATACTGGCTTCACTTGGTTCCATGGTGCATGGCAAGAACAAAAATACCTGGGATGATCTTCTTCCCGACGTTCAGTTAGGAATAAACACCACCGTTCATGAGGTTACGAAGAGGACCCCTGCCGAATTGTTACTTGGTAGAAATGTAACCAACCCAGCTCAAGGATTACTGAATGACGTAGCTGAAGATATAGTCTCAAGGGAAGAGACAATAGAAGATATTAGGACAGACGCTAGTAAAAGGATAGAACAAAACCAAGACACAATGAAAACGCGATATGATAAACGGAGAAAGGAAGGAAAAGCTTACGTCGAAGGTGATTTGGTAAGAATAGCAAGGGCTATAGTGACAGGGCCAGGTCAATCGAAAAAGTTGGAAGATAAATGCAAGGGACCTTACCGAATTAAAAAGGTTTTGCCGAACGATAGGTATCTTGTAGAAGACACTCCTCTAACCAGAAAAGGGAAAAGATACGAAACGGTTGTTGCAATTGATAAAATATTCCCTTGGCTTAGTTATGATGCTCCTGCTTGCTCCTCAAGTGAAGACGATAATGAAAGCGATAACTAAAAAAATATATCTATATATATATATATATAAGTTAATTATGATAATATATGAACTGTAATGATTGAAAAAAAAATGTAGTAATTACAGATAGCGAAATATAATTAGAAGACAAAATTAATTAGATAATTGATTTACTAGGCTAGTGATGAATGAATAATATATTGTGATCAAAAATATACATAATAATATAGTAGATTCAAATGATTCATGTAAATAACGTAGCAAATTATGACAATTAATACATATTATACAATTAATACATGTTTAAATGATTGTAATGTGACACATTGTGATTAAAGATAAGGAAATAAATGTTACTAGATATGTGATATAAAAATACTATATTGTGATAAAGTGAGGGTGTTTCGTTCCGGGCAAGAGTGGCGTATGATCTCGCCGCCCATGAGTGGTCTGAAACATCGCAGTGGCGCGAAGCAAGAGTGAAGGAAGTAGCTATCGCATCGCGCTGCTATAAGATAGTAGTGAGGGTGTTTCGGTTCGGGCAAGAGTGGCGTATGAACTCGCCGCCCAGGAGTGGACCGAGGCATCGCAGTTATGTGGATCGAGAGTGAAGGAAGTAACTCTCGTATCCCGCAACTATACCATAAGAGTGAGGGGTGTCCTCGGACCGGGCAAGAGTGGCGTACGAACTCGCCGCCCAGGAGTGGTCCGAGACATCGCAGTTACGTGGATCGAGAGTGAAGGAAGTAACTCTCGTATCCCGCAACTATACCATAAGAGTGAGGGGTGTCCTCGGACCGGGCTAGAATGGCGTACGAACTCGCCGCCCAGGAGTGGTCCGAGACATCGCAGCTGCGCGGGATGAGAGAATGTAACTCTCGTATCGCACAGCTATATTATAAGAAAATAACTTTAAATATTCATAGAATTGGTTTTAGTTGGTTGTTTAGTTGATTGATGATTTAAGCGATTGCTGATTATGTGTAAACATTCGTTGAATAAGTGATTTTGATAGAACGAAGAGACTCGTTCTTATAGGATGGCCGACTGTAACACGTTTACCTTTTCACAATAACCATTATTAATTATTTACAAACTTTCCGGTTAAATTACAAGTGTCACCATCATCAATTTACTGCTGTCACTGTCATTTGAGGTTGACATATTCGATGCCTCCCTTCGGTCGGCCATCTTGAAGAACACGCTCAGTCGTCTACCGACATAGCGAGGAGGTTAAGGTCAGTACTGTGAATATTTTATATGATTTTATTTTGTCTGTGATTTCAGTGATTGTGAATAAATAAGTAAAACGTGTATTGAATCGTTTAATTTACTGTCCCTTCTGAGGTGTAGATCACATATACGTATGATATGAAATGATCTGGGGTGACATACATTGTCAACAGGGATATTTTTGATTTTGAAATCGTGATATAGGTAAAGGAAAGGTTGTTTCGTTTAGCGCAAGTTGCTTTTAAAACAGTCGTTTAGCCATTGTGATTAAGTAATCACAGTATACAACTAGGTGCCCTCAAAAGGAAAGTAAAAACTTTGCACTTTGCACGAACAAATGGCCAAACTCTCAAAAAACGTTGGATATATAAGTACTAACGGGTTTCGACGCATTACGATCGTCATCATCGGGACGAGCATCGCACAGACTGTAACCAACGAGATCCTCGCTTTTTTGTCCTTGTTGATAAAGTTGATATACTAAAATTAAAGTCACTTGAGGAGTACACACGTAGGCCCTAATTCGATACTTTTATCGTTTCGATTCAAAAGTACGTCACAAAATACCTGTTTCTATAGATAAGTACCTAACACTAAATTCCTCGACGCAAAACAATTAAAATCGATTTCATTACTGCCCCTGCACCAACTGTCATAATATTGGCACATCACCATTTGTCATTGGTTTGTCTTTCTGCTGCCAAAACGAACTCGTACCATATTAATAACGGTGGAATTCTTACAAAAATGACCTTTATTACCTTAAGTTAAAGTTTATCTAAAATGAGAAGATGAGAAGCGCTTGGTTTCCACTTTCATCATCCAAGAACGTGTTTTAGAGGAAGTTATGACATTTGGTAATGGTTGTAGCTGAAAGATGTTACTCTGAACTGTGTTATGTACAAAAATAATAATGTTATTTATTATATTTAAACTGGAAGACAATGGTAGCATTTACACAAAGCGTGAAATAAAGTCAAAGAAATAACTCAATCAGTTTATTTATTAACTATATTTGTTTCTACATGGTAGTCATACTTTTCTGAACCGTGACCACGACTGTCTTTGGTACTGGAACTTTTGACTTCATATCTACAATTACATAACGAATATTTTATCATATTAAAAAAGAATATCGAATAGGTCGGAATTAAGTTTTCAGGTACTTACGATTTACTTTCTTAATAAGCAGCTCAGCTAAACAAACACTTAAGACAAAAAAATTCCATAACATTTTGCCATTTTAAAGCTCTATACGGCAGTAGACAGTAGTAGAAGTACAAGAAGTATAGTAAAGTAGTATATAAGGATGTGAATAGTGCAAGTCTTTCTGTCTTTCAATAGGGAAGCAAACTAGTAAGTTGTTTGTATTGAAAAATACTAATAATATCTCTAATGGATCACTTACTTCGAAAGCCGTAACTGTATAATTTTATCCTCCTATTACCATTATTAAGGTAGACAATAGTAGATATATATCTACAAGGAGTATAAATATTCGAAAAAGTCCGGTCACTCGTCAATAACCCTTGAACAAAGCCGTGAGGACGTTCGCAACGGTCGGTGCCAATAATGTATTTATGAAATATTTTAAGTCCAATGAAAACAACCGTTTCTCTGAACACATTGAGCACACAAAATATAGAAGACACAGATACTAAACTAAGCGAGTCTCTGCGGAAGTTTTTATTTGTAAGACAGTATGGTATTTAATAAGAGAAAAGTATAAATACGAGTAGCTTTTAAAACATATTTTATTTAGGCCTATTATTATAGACAAAACTTTAGTTACTATTTTTTATACTCAAAGTCAAAATAAAATAATTTATTTACCTTATTATGTCATAGTTTATCTAAGATGCATCTCTAATCAGAGGTGAGCATTCCTGTTTTTTAGTATGAATTTTATTAGTGTTTTGTCATTTAAATAATCTTCAATTCATAACTAGTGGGTTCTTGAAATTAGTCCGAAAAGTACGAGTAATATTGTTGTCGATACTCGGTAAAATAACAATTCGGCGAAAAAATATAATTTAAGCTATTATATTCATGCAAATCATAAAAAAGTAATATATATGCATATGATAGAAATACTTATGTAGTGTTAATGATTTTCTAGACAAATGTATTCTTACGGTCTTATATAAAAAAAGTTATGGAACAGTTAAAGTGTTCTTTAACATCACTATAACAAAAATGACGAAAATCGTTATTAATAAACGCACTATAGCGCTAAACAGTTCTTTAAGCCTACCGTAAAGTTATAGTGGCCAGGACCCTACTATAACCGTACAATAGCGGCGCAATAAGATCCAATATGGCTGACTATCTGTCATCAGCTGTTTTCCTGTCATTGGACACCAATGTAAACAATCAAATTTTGTATTGTTTGCGACTGTGTTGTGAGTTACTTATTGCTCTTCTTCGGTTTCTTTATGTAGGAAAGTTAAGGTATAGTTTTCAATGTAGTTACAACTCTGCGCTTCCATTCATCCTCCCTTGTCGACATAGTGTTTGAGAATATGTCCGCATGTCTTGTTGTTCCAGCGTTTGATGGACGATAATTGCCCACAAGATCCCGGGACGCGGGATTTACACCCGGATTTTGAGGATATAGCATTATATCGAATTATTTTGGAAGCGTACCAAGCGTTGTTGGATAGCTTTATTTTGAAACGGTGTATGGTTTTGACAGAAGGTTGACTTGAGTTGTGTTGACGTTTGTGTTTTGTTTTGTAATGTGGTTGCAGATGCTTATAGTTAAAAGATTCGAATGGAATATAAAAAAAAAACAGATAGACAGATAGCTCGAGAATTCTTTATTGGACTCAATATTTTAAATAATCTGACTTGACTTGACTAACAGCCGGGACCTACAAATTAACGTGCCATCCGACGCACGGTAGCGCTCAGATAAAAATGCCACTTTGAAAACGACAGTGTGCATGGTCATCCATCCAAACACCGTCCACATCAACCGTTGCTTAGCTTCGATGATCGCGTCAGATCTCCTTAGCTAGCCGAGCTAGGCTAGGCGCTACAATAAAGGTTTGTTTTAAAATAATATCCCAAAACTCAAAGAACTGTATCTTAGTTGGTTTTTAGACTGTCCAGATTAAAACCACCAATATTTCAGTCAGAAACAGACCACATGGAGTTTTTAGGGTTCCGTTCCTAAAAGGAAAAAACGGAACCCTATTATTAAGATTCCGATGACTGTCTGTCTGTCTATCTGTCTCAGGCTATATCTCAGAAACCGTAATAGCTAGAAAGCTGAAACTCTATTCTCAAGATATGTATTTCTCGTGCCACTATGAAAACAAATACTAAAAATAAAAATATTAAGGGGGTACCCCATACAGTAAACGTGTTATTTCGTATTTTATTTGCTATATATATCAATAACTGTTGCATGTAGATACCTAAAATGTTCACGGAATGTATAAATGTATATTACCTTTAAAATTAATATATTTGCACGAAACAAACGGTCTCACTTACTAAAAATCGTTGCGTATACGTCCAACGGGTTTCGACGCATTACGAGCGTCATCATGATGTAATGCGTTTTTTTAAGTAAGTGTGACCGTTTGTTTCGTGCAAATATATTAATTTTAAAGGTAATATACATTTCTACATTCCGTGAACATTTTAGGTATCTACATGCTACAGTTATTGATATTATTACGCCTTTAAAATTAAGTTAAAAATTTTAAATAAAAAAAATATTTTAGGAGGCTCCCATACAACAATGGTACGGAACCCTTCATACGCAAGCTCAGCTCACACTTGGCCATTTTTATACAGATGACGTCCCTCATCAGAATATCGTGTAAACTTTTACGATTCAATATCTCCGATCGTATAAAAGACGTCATATCGCGGTCAAATAAATTACTAAGTGTTCGGAACGAAAGTGTGTTTTCTATTTCCGTCGTATTGGGTGGGGTGCTAGTTTCTCCTGCGGCTTTACTTGTTATGAAAGTTTTTTTAGTTAAAAAAAAAAAAAGAGACTGATTAGGTAAAAGATATCCTTAATCTTTGCTTACGTGCATAAGAAAATGGAGTAATAACCCCTATTTCCTATATCTAAAAATAGTACTCGTATTTCGATTGTATGTTTGTGTATTATTGTTTAGTAGTTGCGTCCCGCGGTGTTACCCGCAATACTCCGGCACAAAAAGAAGTTAACCCGAGATCAAAAGTAGCCTATGCGCTAATCCAAGGTCTAACCTATCTTCACACCAAATGTTATCAAAATCGGTTCAGCCGTTTGAGCGTGAAGACGTTACAAACATACACCCACACACACACACACACACACAAACTTTCGCATTCATGATACTAGTAGGATTGTGTATATAATTTAATGTTTTCGTACTTATAGCCTTAGCTTAGATAAATAAATAATTACTCTCCCCGAAATTTAGCTTTTGCTAAGTAAAAATAACCTAAAACTAGACGGCTGCATTTAATAACAACTAAAACAGTGTATAAATTGTCTAACTTATTACTCAATTCATTAACCTAGTCTGTAGTAAACACTTCTTTCATTGTCGTATGAGCTAAGTGGCTAAGCTCTGGCGTCGAGAGTTTTCAAGAGATTTTTATTTTATTTTAGTTAACACTGACTGGTACATATTTACTTACTACTACTACTATATCTACTTACACTATATGCAGGATATATCAGTACTAAACTTCAACCCGACGACTTAAAACACCTGTATAAATTCTTGTTGTCTTATTATACCAGTCATTCAAACTTGAATCCTAAGAACCGTGAACAAAAAAAAACCACTCAGAAATCATATCAACAGACAAACAATTCCAAACTGTTCATACTCACGAAAATGTGTGGCAGCAGTCAGGCGCCGCTATAACTTTTACGTCGATCAATATACGACGAAAATAATAAAGTCGTGGATCATCGATAAATCTGTTGACAACACTCACTTTGAAAGCATTCCGCCGTTGGTCACTGAAATGCGTCGCTCGGCTCTCAGAGGTAAGTGTGAACTGAAATGTATTGTGTATTTCCAATGGTTTTGTGAAGGCTAAGTAATCTTTATTAATATATTCGTTTTTGTTTTTACCCAGGTAAAATTTATTGACATTAACTAAATTTTGTAATTTTATTTTTAGTTTGATTATGTTGTTTTCTTTTTATTTTAATTAATTGAAAAGTTAAATTAAAAAAATAACAAATTAAGTGTCGTAAAAAATCGTTAAAATAAGGTTAGCAAATGAATTGATATGTTAGACAATGTATTCTTTCAAATAAAATATTTCGCTTCCTATTATAACATTTAAAAGTAGTTCTGTCGTTTGCATAAATAATAAATATGTACGAGCAAGAAGAAACGAAAATTCAATTGTGATCTATATTGACGCAGATTATTCATGAATACAGGCTAACTGGTTACCAACCCATATCTTTTAAGGACGGCTGTAAGCTATCTTAGCAAGGTTTCTTAAATTTACTGTTACTACTATACAGTTCTCTGACTATATGGATACTCTGACCCAAGATGGAGCATGCTTAGTCTGGAATATCTGGCTCTTCAGGAGGCTAATATAATATTATACACCGTTAGGTGCTTGACGACAAATTTTCAATTTGAGGGTTTTAGCTATCCAGGTAAGTACGAGAAAATGCTACCATGCTTTACCACCATGGTTTCCTCACGATGTTTTCCTTCACCGAAAGTTCAAGCTCATTGGCGGGAACCAAACCCACGACCTGTGGAACGTAATGGTCGCTAGATTGACTGAGACGTAATCGTTTTAAAATTATGTACTCGTATTTATAGATAGACTAGCTGACCCGGCAAACGTTGTTTTGCCTTATTAATTATTTTTATTCTAGTTTCTAGAAAAAATCTAGTATAATTAAAATGTTACTTACTTATTATAAGTGTGTATGGTATATGCGTGAAATGGGTATGGAGCGCCATGAACAAACGTTAAGGGAATATAAAAGTAACAAACGCCAAAAAATATTATGTTCAATCATATCTATTTAATAGTGTTAATTTTAACAATCATTAATTTGTTCTTCTTAGATGGCACCGACGCCAAGAATACAGGATAAATACAAATTGAAAATAGCTTTTTTATAAGTTAATGAAATAAAGTCTTCGATGGTACTTATGTGTAGGCATAAAATTATTTTTCACTAATTAGATACAGTTAGAATTTATAAATGAAGGTATGATTTTGAAGTCTGTTATTAGTATAATACAATTTCATTGTAAAATTTTTAAGGTTAGTAGGTAATGATATTTTTCTAAAGTTTTAGGTATTCAAAATTTTTTAGCGATTCCATTCGAGCCGTTACCAAACAAATTAAATAATATTGGTAGTGTCATAAGCTATGACCCAAAACGTCATAGGACCAATCGCGAGCGAAGCGAGCCTTAAGCGTGCGGAGCGAGATATGCGCGAGCGGAGCGAGCTATGCGCGAACGAAGCGAGCGCGAAATATTTTAGCATTTTTGTTCGAGCCGCTTGAGCATAAAGATGTCCAAAGCAGAATAAATTACATAATATTTGTAGTGTCGTGAGCTATGACCCAAAACGTCCTAGGACCAATCGCGAGCGAAGCGAGCCGAATGCGAGCGTAGCGAGCTATGCGCGAGCGAAGCGAGCGCGAAAATTTTTAGCATATTTGTTCGAGCCGTTTGAGCATAAAGAAGTCCAAAACAGAACAAATTACATAATATTTGTAGTGTCGTAAGCTATGACCCAAAACGTCCTAGGACCAATCGCGAGCGAAGCGAGCCAGATGCGAGCGCAGCGAGCTATGCGCGAGCTAAGCGAGCGCGAAATTTTTTACCATATTTGTTCGAGCCGTTTGAGCATAAAGAAGTTCATAGCAGAACAAATAACATAATATTTGTAGTGTCGTGAGCTATGATCCAAAACGTCCTAGGACCAATCGCGAGCGAAGCGAGCCGGACGCGAGCACAGCGAGCTATGCGCGAGCGAAGCGAGCGCGAAAATTTTTAGCATATTTGTTCGAGCCGCTTGAGCATAATGAAGTCCAAAGCGGAACAAATCACATAATATTTGTAGTGTCGTAAGCTATGACCCAAAACGTCCTAGGACCAATCGCGAGCGAAGCGAGCTGGATGCTAGCGTAGCGAGCTATGCGCGAGCGCAGCGAGCGCGAAAAATTTTAACATATTTGTTCGAGCCGTTTGAGCATAAAGAAGTCCAAAACAGAAGAAATAACATAATATTTGTAGTGTCGTAAGCTATGACCCAAAACGTCCTAGGACCAATCGCGAGCGAAGCGAGCAGGATGCGAGCGCAGCGAGCTATGCGCGAGCGAAGCGAGCGCGAAAATTTTTAGCATATTTGTTCGAACCGTTTGAGCTTAAAGAAGTCCAAAACAGAACAAATTACATAATATTTGTAGTGTCGTAAGCTATGACCCAAAACATCCTAGGACCAATCGCGAGCGAAGCGAGTCGGATACGAGCGCAGCGAGCTATGCGCGAGCTAAGCGAGCGCGAAATTTTATAGCATATTTGTTCGAGCCGTTTGAGCATAAAGAAGTTCGAAGCAGAACAAATTACATAATATTTGTAGTGTCGTGAGCTATGATCCAAAACGTCCTAGGACCAATTGCGAGCGAAGCGAGCGCGAAAATTTTTAGCATATTTGTTCGAGCCGTTTGAGCATAAAGAAATCCAAAGCAGAACAAATCACATAATATTTGTAGTGTCATCATCATATTTGTTGAAAATTTTTTGCTCATACGTTCGGGGTCTAGTTAAGTACATCAAATTTTATAGCTTCTTCTACGTAAGAACTAAGTGATCAAGTTATGTTGTCGAGAGTTTTTCAAGCCCCTGCCTTAGTTTAACGACTGTTTGTGCTAAGAGGACCTACAATTTAACGTCTAATATAAATATAATCCGATCCACAGTATCGCACAGATGAAAATAATTTTTTTTACAACAGTCATGTGTAGGAGAGGTTATGCAATAAAGCGACTTACACGCGGGTGGAGCCGCGGTTAAGTTAATAAGAGAGTTACATTGATATAGCAAAATGATAATTGTTAACAATACTACTACATACGATACATAAACAATAACGAAGATCGAAATTTGTGTAAACAGTGAGAGAAGTCTGTGAAGAAGAATTTTGTGAGTAAAACAGGAGACCGACTTCGGTCTATGGCATAGTGTGGCATTTCACTCACCAGTAAATTAAAGGCGCGGCAAATTTTAAGTATTTAAGATTGGTAATAATCATAAGCATAAGTATATCAGGTTAAATTTTGTTAGTTATTTTCTTCAAAAAAAAAAGGAATTTTACTCGAAGTACAGTTAGATACTATATTTGATAAGTTGATCAAGCGGGATGAAAAATGAATAAAATACTAAAATGGCCATAAAAAATAGGGAATGATGATAAAAAAGTAAAAAAAATTAGGGTTGTATCTATTTTTTAATGCCACTTAATACAAAAATAAAATGAGAAAATTCGTCGAAAAATAAAAAAAAAATGTTCAAGGGTTATCAACCCTTATCACTTAGGGGTATAAAAAATAGATAGTAGCCGATTCTCTGTTGGTAAAGATCAGTCAAACCGTTTCGGAGGAGTGCGGTAACAAACACTGTGACACGGAAATTTACTAAAATGGCCATAAAAAATAGGGATGGAGGATAAAAAAGTAAAAAAATTAGGGTTGTTTGTATTTTTAATGCCACTTAATACAAAAATAAAATGAAAAAATTAGTCGAAAAATTAAAAAAATATATTTAAGGGTGATCAACCCTTATCACTTAGGGGCATAAAAAATAGATAGTAGCCGATTCTCAGACCTACTGAATACGTATATAAAATTTGGTAAAGATGAGTCAATCCGTTTCGGAGGTGTACGGCAACAAACACTGTGACACAGAAATTTACTAAAATGGCCATAAAAATATAGGGGTTGATAATAAAAAAGTAAAAATTTAGGGTTGTATGTATTTTTTAATGCCACTTTATATAAAATTCAAATAAAAAAAATTCATCGAAAAAATAAAAAAATATATTTAAGGGTGAACAACCCTTATCACTTAGGGCTAAAAACGTTTCACGTTGGCCGATTCTCATACCTACTGAATACGCATATGAAATTTGGTAATGATCAGTCAAGCCGTTTCGGAGGAGTTCGGTAACAAACACTGTGACACGGAAATTTTATATATAAGAATAAGATAGATAGAATGATAAATTCTTTACACGCTTATTAAATAAAGCTATTTACATTAGATAACATACATTAAAACGAATGCCAAAATGGCGGCCTTATCGCTAAAAGCGATCTCTTCCAAGCAACCACAGGAATGATAGTGAATATATGACATGAAGACATTATATCCTGGATTAAACCAGTTAACACCGCGTGGCGCAGCCAGTTTCTAAATAAGCGGCTTCTAACCCAGCTCCACTTCCTAGCAACCTAGTACGAGTACATCTTGAAGTCACTCCGACATTTGAATAAGATGTTATCACGAAGTCCAGTTGCTCGCCCCGGTCGTGTCGGGCTCGGGGCGTGACAGATCGGAAGATATAAATGACTTGACAAAGAGATGCGCTATTTGAACGCGATTTGACGCATGTAGAAAGATCGATGGAGATAGTTATGAACCTATATTATAGTCATATTTTTCTTCGTATGAACTAAGTGGCCAAGATCTAGTGTCTAAAGTTTTTCAAGCCGCCTTCCTGACTTGGCTTAACAACTGCTTGAACTAAGACTGACAGCCGGAAGCTACAATTTGTTTTCATCCATATCATAATATTTTTTTGTAAGTATAATGGTAAAGTATCATAGGTATATAATAAAATGTAGAATAAGTTCGTTAGAGTTTTAAATAACTGTAAAAAAATAATTGTAAAATTTATCGTCAAAAATAACTAAATAACAATATTACCACAACTGTATAGTTAAATATATACAGCATGTGCTAAATGAAATACGTATAGAAAGTAAATAAACTAATAATGCTGTGTCCTAGTATAAAAGGTCCCCGATTATGACAGGCGTTAAGAAAATTAACTAATAAAAATAGTTAAAGTATCTTTTATGTAAACTGTTCACGTAAGGCATCTTAATATTTTCGCGTAGAAAACGGTCACACTTACTTATTATTAAAAGTTGGAATGAGTCCAACAGTTTCGGTGCTTTCCGAGCACCATCTTCAGGGGCGAGTGTTACACGGACCGCCGCCGACGAGATCTGCGCGTGCACGCGCAGATCTCGTCGGCGGCAAAGCACCGAAACTGTTGGACTCATTCCAACTTTTAATAATAAGTAAGTGTGACCGTTTTCTACGCGAAAATATCTTTTATGGTTGTCAAAGGCTTTCAATCGTCCCGAGACTACTCGTAAGTTTTTTCAGATATAATCTTTACCAATATTAATTCAATCTTTACCAAAATCATAAAGAGGAAAAGTTAGATTTTTTATTTGTTTGGCGCAAATAGGCTTCGAAACTACTGAACCGATTTGAAAAACTCTTTCACCGTTGGGAAGCTACATTATCCCTGAGTAACATAGACTATACATATTTTGTTTCTCTTTGCAACTTCTCTTTACAATTATTTTATAGCCCGAGCGAAGCTGGGACAATCAGCTAGTAGGTTAAATTAAAGTGTAAATAACTTATAAAATAACAGTAAAGTGCAATGTTGCAAATAAAAACGAACAATTAAGCAATCAAAATTAAAAGTTTTTCAATTTCAACCTCTGAAGATTTTAATCAAATTTACTGCCTTTACAAAAATAAAATTGAACGATGATTATTCCAGGCATTCAAACGTCGCATTCAAAACCAAATAAACTCGAGAACTTAAAAGCTTAGTCTACAAAAGAGGTTATAACCACGCGAAGTGATCTTCAATAGATAAAGTTTATTTCAAAAACTTCCATATTTTTATCGTGCCCCAAATAAAATTCACACCGTTCAAATGGCAATAGACAGAGCGTGCGTCAAAAATATCACTTCCGCGTGTCAGGGCTGCCTCTAATGCTGCCTGAATTTTGCATCTGAATGCTTCACGCGGGGGCGGTAATGTGACAAGTGACAACCCTACGCTTGTTTACAAAATGAAGGTTAGGATGCATTGTTTTGTAGTTTACAGTGGAGAGGAAATAGATTTATGAGTTGTGAGTGAAATAGAAATAAAAGTGTGAAGTTTTATCCTAATACCCGCAACCAAAATAATTACTATACAAAAAATAACTCGCACTTTTATATCGTAGCTAACGACGTAGACGAATAGATTAAATAATTTGGGCAGATAATACAAGGTACAATTCAATATAAATAGTATAATATAACAACGCTTAATTATTTCACATCGTGCCATAAACGGTCTTATCTTTTATCGCTAAAAGCAATCTCTTCCAGACATCCTTTGGATGGAAAGAGTTCAAAGCACGAGAATAAGAGGGGATGCGCGATAAAGAATATAAAAACGTATAATTGTTAAAGCAAAACTCAAATATACATTAAACACTCGGTACATGCACATGCATGCCTCAGTTTTTATTAATACCCTTATTATTTCCTATTAAGATATGATGACACCTCGATGAGTTGAGTAGGTAATTATAATTAAACGTCTTGTGGGACAACGAGTCGATAGACCCTACTCCTAGAACTCCTAGAATCTCTAAAACAAACAAAAAAGATTCTAACACACTCAAATTATCACAAAAAAAACTTTTAAACATCATAAAATATAAAATTCATATTCCACTTTTCAAATTGTCCCTTTTTACCACACTGTAAAAAGTACTTTACTAAAACTTAGCATAATCTCCACACCATAACGTGATGGTTTCCCCTACGTGGCACCATGCGAGTACCATGGAGTATTACTAACGCTCTATGGTATGGGGTTGCTACCCCTTGTCAGGCTTTTATGGTTATCTGCATTTTATCGGCCATTTGGTGATCATTTGTGATGTTTCTCGGCTTTAAACTATTGTTTAGTTAGGTTGCCGTTTCTGGTGATTTACCGAAAATGTATCTACCTACATACGAGTATGTGTATACGTAACGCTTGTAAATCGGTTAACTTAGGTGATCGGTCATGATGACTGAAGTTAAACAATGGTCGATGTGGACAAGTTTTGCATGGGTGGTCATGCAAAAGACTTATCTTTAAAAATTACATGGGCGCTGCCGTCGTTCGAATGACATGCAAAATTTTAGGTCCCAGTATTTAGTCTTAGTATATCAGCAGTTTTGAAAACTCTCGACACCAGAGCTGGATCACTTAGCTAAAACCAAATTATTATTATTAGAATGCATATAGTATATTGATTTGTTTTGGTATGTTATACCAAGGACTGAGTAATTTGCATTATCACCAAAGTTTGATAAAATACTAATGAAATAAATAAATAAAATAAATAAATAATATTAGAACAAATTTTACACACGACTGGTCACTCCATACTGAACCATTTCTAGTTTGTGTTATGGTAGTTAACACAACTGATTGACTACATATACATACATATTTTATATAGAAACATATTTAACACCCAGACCAATAGTCAACAAATTTAACAAAAAGATTTTGGCCGTTCCGGGAATTTAACCCGGAACCTTCAGATTGGCAGTCCGGCATGGTAACCATTACGCCAACGAGGTCACCAAATGTTGGCATCGAATGTGCTTAATCGTCCAATATTGTGTTTACGTACCTTACTGGTCAAGTACCAACCTGTTATAAGTAGGGAAATAAATTAAGTTCATAAAACAATTGGATATGCCAAAGCACTGTGGGAGCCTTTATCTACACTAATCGACTGATTAGGCTATTCATGTTCAACCGGTATTGGCGCCTAGAAGTTCTCAATCCAGACAGAATAACTTCGCTCATTCTAGTTATTTTTTTTTGGTTAGATATCGTAGTAGTGGTTATTTTGATGCTTATTTTAAGCATCTATATCATTTTAGTTTGTAGGATTGCTTTTGATTACTGTTTTCCTAAAGAAAAGCTAATAAGTCTAAGACTTATTTGTTCTACACTTTTTAAGTAACTGATAATTTCTATTAAGATACATAAAAAATACAATATAATGTATCAACCAAAACCTTATTTTAGACCTTGGTATTTTTTATAATTACAAAACAATAAAATGTCTTCAAAAATATCTATGGGTTAGGTTTTATTTTACTCTGAATATCTGGTCAGCGCTTGAACACAATTCACCTGATGGTAAGTGTTATTTATGTCTACGCTGAAACACGCTTACCTAATTGGAACCGATTCACTCTCGCCTTGAAAATCGCCAGATTTTGTCATCGGGGAACAGGGAATTCGTCAATGCATACATATTCTGTGGGAGAAGCCATCGGTGCTGAATGACAGTTCGATAACTAGTTCAGCACTAATAGTTCAAATTAAATATTATGTACCTTCTATGTTTTATGTCAATAAAGATTTTTTTTCTTAACCTATACTGTCCCACTTCTGGGCAAAGATATTATTATATTGTTGTTATATTTCAAAGTTTGGAAGTTTGGATAATTAAGTACTGGTTCCCGAATAAACTTATTTAAAGGATTGTGTAGATTTCTTACATGATAATTTAAAAAGGGACTTATAAGAGGTGGATTTTAATCAAAAAGAAGCTTGTATAATATACCTAAACATATTAGGTACTCTAATGATTCTCTAATCGTGTCCAAAGATAATAGTGAGTAATTCACCTCGACATTTACACGAGTTACTAGCTAAATAATATAATTAATCGGCTGAAGTTAACTGTCAGAGCATTGCGCGTGAGCATGCCGCTTTGATGGATCGTCGGCTAATAGGTCAAATAACATAATCAGTAACCGTGATACAAACGGTAGGTAGGGGTGGCAAAAAATAACAACTTACTGTTGTAACTGATTTAGAGGAAACATGACGTAAGCTTTTTAGTTCTAAGAAAATTACCTAAGTCGCGCCCTGTGGAGACGACCTCGTTGGCGCAATGGTTACCATGCCAGACTGCTAATCAGAAGGTTCCGGGTTCGATTCCCAGCTCGGCCAATATGTTTGTGCTTAACTAAATTTGTTGGCTATGGGTCTGGGTGTGAAATTTGTATGTATATGTTGTATATTAGTTGTGTTAGCCACCATAACACAAACTAGTAATGGTTCAGTATGGGGTTAACCAGTCGTGTGTGAAATGAGTCCTAATATTAAAAGTATTAATTAGTAAATATTAGTTCGCCTAAAATTAATTAATCAAAACATTCAATGACGATTATTATACTAACCAGGTAACTATCTCACCTTTTATAGTACGAGTAACTAAATAGTCTTAGTTAAATCTGTCACTTACAGAGCCTAAGCTTAATATAATATTTTTCACGATACATTGTAATAAATAAATGTACATTGTGATATGTATTTTTTTTATTTTTCATTAATTCTTCATCCTTTTCATCTGTAATTTTTTATTAATAAAATATTGTTTTAAACCGATTTTCGATTACCTCGTAGCTGAATCCATAACTACCAAGCAGTCGCAACTCTTTTCCATGTCGTTGATTCCTTAGTTAAATAATTATAAATATTGGAAAACAAATTGTGAATAAAGTCACGTTCTTTTACCAATCATAAAAGTCATAAGAGGAATAAAATAATACGTTTTATTTTAACTCTAAATAGGTCAGCGTCTGACCACAAATTCACCTCATGGTAAGTGACATTGAGGTCTACGGTGAACCGCGCTTACCTAGAAGAAACCTGATCACAATACATAATAAAAAATAAAAATAGAGCTGCTGCTATAAAACGCAGTAGCAAAACATCTAAACCTTACTACAGAATGGTACAAAAACCATCGTAGTACAAACTCCACTGCTACAGGGTGGTGCAAAAACCGTGGCATAGACGTGCGGGATCCGCTTGACGGCTCAATTGTCTTTGATCACAAATACGTGAATTATTCAACACATCACACAGACAGTGACGTAGAATGAAAGAAGGAATGAGAGTACAGACGGGATGGCGGTTATAAAAGTTTTGTAAAAATATTTTAGGATGCCGCTAAAATATAGAACTTTTCCATAAAACGATGACAAAGTCTTTAATATAATTAATTTTCTTTTAATGAATTTACAGTTTTATATATGAATGATAAGCGAACGGTTAATTTTATTGAAAAAAATACCTATTTATCGTCTAAAGAACTACCCCAAGATTACGTACACCAAATTCCAAAGATCTTAGGATGTCTTTACTCGTATAAATCTAGAGCTAAATAATGAACACAATTGAAAATTCGCACATTTATTTTTTCTTTAATTCGTAGTATTAATTTATATTTTTTTTCATATTGCCAATTAGCTAGTTGATTTCAATCATACAATTCATAGCACATACTAATCTTTTAAAGTCTTTTTCACATATTATAGTATTTTGTGTATATATGTATACTTGCAAAACAAAACGTCATCTTAGAGGTAGAGATAATTAAAAAACTTCTGTTCCTATTTTATCTGTCTCGTTGCCTCCTCAGTTCTTGCCTCTGACATTGGATTACCATAAGATCATCTTTCTCCCTTGTCTGTATGAAATATACATACTTTAGTCTCTATTTTCAATTTTATCAATATTTTTAAAAAATGTTGCAGGTCCTATATATGTTGTGAAAACTGTTTAGCTAAAGTTTGTAAAAATCTTCTCACTCAAACTAGCTTATTTTCTTTGCAAATATTAGCTTAAGTGGTTAATATTTTAACGACTTCTGAAAAAGATAATTATCAATTCCATTGATTTTTATTTATACACATAGTTTATAGTTTATTTATTAACTTGCAACACATGTATGACATAAGGCTATGTTACATGTACCCTGTTGTAATAGGGCGTAGCAAGAGGCACTGGCTAGCTTTCCTCCAAGGCAAACTAGACAGTGTCTTTACAATATTAGTGACTATGTCTTTACAATATTATCAATTACAAAATATTTTATTCACAGGAAAACATATTTACACAACAGACACGATATTTTTAAACAAACTCCAGAAAATAGACACATATCATAAGTATTATCGCAAAACAAAATAATATTTCTTTTGCTTTTCTAGTAGCCATACTGTATTAGGAATAGCTTGAATAATAAACTTTATTTTTTAACTAGATTTATTTATTTTTTATATTATATTTATTTTTTACTTTACACACGCTCACTCATATTTAACTAGCACTCAACAACTCAACATATCCCAACTTCATTTTTAGCACCTCTGAAGAGAGCTAGCTCCTGCAAACACAGGGTATCCTACTGCAGGAGCTAGCCACCATACTTACATTAAGACTTAGCTTCTAGAATTAGTATTAATTAGTTAATATACCTATACTTAATGTTTGTTTTGTTTAGAATGTAAGTTAGACCAATATTTTTTTTGTATTTGTATTCTGTATTTGATTAAAATAATAATTAAAAACTGTTATTTGCTTTCCAAAAACTTGTACCGCAGCTTTGGAAAGAAAATTACCGCTAGTAATTTTCTTCGGCGTTTGAACTCCTTTAAGAATTTTTAAAGAGATTACTGTAATCATTAGGTATTCTCACTTAAGAATTCGTTTGAACAGTTTTGTAAGGGACAGGAAGATTAAAGTGAGCCCCCAGGGTGGCTTTGCGTTCACTCGAGAAATCTACTGTTTCTTTGGTTTTACTCAAATTGTAAAGGCAGAAATTAAAAATAGGACATAATTATCTTTTTTTTTTGGTATAACTTTTTCGTGTAGCCAGATATTTCAAGTCTTAAATAACAATGTGGATTTTTGTTTTACGCTCCTTTGAGTGTTTAAAATATACTAACTATATGACTATTTATAATTTATGGCTTAGTTATAAATAAACGAAAATAACAAATGTCTTAGAAATACTAAAGAAATTTGCGATGGAACTTTTCAAGACAACTTTTTTAAACTGTTTTTAATTCTCTTATTTTCCTTTGAACAAACCCGAGACATCTCGATGTCTGTACATTTTTTAACTATTACGAAATATGTAATCATCATCAATTTGTTTTTTTCGCACAACAATTATAACAGATAGAGCCTCATAGACCTTTCAACAAACTAAACCTCAGTAATGACGTCCCGGCGTCATTAGCAAGCCGCGAGCCAAAACTCAATCAATCACTGCTAGCAATTAAAAATATCCAAAACAAATGACATCTTAAACCCTCCAAAGCGTTTTGTCAAATTTAACAGCGTGTTATTAAGTGTCAGATAAAAAAAATGGCACCGGACTCGGATCAAGGTCCGATTTGAGGTGCCTTGATGGGTTTCTAAGGAAGCATCTCAAAAAGCGAACTAAAAGCGCAAATACAAAATACCCTTGTAATATTTTTTCGGAGCAACAAAAAGCGCGAACTGATAAAAATAAATAGTTTACCAAAATGTTAAACATTCATCAACAATTGAATATGCTACTACAGTATATAGATTTGCGTTGGACTACTTACAGCGTTTTACCTTAAGAAGACAAGACTAATTACAGAATATATGACGTTACACGCGCTTACCTAGAAGAAACCTATTTTAAAAAGGTGATACTTCTAATTCTTATTGTTTTGTATTGAATACAATAAACGACTAGTTTATTCTCCTACGTCGATATTTATAAGTATATTCAGAAATAAGAAAACAAAATATAAACGTAAAGTATTTTCCATTCAAATTCTTTTTTTTTATACTTGCTATTCTAATGTTGAAATATTTAAGAGATACTTGACTTTTAAAAGCATAGCTACTTAAATTCAGGCCTATTTAAGTAGTCACAAGGTAATATGTAATATTGTGATAAGTTAACAAATAAATATTTTTATTGTAATTTTTTCATACAATATTTACTATTTTTTCCACTTTGAATGGCATTTATATCGTCTTCACAATAAGCGTTTTCAACGTCTCACACGCGCGCATCTATCGCTACGACAAACGCTTCCTAAGCAAGTATTTTTTTCCACTTCCTAAGCAAGTATTTTTTCCACTGTTGTCCGTCTTGGGAAAAATGTGTTCATATTAGCATTTTGACCGTCTCCCTGTTATTAAATCACAACAGGTATTACACGACAATTAGCGACTATTCTCACGGTACTGGCGACTCGGTGTAATTACAGGTTAGGTTTTTGGAAGCTTTTTACGTTAGAGCTTTGGAGGTCAACTTTTGATGACGTAATCGCGTTGAGATTGAACACTTGTTGTTTTTAATTGAATTATGTTTATGATTGCGGTGTAAGAGTTAAGTGTTCTATGTTATAAAAGTTAAGTTATTTTTTTTTATATGTCACTAGCTGACCCGGCAAACGTTGTTTTGCCTCACTTAGGAATATGAAAAATAGATAGTGTAGCTTATATGACAAGGTCGTAGATTTACCATAGCAGCGCCATCTATTGATTACTTACTCAACCCAGTCGAAAGGTATCGACATCTGTTAGAATCATTTGGAGTTAACAGATAATTGTGACTGTCAAATAATAACAGGCAATAATTAGCAATAAATTAAAATAGCGACTATAATTTGAGATTTAAACTATCCTATCTCTGAAGATGGATCGAACTGCACATGGTGTGCGAATTTTATTATAATCGGTAAAGTGGTTTAGGAGTCCATTGAGGACAAACATTGTGACACGAGATTTATATATATTAAGATAAGCTAGCCATATGCTAGTATATACAAATAAAATATATATTTTATTAAACTGACCTTTGCCCAACAGTGGGACAATATAGTTAGATAAAAAAACATATGTAATTGAAATTTAATATACTGCCTAATATCATGACCCATTTAACACGTTCTACCTACCTGAACCTACAAGGTATAAAACAAAATATCTACGCATATTAACCCTTGAGACGTATGAATAATTAACCTCCAAAATTCCTTCACCAAAAAGGCCAAAGATTTGCTTTACCATCTTCAAAGATAATCCGCGTCTGAGGATTACAGAACCCAGACACAAAGTGGATGTATGTAAACATATCTTGCTTAAAATTTATCTTAAGGCATATCTTCATTAAGGCTTGACAAAATGTTCAAAGACGGTGTTTGCCTCAGGCCACAGCGCTGAGGTTAAAGGGGGAGCGCAAAAATTAAACCATTTTATTTGATTACGTACTTGCTTAGTTTCTTATTGAATAAGGTGACCATAAATTCGAACCCCTTCTCATATTATTTACAGACTTGTGCTATAAGTATATTGTACGAGTATTAACCTTCGTAAAATATTAAGAAACAATGGAAAAAAACTAAATTAAATATAATTAATATATTATAAGACACATATTATTATATATAATTACATATTAATTATTAATATCGCATATTAATATTTTTATAATTTTATTATAATATAAAACGTCTTATTAGTTTTTAGAATATCAGTTTCGCATTTATAATATTAAATTTTAGTAATGAAGGGTTTCAAACTAGGCCATTTTCTAAGACTATCTCAACAATATGCGATTACTTCCATCAACAATCTTGAACTTAATTGAATAACTGCTGAAACATGAAATTAGCTACCGTAGTAAATAGTAACGCAGACATAATTCCTAGTGGGCCAATAGAGAAGTCGCACCGTGACAACAATTGAAGTAAGGACTATCATTATTTTATTAATTGTGAATACATTTCGGGGAGTGCGCAACGGAATTGCATAATATTATACCATCATCTCCGTTCCATTACAGAACGAGCAGAAACTCAGCCAAGAGACATAGGTGGCGATTCTGCGGCACACACTACTAAACTAAATTTAAAGAAGCCCGTCTCTTTTCATCTTAGGTGGCCAGAAAGAGACGGCACGTTCTGAACCACACACCAAACAACTAAAATCACGTCAAATATGAAAAATGTAAGCGATTTTAGAGCGCACCCAATTGTATCAGCTCTAAATCTGGCGTGTTTGACGTGATTTTAGATGTTTTGTCTATGGTTTAGATAGTACCATCTCTTTTTGGTCATTTATGACGAAAAGAGACAGAGCTACTTTAAATTTAGTTTAGTCGTGTGTGCCGCTGAATCGCCACCATTGGCATACAGTCGAAATCCCTAAGTTTCGCACAAGCCGATTCGCTTCTACCTTTCTTTCTTGTGAGAACTGCAAAGCTTTTGAATTCTCTTCCTGAGTCTATGTTTCCTGAGAAGTACCACCTGGGGGTCTTCAAGTCTAGAGTTAAAAGGTTTTTTCTAGGTAAGCGTGTAACATCGTAGGCCATAGTATTGTTTAACACCAGGCAAAATTTTACGGAGCTAGGCTCTTGTCCGTGGATTGTTTTCCAGGTAGTTCTATCTTCGGCCAAATCCTTGACCTCCCTATACGACATGACTTTCGTCTTCTCCTTAATTTGATCTAAAAATGATCGTCTAGGTCTTCCTCTTCCTCTCCTGGCTTCTATCTTTCCTTCTATGATATATTTAATGGAATTGTCATGTCGTATAAGGTGGCCTACCATCTTTCCTCTTTTGTTATCTATTGTATTTATCATGGTGCTTTGTTCTTGTACTAGGCATAGTACCTCTTCATTCGTTTTCTTTTCTGTCCAACACATCCTTTCCATTTCCTTCTTCTATTCTTCGACAATTCTAAGTAAAATAAATGAAAATTTAATCGAATGTGACTTAAACTAAAATTTGCCCAACGGGAAAAATATCCCTGTTGAACAAACTAGTTTTACCAACGAGAAAATCACTTTAAAATTTGCTTATTCATCGAACTCAAAATTAAACTAATTTGTATCTATGAATGTTGAAGAATGAATAGATTACTATTTTATTGAATAAATGATTTGACTCAAAAAGAAAATATATATTTTTTTAGAAGATGGCATAAAATAGGCCATACAATAAACAGTTTTACTTTTATTTTTAAGTAAATATTAATTACGATTCAGTATTTTAGAATTGAGACGGCACTATCTAAACCATAGACAAAATAACTAAAACCACGTCAAATATAGAAAATGTAGGTAGTTTTAGAGCTGATACAATTGTGTGTGTTCTAAAATCACCTATATTTTGATTGACGTGATTTTAGTTGTTTTAACTATGGTTCAAATCGTGCTGTCTCTTTCTATTCACTAAAGATGAAAAGTGACAGGACTACTCTAAATATAGTTTAGTCGTGTGTTCGCCAGAATTGCCACCATTATTACAAATAGATTTTCAAAACTAAATAATCGAAGTACGATAACAAAAATATATACAGCGATAAATTGTAACAAAATGAGCAAGCTCATACTGTCAGTATGTTGTATTGAAGCCTCGCAAAGCCCGAGGGCGCGGGTTAAGTTAGTTTCCGGAGGCAGTTAGTTTATTAATTAGGCTTTGACAAACTGCTTGCTGTAACCCTCTGTTTGAACATTGGATTTGTGTGGAAATTAATAACTATTGAGGCCTCAATGTTACTTGTTGGATATATGTGGGTGGTATTAAAATGTACCACTATACATAAATACAAGTCTCAAATACTAGTAAGTATGTTTAATAACTTAGAAAACTGGCTTGATACTTTGGAACCATGTGGTACGTAAGTTTTTCAATGATCTTTCCAAACGGCTGGTTGGATTTTTTTATAACATTCATTCAACATATAATATTCAGTTTCAAAATACTGATGATACAAATATGGAAAATTACTAAAAAATAATACCTACTGATTGGTCGCTGATTTGTGTGTGGTTGACGCGCCCCGCTGGACAAATGCCGAGCTGTATTATGAATCAAATTGGCCAAGTGCAAGTTGGGCTCGCGGGTTCCGTAACAATATTATATGGAGGCCCGACAGCGGAGTCTTAGTAAAAGGGTCCCGCTTTTACCGTGTAGGTACGAAACCCTAAAAATCCCGCTCAGACCGCTATAGCTATCCTAGGCATGAGTTACTGTAAGTGTTAAGCTTTAGTTTGAGTCAGAGTGTTTTTGACTTACATTAGTAGCCCAGTTACTCAAAAAGATCCTTTAAAAGGTGGTAGGGCATTTTCTAGTGCTCGTTTGCTCGGCTAACGGCTATCAACAAACCTGAAGTTGAAAAATCTGTCGCCAAGCACTTAACGGTGTGTTTTAGCAGTGACGTTGAGAGCCAGTTCCAGACCAGTTGAGTATTCTAGACTAGGCATACTCCACTTTAGACCAGGGTGTCACTTACCCTTGTAGTAAGCACACTGCTGGTCATATCACACGTCACTTAACATCAGGTGAGTTGTGGTCAAGCGAAAGCCTATTAAACGGTCAATAAATATGCTGTAATGAATTAAAATAAACGATTTTTCACCATGAAGCTTTAAGCTACTATGTAAGTGTAAAATTACTCCAGTATGTATGTTATAACCGATATGACCTTATATAACACTAAAATTAATGTCGTGTTTACGACTGTAAATTTAATAGATGTTTTCAACTTTGTCAAATGTAATTTGTGTGGGTGATTAAATATTATCCTTGACATTTCTACGCCTGTTCAAGTAAACATCTTCATGCCTTATTATGTTTTTATGATTGGAGACATTATCGAACCATATCCTTATTGGTTTTTATTGGTTTTAAAATACTATTATTACTATACGATTACTATAGCAAAAAGTAGTTTTGAAACCGATAATGTAAATTTTAAATAATTGGTCAAGTGCGGGTCAGGCTCGCACATGAAGAGGTAAGTATCATTATCAATAAAATGACAAAACTATAATTTGTTGCATGGGAGCCCATAGGAAAATATTTATGGGACAAACATTTTTTTAATCTATTTTTAGTGTTTTTTTTTTGTAACAGCGGTTACATAAATACATTATTCGTAATATAATTTAACTCTTTAACTATGCCACCAACAGACGGACGAACATCGAAACCTTAGGGTCACGTTGACACCCCTAAAATAACAAAAGTGTGTTTGCAACTATACTATGTTTTTTGAAATAAAATATGGGCTTAAGTAATATTAACTAATCTAACCCTAATTTAAATACATAAGCACTCTCGAAATCTTCCCGTACTTATTAATAATTACTTTCCCTTAGTAATAAAATACTAATGAATTCATAATCGTATTCAACTAGCTACTGTAAATTAAGATACACCGTAATATAAACTAGTTTATTGATTATTCATAATTATAAATTGAATGCCAAAATTATCTTCGTACTGCTTGATATATTCGAACGGGATTTTTGAGCGCCAGACATCTTAATTCTGTAACTGCGTGAAACACCTTGTAAATTTACTTAAATTATAGCTTTTTGTCGTTAATTAATACCATATCGAGTTAAATGCTTGAAAGCTCGGCGACTGCGAAAAGCAATAACAGAGTTAACGGCAAAAAACGTGCAGGCAGATGCTTATTATGTTTCCAGACGAATGCCTCCCCAACAAAACCTCGTACCTTGGACATTCACATTGTTATTTTATAAGCCGTAACCAGATAATCTGCTCGCTAATTCGGCATACCACTTACCCAATCGCAGGCGGAAATAAAAACAATCGTAGATTTTTTCATCAATGAGTTTATTGCGCCAGAACAATAAATGAAGCTGATCATAACGTTTACTTTCAACATCGATTACGAATCTACACGATACCATATCGCACGAGTCCATTAATATTTATATTATTCGAGTGAGTATTGCACACGACGCTTCACCGACGCCAGCTCTACACCCGACCGGTCCTATCCCTAATAACTTACAGTTCGTGGGATCGATTATCATAATATTTGTCTAAATATCACAAGAAAATACAAAACGAAATACGATAGAATTAACACAATTAAAATTATTAACAATTGAATATACAAAAGTCCGTCGCTCGGTAGTTGAGGGGAGAGAGGTATCACCAGTGCGAGCGCGCGTACCGCGGGCGTCATGACACGGGCACGTGGTGCTGGTACATCTGTTCCTGGCGCTCGCACAGGGACGTCATCTTCTTGAACGACTCGGAGGTCTCGCGAAAAAGCAGCTTGGCGTCATCCCGAGGCCTCGCGTGCGCCGCGTCCAGCCGCCCCGGGGACAGCACGGGCGGGGACGATGCGGACAGCGGGGACAGCGACTCGCGAGCCGACTGCGCGCCCGCTGGCGACCCGTACGGGCCCCCGTGCGGCACGCCGTTACCCATCAGAAACGGGCTCGGAAAAAACCCTCTCTCGCCAAACTGCGGAAACAGCCCCGCTTGCAACGCACTCAAATTCCTGCTATAAAACTTCATAGTTTCCGTGACATAGTTCGGGACCTGCGAGGCGTCCTCGTTCCCGTACCGCAAGCTCTCGAGTGTGGTCGCTAGCCCTTTGATGTCGGCGTACAACTTGTTGAGTATCTCCGCGTTCACCTCGAGCGGAGGCTTCGGCTCCAGAGTGTCAGGTGAGTTCGTGGAAAGCAGACGGCGATGCAGATCGACGTTAGAGCTGTGGCGGTCGCGACTGCGCCGGGACGGGAAGGCAGCGTCGCAGCCGTTTACATCACAAGGGTGGAGAAGCTTCAAGTGGTCGTTTCTGTAATGCATGCGCAGGGTGAAGTGGTTCTGAAATACTTTCCCGCAGGCGGTGCAGCGGTCGGGGTTCTCGTCGTCGATGGGTATCTCGAGGTCGTTGATGTCGGGCCGGTGGTCGCTGCGGTCGCTGCTGGCGGCCGGCGAGCGCGCGCGGGCGAGCCGCTCCTCGATGGCGTGCAGCTCGCTCCCGCTGTCGCTGGGGGTGTACAAGTCGGACCGCAGCCGCAGCCCCTCCCGCACGACGCTCGGAGCGCTGGACTCGTCGTCCGACTCGCTTTCCGCCTTCACTCGCGTCACCGGTTCCGATTCCACAGTAGCCTCCTCTCCGTTCTGAAATGGCTCCCACTTTTCGGGTTTCTGTTTTTTGAGCGACAAAGGTTCATCTTCCGCGCGGCTCGAACCCGGGGTTGACATGTTTCTAAATAAATCCGGGTGACATTCCTCATCAGACGGATTGTATTCATTGCTTTGAGAACACCTAGTAGGGTTGCCACTTTTTCTCTTACGCTTATTTGGAACTAACGACGATTTATCGTCCGAGGCGGTGGGTTCAGTGCGGCCGCTGATGCTGCCTGGACGCTCAGCGGCTGATTTGGTATCGTCCTTATTCTTATTTACACTCAGATCCTCCGGCTCGTCGTCATAGTTTAGCCTTTCCACTGCCGGAGACCCGGTCCTATCCTCGATATGCTCTTTGATTTCATCGTCATCTGAAACGTCATAATTTTCGCTGCAGTTGTTGGACTCCTCTTCGTGTAATGCGTGAGGTTTCACTAAGTCGAGCGCACTGCGAGGCGGCTCCTGCGGGGGCGGCATCTTTCTGTACATCTTTTCAATTTCACTGAAGTTGCGAAGATCATCGAGCGGCACTCGGGGCGGCAGCGGGGTATGTCCCGGGGCGGCGAGCGGGGGCGGCAGGCGCGCCGCCAGCTCGGGCGGCAGCAGCGCGGGCGGCGGCAAGGGGAGCCGCGCCAGCGCCGGCAGCAGCGGGAACGGTTGCGCCGAGCGCCCGTCGTGCGCTGATATCTTGCGTCTCACGTGCGGTGAATGCAGCTTAGGGTTCGGGTTAGCACTGTGCCGATTCCTCGAGCGCCGCGAACTGAACATCATCGTGCAGCCTTCCACCGTACACTTGTGCATCTCGCGCAGGTGCACCGCCGAGAAGTGGATCTTGAGGGCGCCCTTGTCGCAGAAGGTCTTGAGGCACACGTTGCACTGCACCCTCTTCTTGCCGGTGGCGGGGTTGACGAACTGCACGCCGAGCCCGAGCGGCCAGGGCGCCGACGGGGGCTCACGCCGCTCCGCAGGGTACTCGGGCGAGCGCCTCTCCTCGCTCTTCTCGTCGTCGCGCCCGCTGAAGCTGGCGCCGAGCTTCCTGAAGTCGAACTGCGGCGCAGGCTGGCTCACTCGCGGCATCATGAAATAGTCCAATCCGGCCGGCAGGCCGGGAACCGCACCGAACTCTTTGCCGTCCATCACGTCACTGTCATAATAGTGCGAGCGCGCGTAAGGCGAGGCGGGTGGCGCGCGACGCGGCCGCTTTGCGACTGAGGACGTGCGACACAGGTGACCGCGCGCGGGCGGCGCGACACGCGGGGCGCGGGGCCGCCCGTGGGAGGAGCGAGCGCTGGGCGGAGCGGATCGATGCGCGGTGGGGACACGCGACACTCGCCGCGTCGCTCGCCCGCCGCGCCACTACCCGCTACACCATCCTACAGACTCTCACACTCGGATGAAGCCACTTCCCTGCACTAGCTCAGACTAACAGTCACTTACCTGTTTCGACCTAGTAATGTACCTGTACAAACTGTCTAACATGTCTAAGACACCTGCTTCCAAAACTTAGTTCCTTCAGCTATATAGGTAGCTATAAACATAAAGCCATCGCTGAAAACTTTAGCGTTGCTATAAAAGCTATAAAACTTGGAACAACGTTTTCGGTAAAATTAACTGCAACTTTAAAATTAGCTTCCACATTACGAAAATTTATTGTAGAGTTTGTACAGAGAAATACGGTAACGCTTTCTAAGAAACGTTAGCGAAGTTTATAAGTGCGGTAAACAAACTGCCTAGGTACTCGTACCTACCTACCTACATTAGTGAGACAAATCGCTCGTTGGTTGCCATAAATAAATAATAAATTTAACGAATCAGGAAAAAAATATAGTGAAATAAAAACCTCATACTTTTAGAGTTGTGGAAAATTTTAGCTTTCGAGGGATTTGTATTTTTGTTGGTACCTACTAGTATTGTGTTAGCGGAAAAATATTATTTCGATATAGGTAGGTATATGTACGTTACGAGTTGACACTACCAATTATGAGTAAGTATTAAGCAAGTAACGCCCTCTAGGTAAGATAAAAGCAGATATTGATAGGTAAAACTTACATGCCAATCTTGATTATTCTTGATACTAGAATTTAGTGACAGCATTTTTTGCAGCTTTTCTAAGCAGGATTTAACGGTATTTGAATTAACAAATATTCCAGTTTAAATCTCAGGTTGAAAAAGAGCAGATGTTTTTCCAGAACCAGCCTATCTGGAGAATGAAGAAAGACGCTTGCCAATCCATTCCCGTCATAGAACAACAGCAGAGTAAAAAGAGCATACACCATATATAATTATATAAATTATTTTTAAAATTCAAATCAAATCATACGATTAGATTAATAATATTATGTATGTACACAAGCCAGTATCTAGGTATAGTCAACTGAAAAACTTTAGACAGTGATAGTGCCAGTATTAAAAAAATAAGGATTTTTTTGCGTCAATTTAATTTATAAGCAGTATGAAAAAATAAAACATAATTTTGAATTGAAAGTCAACTCAACTGCTTTAGTATATATTATGTGTCGTGTATTGCATAGCTATAACGTAAGCCAATAAATTACATATTATGTATTTTTTAATTTGCTAGTTTCATAATATCATATATATTCTTTAATGATTTAATCCGTACACTTATAAAAAGCCTTACAGATACATCCAATCGCTTATTTAAGTTCATTTTACTTACACTACATACGCATATTATATTACACTACTAAATTGGTTTGAAATATATTAATTTTACTGGTTGCACCCCGCGGTGTTACTCGCGTCAATCTGGGATAAAAGTAGCCTATGTTAATCCAAGGTCTAACCTATATTCTTCCTAACCTAAGTCCTAACCTATATTCATAGTAAATCTGATTTAAATCGGTTCATACGTTGGAGTGTGAAGGAGTAACATAGACTATGAAGTTATTTGCATATCCCACGGAAACCACAATTGTTTTCGGGATAAAAAGTAGTATATGTGTTAATCCAAAGTCTAACCTATCTTTACACATAATTTAATCAAAATCGGTCCAGCCGCTAGAACGGGGAAAAAATAACAAAAATAGGTACAGACACACATAAACTCTCGCATTTTTTCTAAATAAATTAGTAGGATATCCAATACAGTCCAATGTTTTCATCTTTCGTATTGTTCGTTGTAGCGCTATAGATAACTCCGCCTCATATTAGATGTTCCTCGGTCTAGAGATTCCCTCGTCCTCGCCCCGAGTCTGCTAGATGTCGGATCGCACGCAATAATCGAACGCGATTATTTTCGAGTTCGGAAACGGTTACAATTACTGGATCGCTACTCGAGCGGCGCGTAAACAACTCGGCTTGATAAGTGTGGGCCAGGGGATAGGGTCGAGCGGGAATTAATGCTCTTCCACTTATTTTTACCCAATTTTTTTCTCTTCTAATGAGCTTCTGAAAGCCGTGAGGCGTGTACGATCTGCCTGCTGTATAACTCTTCTAAATGCTTCAACCGGGGTTTGTATCATTACCGACGTTGCAAAAAAAGCCGGCAGGCTCAAACGTGACTAGGCGGGCCACGTGTGCAGGTTGCACCCTGACCGCTGGGCAAAGGTTTCCATGGAGTGGAACTTTTTAGATGGCAGAATACGACAAAGCCGGCCTCCAACTCGATGGTGCAAGGAGTTGGTGGACTTCCACACTAACTGGAAGGAGCTGGCCCAGGACAGAAAATCGTGAGGATCATTGGGGGAGACCTTTGCCCAACAGTGGGACAATATACATCGGTTAGATAACAAAATAACATATAAAATCAGCAATAAACATTTTTAAATGATGAAGTCCGACCATCCTAGATAATCATTATCTACAAGAAAGAAGGAATTGTTTTGATTTCTTTATGTTACCTTTCAGTAACATAACCTTATTTTTTTTCTAAATCGTCGCTCCCTATTTTTGCAGCATTTTTAAATATTTTCTAAAATATGCCTTTCTGATTTAATTCTACCTTAAATTCAAGGAACAGAAAACATTTTAAATGGAGGAAAATCTAAAATATTATATCTGAAATACTGTTGTATATTTCTGCTAAGAAAGTAATACTGAGTCCAAGGGTTAGATAAAAATATAATAGTCATATTTTTGTTTTCATTGAGATCTTGTTATCTCGCTTATCCAAAATTCTCTTGTACTAGAATTCTTTCTGTCAGAAAAACAGTATACTAACAGACGAGTCCCCTGAATCGTAGTTCTTAGTTCTAGTATTAATTCGCTGAAAGCTTGTAACTTGAACCACGTGCTAGTCCCCATATTAAACTCTCAGTTTCGCGGTACGTAACGTAAACACGCTCTCTTTTTGTCCTAAGTGATCTGGCTCTGGTCAACGTTGATTTTTATATCAGACCAGCTAAAGGGGGGTTCTCACTGAACGGGAAATTTTGATAAAATATACATTGATCGATATTTCATAGTGGTATGATAAGGTTGCTGTGGTCGATATTTAAAAAAAAGCGAGTGTGGCTCGGTGGTAATAACGCCTGCTTTTAATCAGACGGCCCCTGGTTTGATCCCGGCCAACACTACACCAATGAATTGTTTTTCAAGTTATGTGTGGATTTATGCAAAAAAAAATTAACCAGACCTGAAAATGTTTAATTTGACAAATTATGAATAAAATGCTTATCTGTTAACTAAGAACGCATTTAGAGATATTAATTCGAATTTTATCATAGTTTTTGCTCTGTAGGAATGTTTCCTATCGACCATTTTGTTAAAATTGTGACTACTAGCGCCATCTATGCTGATTACGCTTAAACGCCGCTAAAGCTTTACGCTATAGGAATATTGTAGAGGTTTCATATAAGACCAGTAGGTAAAGAGATTGATTGAGAGAAATGATTAGTAGGTTACTATAAACTACAAAACTTAATTTTGTAGAACTTTAAGTATTGATTACTTTAATATGTTGTAGAAATGTCAGTGTAGATATAAATATTAAGATATTATTCAGAACAAAGTATGTTTTTTTACATTCTTATGTTTTACTAGATATTTTGCTTATAATAAGATATGGTTCAGTATGGGGTTAATCAGCCGTTAATATAAAATAAAAATAAAACAAAACAAAAAAGATTATATAAAATTTATAATACAAACATATATACATAAATTTATTATACAAACTTTGGAATTCCTTGCCGAATTCACTGTTCCCCAATGACTACAATCTAGCGATTTTCAAGGCGAGAGTGAACCGGTTCCTTCTAGGTAAGCGCGATCCACCGTAGACCTCAATATCACTTACCATCAGGTGAATTGTGGTCAAGCGCTGGCCTATTCAGAGTAAAAAAAAAGTATAATAGCTTAAAAAGAGTACGTCACAAGACTGTAACAAAAGAAGCACGCGTCTCGCCTCGGCTCCAATCTAAAACAACAAATATATCTGACGCCCCAAATATTATACAAGGCTATAAAATATTATAGACAATTATAGTTTCAGCCATTATAATGTATAAGTTCCTTAATACTTCGGCCGACATATTTATTTTAAAGAGCGTCCGCGCAATGTTTACATTAAAAATATTTTGGGAAACTTGCACACGACACTGCGTAGAGGCGCCTGTGGCTCGGTGGTAAAACGTCTGCTTTTCAATCTGACAGCCACTGGTTCGATCCCGGCCCTACACCAATGACTTGTTTTTCAAGTTATGTGTTGATTTGCACTCGCTTTACGGTGAAGGAAAACATCGTGAAGAAACTGGCATGTTTGAGGACCACAATATCCGAAGACGTGTGTCTCCGCCAACCCGCACTTGGCCAGCGGAGCGGTGGGTTATGGCCTACGTCTCCTCATGAGAAAAGACCCTCATGAGAAGAGTTCCAACAGTGGGAACGTATAGTGGGCTGTTTATGCTTTAGAAGCTCGTGGTAGTTGGCCAAGTTGACGGAAAAAGAGCACGAGGACGCTCTCCTACCCGCTGGTCAGACCTCGTAAAAACGCACACTGGCCTACCTATTACCGAAGCTTTAAAGACCGCCGAAGACAGGAAAAAGTGGAAGACCATTGTTAACCGAGTGATCAACACTCCGTATTAGACACGACCTTCAGTAATGAAGTTACGACTAAGAAAAGAAGAGTTATACTTTATGCTATTGTTTAAGGCAATAAATTATTTATTTATTATTTATTTAAAAAAAATACTGGTGCTGTATTTAGGTGTAATTCTTAATACCCTTTATTAGATAGGTATATACCTACCTAACGCTTCAGCAAGTTCTTCCGGAGGCGCGGGCGGATGCGCAAGCGCACGCACGCAGTTGGCCGTGCGCTCGAAAGTGTTATGCGTTGATTGATACTGCTCGATGTACGGCCGTTCGCTGAACACGCACGACGCCAGTGATGATGGTGTATATTTAGGGCGACGTTGTACTGAGTTCTGCCGCGCCATACATATTTGAGCGAAGCGTACCCTACTGAAACGCGGCAGAAGGTATCTCAGGAAATAAAATCATAACATCAACAAATGAAACTATTAAAATTGTAATGAATGTAATACAATAATAATAGATAAAACACTCGTATTTAAAAAAAATGTTTTATAAAAAAAAAAACGTAATCTGAACTTTTATTTCGTGATCGTTTGACAGAGAAAGGATTATGTTTTCATGCAAGAGGCTAGTCAGAAAAAATACTCATAAGAAACAGTTTTGGCTGTCGGTCTGGTTGTTAAATATGTTTTGATATGTATATTTATGTAGTTTATCACGTATATAGCGAAGGGTTACAAAATATAACATAGTGATGTTTTCTTTATTCAAACGTAAGCGATGACAGCTTAGTCGGGAGTCTGGTCGCCTTACATCCAGCAAGTCGTGAGTTCGACCTTAAAAGCTGTAAAAAAGATACTTAAAACAAAACATATTCTGAACTTTTTATTTTGTAACCGTCTTTGACAGATAGAGAATTATGTTTTCATGCAAGAAGCTAATAAGACTAAAGACTAAAGACGTAAATACTCAAAAGACCTAATTTTAATGAGAAGAATAAACAGAGCGTTTCGATCAAATAAGATTAATTAGAATTCACTTAAAGACCAAAGTACGTGATTGTGATCATGCAAGGATGTGCACTAAGTACAATACTTTAAATAATTTGATAAAGAAACCGTACAAGCAAATATAAGCCTTAACGCGTTGTAATAAAGCATAATAATCTAATCAAAACAATATTTTATAATAGGTCTTCTACATATCCTTGGCAGAGTTTTGTGAACAAAGATTGGTATCTAGAACGCGCATAGGTACATACGATTAACTAAATCTTAGACAAAGCTATTGTACATAATAATGCTCATATTTGTGTCGATGTGCGATGAACATGACAGATAAAGACATAGAATTGAAAAGCTATTTTTTTTTTACTAGGACACATTTCACACACAGCTGGTTAGCCCCATACAAAATCATTTACAGTTTGTATTATGATTGCTAACACGACTGATATACTAGATAAATCATTTATATATGTAAATACAAATTTAACACTTAGACTTTTTGCTTTTTTCATATGGAATGATTCCGAACTGATTCAAATTAATTTAAACATGCTCATTGACATCTCAATGCTTTTATCAAAACACAAACAACGTAAAGTCTAAAGGTTTTAAATTCCTTAGTGTAAGGCCTGTAGCTCGGCTAGCTAAGGTGATCTGACGCGATCATCGAAGCTAAGCAGAGGTCGATGCGGACGGTGTTTGGATGGGTGACCATGCAAAAGACTATCGTTTTAAAAGTGGCATTTTCAGTTGGGCCCTACCGTGGATCGCCGGACATTTTAAATTGTAGATCTTCGTACAAACAGCTGTTAAGCCAAGTCAGAAGCCTTCGGGTGGCTTCAAAACCTTTGCTTCCTTTGATATCAGTCTGAAAGAAATATCATAAAATCTTAGGCACATCTTAATATATATAAATCTCGTGTCACAATGTTTGTCCTCAATGGACTCCTAAACCACTTAACCAATTATAATAAAATTTGCACACCATGTGCAGTTCGATCCAACTTGAGAGATAGGATAGTTTAAATCTCAAATTATAGTCGCAATTTTAATATGTTGCTAATTATTGTCTGTTATTATTTGACAGTCACAATTATCTGTTAACTCCAAATGATTCTAACAGATGTCGATACCTTTCGACTGGGTTGAGTAAGTAATCAATAGATGGCGCTGCAATGGTAAATCTACGAACGTGTCATGCTACACTATCTATTTTTCATACGCCTAAGTGAGGCAAAACAACGTTTGCCGGGTCAGCTAGTATTAAAATAAAAACAAATGCCTACTAGAACATCCATCGAGCGTAATCACATACGTCTCGTCTTTCAACATCGCCTTCTTAAACCTTCGTGTACAATTAGGCAACAATTCGTGTAACATCCAATCTGACCGTTCTTGTTGTGAAATCTAGTGGCAATTAAAGCCGGTGGCAAATGAAATCGCATCCTCTCTGCCATCCGTCCTCCAAACGTAAACAGGACACAATGAAACTGATACGAGGCTGCTATGTGATATTAAACCTTCTAACCTTATAAATAAAGTTCATTTTGATTTGTGGACCGTGTTTGCGCGGTCATTTTTTCAGGATAGATTCAAAGATAAATATTGTATTGATATTATGGTACGGAAAAGCAGAAAAAGGAAAAAAGGCATCGTGTGTGATATATTAAATTATCTTAGTAAAATTAAGTATTCAGGGTAAACTGATTAGTTCAGTTTACAAAAAATATGTATATATTACGAAAAGATCGTAAGTTAAAATTAATAATATGACTATTTTGTTTTGACTTTGGTTAGATACATAGTTACCACAAAATTAATGAAAGAATCGTTATTTTTAGGAGGCATTATTTTTACAAACTAAACTAACTAATAATATAGCGCCAACCAAGAACGAAACAGTTTCTTTAGAGTAAGCGCGTTCCACCTTAAATCACAAATCGCTTACCATCACGTGAATTAGTATCATCAAGCGCAAGCCCGTCTAGCATTAAAAAGGTCATACATATTTATAACATATACAATTTCGCTAGTTACGCATTGGTATTGTAAACATAACTTACTTGAATGTCTTTGAGATTTATTGTCATTTTTTTAATCAATTAGAAATTATGAGGTTTAAACAACTATTTTATAAAAAAAAATTTCATATTGATAAATCTGTCTGATGTCAAAATAAGTATCGAATAAGTAAAGACTTGTTCTTTAGACGGTCTTTTATTCCCGGCTGTTAGTCTTAGTACAAGCAGTCGTTAAGCCAAGTCAGAGGCCCTTCGGGCGACTCGAAAACTCTCGACACCAGAACTTGGCCACTTAGCTCATACGAAGAATAAGAAGACGCAATTTTTTCGATATTTATTACCGTAAATGATTTATAACGAAAAAACTGTACATTTTTGTAGATGTTTACTTGTCATCGCCTGCACCCTTTCTCCGAAGACCCCTGTATATAAGGTGATCCAAGTAATAGAGGCACATCTGTGTCTCGGACGTGTGTACAGAGGAAGTGATTCAGGCGGCCCGCTTGCTCACTGAAGCGGGCTGCGCTTGCGCAACCACCGCACGCGATGCGCGCTCGAGGTTACTGCGCGGATTATGGATAAATTAGTACTTTTAGTTGTTGTTGGTATTTTTGTCAATTAAGCCGCTTGCCCCGAATTGTTTCGTAACAAGGAAAATAATATGAGCACACTACATATTACAGATTTCTTTTCGTACCCACATGTATTAGATTAGCTTTGATTAAGGTTCCATGTCCGCCGGCAAGATGGGTCGACGACATAATATCAGTCGCAGGTCGAATCTGGACACGATTGGCACAGGACCGAGATGAATGGCATATCAAAAGAGAGGCCTATTCCCAGCAGTGGGAGAGAACCGGCTGTGGATGATGATGATGAAGGTTCCATGGAACTGTTATGACGTGTAGGGCAACGACAATTGTAAACTAAATAAAAAGTTGACTAAAAGTATTAATAAGTAGTATAATAACTTCATCAGCTAGGAAATAGTTATGTTATAGGTAGGGTAGATAATGGCAACGACCCTACAACCTCTTCAGCAACTCTTCTTCACTATTTGGAGTCAGCACAGCCTGTTTTTTTAGGGTTCCGTACCTAAAGATAAAAACGTGACCCTACTACTAAACTTTCGCTGTCTGTCTGTCTACAGGTTGATCTCAGAAACTATGATAGCTAGAAAGCTGAAATTTTTTCAAGATATGTATTTTCTGTGCCGCTATAACAACATATACTAAAAATTTGTCATTTATTAAAGATAATGATTTACGGAATCCTTTGGGCGTGAGCTTGACTCACACTTGGCCATTATTAGCCGTCATCTCCACACTTACTCTTTTCTCTTTTATATTCTTCATACAATTCATCCACGTCTTCCTGGTCACTCACCAACCTCTACTTTCGCTACATTGTTCAATCATATCCATATAAGCCTCAAACTTCTCGAAATACTCTTTCTTTAACATATTTTTTTGGTTTATCGACTTAAAAAACGTTTCTATAACCAAAGGCTAATAATTCTATAACCAAACGTTTTAACCAAACAGAAAGTAACAGAAGTTCAATTAAATATTTTTTTATTTTATTTTATAATAATAATTCAACAAATGAACACGCTATGAAAATGGCTGCGAATTGTGTGGACGCGAGCGTGAAAATTTATTACCACTCCGGGTTTTTAAAGAGGTTTGCGTTAAGTGGCGCCATCTATTTCAAACATTAGTTACTGGTACAAAAAAATAAGCGTTTAAGATTTTTTATTATATTCATTTATTAGTCTTTGCTTTAAGTTTTTTACACCATTAAGTTTAACACTGTAAGTTCGATTTTATGGATCCAACCTAACTTTTAGTAAGAACAAAAATCTTATATTCAATTATACATGTAGTATATGATCCTTCGATATTTAATACAATAATATTTTTGTCTCGAAAATGCACACCACTACTTTTCGACAATGCAGTATTTAAAACAATTTAAAAAAGGTATAGATTTTTTGTTTAAATGAAATTTGTTATTAATATGTAAATAATAATAATAATGCATTTATTTGTCCAATATGCATTTATACGTACAATATTATGACAGTAAAAAACAACTTTATTCAATACTCTAGAGAAACCCCTGGGTTGTGGGACATAGTACCTTCACGTTAAAAGTGCAAATAAGGATAGAATAGTTTATACGAATTGAAAATCGCTAAAAAATAATTGTAACTGGCGCTGTGGGAAGAAATCCTACGAGAAATAGTAGGTAACAAGTTCATGGCACTTATTACGAAACGTTAATAAAACAACTGAAGCCAAAACATTTCGCGCGACAAGCTACGTCTCGCAAAAGATAAGTATTTATTGCCGCTGACATTCATTTGTTTTTACCTATTTTCAGTCAGTTGTTGTCAGTTATTGAAAATAGGTAAAAACAAATGAATGTCGACGGCAACAAATACTTATCTTTTGCGAGACGTAGCTTGTCACGCAAAATGCTACAGTCACCGTCATTTGTCACTCGGCGTCGACTTTTCATTTAGCGCGAGCGAATGACAACGACACACTCATTTAGCCTCGTCATTAACAGAATGAACTACGATTTGTTATGCAACCTTTTAGCAACGAGTTCAAAATAACGTACATTATCATTATGACAAAATTTAAAATCAGAACACTTGATTTTAGCTGTAGTTTAGCCAGGGTATATGAAATATTAGGACAAATATATTAGGACAATTACTAGGACACATTTTACACACGGTTGGTTAACCCCATACTGAACCATTTCTAGTTCGAATTATGGTTATATACTACATATAAAAACTTACATATTTTATATAGATATACATATTTAACACCCAGACCCACAACCAACTAATTTAGTTAAGCAAAAAGATGTCGGCCGGGCCGGGAATCAAACCCGGAACCTTCTGATTGGCAGTCCGGCATGGTAACCATTACGCCAACGGGGTTGTCAATAAATGAAATATATTTCTGATAGGTTATATGAAGCAATGACAGTTCAGTGGCGTCTGTTGAAAGCCTTACGTTTAGTAAATTATAGGTTCAATTCCCGCCAATGAACTCGATATTTCTTTGACTTAAAATAGCGTGAAGCATAGCATACGAGTATTCAAGAGCTCACCTGACTAGCTACCCTTTAAGTACCACCAAGCACCTAGTCTGTTCTGGCAGCCTCCTTAAGAACCAGTTATTCCAGACTAGGCATGCTCCACCTTAAGTCAGAGTGTCACAGGTGTGTGGTTACGCACCCTATGAGCCAAATACCTAACTGTACGGTGTAAAAAATCTCTCATTAATAAAGCAAAAGTGAACATTTTGAAAAAGCTTTATCTTCTTAGTTTCTGAAAGTCGTTCCAAAACATTTAACCTTTCCTATAATACTTTACCATTACCGCGCCAATATTAGTGATAAAATGTCTTCGTTTAAGGGCAGACCAGTGGCGCGTAATAAATGTTTTAATGGCTTACATTATGCAAACACATTAAGGGTATCACCCTCTTTGCGATCGGATTTATAAGTTGGATACTTTGTTAACAAAAGCTAAGTTGAACAGTATTTTACTTAAAAGTGCAAACATTGCAGAATAAAACGTTCTATATATTCGATAAATTAGGTAAAAAAAAACCTGCATTCATACACAATTTGTGTAGATATTCCAGACTATTCATGATTCATCTTAGGCTAGACAGTCGTTAACAAATGCATAGCTATAATGCGTATAAAAACATAATAGTATACTGACAGCAAAAAACCCCTAGGTGTTATGTTTTTTTTTAACAAATGCATAGCTAGAATGCGTATAAAAAACATAGTAGTATAGATACTTACAGCAAAAAAACTCAATGGTTTTAATTTTTCCATATTACCTTATGAAACTACCTAAGAGTATAATTATAATTAACCTTTATTAAACACATAAAATTATAAAGCTGGTCGAAAACATAGAAAGTTAGGAAAACCCGCCCATGACCTTACCAGGTGCCCATTACACTGGCTGCGTTTCCACGCTGAATAGCAATGGCTATCCCATCATTCTATCTGCACCACGTACGATCTAGAACGGGGATCCTGGGTATTAGAGAATAATTATTATCTCCTACTGGGTATTATAGTATAATTACGACATAAAACACAAGTGAACAAACCAGACTGGGCTACTAAATTTCTACAGCTATTCACACACACCTAAAAACATAATACTTCAAAGACATGGAAAACCCAACCCCTCATTTCCGTTCGCTTCCCTATGCATGTCTGAAACCTTTTATTCACGACTCAAAACACTATTGTTAGCTGACGTGTTCACAAAAACTGGACAAAATGTCAACAGCCTTGTTCAACAAGTTGTTACCAGCTTGTCACGTCAACTGATATTGGAAAACGTGCTCATTTCCACTTTAAGCTTTAAAGTACTGAAATAAAGTTTATTTTACAATGAACGTTTACAGAAAATTAAAAAATACAGTTTATGTTACTCAAAATAATTTCCAGTTACGTAACGACAGAATCAAAATTGGTTTCGTAGAGGCTCATTTAGTCTGTGACAATGTTAACCCCTGAACCGCATCGGGCCATTTTCCGAGGGGAGCGTAAAAGCTCCGCGGAAAAAAATAATAACACGAACTTATCGCCTTTTTTTACGTAGATCCTTACATAAATAATGATAAAGGGAAATTAAATCAAAGTCTTATTAGGATATTAAAAGTTTCGAAGGCGTTTTTTTAATGTCTTTGGTGGTGTTTAGGGACGCATATTTCACTCAATTTAGTAAATGGAACGACTTGGTATGTTAGACCGCTGCGGCTATTAGAGGGTTGGGTGTTGGTTTAGTACGTAATATTCTTCTATTTTATTAAACATGTTTAATAATTAGAGCGGTGACGTTTATTGTTTCTTTAATGATTTGTATTTTGGTATCAATTTTAAATATCGCAAGCCTTACAAGTTGCTACTAAAATATACCATTATTAGTACTCGTAATACAACATTATTTTAAGTATGAGAAGAATCCTATCGATAAGCCTGCTAAGAAACGTGGGTACATTCTTCTTCTTCTTCTTCGTATGAGCTATGTGGTCAACCTCTGGTGTCAAAAGTTTTTAAGCCGCCCGAAGGCCTCTGGCTTGGCAACGACTGTTTGTATTAAGACTAACAGCCACGACCTATAATTTAACGTTTCATCCGACCCGCGGTAGCGCCTAGATGAAAATGCCACTTGAAAAACGACAGTCCTGTGCCACCCATGGTCACCCATCCAAACACTGTTCGCATCGACCGTTGCTTGGCTTCAATGATCGCATCAGGTCACCTTACCTAGCCCAGCTACAGGCGCTAAAATTAAGACTCACTCTAACAGAAAAGCTATAGCAGAAATAATTATTCTTTCTAACAGATTCTAAAATCAAACACGTTATTCCTTCCTTTATCCAAGCCACTTGTTCTCACCGTAGGGCATTTGCTCTGGTGAGGTTGCCACTAATTCGGCCGAGGCCGCTTCTGGAGGCATAAATTAAGGTAGAATCGCCGCAGCGACCGCAAAACCGATAGTTTAAGAATATTCACGAGTATAAATTAAACAGCATTCGCTGCTGTGCAGATTTCCCTAATGGTTGACCGGCAGAAGTGAGAGATTTAAACGGTCTTGGTACTTTTGGAAAGTAAAGCAATTTGTACATTATCTTATTTCAAAACTATATTAGCTATATGTATATACTCGTAAGCTTATTTCAAAACTAAGAATCTACTCGTAAATGTAATGATCATGTGACATTATATTAGTAAATGTAACCAAATTAGAATTTTAGACAGGTTTTTTTAAGTTAACTTTCCTATACTAAAATATTACAGCTCTAATATTACATGTAAACACACAATTAATTATGCTTTAGCCTTTCCTTATTATTTATCCAAATTCTCGAATACCGTTGTGACGTTTTTTAAGTGATATGATTTCTATAGTAGTGCATTTGCGGATGTTTACTTTTTTACTTTTTTTTACAATATATTTATCTGCCTCTATAATATTACAAAAATATATGAAGTAAATACTCAAAAAAAAAAAATTAAGTAAGGATTCATAAGTAAGTCCTACTTCAATAAAATAACTAAATGTTAATTCACTCACTCTCCTAAAGGACCAAGTCATCTTGTTCCAAATCAAGCACGACACGAATAGTCCGGAGCGCGGTCCGGTTGTAAAGACAAGACACATGGCCGGCGCGGGCGACCTCTCCCGGGATACCGCGCTAGTCAACTATTGATGGGGGTACTGCAGACCCCGCGCGTCTATTGTAGGGTTGTATGTGCTAGGATATAAGTACGAGTAAATATATAAACAAGATAAACCATTTATTGATAATTATTCAATTACACGTCAAAAATTAAAAAAAAAACAATATTAAATACAATTAATTTGTAATAAATGTCAATATGGCATAATGTCAATATTAATACCTAATAAAATAATACTAATATTCAACAATTACCTACATGTCACGACAAACATTATACACATAACATTTTTTCCGATATTAAAAAATTCGTCCATAGAATAAAAAGTATCCCAATATATAAGGAGGAAAGGTTTGATTTTTTTGTTTGTTTGTCGCAAATAGTCTCCGAAACTACTGGACCAATTTGAAAAATTATTTCACCGTTGGGACGCTACATAATCCCTAAGTAACATAGGTTATATTTCCTTTCTCTTTGCAACTTATATTTTATAGCCCGTGCAAGCCCGGGACGATCTGCTAGTTATGTAATAAAATGATACTACTAATAAAAACAAGGCTTTCGATGACTACGAAAAATAAGGTCACATTGTAATTTTCTGCTTAGAACTGTGAAAATGAGACAAATGATCGATGTGACCTCTTCTGGGATACCGTACTGATCAAATATTTATGGGGGTACAACAGACCCTGCACCTTTGTTGCAGGGTTAAATTTGCATAAGGATTAAATGTACATAAGTGAATTTTGTAGATTATAGTTATCGATAGAGATAATCCGTATTTTCTATGTTAAAATTACTACGATGTATAATCTCAAAGCTACTTATATTTATGATTACAAAGTGATCACAACATTAATAACAATAGATGTTGGCACAATATTCTTCCCGTAAATTAATTTAAATTTTTATCGAATAAGTGTGTAAGAGTAAATTGAAAACCAACGCTATAGTACTTGGTACTCTCATTCATGATCATTATGATAATGATTATGAATTACTCCTTACTTATGAATAAATACGAGTAGAATAGCATTACAGGCAATAAACAAAAAACTATCGTAGGTACATAGTATTTATAATAACTTTATATTGTTTTCTTTTTTTATGCTTAGGCTTTTAATCGTCTACCGCGTCATTCTCATTAATATTCCCATTTACACATTTCGGTCACAATATATCCTTCGCACGGCATAAAAAAACAATTTCGGCGGAAAAAATGTGGCGTAAAAAGCCAAAGTGTAACATACGAGTTTTTGTAATATCAATTTGCCTCTCATACATATATTCATGGCGCATCGCGGCAGGTCATATAATTTATATGTTCGGAGTTAGGAGCGAGTGGAAACAATCGTATGTATTCACGAACGATTTCACTGTGGAAAGTGGCGGAATATATTTAGTAAAGGAGACAGCGATGGGCTTAGTTACGAATGAAACTGGGTCACGATCTTTATATACTGCATATATATGAAAACATTTTATTTCATGTTTTAATGGCTCTTAATGGTGGTAATTTTAATATTTTCAGTAAAAGATATTTGTTAAACAAACTATACTCGTATGTTTTAAATCTCAAGACGATGCAAAAAATACATTACACATAACTACATATTTTTTCCAGAAAGGCTCACATTAAAGTTTTCTACTACTCATCTGGTGGTAAGCATGGTGGATTATTCATAAGAAATTATTCTTGCTAATATTAACAAGCATTTTTGAAAAGTACAGGTACAGATAAATTAAAACCACACCGGCGTGGAGGGAACTAAATACTTTACTTTTTTCTAAAATAGATAATTGGCGAAGGAATGGAACATGTATATAAACCAGGTATCAGACAGAATACTGGAGAGGATTGGTGATTCCCATACAATAAAGCGTGGCGCGGGAGTTTACCATAATTAACGATGAATCCTAAATGGCGCTGCAAATCGAGCGTGCATCCTAGCCGCCGCCGAATTCTGCAACGCGCTGCAGTCGCATTGTGATATAACGATAGTAGATTGCGTGACCCGAGTGAAATCGTTTTCTAGAAAATACAAATAGATAGCGCTCCGTGTATCGTAGTAAACGTAGTATGATTTTCAAGAAGAGGTTGAGCGTCTATTTTGTTTATTAGCCTATGACGACCTCGTAGGCGTAAAGGTTACCATGCTGGACTGCTAATCAGAAGGTTCCGGGTTCGATTCCCGGCCCGGTCAACATCATTGTGCTTAACTAAATTTGTTGGCTGTGGTTCTGGGTGTTAAATATGTATTTATATATAATATGTATGTATATGTAGTATATCAGTTGTGTTAGCAACCATAATACGAGCTAGAAATGGTTCAGTATGGGGCTAACCAGCCGTGTGTGAATGTGTCCTGATATTTATTTATTTATTTATGATATGAACAGACATCTAATACGTCCTTGTTACGAATTGAACAAAGGCTGGCTTTAAATCTCTTGATATCAAAGTACTTCTAGGAGAAGAAAGGTTTTTGAAGTAGAAGAATATTATTAGTAGCACTCTCCCCGACTATGCGAAGCAGCGCGGTCCGCCGGTCGGCTAGAGGTGAAGAGCATTATGCATGCGAATTGTATGCCACTCTGGGGGGCAGTTACTTATGCCACGTCTTTGCAAATAACTCCTCCAAGGGATTCTAACTTAGAAGCTTTGTGATGTATTATTTTTATTTTTTAGCTCTTTATTTTATTGACCTAATCTATTTCTAGGTCAAGTCGAGTCAAGTCGTGTAATAGACTGAATCCTGGCACCAAATTATGCTTAATATACTTTATATTTATTTTTACACGCTTTATATTAGCTTCACCTGTATGTTCGTATGTTTGTTTGTATGTTTGTTTGTAACCGACTTCTTTGGGCGCGATTTTGACCCACTTTAAACGGCCAGATTTCGTTGAAACTTTGTAGATTTATTGAGGACCGATGACAATACACTAATTTGATAAAATTATTACATTTTTTTGTATTTTTGCTTGTATGTTTGTTAGTAACCGACTTCTTTGGGCGCGATTTTGACCCACTTAAAACGGCCAGATAAGCGTGTTTTTTAGTTTTTTTTAAACTACTATTATTGATATGAGTGTTGAATATACACATATGTGAAATAAAAACAGAAGGTGGGGTCTTCCATTTACAATAATGAAATTTTATACTGAAATACATATTATATTAACTTAACTAATTATTTGTTTGGGTATAATATTTAAACAAAAGTTATAGCTTAAATACAGTTTTCTTATATCATACTAATTACTATGTGCTAATAAATAAATTGAATTAAGTCTTTAAAGACAATTGTAGAAAGCCAATTAAATTTAATTTAGCTTGCAAAATTCCAACCAAACATACACCCACAAATTAATAAAAAGCTTGTATAACGATACCAATATATGTATATCATATACTATTGTAATGATATTATATTATTAGAATTAGAATTGAAAATTGACATTGATGCATATCATATACTTTTGTAATGATATCATATTATTTGACTTGTTTGTGGTGTTATTAATTAATGATTTGTATTTGTATTTATTAACATTTTGCCTCAGTCCTTTAGCCAATACCTACCTAGCAATACCAAACCAAAATTATCATAAAATTGCGGTCAATATTTGCAATGAGCCGTATCAAAATAACCGGTTGATTAACATTTCGGTCAGGATTGATCCTGGCTGCCCTCAGGGCGTTCATTTGCTGGACAAACAGTGACCGACCTTTGACAACACAAGTAAACAGACGGATAATTATCCGTAGTTACTTACAGTGGTTTTGTTGCCTTTGATATGATGATGATTTTGGGTCTATTTATACACGCAATTCGTGAAAATATCAATGGTTTTGTAGGATCTACTCGATTTTTTTTTTTCAACAAATGACTGAAAATTAAAATTTTTACAATAAATCGTTTAAAATTCAATTTGTAAAAACGAGCAAATTTAGTACTTTTACGAATATATTCGCAATCTGGACAATTTGCGATGATAAACAGGGCAACAAAAAAAAATGGATTTTTTGTAGAGCTGTGTAATTAACCGGTTGTAAACAGGAGGTTACTTTTGAGTTTAGCGTAAACAGCCCGCTATACGTTCCCGATGCCGGGAATCGAAGGATTTTTCTCACGAGGAGAGAGATATAGGCCATAAGCCGCTACCCTGACCAAGTACGGATTGGCGAATGACACACGTGTTCGGATATTGTGGTCCTCAAACATTTCGGTTTCCTCACAATGACGACCTCGTTGGCGTAATGGTTACCATGCCGGACTGCCAATCAGAAGGTTCCGGGTTCGATTCCCGGCGCAACCAACGTCTTTGTGCTGAACCAAATTTGTTGGTCTGGGTATATATGTATCTATATATAATATGTATGTAGGTATATGTAGTATATCAGTTGTGTTAGCAGCCATAATACGAACTAGAAATGGTTCAGTATGGGGTTAACCAGCCGTATGTGAGATGTGTCCAAATATATTTAAAAAAAAAATGTTTTCCTTCACCGTAGCGAGTGTAAATCCACACATAACTAGAAAAACAAGTCGTTGATGTAGGGCTAGAATCGACCCAGGGGCCGTCTGTTTGAATAGCAGACGTTTTTCCAACCGAGTCACACTCGCTTTTCTTATCTACTTGGGTTTAAATCTTCCTTGTTACAAATTAAATAAGAGCTGTCTTTAAAACTATTGATATCAAAGTTCTTGTATAGAACAAACAATACATTTCAGACAATTAATACAGTACTCGTATTTATCAATTACGTATAGGACACAGAATGTAACAAATACAATTACGATCTCGTTGGCGTAATGGTTGTCATGCTGGATTGCCAATCGGAGGGTCCCTGGTTCAATTCCTTGCACAGCCAACATTTTTGTGATGAACTTAATTTGTTGGCTATTGGTCTGGGTGTTAAATATGTATCGATTTAAAGTATTTATGTACGTAGTATATGTATATCAGTTGTATTAGCAACCATAATACAAACTAGAAATGATTTAGTTTGGGGCTAACCAGCCGTGTGTGAAATATTTACAAAAAAAAAAACTTTATTTTGGCTTCTCACTTTTAGTGTTACCATAATACAAACGAGAAATGGTTAAATATGGGACTAACTAGCTGTGTGTGAAATATGTACAAAAAAAACTTTATTTTGGCTCACTTTAGAAATGGTTTAGTATAAGGCTAACCAGCCGTGTGTGAAATGTGTACAAAAAAAATATTTTCACTTCTCACTTTTAGCTTATGGCACGAGAAACTTTCCTTGTCATTAGGAGAGGAACATATACCGACTAGTTCACAGCTAATGTTTAATTGATAAACACGGGCAGCCTAAATTTTTTACTAGAGATACAAGACAGGCGCTTTAATAAGATGTAACTTTGGGAAATGTAATGTTTTAAAATACAGATACATACGTTAAATAGCTGAGTAATTGGATAAAATAATTATTAGGACACTTTTTACACAACTAAATAAATGGTAAGCGTTTCTAATTGGGGGCCTACACCACTAATAGGTTTGTTTTTAACTCGTTCGTTGATTAATAATCAATAAATAGTGAATTATTAATCTATGTACTCGTAATAAAATGTTGCTCACATTTTGCATGCGATTTCTAACAATGGTGTCATATTTTATTTCATATTTTATTTATGGTTTTAAATGGTGCTGCATATAAAATGTACAAATATTTTTCATATTGATGTCCATCCTCGAACAATCAAGTTAAATACTAGATTATAGGTTAAATTATTTATTTATGACCATGTCAAAAACCCCATTCGCAATACATATAAGTTTTTAAAATTAAAAATCGTCCTATATGTTTCCCATTTATACCACTTTTATCAAAAAATATGTGAGCCGACACGGGACGCCTGGCAGGTGTGAAACATCGACATTATTTTGATATGTTGATTTTACCCACCTTAAATAAAAAATAAATAGTTTCCAAGTTATAAGCAAAAAAGAACATAATTGTGATAAGAACTAAATATGTCATAGTGATATTTTTTTTCCAGTACGATGACTATTATATTTATTGAATAAACATTTATTTTCATGAAATACAAAAATTACGAACTTTTTCCAAATCGTGACTACTTAATTCGTTTGTTTGAAGAAAGCAGTGTCTCCCTATACCATTATATAGCGTGGCTGGCAAAAATCGGTTTTACGTGCGGCTATAGATGTTTTACATCAAAAAGTCCCTTTAAAATAGCACCTTAGTTCATCGCATAGACTGTACCTTATCTAGTAAAGGACCGCGTATCTTGAATAAGACATGTGATTCATTCCCCAAGGGCGTGCGGACTGCGTGTTTAATGGCAACACTGAGTTTTCTTATTAGCGGTAAATACACGTCATTCTTATTTCACAAGCAACGTAAACAAGGTTAGTATTGCTAGCACTGTGGTAGTCCAGAACAAGGTGGGTAGTTTTTATGGCAACTCTTGTTTTTTGGTGCATTAGTAAAGTAAAACATAGAAAGTAAAGAATGCAGCAGTTAAATGTAATGCTTTAGTTATCATGTGAAATTTATTGTATTTTTGTTTGTAAAATTGTGTTCGCAAAAGATGATAATATATCGACGCGTAACGACTTTTTTTGTTTATGAATTAAATAACTGAGAAATAAATAATCTATAAGCTGCTTTCAAGGCAAGATTAAACCGGTATCTACCGAACAAGCGCTCTACATATTTTTTTAAATATTAAGTATTACAATATTGCTGAAGTATGGCGTAGAATTAGAGAGAGATCGGGTGAATTCCGCTCCGGATCGTACCTGGCGCAAAGGTTATCCATAGCTATACAACGCGGCAATGCCACGAGCGCTATGGGTACCTTTCCGTTTGGTTCTGTCCGGAGTGGCCTATTAAATTAGTTTTATTAGTAGTTTTGTTTTAAGTTTTTAATTATATTATTTATTTTAAATTGTTTGCTTTGTAAATTATGAACGATAAAATTAAATAAATATACTATGTGTAAATAAAAAAAAATACTTACGAACTTTAAAATATTAATACTCTCTCAACATTTTACCAAGAATCGTTTAGAATCACTTAATCACTAGCCCCAAATCGAGGCTAGACCTTTTAATATCACATGAAAGTTTTCCTATCAACATAAAACAAGTAGCAGTTTTAACCCCACGCTTGTTGATAATTATTTTCGATGAGTGAGCAGAATTATGCGCTGACGCGTAGGCGGGAGCTACGAAAGTTCGTAGCATAGAAAATAGCGTAGCAATAGTATAATTATTACGACTATTTTTAGTACTATAAGATAACTAAATCTATACCAAAATTATTTTTTTTATTGATGAATAGGCTTACGTTTAACCGCAGCTAGCCTGATGTTAAGCTTGACTGTGGTCTAAGATGTAACACGCTTGCCTAGAAGGAACCTATTTACTTTAGATTTGAAGACCCCCAAATTGTACTTCTCGGGAAAAAAGAGACTCAGGGAGAGAGTTCCAAAGCTTCGCAGTTCTCACAATGAAGGTCGAAGCAAAACGCTTTGTGCGAATCCTCGGAACTTCGACAGTGAATCGTTGTCTCTTCACTGTACCCCTGCTCGTTCTGTAGTGGAATGGGGAAAATTAATATAATATGTTATACTGTACAGTAGCCAATAATAATAATATTCAGACATAAGTAGTAACTAATATTGTAAAGACATTGTCTAGTTTGCCTCGGAGCAAAGCTAGCCAGTGCCTCTTACTACGCCCTATTACAACAGGGTACATGTAACATAAACTAAACTATATTATAAAGTGGAAAAGTTTGATTGTTTGTTTGACGTGAATAGACTCCGAAACTGCCCGATTTGAAAAAATATTTCAACGTTGAGAAGTTACATTATTTCCGAGTAATATAAATTATAATTTGTTTCACTTTGCTATTCAGATTATTTAAGAGTCTGTGCAAAGCCGGGACAGGATACTTGTAAGTTAATGAATATTAGGACACATTTTACAAACGGCTGATTAACTGTGAAGAAAATAAAATTTTCTCTGGTTTACTTATGACCTAATCACGCAAAATTATCTTCAACCCCCAATCGACAGTGACAGTAGAAAATAAATCGTCTGAAAGATTTTCAAGTATGGTTTTAACTGTACATAATATGTGTATTTTCGTAGCTCATTGTTTCAGCAACTCGCTTCCGAAACATGTGGGCACATTTTCACATTAGGGTCAGAGGTTGACCGCTGTGGAACAAACGAGCTTTTGCCTCTACAAATTTATAACTAACTATGTTTTAAAACATCTACTGACTACACATACAATTAGTAAAAAGGTATGTATGTAATATCTTCTTATAGATAGCGTAGATCTAATCGACTAATCTAATATACATTCAATTTCTATATGAAAGCAATGTATGAATAAGACAAAATTAAATATTTAGTCTACTTCCGCTGTGAACTAATTTTTCCTTTGCTTATCTTAATTTGAGTTTCAGATCACAGCGGAAGTACACAAAATATTTTATTTTGTCTTATATTTACAATGGATTTCCGCAATGTAACGCCTGAGTCAGTAGATTAAAGCAATGTACGGTCTACATGTTTATAGTTCTGTGCTAATTATTTACAATCAATATGAATGCGAGAATGAATGAGAGATGAATGAATGAACAAGTGAGAACGGTTTGAATGAACCGATTAAGATGTTAGCACTGGTGGTGAGAGCGAAGTATTTATGCAGTGTAGGTGCGTATCGGTGCATTATCGACATTGTTGATTATTTTATTGTGAGTATGGGCTGGGAAGATGGGGCTTTGTGTTTGGTGAGAGATTTTGTTCGCAGGTATTGAATGATATGGAAGAGGCGAAGTAGAATTTTCATATTCGAATTTCGAACGTACTGTAACGTACGTATTTTTTCAAAGAGTTGAGTTTTGATTTGATTAAACTCTGTTTTATTTATAACCAACATAACAATGATATAAAACACTAAACTAAAACTTAGCCTCCATTATTTGATTAAACTAGTATTTTAAATAAATTAAAAACTAACATTATTATTCTATTCATATCTATAATAATACTTTCCAAGCAGTAAACTTAGTAAACTTCATTTTATATAAATGAAACAAAGCACATTTTAAAATTTTTAAACGACATTGAAGCGAGCAAATCTCATAAATAAATAATTGGCCATGTGCGAGTTGGGTTCGCACATAAAGGGTTCTGTACTATTATTTTGAAAAAAATTCTACAAAAAAGAACACGTTTGTTATATGGCAGCCCCCCAATAATAAAAAAAATACCATTTTATTATAATTATATATTTTATTTTTAAAGTGATTAAACTTGTGAACTTTTCAGCTTTTTAGTAATAATAGTTTCTAAGATGCAGCCTGGTGATAGATAGACAGACAGAAAAGGCTAAGTAATATCGTCCCGTTCATACCTTTTAGGTACGGAATCCTAAAAAAGGTTAAGTAATAAAAAATACATAAGTTGGTCATCACTAATTAAAAAGAAATGGAAAACTATACGTTTCAACTTCATACTCCATATATTCATCCACCCACACTCACAAGTAATTGAGATATTGAAGGGATGTGCCTCAAATATCATAATCACCATTATTACAAGCATCAACACGCAGCATTGGAGGTGAAACAAAGACGCGGTGAGTCAACAGACATTCAGTGAGAACACACATGTGCATTGCAAAGTGCATGAAGGCATTAATTAATGGAAGAAGGTTACTTACACACAAAGAAAATAGAGTAAATGCTAGTTTAAACTTCGTTTTATTAGTTGAGGTAATAAAACTAACTCGATCTTAGCAAAATCCTGATTTAAGAGTAGAGAATAGGTGATAGCGAATTAATTAATATAAGAATATGAATTACCCTCATATACATACATATTGCTAAATGCTTGCAATCCGACCAAAAGAATATACGATGTACATATTAAGTGCTAGTAAAATAACCAAAAAAATATTACAAAGTTGATAGAAAAACGAAAACCCATTTCCATATTGTCTCAAACTTTGAAGCTTAAAAACACTTAACCCTCAGATTTTTCCACCCCACTCCATAAAAATAACCCTTTCGACTAAAAGCTGTAAAATCTCGAAAAAACTCCCCGAAGACACTCAAAGACATAATTCATGATGAAAAAGTTAATTTTCACGAGGCAGCGTCTCATTTGCATATTTTTGTGTACAAAGTTCAATTATTTGAGTGCTGGTTACGGCTCACTTTCGCTACGGAACCCTAATAAAGGTCCTCGGGGCGTCGTTTCGGATACAGAACCCTTTCGGAGAATTAATTTTTCTTAGGCAATTAGTGAGCTTTGTGAAGAGGATGTTTCGTTATTGATCTGCATCTTTGCGCTGTAAAGGCGCTGCTCTAGTAAATTTCTCTGATAAACGACAATAATTTGTTGTAAATTGATCTTTATGATAATGTGCATAAGAATCAATATTTCGTGCTATTGTTTTGAGGGCTAGCGACGTTTCTTAGTAATGTTGTAACTTGGGGTCAGAAGTCTTTCTTCACTTTCCTTATTTAATTTCTGTTAAAGGGTGTATTAGTTGATATTGTTATAAAGTAACTGTAGAACTTAGAAAGCGGTTGGTTATTTTGATGAAGAAATAAATGAATTAATGATATTGACTTCTTTAGATTGGGCTTGAACGCTGACTTAGTTTATAGTTTTCTTGTTTTTAGTCTATACTGCCTTTAGTTTTCTTGATAAATCTAAATATATGTAGTGCTTCCGCTGTGATTTTAAACTAAAATGAGATTAAAATCTCTTATATTGTAATAGGAATTTTCAAAATATGCTATTTTGATCCCTATATTTTGAGATCTCATATAGGAGTACGAATTCTACAGTACTTTGTAGTGCCTGTAGTTCGGCTAAGGTGATCTCAAACGATCTTTGAAGTTAAGCTACGGTCGATGCATACATTTTTTGGATGATGTCCATGCACAAAACATATTTTTAAAAGAGGCATTTTTTCCGACCTCTGTTTTTATATTTCAGTTTTGTCCACCCAAACGTTGCCTGGAAGAAATTGCTCTCGGTGATAAGGCCGCCCATATATATGTAGCCAGTTTGTTTACTATTTAACTTTAACACTGTTGTCATTTTATGGTGTACAATAAAGATATATTATTATTTTCAGCTGGGAGCTACCGTTGGTCGGATGACATGTTAAATTGTAGGTCCCAGCTATAAGCTAGTCTTAGTATGAGCCTTCGTTTGGCCAAGTCAGGGACCTTCGGGTGAAGTGAAACTCTTGACACTAAAGCTTAGCCACTTAGCTCATACGAAGAAAATGAAGAAGTACTAAAAGCTATAATCACAGGCTATTTTGTCATACTATCGCCGCTATTCTTGCCTGGTGTTTTACAAATTATTCACGGTCATATAATATGAGCCAATAGCCCTTAATATACTAGTATAGGCTTGTTATCTAGAGCGGTTTCTCTGCCAGTATTATACACACAGGGTTTTAGATAACTGAAAAAAAAATTAAAGGCAACTTTAGAACGTATAAGCAAAGAAATTTATTTCTACATTACTTTACTCTCTCTCTTACATTATTTCTACATAAAGTGTGAATGAAGGAGCAAATTAAAAATCAGAGCTGGAGAACTTGGTACTCTCAGCATTATGCTGGATTTGTTCCTTTTGTGCACATACCTCAGTATATAGTTTCAAATGTCTATTTGTAATAATGTGTATCTAAGTGTGCACAATAAATGTATTTTCATTCTTTCTTTCTTTTAAAACTTGAATTGAGAGAAACTAACCCTGAATAATGAACAGATATGTTATTCCGTTAATATAAGGTAAGTACTGTAATAATAAACGCTAAATCGGGCAGGTGTGACAAATTAACGTGACATTGTTAAACTGGCTTTATTTTACCATGTCTTAGTAATCTTAAGAGTAGTAAGTTTAGTAATCTTTAGCCTAGGCAGGTTAGATAATTTTTAGCTATTGTCCTATCAGAGTCAAAACCAACATGCTTTTAACACAGACTCTTATATTAAAAATTATCGCTACATATTTATACTCGATGACTTAACTACGAACTTTTTGTTCAATGACTTAACTATTTAAAACTACGCAACCAGAATTTTTGTTTGCTAGAAACCTCAAGTAAAAAAAATCTGTCCCTAAGCAACTTACTCGTGTTTCGCCTCGCTTAGAGCCAGTTATTCTAGACTATTCACGCTCCACTTAAGGCAACATTATTTGACCAGAATTTTTGTCCAAGAAAAAAAGGAAAGTGCATTTTGTTTGCCAGAAACCTCAAGTAAAAAAAAAACTGCCGCTAAGCACTACTGGTGTTTTGCCTCGTTTAGAGCCAGTTATTCCAGACTACGTACGCTCCACCTTAGAACAGAGTGTCGCTAGCTCGGTCGGTTACTCGCAGACCAAATGCCTCGCCTGTACTGTGTAAAAAAAGTTTATATATTCAAAGTAAATAATATAGATATTACATAAATTATATCAAGTATATGAGAGCATCCATTAAGAAGGACTTCATCAAAAGCAAACCGAATTCACATTCATACAGCCCTGTGAAAGCAACGGGTCCTTTTGACCCCACACAAAAACACTGGACTGTATGTACCCTTGTGCTATACAGGGGCACTTGATTGAAACTTAACTGAGATTACTTACTTACTGCTCCAGCACGAAAACCCCAAAGTGGGTCTTGGCCTCTGACAACAGACGGCGCCACTGGTCCCGGTGTTGCGCCATTCCTCTCCAGTCAGCCACTTGAAGCTCGCCAAGGTCCTTTTCGACGGCGTCACTCCAGCGGTACCGAAGGCGGCCAACTGGACGGCGCCATCCGGCTTTCCTAAGTAGGCTCTCTTAGCGGCCCGATCCTCCCCCATCCTTAACTGTAGGGTGTGGTCCTCCAGCAATATGGGGGTTGTGCGACGGGCTGACGACCCGTCCATGCAAAAAAGAAAATGTTACGAAACTGACAACAGATAACTGAGCCCCCAAGTCAGTCCCCAAGGACTGAAAAATATGATGTCCATATACTAATATTTATTGAAAGTAATTTGTAATAATTTTGCTTCCATCTACAATAAATTTAACAAAGTAACACGCAAGTCAATAGGTCAACTTATGTTCTACTTTAAATATATTTTTTATACAAAAAACTACTTATCCTGCAACAAAATGTCTGGAGCTGAAATTGTTTGCAGTATTTTCTGTTTCTTATTACCAAAGTCTAAAAAGATATTTTAGTAACGCATATAAATCATAGTTTGAGATACGCAAAGAAAACATGAAAATACTCGTATTTGAAAAAACAGCAAAAGTCCACTTAATATATCAGATTTTCTGCCAGAACATAAGTTCTTTGTTAACAATAATCGTCCCTAGTGCGGCTCAGTGCTAGTCAGCAAATCTTTTGTCAGTAAAAATAAATAAATATTAGGACACATTCCACACACGGCTGGTTAACCCCATACTGAACCATTTCTAGTTCGTGTTATGGTAGCTAATACAACTGATATACTACATATAAATACATACGTATATTTTTTTTATATAGATACATATTTAACACCCAGACCCACAGCCAACAAATTTGGTTAAGCTCAAAGATGTTGGCCGGGCCGGGAATCGAACCCGGAACCTTCTGATTGACAGGCCGGCATGGTAACCTTTAGGCCAACGAGGTCGTCAAAGTTAACCCTGTAAGTAAGGGTTTGGACTAGGTACGTGTATTTAGATACATTTTCCTTTGTATATAGACTAATTGAGACCGAAACGACCCACTCAGACGTTATTCAAGACATGTATACATTTTAATAAATGTATCGCCGGTGAAAGAGCTTTTTATCAAAAAGGAGCTTCGGTAAATGTAGGGTGACCATACAAAAAACTTGTATTGAGGATAGTTCCCAAAAAATTAACAATTAATTTCAATTTTAATTTCTTATTCATTAAGATGAAGAAATTTGAACTATGTGAAAGGCAAATTGACATAACACATAAAAAATAAGAAGAGACGTGTGATAGTGTGTTTCGCCACTAAAATCAATAAAAGGCAAATCAACCTTCTTACACACTAGAATGTTACAAAAAGATTACTTAACATTAATATCTAATGCTGCTTTCATCTACCATCAAGTGAATAGTAGTCAAGCGCAAGACTATTCAGTGTAAAAAGTAAACTATTGGCAATGTCCATTTACATGGACTTTTACTTACTTTATAACATTTTTAAGCGATGTTAGCTCGGTCGGACATGCGGGACATTAACTTTACGTACTGAAGTTTGATTAAGCTCGAGCTTTCCGTCAATAAAAACATAGCACACAGACAAGGAATTCAATCTGGCTAGCAACTATCCTCGAGGTGAAAAAATCAGTCGCCAAGCACCAAATAGTGAGTTTCGGCAGCATCTTTGAGAGCTAGTTATTCTACACTACGCATGCTCCACCTTAGGTCAGAGTGTCGCTAACTCGTGTGGTTTCTCGCCCTACTAGTCAAATGTCTGAATGTAATTGGTAAAAAAAAATGGAAAGGATAATCTGTTAAAAAAAATAGTCTCAGAAATTACAAAATGATGGTTTCCCGTCTTACATAACGTAAAAAATATACAAATTAAGTGTAGGTGGCTGAATGGGCCCGCAGCTTGTATAAATGAAGCCGGCTCTACTTTAGGGTTAAGTATACAATACGGCCGGAGAATTGAGATGTTCTTTGATAAATAACGTTGTAACGAGATTCGTTTGCGTCATCCTTGGATGTTTTGGTTATTAATTTTGCGCGAAAATGTTACTTTATTTTTAGGTACAACGTTTTGTGAAAAGGCAGACTCTTTCAATTCGTAACAAAGGTAAGACTAACTTACTTTATGGAAACATAATTACTGATAATGATAAGTATTAAGTCATTGGTGATAGGAATACAATGATAATTGGTAATCAATGAGAAATACAAATTATTTTTTTTAATTAGTTGTTTTCCTTAAGTACAGTTAAAACACTATAATTGATCAGTTATCGAGCGGGATAAAAAAATTATTTGATTACTAAAACCGCCATAAAAAATAGGGGTTGGTGATATAAAAGTAAAAATTTAGGGTTGTATGTATTTTTAATGCCGTATAAAAAATAATTCGTCAAAAAAATTATGGGTGAACAGTCCTTATCACTTTGGGGTATGGAAAATACATAGTAGCCAATTCTCAGACCTACTGAATACGCATATAAAATTTGGTATAAATCAGTCAAGCCGTTTCGAAGGAGTACGGTAACTAACATTGTGACATGGAAATTTTATATATAAGAGATATGTATGACCGCATATAATCACCGCATAAATATTACCCTACTTCCCATTTTTCCATAAAACCACTTTTCTCCACCCAAGATTCAAAAACCTGACCCAATGACTTCCGACAAATAAAATACGAACTCCCAACTTCTTTTTGCAGCCCGGAACAAAGGCTCTGGCGCGGAATAAAACGAGTGGCGGCAGGCTCCATCCTCCCCCTGACCCGGGGGTGTCGGGGTGGGGGTGTCGTTATACGTCATCTGGTTTATCTTGGGATGTGAACTGAGAGGATGTGAGGACCCTCCGAGGTAGGAGTTAGATTTTTTTACCTGGATTGTACTAAATAGATATGAATCTAGTCTTTGGTTCACGAACTTTGATTGTGGTATATTTTTTTACAGAATAGACTTGCGTATACTTTATGTGGCGATAGCCGGGTCCACACAGAGGCATTTGCCGCGCGAGGCTGCTCGCTCTGTGTGGACGTGCCTCGGACGAGGCAAGCGCGCGCTCAGCCGCGGGCGAGCGACCGAGCGCCCGAGCCATCGAGTGTCGGCTTTTGAATTTGCTCAAAGGCGCCTCAGTCGCCTAGTTATGTCATTCGTTGCACTAAATAGGCGCGTCCACACAGAGCGAGCAGCCTCGCGCGGCAAATGCCTCGCGCGGCAAATGCCTCGCGAGGCTGCTCGCTCTGTGTGGACGCGCCTAATGAATAATTTTGAATTTTAATTTGAAACTACAGCTACCTCTTGAGTCGACCAACCCGAAATTGGCCAGCGTGGTGGATTATGGCATTTGTCTCTCTCCTCATGAGAGAAGGCACCGAGTCCCAGCTGTAGAAACGTATAGTAGGGATATGCTACTGCTACTCTTGAGTAATGTATCTTTTCGTTTACTTCAGTCTTGTTTTGGTCAAACAAATTATCTCGCTAAATAAAAAGACTATGTTATCGTATCTGAAGACAGGAAAAGGATTTTAATGCGAAAAGACGATTTGTAATTATTTCAACTAATTACTTTAGGAAACATATTAAAATCAAAGTCTTATTTGACTTACTTTTTAACATCCGCAAGTAGCAAAGTACAAATAATCTTAAAATACAAAACAAATACGAATCAGACTTAGTTTTACGTAGAACCAAACAAATAAAACACGATTCTTACTTAGTGCTAAATAAAAGCACGATTCTAATAAAAAGCAGTTTCATATAGCTCCTAGACTACGAGGCACGTGCAAAATAAAATTCTCGAATCTTCATAAACACTGTCTCGCAAACTTATAACCCCAACCGCCCACGCCAACCGACCTTTCCAGTAAGAAAACCCGCCCAGCGACCAAAGCATTAAAGTTTACACGACAAGATTACGTAAGCTATAAAAAACCGCCCGCGTCTCATTGGTGGAAAATGTCACGTTGGGCGTGGTCTAAGGCTTTGTCGCCAAAAGGCGTGGCAGAGAGAGACAGCTCGGCTTTGTCACTGCTAAAAAGCCTTGGGTGGGACCGCGGGTATGTACACATCTTTATTATATATATGGTTTATATTGGATAGATCTGGATGTGTGAAGTCGTACATATAGTGTAAACTCTATATAATGACTAGGGATAATGACAAGGGATTGTGCATTTTATGGCGTTATAGAGAGAGGTCGTTAAATGGAGAGAATGTATCATTGTATGGAATACAAGCTAAACCAAATAAAGCCAATTGGGTTTTATGCTTTAGAGAGTTGTCGTGACGTTACATGGAGTTTACACTGTATATATCAATTTGCTGGTGGATTTTTTTGGTAATTAGTAAGTAAATTAAAATAAACTTAATTCTTATGTAATATAGTAATTTAACAATTAATGCTAGTAACAATATATTGTAAACAGGTCATAATACAATTAGCAAAAACAGGTTTTCACGATAAACCTAACAAGGCATTGCGAGTATTTGATTCAAGCAATACTAACTGTCAGTGTATTGATATCTCGTAAACATTGCGTTTACATTAAAACCCTACACACCATATATTTACAGGCACTTTACTTACCTTCCTCTGTAATAAAATTGGCCAAGCACAGCTATCGACTTCAAAGCAAATACCTTCGCATCCCCCATAATAAGTACATCTAACAAAAGCAGCTAATTCACTTACGTTTTTCCCGAATAAAACTGGAATAAACATAAAAACGGCAGCATAACCTCCGCCCAAGACTATGGGGAGGAAAAGGAGGTTGCCCCCCCTTAGGGTAGGAGTGGGGGGGAGCAAAAAGCTCAAGTGCAGGAGGCTGTATCGATCGGGACGGCGACGACAAGCCCGGGTCACATGGCTGGGAGGGAGGTGGGCGGGAGCGGACTCAGGACGAGCTAATAGCTCGCTCTGCTATGCTCTCCTAGTACATTACAAATGTAGATAGAGCTTGCAACATTGAATTAAGTACTGAAACGTTTTTAGACCACAATTTTCTTTATATCTCGTGAACATAAACTAAGGAAACCATAAGACTACAACTGTGTTAATCTGATATCAGAAAATTTCATATTTCCCTTACTGTGATTAGTTTGTTTTATTAGACATTAAGTTTGTAAGAAATTATATTTGCTAGAAATTATTTTTGTACAAATTGTAGGCTATGCTTAACTTTTTATTTTATGTTTATTATTATTACGTGAATAAAGAACTTTTAAAATCAAATCAGTTTGTTTTATTACATTGGGGTTCTAATACTTACCACGCCCTTTCTTTATCTGCGGTGGAACAAAGGTAAAATACGAAACAACGCGGTAGCCAAGCACCCTATGCCAGTCTCCTTTACCTCCAGCAATTACAAACCAGGCATGCTCCACTTTAGGCCAGAGTCGCTAATTCGTGTGGTTACGCGCCCTGTTGATCAAATGCCTAAATGAACAGATTAAATTAAATTCAAGAATTAATGTGTGTCTATAGATTAAGTAAAGGTAAGTTATATCGAGGGCAATTAATTACATTTACGAGTTTATATGGGTTATGGCGGTTGACATAATTATGATATTCGCGATTGCCATTGTAAAGATAATTATATTTATTAAATTAATATCAATTAAACAGCCTGCAACTACAATAAAGACATTTAGCTACAAGAATAATAGCTATCTCATCATTGCATATGCTTATTCGAATCTCATTCTTTTTTTGAAAACAGAATGCCGCCGAACACAAAACAAAAGAACAACGAAAATACAACAACAAACAATAAAATTTAACCAGCGACAACAAAAACAATAGACTGTCTTCAAACGCGTCCCCAGAGGTAGACAAATGAAATATTAAGCTAAAATTGGAGCTAATACCTGCAAGGAGATGTCTTGTAAATCATTCACAATCGCGTTATGGAAGCGCGAACGAAATTAATATCACTTTTCTTCGTCTCGGCTGCAATTACTGTGTTGTCCGTATCACTGCTGCCTCGATGGGGCATAGATTAGACACAATTGTAAAGAAGTGAAGAGATACAGAATTAATTAGGTAAACCTACTGTTAGGTACTGTTTTAGATGAAATACTTTTTAATATAAGTCTCTTTTATTAATATAATTCTTTTACAATATTAATTTCAATAAGGTTTGTATAACCGGCTATCACTTACGTTTATTTTGTCGGTATTAGCCCGACATGTTTCAACATTATTCAAATATGCCTTACGAAAGTTTTAATACAGTAATATAAATTTCAATATTTTTCCATACTCAACATTGAGTATGGAAAATATGATGATTGTTCGCTACTGAATAATGATCTGAAAAAATATGATGATAATTTAGAAAACCTCCGACCAACGCCTTGTGGTGGCGGTCTTTTTTGATTTGGAACTTACCATATTCTGCTAGACAAGCCTAATTATTTGAGATAAGAGAGAGAAAATATGTAATTAAATTTTTTTTTTCAAAATTAAAATTAAATTGAAATTTGTAATTCTTCATCAGATGGCGACGGCCATCTTGTACCGATTGTCACCAAACAAACCAAACATAAAACAAAATCCGTGCAAATCTGATCTACGATTCCACAGACAGACACACATGGGGTTTAAAAATGTGTCACTGAATAATTATTACTAAATATGTGGCAAATACCTACACATCTAATCTGTCACTTCTGTACCCTCTTCCGATCTATGGCAGTCCCCACAGCGGGCCTAATTCGACGCGCGACACCGGCCGATTAAATTTTAATATTTGAAGCGAGAAGCTCCGAGACGATTGCGTGGGGCGATGTCTCTGTTTGTGTTCTTTTTATGCAGATTGGCTTGTTTTGTTTGGTAAAAAATATAGTTAATTTCTTTTTTATTAAACAGATCTACGCTTGGCCACCAACTCACCTGATGGTAAGCGAAGCTTTGGCCGAAGAACGTTGATCTAGAAGAAATCTGTTCACTCTCGCCTTGAAAAAATACAAGTTATATTTATCAGGAAACGCAGTAGAAGGCAATCCATTCCATTTCTTAGCAGTACGCATTTTGAATGTGGAGCCAAATCGTTGCGTACGGATTTTTGGAATCACAAGGAATGGATGAGATAAATCTGACCTCCTACTAGTTCTGTAGTGGAACTATGTGGATGTGACAAATCTTTAAAATTTTAAATACAAAAGTTGAGAAAAAATCTAGTAATTAGTGCTAGGGAAAACTATGTCTACTATAAGTATTAATTATGCTATTCTTAATAATAGTCTAGTCAACAAGTGCCTTTTTGGTCAACTTTTTTCAGCAGTCTCCGAAAATTATGATTTAGGTGTCATTCGATTCGGAATGACACCTCAAAATCATATTTATTCATTACTTCGGCCTTGAATCAATAAATCATATTTAAACTTATAAAATATAAAAATTAAAATTTGAAAAAATTCAGGTGCCTACAGGACAGGGCCCAGATCAATAAACAATAATCCGTGGTGAAAAACTTTACATTTTTTTTTTCAAAGGATCTTCATTAATTTTCGAAAACTATCTAGATGCCATTCCGAATCGAATGACACCTCAATCATAATTTTCGGAGACTGCTGAAAAAAGTTGATCAAAAAGGCACTTGTTGACTAGACTATAAAAGACATTAAGGTATTGTTTACTTCGTTTTTAACACAAATAAAAATTAGCTGCATTTCGAGAACAGGGCAAATATTACAAGGTAAAATTAAAATACAGCTCTAAACTAATTTTCAGGTCAAACTCATCAAGTAAAGTCTATCATTTATAGACGTATCTAGTAACTTCACCAGGTTGTGAACTATCCGAAACAACTAATGACTAAACACAGTAAAAAACGGACTTACACAATTAACCCCATAAATGTACCGTACAATTTCTGACCATTGCAGTGCACCATGTTTAGCTTCCCAATTAAGATGTTGCGTGATGAACACACTCTTTCTTCACACTAATGCATGCAAAACAATACCTTTGTTCTCGTTCCTTTAACGAAGGAAAGTAAGTATTGCACAAGAAGCCACAAAGGCATCACACACCTGCGAATTAGCATACGAAATTAGCATTTATATGCGTGCAATTAGAGGCCAGATTGGTCTAAACCGTTAATTTTGTGTCGATATCCATTGGTTACTTCTAAGGTTGGCATTAGTCTGATCTCCGCACATTCAGCACCGGATGTCCTATTAAAATAATGGCCGATTTTCAATAAACAACCATTATACTGGTTGCAGGCATTATTTCGGATACTTGAATCCAAATTTCGTTCCCATTTGGCGTATAGTCACTTTGATATTTGAAATCTTGATATTTATTTAGAAATTGGTTGAATTTAATCGAACTCTGGATGCTTATGTAAGGGATCTTTGCAAAGCCTTTTCGTCTTCTAAGTATCTAGAAATGTGGATTAAAATGGATTAAAATAATAATGACATATCCTATTAACATATTAAAACAATGTTATTGAAAATGGCAGGTTTAATATTTTTAGTATTGTAACACGAAAGTATCAAGACCATTTCTCCCAGAGAGTCGCGACGAAACTAAACCCCAGCTACCTGTTTTACGCCTCGAGGATATTATTTTATTTTGTCTGCATCCATCGCATGTGAAGCCACAATACGCAGGGCTTCTTGTGAATTAGGCTTTAAGAACATTGGGTTGGCCTTGAAATACATTGTTGCCGTTTTGGAGGAAAATGCTCCTTTTTACTTAGTTTTAATAATATGTATTTATCATTTCAATGTTTCTTCAATTTTATTGGTTATGAAGCTCCCCTTAACAAATATTTATTTTGAAAGGTATATACATTGTAAGTGATGTTTAACGACACTGAAGGAACTGTGAATTTTATGGCGTTATAGGGAGTGGTCATTAAATGGAAAGAATGTATCATTGTATGGAATACAAGCTAAAACAAATAAAGCCAATGATTTGATTTCGACGCTTTAGAGAGTTTGTCGTTAAATCGAGTGAAGTTACATGGAGTTTACACTGTACTACTTAATATTCTTTGAAAATTTAAAGCGTCTGATAAGTTATTAATAGCAAAAAAATACGAAACAAACTCGTTTATTGTATGTATCCCCCTTAATGTTTCATTTTTTGTACTTGTTGCTATAGCAACAACGGTACACATTTTGTGAAAAAGCTTTCTAGCTATCTATCATAGTTTATGAGGTAACATTCTGAAACTATGGATAAATTAAAATTAACTTTAAGGCGAAACACTATTGTGCTTACAGAATATTTGGCACAAGCGTAATTACTTACACAGAAAAAGAGTTTTTGTTCCATAACACAAACTGGTTCTGTTCAAATTTCCGTCTGTACGGGCATTTTTCCCACGTACTTTTAGTATATACTTGTGGAGTTTTCATAGCAATACCCTCAAAACACGTAGATACGATACCACTTTCAAGAGCCAATAAAACTTCTCCCAAGCTTTGGGTCAGCTATTTGCCTAATTGGAAAAACGGTAAATCTATCGAATCACCCCTTCCGGAGAGGTCGCCCCCTCCCCAGGGATGTTACCCGTTGTAAACAAGTCTTCGATGTAGCCCGTCGTAAGCGAAATATTGCTAGCTAACGACTTTTATATACGGAGCACGTTCCGAGCTTGAAGCTATGAATATTTCTTGGTGCATTCCATTTTTAAACTGGATTCGGTCATTTCGATTTATGAGATCGTGTAGGATTATCTAAAATCAAATAGATCTGTGTTTTGCATAGTCATAATATGGCTACTGTTTAGAAGAACCGTGCAATATTTGCTTGGTTTTTACCTTGCTCTTCTTGAACTCGTATTTAATATGTCGACTGAAATATATAATAGTGTGTATAGTTTTACACGCTTTTATTAGCTTCACCTGTATGTTTGTTTGTAACCGACTTCTTTGAACGCGATTTTGACCCACTTAACCAGATAAGCGTGTTTTTTAGTTTTTTATAAATATTATAATATTATTTATGTGTTATTCTATAAATAGAAACAAGAATGTGACTTTTTATCGTATATCGTAACCAACGACATTACAATCAGCTACATTCCTTATAAATATTTTTACAAATTTCACACACGGCTGAACCCCAAACTAAATAATTTCTAGTTTGTTTATGGTTGCTGTCACAACTGATATATAACATATACATACTTTAATACTTTATATCGATACATATTTAACATCCAGACCGACAGCCAACAAATTTAGTTAGTCACAAATATGTTAGCCGCGCCGGGAATCAAACCCGGAACCATCTGATTGGCAGTCCGGCATGGTAAACATTACGGGGTCGTCGAATTGGTCGTTATAAGTTCTTAATTTAAAATCAATTCCTTTTTCAAAATTCCAAAGGCGATTGGTTGGATTAATCGCCTTCCACTGAAGCAAATGTGTCAGTATTTATCTCAAGTGCAATCTTGGCGGTAAAGTAGCTCACTTCGGCGTCCAGAGCATTCCACAAATCCCAAGCGAGATCGGAGCCCTTGAGGGAACTAGAGGTCCCTTTGTCTGTTCATCTCACATACGGATCAATCTGTTAACAAACAATTGCACTTCGAGCAAGTTAATTTTGAGATAAGCCTAAGAGACTCCTTGGTTAGTTTAAGCATAGACAAAATAACTTTAGCATATTTTGTCTATGGTTTAAGTAAGGTATAAAACTATTTTCATACTGAATTGATGTTAAAATAATTGTTAAGTCATTTTAAAATAAAATTTGATACCTAATATACATTTATATATTTTGTGAAAATTTCAAGTGTCTAGCAAATATCATTATTGATATATAACAAAAAAATAACCAAAAAAAAAACAAGTTTATCGTATGGGGGACCCTCTTAATATTTATTTTTTGTTATATTTTTTTTGTACTTTTTTGCTATATATCAATAACGGTAGTTGCTAGACACGTTCAATATTCACAAAATATATAAATGTATATTAGCTATCAAATAAAATTATAAAAAATAAATATTGCAGAGGGTCTCCCATACAACAATGGTACGGAACCCTTCATGCGCGAGTCCAAATTGCACTTTATCAATTATTTTGAGAAAATCTCGTTAGTCTTCCTGTCCGTGTGTCCACGTTTAACCCTCCACCACGTGTGTGTCACACATCATTTCGATTGTCGCATTTCATCACACGACCGAGGGACAAGTAGTACGGGACCGGTGTCTTCTACTGCGGTCTTCTGGTATTTGAACGCAATTTCTCTTCTGGAAAATTGGGTAGCTACACAACTAAAGTTATAGAAAGTCTACGGCTGTTTGAGGTTTCTAAATGCACTGTAGAAAACTACAAAATAGTGTGAGTATTTAATTTGATGATTAGATCGTTAGAAGTCGATTAAACGTCAGGACTTACGCAATTTACTAAATAATGTAAATATATTATAACTATGAAGTGAGTGCGGCTCGGTGAAGCGAGTGTGGCTCGGTGTTAATAACGTCTGCTTTTCAATCAGACGGCACCTGGTTCGATCCCAGCCTTACACCAATGACTTGTTTTTCAAGTTATGTATGGATTTGGACTCGCTTTACTGTGAAGGAAAACATCGTGAGGAAACCGGAATGTTTGAGGACCACAATATCCAAAGACGTGTGTCATCCGCCAACCCGTACTTGGCAGCGTGGTGGATTATGGCCTATATCTCTCTCCTAGTGAGAGAAAGCCCCGAGTCCCAGCATAGGGAACGTATGGTAGGCTGCTTATGCTATATAACTATAGATTGGACCGTAACTATTGGCACTAGTTTAAGGCTATTTGCGGGTCTAGTCCCAATATTTGAACACTGCCTAATCTAAATAAAGTTGTGATTAATTTATCTATATCATAGACTAATAAAATATATAATAGACGCTCAACCTCTTGTTGAAAATCCTTAATTACAGTTTAAACTCTATATAACCACACTGAAGGGACTGTGCATTTTATGGCGTTATAGAGAGTGGTCGTTAAATGGAGAAAATGTATCATTGTATCGAATACAAGCTAAACCAACTAAAGCCAATTGATTTCGACGCTTTAGAGAATTTGTCGTTAAATCGAGTGGCATGAAGTTTACACTGTATTTTGTAATACACTCAATGTTGCTTTCATCTTCTACTATCTTCTCCCTTTTAGTGACTAAACTCAAATTGACCCCGCGTTAGCCATTCCAACAATGGCCCAGAATAGCCCATTATTTTTTTCCTTCCCATAAAGGTTATGGTAATGCTAAGGGGTTACATCGAGACTTCCGTAGGGGTGTTAAGACAGATGTTATCGCAGTTTCTTCACACTTTAAGGTTATTAATATGGCGAATAATAAATATTGCAAAGTTTGTGGTTTGTGGATAGGACTACTAAGATTGGGCTCACATCTAATGTAGGAAAAAAAACCTTAGAAAAAGTAGGATAGAAATTATAATCGCCAACTTTACTGTTCTTCTTCTTAGTAAGAGCTAAGTGGCCAAGCTCTGATGACGAGAGTTTTCAAGCCGCCCGAAGATGACTGTCTTGGCTTAACGACTGCTTGTACTAAGACTAACAGCCGGGACCTACAATTTAACGAGTCATCCGACCCACGGTAGCACGGTAGCTTAGATAAAATTACCATTGAATTTTGATCTAAACGCTACGTGCTAGCTTAAATGACAGTTTCTGCTAGGTCACCCATCCTAAGTCTGTCCGTGTCGACCGTTGCTTAACCTCAACGATCGTGTCAGATCACCTTAGTTAGCCAAGGCGCTACACACCTTTGGTAAGTAAGTAAGTACCGCAAGTATTGTAAGAACTTATCTCTTGCATAATGGATCCACCCTGATAGGTTCCGTAAGTGATTGATAGAGGCCGTCTTGTGAGAGCATTCGCGTTGCTGTTAGAACATTTGATACATGCACGTATGCATGCTTCAAATCTAGAGTTAATAGGTATTTTCTAGGTAAGCGTGTAACATCGTAGGCCATAGTATTGTTTAACATCAGGCAAGCTGTGGTCAAACGCAAACCTATAAGTTATAAAAAAAAAAAAAAAAAAAAATGCACACACACAAAAAAAAAACATTTTTTACAAATTAAGCTTCATATAAAACTAGCTGTGCCCCGCGCTGTAACCCGCGTTAATCCGTGAAAAAAAAACAGGATGAATACAGAATACAAAATAGGTACATAAACAAATATCACTTGTTACCGTCATCGGTAAATTTATCATTAAAATACTCGTCCATTTCATAATATTGGTATCCGATTTCATAATAGTACGTATCTAATGTCCGTCTTCTGGTTCTATAAGTGTAACTAACACCACTTTCTTTTATGTATGTTTAGATTAGGTACTGTTTATTATTTCAAATTTTCAATATCTTTTCAGTTTCTACCAACGAGGTTGGCTACCATGCTGGACTGCCCACCAGAGTGCATCGGGTTCAATTCCCGGCGCGGCCAACGGGTTTTTAATGAACTAAATTTGGTGGCTGTCAGTCTGGGTGTTAAATATACATATATCGATACTAGCTGACCCGACATACATTCTTTTGCCTTAAGTGCAGTAATTGTAATTGATCAGTTATCGAGTGGGATGAAAAATGATTAAATTACTAAAAAGGCCATAAAAAATAGGGGTTGGTGGTAAAAATTTAAAAATTTAGGGTTGTATGTATTTTTAATGCCTCTTATTATAAAAAAAATCTACGAAAAATTATAAAAATATATTAAGGGTGAACAACCCTCATTACTTAGGGGTATAAAACATAGATAGTAAGGTAAAGGCACCTTATTCCGAGGGGTTCTGAAATTGGCACCATATTCCGAGGTATTTAGAAAAATAGCGCTTACAAGAGATTTAATTAATGAAAATTAATGCAAGATTTTCCATTCAATAGATAATATATCTTTGCGTAGTTATATCATCAAAAAAGTGGTGTCATGTGTAAACAGTTTGAAATAATCGGTTAAAATAGCGACAGCAGCTGGCTCAAACGCAAGCTTCATACATTTTGGACCCTGTGCACGTGAAAACCATGTTTTTTTAAATAGTGTTTTTCTCGTTATTTTTGTACTCTGTGTTTACTTCTTTGTGTTAAACTATTTAAAAAATATGTTTTTAATCTAAAACACTTAACTTTTGTGCATTTTTCTGAGTAAATTAAGCCCCAAATGTATTTCGAATTTACCGCGGCATTAGGTGCTAAATATTTTAGTCAGTTCCTAATTACGATTTATACCGCGGAATAGCGATTTCATAGACATGATCTATATTTTGATTTTCTGGGTTGTTTTTGTGATTAAGGGTATCTCAGTTTGGATTTGACAAATTCAATATTAAATGAATATTAAAATCTATTTCCGAGGTAAGTTTTTGCATCACATTCACTAATGATAGCATGTAATAGATGACTTATTTACCTATTTTATTAATTCGTTGTATGGAAAAGATAAGAAAGAAAATTAAAGTTCATATTTAATCTAATATAAGTGTTAGCAAGTAATATATATATTTACGACGATATTGCAAATAAGATTTTTTCTGTATAAAAAATATGAAAAATTTATACATTTTTTAGTACTCGGAATTAGGAAACATGATATTTTTATATGAAACGCTATTCCGATGTAGGCAACCTTGAAATCGAAAAAAAAAACATTTGCTGTTTCATATATTTTGTCGACGATCAACGAATTTTTTGTATGGAACAGATGTTTTTTTTCTCCATCTCAAGGTTGCGCCATCGTTTATTCATGGTCTGCTATTGGAGTATACTTACCTCTACAAATTTGGCGAGAATGTAAAGCAACACGTTGTATATAGCTCACTTCTTCGTTTAATTTTTATTATAATAATATTTATTTTTTTTGGTTATAGGATAATGAAGCCTAGAATAAAATATACAGAAGACGATCTCCAAAATGCTATTACACGGATCAAAAAGTTCTCATTGTTAAGAAGTCCAGTAACAAATTGTAACAAACAGTTCAACGTAGCTCTTAAGGAGCCATATTGATAATAATAATGTAATTAATAAATAATTAATGTTAATAAATAAGTCGTAATTTTTTGAACAACATGTATATCATTCCTACCGATTCTATTTTGTACACTCGGAATTAAGGACCAAATACATCGGAATAAGGATTTTTACATCGGAATAAGGTGCTTAGGACTTTTTTCAGATTTAATTTAATTTTAAATACAAAGTTTAACCTAATTATGAAATATATAGTCTATTTAAAAAGGAAAAACAATAAAGCTTCTAATAAAAATAGCCAAACTGTTAGAAAGGTTCAGTTAATGCTTAATATTCAATATCCTTTCAAGTTTTGGTGAAAATACCGCGGAAATAGGTGCCTTTACCTTAGTCGATTCTCAGACCTACTGAATACGCATATAAAATTTGGTAAAAATCAATCAAGCCTTGTAAACTGTTATCGTAGGGCATATATTTACACGAAACAAACGGTCACACTTACTTAACCCGTTACCGTTACTCGTTGGACGTATATCCAACGTTTTTTAAGTAATCAATCAAGCCGTTTCGGAGGAGTACGGTAACTAACATTGTGACATGGAAATTATATATATAAGACAAAGTATTTAATATATGTATGTGTATGTAGTATATCAGTTGTGTTAGGAACGTGTCCTACTATCTATCTCTCTTATCTAATCGTTATTATTGACGAAAACAACCTCCGAATCTCAAACACACAACGCAAGTCCCAATTCCGGACAGAACTACATCTCCATTAAAATATATCAGTAGTCATAAGATGACGGATCGGCGCGCTATTGTTGTGGTAATACGCGTCCAGTGCTGCCAACAGCGGAAAACTTTTTAATGTGCCCACGTCATCCGCCCACCCCAGGGACAGACGAGATTTGCAATGATATATTCGTGTTCCTTCTTGTTACGATACATAAATCAATAAGTTATGAAAGTAAGACAATGTTGTTTACAGTTTTGTTTGATGGCTTGGAGTCGGGCGTAGGAGCTGCGGGGCTGTTGAGATCGATTGTGTAGCGGAATCAGATCATTGGCTGTTCAAACGGATCTCTTTCGTCATTGATAAATATAAGTTACTAGCTTATATTATCCTGCTAATATAATAAATGCGAAAGTTTGTGTGTGTGTATGTGAATAGATTTTGATGAAATTTGGTGTGAAGAAAGTTGGACATTGGATTAACTTCTTCTTTTAACTTCTATGTATCCTGGATTCGTAGTTACTAGCTACAAATCCGGTATACAAAGAAGTTAATACGGGATAAAAAGTAGCATATGAATAACCTATTGACTCAGGCGTTACTTTGCGGAAATCTAAATATTTTATTTTGTTTTCTAAGTAGCAAGTAACCTATCTTCATAGTAAATTGGTCCAGCTGTTGGAGCGTGAAGGAGTAACATAGATTTTGAAGTTATTTGCGTATCCCACGGGAACCACACTTGTTTTTGGGATAAAAAGTAGCCTATATGTTAATCCAAGGTCCAAAATATTTTCATGCCAAATTTCATCAAAATCGATTCAGCAGTCTGAGCGTGAAGAAGTAACGAACACACACACACACAAACTTTCACATTTATTATATTAGTAGGATTACATAACAAATGACACAAGTATACTTGTATTTGTAGTGCCTGAAGCACGGCTAGCTCCTTAGCTAGCCGTAGGTGATCTAACACGATCATCGCAGCTAAGCAACGATCGATCTGGACTGTATTTGGATGGGTGACCATGCACAAGACTGTCGTTTTAAAGTGGATATTTCATCTGGCCACTACCGTGGGTAGAATGACACGTTAAATTATAGGTCCCAGCTGTTACTTTTATTACAAGCAGTAGTTAAGCCAAGTTAGAGGCCTTCGGGCAGCTTCAAAACTCTCGACATCGACATACATGTAAAACAAGTCAGTGGTGTATGGTGAGAAAGTATGTGTTAGAAAAAAACGAGCCGGGATCGAACCAGAGGTGTTTTTAATGAAAAGTAAACGTTTTTCCACCGAGCCACATTCGCTTTTAAACATTCAAGAATTTTTGCTAAATATTAGTTTGAGCTATCCTACCTATCAACCAATCTCAATATGTTTAAGAGGCTGTTGATTTATTTCTATTTATAAATCACAACGCGTCAAATCGCGAGTTTTCCTGGAATTTCCCGAACAACATCGTTTTGCTATCGCGGCCCCTTTGTGACGGACTATCCATCATTGCACGATACCCGCTGTAGGGTGACGAATGTTCATTTACAGATAGGAAATATCTCAGCGTAGGGTCTCTACCGCCAACACGCATTGAGTTGCATTACAACACACTTGCCATTCCAATAAACACAGAGTTTACGACACCGCCAACCCTTCTAATACACAAATTGCCTTCCGTATGCATTCAAACCTAATAACAATTGATAAATTGACACCCACCGCTACAAACAAACGAGCAAAGCCGCAGCATGCAAAAACAGATTCCCAAAGTCAATTTCCAAATTGGCCGGCGACTATAAAGTCAACCCTCCTTAATCCAATCACACCCCGTCCTTGTCAACGTTTTGTTTCCTCTTTTGCCTAGCCCACCACATAAACAAGACCTTCTAAGCCGTAGACGACCGCAAACATTATTGCTTTCAACGAGAAACAAGAGGGGTCACCTCTGAATGGCTGCAACGTATAAAGGAATCAACTGCGCCACCAAAAAGACCGAAATCGCTTCACAAAAAAAGAACACACGAAGAAAATAATCCATTAGTTGCGTGCCGCGCAAATGCCTCGGTCGTTAAGGGGATATAACACGCGAAAAAGATCAAAAAGGATTCGCATTTGGAACACGGGGATTCTATTATTTCGGCCAGTCAAAGCCCGGGGCCCAAAATTTTAAATGTACTTAAATTCAATTCCTATTTTCAGTTCCGTTTTTGAAACGTATTTCTTTTTAATTTTCATTCGGGTCCAGGCCGAGCTTGTTTTCGGCCATTCATAGTTAGCGTGAGTGATCTTTTGTAGGGGCTCTCTGTGAAATTGGAGAGGGCAATGTTTTTGCTTTTTTGTGAGATTAAAATTGCCTTTCTGTCGCTCGTATTCGAAAAATTCCCCGTAATGTTACCAGGTTTTACAAACATATCTAAAACATACAGTGATAGAAGTAAAATTCCCAATTCTATGTCTTTTTTTTAGTACAAACTTTTCTAGACCACTTAAAAAGTAACATTCTGGTTTCACGTCTTAGATTATTCAAGTCACACGTTCAAAAACTTTTATCGGTACTTACCTATCTGATTCAAAAAGCAATTCGCACAAGTCAAAGCTATCGAATACTTTAAAATCCACTGGAGACGATGCCCCTCGTTCTGGGGTGAAATGTAGCCTCTTAGGGGCTCGTGACATACATTCTAATAGTTTTATTGGGGGGAGTTTACTTAGGGAACTCACAAGAGCCACTCACAAAATAAGTATTGGGGACCACGAAATTGATGCCACTTTTGAACTTGGTCTGACTTGGGCAAATATTTTTGAACTGTAGAGGTATCTACGCGTGGTACATTTAAAATTATTTTTATCTATATGTGGATATTTTTCACTCGTAACTTTTTCACTAATATCATAATATTATCATTCATATAATATAAAATACGATCCGATATTAATTCTCATCGTTCTTTGCAAAAAATAGAGAAATGCCATACTCGTACTTTAATTTTATATTTTTTGTAAATAAATAAAAAACATTTTAATTTGACTAAATTAACTTTATTAAAAAACAATGTAGTTAAGTGATGACACGTATTTTTTTGGCACTAAGTAAAAAAATAATAATTTAATTTTATATATTTTTTATCATATATATTTTACTTAGTATCAAATTTACTCTCTAACACAAGTTAACACAAGTTTAATCTACCGTCCAAAAAACATCACTTAAAGAATTTTCCCCCGAGCGGAACCGGAAAAATCCGGTTTCCAATTGAATTTCATGTCAGAGGGAAGTGTCCTCACGGTAGATTAACCTTCGACGGTCAAGATCTGTGCACTTGTGATTTTCGTTGGACAACCGTAACTCGTGTGCGGATTGATAGCCCCTTAAATTTTTAAACAACTTTTCTGCGTTTATTTTTGTTACGATTTTTCTTTTTCAAATTTTTAGTAGTCTTTAAATGAACTTTTCGTAGCAATAGTTGATACTTTATAAATACCTAAACAGCGATTTAAAAAAATTGTACGCATTGATTTGTTTTTTTTTTATTATGTAAATAACATAATTTTGCTAAATTTAATTTTTTAATAATATTGATTAAAAATATACATGAATTAAGTAAAAATAAAAAGTAAAGCGGCTCAATAGGATATGCATAACAGATCATAAATTAATTTATCCAACGCAAACGACGTTTTATGAAGTCAACAAATTGTCGTAAATATGACTTTGTGTCTTCAATATTAAAAATTCAGAATTATTAATGTTGATCAAGTCATTTTGTCAGCACGCAGTTTTGAACTTTATGTTTTTAGTTTTATGTTTCAAATTATTTTGCATGTGTAATTTTGGCTTAGTGTTTTGGCAGTAGACGGAGTAGGGTGAGACTGAATTCTTGTGTCTACGGATACATCATCGCGACAGGAGGCCATTTTACATTGGCTTCCCGCAGAAACATACACATTACATCGTAATACACCTTAGTTCCCTTAACTTGTTTTATGTTATCCCTTATCTTGTTTTTATGTTGTGGTACTTTTAGTAGCTATTAGAAAAATAAATCGGATTTTTACCTAATCAAAAAAGTCATGGATACTTCAAACTAACATTAGACAATTCTTGACGACCTCGTTGACGTTACCTTGCCGGACTGCCAACCAGGGGTCCCGCGTTCGATTCCCGGCGAAGCCAACATCTTTGTGCTGAACTAAATTTGGTGGTTGTCGGTTTGGGTGTTAAATATGTAACGATAAAGTATTTATGTTTGTATCTGTAGTATATCAGTTGTGCTAGCAACCATAATACAAACTAGAAATGGTTTAGTATGGGGCTAACCAGCCGAGTGTGAAATGCCACGAGTATGTCCTAATATTTTTTTTACTCTTGACAAGTTTTTGTTTGACTACAGTTAGCTATTTGGCAATTAATTTTCTGATATTAAGATATGGTGGCACAAAGCACGAGAGACAGAGAATTACTTCATGTACCTATATCTTCATAAAAATTAAATTAAACACACGTCAAGCATGAACAGTGAAAAATACAGAAATAATAACGGCTGATAAATTTTCTCAAATTTCTCCTTACCCTCGGCAAAACAATTTCCGACGCAGGCATCTCATATTTCTGTCAAATGTTCACTCGGCATCCCACAAATGTCTCGTGGTTTCAAAACGTCGAAATTTCCACCTCGAGGGAAACTTTTCACGGGTAATGTTTCACCGTTACTAATATTCAGTGGAAATAACTTTCTGTCTTTGTTGTTTGTTCTGTGGGCATTCTTTAAAAGGGAGCTAGCTTTGTAGCAATCAGTTATTTTAACAATCTTTGTCGCTGCGGATTTTTGTTCTTTGATTGCGGGCGCTTTGTCTGGTTTTTAATAAGTTTTAAACAAAAGATTCTTACTTTTATTTGTAGTATAACTTCTTTTGCAGTTAGATTTGACAATTTCACTATGTCTGTGATCTGTCTGAATTATACACTTGTTTCAGAAACTACAAAAAAAATTTATTTGGCTTGTGCCCGTAGCTCGGTTAGGTAGGGGATAATCCGAGATAATTTTGAAAACTAAGCAACGTACGATGCGTTCAGTCATTAGATAGGTGCAAAAAAGATGTATGACATTCATATTACGACCTCGTTGGCTTAATGGTTACCATGCCGGACTGCCAATCAGAAGGTTCCGGGTTCGATTACTGGCGCCGCCAACATCTTTGTGCTGAATCAAATTTGTTGTCTGTCGGTCTGGGTGTTAAATATGTGCCTATCATAAAAAATATGTGTGTAATATATATGTAATCAGTTGTGTTAGCAACCATAATACGAACTAGATATGGTTCAGTATGGGGTTAACCAGACGTGTGTGAAATGTGTCTTAATATTTATTTATTATATTTGGTCAATTCCATGAATCTAATGTCGTTCTTTGGACAGCAGTTGCAACTTTAATCATGGCTGTTGGATATTTGGACACCTTGAAACCTAATAGAAATTTACCACCTGATTCCTACCTAAAGCAAGCAATAGTTAGTTAATGAAGCCCTCTTGATATTTATATGTTTTCTAGAAATTTCAGCTGATGCAAAAAGTGACATGAGGACATCCGCTTCACGCCACCGCGTCATTTCCCCTCGCGAGCCGGCCGCCCGTCGTAAGGAAGTAACACACACTGCGAAATAAATCGGCCGAATGATTCGCGACGCGTTTGTTTGACTAAACACGGCTGCAAACATATATAATGGGCTACGAAAACTATAGAGCTTGCGTGCTAATAAAGAAAAGATTTGAAAGTTCGCTTCCTCTTGCTAACACTCATTTGATTGTCCAAGTGAAAGGACATCTACTTTATTGATAACTACGAAAATAGAAGGAAAAGGAAAGCTATAGAGCTTGCATGCTAATAAAGAAAAATATTTGAAATTCTGCCTCCTCATACTAACACACTTATTTGATTGGACTTTCATATATATTTCCTTCATTGACTATAAATTGTCTATAAATCATATAGTCAAATTAAGGGGTCAAAGGGTTTGAACCCACCCAAAAGCCTCTGACTAAAATCAATAAATTTAATCGTAGACAACATAACTCTAGTTACGATTAACTTACGATAGCTACGTTGCATTTATTTGTACTTTTTACCATCTTGAATAGACATAGACATCTTTATTGGACAGATAAGTACAAAACAATATATAAGTAACAATTTGTAATCTCATGTAGTCTTATCGCTAAAAGCAGCATCTGCTAAGCTATCTTAGTGAAGGCGAAAGAAACAGTATTAAAAAATTGCTTAAAGACGGTTAAAAGAACAACTCTTAGGATATTTAGACTTATTTTGGTACCAAACTGACTTTAGAATAAAACTGGTTAAAAATCTAAACTTAATTTTTTAAACCTGTTTTTTTCGTATTGCCCAATCTGATGAGTACCAAAATAAGTGTTCTTTGGGTTGTTCCTTAAACGTTCTTTAAGCTATTTTTTCTATATTTTTTAACATTTATGATTTATAACGAAAAAAAATTATGTCAAACAATTTCAATCTAGCATTTTAAAAACTTCTTTTATTTGCAAGTAACATGATTTCTGATTAATAACGTCATCTCAATAATATTCCCAAAACAAAAGAAGTACAACAAAACAAAACAACTGCTAAGAAAGTCCGTCAGCGCCGAAACAGTCATTTCCTCATTTGTTGTGCAAGATTGGAGGCCATTCCATCACGGAGGTCCAGCGTGGGGTAAACAGGATGGTTTGTCCCCACACGTCGTTAGATGAAATGGCTAATGAAGCAGGAATCGGCAGGGAGTGACCAACTGGACATGTTATTTCTGATGTTACACTGGATAAGGCATGCATCCAATCTACTACATTAATAGTTCAGTTCAGTTTTTAAATTCTTTATTAATATATGTACATATATAACTTAATACAACACTAGTGTGAGTTCTTATCCTAGTGGTACCTTATTATGAGGAATTGTTTATTCATTTACACCGTAATGCATTTAGAACTTTAGCCGCTGATGACTTAGATACATAGACACACTATTTTTATATAACATTACTTACATATGCTTTAGATCGAGCAATATGTTTTGTAACTTTAATACGCTAAGAATAAATTACACATAAGGGTAGATAGGTAAGATACTGAGCGACTTGTCGGCAACTACATTAATAACTAATAATTATAATTTTCTAAAATTAATGTATTAGCAATGATAGCTACGAGTAGATCATATATTTTTATTACTACTTAATCAAATTTTCAATCCAAATTCAGTACTAAAAACTACTTTAGTAATAAATCTAAGAAGAGCGTTAAAGTAATAAAATAAATGAAAAGTCGAGTCATATTTTTCTGTGCCAGTCATTCATCCATTTAGTAAAAGGGCTTCAAAAAAAAACTTCATATACATATACATATTACGTCCTAATACCTTAGAATTAGTACTAGTTTGAGACGAAATCCCTTATATATATATTATATATTTGATATACTCGTATTGATGTGATATGTGAAAAATTACGTAATCCAAATCGGTTCAGCAGTTTGGGAGCCTCGATGCCACACACACTCTCTTCTTCTTCTTAGTCGTAACTTCATTACAGAAGGTCGTGTCTAATACGGAGTGTCGATCACTCGGTTAACAATGGTCTTCCACTTGTTCCTGTCCTCGGCGGTCTTAAAAGCTTCGGCAATAGGTAGGCCAGTGAGCGTCTTTACGAGGTCTGACCAGCGGGTAGGAGAGCGACCTCGTGCTCTTTTCCCGTCAACTTTGCCAACTTCTTCTCGACCACGAGCTTCTCGAGGCAATCAGGGTTTCTACGAGCGACATGTCCAAAATATTTGAGAATTCGCTGGTAGCAGAGCGTGGAAAGCCTCGTGGTTATTCGCAGCTCATCAAGAATAGACACATTGGTGCCACACACACACACACGCGCATAAATTCCACACATATAACACCTGTCATTGTTTCGTCAGAAAGTTAAAAACATACATTCACTATTCTCGAAAAAGTAGCCTATGTGTTAATTTTTTGACAGAAAGTTAAAAACAAACATTCGTACTATTACTACTTTATATGCTTCTAGTAGATTGAGACTTAATTAAAATAAGAGTTTTATAAAATAAGTTCATATCCAGTACGCATAGATCCGTATAGTGTAGGAGACGGCGGACATTGGTTAATTACGTGCGATAGTCGGAGCTCACGAGAGAATGATTGCAGCCCGGTAACGACTCTCCGACTTACGCCGAGAGTCCACGACACTAGCGAGCTATTTATTTATTTATTTATTTAATACACTGTTATTTAATACTATGTCCGTCTAAAGAACAACTTAAAGAATATTTATACTTATTTTAGTACCAATCGGACTTATCAATATGTAAAGAAACTGGTTCAAAAAACTTAATTTCATATCTTTTAAACGAGTTTTCATTCGCCTGAACAACATATATTATAGAAATCTCTCTACTAGTTTAGAACCAACCAGCTGAGACGGACATAGGATACTTTTTATCCTGTTTTTTTGTCCCGGATTAACGCGATTAACCCCACGGCGCGCAGTTAGTTAGGGAGCCGATTAAAGAATAAGAATAATACAAGGTACAATACGTGTACAATAATAGACTAAAGTACAATTTCCCGTCGGTTCCCTAGCTCCAAATAGTAAGCACGTACTCAGTAATGTCATTCCGCGAGCACAACAACTAGTTTATGGTCGCATTTCGCTGTTCGCACACTAACTATTCTTACTCTACCGTTCTTCTACTAGGCTTGGTAACTATAGATACAGTGCAACATTGAGTCGAAGCTACAAGGAAGAAACGAATGTAGAGGCAGCTACTGAAACTTAATCTTAAATTAAGCTACGTGACTAGACGTAGATGTAGAACACTGTATTAACACCCACAATAAAATTAGTGACAGTAAACCCTTAAATGCCTTAAAGAACTTAAAAGGTACCTAATGCCTTAATTGGCGACCGTAACGCTAATACGATATCTTCCAGGAAACTAAATCATATTTGTATAGGTAAAAAAATATACTTTGGTACAATTTAAATATTAAACGGTAGAAAAAAACACAATAATACAATAGGAAAATGGAGAGTTTCATGAGCAAAGTTTGTTTCATAAAGATGTTTATTTTCTTAGTTTGTAAAGAAAAAAATAAATAACTTCAGTGACAGTTTCAAGTACGTCTTCTACAACATGATTTAGTAGTATGGGCTATTATAGCCCGTGCGAAACCGGGACGGGCTGCTAGTCTATATGTCTATAATTATATTATAGAGAGGAAAAGTTTTATTATTTGTTTGACACGAATAGGGTCCGAAACTACTGGACCGATTTGAAAAATATAATATTTCACCTTTGGGAAGCTACATTATCGCCGATTAACATAAGGCTATTGTTTTTTCCTCTTTGCTACTCAGATTTAGTTAAGCCCGTGCGAAGCCGGGCGGAATATTTGTAACTAATAAATCAATACTTAAATAAATAAGCGTGACTAAAGATATATAAAATAAATAAAACGCCACACTGTACATTTTCATTTTTAAATATGAACACTGTACAATTAATTAAATATTTACTAATACAATAAATACTAAACAAACATAATATCATATTTACTAATAACATTAGATAGATTTTATTATTATTTATAATAAGGCGTACTCACCTTATTATAAATAATAATATAACATAAATAGAATTTAGTGTATATTATTCAAAAGATATATAATGTAGAAATATATTTGTATTCACTCCAAGTAAATAACATCTAAGCACAGCTACTTACTGCAATGCACAGAGGTACCTTAAGTAGAGAACATTAACTTAAGGCAGACGTCGTTAGAGGTAAAAGCTTTGTAGGGAACCTTCGTCTGTATGCAATTTCGCGTTACACGTTCGTATGAGATATATACCTACATAGATTGACCTGCCTGTTGTATTTATCTGAAAATAATTGCACTGAGATATCTGTTTTGTGATTCAAATTTAATAGTATTGTCTATTTTGCGATCTATAAAGACCATTTTAAGTCTATAAAGTGATTACTATTTAAAAATCTTAGAGAAAATGGTTGCCAGTCTGAGAAGCATTTTGTATGGGGCTCGTAAAGCCTTAATTCATGTATGTTTTTGATATTCCTTCGCTAAAATTTAAATTTCGAGTAATTCATTAAAATAATTCAGCAAGAACATAAAAGTTGTCCTTATAACTTTAAAGCATAAAAATACATAAATTAAACTTATACTACATCATCATCATCAGCCTATCTGCGTCCACTGCTGGGCATATGCCACTCCCAAGGCACGCCACGCAACCCTGAGCATATCGTCTCCATCCACTGCCCCAGCGAACTAAAATAAATTGAATAGTAACTTGGCCGAAAAAATGGTTCCACCGCCGTTGTTGAAATTTTGATGAAAGAAAGAGAGAGATAATGTTCCTTTTGCCGCTATAACAACAAATATATAAAAGCAATCAATATTTCAAGTGAACGTATACAACAAACGAGATTACTGGCCTTTTTTATTTTATTTTATACCAATGCTTGTCCACTTTGCAGTACCCCTCTTCATTTGTGTACCGCGATCCTCCGAGTGACAAACTCATAAACATTTGTCACTGAATGGACCGTCCAAGTAATTGCAACCAATGACCAGATTCTCTAGACCTCTCCCTTTCTTACTGCAACTGTTTTACCAAACACTTTCGAAGGTACAGGGAAGGTCTCAGTAAGTTGGTGAGTGCATTACTTATTGGTGCCCCGAAACGTTTAACCGATCCGGTTCTAAATTTGAACAAATAATTTACGAACGGTCATTCTCTGACATCACTTTGTTTCAGGGTTGGCATGTGAAAATAAAGATATTATATTTATAAAAAGATATGTATCGATATTAAGAATTTCATCGTTATATTCAACATTCATATAATGGGAGCTTAGTGGACTGTATAAAAAAAATACAATGCAGTGGTGATGTGGTGATAAATGAAAAAATAAATTTTGTGTTAATGGAGCCTAACCTACCAAATTTCATCAAAATCGGAACGGCCACTTGAGAGTGAATACACAAACACTTAAAATTACTTTGAGTACTACACACTAATATTAATTACTGGAAAGTAGATACCTATACATTTATGTATATTGCCCAGTATAGGAAAAGATTAAATAGATAATTAAATAGATTAAATAATTAAATTAATTTAATTACTAAAATTTTAATTTAATTTAAATTTAAATTATTAATAGATTAGATAATTATTAAGATTAAATAGATAATTATTAAAAATAAATAATAATAATAGAAAAAGATTAAATAGATAATTAATACAAAAATCAAATTATAATTCTCATTAAGTAGAAACACAGAAATACACAAATAACAAAGGTACGTAAAAGGCAATTCACTCCATTACTACTTGAAATAGCTAGTTTGCTTAATTAAATTTGTAAATTTCACAATACTGAATTAATAATTACTTTAACAATATTTAATTAATAATTACTAACACACACTAGCAAACTTAAATTACACAACTTTTGACACATGTATATATTAGCTTATATTATGCTTAAATTATAAAAGGGACTAGCTGACCCGGCAAACGTTGTTTTGCCTCACTTAGGGGTATGAAAAATAGATAGTGTAGCTTATATGACACGTTCGTAGATTTACCATAGCAGTGCCATCTATTGATTACTTACTCAACCCAGTCGAAAGGTATCGACATCTGTTAGAATCATTTGGAGTTAACAGATAATTGTGACTGTCAAATAATAACAGACAATAATTAGTAATAAATTAAAATTGCGACTATAATTTGAGATTTAAACTATCCTATCTCTCAAGTTGGATCGAACTGCACGTGGTGTGCTAATTTTATTATAATCGGTTAAGTGGTTTAGGAGTCCATTGAGGACAAACATTGTGATACGAGATTTATATATTACTAGAGGTTGCCCGCGGCTCCGCCCGCGTGTAGGTCGCTTTTCGCGTAACCTGTGGAAAAATTCTATCGTATCCCATTCCCGTGCCAATTTTATATAAACATTACATTGCTACGATATCAAAATGAGTTCGATTATTATTCGATATCTCAATCACCAAAGTATTGGTTTTATTAGTCTGGTGATGATGCGAAAGATTAGATCGTGTTCTCCAAGCCATTTTTTTTAATTTAAATAATTAGAATACTCGAACCATACCATCGAGTGGATCACCTACTTAAATTCCAATTCAGAAGTATTTAATTTCAAAAACACAAACTTTCATTTTTAACTTTCAACCCCATTGGCATCCCGCTTAATGCACCCCTGGCAAAAAAAAATATAACTTTAATTTAATTATTTGATAATCTATTACCATGACAACGTTCAAGACTTTAACTTGATAAATAAAGAATTTTCCATACAAACTTTCACCCCCCATTACAAACCCTTAGTTCACCCCTGGCAAAAAAACTTGATACCATTATTTTTAATTTTACATAAACTATACATATTCCAAATTTCATTGCTGGAAGTTCAAAAACAAAGAAGTTTCATACAAACTGTTTAACCCCCTTTCACGCCCCCTAAGGGTAGAATGTCCAAAAATCTATTCTTAGTACACGTCTAAATACTAAAATATATACACACTCCAAATTATACACCTCTAAGTTCAAAAACACAAAACTTTCATTTTTAACTTTAACCCCAATGGCATCCCCCTTAATGCACCCCTGGCAAAAAAATATATAATTTTAATTTAACCATTTAATAATCTACTACCATAACGACTTTCAAGACTTTAACTTGATAAATAAAGAATTTTCCATACATACTTTCACCCCCCATTACAAACCCTTAGTTCACCCCTGGCAAAAAAACTTGATACCAGTATTTTTAATTTTACATAAACTATACATGTTCCAAATTTCATTGCTGAAAGTTCAAAAACAAAGAAGTTGCATACAAACTGTTTTACCCCTTTTCACCCCCTTAGGGGTGGAATTTCCAAAAATCCGTTCTTAGTACGCGTCTACATACTAAAACAAATACACCCTCCAAATTTCACTACCCTAGCAACAGCCGTTTGGGCTCTGCGTTGTCTATAGATGAGTCAGGACAAAGAGTCTTATGGTATAGATATTAAGATTACTCTCAGAAAACTCTTTATTTTCTTTCTAAGCATAGTACTTGTATTATTGATAAACAAAAGGTGTGGAAGCCCTATAAGCCGTTGAGTAATGCTGAGGACGTCCCGCGACTGCGCCCCGGGCCACCATTGATGAGCTCCGCGCTGTCCTGTGTGGATACACCATCGCATTAACACGGCCACAATGGTGGGTCCGATGACGCGATACATCAAGATCATTTTTTTTACTGTACAACTAGGTATTTGACCAGCCTCGCAGGCTAGCCGAAGTGGGCGGAGTGGAGGGTTAATGCGAGGAGCGGAACCTCACCCCGACCTTTCCAGTGAGGAGATCATCGTAAGGTTTTAGTCGGTAGTGATGCCCTTCTGGCATCGAGCCCGACATACCCCACCCACCTCCCCGGGTGTAGTGGGCATGCGTAAATGCAATTCCTCACGTAAAAAAAAAAAAAAAACAATGGTATTTGACCAGCAGAACGTGTAAACATACGAGTTAGCGACACTCTGGCCTAAGGTGGAGTATGGCTGCAATGTGGGCTAGGAAAGTACTGCAATCTCTAGCACTGTGAGATTAGATCTTAAGCCAAAGTTGTGACCACCGAAGAAACCGGAGCCCTCCATCAGGTATGGGCATAAAGGTTTAGGTTGATGAAAAACTCACTATCACTATCTAGTTAGTCGTATTTAAATCTAATTTGTTTAATATAGTCACATAAAAAAATATTGGTGCTAAGAAATTAAGAATACACTAGATCCAATCTTTTTAGAGTCTTTCTAATAATCCCCATTTATAAATTCAAAGTCTCTGCAAAGCATACTTGTATATTTGCTATTAAAGGTTTGAATATAGATGGTTCCACGCTAGCACAACAATAATTAATTATAATAGTAAACAAAAAATCATATTTATCTTTATTGCCTCGAATTTTACTATTAAATTTACCTTCGTAGAAGTTTAATCACTATACAGTTACCTTGTAAAGAGGTTTGGTTTCAAAAATAATAATTTTCCCATCTCAAAACCCAGATTGCTTTGACCACATCAAAACATCTTCATGAATAGAAATTCTACAACCTAATTTCGGTCTTAAAATCTGAACGTGCGATGATCACGGTCCCAAATTATGATAATCGCAGAACTGTATGTCCGCCGTAACCGTCATAATCTGATAATTCATATAATTTCCGCTCTTTAAAACGTTCTTCCAAAGTGGGACATGACATGGGGCTTTGCCATAAATATTTATGGCATTTTATTAATTTCGGAAGTAGTTTGGTTTTGATCTTCCCACCGACGCGACTTATTTTTATGGCGTATAAATATGATGGTCGGCGTTTGGTTAAATCTTCATAAATTATTATTAAAAGCACAATTAAATAATAAAAGGTTCTCAAAAGAAAATGTACGTTTGTTAAATAACTTTACACACATTGCTTCAGAGGGAGGGTTAAAATATAAATATAATTTCAACCACAGACAATGCGGCAAGCTTATTAAGCACGTTTGTTGAGATTTTGACGCTGTATTTTTCAGGAAATTCTATGAACGCATCTTTTTTTATACATAAATTGTTTTCTACCAATATTTTAATTATATTTAAATTAGGCTGAATTTTGTAAGCCTTTGTGCAGTGTTTTTAAATTATTTAATAAAAAAAATGATATTTAAGGGGGGCTCCCATACAAACTTGTTACGTTACCCTTCATGCGCGAGTCCAACTCGCACTAGGCTTAATATAATTATAATGTAATGTAATTATGACTGTAATATGTAAGTTTTGCCTACTTCCACTACCGGACGAGCAGGGAAACACCAAAGCGGCATCGTTATACCGCGGAGGTTCCAGAGGCGCGTACTAAGCGGTTTGCCTCCACCTTCATAGTGCGAACTGCGAAGGTGTGAAACTCTTTGCCTAGTTCCCTGTTCCCTGAGAGCTACAATCTGGCGGTTTTCAAAGCAAGAGTGAACCTGTTTTTTCTGGGTAAGCGGGCTCCACCTTAGATCATAATGTCGCTTGCCATTAGTTGAATTGTGATCAAGCGAAAGCCCATTTAATGTAAAAAAAAAACAAAGTTTTCTTGACATTTGTTTGCAGTATAGTCAGTCACATGATAATGTTCAAAGCCTTTCATAAATTCAAATTCCAACATCGCGAAAGAGACCACGAACTAAAAAGAATGGCCGCTAAACACGCCAATAATTTTGTCACGTACCCAAATAAATATGGCGATATTTATCGCCGGCGCGAGACAAAGGTTCTCGTAATTACCTGGAAGTCCCGCGGCACGGGGCTCCCTGCGGAGTGACACTCACACGCGATGTTACGGGACGAGAGGTCTGAAGAGGAATCATGTGATGAGAGGATTGCCAGAATGAACCGCTTGTAACCAGCAACGGATCTTCATATGTATTTCATCATCATTGAATCATAGCTTTTTCTTCTTCGTATAAGCTTGGTGGCCAATTTCAGTTGTAGAGAGTTTTCAAGCCACCCATAAGTCTATTGGCTAAACGATTGCTTGTACTAAGGACTAATAGCCGGGACCTACAATGTAACGTATCATCCGACCAACGGTAGCGCCAAGATGAAAATGCCATTTTCAAACGACAGTCTTGTTCTTGGTCACGCATCCAAAGACTGTCGGCATTAACTTAACCTCGATGATCGTGTCAGATCACCTTAGTTAGCTGAGCTCCAAGGTCAAAGCTGCTAAAATTGCGCTCCCGTTCTACTATAAGTTTATTTTCCCCTTAATATTTGTTTTAATATCACAAAAGGAAGCTTTAGCATCTGATGCGATTACCGAAGTTAAGCAACGGTAGATGCGAGCAGTCTTTGGTCATTTATTTGGTGATTTATTTCTGAGCACTACCATGGGTCGGATGAATCGTTTATTTGTAGGTTCCGCCTGTGTGTCCTTAGTATATGCAGTCTTTAAACGAATACAGAGGTCTTTGAGCGGTTTGAAAACTCTCGACAACAGAGTTTGGCCACTTCACTTGGCAATAATAAAGCATAAAGTACAACTTACGAGTAGGATGTGTATGAACAGTTACTTACCTTTTCTATTTATGTATGTCTTACCTTCCCCACGTAACAAACACAAACAAATGTCCCCAAGACCAAGAATTATAACTGTCCCTTGACCATCAGCAACTCCTCAAGGTGACGTTAATGTTAAATTAGGTGATCCATCCAGCTGCAAAGGGCGTTAAGGGTCAAATAAATTACTTGGGGACAGGCGGGCTAATAAACACGACGGTGAAATGGCCGCGCCAAATAACTTGTTACGACTAGCCCCGGTCTCCCCATTGACTAATTGCTGCACTCTGTTTTGTGAACACCCCGAACTGAAATGAACATGCCAAACCAAACTTGTAAGGTTAGTCTTTATTTGACACTAGTTGCGTCCCGCGGTGCTACCCGCGTTAATCCGGGACAAAAGAAGTAAATCCGGGATAATAAAGAATAAAGTGTTAATCCAAGGTCTAACCTATTTTCATAGTAAATCTCACTAAAATCGGTCCAGCCGTTGAAGAGTGAAGGAGTTACATAGATATTGAATCCATATGCGTATCCCACGTGAACCATATTTTTTCGGGATTAAAGTAGCCTATCTGTTAATCAAAGGTCTAACCTATTATCATACCAAATTTCATCGAAATCACTCCATCCGTTTGAGCGTAACAAACATACACACACACACACACACACAAACTTTCGCATGTATTATATTATTAGGATACTAGCTGACCCGGCAAACGTTGTTTTGCCTTAAAAATATATAGTAGCTGATTCTCAGACCTACTAAATACGCATATGAAATTTGGTAAAAATCGGTCAAGCCGTTTCGGAGGAGTACGGTAACTAACATTGTGTCATGGAAATTTTATAATTCTTAATTGGACACATAAATATAAAAGGCACAGTAAAAAAACAATTAACTTAAAAAAAACCGCCAATTGTGCCACAATTGGCGGCCTTATCGCTTAAAGCGATCTCTTCTAGGCAACCTTTGGATGGAAAGGAATTTATAAACGACTAAAGAAGGACGTAGTGTACAATAAAGAATAATAAAAAACATACATATAATATTAATAATCTTATCTTAATTTATATAAATCTCGTGTCACAATGTTTGTCCTCAATGGACTCCTAAACCACTTAACCGATTATAATAAAATTCGCACACCATGTGCAGTTCGATCCAACTTAAGAGATAGGATAGTATAAATCTCAAATTATAGTCGCAATTTTAATTTATTGCTAATTATTGTCTGTTATTATTTGACAGTCACAATTATCTGTTAACTCCAAATGATTCTAACAGATGTCGATACCTTTCGACTGGGTTGAGTAAGTAATCAATAGATGGCACTGCTATGGTAAATCTACGAACGTGTCATATAAGCTACACTATCTATTTTTCATACCCTTAAGTGAGGCAAAACCTAGTTTGCCGGGCCAGCTAGTATTATATATAAGACAACAGTTTAGCTCTGAGAAGAACTTTTGCGTATGTGTAGTTAAAAGAACAAAATCAAAAAAAAAACCCGAAAATTATTAGACTTCGCGCACGACCGCTGCGATGGGAGCCAACCTCGCGACTGAGCGGCGCGGGTACCTTACTCATAGATCTAAACACCCCTCCCCCGCACACGCCCTCTTCGCAACGGGCCGTGCAGCAGAAATCGTAATATTTTAATTTCACCATAACTTCAAAACCAAACGTCCAATTTTAATCATTCAAAGACCAAATATTATCAACACAAACTGTTCTTAATGATGAAATAATTTATTTTGATAAGGATTAATAGTAAAATCGCTTCGTAAATAAGCCATTATTTCTCGTACAAAGTAAAGGATAAAAAATGGTTATTGTGGGTTATTCCTAAGAGTTAAACATATACCATCACGGACTTTTTTGTAGACTTTTTTAAGTTGTACAATACTGTAGTAAATTGTTTGGATCTATCTTGTAGGATTCAGTCAGCGTTTGCAATGTAAGCGCAAAAAATGTGTTTTTTTTTACGACCTCACATTAAAAACCTCAAAAATTGTAGCCTATGTGTTATTCTGATGTATAAGCTATAGCCTATGTGTTATTCTGATGTATAAGCTATATTGTGGTAAAATTTCATTCAAATCCATTCAGTAGTTTTTACGTGAAAGAGTAACAAACATCCATCCATACATCCATACATACAAACTTTCGCCTTTATAATAGTAGTAGGATTCGCTAAAAGATTTTTATCTTCAACATTTTTGGTAACAGTATCACGGTAAATATCTTTCCTAATGCGTAATCTAAATTAACTAATTGAAATTGAATAAAAAACTATCAAATTTAAGTAGTCAATTATAAAAATAGTCGTTCTACGAGCAGTAGTCCTCGAGTGCACAATTACTTGAAACATCGTTTGTACTAAAACTTTTTGACCTTCCAATTTTCATTTATAACTATTGTCCATATTGGTAAATATATTTAATGAATTTGTAATATTTATTAAACAATTGTTACATTAATTTATAATTACAATGGTGGCGATTCAGCGGCACACATGACTTAACTAAATTTAAAGAAGCCCCGTCTCTTTTCATCTTAGGTGGCCAGATGGCACGTTCTGCACCACAGACAAAACAACTAAAATCACGTCAAATGTAGAAAATATAAGCGACTTTAGAACGCACTCGGCTTCTTTAAACTTAGTTTAGTTGTGTGTGCCGCTGAATCACTAAGACTTGGTATTTAGTCAAATCTATCTATAATATCCAAATATCAATGAAATCGACCAGGAAGCGGTGTAGCAAAGGTTTGTGGGAACGCTTAGAACTAAAAAAAACAATTGATTAGTAATTAGTACCTGTGTACCAAGTTTCAAGTCAAAATTGATTCGAAAATACAGTCTCTACGCGAGAATAAACATACAGAAATGCAAGAGCAAAATTGACAAAATTAAGGCAAAGCAAACTTGCCAAAATTAACGGGCTCCAACGTAGGCCACAGCGTTGCTTAACATCAGGCAAGATGTGGTCAAACGCAAACCTATTTAAAAAAAAATGAATTCTACCTACGGCCAATTAAATCTAATAAACAAATCAAAATTGGCAATTGTTTCTAAGATATCCTATTGAACCAAACCAAACGTAAACATTGAGGAAGAGCAGTTTTGTCAACGAGAGCAGTACAAAGGCGTCGCGAGCGCACAAAGCGCCTCGATCCCACATCGATCAGGCTAATCTACGCGGACGGTTGCGCCGGCGCATAAATCGAACTGCGGCCGGCGGTAAAGCACTCCCTAGAGGCTCTGGAAACTTGACACAGTACATTGGAGCTCGAATATGTTAACTGGAGTATGTTATGTGTGCTTCGTATCTTTTGCCTTCTACTTATCCTCCCCTTCTGGATAGCAGAGAAAAATTTGCTGTGCTGTGTTAATTGTATTTTTTTTAATGATAAATAGGCTTACGCTTGACCGCAGCTTGCCTGATGTTAAGCTTGACTGTGGTCTAAGATGCATCACGCTTGCCTAGAAGGAACTTATTTACTCTAGATTTGAAGACCCTCAAATTCTAGTAGTCATCGTCTTCTCTCGTGGTGTCATTCATAATTATCCATGTTCTTGGTGGGTCGAATACAATTAACAACCTAGATAAAACAACAACTTGGTAACAATCCAATTGCCGACCTCGTTGGCGTAAACGTTACCATATCGGAATGTCAATCGAGAAGGTTCCGGGTTCGATTACCGGCACGGCCAACATCTTTGTGCTTAACTAAATTTGTTGGCTGTGGGTCTGGGTGTTAAATATGTATCAATACAAAATATGTTTATATGTAGTATATCAGTTGTGTTAGCTACTATAACACAAACTAGAAATGGTTCATTATGGGGTTAACCAGCCGTGTGTGAAAAAAAATCCTGGAGAGAACTGCCACGATTTATTTTGCTTTTATCTCAATAATTACACATTATAATATTTTCATCTGAATATCGTGGGTCGGATGACATGTCAAATTGTAGGTTAAACGTTTATTGGTCTTAGTACAAGCAGTCGTTAAGCCAAGTCAGAGGCCTTCGGGCGGTTGGAAAACTCTCAACACCAGAGTTAACTCAAACGAATAAGAGTTGAAGAGTTTTTAATCACGCAACCTTCGGCACTGCATTTTCCCCTTACTTTTTGCACGTCGATGTCGAAGGAAAGTGAACAAGGATGCCCACTCAGCTCAGTATCGGCGCGCAGAGTTTATCAGGGGACAATACCGCGCGATATCGAGATTCATTGTTAGCCAGCTGATAGCCCGTGTTTACCTAGTGCTAAAGGATGTTCGGGGAAGAGCTGGGAAGCAGTCGTTTGAGATACCTACCTTGCTAGGTAGGTAACTCTTACACAGTTCGCCTCCTGCAGTAAAATGAGCCATACCACTTTTTATTAGACGTTCTATTATGGACGAAGTTAAGACAATTGGTAAGACCTGGTCAGAAGTTGAAGCCCAAAACATGAAAAATAAGGAAAGTCACTGTGGGTGCCATCTGCCCCACCCAGAGGATCTAGAAAAATAATGACCATTGTATTTTTAATTTAATTTCTGCCAATTATTTTTATTGTCTTTTTTAATTTCTCGCAAAAGTTAAATTAATTTCTTAATAAATATTAAAAAATATATAATATAAAATATTAAAAATTAGTTTCTTAATAAAAATTAGGAAACTATGTTGATTTTGCAGGTAGTCTCATCTTCGATTGCTTGCTTACAAACAAGTAATGCGTTAGGTTTTACCTGTGCACTAAAAATAAAGGTTTAAGGCGTATGGGAACAAAATGGCATATTAAAAAATAAAAAATCCTATGAAATCCTGCGTAAATGATAGGGCTTATGTATTTTCAGTTTTATTATTTATATTTATTTCAGAGTCAATCGTTAGAGTTCCAAAACATGATTACGTGAAATTCGTTCTATAGTTTTATTTTATGAAAAACAGTCGTTTTAAAATTAAAAAATGTTGTGCTACAAAAAGTAATATAGAAACTAAAATTAATCTTACTTTTTTCAGTAGGTAACAATATTATCATGAATCGTCAGCTTACAAATTCAATGCTAAAAATTAATATAAAAATAATTTTATATGAATTTTGTTTCATGAAAATTCTACTGCCGCTCGGCAGGCGCTTCGTTCAAATTTGTATGGTGCAATTATAACCGATTTTAATACTTTAGTTATATATTCTTAAATTCGTGTTAAGAAGGTAAGGGACACAGGATCTCGCGACACAGGCTTGCCCAGAGTGAGGATCAGCGGCAAACCAACCTACCTCTAGTAATATTTCATTTTTGTCTTTAGTCCAGTAATGGTGTATTTATTTAGCCTGAAGTTTATAGATCAATAAAAATACATTTGAATTTGAATATTTTGAACCCGTTTGACATTTAATTTAATTTTATTAAATTTTGTTTTTCTATGACCCTGATTTAGTATTATTATTTTGATGATTTTGATTTTGATTTGTATGATTTTGATTACGTGTAATATGGACTACTTATGTCTGAAATAAATGATTTGAATTTGAATATGAATATCAATTTTGCTTACAAACTTAGTATTCTGCCTCTATTTATTCTGTGACCACGTTCGCACAACAATTCTTCACGGGTGACAATATTTCAGCAAACGTTATCGAATTTCGATTTACTGCGGCGCGGATATCTGCCGATGCTCATGTCGATGTTTTTTATCTCCTGCCTTATGTTGTGCAGAAATATTTGTCGCCCGATGTTATTTATAGAGATATTGGATGGCGACAAACGTGTTTGTTTATTTGCGGATTGTTTATTATGTTTATGCGTGTCTGGGGCCCCGAGCCGGCGTGGAGATGTCACTGTGAATTACCTTTTTAGAAAGAAGGATTGCATCACTATGCCTCATTTATTATTATCACATTTTATGAGAGAACCATATTACTAGTATTCTCTTGTATATCTTTCTGTCACATACTAAATTCTTAACATATTCGTACAATTGATTGACCTACATTTCTTTATTTTATTTATTTATTAGACCTTTATTTCTTTGATCTGTGAACAATATTTTTCAACTTTGTCTTCCTCTCCTTGTCTTTAACTTGCCTTTTTTTTTTTTTTTTTTTTTTTACGTGAGGAAATGCAATTACGCATCCCCACCACACCCGGGGAGGTGGGTGGGGTATGTCGGGCTCGATGTCAAAAGGACATCCCTACCGACTAAAACCTCACGATGACCTCCTCACCGGAAAGGGCGGGATGAGGTTCCGCTTCTCGCATTAACCCACCACCCCGCCCACCTCGGCTAGCCTGCGAGGCTCCTTCTCTGGGGATGAGTCCCCTCGCAGTGCACATGGTGCACTGCAACCACTTCGGGGACCATAAGTGCAATGGACGCCGGACAACCCCGGTCCGACGTCCCAGGTCCCCCGTGACGGGTCAGGTCTGTGGCCCCGTCACCTGCCACTACGGCCGCAGAGAATAGGGTAAGTGGTATTTTGTGGTACCACTCCCTTCTCCCTGCGGCCCCACCGCGTCCGCCATCAACGGTGGCGACCCCGTCGAGGCCGCGGCAGGTAGGAAGAGCGGCGCATCGTAATACCGACACTTCTCTCCCGCCGCGGCCCCACACCTTCGGCTGCGGTGGGTGTCTCCAAAACCACACCGCAGCCCTCCTCAGTTGCGAAACCCCCCCGGAGTGAGGTCCCGCAACCTACTGGTGCCACTCCATCTAGAACTTGCATGGGGGAGGACAAGTCTAGGGAGCGGCCCGCCTCAGGGACCCTCTTCGCTTCACCGTGGGTGACCAGGCCACGGTTACTGAGCCCCCCCGCCTCGACAATGCGGGGCCCCACGGGGGGGTCTTTAACTTGCCTAGTTTAAGTGTTTGAAGGATCAGGGTATAAGGAAAGGTTATTTTGTAAAAAAAAAGTAGCCATTCATATTTTCCTATTTACTTTCAAATTTTGATAGTATTGTCTAATATAATAAATAATAAATTAGTACTTCATTCATCATTATAAAGAAGTGACAGGAAGATCAGATTTAATCAATCTTGAGACGGTTGAGCTTCTTTTTCTTATGTATGTTTGTTTTTGCAGAGACGAACTCAGGTGTTAAGATGTATCAGCCTATATTTTTATACGGCAACTTAATAATTTGAAAAGAAAGTTCTGTTTTCTATTTAAAAAAATTGTAAACATTTGTCTCTTACTTACTGAAAAGCTCTTTCTAGCCCTTTTCAGTAAGATTGACCATCATTATTTAAATACCTGAATATTTTGTCTAAAGTGATGTGTGTAATTAAATAATTTAAAGTTTTGTATTTGTTGTGCATATATATTCAGTTCAATGTCCCTAAGTCCGTCACCTCCAGTCATCAATAGTAAGTGGCACCCGGAGAGTCGTTCGTCGGTCGCGGAACCGATTCCTCCAAAATATCAATAAAACACAAACGCCGGCCGCCCCGGGAGCACTTCGCGTCGCCCCCGACTTACAAATGGCCTCAAATACGGCCCTGCCCTTTTGATGGGACACTTTATTCTTGATGGGTAGATTTTCGATTTGTTGATTGCAGTCAAGGACTACCTTGTCCTAGAGTAAAATTTCTTCATATATGTATCAGATGAGATAAAATGAGATTGTTTGATGTTTGAGCTATAATTGAGCATATTCAGCCATGTGAGAACACGTATGTAACCTGCTCTAACATTAATGGTCAGCACAGCCGAAATCGGCTACTATATTATCATTATCGTCTTACCTATAATTAACCAAGTACAGTCCCACAGTTTTATTAGTATTAATATTAATAAGCGTAGTCGTTGATGAACGCGTTTCTCTTAACTGGAGATTTACATAATTCTCAAAATAAAAAAGTATCTAAGCAAATATATATACAAAATATCAAAAATGTGGTGAATGACAAAAATGATACAAATCTCATGTCTAATTTAAAAAATCCTTTCTTACACCATAAAGTAAACGATTAAAAAATCAATGCATGTCAGAGACTGTTAACCAGCTCATAAAATTAGTAACGCATCCAAATAATTTTTACAACAAAAAAATATCTCAAATCTACCTTCCGACCGTTTCTTACCGCCTTATATTTTTTCACATCCCGCAAGCTGATGTTTTGGCAACATTATGAGATTTACATTTAGTAATGTCGTTTTATTGCCACCATAACGGCAAGGTATTGCCATAATCCGCTCTAATGTTAGAGGGAAAATCACTTTGGCCGTGTGAAAAATTCAGCGCGAGGCGGTCGAAATATGGCGGTATTGGTTTTATGAATGTCATGCGAATCGGGAAGTAAGTGTTATGGGCGACGCTAGTTTGGAGATTGGGAGCTCGGTCTGTGTATGGATATAGAATAAATAATAGCATTTTATATCTTCTTCTTCTTTTTCTTTTTAGTACGAGCAAAGTGACAGAGCTCTGGTGTCTACTTTTCATGCAAAACGAAGTCTCGACGAAGGATTAGTATTTTACATAGGTGAGAATTTTGGATTTATATTTATGATTAGTTTGAATAGAAAAATCAACGATATAATTAAAAGTACAAGAATTTAATATTGATTAATTGATAAATAAAATAATTACATATTATAAAAACAGACACACACACACACACACAATAAAAAAATTCAAAAAAAAACATTACAAATAGTCAAATAGTAGAATAAATCTAAGTCAGTGTCCGCGGGTAAAGTGTCTAAAATGCTGGCGGCATTACATCGCTGATTAGGGGAGAAAGGGGTAATGGGAGTCAGTGGGCAATCGTAGTCACTAAAATAACTAAAGAAACCAAAAGCCTAGAGTTATTGTTGCCTCGCAACCAACATCACTCCATGCACCCCGCACCGGTCCCCAAAGCTCCCTGAGTTCACGCCAAGCGCTAGGAAAATATTGCCGCATCGTTTTCGCGCCAATTTCATATAATTTTTTACGTGAACAAAATAAACGTAAGTCCATTACTATGATGTATTTTAATCATTAGTTCAAGTTAAAACTTTAGTTATGACGTTTGAGATTGGATTTGTAAATCGTTTAATGTAATAAAGTCTAAAATAATTATTTTATAACTGTAAATTTTCAAATAGTCTCTTTCGGGTAATGAGAGTCGAGCGTCTGTGGGTAATAGGAGTCGACCATCGCCCATGTCTTATTACTCGCAGTTTTTATAACGTGCAAACGATTAATTATATCGTACATTTTTATTTGGCAGATGCCGAAAACTCGACCGAGGAGCACAAATAAAGCGTAATTGTCTTCTGACACAACGCACAGAGCGCAGAACTTCATAAAATTCGTAAATTTGGCCGAAACAACGAGATTTGGTACAGATGCACATCTTGTGGGCTATGGGCATGCGCAAGCTGCACCGGATGGGATTCAGTTGAAGATTACGTGCGTGACAACTGCTAGGATTCGCTGACTCCCATTACCAAATATAGTGATTATTATTACCCGCATGTGCGGGCAATGGTAGTCAAAGTCATTATTTTTTAAAATAATTATAAATAGAAAAGTATAATTTTTACAGCTAATGAAACTTATCAGACTGATAGTTGATGAAGTATATTACATTAAAAATAAATAACTATCACCATAACTACAATAATGTTTGATTTGGAGAATATATTGCTTAAGTGCTCCCATTACCCCTTTCTCCCCTACAATTAAATCGTTTCAGAAAACATATAAAACAAATTGTGTATTTTTATTCTGTATTTTCATCAGCCAACCCACACTTGGCCAGCGTAGTGGAAGTCAGAGCTGGCTGCAGTCCCAGCAGTGGGAACGTATAGTGGGCTGCTTATGCTTACCTATATGTATTTTTAAGAAATTAAAGATGGCTCTCCTTTCTATAGTGCTACCTAACCTATAGAGTCGCACGTTTGACTAAACGTTTATAAATACAGAACAACTTACAATAGAGTTGAATTTTAACTAAGAAGCGACCTAAGAGAGCGGTAGAAAAAGTTCTTCATAAATCAACAGCTAACCATAGTATCATCAGTCAAGCCAGGAGTGGAATCAAATCACCACGCCATTACAGCGTGACCACGATCAGGGCTAAACAACCTATAAACTTCCTACAAAGCCTCACTCGTGCCTCCAATGCAGAAGGAAATCTATCTGCACGGTGGACATATTGAGAAATGCACTGACTTAGAACAAAAGCGGTCAAACAATATTGGCAGGACGTTTGGCAGGGTAGGTATACTTTTATTTTATACTGTAATACTTACTTTTGTTGTAAACGGATAAAACTCATGAAACTTTTTCACAAAGAAAGATACATATTCTCATATTATATTCTACCCTATCGCTGCCGATATAAAGTTATCATAATGAGGCAAAATAGTAGTATAACAAAGTTTGAGGTTTCCAAATCTGTCATTCGTATATTTACAGAATGCTATAGTACTTTAAGTTTCCTCATACGTGACTAGGAAATCGACCAGGTGATAATAATACCTAACATACTATTTCTTTTTAACCGACTTCAATCAAGGATGAGGTCACATGTTGGACCAAATGATTATTTTTTCCATATTTTTATTTTTATATTTTACTAGCAGATCGTCCTGGCTTCGCACGGGCTATAAAATAATCTAAGTTACTAAGAGAAACAAAATAAGGCCTGTTTCTCAGGGATAATGTAGCTTCCCAACGGTGAAAGAACTTTTCAAATCGGTCCAGTAGTTTCGGAGCCTATTCGCATCAAACAAACAAAAATCAAGCTTTTCCTCTTTATAATACTGGTGTAAATCATTGTGCATGATGTAAAATAAACCATTTATTATTTTAATTTATGACAAAAATACTATTCGTTTGTAATTTGCTACAGGAGCTAAAACAATGGATGTTCCTCGTCCACTTATCGAATATTGAGTGTGACCGCAACCCATCTCTCCCTAAGGAGATCGATCAGGGAGAGACACCGAACCTCCCTATCTTAAAGAGAACTCGCAAAGAGGGTATTTATTGGACGTAATTAAAAAGAAAACAGACAAAGGCTCGCAGCTGATCGGGACGTGCTTGGAACACGAAGATTTAGAAATGTGATACGATTGTCGATTATCTGAAATAACCATCGATATATTCAGAACTTCAAGAAGTTGACTTTTTAATAAACGTACATAATTTTAGTAATTTTTATAGAGATCCTAAAAATAACATTTTTAATTCCTAGGTGCTTGTGTGTGATGCTATACTAACTAATATATTTAAATCTAATATTATGTCTCTCTACATTTTAAATATCTTATTAACGTATAATCTATTATTTCTTTGTAAGTATACACAAACCGTCTTAGTACAAAGTAAATTTAATCAAAGGTTAGCTAAACTAGACTATCTTAAACACCAGTGGTCCGCTGCACGATGCTTAAATGCATCTAGCTGCTGTTATCACAATGGACGGACGTCGATGCCTTTGCTCGCTATCAGACAATAACTTTTACGATACCTGATCATTATAGTAAAGTAATTTGATAGCGAGTGTAGTTTGGTGGGAAAAACGTCTGCTTATCAATCAGACAGCCCTACACCAATGACTTGTATTTCCAGCTCTGTATGGATTTGCACACGTTTTACAGTGAAGGAAAACATTATTAGGAAACTGACAGTTTGATGACTACAATATCCAAAGACGTGTGTCAGCCGCCAACACGCACTTGGCTACCTTGGTGGATTATGTCCTACCTCTCTCCTCGTGAGAGAAGGCCCCGAGTCCCAGCAGTGGGATCGTATAGCGGGCTGCTTATGCTGATTTGATTAACTTAAAGTACATTCCTAATTATCTAGTAAGTTTTTTAGTAACCGGAAAGCACTTGATAATTTTTAAAAGCAAAAACATATATTTTGACATAAGTATGAAACTTTTTATGAATTGAAAACGTTTTCCTTAGTTATCACAAAAAAAAACTTTTTACTCCGCAGATTTTAAAAAGTAAAGCATCATAAACAAAGACGTCGATAGTTGAATATCACATAAGTTAAGGTACACTTATCGGGAATTTTATCGATATCTCGCGGTGGCGACAAGACAACACTAATGAAAGATCACCAGCCGGTCGTGCAAAAGAGGACTTTTATCAGTGACCGATACGAATACTCCTAGATTCCGAGACTTAATTTATTGCCACCCCACTGTTACAACTTCCAACTTGCATTTACTTTCACCTCTATTGCTTAGCTATTAAAAGCTATTATCACTTGAAAACTCTTCAGAAAACTTTGTACGGACATGGTTGACGTTACTCTAAAACGCATTATCACTCTTATTTCAAAGATTTAAGGTTCAAAATAGAAACGAATGTATTTAGTTTTGTAATTTACTGCAACCCCTTCGAGTGAAAAACGATTGACAAATAACTTTCCGGCACTCCGTTTAAATGATAGCTGTTGACCAATGATTGATTTATTTTTTAACAGCTGATTAAGTTCTGGCTTTCATCGGAATGAGGTTCAAATAAATTGTTTTTACTTCGAATTGATACGATTTGATTGATTATTTTTTATTAAGATTGATAAAGTATTTGGTTAGACATTAAATGATTATATTATTTTATTTTTGCAGTACAGGTTTTTTTCAGGCCTTGAAATATTCAGATTATGATAATTAGCCATTAAATCTATTTGAGTGAACAATACAATTATCTTTGTAAACTGTTGTCGTAAGGCATATTATATATTTACACGACACAAACGGTCACACTTACTTAAAAAAAAAACAATGATCGTATTCCATATATTCCAGGTTCCAACAACACCAGGCTTTGTGAGCATGGCTCGGTGGGAAAAGTCTGATTTTCACTAAGGCGTCCCCTGGTTCGATCCTGGCGTTACTTTACGATTTGCACTCGTTTAACGGCGAAGGAAATCATGTTTAATGATTATACAATATCCGAAAACGTGTATCGTATGCCAAATCACGCTTTGCCAGCGGGCTGGATCTCTCTCGTCGTAAAAGAAGGCCCTGAGTCTCAGCATTGGTAATGTAGATATAGTGGGCATCTTACGTTGTGTCCATGAATAAATACATCAATATTAGAACATATTTCACATATATTTCACCATTTATAGTTAGTATTATGGTTGCTAACACAACTGATACACCATACATAAATATTTTATACATATTTAACACCCAGACCGACAGACAACAAATTTAGTTCAGCACAAAGATGTTGGCCGTGCCGGGAATCGAACCCGGGACCTCTTGGTTGGCAGTCCAGCATGATGTCCGTTACGCCAACAAGATCGTCGACATGAAAAAGCTGTAATCGTATTTCAACTCAATAAAAATGCCACATTTTACTTCCCAATCCCGTTGTTTTGATTTCGAGACGAGATTACTATAAAATCGTTTATCATTATATACGACGCTTGGAATTCAGAACAACTTTATGTGTCCTTTGAAATATCAATTTAGTACAAGTTGGTCCAGCCTTACATATAATACCTCAAAAATAGTAATCAACACAAACTTTTGTCAAATATTAAAAAACGTCGTCTAATACTCGTATTATTAACCTTTCTATAATATCAAAGTTTATTACGTCTCAGATTTTTAAGGGCAACGCGCTCTATCTAATACTCGTATTGCATATATGATACATACGGAGCATTGTCTATTTCCCACTGCTGGGCCTCGGGGCCTTCTTTGGCTAAGAGAGAGATACGGACCATTATTCACCACGATGACCAAGTGCGGATTGACAGATGAAACAAGTATTCGTATATTTGCTCCTTAAACATCTCAGTTTCCTCACGATGTTTTCCTTCATCGTAAAGCGAGTGCACATAACTTGAAAAAAATCATTGGTGTTCAGTCGGGATCTACCTAGAAGCCGTCAAATTTATTTATTTATTTATGATTCACAAAACAGAAAACAATCAAAACAATAACCAAATTAAAATAATTTACCGTAATGAAAACTAGATCATTTTCCTACCATAATTCTAAAATGCTTTACTTAAATTTGACTAAGTTACTATTAAATATAGGCACTTAACAATGGTGTGGTGATGGTACAAGAATATAATTGAAAAGCAGACGTTTTTCCTACCTAGCAACACTCGCTTAGTGATCTAGCGCAATCTCATTATGTGTAAAAATGTGTAATAAGTCTACATAACATTATATAGTATCTTCCAAGCTTTATCCCCGCTCCCACCGGCCGGGCCGAGTCGTACAAAACAACGCGATATAATGCGCAAAGAGCGCCGTAATGCGTGTACGGTGCGAAATGTTGTCGGGCAATATCCACTACACACTGCAGTATGCTCTACCTTTGTGGCGCTATAGATTATGTCTTTGAATATTATAATTAATGATCAACCAAACTTACCTGAGTGAAGTTCGATCAGAATTATGTGAATGGCTTCATTTGCAGCAAATCTCCAAAATCACGGCGACAATTCCCAACTCTTCTTCTTTTTCGTGGACGGTTGTCAATGGAAAAACATAGGATAGGATTTTGTTGAAGCCTGTCAGAATAAAGACGATTGTTGAAATTCGAATTTAGAGGAAAATATCTTTGATCCCTCAAATGTGAACTCTAAAACATCCGTGTGGAGATAGGACAAGGAAGAACGTCTACAAACTGGTAAACCTTTACCGCTGAGAATAAAGCCAGAGCATTATATAATTTACTTATTGATTATACTCATACATAGTTATTACTTTACATTGACATATATATAAATAACTAATGACAATATGGATTCGTCAGTATTGATTACATTTAAATAATAATATAATGAATTAAAAGGACATCAGCTGTATAGGGGCTTTGTCAAAAAATAAATAGTAACAACTAAAGAAAAAACTGGCTTTGTCTGGGTGAACATGCACGAGACTTCAAAAAAGTCGCATTTTCGTCTGGGCGCTACTGTGAGTAAATTAACACGTAAAATTGTAGGCACGGTGGATTAAGCCTAGCAGTTAAGCCAAGTCAGTGACCTTCGGACGCAACGGGCTTGAAAACTCTCGACACCAAAGCTTAGCCACTTAGCTCGTACGAAGAAGAAAAAGCTGATATGAGAGCAAAGTAGCATATTGTTAATATTCCCATAAAATCCTGCCTATACTTTTATTTTCTTTCAGAGTTGTAGTTCCAAAACACGATAACGTAAAATTCGCTCCAGTCTAATTTTATGAAAAATATTAGTTTCAAAATCTAGAAATGTTGTGCTTAACTGCCTAACAAATCTTACTTTATTTTACAGATAATTATATTATCTAGAATAGTTTTAGCCATTCGATCGTGAAAAACAAAAACATACACATTTAAATATAAAATTTTCGCATTTATAATATTAGTGGGATATATCAGTAGAGCAACATCCCCGTCCTTTCACACGTCATCATCGCACAGTGAGGGCTACTTTATAGTCGTGTCGTATAGTTTAATGGCGTCTTTGTCGCGCGGTGCCGCTGCGTTTATCATGCGTATCGCTGCGACGCCGCGCGGTGACGTGCGACAAGCAGCCGAGAACGGAAGAGCTTTATGCCCGCTCGCAATGCCAATAATCGTAAATTTGAATGATAAATGACTTAATTTTGTTCTGTAGCTCACTGACGCTTCCTTAGGAACTTCTGCTATGGCCCGTCAAAGCTTTTGTTTTATTTTTTTACAAATACTTAATTTTTGTAGACGACTTCTGGAGTGGAGACCGCGTACCGGCACACGTACTCGTAGTGTAGGACGTCCTGCAACGAGGTGGAGCGATGATGTACGCAAAAAAGCAGGCAGTGGACGGAGACGATATGCTCAGGATAGGGCAGCGTGGCGTGCCTTGGGAGAGGCCTTTGTAAGCAGAGGACGCAGATGGGCTGATGATGATAAAGTTTTTGATAGTAATACATAAAGTATAAACAAAAGCGGCAAATGCCTAGGCGCGGATGGAACTGTAGCCCCGCAGCAGAGGATTGAAAGATAATTAGCGCGGGGCACAGCATCTCTAAAACGTACCACTCATTGTTTTTACGAGTAGTTATTCACTATTTGCATTTATGATTACATGTGCGTACACAATTTAAAAGAGAAATAAAATTATTTCGTTTTTTTATTTTTAATTAAAATCAAATTAAAACTTCGCATTTAAAAGTGAACTTTTGCGTATCATGAAGCAGTTACGTTCTATTGGTGCTGTCAATAATAGTAGTTTAAAAACTAAAAAACACGCGTATCTGGCCGTTTTAAGTGAGTCAAAATCGCGCCCAAAGAAGTCGGTTGCAAACAAACATACAAACAAAAATACAAAAAATAATAATAATTTTATCAAATTAGTGTATTGTCATCGGTCCTCAATAAATCTACAAAGTTTCAACAAAATCTGGCCGTTTTAAGTGGGTCAAAATCGCGCCCAAAGAAATCGGTTACAAACAAACATACAAACATACAGGTGAAGCTAATATAAATCGTGTAAAAAGAAAATAAACCGTTGGACAAGCTATAGGACACAAGTAGATTTTTTTACTACTTAGGCATTTGACCAGCTGGGCGCGTAACCCCGTAAGTAAGCGACAGTCTGGTCTAAGGTGAAGTCTAGGATGGAATAACTAGCGCTATACGAGGCTACTAGAACACTGTGTTAGTTGCTTGGCGACAGATTTTACAACTAGAGAGAGGTTGCTAGCCAGGCGAGCATTAGAAAAGACCACAGATCAGAATAAATCAGGAAAAGAAAAACTGCAACCCCTTGACAAGATGACAAATATATGTAGGTATATTTGTCATCTTGTCAAGGGGTATATATATGCATATATATATTATCTATATGTAGATAGGTAATATATATGCAGGTTATTATATATATATAGTATATATTATCTGTCTGGTTCCGGTCTGTGTGTAACTTTAATGTTGATTCAAGTATTTTCCGAAACAGTAAACGTCATAGCAAATTTCTTTGTTATCGGCTTAGCCGTATGTACGTGATGCAGTAACAAACATACATACTTACTAACATTCACATTTTTAAATTGAGGAAGATAGGATAGGTTGCACGTGCCAAAAACGACAAGTCTCTGTAACCTTAAAAGCTGAAACAATTCAGCGCGAGTATAAATCAAGACAAGAATTGTTAAAAGTTTCTTCAAGCATAACATTAAAGTTTCACCGCAACTCAGACAGGAAAATTTGCCAAGTTTTTGCAGAAACAGAGTTTGCGAAGTTGCCACCTGCCTTTCTACTTTGAACATCTAAGATAAGATCTGCTACAAGTAGTTCTGGAAACAGCAAAACTCGCGTGAGAACTATTTTACCGCCGATGAAAAAACGGGGGCGCGTTATATGTCTGACGTACGTGTTAGTCTGTAGTATCGTAGGTCCCAAACGAATAAACCGATTTGAATTTATTTTTTTTTGTTAGAAAGCTTAAACGTCGAAGCTTTAAGTCGGGAATGTGCTTAAGGCTGTTCGTTAGCATGTCAGAAGTGCTCAAATGCCGCTAGATGGCGTTAAATTTTCATAAGTATGTTTTCTTTATCCATGTTTGATGAAAATCGGTCCAAAACAGCTGCCATACCGGATTACATATTTTTCACAATTTTTTTTCACAACAAATTAAGGAGAAGGCAGGTCAAGGATTTGGCCGAAGATGGACCTACCTGGAAAAAACTCCACAGACAAGAGCCCAGCTCTTAAATATTGGATGAATGAATTAATGTAAATAGCAAGTAAAGATATCTGTTCCAATCTACCAATCAATAAAATGTAACATCAGCTTTTCATCGACCCTAACAAGATACCTGTCCGTGTTTTATAGCCTAGTTAAGGCTCATAATATCTTTCGCCGTCATCGGCTCCTCGCTAAATACCTCATCAAAAATTCCAGCACGCTACAAAGTATGCAAATTATTATAGGTTCAAACGGGGACAACAAATTCTTCTCAGAAGCCCAATAACTTCGTTGTCCTTTAAAAATATCTAATAAAATGTCACATAAAGTTAAATAAGCAAGATCGTTGGGATATGAGATATGGCGGTTTTAAGGCTTTCGTGGAAAATGATACTTTGTCGCTGATGTCGTATGACACATGTGACTTTTATTTATTCGAAGGTAATTTATGAGGTAGTTTCATTGCTTTTTAGGGTTCAGCCCGGAGGGCACCTACGGTATTACTAAGATTTCACTGGCTGTCCATCTGTCCATTAGGCTGTAAATAGTTGGTAAGTAAATATCTATACATGTATCTCAGAACTCTCTAGCTTTCAGAGAGTTAAAATTTTCACAGATGATGTATTTCTGTTATCGCTGTAAAAAATATACTAAAATTATAATATGATAAGTATTTTAGGGGGCTCAGCTTTTTCCTAATTTTAATAACGGCAAATGATAGACTAGCAGCTTAAATTATACCTAGCATATTTAATTAAAAGAAAAATAAACATTAAAGAGGGATGGATTCCAATACAACAAACGTTTTTTTACGGAACCCTTCATACACAAGCTAGACTCGCCCTTGTAGTTACAATAGCCAATCCGGAATTTTTAACCTTGACAATTACAGGCAAACATTTAGTATTGTAACGTATCGTAAAGCTACTAATATTTTACATCTGTTGCTAAAGAATAGCATTCTAACCCGCAAATCCCCGGACGATACCCAAAATAAGGACAATATCCCCAAACTAATTAGGCAACAAGCCGAAACTATCCGAATACCCATTTCACTAAACAATCATAACTATTAACGTAGCCCGGACACCGAACAATCCCCGAATTAATTTAAAGTCCCGGGACAAGGGACAAGCGGGAATAAATATTAATTTGGAATACTCGGATCATATCTCCGGTAGTGAATAAGTGATGTAACGGTTATGTTATTAGGGAGGAGAAAATTATCAATTTAACGGAGTCTCCAGGACGACCCTTGGCTCGGGACATCAGTCTCGGCTGGTAGGGTTGGCAGTATTTATAATTAGGTACCTATTCTTTTTTTTTTATATACTATGATGGGTTTGCGCTTGATCAGAATTCACCTGATGGTAAGTGATATTGTGATCTAAGGTGGAACGCGCTTACCCAGAAGAAACCGGTTCACTCGTGCCTTGAAAACCGCAAGATTATAGTTTTCGGGGAACAGGGCATTTGGCAAGGAGTTCCACACCTTGGCAATACGTACAATGAAGGTGGAGGCAAAACGCTTAGTGCGTATTTTAGGTATCTCCACAGTGAAACGATGCCGCCTTGGTGTTTCCCTAAATCGTGCAACTCGTATGAGCTAATTGACCGAGGTCTGATATCGAGTTTTCAAGCCACCCGAAGGCCTCTGACTTAGCTAGGTACCTATGTTATCTGTGTAAAGAGTAAAGCCCTTCAGACCGGTACACAGAAGTGTTAGGAAGCGACTGTTTGGCGGTTGGTTGGTTTGTTTGCATCACTATAGTGACTGTAATATCGTCATTCCGTTGGAATTAAAATCATCATCATCATCATCATTTTCAGCTCTCTATCGCCCACTGCTGAGCATAGGTCCCCTTCGTGTACGCCATTCGTCTCGGTCTTGTTATAATTTAAATACAACAAGAAAATAATATTTTTGATATAAGAAAAAAATACCGCATAGAGATATTTGCGACCGGCTTATTTTTTTTTTTTGTATTATTTTTCTTGTGTTCATTTACCACACACGTTTTTGGTATAAACTAAAGATTATTTTTCTATAACAATTCTCATTGAGTAATAAGATAATTTATTCATGTAAATGAAAGTAAAGGGAGTGAATGTGGAGTTGACAGCTGACAGAATCGTGTGGAAGAGGAAAACTTGCTGTGCCGACCCCGCCTAGTGGGAAAAGGACAAAGAAGAATAATAATTTAAATGAGCATTAATGCCATTTAATAATACAGATCAGATTCTATAAAATTTTTTTCAAATACCGCGGTCTTGGTATCAGCCCTAAATCCACCCCTTTGCTCGAGGCAGTGTCCTATCAAACACACATACCTACATAATGCGGACATAAAGCGCATAAAAGCTATTCAGCAAATTGTTATTGACATGTTAGTAGACACTACGACCTCTTTATATGTTTACTTACCAACTAATTCAGGTCAGATATACATAGGAACTTTCACAAATCAGCTCCCTTAAGATGGAACTTAAGTGAGAGAATATTATAAACAAAAAAATGTTACGAAGAATTTTTAATTAAAAAGATAGCATTATATTGAAACTTATACCATTTACTTCATAAAAACGTTGACTAAAGCATAAAAGGTATTGAAATAAAGCTTTTTTTTTCAATTTGGATTAACGTAGCTGCATGCCACATATATTAACTATAAATACATAATATATGTACAATCCTTGTTTGTATACACTTTATTACCACCAAACTCATTTAAGAAAAATTACGTAAAAGTTTTTGTAAATAGAATGTATTTTAAAATGACTAGGCTTAGTGTGAACAAATTTCTTCTATATTTACACGACATAAACGGTCACACTTACTTAAAAAAACGTTGGATATACGTCCAAATTTCTTCTAGATCGATATGCTTCACTTCAGCCACAACTTCGGTTACCACCAAGCTAGTAGGTGATCAACCGTAAATCTAGTGTAAAAAATAACAGAAATTAAATTTTTTAATTCTATTTACTATTTGACTATACTAACAGATAAATGTTTTTTTTGTGTTAAAAATCTCATGATACATATTTTTTAACCCAACACATTCTATTTTCCACAACAATTCTTTAAATGAGTCTACGTAACAAGGCATCTCAATCGCACAGGTAAATATTACGCAGATACAATAACCCTTTCATTCAGTTACCACAACAAGGGCCCAATTAACTTTGGAACCCTTTCTTGGGTGTTATTATTTATTCTGTGATCTGTGATCGTAAGCTTATTCCACGCTCCTTTCGAATTCCGTACCTAAAAGATAAAAACGCATACAATTTTTTTTTACATTAAATGGGCTTGCGCTTGATCACAATTCACCTAATGGCAAGCGACATTATGATCTAAGATGGAGCGCGCTTACCCAGAAAAAACCGGTTCACTCTTGCTTTGAAAACCGCCAGAGGATTCCGTACCAAATTCCGTAAAACATAAATAAATAAATATAATAGCCGTTTATTATACCCTTTTAAATATTTAATCATTTTTTTTCATAAAGTCATTTTATTAGGGCACCCAAAATTTGGAGAAGGCCTTGCTCCTCCAGTGCCGTCTGTCTCGCGCCAGTCGCGTCCAGGTGGGGCCAGCGAGCTCGGTGATGTCATCGCTCCGGGCTGCCTCTCCCCCTGGACGCGTCGCGCGGGTTTGCAGCACTCGTTCGCTCCACCTGCCATCTGTAACTCGAGCGAGATATCCCGCCCACTTAAAAACTTGACGACCTCGTTGGCGTAAAGGTTACCATGCCTGCAAATCAGAAGGTTCCGGGTTCGATTCCCGGCCCGGTCAACATCTTTGTGCTTAACTAAATTTGTTGGCTGTGGGTCTGGGTGTTAAATATGTATTTATAATATGTATGTATGTATGTATATGTAGTATATCAGTTGTGTTAGCAACCATAATACGAGCTAGAAATGGTTCAGTATGGGGCTAACCAGCCGTGTGTGAAAGTGTCCTAGTATTTATTATATTTATTATTATTTATTAAAAACGCATACAAAATATTATTAAGCCTCCAATGTATGTCTATCTGTATATGTAGCGCATGTAGCTCGGCTAGCTAAGGCCTAAGGTGGAGCATGCCTAGTCTGGAATAACTGGCTCTCAAGGCGGCTGTTAGGAGTTTAACACACTGTTAAGAGTTTTAGCGACAGATTTTGCAACGAGTTGCTAGCAAGGAAGCACTAGAAAATGCCCTGCTAACATGCAACCAAAATTTTTTTACCGACAGCTCAGGTGAATGTATCGTAAAAAGTCCACTATGTTACTATGTTCTCGCTGTTGGTACTGCTGCTTTTCTCGCAAGGAAACAGATCTGTGCCATTACCAATTAACAATAGCTGGTTAGCAAATTACACATGTCTTCGAATCTTCGATGTTTTCCGTCACAGTTTGTCCAAGTGCAATTTCCACTAATAGGAAAACAGCACTAGGAAAACAAGTCATTATTGTAGGACTTGATTCGAACCGGGGGGTCGCGAATTGAAATCCAATACTTCGTCGACATGAGTTTAATTTTTTTTTAAATCTAGGTGCTTGTCTTTGGACAACGTCATGACATGCTTTTACGAAAATAATGAAAATGTGTATATTATGTAATTGATAAATGTTTAAAATATGATATTAATTATGTTCTTACTTACATGTATGGATTCTATGTAACCTTTTTGAGGAAAGGAATATTTTTTAATAATCTTTTTTTATTTAAAAACTACAATTATCAAGGAAAAGAACTGCTAAGACCGTCAACAGTTAACTGGTAGAATATCCGAATTCCGCATGTAAATGTTGTAAAAACATCTAAGCAATTTTAATATTTTTTCCTTTTAAGAAATTTAAATAAAAATATCTATAAAATAAATATATTGCAGCGTAAAAAAGTTTGTATTTTTACGCGCTATAATTTACTCTCAACGATGGTTACAAACACTCAATTTATTTTAAATAAAAACAACTTCTCTAATTGTTAAGAAAATACTAGTAAGAAGTGACCATCAAGCTTTGAACAAGACACATCCACAGTAAAATGTGATTACTGCCTTAGTTTAATCACATCCTTAGATTTATACAAGGTTAATGCTTCATGGTCTGGTCAGCATCATCATTATCATTGGCCAATTATCCTATTAATATTATAAATGCGAAAGTTTATGTGTGTATAATAAGTGTGTGTCTTCACAATCTAATGGCTGAACCGATTGCGATGTAACTCGGTGTAGATATATGTAGTTTATTCAATCATTTTGTTTTATTTATTTCAATCATTTTATTTTATTTCTTAAACATATAGTTTATACCTTGGTTTAATACATAGGCTACTTTTTCTCAGGATAAAAGTAGTCTATTTTTAACCTAATTTTTCTCGGGATTAAAAGTAGCCTAGGCAGCATGGTGCGTAACCACAGAAATCAGACACTCTAGTCTTAAATGGAGCATGCATAGTCTGGAATAACTGGCTCTCAAGTAGGTTGGCGAAACACACCGTGCTTGCTAGTAGGCGAGGACTTGAAAATGTCCTATCATCATGCAATAAAAATTTTGCTTCATCTTCATTCTTATGTTTTTTATAGAGAGGGTTATTAAATAAGCTATTTTATCAGTTGCCCTGTATACATTTATAAGTAGAACTCATAAATGGGACCGCTATAAATAATTCACATCATCAAGACTCAATTGTGATGTGATAGCCCGAAGCTGAGGTGTTTACTCAAACTATTATACCTCTAGATGTATAAAGTCCAAGCTGTATGTATTACCAAGTACCTATTCAGATCTATGGGTCGGTTGTCAATAGTTTATTAACTGAATTTAAAAGTTGCCAGGCAACTTTGAAGATTGATTTTTAGACGCAACTCTTTGCGAATCGTAGATACTATAAATACATAGTAATAATGTTCTAAGTAAGCGCTTAAATAATTTTGAAAGTACATATATTTTTAAGTCATATCTGGTTGTTATATCTTCCAGATATTAGTACAAAGTCATTAGTTGCTGAATATTATGGAAATGATGTATAATGCCCGTCGCGCCCCGAGGCCACGGCCCTTCAGACGAACGTTTAATTGCTGCCTAATTTATGGCCCTCACATTAATCCGCAAACCGCTTAAGCCCCGCATTAAAAACTCAGAAAAAACACCAAATCTATCCCCTTGATTACAAGCTGTCACGTCGTAGGATTTTTTCTAAGCCCTCAATTCTAATTAGTCACGTCGGTTTGTGCGCTCTTCCTAACATCCATTTTCTTTAAACGGCCGCAGTAATCGGCCCCTACCTCGAATGTTGCCAGCCGCAAAATTTATTGCTTAATTACCTCAAGAAAACTCGTCGCACTCAGCCATGCGCCGACAGATGTTTTTTATTCGCGTGGAAAACAAAAACGGCTTAAGAATGACATTAATTAATTCTTAATGAAATTCATCTTCACCCTCCGCTTGTTTTAAATTAAACGGCCGATTTATTGCTTGTACAATTTGTCGTTGGCGCCTGCACGAATAATTAAAACGGTGCTATTCGTTATTACATTTATTAGCGACAGAATCCGCGGACACCTCGTGAAATGTTTCAAATAAATACTAAGTTACGTATAAAAAGTGTTTCATACTGAAGTGGCTTCAATATTTCCGTTGATAAGGGTCGTCCACGGGCGTCTGGAACAGCGGCTCCTCAAATCTAAGATATCCGTCGTCAGTCCTCATGGAGTTATGGAAGGCCTTCGCAGCATCACTGTAGCTGTCACTGCTGTCATGGTACTGGTGGCTGTTGATCAGATTCCTGTTCACGTTCACGTTTCTGGTGCTACCTGCGTTTCTGTTCTTGTCATCCTTCTGCGGCAGTATGGGAGTCGGGGTCACTTTGTCCTCGACCTTCTTGTCCTTGGGAACGGTAGCGGCCGGAGCTAAGTCTCTGTAATTCCTCTCCTCTTTCCTCAACGGTGCATACGGGTATCTGCTGTTCCTGAATCTATAATCGTATCGCCCGTTTCTCGCGTAAACGTCGTCGTCAAAACGTCTGTATGGATCCACAGAGTAGCGATATCTCAAGTCGACGCTCGGTGGAGTACGGACCACTTCAGGCAGATGAGCGTAGTAAATAATCCGTTTAGGTTTTCTCGGAACGACGTTATCAACATAAGGAGGGTCGTCGTATCGGTCTACTCTTGGGCCTCCACCAGGGTAGGCTGGGTAGAAGCGTCGCGCATCATAGACTGAAGGACTGACGTAATAAGGGTCAGCACGTCGGTAAACATCGTCCACGGGAAAGTAGCCGCGGTCTTCGTAAAACGGCCTCCGAGCTTCGTCAGGATAGAACACCGCCTGTCTCGGGTAAACAGGCTTGTATTTAGCTCTGTCATCTTCTTCTGGTCTCACGAACTCGGTACGTAGTTCTTCCGTCCTAGTCGCTCGTTGAATTGACTCCTTATCGTTGCGAGATTCGGAGGCTTCTAGCATTTTGTTCTGTGTGACGAAGTTGACTCGAGGCATTCTGGAGTTGATCAGTTCTCCTGAAGGTTGTGGTGGGGTTAGAATGTCGCCCGATTGGGAATCATCTCGAGCGGGGAAAGGTAATTTGATCCAGTTTTCATTGGATGCTCTTGCGCCGCGTCCCGTTGGTTTGTCAGTGACTCTTTCCGTGGTCTGGTATAATGGTAAAGGTTCCTTGATATCGTTGGTAAGAGATATCTTAGTGGTCGGATCTTCGGGTGGTAAGGGTCCGGGGATCCAGGGGGTAGGTTGGTTCATCTGCTGGCGGTGGTCCGTGTGGACGTTGAAGAACTTTTCCTCTTCGATGACGCCACGCCTGTCTCTTACAGGATCTGTTTCACCGTTGTTAACCTGGAATTTAATGATATGGATTTTTAAGTAAAACATTTTCTTCCAGCATAATTTAAAGCATTTTACCCTGTTTTCTACTTTTATACATAGGCAGGCTTTGCACTTAAGTATTTATACTAAACTTACTTCAGTTTGTGCCTCGAACCCATTTTGTAGATCTATGGCTAAGGCAGTTGGTATCAGTAAACTCCACCACAGTATCATAGCTCGAAGATTCTTCATAGTGCTTAGACTGGGTAACTTCTGAAAAAAAATACGAGTTTCAACCAAATGGCACAAAATAAGGAAAGGAATTAATTTAGGAAGCTTTGCTAATGGAGCCAAATGAAGTCAATTAAAGTTTTTGCATTTTTATGCTGTAAATATTAACAGCAAAGGCGAATATCACTTCTTGAGTCTCTTTTTCCTGAGAAGTACAATTTGGGGGTCTTAAAATCTAGAGTAAATAGGTTCCTGCTAGGCAAGCGAGTTAGTTACATTTTAGACCACAGTAAAGCTAAACATCAAGCAAGATGCTGGTCAAACGTGAGCCTATTCATCATTAAAAAAAACTACAAGCATGTGAATAATCAGCTTTGACGCATAAACTAGATATATTTATAAGTCTATATAACCTAAGTACTATCATTACAAATTTGTGCAAACTCAAAGAAGTAAACCTAATAATGATTTATTTGAATTATTGTATTGGGCAAAGGCTTAACAAATCAACCGGTGACTCCCGCTCCGGATCCTTCCTGGTGCATAGGATAGCGAATGCCATTGAACGCGGGAACGCTGCTAGTCTGATGGGGACCTTTGCACCGGGATCTATTAGGGGCGGGTTTTTTTTTTGTCATAATGGGCTTGCGCTTGATCGCAATTCACCTGATGGTAAGCGAAATTGCTATCTAAGGTGGACCGCGCTTGCCCAGAAGAAACCGGTTTACTCTTGCCTTGAAAACTGCTAGATTATAGTTATCGGGAAACAGGGAATTTGGCAAAGAATTCCACACCTTGGCAGTACGCACAATGACGGTGGAGGCAAACCGCTTAGTACGCGACTTAGTACTTAGTAGTATATTTATTTAGAATTAAGCAATTTATAATACATTTAATTTTATTTATTAAAAATATATATTGAATTCCCAGCGACCTGCGCCAGGTTCGTGTCGGAAGCATGATGAAATCAAACGGAAGCGTCGCAGGCACAGCGCGGCGGACCATGAACATTATCTATATTGTAAACGATTCGACCTCGCTTTTACCTAATATTTGGAGTAATTACTATCATTACCTGTGAGTGTGAGGTGCTCTCTCATGGTTTATGTTGCTAAAAATTGTATCTATTTCTATATATACCTACACAAATTACGTACTTGAATAAAAATTACCAAGTATATGAATAAATCAATGCAAATTTCTAAAAACAAGACGAAATTCTAGAACGACCAAAAATTCGTGTTGAATACATAAACTAAAAAATAAACTATTACTTTTATTTCTAATTTTAGCAAACGTAATTTCAACTAATGAGCATATGAAGTTATTATACATACGGAATCTATAGCCAGTATGTATGAAGCGAATAAAAGTCACACGATAGCTTCACTGTATTTCCATATACATATGAAATCGTTCGTTTACCAACCGAACAAAGCTTAAATAATCCCACGGATTTATCAAAGGCATATGGAATAAATACTGTCCATACACATGCACTGATCAAATTCAACAAACAAAGGATCAAAAGAATCTTGATAATATCTATCACATACGAGTCATATCTAATTCAAAACAAATTTCCTCGACCTTGAGTAAAAATCATAAAAAAGTAACTAATCAGTAACGATCAAGACAAGCTAAGACTCCAGAAATCCAAGTATAGTATTCTTCAAAAAAAACCGCAACCATAAAAAAACCTAGCACTAAGCTCATGCACTAAGCTAGAAAATATGTACCATGAATTTTAAATAGCCATAAAAGAGTTAGGTCCGTAGTCAAATATTAGAAAATTATAAGTCACCAAATCAGAAAGTCACAATCATGCAATTAAGTAAAATGAGAGAAGCCTACCTAATGGAAGGAAACGCAGGCAAATTATCCTAAGCCTAAAAGCTCTTGCAACAAATCCTAATAGAAAACCCTACAAGCACAGCAAAGCGTATACAAAGCTAAATGCTTACATGTGACACCTTAAGCTACCAGCTGATGAATGGCTCTGGCGAGCTACTCCCACGGGTTCGGCGATAGTTGTCACGCTCCATATACCCTTTACAACTAGGTAGCTATTGACAATTGTCTATTACTATCGATCACCGTTATGCTAGATTGTAAAGCGGCTGAAAGCCAACGGCCTAGTTATAGGTGCAGTTTGGGCAGGGTCGATGGACATTGGGTTCGCACGTCATTCTCAATGGCCCTAGATTTGTAGGTACCTATATGATAAAGAGTGATAAATACAAATACAAATCATTTTTGATAACACCAAAATTACAAGTCAAATAATATAATATCAGTACAAATGTATATGATATATATCAATGTCAATTTTCAATTATATTCTAGTAATATAATATCATTACAATAGTATATAATATTAATCAACATGTCAATTTTCACTACTAATTCTAGTAATATAATAGTATATGATATGACAGTCGCTAGTCACGCTTGGCCATTGCAATCAACGAACACTGAACCTGAATCCAAGTGGAGCTGTCACCTTTTTCATCGCATTAGTTTTTTAAAATACTTTTTAAATCTAGATTTGAACACCTCCAGCGGGGCAATGCAAGGCAGGCAGGGACGAGGTCTTTTCACGTTTTTTTCCACCTGTCAGTGGAAGTAATAATCTTTTCCACCTTTAATAACATGGTAACAAGAGTATTTTTTCCTTATAAAGTTATTTACTTGACGTTTATCATGGACATTATGTCCTGCTATTTCCCGCTGTTTCCAAATAAAACGATGATAAATCTTCTATAAATGACATATGGCAGGAGACAAACTATCGTCTGATTTGGAGGTGGAAAATAAAGATTCCAAGTCATCTTTTTGAGTTTGCAGTTTGTAGCCAGAAAATACACTTTAACGAATACCCGACCCAAAGAAGAGGGAAGATGTAAAATGCCTTAAATGCCTTGCGGCAGTGACACACGTATTGAAGAGGAAATATAAATCGATCACATCTTAGTCATGTGCCAAGCGGCCAAGATCTATTATTATCATTATTAAACTTCAAAGTTAATAAATCTTACAGAGTCGGATAAGGCAAAGCTCCAGAGAACTTCCATACCATATCGATTTCTTAGGGCGGCTTCTAAGCTGTATACAACAGTCGCTCACTAAACTGCTAATCGAGGAGTAATATAACGATTATTACAAGAGCTTGGCTTCATGTCATAAATGTTACACAGTAGCTATGCTGAGAAAAGGCAGAAGAACACGCGCGACGTGGTAAGCGATTCTTGATTCTTATGTAGATAAGCAGCAGGAGCGACAAGATATGCCCATTGCACATAAATATATGAATTAATTATGTGACCCCACTGTAGTTTTCGACTGAATTTCGTTGCAGAACGATTTCAAAGCTATCAAAGAAACATCAATGCAACCACGTCTGAGACTCGCAGGAAGGCTTGAAGTTTGGAAACCAGCGTTTGCTGGCCAAACAAAAAGAAAAACATCACAGAGAATTTATTAATTTCTTACGACTAAAAATATTCGAAAAATATAGTGATTTGCCATTTAACTGTTGTTACTAGATGGATAGATCTAATCAGATACTAAGATACAAGATTCAACAAAATATGTATAAACTTTTTTGACTTTTTCTATGATTCAACCCACTGATAACAGAAAAAACAAATCGGCGCAACTGTAACAACCATAACCCCATTACCATTTAGCAACCATAACCATTTAGCTAATATACATTGTAACTTTGACGTACTAGTAGCCGTAAATTAGAAAACTTCAAAGTTTTTAATGTGAGTATCTTTAAGTTCAAACTACGATTTCAATTTCTAATACGGGACCCTTCTATGACCAAACCTGACAAGTTCATTTCAATAAAAAAAGTGGAAATAAAATTTAAAAAAATACTTGATATAGGAAAATCTCACCTCATAATCCAGCAGTGCTCGGCAAAGTCTGCAACCACAATGACATCGAGGCTTGTCCCATAGCGCGGTGGTCGGTGGTCACGCCAGCCGAGCTTATTGTTTGACCAACACAATAAGCCGCGGTGTCCACTGGCCTGGCTTTGGGTATTACTCATTTCGTAGCCTTCCTGGTTCGATTGTTATTTAAATTACTCATATGAACTTACCTACTAGTTAGATATTTAAAAAATCATACTCATCTATGTTAGCTTCCACTGTGATTCTCTCATGTGGGTAGGGTAAAGAATGCCATAGCAATTGGAGTAAGTATGCACTTTTTAATACATTCTAGTAACTATATGCCTATTAAATATTTTTTACAATTAATTGAAAATAAAAATACAGTGTAAACTCTATATTACGACACTGAAGGGATTGTGCATTTTAGGCGTTATAGAGAGTGGTCGTTAAATGGAGAGAATTAATTTTATGGAATACAAGCTAAACCGACTAAAGCCAATTGATTTCGACGCTTTAGATAGTAAAACCACGAACATATTTTTGCACTCATGGTCCACCCAGGTGAAAAAATCGAGATGTACCACGGTCAATACCCCAACTATATAATGACCTATATTTAATGTGTTCTAATATTTGTAATTATCTAATTATTTCTTCTAAATAACTAAACATTATTTTAGTTATTTTTACTACACATATTCTACGAAAGTTGATTTTTACTTAAATTTACAAAATACCTTCATTTGCATTTTCTAGCGCTCGCCTGGCTAGCAACCACTTTTTAAGTTGAAAAATCGGCCGCTAAGCACCTATTTTAGCAGAATTCTTGTGAGCCAGATATTCCAAACTAAGCATGCTCAACTTTAGGCCAGTGTCGCTAACTCGTGTGGTTACGCGGTTTTCTGGTCAAATGACTATCAAGGAGTAAAAAAGAACTCTACTAAAACACCGTACCGACTATGCGAATGGAAACGCACTCCAATAACAGTTTTTAACAATTTTCGGTCCAGGTTCGTTGGACAAAGCGCGCTGCATGCGTGTCGACTGATCGCTGATACATGATTGCTATATCACACCGTATTCATATAGTTTAATACACTCCGCAATATGGGTATGAAAAGCTTTTGTTTCAGAAAAGTTCACAGACCAAATTCTAATGTCTTTATTGCCAACACAATTATTGTATGACGATACATACTTACACCCTGTTGCGTATTTGTAAGTACAGAGTTGAAAAACCGATTTCAATTTATTAAAATACGAGACCAATTTAAGAAATTATGTATATTTGAGAACAAACTGAAGGAAAATTCAACAAAGAATTTTGAAAAAAACCTCTGAAGTAGAAACGAAAGGGGTTGACTAGACTTGGTAGAATACAGACATTATGATAAATTTCAAGGACCAGCCGTCTGCAGTTTTTTTTTACATTTCTTGTGTTGACACATCACAACAAAAATAGAATAGTAACAGTATTATTTGAAAATTTAGATTTTACGATAATGCGTTAGTACTCTATTATTTCTATATATCTCGTAATAATACAGGTAATTATCAATCATAGTTTTATTGTTAAAATCAAACAAATCATATGTTTAGTTTATATAAAATTTAATACTATTATTGTTCTTTCAAAACATTCATTTGAAAACTTAAATGCACTCCTGTGATATTCCAAATGTGTGACCATAAATAACAGATAAACAAACAAAATATTACTGGACAGAGAAAAACATATGAGTTCAATATTTAGAACTATAAATAAGGCATCGTTAGCACTAAGTTAAGCGAAAGCTAAGCACGGAAATGTCGGTTTAACTTGAAAGCTATAGCTTTAGCTATCTTTCATTTTCAAGTAACCTACATCACTCAATACTTTTGTTGATGTTTAATACGTTGTTAAACTGTTTGAGGAGAGAGTCTTAGGCATTTTATTAATTTTTGACATAGCAACAATATTTTTTTGACAAATAGTAGTTAATTGTAATATTTATGAAAATAGTCTCTTGGTACATCTACTATCCTCTCTAAGGGATAAACCAATGGAAAAATGTCAAAGGAAATATTCGGAGTGAATAATTACATATTGGACCAATCTAATCTTGGGCCAACTATGTTTTAAGCCATATAAATTGTAATTCAATTTTTTTATATAAATTTAAAGTGTGTACATTATTGTAGCAATTGTTTGTTTCTTTGGTGGTCAGTCAATGCTCACGGAATTTGTTTGACAAAGATTAAAATCTAATATCGCAAACTATACAGTGCACTGGTTTGCTTTTGTCACGTAAAACCGATGCCTACGTTTCTGTACTAAAGCTACAGTAAAACTTCTCCTCAAACAGCAATATTTAATTGAATTAGTTATACTAGCAAGTTCTAGCACTATCTAGACTTTTCTAGAACGTTCCAGAAGGTTCTATTCTTGTTGCGCCATGGCGGCGGGTCCGGCGGGCTCGTTGCCTTCCTTCTTCTTGGAGCCGGACACGATGTCGTCGATTCGCAGGAGAAGGATGGCTGTCTCCACTGCTGTTTTGTACACCTGGAAGTGTAAAGGGACTGGATTAAGTATTGCTGTGGTACATTTTTGTACTGCAAAGAACAAATGGCTTCAATCTGTTCAGATCTTTGTTTGGTTGTCTACGGTGTTTGAAGCAAACAATGAGTCCAAGTGAATTTTCGAAACATTAGCGTGGAAAGTTCTAATTGAAAAATAATATCTAGTAAAACTGTCGATAAATCGTTATCGTTACCTAGAAATATCTATTGCCGAGCTTCGCTCAGATATATATGGCGCGACTAAAATCGGTACAACAAAGTCTTAACTCTTTCTTGTACTATTTATCAAAGATATTACTTAATTTCTATCCCAATACTTACCGCAGCTAACAAAGGGGATATCCTTTGTCGACATTAATGTTTAAGCCATTGCGCGATAAGCACACATTATGGGAATTTTCCACAAATATCCACCCATTTTGTTAACAATTAAACTTGTACATAGATACCTTCATCTATACCAATATTATAAAGAAGAAAAGAAAACACCGTGAAGAAACCGACATGTTTAAGGACCGCAATATCCGAAAACGTGGTTGGTGTTGGCCAGCATAGTGGATTATAGGCAATATCTCTCCTTGTGAGTAGGCCCCGAGTCCCAACAGTGGGAATGTATAGTGGGCTGCTATAGTATATCTATCCCAATATTATAAAGAGGGAGTTTTATTTTGTATTTGTTTGACGCCACTAGGCTCCAAAATTAGTGGACCGATTTGAAAAATTCTTTCACCGTTGGGAAGCTACATTATCCCCGAGTAACATAGGCTATATTTTGTTGCTATTTGCAACTTAGATTATTTTATAGGCCAATCTGCTAGTATGGTATATTATGCTTATGGTAGTGCTTTGGACACTCTTAATACGCCATTTAATAATAGATACTAGGACACATTTCACACACGGCTGGTTAACCCCATACTGAACCATTTCTAGTTCGTATTATGGTTGCTACCACAACTGATATACTACATATACATACATATTTTATATCGATACATATTTAACACCCAGACCGACAGCCAACAAATTTAGTTCAACACACACCAAAAGATGTTGGCCGTGAACCCGGAACCTTCTGATTGGCAGTGGGGCATGGTAACCATTACGCCAACGAGGTAGTTACCTGTAGTTTGACCGCGAGCGGCTCCCAGATCCCCTTGGCGGCCATGTCGACGATCTCGCCGGTCTCCCCGTCGATGCCGGCCGTGCTGCCGCCGGCGGCGTGGCGCGCGCGCAGTGCGGTCAGCGTGCGGATCGTGTTCGCGCCGCAGTTCTGCGCCAGCGTGCGGGGGATTATCTCTGTAACAAGACAAAGTAAAATATCAATAGATGAAAAAATTAAATATTTAGTGTGCTTCCGCTGTGATCCGAAATCCAAATTAAGACAAGTAAAGGAAAAATCAACTAAGATCAATTAACTAAGATTAACTTCGAACGACAAGTCGAGAGTCACTCTCGACTTGTCGTTCGAAGAGTCAGCATCTCCTGATGATGCCTTGTGATTAGGCGAAACACGTGTAGAGTTAAGAACTTCCGAATTGTGATAGGTAACGTTAATCTTAATTAATCTTAGTTAATTGATCTTAGTTAATTAGTCTTAGTTAATTAAGCTTGGTTAATTGATCTTAGTTGATTTTTCCTTTACTTGTCTTAATTTGGATTTCGGATCACAGCGGAAGCACACTAAATATTTAATTTTTTCATCTATTTACAATGGATTTCCGCAAAGTAACGCCTGAGTCAATAAGTTAAAATATCAATATTTTTGCTAACATATTATTCACAATATCATTACCTCCAACTAATATTATAAGCGCGAAAGATATGTTTGTTCCTGTTTCACGCAAAAACAACGAAAGGATTTTTAAGAGAGGCATTTTCCAAAGGCCTTCCTTCGGGCGACTTGAAAACTCTCGACATCAGAACTTGGCCGCTTTGCTCGTACAAAGATAATAGATAAGATAAGAATAAATTTATTAAAATAGATGACAAAATTAAATATTTAGTGTACTTCCGCTGTGATCCAAAATCCAACTTAAGACAAGTAAAGGAAAAATCAACTAAGATCAATTAACCAAGCTTAATTAACTATGTATCGTCGCGGGACAGTACATTGGGAGAAATTGTCAAAATAAATTGAAATTTCGCATAAAAGAGAATAATGTGGGGCTTACCTCGGTCTGCTCCACGTCCTGGCCCTGGGTCCGCCGGCCGGCAGGTTTATTTGTATCACAATTTTACACGTAGTTTGGTTTCTTCACGGGGTTTTAGTTAAATTCAACTGTTTATCACATTGTACGGTTGATTATAGATTTGGAGTAGATTTTGTACGATTTTAGATTGATTTGCACGTTACTTAGGTGGTGTTGGTGCAGAGCTGCTGCTGCACATCCCGGTGGCTTCACCACATTCACGCGATGAAAAATCGCTAGATGGCGGGCGTGTGTCACATAACGAAGAGCTCCGATTGGATTAGCACGCCCCACATACATGATGTTGGCTATCATGGCTCTTAGCCGCGAAATTCAAATATGACTTTACGTTGGGACGATACATACCGCCCACCAAAATGCCTATGGTATTTTCTGGTCTGAATGGTTCGTTGGCTGATAGCCGCAGTTGTTAGATAAAAGTGAACTTTGTTTGATTAACTTAATTAGATAGGAATGATTACAAAGAAACTTAACTCTTAATGATTATGAACGACTTATTACTAATTAACTTAAGATATGCTTAGATGTAATTGAAGCTAGTTTTCGGTAGGTAAGGTACCTAGCTTCACTGATGACTGTTTTACGATGTTGTTATTGGCGATCCGAGCTATTCCATCAGTGCCGATTGTTAGAACCACCATTCTGGCGAGAGTCCAGTGTGGTGGTGCGCGATGGTTGTCTTTGATGATCACCATGGACCCGATCGCTAGCGGATTGAAAGTTTTGGTCCATTTGAATCGTTGTGTAAGCGCGCTATAGAACTTGTGTTTCCAACGGGACCAAAAACTTTGAAGATGTGATACTAATTGTCATTGATGAAGCCGAGTTGGATTTGTATTCGAAAGATCTTCATCAAGGATAGTAGTTATATTGTTCGAATTGTGGAAATAGACAGATGTCCATGATGTTAAGCAGATAGATTCGGAGCACATGGGTTTTATCCCGTGTGGATGCAAGAAGCGTGTTGTGTTTATACCCGGATACAGATAGTTTGATTGAGTGTGAAGTGTTATCACAAACGTTATTAGACGGTTAGGCGGTACGACAAATGAAACGTTTTTACTTATATTTATGGTTGAATGCAAAATCCAGCCGCCCACCCTGAGAATACCTAGGCTGTCTAAGAACGGGTTTAATTTAAAATTTAGTCTTGATGATGGACGGTTTAAGTTCAGGTTTGCGCTTACTTGTAAGTATGAAGAAGATTGAACATACTTAACAAGTTGCATCGAAAGTTTATTACGTTCAGATATGTTTAAGGAATCTATGCGAACTGTATGAGATGGACTGCAGCTGTAATTGATGAATTGATTTATGTAAGTGATAACGTTAATGAGTTTCTGTAACGAGGATGAACGATCGATTTGTTTATCGAGAAAAAGGCATTCAGGTTCTGTGTGGATGTTAGGTATCAGGATTACTGAGTTAGGCTTTTCAGCGTCTATTACTTCTTCGTCGATAATTGAAATACTAGTTCCGTTGTTAAAAGGCCGAGAATCGTGATATTCTGAAGGCTGCGTGGACCCCGCCCACCCTGGCGCATCGTTTGTAAGATCTACTGGAATGTGTTCACGAGAATGGTCAGAAACGAATGGAAGTTCACATAATAACTGATGTGCCGTGAGTATCGAAGAAGTCGGTAATGAATCAGAGTTACACAAACATTGAACTGGCTTATCTATCTCATTATTGATCTTTGGTAAAATGTTTGACCTTGACCTTGTTGACGATGAACACGTTCTGCCTAAAAGAAGCCAACCGAATAGAGAATGGTAGGCAGTAGGTTGATTCACAGTTCCTTTGATACGTTTACCAGTTGTGCAGTCATCGAAGATGTCAGCAGCGAGCAGAATGTCGACTGGTGATGGAATATTAAAGTGAGGATCACTCAGTGGTAAAGATTCGATATGCGACCATTCTGACGTATCTAGCTTAGCAGTAGGTTGATTTCTACAAATCGTTGGAGTGACCTGCATATCGATATTGTAAAGAGGTTTGTTTGCAGTGCCGATCGAACATGTTATATCTCCCGTAATGGAAACTGCTGTCTCACCTAAGCCATTGATAGCTTCGTTTGAGGTTCTGAGAGGTAAGTTAAGTTTCTTAGCTGCTGATTCTGTTATTAGATTTTTCTGACTGCCTAAATCAAATACCGCACGGAAAGGATGCATGTTTCCTGTCGAATCAGTGATATGCACTGTACCAGTGGCTAGCAGTACAGAAGCATCTGATTGTGACGAAGTGAGTAATGAAGTTGCGTTAGATTTCGGTAATGTATCAGGTTTATGAAGTAAACTATGATGTTTCCGACCACAGGTACGACAAGAAAATGCAGAATGACAGTCTCGCAATAAATGGGAAGGTTTACAGCAGTTATAGCACCAATTTCTGGCAATTGCTATTTCCATACGTTCCTCGTATGGTTTGTTTATGAACTTCTCGCATGCTAAGATTGAATGTGGCGCATTACAAAATGGACATTTATTAGGAATGTTGTAACCTTTTGTGTTAATATTTTGCTCGTTTAATGAATCTTGATTGTTCGTTACTAAAAGAGAAATAGCTCGGTTCGGTGGATGAGGAGGCGTATGCTTAGCTGCATTTGACTGCTTACTGGGTTCCGCGAAATGATTGTCGCGCAACAATGCTTCGCATTTGGTTCGCAAAAAAGATTTTAATTTATCATAAGAAGGCAGTTCCGCTTGTGAGTTTTCTTCAAAGTTGCGACGTATTGATTTATCTAGTTTAGATAGAATATGATACACAAGCACAAAATCCCACTCCGTGATTGGTAGTCCGAGTTTCTTAAGTATACTTAAGTTTTCTTCAAAATGATCTAACGATTTTTGAAACTCCCGCGCATCGGTATGTTTGAATTCTATGTTTAAAATGTCTCGCCAACAGGTAAACGCTAACGAGCGTTTGTTTTCAAAACGCGCGACGAGCGCCCGATAAGCATTTTGATAATGCAGTTCCGTAATAGGGAAAGCTTTTACGACTAACAGCGCTTCACCGCTGAGAGATGAAATCAAATAGTGAAACTTTTCAGTTTCACTAAGTGCAGTGGAGTTATGTATGAGCGCGTTGTACAGATCAAAATACTCCGGCCATTCTTTCACATTACCAGAGAACTTCGGCAACTCGATTTTAGGTAATTTAATGTTACATGAAGGAGATGAAGAATTGTTTTTAGCTAGCGACGGTTCGCGTTTCACTATGGCTCGATATATAGATAAGACCTCGTAATACATTTCGTCAAACTTTTCTTGAAGTTTATCATCATCGTCGTCTTCCGGTTCACCATGATCACTTCCGGAAGTCACGAGAGAAAGAATTGCATAATGCGCACTTTCAAAGTTCGCGGCGATTTGTTTTAACTCCTGGTGATACGATAAAAATAGATCGCGTTGTGACGGGTCACCGATAGCTAAGTTACCTATTTCCGAAGCTTTAAGTAGTCGCCTATATGAAATGGTTCGTTTCCGACGCAATGCCGATAAATCGTTCACGGTATATTCCTCGTCACATTTAGATTTCGATTTCAATAAAGAACCGCGCGGGCGAATCTTTCCACCTTTTGCTACGAACGACATTTTTTACAAAACACCGATGAAACAATTACGAAATGCAAAACGAGCTCTGAATGATGTTTGTGTATCACAGTAAACAAATAAAGTTAAGTTAGATTTAAGGTTTGTCACAGAATATTTAATAAATAGGTATTGCGATATTGTTAGAATCGATCGAGTTCAACTGGGAGTTAATGTTAGTAGGACTTTGACTATGTACTTGTGCGAAAATAATTTATTTTCGAACTAAAAAAATTTGTTTTATGGCAGCTCACTGATTACAATGTAACTCGGTACCGGTATACGTATGAAACGATGCAAAGTGAATAGGTATACAATAACTTAATGAAAATGTATATAGATAACGATAGGTAGGTACGTTGTTCGATGTTTATGCTTGAAATTACTGTAAGCCGATGGAAAATTATTGCGCACCGTTTGATAAGTTGATGAGATTGCACAAAAAAAAAATAGATCTCACAGTAGTTTCTTGCAAACGTTTAAAGAAACCAAAACTAGTAGGTGAATAATTATTGTAAGCCGATGATATTGAGCACCGAGAGATGAAGGCAGGTAGGTACCTACTTACGATGAGATTGCTCAATGAGTTCTTACAATAATTCGCGCTGTTTGAGTTGAAATTATTACAAACCGACAAATATAAGCACCGATAAGTGATAAGATTGCTTATTTAAGTAGATCCTGTAAATAATTTCCGATCTGGCGGGCGATGGTTCGATGGTGACCAACAATAAATGAGTATTGAGGGTAGCGAAAACGTGGCGTGATATGATGATGCAATAACTCGGATTACACTTTTGCGACAAAATACAATGATTTACGTGATTTGAAGTTGTAATTAGGTTATTTACATTACGATTGGGTAATATTTGACCAGAAATACCACACACATTAGGCGATTAGGATGAATTTAGTTCTTAAATTCCCGGGTTTCGGCACCATAAAATGTATCGTCGCGGGACAGTACATTGGGAGAAATTGTCAAAATAAATTGAAATTTCGCATAAAAGAGAATAATGTGGGGCTTACCTCGGTCTGCTCCACGTCCTGGCCCTGGGTCCGCCGGCCGGCAGGTTTATTTGTATCACAATTTTACACGTAGTTTGGTTTCTTCACGGGGTTTTAGTTAAATTCAACTGTTTATCACATTGTACGGTTGATTATAGATTTGGAGTAGATTTTGTACGATTTTAGATTGATTTGCACGTTACTTAGGTGGTGTTGGTGCAGAGCTGCTGCTGCACATCCCGGTGGCTTCACCACATTCACGCGATGAAAAATCGCTAGATGGCGGGCGTGTGTCACATAACGAAGAGCTCCGATTGGATTAGCACGCCCCACATACATGATGTTGGCTATCATGGCTCTTAGCCGCGAAATTCAAATATGACTTTACGTTGGGACGATACAAACTAAGATTAATTAACTAAGATCAATTAACTAAGATTAATTAAGATTAACGTTACCTATCACAATTCGGAAATTCTTAACTCTACACGTGTTTCGCCTAACCACAAGGCATCATCAGGAGATGCTGACTCTTCGAACGACAAGTCGAGAGTCACTCTCGAATAATCTTAATTAATCTTAGTTAATTGATCTTAGTTAATTAATCTTAGTTAATTAAGCTTGGTTAATTGATCTTAGTTGATTTTTCCTTTCCTTGTCTTAAGTTGGATTTTGGATCACAGCGGAAGTACACTAAATATTTAATTTTGCCATCTATTTACAATGGATTTCCGCAAAGTAACGCCTGAGTCAATAAGTTAATATATTTATTTGTGAAGTTGTTTTATAAGTGTATGTACAAGTTTACTAACGGCTAGTTATAGTCATAATAAAGAAGTAAGTTTTGGGATTGCGTCTCGTGCTAGCTCTCCTTGAAGCAGGCTTTAGCGAGCCACACTTGTTCTCGCTCAGTTGGTAACACAAATGACACACTGAACACATTTATAGAACAGCTAAACATCACTGAAGAGACTTAACATCTCAATTATTTTACATGCATTTTTCTGTGTTATAGTTTAGATAGTAAAGGAGTAACAAAAGATACTGTCATGAGGCTCCCAGAATAAAATATTCTACAAAACACACAAACACCTTCGGTCTCGCTCTCACACATATTTGTTGTCTCACTCACACAGTAACTCGAGCATTCTAGACTGTACTGGGGAGTAGTATGGAAAGTTCGGTACCTAGAACTTTCTAGAGGCATGTTCACCGTATATAAGGGAGCGGACCGGACTAGCGAAGACAGTTATCTGCGAGTTTTCGTAGAGTTAACTCCGAGCGATACCCCGAGCGAAAAGTGCGATTAGTATCTACGAGTGTACGACTCCGGCGAGGAATAAGGATTGCGACTGCATACGATTTGGACGTTTCGACGAGTTGGAAGACCAGACACGTATCAGCGTGGGGATTCCATAGTAAATAAATCCTAGTTATCCACAAAACCGACTTTTTAGTCATATACCCAAACCTTTATCCCGAGTGCCCCGTCCAGCACGTAACAATACAAATAAGAAAATCTTATGTGCTTTGTAAACTATTTTCGTAAGGCATATATTATGTTTAGCGTACATCCAACGTTTATAATGTGAGTAGGTGTATTGGTTATGTTTACCGAGAGCCTGCGCGACGGCGCGGTACGGCGTGTTGTGTGCAGCATTCACTCCGAGCTGCTGGGAGATGGCCATCTCCACGGCGCCGCCGCCTGCCACCAGCCGCGGGTTCAGCACCTGACATTACATTATACCAATTTCAAAAACATAATATGTATATTCATTGCATGACATGGGTGAAAAGCTCAGATATAAGGTATTAAAATAATATTAGAAACTTGTACATATGTATAGAAATCATAGAAATCATAGAACTTTATTAACCTTATAACATTGCGTTATACTAGGCACGTCAAATTTACATATTACATTTATATTCATCAACAATCAATTAATGAATTAGTCAATATCTTAATATTATTGTTAGTCATACAATGTCATAATAATAAAATAGAAAATAACAACACATTTACATATAATTCATGTCACTTTACAGTCCGTCATACTTAAATAGAGATTCTGAAAGAGGCAACCTCATATATTCATTTAAAGCATAAAAAGGGTTTTCCACAAAGAAGTTTTTCAATTTTCTTTTAAATGTGTGAAAAGGTAGGTCTGTCATACTTTGAGGCAGTTTGTTAAACATACATATTTTGTTGTAGATCCCTTGCTTTTGCACTTTAAGTAACCTATTGTTTGGTTTTCTTAATCCTCTTGGTTTTCTTACAGAATAACGACTCTCATTTTTTAATAATTCCTTTTCGTTGTAGATTTCGAGTATGCACGTGTATATATACAAAGAAACAACAGTCATAATTTTGTTTTTCTTAAATTAATTATTAGGCTTAGCCTTCAAAATTCTACGGAGTATGAAGGAACATGCAGTGCATCTTGAAGATTCCTTTCTCTTCATTTCGTTCAAGTCATTTTAGGAGGCACCTCTTTGTAGAATAGTGCACAATGTGTGGTGTGTAAGTAATTGACAGAGTTTTTCTTACACCGAGAGCCAAAACTAGGTGACAAATCTGTAAACCCTGCAGCCTGGATGAAAGATAAAGGCTGCGGAACTGCCCCTGCCTGTCGTAAGAGGCGACTAAAAGGGGCATCAGAGTCAAGGGTGTTCAGAGATGGGGCTCCGACACCCGCTTCATCGAGTCCGGGGTGGACAATGGCGGCTTGTGACAGTCACTGTCGTTGGCGGATTGGTCAGTTATCCGGGAAGGGCCACACACAGCGCAGTGCAAAGAGGTTTCCGGGGTGTTTCCCGGAAGAACCCGGAGCCTTCCGTTAAGCACATAGGCAGGTCACTGGGAGGGTTTTTATTATTATGAGCCTGTTTTGTCCCATTGAAGAGCAAAGGCCTCTCTACCCTCTTTCCATTTATCACGATCTATTGCTATTTCTTGCCAGTTTTTGCAGTGTTTATCCAGTTCGTCCCGCCATCTCCGTCTGCGCCTGCCGCGACGTCGGACGCGTGTCTGTCTGTGGTACCCACAGCCCACAGATCCTCCGACATCCGGCTGATGTGCCCAGCCCAATTCCACTTCAGTTCGGCTGCCTTTTGGCCAACGTCTATGATGCGTGTTTTGGAGCGCAGTGCGGTGTTTCTTATGCGGTCTGTTAGTTTGACTCCTAATATGCTGCGCTCCATAGCACGCTGGCACACCCCGAGAGCGGACTTCTGATCATTTGTTAAAGACCAAGCCTGTGCACCGTATGTGAGAATGGGGAGGATACATGTGTCCATGAGTTTTTTCTTAAGGTTCAGAGGAAGGTTTCCTTTCATAAGATCTTTTATAGACCAATAGCTCTTCCAGGCATTTTCTGTGCGTCGCGCAACTTCTTGTTCTTGTCGTGCCTGGAAGGAGACTATTTGGCCTAAATATATGTACTCATGGACGTATTCAATCCCCATTCCCTGTGGAATGGGTTTTAGTGGGTACAAATCCCACATAACCTGGTTGCGCCCCATTGTGGACAGGTGTCTTATTGAAGATTTCCCCCTCATCAACAAAAATATATTATTTATCACCAACCTCATATTAGGTCACTTACCAAATTCTTAGCAACATGCAGCGCGTCCTGCAAGTTCCTTTCAATCTCATTGAGGACATCTTTGGAGGCACCTCTCAGCAGGATAGTGCAGGCTTTAGGGTTCTTGCACTCGGTGACGAAGGTAAAGTACTCGTCACCAATCTTCTTGATCTCGAACTTGCCGGCGTGGGTGCCGATGTCGGACTCTTTGAGTTCCTCAGTGCGGTTGACGATGGTAGCACCACAAGCGCGCGCCAGACGGTTGTTGTCTGTCTTGCGAAGGCTGAAATTTGTTTCAAATAAAGTTAAACAAAAAGCTAAAAACGTTTGCTAGAATTTTTTTTCAAACTGAGATATTTTATCACCGCACGTAACTCACTTTTATCCATAATTTTAACTTTTTATCAACTCGTTGCACAAAAAAAAATATTACATGTGAACGAACTGACAAAAACAAGTGACAGTCTACATAAATATAGTGTGATAGACACTCTTTAATTTGAATATCGAACTTGATCCAAAAAGGTTTCATATATATGCACTTCTAAGAACTTTTTGATTCACCCTTGTAAAATATGTATGTATGTATATGTATTTTATCAGTTGTGTTAGCTACCTTAACATAGAATAGAAATGGTTCAGTACGGGGTTAACCAGCCGTGTGTGAAATGTGTGCAAAAAAATATATATATCAAAAATATATATACCGATACAATACATACAGTATTGTATGCAGCAACAAGTGAACAATTTAAAATTAGAAAAGCCAACTTCAACTATTCTGCCGTGTCACTGAAAAAGGGCACAACTAACATTTTTTTGTGAAATTGAGTTATATATATATTCAGAATCAGGAAAAAAAGGCCTAACTGCCTGATTTTTTGTGGATTTATAGCTACAAAATTAACAGAGATAGTATAAGCTTAAAGGGCACAACTGCACCATTTTTTGAGTTTTATTACAAGAAAAGGGCATATTGTGAGATATGACTTTTAGTTTTAGCTTTTTACTTTTATATATTTAATTGAATGGGCATAACTGACGTTCATCAAGTATAAAAGGCTCATGTGGCAATTGTGCTTATTTTTTATACCGATACTTAAGCAATTAACGTAGAAAGAAAGGTCACAACTGTTAGTTATACCTTTTCTTTTTAACCCTTACACCTTAAAATGTTAAATAAAAAGGCACATTGACGTTTGTGCCTTTACCACTTAACATTTCTGAACGGAGATGAAGTGAGCGAGGCGAGGTGAGCAGGGAATGCCGTCAGTTGTGCCTGACGTGTCGAGACGGGTCCTCTCTAATCTTGTCGGCACAGCGCTCTGGTAAGATTGTAAGACTCCACAGAAGTTAACTTCGACTCCATCACATTACGCTACTTAGAGACTGGCCATACCTTCATGGCTGCAGACGAATTTCATCACAGAGTGGAACGGTCTTTGAAAACAAAAAAGCGTGTCTACGTCTTTGAAGACTTCTGTAAAGCCGTATCTGACACTGGCGTACGCACCATGGTAAAGAAGATGGGACTCCAAGATTTTTACAATTATGAAGACTGCTCTTCAACAAGTAAAATAAAGAATTCCAGCCCTCGAGCTTATATGAAATATATTTCGGAGGTCAATTTTCGCAGAGGATCGAATTCACTTTTTATAAACGCAATCATGGTACTGACGAATACTTTGAGCTAGATTTTCTTAAGTTCAAAAATATTAAACAAGGAATACCACCTCCACGTCAAAAGCTTGTTCCCAGGGGTATTACGAGCGAAAGGAAATCAGCCATACTCACATAACTTGGTCCACTTATACCCACTAACAGAAGGCTTTTTTGGGAAACATTACCTATAAATGATCAAGCAGTTGATTTGATTCATCACCAAGAAGACTGAAATAATGGAAGATAGATTTTTATAGTCTCTTTAATCGATACTTAGGTATTATGATATTTAATATTAAGTGCCTTGTTGTTCCTAATTTCATGTTTAGAATTTGTTTTCGTTTAATTTTGATAATACGAGTATAAAGTTGATTTTACTGACCTATTATAATTACTAAGTATAATATCTCTAAATAGTATGAGAGAAAGATGCAAAGTGCCATTTAAATAATTATAGGAAGTTAATTCAATTAATGATTGTGATAAAAATTGAAGCTACATAGATAGTTGTTACATAACTGTAATGATAATTATTAGGTATTGATTTAGTAAGCTATGTTTTCTTTATTTTAATGAAATATATTATTAAAGTTCCTTACTGGCTTTGTTACCCTAATTTTTAATTCATAGAGATTTGGAAGTGTTATACTTCAATTATTGTTATAATAAATTACCCTTGAAGACTTTGTACTACTTAAAATGAATGTTTTATTTCTAACACAATGTCAATTTACCAGCTTATTATAATATATATTATACAATCCCATTGCAGGGACACAATAAAATACATGTCATATTGAAATATAAACAAAATATATGTGTCAGAAACTATTTTTAATATTAACTAATAAAAGTTTATTCTAATAATTTACTGATTAATGAATATAAAAAAATCAATGAAAAGGCACAACAGAGAAAAGGTGCCTTTTCATCAAAATATTTTATTTTTTTTCCTCAAAATTTTACATTGATAAGGCATATTTGGTTATATGTGCCTTTTAAACGTAATATTGCTCTAGTAATGTAATTTTTTATGTTAAGTTAAAAATTAATATGGTAATTATTAATTATATACATTAAAATAAATATATAGTAATTTCTGTCGTTATATACATACTAATCATAGTCAACTTTTAACATTCACACAAGTTTGAAAATCACACTTCAAAGGTATTTTTTTTAAGAAAACTCCCAAAATATTTTAATCTCGATTTTCTCAACATTTGCAAAATGTTAGTTGTGCCTTTTTAAATTGTGACGGCAGTATTGTCTTATATGTTTATACTGTCGTATATGTACTGTATGTGTATTACCGTCGTATAGCAGTAATGCCGGCTTTGACGAGGTAGTGTTGTGCGAGGTCGGACACACCCTTCTCCGTGAACACGATGTCGGGCTTCAGGGCGATGATGTCTTCACACTGCCGTTGCACGTGCTCCTCTTCCAGCTGCAGAAGCTTCGTGAAATCCTGTAAAAAAATGTTTAGTGTTAGCACCTTCCAAACTACTATCTCTGGTTAAAGGGATTTGAAGCGATGACAGCTCAGTCCGGCGTGTAGCCACCCAACCCGCTTCGGGTTCGATCCCCGACAATGAGCTCCAGTTTTCGGTGAAGGAAAACATAGCATAGTGTTAAGGCATTTTCTAGTGCTTACTAGCAACCACCCTCAAATTGAAAATCTGTCAATGAGCTAACTGTGTGTTCCGACAGCTTACTTAAGAGCCAGTTATTCTAGACTAGACAAGCTCCTTAGGCCGGTATCGCACTAAGTAGTATTGTTACACACCTTGCTGGTCAAATGCCTCCCCCTCCATAAATGATTCTGAATAACCGTTGCTAAGCAAGTAACAATGCAGTTACGACTATTGTACTATTAGTGCCCACTGCAATGTGGATAACTTCAACAGTTATTATTTTAAAATGCCCTGTACAATATTAACTTCTTTACACACAAGAAGGCCTCAATTAAACATACTATGTCAACATAGTATTATGTGCTCTCAAGAGCACATAATATACATACATGTAAATACTTTTAAGCTTTTGATCAATAAAAACTTTATTAATATTCTTCTTCTTCTTTGTGTGAGCTAAGTGGCCAAGCTCTGGTGTCGAGAGTTTTCAAGCCACCCGAAGGCCTCTTTGTTATAAGACTAACAGCTGGATTATTATTAAAATGTAGCATATTAGAATTAGATTAAAATTCTATAACAGGTGAATATTCGAAGCTGTTATGAGGTTATGAAGATTAGATAATCTCCTCTATATTTATTATTCTTTGTTATACACCCCTCTCTTGTTTTATTGTTACTGTCCTTCATCTGGTTGCCAGGAAGAGATCGCTTTCAGCGATAAGTTCGCCATTTTCGCTAGTTTTAAATTTACTTATTTTTTTGTTAATTATTTTATCTAATAATAAGTGTGTGAAATAAAGAATTTATCTATCTATCTATAACGCACCTGTTCCCCGAGGATCTCAATGTTAGTCTGGCTCTCCCCCTTCTTGTACTCGAGGGGGCAGTCGAGCAGCACGATGCGCGGGTTCTCGATGTAGCGCCGCATCTTGGGGTGCGTCACGTCCTTGTTGATCATCACGCCGCTCAGGACGCGGGACTCCTCGATGGTGCCGCCGGGGATCTTCTCGATTTTAGCATAGCTGCGGAACAGTTGCCAAGTTAATAATTAAATTACTTATTTTGTACTGCGTGTTGCAGCATACTGACAGTGCTCTGTGCAGGGGATGCGTGGAGGCAGAGGAAACGGTCAAGCATGTGCTTTTGGAGTGCAGAAGCTTGACGAAACAGCAAGAAGAATTCCTCGGGACACCGAGGACGCTGCGGGAGGCCTACGCCGGCGTTCGCGAGCTGCTGGCCTTCTTCAGCGAGATCGGCTGGCTGGATTAGCGACCACCAGTCCGCCCCTACGCACAGAGGAAGCCGGAGGACTTCTAGTTGCGGAAAGGAGCCTGCACATCAATGTATCAACGTAATGTATCCCACACTGCAAAGAGCGTGGTTCCAATTTCAGACTTGCCAGATTTTAAAATTAATTTATTTTAAGATCAGTATCATATTGAAATCTAACAGACAAAATAAATTGTAGGTATTGCAAATCATACAACAATAAATCACCTTAATTAATCAGTTCACAGCTACATCCATAGCTAATATTTTTTTCTGAAAGTGAACGTAGTTCATTACTCAATTAATATGACATGTCAAATAGCCTGTGATGTAATAGTACATGAACTGTAATGAATTTCCCAAATTATACCTAAGAACATAATACAAATAAGGTGAGTTCTTCATATGTACGTCCGAGTAATATTATAAATACGAAAGTTTGTGTGTATGATAGTGTGTATGTTTTTTACATCCTCACAATGTAATGGCTGGACTGATTTGGATGAAATTTGGTATGAAGATAGGTTAGGCTTTGGATTAACACATAGGCTACTTTTACCTCTATCCTGGATTAACATGAGTAACACCGCGTGCCGTCGCTAGTATTCACATAAGTAGTAAATAATTAACATTTTATCCATTATCATCCTGCATATGTAGTACACAAAAACCTACTTATAGTTGAAGTTATAAACTATCACTTACTTTTTTATTTTCTTTTATTTTGTTGGTATTAACTTGTTGGGCTTATACCGACAATATATATGAATAAAGTATATAAACAATATAAAGTGATAGCTGGTTGTACAAAAATATACAAATATGTTTTAATACAGTAACTTACTTCTTGATGTCCACCTCAACTCTGCCATTTTCATTGACAGTGACAGTGTTGACTGCATCCAGAGCAATGTCCACCGCAAGGTCTGCCCAGCGACCAATGTACTTGGTGCCCACACATGAGCGGATCTGAAATAGATTGTGAGAAGGAAATTAATCAATGTAATGATACCTTAGTAAGAATGCATGCAATCTTTTTCTAATTACAGAAGTTGGCATTCCTAGTTGCTTGACAACAATTTTATGCTAAGTTTTATCTTGATGATGATACTAAAATAGTTTCTTTTTGACAGCACCAATAGAACGTAACTGAGTCATGTTCAGCAAAAGTTCACTTTTCAATGAGAAGTTTTAATTTTAGTATAAAAGAAATTAAACAGTTAAGACGGGCTACAAAAACTTTTAATAATATAAATGATTATCTAGAATTAAAAATTGTCATTTGATTCATGTCATATACTATTGTAATGATATTATATAACTAGAATTAGAATTGAACATTGACATAGATACATATCGTATACATTTGTAATGATATGATATGATATGATATTTGACATGTAACTTTGGTTTTATCAATAAATGATTAATATTTACTTACTATACCATACTTATTATTGGTATTTGTATAGTATGCCATAACTTCAATAATACTCACAACTTCTTTCAGCTTATCCCTGTCATTTAAATCTACTGGAGTGGAGATCTTTTCTTGCAGCAATTTGACGGCATCTTCAAGAGCCTGTCGGTACTCCCTGATGATGACTGTTGGGTGGATGTTTTGTTGCAGGAATGGCTCAGCTACTGCCAGCATCTCTCCAGCAAGCACAATGACTGAGGTGGTTCCATCTCCTACCTGGAATATAGCATAGCATTTGTTATGAAAAGTAATGTAAGGGATCTTTCTTTATACCTAGTAAGTGTAAATTGTTTAATAGACATAGTAGTAGGATGCATAGGTATTGTGATTTATGTTTTGCTAGCTGCTAATAGCTCACATACAAAATTTTAACAAAGTTGGGCCATCATTTGACCATCATAAACATAGACGGTTTGTTATGTTTATGGTTAAATATATGAATAAATGAATATGAATTGAGTGTGAAGCAACTTACCACATACTTATACCCACCTACGAGCACACTAACTTCCATTAACTTTGTAATATTATTATTACAAATTTAATATAGGGATAATTAAATTTGATTATTGTCAGTCATATTGCTGAGCTGATACAACTGCCTGTTAATAAAACAATCTACACCTACAGTCTGTGTTTCGATTAAACAATGTTTTTCAATGTTTTCCACTCATTAGATCTTTCAAAGATGAAAGAATTAGGCAAACAAAGATGACCAAAATTCTAACCTCTTCATCTTGAGTTCTGGCGATTTCGATCATAGATTTGGCCGCTGGATGCTGGACTGTGATCTCGCGAAGGATAGCATTTCCGTCGTTTGTCATCACGATACCGCCCATCGGGTCCATCAACATTTTCAACATAGCCTGAGGTCCGAGGCATGTTCGAATAACGTCTGCTATCGTCTAAAATACACAAATAATAAGTGATATTATAACTGCCATAAGTTACTTTTGGCAAAAATTACATATTTATAGTAGTAAAAGTGCAATTATACCTTTCCAGCGTTTATATTTTCAAGTTGAACTTTCCGGCCCGACTCACGTTTTGTGTTTTGGCCTGCAATGATATCACCATTTTAACAATGAAACTACACTTTTATTCAATAAACACTGAAAGAAAGGTTGTAATACTCACTCAGCACTAAAACAGGTTGTTGTCCGTACATTTTGATAGAATATTATGGGAATGAAATATCGTGAATCAATTATTTTTTCGAGAAGAAATATTCAAAGACAGAATTTCAAGAAAATCGCGTGGTGACTGGTGTGGCAAGTCTGTAATATGATTTCTACTAATTTCGTAAGCCAGGTGCAAAATAATCGAAACAATATGCTTTAACAAATAGGTAATGCATTTAAGAGAAATCATATTATTTGAGACATTTTTTATTTTAATAAGACAATAGGATTCGGCGAAAAATAATTTTAATTATATAAAAAAAAAACTACTTCTTCACCAATTTATTAAATGATGGCAATATTTTATTCGTCATATTGAATGACATGCACGCCACCTATCAAAAGTCTTAATAATACGTACAATTAATGATTACGAAGATGATCAAGAGATGACGCTTACCAGTGATAAATCGCACCATTTCACAAGGACCATCATAAGCAAAAGCTAAAATATTTCTTCTTCTTCGTATGAGCTTAGTGGCAAAGTTCTGGTGTCGAGAATTTTCAAGACGGCCAAAGGCCTCTGACTTGGCTTAACGACTGCTTGTACTATGACAAACAGACGGGACCTACAATTTAACGTGTAACGTTACCCATGGTAGCGTCCAGATGAAAATGCAACTTTCTAAAAGACTGCCATATGTACAAGGTCACCCATCCAAAGACTTTCCGCATTGATCGTTGCTTAACCTCGATGATCGCGTTAGATTACATTAGTTAGCCGAGCTACAGGTAGGTACTAATCTACAGTAGATAGCAATATAAAAGTTTATGTTATATTTTTCATAATCAATAATTTAATTTAGTTATGTAAATTAAATTGTTTATTATGTTTCTAAGATTTAATAAAATAAATGTCTTTACAGAAGTAATCGAATATATAGGTAGATGTTGTTTTATCATCACATCATCATCAGCCCGTCTGCTTCCACTGCTGTACATGGGCCTCTCCCGAGGCACGCCGCTTGACCCTATACTGCCTTGCTCTACCTAGTTGCAAGATCTATGTCCTACGCCTGTGTGCCGGTACGCGGTCTACACTCGAGAACCGCCTAGTCTAAGACCACAGCTGTTCGATTATTAGACACACAAACGTTAGTTTTAATTATCTAAGTTTATCCGGAGACCGATGCGTTGGTAAGATTCAATAGTAGTAAACTCATGCCATTTTTTGTAGATACTGTGTTTGTATGCAACACTGAAACTGGTATATATTTGACCAAAGATAATAACATATCGTTTTTTTCTTTTCTTTTATCGGTTTATATTAGCTCTTCTATGCTCATAGGATAAGGTTTTAAATAAAGAAAGTAGCGCCGTGCCTATTTTACCGAGAGAAAAAGTATCTAAGCTTATACCAAATGACATAGAAATAATTTCAACTGTTTTTTTGGGTCAAGTAGATACATACTTTCTATTACTTTAGTTGGTGTAAATTAGAAGTGGTAAAATATATATAAAAGCTCATTCAGACTAATTCGTAGCTCCGGTATGCACCCATAATATGGACTTTCCCAGTATGGTATTTGGGGTTTATAGTCTCAAACAGTTACACAATTTTCTACTGAAAATGCGACTCTTCCTGATCTTTTCAAATACGAGTAATTTATTGATTTTTTTCGTACGTTGCCTGGCAAAAATTGATTTATACGAGGGTGAATCAAAAAGTTCTTAGAAGTGCATATATATGAAACCTTTTTGGATCAAGTTCAATATTGAAATTAACGAGTGTCTATCACACTATATTTATGCAGACTGTCACTTGTTTTTGTCAGTTCGTTCGCATGTAATAAATTTTTTTGTGCAACGAGTTGCTAAAAAGTTAAAATTATGGATAAAAGTGAGTTACGTGCGGTGATAAAATATCTCAGTTTGAAAAAAATTTCTAAGAAGGAAATTTTTTTGGACATTCACCAGACATTAGGGGGTGATGCTGTACCCTATTCTACGGTTGCGTACTGGATGGCTGAATTTAAAAGAGGTAGATCAAGCTGTAAAGATGACCCGCGTTCTGGGCGGCCTTCAACCTCCGTTACAGAAGAAAATGTCAAAAAAGTTGAGAATCTGGTTTTGGAAGACAGAAGAATGACTATAAAACAAATAGCTAAAATCCTAAATATATCTTTTCGTAGCGTTCAATCCATTTTAATTGATTCACTGGGGTTCAAAAAAGTGTCTGCAAGATGGGTGCCACGAATGTTAACCGACGAAAACAAAAAGCGACGTTTGGAAATTTCCAAGCGTAATCTCGAAATGTTCCAGCGTGATTCGGATAATTTTTGCCGTCGTCTTGTCACCATGGATGAAACGTGGGTCCACCATTTTGATCCTGAAACTAAAAAACAAAGCATGTCTTGGAAACGACCATCCTTTCCATCCATTAAGAAATTTCGAGTTGCTCCTATCGCTGGCAAAGTTATGGCCTCTGTGTTCTGGGATAGTGAAGGAATCCTTTTTATTGATTACATGCCAAAAGGCCAGACGATTACTGGACCCTATTATGCAAATTTAATCCCGAAAGTGCGTGAAGCGATTAAAGAAAAACGTCGTGGAAAACTGTCGTTGCGCGTGTTGTTCCTTCAAGATAACGCTCCTGCTCATCGATCGGAAGTTGCGCTCAAGGCAATCCGCTGTGCTGGCTTCAATCTCCTTGACCACCCACCATATTCTCCGGACTTAGCCCCAAGTGATTTTCACTTATTTCCAAAATTAAAAGAGGAAATTCGTGGAACAAAATTTCACGATAATGACGCGGTTATAGCTGCCGAAGAGGACTTTTTCGAGAGTCAAGAAAATATTTTTTTTCACAAGGAATAAGGAAGTTCGAAACACGTTATTCTAAATGCATTGCATTGGAGGGAGATTATGTAGAAAAATAAAATATTATTATTTAAATCTTTGCATTTTTTAATATTGATTCCAAGAATTTTTTGATTCACCCTCGTATGATAAGGCCAACTAATGCCACTCGTATCACCAATTGCAACACAAATATACAAAAAATGTGCACCCTGTGCTTCGTTATTAGGGCATGGCTAAGACTACTTAAAATTAATTACTTAATACTTTATATTGATCTAGTTATTTACATTTAAAATATTATTCATGAAATAAAACACAACAGACGTTTTCACCATAATTTTAATAAATATTAGCTACTAAAACATCTCAGGTAGAACGTAATACACATATTACAGGTTAGTACAACATTAAATTTATACATTGATATTAAATAATTTATCGACCTAATTTTACTTCAAAAAGACTAGAATTAATTTTGACTAGATTATAGTTTGGTATTTTATCCACAGCACATAAGCAAATATATGAGATCAATAAAACTATATACATTTTATTACTTAAAACTATCTTGTTATTTTATTCCAAACATATACAAAAATCTAGTCAATAATATCATCATCATCTACATCCGACGACTCAACCTTTGTGTCTTCGTCCTTTGTGACGTCATCTTTATTATCCTGAGCCGAATGCAAGTCTCGGTACACGCGTTTTAAATTCTTCATTATGTAAGACGTTCCATGCGTCACCCCCGACTTATTTTCGAAGAACTTTTCACCAGCATCGGTGTTGCTTCTCACTGGTACGGAAAATGCTGACAAATGTCGAGGACGTCCGAAGTCTCTACCCAAGCGCTTGTCAAGCCCAATATCAGCTTGGGGTTCAGCTGCATTCGTGTCGGTTTCTCCCAAACGCTTCCTATCATATATATGTCCAGACACGCGCAGATCTATGAAAAAGTTTAGAGGGTCCACTCCGAACTGAGGATTGTACAGCGGTGGATACCACATCGGGGGCGGCGGCGGTAAAATCAAGTTGGGTTGGGGCACAGAGCTGTCTTGAGGATTACGTCCTACGCAAGGCGATGGTTTGGGCAGTTCCTCCGTGCCAACATCGACGAAAGACGATTGTCTCCCTTGAGGTCCAGGGCTGCTAGATTTGACGTGCTCATTCTTCGGCGACAACCTCCTCGGCGAAGGGTCACGAATTCTCGCATGCTTCTCAACAGTCAACTCCAAAGGAACTTCAGGGCGCAGTTCTTCTTTCTTTTCCTCCTCCTGTTTTGGCCAGTCCCGTCTCCAGTCGTTTTCGTTCTCGGCGAAGTATTTGTGAGTTCTACGTTTGAATCTGCGCTGGTAGTGCGGAGGTCGGCAGCCGTGGCGAGCGTTAACGAAGGATCTAAGCATTTCGCTGAAGAAAAACGCATGAGGTTGTAACGGTAAGGCTCCATAGAGGTAAGGAGGCGTAGCAGCAAGAAGTCTGGAAACGAGTTCAGTGTTTTTTATATCTCGAACGCTGGTTTTCGGTACTTCTGTATGCGGTTTCTCTTCCTGAATGGAGCTCATCTGAAACAAAAGAGGTAGATGTAAATCAATCAGCAAATGAACGAGGACGCCCGCCGGGGACGGACTCGAGTGTGAATGGGACGCGTGAGTGAATGGGGTGTCTTGTCTCAAAGGCTCTTTATACGGAGCGATTTTATTAAACATTAAGGGTACGAGTATCTATCCAACTGTATTATTTAAGTATTCCTCTCTATAATAGCGAAAAATAGCGGAAAGGAAAACTTTTGCTACTTTTAGTGTGCGTTTTATTCAAGTTGCGCTATAAGTAGTACGAGTATTCGGCTAATTGAGACAAGCACTAAGCCTATGACTTGATATTAAGGGTCATGATTCGTCCATTCACCTATCCTAACCAATTCTACGGCGAGTTTAAGAAGGTATTTATTATTTACCCATGTAATTTTTCTAAGTAGGTTCGGTATATTATCTTCAGTATTCGAAAAGTGAACAAACATTAAGTGCCCTTAAAATTCATGCTAAAATCGTTGAATATAAAGGCACGAGACTGTCTGTCGGTCGGTGATTATCACGACGCGAACAATGTCCCCCATTGTATTCATAGGTACCTGCGGTGCACTCAGAGAGATAAATCTCTGAGGCTGAAGAGTTTAAACGATGATATTTACAGACATTCTAGATACCTAGTCTAGTCAATAAGTCTAAGCCAATAGTCTAGACTATTGGCTTTGGAAACAATTAATTGCAGAAATACAGAAATACAGAACTTTATTAGCCCTAAATAACATACGTTAAAGAAAAGTCATACTACAATAATTACTTAATACTTAAAAAAACATTAGTTAGATTAAATCAAATAAACTTACAAAATTCATTAAATAAATAAATATAAATATCAGATCAGAAATAAATAAATATAAATATCACGCTCAGATTTACTTCAGGATTCCTGCGCACAGCGGTGTCACTCAGGTTAATTTGGGATAAAAGTAGACCATGTATGTTAATTCAAGGTACATATAAACTTCCTCCATACCAAATTTCATCCCAATTGATTCAAGCTTTTGAGCTTGAAAGGATAACTGTAATATCCGTAATAAATTTTCAAAAATATACTCGTATTTAAAATACAAGTTAGCAAGACATTATAAAAAACGTCATTTAATACTGTATTACAAAATTCCTGTATGTAATACTGTGGTTTTACGCTTATCAAATAAAGTCTAAATCTAGCAGTTCGTTTTAAAAATCGAATATTTGAATCTGTCTAGTAAAGAATATGTTACCAATTTAAAATTCAAAACACACCGTCGAATTCCGCTTTTCAAACATGGATATGGTATAGGATATAGAAAACGATACCCCGCGTGGTTGGGATTTTTTGGTTACATTCTGAGCGTACAGAGTTATTCGAATAGGACGTTTATTTATTTATTTATTCCTTAAAAATAGAGCATAACAGAGATACATTTCTTAAAAAAAACATATAAACACTAAAAGTAATCATTTGTACAATACTTAATTAAGTAAAAATAAAAAACAATTAATACGTTACTTAATAAACATACAAATTATATTACATAATTATTACAAGAAGGACACTTAAATACATGGAAGGACTGAAATAAATAAAATAAAACACATGAAAAAAAAAACTAAAAGATAGTAAGTTATTGTACACTTATATTACTTTTAATAACGTCCTATTTTTCACAGTATGTTAATGTACTTTTAGAGAATATGGTTATAAACGCGGCGATATTTATTATAATTCGTCTAGAATATGGTCTCGCTACTGATTTGAAAATAAAAGATGAACAAATTATAATAAATTGAATATTTAAAACATCAAACTGGGAGATTTGATTAAAGTGATATATATTCTGCAACCATATTTATCAAAACAATATTTTTGCTTAACATATTTGTAGAGTTTATCTTCTAAATAGATTTTAAATTGTCATCCAAACAAATTATTCGACATAAAACAGGGTATTTGTTGGAAAGTGCCTCAAAAGCAAGGTGCTTCTTTATTTGCTTGTTTTAAGACGTATGTATGTACGCATGAAGTCTCGTATTAAATGGCTTGCGTTCGATCGCAACTCACCTGATGTTAAGTGATGTTAAGATCTAGGATGGAGCGCGCTTGCCTAGAAGAAACCGATTCACTCTCGCCTTGAAGACAGTGAGGTTTTTTTATATACACAGGTTTAATTATTTCTTAAATAACGCCAACCTATTCTTTATACGCGAGCCCGACTCACGCTTAGCAAATTATTTTTAGCTTTGAGAAGTTGAGCGCCCTAATTTAGCTTGGTGTTTTCTACTAACCCTGTAAATCTAGCGACGTGCAGTTCGTCTGTCGACATCGATTTTTCAGCTCACCGCTGTTTTATTGGCAATATTCGAGCGATGGGACGTATATCCGTGTACGAGCCTTTTACGTCCAAATTTGTGCATTTTTTATTCGATTTTGTGCTACCTATCAATGAAAAAAAGAGGAAATCTGGCTGGAAATATATCCTAAACGTACTGTTATTATGAATCTAAACTTACATACTAAGTGATGCTTGAATAGTGTTAGGTGTTTTTTTTTATAGGATTCACAACAAATTAAATGTATAAAAATGTTATATCATGAGCCAGTTCACTACTAATTTCCAACAACAGAGCCCTTCTCTCACGAGGAAAAGAGACAGGCATAATCCACCACGCTGGCCAAGTGCGGGTTGGCGGATTACACACGTATTCGGATACCGTGGTCGTCAAACATGTCGGTTTCCTCGCCATGTTTTCTTTCACCGTGCAATTCCACACATAAATTGAAAAGCAAGTCATTGGTGTAGGGCTGGGATCGAACCGGGGGCCGTCTGATGGAAAAGCCGACGTTTTTACCACCGGGCCACACTCGCTTTTAAGTAAGTACACTTGTAAGTATACTTACTACGCACACATCTTAACACACAAAGACGCACAACTTGTAGGGTTGTCACACATTCAAAACCTATACAAACTCTCGCGAATCGTATTATGATGGGATCCGTGAATGATAGGAATTAAATGTCACATTAACATATCGCTGGGTTTGAAGTGAAAGCGATACATCGGATTTGTGGGACAATAAAGAGGGGAGTAATAGGGTGGTAGATAGGGGTGTACGGAATATCAAACTTTGATTACTCGTGTAAAACCTTATGAAGCAAATTTGACGATCTCGTTGGTGTAGTTGGTTACCATGCCGGACTGCCAACCAGAGGCTCCCGGGTTCAATTCCTAACACGGCCAACATCTTTATGATGAATAAAATTTGTTGGCTGTCGGTCTGGGTGCTAAATATGTATCGATATAAAGTATTTATGTATGAGTATGTATATCAGTTGTGTTAGCAACCATAATACAAACTAGAAATAATTTAGTATGGGGCTAACCAGCTGGTGTAAAATATATCCTAATATTAATATTGTTTTTTATCCTTCTTTTTCGTATGAGCTAAGTGACTAAGCTCTGGTGTCTAAGTTAAGCTTAGTTTCAAGCCGCCCTTAGGCCTCTGACTTGGCTCAACAACTGCATGTAAGACTAACAGCCGGGACCTACAATTAAATATCTTGTTTTTTTTGTTATATCTTTTTGGGAATGCGGCAGCCCTACCATCTAGTTGACAATAAATCCGTAGCGACGTATCTCTCTATTCAAACAGTTGCTAGGAGCGTGAAGCGAGTCTAGCGTGCAAACAGCCTCGCGACAACCCTATGATATAGCTATAGAAGCAGATTACCTACCTCTGGCAATGGAGTGTAAGTGGGTGAAAAACATACACATACAAATAAGTACTATTTAGGCGAGAGATGTAGCGACCTACTTTTTAGATCGATGGATAAAAGATGGAGGTATACATACGAGTATACATATACATATAACTCGACTCAATATCGATAACATTCCAAAGTTCATTCAATTTATTATGTAAGTGAGAACTTTTATATGTTTACTTTATTGAGTCAATAACTTAATAATTGACTCATTGGTAAGTGATAAGGCTTCCATTAATTAAATATTGAGCATTTTTTTACATATATTCTAAGCAAAAAAATATATTCCAATATAAAATATAATAATATTAATCTACTTATTGCATTTTGAGAAGGAGCATCCACAGAAGATTTATCAATATTTTGAAAAGACCGAAGCTTATAGTTTACCAAGAAATTCATTCTTGGGATAATTAATCTAAGTAAACTTGAAACATAGTGGCCTCTTCAAAAAAGGTAAGATATATAAATTTGTAAATTATTTTATAAGTTCGTAAAGAATAATCTTTTGAAAATCAACACACTTGCTATAAATTCGTAGAATACTCAAAAATCAAATCGTTTATTAACCTTACGTTATCGCATCGCAAGTCAATTTACAATTATTTATTGCTAAAATTTAATTTATATACACATACATTCATGACAAATGTTATAGAACTTAAAATATGACATAATATATATAAGATATATACATATGATAATAAACTCGTAGCGCTTCTACGTCTGTAGCAAATCTACAGCTACGTATTCCGAAGCACATTCAAAAATACAAACACAAAATGCACAGACGTAAAAGAGATCGTTATCTGGATATCCTTTGATACTGCTCTCCGTCGGTACCGGAAAACCGAAAATAAAAAATAAATGAAAAAAATTAGCTCAGAAAAAAATAGCGAGTCGAAGCCGTTTTTTAATTAAATAGATATTGGACATTGATATTTAAAATATGACAAATGAATACGCAATTTTTCAAACAACGTAGAGTTGAGTAAAACAAAGATTGTCAGTGTAACTTTGACGTACGGTTGGCTACATTGGCTTTGAGAGCTTCGACAGAATACTAGTCACAATGGTCACCCCATTGTAATTAATTAATATTTCCCTTCTTCTTCATCCTTGCCTTATCCCACTAGGTGGGGTCGGCACAGCAAATTTTCCTCTTCCACTCTCCTCTATCAGCCATTGTCTCTACACTCACTCCTTTCTCTCTCATGTCCTCATTCAGACACTCCATCCATGTCTTCTTTTATTCTTCCTTGCACTAACTAATATTTCCCTTATTGAGAAAAAATAAAAAATGAGATTGGCAAAAGAATAAATAATATTCCATAATCAAACAAAGGTCCTAAACATTTTTACCCTGTTTTTGTAGGTAATTTCGACGAGCCATAAAATAGCAAAAAAAAGCAACCTTATTAAATTCATTTTAAACCGTCTGCTACAATGCAAATCCGCAGTCCCACCGACAGAAACTCACAAACGTTTAGCGAAAAAAGTCGCTGTTAAAATACATAAAAAATTCAATTAGACGGGTAAAAACCGGCGGCAACGCACGGATTTTAGCGACAAATTCGTTTCAAGCGAGATTTAGCACCTGGCGAACGTTTGTTACACGATTTTAAACCTTATTAGGTACGTTTTAAGGTAAAGTGGTTGTAAAATGGTAGCGTTATCGTCGAGACTCACGGCAAACGTTAATTTCCATATTAAAACCGTCACAAAGGAAGCAGATTCAAAAACCACATCGTCGCTAGGTGTTACAAAGATAAAAACGTTGTTGGATGCGGTATCTTGCAATATTTGATTTTAAAAAAAAGTAAATGTGTTTGAGATATTTTAGTAGCCAACAATCTTTAGACATGGTGAACACGAAGAATGTGATTGATATATTTATATTTTGATTCCAATAAATAATTATTATAATTTATAAACTGATTGCTCGGAAGAGGTAGCTTTTAGCTGATTATTTCATGCCTCGTTAATAAACTTGTGACAATAGATAATTAATGTAATTTTGTTTAGATAACATATTTAGTTTAATACGTATACGTACGTACAGTAGGCAAAATTTTACTCTTACTACAAATTTTCATACTATACACTACACAAAAAGATTTATTTGTCAAACAACAGCGCACGTATGAAGGATTTTTATATCTAAAGAATACCCTACGATTTTTATCACTGTAGGACTACTAGAAACCATTATTGCAGGGTCTTATTTCCATACAAAAATGTAAGTAAAATAATATTTAATACTTTGAACACACCATAAAATGCCACCTTCGTACCGCCGTATTTACTATATCCTTGTTCAAACAATATTGCGCTCAGATACCGCTCTCGGTATGATAATCGCGTCAAAACGCACGTGAAGTGCCACCACGAGAGGGGGCTGGTTCCCCCCCCCCTGAGGGGGCTAGAAGGGGGGAGTGGGGGTACTAAGCCGATGACGGCTTTAAAACGTACCCGATTATCCTGCGGGGTACTTGCGAGGTATGATTTATCGCGGTCTACTGGATTCAGATTACATTTTCAGCGTTTGATTTTAGATTATTTTGGATTGCACTAGAGCGGAAAACTAATACAAATTTGGTGGAATGTCAAATTGTATAGAATTATATTATTATCTAAATTAGTTTCTAATAATAACGATCAATCTTTGAAGTATCAAATTAAAATGTCATCTCCACCAAACAAAGAGTAATACAAAACTTTATTAGCCATAAAAAACATACGTTAAAAGCAAGTCACATCACATGCATTGCCTAAATACTTACAAAGACTATTGTTATTATTATTAAAAGCTTGTCTAGCCATTGTTGGGCAAAGGCTTCCCTACTCTTTCAAAGACTAGTTACATATAAGTATAAAATAAATATCAATAATGAAATTTTAATAACTTCGTGTAAAAACCCGTAAATATTTATAATCAATACTTCTATAACTTTGCTTTTATAGGTAAACAAGTCATAGTAAGTCAATAAGGATAACACCTTTAAACATCAACCAAAAAGCGATGAAATCCTCGTAAAGAGTCATAACCATACAAAGATATAATTATTATGATACGATCGTTAACCGTCTTTAATGAACAAAGACATCTTAAACATCTCCCCCATGTATGCACGGTGCTTAGTAATTAATTAAAGCAATGTAATTAAACGTGTCTAATTGGTTCGGATAACAGAATGTCTTCTTTAAATATAGAAAAATATTATTAGATTATTTTACTTCTTAAGAGATTAAAAAATATACAAATGCTAAGACTTTCAATGTTAAATACTATCATATGTAAGAACATAATATATTTGTGTAATACGATTCGATAATTGTTACAAACTTCAATAATCTTAAAAAATAACGGTAGTTGATGATGCACAAAAGTAGCTTCAATCAAACTAACTTTCCCATTGCAGTTTCCTCTCATGCGCCTGCATTTTTTCACTTACAACTCATTGCCCTATGTCAGCAAAAAATTGGAAGCGATCATCGTTCATTCAAGCGTCATTAGTTTCGTTCATTCGTTCTTTTCGTACATTCGGTCGTGAGTGGTTATCGCCTGATTGATCTGGGTAGGAAATTGGCTACATTCAGATTTCTGGTCGAGTGGGCTGCTTGATTAGTGTGCTGTACTTCCTGTGCTATTACCGCGATTGGTTGGAATATTTCATTGGTTTATTTTACTAGTGGACTTTGGACTGGACTTTTGTAGTGGACTTTTTCATTCTTAAAAACTTTTATACAAAAAACTTGAAGAAAATCTAAAATATTTACTGTGTACTTCCGCTGTGATTGATAGACTATAATAAAGCACATTCCATATCTCAGATTTTCTTCAATCTACTATGGATTTCCTCAAAGTAACGTCTGAGTCAACAGGTTAAAAAAACTTTCTTGTAATAGCTAATTTGCGCATAGAAAACTGTAAAGTTTAAAAAATCGCAGTTTGAAGCCATTGTCAAAAGCATTCTTGTATTTTTTCATGAAGTTCTATTAATTTTAGAGTAAACAAACTTCACGTAAGTTAAGCCAAAAGAAACAAAGCTATTACAGATTTAAAAACTTTTTGAAAAATACTTCCTTTTTTATAGATCTAGTATCTTTTTGTAAGGTATTTCTATTTTTATTCTACATCAAAACCTGCATACTACCATTTCATGAAGTACTTCAGCTTTTACGACACAAAAAGCAGTTGTTATTCGTCATTTTACCTCCCTCGGCTAATAATAATAAAAGCGTTATCGTATCGCTCCTTACACAATGCCTTATTGTCGTTTACATTCCGTCAAAACGCGGGACCGAGATGTAAGAAAAATGAATAAGTTATATAAGTGATAAAAAAGACATACACAAAACATTAAAATATGAAGAATAGAAAAGAATAGTAAACTTTTTTTTATATTATAATTATTCTAAATTCATTTCTTAGGGGTTACAAAAAATAAAAAGAATACTACCTATATCGTCCGTGAACTTCTGAGATCTCTTATCTGATTATATGCACATTTTACAAGCGGAACAATAAACTGATTTATTTAGCCACCGTGAAGACTATTGAAAAGTAAAAAATAAAACACTTGGTCATTTTTTAAATGCTTTTACTACTAATGTTGCAAAATAGCTATTATTTTGAGCTTTTCTTTATTGGACGGAAGTTAGGAGTTTTAAGTTTTCAAATTCTCAAATGTAAGTTAGGAGGTGTCAGAAGTTCACGGACGATATGTCAAATATGGCCTAAATATTTTTACAGAGTGGAAGCGCACAATACTCGATCAACCAAAGTTTACCTAACTATGTAAGGAGTATAGTAACTACCTAACCTATTTATTAGTTATGAAGAGTACTGCATTTAGGATGCAAAATACAGTCTTTATCTAGTCGCTAAACCTTTGAGAAGATAAAATAAATACATAAATACGGCTGGTTAGCCCGTGTGATACATACGAGTACAGAGCAGGCAATTCGTACCTACAATGTATTTTTTAACTAAAATTGATATTAAAGCTGCAGCTTTAACTAACCATTAGAGCCTACATCAATTTTGTTAATTCATTCGTATAAATTAACTTAAAGCGTGCACTTAAAAAAGCACATCCAATTTCGTCGCACCTCTGAATTTGTGTCGGAACCGCGTCTCCACGGTTTCTTTGTGTCGTAGCACGTCGTAGGCAATAATGGTGCTACGCCGGTGCTACGCCGCGGATGTTCTACGCTGGAGATAGAATACGTAGCTGTACGAGTCTTTTCAAATAAACTGTCTCCTGCATATTTCTTTTTATATGCACATTTCTAATACATTACATTAATTTACATTTCTATTTGAGCAAATTTATTAAAGTCAAAGTTCCTTATTAATAAATTTGGAATTTACATGTCATTAAAATAAATAAATATAATAATGTTATAGATTAATAAAATGTCTGCCTTCTTACTTACAAGTAGTCCATATATTATTATTTGTTATAAATATGTACTTTGTTGCAATATTATACGTTTCGGACAGCCGTCGACATTGATTTTTAAAAACTCCTCAAAGCTGTAGAATGTTCACAGCATGTACAGCACACACAGCACAGAATTAATAAGATAATAATGTAAATAGGTCCCGGCTGTTAGTCTTAGTACAAGTAGTCGTTAAGCCAAGTCAGATGGCTTCAGGTGGCTTGAAAATTCTCGACACCAGAACTTGGCCACTTAGCTCATACGAAGAAGAAGCTAAAAATTATTTAAAGATGCTAATTTATTTACTATTTCACAATGCGAGTCACATACGCATGTAGCGTTGCATGTCGTGCCAGTCGTGATATCAGTGATATCCTTATCATATTATCTATAAAAAATGAAAACGTTTCTTGTATGGGAGCCGCTCTTAACATTTAAGTGGCAACAGAAATTCATCATGAGTCTGTGACGAGTTTAATATGAAATATAGCCGCAGATCAAGACTTAGCTCATACGAAGAAGAAGACTGTACTTTTACAAATAAAAGAAAAAAACCAAAATAAGTCGAATATATTGACGTGGATACAGCGTGTACTGAGGGAGTATCGCATATCGCCCCAAGTCGCCGTGACAAGTAAACTCACTCAAGTATTTTTCGATACGTGTTTCCCATCTGATTTCAGCCGTACCCACTATGCTAATATGCTGCGAACATTTTCTATTTGTTTTTATTTTTATTTGTAGATTATGTGTTTTGATCGTTTATATATGTATGCGTATTAGGTTTGCTTGTGTTTCTCTACATGTCAATCAAAGAACAATCCATAAATGGTTTTGATTTACAGTTATTATACGTTTATCCAGTTTGTGTGAATAAATTAATATAAGGACACATTTCACACATGGCTCTATCCATTTCTAGTTTGTGTTATTGCTAACACAACTGATATACTACATATGCATACATAAATACTTTATATCGATACATATTTCGCTTTCAGACCGCCAGCTAACAAATTCAGTTCATCACAAACATGTTGGCCGTGCCGGGAATCAAATCCGGGACCCTCTGGTTGGCAGTCCGGCATGGTAATCATAACACCAAAAATGTCTTTAAAATTACCTTAATCACTTGTATGTTGAAACACCTGCTCCCGGTATAAACACAATGGGCTAATGTCAATCAACATACGAAAGGTAGTTTTTTTTTCAGATTTATCACAAAGCTCTGCATATTCTGTTTTATCCTATTCACCATAACGATTCTAAACGTATTCGTACAAGTACATATATACTACAAGTATATCTATGGTGGAGTGAAAACCCGCGACAAAGTAAACGTTATTCTCATTCCGTCTGTGTTTGCTCATTAGACACGAATACGACGCATACTCGTTAAGTATTCAGGCTCGGAGGCAAATTCAATGTGTTAAGCTGGCATTTCACTTTGCTATTTGGTAAAAAAATGGTAAGTGAAAATATAAATACAAAGAAATACGTCGATCAAACAAATTCGAATACACAACTACAGTGTAAGCTCCATGGAACGTCACTTGATTTAACGACAAACTCTCTAAAGCGTCGAAATCAATTGGCTTTAGTTGGTTTAGCTTGTATTCCATACAATGATACATTCAAAGATCAGTACTCTCTATAACGCCATACAATGCAAAGTCCCTTCGGTGTCGGTATATAGAGCTTACACTGTATTTTTATTTTCGCTGTATACGTCAAATAAGGGCGACGTGCCTTTATCTACTACAGACACGTTTTTTTTAACGTTTTATCCGAGTATCTATTTGTAAAATAAACTTACTTGGCCAAGTGCGAAATGGGCTAGTGTCTGAAGGGTTTCGCACCACATTATCTTATCGTTTCTTGTATCTACATACATATCACCGTCTACACGTCACCTTTATCGATATATATATACACAAAAGAAATACGACAAAAACGTTAATTCTGTGGGGTCACCCTTAAAATCTTAATTTTTGGAACGAAGTGCCTTATCGCGCGTTATCAAAGGGGGCTAGACGGACAAAATCTTACAAAAAGTTGTCACGACACTTTTTGCCCACGGTATGGCAACATCGCATCCCCAAAATTTGTTCGGAAGTCAAATATTCACTAATTGACAACAGTACCATTCGTTTCAGATGGACTTGCGATTGAGCCTATTGATAGGTCACAGCGCTGCTTAACATCAGGCACGCTGTAGTCAAACGCAAACCTATTTCAAATAAAAAAGAACATGTTAATCCCATATCAGAAATAAAATATAAACATGCACGTCCAGAACATACGAAAAAAAACTTTTGCGATTAGAGACTTTTCCGACCGCAGTACGTAAAGAGCCGTTCACAATGGTCTGCGGGAGTCGCGCGACAATGCGACGGGAGCGGCTGAAAGGTTTATTGTCTACGCATGACGCGCGCGGACGCGCCTTTACAACGCGATCACGCTTCCACGGATGTAACTGTGTGTTTGTATATCTAGATGTGGCAGCAGTGATAGAGAAAGCATATATTGAGAAAAAGAAAAAAATAGATAGATAGATACATTATTAACTCTTTATTGGGCAGTTAATAGGTAGAAGTCAAAATAATAATTGGCCAAGTGCAAGTTGGGCTCACGCATGAAGGGCTCCGTACCATTGTTGTATGGGAGCCCCCCTCAAATATTAATTGTATTTAAATTTTATAATTTAATTTAAAAAGTAATGAACATTTATACGTTCCGTGGAAATTTTAAGTGTCTAACGGTAGCATTACCGTGATATATAAATACGAAAAAACACGCTTATTACATTCTATTCTATTTATTAGCTCACATAAGTGGTACCGTGTAACTAATCTTTGTGAGAATGTTATTAAATTCTACTGAAACACCTTAGAAATCTAAGTAAAAACTTGACTAAATATATACATTAATTCTTTATTTTCACACACTTATTAAAATAAATTATTTATATTAAATACTTGAAACTAGTGCCTAAAATGGCGGCTTTATTGCTAAATGCGATCTCTTCCAGGCAACCACAGGAAGGACCGAAACAAAAACATGAGAGGGATGTACAACATACAAATACCTATACTATATAATAAATACTATCATAATAAATCTATACCAACATTATAAAGAGGAAAAGTTTTATTGTTTGTTAGACGAATTTTTTAATATCAGAAAAAATGTTATGTGAATCATGTCGTGACATGTAATTGTTAAATATTATTATTTTTATTAGGTATTAATATTGACATTATTCCATATGACATGTAATTATTAGTGCACATGTAGTAAACATGTAGTTAGTAATTTATTTGTATATCATATTGACATTTTTTTTATTTAAGTATATTCATATTGACATTTTTTTAATTTTTGACGTATAATTGTAAAATTATCAATAAATGGTTTATCTTGTTTAGACGCAAATAGACTCCAAAACTACTGGGCCGATTTAAAATTTTTTGTGAAGCCGGGGCAATCTGCTAGTATTACATATATACTACATTTTATACTAAACTTAAATATTATAACGGTATTACATTTATATATAACTACAAGTAGCTAGCTTAAAGGGCACATGGAAATTCAAAGATTGAGAATCAGTTTATTCGTAGAAACGATTAATTTGTACTAAACTATCTACTCTACACCCTTGCTTATCCTTCTCCCACTTCCACTAATACTATTTTACTTTCTATGGGTACTCATACATACTCTATCCAGTGCGAACAGCACCTTTACCTCCGTGTAAAATCATAACGCGGCACATAATGAGTGACAGTGGGAAGTCTCCTTTATGCCGGCGGCGCGGAGCGTACAGAATGATATTATCTCTGGGAATTGAAACCGAGACGTTTTAGGGGAATGTAGTATTTTGCATATTTTTAAAACTCGGCGCAAAATGACGACGCCCGCAAAATGACGTCACTCCGTAGCTGGTAGACATTCGTGTAGCACTTGCTACGGTGCTGACACATAGAGCGTGCTACGATAATGCTTTAGATTAAATGTATTTTTGCTCAAACGGTAAAGGAAAACCACCTAATTTTTTTTTCGCCAAAGAGCACAAAAAAAACGTGTGTTATACGTCAATCCGTGTTTGTGCTGGCCCAGGCGGGGTGAAAAATGCCTATAAAATTTTCCTTTCCAGAAAAAGTGCAAATCCCAGTAGCGGGAATTATAAGCGGGCTGCTTATTCTTGTGTTTATTTTTTTAATTCATATTGCAGCTTGTGCCTTTATTTGTTAGAAGAAATTGTATACAAATTTCATAAGCTTTTCAATAAATTCATCAAGGTTAAAATAAAAGATATAAGTATCCAATAAAAAAGAGTAAATGATTGACACTTTTTTTAAATTTAAAAACACAATCAAGTCAAGAACAATTGAAGAGTAAAAAAAACTTATTATCTACTATAAGTTCATAATATTTTTGCCTAAGTTTAATACCCCTTAGAGTACCTTCAAATGGTATGAAACCCATACCTTAATACAATACGCAAACAATGAGCTCCCTATAAAATATAATCTATGCGATGTTCGTCCGTCTTTTAACAGAATTAGCCGGCGGTCGGTGGTGTTCAAACAATGGCGAGGGGTTTGGATCCCGTCGGCAAATATCTCGGCTAAATCTTAATCTGAGAGGACATCTCAGGGTTGGGATTCATCAAGATATCGCTAGGAGCGATTGCGGATGGAATGATTTTTTAATGTATTTATTGAATGTCTTGGTTTCGAACCTTCGGTGAATGAAAACATTTCGAGCAAGACATAGCATGGTGGTATGGCATTTCCTAGTGTTCAGCTGGCTAGTAACCAGCTTCAAGTTGAAAACACTGACACCAAGAACCTAATATTGTGTTCCGACTGCCTCCTTGATAGTCAGTTATTTTAAATTAGGCATGTTCTACCTTAGCCCGGAATGTCACTTACTAATGTGGTTATAGTAGAAGAGCCCGTGAAGATCGTCCTTCACCGATCTGATAACCAGATGAGACGTATTTTTTATTAAATATTTTTTATAAACAAATGTGCCTAAAATTGCTTGCCTATCGAAAAGTGCTCATGGCTGCGCCCTGCTAGTCAAATGTCTAGCTCTAAATAGCGTTGATAAAGTCACTGATTGAAATGACCTTAACAAAAGTGTATTATAGTTGTTTTCTACCTTGTAAAAACATCGTAATTTAAAAACGTTTAATTTAATTTTTTGTAGATATTAAGTTCTACAGGGAGCTTATGAATTTTTCACAAGATATCATCTACTTACAAGATGTATATTAGAAAGGATGGTCAATTAAGAAATCTCAGTGGGTTTCGTTCCTTCAATTCTCTAGTACCTGAATCCCTGATTCTACCTTCTCTGTCACTCTTTGTCCGGAGCTAATAATGAGATGGACACAGCTTTCACACTAAGACATATTTGATGTATACACAGACTTAAGTATAATTTATTAATGAGGTTTTTTTAATTTTTATAATTGTGTTGTTTTTAATTTACCATACAAACGTAATAAAATTAAAACATAAATAAAATATATAATACTTTTATTTATTCACCCAGAAATATACCAAAAAATAATAAAACTATCATAGATCAGATTTCCTCTAATTACATAAGTCTACTGTTGATTAATAACAAATTTAGTTCAAAAAAGACACCATTTGGCTTAAGACACACTAACGGTCTATGACGTCACTGTTCGGGAATCACATGCAAAATGTAAAACGATTGCATTATATTAATAGTACATCAACGAACGAGTTGGAAAATAAATCTCATTGGCAAACGCAGTCACGCGAAATAACTTGCTAATTTAGCGGTTATTAAGACACATTTCACACACGACTGGTTAACCCCATACTGAACCATTTCTAGTCCATATTATGGTTGCTAACACAACTGATATACATACATAAATAAATTGTTAAAAATATAATTTATTCTCCAATCGCCTTCTGTCCCAGTAATATAGGATATCTCGAGACGTTTTCAAGTGGTGGACCCTGAGGGAGGACCAATGACATACTGTGTATGATTAATAGTCTAGTAAGACAGTCGGTAGATGGAAATCAAACTATAATTAAATTTACCCTTTGATTAGAGAATGGGTTTCAACTGGAGCGAAGATTCTGGGAAGATTTAGTTGAAATTTTACTTAACTTAGTACATTGTTCTAATTTACAATTGTTCCATCTAATTTGTTGAAAATTCGAATTGTTGTATCATATTTGATTTGACCTTAATATTATTTGACACAAATTATCTACCTTCGGCTTACGCAGAAGCTTATAGTTAATGAATAGTTTATTTATTAACTTGCAACACATGTATGACATAAGGCCCTCTTCTCTGCTGCTCTGTATCACAGGCCCCTCGAGGTACCTACCACAGTGACTTTCCCAGGTACGACAAAGCCCTCCACTCACATAGCTACAATTATACATCACTTTAAGTACCCAAAACTAAGATTTTCACACAATAAATGAATTCGAATTTGGCTATGTTCCGTAGAAAAAGGCATTACCCAGCTTTGCTCTGAAGCTAGCTAGACAATGTTTTTGCATTAGCTCTAATTTACACTTATACCACTAATTATAATTATGTACTGTACGGTATCAACACAGTATATTTTAATGCTCTACTATATCATTATCATCATTTTTGTTTCAGCCATTTATCAGCTAACATTCACCCACTGCAGATCATATATGTGTTCACCGTTCATACCGGTTTAACTGCTTTATATAGAGGGCTTTAAAATACCAATAAAAGTACCGACAAGATTTTCAACACGACTCTATACCTGATTTCTCTTAAACAATTTTCGCAAAACAATATCGTTCCCCACCTACTTGTTGATTTCTTCCCCCAAGCAGGAAATCATCAACCCTATCCCCCGAAAACTCGTCGCCAACAATTTATTACCCGCTATAAATATTAAAAAGTTGTTCCCATAAATCTCTGCGATATTAATAAATGCAAAGAAACTTGTGCCGAGCTTGTGCCATATGCGGCGGTAATATTCTTGAGATGAAACCTCTTTGGTTCTTTGAAAGGAGACCTGTTTGACTTGCTTTTAAGGTATTACGAATTTCACATATTGGTAGGGTTGTTATACGATTTCATTGAAGAACTCAAAGTTTCGTAATAATATTTTTTGTGGTGAGGAGGATGATAAGACACAAAATAGGCAGAAAAATTGTGCAACCCTGATTCCGGCAAGATCTTGCTGCTTTAACATCGAATAATTGGTCTCTTACGTTTTCCTCCTGAAAAAAATAGCATAGAGGAAACATCACTTTTGTTGCGCAATTGTTCCACCCTCACAGATAAACAGATCTGGTGTGACGATTAACACCACAAATGGACAGGCATGGTACTATTATCAATACAATATAATTAAATGTTGTCAATTCACAACATTTAACCAGAACTAGACCAGAGGTTTAGGTACCAGAATAAAATTTGTTTTTTGATAGTAATAAATTACTAAGAATGCTAAGTATAAAATTGAAAATATAGTAAACTTTACATTGTATAGGAAATGAACTAACTCTAACTTCACCTCATTACAGGGTACTTGTTACTTTTAGTTAAAATCCAATAACTTTGTATATGCTCAACTATAAAAATAAATAAATAAATAATGATGAAAACAAATAAATTCCACCCTTTTTGATAACCCTACAAAGTCGTAAAACTTGTAACAAACCAATTAATAAACGTAAATTAATCCTTCCCAGCCACCGGATATGTCCCAATATAAAACCAACCGCCATATTGTTTTCCAAAGTTGCGGCGGAGCGTCGTCTTGGAAAGAATGGGGCTAATTAATCAAAAGTCGCCTATCCCGCTGATTTCCATGGAGACTGGCAACACAGAGTAAATGGCTCACCAGAGAGACAGGTTCAATTGAATAGAACGAAAGCGATGAACGATATTTTTGTGTAAAATCTCTCAGACCATATTTACGTTTATAAAACGGTATATACTCGTACTTTAGTATCATAGTAACTATAGCTACATGTATATAGTTCTTTTACGCATCCAATACTTAACTCAACAAGAACTAAGAATCGGAACCTTTGTAAATCCATCGATCTTAGCAACACTCTATTGTATATTTTTTTCAAATACTGTATTAAAGCGTTTGATTTGTGTGACGTTTTATTTGCACGAAGGTATGAATGTGTGAAATAGCATTTCTTGCCCAAAATAAAATATCCCGTTGATAAAAAGCAAGTTTGCTAGCTTTTCTTTTTTTAATTTTACAAATTTTAGAGAGCAGTGTCTCTGCATTGTTTCTACTCATCGTTCAGTATGACCACCCGCGAGTTTTGCCCACTAATGGCTTCTTTTGTGAGCTGACAATTTAGGGATTGAATTCTTGTTTGCAGACTCTCGTTTCGTTTTTATTACGAGACTCCCTCTACCGACATTGTACTTGTACTTTGTAATTCTACAGTGATTAATATTTGCTCGGATATTGAAACTCTTTTACGGATTTTTCCTTGTGAAGTTGGTAAAGCAGGATATGAAATTGCCAAATAGGTAGGGCTGGTTTTGATCTGTTATTTATTGAAAACATAGCTGCGCCCCATTGTGTTGCTCCCGTTAAACTGGAATTAAGAGTAGCCTATGCGTTAATCCAGGGTAAAAGCTATCTTCGTACCGAATTTCGTCAAAATCGGTGCAACCATTTAAGCGTAACGAAGTAACAACGATATGCACACACCTTTACAATCTTTCAACTTTCGGAAATGTCAATGGCAATGCCTTATATGTATAGTACATATGTTATAAAGCATTTCAGCATATTTAGCATGATATTAATTTTCTATGGACACTTAATTATAAGTACATTTATTTTCCTGGTCTTTCATTTTATTATGTTGTAATAAAAAAATAACTACTTTCTAAAAATAAATCGTATTAAATTAGATATTTCATTAAACTGGTTTTTTTCTCGCCATGTTTATTGTTTTTATTAATATTTTTGATGCCTTATTATTTAAATCAATAATGATTTATAGAAATATACATTGAATAAAACATTCACGTACCTAATTTACATACGAAGCTAGATTGTGAAGCAACATTTTATAAAATCAGTCAGTTATTGTTCAAAGCGTCACTTCGTAGGCAAATTATCTGAGGGGTATTAAAATCTTCTTGGTTCCGATGGTGTAATTAATGCCGTCTTCCCTCCGTTACCTTTAATTAAACCTTGATTGTTTTAAAATAGGCTCTCTAATTCATCTTTAAGTAATTTTGTAGATATTCTACAACTGTGTAAAATGTTATTGTAAAATAATAATAGTAGTTAAAAAAAAAACTAAAAAACACGCTTATCTGGCCGTTTTAAGTAGGTCAAAATCGCGCCCAAAGAAGTCGGTTACAAACAAACAAAATTACAAAAAAATGTAATAATTTTATCAAATTAGTGTATTGTCATCGGTCCTCAATAAATCTACAAAGTTTCAACGAAATCTGGCCGTTTAAAGTTGGTCAAAATCGCGCCCAAAGAAGTCGGTTACAAACATAGAAACATACAGGTGAAGCTAATATAAAGCGTGAAATTATAAATGGTCAAGAGTTGGGCAGGAAACTTTCATTTAGTGTACAAAAACAAATACAAATCATCTATTGATAACACCAAAGTTACAATTCAAATGTAGGTTCAAGGATACGACAATATGTGATGTGTCGTTTTAATTTGTTCGTGACGAAGATATTTTGTATTTGGGTTATATTCTATTTACAAAAATAATAAATGGGCAAGAGATAGATAGATCGATAGGAAATTCTTTACTGAACCAAACATGAAATTTAAAAAGAAAAAGAAAGGGCTTACAAATAAGTTAACAAGAGTTTGTCAGTAAACGTTTATTAAGGGTAGGTCCAAGGATTTCTTCGCGTATTTGTTAACTGTTGATTTTATATTGTTAATTTGTTTTTTTTTTTGTTCACTGCATAAGCATAATCATAAGCAGCCCACTATACGTTCCCACTGCTGGGACTCGGGGCCTTCTCTCACGAGGAGAGAGATATAGGCCCTAATGCACCACGCTGGCCAAGTGCGGGCTGGCGGATGATACACGTTTTCGGATATTGTGGTCCTCAAACGTGCCGGTTTCCTCACAATGTTTTCCTTCACCGTAAAACGAGTGCAAATCCACACATAACTTGAAAAACAAGTCATTGTTGTAAGGCCGGGATCGAACCAGGGGCCGTCGATCGAAGCAGACGTTATTACCACCGAGCCACACTCGCTTTTTGTTCACTGATCTAGGTTTAATTATCTATATGTAAGGTTTAAATTTTTATTTACTAAGTAATTAATAAAATATTGTGTGCTGTTGATTTTATATTAATTCCTTTCGTGAAATAACTGTAGCCGCGGTTAAGGCGCTTCGCTCACATGTGTACGGCGTGGTTGAACTCGGTACAACATCACCTTAAATGAAACATCGATTTCATTGAACACATACCCCGCGAGTGAATAACTACATTGTTAGCGAGAATCAGACACGTTTTATTGAATGAAATTATTGGTTATAGAACAAAAGCTGCCAAAAAGAAGGGTGGTGCAACCCTCGCCATAATGATATTAGTTCATAACCTCATGTTATGTGGGGACAATTCCACTTTAGTTTCGTGGTTAACAGCACTAAAGATATATTTATGACGAAAGAAATCCAAAAAGATTTCATTTCTGAAACTTGGTAGAAATTTTCCTTTAAAACATTTTTACATTTAGTATATGGTTTTTTAAACTATATTTATACTAAATGTATATATTTTTAATAACATATAGTAAATGTATATGTTTTATGAACTAAATGCTATGATAATGGTCTCTAGAATATATACTCATGAACCTTCTTTTAAAAATAGGCAAAGTGTTTGTAAGATTTAATAAAATTGTGCACATAATTTGGACCCGACATTTCATAACTCCAAAGCCAGGAGAGAAAGAGGAAGACCTAGACGATCATTTTTAGATCAAATTAAGGAGAAGGCGAAAGTCATGTCGTATAGGGAGGTCAAGGATTTGGCCGAAGATATAACTACCTGGAAAAAACTCCACAGCCAAGAGCCCAGCTCTTAAATATTGAATGAATAAATTTGGACTCCTAAAGGGCGCTATATTAAATTTCACAGAACTAGAACCCATCTACACTTTGAACAAAACGTTATTTGTTAAAACATGATACGTATGTAGTTGCGAAGCTACGATGAACAAACAAACATATATACAGTGTAAACTCTATATAACGACACTGATGGGACTGTGCATTTTACGGTATTATAGCGAGTGGTCGTTAAATGGAGAGAATGAATCATTGTACGGAATACAAGCTAAACCAACTAAAGCCAATTGAATTCGAAACTTTACAGAGTTTGTCGTTAAATCGAGTGACATTACATGGAGTACTGTACTGTACCCACTGTAGTTACAAACATATACCGGAGTAAGGTAAAAACTTTATGCGTAAATCCATTGGTGCAATCCGGTAGGTCACTGAGGGGAGAAATATGCTATGTCCATTAAATGCCACAGACGCAGTAATTTCGGTCAGATTTGTCACGGTGAAATTACAAGGTGGCGGAAATGTCACATCCACACCCATTTATCACCATTAGTAGTATGTATAAAGAACTAGTTGCGCCCGGTGGTGTTGCCCACGTTAATCCGGAATAAAACTAGCTTACGTTTCAATCCAGGATATGAGCTATCGTCATACAAAATTTCTTTAAAATGAGTCAGCTGATTGAGCGTGAAGAAGTAACAAACATACACACTAACACACACAAACTTTCGCATTTATAATATTATAGGTAAGATTAAACAAAAAGCTATAAATGTGCGATGCCATAATTGACGTACTTCGTCACATGACAATGCGGCATCGAAGTAGTGTTATTTTTTACTCTTTACAGCTAAAAAAAAGGCTTTAGGCTTTAAAGCTTTCAGGCATTTCACCAGCAAGACGAATAACCACATGAGTAAGGGATTCTCTTGCTGAAGTTCTAGTCTTGGAGGAGCATGTCCAGTCTGGAATAACTGACTCTCTACGAAGCTGCCAAGACACTGTTAGGTGCATTGCGAATGATTTTTCAACTTGAATGTTCGCTAGCCAATCGAGCACTAGAAATGACCTACCGCCATACAATGTAGATCGTTCAAAATACAGTGTAAACTCCATGTAATGTCACTCGATTTAACGACAACTCTCTAAAGCGTCGAAATCGATTGGCTTTAGTTGGTTTAGCTTGTTTTCCATACAATGATACATTCTCTCCATTAACGACCACTCTCTATAACGCCATACAATGCATAGTCCCTTCAGTGTCGTTATATAGAGTTTACACTGTAGTAGAAAGTAGGATAAAGATTTGTCCAAACCATTTCACTAATATCAGGTGAATTGCGATCAAGCGCAAGCCCATTAAAAGTGAAAAAAACTGAGTCGCTTGTATGTAAATCCGAAAATGATTGACACATCAGGGTCGCATAATATTCACGGAGGGGTGGCGTCACCCTCCTGTGCAAGAGTGCATTCGGTTCTTTGCATCACGAGCGATAAAAGGATTACAGAATCTGATACTCGATACTCGTCATTATTGAATTCGAATAAAAGTATTTTTTTTTATCTTTACCTTCGAATAAAATTGGTTACCGCAAAGTATAGCCAAGTTTGTAATGTAGATTGCATATCTATGTAGTTTTGTATATTCACTCTGAATTATATCACTGAGAGGCATAAAATTAATTCCATAGTGACTACACGGATTTAGTTTAAAAACTAACCGAACCTAACCTCTCTCAATCCTATACTAATATGCCTCTACGACCTCGTTAGCGTAAAGGTTACCATGCCGGACTGCTAATCAGAAGGTTGCGGGTTCGATTCCCGGCCCGGTCAACATCTTTGTGCTTAACTAAATTTGTTGGCTGTGGTTCTGGGTGTTAAATATGTATTTATATATAATATGTATGTATGTATATGTAGTATATTAGTTGTGTTAGCAACCATAATACGAGCTAAAAATGGTTCAGTATGGGGCTAACCAGCCGTGTGTGAATGTGTCCTAATATGAAAAAAAAAAGCAAAAAAAAAGCAAATGCAGAAGACGCCATCGGTCGCTTCGTGCGAAGAGCCGTGACTGCTACACCTCGTATGATCACGAATTACAACCTAGAAATGGCAATTAAGGACCGGAACGCGGCAGTGGCGGAAAAACTAAGAGACATTGAATAAAATGTAAAGATCTGGGTGTGTGTCACCCATCCTTTTCTCCCCTGTATTAAAAGTAATTAACCAATTGTATTGTTATTACACCTTTCTCAAAATGTATCCTATAATTAATTAGAAATAGTAAGTAGTTTATTCTCCTGGTATTTGTTTTAGGACTAAATAAATTTTTAAATTTAAATTTTAAATATAAACTAAATAGGACCCACGAGTCTATGGTACGCGTGAATGTATAAAAAAACCTACTAATATTACAAATGCGAAAATTTGTTTGTATGTAAGTATGCATGTTTGTTACTCCTTCACACTCCAACGGCTGGACCGATTTTGATGAGATTACTTTTTAACATTTGCAGTGCACGTACCAATTAACATAACATAATATTAGTGTGAGTATACTTTTAACTTTGGTGATTTGATTTGACTTGTAACTTTGGTGTTATCAATAAATGATTTGTATTTGTATTTGTATATATTTGGATCTCATAATATTTTGGTATCATACCACAGAGAACGGAAAAAACCGCTCAACATTTTCTCCTCATTTTCAAACAAGACCACTCGAGGAGATGAGACAAAGAATTAAAAAGTAATAAAAATACAAATGAGGAGTTTTCAATCATCCCCTGACGCGCGGGGTGGGGGGGGGGGGTGACGTCATATGAGATTAAAAACTTTTGACGCCTCTCCCACGGAAATTAGCATTTCACTCCTGGCAATATTTGCACACGGACGCGCCGAGCTAATTTCTGACTTTTGTTATTTTTGAGAGGAAGATAGATGATTGTATTAATTACATTTATAGTAGTAGAGAAATAGAATATTATCAAATAGTATACTGTACCTAAAAGAGCATCATAGGAGCTTAGTTTTGACAGAATAAACAAAGGCACTAGATAAATAAATTTCAGTATTATAGATAGAATTCGATTGTTTTGACATAAGAATACTAGTTTTCATAGCACGGCAGAAATTATCTACAACTTCTTCTTCTTATGAGCTAAGTGGTAAGACTCTGGTGTCGAGAGTTTTCAAGCCGCCTCAAGGTCGCTGACTGGGTTTAATGACTGTCTGTACTGAGACTAAAAGCTGAGATTTACAATTTAACGTGTCATCCGACACGCGGTAGCGTCTAGATAATGAAAAAGACACTTTTATGTCAAAAGACAATTTTTATGATAGTCTTGTATAGTCACCCATACAAAGAATGACCGCTGCTTAGCCCCAATGATCAGGTCAGATAACCTTAGCCAAGTTACAGGCGCTACAACTATTTTATAACCTAGCTGACCCGGCAAACGTTGTTTTGCCTTAAAAAATAGATAGTAGCCGATTCTCAGACCTACTGAATACGCATTAAAATTTTGGTAAAAATCGGTCAAGCCGTTTCGGAGGAGTACGCTATCTATTATTTATTGCGATGAATAACTATCATTGCGACATGGCAATTTTATATAAAAGATAAAAATATCTTTGTAACGTCGAAATATTAAAAAAAAAACGCGCGTTGTAGTCTTTTTTAAGTAAGATAAAAGACTTTATAAATACCGTTCGTCGGGTAGGTATTATAATCTCTTTTAGGATCCCAATATATTTTTCATAGCCCCCGAAACCTAATTGTAAAATGAGAAGCGAAAAACATCGTGTCCTCAGTTGCGAAAAAAAAAGTTCCGCTTCAGACTGAACAGCCTGCGAAAATAAAAAGAAAGAGGTATCTTCACTTTCTTTCACTCTATTATTATTTCTACATTACACATATTATCTCAATAAAATGTTGCAATGTGTGTATGATTAATAACATAAGCAGCCCACTATTATACGTTCCCACTGCTGGGACTCGGGGCCTTCTCTCACGAGGAGAGAGACATAGGCCATAACCCACCACGCTGTCCAAGTGCGGGTTGGCGGATGACACACGTCTTCGGATATTGTGGTCCCCAAACATGCCGGTTTCCTCACGATGTTTTCCTTCACCGTAAAGCGAGTGCAAATACACACATAACTTGAAAGACATGTCATTGGTGTAGGGCCGGGATCGAACCAGGGGCCGTTTGATTGAAAAGCAGACGTTATTACCACCGAGCCACACTTGCTTTTTGATTAATAAATGGTTTCAAAATGATTGTGTTTGGATGTTGTTATAAAAAATTTAATATATTAAAGTAAAAACAGTATGAATTTATTTATTTAGGTTTTACACATTGATTTTTAAAATAACATTTGTATCGGTGATACTTTCGTTTGATACTTTCACGCCGTACCCTGTAATACTGTGCTACTTTTTATCACAACTTAACGCAAGAAACAGAGGCCTCAACTATGCATAAAATAAAATTGAGACAGTAATCGAACCCCATACACGTCTAACTCTCAACCACTGCGCCATTGTATCTCACCGCAGCTGTCACTTAATAATTTAATTGTACATTTCCCTCCCTTGCCGCGGCACTTTTTGCTTCGCTCTTGAAACTGTATTATTGTCAGAAAAGGCGGACGAGTTTTTAAAAGCTTTATATTTATGTGTTTTAAATGCTATATAGTATCAACTTGAGCGAGGGTTTTTATATTACGCTTAGGTTTTGTTAGGTACTGCTTAACTTGTATATATAATTATTATGTAAGCCTATTGTAACTTTTTACATTAATAGACAGATATTTTTAATCACGATTACGTTTCATTCACACATTCTCTATCTCTGTCCTTTTTTTCCGAATTGAGGTTCTTAGATTAATTTGAGGCAAACTGTGCTATTTATATCTACTACTGCTTAGTTATTTATTTATTATATAAAATGAAATGAAAATTTCAAGATATATATATAGATGCAATATTTAGTGTAGTTCCACTATGATCTGAAACTAAATTAAGATAAACAAAGAAAACATAAAAATACAAAAAAAAATAGTTCTTTGCTTATCTTTATTTGGTTTCAGATCACAGTGAAGTACCTACGAGTACACTAAATATCGCAACTTATCTTGTATCTACAATGGATTTCCGCAAAATGACGCCTGAGTCATTAAATTATATTCAAGATATATGTATTTAAGCTCTAAGTTTACGTAAAAACTTTACGAAAACATTAATTATCCAAACTTTATAAGTTTCATTACAGTGTGAAAAACATAGCGGAAACAATGAAGTAAATAAATATATACTGAAATAATCGGAAAGGTTTTTTAAAGTTTACTTTATTTTGTGTAATACCAAGTTACTACTACAAAAAGTAAGCAATTTGAATTAGCTCTAATAAATAATTAAAGTATGTTCAAACGCTCTGGCCCGGTGCCAGAAGGCAGCGCGCCCAACATTATAAAGCATGTATATAAAATTATCATTATCAATTATCTAAAATAATTTACCTTGAGGCAGAGCCGAAAAACTCGCGCGCCAATTCAGAGCAGCACGTTCTAAACTACAGCCCGTGCGTTCTCTTCTAAGGTCCACCGTACACTGGCTCCAAAATCCAAAGTGGCCAGGATTCCGCCCAGATGGCGTGGGCGGAGTCTCGGCTGGGCGGGAACTGATGCCAACAAATCGGCTTGGCTTATGAAACTTCTTTTCTTAAATCAGCTGAAGACTGGCTAACGGTAAAGTGGGCTTAGCCGCTTCGATAGTTTCAGCTTCAGTGGTTGTTGTATAAATATGTCTGGGATAAACTTTCCGTTGTAAGATATTCAAGAGAGTATAAAATGAATTAATATAATACTAGAAATAAAACGCTAAACTCGTGTGTGTGTTAAATAATATGTTCACCATTATATCATTCTTTTCATCATCTGTGTGTTCATCATATTGTGCTATCGTCAAAAACTTTGATTAAGGTGGATATAAATTTTCTCCTATACCTAACAAAAACTGTAGCACCTGTAGCTCGACTATCTAAGGTAGATTACCTTAGACAGACCTTAGAAACGATTATCAAAGTTAAGCAGCAGTCAATGCGGACAGTCTTGCGATGGGTGACCGTGCGAAAGACTGTCAATTGAAAAGTGGCAAATACAAATTATACATACAATTAAGTAAATACATATATACAGGTGGTAGGACTATATTTTTTCTTATTTACTATTTTGGTAAAATATTAAAAATGTCAGGTAAAGTTTTTAAGCCGCCCAAAGGCGGCTTACATTGACATTTTCTTCTCTCTAACTTCGATCAAAAATGTACTAGATATATAATAAGGTGATTTCTCTAAAAACCGGCAAGGTTTAATAACCGCAAGTAAGAATATGGTCTTATTTTAGTTTGTGGAATCTAAGCGTTATTAGTATAGTAATACAGTTGATTTTTCTAACGCTCACTGTACATAATATTTTAAGAACACAAGCAAGATAGCTTATGTTTATTACATAGCACTAGTCGAAACTCAACCTTAAGTGGTAAGGTTGATTTGAATTGAAATATGTAGGGGAAAGTGGGGGAAACGCGAACACCTAAGGGAAAACATAAATATAACAGTGAAATCAAATCACAGAGTTTCTTTAATTATTGAATTATAAACTTTACTTATCTTATTAGCGTATAAATAATCAACATTATTTTTTTTTTATAAATTAAAACAAAATGACCAAAAAAACAAAACCCTTAGTGTTCGGTTTTACCCAACTGATGTCGGGTAAAGCCGAACACCAAGTGGGGTAATCACGTACTAACATTACTAACGACATCTATCACATTTGTAACCCGCCGATGCTGACAGTCAGTCTTGGTTTGACGATACGATGTTCAAACCAAGACTGACTGTACTCAACGACAAGGTATTATAAATGTCGTTGACTGTACTGACAGTCAGTCTTGGTTTGAACATCGTCTATAGCCTTTTTGAGATCCTCTAAACTGTATGTAGTTTCGGTTTTTCTTTTATAATTGTGACGTGGTCATATTTTGTATTTCTATGTATATTGTAAAAGATATAATATTATAGTAAACTCATGTAATTTGTTTGTGCTGTGTTTGTATGCAACACTAAATCTGGTATATATTTGATCGAAGCCCAACGTCCTCTAACTAGGTTTAACGACTGCTTGTACTGAGTCTAACAGCCAGAATATTGCCAATCAAATCTTTGATCTTGGATGTCTCATGATATATTTTTGTTTTTATATCGTCATTAACTTACCTATGCCAGCCATACCATAGCTGGATGATAGGATTTTATAATATTTCAAATCTATACTTAATAATATTACTAGCTGACCAGGCAAACAGTGTTTTGCCTCACTTAGGGGTATGAAAAATAGATAGTGTAGCTTATATGACACGATCGTAGATTTATCATAGCAGCGCCATCTATTGATTACTTACTCAACCCAGTCGAAAGGTATCGACATCTGTTAGAATCATTTGGAGTTAACATATTATAATTGTGACTGTCAAATAATAACAGACAATAATTAGCAATAAATTAAAATTGCGACTATAATTTGATATTTAAACTATCCTATTTCTCAAGTTGGATCAAACTGAACATGGTGTGTGAATTTTATTATAATCGGTTAAGTGGTTTAGGAGTCCATTGAGGACAAACATTGTGACATGCGATTTATATATATTAAGATAAAGCTGAAGAGCTCGTTTGTTTATTTAAACGCGCTATTCTCAGGAACTATTGATGCGAATTGAAAATATATTTTTGTGTTGAATAGACCATTTATATATACTAATCTATACTTTTATACTAATATTATAAAGCTGAAGAGTTTGTTTCTTTGTTTGAACGCGCTAATCTCAAGAACCACTGATGCAAATTGAAAAAATCTTTTTGTGGTGAATAGACAATTTATCGTGGAAGGTTTTAGGCTATATAACATCACGCTCAACTAATAAGAGCGAAGAAACAATGGAAAATGTCGAAAAAACGGGAAAATTTCAGATAACATTACTAACTAAAAATTAACCTAAAAAACCAGGGGTAGAGAATTATAATTAATAGTAGGTAATTATTTACTTTTTTAATTTAGTTCCTGTATTTTTGATAAGTGATTTAATGTGTGACTGGTCCAGCCGTGGGTTCAACGGAGAGCATTTTTTATTTTATTTATTTTTTATGTTAATAAATATTAGGACACATTTTACACACGGCTGGTTAGCTCCATACTAAACCATTTCTAGTTTGAAATTATGGTTGCTAACACAACTGATATACTACATATATATACATATACATACATGCTTTATATAGATACATAATATATAACACCCAGACTGACAACCAACAAATTTAGTTCAGTAGTACAAAAAGGTTCTCCAGGAATCGGACTCGGAACCGCATGTACAAGCGTATATTCAAATTTAATTGCTTTATTTGAGACTATTGGTCTTCGTCAAATTAAAATAATAATAAAGAGGCGATAGTTTTGCCTAACGCTGCTGGTTTTGCTAAGTGACGTTATGGCACGGCATGTCGCATAGCATTTGAACAGTGTTCTCTAAATATAGATATACCTACTAAGAGTTTCCTGTCTATATCTCCGCCACTAATTCTAATTGTTGTAATATTAACAAAAGAGAGGTATTGAGAGTGGTAACTGGATAAAAACTTTAATGATGCTTTCTTGACATTTTTAATAGATAATCTATTGTTTTTTTATTATTATTATTGATTTGTATTTAATTTTAAGGTATTGGAATATTTTTTATGTATAAGGACATGTAATTTAAGATATGATTGTAATTGAATGGAAGCAATTTCTGAAATAAACTATTATTATTAACAAATGTGTCGCTTAATAACGAATCAAATTCACTCGTGCCCTGCTGGCTAAGTCTGAGAAAAGTCGCAATTGATTCCACTGACAATAAGAATGACCTCCAATCTTAGTCGCAACTGATACAAAAATTATACTGTTCTCAATGGCGGTCAGATATATTCTGTAACTATACATATGTGTAGTAAATAGGGGGCATGACCCGACCACCCACCAATCCACCCACCAGTGGGTGCAGTGGGTAGGTTGATACTTTTTTTTAATCAATAACTAGCTAACCCGGCAAACGTTGTTTTGCCTCACTTAGGAGAATGAAAAATAGATAGTAGCCGATTCTCAGACCTACTGAATGCGCATATCAAATTTGGTAAAAATCGGTCAAGCCGTTTCGAAGGAGTACGGTGACTAACATTGTGACATGGAAATTTTATATATTAGAAGAAGATTATATCGTACCCATTTAATAGGATGTTGAGGGTCAGGAACCAGATTCCGGTGTCAGTTTTGACACCGGACATGTCAGAAGTTAAAATAGTGTCAAAGGCGAATTGGGTGTCATCTTAGAACGGTTGAACGATTTTAAGAAAAAACATTCTTTGCTCTGAAGAATAAGTAATATTCAGATGAGTAAGAATTCAGACCTCTGACCGCCATTGAGAATGGTATTTTTGTATCAGTTGAGACTAAGAATGGTAGTCATTCGTATTGTCAGTGGCATCAATTGCGAATGTTTTTTTTTTCAGACTCGAGCTAATCATATTAAGCTTAACTATTAAGCCTTCGAGTGGCTTGGAAACTCTCGACACCAGAGCTTGGTCATAACATTGTATTGTTTAACTCAAATGAATAAGAAGAGTCCCATTAAAACATATTCAAATCGGTTGATTTAATTTAATAAAATAACCTAACTTTTTTGGCTTCCTTCGATTTCCCTAGGAACCCATCATCAGATCCTAACTTGGTAACAATGGTACCAATTCAGGACCATACTCTTTTAAATAAAAAATAATTTTGAGAATCGATCCACAAATGGCTGAGAAATCGGTGAACATACATAAAAAAATAAATACAGTCGAATATATATATATCCTCCTCCTTTTTTGAAGTCGGTTAAAAAAGCAACATTGAGTCTAATTAAGAGCCTCCGCCTTTTTTAAAGTCGGTTTAGAATCAAAATACAAACAATACCAATAAATACCAAAGTTAAAAAGGAAATCGAATTCTATTTTCCAAAGTTTACTATAGCAAACTGTATAAACAATGCCATCTGCTGTTTAATATTAGATTTACATTTACTAGGACACTAAAATAGGTACCTTATTCAAATACGTTATTCGATAGCTCCGTTGTAAAATTAGAACGCGTCCGATCAATACTTCTTGGTTCCTTCGCTAAGAGAAGATGGCGCATGTGTGCTAGTAGTAGGGCAAAACACGCGGTTAACTTCTAATTAAATAAATGTAATTGTTGCAGAAATATACAAACATTGTGTATTATTAATAAAGAACTATAAAATCAATATAGTAAACATAGTTTATTGCATTTAATATATATTTTAACGTTAAGCCTAATATAAAAGTATAGATTATGACCGAGACGCCGTCCGAAAGAGTAAAGAGTGGGCAGAAAATGGGGTCGATGAACACCGCCATCTTGCGTACACCGTGTCAAGTTGAATGAATGGCGAGAAGCGAGAGCGTTCATTGCAGTGTATTTTGTGTTTGGTGAAGAATTTGATTGCTACCTAAGTTTCTGAAATACGAACTACTACTCAAAGTGTTTGAATCTGTTCGGAATCATAATCGTAAGTACTTGTATTACCAAAACACTAGTATGTGGCGGAAAATTTAGGAAAAATATCTCTTAGTCACAATTCCCGTTTTGGCGTCAACGCGTCTTCAGATTATTTCAACCAAATTAACCTTTGCGGCGATCGATTTTTACCACATTCTTGTAAACAATAACTGCAAAAGCAAGATAACCAAACTAGAAATTATGTTACTTACAGGTGAACGTGAGATTCCCGCCGTTTTAAACTACTATGTTACGATAAAATTGCGAGGATGGCGGACGAGGTGAAACAAGTGAAAGTAGACAACTGGGGAATATATTTCCTTCAGAGACTCAAACATTTCTTCAATCGTACTGACTATTGTGACTTAACTCTTCAATTCCAAGACAATGCCCAGTTGAAAGTTCACCGTTTAGTTCTGAGTGCATGCACTGAGTACTTTGAGCTGCTAGAAAGAACATGCGAGATGTACGAGGATTGTTTGGTTATGCCGGAAGATCTGCAGGCTGACATAGTTGTTCCCATAGTCAACTTCATGTACACAGGTCAGTTAGAATTCAAAATGGATTTGCTTGAAAGACTTTACCAATGCTCAGAGATTATGAACATGCCAGTTCTAACTAAACTCCTAGACTCTCACCGGCCAAAAGTACAACCAGTGCCCAAGATTTACAAAGCTCCTCAAGCGAAATTTATTAAAAGATTAGATGGTGTAAAAGAAACTGTTAAAAGTATTAGTGCAACAGAAATTGTGACTACTACACCCGTAACTTATAAAAGAAAAAAACACACAGTTGGAGAAGCAACTACTGTATACAGAGATAAAAAGGTGTACTTGCCCTTGAATGGACCCGGGAACAAGGTGGTCGGTGGTTACAGGGAACCATCCCCTGTACCATTGGATAAAAGATATACCAAAAAAGTTATTTCTGGCGAACCTCGGCCAACAAGATATGAATTACCTGAGGAATTTGATACGGATAACATTTTCGAAAGCTCATTCAGTGATATATCTTATGCATCACAGCCTTTATTAGTACATCCAGAAACCAAGAAAAAATATGCTAAGAAGCCTAAACTTGGCAATGAAGCTTCCACCTCAAAATCATACAGTTCTTCCACTTTGGACATTGTACCATGTAAACCTGTCAAGATGCAAGATGATTCATTATTTGAAGATACTTTAGAAGATGCAGATATGTACACTGAGCAGTACTCAATCAGCAAGCCTGGACCATCCCAAGACTCGAGCCAGCTGTTTGATCAGATTATAGAGAAAACTGACACCAATATCACAATTGAAACTAAAAATTCTAAATCAGGTGCTAATTTGGATCATGCTAAGATAATTAGTGAAGTTCTAAAAAAATATCCTCATTTAGTGAAAAGTAACAAAAATATAAAATTAAAAATTCTCAATACACCAAGTCCACAAGGTAAAATTGTTAAAAAACAGAAACAACAACATATTATTTTACCTAAACCTATCAAAACTGAGAAAGAGGTGGATTACACTTTTGAAACTGATGTTTTAGATTCTAAACAAGCAGCAAAACTAATTTCTTTGGGTGCAGAGAATATTGAAGGCCCTTGGATATGCCTTATTTGTGGCACACCTGGAAAGGCTATGAATTTCACTAGCTATTACAAGTTCCGACGTCACTTGGTGGAAGTGCATCGTGAGAAGCCTGTGCTTACCATTTGTGAGTATTGTGGACATAAATCAACCAAGAGAAACTATCTTCTCCACCACTTGTACACCAAACATGGTATTGAACCCCCACAATCATATCACTTTCCTAAATGTAATCATTGTAATTATATTGCTCTCTCAGAAGCGCTGCTGGTTAAGCACAAAATGTCGTTGCACTCAGAATTTAAAAGATTTCGATGCAATGTGTGCCCTGCTGCTTTCAGTTCTTCAAAAATGTTGCTAACACATATTCAAAACACTGGTCATAAATATACATCGGAAAAGAAAAACAATTTCCAGTGTGTTTATTGTCAAAGACGATTTTTGAGAGAGACCAATCTGTGTGCCCATTTGAAAACTAACCATAAAATTGCAGCCATACAAGATGGCATTATAGATGATTCAGATGATGAATCTGCGAAAAAAACTGTAAAATCTGAACCAAATGCTAATGATTTTCAAGAATTGAATTTCCATTACCAAATTCAACATAAACCTGATGGAAATATAAATGTTGTCTCTAAAACATCTTCAGAGTCAACAAGCACCAAGCAAACTATTTTGAATGCAGGCCTATCCTCACAAGCACCAATTGCATCAGTTAACAAAAATAAAGCTGTCCAAAAACCTCAACCTCTTGAAACAGAATATATTAAAGATGTGAACATAACTTCTAATGATACATTTGAAGAAATAGTCATGATAGATAATACAGAATATGTTATGAGAAACAATCAACTTGTACCTCAACAACCAAAGCCAACTACAGAGGAATATATTTTGTCAGATCACATTGATTCCATTGAACCTGCAACATCAATGGAATTTTCAAATATGCAAACTTCTCAAGCTCAAGAAAATATACAACATGCAAATATGATACTTAAAAATTCAGAAAACATAACTGAGGGTATTCCAATTTATGTATCCAATGAAGAAGAATATAAAGCCTTAATGGCTTCAAACCAGCCCATCATATTTGACAGTAGAGATGCAAATAAAACTTTGACTGTGCTAACTGCTCCTCATGCTGCTACCTTAAACAACACTAATATAGATTTAAACAACACTCAAGGAAATGACATGATGATTATCGAAAACAATTATCCACTAAATGTTTCTGAGGCAGTTGAGGCAGTACCTACAGAAAATTCTAACATAGTAGTTGTGTACAGTCACTCTGTGGATGGTGAAAACAAGCAATTCCAACTTGTCAATACACAAGGTTTAGGTGCGCAATTTGTTCAATCTTCAACAATCATCACACAAAACTTTGAGACTATTACAACAAGTGCTTCTGTAATGAATACCAATGTATATGAGATAACTCCAGTGACAGTCAATACAATCCAAGAAGAGACAAACCAAAGGGAATCACCAAGTAATTTAGAAAACAGTGATGGTGTTGGTGAGATGCCTGAAGTTGAGTTGTCATCAAATATTGCTACAACTACAAATAATGACATGGATATATCTTCAACTAATCAGAATCAAGATGAAGTGCTTGAAGAGGATGCAGTCGCAAACAATAATGTGAGCAAAGACAATGAAGAAATAAGTGAAGATAACTTACATAGCATGTCAGTCATGGATATAAGTGAAGAAATGCCAATAGAACACACAGTAGAAGAAACTGTAGAGTCTGATGAACATGCCAATAGTCAAGAACAAAATGTTACTGAGCAGGAGGAGACAAATCCTGAAATCACACATGAAGAAGAAGATAATACTATAATAGAATCACAAACATATACGCAACCAGAGCATATGGAAACTGAGGAATATGTACATGAAGAACAAAATATTAGCAAAGCTGCTGAAAACATGGAAGAAGTTGTCGATCAACAGCAACCCGAAGAAGAATCCAATAATACAAATGATAGATGTAAAAATATTGATGTAACTAATGGAAAACACCTTGATTCTGTCACTGATGTTGGCTTAGTATCTCATAATATTGTACCAGCTGACGATGTTGTTAAAACATCTCAGACTATAAACAAAAATTGGACAAACAAACAAAAACAAAAGACATTACAAAAAATCCCAGCCAAAATTACTTCTCAGGTTGATAATAGGAAGCATATTATTAATCAGCAAGAATCTGTTGAATCCTCTGAATTAGAAGAATCAATTGAAAATATTCAACAAGAGTTAGACAAACAAGTGGCAGTTAATGCTTCAGTGACTCAACAAGAAGAGATCATAGATGAAGCAAGTGATGTTGCTAATTCTTCTCAGGATGAATCAGAATATGTTCATAAGACATCTATAGCTGAGCCTCTCGATCCTGAAGAAGCACAGGAAAAAATATCTTCTCTTTTGAATGAATGGGAAGACAATGACTCTCAAGAATGTGGTGACTCAGCTAATGAAGATGCACCTCAAAAGGAAACTGTTGTAGAGGAAGCTGAAGATGCTACAAAAACTAAAAATCCAGAAAAGCAAGACAAAATCAAAATTCTCGTTAGTGACTGGGATGATGATGATGAAGAAAATAAAGAGTAGATATACCTATCTATTGTAGAAATCTCTTAGCTAATCAAGTCTAGGATATAATGTAATTTTAAGTATATTTGTATAGTAGCGCATAAGCAAATGGTATGAACTACTGTAGCAACAATACTCAGTTGCCAGATCAATCATTTGTGCTTTGATTACAACCATTTATGTAATAAGATTTTATTTTATTAATTACACAGAATCATGCTACTGCAAAAACTCAAAATCAATATGTATAATACACTATGTATTTGATTTTAAGTGAAATACTTTTCGTATTACTGTTATATAGCAGATTAGTTAGGATATAACATAAGAGGAACCTATTGTAATCTACTTTTGCCAGCACTTGTAAAAGATATCAATACATAAAATATTATTGTAGCGATCAATCAAATTAGGATTTCCTGTATTTATTTATTCTTTTTTATTGAGTAAGGCTCTAGATATTTTGAAAACAATGGCTTAATTTTAAGATGTGTATGGGAATAAAATGATGAAATAATTCTTTTCTTGTCTTCTTTCAATATACCTAGTATATATTTTACACTAACTGCACCCCGCATATATACTTAAAAATAATCAAAACAGATTTCAGTTCAGTGCAAAACTGACAGTAATATTTGCACAACCCATGGGAATCAGTAATGTTTTTGGGATAAAAGTAATCTTGGTGTAATACCAAGGTCTATATCGCCACACCATATTTTATCAAAATCGGTTTATCCATTTGAGCTTGAAGTAACACACAAACTTAAGCATTTATTGTAGTTGTGTAGATAAGAGTGATGCCACACAGGGATAAATGGTGTCTGCCGGGGAGGTTGAAGAGTACATACATGTTCCAGCCCCCTGGCTTTAGGCGCAGCGAGGGAACACCGTGGAGGCTTTAGTTGGTAGGGGTCGTCACTCTGGAACTGAGTTCGACATACCCCGCCACCTCCCCCGAGGATTGACGGGCAAGCGTAAATGCATTTCCTCCATATAAAAAAAAAGTATAAATGGTGTATTAGGACTGAGGCTTGTGGGAGATTATGGGCTGAAGATAACATCTAAATCAAACAATGTTTTTACCGTTATAAAAATAACTTTATTTAGTAATGTATCATGAATGCAATTCAATGTGCTAGGAATAAATAGGTAAAATATTTGAATACTAGGCACTTACTGTCCATAATATATATATATAAATTTTAAAACACTAACAAAATATTAGAATACTTGGAATATTTGTGATGGAATACAAACTACAATGTAAGTGTAGCAAACTCTAAATTAACTCAATACTTGGGTGTTTACAGATCTCTTGCACTACTGTTCAGTCATAATGACAGTAAAACTACAAAATAATGGTAACACAGAGATTTAGGGAACATACTGTATATAAGTTAGCTGTAAGTTCCCCATTGAATGTAAAATAAAGGTACCCAGTACTAAGTATGTTTCTGAAATAATGGAATAAACCATTATTTTAGAAACATACTTGGTACTGTTCTTATTCAATGATTTACACTAAGACTGATAATTATTTAAAAGAAGAAGATGGTTTTAAAAGTTTTCATTACAATAAATGCAATAAATAAAGTGGCAAACATACACAAACAACTCATATGAGTAATAAATAAATAAGAATATAATATTTAATCTTCTAAATGCAGCAAGGGCATGCTATGTTTCATATACATTTCTATGATGTGGTCAAGCTGTAAAATAATTTCATATCAACAACATGAATAGCACTTGACAAGATTACAAATGTGTGAATTTACCTTGGCTGTCTACAGAAATTGATATTACAGAAGGAACAGAGAATGAAAAAAGATTATTGTATATACAGTTCTATAAAAAGCCTAATCACATACATAGATCAAAGCCAATTTGAATAAGAAGGAAGAAACATTGAATAGATAAGCTTTTTAGCTCATATATACTATAACTGTAAACTATATCACAGAGAATACAGTTTGCAGAATAGTCTCAAGACAAACTAAATTTATGGTCTTATGGTTAAAATATTAACTTGTGAATAAACTATAAATCCATATAGTTATACATGCCTACACTTGAACCCAACAAGCTACATGAACAAGTTACTCTACCTGACAATCAGCTTTAGTAAAATCTCAGTATGTTGTACAAAATTTAACAACTTACAATCACTAAAATGTTACAATATGGCTGCCATATTATTCATCTCATAAAAAGACCTGTCTAACTGGTGCCTCACTATCTGGCTCGTGAATCAATTTGCATTTAAGTAACAACATTTAACTATAGACACAACATTATTTACAAAATAAATTACAATATTTACATTTCAACACAGAACAGTATATGTCTAATCAGATATGGAGACCACTACATATTTGACCATGTAAGAGAGGAACACGAAGCCGACGAGCACGAACAGGTTGGTGAGGATCGAGTGCATGTTGGAGTGCTGCTCCGACGTGAGCTCGGCGTCGGGCGGCGTCGGCTCCGCCGCCAGCATCGCCTCCTGCCGCTCCTTCAGCAGCAGCTCTATCTCCTCCACATAGTCTGGGAACAACTCGCAGAACATCTTGTTCTTGAGGTTTATCTCCAACGACTCGGCAGCGAAACATCGCTTCTGGTACTCTGACGTCTCCATGGAGCCCAGTGTAGGAGTTTTCTCCAGCATGAAGCTAAGCAAGCCAGTCAGGATAGTTGAAATGGACCACGCCGGGTTCCAAGTGTCCGGGTGGAAGTCTGTGATGCTCAGGCATAGTCTGGTGTTTGTTTTGAACCTGCCGTTCGGTGTAATCATGTAAATAGACGGAGGTTTGAAAGGAAACTCTCTCGGGAATATGATTTTTCCGTGATAGTATCCGCCCTCATACGGACTTTTTTCGGGACCCTTTACGACGTAATGCCATTCCAATATGTTGGAAGGCACTGGCTCTGCAGTTACATATGGTACGGGGTCGTTTTTCAGCCGGAGATAGTCTTGCTTCAATCTACTCGTGGCTCCTGTTACTTTTGTTTTCGCCATACTACAACAGCATACAACTCAACTAGACAAGGGACAGAACTGTTTCAGGATGTGAATTAATACACTGAAAGGAAGTGAGAACACCTAGAATTGGCTATAGTACTTTTACAAAACATCGAACGAATCCCAAAAAATAATAGAATTGAATTACGTCAAACAAAAGCAATCAAACGTCACAGCCAATTTCAGGAAACGTTCAAAACCTGGATGTGTGATACAACCTAGTGCTGCATCTTTTTCACTCTTTAAGGCTATAAAACAAGGAGAGCAACTATGTAACACGATTTAAGTAAACCAAGTAATAGGAACGCAACATTACATTAGGGATGGGACTAATTTAGTAGTAAACGTACAACTGTAGTGTGACTATAGTCGATTATAATCACGTCAAAATACTTTTTCTTTCTTGGCTTACGCACATCCTATTATTTAGCCATCTATAAGTATAATTTGTATCTTCTACGGTAATTTTATTTCCAACTATTTAAAATCATTAGGCCAAGTGCGAGTCAGACTTGCAAATGTAGGGTTCCGTACTATTTTTATACAACAAGGGAACAAGATATTATTTTTACTTTTAAGATAAGGAACCTTCAAAAGAATTATTTTCCTACGATATATTTAGAAAATCATTGGAAGAAGCCATATTTTTAGTAAAATGGGTACACGCATCATTAACTCTTCACAGGCTTAATCACTTTTCTGTTTCTGATCTTGCGGAAATTCTATATATATACATTAAAAGAAACTTTAGATTATGTACATTTAAGTATCAGCTTAGTTCTATTTCTATAAGTAGTACGAAATAAAACAGCAACATATTAACAACAACAATAAACTATTTAATAACAACATCAAATTAAAAATAAGATCACTTTATGAATTGACACAGTCATCAAAATTATTATTTCACTTGACAGTAGAAGGGTGTATCAACAAAGCACAAAATCTACTCATACCAACATGGACACATTTCGAAAAGTTTTTCTGACACAAGTGTCTAGCTCCCAATTAAACTTCTAATAAAATGACGATATTTAAAGTTATTGACTCAAAATACTGTCAATTTTATTCCAATTTCCATTAAGTGAGTGGGGACTCACAAACTTTAAGGCATTTAGATAAAACAATTACTGAGCGACGCAACAGCATTAAAAAAAAACCTAATTTACTATTTATTCTGACAGACTGACAGAATATATAGATATACCATTCAAAATTGGCATAACACAGCATTGTGGGGTTTGTATTCATAACAAGTGGCTTAAAACTTAAACATGGAAAAAAAAATTGTTAATGTAATAAACATACTAATAAGCAGCGAACTAGAATAAACGAAGAGTAACTCCATACAATTGCCGCTTAGAATTTGAATCCATCTACGCACACAATTATATCGCTATCCCAACGAAACACACACACACAAAGCTTGCACGCGATTGGTCGCATCAAGGTCACCCCACCGATACTAGCCGCGCGGGTTTGCCCCGCCCACCGCGGTATTTTACGCGTGGACGGTGGAATCAATTTATCGGCCAAGTTACTATTCTATTATTCTAGTTCGCTGCTAATAAGAGTATCTAATCATCATGCCTAAGTAATAATTTCGGGTTTGAGTTAAAAACATCTAAACTCAGTTGCCGCAGTTGAGAAGTAAGTTCCGAATCTCTTGGTTGAGTTGTTTGAGCTCGGTCTCGTCAGGGTTCTCTTGACGTATAAGTTTCTCGCGCTGAGTAATTAGCTCATTGATTTTATCGTTGGTTGGGTTCCGTGGTGCGTTCCTGAAACAATGTTTCTAGTATCAGCGAAATGATTTTTTTCTCTGGCAATGGACATTTGATTACACTGCACTGAATTGTGTGCATAAATATATCCAAAATCATCAACATAATATGTAATACGACAAAATCCTATATAGATCAATGTTATCCTTAGTTTTATCTGATGTTATACAAAAAGGAAATATGCATATTATTTTAATAACTTGATTTATTTTTTCCAATACTTTATGATCTTGACAGTTTAATGTCTAAGATCTTTATTTTAGAAAATACTATTTTTTAAACAAGATTTTTCACATTTATTTCAACTATAAGAATTTTTTATGCAATATTGCCTTTTTATATAGGATCCTATATATCCTACTTTTATTTACCGCTGTGTGTATGTATATTTGGGTGGAATCTATCAGGATAAATTAGGCCTACTTCCCTCTGTACTTACTTAAAGTCATATGTCATATCCAAACCCTCCAGGCCAGAGTTACCTGAAATAATACAAACAACATAAAATTTCAGGATTAAAATAAAAATAAAAGTCTTTATTTCAGGCTAGTTGTACTCATATTCCAAAACAATTGATTATACATAAGTAAAAAAATGATGTTAGCACACTAAAAATGTATACAACATACTAGCAAGACATATCTTGTATAGAACATACATATATAGAAAAATAAATAAATATAAAACATATATAGTAATTACAAATTATATTTGACGATCTGTTTGTTTTTGCTTCCTCTTTTAATAATGTGACAGATCGATCTTATTTCTGCTGCAGAAATACTTTAAAAACCACTTTTTTAGACTAATCTATTTTTGTATGAAACGCAGCAACGCCTCGAAAAATAACCAACAGAATGCACTCACTTATAATAGAATGCGAGTCTAAAGCCGGTGTGTTAGCCAGTAAGTCCACATAGAAATCGTCTTTTAGTTTGTTTATATCGACTGGATTCTTTGCTGGCACATCCTCGTCCGTTATCATATCTAACCTGAAAAAATAAAATATAAATGAATTACAAAATGTTCCTAAGAGATAGATACAAAGTAGCTGTATACTACAACTCTACACGGTATAAAACATTTATTTATTTATTTTATTACATTCATAGTCCTACTATAGATACTTGTACATAGGTGTCAATAATATGGAGATGACTATATCTTTGATGGGCGTTATCTGTTCAACATGGCCGAGCCGTACGAAACATACGTTTGAATACCATAAAAAACATATAAAAATCCCTTATCCTGTAAAAATGTGAGAACCTTTATAAGAAATAGATTTCGTTCCAGCCTGTCACCCTTTACCAGTTACTTTATCAGTTTTTTTATCAGAGCTTTTTTCTCATAGCTGTAATACAAATACAAATCATTTATTGTTAACAACAAAGTTACAAGTCAAGTCACATAATATGATATCATTACAAAAGTATATGATATGTATCCATGTCAATTTTCAATTATATTCTAGTAATATAATATCATTACAATAGTATATGATATTAATCAAAATGTTAATTTTCACTACTAATTCTAGTATCTTATATAATATCAATACAAAAGTATAATAGTATATGATATGAATCAAATGTCAATTTTCAAATTTAGATAATCAATCAGACGGCCCCTGGTTCGATCCCGGCCTACACCTATGACTTGTTTTTCAAGTTATGTGTGGATTTGCTCTCGCTTTACGGTGAAGGAAAACATCGTGTAGAAACCGACACGTTGTGAGGACTGCAATATCCGAAGACGTGTGTCATCCACCAACCCGCACTTGGCCAGCTTGGCGGAATATGGTCTGTATCTCTCTCCTAGTGAGAGAAGGCTGAGTTCCAGCAGTGGAAACGTATAGTCGGCTGCTTATGCTTATACTCTACATGTTTCTAATACTGATAGCAGCTCAAGATGAAAGTTCGCCTCCCAGTGCTAATCTTCAGACAAAGAGACCATCTGACGCAACAGTGGTGGAACAGGTATGCCAGCGACCCAGGGCTGTGCTCCGTTACTTCAAGGAGCTCGGTTGGCTTGGGTAGGCTGGTAAGGGGGGAATGCACAATACGCCCCTAGCGGGATGTCAGTGCAGGTCTCATCACCCCCACTTCAAATTAGAATTAGAATGTTTCTACTATGATCCCTGGTATTCACTGACCCGTGCGGTGAGATCTCCTGGCGGCGCGCCTGCAGCTGCTCCAGCAGACGGCGGCGGTCACTCAGCTTGTGCAGGTGTAGCTCCCTCACCGCCCGCCCCCACTGCTCCTTGAAGAATGCCTTGGATTGCACCGCGCTGTCGAGCTTCTCTTCTAGGCAACGCTGCAAATTAATAAACACAATAACTGACGACCTCGATGGCGAAATGGTCACCATGACGGAATGCCAAGCAGAGGGACCCAGGTTCGATTTTTTTGTTTGAAATCAGACCAGCGTGTTAAGGAAGCTGTCGAAACACTATTAGGTGGTTGGCAATTTACCAGTTCTTGAATAAGGCTGGCCGTTTGATCTTTTGTCAGTCCGGAGTATTTGCTGTCTGCTTCCTTCTCAGTGTTCTTGATATTATTCTGAAATAAATAAAAAAAATGCTCTTCAGATATTGAACAGAGTTATCTGCCTAAGTTTCTCTTTTCTGAAAAGTAGCATCCTGAGGTCTTCAAATCAAGTGCGAATTGTTTCCTTCTAGGTAAGTGTGCTACAACGTAAGCCACACCGCTTAACATCAGGCAAGCTGTGGTAATACAAACCTATGTAACATAAACAACTATATGTCTATTTTAGGTTGTTATATATAAGGATACTTTGTAAATATTATAGAATAATTTAATCTGCTTTGTATGTATATCCTATTGGTTCAAATAAATGATTATTATTATTTTAGGTTGTTTAAAACCATACACCGTTTTTCTCTCAAATATCTTTCAAATTTTAAAACTTTGTTTTATGAATATCAAGTGTGGCTCGGTGGGAATTCCGTCTGCTTTTCAATATGACAGCCCTTGGTTCGATTCCGGCCCTACATTAAAGACTGTTTTGCACAATGTTTTTTGATCGATTTTTATCAAACTTATTTAAGAACACTATCGTCTAATTCCCCTTTAAAACAAAAAAAAGCAGAATTGAAATTGGTACGTCCGTTTGGGAGCTACGGTGCCAAACACACACACATACACACACTCACACAGACAATGATCAAACTTAGGTACCTTCAATATATCAACTTGTTTCTCCAACTGCATAATCTTGAGATCCCTTTCCTCAATCTGCATGTCCTTCAACTTGAGCCGATGGTTCATGTCATCCTCCATCTTCTGAGAGGCTTCTCGCAACTCCTGGTATTTGGCCGTGTAGTGACACTCCAGTCCTTTCTTTGCCTCTAAAAGCTGGAAATATTAAGAAAAGTCTGTTTGTTGTATGGGAGCCCACCTAAATTTTTTTATTTATTTTTTTATAAATATTTACATGAAGAAAACTAAAAAGTAACTATTAAAATAATGTAATAATTATTCATGTCAAAAACATTTACAGTTAGGAAAACTATTTAAACCCGCGTATTTTTTTTATTAAATTATTTATTATGAATTATGATATATTAATTAATATTCTGTTAAAATTTTAAGGGTCTACTTGTTACCGTTATTGATATAGAGCAAAAAAAACACATTTATTCTATGGGGACCCACATAATATTTTAATTGTTTTGTTTTTAGTATTTAAATAAATAAATATTAGAAGACATTTCACACACGGCTGGTTAACCCCATACTGAACCATTTCTAGCTCGTGTTATGGTAGCTAACACAACTGATATACTACATATACTTTACATACATACATATTTCATATAGTTACATATTTAACACTCAGACCCACAGCCAGCAAATTTAGTCAAGCACAATGATGTCGGCTGGGTCGGTAATCGAACCCGGAACCTTCTGATTGGCAGTCCGGCATGGTAACCGTTACACCAACGAGGTCGTCAATTTGTTGTTATAACGGCACCAGAAATACATAACTTGTGAAAATTTCAGCTATTACGGTTTTTGAGAAACAGCCTGGTGACAGACATACAGTGGAGGCTTAGTAATAGGGCCCCTTTTTACCTTTAGTTACGGAATCTCTCTCCTTTGCTGATGTGGTGTCCGGGTGGTTAGGAGCACTCCAACACTACCGTACGTGTACTCTAGGATGTGTTTAGTTCAGACAATAAATATGTGAAATATGTGAATCCTAGCAACTGCTTTTGACGATGACATACCTTTCTCTCTCTCTCAGTATTCCTATACCCCCTCAGCGTGAAGTCTTCGGTAGCGCGGCTCAGGTCCACGGCGAGTGTCCGACACTGCTCTATCCCTTTACTCAGTTTGCTCTCCAGTTCTACACGTTTCTTGGTCCATTCCCGGGACAATAGATCCAGGTGGTACTCTTCCTTGCGTTTTAGCTGAAACAGAAAATACAGTATATTTGAAAAGGGAGTGAATGTGGATATGACAGCTGACAGAATCGTGTGGAAGAGGAAAATTTGCTGTGCCGACCCCCACCTAGTAGGAAAAGGTTGAGGAAGAAGAGAGTATACAGTATACTAGCTGGCCCGGCAAACGTTGTTTTGCCTCACTTAGGGGTATGAAAAATAGACAGTGTAGCTCATATGACACGTTCGTAGATTTACCATAACAGCGCCATCTATTGATTACTTACTCAACCCGTCGAAAGGTATCGACATCTGTTAGAATCATTTGGAGTTAACAGATAATTGTGACTGTCAAATAATAATAGACATTAATTAGCAATAAATTAAAATTGTGACTATAATTTGAAATTTAAACTATCCTATCTCTCAAGTTGGATCGAACTGCACATGGTGTGCGAATTTTATCATAATCGGTTAAGTGGTTTAGGAGTCCATTGAGGACAAACATTGTGACACGAGATTTATATATATATTAAGATTTCTCCCTTTTCTCTTACATTATGTGGTTTGTGCTTGACCACTTTTCTCCTGATGACATATTGATTACTTAAGTATGACTCGAGTCGGTAAAGAAAACTTTTAAAAATTCAATTCATTCACGTTATAGTGACCGGTTTATATCACATACAAGCTACGCCCCGCAAAGTTACCCGCGGTAATCCCGGATAAAATGTAGCCTATATTAATCCAGGATCTTACCTATCTTCACATCAAATTTAATCGAAATCGGTTAAGCCATTTGAGCGTGAAGAAGTAACAAACAAACACACTTACACACAAGCTTTCGCATTTATAATATTAGTAGGATATTATTTACTTATACATTTTAGCAAGCTAGTGAAACAGCTAAGCTCTGGAGTCGAGAGTTTTTCAAGCTCCCCGAAGGCCTCTGACTTGGCTTAACTACGGCTTGTACTAAGACTAAGAGCCGGGACCTACAATTTACCTTGTCATCCGACCCGTGGTAGCACCCAGAATGAAAATGGCACTTTTTAAACTCTGTTTTGTGCATAGACACATATCCAACCGTTGCTTAACCTCGATGATCGTGCCAGATTGCTTTAGTTAGCCGAGCTACAGGCACTACACTACACTAGAAATAGTAATCGAGTATGGTTATTGATTTACTTGGTATTTGAAGAGTTCCTGTTGTTTCTCCTTCCAATCTTCCAGTTCATCGACAAACTTCTGCATTATCAGATCGCGGTCTTTCGGCGTCAGAACTTTCTTCACCATCTCTGTAAAGTATGAATCTGAAGTCTATGAAAACTAGGTCCAACATAGGTGTTATAGCCAATGTCATAAAAAGCAAAACTTATTGGCGACCTTGTTGCCGTAAAGGTTACCGGACCATGCCGGACTGCCAATTAGTAGGTTCTGGGTTCGATTCCCGGCACGGTCAACATCTTTGTGCTGAACTAAATTTGTTGGCTGTTGGCCTGGGTGTTAAATATGTATCTATATTTTTGCGTAGAAAACGGTCACACTTACTTATTATTAAAAGTTGGAATGAGTCCAACAGTGAACAGTTTACAATGTATCTATATACAATATGTATGTATATGTAGTATATCAGTTGTGTTAGCAACCATAATACGAACTAGAAATGGTTCAGTATGGGGTTAACCAGCCGTGTGTGAAATTTGTCCTAATATTTATTTATTTATATTTAAATTAAGTTTTATTCCGCTAGTGTCTGCCCAAAGGGTTATTTTTTCAATTTTAATAACTTCTGAATGTCCTAATTAAACGTTCCATTTAAAAAGGTTTCAAGGAAAGACTTTTAAGACAATATATGTATTAATTCGGAATTGACATAAAGCATTTTTAAAAATCTCTACTTAGTTTTGTAAACTAACTTACCTTTCTCTTGGCAAATACAAGTATCACTCTTGCTTGTCTCTATTTTTACTGGTTCCCTGTAATATCAGAAATATATAAAACTGTTATAAGAAATATTACTTAATTATTCATTTATAATATAGCTTAAAATTATAGATTACAAAATATAGACTAAAAAATATTTTTTTCCTATTTTATAATTCAAAAAGATCCAGATTCCAGAAAAAGAGAGATTTTTAGAAAACCAATAGATAGGGTTTTCTTTGTAAGCGTGTTACATCTAAGAGCAGATTAACATCAAGTAAGCTGCTTTCATAACACACAAAAAAAATGGGCCAAAAAGAGTCATGTAGGGTTCCTTATGGACAAAGCCCCTATACAGCTGCTATTCTTTTAATTTAATTTATTGATAATTATTGAATGAAATACTGACGAGTCCATATTGATGATAGTTATGATTATGTTTATATAATGTAATCATTATTTAACATTATGACAATAAAGACATTCTATTCTATTATCAAAATATCTATAGAAAATGGCAGCATGTTTCTTGTACAGGAGCCTCTCTTAAATAGATATTTTGTTTTTAGTATAGTTTTTGTCGTTAAAGTGGCAATAGAAATACATCATGTGTCTGTGACTATGAGTTGCTTGCTATAACTTGCATTGTGTGCGCATTCAGGAGTGTAGTTTATAAGTCTAAAATAGCGCTTTTGTGTAAATACTATTCTGGCTATTTAGTTGAATAAATGAGTTTAATATGAGATATAGCCGGAGGTCAAGACAGACAGACGGACTGCGAAGTCTTAGCAATGGGGTCCCATTGGTCCCTTTAGATACTGAACTTTAAAAACCAACCTCTCAAATACTTCCACACTCTTTTTACACGTCATACGACTCCTGGGCGATGTTTTGTCCTTGTCACTCGTCTTCCCACCGCTATCGCCATCCTTTTCCGGCTCGCACTGCACTTGCATATCACTGGTTATGGGCCTCATTCTACTTGCGAGTAACTTCTCCTGGCTTTGAGTGAAGGAGTCGCACATCTTCTTTATAATGTCTGCGATCTCGTTGCTTCGGAGTATTGTGTCACCGGAGGCGTTTTTATATCTAAAACAAGAGTGTTAAACGATACAGTAGCGGGCAAATAATTGGAGCCAAAATAAATTCCGGACATATTTTAGTGGCCAATTGGCGTATGCAAAATATATACGGTACCGACAGACGTTGCTTTTGCAGTCTTTTTTATAGTTTCCGTTTGTTTTGTATCATCATGTAACATTTTTCTAGCTTGACTCTTCAGAACTGTGTTATTTTTTCTCAACATTGTTCAGAAAACATAACACAAAAAAAAACAAGTAACAATTTTTAACGTGAGGAAATGCATTTACGCATGCGCACTACACCCGGGGAGATGGATGGGGTATGTCGGGCTCGATGCCAGAAGGGAGTCACTACTGACAAAAACCTCACGATGGCCTCCTCACCGGAAAGGGCGGGATGAGGTTCCGCTCCTCGCATTAACCCACCACCCCGCCCACCTCGGCTAGCCTGCGAGACTCCTCCACCGGAGATTGCTCCACTTGCAGTGCACGTGGTGCACCGCAACCACCTCGGGGACCGTGAATGCAATGGACGCCGGACAACCCCGGTCCGACGTCCTATAGGTCCCCCGCAAAGGGTCAGGTCTGTGGCCCCGTCACCTACCACTAGTGCCTACCCCACCTAGTGGGATATGGCAAGGAAGAAGGAGAAAAGGTGTAGAAACATTACCTGTCAGTGTTTGTAGCCGCCATGTTGGTGTAGCCCGTCCCCGCCGCGTCCTGGCCGAGCTGGGTGCAGCTCCCGCTCTTGTAGTCCAGTATGGTGTCAGCGGGCCGCGTGTCGCGCTGCCGGCTGCTCGCTAGCTGCGTCGCGCTCCGGGCTGTTAGCACTTTTGGCTTCTGAAAGTTGTAAAACCATTATTTTTTTATAACTTGTAGGTTTGCGTTTTAAATCAGCGGCCCCATAGGTTAGATTCCCGGCACAGCTAACATCTTTGTGGGGTCTGGGTGTTACATATGTATCTATATACAATATGTATGTTTGTATATGTAGTATATCAGTTGTGGTGAGCTACTATAACATAAACTAGAAATTTTTCAGTACGGGGTTAACCAGCCGTGTGTGATATGAGTCAAAATAGCAAAAAAATATGATGTTTAGCTTATTTATTCCAAATTTTTTTATTTTTTTTTATTTCACACAATAAATAACTAACAGTTTTAGTCTGTATTGTCATTTACTTAATCTTATTGTTATTTTATTATATTGAATTATCTGTACACTATTATGTAATTGATTAAATGAAATAATAATAAATAATCTTCTTCTTCATCGTATGAGCCATTTGGCCTAGTTGAAGCCGGAAGCCCTTTGCAACTGCTTGTATTAAGACTAACAGCTGGGGGTCGCTACCGTGGGTCGGATGACACGTTATATTGTAGGTCCCGGCTGTTAGTCTTAGTACAGGCATTCGTTAAGCCAAGTCAGAGGCCTTCGGGTGGCTTGAAAAACTCTCGACGCCAGAGCTTGGCCAACTTAGTTCTCACGAAGAAGAAGAAGACTAATTTCAATTTTACTTACCAGCTGTTCTTTTATTCCCACATACTGCAGACTTAGGTTAACATCCACGTGAGACCTGCGATGCGTGTCCATCGACTCCCGCGCATCAAAAGGTAATATGAAGCAACGCTCGTGAATGGAGAGGGAACGGCCGACGTTGCAAAACTTGGTTAGGAACATCTGAGGATCCTCAGTGGGGACCAGCTTACGAAGATCCATGCTGCATATACCTGGGGGTGAGAAGTCTTTATATAGTAGTTGTTGCTATTGTTTTATTAAAACAGTTATATTTTAGAATCACAATTAAAACCTGCCACCAGAGTTTGAAAAAAGAAATTTGGGCCTGTAACTCATCTGAGCTAGGCCCTTCTTATTTTCTTACCTTAGTTAGCAAACTAAGGTGATCTGACGCGATCTTCTAGGTTAGGTAACTGTCGATGCAGAGTCTTATGAGTGACCGTGCTAGACTGTCTTTTAAAGTGGGTTACGGCATGTTGTAGGAATCCATACTATTATCATAAAAATATGCTAAAAAGACGCGTATATTGTAATTATAGTTTAAAAATATGCTAAAAAATGCGTACCTTGTAATTAAGGTTTAAAAATATGCTAAAAAGACGCGTATCTTGTAATTATAGTTTTTTATTTTTTATTAGAAGTTATCTCGGCAACGTAAACACAGAATAGTCAAAATTTTAGCTTTCTAGCTATCACGGTTTCTGAGATACAGTCTGGAGACAGGCAGACAGCGGAGGCTTAGTAATAGGGTCCCATTTTTACCTTTTAGGTACGGAACCCTATTGACAAGCCTTATTCAATAAAATAAACCCTAAATAGATGACAAAATTAAATATTTAGTGTACTTCCGCTGTGATCCGAAATCCAAATTAAGACAAGTAAAGGAAAAATCAACTAAGATCAATTAACCAAGCTTAATTAACTTCGAACGACAAGTCGAGAGTGTCTCTCGACTTGTTGTCGTTCGAAGAGTCAGCATCTCCTGATGATTCCTTGTGGTTAGGCGAAACACGTGTAGAGTTAAGAATTTCCGAATTGTGATAGGTAACGTTGATCTTAATTAATCTTAGTTAATTGATCTTAGTTAATTAATCTTAGTTAATTAAGCTTGGTTAATTGATCTTAGTTGATTTTTCCTTTACTTGTCTTAATTTGGATTTCGGATCACAGCGGAAGTACACTAAATATTTAATTTTGTCATCTATTTACAATGGATTTCCGCAAAGTAACGCCTGAGTCAATAAGTTATAAACCCTAAAAATTGTACATACCCACATCCTTATCAGCAACACAGATCTTGGCGACGACATGCGGGCACTGTGCGAAGTACCGACCCAGCGACGACAGCTCGGAGGCGAGCCGCAACGACGTGCGCTGATTGAACTGCGCGCACACGCCGGCTGACGATGATGATGATGTCACACCCACTCTAAGGAAAGGAAAGTTTCCATCTAAGAATGCATTCTTATATGGAAACTAGCTGACCCGGCAAACCCTTGTTTTGCGTTACTTAGGGGTTTGAAAAATAGATAATGGTGGCGATTCAGCGGCACACACGACTAAACCAAATTTAAAGAAGCCCCGTCTCTTTTCATCTTAGGTGGCCAGAAAGAGACGGCACGTTCTGAACCACAGACAAAACAACGAAAATCACGTCAAATATGGAATGTGCAGGCAGTTTTAGAGGTGAGATGATGACAAATGAGTGCGGACTAAAGTCGCCTATATTTTCTACATTTGACGTGATTTTAGTTGGTTTGACTATGGTGCACAGCGTGCCGTCTCTTTCTGGCCACCTAAGATGAAAAGAGACGGGGCTTCTTTAAATTTGGTTTAGTCGTGTGTGCCGCTGAATCGCCACCAGTAGCCGATTCTCAGACCTATTGAATACGCATATAAAATTTGGTAAAAACCGGTTAAGCCGTTTCGGAGAAGTATGGTAACAAACACTGTGACATGGAAATTTTATATATAAGATATATCTCCACTAGCGTCGCCGTCAACTGAACAGTTAAATTTGTGGCACTTATCTTACCTGTCAGTCATTATGTTGTGGGTAAACACGGAGTATGTAACGTAACAATCTATTTCTTTGCTTGCACTGGTCTCTGGTAGTAACTGAAAGCACACAGAAATAACATCTTTAGAATTTTCTTCTTCTTTACCTTATCCCACTTCATGTGGGGTCGGGTCATACTGTAGTATGTACGCTTCTTCCATAAATCTCTGTCATTCGTTATCTCTGTATTCACACCCCTCCTGGTCATATCTTCATTCACACAATCCATCCATACTTTCTTAGGCCGCCCCCTTCCTATCTGTCCGTCCACATTCATGCTCATTGTCTTCCTCGTGATATGGTCTTCCTCACGTCGCATAATATGACCATACCACGACAACCTTACTCATTAGTTTGTCGGTAATAGGTGCTACTTTTAGGCTTCCTCTTACAAATAACATCTCTTAGAAATAACACAACTTATACTCTTAGAAATAACATCTTTAGAATAAAATTTCAATATATTATGTTAGTATTGTAGCGCCTGTAGCTCGGCTAACTAAGGTGATCTGACGCGATCATCGAGGTAAGCCCGGTCCATGCAGTCTTTGGATAGCCGACCAAGCACAAAACTCTCAAATAAAGTGTCATTTTCATTGGGCGCTTCCGTGAGTCGGATGACACGTTAATTTATAGGTTCCGGCTGTTATAGTCTTAGTACAAGCAGTCGTTAAGCCAAGTCAGAGGCCTTCAGGCGGCTTGAAAACTCTAGACACCAGAGCTTGGCAACTTAGCTAATATGAGGAAAAAGATGTGTTTTTGACACAACAGGTAAGTTATAATAATAAGAAAACATTCGAAAGGCCATCCTCTCACTTTTATAACCTAATGAGAGTGAGCGAGAGGAAGAACTTTCAAATGTTATCTTTAGTGACGCTAGTAATATATACTCACCATATCTAGATGTTCAACAGATCCTATAACAAAGCTGAGCACAAAGTGATGTTTGCCGCTGCCTATCTGTATAAGGCCCTCGTCACAGAGTAGATTTGGTTGCAAGTCCGGTGAGGAGACAGTCTTCTTACTCTCAGATATGTATTCATCTGGAAACAAAGAACATTTTTTATTTTTTTACTCCTAATGGGTTTGCGCTTGATCACAATTCACCTGATGGTAAGCGATATTGCAATCTAAGGTGGAGTGCGCTTGCCCAGATGAAACCGGTTCACTCTTGCCTTGAAAACCGCTAAGATTATAGTTATCGGGGAACAGGGAATTTGGCAAAGAATTCCACACCTTGGCGGTACGCACAGAAGGTGGAGGCAAACCGCTTAGTACGCGACTTAGGCACCTTCACAGTATAATGATGCCGCCTTGGTGTTTCCCTACTCGTCCGATGGTGGAATGGGGCGGGAGGATCCAATCTTGCACAAAGGAAAGAAGCTGCATAAGAAAGAAGAAGAAGAATGAAGTTCTGATCAACCTACAGATCAAACGTAGTAAATGGAGCTGGATAGGCCACACTGTCCGAAATCATATTCCAAGTAAGCTCTAGACTGGAATCCCCAAAGACAGTGTTGGTGAGAGATAGAACGTGACAAAACAGACTTGGCTGTGGACTATCATTGTCAAAGCTAAGTCTCGCTTGATCTCGCTCTCACATCAAGATCAAGTGAGACACTCAAGTTAGATTGGAATGGCGACGCATCGGGACGCACTCTGCCCCGTCTAGGGGACATGGGGACCTTAAGTCAAAAGTAAGTAATTAAGTAAAAGAAATGTAAATATAAGTGACATTCTTATTCTTATTCTATAATGGGGCGGGGCGATCAGACCTGCACTGACAACCCGCAGGAGGCATATTGTGCATTTCCCCCTACCAACCTACCCAAGCCATCCAAGCTCCTTAAAGTAGCGGAGCACGGTGTTGGGTCACTGGCATACCTGTTCCACTGTCATTGTGTCAGATGTTGTGGTACTTTTTTTAAAGCAGGAGGTGTCCAAGTATTGCATAGTGCTTTGTTGAGATTCCCATGCTAGTCCAGTTTTCGTTTGGTTTGTGGATTCACAGTGCAACAGCACATGCTCCACAGTCTCGTCTGCCTTCATACATCCATCATAAGTGACATTGTTAAAATAGGATCTATCCTTTTAGGTAGATTAGCGTTTTACGTAAAGACCTCTAACAAACAATTATTTATTTAAAATTTTGTGATTATTTAAGCTGATTTAGCAATTAACAACTGTGTTTCTTTTAAATGTAATGCCTTTGTCTCTCTTTAAATTAAGAGTGAGATAATTAATCTCCTTAATTGATTTTTTTATGTACCTCGATTTGCCAAAGAAGTAATATTGTATTGTTATTTTGCTTACTCATACCATTCTAACTAAACTTACTCAAAGTCATTAGCATATTTCTGGTTGTTGGTGGGTTGGTCAGCTGTTCCATGGTTGGGTATGCAATCTCATTGCTGTGAAACATGCGGAGCTCATTTCTCTGTAAGCAATGGCATTTATTTATATTAATTAGAATCTTATAGGCGGAGCCATGGAGATCTGAGAGCAGGGAGCTTGTGGCGGATCTGGGGTGGTGGTTGAGGGGTCTATTAGATTTAATTTTATTTTTGAGTCTGCTTGCTATCCTCATTAATCTGGTATAAAAAGTAGCCTATGTGTTAATCCAGTATTTAAACTATCTCCATACGAAATTTCATCAAAATTGATTCAGCCATTTGAATTTTAAGAAATAACGAACATACATAAATGAATGTTCATTACACAAAAACTTTCGCATTTATAATATTAGTAAGATATTAGAATCTATATTTTTTTTATATGAGATGAGAACACTTTTACACTTCCCAGTAACAGATTTACCAACAACCTGAGTAAGTAATTTAGAAGCGGCAAATTTAGCCAAGCTTTATTTTCTGTTGATGAAATAAAGGAGAAAGACCATCAATATTCAAAGTCAAACATTTGTTGCATTATTAAATGTTATAACAACATCTATATTCATTGATTTATTAAAATGGTTTATTGTTATATCGGGAAGACTTATACACGTGAGGATACATATTAATTTCTTTTGTTTAATGAATATGGATTGTATGTCTGAGCTATTTCAACAGAGTATAACACCATATAGTCCAAGAACAAGCTTACGCGATAGCGCTATGTTTTCGTAAGAAGGCATATTATTATGCAACTTGATAACTTAAATGTCTATAAATCTACCTTGGCATTGCTGGTATCTTGAGGGCTTTATTATGAATTTTATGTACCTAATTATATTTATTTTTGCGTGTATAATGTAAAGCTAGCTAGTTTATTTTTTTAATATGATATTTCCAATGTAAATGCATGTGAATATCTAATCCTATTTCTATATTCGAACTCAGTAGGGAAAGAGGGTGGTAATTGAATAGCCTAGTGCAACTTAGAAAGCTTGGCCACTTTACTCAAATGAAGAAGACGATCTTACAGGTGTTGGGGTGTTGGCCCGGTCTTCTATGGTCAGGCTCATCATCAGCTGCGGATGGCAGCATTTACCTTCAGACTTCACTCCTAGCAACCTGTGCCATGAGTACTTTACCTGCAAAAACAATAAAAATTTAATTAAACTAACAACAATTATTGTTGAGTAGTAGTTATAGAGTGTCATTACAATATAGTTAATTATGTACATATACTCCTTAGCATAAGGCAACTGAAATGTTAGTTGCCATACTCCTCCGAAATGGCTTGACTGATTTTTTACCAAATTTTATATGCATATTCAGTAAGTCTGAGAATTGGCTACTATCTATTTTTCATATCCCTAGGTGATAAGGGTTGTTCATCCTTAAATTTTTAAGGCAAAACAATGTTTGCCGGGTCACCTAGTAACCATATAAATATAATTAACAATAATAGTCTTTTAAGTTTTACTGTATCCTATCACACTTCTATCTAATATCATACAAGCAGAAGTTAGTTTCTTACTGTTCTCAAGCTCTTACAATTGTAAAATTTGATATAGACATAAATCTTAAAATATAGCGCATCATATTGATATGATAGCATCTCAAGATGAAAGTTCGCTTTCCATTGTTAATCCTCAGATAAACAGACCATCTGACACAACAGAGCTGGAACAGATATGCCAGCGACCCAGGGCTGTGCTTCAATATTTAAAGGAGCTTGGTTGACTTGGGTAGGCTGGTAAGGGAGGAATGCACAATACGCCCCTAGCGGGATGTCAGTGCAGGTCTCATCACCCCCACTTCAAATTAGAATTAGAATCATATTGATGAAAAGTGCACCATATCATACATCAATAATCTTGTTGGAAGGGCATGGTTGTGCTCCGAGCAGACTGAGCAGCAAATAGCCAATCTTGTCCTTGCGCCCCTGAGTTCCAGTTGAATACACTTCCACTTTTACTGGAACATTCTGGACTCGGAGGCTGGAAAGTAGTAGATTTCAATGTATGTATACATGTATGCACAGACGAAAATGGAACAAGGTAACACTGCTGCAAATCAATAATAAATGCTTCCGTGATTGTTATAATCTCATTTAGTGGTCTCTATGGTAGAGGTTATAGTTTATTGGCAGCGAATTTACTATTATAATAATGAGGAGTGAGGCAAAAGTTTTGTCAAAGATGTCTTAAGCTAAATGACGTCACTGGTGACTCCCACTCCGGGTCATTCTTGGTGCAGACGTTGGCCATAGCTATTCAGTGCGGTAATGCAGCAAGCGTGATGGGGCACCTTTATCCCAGGGGTGGGTTATTTGATTAATTTTTAATATGTTGACATGTCATTTTTATATAATTTAAACTACTACATTAACTGTTATTGACTATCAACCAATTCTAAAAATATTACAATGTAAATATGTCATATTCTTAGTTTTTAATATTAGTATTTGTACCTGCGAAACCTTCTTTTGTCAGCCTCCCAAACTAACTCTGCATCGAATACGGGAGCGTGACCAGGTATCACAGGATCCGTCTCTAACATATATCCATTTAAGGACCCGCTCACAATAAACGGAGACCTGAGAAACCCAAATCCTAGACCTGAAAAAAGTAAGTTAAAATTAAAGATATGGCGATGAATCGTATGATATTAAAAAAACAGTTAAAAAGTATTTACTACCTTCCTTGACGTGTAAAACTATCTGGATATTAGGCCCGCGTAGCTCGTCCATTAATATTGTCAGCAGAAAACTTGGGAAAATATAAAAATCAAATCAAACGAAACTGTAAACAGTTTTCTAAACTCAAAATAAAGTTGACAATTTATGATTTGACAATGACATTTTTGGCAAAACCAAATAGGGATGTGATATTTCTAGTGGGCTGTTTTGTAGTCGATTAGTTGTTCCTTAGCCACGCGGGTGGCACATGCAGAGGGAGGCCTATACCCAGCAGTGGGATAAGAAGGGCTGTGGATGATGATGAGTTGTTTCTTTTAAAAGTCAATTATCAATTAGAACATAGACATTTTTTTGCAGCGCCATCTATTTTTACAGAACCAAAGATGTAGTCTAGCTGCATAGGTTCATGATCGTAGACATATCCTACATTATTAAAGAACCATAGTCACCCGAATAGGGAAATGTGCCGGAAATATAATTGTCAAACACCAGTTACCGGCCTAAAAATGTTTAAGTAAATAACAGCGACGAATTTACAACACAACTTACTAAATAAAAATAAACAAAATTTTTAGACTTGTCCAAAATTTTATTTTCCAGGAAAAGTGCGAGAAAATCTTAATTAGTAGGTATAGTTTTACTAATTTCAAAAGAATGAACTGAAACGAGAATGAAATTGAAAGAAAATTTGAATGAAATAAAATGCCGTTAGTCCTTTCTCGCCAACTTCATGCAAACAAAACAATAACAAAGAGAAAAATCGCATGAATTACTCAAATTTTCAGGATCAACAAATAGAAATAAAACTAGTTTCCAGATAAAAGCTACGAGAAGAATAATGAAGAAATTTTTAAATGAATACAAATCCACTAAGATCCGTAAATCTCAATCGGACGATCGATCTTTGGGGTAAGTACCTACAGTTTCGTGTATCTATCGTTGAATGTCTTTTTTATTTTAACTTGTATCAGTTTCCTGAACTACCCTGAAAGTGATGGTTAAAATAGTGGATAAAATAATGGAGGTGGTCGGTGCACTATACGGTTGAGGAGTCGCCTGTGACCGAGGCAAACTAGAGTTGAACGAGGCCCGCCGCGCGGTCGTTTCGCGACCAGTGGATTACCGGACCGAGACGAAAAGTAATTTGTACAAAAAACCAAATTCAAGTCATTGCGAACGGCGCGTTGTTCGTGATGTTTTGTGCGACCGCACAATATATCGGTGGTCATTGTTAGAAGCAGTTTTTTCTGACGACTGGAGCCGTAATGCGCCCGTAATGTTCCGCGTGCTCCTCGCTCCGCCGGCTTTCCGTTTCATATCGGAAAAAGTTTTTGTTTACTTGTGATAAGTTGCTAAGTGCATACGGCTTGTATACAGAACTATTATTTATGGACAAAAAGTGGAATCTCATCAGGACATGGGAGTGCTCAAGTGGTTACGTCGGTGAGTGACTTTTTACTAAACTTTTCGGCCGTATCGACGTAGGTATCTATTTGTTTTTACTACGAGCAGGTGCGTAGGTATGTACCTAATACAAAGTTGAAAGTGTGTGCCTTGCTTAGATCAAAGGTCAGAACACCCCAAACGTTATTAGAGATCTTTTAATTTCACTATGACTGAGCAATGTCTTATTTTCAATACATGACCTACCTATCTGTTAACAATAGATGCGCCTTACGAGAATAATGAGTAGCTAGTGCAAACTGGGTCTAAAATACCTATATTTGATAGTTTTTTCACACTTTCCTCTCCAAACTTTGTATCAAACTGATTGTGTGTTCTTATTGTTATTTTTTTAGAGTTTACAAAGCTCATTAATGACTATTTAAATACTTTCGCTTACAACATATTTGTGTAATTATGTGATTATTAATTAATGGTTAATATTGCTCCACAAATACTACTGTTAATTATTGTTAAAATTATATTTTGAATAAAGTTGGTTGTCTAGACAAAATAAAGTACCTATGGTTATATAATTCTTCTAATAATTATGGTATCCCAGGTAGGTACCTATATGCAGCCCATATCTATGTATAAACTAGAATACCTAACCACAGTTTTTATTAAAAATCTAAGTGCTATCTACCTATATACTATATATATGTACACTATAATACCTATATTACACATACATATATATACTATAATACCTATAGTGAAATTTTTCTGTCCTATTCTTCTAACTAAAATAAATAGCTTAAAACTATTTGCAAAAGTGAGAGCTAAATTTGAAATTGGTTTGTAAAATTACCTACATTCCTAGGTAACAATGGAGGCTGCATGATGTAATGCCTCCACCTAGCTGAATCATCAGCTGTAAACTCTTTTCAATTTCTATTGAATGGCTATTGGTATTCAGATCATTGTAAAAATGCTGGCCAGTTTCAATTGGCAATGCTGCCCATTATAGGGCCAGTGATTGCAGTTTAATTGTAGGACCTAATCCACTGTGCACATTCCTTCTTGAATTGCTCAGAGATAGACATGTTGTTTTTTTTACATTTCTCATTATATTTCTATAAAAGAGACTACCCGCATAGTGATTGTAACATGATAGAAAAATTTTGAGTGAGCATAGAAAAAAGGTTAGTGTGAATATTTTCTTATGTAAACTTCTTGGACCTCTAAGCCGAGTTAAGAGTGACTATATTAACTTATTTACAAATACCTTATTAGTACAAAAATCAAATAAGATAATTATTATTAGAGTAGAATATGTGGATAATGCAGATGCCTATTTGAAATCTGTTTAAAACAAATATTCTGTATATATTAAAATTTTATCAATTACTTGGTGCTAATATTATTTTTTACACAATTTTCCTTCTTATCTGATATTTTTTAAATTACTCAAATGCAGTGATATTGTTTATTTGAATTTGAAGATGTTTATGGAGTAATATTTCAAATAAAAAATCTCGTCTGTAAGACAAAAATGTACTAATACAGGTAAAGATATAAGCTGCGCTCGAGTATCCATGTTAATCCAATAAGCTACTTCTATAACAAATTTCATCCCTATTGGCTCATCCAGTTGAGTGTGAAAGAGTAATAAACATTGATGGATATATCAACCTCATAAAATTTGGCATTTATAATTTTTGTAGGATAGGATAAAGAACGAAGTAAAATAAAAGCTACATTAAGCGAAAAATAAGATAAAATAGCGACGATGCCTGCGACCAGACAGCTTGCTGTCTGGTTGTAGACATTCAAATACCTACCTTTACAGTTGTCATTCGATTTGAATGGTCAATACCGTCATTCGGCACGTCTCCGCACTTTCGGAAGCCATTCAATCCCTCGATACAAGACCGTCCGACGAACAATTTCGCCAACACAACGATTTCGCAATCGAAAATTATCAGAACTATCACAAAAGAATCGCCTCCAAAATAACAGAATCGTGACTGACGTATCTTTTAATTACTTGCAACTCCACTGATACCTTTTGACTTGAAAACACATTACAGAACTGTTATTGACTTCACTTTCACCTATTTGCACAGCTAATTCTTTATTATCGCCGACCAATTGATGGGCAGATTTTTGTTTATGTAAGCATCTTATCGTGACATCCGAAGCGTGTATTGTGCCGAAAAGAGAAGCTTATCTGTTCGAGATGCTTTCTAGTTTAATTAGTAAATTGCATAAGTCATTGTTTGTACCCATTTGTACTTATTTCAGAATGTAATAATAGTACTTCCGGCCGGCGATGACTGATGATGGAGCCGTCTTGTGATCGTGTACGCATCAATCTGGCGATCTCATTTATTTCACGTCTTATCTTGGATCGGCGAGTCTAATCTTTGCTCTTAGCTAACCGCGAGATTTTGTTCTTTGTAAAGGTCTTGTCATAACGAAACCACTGACTGGTTGGTGAATTGTAGTTATCATCGGATGCACTCGAATATTAGCTGAATAACCCTTACAGCTAAGCATTTCACCAGCATTTGAGGATACGTAACTGTACTAGATTTCGTGACACTGGTCTAGGATAGAGCAGTAACTATTAGATGAAAGATACCTAGATGTTTAGCAGTATCCTACAGTTATCAGGTAGGTTGTCTAAATATTTCGTAGTGGTAAGCCCTTTTCCGAGAACCGCCTGGGGAAGAACCACATTTTTGTAACAGGTAGAGTTATTCTGCCACCATGCAGTAGTATGCAAACTTGATTGTGGTAAACACGATATATACATATTTGAATGTGAATGAAAAAAGTGCCCAGTTAAGGCATTAAAAAAAAGCTCGGGGTGATGCTTACCATCAAGTACTTACGATTGGACAGTTTGGTTACTCCTTATCCGTAACCAAAACGCTTTCGTACAATTTATACACTTATTACGTACGTTTATATACTTATCAAGAACATATTATAATATTTGGCATATTGTACACACGTAGTCATGTAGGTAATACCTGCGTATTACTTGTGTACAAATTAACATACTTTTCAGTAAGGTGCAATTAATATATCTCGATAAATCCAGACGTATTACGGGTGTCCAACTTTTATGCGCCAGATATGTGGTGGATGAGTAGTTTTTCAACGCACATCTATACTAATATATAAAAAGGATAGTTATATTTTTTGTTTCTTAAATACACAAATAGGCTCGGAAGGTACATTATCCCTGAGTAAAATAGGCTATATTTTGTTTCTCTCTGCAGTTTAGATTATTTTATAGCCCGTGCGAAGCCGGGACGATCTGATAGTACCAAATAGAATTCGTTTTTTAAGTCCTCATACTCACGTGTGTGTAACGCCTTATTTCTGATCTTTATTGCGGATTTCTAGACTCTACAATTTCTTTCTAGACAATGAGATATGAATCTTTAGCCAGCGACTCAGCTGTCACTTGTCTGGGAACATTTTTTTTTGGTCGGTTCAGAAGCCTATCGAATTGATAATCGGTAAAAGTGTAGCGAGCAGAGTCGACCGTTTGTCATGATTACAATCGTCTATTCCTCTGCTTGAGTCTAATATAAAATTGATCTTTAGGGTTCCGTAACCAAAGAATACCGACTGTATCTTAAACCCTTCTTTTCTTTCCTGTTTTTTTCTTCTGTAAGACTTAGTTGTTCGTCTGTGGTTCATGAACCAAGCTGTATTTCATGAACCTGATCATGATTTATGAACACGATGACAGTTAGGGAATTGAAATTTTAATTATAATTCAAAATGTCATGTCTAACTGACGTTATAATCGAGCTTCTGGGCGTTACCGTGTGTAGGATGACACGTTAAATTGTAGATCCCGGCTGGTCTAAGTTTAAACAGGCGTTAAGATTAGTCCAAGGCCTTCGGTTGGCTTGAAAATTCTCGACACCAGAGCTTGCTTACTCATGCGACAAAGAAAAAGACACATTGTTGTGAGTGTGTCTCCGTTGCCGCTAACAACAAATACGGAATAAAATAGACACTATAATATAGTTCACATAACAACGCGATTTAATTGTACGGAACCCTTCGTGCGCAAGTCAGACTCGCACACAAGTAGTTATTATTTTTTGACGTCATTGTCGTCTTTATACGTTTTGTAATTAAATATCGACTTAATGCATTTTGGACCTTAAGTCTTTACCAATAAGATTTGAATTATGACGCGTCTTATTTAGAATTCCAGTATGTCGTTTGCTTAAAATTAGGTACTTAGCTTGTACTTTCAGAAGCTGTTATTTTAATTATTGTGTCCGATTTCTCTGGCAGCTTTAGATATTATTTTTAAATTACAATTCAGGTAAAAAATTAAAACGGGCTGTGCCGACCCCACATAGTGGGAAAAGGTGAAGGCAAAGAAGAGAATTCAGGTCTGCGATTTATTTAATCCGTTGAACATACTTTTTTTTCACAATAAATGGGCTTCCGCTTGATCATAATTCACCTGATGGTAAGCGATATTGTACAAATATAAATACAAAATATCTTTATGTGACACAGTAAATAAAAATCAACAAAATTATATGGAATCCAAAGGCTTCCAAACTAGTTGTATAAACTGTATATTGGAAGTCAATGTCTTCTCCGAAAAAAATTAAACTATCCATATACATAATTATGTCAGTTTTACAAACTAAAATATAATTAATTCATTTACTAGGTAGTTGTTCGAAAATTAAACATTAAAATTTTGAAAATTGACAATATAAAATTAGTTTATATTACTATTCATCAAAGTACTAAAGTATTATGAACAATATTTAATTGTATCTAATATCCCTAGCAGTGTATTGAAAAGATATAATGCTCGATGATATTTAATTTAACGTAACCCTAATGTACCTAATAGCGGTCTAGTTCGTGGGGTCATGGGCTACCCACCACGGACTCTTATTGTCTTAATTATTTGTTATATAAAGGCATTATAAGATTTTTTTATAATTTTAATGAGTTACATACATAATAAAAATATTGGTTATTTTCCTCACGTTTGTCGCCAACGTTCATACCACGTTGAAAACACCGGTTCTCGTCCGATCACCGAAGTTAAGCAACGTCGGGCGCGGTCAGTACTTGGATGGGTGACCGCCTGGGAACACCGCGTAATGTTGGCTTTTTGCTCTCATTTTCAAATTTTTTTGTTAGAGGATGTAAATGCGACGTAAATCTCCATTATTTTTACGTGTCTCACAAACTATTGGGTATTCTGTGGCAAGGTACAGTTCAAAGTGTTTATTTTCCCTGGCCGCCGCGCCGCCAGGTTCTTTGAATAGTAAATCCATTACCCATAAAGCTCGTCAAGTGTATCACGTCGGTGACCCGCGACGGCCAATCCCACGGTTGTCTCGGTACCGCAACTAGCGCCATCTACCGGATGTTCGCAGCTTTGTTTATATCTTCTCAAAAAAATATCTTTTATTTGGGGAACAACTAATTACTACAAATTCAATATTATTTAATGTAAATCTTATCTAAAATTAATTGAATTAAAAGTATATCTAATCTAAAAAACCAGTGCCAGTGGGAAGAGTACCCAAAATGCCGGCCTCTACTTTGCACAGCGAATTAGCGTTGCTATACAAAGAGGCAACTAGGCTGGCATTTTAGGTACTCTTCTCAACAAATAGCTTACCAATGTTACAAAATTTTACTAACTGTTATTTTCGGCCAGTTTTGCCGTTTTTGTTTTTAAACGTCGAATCAAGGTCGGATAATGTTCATGCAGCATTGAGTCCAAAGAGTTAGATTAAATTTTACATGGAATACCTACACTGCCTGTTTTATTGGAAAAACCTAATTTTGGGTTCTTTATTAAGTTCAAATTTAATCAATGTGTACAGTTTTATGAACTAAGTCAGTTTAAGGTTAAAATAAAAAATATTGTATTTTTTTAATTGACGTAGATAAGTTATTAGAATGAGTGCGATATTTTCAAAAACATTGAAAAATTGCACACACTAGCTTTACAATGCAGTGTAAACTAACTCCATGTAACGTCACTCCATTTAACGACAAACTCTAAAGCGTCGAAATAAATTGGCTTTAGTTGGTTTAGCTTGTAATCCATACAATTTTACATTCTCTCCATTTAACGACCACTCTCTATAACGCCATAAAATGCACAGTCCCTTCAGTGTTGTTATACTATAGAATTATATCACTTACCATCAGGTGAATTGTGGTCAAGCGCTAACCTATTCAGAGTAAAAAAAAAAAAATTACACTGTATTGTATTTTACGCGTTGTTTTCTAACAACTGAGCATAATTTTACTCATGTCTTTCAAGTTTTTATTGTCGGACCGTTTTTGTCGTTCCATTGTCGGATATTACAAATATTACACTAATAGAGCTGAATGCGTAAGTTTGTTTTTCTAAGGTGCGTGTTACGGAACGACATTGCTCAATACAAAAAACGTGTAATGGTACGTTTACACGCTTGCCAAGCCTTGGCAAGGATCGACAATCGCAAGCATGTAAAAAGGGCGTTTGGCTTGGCTTGCGTGGGCTTGTGCCTGCTTGCTTCCGATCCAGTCGAGTGTCGGTTTTTTTACGCAGATCAAAGGGCGTTTGCTTGGATGTATATTGCAGACTGACGTATTCACAAGCGTATAAACGCCTTTCAAACGCCAAAACGAGATTTGTGGAGGCTTGGGACTGTTTGCAGTTTGTCAAGGCTTGGCAAGCGTGTAAACGTACCATAACAGAAGAAAGTTTCGCATGTCCCATGAATATGATTGTGTTATTGTTGGACATTCTTATTACTTTGAATTTGAATGCAACAAACACACATTATTTTTTTATATTTACATATGCTGAGGTTGGGGTTATGTTGAGATTAAAACATAATGTTGTTTTTTAGACTCTCTAGAATTCATTTAAATTGGTGAAAAAATATTATGATGAAAAAGGCAACGTCATATAAGTGACGTCACGATTCTTCAACCTAAAGTAGAGCTATTTCGACTTGTCTTTCGCCAACGTTCATACCACGTTGAAAACACCGGTTCTCGTCCGATCACCGAAGTTAAGCAACGTCGGGCGCGGTCAGTACTTGGATGGGTGACCGCCTGGGAACACCGCGTAATGTTGGCTTTTTGCTTCTTAGATTTTACTTTTTTATTAAATTCAATCATATAAATTTACTTTTATTTATTTAATTTGAAAACATTTTATTATTTGGTAAACAATGTTCGTATTGACGTGTCACTTTTAAATATTTCTTTACTAATTTCATACAAATGTGTTGAACTTTATGAATAGAGAAAAATAATTGCCTTCTTTTAAGGCGGTGCGACTATTTTTTTTAAATCCTGTGAGATCCGGCGTAAGTGATAGGGTTTTTTTTTTCATTAAGAATCGTTAAGCACGTAAAAGGTTTCAATATTGTTAATCGCTAATCTACAGCCGCGCGATAGGCGCTTCACTCTACTCCTTAAATGACGCGGTTGAACTCTGTACTACAGCGGTCACAAATTACAAGAATGACGTCACGAAGGCACAGTACAAATTTAGACTCCGTTATTTGATTTTGCTCTCGCCAACGTTCATACCACGTTGAAAACACCGGTTCTCGTCCGATCACCGAAGTTAAGCAACGTCGGGCGCGGTCAGTACTTGGATGGGTGACCGCCTGGGAACACCGCGTAATGTTGGCTTTTTGCTTTGAAACTTTTATTTTTGGACATGTTCTTGCTTATTTTCGCTTTTATATTTTTTCTTTACATTCCTTATCTTTGAAAGATTCTTGTGCAATATTTATAAAATTCTTATTTTGCTTGCAGAGAACGTGTGACGGTGACCACCCATCACAGCGTGAATCCCGACGGCCCGGCGGCTGAGGTCCACCAATCACGGAGCGCCACCGAACCTACCCCCGCCAACCAGACTGGAACCATACGGACTGACGAGTACAAGAGAGACTTGGCCGAGTTCCAAGCCAGGAGGTCTTCTGGACCCAAAGATGTAAGTTTATACATTCCACTATCGGACGAGCAGGGAAACACCAAAGCGGCATCGTTATACCGTGGAGGTTCCAAATGCGCGTACTAAGCGGTATGCCTCCAGAGACTCGTATATATACATACCGTCTAGCTGATTTTTCTTGTGTTTATCGATAAGCTAATTTATTTCAGTAAATGAAAATGTAACTTTATCAGTAGTGATGTCTAGGTCAGCCAACGTCTTGATGATTTAAAGCATATCGGAAAACAATATAAATAATAATAATTAAAATGGAGTCCTCCACAACCCTCAAATCACGTGTTACGTCAGTAATTTGAGGAAGTATTTCGATGTGCTACTCGCAAACGCTCGTTTGAAAATTATTTAGTTAAAACCGAGCAGTTATTTTAGCGCCATCTAGTTGGTACAATTGTTACTACGTGAAGAAGTAAGCATAGTACAGGGAAGCGAAGGAAGCATGTTTTGTGCTTTCGCAAAATGACACCTTTGTTTGCATTAATTAAATAAATTTGCGTGAATTTAAAAATACTATATTTTAACTATACATATAGATGTAGAATTATAAGAATAAGATGAGCGAAAACGTTCCTAACGACGCATGGACTCAACAGGACTTTAATATTTTTTGATGTAGCGCCATCTAGTTTGTAAGTATTAAACTGTGTGAAGAAAGAGTGACGTCATATTTCACAATAAGAACGCTTATTTCATCGCTTCTCTCGCCAACGTTCATACCACGTTGAAAACACCGGTTCTCGTCTGATCACCGAAGTTAAGCAACGTCGGGCGCGGTCAGTACTTGGATGGGTGACCGCCTGGGAACACCGCGTAATGTTGGCTTTTTGCTGCTCATTTTTACTTATAATGTTATTTAGCACTGTCTTAATAGTAATTTATGTGATTATTGCCAAAATAAAACAGAAGAAACTTATTTTTTATTGTATTTTCTTTTGGAGTCTTGGCGATTTTACTTTGGTAGTAATGCTGGTAATATTGGCGAAGTATCTTTGAACACGGTTGCGATGATAAACATTTATAAGTATGTATTCAGTAATATGACGCCATGATACTGTATCAGAATAACTATTTCACCACTTTTATCGCCAACGTTCATACCACGTTGAAAACACCGGTTCTCGTCCGATCACCGAAGTTAAGCAACGTCGGGCGCGGTCAGTACTTGGATGGGTGACCGCCTGGGAACACCGCGTAATGTTGGCTTTTTGCTTCTTAGATTTTGTTTTTACTTAGAGAAATTAAATAATATGCAATTTAATTTCTCTAAAACAAACAAATTTTGTCCAACTTTTTTTCTGCTTATTTTAACTTTGCTCTCTTATTGCACCATCCATAATTAATTAGTTATCGAGATTTTTGGTAAAATAAACCATACTTTAGGCCAGTGGCCCCAACGCTCGTGAGATTTTAAAGGTCTCTCCAAACGGCTGGTGGACGGAACCAATGACCCATGAGCTGGCGCTTACCTCGACCAAAGTTTAAGTTTTGCGATCCAGCGAGGTAATGCCGCCAGCATATGAAGCACCCTGCCCGTGGATACAGACTTAGGTATAGTTTATTATTTGTAAATTAGGTTATTAATTTTTAATACATATAGTAGGTATATGGGACTTATGTAGTGATTTATTTAATTTATTTTCAATGTAATACCATAAAATTATTCTTTCGTTACGGTATAAAACTAAATGAAATCATTAATATTCATATCATAAATTTATTTGAATGAAACGTTTATTAAGTAAGTTGGTAATTGTATTTTATTTCAAGAATAAGTATTGATCAAAAGAAAGTATACATTTTAATCTTGTTTACTTTTGTAGTCTTGGAGATTTCACCTTGACAGTAATGATAGTAATGCCGATAACAAGTCGCGATGATGGTATTCAGTCATGACGTCATTAATACGGAATTAGATTGACTTTTTCATCACTCCTTTCGCCAACGTTCATACCACGTTGAAAACACCGGTTCTCGTCCGATCACCGAAGTTAAGCAACGTCGGGCGCGGTCAGTACTTGGATGGGTGACCGCCTGGGAACACCGCGTAATGTTGGCTTTTTGCTACTCTTTTTACTTTTTTGTTTAGTTATAATTTAAAATGTTCGTCAATTAGGTTATATTTACTTATAATTTATTGGCACTATTTTATTTTACCTTGCCATGTCAGTCTCTTTGATCACAGGTCACTGCGCCCAAAGTATTATACTTTATGGAAATATTTTATGAAATAATAATGTGACGTCATTGATATAGAAATGGAAGCACTATTTCATCGTTCCTCTCGCCAACGTTCATACCACGTTGAAAACACCGGTTCTCGTCCGATCACCGAAGTTAAGCAACGTCGGGCGCGGTCAGTACTTGGATGGGTGACCGCCTGGGAACACCGCGTAATGTTGGCTTTTTGCTGCGGAAATTTTATACACTCTTATTTTGTTATATTATTATCAAAGTCTTGTGTAATACCTGTATCTGTTTTTACTCGAATATTACAATGTACAAACATGTCCTTTTTCTACTTTATTTAACTAGCATAGAACAACAAATTTAATTCAAGACACAAAGTGTATCTGTGAGAAATAGCCTCACGCTGTAAAGCCACCAGTGCAGCTATGTGTGTACATATGTATGTAAAAGTAAAAGTAAAAATATAAACATACGAGGGGGGGTCAATAAGTTCGCGGAATGGAGGGGATAGCGGGGGGTGGGGAAACTGCCGCTGATAGTTCTTAATAAGGGACTCTTTATGAGTATATATGCCAAGTTTGAACCGAATTGGGTCAATAACCTGTCAGCTACCATCGATCAAACAAGTGAATCCGGAAAAAAACTTGGAACATGGCGAACATCGAGTTTCGTGCCGTCATAAAGTTCCTCACTAAACAAAGAAAACCACCTCAAATTTTTTACAAGAAATGTTATCGGTTTACGGGGACTCTTGCCCTGGGAAAACCATGGTATACAAGTGGAATAGTATTTTCAAGCAAGGTAGTGAGTCTCTTGAAGACGACCCCAGCTCAGGAAGGCCAATTGAGACCACCGCTTCAAACATCGTTGAAAATGTGGAGAAACTTATACTGGAGGATACTCAATTGAAGAAGAAACAACTTGCAGAAATGGTTGGAGTATCACCTAAAACAATTTTAAATATCCTACACGACCATCTTGGGATGTAAAAAGTTAGCGCAAGATGAGTGCCAAGAATGCTCAGACCACCACAGCAACAACTGCGCGTCGAGTTCAAAGGAGTTTTTAGACCTCTGCAGAGCCGTTAAGGTACAATTTTTTGCAAAACTTGTTATTGTAGATGAAACTTGGGTTCATCCTTATGAGCCTGAGTTGAAACAAGAGTCTATGCAGTAGAATAAAAAGGGTCAGTCACCCCCTAAGAAATACACGGCAAAATCGGCTGGAAAAATCATGGCAACGGTTTTTTGGAGGTATAGACGGTATTTTATTGATCGATTATAAAAATAAGGGTGTTTCTATAATAAGAGAACACTAAGCTGATCTACTAACACAATTAAAAACAGCCATCAAAGAAAAAAGGCGGAGAAAGTTGACAAAAGGCGTGCTGCTTTTGCATGATAACGCAGCGGTACACAAGAGCCGCGTTGCGATGGCTGCCCTTCATCACTGTGGCTTCGAAATGTTAAATCATCTTCCCTACAGTCTAGATTTAGCCCCCTGTGATTATTATTTACTTCCCAAATTAAAAAAGAGCTTCGTGGTAAGAAATTTTCCAATGATGAAGAGGTCAAGTCTGCGATTTCGGCCAATTTTGAGGACAAAGACAATATATTTTTTTCGACGGTATAAGTAAGTTAATAGAGAGATCTGAAAAGTGTATTCGAGTTAGGGTGGAATATATTGAAAAAGAAAAATAACATAGTATTTTATTTCATCCCCCTTCCCAGCCATTCCGCGAACTTTTTGACCTCCCCTCGTATGTATGTATTAAACTATTAATACCACGATCTTTTTTCTTTGTGTTCTACCATAACGATTTGTTGTATTATTTTATTACATAGAGAAATGTATATATTTTTCAAGAGAAAAGCTGTTGCTTGTATTAGGAGTTTTACGGTATACATACATACATAATGATTGAGATGTTTTAGAGATGAGAATAAACATTTCTTTTGCCTACTGTACATAGATAATATTTTAAAATATAAAAATACCTATTATGAATATAAAGAATTCTATGTGTCATAAACATACAGCAAAATCTAAGGTCTTCCAAGTGGTAACTACCCATAAAACCAGTATAATTATAATAATACCTGATCAATATTGAATAATTTATTAATCTAACTTAATTAATTTATTACAGAAGAAAGATAAAAAATACTATGTACACACTGTAAAAAAGAAAAGAAACTGTAGAGAATAAAATATATTTTAGTATTTTTAGTCGACTGGAGATTCTCAACTGTGTTTTATCAATGTTATGTGTTTGTCAACTCAGAATTCTCGACTGAGTGAAACGATGTTTGATTTTAAAGTTGGGATTGTTGGCCCCAATTTGGTTTGGATCTGGCATCTTCTGGAGTCCACGAAAAAAGTAACTTCAATATCAAATAATAAAAAAATGTCTTAAATTTGCAGTATGTGTGCGTCAAATTAACAATTAACTCAATATCACGCCAACTCATTCAATAATTCTTTTGTTTATTGAAAAAGAGATGCCTCCCGAATTCCATTTAAAATATTCGAAATCGATTTTTCAGTTTGCATTAGAATAATGTTTGTATAACCGGCTATCACTTACGTTTATTTTGTCGGTATTAGCCCGACATGTTCAAAGAAACAATTCAAATATGCCTTACGAAAGTTTTAATACAATCAGTATACTACTTTGTAAACTGTTATCGTAAGGCATATTATATATTTACACGAAACAAACGGTCACACTTACTTTTACACGAAACAAACGGTCACACTTACTTTTACACGAAACAAACGGTCACACTTACTTAAAAAGTAAGTGTGACCGTTTGTTTCGTGTAAATACAGTCAGTATTCATTTGTTGATCACATGCGACTTTTCCAACAGCAGGCGGTAGAGAGCACACCCACGAAGAAGAAATGCGGTCGACACTCGTTACCGATCAGTTGTACGGACTGCTCCACCGCTCACGACAACACGTTCAACTATGAAAAGAAGTCCGCTGTTAAATACAAGAAGCACAAACGAGCCCGAAGTAACACGCCTGAGAAGTTGTACGAGGGACTGCCTAATATACAGTTCCTATTTCAAAATCAGGTAAATGTAGCGCCTGTAGCTCGGCTTAGCTAGCCGAGCTACAGTGATCTGACACGATCATCATTTTCAAGGTCTTCCACTGTACTCCTTAAAAGAATTCATGACTATGCACCTTGTGGAATCTTTATTTAAGTTGACTGAATAGAATATAATTAGATAGTTACATTTAATTTAATTTTAATGTAGTGTTCTATTTTAAATGCAATGTAAATCTGTATGTAGTGAATGACTTGCCAAATGCTACGAGATGTTGTAAGGTCAATAAATTATTTATCTTTTTCTTCATCATTAAAGCTAAGCAACGTTCGATGCAGGGACAGTGTATGGATACTCATCCATACACCGTCCCTGTATGCTCAAAACAATTGTTTTACAAGTGGCATTTTCATCAAGGCACTACCCGTGGGTCGGATGACACGTTAAATTGTAGGTCCCGGCTGTTAGCCTTAGTACAAGCAGTCGTTCCTTCCATGCAATTTGCTGGGACCCATGATGGTAGAGCATTTTCTAGTGCCTGGCTAGTAACAACCACATTCATGTTGAAAAATCTGTCGCCAAGCACCTAACAGTATGTTCCTTGAGGGCCAGTTATTCCAGATTAGACAATATCCACCATATCTGCCGCATTTATTTAAGCAAAGAATTTACAATATTAATAAGTAAGACCTAGACTTAGTACTAAATATCGATGCTTGTTTGAGCTGCCACCAGACCCGAACTGAGTAACAATACTCGTATATCGAGATTATCGTAGCTTCACAAACAAGCAATATCAAATAAGATACTTTATTTTTGTTTATATTAGTTTGAGGCGAAGCTCTTACAATTTTATGTTCCTACTTAAGATTAATACATTCAGTTAGATTCTAGAAAAGAACCTGCTCTTGAATGTCGATTAAACTATTATAGTTTAATCGACATATATTGTATGCTAGGCATATAATATGCCTAGCTGTAAAGATTAAAAAAATATATTGTTAACCTTAACAAGCTAAGTTACTTATCCAATCAAATTAAAAATTGTTTTCAATCTTCTTATAAAACTTCCCCAGGTGTTCATGCCCGGCGGCAACATGTTCACCTCAACCTACACGGAGCCTCTGAAAACGAAACGTCACACAAAACGCCCAGTCCGATCGCCCGACTTTCAAGCTCAGAAACATATAGACTTCCAAGAAAACGACGAAACTTTATCCCCACCTCAGTTCTTTAAGAACAGCTCTCTGCCATTCGACGTGAAAACTTTTCTAGAAGGTTGCAAAGACAGGGAGGAGGAAGAAGTTGACGGTTTCAACGCCGCAGGTGACGCGAAGTCTAGTCATTCGAATACGGGCCTTATTGCGTACGATAATAGGAACGAGAATGGTGATGAGAAGCTCAGGGAGGTGATGAGCGAACTGAAGAATCTAGACCAGTGGGCAGATGAACAACTGAAGTCGCCTAACGCCTGCAAGTCTGACGATAGTAGAGTGAGTTCTCTTAATACGCAATTAATAATTTTGTGGTAGATTTATACATGTTTATTCACCAGATGCATGATGAATTGAGTATTATTTTTACTTGGCGTTATTATAGTAACTTTAATACCCAGGTCCATTTCTTCAGTGTGGTTAGTTAGATAGACGTTTTTCGTGAAAAGCAAAAAAGTTCCAGGAATTAACAAAAACTACCATATTTTTTCTTATCAGAGAAAAAAAAAACTGAAATTAAAGTAAACCTGTCTCCTTTTGTCATTAGTGACTAGAAAAAGACGGTGCGATCGATAGAAAACTAACTAAAAACAATCAAATATGAAAAATGTAACCAAATGGTTCAGAATGCATCCATTTATATCAGCTTTGAATATTTACATTTTCCATAGTGTACGCTTTTAGTAGTTTTGTCTATGATTGAGATCGTGCCGTCCCTTTCTAGTTACTAATGATTAAAAGAGAGTAAAGATAGTTGATCGTGTGTACGCCAGATTCGCCACCACTTTGTGAACTTAACTTAAAAACATTTTCAGAGCGAATGCAGCGCCTACGGCTTACCAATAGCAAGCGCCCGAAACCTCGACATAACCACAGACCGTGAGAAGGTTTGGAGCCATGGCCGGTGGGGCGTAGTGCCTGTTCAGATCAAGAAGCTGGCCGGAGTCACCGTCGACCATGTCAAGAAGAAACGCAACACCGAGATCAATATACTCAGGTATTTATTTAAAATTATTTGGACACTTTTCACACACAGTTTGTTAACCCCATGAATCATTTCTAGTTTGTGTTATATTAGACAGTTCATAAGACACGTATTATGACGTCACTGTTAGTTATCTGTACATAAATTTCGGCCTATTTATCGCCAACGTTCATACCACGTTGAAAACACCGGTTCTCGTCCGATCACCGAAGTTAAGCAACGTCGGGCGCGGTCAGTACTTGGATGGGTGACCGCCTGGGAACACCGCGTAATGTTGGCTTTTTGCTGCAGAAATTTACTTTGCTTTTATATTGCATCATCATAGTACCTAAATTATGTGATTTTTGCCAAAATAAAACTGAAGAAAATTTTTTTTTTATTTTGTAATATTATTTTCTTTTAGTGTTTTCACCTTGGTAGTTATATCGGCGAAGTATCTCTGAACACGGTTGCGATGATAAGAATTTATAAGTATTTAGTAATATGACGTCATGATATTGAATTAGAATAACTATTTCACCATTTCTCTCGCCAACGTTCATACCACGTTGAAAACACCGGTTCTCGTCCGATCACCGAAGTTAAGCAACGTCGGGCGCGGTCAGTACTTGGATGGGTGACCGCCTGGGAACACCGCGTAATGCTGGCTTTTTGCTTCATAGATTTTGTTTTTACACCTATGAGTACATTTCCACAAATATATTTTCTGTTTATACTTATTTTTTAGATACTTGCGAATCTACATTTGATTATACATACATACATACGTATTTAAGGCGTACTGGTTTGAATTGTAGTGGAGGTGTGGTAGTCGTTTAAAGGAACACATCTAAATTATTTTAAATATTTTAATTTTTTCTTTGCTTGTCGTAATTTGGTTTCAGACCACACAAGCGGTAGTACACAAATTATTTTATCTTCTATCTAAACTGGACTTCTGCATAGTAACGCCTGAGTCAATAGGTTATTGTAATTAAAGAAAGAAAGAAAATAATTAATGTGCACACAAAGATACATGTACAAACACACAAAGATACAATTTCTCATTTTTATACCATTCCAGTATTAAGCAATTGTTAAAATAACCGTGTAATGATCCTCATACATCTAATTTACTTTCATCCTCATTTCTTATTATTAATAGATTTTTTTCTTTTTATTTTTGCAGAAAATGCCGACACCCAAACATAATCCTCCTAATGGGTTTGTACCCTGACGCGAACAACAATGTGCATATAATTTGTGAGAGTTGCGTTGATTCTCTATTCGGTGTACTTCATGTTCAGGTATGATAACATACATATTTATTTGTACGAAAAAAACTCCTTTAATGTTGTTCAAATATTTATTTAGGTTTAGTATCTTATTTAAGGGAAGCCGGCACACCAACTGCAATACCAGGCTGTGCTCGGACTTACCGATACCACACCACAAAAACACTCACACACAAATCACACTTGCATCACTAGACAGTAAGTTTACACATTGAAGAGACCTAACTCCCACAAACACAGGGTATCCTACTGTAGGAGCTAGGGTACCCAAGTGCTAAAACCGCATTCCATATTTTCTTATATAATAATTTCTAGTTTATATCTATTGTATTGTTATCTAGTTGTAATTATGTTAATAAGTATTAAGCACAATTGAATGCATTAATAAATATATTTATTATTTATTTATTTATTATTACACTGGTCTACAGCGTTTTTTTTTTGCCCTAGATAAGACAATGGTTTTGGGTTTATTTATGGACACAATTTTTGAAACAATCAATGATTTTGTAAGATTAGCTCAGATTTTTTTCAAGAAATGACTAGATAATTCAATTTTAACGATAAATTGACTAAACTAAACATACAAAAAAATCATAAAAAACGAGCACACAACGGACACTTAGAAACGTAACAATTTGTTTTGATATCCAGGGCAACAAAAAAAAAATAGTTTTTGTAGAGCTGTGTTATTTGTAAGAATTATTTAATTTGGTAATTGCAATCTAATTAGATGCAATTATATACTAAGCTAAGACTAACAGCCGGAACCCACAAAAAGATGGTAGCATGGCCTGTAGAGTTTACACACTGATCGGGCCGTGTTCGTGTAATAATCTATACCAATATGTATTATACAAAGGGAAAAGTTTGATTGTTTGTTTGACGTGAATAGGCTCTGAAACTACTGGACCGATTTGAAAAATTTTCTCACCGTAGGTAAACTACTTTATCCCTGAGAAACATAGGCTTTATTTTGTTTCCACTACAACTTAGATTTTTAAAGCCCGTGCAAAGCCGGGACTGGCTACTAGTGCTTACACCCGAATTTCCATTTCGATACCCCAATTTGCAAACCTACTAACTCCTCTGCAGATTTTTACGGGAGAGGCTCAAAACGTCATTGTATTTTATTTAGATAAATAAAAAGTAATATAACTTTCTTTTTATTCTAATAAATAAAAATAATGCATTGTTTTTCACGGGATTTTGGTTTTTCAAAAATATAATGATGTTTCGAGCGTCTCCCGTAAAAAAAACCCGCAGGGGAGTTAGTAGCTTTTCAAATTAGGGTATCGATATTCTACTTTGTTTCCAGGGAAGAATACTAAGCGCACAAACCGCCGTCCAGTACACCCTAGACATCGCAAACGCTATGCTCTTCCTGCAAATGCAAGGCTTCATACACACTGAACTGAGCAGCATGGCTATAATGATCACGAGCCACGACACGGTCAAACTCGCCGATTTAGGACCTTGTGTCAAAGTGCAGAAGGACGATAAACGCTTGAAGGATATTGATAAGGGGTACGAAGTTTATTCACCGGAACCGCAGTATGTGAATATTGAAGGTTGGTATGCGATTTTCGTCTTTATCACTTGAGTAGTAAAGTCTATTTTCGTTATGTACGTACTAATCACCACATGTTTTTAAGTCATTTTTCGACACGTCTCTCGCCAACGTTCATACCACGTTGAAAACACCGGTTCTCGTCCGATCACCGAAGTTAAGCAACGTCGGGCGCGGTCAGTACTTGGATGGGTGACCGCCTGGGAACACCGCGTAATGTTGGTTTTTTGCTGCGGAATTTTACTTTTGCTTTTATTTAGCACTAAAAGAATGAGTAAATTGTGTATTTTTAGAAAATTAAATCAAAAGACAATTACATTTTTGTAAAAAGATAAAGAAAATATTTGAAAGTCTGTCCAAATAAGCAAGAGGAAGCGAACTTTAAAATATTTTTATTATTGACTCGAGTTATAAAATTATTTTCTTATGGAGGCTCAGAGATTAATGGTTATACCAAGGTCACTGAACTTATAGGACGCGAAAAGACTTTATATTAATAGGTAATGTGACCTCATTAGTACAAAATTAGAACAACAATTTCATCACTCCTCTCGCCAACGTTCATACCACGTTGAAAACACCGGTTCTCGTCCGATCACCGAAGTTAAGCAACGTCGGGCGCGGTCAGTACTTGGATGGGTGACCGCCTGGGAACACCGCGTAATGTTGGCTTTTTGCTGCAGAATTTTACTTTAGCTGTTAGTTAGCATCACCGAAATAGTAAATTACGTGATTTTTGCCAAAATAGACAAAAAGATATATTTTTTTCTGTTGAAGTCTTGGCGATTTCAACTAGACAGTAATTATGCTAATAAAGACGAAGTAACTTGAAAACGGCTGCGATGATAAGAATTTATAATTTCATATTATTCAGTAATGTGACGTCATTAATACGGAATTGGAATGACTATTTCATCACAACATTCGCCAACGTTCATACCACGTTGAAAACACCGGTTCTCGTCCGATCACCGAAGTTAAGCAACGTCGGGCGCGGTCAGTACTTGGATGGGTGACCGCCTGGGAACACCGCGTAATGTTGGCTTTTTGCTGCTTATTTTTACTTTTGCTGTTATTTTGCATTTTTGAAATAGTAAATTATGTGACTTTTACCAAAATAGATGAAAACAATTTATATTTTAATATGGTTTACTTTGGAGTCTTGGAGATTTCATCTAGACAGTAATGTAGTTATGCTAATAATGACGAAGTATCTTTGAACACGGTTGCGATGATAAGAATTTATAATTTCATAGTATTCAGTAACGTTGCGTAAAATATTTAATAAGAATAACTATTTTATCATTTCTCTCGCCAACGTTCATACCACGTTGAAAACACCGGTTCTCGTCCGATCACCGAAGTTAAGCAACGTCGGGCGCGGTCAGTACTTGGATGGGTGACCGCCTGGGAACACCGCGTAATGTTGGCTTTTTGCTTCTTACATTTTATTTTTACACCTACGAGTACATTTCCACAAATATATTTTTAGTTTATACTTATTTTTTAGATACCTGCGAATCGAAGTCTTCCGATAATGAACCGCTTCTATCGGCCAATCCATCCGAGGTGTACCTCCGTTCGCACGCAGTGAGCAAGCCGTACGGAAGTTTCCAGAACAGCGAGCTGTATCGGTGGCAGGCGCCGGAGTTGTTCTCGCCATGTGACGATGGGACGGTGCACCCGTGCTCTAAGAGCGATGTGTATTCGCTCGCCTTGATACTGTGGGAAGGGTGTAATGGTGAGACTTTACCTTGTGTTTTTTAATTTCTTCTTCGTATAAGCTAAGTGTCTACAGTTTTCAGGCCGCCCGAAGGCCTGGCTTAACGACTGCATGTACTAAGACTAACATCCAATTTAACGTGTCATCCGACCCAGATGAAAATGCCACTTGAAAACCGACAGTCTTGTGCATGGTCAACTATCCAAACATCGTCCGCATCGGCCGTTGCTTAGCTTAGTAAAAGTAAAAAACGCTATGTTTTTTACTTTTACATAAAAAAAAACATATGTTTTTTTATCACAACAGTGGTTTAGTGCTCTCTTGTTATTTTTTGTTTATTAACATTGTAGAAAGAAAAACAATATACAGAACTAAATTCGAACTGTTTCGAAAGTACACCTTAAATGTAAGATTTTTAACAGACTCCCAAAAAAGGAATAGATTTACAATTCGTTGGAATCTTAACTCCTTTTGAGGGTTCAGTAGTCCGAAAACGCATCCCTATTGTTTCTCCCGGTTTCAACTGTCTTCTAGCTAACAACTGTGTTTATTAATTGATGTAATTTGGTATATATATCTTCATATTTTCATAAACAAATCGTAACTTTTTACAGACAGCCATTTTTGCACAGATCTTATGTGTCAGACATATTAAGTGTACCAAATTTTATCAATTCCTGTTATTCACATTCAATTGTTTTTACAAAATGATTCTTCTGCTTGCTTTTAGCCTCCATACCATGGAAACTGCTAACCTACGAGGCTCTCAAAGAGCACTACACTCTGTGGCAAACCGGAGTCCCATTACCCCAAGACGGAACATACCCAGGATGCTTACTATCTTTACTGCAATCTGGACTGAGAGTGGATAGAAGTACTAGGATCGACTTGGAAACTTTCCAGAAAACTCTTCAGACTGTGAAGGTACGGTATTTTATTAATTTATGTATTTCTTAGACACTCGTATAACAGATGTACCTACATGTTAAAATTACAAATACATTGAACAAGGAACAAGACCGTAATCCAACACAGAGCACATACGAGCACTCATAGCACTAGCTTTAACACCTTTACTTATGAAAAATAAATACATAGGTACTTATAGGTACTTACATGTTATATTCTAAGGCGGCATATGATATAGAGTTATTACTAGAAACGTTGTTTTTATAAAAAAGTTTTAGTTACATTTAGTTTAGTATTTTCACATCGCATCGCATTGATAACGAAAACTGAAATAAAATTTTATAGAACGAAGCAGACCTTTGCCGTCTACGATCGAGTGAATAATCTTGTGAAGAAACAGCAGCTCATCAATCTGTCTCCTAGTAGAGAGCAGAGACTTAACTTGGGATAACTAATGCGATCTTCGTATACAGGAAATTTGCGTAGCAAGCCGTGACGACGGCAGAGAGAAATCATGCACGTTGTGTCCGTTCTACGTTATTTGTGTCAGTTATGTAATAGTGTTACCACACTACAAAGCCTGTTTCCCGATAACTAACCCGATAATGTAGCTTTTTTCAAGGCAAGAGTGAACCGTTTTCTCTGGGAAGCGCGATCCATCCTAAATCACAATATTGCTTACCATCAAGGAAATTGCGGTCAAGCGCAAACCCATTAAATGTTAAAAAAAGTTCTAATTTAACGTTCATATAGGTTTAATAAGCTAATGAGATCTTTCAAAGATTTAGTTAAAACCGAGCAGTTACTTTAACGCCATCTAGTTGGTACAATTGTTACTACGTGAGGAAGTAAGCATAGTACAGGGAAGCGAAGGAAGCCAGTTTTGTGCTTTCGTAAAAATTAAATCTTTGTTACTCATAAAGGCCGATTTACATTAATATAGTAGTTGGCGGCAAAAAAACTATAAATCTAATAATACTATATTTTTACTATACATATAGATGTAGAATGATAAGAACAGGATAAGCAAAAACGTTCAAGGTTAAGATTTTTTGATGTAGCGCCATCTAGTTGGAAGTATTAAACTGTGTGAAGAAAGAGTGACGTCATATTTCACAATAAGAACGCTTATTTCATCGCTTCTCTCGCCAACGTTCATACCACGTTGAAAACACCGGTTCTCGTCCGATCACCGAAGTTAAGCAACGTCGGGCGCGGTCAGTACTTGGATGGGTGACCGCCTGGGAACACCGCGTAATGTTGGCTTTTTGCATCTTAGATTTTATTTTTGCCCACTACACATAAATATTTTATTTTTCGCTATAACAATACTAAATATACCTACATTAGCATTATAGAAAATGTTAGAAAAATCTCATACGCGCGTTTTTATTCAATGTCAACACTTCTTATCTTTATTTTACAATAAATGGGCTTGAGGTTGACTGCAATTCTACAATGGCAAGTGACATAATGATCCAAGATGGAGCGCGCTTACCCAGTAAAAAACGATCTGACGCGAATCATGGCATGTTTTAAAATATGTATCAATTGAAGTATTATTGTATGCATATGTTGTATATCATTAGTGTTAGCAACCATAATACAAACTAGAAATAGTTTAGTAGGAGGCTAACCAGCCGTGCGTGAAAAGTGTCCTTTAATAAAAATATTTTTTCTTTATTTGTACAAAAACTCATAACCCTTAGATTAAAATGTATTTATTCATCCAACAAATCGCCATTCAAATAATGTCAGTACAGTATACAACACCGTGCCGTAGATACTTCTTTCTACTTCTAATTTTTTTTTTCAGTTTGTATTATAACTTTTAATGACTAGCATAATTTACAAATATTATTAATAAATATATTTTACAGGACTTAAGAATATTTACAATGCTTAGAAAAGACGAAAATTTAGTTAACTAAAAATAATAATAAAAACAAAATAAAAAATTAGGCCACCGGCCCAAACGTGCCCATCAGGCTTGCCGCATTGCCTCTTTGGATTGCAAGGGAAATTTGTTGCACTAGGTATTCCCCGGGCCACGGGTCCGCCGCCTATCGCGGAGACGCCGCCCCAAATTCGCCATAAACTTTTTTGCTTCTGAACCCCACGGCCCAGCAACCTCTACGGCAAACGGCACGAACTCATACGCTGATTCCAAGGCAGCGTATTTTGTATGTTTGCACAGAGCGGCTTCTTATTGTGTTTTTTATTTCATTATATGTCTAAATAAACTAGATATATAGTTACGCTGCGAAGGGCAGATAGAGCTTGTGTCCGTGACAAATGATGCCAATTGCCGATTGTTTCCCACAAAATTAAAGGAAACATTTGATTGGCAAAATTTTATTAATGCTGAAAATGTATTAATAATAAAACAATGTGTTTCTAGTACCAATATTTTGTATTAATAGTACTAATATTATTAACAATGTATTATTAATTCTAAAATTACAGCAGGTACGGGTGACAATTAAACAGGTAACGTCCCAACGTTCGGTCCTTTTAGAATTTTAACGTCAAAGATAGATGAAAAGCCTCTTAGGTTCTTTTGCCTTCCGTAGCAATAACATACTTCTGTTTCTTCAAAGAAATTATTATGTTTTCCATGTCGAACGAGACTCCTGTGCACCCTGTTTTCGAGTTTTCTAACATCTAAGAAAATAGCGCGATAATAGAAACAAGCGCGGTCGCAACAGATTTGTAATATCTAAAATGCAAACATAATTTCCGAGACGGAAAACCTACCCACGTTTACGTTTACTGCAGGAAAAAAGTAAATCGCTTCACCCTTGCAAGCGAACATTGAGGTCATGTATTAGTAGTAGTGGTTTGATGTTAGTGCTGCAGGAAATTTTTAATTTTTTTACATGTACATCTCTCCTTTTTCAGCTTTGCTATAGTTTTTTTACATTTAGCTAATTTATTAACGAGTCGCGCGTGTTTCCGCAGCAGCAACCTAATTTTATGGCCATTGACATTTAGTTGTGGTTTTCTTTTTTTAGAATTTCGTTTTTGTGTATTGGTACCGGAATCAAGGGCAGACGCATGAGAAATTTGTCCTTTTACTCTGACGCTTTCCTCTTGTCCATCGTCTCCGACTTTTTCGTCATTTGTTGAAGAATTATCGCCAATATCAAAAGATGTCTCATCAATGAAATGTACAGTTTCCTGAAAACATAACCAGGTTCTATAGTACTATGCCTTGTACTATGTTACGTAACATAATAATATCATTAGGTAAATATAGAAATATAAGAATGTTACTTATGAACGAACTATATAATATACATAATAAAAATAAGATTGATTGTAAATGTATTTTGTGTTAAGTGCATTATTTTTATTATGCATTATATTATTTTTCACAAAAAAGGCCTTTCATAAATCACAAAATTACAACAACACATGAAGAAAATCAAACTTACTTTTTTATCGTCAGTATTTGGTTTATTGCTAAATGTTTCGTCGTCATCATCATCATTAGCTTCTATTGACGTTAGGAACAATGCCTGAAAAAATCACTTGCATAATCATCATGGATCTTGATACATAAGTAAGAAGCGTTAAGCAACATGTCCGTCCGTATATGAGAGCACCTTCGTTGATGGCTGAATAACCCAATTCAAGCGACCACACCGGTTGCATGAAAATGTAACTTTTGTGTTGACGGTAAAGTTTTTTTTTTTTTTCAAACCTATGTTTTTTGTATGTGTTCGCTTGTCAGACCAAACTTTATCATAGACTTGCATAATACGTACTACAAAAACAATAGATATCTTACTATTTACAGTAAAAAAAAAATATATTTTTTAAATTGTGTCGAATAAGCTGTAACGTTGAATAGAAGGGCTAACATGAATTCAGGTTATAAAAGAATAACTTTATTCCAATTCTAGAGAGAGGACTAAAAGGAATAACTTTACCTGGCTTGGTATAGCGTTATGGTTTAAAGTTCGACGCGTAGTATTGTTGTCAAAATCTTGGTCTCGGAAATGATCAGAACAAACAACCGTTATCTCATCTGGTTGCCATTGGTCCTGACCACGGCTCTTCCTTATTACTTCTATCCATTTAGCTCTCAAAATGAGATTTTTGGGGATTCTGTAAATTGTACACAAATTGAAACTTCATAACCATCAGCTCTAACACTGAAAGACTAAAAAAGTAGGTACCTTTTTACTTTAAATACTTTTTGCTTTTTAAGTGTATTATTACAAATTTTACAATACTTATTATTGGTAATGACATCATTTTGAATTGTAAGAAGGTTTTTAATAGACTAGTACATCATTTTTTTTACTTAAACAAAAAAGTCAACATCAAAAACTTAACACTGAATATAATCAAATAAAATGTTATTTGCAACAATAAAACATTATTGAAATTAATTCACGCTTACATACTCTAAAGACGGGGAAAAAATAAATTTAAAGAAATGGCAACCCTTTAAATATGGCGTCGAACACAAGCGTCTTCTCATTTCCCAGAAAACACATAATACGTCAATTTGATTCATATTAAGTTTAATAGGATAGAATAAGTAGTTTTTTGTGTACTTACTGATGGAATGTAATTGTTTTTGATGTTTCTTGTCCTTTATAATTTGGGCACACAGTTATTGCGCATGCTATTGACATTTTTATCGATGTCAGAACACGTGTTTCCCTTACGGCAGCAATGTCGACACTGACACGCCGTCACTCACACACTGACACTTCGTTCCGTCCGCTTTGCTGTCGCTAGTAAGAATTGTCTTTGGATATAAATTCAAATTAAAGTAGATTATTTTGTGGAATTGTCTTTGGATGCATTGTTAATTCAAATTAAAGTAGATTGTTTATAGAATAATTGTCGTTGGATGCAATGTAGATAATGTGAAGTTAAAGTACTGGGTATTTTTAGAAATTAGTGTAGGTATTTTAATGTTAATTACAGCATTTTTTTTTGTTAATTTATATTGTATACGGTGGCACTATATTTTCTAGTAATAAGTAAGTAGGTATACTAGCTAACCCGGGAATCGTTGTTTTACCACATTAAAAGTAACAGAATTGATATTTTTTTGTTACACTCACGATATGTTCCTTCACCGAAAGCTCGAGCTCATTGGTGGGGATCGAACCCATGACCTTCAAAACTTGAGGCGGCCGCATGCCTGTCTGAGCTGCCATCGCATCGAAAGTAGAAAAATGACACAATAGTTTAATAATTTATCGAAAGTAGTAAAAAGTTAGTCTGCTGTCTTTATATACTACATTTTGTTATCGCTTTTTTACTTTTTGGTCGTTTTCCTTGTTTAAGTTATCTATTTTATTCTTTATTCCTAAAGACAGTAAATTAATATCAACAAAGATTTCTATGAACTATTACCATTTTCGCATTTCATTTCATTATCACTGTGATAAAATTGAATAGTAGACTTTTTCTGACACTTCTCCCACAACGTTCATACCACGTTGAAAACACCGGTTCTCGTCCGATCACCGAAGGCAACGTCGGGCGCGGTCAGTACTTGGATGGGTGACCGCCTGGGAACACCGCGTAATGTTGGCTTTTTGCTTCTTAGATTTTATTTTTGCCCACTACACATATAATTACAAATATAATCTCTCATAAATTAAATAATTAAATTAATATGTGAGGTTAAAAAGGTAGTTTTATTTTTAATTTGATATCAAATATTTTGCATCTCATCAACTCTATAGTACTGAGCGAGTGAAAAAGACGTTTGTATTTTTATCTCGCTTTAGTTATAAACATGACGTCATTGTACAAATTCAGTTGCCATAGTTTAGTCCTTCTATCGCCAACGTTCATACCACGTTGAAAACACCGGTTCTCGTCCGATCACCGAAGTTAACCCATATAGACCCGCCGTGCCCAAATGAGGACACTCATAAATCTACCCATATTTTTTTAACATATTAGTTTTTAGTTAGTTCATTTGCTGGATTGTGACGACAAGTAGTGCATTTTTATGTTGTTTAGTAAAAATAATTATTTAAAACGTTTTTAAGTCGTGTATTGAACATTTTGTGGACCTGTTTCTTACTTCAGTGATATTTCAAAATGAGTATACTTTATTTCTATCTTTGTCTTCTAGATATTTTAGGTTTCTTACATAAATTACTTAATTGTTTTGTATACTATTACTTACTACTTTATTTTATTACAATACTTAAATACAAGTAAGATAAAATCTAATTTTATCATGCTGTCCCCAATTGGGGCCAATGGGCACATCTGAGGTAAATAATTGTTTATTTTTGTTGATGGCCAATGCCAATTTTATAATGGCACGATGGGTATTTAGCAGTCATAATGACTAGCAAAGCCTTCAAAAGCAATTGAAACTGAAATAGACGAAGAAGGAGACGTCGGTGAGATTGACTTAGTGGCACTGCCCCCAGAACCAAGTGTGGTATCCATATCGTATACTTCGATAATTTCGTTACCAGTTACATACACATTGCTACGTGATCTACGACAAGCTGGTTATCACGTACTGCTACTGCTAAGAGGGTAGGACCTCGTAGCAGTAAAGGACATGAAGAAGAAAACCCGTGCTGATGTTGATTACCGCTTTGATCAAGTCAACCAAGTTTTATTTGTGCGATGGCTGGACAACACTATAGGGTCGAACTTTGACAGTGTTCTCCCTCTAGGTAAAGTAAAAAGATGGAGTGCTATAGAGAAGAAAAAAGTGGACGTTGGAATCCCGCATGTTTTTCAAAACTACAACAAGGGTATGGGTGAGGTTGATCAAGCTGATCAGTCTATTTCCCTGTACCGCACCGCTGTACGTGGCAAAAATAGTGGAGGGTTTTATTCAATTACATGCTGGATCTAGCCATTGCAAACGCATAGCGTCTCCACCTACTAACCAACGAAGTCAAGATGGATCAGCTTGAATTCCGACGCTACGTCGTCACTATTTGCAAAACACAGTAAGCGTATCAATGCGACCAGCAGCTTCTGTAGTGCCAAGTGTGAAGCACGATGTAGGGGCCACTGCCCTTAAAAACTATCCCAGCGATTGAGATGTGCCGTTTGTCATAAAAAACCCGCTGGCAATGCAAAAAGTGTTGTAAGTTACTTTGCATTGACAAAATTTGTTTTGAAAGTTTTCATACTGTATGAGCCCAGTGGCCCCATTTGAGGACGGCATTTTTTTTCTATCAAAATATAAAAAAACCATAAATATTTTTACGTTTCTTACTTCATTATGTCAGATTCTACCAATTAATACCAAAAAATAAGTTTTTTTACGGCTCAGTTTGGTTTGGGTCTAAATGGGTTAAGCAACGTCGGGCGCGGTCAGTACTTGGATGGGTGACCGCCTGGGAACACCGCGTAATGTTGGCTTTTTACTGCAGAATATTACTTTTCCTTTTATGTAGCACCTAAAGAATGAGTAAATTATGTATATTTTCAAAATTAAATCAAAATACAATATTTTTTTTTCAAATACATAAGAAAATATTTGTAAGTCGGTCCTCTCACTTGCATAGCCAAATAAGTGTAAGCAAGAGGAGAGAACTTTAAAATATTTTTATTATCGACTCGAGTTATTAAATTATTTTCTTATGGATGCTCAGAGATTAATGGTGATACCGAGGTCACTGAACTTATAGGACGCGATAGGATTTTATAGTTATTGTTAATGTGACGTCATTAATACGGAATTAGATTGACTATTTTATCTCTTCACTCGCCAACGTTCATACCACGTTGAAAACACCGGTTCTCGTCCGATCACCGAAGTTAAGCAACGTCGGGCGCGGTCAGTACTTGGATGGGTGACCGCCTGGGAACACCGCGTAATGTTGGCTTTTTGCAAAATATTTTTGTACAAATACAATTTTGCCTAGTTTTTGATTTATTTATGTTGGTTCATTATTTTAAAAACTATTTTGAATTTCCAGAGCAACCTTGACGGTCTCGACTACATCATAATTCCAGCGCGCCTGAAAGCCAAGAAGTCTAACTTCAGCTCGGTTGGTTGGGACACTTCCCCCACAGACTCGGACGTCCAAAGTCCCAAGAACTCAAACCACAATGCCGTCATCCACTGCACTAATACACCAGACAGTTCCACTGACACCAGTGAGAAGGAGAACAGTAAAAGCGAAATGAACGACAACGTCTACGAATCCATAAAGAAATCTTACACCAACACCACTTACACATTCGCCAAGAAATGCTACATAGAGGACGATGACAAACCAGAAAACGTCTCCATATCCAAATACCAGTTGCTCCCGGAAAAAGACTATTCAAGCGCCTGCTCGACGCCAATAGCAAAGTTGAAGGCGCGCATAAAAGATATAGAAACACCAGGCACTTTACATCGCAGCGATTCCACAGAATACTGTAGCATTCTCAGCCCAAACCGCACTAACTTGGCACTTGAAAATGAAAGCTACAAGGACCAGAGCAGCGTCGAAAGATCGACAGCAAAATTGAGCAGAAGTTTCACACCAAAGTCTTACAAGCCATTGCATATCAAAGTGCCTCAATGCAATTTGGACTCTATAAAGCCGCTGCTTAAGAACCAGAATAGCTCGGAGAAATCTAACTACAATTTCAATGTAAAAAACTCTAGTTTACCCAACACCCCGATAGCGCGTAGCAATAAGTTGAGGAGAAACGCTTGGCTGTCCGGAGATGTTAATTTTAAACACACAAGTCCCGATATAAAGGAGCACGCAGATAAAAGAAGTGTATCAAAATCGCCGAGCAGAGAAGGTACGATAGCAATGTTTTTTATTATTAGCTTTACAATAATTTAAATAAAATAATATTTAAATGAAATTTGCGATGAAAAATGCCTCGTAAAGGTTTAAACTCCATCAAAGAATTCTCATTTATAAACACTTACACTTACAACATTATAAGACAAAAATAACACTTAATACAACATAGGTATAATACAGTCTATGTATGTTTCTAAATCTATTTTAAAAAGTTGGAAAGTATACACTTAAAAGAAAACAAAACTAAACCATTTACCCAGGTTGTCGTAAGTCCGTATATAGCAACAAAATCCGTACCGATTTTGTTGCTATCCTTGTCAATTGCATGCTCCAAAACGAATCAACTAAAGTTTCCCTGTGATATTTTTTTACTTTTTAGCGAGCCTAGAAGAAGTGGGCGTAGCGGGCTTAGAATAAGCTATTTTCTCATATGTCTTATCACCTTGACCTAAAAGCGATAGTGAGTAATGAGTGTAATTCGCGTCAGTAAATAAAGTAATAATTTAAGGTGCATCTCGTCTCGCTTGCACAACCTAATGAGTGCGAGCAAGAAGGAACGAACCTACACATGTTTTCTTTATTGAATCAGGTTATACCTGCATGTCGCGTAATCTTAATGTTTCTAGTTAAACAAGCTAAATGTTTTGCTCTCGTCGTCGATTAGTAAAAAGTCAGTTTGACGTCGTTTAACGAATACAAAATCTTAATTTTGACCTGCTCATCGCCAACGTTCATACCACGTTGAAAACACCGGTTCTCGTCCGATCACCGAAGTTAAGCAACGTCGGGCGCGGTCAGTACTTGGATGGGTGACCGCCTGGGAACACCGCGTAATGTTGGCTTTTTGCTTCTTATATTTTTTAATTCTATTTATCAGACTCAAAATTTTTGCTTTAAACTAAGATATTCTAACTTTTAACTACATGTAACATTGTATGTTTGTAAATGTTTGCAGATTGTTTGGAAGCACAGCCGATTTGTGAAAGTCCTGAGACCATGCCAAAATCGAGCAGCTGCTCGCCTGAAATTCTGAATATATCTGTAATTAATACAGCCTCCAATGACAGTGTGGAACCGTCTCCGGCCAGTGGCACTACTGTCAGGGATGGACCACTAAGAAAGTGAGTACTTTTTAAGAGGCTCCGTACCTAAAAGGTATCAGTGGGACTCTTATTACTAAGACTTCGCTGTCTGTCAGTCTGCATGACTGTCACCAGGCTGTATCTCATAAACCGTGATAGCCAGAGCAAGTATTTCACTACCTTCGTATGCATGTTGACACTATAACAACAGATACTGAAAACAAAATAAATATATAAAATGTTTTTTTTTCTGTAAGGATAATGCTTCAAAATAATCACAAAATATCTATCTACTTATACAGATACAAAATATCTTTATTTGACATGGTAAATAAATAAAAATCAACAAAATTTTATGGAATCCAAAGGCTTCCAAACTAGTTGTAAAATAGTTTTACAACAGTGTCACCAACTTAGCTGTTCAGATGGGCAAAATGGGAACTACAAATTCGACAGCATCTTAGGTGGCAACAAATCTCCACAAGCGACGCTGTCAACTGAATAGCTAAGTTGGTGGCACTGTAATAAAGCAAAACGACGTTTACCGGGCCAGCTAGTCTATACCAATATTATAAAGAGGAAAAGTTTGATTTTTTGTTTGACGCGAATAGGTTCCGAAACTACTGGACCGATTTTAAAAATTCTTTCACCGTTGCTTGGGAAGCTACATTATCTCCGAGTAACATAGGCATTATTTGGTTTCTCTTTGCTACTTGGATTATTTTATAGCCCGTGCAAAGCCGGGACTGGCTGCTCAATAATAACATGCATACAATTTTACATGACAGATTCGTGCTGCCATCTACCGCCGTCGCGAGCCCAGAGACGGAGGCTAGCCCGAGCCGCAAGTGGTTCCCGCAGGCGGCGGCAGATGGCGCGCGGCGGCGCAGCGAGGTGGATGAGGAGTTGGCCGGGGTGAACGTCAAGCCTCTGGTCGCTATACACGAGCGCTGGATCTACGAAGCCAATAAGAAGGCGGGACGGTCCATGTCACTGCCCGAGGAACACAGGTAAATACTTAAAGATAAGATATAGAATATTTATTACAAAAAGATAATCATGAGTACTAATTACAAAAGTGAACAAAATACATACTTAAAAACTATAGGTACAATTTAAATTTAGTATGCTTGGTTTAGCCCTGAGCCCCGCAGGAAGGCTCGGGGAGGGCCTGGGTTGCAGGGCGTCAGGCTTCCATTGCCTGAAGGGGTTAGGCGTTTTACTCTAAGATTAACCTAATATGTAAATTAAGAATAGGTAGCCTTTATTTTCTATTATGTACTTTCTTATCTAATTAACAATGTAGTAATAAACATGAAAATATGTATTTATAGGAAAGTACTTAATTAAAATTGTATAATTAGTATATACTATTAGCACAGTTAAGCAAGCTATTATTATAAATTTTCGTCTTTGAATAAGGTTGCGATGATTAGAATGTATAACTTCATAATACATATTTAGTAATATGACATCATGATATTGAATCAGAATAACTATTTCATCCTTTCACTCGCCAACGTTCATACCACGTTGAAAACACCGGTTCTCGTCCGATCACCGAAGTTAAGCAACGTCGGGCGCGGTCAGTACTTGGATGGGTGACCGCCTGGGAACACCGCGTAATGTTGGCTTTTTGCTGCAGAATTTTACTTTTGCTTTTATATTGCATCATCATAATAAGTAAATACCTAATATGTTTTTTAAATGGACCAAAGGAATTAATTTGTTATATTGTTTACTTTTGGAAGCTCCGAAGTTTCACTATGGCAGTAGTGAGGACGAAGTCTCTTGAACATTTGCGATTATTATTGAGTAATATGACGTCATTTATACTGAATAAGAATAACTAATTCATCTCGCCCATCGCCAACGTTCATACCACGTTGAAAACACCGGTTCTCGTCCGATCACCGAAGTTAAGCAACGTCGGGCGCGGTCAGTACTTGGATGGGTGACCGCCTGGGAACACCACGTAATGTTGGCTTTTTGCTTCACCAAATATTTTATTATATCAGTTAGTCCATAAAAATACATAAAAAGTCTTATTATTTTGATTTATTTCAGATTTTTTGTGTATCTCAGTTTCAGGTGTCAGATATCGGCTGTGAAGCCGGCGTCACACTGCGTCGATACTTTGCAGGCGTCTCTTCCACAACTGCACGCCAAAATAACCTCAAGTAATACATCACCTTCAGCGAGCTTCCATGGTAAATTGAAACTTAATCGAACGCAATAAAGCATATTATTGTTTGCACGTATTTTTAACTTTTAATTTTAACACTGTTCATTAAAACATACTACTAATTTAGTTTGTAAGGAAACTGTTTCTGGTGTTGGCTTAAATAAAAAGTGTATCTTGTTTTATATTAATACGCATGTTGCTTTTTATTGTCTAGCAATCCTAATCAGACTGATTATGAGGTAAGTTTCATTCATTTCTGTCTTCTAAATAAATCTCTAAATCTAAAAATTACATTCAAATTTCATTATTTTTACCCATGAGCCAGTTTGTACATACTTAAAAAAATATTATAATAAAACTAAATTTTCCTAAATTCTATGTTACTAAGTATAGCCCGTGTAACTCAATTAAAAAGTCAACTTTTAGAGTAACACGTATTTACGTACGTTCTATTAGTGCTGTCAAAAAGAAAATATACGGTTGGACGGGCTATAAAGTAACTTGGCAGTAGTAATGTACCTATTATGAATACTCATATTTTTTATCTATACTATATTGTCCCACTGTTGGGCAAAGGTCTCCCCCAATGAACCCCTCTCTTTTCTGCTCTGGGCCAAATCCTTCCAGTTGGTATGGAAGTTGCATTTCGGCGAGTGTGCGAATGAATTATATGAAGTAATTCCTCCCGCCCCTTTCACTATCGGACGAGCAGGGAAACGCCAAGGCGGCATCGGTTTACGCTTGAGGTGCCTAAGGCACGCACTAAGCGTTTGCCTCCACCTTTATTGTCCGAACCGCCAAACTTTGGAATTCCTCGCCGAATCCCGTGTTCCCCAATGACTATAATCTAGCGATATTCAAGGCAAGAGTGAACCGCGCTTCACCGTAGACCTCAATGTCACTTACCATCAGGTGAGTTTGTGGTCAAGCGCTGACCTATTAAAAGTAAAAAAAAAATGTAAGTCTAATAACTCTGGAGGCCGGCCTCGAAGTCTTCTGCCATCTAAAAAGTCCCATTCCATCGAAACCTTTGCCTAGCGGTCAGGGTACTCCTACAAATGTGGCAAGCCCGGTCTCATTTGATCCTGCCAGCCTTTAATATTAATAAAATATATTTATATTCTTTAACTAGCTGACCCGACAGACGATGTCCTGGCTTAACGATGATTATTTAATACGAATCGGTATAATAAGTAAAAAAAAAGTGTGTTTATTATTCTAATGGTTTATGATACACAATATTCTTAGTTTTTGAAGAAAATACAACTTTTTTGACATTTAAGAACCATCTCCTAACAATTACAAACACAACAAAAAAAAATTGTGAAATCGGTCCAGCTGTGACAAGCGTGATGGCGTGACCAATGTATATTAATCTTATATATAAAATTTCTATGTCACAATGTTAGTAACCATACTCCTCCGAAACAGCTTGACCGATTTTTAACCAAATTATAAATATAAATATTAGGACACATTCACACACGGCTGGTTAGCCCCATACTGAACCATTTCTAGCTCGTATTATGGTTGCTAACACAACTGATATACTACATAGACATACATATTATATAAATACATATTTAACACCCAGACCCACAGCCAACAAATTTAGTTAAGCACAAAGATGTTGACCGGGCCGGGAATCGAACCCGGGACCTTCTGATTAGCAGACCGGCATGGTAACCTTTACGCTAACGAGGTCGTCAAATTGTGTAACAGGTGGGCAATGGGAGCAGTTTTGCCGAGCTCGCGAGACTATAGCGCGGGGCCTAAGTTTCTCAGCCGGTAGCCCAGAGCGCTACAATACTCTCAAGAAAAACCCAGATAAAGGGTGAGTGAACGAGATAGACTATCTTCTTTCCTTGTTTTTGTACCATGACGTCATGAAACAGATTGGGGTGCTGTTGTTTGGTCGCACTATCGCCAACGTTCATACCACGTTGAAAACACCGGTTCTCGTCCGATCACCGAAGTTAAGCAACGTCGGGCGCGGTCAGTACTTGGATGGGTGACCGCCTGGGAACACCGCGTAATGTTGGCTTTTTGCTGCAGAATTTTACTTTTCCTGTTATTTAGCATCACCGAAAAAGTATATTGTAATTTTTGACAAATAAGACCTAAAGATTATTTATTTTTATTTTTTAATATTCTTTTCTTTTGGTGTCTTGGCGATTCCACAGGCAGTAATGATGGTAAATAATGGCAAAGGATCTTTGAACACGGTTGCGATGATAAGGATGTATAACTTCATAATACATATTTAGTAATATGACGTCATGATGCTGAATCAGAATAACTATTTTATCACTCTATTCGCCAACGTTCATACCACGTTGAAAACACCGGTTCTCGTCCGATCACCGAAGTTAAGCAACGTCGGGCGCGGTCAGTACTTGGATGGGTGACCGCCTGGGAACACCGCGTAATGTTGGCTTTTTGCTGCAGAAATTTAATTTTGCCTTAAATTTGTATCATCATAATTAGCAAAAATGATATTTTGGAAAAGTTTATGAAAAGATATATTTTTATTGTATATTTTTGGAAGCTCCGAAGTTTCTCTATGGCAGTAATGACGAGTGAGGACGATGTCTCTTTGAACAAAGATCGCGATTATTATTGAGATATATGACGTCATACGTACGGAATTAGACTGACTTTTTAATCGCTCCATTCGCCAACGTTCATACCACGTTGAAAACACCGGTTCTCGTCCGATCACCGAAGTTAAGCAACGTCGGGCGCGGTCAGTACTTGGATGGGTGACCGCCTGGGAACACCGCGTAATGTTGGCTTTTTGCTGTGGAAATTTAACTTTTGCTTATAGTGTCTCATCATAATTAGTAAATAATATGATTGTTTGAAAAATAGACCAAAACTATTTTTTTTTTGTTTATTTTTGGAAACTCCGAAGTTTCTCTATGGCAGTAATGATGTGTGAGGACGATGTTTCTTTGAACATAGATCGCGAATATTATTGAGTTATATGACGTCATTAATACGGAATTAGATTGACTATTGCATCACTGCATTCGCCAACGTTCACGTGTTACGTCAGTAATTTGAGGAAGTATTTCGATGTGCTACTCGCCAACGATTAGATCGATTGAAAATAATGTAGTTAAAACTGAGCAATTATTTTAGCGCCATCTAGTTGGTACGATTGTTACTACGTGAAGAAGTAAGCATAGTACAGGGAAGCGAAGGAAGCATGTTATGTGCTTTCCTAAAATGAAACCTTTGTTTCTCATATAGGCCGATTTACATAAATTAAATAAATTTGCGTCAATCTTAAGACTATATTTTAACTATACATATAGATGTAGAATGATAAGAATAAGATGAGCGAAAACGTTCCTAAAGATGAATAGACTATAGGACTTTAAAATTTTTTGAAGAAGAAACAGTGACGTCATATTTCACAATAAGAACGCTTATTTCATCGCTTCTCTCGCCAACGTTCATACCACGTTGAAAACACCGGTTCTCGTCCGATCACCGAAGTTAAGCAACGTCGGGCGCGGTCAGTACTTGGATGGGTGACCGCCTGGGAACACCGCGTAACGTTGGCTTTTTGCTGCAGAAACTAACTTTTCTATATTCTTCTTTGTCATGCATTATAAAATATGCACTTATTTATATATTAAAATTTTCCCAATTCATTTTAGAATTTGTATCGACGAGCGCCCTGAACCCAAAATAGACCAAGGCACGGACACTAGCTCCTTAGAGGAATTTATTCGAGATCTTATCCGCAAGGAGTTCCAACACTTAGTACAAGAGATATCCGACGACACCTCTTCAATACACACGCATAAAAACGAGGAAATACTAAACAAAGGAGTCTCAAACATCATGGAGTCGCTAACCAATGACGACGCCGAAAGGCCTTTGCGGAAAGACCCCGTGAAGTCATTTTCCCGTGTCAAGATCAACGGAAACAACAAGCCGTTGCTTCAGATTACGTTCAACCGGACAGGGGAAAATAGCCTGCAAGTGTTGGATAATTGTGTTAACGTGACTATTTGCGACAGTCCGGGGAAGGAGAAGATCAATATGTCGTTAGAAGATACGCTGACTGAGGATGTGCACGCCGGCGGGTTGAAGAGATGCCAGGCTTTCAATGCTATTCAGGTAACTTTGTTCTTGTATTCTGATTTTTTTTATATTAGGTCACATTTCACACATACTGAACCATTTCTAGTTCGTATTTTGGTTGCTAACACAATCACTGATATACTACATATACATACATACATATTTCATATACATATTTAACACCCAGACCGACAGTCAACAAATTTAATTCAGCACTAAGATGTTGGCCGCGCCGTGAATCGAACACGAAACCTTCTGATTAGCAGTCCGTCATGGTAACGAGGTCGTCAATATTATTAGTAGCATACAATTTACAGAACAAAAAAACTTTGCCGTGCGAGTTCAAACGCTAAGTCGAGACTTTTCAAATCGTTCCAAAAGTTTCTGTCACAGCATTTACTAAATTACTTATAGCATATTAGGCACCTCAACTGTAGACACTGACTTAGGTATAATTTACTATTTGTAATGTAGGTTTATTATTTTTTTATTATTGTGTAGTTTTTTTTCATATAGGGCATTTTCTAGTGCTCACCTGGCTAGCAACCCTCAAGTTGAAAAATCTGTCGCCAAACATCTAACAGTGTATTTGGGCATCGTCCGGCTGAGAGCCAGTTATTCCAGACTAGGCATGCTCTACCTTAGCCCAGAGTGTTGCTAACTTGTGTGCGCTCTGCCAGTTAAATGCCTAGCTGTAAAGAGTAAAAAAAAAATTGCCTAGGATACATTTTCTGTGGTATGTAGTGTGAATTGAGATTAGATAAGCGAAACTGAGATTTATTTTAAGCTTAATTTTTATGTATTCTGAAATGAAATAAAGATTTATTTATTTTCATAAAATTAGTTAAAACGTTCCCCTGACTAATAAAGTTTTTTTCTCACTAAAGTGTTTGCTCTGCGGTTTCAGGAAGCCAGAAGCACCGAGGACCTGTACATAGACGACGACCTCTCGACGCAGATGCAGGAGAACTTCGGCGGGCGAGTGAAGCTCATCCCCCTGCACGGCTCGCTCCACGAGATCCTCTGCGAGAAGGAGGACGACTGCTGCCTCATCAAGGTGAAGCAAGAGAACGGCTGTGACACCATCTACTTCAGATGCGACAACTCCGACACGGAGTCCCGGGACGCTATAGACGGCTGCGAGCTATCACAAGACACGGTCGTCTTCAAGAGGAGCATATCGTTGATAGAGGAGAGGATCCAGCGCGTCCTTCCCAAAGACAAACGGGCGCCAGCACCTGTGCAAAGGAGAAACATCAAAGTCAGACCCAAATCGGAGGTTTTCGCCCCGATCGTAAGGGAAACTCGAGTTCTGAGCAACAGCACCCCATCGCTACCTACCAACGACAAAGAGGTCGAGTTGAATATAGAGAATGTGATGGCGTACCAGGACTCCTCATCGGAGGAGTGTATCAAGTGTCAGAGTGATAATGATGAGTTTGAGCTGTTGGAGAGGAAAATCGAGGAGGACCTGGAGAGCAAGCAGCTTGGTAGCTACCAGCCGCTGGGGTGTGGGTGTCTGGGCAAGATCTCTGAGGAAAACCTGAATGAGGATTCGGAGAAGGATAATTGATTCAAAGTAGGTATAGTTGTATTTTTTGTTCGATTTTGTTTTCATACAGATATATTTGTCTTTAATCGACTACAAAAGAGAAGGAGGTTATCATTGGACTGTATTTTTATTATCACTATCTAGAGTTATTTTACACGCACTAATGAGACTTGTTATAAACCTAAAGCACTTAGTCTATTTAAATTAATCATTCTTTCTTCAATTCTTATTACTTTTGGATTTATTTTATTTAGCTATTTCATGCTCTTTGCGCATATATACATAAAATCAATAAAACATTGAATGCGAAATGATTTCATTACTTGTTGCTGATTCTGAATTGTTATTGACGCGCTGGCGCATTATTTGAACGAATTTTGCGCAAGAGCTTAGAGCAAAATTAACGGATCAACTTCGGAGAAGTGGTAAAAAATGGAACTAAAATTGTAAACAATTCTTGTTCTGTAAACGTGACAGTGGCTCCTCCAAACAGTCCATAGATAAATTGGTGATTATTTAAGGTTTTAATTTTTTTTCGCATTCATTTTGTATCCCATTTTTCATACATGTCTAAATAAAAACTAAAAGTACAAATGTTCAAGGTTGATGTATATTTTAACTGATTAGCATAGAATGCTAATCTTGTACCAATGTTGATTTAAATATTTACCTAGTTTATTGTATTCTCGTTCTTGAAGGGATCCTTTTTATATCTATTCTTCAAGGGGATTTGACAGCGTTGTTGAGGGGTAATATATATTTTTTTACTTTTGTTGTTGCTTTTTCAAGTATTCAAGGCGTTTGCGTAAACATTAAAAATATTGTTATGTAATATTGCGACATACATTTTACGGGATTGCGCTCTATTGGAAATTTACTTGCAACTACCGATATTATTACTGTATAAAAGATTTCTTACAATTTTAATAATTACAAGTTATAATACAATTAATTAAGTTCTTAATTGTATTAAAACATAATTCTTATGTTTTAATACAATTAAAAATTTTATAACTAGCGTCAAAAAAGAATATATTTATAAGATCCCTTCACACTCATTTAGTTACAAGTGAGAGGACATGACTTTCAAATGAGTTATGTATTCAACGAGTTATATAGCCCTTTTAGTTATATACTAGTTATAAGGTTATAAACTAAAACGCCTGTTCAAAATCTGTATGTATGCGGCCGCTGTCTATTCCCCTTTACCGTATACCAGTAACTCTAAATAATACAGTCAAGAGAAATCACGTACCTTGCCATAATATAACGACGACACCGTCCATTTTAATCGCATTTATATTTATATTAGAAAACCCAAAGATTGTTTGTTTCATAGGTTTTCTTACACATGTTTTGTTAGATTTAGGCTTTTTATCATTTTGAATTAGGTATTTAGTGAAAAGCTATGTGATTTTTAGATTAAGTGGCACAGATACATTCCACTGTTTGTGATTTAATTTAGTTTGCACCTTATGAAGGATTTTGTCAGTAATACGAGCTAGAACTTCTCAAAAGCTAATTTCTGTTCTCAGTTCAAAATAAAACTAAAAATGAAGACTACCAGTATATATTTTTTACATTGTTGGCACTTCATATTACTATTATTTGCGTATTTGGTTTATTTGAGACAATAACTCGTATGACGTGTGGACAGCATATTTCTTAATAATAAACAAATCATTTATTGGTAAATTTTTATCTTAACATACAGATTTGCAGGATAAAATAAAATGGAGAAACTTATATCTAGTTGAGACTATTATTAAAACAAAAGGAAATATAAATTTGATTTACTCAAATAAAAATTGGGAGGCTTTAGTAGGTATGTACATATCATCATCATATAGTTTGTTGACACTCGGACATAACTATTCTCTATACCAATTACAAACATCTTCCTAAGAGGCACATAGTTAAATGTGATCACAGTGACTAATTAGTTGTTTTTACAGTTCACAAAGTTTAATTTGTTGATTCCAAAGTAAAAACATTGTCCACATTGTTTTGGTTACTTGTCTCTACATAATGTATTTGTCATATGCCTATTTCATGAATATAGCGATTAAACGTGAGGGTTCATTCGACAGTGTTTTTTTTTTCGAATACAGCTAATAAATTGCAATGTGTAGTGCCGTTATAATACTAAAGAAGTTTGGAAGAAAAACGATACCTATTCTGGCTTTTGGATTGTTCTAGCAAGAACCGCTTTTTGCAAAAAAAAATACTCATTTTTCTAATTTGTAATTTTACAGGAAACCAAAGTATTGTTCTGATCTGGTTCTTATATAATGTTTGAGATTTTCTACAATATCTAATTACTTTATCTGGTTGATTTTTATTAGTATTATGCTTGTTTAGAATGTCACATTTTTAAAGTATTGTTGAGAAGTGTGGTCGAGGTTTAACTGTTGAAATAAAATAATGATTATTTTGATTAAATTACTTTTGTTTTATTCTAACCTATTTCCAACTAATATTATAAACGCGAAGGTTTGTTATATTAAAATATGGTTTAAACATATGAATAACATTAGGCTATAATTAGGAAAACAGGACCCTATTGCTAAGCCTCTGCTGCCTTTCTGTCACCAGACTGTATCTCATAAACCGTGATGGCCAGAGAACTAAAATTTTCACAAATTATGTATTTCCGTTGCTGCTTTATTTTTAGGATTTGTTGATAACAACAATGATCCAAAAACAACAACAAGGATATAGGATAAGAAGATATTAAGGGTTATTTTTTGCTATTTACACATAACGATAACAGGTAGACTCTTAAAAATTTTCACAAAATATATGTTAGTAAAAATAAAAAATATATTTAGATTATAATAAATTATAAATCTTTATAAACAAATAATGGAAATAAAACAAATATTCGGTCATACAACAAAAGTACTTACAAAGCAAGTTCTATTTTCCATAGTTACAGAACAAGTAATATGTGAGAAGGCAGACCTCTGATTCGCCATGAGAATGGTATATTTGTATCAGTTAAGACTAATAATGGAGGTCATTCTTACTATAAATGTGTGTGACAAATGATGTCAGTTACTTAATAAATCCCCCTACAATAAAGGTCATTTTTCCACAAAATTTTATTAGTAAAAATAAAGAGAAACAAATTAGATTTAAAAAATATGTATGTATTACAATAGGTACATGTTAAAAAATGTTAAAAATGTGTATCTCCTTTGATTTACACCTGCAGCTTTCTTTTTTTAGCCTTTTAATTATCTCGTTATAAGAAGCTATTTTCTTTCTTATCAGCATGTTTTTATTCTCCAAATAATTAATTCTCTTTGCTTGTTTTTCTTGAACTACAATGCATTTTCGCATTTCAGATATTCCTGGTAAATCTATATCAGAATCAATATCAGAATCAGAAGAAACTTCATTCATTTTATTCCCACTTTTTCTTTTTTTGCTATTTGCTGAAGATTTACCGAATAGACTAAAAGATATCTCTTCTTCGCATTCAATCATTTTCTGAAATTATAAAAAAGTTATATTTAGTACTGTTCTTCTATAGGGTATGTTATGACAATGAATATGTAAATCTATAAATCTAAAAAAAAACATACATATAAACGTATATAGTATGTATAGTAAATATAAAGGTAAATTGCGGTCCTATTTGAAATAACAATGTTACATCAACTGTCCAAAGAAAATATTTGTTGCTAATACATATTTGATTTATTACTCACTTTTTGTGTCTTAACAAGTAAGTACTCATCATCATCTGACGCTAAGAACAGTGCCTGAAAAAAAGCATAAGTATTTAATAGGACTACGAAAACAACTAGCTTTGTAGATTTGTATCTACATGAATATCATAAAACTATTTTTTTGGGTTGGCTTTAGATCGGTTCCTGAATTAGGTGAAACTAATAATGTGGGGGTCGAAATAAGTTGTTTTATATTTCATCTGCCGGAGCACACCTGAATCATTTTTAAAGTTTCATTGAAACCGTGAGAACAAGAAAGTTCTTGCCTAGCACGACGTAAGTCAACCACACACCTTACTGAGCTGTCATCGTTTTAAGTACCTACCCTAAAATTAGGTAAAAATATTACAGCAGCAACATCTTGTTCGTCCTTCTCTTGGTTTTTCTGATCCATGGTCCTCTCTTACAGTGAACACGCTAGCCAGTCATCTGTATAAATCAGTGTGTAACGCACTAAAAAATTTGTTGCTAACCATGAATGAAGCTACGCGTATATCATTAGGTATGGTACGAAGTACAAGTTATTTACTTAGTACTTAACCACATTTTTTATTTTTGATAACTTGAAAACGAAATCTACTTGGCACCGGCAGTTGGGGGGTTCCCTACCCCACCTTATTTTTTTTGCTAACGAGGGGGAAATCTACAAGATACCTGGCTACAATGGTGCGCAGCCAGGTTATGTGGGACTCACTGAAACCCGCCTGGTGACCTTCCCGAATACCCTCAAGTCAGATGCCCTTTTTAGTCTCTTCTTCTTACGACAGACAGGGGCAGTTCCGCAGCCCTTTTATTTCACCCAAGCTGCAGGAGCATCCCTCATCCACTCCCCCGTTAAAGGAGTCTCAATACTAAATAACCTTTTTTCGACTATGTTGTCTTACATTAAATAGAACAACATGAATTCAGGTTATATAAAAAGTGTATTGTTTAAAGATATTACTACTAAGGAGGTGTGTATAACAAATAGAAATTTATTTAGACATTACCTTGCTAGGGATCGCATCTTTATGTACCCGTCGAGTTGATGTATTGTAGTTTATGTACAGATCTGTGGCAAGGAAATGATCAGAACACACAAATGTTTTCTCATCTGGTTGCCAGTCATCCTGACCACGGCTTTTTCTTATTATGTCTATCCATTTCGTTCTTATAATAGGATCTCCTGGTAATCTGTAAATGGTAGGTATATATACTTCATTAAACATCGACTCTGTAATTCAAAGCTTGGTTAAAAAAAAATAAAGTGTCAATTTCTTTATTTTTACATAAGTAACTTTAATATTTGTGACAAATAAAACATTTCAAAAAATCTCATGCTAACATTACTCTTACATACGGGTTAAATTGCATTCAAAACTGGCAACTCCGTAAGTATGGCTTCAAAAAAGAGCATATAAACAAATTAAAGCGAAAACCTTTTTTTACGGAAAATACACTATTACACTTTAAATTCTTACATATTTAATAACACTGAATTAAGAAGTTTGTGTACTTACTGATGGTATGTAATAGTACTTGATGTTTTTCGTCCTTTGAAATTTGGGCACACTGTTATTGCGCATACTATTGACATCTTAAATAGCGGATTATGTTTACCCATGAAGTTTTAATGTGTTTACCTCACGACAGCGGCGTCGATACTGAACTTTGTCAATGTCAAATGAAAACATCAATGTCATACGTACGAGATTATAGGATCTGAATCTGATATCGCTCGTCCGAGTAAAAAAATCGTAGACAGAGCAAACAAAAAAAATGGATAACTTATTGACTCAGGCGTTACTTTGCGGAAATCCATTGTAAATAGATGACAAAATTTAATATTTAGTGTACTTCCGCTGTGATCCGAAATCCAAATTAAGACAAGTAAAGGAAAAATCAACTAAGATTAATTAATTAAGATCAATTAACTAAGATTAATTAACTAAGATTAATTAAGATTAACGTTACCTATCACAATTCGGAAGTTCTTAACTCTACACGTGTTTCGCCTAACCACAAGGCATCATCAGGAGATGCTGACTCTTCGAACGACAAGTCGAGAGTTAATCTTAGTGGTTAATCTTAATTAATCTTAGTTAGTTGATCTTAGTTAATTAATCTTAGTTAATTGATCTTAGTTAATTAATCTTAGTTAATTAAGCTTTAAGCACTGCGGTAACTTACGGTTTTTCAGGATATCTTCGAGTTTTCCAAATGCTGCCCAACCCAACTGCACTCTGCGTGAAATTTCTTTGATGTGACGCTCTCCATCAAAAGATAAATAGTGTCCAAGATAAATGTAATGGTCCACCAGCTCCAGCGGTTCTCCTCCGACACAAATTTGCACGTTAGAGTCAGCTAAGCTGGTCATCACCTTCGTCTTGGACTTATTCATCTTTAGACCTACTTTTAGAGATGCGTCGTTTAGTTCTTGGAGCATGGTTTGCAGATCTTGCATTGTTTCACTAAACAAAATGAGGTCGTCGGCAAAGCGGAGGTGTGACAGGAAGGCACCATCGATGTTAAGACCTTTACTATCCCAGTCAAGTGTTTTCACTACATCTTCCAACACTGACGTAAAAAGTTTAGGTGATATGTTGTCTCCCTGTCGCACTCCTCGCTTAATAGGAATTTGTTTTGTGAGTGCATGTACACGAACTTGCATACTGGCTGTCTCATATAGATTTCGAAGGATATCTACGTACCGTGAGTCGATATGACAGCGATGGAGAGAATGAAACACCGCCCAGTGTTCGACGCTGTCGAAAGCTTTTTCGTAATCTACGAACGCAAAACACAAGGGCTTTCGGTACTCATTACATTTCTCCATCAACTGTTTTACGGTATGGATGTGATCGATTGTGGAATATCCACTTCGAAAACCTGCCTGTTCTATGGGTTGGTACTCATCAAGTTGGCGTGTAAGTCTCCGGCATAAATTTTTTACGAATAATTTGTATGTTTGGGAGAGGAGGCTAATAGGTCGGTAATTATCTAATTTTGAACTATCACCTTTTTTGTGAAGTATTGTGACGATCGCATTCTTCCATGAATTAGGTGTACAACCACTTTCTAAGACTTTATTAAAAAGTTGTACAAGAACCTCAACAACACGTTCCCCCCCGGCTCTGAGAAGCTCTACTGAGATACCGTCTTCGCCAGGTGATTTTTCGGCCTTCATATGAGCTAGAGCCCACTGTACTTCGTGGTCTAAGATAGGTGGGAGGGGACCTTCATCACTGATGCTTAGTGGGGGTGATCTTAGGTCGTTACTTGCAAAAGTACTTGGTTCGGGCGTAAGGCTATTGTAAAGGTTCCCATAAAACTCTTCAATAATTTTGAGCATTATGTCTCTATCAGAGATCACGATACCGTTCTTATCTTGAAGTGATTGTATTTGTGATGAACCTGTCTTAAGTTTCCTTCTGAAAACTTTTGGACCCCTGTTAGCTTCAATAGTTTTTAAGATTACTTGCGTATTGTAATTTCTCAAATCTCTTTTTACTGCTTTCCGAATTCTTTTGTTATGTTTTGCCAAAATATTTTGATCTTGAACTGTATTCTGCGCTAACTGTCTTCTTTCACTAATTAATTTCAATGTATGGTCTGATAGTTTTGATTTATTGTTTTGTTTACTACCTATATGATTATGTGTTGTTTTAGTTAAAACTGTATTTAATTTGTTATTTAGACTTTCAACGTCTAGGTTCATTTCTTCCAAGCCTTCAAACTGATTTTTCAAATCAATTTGAAATTCCTCTTTTAATAAAGCAATTTGGTGATTTTCATATCTTCGTGGAGCGGTAATCATTTTTGTTCGTTCTTTGGTCAAGTTGAAATTGAAAGTTGCACTTACTAGCCGATGGTCACTGCCAGTTTTAAATTTCTTGAGAGTAGTTACATCTGATACTACATGTTTGTGTGACGAAATAATATAATCTATTTCATTTTTCGTTATTTTATCTGGACTAGCCCATGTCCACTTCCTGGATGGTCGTTTTTTAAAAAAGGTATTCATGGCGTAAAATCCATTTTTCTCTAGGAAATTAACAAGGGTTTGACCTCTTTCATTACGAATACCGTGACCAAAATGCCCAACTGATTTTTCTGTATCTAATTTATGTCCTATTTTTGCATTAAAATCGCCAATAATTGAAGTATAATGGGAGTTTTGATATTCTAAGGCTGTGTTTATGTCTTCATAAAACTGTTCGATTTCATAGTCACTTGTAGCTGTTCGTTTTGCGGTGGGAGCATATACTTCAATAACTTTAAGATTATATCGTTTATTTAGTTTCAATAAAATCAGACAAACTCTTGCTGATATACTTTTAAATTCTATTACATCAGGTGCGATCTGTTTGTTTATGAGAAAACCAACTCCGCCGTAAGAAGAATGTTCATTGCCACGATGGTAAAATAAATTACCTGAAGCTAGTTTGATAATATCTTCACCTTTCCGTCGTATTTCCGATATTCCTATTATATCCCACTTTATATTGTTTGTTTCGTTTTCCATTTCTAAAAGCCTCCAGTCCGCTTGTAACGTCCTGGCGTTAAAGCACGCCAGGGTCAGAGTCGTTGTGGTTTGGTGACCGAATCGCTTCCAGGGATTCTTCGCACCCTCTGCCCCACCGTTTCCCCGACTGTCACCGTGGCCGGGACTAGCGGGGCTGCTGGGGACTAAGGGCCGTTTGTTTTTGGCTTTGTTCATTAAGAGGAGGGTTGTTAGCCTTAAAACGCCACGCTGGCCAGTGCTTCTTGGCGAGTCTTCCTGACACGTTGACACGAGTCTTCCTGAAACTAAACTATATAACCAATGTGTCTTGCCCACAATGACATATGGAGCCGAAACATGGACCCTAACTGAGGAATCTATACACAAAATCAAAGTTGCCCAGCGGGCAATGGAAAGGGCCATGTTAGGTATCAGCTTGAGAGATCGAGTCCGCAATACAGAAATCCGACGCAGGACGAAAGTTACTGACGTCGGAAACCGTATTACGCGACTCAAGTGGCGCTGGGCAGGACACGTTGCCAGACGTAACGACAACAGATGGAGCAAAACTATCACAGAATGGCTTCCACGGGATAGCAAGCGCCCTGTCGGCAGACCACCAGCCCGATGGACCAACGACATCCGGTCCATAGAGGGAACGCTATGGGTCCGTGGAGCACAAGATCGTATTTACTGGCATAAGAGAGAGGAGGCCTATACCCAGCAGTGGGTAGATATAGGCTGATGATGATGATGATGATAATTAAGCTTGGTTAATTGATCTTAGTTGATTTTTCCTTTACTTGTCTTAATTTGGATTTCGGATCACAGCGGAAGTAGTACACTAAATATTTAATTTTGTCATCTAAAAAAATGGATCGTTTAGATCCATGAAGTTTTAGGTTTAGATCATACTTATATTTATTATTATAAGAATGAGAATATAATTAATTGATTAGCTAGTAGAGCTACAAGTTAGATGTTATAAAAGAGAAAGCTAGCTTACTAATGCTAAAATACTGTACTTTTAGCAAAAATCATAAAAATATAATGCATATGGCACGCATAGTATAAGAATGTGGACGACCATGTAGATACAGAACCTGGACAGATGTTGGACCTGGCATATAGCAATGAATGAAACTAGGTAAAGTAACTGAGCGGCAATCTAGTATATAAATATTAGGATACATTTTACATGGCTGGAAGCCTCTAAACCACTTATAGGTACCTACTATGTATTATGGTTGTTAACACAACTGATATACTACATATATATGACACCCAGACCAACTGCCAACAAATTTAATTCATTACAAAGAAGTTGGCCGCGCCAGGAGTAACCTGCTGTTGCCCCGGGACCCTCCAATAAGCAACGGTTTTGTATTCTATAATACTGTACTTTTAGTTACTAATATAAATTACTAGCTGACCCGGCAAACGTTGTTTTGTCTAATAAAAAAAAAAAACTAAATATACAGTAGCCTATTCTCAGACCTACTGAATACGCATATAAAATTTGGAAAAAATCGGTCAAGCCGTTTCGAAGGAGTACGGTAACAAACACTGTGACACGGAAATTTTATATATAAGACTAGCTGACCCGGCAAACGTTGTTTTGCCTTATTAATTATTTTTATTCCAGTTTCTAGACAAATTCTAGTATAATTAAAATGTTACTTATTATAAGTGTGTATGGTATATTCGTGAAATGGGTATGGAGCGCCATGAACACAAACGTTAAGGGAATATAAAAGTAACAAACGCCAAAAAATATTATGTTCAATCATATCTATTTAATAGTGTTTATTTTAACAAACATTAATTTGTTCTTCTTAGATGGCACCGACGCCAAGAATACAGGATAAATACAAATTGAAAATAGCATGTTTATAAGTTAATCAAATAAAGTCTTCGATGGTACTTATGTGTTGGCATAAAATTATTTTTCACTTTTTAGATACAGTTAGAATTTATAAATGTAGGTATGATTTTGAAGTATGTTATTTGTATAATACTATTTCATTGTAAAATTTTTAAGGTTAGTAGGTAATGATATTTTTCTAAAGTTTTAGGTATTCAAAATTTTTTAGCGATTCCATTCGAGCCGTTATCAAACAAATTACATAATATTGGTAGAGTCATAAGCTATGACCCAAAACGTCCTAGGACCAATTGCGAGCGAAGCGAGCCGGATGCGAGCGTAGCGAGCTATGCGCGAGCGAAGCGAGCGCGAAAATTTTTAGCATATTTGTTCGAGCCGTTTGAGCATAAAGAAGTCCAAAACAGAACAAATTACATAATATTTGTAGTGCCGTAAGCTATGACCCAAAACGTCGTAGGACCAATCGCGAGCGAAGCGAGCCGGACGCGAGCGCAGCGAGCTATGCGCGAGCGAAGCGAGCGCAGCGAGCTATGCGCGAGCGAAGCGAGCGCGAAAATTTTTAGCATATTTGTTCGAGCCGTTTGAGCATAAAGAAGTTCGAAGCAGAACAAATTACATAATATTTGTAGTGTCGTAAGCTATGATCCAAAACGTCCTAGGACCAATCGCGAGCGAAGCGAGCGCGAAAATTTTTAGCATATTTGTTCGAGCCGCTTGAGCATAATGAAGTCCAAAGCAGAACAAATCACATAATATTTGTAGTGTCGTAAGCTATGACCCAAAAGTCTTAGGACCAATCGCGAGCGAATCGAGCTGGATGCGAGCGTAGCGAGCTATGCGCGAGCGAAGCGAGCGCGAAAATTTTTAGCATATTTATTCGAGCCGTTTGACGATAAAGAAGTTCGAAGCTGAACAAATTACACAATATTTGTAGTGTCGTGAGCTATGATCCAAAACGTCCTAGGACCAATCGCGAGCGAAGCGAGCGCGAAAATTTTTTGCATATTTGTTCGAGCTGCTTGAGCATAATGAAGTCCAAAGCAGAACAAATCACATAATATTTGTAGTGTCGTAAGCTATGACCCAAAAGTTCAGGACCAATCGCGAGCGAAGCGAGCTGGATGCGAGCGCGAAAATTTTTAGCATATTTGTTCGAGCCGTTTGAGCATAAAGAAGTCCAAAGCAGAACAAATTACATAATATTTGTAGTGTCATCATCATATTTGTTAAAAATTTTTGCTCATACGTTCGGGGTCTAGTTCATTAGTACATCAAATTTTATAGCTTCTTCTACGTAAGAACTAAGTGATCAAGTTATGTTGTCGAGAGTTTTTCAAGCCCCTGCCTTAGTTAAACGACTGTTTGTGCTAAGAGGACCTACAATTTAACGTATAATCCGATCCACAGTAGCGCACAGATGAAAATACATTTTTTTACAACAGTCATGTGCAGGTGAGGTTAATAAGAGAGTTACATTGATATAGCAATATGATAATTGTTAACAATACTACTACATACGATACATAAACAATAACGAAGGTCGAAATTTAAATTTGTGTAAACAGTGAGAGAAGTCTGTGAAGAAGAATTTTGTGAGTTAAACAGGAGACCGACTTCGGTCTATGGTATAGTGTGGCATTTCACTCACCAGTAAAGTAAAGGCGCAGCAAATTTTAAATATTTAAGATTGGTAATAATCATAAGCATAAGTATATCAGGTTAAATTTTGTTAGTTATTTTCTTCAAAAAAAAAAAGAATTTTTACTCGAAGTACAGTTAGATACTATATTTGATCAGTTATCAAGCGAGATGAAAAATGAATAAAATACTAAAATGGCCAAAAAAAAATACGGAATGATGATAAAAAAGTAAAAACATTAGGGTTGTATGTATTTTTTAATGCCACTTAATACAAAAATAAAATGAAAAAATTCGTCGAAAAATAAAAAAAAAATGTTTAAGGGTGATCAACCCTTATCACTTAGGGGTATAAAAAATAGATAGTAGCCGATTTTCAGACCTACTGAATACGTATATAAATTTTGGTAAAGATCAGTCAATCCGTTTCGGAGGTGTACGGCAACAAACACTGTGACTCAGAAATTTACTAAAATGGCCATAAAAAAATAGGGGTTGATGACAAAAAAGTAAAAATTTAGGGTTGTATGTATTTTTTAATGCCACTTTATATAAAATTCAAATAAAAAAAAATCATCGAAAAAATAAAAAAAAATATTTAAGGGTGAACAACCCTTATCACTTAGGGGTAAAAACGTTTCACGTTGGCCGATTCTCATACCTACTGAATACGCATATGAAATTTGGTAATGATCAGTCAAGCCGTTTCGGAGGAGTTCGGTAACAAACACTGTGACACGGAAATTTTATATATAAGATTATGAAATGCTAGAACTGTAGATAAAGCGACTCCCGTTCTCGACTGTACTTGGTGCAGATTATTATAGCTTTTGCTATTCAGCGTGGCAACGCAGCCACTGTTTTTAAAATAACTTTATGGCAGTTAAATAAACACGTTTAATTTCTAGTACAATTAATGTGTTTGTCAGTCCACAGACCAGTGACCTGACTCGCCATGAGAATGGTATTTTTGTATCAGTTGAGACTAAAAATGGAGGTCATTCTAACTATAAATGTCATCCATTGCGAGTGGCTTTTTTAGGTAAGAAATGAGTATATTAGGAAAGTTTGAAAGTAGCTCCAATAATAGAGAAAGTGAAGAGCGGAAGGTTATCTTGGTATGGGCACGTGATGCGTAGAGAAGAAATGCATGTGACTAGGAGAAGTATGGATATGGTTTTTACGAGGTAGCGGAAGTAGAGGTCGACCTAGGAAGATGTGGCTGAATTGTGTAAATGAGCATATGAAAAGTGAGTGGATGTGGATATGACAGCTGACAGAATCGTGTGGAAGAAGAAAACTTGCTGTGCCGACCCCACCTAGTGGGAAAAGGTTGAGGAAGAAGAAGAAGATTGCGAGTGGTTTTTTTTTTAGACTTGGCCAGCAGCACTCCTTGTGTTTGTCATTGTAACATCATCTCGTATTTAAAGCCTGGTTTATACTTTGATTAGTGCGAGTGCAGGTGTGTAGTGCAAGTAGTGTCTAAATCACTGCGAGTGCTGAAGATGTGTTTAGTGGCAGGCACGCTGCGAGTGAAGGGGAAGGGAGGACGCGCGCGACGTGGCGACTCTCAGAAAAATAGAACACGCTTATATTCACTTTACTATAAGCCAACTAATCACTTGCACTAATCAGTCGCTGTCCACACCTAGTCACTAAGCACCTGCACTAATTACCTGCACTCGCACTAATCAAAGTGTAAACCAGGCTTAAGAACATGTACCAAAGCCTATATACCAATAAAACCACATACAATTATTTATTGCATCGAGAATATATTTATAAGTTAAAGACTTACAGTCATGTAAGATTAAAAAAAATACCATTGAACATGTGAGACTTAACATTGTATTAATGTCTTATTATTGACATACACTGTGACTTGGTAAGTTATGTTTTTAATATGTGTGAATGCTTGTTGCTCAAAAATAAAGAATTAGATTTTTCTAAATAACATTAATGAGTAAGCCCTACAATTTATTTTGTTAAAAAATAAATGGTTGTATATAGTATTTCAAAATAAACTATATATTTAAAATAGGACCATTAAAACTTATTTAGAAGACCACTCCGGACAGAACCCATAATGCCCATACCCATATAGCTTGTGGCATTTCCGCGTTGTATAGCGATGGATAACCTTTTTTTATACTAATCCTCATTAATGCCTGTCCACCTCACCCAAGGCTCACCACACCACATTTGTCTGCTTGCTCTTGATTCTTCCTCCTTTCTTCAGCTAGCTGTTTCTTCAACAACCCTATTTTCTCCACAAGACTCCGATTCGCAGATTTCAACCTTTCCACAGACACATCTTCTGACGTCAAAGAGCCTTCCTTCTTCATCTTTTTAATAATAACTTTGTACATGTTAAGAATTTTCTTGAGACTAGTGTTCGCCTTACGCACACGTAGGCTCGCTTGTTTGGATTCCTCAAGTTTTCTATTGAGCTCAGTTATTTTTCTGCGAAGTATTCTTTCTATAGAATTTTTGAGTAATATGTCTTGATCCTCTGTTTCCGAAACGTTGGTTGGTTCGGATTTTATGGTGTTGACGGGAAGATTTGAAGTTGAGGGAATGGGGTGAGTGCTTTTGCCCTGCAACGCAAAATTAGACAATATAATTAATACATAGATATTTGGCGGCATTTTGTTATGCCAGTTGAAGCCCGAAGCTTGAGGGTTTGAGCAAACATATTGTTCTCACACAGACAATGAAATGAAATAATGAATTTGATAAAAAAGAGTTATGTAAAGCTTAAATAACATAAAAATCATGCTGATCTGCCGCAGAAGAACACTAAAACAGCATGTGGTAGCAAAGTTCCATTTAAAGTTTCTTTTGCCATTATGCTATTTTGCAGTATTACTGTTTGTTCTTTATCAAGTGATCAATGTGATTATTAAGTTTTTCATAACACTTCTTTGTAAAAGACATTTTCACTTTACTTTTTGCCTGAAGGTGCTATATAACATTGTTGGTCATATGACCAGCAATGTAGCGGAGCTGCTACAAAAGGACCTACATGAAATTGAAAAGAGTCCACTTTATATTTTTGTGAATGCCCTTGGGACTTACTGATTGATGTTCATTGCGAAGCAGACTTCACAATTTCTTTATGGACTAGCATTGCTAGTTCTTGATATATCTTGACGACTCGTTAGCGTAAAGGTTACCATGCCAGTCTGCTTAACAGAAGGTTCTGGGTTCGATTCCCGGCCCGGTCAACATCTTTGTGCTTAACTAAATTTGTTGGCTGTGGGTCTGGGTGTTAAATATGTATTTATATATGTAGTATATCAGTTGTGTTAGCAACCATAATACGAGCTATAAATGGTTCAGTATGGGGCTAACCAGCTGTGTATAAAAAAAAAAAAAAATAAGGGTCGCCAAGCCCCTTTACCTCCTTCATCTTTTCAATCTATTATATTGGGCATGCCTCTTTATACTAAATAGGGGTTAAATTATCCTTTAGTTTAGAATCGAATTGTATAATAGTTCTTTAAAAACATTTAGGTATACTTATTGGACAAAGTATGTATTTGAAAAAATTTGGACTCACATTACTAAATTTTATATCATTTTGTTGTTTTCGTAATTCTTCAATTTCAATTTTTAACGTTTCTAGTTTAGTTTCCAAACGTCTGGCGTAGTCTCGAGATTGCTTCAAAAGCTTTGACTTTGAATCAACCATCTTGTTCAGATCATATACTTGGATGCTAAGTCGTCTATAAACTGGGTCCCTGTTTAATTCCGGTGCACACTCAGCTGACTCCGCCGGTTCTCCTGTAGATTCAGTTAAACATTTCGTTTGGACGTTTTTGTGTTTCTCAAATGTATTTGGTGAACTATGAGGAATATTATTGATCTGTAATCAAGAAAATTTTACTTGGATTGAGCATTACAAAATGTTAATAAGGGAAGACTTAATTAGTATGTAGAAACATTAGCTAGTCAATTGCACTTAAAACTTCAAACATAGAGTTCTATTTAATGTTTATTTTATTTAACTAAGATGTTAGGAGCCATCCATTAATAATGTGAGGTTTGAAAGGGGGGGAGGGGTATATATAAAATCACGAAATATCACCTAGGGGTGCGGGGTTGTAATAAAAATTATTGTAGTCTTTAATTTTCTATAATAAAATAAGATTATATGGAAAGCTGTATTTTATAAATATTTAAAAATAGTTACGAAATTGTTTAGCTCCTAAAAATACACATGATATAGTAAGGGAAGGGGGGGATATTCTTAATTATCACATAAGAGGTCACTATGTATCACCAAGGGGGAGGGAGGGTGAAATAAGCTAAAAATCGTCACATGATTAATGGATGGCCTCTTATGTGATAATGCAATGCATATATTTTTGAATTTTCTATAGATTACCTTAGTAGGTAAAAATAAGGTGGGTACTGCAGAACTATTGATACATCGACGTTGTGTAACACCCACTGTACGAAAACTATTTTCTGTAAAATGTCTTGAACATACAAAGCTATAATGTGTTGGTAACCAACCAACCCCACGGTCAGCTGCTGCTATCCACTTCTTCTGTAGCTCAGGGTCCTTAGAAAATCTTAAACAAAATAATAACATTGATCCTTAATGTTTGTAACTCTGTTTGTCTGTGTTAACAAAAAGAAATTTGTTACCTCATAACGGCTAAACAAATGATTGTATCTGTCTAAAATTTTACAATAGGATATGGTGAAACCCAGGGATAGCCATAATTTTTGTGTAAACAAAATGATTCTTATACATAACTAGCTAACCCGGCAAACATTGTTTTACCTTAAAATATTAAGGGTGAATAACACTTGTCACTTAGAGGTATGAAAAATAGAGGTATGAATAACCGATTCTTAGACCTACTGATTACGCATATAAAATTTGGTAAAAATCGGTCAAGCCATTACTTATGAGTATGGTAACTAACATTATGACATGGAAATTTTATATATTAGATTTACATAAACTGAATCTCCATATATTAATTGTAAACAAAACGAAGGAAGCGTTCAAAGAGTAATGTAAACAATCATTAAGTGTTTCGAAGTAGTAGGTATGGAACAACAACAAAAACTTTCTTTTCTAATAAAAATAATGTTCTATTAGAGAAGTGTTGATAGGCCACTAGAACGTTGGGTCAACTACAAGTAGGCAATAAATGCCTGAAAATTATGATAAAGTATATTTTAACATCCTTAATTTATTATTATGGTGAATGAAATACAAGACCTAATCGGAAGTTAGCTAGGCGAAACCAATACGGAATATATATGAAATTTTTAACTCACCGATGAAAAGTTATTCCATCTACTTTACTGCTTGAATTAACGGACGACTTGCCACAAGCTCGTATTGAACAATGAGGCATTTTAATAACTATATTTTAATCGGACAAACAAAACTTTGGACGAATTCAGCAAACCGGTAGGTCTTGACCTACCTACAGAATTTCCTCCCTAAGCCTACAAACAGAATTTCCCGAAAACACCCGTATAATATTTTTGAACGCTGTTTGAAAGGTAATGTCAAACACAGACAAGTAAGGAGTTCTTCAAATGATTAACAGTATGATCACCTTGTTTTTTCCCCCCTTTAATTTTGACGATATCTTGTTGAACGTAGAAAGAGAATATAATAATAATAAGATAAATCTGTTGTAAAATTGTTGAAGTAACATGCCAATAAGTATTGTTTGAGCTTGCAGTTGATATTTTATGAATATTTATATTGGGTGGGTTTGAGGCTCAATTAAAATTCTTAAATTTAGAATTTTAAACTAATAAATAAAAAAAACTTTAAATACTTACCGCGAATATCCTCCTAAAAACCCCTTGGACATTTTAATTCTTCCTGGATTTAAGAAGAAGCCTCCTAAGCTGGCAGCACTGAAGCAAACACTACAAAGAGAAGTCAGAGCTGTCAGATGGGACCATAGAGAATGGGACATATTATTTTGTGACTTAACACAACATAAGCATATCTTATAAATAATTAAATCAATAAAATGTTACGGTGCCAATCAGTGCTTTCTTTCTTCTTTCTCCTTGCCTTATGCCATTTAGGTGGAGTCGGTACAGCAAATCTTCTTCCACTCGCTTCTACCAGACGTAATCTCAAAAATAAGTCTGCCACACTACACTACTTCTTCGGTCTGCCTCTTGCGCTTCTTCCTTGTACCATATCCATACATCTCCTAGTTACATGAATCTCCTCTCTACGCATTACATCACATACCATGCAGTGCATATGTAATAAAATATTCGGCTGTTGTAATAGCCAAAAAGTGATCTATGACACTTATAGAGCGATAACGGTTCTTTGGGGTTCTGTACCTAAGGGTAAGACGGGTCCTTATTACTAAGCCTCCGCTGTCTATATGTCTCGTGGATGTATCCAACGACATTTATAGGTATTATAAATGTCGTTGGATGTATCTCATAAAGCGTGATAGCGTTCTAGCTATCAAGCTTACGATCGATACGATCATATAAGTATAATAGAAACAGTCTAAATAAACAAGTTTATTGCATGGGAAACTGAATATTTTTTTTTTATTTGTATTTGTTGTCACAGTCGCAACGGAAATACATAACTTGTGAAAATTTCAGCTTTCTAGTTAGCACGGTTTATGAACAGCCTGGGACAGACAGACAGTAGGGGCTTAGTAATTGGGTCCCGTTTATACCTTTTAAGTATGAAATCCTAAGAATAAGGTACCTTGAGAAAAACAAATCGTTATTTTTTTCTATTTTAAAATTCCCGCGGAAAAATCCGTCTAGGCAAGCGTAAGGACGATTGTCGTCCCACGGCACGACAAGCGAGTCAAAGTAGACGTCATACATCATCATCAATACATACCTTACTTTATTATGAATTCATATGAAATGCAAAACAAATTGATATTATCACAAAATCAAACTTTATAAGCCGGAATGTTTAGCTCACAGTGATATTTCTGTGACAAAAACAAAAAGTCAAACGAAATTATTACTCAACTATCATGTAGATCATAATATGCACGAGTCGATTACATACATCTACTTACTGTAATGTTATGTTTAAATAAATTAATATGAATATTTTGGAATTACACAAGGCTTCACTATTAAATATAGAAGGCGATGATATATTGATGAATATCCTTCTATCTACATTGATATGCGTAATTTTGCTAGGTATTTGTAAAAAAAAACACCAAATTTGAAAAAGATGTTTATTTAATAACGAATACAAAATATGAAATAGAAATGGCACAAGATAAAAAGAAAATAAAAGAATTTAAGTTTATTTCATATGGCAACATTTCTTCAAAACGGTGGAAGATGTACATGGCTCATCTTGTAGAAAAATATAGTACATTCATAGTTACATCTAGATTCTACACTAGATACTTAATCTAAAAAAATAGCTCAGAGCTCAACTCCGAATCCTCCTGTCTCGACTATCAAATTATTCTTAAAGACTTTTTGATTTATTAGTTGAGACTATAGTCTGGTATACAACAGGCGTTTGTAAACTGTTCTCATAGGGCATCTATTGTAACTTCGTAACGTTCACAGACTGTCAATCTTATTTCGATAATTGTGCCAGAGAGTATAATTGTTTTTATGCTTAAGTTTAAGCTATTGGCATCTTCACTAACTTTGTCAGAGTATATTATTAAATATCATTTATAACTTCTTGGCTTTCGATATTTTCTAGATAATTTTAACAGAGCAAAAATAAAGTATTTGTCACCACTCAGTTGACATTTTCTAGTTAATTATGGCAGAGTAAGTAGTATAAGTGTAAGGATTTAAGAGTTTTTGGCTGTCACCATTTTCTAGCAAATTTTACTTGAGTTAAAACACAGTATTTATGAGTACTCAGTTGTCGACAGGTTCTACTTAAATATGGCAGAGTATAAACAGTATTTATAAACAGTATTTATGTCGACAATTACTAGTTAATTATGGCAGTGTATAACTAACATTTATGACCTCTTAGTTGTCGACATATTCTAGCAATTTTACCAGAGTAAAAATAAAGTATTTATGAGTTGACATTTTCTAGTTAATTATGGCAGAGTGTACGTAGCATTTATGACTTCTTAGCTGTCGACATATTCTAACAAAGTTTACCATAGTAATAATAAAGTGTTCACGAGTTGCCGACATTTTCTAATCAATTATGGCAGACTATAAATAGTATTTGTATGACTTCGCTGTCGATATATTCTAGTTGATTATGGCAGAGTGTAAGTAGCATACAAGCTAAGCTAATTCCAGCAAAGTTTACTAGAGTTAAAGTATTCGTGAGTACGCAGTTGTTGCATATATTCTAGTTAATTATGGCAAAGTACAAGTAGCATGACCTTTTGAGCTATCGACACTTTCTAAGTAGTAAAAATAAAATATTCATGAGTTGTCGACATTTGAAATCTAACTTGTTGTGTATTACGAGTTCTTATCAGTGAGCTTGATAACGACCGCCTTGACCTCGGTGTAGTTGTTGATCCCGTACGCGCCGTTCTCCCGCCCGATGCCGGACTGCTTGAACCCGCCGAACGGGATCTGGTTGCCGAACACGTTGTAGTCGTTCACCCACACTGTGCCCGCGCGGATTTTCTGGAACATCAAGTATATACGGTCATCTGGCAATGACCCATTTTGCATTTTGATACGTTTGGCAGACGAAAAACGCCAAATAGTAAACACAGGCAAGCGACCAGTATCTGGCCGCTTGCAAAAACCACCACCGTATGGAGCCCACCAAAAAGACGGCGTCCCGGCCTCCCTAAGATGAGATGGCGGTACGACCTCGACACACACAACCCATACTGGAAGACCGTTGTCCAGGACAGACAATGGCGGGACGGTAGGGAGGCCTTTGCCCCGCAGTGGGCTGATTTATAGGCTTAGATAGATAGATTTACTTTCTACTTTACCTGTATGAGGTAGTTGGCGCGGTCGAGGTCCTTGGTGTGCACGGCGGCCGCCAGCCCGTACACCGTGTTGTTGGCGCGCTCCACCACCTCCTCCAGCGACGAGAACTTGATCAGCTGCTGCACCGGACCGAAGATCTGCACACATACATTCTAAACTTAACTAAGGCGGTCACTCATCATGGACCTAGACCATACACTATGATCTCCTGCATCGGACTGAAGATCTGTACACATACATTTATCACTAAACTAAGGCGGTCACTCATCATGGACCTAGACCATACACTATGATCTGGTGCCCCGGACCGAAGATCTGCACACATACAATCATCACTAAACTAAGGCGGTCACTCATCATGGACCTAGATCATACACTATGATCTCCTGCACCGGACCGAAGATCTGCACACATACATTCATCACTAAACTAAGGTGGTCATTCATCATGGACCTAGACCATACACTATGATCTGCTGCACCGGCCCGAAGATCTGCACACATACATTCTAAACTTAACTAAGGTGGTCACTCATCATTTATTTATTTATTTAATACACTTATAATAAGCCTTACACATCATGGACCTAGACCATACACTATGATCTGCTGCACCGGACTGAAGATCTGCACACATACATTCATCACTTAACTAAAGCGGTCACTCATCATGGACCTAGACCATGCACTAATAAATATAATAGACGCTCAATCTCTTGTTCAAAATCGTACTACTTAAAATAAGTTCCTTCTGGCGCGCGAGATGTCGCTCAGAGTCACGAGACGCGACGTGTATCGAATTGTCAAATTCAAATAAATCAGGTACATAATATACTTCTAACCTCGAATCTTAACTTGCTTGTGTTGATGGTACAGAATAAATCCGATAGATGGAGTTTAAAGCGTCATATATACATAATAGACGCTCAACCACTAGTTGAAAATTGTACGTGTATCGAATGACTCACGTAGCGCTATCTATTCGTACTTTCTTAAAACCACTTCACTCGCGGTCACTATCTATTACTATATACTATCGTTATATCACTTTGAGACTGCAGCGCGTTGTGGAATTTGGCAGCAGCTGGGCTGCACGCTCGAGTAGCAGCGTTATATAGGTTTCATCGGTACTTAAAATAATCGGCAAACTTTCGCGCCACGCTTTATTGTATCGTAATCAGCAATCTTCTCCAGTATTCTGATCCCTGATAGCTTTCAACGTAGTCGCGTGTGATTTAAGCCAGAGAGACATAAAAAAAAGAGGGTCAATAATATAAAAAAGAGGTTCAATATAATTCAATATAATTTGACGACCTCGTTGGCGCAACGGTTACCATGCCGGACTGCTAACCAGAAGGTTCCGGGTTCGATTCCCGGCCCGGCCGACACCTTTGTGCTTAACTAAATTTGTCGGTTGTGGGTCGTGGTGTTAAATATGCATCAATATAAAATATATATGTATGTATATGTAGTATATCAGTTGTGTTAGCTACCATAACACGAACTTAAAATGGTTCAGTATGGAGTTAACCAGCCGTGTGTGAAATGAGTCCTAATATTTATTTATTATTTTTAAAATAAGGATAACAAAATAGTGACCTCATGTGTGGCGATGTCCATGTCATCGGTGACGTGACTGAACACGGTGGGCTGCACGAAGTACCCGCGCTCGCCGAGCCGGCCGCCGCCCGCCACGCACCGGGCGCCCTGCTTCTTGCCGGACTCGACCATGCTGAGGATCTTCTCGTGCTGCTCCGCGTCCACCTGGCAAAAGATAACCGTTCGTATGTTGAATGACATTAGCCCATTTTGTCTTTTCAATTAAAAAACCAAGTTTTAGTTTTACCCACACCGGCTCCCGGTATGTCAACAGTTGCGGCGAAAATGTGTTAGCGACACTCTAGGATAAGAGTGTCGCTAAATCGTTTGGTTGCACCCCCTACAAAAGTTGCTAGTAAAAACCTGTAGTGAGTAAAAAATATATTCTTTCTAATCATCAGACTTCTAAAAGTTCTGTTATCCACTTGTATGTTGAAACACCGGCTCCCGGTATAAACACATTTTCGCCGCAACTGTTGACATACCGGGTAATAATAATATTTTTCTGTTTGTTACACACCAGGATAAGATGTACACTAGTGTGTACCAATGTGTTAGTATTAATTATTATGTATAAAAATATTTTAAAATTGAAATTGAATTCTGTAATAATAAGTAAGTGATTGAACCTGCGGTCCGGACTCGACATCCAGCCTGAAGGGGTCCCCGACGACTCTCTTCTTGGCGCGCTCGGCTGATAGCTCCACGAACTTGTCGTAGATTTTATCCTCCACAAATGTACGAGATCCTGTTAAAAAAATAAATACATAAATATTAGGAAACAAAATAAAAGCCTATGTTACTCGGGGATAATTGACGACTTCGTTGGCGTAAAGGTTACCATGCCGGTCTGCTAATCAGAAGGTTCCGGGTACGGTTCCCGGCCCGGTCAACATCTTTGTGCTTAACTAAATTTGTTGGCTGTGGGTCTGGGTGTTAAATATGTATTTATATATAATATGTATGTATGTATATGTAGTATATCAATTGTGTTAGCAACCGTAATACGAGCTAGAAATGGTTCAGTATGGGGCTAACCAGCCGTGTGTGAATGTGTATAAAAAAAAAATTAACTTCCCAGCGGTGGAAGAATTTTTCAAATCGGTCCAGAAGTTTCGGAGCATATTTGCGTCAAACAAACAAACATAACTTTTCCGCTTTATAATATTGGTATAGATGGGTAGGATACGTACCAGCAGTACAGCACTGGCCCATGTTATAGAAGAGCGCGTTGTGCGCCGCGTCCACGGCCGTCTCCAGGTCCACGTCCCCGAGGATGATGTTCGGGGACTTGCCGCCCAGCTCCAGTGTGATCCTCTTCAGGGTGCCCGCCGCGTTGCGCTGGATCAACTTGCCCACCTCCGTGGAACCTGCATGTTTAATTACGTACAATGAATACAACCATAATAATATGGTAACTTGTTTGGTTTGACTTGTAACTTTGGTGTTATCAATAAATGATTTTGATGTCACTTGTATTTCGTATGTATTACTATTTTACTCTTAGGTAACACTGGCACACCCTGCCATAATTAATCAGGGCTTGCATGGTTAGGTACTTAAGTATATTTTAATGTAACGTTAGCTTAACTTTACATAAAATAAGTAGTATTAGGTTCTGTTAAACCCTTTGTTAATAAATAAATTTGTATTCATTTGTATTTGGTACCATATTATGGTACCGCCTGTAGCTCGGCTAGCTAAAGTGATCTGTCACGATCATCAAAGCTAAGCAACGGTCCATGCGGACGGTATTTGGATGGGTGACAATGCACAAGACTGTCGTTTTTCAAGTGGCATTTTCAACTGGGCGCTACCGTATGTAGGATGACACGTTAAATTGTAGGTCCCGGCTAGTCTTAGTGAGTCTTATTAGTTACTTTAAAACAAGCCGTTAAGCTACGTCGGAAGCCTTTGGACGGCTTGAAAATTCTCGACACCAGAGCTTGGCCCTTAGCTCATGCGAAGAAAATGAATACCACCATATTCACATAAGAAAAGTAAACAATTAAGATACAAATTTAAAGATCGTACAATATTAATCGTGACGACGTTAATGTTTCATACATCAAATATAGACAACTGACGCCCTGCAACAGGCTCTCTCCAAGCCTACATACATCTTAGACCACAGTCAAGCTTAACATCAGGCAAGCTGCGGTCAAACGTAAGCCTATTTATCTATAAAAAAAAGCCTTCCTGCGGGGCTTAGGGCTCAACCAAGCGTATTTAGTTATTTGTAAGTTTTAACATTTAGTAATTTGTAAGTATAATTTTTCAGTGAGTTCTTTTTTTTATGTGAATACATTCACCCTAAACCGCACAAAGTGGCACAGACTGGTAGAGGAGGCCATGATCCACCCAGGGTTGTAGAGCCACAGGAAGTAAGTAAGTAAGAAGTACATTCACCTATGTACGCACGTTAAATATGTAAGGTAAGTATGTACCAGTGAATGCGATTTTGTCAACGTCGGGATGGTCGACGAGCGCGGCGCCGGCGTCCCCGTACCCCGGCAGCATGTTCACCACGCCGGGCGGGAAGCCTGCCTCCTGCGACACCACACATGTACACTGTAAACTCCATGTAACGTCAAACACCATGACGACCGCGTTGGCGTAAAGGTTACCATGCCGGATTGCCAATCAGAAGGTTCCGGTTTCGGTTCCCGGCACGGCCCACATCTTTGTGCTGAACTAAATGTGTTGGCTGTCAGTCTGGGTGTTCAATATATATCGATATATAAAGTATTTATGTATGTAAATGTAGTATATCAGTTGTGTTATGCATAATACAAACTATAAAATAGTTTAGCATGGAGCTTACCAGGCGTGTGTGAAACTAGTAAAAAAAGTAACTAGATAGATGGAACACAAATACAGAAAATTAGATAACTAAAAGCAGTTTATTTATTTTAATAATAGATGGGTTTGCGCTTGATCAATAATGGTGAGCGATAATGAGATCTAAAGTGGAGCACTCTTGCCCAGAAAGAACCAGTCCAAAACTTGGCCCCACTATCGTCCGGGGTAATTCCGTATCTTGACCCCGCTATCGTCAGGGGTAAGTCCGTATCTTGTCCCCGCTATCGTCAGGGGTAAGTCCGTATCTTGTCCCCGCTATCGTCAGGGGTAAGTCCGTATCTTGTCCCCGCTATCGTCAGGGGTAAGTCCGTATCTTGTCCCCGCTATCGTCAGGGGTAAGCTCGTAACTTGTCCCCGCTATTGTCAGGGGTAAGCTCGTAACTTGGCCCCGCTATCGTCAGGGGTAAGCTCGTAACTTGTCCCCGCTATCGTCAGGGGTAAGCTCGTAACTTGTCCCCGCTATCGTCAGGGGTAAGCTCGTAACTTGTCCCCGCTATTGTCAGGGGTAAGCTCGTAACTTGGCCCCGCTATCGCCCGGGGTAAGTTCGTACCTTGACCAGCTGCGCCAAATAAAGCGCAGTGAGCGGGGTCTGCTCTGCCGGCTTCATGACCAGCGTGCAGCCGGTCGCCAGCGCCGGGCCCAGCTTCCACGCAGCCATCAGCAGGGGGAAGTTCCATGGGATGATCTGACCGCACACACCTGTTAAACAAATCAAATCATTTATTTTCAGAACATAATTTTACATCACATATAATAAAATTAAAACAAATCATACAAACCCACAAATTAAAACAAAATAGTAACTAGAAAATGTCAAAACTAAAATTATTTTTTCTATTTTTATAGTCACAATTCTTAACCATTTTTGTGTTGGATTGGGCAGTCCAACCGATCATTGATCATCAAAATATAAAAAGATACTAGTCAGATAAACATTATATTTCAACTTAAACTACCTAGTATAAACCGTGTACTTCACATACTCATATCTGGACAGATTTGTATACGGACAGAATGATAGTGAATAAGAAAAAGATTATTTTGACTGGTGCTTTCATAATAATTGTGTATTTATTTATTTATTTTCATAGCTGAGCATGTTTTCTTCTTCATATAAGCTATAATAGCTTCTTAATATGAGTTAAGTGGCCAAGCTCTGATGTCGAAGTTTTTCAAGCTACCCGTAGGCCTTTGACTTGGCTTTAAGACGTCTTGTAATATGACTCACAGCCGGGACCAAAATTTAAAACGTCATCCGACCCACGGTAGCGCCCAGATGGCCACTAAGCTCATACGAAGAAGAAGAATAATGGTTACACACCTACCTAACGCCTGTAGATAAAAATTTATGTGTAATCACGTTCTGCTACATAAAGTAGTTTTGCACAATCATGCAAACAAAAAATTCTGTTTATGAAGATACATGACTGGAGTTTTTATAACATGACTTGTAAAAATACAAAGGTCACTTGTGTTTGTATTAAATCTTCATGCGTTACCTAAGAATACAAAAATATAGAACACAAACTTAGATTTGCAATGAGAGAAGTTTTCGTGAAATCTGCGCCCCGCAGTTCTACCTTTGTTGATCCGGGATAAAAAGTAGTCTTATGTGTTATATCCAGGATCAAAGCAACTATTATACTAAATTTCCTCAAAATCAGTCTAGCCGTTCGAGTGCGAAGAAGTAACAAAATCACATACTTTCACACTGATATATACAAACTATCGCCTGTATAATATTAGTGGAATTATGTGAACTAAATCTTCTATACTATAAGACTCTTTGTCCTGACTTATTCATTCATTCATTCATCTATAGACAACGCAGAGCCCAAACGGCTGGTCCTAGGGTTGTGAAATTTGGAGGGTGTATTTGTTTTAGTATGTAGACGCGTACTAAGAACGGAATTTTGGAAATTCCACCCCTAAGGGGGTGAAAAGGGGTAAAACAGTTTGTATGAAACTTCTTTATTTTTGAACTTATAGCAATGAAATTTGGAATATGTATAGTTTATGTAAAAATAAAAATAATGGTTTCAAGTTTTTTTACCAGGGGTGAACTAAGAGTTTGTTATGAGGGGTGAAAGTTTGTATGGAAAAATCTTTATTTATCAAGTTAAAGTCTTGAAAGTTGTTATGGTAGTAGTTTATTGAATGGTTAAATTAAAATTTTAAAAACGTTTGCCAGGGGTGCATTAAGGGGGATGCCATTGGGGTTGAAAGTTAAAAATTAAAGTTTTGTGTTTTTGAACTTAAATGTGTAAAATTTGGAGTGTGTATATATTTTAGTACTTAGACGTGTACTAAGAATTGATTTTTGGAAATTCTACCCTTAAGGGGGGTGAAAGGGCGTAAAACAGTTTGTATGAAACTTCTTTATTTTTGAACTTCTATCAATGAAATTTGGAATATGTATAGTTTATGTAAAAATCAAGTTTTTTTTTGCCAGGGGTTAAATAAGGGTTTATAGGGTGGGAGGGGGGTGAAAGTTTCCTTGGATTTTTTATTTATTTATCAACCCAACAGTCTTGAACGTTGTTTTGGTTGTAGTTTATATGGTGGTTAAAATAAATTTGTAATGATATTTGCTAGGAGTGAATTAAGGTATGCCATTGGGGTTTAATGTTCAAAGGGAAAGTTTTGTGTGTTTGAAATTAAATACTTATGAATTGGAATTTAAGTATGTGGTTTACTTAGTGGTATGATTCACGTATTCTTATTATTTATATTAAAATAATGGCTTGGATAAAACGATCTTATCTGTAGCATCACCACCGAAATAGCTAAAACAGAGGTTAACTAGATCTCAGGAATCGATTGCGGAAAGACAGATGCGACTTATTTTGATATCGTAGCAATGTAGTGTTCATATAAAATTGGCACGGGAATAGGATACAATAGATTTTTTCCACAGGTTACGCAAAAAGCGTCCTACACGCGGGCGGAGCCGCGGGCAACCTCTAGTCTCTTATATGTACCGGATCCATTTGACATGACCTTTGATCTACGATAGTGACATTATTAAATTTTGCTCAGTAATTGTGCAAGCAAAAACTTCCACTGTATTCCCTAATCAGTATACTATATACATACATATGTATATGATTCATTATGTAAATACTAGACTTAGCCTTGAACGTGTTATGTGGCGTACTGTAGATACTATAACCGGTTGCTGTAAAAATAAACACAATTTAGCAACTACCGACTTTTGCTTGGAAACAGAGGTATAACCATGTATCTTATGTACATACATAAGTAGACAGAAATGTTAGTATTTAAATTTATATTCGTATCTAGTTAAGAACTTACTGTTTGTGCCCCCAATAAAACCTAAGTTTGCGGAATAAGTAGCCAATAAGTTAATTTAGGACCTAAGTTGTATTCATAAAAGAAAAAACATTCCAATCAGATTATAGAAGACAATAGAGCATGAAATATGTAGTAACAAACTCCATTTCACCCATACACCATTTTAAAACTTAGTATTTAATGTTAACATTAGTAAGATAACTGGACTGACCGTCTTACGATATTAACATGGTCCCATTGTTCCAATGTTGACCATTCTGGTAATAGAACCCGAGGCCTTCTAGTTGGCAAGCCGGCATGGTAACCATTACGCCAACGAGGTCGTCAACATTATTAAATGATATTGATATTATATTACTAGAATTAGAATTGAAAATTGACATTGTATCATATCATTTATTGTAATGATATTATATTATTTGACTTGTAACTTTGGTGTTATCAATAAATGATTTGTATTTGTATCAAACGCTGTTGAAGATATTTTAAGACTTATCTAATTTACTATTTGTGCATTGTCAATGTTTGCAATAGCAGCTGCACACATCAAGTAGTAAGTGCTTGCATGCATAGATAAGCGAAAGTTACATTTCACTGATCGAGAAGACAAATACGAGTATAAAAACGCTATCGTCTAACTATTGGTCTACTAATGTAGAAAGAAAAATTGTACTTTGTAAACTGTTATTGTAAGGCATATTTTTATCCAACGTTTTTCAAGTAAGTGTGACCGTTTGTTTCGTCCAAATAAGTAAAATTGTAGATATGACAATCGTTCATAATGCTGTTTCATCATAATTACCGTTGATAAAATAAAAATATATACCAGTATTTGTCCGTATGAAATGTTTTGCACTTATGTATGTATATGTAGTATATCAGTTGTGTTAGCAACCATAATACATACTAGAAATTGTTTACAATGGGGCTAAACAGCCATGTCAGAAATGGGTCCTAATACTTAAAAAATAAACAAAAAATAATCTGTAAAATGCACCAAACGCTCGGTCCAAGTCGCATAGCATAAGAACCCTCTGTATGCTACAAAGCGCACAATTGTATGACATATCTTATCTTATCTAACCGCTTCTTACCTACTGTCTTCCTACATGTATGTATGTGCAGTTTTTTAATGAAGTATTAGGTTCACATTTGAAATATCTCTTGTCAGATACGATGTAGACCACACCTGAACATACTGAATATTCAGGGTTGCTCAAAAATAGGAGCATTTGCACACCCGTTCTCGCGGTAAATACAATAAAATTATATTTTGCAGGGAACAGAGTTTTCTTTTTTTATGTGTCTATGTGTATAAATATTTATAATACGAGTATTTAATTTGCTTACATTCTAAGCAAGCACGACTTCTTTGTTTTTGGTGAGGGGGGGGAAAATCTTCAATAAGACACCTGGCCACATTGGCAGTCAGTTTATGTGGGATTTGTACCCACTAAAACCCCCCGGTGACCTGCCTATGTACTAAACGGAGGACTCCGTGTTCTTCCGGGAAACACCCCGGAGATCTCCTTGCACTGTGCTGTATGTGGCCCTTCTGGGATAACTGTCCAATCCGCCAAAGGCGTCGACGATCACAAGCCACCATCGTCCTACCCGGACTCGATGAAGCGGGTGTCGGTGCCCTATCTCCGAACACCCTCGAGTATGATGCCCCTTTAAGTTGCCTCTTACGACCAGCAGAAGCAGTTCCGCAGCCTTATTTTTTCACCCGGGCTGCAAGGTTAACTGGTCAAATACCTTATTTATTCTTCTTCTTCTTACCTTTTTTTGTTTGACACATTTCACACACTTTTGCTTGGCCTAGCTGTTAGAGTAATACAATAATATAATGTTATGAGTTAAAATAATTTTATCAAATTAGTGTATTGTCATCGGTCCTCAATAAATCTACAAAGTTTCAACGAAATCTGGCCGTTTAAAGTGTGTCAAAATCGCGCCCAAAGAAGTCGATTACAAACAAACATACAGGTGAAGCTAATGTAAAGCGTGTAAAAACGGGGTTTATACTCGCGGACACAATTTCTAGAAAGAATTTGTATCAAGTGACTTACCCACAGGCTCATGGCGAGTGTAAGCCAAGTATTTCCCATCAGTGGGGACCACCTTGCCGTGGTTCTTGTCAGCCCAACCAGCGTAGTAGCGCAGGTTCTTCACTACTCCTGCCAAATCGCCGTAATAGGCCGCCGTGTAGGGCTTGCCGTTGTCGAGCGTTTCCAGACTCTGTTGCAAAGGATAGAGGGGTGAAATTAGATAGGCAAGTTTGTAAGAAGGTTTTGAGGAAGAGTTTCGATTTCCTCAATTCAATTTAAGATAAGTAAGCAGTTTACGTTTTGATACACTTCTTAATTAATGTTTTGATTGAGAAATATTTTTGCCAGTCGATATATGTATGTTTATTTGCCATACTTATAATATGAGTACATTATAACTATACCAATAAATGTGATTAAGCATAGCATAAATCATAAGCAGCCAACTATACATTCCCACTGTTGGGACTCGGGGCCTTATCTCACAAGGAGATGTATATAGGCCATAATCCACCACACAGCCTATGTGCGGGTTGGATGATATGATGTGATTATTATTCGTTAATAAAGTGATTATAAATTGAGAATTATTGTTTGTATTATTTATGAAGATGAAACTTCCTGCTTGTTCAAGTATGATACATAGTACCTATATAATAATAAATATGTAGTTCATAAATTTTCAAAATTATAATGTCAGATATACCTACATATGTATTATCTAATAAGTCATGATAATAATTCATGCATACTTTATCATAGTAATAACAAACATTGTTTTGTCTTTCATATCATATCTATTGTTACATAAATAATATGAATGATAAGTATCTTTTCTCGGCATTTATTTAAATTATGTTACATTTAGAGATAAGACCCGTATTTAAACAAAACACTTTTTTAAATCTATTCTTAATTTTTTTAAAACCAGTGCCAGTGAGAATCATATCCTATCAGTAACTTTTTTAAATCTTATGACACACAAAATATTTATAGATATCTTATTATTAATAACTACGAGTATAACTAACTTTCTAGACTTTTGTTTGTAAGAGATAGATGGATAGATAGAAAATTAATTTATTGGACACTATAAAATAGAATTAACTTAAAATTTGTTTCTCACAATTGGCAGCCTTATTTTTAAAGCAATCTCTTCTAGGCAACCTTTGGATGGAAAGGAATTTATAAACAACTAAAAGAAGAGAATAATAAGAGAATGGCTCATTATTATTGATAATTTCAGGACACAAAGGAGGAATTTGTAGAACTAATGACCTACACATCATTTTTAGACGTTATATCTAAAAAAAGAATTTATGATGATATAATAATATGAGCATGAAGTTTTATTATACAGTAGAACCTCTATAAGTTGAACATCAAGGGAGACGCCAAGAAATTCACGTTATAGAGTTTTCAACTTATGGAGGATTTCGACTTTTTTTGCTTTAGATAATTTGGTTGTTCTGTTGTACTAATTGATGTGTATTGCAATAGAACTAAACTACTTCTGACAGTATTTAGGTCGAAAAGAAATGACTTGCTTAGCTAAATTTCAAAGGAAATCATAATTGAACACCTGACACCAAGCAAGCAAACACGTGTTTGCGTGAGTCATAAATTTATTATCATATACTCCTAAAATGTTTTCTAAGAAACAATAGTGTACTCACATTGTCGGCAAGTACTTAAAGTCGGTAACTTATTGTTGTTCGAACAACAATTATTGTTGTTCGGTTGTAAAATAAAACGTTGCTATGTTCGAGTTCGACTAACAGAGGGTAAAGATTTCAAGTGATGGAGGTTTTGGTGTTTGTAGGGAAGGGAACAAAACATTTTTTCGACATTTGGAGGTTTTTGACTTATCGAGGTTCGACTTAACGAGGTTCTACTGTATATTATAGCATATGGTGTAATGAGCTTTTGTATATTGCAGAATTTGATGCACACCTCACATTCTGCATCCAGCCTTCTCTGGGACTCTATACTGATAGTGTGGGAGAGTATAAAGGCATAATTTGATGTAATTTTTTTTATCTTACCGCCAAGTAAACCCTGTCACGCTCAATCAGGTCAGCCAGCTTGTTGATGAGGACTCCTCTCTCTGAAGCGTCCATCGACCTCCACGGAGATCCCAGTCTGCCAACAACATTGATTATTTACAACAATTCCACCATAATACCTTAGGAATTTTTGAATGTACTTTTGAGTATTTTTTTTATTTGACTATGGCTTTTTAACTAAAACTTTTTTAATGTAGGTAGTCAAAAAGTTAAAAATATCCTGGTATTGTTATAATTTCAAAGTACATAGTTATACAAACTACTTTGAAATTATATTTGTGTAAACTATTAACACATACATATGCATCCATATTTACACTGTCTTAAAAAGATTTGCTGAATCACTACTATCTTCTAACTAATTGACCATTTACAGAAAATAATAGTGATAAAAATGTTTACAGGCATTTCATAATTTTAAAATCAAATATAAGTCTTTATTTTGAACATAATAGTTGTATGAATTATTTATGCTAGATTAGAAACTATAACAACTTATATGAAAATAGAATAAATAGAATAGTAACTTGGGCGATAAAATGGTTCCACCGTCCACATGTAAAATACCGCGGTGAGCGGGCAAAACAGCTACCCAATCGCGTGCGAGCTTTGTTTGTGTGTTTTATTGGGATAGCAGTATAATTGTGTATGTATAATACAGTGTAAACTCCATGTAACGTCACTAGATTTAACAACCAACTCACTAAAACGTCGAAATCAAATGGCTTGTATTCCGTACAGTGATACATTCTCTCCATTTAGCAACTACTCTTTATAACGCCATAAAATGCACAGTCCCTTCAGTTTTGTTATATAGAGTTATACATATACACTGTAAATATTTGCTTGCTCTAACCATTAGTGTATATGTATTTTATTTTTGCACTGACGGAAGTCTGGTCACTCCAGAGGTACTTTTAGTACTTTTGATATTAAAACTCACTTGAAAGCATCTTTGGCAGCTTGCACAGCTCTGTCCACATCAGTCTTGCCAGCTTGCTGAACCTCAGCAATCACTTGCTCGTTAGCCGGGTTGATTGTCTTAAAGGTTTTACCATCTGCTGACTTCACCCACTCATTGTTGATGAATAACTGCAGAAAAGACATTAATTGCCTGACATTAATTGTTTTTTTACCATATTACGTATTAAAGTAACATTTTTATTATATCATGAGCTAGGTATTTAAGATACCATATAGTACATATTTAAAATTTCTGACATGTAACATTCGTTATTACCAATAAATGATCTATGAACTATGAAAGCAATTAACTATACATTTGGTAACAAATAAAGCGTAACGTTAATATTTTAATATCTGAATATAAATGCTAAAGCAATGTCTAAAATATTGCTATGATAAATAAGTTATCAACAATGCATTGTTTTACAATATAGCACAAGATTTGAAAATAAAATAGAGTCTTCAACTATAACCATACTATGATAACATAAGATCTTATTAGAGTTAATAATGAGTCTAGTAAGTATGTTATAAGACTGCAGTTGGTGAGATATAAGTGTTTAAATAGTATTGTATGTTTAAATTAATGAACTGTTGGTACAAACCTAGTCTGTTACCGAGTAAACTTTATTATAAGTGCGAATAGAGAAGCATGATACATGAGTAAATATAAATATATTGTCGTATATAACGATAGGAATTCTTATACACAAAATCTGTTAGGTTTAGTAAACGAAGCGGCTGCCTTAGGCTACGGTAATACAAAAAACACGGCATTTTTCGTACTTTTTCAGCACTTACCCCAGAATATAATATTTCCGGCTTGCTTTGTGGTGCAGGCGCTGTAGCGAACCTAGCTTTTTGCAACTGAACTACTTTACTCAAGTTTTTGAGCATTTTGTAGCTTTATGACGAGTAAACCGGCGCGAAGTCGCGAACTAAAATGATCAACAAGACGATGGCGCTGATATTTTCGGGGCTGCCAACTAAAGGCACGGTTGAGTGCTAAGTAATATCTAAATTCTGTTTTTTTCTGATCCGTGTCTCATAAATAGCTAGAAATATCCAAAAGTAGTGACAAATTATATTACATGACATTAATGGGAAAATAACCTAAAACACAATAATATATTAAATATTTGGCTTCTTTTTTGCTATCTTCTAAAGTTTGAATAGCGTTTTCAAGCAGGGTTGCCAACTCAATGGCTCGGTTGAGTGCTAGGTAATATCTCAAATTGTGCTAAATTGCTAGAAATTTCCAAAAATAGTGCCAAATATATGAAATTATTAAAAAAATTACACATAACAGAATATGTTTTAATTTTTTACTGTTTTTTGGTATCTTTTAAAGTTAGGATAGCATTCTCAAAACTGTCTCCAAGATAAGGAGTCGGATCAAAGAAATCTGAGGACAACAAACAAGGTTTGACAAATAATGAGTTGTCTTAGAGATAAGGATAAACATTGACTGTTAACATATCCCTACCAAAGTGCCGCGAACTACAGATAATGTTGCTTGCGTTATGTTACAAAATACAGCTGCATTTTGAGCAAACAGACTACTTCAAAATAGTGCTAGATGAAGTGCTGGGTGCTGTTCCTTAAATTTCAGTGCTAGGCACATAAAAATAGTGCTGAATCTAGCACTCAAAGTGCTGAGTTGGCAACCCTGTTTTCAAGACTAGCCAAGATAAGGAGACGGATCATGGTACATAATCTAAGGAAAACAAACAAGGTTTAACAAAAATTTGGTATTTGGTATTTTTTCTCAAAATCGTTCAACCGTTCCATTTTCCATATCTACAGAATAATATGTGATATGTAAGAAGTCAGACCTCTGACTCGTAATTGTGTATAATAATTTTTGAATCAGCTGAGAATGATGCTACGGACAATACAGGCTGGAAGCAGTGTCGTGTTGCCTGTCAGTGGCATATTTTCTCGAAAGACTTTTCCTCAAACTCGGGTGCTTGAAGTAGTCTGTTTGCTTACAAAAATGCAGTCATGTGGCTGAAGTGAACAAAATGCAAACTAGTGTAACTCAACTCATTTGTCAAACCTTGTTTGTTTTCTTCGGATTACCTTGAGCCTTGATTACCATCTCCTTATCTAGGCTTATTTTGAGAACGCTATTTAGAAGGTAACAAAAACAGCTAAAATTTAAAACATGTAATTTGTTCTTTGTATTAATTACACACTTTTTGGCATAATTTTGGAAATTTATAGCAATTTAGCATTATTTGAGATATTGCTTAGCAATTAGCACTCAACCGTGCCATTAAGTTGGCAGCCCTGGCCGCCCCTGGCTAGATATTAGAAGTCAAGATCAAAATGATCAAATCTCAAAGTTCAAACTAGAATTTCTTGTTTGCGTTGCAAACTGCAATTTCTAAGTTTTTTTACCAACTTACTAAACAATTTACACCTTAGTGATACAACTCTTCTAAAATTTCTGCTTTAAAATGAGCAAAAAAGAAAAAGAACCCCACCTCTTAAATACGCTAATCAATAAAAACTATTTTGGATTTATAAATTATTATGACCGCCTCATCACCCACAATCTTCGTGAATCACGTATAGCAACAAGGTAAATTGTATGGGTTTACCTATTTATCTTGAATTTATATTAATATTATATACTTTTCTATTTTAACAATCAATGTCCCTAACTTACAGATTTTTTTAATAAATGTTGGATGGATATGTAGGTACCTATTTAGTTCTACATTGTGTTCTACATCATGTTAAATAAGAAGTATGAATTTACTATCTGGTAACAGGCAATCACTAATCATACCTCTGTCACAGTACCTACTTATGATAATAATATACATATCACACTATTGTTTAGGAATTTTATTTAATAACCACACATTACTAATGCTTGTAACTTTTAACTTTAAAATGATTACTATGGAGCGACGATGGTCTGCCTCCATTTAGCAAAGGGATATCCCCCCGGACAGATGTTGTGTCCGGAGACGGCCGTCCGATGGTCATGCATTGTAGCTTGGACCAGTCGTACGCGCGTTGTAAATACCGTTTGCGCGATTCAGGATAAGCACTCTGATTGGTAGCGGGCGATGAAGTGCGACAGAGTCACCACAAATATGGAGCGACCATGGTCTGCCTCCATTTAGCACAGGGATATCCCCCGGACAGATGTTTTGTCCGGAGACGGCCGTCCGACGGTCATGCATTGTATCTTGGAGCAGTCGTACGCGCGCTGTAAATACCATTTGCGCGATTCAGGATAAGCACTCTGATTGGTAGCGGGCGATGAAGTGCGACAGAGAAGCCAAATTACCATTTCTATACTTAGTCGTTTTTGTTTAATTTTCTTCCTCCCCCCTTGTGAGGAGGTTGGGCACTGCCTTCGAGGAGCCCCTCTTTGGCAGGGCTGGGCGCTGATTCCTCTGAACTCAGGGGGGTTGTAGTCATTCATAGTCATGTTATATTTAACTAACACATTAGTCATAAACAAACAATAAATAATCACACACTCCTCACTAAAAATTTTATCTATAATGTAGATGAAAAGATAAAGGCTATTTATCATAGAGGCTAAGGCTACAAATGTTGAACATCCTTTTATTTCGCTGGTAGGTACTGAATATTAAACTGGGTTGGCCTAGGAAAAACTAGTTTGGTTTGTAACATAACATTCATATAAATGTGCATATAATATACAGCTAAACTCACAACAAACATTGATATACCATTTGTGAGTCTGAACCTTGAAAAAGGAAGCCACACCTCAGTAATCATACCTGACTTTTTTTATTAGTTCCACCAAATTTCCTCTCACCAGGCAAGAGACCTTATTTATTGCAAGCTTATTAAATTTAAATTTTATTGTTTGCTTTTAGTTTAGATTATTTATACAATCTATTTTTGCCTATGTCTGTGTCATACCTGGCATTGTTCTTTATGGATATGGTTACATTAATATTTCACACTAACTACGTTTTAATTTTTTCATCCCTAAAACTGATCATGGGTTAATTGGCCTTTTCTACTATTTCTCTATAGTTTTGTTTGTCTCCCAGTTTTTCAAATATCCTATTAAATTGACAGTATAATTATACCTAGATTTGAAACTTACCAAAATCTTCAGATTAAAATACTTTGATTTTAACTAGAATTGAAAAATAAATGTAATTTTACTAATTCCAGGGAAGCTACTAGCAATGGTCTGTGGTGCTGTTTATTGCTCCCTTCTGTGCTGTTATTCTACAACTTGAAGTGTGATGTGTCAACAGTGTACAGCATAGTGACATACACAGCACTAGGCTTGGTGTTCTACTGTGCACTGTTTGTAGCATTCTTGACAGTGTCCAGTCTCGTACTGAAAGAGCAAGTGGCGGGAGGTTGTATAGCGTCTAGCCTTGTTTCTGCATTGCTGTTGTACACATTTGTGTTGAAAGGTGAGTTTTGTTCAGCCACTATAAAATTAGAGATGTTTAATTTTATTTATTTTAGTTAAGATGCCGACCCCCAACTCAATGGTGCAAGGAGTTGGTGGAATTCCATACCAAGAAGCAATGCAAGAACAAGCAATATTTTTCCTACTAATTTCTTGCTTTCTTCATGTAATTTAAGTGACCAAGCCCTGGTGTTGAAGGTTATCAAGCAGCTCAGGGACATCTGGCCTGGATTTTGTGTTTAGTTTTAAATTTTACACTTTTGCACTTCACATGCCAGTACTACTATTCATAGCAATATACAAGTTATTAGGATCAACCTAATTGTTATACATTTGTATAAGTTTGCAATAGCCTATCAGGGACTAACTTAGTTAAATGCTAGGTTCTTCAAGTTCAAAATTAAGTTGTTGCAATAATAATTAAAATTTAAAACCCTTCATTAATTATTTAATACATAGTAAAGTTACTATTGTATTTCATGTTTTTTATGATATAATTTAAAATTTATAAATTGGTGTTTTTTGTTTATTAGATAAATTAATATTTACATGTTCATAAATATAATAACAATTATATGTGTTATTATTTTAATTAATAAAATTATACATTATTTTTTTATGGTTGAATTAATATATTTTCACATTATTATTTTCAGATCTCACTCTATCTCTAATGATCTCACTGCCAGCAGTGTTTTCATTCAGCATATTGCTGCGGTTGTGTATTATGAAGTTTCCCAAAACATTCACCATTGGAGAAGCCATGATGGTGTCTCAGAGTGTCATACTGTATGCGGTGATGGTGGTGGCTCGCTCCTTTGATGATGATGATGATCAGGAGATGAATCTGATCACCGCTGTTGTTAATGTAAGTATAATAGTACAAGTTAAACTAGCCATCCACTTATTTATATATTACTACTCGGTATCAACTGGTGATTACCCGCGGAGTTACCCGCGTTGATCCAGGATAAAAAGTATCCTATGTGTTAATCCAGGGTCTCCTTGCCAAATTTCATCGAAATCGGTTCAGCCATTTGAGTGTGAAGAAGTATGAGATTTACTTACTTACATGCAAACTTTCGCATTTATAATATATTATTAAGGTAAGGAAATAGTTTTTACATTTAAATAAACATCTATAATTATATCGATCCAATACCATCACATTATGTCTTTTTCCCTTTGAATACTTATTCCTACAACAAAAACCTTTTTTTGCCCAAAGAAATAAATAGTATTGTGCATGTACATAATAAATTAATGACATTAAATAAAAAGAATATAATAAAATGTAAATTTATGTTATTGCAACATAAAATTGAAACTTGACTTATGACTTATAATAAACGTACTTTTTTCGTATATTTTTGAAGATTATTTATGGTGCGGATCCCTTTATGCGCGAGCATAATCACACTTGTTAATTTTTTTAATAGACTCGATCACTGACCTCTATACTACTGGTATGCAGTAATATAGAGGTCAGTGACTCAGATGTAGCAAGTAGACATTAAAGTCAAAATGCAGATTTATTTCAAAACCATCACCCAGTTAATTACCTCTAACAACAGTAATATTTTTGTAATGTCTATTTCAGACAGTGTTATCAACCGTGGGTATAATTGTTACAGCGTTGAGTGTGATGACAGATAGCCAGAGGAACCTGGGCTATCTGTGGAAGACTGTGGTCGGAGCACTTCTGTTTGGTGTGCTTTTGTTGATATCTCTGCAAGGAATCGGTGCGGTATTCATTGCCTTACAATATATATTTGGAACAGTTAAACGAGTAAGTAGCATACTTTAATTTAAACTTTATATGTATGATGAGTAGAAGAGCAAGTTGTAAACCAGCTCTTGTGTTTTCTCAGTATTTTGCTGAACAAATTAGTAAATCTATAGGTTTAATTTTATTTAACTCGGTGAACTCTGTTTCGCCAAAAACTTAAAAATTTCTCTGAATTTTGATTGCTACAAACATCACAAAGCCCGAGATCTTCAGTCCGGCAGTCCGGCATGGTAACCGTTCTGCCAACGAGGTCGTCGTTTGATGATGATGACCTTTAGTTATTATTAATCTCTTCGTTGAACACCCCACCCTATTAATTTTAATTTCCTCTCCATGAGAGATCGCTTTCAGTGATAAGGCCGCCACTTACAACATTACAACACGCACACTTACAAGTGGCGGCCTTATCACTGAAAGCGATCTCTTCCAGGCAACCAATGCATGGAGAGGAAATTACTTATTTTGTTCTTTGTTTCGTATTTTCTGTTTATTGGGTTGCAATGAAGAGAAAATATCGTATATCTATTTTTTTTTACTCTTAATAGGTCAGCTTTACCACAAATTCACCTGATGGTAAGTGACATTGAGATCTACGGTGAAGCGCGCTTACCTAGATTCATTCGCACACTCGCCGAAATGCAACCGATAGAATACCAACAAACTGGCAACAATGCGGCGGTGCTCCAGGCTCTGCAACTTTGCCTTGCAAAGATTGTCGTTGCTTATATTATGCTTCTTATTTAATTAAGCCATTAAATTCGTTATATTGTAAACTAAGAGTACTTAGTTTTATTTATCCTTTAATCATAATAATTTCATCCACATTGTGTTTTTGTATTTTCGTGTTGTCCTCTATTATATCTATTTGTTAACTTTTTATCTGTCTACTTCTATGTTCCCCTATATAATTCGGTTTTATTTGTATACCCTTATAATATAATATGTTAATGCGTGTACTTTTTCTTAGTGTACCGTGCGTGACGCACAGCCAGCCTCAACGGAAGACCAGCGTCAGTTGCTCTCCATCAACCAGCATTATGCTGAGTTGAGGCTGTGTTGTGACTGATTAAAGTTTATTATGTGTACTATTTTAATTATTATATTTTGTCTTGTATTTAATTTGTCTCAATAAATAATTTTCTTTCTTTCTTTCTTTATTATTGTCCAGGTGCGGCTGTTCACGTTCTGGCTGGCGATAACAGTGGTGTCGGTGTGTGTGCTGGCGCTCCGCACCAAGCTGGCGGTGAAAGCGAGCACGGTGACCCGCAAGGCGTTCCACCTGCTCGCCTCCACCGTCTTCCTCACGGGCATCGTGTGCGACCTGGAGCTCATGACGATGGCCGCGGGGTGCGGGCTCGGGGTGCTCGTCTTGGTCGAGGTAAAACAAATATATTTATTTAATTTTTTGGACCGCTTATTTTTATAAGAAACTAACGGATCGCCCAGCTTTGCATGGGCTATAAAATAATCTAACCCCTTATACACTTATGTTATTACGAGGGCCTGCTCCTCAAAGATTCAAGTTCGCTTAGTTTTTTTTTTTGACACATTTCACACACGGCTGGTTAGCCCCATACTGAACCATTTCTAGTTCGTATTATGGTTGCTAACACAAGTGATATACTACATATACATACATACATACATATTATATATAAATACATATTTAACACCCAGACCCACAGCCAACAAATTTAGTTAAGCACAAAGATGTTGACCGGGCCGGGAATCGAACCCGGAACCTTCTGATTAGCAGTCCGGCATGGTAACCTTTACGCTAACGAGGTCGTCGAAGTTCTGAGGAACATGCGTAGTTACCTTCAGGACATAAATACAGAAATTTATTAGCCCTAAATAACATATAGCCCAAGAGCCCATAAGTTTCTGACCTTCGTCTTTTAATAAAAGCTGATAAGCTTTGGCAGATAACTGGTATCAAAGGTGTATAAAATTCCATCTCAAATTCGTTATAGTATAAAACCTGATTTTTTTTACATTTGATTCATAATAATATCAAAAGTCGCGTTACTCATTGCCAGACGGTTATTATGGTGGCAACCCCCTGCCAGACACCCTTAAACTATTATAATTTATGAGTATACTTACATTATATTATAAAACCTAAATTTTATATATAATCTTTTGGGGACTAATATATCATCTATCGTTCACTAATGTATTCTGCTTTGTATATCCTATTTGCTATATCTATATATTTGTATTCCTATTTGCACCAAATAAAAAAAATATAATCTGACATTAATCTTAGCCCCAACTGACTTACTATAATTTTGTTTAAATTTCAGGCATTGAGAAAATCCGGCATCGAACCAATATCATCAACACTGCAGTCGGCGTTTCTAGTTTACAGCGATGATAAGGTACGCATTTTATCTATAGCAACAACTACAAGTACATACTTCTTCTTATTATTAATTGTAATTTAATTAGCTTCGTCATATGGCAGGACAGACACACTAGTTATGTCTAATTCATATACACATACATACGTAAGTATATTTACTAGCTGACCCGGCAAACGTTGTTTTGCCTTAAAAATAGACAGTAGCCGATTCTCAGACCTACTGAACACGCATATGAAATTCGGTACAAATCGATCAAGCCGTTTCGGAGGAGTACGGTAACTAACATTGTGACACAAAAATTTTATATTTAAGAAGATAGGATAAGATTATATACTAGCTGCACCTCGCTGTTTTACCCGCGGTAATCCGGAATAAAATAATTTAATCCGGGATAAAAAGTAGCCTATGTGTTAATTCAATGTCCTATCTTCATAGTAAATCTCATCAAAATCAGTCCAGCGGTTGGAGAGTGAACAAGTAATAAACATACACTCACAACCAAATTTTCGAATTTATAGTATTAGGTTGATGGCCATAATCAAAATAAAAGACCATATCACAAGAAAAACAATGAGTATATGAGTGTGGACGGACAGATAGGAAGGGGGCGGCCTAAGAAAGTATGGATGGATTGTGTGAATGACGATATGACCAGAAGGGGCGTGAATACAGAGATGACGAATGACAGAGATGTATGGAACTGACCCCACATGAAGTGGAATAAGGTTAAGCAGAAAAAGAAGAGGTTGATGGGCAAATTTGGTTGCAGGACAGCGGTACCTTCGCAATGACCCCGTTCTACCTGTTCTGCGGACTGGCGTGTCCCCTGCTGCTGGTGCCTGGTGCTTGCAGGACGGCTCCCGGCTCCCAGCTGGAGCTGCTGGCCGGAGTGCTCGCCATCGGGGTGGGAGACACCGCCGCCAGCTGGTTCGGGTCACGATACGGGTTCAACAAGTGGGCTGGTGAGATAATGGTGGCGATTCAGCGGCACACACGACTAAACTTAATTTAACCCTTTAATGGACGATTTATGTTTCACGTTTTAAAAACGTATATTATAGACAAGTATTACTGTCTAGAAAAAATTTGTAAAAAAATTTAGACATTAATTTACTATACTTTTTTTTGCAATAATTTGAGTGTTGTTTATAAACTACATTGCGCAAAATTTAAAAAAAATTAAATGAAGGTCAATTTTATGTGTGATTTTTAGTATGTTGCCTAAAAACAACACTGTCCATTTCAGGGTTAAAGAAGCCCCGTCTCTTTTCATCTTAGGTAGCCAGAACGAGACGGCACGTTCTGAACCACAGACAAAACAACTAAAATCACGTCAAATATGGAATGTGCAGGCAGTTTTAGAGGTGATTGCGCTCTAAAGTCGCCTATGTTTTCTACATTTGAAGTTTATTTAGTTGTTTTGACTATGGTGCAGAACGTGCCGTTGGCCACCTAAGATGAAAAGAGACGGGGCTTCTTTAAATTTAGTTTAGTCGTGTGTGCCGCTGTATCGCCACCAGTGTTTTGAAAGGAAGCACGGAGAAAATCATTTTGTCAGTTTTTGTTTGCATGGTTGGCAAAACTACTTTATATCTAGCGGTTTTCAAGGCAAGAGTGAATCGGTTTCTCATGGGCAAGCGCGCTCCACCTTAGATTGCAATATCGCTTACTAACAGGTGAATTGCGATCAAGCGCAAGCCCATTAAGAGTAAAAAAAAACACAATAATTCTTATCTACAGGCGTTAGAGTACGTATGGAAGCGTTAGGTAGGTGGTGAGCATTCGTCTTCTTCGTATGAGCTAAGTGGCCAAGCTCTGGTGTCGAGAGTTTTCAAGCTGCGCATTGGCCTCTGACTTGGCTTAACGACTGCTTGTACTAAGACTAATAGTCGGAACCTACAATTTAACGTGTCATCTAACTCACGGTAGTGCCTATATGAAAATTTAGTATAAAAGCCCACGTAAAAGACAGCATCACCCATCCAAAGGCTGATCGATCGTTGCTTAACCTCGATGATCGCGTCATATCTCCTTAGTTAACCGAGCCTCAGGCGCTACATTGAGCGCATGAAAAAACTTGTTTCGTCGCTTAATTTGTGTTAGCTGTTTTATTTATTCTAAGTGTTTATATTTTTGAGTACATTTTACCTGTTCAAATAGTACATTTTACCTGTTCAAATAGTACATTTTACCTGTTCAAATAGTACATTTTACCTGTTCAAATAGTACATTTTACCTGTTCAAATAGTTTCATCCAACAAATTAAAAACAAATAAGTTATAAGTTTTGCTGTCTTTACTAAAAATATTTCTTAACTGTTTTCTAGTTGATTTTTCTCATATTCCAGGCAGCAGCAAGTCTTTTGAAGGCACAGTGTTCAACGTCATGTCTCAGATATCGACTATATACGCGCTGCTGTTATTTAGTAAGTATATCAAAAAATATAAATAAATACATCAAAAATGGGTCGGTCCCAAAATGCGCTTAATTGTTTTCACAAATGCCTCAATATGTATCAAATGAAAGGGCTTGATAGAGTAGAGTAGTACCACAAACATGATAAATTTGAATCCAAGATGTGCGCTATTACAAAATGTAGATTGCGACGGGTCCTACGTAAACTGGTACAAGCAGCAAACTGTCAAAAACATTTAAATATATCATTTGTATAATGTGTGTGAAAGAGGATATGGAAGAGAAAGGAGTGCATGTAGATATGACGGCTGACAGAAGAGTGTGGAAGCAAAAAACGGGCGGTGCCGACCCTACATAGTGGGAAAAGGTGAATGCAAAGAAGTTTCGTACTTAAATAGCCAATTCTTTAATTTTGAAATAATAATTTCCATCAGTCGATAAATTTCGAAGATTACAATATGTGAACTGATGCAGATAACTTTTATGCGCCTAAAGACTACACATTAGAATATTCAAATTGCTCTACTGTAAAGTTATGTGAATGCACTTGCACCAGTTTGCGTGTGTGAAATGTGTCCAAATATTTATTTATTATTACGTAGGACCCGTCGACTAAAGGAGGTTTTGGAAAAATATTTTTTTTTTAAATTATAAATTAACGGTTAAAAATATTGAAAAATAGCTTGAATACCGTATAAAAGACAACTCTAAGAATATTTATTTTGGTACAATCCGACTTATCAATATGAAAAAAGAACTGGTTCAAAAAGCTTAATTTTAGTTTTTTTTTAGGATTCGTACCAAAATAATCATAAATATAAGAATATTATATAAGTAGTTCTTTACACGGTCTTTAAGCAATTTTTTTTCAATATTTGATACCTTATGATTTATAAAGAAAAAACTGTAAATAAAGATGCCCTTGTCATAGCCTTGAAAAATATATTGTAATTATACTTACGAAACATTTGTCCCCAGGTATAATAGATGCAAGGAACGCGTTATTCCGCACGGCCATAGCGGCGACCATATCCGGCTTGGTGGAAGCACTGACTACACAGGTTGACAACCTGGTCTTACCTATCGTAACATTACTGGCTTTCCAACTCTCCTGGCCTTTGAGATAAAGCTCTAGCTCCATAATTTATGTTATGAATAATGTTTGTATAACCGGCTATCACTTACGTTTATTTTGTCGGAATTAGCCCGACATGTTTAAGCACAATCAGTGCCAATCAGTGCCATTCTCAAGGGCAGGAACACAGCCAACGTTCCGCGGTGACGGGAGGGCCTGCACTACGAAAGTTTTAATACAGTAATTTATGTTATGTTCAATTTGGGTAGAACGATCTAAAGATGATCGCACAATAGCCCGAACTATAGGTAATGGAACTATAGGACGGGAACAACTGCCGAGGTCACAAAACCTTTTTTCCTGTCACAGCAAATGCTTTTAAGTTGGACAGAAAGATTCAGCCAACTGGTGTGCTGACACAGGTGCTGACTGGTCATGGAGGATTCTCGGAGTACTTGAACTGCTTCAAATTAAAAAGGAATCTTTCATGCGTTTGTGAACCAGGAACACCTGAGCCAATACCCCATATTCTTTTTGCATGCCCAGCTTATTTTGTGAGTAGATTTAATTTAGAAAATTAACTGAATATTAAAATTTAGAACTGGAATTTATATGGTACTTCGACAATTAAGCGTTAATTTCCCAATATCAATCTTATTCTAGTCGAAATATTAACACCAATTTCAATTATGAACATTATTAACCAACAAAAATGATGAGGTCTTAAATAATTTTGACGTGTCTGAGGCATCATAGCTCCCGAACGGATTTACCGATAACGATTAAGCTTTTTTTGTGATTGAGACTGTTCTTAGCTATGTTTGATAAAAGTCGGAACAAGATAGCCGCCGTACGGCAGAAGACATAATATTATTTCACAACTTTGACGACCTCGTTGGCGTAAAGGTTACCATGCCGGACTGCTAATCAGAAGGTTCCGGGTTCGATTCCCGGCCCGGTCAACATCTTTGTGCTTAAATAAATTTGTTGGCTGTGAGTCTGGGTGTTAAATATGTATTTATATATAATATGTATGTATGTATATGTAGTATATCAGCTGTGTAGCAACCATAATACGAGCTAGAAATCGTTCAGTATGGGGCTAACCAGCAGTGTGTGAATGTGTCAAAAAAAAAACTGGCTCAGTATGAGTGTCAAATGAATGGCTTAATTAGTAGAATTTATTTGGACTAGTCTTGAAGTGACCATTAAGTAATTTAATAGAATAAAGTTTGTGCGTCAAGTACTAATCCTAGTAAAACGGAAATAGTGGACGGTGTAAGCTGTGTTAGATACATTTTTTATAATTTTGTATTAAACTTGACATTCCTGTGTAATAATTTTAATTTACCCAGCGAACTAGAATAAACGGAACAGTAACTCCATACAATTGCCGCTTAGAATTTGAATCCATCTATGCACACAATTATACTGCTATCCCAACGAAACACACACGCACACAAAGCTCGCACGCGATTGGTCGCATCAAGGTCACGCCACCGATACTAGCCGTGCGGGTAACTGTTTGCCCCGCCCACCGCGGTATTTTACGCGTGGACGGTGGAATAATTTTATCGGTCAAGTCACTATTCTATTTATTCTAGTTAGCTGAATTAACCAAAGGATTTTTAAATAAGAGATATTATACTGGAAATAAATTTTATCTATTTATTACATGTTGTTTTTTTTTATGACTAAATTCATACCCATAAAAATAATTATTATATCTGCTTAATCATTGAATAATGTTTATATAAGCAGCTATCACTTAAGTTTGTTCCGTGATAGCTGGTTATAAAAACATTATTCAAATATGCCGAACGAAAATTTTCATACAGTTACATTAATAATTATTTAGTTAATGTTCTAACATAATTTATATTTATTGTACAAATAAAAGTGGGTATGAATATTGAGAGTATGGAAGTTTAACTTAGGGCTAGTTACTTACTACACTTGATGGAAATAACTCAATCAAGAACACATACAAATAATGAAATCATACAAACATTCATGTCCTCTCGTTTCAAAATTGAAATGAGTGTGAGTGAGAGGAAAGAACTTTAAAATGTTTTCTTTATAGTCGCAAATTCTAACAATTTAGAAATATTAACTACAGAGGTAGTTGAATGGAATGAATAGTACTAGGTAAGACATTGGCATAAACAGCCCACAATACGTTCCCACTACTAGGACTCGAGGCCTTATCTAACGAGGAGAGATATAAATCACCGCGCTGGCCAATTGCGGATTGGCGGATGACACACATCTTTGGATATTGTGTTCCTCAAACATGTCGGTTTCCTCACTATGTTTTCCTTCACAGTAAGAAGAGTCAGTCAAAGCAAATCCACACAACTTGAAAAATAAGTAATTGGTGGCCGGGATCGAACTATCTGACAAGCAGACGTTTTCCTACTGAGCCACACTCGCTTGGTAAACTATATAAAATTGGCAAACATAGTGTATAATAAATAAATTGGCCGTTTGATATTGTACCAGTTTGGCTTTGTAAAAACCAATTTGAATGCCAATATTTTTATAATCATTTAGCTCCGTTTTCACCAACCGAGTGAGTTGTGCTGTCATTATTTACAATTTCAGATTTGATTTCTTTATTACCATTTACAGTTTTAGAATCTGTAGCATTTGCATCAACTTCTTTTATTTCTTGTTTGATCTCATCTTCCGTTTTGATAACTGCATTGATTTCCTCAGATTTGTTTCTTTTATTCTTCACTTCACTTTGGTTGACGCTGTCTCTTTTGCTTTTGATTAAGCTGCGTTTCTTCTTCACTCCTTTACACTTTGCTTTGAATATCTTCTCTAATGCGAGCACGTCCCGTCTCTGTATAGTCCAGTCTATGACAGCACACTCTGCGCTTTTGACTGGGTTTTCTTCTGCGTTGTATTGTGGTATATCTACATTCAAAATATTCATTACTTTTTCAAGGATGTCATCTACATAGTAATTTATGACTAAGTCAGCTTTGTTGTCCTGCAAAGAAATAAGAAGGAATGGTTGTATGTTAAAAACTATGTAAGTTCAGAAAGTTTTATATATACCGTCTATGCGGAATAATTTTATCTTAATTTGATTTCCCACCATTTTTAACCAAAACGAAACCTGGTAGGTACACTTGTTGGTTGGAGTTATGCTAAGGATAACCAAACAAACTTTGGCTTGTATAATATTAGGGGGATTTAAGTTATAGTAGAGAAATAATGAATGGGAGGTTAGCACGGTATGGGCATGTGATGCATTGTGAAGAGATGCATTTTACTATGAGATGTATGGAAATGGTAGTGCAAGGAAGAAGGAAAAGTGGCCAACCGAAGAAGACATGGACGGAGTTTGTAAATGAGAGAGAAAGGAATGAATGTGGAGACAATGGCTGATAGAGATTGCAAGAAGAATTGGCTGTGCTGACCACAACATAGTGGGATAGGGCAAGGGAAAAGAAGAAGTGGGATTTAAGTTATTTAATACTTGACTTACATGCTTGGTAGGCTGCAGGTTACAAAGTACAAGCTTCCCCCCATACTTGGCAGTCTCTAGAGGGAGATTCCCACTCGGAACGATTTGAAGAGTTGTGCCTAAACAAATGCTTAGGTCTGCGATACTGGAAAATGGAGAAGAATAGTAATTAAGCATTTAGTATTTGCTACTATAATATTTTTTATGAAATTACTTTGCTGACTGCTATTGTTTTTCCTATTTTATTGTTATGATTTGTATATTTTATCTATAACTATCTGACCCGGCAAACGTTGTTTTGCCTCACTTAAGGGTATGAAAAATAGAAAGTAGCCGATTCTCAGACCTACTGAATATGCATATAAAATTTGGTAAAAATCGATCAAGCCGTTTCGGAGGAGTATGGTAACTAACATTGTGACATGGAAATTTTATACATAAGATAAGATTAGTGTAATACTTGTAAGCGGAGCTAATTATGACCCGATTGAGCGTCGGGCGTGAAGCCGCCTTTCGTCTTGAAGGTCGTGGGTTTATGACCACTAACGAGCTCGAGCTTTCGGTGAAGGAAAACACCTAGCGGAAACCATTGAAACAAACCACATCAGTTTTGTCTTCATTCAACTGTTGAGGTAGGCGCCCAGTGACCCACCCTTCTGACAATTCAGTTAGGTTGTGTGGCATCTTCCTTTTTAATCAGCTTTAGCAGTTTCAAATATTGTACCTGGAATGCCATTCAGCCATGAGCAAGTCATTTTCAGGTAATGCATGTTCCCAGTCTAGCACTCCGTCGTACAGCCGTCCCCGACACGGCCGTCCAGACACATGTTCTGATGCACACGGTACTCCGCTGCATTTCTTGCCCACTGTCTCTACTGGACTGCTGCGGACAAACTGTCTGGAAAAATATAATTATATGTTTCTTGTTATAAATTCCTTACATATAACAAAGACTAATAAATATAATAGGCACTCCACTTCTTGTTGAAAATCGTACTATGTGTTCATTCAATACATGTAGCGCCATCTATTCGTATTTTCTTGAAACAACTGCAGTGTGTTGCGGAATTTGGTGGCAGATAAGCTGCACGCTCGATTTGCAGTGCCATCTAGATTCCATCGGTATAGTACATTTAGGATATGATAAAGTACCTCTTTAATACATGTGGAAATTAAAACAGCCTTAGATCATTTAGTTTTTAAATCATCAAGTAAGTCAGCTGTAAGTGTTCCTTCCATTCTACAATAAAATATTATGTAAATGTCTAAGTGGAAAAAAATAAAAAAATATTTAGTGTGCTTCTGCTGTGATAACACACATACACGAAATTCCAATGATATCAGCAAAAGTATTACATTGTGTATTTCTGCAAAGTAATACATGAATCAATAAGTAATGTAAATTTCTAAGAAAATAATTATAGATTAGCTAACAATGAAGGGGTTGTCCTGATTTCAGATGTATCCTATTATTATAAATGTGAAAGTTAGTTTGTGTGTATGTTTGTTACTTCATCATGCTCAAACGGCTAAACCAATTTTGATGATATGTATTTGGTGTGAAGATAGGTTAGGCCTTGGATTAACACATACATAGGCTATGTTTTATCCCAGATTAACATCTATTGTCCTGGATTAACGCAGGTAACATCACTGAGCGCAGCTAGTATGTATATAAGTATTTTTTTTAGTAGCATGTGATTTTTTTCCCTTACCTTTTACACACATTACATTCATCCACAAACATGTTCCCATGTAATTCAGATAAATGTTTCCTCGGTAACCCTGACTTCAAGTGTAACCCGTCTATATTCTGACTGACAATATAGTGCACTTTATTACATTCTACTAGCTTCTTTAGAATCATGTGGGTTTTAGTTGGGATGGCTTCAGCAAATGAAACATTTGTTGTCGGTTTCTTCCCTTGCCTTTCTAAGGTCCAAACTCCATTGGGACCCCTAAAAAGTTGCAACAGTAACTAAATTAATATTCAAATTCAGTTTAGGTATTTATTTTACAGCTTTTTACTTGACAAGAAAAACTTATACGAGGTTGACATGGTTAAATTAATACTCATGCAAATTAATAATCTATTCTAATGTTTTAGAGAAAAAATGTTTGATTGTTTATATCATTATTATATTAATTCAGGTTTTTAGGATTCATGATTTATAACTACAATTACGTTACATATTTAAATTCATAAATTAATATTATCAAAACATAGATAAAGTAATAAAAAAAATTTTCTATATTATTGTTTTAGTTAATACCTATTTGACTTTTATAAATAATTCTGAAAACAAATTCTTCTGTAAGTGCATAGATGCTCTGTGAGAATTTAAACACTTTTTTCTGTAAGTGCTTTATGAGATTTTAATTTAGCAATTTAGAGCTAGAGCTCTAGACAACATAATAATACTTACCTGGTTGTTTACTTTAATAAGCCTTGAATTTAGTATGAAAAAGCTGAACGAAAACAGCTTTCTTTTCTTGATGATAAAAAACATTTGAAAGGCAAATATTTATACGTGAGTTATTGTTACCTGAAGTCTGGTATTCCAGCGGAAGTACTGATACCTGCACCAGTATGAACTACCACATGTTTACTTTCTCTGATCAGCGTGGCCAGAACCTCGCACTTTTCCTTGAATTTATCTATTGGCTCGAACTTCTGCAATGTTTGAAACTTCAATTTAATGCTGATCTTTATGGCTTGGCCATGTATATTCTTACACACGAGAAGAGAGTAAAAAAGACGGTTTATATGTGTACCTCTGGAATACCTAAAACTCCTTTGTGCTCATATGGTGAAAGACCTTCAGCGTAATTGCAAGACATGATTAACACTAGTTACTTCAGTTATAAAAAAAAATATACATTTATTTACAAAATGGACAGCTGATACAAGAATGCAAAATGCATTTTGAACAAAACAGAACAATACGAAATTGACAGTGACAATCGAAATGAGCAAGCTTGTGTGATAAATAATCGACTATTTTGGTCCATCGAACACAAAACATCACAAATTTGTCTCTGATAGAATGACAGCAGGGGCGAAACAAGCACAAGCAAGCAAAGCAAATTGTAAACTGAAGCTGAAGCCAAAGTTGTAGTTTGTTGGCAAAATATCTTGTAATTTGGAGCAAGTGTATTTTGTGATATTTCTTCGTAATTATTTAAGCTGGAGTTGTCAAGTATGAACCGGAGAAGGGGTCACGATGATGAGGAAGTCTTCGGTACGGAAACGTAAATTTTGTATTTGTAGGTTATATTCAGACAAAAGTTTTAAAATGTTATACTTAATTAATTTCAGAGCGTCATCGCAAAAGACGCCGTATATCTGAAAATCAAGAAATCGAAGATAGGTTAGAGTCTCTCATTTTAAGAGTCGGAGAGAAAAGCAGCTCTAGCTTGGAAAGCAATCTTGAAGGGTTAGCCAGCGTTTTGGAAGCAGACCTGAGCACCTTCCGAGTTAAAATCTTACGCATCCTCACCGATTGTGCCATTCGCATGCCCGAGAAGTGCACCATCTATGCTACTCTCGTTGGTTTGCTTAATGCCAAGAACTACAACTTTGGAGGTGAGTTTGTTGAATACATTGTGAAAACATTCAAAGATAACTTGAAGGCTGGGAAATGGAGCGCGGCTCGCTACTGCCTGAGGTTCATAGCCGACCTGGTAAACTGTCATGTGCTGGCTGCATCATCCCTCTTGACATTATTGGAGACTTTAGTTGACTGTGCCAATGAAGATAGTGTGCCACAAGTAAGGAAAGATTGGTTTGTGTTTGCTGTCCTGTCTGCTTTACCTTGGGTTGGCCGCGAGCTGTATGAGAAGAAAGAATCTCAACTAGACCATTTGTTGGTCACTATTGAAGTGTTTCTGAACAAACGCAGTAAGAAACACTGGCATGCCCTGAAAGTGTGGTCAGCAGACACACCGCACCTGCAAGAAGAGTACTTAGACTGTCTCTGGGCTCAGATCAAGAAGCTAAAGACCGATAACTGGTCTGAGAAGCATATTCCAAGACCATACCTGGCTTTTGACTCCATACTGTGTGAAGCTCTGCAGCATACTCTGCCTGCTATTCAGGTAATGTAAAGAAATTGTATACATATTAGGAAAGGTTTGGTTTCTGTTATTAGTCTGAGAAAATGTTCTTTGACTTACTTGAAAGGTGATATAAATAGTACCTTTAAATACTACTTGCTAAGATTCTTGAAATACAATTTATGACTAGCAATCACCTTAACATTCTTAAAAATATATATAATGAACTCTTGGTATAATTAAGTAGTTACAATGTATAATGATATGATCATACCATCATAGATATTGAACCTGCGTCTTACCAAATATTGTTCAATGTTATTTTTTTTTATAATAATTAATAAATTTAAATAACCTTAGACAACCTGACCTAAGTATATCTTTAACATTCCAGCCCGCACCTCACAATGACAATGACACATACCCAATGCCGCGTGTCATATTCCGCATGTTTGACTACACAGACTGCCCCGACGGACCAGTCCTGCCCGGAGCTCACTCCATTGAGCGGTTTCTTATTGAAGAACATCTACACAACATTCTAGAAACTTACCATTTGGAGAGAAAGGAGTGCGCCGCGCAACTTCTTTGTTTCCCCTACAAGGCAAAGATACCCTTAGAGTATTGTATTGTGGAGGTTATTTTTGCAGAGCTGTTCAATTTACCACGTCCAAGGTATTTGGAGATATGCTACGGGTCCATTTTGATTGAGCTCTGCAAGCTGCAGCCGTCGACAATGCCTCAAGTGCTGGCTCAAGCAACAGAGATATTGTTTATGAGGATTGATACCATGAATGTTGCTTGTTTTGATCGGTAAGAAATTATGTTTTGATTCATTGGAAGTTAGCACTACTAAATACAGTGTGAACTCCATGTAACATCACTCGATTTAATGACAAACTCTCTAAAGTGTCGAAATCAATTGGCTTTAGTTGGTTTGTATTCCATACAATGATAGATTCTCACCATTTAACAACCACTCTCTATAACGCCATAAAATGCACAGTCTCTTCAGTGTCATTATATAGAGTTTACACTGTATTGTCTATTGTTACTAAGTAAGCATACATGTGTTGCAGGTTTGTGAACTGGTTCTCGTACCATCTGAGCAACTTCCAGTACCGGTGGTCGTGGGAAGACTGGGAGGGGTGCACCCAGCTCGATCCCGACCACCCCAAGCCACGCTTCATCAAGGAGGTGCTCGGGAAATGTCTCAGGTATCTTTTTAAACAAGTATTAAAAAATAACCCATAGAAATAACATAGGCAGTAATTAGCACTTAATCCAATCCAATACTTTTATCCCAGTATTTTAATAGCTGTAAAAAGTATGTTTTCCCTGATTAATTTCTATTGCAATGTTTCAATCCAAAATATAAGCTACCTCCATGCCAAATTTAAGGCATTATGTTCATCCATTGAAATGTGTAGAAGTTACAGACATAGACACACACAAACTTTTGCTTTTATAATTTAAAATTATCATATGTTTCAGTGTTTTTTTTTACTCTTAAAGGGCTATCGCTTGATTACAGTTCACCTGATGGTAAGCGATATTGCGATCTAAGGTGGAGTGTGCTTGCCCAGAAGAAACTGATTAAACATAAAACTTACTTTTAAACAAAGTTTTGCCCTTACTTTAACAGCATTTTCCTTTGTTACGTATTGAAATCAATCTATTTTAAATAGACTGAGAATGTAACTTGCTTTATAGCTTCCCAATCGTGAAACTGATACAAACTTTTGTTGATTGCAGATTATCTTACCACCAGAGAATCAAAGACATCACTCCAGAAACATTCGCATCTTTTGTGCCTCTCAAACCGGAACCAATCTATAAATACTCCATGGAAGGTGCAGGTACGATAAACTACAATTTTTATACTAAAAAAATAATAATTTATTCGGTACAAAAATGTCTTACATACTAAAATTCCTACATATAGAAATATTTACATTATGAACGCCGCGCTTGGGAAAAGATAATCTCCTTGAATAAGTTTTTTAAATGCCTTCTTTAACTTTGTATTTGAACCTAACACTTGCAAAATATTTGGGCTACATTTTGAAAATGTTTTCAAACCCTAATGAGTGACTTCGTTCATTTGTTCAATTCTTAAATCATTGAATAAACAAGTGAACAAACAAAAGCGTAATGTTTCGGAGCATAGCCTTAGGAAGAGATCATTAATTGAATCAGAAATGAACAAAATTAAAGCTGTAATATTGAGTATTTTTCTACTAAAGGTGGAAGTCAGTCTATTCCATAGCCATTAGTTCTAGAAAGTTGAAAGGTTCCTGGTAGTCATCATCTGAAGAGTCGGCAGCGGCGCTTCGTGCAAATCTATTGTCTTCGTCGTTGTTGAATGGAGAATTTTCTATGTCCTCTTTATCGTCTTCATAATCTTCCTCCTCAGTGTCAGTGCTGTCTTTCTTCTCATTAATAGAATGAAGGAACTCTTCTAAATCTTCGTCGTTGTCCACATATTTTGAATCTGTTTGATTGCCATCAGTTTCATTCTGATCATCAGTGAACCCGAATATTTGGTTAAAGAAATCGGCAGTTGATAGCTTGGCTGTTGTAGATTCAATAGGAGCTACCGACATGTCATCTCTATCTATTGATTGGTTGGTTGATGTCGTGTTAGTTTTCTTCTTTTTACATTTTGTCTTGTTTTTGGCAATGGAATGTATCGATGTGACCACTGTTTCTGTAGTAGTTGCAACTTCCGGTAGTATTTCATTCAGTCTAGTTGATCCTGAAGATTGGTGGAATATGAATTCGTTTTGATCTTTTGTTTCCTGAAAATCACTCACATTGGTTTCCTCCTCCTCTTCATCTGCGACATCATCTTCCTCGTCATCCGGATCATCAGTTCCGTTGACATCATCGTAATCGTTCTGTTCAGTTTGATCGTCGGAATCTTCGGTAGTAGGTTGTGTGGTCACTTGAGTGGTTGTACTAACAGCGTCGGTCGTGGTCTCGGTCGAGGTTCCGAGGCTTATTACGTTTAGATTAGGGTTAACAGAGACACGATCCACATGATTTTCCCTATGCCGATCCTCCGGCCTCGAGGTCGAGGCATAGCCCTGAAAGTTCGACCCTTTTCTTCTCGGAAATTTACTCGTCGCCGGTACCAACCTTGGTCTCTCCGACATAGTTTTGTTTCTTTCCGTCGATACTGGTGAACTCCATTTGTCGTGTTTGACTGACGTGCCTTTAATCATCAATGTTGACTCTCTGAAACGGTTTTTACTTCTAGGTGGTGCAGTGGTGGTCGTGGCCTTTTCCGTGGTAGTTGTAGGCTCTGCAGTGGTGGTGGTGGTGGTGGTTGTTCTTGCCCGTGTGGTCGTAGCGACTCTGTAAGTGGTGGGCACAATCATTGTACTCGTAGTCGAGGGTTCAGTGTTGCCAGTTGTCGTGAAAGAAACAGTTTCGTTGGCACTCATCGGTGTAGTCGCGGGGGTATCGTTTTGAGTTTTGTTGACTGGTTGCCAGCCTGACTTGGTGGCGCCGGTGGAGGCAGAGCTGGCTTGTGTGAGCAAGTCCTGCGACGGCCGGCGGTGGTGAGGCCGCTCGGTGCTGGTCGTGGTGCTCGTGCTAGTCGTCGTAGAAGTGACACGTTTGTGTTTTTTTATCTTCTCCGTCTTTGTGAACTTGGGCGGAGGTCGCGTGCGCTTTGGCTTGCGAGAAGTCGTGGTCGTGGCTTGCGTGGTGGTCGGCGTCGGCTGTACAGTTGTCGTGATTGAAACCGTAGTGGACGGTACCGGCGTCGTCATTTCTGTAATATTTATCTTGTGCGATACCATCGGTGTGGTTTTTGCGAAAGCTCCCAAATAACTAGTCCAGTCTATGTCGGATAAAGCGTCGTTGTGTGCGGTTATAATATCGGGTGCGCTCGTGGTGAGGCGGTGAGCTTTAACCTTGTCGTGTTTTTTCGGTGGTTTTGGTTTAGATTTTCTGATCGGTTTTCGTTTCTCGCCGTCAGCCTGCTCACTCGAGTCTGTGACGTTAGTTCCGTAATTCATAGCAATCGGCCGGAATGCGTCGGACAGTGGATCCGGGTCTGAAAACTGCACGTCCAGAACTTGAGGGCTCGGTCGGAAATCAATAGGCTTGTTTTTATTATGCTTGAAAGAATGCATGTGTTTAAGCGGCGGCATAGGTTTGAATGGCTTCTTATCCATAGTGACGAAAACTCCCGGCGGAGCGTTGAATATTGGCGGTCGGACGTGCTCCGGGAAGTAGCTCATCTTAGTCGGCGGAGGCCTGGGCTTGGAATACATTGTAAAGCCGGTCACTATGTCGGGGTCTCTGGTCGTAGTGCGCTCAGTGACGTTTGAAGTTTGGGATAGATCCATGGTAATATTCAATGGTGCGTATGATATTGGAGGCGTGGGCACCACTGCGGGTTTCGTAGTCTTTATAACATTTGAAGACAAATATTTGATTTCCGGAGGCGTAGGAGGAGTGAACTGGATAGGGTTACGGGTGTCCAAGTCGTAATGGCTTTGAGATACGGGAGGTTGTCCAAGAGGTCCGGGAGCGTTGACAGGCGGCCCGTGCGGGGGTCCGATGGGAGACCCGGGCGGAGGATGAGAGTACTTGTACGAGTTTCCGGGTACGTTTTGAGGCTTGTACGCATATGGGGCCTGTCCGTGTTTCTGATGGTGCTGTTCAGTCGGGGCACCCACATGGCCTACTTTAGAGCGCGGCGGGTATGTCTGCGGAATGTAAGACACTTGCTTGTATCGCTTCGGTGGTTCGTCGTCCGAAAACCACGAGGAAAATAGCCGATCTAGACCGTCCTCGTGTATGACGTGACGTGGTGGCGTGGGAACGATGTTCTTATGAAACCATACCGCCCGCTGCGGTCTCTGTTGATAGATCGGCTCTCGAAATCGATGCTGCGGCCTTTCCACGGGCGTACCTTCCTTGACCGTAAACGTCCTAACAGGATTTTCATAAGGCTTCTTTTGTTTTTTCGGAGTTTGGGAGCTGACGGAAAAAGTAAGCTCATAATGATACTTCCCCGGCGCTGTTTCGGCGTCTCTCTGCCGGACTCTCTTCACGGACCAGTAAGCTATGACGCCTTCGTTGCATATTTCCTCATAGCATTTTTCCTTGGAGATTTCGTCTTCGGTGAATTTCAGTCCGTTCTTTTCTTCTAGAAGGCGTCCTTTGGACATGACAGTGATGTCGCCTAGAATGGCCGGTTCTTCAACGTTAAGTCTATCGAACGGTGCCATTTTGATCTTCTCCCATAAGTCGTGGTCATCCTTTTGATCTGGTTTATTATCGGAAGGTAAGCCAGAGCCCTTGCCGATAAGCTGGTCGATCTTGTCCCTGACCAGCGTGAGGTAGACGCTGTGCCGTAGCGCGTCTTCCCAGTAGTGTGCTGGTATGGCGGCGGCGGCGGGCGGCGTGTCGGTGCCGATAGCTTCCTGCAGAGTGCCTGCAGCGGTGGCTCCCTCTGTGCTGCCATCCCACTCGCCTAATGGAATCGGTGTCGGCTTGAAGTCTTCATCCGCTGCCCAACTTACTTTTCTGTGCGCCTGCAAATAAAGACGGATTGCTTTCAATAAACCCAAGAGCTAATAACCAAACTTGTTTCCGAATTGAAGAGATAGTTGAGATTAGAAAGAAGCTATCTATTAATTTTTCTGTCTCTGAAATGCGTATCGTAGATCAATCGAATAATTAATCAGCCTTGTGTTTGTCGCTAAAAAATGTGGATATATTAGTATGCGTTTGAAAGTAAAACGTCTGTATCGGGAAAGTGCGGCGAGTGGCGTGCCGGCGTCGCGTGCGCAGCCCGAGAGTTTCCAATCGAATAATTTCAATGTTTTTCAGCATTATACCAGTAGTGGCTTTTCTTTTGTCGTATTACCGTGCATAGTTGGGGTTGCGACTTCCGAAAATACGTGTACAGGTTTTAACTAATGGTCGTCAAATTTTTGGTTTTTATTTTACGAAGGTCCTGAATGGTTGTTGTTTCTTTGAAATCAGGACTTCAAAATCAGTTAGTATATTCTGTCTAATTTACAGTATGATATTTAATTTTTCGTTATTTATCTAATATGCTAAAGTCATGGGTATGTGCGAGTATTGTGAAAAATACAAATTAGTTAAAATGTTGTATTAATTCACATGATAGTTATTATTAGTTCTTAATGAACACGTAGATTTAATGTTGTTATTAATATATAGTCGTAATACTCTGAAACTGATCAAGTCACAAGGCTTTTCATCATTTCTAATATTACTAAAAAGGTTACATCCAAAACTAATTCACCTGTCATACAAAATCAGCCCAACCTCTGAGTCTATTATCTGAAGACCTAGAAGAATTATACAAAACTCTTCGACCGCGTAGTTTAACAATTGAAGGTCGTACAATCGAGATTAATCTATCGATTAGAATGCATTTCACAATTGTCCAATTTCTTTGTGTTAACAACAATAAGTGGAGATGATCTGGCGTTATCTAGTCTTGATCTAGGCCTGAATACTCGTTCACCGTGGCAGAGCAATGATTATAGTTTATAATATCATATCAGATAATTTCTCGTCAAATTGTTTGTCATGAACATTTAAACAAATACACATAGTTTATTCACTACAAACACAGGGGCGAAACGTACTATAACTAATTAAATACTAAAGTATAGCTTAGCCTTAGTGTACGTTTTGCCATATCCACTGCGCCCCGCGCTAAGTATTATATGATCCTGTTATCCATATAAACATGAACACTTACTTATGTTTAAATGTATTTGTGTACCGTATATTGGCATTTTTTTTTCGAAATTTACAAAATAAAAATGTAAGTAAGATATATTTGTTTACGTTTGACCACAGCATGCCTGATGTTAATCAGCGATGTAGTCTACGTTGTAGCACGCTTACCTAGTAGGAACCTATTCACTTTCGATTTGGAGATGCCATGATGGTACTTATCAGGAAACAGAGCCTCAGTCAGAGAATTCTAAAGCTTCACAGTTCTTACTTTGAATGTTGGGGCGAAGCGCTCTGTGCGAATCTTAGGGATTGATTTCTTTTGGAAATTAATTGACATAATATACATATATACGTTATCTTGAATCTTTGTTGTGTCTCTATGTATTTAAATTGCTCGTTTTACCTCCCAATTCTGGTTTAAATTTTCTCTGCAAAAGCTTTCGCAGTGGCTTTTAAATTAAGTAAATTTAACGTAGTTGTAATGAAAAATACAAGTATGGAGCAATATGCTCCATATTTATAGAAGTCAGTGTAACTGTTTTGATGAACAGTATACAAGCATTTATAATCTTAATGTTTCGGTTTGTATTTTAATTCAACAAAATATTCTTCTTCTATCTTCTTGTATAGAAAATTTCCATGTCACAATGTTAGTTACCGTACTCCTCCGAAACGGCTTGATCGATTTTTACCAAATTTTATATGCGTATTCAGTAGTAAATATTCTGAGAATCGGCTACTATCTATTTTTCTTAACCCTAAGTGATAAAGGTTGTTCACCCTTATTTTTTTTTATTGGCTAAATTTTTTGTTTTTATTTTTTTATATTATTGATAAATATATTTATCTATTCTTATTTAGATCTATTTTTTATGACCATTTTAGTAATTTTATCATATTCGTCCCGCTCGATATGATCAATCATAGTGTTTTTAACTGTGAGGCAAAGCAACGTTTGTTGGGTCAGCCAGTTATTATAAATATGTACAAAGAGAGCAAAAGTCCCAAACACTGGATAGTTTTTTCATCAGCACCGAGTTACAAAATACGGTTTCAATATTTTTAAGTCCTTAGATTTAAATCTAACATGAATAATTAAATTCACATCATCAAATATTATTGTTTAGTTGTAAGAAACGGAACAATCAGGACGTTACCCGCGGAATCCCACGCTTTGCGGCGAGTAGCGGCGCGGCAAACCGATATTCAATTCTATCTACACATTAATGTTGCATTATTTCTTTTGGTTTTTCACGCAATATCAGCGGTATCTAGGGTTGCTAGGCTAGTCTTTGTTTGTTTGTTTTAAAATATCTTTATTTACACAACTACAAAAAAATTAGTGTACATTTTTACACGCTTTATATTAACTTCACCTGTATGTTTGTTTATAACCGACTTCTTTGGGGGCGATTTGGACCCACTTTAAACGGCCAGATTTAGTTGAAACTTTGTAGGTTTATTGAGGACCGATGACAATACACTAATTTGATATTTTTTTTTTTTTTTGTATTTTTGTTTGTATGTTTGTTTGTAACCGACTTCTTTGGGCGCGATTTTGTTCCACTTTAAACGGCCAAATAAGCGTGTTTTTTAGTTTTTTTAAACTACTATTATTATTCTAATATTTTATAACCATGTCCATTACACGTCTAGTCAAGGCTTGTTATAATTTTAAAATGTGTGTTTGGCAAATGCGCTCACGTTAGAAATATATGTTATGTCCGCGAGTATAAACCCCGTATTTTTTTAAACTCATTACTTTACATTACTATTTTCTCATCAACAGCTAGACCAAGCTCATATGAAAAATACAAAAATATTTGTTAGGCATTTGACCAGTAGAGAGCGCAGCGAGCTAACACGAGTTAGCGATGCTAGTCTGGAATAACTGGCTCGCAAAAAGGCTGCCGGAAAACATTGTTAGGTGCTTAGCGACAGATTTTTCAACTTGAGAGTGGTTGCTAGCCAGGCAAGTTCTAGAAAAAACACTATCACCACGCAAAAAAAAAACTATATAACTAAGCACACACTATTATAATACACGTATAAGTACTTATTTTTCTTGATAATAATCTTTAACGTTATCTTTCTAGTTGTCTTAGAAAAAAAAAACTTTATCTTTATCTTTAAAAAACAATTATAATTGTTTTTTAAAGATCTTGTTTTTATAAAATTGGTAAAAGATAGGTAAAGGATAAACATAATTTAACACAATTATTTAAAGAAATAAGATAATTATTTACAGAAAGAACAGCAATTATAAATCACAGCTGGGATCACAAATTTTAATTTAGAACCTAGTTCCATTTCCGTACCTAAACAGTCTAATAACAACCCTAACAAAAATGAGTTGCCTATCGCTCCACTTAGTTCGCTGAGAAAATCACATCGCACAACAATAGTGTTGAATGAAACAAGGTTGGCGCACCTCTTAGTTATTAGCAATTTATGTTATTGTTGTAAATAACATTACACCCCTGAAGATATGGATGCGCCTTGAAATATTAATGCATGGGAATGTAATTATAAGCTCTATGGAATTTATGATTGCGGCGGAATCTTGTTATGCAATTTCTTACTTGTCTATTCTGTTTTGTGCCGGTTTATGAGCAAAAGTTAGCTGGTAATTGTGGAAAGCTTTCGCAGTTTTATAATTCGATAACGCCAAATTGATGTACTTTCATGATTAGTCTGTGTTTCATTGTAATAAAAGAAATGAAATAGGGATTTTCGAGAAATTAATATTTATATCAGTATTCAATAAAATATCTCATACAGCAAAAAATATTGTTGAAATAAAAACATGTTCCCGAAGCTTTTCAAACTTTCTATGATTAAGAAGTTAACCTATTGACTCAGGCGTTACTTTGCGGAAATCCAATAGAAAGTAAATAGAAGACAAAATTAAATATTTAGTGTACTTCCGCTGTGATCTGAAACCCAAATTGAGATAAGCAAAGAAAAATTAAAATTCTTTACTTGCCAAAAACGTGTGTAAATCTTAATGATAAAATATAGAATACGAATAGTTTCATTTCAAATACAATCCACGAGAGCCCAAGATACTGGCCTAGACGAGTTTAGGGCCTATTTCATATAAACCTAATGTGTACGGCAATAAATGTTTTTATTATTATGTATTAATTTTAAATGAGCAATCTTCTAAAGCAATTTATCACATCTACGATAGTTCTGTTTACATTAAAAAAAAACAAATATCTGAAATAGAAACTCACTATAATCGCGAAGAGAACGCATAGCAACGCGGATCTCATCTTTATCACAGCACCGCACTGCACGATCTATCCACTGTTGTTGTAAACTATTTCTTTTTTAAAAATATGTTTGCGGCGCGTCCGCTCCTAGCGCATGGTGGCAAGCTCACTGGTCTGCCAGCGAGGAGGCCGCACCACCCCTTCTAGAACCATCCGGGCTCTCCTCGTGGCTGGTCGAGGAAATACACTTACTCGTTTGCATAAAACAACGATAGAAACATAGAAGAAACCCTGGTTCCTTAAACGTTACTAGAATTGGTGCGAAATGGGCGGAAATGTTATGTGTAATGACAGATTTAAATTCTTGATCTGTAATTAAATTTTAAATTGTAAACATAGAAGAAACCCTGGTCCCTTAAACGTTACTAGAATTGGTGCGAAATGGGCGGAAGCAATGTGTAATGACAGAGTTAAATTCTTGATCTGTAATTTAAATTTTTTTTAAATTGTGAACATACAAGAAACCCTGGTTCCTTAAACGTTACTGGAATTGGTGCGTAAATGTTCTGTATAATTATGTACAGTTTAAATGGTAATATTTTGAAAAATAAATGTTTGTATATTTATTGAGGAAGTAACAAAGTTAAATACGTGATCTGTGTAATTAAATTTAACTGATATATTTTTTTTAATAAAGCTTGGCGATAGCTTGAAACCATAGATTTATTGAGTAAATAAACCAGAGGAGTTAAGCGTTTCATTTTCAATTTAGATTGTAAGATGAAAGACTAAAAGCTGTGTATTCTTATCCAGTTATCTTCGTATGAGCTAAGTGGCCTAGCTCTGGAGTCGAGATTTTTATCCGCCCGTAGACCTCTGACATTGTCAGAATGAGCTATGAGTATAATTTACATACATACTTATATATTATGTGCCTATATAGGGTAGATTGAAATTAATATTTTGAACTATTTTGCCCAAGATTTTTCCCATTGTTCTGTTCATTCACGACTTAACTTTCTACTGTTTGAAAAATCAGAAAAAGTATTTTTCTAGTAGTTTGTAATTAAAACAGTTCACTTACAGTTGTAATGAAGCAAATAATTAAAATTAGCTAAGACACGTAATATGCCATGTAACATGTAAGTCGTCGACCCGGCAGCTGTTTGTGCATATTGTTATTTCTAATAACGTGTTACGGAAAATGCGATTGTCGGGTTTACACGCTTTGACATTCAACAATGCTTCTTAGGTTTAGGTTTAAAGACATTTATTCTCACAAAAGTTCTTCTTCTGCTTCACCTTATCCCACTTCATGTGGGGTCGGTACAGTATGTACGCTTCTTCCATACATCTCTGTATTCACACCCCTCCTGGTCATATCATCATTCACACAATCCATCCATACTTTCTTAGGCCCCCTTCCTATCTGTCCGTCCACACTCATACTCATAGTTTTCCTTGTGATTTGACATTCAATAATGCAATGGATGTAATTTAAGTCGCGACGTAAAAAAGACGGAGTGTTGTAAGTATGGTGTGTGTGTGTGTGTGATAGTGTGTGTGTCTAAGGTATCGTATCTCCCAAACCGACCGATGGACTGATTTTGATTTTAATTTTGACCAAGACTAAATTTGAATATTTTAGGAATCATAATTATTGGTTCACAATGATATCAATACAAAACCAGTTGGTCATATTTAGAAATAATAACTACAATATCTCTTAAATGCCAGTTAACTATAAATAGTATTCAGTCTGTAGAAAAAATGTATCTTCCACGGCGGACGATCCAGTGAAATTTCATCGCGTGTGTACTTTCCATCTCGTGGCTAGGTCTTTTACAATCTTATTACATACATGTTTCCAAGAAAACCGATATGAGAAAATAAATAAATGTGATAGCCAAAATATTAAAAAAAACATTGCTGTTCAAAACTTTAAAATGAATTCGTTGATTGATGATTAATTGAGTAACGGAGTAAAATGGCATATGTCCAGTGTAGTCTATATAACGACACTGGAGGAACTGTGCATTTATTTATTTAATGTTATATAGAGTTAACACTTCCGATTTAGAACTAAACTTTGAATGCCTTTAAAATCAAAAGTACTAGGTATTTTTGAATACAGCAAACACTAGTGTTTTTGTACACACACAGGCTTTACTGAGACAAAATTGCAAACGATTTGGCATACCTAGTAACATTCCTCATTCATTTTGCAAAAAGGATCACATTATTAAGTACGACACAATAACATAGATATTTATAACAGGCAATTACTATTGCTAAGCTGAATGGGGACTCAAATCGATGAAATGGAAACGCTCCGCTCTCCTTCTACGTATAATTTTAACCATTTCCAACTTCCAACACGCACTTAACCAATATTGCCATTAAGCATTCAAATGTCGTGTAGCGATAATGATTTATTCCTATGTTTGTCGATCAGATGTATATTTAAAGCAATTATACATTAATTTCAAACGCTGATTACTGCCTTGTTTGTAGATGTGTCAGTGTTCCCTTGACATTGCCACAATCAGAGCAAAAGAGACAACACAAAATAATAATAGTTTAAAAAAACTAAAAAACACGCTTTTTATAGGAAACCGAACTAAAAAATAGAAAATGTATGGTGTTAACCAGCTGTGTGTGGAATGTGTCCTAATAAAAAAAACAAATTAGTGTATTGTCATCGGTCCTCAATAAATCTACAAAGTTTGAACGAAATCTGGCCGTTTAAAGTGGGTCAAAATCGCGGCCAAAGAAGTCGGTTACAAATAAACATACAGGTGAAGCTAATAAAAAGCGTGTAATAAAAAAGAAAATGTTATTTTTTTATTCGGTTTTCTTATGAACTCATATTTCAATTTATAATCTACACCAATAGCAGAAAGTATTTTTATTAATGTCTCGCTGTGATGTTTGTCAATAGGTAGTAGCAGAACAACAAATGCTGAAATTCTTGTTCTTTCTTTTTTTAAATCGCCTCCGTTGTTTACATCTTTCTGTTTTTTGGCTCTATAGTTAATCAATATTATACATGTACACTGACACTGCAGGAGCTGTGCCATAAAATTATGGCGTTATAGAGAGTGGTTGTTAAATGGAGAGAATTTATCATTGCATCGAATACAAGCTAAACCAATTAAGGCAATTGATTTCGACGCTTAGAGAGTTTGGCGTTAAATCTAGTGACGTTACATGGAGTTTTCACAGTATATATATACAAGAACCCTTCTAGAGAGTCCTTCGCAGAAATCTCAGGTTATAATAATTTTAAGGAGGATCGTGGCAGGATATTTATGTTTACTTTTATGACAATCGCGTTAAACTTTTTCGCATCTATCTCGTTCCAATATCTTACATTCGTTGGTACAGTTTCTTCTTCTTTTTCTAAGTCTTGACAGAGCGGTCGTGGTCGTCATGAAGTAGTGGTGACAGACAGTACACGTCTCACGATGCCATTTTTCTCTGCTGGAGGTCATCCTGGCGCACTCATTTAAGGGGGTACCCACGATTGTACTTATTTGGTCAGTCCATCGAGTGGGTGACCTCCCGCGCAGCAGCAGGTGCAGTATCTATGGCAGGGTAATGTATGGTATCTCCTCACTCGCTCGTCTCGCGGCCGTTCGCTTATTTGGAGAATGCTTCATGCATCGCCGGATAGGGAATTTGTCCGCTTTCCTTGCATTTTTCTTTGTTAACGTAATATTTTTACCTTATTCTTAATTCTTTTCTACTTATATTATAAACACGAATGTTTGTGAGGATGGTCGAATGTATTGGTTGTTTGTTTTGTCTTAATGAACTGTTTTTGCGTACAATTTTATTTTTATTTTGAACAAACAATTAAAGAATTGTTTGTTACTTAAACACCTTCCAACAGCTGAACAGAAATAGTTAGAATTTGGTATGTGTGTATGGAATTGTTATAAATAATCAGTTACATAGACAAGAACTATTCGAAGTAAATATAAATTACCAAAAGTTTATTAATAAGAAAATTACCTAACGCAGTTTCATTTAAGAAAAAGGTCTTTATACATTTTGATTTGATACTTTTATCTTCATAGATATAAAAGTCGTATTCAATGAGAGTTTGTACATTTTAAGCGTATGGTGTGAAATAGTTCACTCTACAAAACTATTGTACGAAATTGACGCAACGCGCCGGTATTGTTCCGATGAATAAAGTTATCTAAGTCAGCATCACGTTAATTGTACCAATTACTTCTTACTCTTTAACGCTTTGCAAGTGTTATGGTTCACCGTTAGACGGTGTTTGTTTTGCAACATAGTTGGTTTCAATGTATTTTACAGGTATTTTCTACTAAAACTCAGGTCTACTAAACTTACGCTAGAATATATGTATGTATGTCCTAGATGAAACTCGATGAGACAACCTTAACATGGTGTTAGTGCATTTTGTAATTTTTGAAATTTTTAAAAGTTTGATCATCAAACAGCCTCAATTTACGGACTCGCGGTTCGCACCAGTTTATGCAAAACTTATTCTGAACTGGGTCGCGAGTTGGTCTACAGAAAACACCCTTTCATTACTTGGATTCGACGCTTTTTTTTACATTAAATGGTCTTGCGCTTCTTCACATTATGATCTTAGGTGGAGCGCGCTAACTACCTAGAAAAAAACCGGTTTTACTCTTGCTTTGAAAACCGCCAGAATGTAGCTCTCGGGGAACAGGGAGCTTGGCAAAGAATTCCACCCCTTCGCGGTTCGCATAAGTGCCTATTAAATTTTTGTCCTTTACCCTACACACGAAACTTAACTGCTTTTAACAATTTTAATTCTATTCCTTTTCAGCTTCTCTCCCCGGCACCGAAGCAGCTCACCAGCTAGTCATCTGCGTCCGCAACAAGTGCACCCCCGAGGAGGCCCTCAACGTCCTGAGGGAGCTGCCGAACCCCCTGAGAGAGGGCGAAGCGCCCGCCACAGCGCACGCGGCGCCCCACAACCCGCTCAAGATCGATGTCTTCGTGCAAACACTGCTCAATCTCGGTAGCAAGAGTATCTCGCATAGTTTCGCTGCTATATCCAAGTTCCACTACGTATTCAAGGTAAGTTCATATGTGTAGTCTGTAAAACTAAGTTTGTCTAATAGATCATATTAATTTATGCAACATTTTTTTTTAGTTACAAACTTGAGAAATATTTTCACAGTACAACTAGGTATTAGACTAAGGCGCGTCACCACATGAGCTGGCGACATGGAGGATGTCTAGTCTGTAATAGCTAGCTCTCAAGAATGAATGAATGAATGAATGTTATTTATTTTCCAATTAGTCACAAAGATATTACATTTCACTTATAATACTAATCTTCAAATTGGAATCGTCAAAAGATGTCATTACAATAAATACAATATTTCTTAGCTGTAAAGGGGCCTTGTCAAGGCTGCCGCTGTCTGAACACAGTCAGACGCTTGCTGACAGATTTTTCTACTCAACTGGTGGTTGCTAGTCAGGCGAGCACTAGAAAATTATCTACCACCATGCTATGGTTTTCTCATGGTGTTTTCCATCACTGTGAGCTTGAGATCTTTCACTGGGGGTAGATGAGGCGACTTGCCAAATGAGCGTGAGGAAACTATAGTATGGTAGTAGAGAAATTTTTGGTGCTCACCTGACTAATCTGCCCTTAAGGTGTCACTTATAAGGTGTTGCGGTACCCCCTTTAAAAGCCATCTTCCAAATTAGGCATGCAAAAACCATAGCTTGATGGCGAGCTTAGGCTGTTGGTACACATGATGTTGCAACCATTCCAGATCCTGGCGGAGTCGGAGGAGGCGCAGATCTGCATCCTGCGCAACGTGTGGGAGCTGTGGCAGCGACACCCGCAGATGGTGTGCGTGCTCGTCGACAAGATGCTGAAGACGCAGATCGTGGAGTGCAGCGCGGTGGCCACGTGGCTCTTCTCCAAGGACATGTCGCCCTTCTTCACCAGCGGCTACCTGTGGGAGCTGCTGCACCTCACCATCGACAAGATGAACAAACACGTTTCTAAACTCAGTAAGTTATTTTTTTACTCAGAATAATAGGTCAGCGCTTGACCACAATTCACCTGATGGTAAGTGATATTGAGGTCTACGGTGGATCGCGCTTACCTAGAAGGAACCGGTTCACTCTCGCCTTGAAAATCGCTAGAAATTCCCTGTTCCCTAATGAATGAAATTCATGACAGAACAGCGAATTTGGCAAGGAATTCCAAAGTTTGGCGGTTCGGACAACAAAGGTGGAGGCAAATACCGTCCCATACCGTTTTAACTTTTTCGTGTTTCGCAGGCGCGGAGTTGCAGGAAGCGAGGGAAGCGTTGGCGCGAGCTGACTCCAGCAGCTCGGACTCTGAGGATGATACCAACAGCAAGAAGAAGAAAGACCAAGACAAGCCTACAGAGGAGGTAATAGTCGAGATTGTCTCTCACGTTTGAACTCAGTTGTATGGACATTAAAAGAGTTTGCACGAACAAACGGTTACATTTAACTAAAAAACGTTGGATATATGTTCACAAACGGGTTTGGACGCATTACGAGCATCGTCATCGGGGACGAGCATCACACGGATTGTCACCGACGAGATCCGCGCGCAGGATCTGGAATGTGACTGTTTCTTCGTACAAATATATAATATGCCTTACGATAACAGTTTGCAAAATACAATTGAAAGAGTTACTGTTATTTTCGGTAAATCTTACAGATGAGACTTCAATATCATAACGGCCTTAAAAAAATGAAAACAATTTTTAACCCTGACAGAAAAACGACCCTGTGTTAGTTGTTAATTTGACGTGTCTGCTTCTTGGATCATTTTATTTGGCGGATATCTTGGATCGGTTTTCATCCAACAAAGCTAAGAAAAAAACACTTCCGATCAACATTTTTTCAAACAAAAGACCTAAATCGGTCCGTCCGTTCCGGAGCTTCGATGCCACATGCACACGCAGAAATGTCACAAATAAGGTGTTTTTTTTTACTCCTTACAGCTAGTCATATATGTATGTATCTATATAAAATATGTATGTATGTATATGTAGTATATCAGTTATGTTTGCAACCATAGTACGAGTAAGATCGGCGCAGTGAAACACACAACGAGCGGTATACGACTGGTTTATTATTAAGATGGCGGCGGGCAGCAAATATGAAACTACCCGCAATATTTCACACCTCCTTACCTAAATTATACAAATCTAGAAATATCTATGAAACTATAAAAAAGAACTAGGTAAATAAATCTATGTCAAATACAGAGAATAGCATAACGAGTAGAAAGTACTTTACAGAGTTTAACATGATCGAATATTCATTAGTTAAACACTAATTATATGAACTAGAAATGGTTCAGTATGGGGCTACCCAGGCGTGTGTGAATGTGTCATAAAAAAAAAATACCAGCAGGGTGCGTAACCATATGAGTTTAAGGCTGAAGGTTGAGCAAGCCTAGTCTGGAACTATAAACGTGGTTGGTTGCAGGCGGTGGAGCGCATGGAGGAGCGTCTGGAGGCAGCGCACATGGACCAGAAGCGGCTGTTCCTGATCGTGTTCCAGCGGTTCATCATGATCCTGTCGGAGCACCTGGTGCGCGCCGACACGGACGCGCGCGACCCCGACACGCACTGGTACACCGCCACCGTCGGCCGCCTGCGGCAGGTCTTCCTCGTGGTCAGTGTACTTGCTACTTTACTCACGCCGCTACACTAGATAATGTTTGTTGGATCAACATTCAAGGCAAATGAATGGAGCTACGGGCGCTCTGCATAGGTGTTCAATATGTATCGATATAAAGAATTTATATACAGTCTTAAACTCTATATAACGACACTGAAGGGACTGTGCACTGTATAAAAAATATTGTATTTTTAGGGTTCCGTACTTAAAAAGTAAAAACGAGACCCTATTACTAAGCCTCCGCTGTCTGTCTCCAAGCCGTATCTCAGAAACCGTAATAGCTAGAAAGCTGAAACTTTCACAAGATATGTATTTCCCGTGCCGCTATATCAACAAATACCAAAAATAAAAATATTATTAAGGAACATACAATTAACGTGTTTTTTCCTATTTTTTGTTATATATCAATAACGGTAGGTGCTAGTCACTTAAAATATTCACAAAATACATAAAAGTATATGGCTATCAAATTAAATTATAAAATTCAAATAAAATAAATATTTAGAGGGGGGCTCTCATACAACAAGGGTACGGAACCCTTCATGCGCGAGTCCAACTCGCACTTGGCCAGTAACTTTTTTGTATAATAACGACATTCCGGTTCGTTCCAGCATCACGAGCAAGTGCAGAAGTACAGCAGCACGCTGGAGACGCTGCTGTTCACGCCGGACCTCGACCCCCACATCCTCGACGTGTTCCACCAGTTCCTCGCGCTCACCGCCTAGACATATCTAGATTATAAGGCTAGACACGTGATTCAAATGCAAAATGAACTTCTGGTTAGTTAAATAATGTTTGTATAACCAACTATCACTTACGTTAATTTGTCGGTATTAGCAGGCCTGTGTCACTCCGCATGTAGGTGTTAAAAACATACCTACGGGCGGCGGCCACTGCGCAAGGGCCAATCTAGTAGGCTGCCACAAACGAACGAAAACACGCGCGTTCGCGCTATATGTTCGACCACGTTCAACTTATTTCATTGATTCATTATATAATTGCAAGATGGACACAAAACGAAAAAAAGCAAAAAGATACTGTGCAGTATTTAATTGTTTAAATACGGATCGTGATCGAAATTTAATTTTCTTTTTTTTGGTTACCTAAAGACGCTGACAGGTTTACATTATGTTCCTATATGAAATGAAATTAATTCAAACTACAAACCGTTTCTCCCCGTACTATTCCAATATCCTAAAAGTACAATAAAAAAGCGTCGAAGTAAGCAACCCTAGTCCGCGGCTCTTTCAATACGTATAACCATGTACAACTTATTATGAACCGTAGTATAGTTAATTATTATTGAATTAATTAAGGCCCATATTCCTTCGAAAAGAAATTGGTAGGTATGTAAATGAACACGTGCTGGACCACGACCTAAATTAAATCATATTGTTTATCAAATTGAGTTCATATTTCTTTGAAAACCATTGCGAAGTGAAGCTTCTGTACGTAGTACTAGTTATTATTCTGTGGTATTAGCGGGACATGTGTAAGCACAATCAGTGTGCCATTCTCAAGGGCAGGAACACAGCCGCTTGCTAATACCGACAAAATAAACGTAAGTGATAGCTGGTTATACAAATATGCCTAACGAAAGATTTAATACAGTGATTCTAGTTAGTTTTTCGTTTAAAGCAATGACGTGGGCAAAAGCTTGACTTTAGTTTTATTGTTGTAAACAATGGACGGTTAAAATTATTGCCAAACCACCTAACGAAGTCCTAAAAATATTTCACACAGCCTTAATATTAAAGCAATTTTTGTAAAGAACAGATTTATGAATATGAAAAAATTACTTGTTGTAAAACTTAATTAGAAAAAGCTACACAATAATTAGAAAACTAAATTTCAAATAATAAACTATACCTAAGTCTGTGTCCGCAGGTACATACACTGCCTGCTTGTTGTAAAAAAACTAAAAAAAAAATTGTGAACAAGTTTTATTTCTAATACCTAAGTCTGATTGCTACTAAATTTGGTATACATTATGTATTCTTAGGGATATTCTTTAGGCTGTCTGTCTATAAGCAAATAACGATAAAACGGTAAATTCAAGATTTTAACAGGTTTTACACTAGCTATCAATAACATTACCGTAAACCTGTACTAATTGTGACTGAGAATAAGTTGTCTAGATTTATTTTTATTGTGAGTCTTTTGTGTATCAAATATGGCAATACCTTTAATTTTACTCAAATATTTTATAGGTTTCAATATATGTGAGATTTTTAAATACATAAACACAATTTGGGGTATAATTAGACACAGGTTTGAATACAATTAGTTATGATGAAATGTGTTGGTATGGATATTGAGCGTTAGACAATATTTTGAAAAATTAGGAAAGCGGACTGACTTAGTATTTGATGCGTTTTATTTAAGACTTTATGTGTTATGTATCTTACAACATAATATAGATTTTCAATAAATGTACTCAGCGTACAGAATAATTGTTAATTTATTCTAAAAATGCTTTGCTCGAGACTTACAGAATGTAGTATTTTTTCATGTAAATAAATATATGAGGTCACGTTTAACTCGACTTTGATTATGAAATTAACCCAAAGTAGGTAAGTTGATAAGAGAGGTTAAAAAATAAACAACATATATCTTATCGGACTAGGAGTCAGACTTTATTATTATAAAAAAGTTTTTAAACTTATATCTAGCAGTCAAAAACAATTTTGGCCTCTTACTTCTTTCGGATAGTTTTTAAAACAAACACAGGGAGTGTTTTCATTTTGACAAATAATTATTATTATACATATATTGTGGAACCCTATCCATATCAAAAAGTATTTTCAAGGACCTTACAGGCGTTTAGTAATTTCAGGGTGTCTTTTCTTTCTACGTTGAATACATACGGATTTTTTATAAAAATAACTGTAAAATTATGTAGTCATCAAAGCACCTTTGTTCCCTGTTCCCCACCAAGGTTCCTTGATATATAAAGCTTTCTTAGAATGGTACATTTTTATGTGCACTCGTTGATTTAATATTTTTGGGTTTGTGACACGCCAAAGAACTGACGTTTTGAATACCATACAATTTATATATCTGAAATTGAGTGACCAATCAAAACAGATTTCATAAATCTAAAATGAGGTTAAGTTAGTTAAGTTAAAAATGTATACTTTACTAGCTGACCCGGCAAACGTTGTATATAAAATTTGGTAAAAATAGGACAAGCTGTTTCGGAGGAGTTCGGTAACAAACACTGTGACACGGAAATTTTATATATAAGAAGATTTAACATATCTTATCGACTGAAGACATTGAGATACCCAATTTTTGTACACCCATAAGTTTAACCATAACTTTGTAAAGGTTATTTCAAGTAAGTCAATAGTTCAGCGACATCTTGCTTGGAGCCGAGGTAGCAGGGCGCGCGCTGGTGGATGGAGGTGGGCTGGATGTCCAGGATGGGGATGGTCCCGTTGCTCGCCACACCGCCCGCCTCCGACACTATGAACGCCATCGGGTTGCACTCGTATAGTAGACGAAGCTGAGGATAACAAATAAACCGAATAAATAATTTTAAGTTCGACGACCTCATTGGCGTAATGGTTATGCCGGACATATACAATATACCGCAGGTATACATACGTTAAAAATCTAAAATACATACGTTAAAGATCTAAAATAATATACGTCACCTTATAAAAACTACACCTATCTTTACGATGTTATACAAATTATAAAATTTTTATTTAAAAAATAATGAGGTATATTTTTAATACTGTTTCTGTACTATAAAATTCCGCTACTAAAGGTTTTGTTATTAGCGGAATTTTATAGTACAACTCTCACAAATCATAAATATATATCTAGTCAATCATAAATATACTATTTCTAGTTTGTATTATGGTGGCGCCTTACGAGACTTAGTTTGGCCAGGTTTTTGTGTGAGGTTAAATTAACATAGTATGTTCAAGTGAGTGACGAAATGTTCATGCATTATCTAATCTACATAACAAGTCGTCACTATAACACTTGAATGGGAGGCGTGTCTCTAATCAATATTCCAAGCTCGACTAAATCTCAGAATAATAAAATATGGCATTATGGAGCGACGACGGTCTGCCTCCATCTAGCAAAGGGATATCCCCCCGGACAGATGTTGTGTCCGGAGACGGCCGTCCCAAGGTCACATTGTAGCTAGGACCAGTCGTACGCGCGTTGAAAATACCGTTTGCGCGATTCAGGACAAACGCTCTGATTGGTAGCGAGCGATGAAGTGCGACAGAGACGCCACATCATATTGCCATCAATCACAGACGTGTTATCTTTAAGCGCACCTGTTCTAACTAAAAATATTCTCACCTTCCCATTAGGAGCAGACTTGGTAGCAGGGTACATGAAGATCCCACCATACTTGATGGTTCTGTGCACGTCCGCTACCATGGAGCCGACGTACCTCGCCCCGTACGCCTTGCCGGACTTGGGCCGTTTCTTGTCTTCGATGTACTTTGCTAGACCTGACTCCCATTCCGCAGCGTAACCTGGGGGAAATCATATCACACATATCTTTAACTATTCAGGCATTTAATCCTGGTGTGACGTCTCTCATCGCCCGCAACAATGCATGACCGTCGGACGGCCGTCTCCGGACACAACATCTGTCCGGGGGGATATCCCTTTGCTAGATGGAGACAGACTATATTTTGAACTACGAAAGTTCGACTTAGTCATACTAAGTTACAAAACTCCATACTACGAAAGTTTGTATGTAAGTGTGTATGTTTGTTACTTCTTCCCACTCAAACGGCTGGACCGATTTTGATGAAATTTGGTGTGAAGATAGGTTAGACCTTGGATTAATAGCTACTTTTTATTTTTATTTAGTAAAAAGACGACTGGACTTGTTACAGGCCACCTAAAGTTGTTATTGTAGCGTAGAAACAACTTTCAGTTACCTTATTTATTATTTACCTTGGATACATATATAGACTTCGAAGTTCAGGCGGAAACAAAACAATTTTAAAGCTAAGCTTTAATAATTAAAAAAATTAAATTCGTTTTTGTTATAGAATAAGTTGTAATTAAGTTCGTTTGTAAGATTTGAACTATAAAGCAACACCCTAACTTCACCTGATTGCAGGGTACATGTTACCTTAAGTTAAATTCCAATAACTTTGTACATGCTTAGCTATAAAGTAAATAAATCAGCTCAGCTATAAAAAGCAGCAGACCGTCGTCGCTCCATACGATTGACTCCATTTGACGACCTCATTGGCGTAAAGGTTACCATGCCGGTCTGCTAGTCAGAAGGTTCCGGGTTCGATTCTCGGCCCGGTAAACATCTTTGTGCTTAATACTAAATTTGTTGGCTGTGGGTCTGGGTGTTAAATATGTATTTATATATAATATGTATGTATGTATATGTAGTATATCAGTTGTGTTAGCTACCATAACACGAACTAGAAATGGTTCAGTATGGGGTTAACCAGCCGTGTGTGAAATGGGTCCTAATATATTTAATTATTTATTTATACCTTCATTGATAGAGAATATATTCCCCTCCTCAGGGATCTTCATGTTAGGGTCTGTGAGAATGAACTCCCCGATGGAAGGGTCGTACATGAACCCGTTGACTCCCTTCCCCTTCCCGAGGGAGAGGACCACCATGGTCGCGGAGCCGTACAGGGCGTACCCAGCAGCCACCAGCTCCCGTCCAGGTTGAAGGGCGTCAGATTCCATCGGCTCGCTGTCGGATTTCTTCCTGTACACAGTATAGTTCGTGTCGATAAAGATAACAATTGAAAGTTTTTTTGACGTGACAACGTCTTAAATTAGGTTGCGGCTGGGAGTCACTTATGAAAAAGTGTAACGCCCGGTAACGTTACGATGAGTCACCGAACGAGAGAGAGGCCCGCCGAATGCCTTGCGTCTCTCTCCCAGTCAACTATGATCGTCTGCCGCGTGCTGCGCGCGCGGCAGACGTTGTCACGTAAAATCTTCGCCCGTAAAACCGACTTTACAGGTAACCATTTTTTTTTTGTTTTTTATTGTTTAGGCAGAAGAAGTGTCGGTCGACCACTCGCACGTTGGGTCGACGACATACGAAACATCGTGGGCAGGACATGGATGAGGGTAGCACAAGACCGAGACGAATGGCGTACACGAAAGGAGGCCTATGCTCAGCAGTGGGCGATAGAGGGCTGAAAATGATGATGATGATGATTGTTTAAAGAATATTTTTTAAATATTCAGTTCTACGTATTTATCAATAACTATTTTACATATTGAAAGTTATAACATTTGAATATAATAAATTATTATTTATTTATTCAGCAACTATATAATTTACAGATGACATCCAAAGCACTATATACATAGGCAGAAACAGATATAATTATAAATTAAAAACTTGACCATATATTGAACTGATAGTAACAATTGAATTATTAATAACCTTTTTTATTTAAAAAACTATGTACATACTTTTCTTCTTCGTATGAGCTAAGTGGCCAAGCTCCAGTGTCGAGAGCTTACAAGCTGCCCGAAGTCCTCTGACTTGGCTTAACGACTGCTTGTACTAAGACTTACAGCCGGAACCTACAATTTAACGTGACATCCGACCCACAGTAGCGCCCAGATGAAAATGTCATTTGAAAAACGACAGTCTTTTGCATCAGCCATCATGGTCAGCCATCCAAACACCGTCCACACCGACCGTTGCTTAGCTTGATCGTGTCAGATCACCTTAGCTAGCCGAGCTACAGGCGCTTCATCAAATATGTAAATACTTAATCTTAACTTAATTTATAAATAAATGTAGGTATGTATTTGTACATACAAACTTAACAGATTGGGTTAAGTTTGGTAGAACTCTGTGCCCTGCACTAGGCCATAGCAATTGACCTGTATAACAGTGCTACAATTACCCCTTTAATTTAAATAAGTCTCAAGTCGAAATTAAGTGCTCAATATCTTGATTCTACAGTGTTTTTTCTATAAACCGTAAACGGCAAAAAATCTCGAAAAAATATCTTTAAATCCGTCTAAAGATCTACCAGGTACGAATCAGACTAATCAACATGAGATGAACTTACGAGTATATTGTAATCCGTACGGAGCACGGTCTATAGGATACTTGTGTAATCACATTTTAATAGCTTACTTGAAGATAGCGAAGATAGATCCGACGGAGACCAGACAGTCGATGTTGGAGGAGCCGTCCAGGGGGTCGAAGCAAACGATGTACTTGCCACGTCTCTCTGTTTCCACCTACAAGTGTATAATGCAATGTCAGTCAAAAAGAAGTTGCTACAAGTTTTTTTATGGTGAAGACTTATGGCACACACACACACACACACACAATGTTTACTAGTAATATATTAGTATTAGTATTGTGGCTTTAGTCTATTTTATTATAAACAGCGTAAATTATCTTATATAGTCTTATAGTACTTTAGCATAAGTTTACTGTTACCGTAGAATAAGTTTGGGAGATGCCATTGGCTCCCAAAACACAGTTTTTAAAACTACTCTGGGAGCCTTTGGATTCCTATTACTTTTATTCATTATGTAACCTTTGCCCAAATAAAGGTTTTTGTTTTTTTTTTTTATTGATATGTACCGAAGGCCATGCGTGGTCCGATCCCCGTCAATGAGCTTGAGCTTTCAGTGAAGGAAAACATCGTGAGGAAATTAGAGTATGGTGGTACGGCATTTTTAAGCGCTGGCTAGCAGCAACTAAAGTTGAAAAATCTTCCGTCAAACATACTGTGTTCCAACAGCCTCCATGAGAGCCAGTTTTTCCAGACTAGACAACTAGAGATCTTAGGCCAGAATATAGCAAGCTCAGGCGGTTACTCGACATTCTGTCAAGTAAATAGCAAAAACTAAAATAAAAAAGCTATTATATAAATCTGCGAAGCAAATATCTTTGAATAAGAACTCTCCCTTTAAAAGCGAGTGTGGCTCAGTGGTACAGGCGTCTGCTTTTCAATGCATTCTTGGCCCCTGGTTCGATCCCAACCCCACACCAACGGCGAAGGAAAGCATCGTGAGGAAACCGACACGATTGAGGACAACAATATCCGAAAACGTGTGTCTTCCGCCAACAAGCACTTGGCTAGCGTGGTGGATTATGGCCTGTATCTCTCTCCTCGTGAAAGAAGGCCCCGAGTCCCAGCAGTGGGAACGTATAGTGGACTGCTTATGTAAGAAAACCTTTGAAAAGGTTTTTAGTTTTTGTACTCTGATTTATGAAGCTATCATAATTATCATTCACCCGATACGCTTGACCTACTCGTAAGTTTACGTATACTTATTATTTAAGTTATCTTCTTCTATCTTTTGGACTTAATCAGTCATATTATTTTTTATATTTAAAATCTTTCTAATTTTCAGTTAATTTCAAATTTTCCGGACATGTATTTTAATTGTACAATTTTTTTTTACACCTATTAAGAAATTGATAATTTATTATTTTAAATCAATAATTTTGATATATTTCATCAATCAATTTGGCACTTTATAAACGGTTACGGTCGTCAAGTGATGTATATAAGAAAAATAAAGGTAACAAATAATAACGCTTAAATTCCTCAAACTCAAATAAGACCACACTCTTACATGTGGTCTTATTTTCCTTGCCGTTTTTAGAGACATCACCTTGTCTAGTACATTTTTGATCGCAGCTTCCGGGCCCAATTTGAATGGACTGTTGAAACCCCACTTTCAACAGTATGAGAGACTTGACCCCCTTTTTTTACGAGGGATATCCCCGACTACGTTGGGTTGGGTGTAGCCGGGGTATTTGAGATTTTTACTCACTAAAACCTCGTTGGCCATCCCTTGTGCTTTCAAAAGGAGGTTCTGGGATGTCATTTGATTGCACCCGCACCCCTGCACTTTAAGACTTGACCCCTTTTTTTACGAGGGGGAAATCTTCATTGATACCCGACTACGTTGGGTTGGGTATAGCCGGGGTATGTGAGATTTTTACTCACTACAACCTCCTGGTTGGCCATCCCTTATGCTTTCAAAAGGAAAAGGTTCTGGGATGTCATTTTTGCACCAGAACCCCTACTGGACCAAGTGGAGGAGGCTCTACGCAATCTTCAGGTCCCGCAGTGGCAGGAGAAGGCACAGGACCGAGAACAGTGGCGTCTCTTAGTATCGGAGGCCAAGATCCGATTCGCCAACCCAGGCAGTTAGTTAGTTAGAACCCCTTTAAGACCCCTTTACCCTCAGGGGTCAAGACCTCTGCGCAGTACTGACCTGTATAGCGGTGGGGTTCTCCTCGGAGACGAGCAGGCAGGCGGTGAAGGAGGACTTGAGCATGTTGATGAAGAGGTCGTTGGAGAGGACATCCAGCTTCTTCACCTGCTCGCCTTGCACGTTCGTGTCGCCCGAGATACCGTGACTGGGGGATAATTAATTTAATATAATCTAGTAAAATTATTTGCGAACATCAAACTATGTACATAAAAAAGAAGTATAACACTACTAGATAATATTTTAAAGTCGAGAGTATGCTCGTTAGCGTACGTGAGTGTGTGTGTGTGTGTGTGTGTTAGTAACTTTTTCGTGTCTTAACGGCTAAAAGGAAACGATTTGAGGATCACAATATCTTCATATTAAATAAAAAATAAAATTCGATAAAAATGTTATTTAAGGGCTAATACAATAAATGTGGCATTTTTGGCAATTTGACAATTTCGTTTTATGGTAGTTTTGTCTAAAGTCACAAATAGTTTTTCTGTCTCATCATATGATAGTTTTTGGAGCCACGGGACAATAACTAGTTTTAAGTCCTTAAGGGAGAGAGGATATATATTATTTGATAGTGTTGTATAGGTATAGAGCTGACGATCTCAAAGTGTCTCTGAGCTAGAGAGGTTCAACGTTTTCTTAATGGACAGACACGGTCCTTTCTCCGCTGCTTATTGTAAGTCTCAGCGTTTAAAGATAACATTTTATGCTTCCGTACTATAACTTGATAAATAAAAAGTTGTCGCACAGTTAGAACGGCGCTGTCTGTATAATAGGTCTATTGTCGGGTGCCGATACGGCTTACCACTCATTACTTTCAACACTGCCCTCTGAGCTCTGGTGATATGGCACTATAGTTATCTACCGCTATCCCTCTATTTAATAGTTAAAATATGACGGATGTGTTATGAATAATCAACGTGAGGTAGTTAAACAAAAAGTTGTTAAAAACACGTATAGTAATTATAAATAAATTACCACATATTCTTTTAAATACAAAGTTCACATTTACGATTGTATGTAAATTAAACATACAAAGGTACCTACCTACCTTGGTAAAAATAACTGCATTCAACCAATACCTATATTCATAAGTTTGATCAACAAGCATACTTTTCATCAGCTAATTACGACGTATTACTCGATGAACTTATTAACATACTAATTTAACATTAAAACCATGTTAATCAAAATGCTAAAAAGCGAGTGTGGCTCGGTGGTAATAACGTCTGCTTTTCAATCAGACGGCCTGTTCAAATCCGGCCCTACACCAATGACTTGTTTTCAAGTTATGTGTGGATTTGCACTCGCTTTACGGTGAAGGAAAACATCGTGAGGACACCGGCATGTTTGAGGACCACAATATTCGAAGACGTGTGTCATCCGTCAACCCGCACTTGGCCATCCTGGTGGATTATTGCCAACATCTCTCTCCTCGTGAGGGAAGGGTCCGAGTCCCAGCAGTGGGAACGTATAGTGGGGTGCTCATGCTTATCAAAATGCTGAGTTAGTTATATAATTAAAAAAAGTGGTTGCAGTAGTAGGTACTCACAGTTTAGCGATACCGGCTTTCCTTACAGCGGATTGTATAGCCTTCACTGCAGTCTGTATGGAATTGAGTAGTTGCGTCAGATCCCCTGTGGCAGTAGGCGCCGTACGTTGCTGCCCCAACACCCACCGCGTCAGCGTCATCGCGTTCACATCGAAAGCTGGCCCTTGCTGAGACATTTTTACTTTATTCTCCTTTCAAAACCCCAATACAATAACACGACCGCTACCGACGACTGCCGGCTCACTACTAAATAAAATAAACTAGTTTCAAAGAAAAGTTGGCTGGGGGCGCGGCACCGGCCGAAGGTCGTGCGGTGTCAACTATTTTATCAGTGTTTTGTTTGGATAATTGTATCGTGATGATGTAATTAGATGTTGAATTTTCGAATGCGAAGTGAGTAAACATGTTGGCAGATAAATGTGTTAGCGATTGTCATTGAAATAGGAGATTGATGACCGCGAAATAAGTTAATGATTATTATCAAAGGACGGAGAGAGTTTGTAACTTGCGTGCAGTCACGGCTTTAAGCAATAAATAATAATAGTTAAAAAAAAACTAAAAAACACGCTTATTTGGCCGTTTAAAGTGGAACAAAATCGCGCCCAAAGAAGTCGGTTACACACAAACATACAAACAAAACTACAAAAAAATGGAATAATTTTATCAAATTAGTGTATTGTCATCGGTCCTCAATAAATCTACAAAGTTTGAACGAAATCTGGCCGTTTAAAGTGGGTCAAAATCGCGCCCAAAGAAGTCGGTTACAAACATACATGTGAAGCTAATATAAAGCGTGTAATAATAAAAAAAGTTGGTTTTATTTAAAATTCACAGGCAAATCGATCATTTAGTATGTACTAGCTGTAGCCCGCGGCTCCACCCGCATAGGTATAGGTCGCTTTTTTGCGTAACCTGTGGAAACTACAATTATCCCGACTTATAAATTATAAAATTATTATACTTATATCTTATCTTATAATATATATAAATCTCGTGTCACAATGTTTGTCCTCAATGGACTCCTAAACCACTTAACCGATTATAATAAAATTCGCACACCATGTGCAGTTCGACCCAACTTGAGAGATAGGATAGTTTAAATCTCATACTATAGTCGCAATTTTAATTTATTGCTAATTATTGTCTGTTATTATTTGACAGTCACAATTATCTGTTAACTCCAAATGATTCAGATGTCGATATCTTTCGACTGGGTTGAGTAAGTAATCAATAGAAGGCGCTGCTATGGTAAATCTACGAACGTGTCATATTATAAGTTACACTATCTATCTATTTTGCATACCCCTAATTGAGGCAAAACAACGTTTGCCGGGTCAGCCAGTATATTATACTTTTAACCCCCAATGGCATGTCCTTTAATGCGCTCCTGGCAAATGTATTAAGTTTTTTCAAGCATTTAATAAACTACCAAAATAACTTTCAAGGCTTTAACTTGATAAATGGACTTTCCATATAAACTTTCACACTCATTACAAACCCTTAGCTCACCCCTGGAAAAAACAGTTTGATACTATTATTTTTAATATTACATAAACTGGTCATGTTCCAAATTTAATTAATAGATGTTCAAAAACAAAGACGTTTCATACAAACTTTATTATCCTTTTACACTCCCTTAGGGGTGGAATCTCCAAAAACCACTTCTACTTACTATGCGTGCATAGACAAAAGAAAAAATTCTCTGTCTATGTATGCGTGCCAACTAAGAATAGGACTGTCAAAGCCGCCATCTTGCTCAATCATACGCGCAAACTTCATAACCAAAGTGTATGGTGTGCAAAAAATTTTATGAACAAATTACCTATATTCAGTTTAAATGTTCAATGTACGCTGTTTTGCTATTTCTTATACATTTTACGGCAAATTAATTATAAATGAGTAGGATTTGAAAGTAAAAGCATATTTATAAAAATATAATTTCTTTTTCATTGTTGTCACTTCTTTTTGTACCAAATAAAAATAGTTTATTATACTGCTTACAGCACTTAAGTCAAAGCTATCCAAAACCAATGTCTCGTCACGTGTTTTTATTTTAGGTGTTGTTAATTTGCCTTGGGTACTTCTTACCTGGGGTCGGCTCTAGAATCGGGGCCGCATGAATTTGGAGAAACTAATACAACAGGGGTGTCGGAATTTATTTGCAGGAGCCACGCCTAAATAATTTAAATAATTTTTCAAAGTTTCATTGAAATAATGAGACAAGAAACGTTTTTAGCAGAAAATACGTAGAATGAAACGTGTTTGCTGTCATTTTCATCGTTTGACAGTTTGCTTGCACACCAGAAACGAAACGCTAAAAGTAAATTTAAACTATTTTGACAGTTTACATCTGTAACAAATATATGAAACAAAACGTTTTCACACCATTTTGAGCGGTAAAATTTAAATTAAAACAAAATGTTTTAACACCATTTTGAGCGGTAAAATTTAAATTAAAACAAAAAGTTTTAACACCATTTTGAGCGGTAAAATTTAAATTAAAACAAAAAGTTATGTCACCATTTTGAGTGGTAAAATTTAAGCGTCATTCCGTTACTTTCGAGTGTATGCGAATGTTTTCATTTTTTGTCTTTTCGATTTGTTGTTTAATTCACTAGCTAAGGCAGATTTCAAGCTCAAATAACACTGTCGGTTAGGTTAGGTTTGAACTGTGAACCACTGCCAGAACCGAAATGCTGTTATTCAATAAAAATAACCAAGGCAGGATAAATAACTTAGTCTTCGTGGTTATTTTTGGGACCGAAGGCTAGGGCAGGAGCTTCGGTCTTATCTTCGGTCGGGTTACAGAGGCACTTTGGTCGAAAGATACCTGCATATTTCCCTTCTTGAGTTACCTATTAAAAAACTTAGTACTTAACCTCAAATTTTTTAAACATTCATAACTCAAAAACTACTTTGCCTCTCTTCTCTCTCCTGCAGATGGGGTTTGTAGTGGAGGGGTTCCCAACCTCCCCTCTACCCATTCCCCCCTCCTCTCCCCCCCTTCCTTGCGGCCCCGATTCTAAATAATAACCCTTCGCTGTAGAATTAATTAATCCAAAACTATCCAGTAATAAAATCAAGAATAATTAAACAATAATTAAATTTATATCTATGAACCAAAAAAAATAATTATTAAATTTCTTTTTTACGCTTTCTTTGCTAGCAGTACTTTTTTGACAGTTATCGTGTGAAGTTGAAGCAAGCGCGATCCTATTCTTAGTTGGCACGCATAGTACTAAAACAAATCCCTCCAAATTTCATACCCCTAGAAACAGCTGTTTCGGCTCTGAGATGCCTAATAATGAATGAAAGAATGAAATATGGTAAATAAAAATTAAATTGGTGTCAAATAGAAAATATATAAATAATAAAGAAAACATATAAAATATAGGATAAGAATATTTGTCCTGACAAAGTAGATTATTGTATATTGAATTTACCGCTATTAATTACCGCCATTTTTTCTTTTCCTGAATACTTTAATTTATTTCATGACCATGGATACAAGTCCTTCAGTCGAGAACAGGATCTCGACTGAAGGACTTGTGATACATTCACATTTAATTCTATCAGTATTTATCATGAGTAAATTATGTAAAATAATAAAAACAAACCTCTAAATTAGTATTTTTGAGGCAAACCAAGTTTTCCTTGGCCATGGCAAATTTCTTTTTAAGCCTTCGGTTTCTCGATTGTAATCGTTTTATTTTTAGGCCTTGGTTTACAATTTTTTCTTTGCAAAATCTTAGCTGGCCTTTTAAATTCTTTTTCCTCGGTGTTGAACAATCTGAACCAGCCATAGCATTTATATTTTGAACCGTTTCTTCATCGTCTGCGGCATTAAATTTTACAGGAATCACGTCATCTTCTTTCTTTATAAACTTTTGTTCAACTTCGAAACATTCGTGAAGTCTACTCTTTTTAGGGTGTGACATAAAGTCAGAGCTCTCCGAATCACTTTGTCTTTTTGAAGAACCTGCAGTGACCACATTATCATTTTGTGACTGAAACCAAAATTAAATACCTATAAAACAATGAATAGGATAGTGTGTTTATGAATTAAATTTGATATTTAGTCAGTCAATCTTCATACTTATAACATATAGGTGTGTGGAGTCTCTGTCGCACTTCATCGCCCGCTACCAATCAGAGCGCTTATCCTGAATCGCGCAAACGGTATTTTCAACGCGCGTACGACTGGCCCAAGCTACAATGCATGACCGTCGGACGGCCGTCTCCGGACACAACATCTGTCCGGGGGGATATCCCTTTGATAAATGGAGGCAGACCGTCGTCGCTCCATAGGTGTGTTGTTTAGGAACATATCAAATATTTTCAATACTTATTGAAAGTGATAAAAATAAAACATGGTTACTTACTTGATAATAAAACTTAACGATTTTTATTGATGGAAGCGCAGTAGATTTCGTATATCTATATCCTTTATTTGATATTATAAAATCGTCTTCTAAAAAATGTTCAGAGCATATCGTGCTCGATTCGGTTGGCATCCAATTAACTCTACCCGTTGCATCTATCCATTTCTCTTTGATGCTTGGATCTTTGGAAAATCTAAAATATTTTAAATGAAGGTTAGAGGACCTACTTATGTCTATTTAGTGATCAGTGTAACGTCACAATCATAAATTATAATAATTACGTTACTATTTAAAACACTGATTATATTCTTGCTACAAAGCATCTATGCAACCTAATACACCTATTAAAATAAATTTCGTTTACGAATGAAGGCGACCTTTTACTTGTATTGTAATCTAAAACTAAATAAACAATTAATTTAAATAAACATTAAATTATTTATTTCCGTGTATCGATATCAATCGATAAATTCAATATTCGACTTGACCACATCACTACTTGAGTAGCGAACGATTTTCGAGAATGTTCTACTGAATAGAATCAATCCAAAATAAACTTTATCTTAATTGTATAAGGTTGATTTTGCCTAACCGTTCTATTAAATATGAGTAAATTGAAACAAGATAAGACTTTTATTAGAAAACAATGAAAATCGTACTTACCGATGGTACGAAACACCTGCATTTTTAAGATTTTTTCTCCTACTGTCATTTTTACACTCCAAAACGGAACAATACGGCATAGCTAAGGAAACACGAATTTGACGCGAGACGAGCAACTCGACGCTATGTCAGAACGCGACTGGGATCAGTTAAGGGTAACTACTCTCAATAGTGGCACGCGTGCCACGCCTACTTAGCAATTTTTTTTTCTGTTCCGTGGATCCTGTATACTTTTTTTTAGAAATATTGCCATGTAATGTCAAACAATCGCTCAGACGAAGAATCTAAAGATCCTTACTCTGAGAACAATCGACTACAATTTATTATTTTTCAATGTGCATCAGTATTTGACATTACACAAATCTGTTGTCTCTGTCATTGTCAATTCAATAGACGAAGACACCAATTTAATTTTTATTTACCGCTTGGAAAAAAGTAAACATGGCTCCGAAATTGAAATTTTCTGATGGTATTTAACGATTCTTTCAATTTGTTTTACCAGCTAATAATTCTTATAACATATACACAGTTGTGTTTAGTGTCTAAAATAAATAGCAACTCTTATTATTGTTTCCAGGCGAAAAAGTGTTATGTTTTCATGGTCCCCTTATTTACGAAGCTAAGTGCCTCAAGAGCAATGTTACAAAGGAAAAGCACGTTCGTTATTTGATTCATTACGCTGGGTGGAATAAAAAGTAAGTAGTCGACAAAAAAGTAATACTTATATTGTATCATTTGAATTTTGGTAATATAATAATTGTACACGATGTTTGTAGTTGGGATGAGTGGGTTCCTGAGAGCCGTGTCCTCAAGTACAATGAAGCGAATGTGCAGCGCCAGAAAGAAGTGCTACGAGCACACACAGCACAGCCGGCGAAGAGCAAAAAAAGTAAGCAATTATAGCATAGGCCTCTGCTTGGCTCAATAATTGCTTGTACTAAGACTAACCGCTGGGACCTTAATTTAAAGTGTCATAATGTGGCAGCACCCAGATAAAAATGCCAATTTATGAACAATAGTCTTGTAAATGGTCCCCTATCTAAAGGCCAAGCTACGGGCGCTAGTATTATGAGTGGTACCACAAAGTACCACTTTCCCTATTCTCTGCAGCTGTAGTGGCAGGTGACAGGGCCACAAACCTAACCTAGGATGCCAGACTGCCAATCAGGGTCGATTCCTGGCACGGCTAACATCTTTGCACTTGACTAAATTTGTTGGCTGTGGGTCTGGTGAGTTATGTATCTATATAAAATATATAAATGTGTGTATATTTAGTATATCTTGTGTATTAGATACCATAACACAAACTACAGGTTCAGTATGGGGTTAACCAGTTGTGTGTGAAATGTGTCCTAATATATATTTATATATTTCCAGCCCCAGCAAAGGGCAGGAAGTCTGAAGCAGCAACAGCAGCAGCTGCAGCAGCAGCATCAACTACTACTACTACTACACCGGCAAAAGAAGAGTCTCGTGCTTCTACTCCAGCTGGTTAGTTTACTTTTGCTGTTTAATTCTTCTTCTTATTCATAACGCTCTTGTGAGAGCCATTGTGATCGTCATAGAGGGTCACTAGAGGGGGCTAGCGAGGGGGGATATAATTGGCCTCACGACATCTCGCCATCTCTGCCTGCTGGATGTCATCCGGCTACAGTCATTCAAGGAGCCTCCAACTGCTGCCTTGATTTGACCAGTTGCTGTTTAATTATGAGGTCCTAATACATGTCTCATATTGTCTGGACAGTTTGGCACAGGTTTAGTAGACGCTGTGTGTGTGACCAGTCTACCACATTGTAGATATAATATCTACAATGCCAGTGCCAGTATAGTGAACTTTAAACATTGACATTGAACAGTGGACATTATGTGAACTGTTAAAAATAAATTTCAACTCAGTGTGATATAGGCACATCAGCATAATTATTCTCGCCTATAAATAAAATAAAAATAACTTGCCTCAATAGAGGAAACATTTGAAAGTATTCTTCCTTTTGCTCACTCTTTTGGTTATACAAGTCACTAGACATGAATTAATCAAATGTTTTAATCATTTATATATACTTTATAATAATTTATCCTTGTTTGCTTTACACACACTCACTCATATTTAAGGCTTTCCGAGCCCCATACTAAATGCTTCTCAGACTGGCAACCATTTCCTCTAAGATTTTTAAATAGTAATCACTTAACATAAACTTAAAATGGTCTAATTGGGGCGCGAAATAGGTAATATTATACATTTTTTATCGCAAAACAGATATATCAGCGTGATTTTTTCCAGCAAAATACACATGTATGAGTGCAGTGCAACAACTTAGCTGTTCAGTTGACAGTGTCGCTAGTGGAGATTTGTTGCCACCTAAGAGTGCTGTCGAACTTGTAATTCCAATTTTGGCCACCTGAACAGCTAAGTTGGTGACATGTATACGTATACATTGTTAGTTTCCGTTTCCGTTAGTGTCATTCTCTCTGCCAAACATGAACCCAAGCTTACCATCCGTAGTAATAAATCAACAAAATTCCGATAGATGGCAGGATCAAAAAAAGTATTGTTAAAGAGTTTGATGAAATTTATTTATTATTTTTAAATAAATTATTGCTATTTTTATATTAAGTATCGTAATAGAATTAAAAATTTAAAATATGTATAATTTTGTTTGATTATTTGAATGAAATTTAGTTATGTCAATGTCAGTTTGTCATATTTGACATACTTAAAAAAACGTATTTATATTGCAGCAATAATTTTTAGGGTTAGGTACCCTAAGAATGAAATTAATATACTACTGCGATCTTTTCTGTACTTAAAAGATAAAAACGAATGCCTTTTACAAAATATTCGTTGTCTGTCTTTCTGTCACCAGGCTGTTTCTTATACACTTTGATAGCTGAAAATTTCACAAATTATTTGTTTCCATTGCCGTTATAACCCAAGAGTATACAAGTACTAGATACGCTATAACAACAAATACTAAAAACAGAAAATATACAAATATAAAGGGTGGATGACACGTTTTTAAAGTGTACCTTAAAAGACGTGTTATATTTTGTATTTTTGCTCAATATCAAAAACGATAACAGGACACTAAAGAATTCTACAGAATATTAAGCTACGTATTACCTCTTTTTACTCTATCTTTACAATGACACTTGGTAGATTCTTTCATGATTTCTCTCTTTCTTTCTTTCAAAATAAAATGAATGTTTGATATGGGGTTCCCATACAAAAAACATGTTTTTTCGCCATATTTTAATAATGGTACGGAACCCTTCACGCGCGAGCCCGGTTCGTACTTGGCCAATTATATCAAATTTTTATACCTACGTCTTTTGTTTACCTATCAATATCTTTAACAATCTCATAATTACAAAAGGCTTGTTTGTTTGTTTGTTTGGATGTTTTTATGTTTTTTTGACGCGAATAGACTCCGAAACTATTGGACTAAAATTAAAAATTCTTACACCGTTGGGAAGTTACATTATCCCCAAATGACATAGGCATTATATTTTGTTGCAAAGGGTAAGAAATTCTTATTAAGACTCCAGTAATGTAACACAAGGTATAAAAATGAGTAAAAAATTTGTTTCATCGCATGCGCTAAGAAAAGTTAGTTGTGGCGGGTGTCGTTTAGTATGTCTTGAGAGCAGCGGAACCCATATATACAAAAAAAAACTTTAATCTATGTCAAAATTATAATGCGATAAAGTTTAAATGTTTGTTCGTAACGAATAAAATATTACACTTCTTAACGACTTTCAAACATATCTCCTAGAATTGATTTTTTTTTATGCCCGTGCTAAGCCGGGACGGGCCACTAGTGTATAATTATATCAACAATACATGTAAACTGCCAGGTGTATATTTATAATAACTAAGATTTCGACAGGCCTCTTACCTTAGAATAATAATAATAGTTTTTTTTTTATTTCAAATGAAGCTAAAATAATATCCATAGTCTATTATATATAAATTCCCTGATAATATGTAATTATTTACTTTTCTAATCATTAGACTTGAAGCTGTTATTCCGGATGAACCGATTTTGATGTTCTTAGCTATGTTTGATGATATTCGGATGTCCGCCAAAATAGCGGATATGATATTATTCGCAACTTTCCCAAATGAAATGGCTTACATTTTGGAATCATGCGAAAAATACAACTGTTTCATGCAATATGTTAGATGATTCGTGAGAAAAGTTTTTTCTTGTTACTCGTATCATGTACCCAATAGATTTATTTTTTAATTTCATTTGAGGTTTTAAGGTATGCACTATGAATATTAACATACACGAAAACGAAACCTATTGAAAATATTGACTTTCCCATAATATTCCTTTAAAAAAAAAGAGTTTCGAACAAAATAAAATAGCAAAATTAATAATTCATGAGATTTGAACCATAGTCGTCAATTCAAATCATAAAAATATTTCCTGTTCCAAAAATGCTTCCTCTACGAACGAGCCATATAATCGACAATTGAGCGTTCGAAATTGGCATGCATATTCAAATATGCTGAAGTTCAAGTGACAAAAAAAAATTGTCAATGCTAGTGTGAGTGTAGCCGCATCGTCACAGAATAGATGATAGTAGATATGGGTTTTATATGGCTTTTTGTACATATTTGCTATCAACGCTTAATAAATGTTGTTTTGTGATGAGCCTTAAAAATAATACATTAACAGTAGTTTCCGCGAACCGATTCTAAAGTTAAAAAAGAAATCACTTGGGATGCTGGGATGAATTAAACTAACTTATACCTATTTAACGCCATCTAGCGGCATATGAGCACTTGCAGCATGCTAGCGAACAACCTTAAGCACTAGCACAGCACTCAACATCACAATATATCCCAACTTCATTTGTAGCACCTCTGAAGAGAGCTAGCTCCTGCAAACACAGGGTATCCTACTGCAGGAGCTAGGCACCATATTTACATACATTAAGACTTAGCATTTAGAATTAGTATTAATTAGTTAAGGTACCTATACTTAATGTTTGTTTTGTTTAGAATGTAAGTTGGTCCAATGAATTATTTTGTATTTGTATTTGCTTGGGTTATATGCATCTCTTATTCAGGAACAGAAAATACACTTTGGATGCAAACTTGCAATAAATTCTGTTCAAAGGAATTAGAACTGCAAAATAGTAATTTGTTTTGGGCTTTTCAGTTGATTGTTTCTCAGCCATGACTTTTGTTTTGAGTTCAACAAGGTGGTTGTATGATATGTAATATGAACAGAAGTGTATTAACTAAAATAAAGTTGTTTTATATCAAGACATTAAAAAGGGAAAAGTGGTTAAAACTAAAATTTTGCACATTGGTATAGCATTTATTAGTGATTGCTTGGTTAGTAACCTGCAAACCCTTAAATTGTAAAATCTGACACACCTAACAGCGAGTCATGGCAGCCTTCTTGAGAGCCAGTTATTCCCCACTAGGTATGCTCTACCTTAGACCAGAGTTTATGGGGTTATACACGCTTCTGGTGAAATTCAAAGCTGTATGTACCATGTGATGAGAGTAGCGCAAGACCGAGACGAATGACGTACACATAGGGAGGCCTATGCTCTGCAGTGGGCGATAGAGGGCTGAAAATGATGATGATATACAAATGATGATGATATATATGATGATATGTAAAAAACTATTCATATTTATGCATGGAAAGAAAGACATTTTTAAATTTTGCTTTGGTAACCCAAACATTTAGTTTCTTATACATATGTCTTGTTATTTGTACTGATATACTAGTTTACTACCATTCATTCAGGGACTGATTTATACAAAAAATAAATTGCAGCGAAAGAGGAGCCTGCCCCTACCCCAGCGAAAGCCACAAAGACCCAGAGCAAAGATGCTCCTACGGACTCAGGGTCTGACCAACCTAAGTAAGTAAATACTTTTTTAGGTAAATTCGAATGTTCATAAATGTTATGCTATATTAATAAATAGATTTCAATGTTATTCTCAGATATTATACATACTCATCTTTTGGAAATAAAAATTGATTATCTATGAAATATGGAAAAGAGAAGTTACAAATAGTCTTGTTGCTACTAGGCTTGAAACTTTTTTGATGAACTCATAATAATGCCAATAGATGGTAGTGCCTTAAGTTTTCAAGAGATGGCGCTACTTGTTATGTTTCTGCGAAATATCCTGCAAATCCATTCTATAGATCATTCAATTATTGCTATTGATTGTAGTTTTGATGCTTTAATGGGCATGAATGTATTAAATTTTGATTTAAAAAATCTAAAGAAGAATGATGAGATTTAGCATATTTGATAATTTAATTAACCATTGCTATTAATATTTTTCCATGTGAGCATGAAGTTATGCATATTTTATTAACACTAATAAAAACTAATGTTAGTAAAATGAGCAAGCGAGATAGTTTTTTTATTCACAAAATATAACTTTCAAATGTTTTCATCTTTAAAGCTGTTTTTTACTAAATAATTCTAGCTTGTTTAAAAATTGTTCCTTAATAATTTACAGAAAAAAGCGCGGCCGGCTAGATCTCTCCATCGAGTCTGAGGAGCAATACCTAGCCAAAGTAGAAGTCAAGATCAAGATCCCGGAGGAACTTAAAGTCTGGCTGGTAGACGACTGGGATGTCATCACCAGACAGCAAAAGCTGGCCCTGCTCCCCGCTAAGCTAACTGTCAACCAAATAGTCGACAACTACTTGGCTTTCAAAAAGTCCAGCAAGTCTCACAACCAGGCGAAAGAGTCCGTGTTAGTAGATGTGACTGAGGGCATAAAGGAGTATTTCAACGCCACATTAGGCTCGCAGCTGTTATACAAGTTTGAAAGGCCACAGTACAGCGAGGTTTTACAAGATTATCTCGATACGCCGATGGCACAGATATATGGCTCCATACATCTCTTGCGGCTCTTCACCAAAATGGGAACGATGCTCGCTTACACAGGCCTAGAAGAGAAGTCGCTGCAGCATGTACAGACACACATACAAGACTTCCTCAAGTACATGGTCACTAATAGATCGACCCTATTCAATCTGCAAGACTATGGTAATGCGACGCCTGAATACCACAGAAAGGTTCAGTAGAAACCAGAGAAAGGTTTCTTAGTTTGTAAGATTAATGTTCTTTTATTTTAAGCCAATAAAATGTTTACAGTTCTGATCTAAATTGCAAGACTGGTGTTTTATTTTTAACCTATATTACCAAGGCTGCTCTATTGTTAGATACGATTTTTTGTAGCGTCTGCAGTGTCTATAAGACATATTCATTAGTCTTTTTGTAATTATGTATTTACTAGATGTGGTTTGTACAGAGAGATTTATTATGGATAAAACTTATATACATTTTATTTGCAAAATTTTCGTGTACGAGTATTAAATTCAGATTTATATATCACAGATTTATATACTTGTATTCTATACGTTCAGTAACGCTCGTTACTAGTAATTAAAATGTATATCCGTGAAACTTAACCGAATGTGAGAATAAAATATTTTTTGCAGCAAAAAGCCAACATTACGCGGTGTTCCCAGGCGGTCACCCATCCAAGTACTGACCGCGCCCGACGTTGCTTAACTTCGGTGATCGGACGAGAACCGGTGTTTTCAACGTGGTATGAACGTTGGCGAAAGGAGTGATGAAATAGTCATTCTAATTCCGTATTAATGACGTCACATTAACAATAACTATAAAATCCTATCGCGTCCTATAAGTTCAGTGACCTCGGTATCACCATTAATCTCTGAGCATCCATAAGAAAATAATTTAATAACTCGAGTCGATAATAAAAATATTTAAAAGTTCTCTCCTCTTGCTTACACTTATTTGGCTATGCAAGTGAGAGGACAGACTTTCAAATATTTTCTTATGTATTATTTAAAAAAAATATTGTATTTTAATTAAATTTTGAAAATATACATAATTTACTCATTCTTTAGGTGCTACATAAAAGCAAAAGTAAATTTCTGCAGCAAAAAGCCAACATTACGCAGTGTTCCCAGGCGGTCACCCATCCAAGTACTGACCGCGCCCGACGTTACTTAACTTCGGTGATCGGACGAGAACCGGTGTTTTCAACGTGGTATGAACGTTGGCGATTGGTGTGATGAAATAGTTATTCTAATTCAGTATCATGACGTCATATTACTGAATACTTACAAATTCTTATCATCGCAACCGTGTTCAAAGATACTTCGCCAATATTACAACATTACTAACTACTAAGTGAAATCGCCAAGACACCAAAGAAAATAATATTAATACATAAAAAAATTATTTTCTTCAGTTTTATTTTGGCAAAATCCACATAATTTATTATATGGATAGTGCTAAATAACAGCAAAAGTAAAATTCTGCAGCAAAAAACCAACATTACGCGGTGTTCCCAGGCGGTCACCCATCCAAGCACTGACCGCGCCCGATGTTGCTTAACTTCGGTGATCAGACGAGAACCGGTGTTTTCAACGTGGTATGAACGTTGGCGAGAGAAATGATGAAATTGTTAGTCTAATTTAATATTAATGACGTCACTTTACTGAATATTACGAAATTATAAATTTGTTTGAAGCGAAAAGGATCTGAAACTGCTGAACCGACTTCTTTCACCGTTGAGAAGCTACATTATCTCTGAATATCATAGGCTATATTTTGTTTCTCTCTGCTACTCAGATTATTTTAGAGTCCATGCGAAGCCGGGACTGGAAGCTAGTGGCTTATATATCTCTCCTTTTTTTTACGTGAGGAAATGCATTTACGTATGCCCACCGCACCCAGGGAGGTGGGTGGGATATGTCGGGCTCGATGCCAGAAGGACATCACTACCGACTAAAACCTCACGATGACCTCCTCACCGGAAAGGGCGGGGTGAGGTTCCGTTATATATCTCTCCTAGTGAGAAATGGCCCCGAGTCCCAGCTGTGGGAACGTATGGGCTGTTATACGTGCATCGTAGCCGTTCACGTATTTACGGCCTTCTAAGGCGCGGTCAAGTTTTTCCCAAGTCGTATGACTCACTCGCGTAAGTGTGTCACCGTGTCACAGCGCTTGTAATTAAAAGGACCATTTCAAGGGACTGTCAAGGTGGGTCGGTATCACATGGATCATGTGGGGACAAGTGCATTCATTACAAAATACAAATAATTTTATGTATTTAGTATATTTATTTGTCATACTTATTTATTTACTTCATTTTATGTACCGGCTTGTTTAGAAAAATTTAAATTAAATAGGTCAAAATTAGCAATAATATGTAATAGTACGTCTTAATTAGTTACCTGCTGTAGAAAAAAACAGACGATTTTTCAGAATAAAAATAGGATTAAGGTGTGTAAAAATTGGTACAAAAAGTTGATAATTGAGAATTAGCAAAAACAATATAGCTTAAATATGAACTACATATTAGTTAAACTTGTATTTTAAAACTTTTTCTTCTTCTTCGCATGAACTAAGTGGCCACGCTCTGGTGGCGAGAGTTTTCAAGCCACCCGAAGGCCTTTTGGCTTAACGCCTGCTTGTACTGGACTAACAGCCGGGACCTACAATTTAACGTTTCATCCGACACACGGTAGCGCCCAGATGAAAATGCCAATGAAAAACAACAGTCTTGTGCATGGTCACCCATCCAAACAGCGTCCGCATCGACCATACCTTAGCTTCGATGATCGCGTCAGGGTCATCTTAGCTTGTTGAGGTGGGCTAAATCTGCCAAAGCGCCCTTGAGTTCCGCACGTCGCTTATGACGTCTTAAGTCAAGCTTACACCTATACATTGTGTACAAGATTATGTACCATCAATATGTCCCCAATATGAAGTTATATTTTGTCACATTATTTGTTGGCAATCAAATCATATAATTTCGTTGTACACTATCCGAAATATAAAAAATCGAGATCTTTTCGACGTAACACGATATGACGTCATTAACGAGCATTTAGAATAACTATTTCATCACGCCTATCGCCAACGTTCATACCACGTTGAAAACACCGGTTCTCGTCCGATCACCGAAGTTAAGCAACGTCGGGCGCGGTCAGTACTTGGATGGGTGACCGCCTGGGAACACCGCGTAATGTTGGCTTTTTGCTGCAGAAATTAACTTTTGCTTTTAATAGCATCACCATATCATTAGAAAATCATGTGTTTTTTCCAAAATAAAACTGAAGAATTTTTTTTTTATTTTGTAATATTATTATTATCTTTTGGTGTCTTGGTGATTTCACCTTGGTAGTTAGTAATGCTGGTAATATCGGCGAAGTATCTTTGAACATGGTGCAATGATAAATATTTATAAGTATTTAGTAATATGACGTCATGATATTGAATTAGAATAACTATTTCATCACTCCATTCGCCAACGTTCACACCACGTTGAACACACCGGTTCTCGTCCGATCACCGAAGTTAAGCAACGTCGGGCACGGTCAGTACTTGGATGGGTGACCGCCTGGGAACACCGCGTAATGTTGGCTTTTTGCTGCAGAATTTTACTTTTGCTGTTATTTAGCACTATCCATATAATAAATTATGTGGATTTTGCCAAAATAAAACTGAAGAAAATTATTTTTTTATGTATTAATATTATTTTCTTTGGTGTCTTGGCGATTTCACTTAGTAGTTAGTAATGTTGTAATATTGGCGAAGTATCTTTGAACACGGTTGCGATGATAAGAATTTGTAAGTATTCAGTAATATGACGTCATGATACTGAATTAGAATAACTTTTTCATCTCATCATTCGCCAACGTTCATACCACGTTGAAAACACCGGTTCTCGTCCGATCACCGAAGTTAAGCAACGTCGGGCGCGGTCAGTACTTGGATGGGTGACCGCCTGGGAACACCGCGTAAAGTTGGCTTTTTGCTGCAGAAATTTACTTTTGCTTTTATGTAGCACCTAAGGAATGAGTAAATTATGTATATTTTCAAAATTAAATCAAAATACAATATTTTTTTTAAATAATACATAAGAAAATATTTGAAAGTCTGCCCTCTCACTTGCATAGCCAAATAAGTGTAAGCAAGAGGAAATAGCATTTGGGCCCCTTTTTCTCTACCCCTGGTCTTTTTTAGGTTTAGTTTTAGTAATGTTTTGTGTATTCGTTTTTAATTATTTTTTCTGACTACATATCGGAATGAAGTGACATAATATGTATATACATAAATATACCACAGTATATGTATATCACAAATTAGAAGTCATACTTCATATTATATTACATCAGACGCGCCAAAGATAGAATATAATATCGTTCTGGCCATATGTTTCATTCTATTCATATGTGGAAGAAAACCAATATCAGACACGTCCTCATAACCATAACCAAGACAAGTGTAAAATACAATACCAAATAAGTAGAATAAAGGCTTCGACATATGGTCGACTGGCTAAAGCAATCACTGGCTTTGCTATTATCAAGGATTCTTGTACATAATACAGGGTTAACTGACACAAAACTTTTAAAGGCGTTTTGGTAGCGCAATTGAATGAAAAGAAAATAGCCTTTATTACTATTACTCACAAACATTACATAAAATTATACAATTAGGTACGTAGCGCAATTAGCATACTTAAAAAAAAATCTAAAAAGTTTGTTTAAACAAGCATCTTTTGTTTTGGAGTTAAAGTACGGTCGGCAAAATATATAAATATGCAAATCTTTATTCTGAACCACAGTTCACTCCTTTATAAAACTCACATATTAAAAGTACTGTGATATGTGTTTTCAACGTTCGATAGTTTTGCCTTTGACTTCAGCTTGCCTGAAAGCTACTCTGTAGCTTACGATGTGGCACGCTTACCTCAAATATACTATTTACTCTAGTTTTGAAGACCCCCGAGTGATACTAAATACGAAACAGTTAGGGAGTGACAACTGTCTGCATCCATTTAGCCAAGGGATATCCCTCCGAATACATGTCGTGTCCGGAGACTGGCGTCAAACGGTCATGCATTGTAGCTACGACCGGTACACGCGTAGTAAATACCGCTTGCGCGATTTAGAACCGATCGCTCTGATTGGCGGTGAAGTGTGACAGTGGCGCCACGCGGTGATTTGTTAACTGTTCTTTACTTGTAACCTTGTCATATAGTATGTTATTGTAAACCTCTTTGCTATTATCATGCCATTTTAGGTAAACCAACAGGATAAATGTATTCATATTGTTTATTAAATATGATGAATTATATTGTTAAACGAATGAGCAACGACATTGCAACTTGTGATAACTTCGTATTGTACTAGGTGCCAAGAAATCTGACGCGTCAGCTGTAAGGAATATGTAGCAGTACCTATTTTTATTTTTCATTAGCTTATATCAAAATATAAAAGAATAGCAGCCGTAGTAAGTTTTACTGAATCAGTTTTACTAATAACATAAAACAACTTATGCCGGGTCAGCTAGTAATATACAGTACTTTTTTAACAAATATAAGAAACAAATAGAGACAAGAACGTGAATAAATGTAAGTAGTTAAATCTAGATAAGATTAGTGCTTGTGACTCCAATACACAACCATTCTGAATGAGATACGAAACGTACTCAAAAAAAATATAAGAATAAAAATCACGCGTGTATTTTTGATAAGAATATATGAATGGGTCACGCATGTTACTGAAATATAACGTAATTATCTATACTATAAGACTCTTTGTCCTGACTTATTCATTCATTCATTCATCTATAGATAGACAACGCAGAGCCCAAACGGCTGGTCCTAGGGTTTTGAAATTTGGAGGGTGTATTTGTTTTAGTATGTAGACGCGTACTAAGAACGGATTTTTGGAAATTCCACCCCTAAGGGGGTGAAAAGGGGTAAAACAGTTTGTATGAAACTTCTTTGTTTTTGAACTTATAGCAATGAAATTTGGAATATGTATAGTTTATGTAAAATAAAAAAAAATGGTATAATTTTTTTTTGCCAGGGGTGAACTAACGGTTTGTAATGGGGGGTGAAAGTTTGTATGGAAAATTCTTTATTTATCAAGTTAAAGTCTTGAAAGTTGTTATGGTAGTAGTTTATTATTGGTCAAATAAAAATTAAAAAAAACTTTTGCCAGGGGTGCATTAAGGGGGATGCCATGGGGTTTAAAGTTAAAAATGAAAGTTTTGTGTTTTTGAACTTAGAGGTGTACAATTTGGAGTGTGTATATATGTTAGTACTTAAACGTGTACTAAGAATAGATTTTTGGACATTCTACCCTTAAGGGGGTGAAAGGGGGTAAAACAGTTTGTAGGAAACTTCTTTGTTTTTGAACTTACAGCAATGAAATTTGGAGTATGTTTAGTTTATGTAAAATTAAAAATAATGGTATCAAGTTTTTTTGCCACGGGTGAATTAAGGGGGATGCCATTGGGGTAGAAAGTTAAAAATGAAATATTTTGTTTTTGAACTTAGAGGTGTAAAATTTGGAGTGTGTATATATTTTAGTACTTAAACGTGTACTAAGAATAGATTTTTAAATATTCTACGCTTAAGGGGGTGAAAGGGGGTAAAACATTTTGTGTGAAACTTCTATGTTTTGAACTTCTAGCAATGAAATTTGGAGTAGGTATGTATAGTTTATGTAAAATTAAAAATGATGGTATCAAGTTTTTTTGCCACGGGTGAATTAAGGGTTTGCAATGGGGGGTGAAAGTTTGTATGGAAAATTCTTTGTTTATCAAGTTAAAGTCTTGAAAGTTGTTATGTTAGTAGATTATTAAATGGTTAAATTAAAATTATATTTTTTTGCCAGGGGTGAATTAAGGGGGATGCCATAATTGGGGTTTAAAGTTCAGAGGGAAAGTTTTGTGTTTTTGAAATTCAATACTTCTGAATTGGAATTTACGTATGTGGTTCACTTAGTGGTATGGTTCACTTATTCTTATTATTTAAATTTAAATAATGGCTTGGAGTAAACGATCTAATCTGTGGCATCGTCACCAAAGTAGCTAAAAACAGAGGTTAACTCAGGAATCGAATGCGGAAAGACAGGCGTCTCATTTTTATATCGTAGCAATGTAATGTATATATAAAATTGGCACGGGAATAGGATACAATAGAATTTTGCCACAGGTTACGCGAAAATCGACCTACACGCGGGCGGAGCCGCGGGCAACCTCTAGTATAGATATATAAAGATAAAAATGAAGATAAAGATAAATTTATTCATGTAAATACAAGAGTGCTCGTACCTAGGGTTCTTATGTCTACGTTCTACCTTATACTACATTAACTAGCTGACCCGGCAAACGCTGTTTTGCCTCACTTAGGGGTACAGCGCCATCTATTGATTACTTACCCAACCCAGTCGAAAGGTATCGACATCTGTTAGAATCATTTGGAGTTAACAGATAATTATTGTGACTGTCAAATAATAACAGACAATAATTAGCAATAAATTAAAATTGCGACTATAATTTGAGATTTAAACTACCCTATCTCTCAAGTTGGATCGAACTGCACACGGTGTGCGAAATTAAGGTTAAGTGGTTTAGGAGTCCATTGAGGACAAACATTGTGACACGAGATTTATATATATTAAGATAAGATTAACTGGTACGTTGTAGGATGTCCTACGCCCTGCTGTATTAGGTACTACAAGTAGCCTGTACTGCAGACCAGTAGGAAATCCCGCTCCAATACAGAAATGTCAACTATTTTACGTAATTCCACTGTTTTATAATTTAAGACTAACTATAATACTTACAAGTCTAATTTATGTATATACTTAATACATGGTAAATATAGATATGAATAAAATAAAATAAAGAAGAAATAGGGTAATACTAAAAATTTACAACATAAAACATTGTTAGATCCAAGAAGATGAGTTTCTTACTAATTATTGTAAATTATATGTTTCAATGAATCATGCATTATATTTATATCAACATACTATTGTAAATTATAGAAAAGAAGGCAATATAACTTTACCGAACAAACACATTTTTTTTCTTTTTTCTACCAGCAACCGGGAATGGAAAAATAAACATACAAATGAAGGCGGTGGTACTACAAGTAAACAACAAAATAACTACAAAAAAAATACAAACATAACAATGGATGGAAATAAATTAAACATTGGATAGAAAGTGACTTAATAATTGAGTTTTGAATAGGTATATTGAGTTAGGTATTCAGCCTGCCTTACAGAAAAATTATAATTCTAATGAATCATGTAATGATATACCACCATATTATTGTAAATAATATATTCAAATGAATCAGGCAATATACGAGTACATATATCAACACATTACCTGGCCAAACAATTTCTTCAGTACTTCAATCATAGTTGTGTCGCCTTGCAACGAGTGTTCATGCAAGTTTTTTAATTTGCAATGTTTATCACGGCCTGCCGCTGCCTTGTAAGGGTAAAACTGCGCCGGTAAAGGTCGCCGGCGAGACGGCGTCAGCTTGTTCTAGCAATACCTCGCCAATATGTCCGGGAAATACAGAACTGATTAATTAAAACAAAGCTGATTACCATGCCTCATTGACTACTACTAGCGCCGTTTGATAGATAAATATTCGCGGAGATGAATCGAACTAACATTTTCTAGGACATTACCTGTAACTAGGGTTACCATATCTCCGGATTTTTCCTGAGATAACAGGATTTTTCGACTTTTCTCAGGATTGCGGCCGGATTTTGCAAATCTCGTGATATTTCAGGATTTTTAATAAAACACATGTTACATTATAAAATCTCTTTAGTTAAAAGTTAAAAAAATAACAAACTAAAAATAATCTTCTCTTGATAACAATTGAATAGTTTAAATCAATACTTATTTATTTAAGTAAAACAAACTAAAAATAATCTTCTTTTGGTAATAATTGCACTGTTCAAATCAATAGATACCTATTTATCCAAGTTATTTCGGCAGTGTATAAAACGATAATAATACCTTTTTGAGAAAAAATGTTAAACTGTATAAAATCTCAGGACTTTTCTCCGGTCTTTTGATTTTTTCATCTGGTAACCCTACCTGTAACCATAGACAAAATAGTATATTTTGTCTATGCTGTAGCCAATAGCATGTAGGCTACGTATAAATACTCATCTAAGGTTGCTGGACGATGGCCAATAAAATTTCTAATTGACTTTGAAGTGTTTCAATTTTATCAACATATACATATACGTAGGTATTATAATTATAATTTTATAAAATACATATATACAAATTATATTATAAGGATTACAAAGACTATTTTTGAAAAGGCTATTGCCAACGTTCATACCACGTTGAAAACACCGGTTCTCGTCCGATCACCGAAGTTAAGCAACGTCGGGCGCGGTCAGTACTTGGATGGGTGACCGCCTGGGAACACCGCGTAATGTTGGCTTTTTGCTGCTCATTTTTACTTTTGCTGTTATTTAGCATTACCGAAATAGTAATTTATGTGATTTTTTCCTAGTAAAACAGAATAAGCCGCCTGGAAACACCGCGTAATGCTGGCTTTTTACTAATATGTAATTTAATAAGAAGCTTACACTTCCGGCTATATTATTTTGCATGTACTCGTATTAAGAAATTTATCCTTTTTTGAGAAACAAATTATTTCAACATATCTTGCTTGACCTTTAATAAAATGACCGAAATGCCATCGTGCCGTGTAAGTTGGCGCCGTATATTTCACAAACTTTCCTCAATGTTAAGTTATTATATTACTTTATTTTTAAGTTAATTAAGTTATTATATTACTTTGGAGTTCCGTTCCGACGAGCGAGTAGATCGGACGTGCGCACGCGTAACAAAAAAAATAAAATAAATAAATTGCTGTTATTTATCATCGATTGCTGACTAGTTTACTTTCAAGTGCAACAAAATATTTACTAAATAACTGCCGTTCCGAGAGAAGAAGACGTGGACACAGTATAGTATACCTACCTACGTGAACCAAACCGGTTGCGGCCTGGCAACTGCAATAGGTTGTTTACTACGGAGTAGCGAGCGTAATTCTCGGAACAAGGTACAGCCGAGTAAACAGGTCAGTGACAAGGTGTTTTGAACCTTATGCGGCAGTAATTAAGAACGCGGGTTAAGAACAATTGATAATGCACATAATTACGTAATATCTTATAACTTCTATTGGGTACCTATTTTGAACAGTGAACAGGTGCGATTAGTAATAAAATTTCAATACAGTATGAACAAACATTAATCAAAGAAATTTTTATAAATTTTTCATCAACGTTGCGGCTAAGTGATCAGTGCTCAGGAACCATGCTAAGGATTAAAGACATTTAATACAACATTAAAAAAACGGTTAATCAGTAAATTAAAACACATTATTATTATTTTTTCTATATATATATATTTTTTTTTTTTTTTTTTTTTTTTTTTTATCTGCGAAATTTACCTATATACCTGCAGACTGTGCACCTTCTGAGCCATCCGTCCTGCAGCCGTTGACTCAACTGTTGCGTCACTTAGTGGAACTTAAATATAGCATTTCCTCTTCTTAATTATTGGATACTTATACAAATTCATATTAATTTTGTAAGACACTTAAGAGTTCTTTATTACTCTTCTTGAATTTAATGGTTAGTAAATAATGTCATCAAAATCCGGAAAGTCGGCGAGAGGTGGATCCTCGTCCGGTAGCAGCAACTCAAAGCCAAAAGTGGCGGGACAGACCGCGCGCGTTAGGGCCATGCTTAAAAATGCGCAGAAATGCAAAGAGGTCGAGGACAAGGGTGACCAAGTCACAGATAATAGTGATACTCAAACTATGGATAAGACAACTCCCGATCGTACCCCACCCACATCACGACGATCGTCCCAGACCGAGTCAGTCAGTCCACTAACAAATATGCCTTCCACAGCCAATCGGCTGTATCAGGAGGCTAAAACCGAACTCGAGACAACCGACAACTTAGACTCAGCAGTCAAAGAGAAGGTACTGGGCTCACTATCTGGTATGTTTGAAATTATTCTCAAGCTTAACGAATCTCGAACTACCCTCCAAGTACAACTCGAAAAAGTAAAAGTTGAAATGAAAGATCATATTAGCATCATGCAAACAGAGCATGCCAAAAATCTGGCACGACTTGGTGACTCCATTAAGAATATGAACGTTCGTCCGGTTGTAGAAGAAGCTGTATCTGAAATAAAATCGTTGAGGCAGCTTATAGTTTTTGATGTCATCGAAAATCAGAAAATCTTTCCTTTGGGAGGTATTGGAGAGCAAGAAGCGGCAAAATTAGGCCAACAGATACAAGACCTTAAAAATACTCTTCAGCATACCATACCTCAAACAACTGCGATCTTAGACGAACTCAAATCACGTGAACAGATGACAGTTGAGCCCACAAAACCTACGTATGCATCTATTACAGCGAAGCCCCAGCAGCCTAGACATACCATAATTGTGACCTCAGAGGAACCTAAAGACACTGGCGATGACGTTCTTGAGAAAATTAGAGGAGCAGTCGATGCCAGAGGCTTGGGCGTTCAGGTAACAGGCGTGCGTAAAGCAAAATATCAAAAAGTCCTGATAAGCTGCCCTGATAAACAGGATATCTCTAAAATCGCCGAAAACATCAAGAAGTCCAATAAAGGATTAAACGTAGAAGAAGCTAAATCAAAAGATCCGCTCATAATTATTCGAGATGTTTTGTCATATAACTCAGATGAAGACATTTTAAAGTCTTTGAAAGTGCAAAATTCAAAACTCACCGGTGATATTCCTGAAAATGAATACCGAGCAGTAATAAAATATAGACGTCGCACCCGAAACCCACTACAGAATCATGTAATTTTGCAAGTCTCCCCAATACTCTGGCAAAGGCTTACTTCAAGTGGTGAGGTACATATTGATCTGCAAAGGAGGACTGTGATGGACCAGTCGCCCTTAATCCAATGCACAAAGTGTCTTGGCTTCGGGCATGGTAGAAAGCTATGTAAGGAGTCGACGGATTTGTGCAGTCACTGCTCCGGGCCTCACCTTAGAAAAGACTGCCCAGCCTGGATGGCCGGCGATATGCCTTCATGTCGTAATTGCAGGATTTCAAAATTAGACCGACATGATCACGGCACTTTTGATTCTGACTGCCCAATTAGGAAACGATGGGATGCGCTGGCACGGTCTAGCGTTGCCTATTGTTAAGACAGGGGCACAACGGTGTACAAGGTCTTGCAATCGAACCTACAGAAGGCTGAATTAGCCACGAATGAATTTATTAATGAAGCTCAAAAAAGAGGTGTGGGTTTTGGTTTCATGCAAGAGCCTTATGTTGGAGCAATTGGCAGAGTAAAAAACTACACTGGGGTACGTATAATCCAGCAATTGCCAAAAACAACACCGCCAACTAAACCAGTTAAATCTGCAATTTTCGTTTTGGATAACAATATACAAATTTTGGGCGATCCTTCTTTGTCTAATGAAAACATAGCTTTTGCACTACTTAAAACTGATACATGGGAATTAGCAGTAATTTCAATATATTTTGAAGATACAGAACCTCTTAGTCCCTATCTCGCCCAACTAAGTCAATTAATAGCTAAAGTTAACTGCAGAAAAGTACTTGTAGGTGGTGATGCAAACGCATGGAGCCCATGGTGGGGCAGTGTCAAAGAAAACTCAAGGGGGGAAGAACTGTCAGCTTTTTTAAATGAGAAGGGATTACATGTTCTTAACGAAGGAAATACTCCAACATTTATGAAAATCGTCAACAATCAAATACGCCAAAGTAGAGTGGACATTACAGTATGTAGTCAGGATATCCTAGCAAAAATAAATGATTGGTATGTGGATGAAACCGTCACAAGCTCCGATCATAACGCTATCTCTTTTACATTCCAAACCCTGAAGCCACAACCAAACATCGAAGCTAAAACAACCAGGTTGTATAACACAAAAAAAGCTAAGTGGACAGCATTCGATAAAGCTCTGTGTAACGCCCTCGAAGAACAAGAACTAAACCCTTCGATAATAAAAAGGATTGAAAACAGCAGTGAGCTAGATGAAAAGGTCGAATCTCTAACAAAATGCATTACCATTGCTTGCGATGCTACAATTCCAAAGAAAAAGTTTAATTCAAAATTTAAATTACCTTGGTGGAATGACAATATAGAAAAAAAGAAGAAGGAAATGATAACAAAAAAACGTAGAATAAAATGCGCCGCAATAAATAGAAGAACATATGTCATAGAAGAATACTTGAAAGCGAAAAAAGAATTTGTAGAAGAAGCAAGTCGATTAAAAATACAAAGCTGGAGAGAATATTGTTCAAAGCAAGACAATGAAAGCTTTTGGGACGGAATTTATCGCGTTATAAAACAAACATCGAAAAGACATGAAGACATACCACTCCTAAAAGACGGGAAAACATTGAGCTCAATAGAATCAGCAGACCTACTTACCAACACATTTTACCCCGACGATGTGGAAGAAGAAGACTCATCACACCAATCTGAAATCAGACAACTATCAGCACTTTCTCGGCACGACCCAGCTGATATAGAAGATCCACCATTCACATTGGATGAACTGCAAAGCACAAAAAGTAGTTTTAGTTCTAAAAAGGCACCAGGACCCGACGGTTTTACCGCTGACATCTGTGCGAGGGTTATTGACACTCATGCTGATATGTTCCTTGAAATAGTCAATAAATGTATGAAATTGCAGTACTTTCCAAAGATCTGGAAAATGGCGGCGGTGATAGTCCTAAGGAAACCTGGAAAATCTGATTATAGGCATCCAAAATCATACAGACCAATAGGACTGCTACCAATTCTCGGGAAAATATTAGAAAAAATGATGGTAAGGAGATTGAGATGGCATATCCTGCCCAAGTGCAATACTCGCCAGTATGGTTTCGTGCCACAGCGCTGTACAGAAGATGCCCTCTATGACCTTGTAAATCATATTAAACAAGAAGTTAAAGACAAAAAAATTACAATATTAGTATCATTAGACATAGAGGGTGCTTTTGACAGCGCGTGGTGGCCGGCAATAAAACTGCAAATTGCAAAAAAGAGATGCCCTTGTAATCTAAGAGGATTGGTAACCAGCTATTTGACGGATCGCCAAGTAGAAGTCAGGTATGCGAGAGAAAGAAGTACGAAGATAACGACCAAAGGATGCATTCAAGGCTCAATAGGAGGACCTACTTTTTGGAATATTCTGCTGGACCCGCTGCTGGATCTCCTGGACAATCAAAATGTATACTCTCAGGCATTCGCTGACGATATAGCTTTAGTCTTCACCGGAGAATCAGGACAGGACCTGGAACAAAAAATTAACACAACATTAGAACACATAAATGAATGGGGTATAAGAAATAAACTTAAATTTGCTGCTCAAAAAACTTTCGCCATGATAGTCACTAAGAAATTAAAATATGATACACCTAATCTTAATATGGGAGGGATTAATATAAATCTAACAGACGAAATTAAAATATTAGGTCTTACAATAGACAAAAAACTTAATTTTTACAGTCACATTTCAAATGTTTCAAATAAAGCTATCAACATATACAGACAACTTGCCAAAGCTGCTAAGATCTCTTGGGGACTAAATCCAGACATTATAAAGACAATTTACATTGCAGTGATCGAACCACTTACACTTTACGCGGCAAGTGTATGGTTCGGTGCTGCTGCAAAAAGTAAAGGAAGAAAAAATTTAAATGCAGTGCAGCGAGGCTTCGCCCAAAAAATATGCCGATCCTATAGATCAGTATCCCTTAATGCTAGTTTGTTACTGTCTGGTCTTATTCCTCTCACAATGAGAGTTGAAGAGGCAGCACAAGTATACGAAGCTAAGAGGGGGAAACCTTTCCTATACATTGCAGGACGGCCAGTAGAAAATAAAATAAGCTTCTTGAATGCAATCCACCCAGCTGAAAACCTAACCGTAATATTCAAATGCATAGAAGACTGGACAGAAGACACCATAAAAGAAAATCGAATAAAAGGTCTGTTGGCATTTACAGATGGCAGTAAAATAGAGGGAAAAGTGGGTGCTGCTCTCTCCTGGTGGAAAGATGGAAAAGAAATTAGAACTAAAAAGCTAAAATTAGAGCCCTACTGCACAGTGTTTCAAGCAGAATTGCTCGCGCTGTATTACGCAACTTTGCAAGCACAGGAAATGGATGAGGCAGAAATAAGCATATTCAGCGATTCTAGATCGGCATTAGAACTGCTTCAGAACTGGGACACCTTTCATCCCTTGGCATTTGAAACCAGAAGAAATTTAATCAAGCTTTTAAATCAAGGTAAAGATATAAAATTGTACTGGGTAAAAGCACACGTTGGTATTGAGGGCAATGAACGGGCTGACACTTTAGCTAAGGAAGCAGCACTAAACATGAGAACAGCTGCACACTATGAAAAATGCCCAATTTCATTTGTAAAAAGAATAGTCAGAAGCGAAACAATCTCAAAATGGGAATCAAAATACACTAATGAGGCGACTGCGCAAACTACCAAAACCTTTTTCCCTAACTTGCAAATGGCTTATGACACACTAAAAAAAATGAAACTTACCCAAGAGTTAGTACAGGCATTTACAGGTCATGGGGGCTTTGCAAAATACCTTCATACTCGTAAGATTAAGCTTTCTGCCGGATGCATCTGTGATCCTATGGAAGCAGAAACCAGTATCCACGTCATCGCCGACTGTCCTGCAAACTTAGTTAGAAGGGCATTATTGGAGATTCAATTCGGTCGAAATATACAACGAAATAATCTGAGTGAATGGCTGCAGGACGATGAGGCACGAGGTTGCTTCCTGGAATTCTGTGAATACGTAGTAAGACTCTGCAACAAAAGAAATAAATAGAAATGATTATACTTTTATTAAAATATCATACACATTTATGTTCAGTATTAACTAAAAAAAAAATTATTTAACATACCAAGACTAAATTAAATCTAGCTGGTAGTAATTGTAATTATTAAAATATTATACTTTACTTACCTTTAACCATTTTAATATTATACTTTACTTACCTTTATACATTGATCATATTTTATATATTATCATACCTTAGGAACACTAGAATTAATTCAATAGTTCAATAGCAGCCTAGCATTTAAGCACATATGTATGTCTAAATATAGTTTAGAATATTTTATATCATAGAACAGTCAATCAAATGATGTATAAGAATGTGACAAACGACAATATTTTTAGTAATAATTAATAACAAAACATTAGATCGGAATCGTAGAAAGGTTAATTGCATTTGTATGTTCAGTATACGTAAACTAAAAGATATGTAACCTATATATACATATATATTTTTTAATATATAACTTATATATAGAATGTAACAGGAAATAAGAAAGAAAAAAATATAAATATTAAAAAAAATATATAAAAAAAAAGATTGATAAAAAAAAAAAAAAAAAAAAAAGTTGGAAAAAAGAAATAAAAAAAAAAAAAAGTAAAATATATACATAAAAGAGAAAAAAAAAACTGTCTAATTTAAGAATATTTTGCCACTTGTGATACTGATATATATACCTTCATATATATCCGTATCTTAAGTAACCATATGAGCGGAGCTAACCAGCGGGCCTTATAATTTGTGGGCCACTGAGTGAGCCCACGATTATGGTGGTCTGTTGGTTGGACTGTTATATAGTGTTCTCTGTGTTGTGTTGTCCATTCAAAAAAAAAAAAAAAAAAGGTGAATCATTTACCGATCATAACAAAAAAGAACTAAGTAATTTGCGTAAGCAATTTGTTCAGCCTAACAATGTCTCTGACAACGAATGTCGGAGGAAGTATAGACGGAACGACAAAAAAAAAAAATATAAAAAAAAAAAAAAAAAAAAAAAAAAATTATATTACTTTAATGCATTCATTAAAATACAAGTAATATTCAATGGTTTCTTGTTTCTTAAAAAAAATACATTATACATACATAATATAACTAAAACTGAATTAAATATCTATCTTCAGGTATTTTTTACACATTATAAGTTTTGAAGTCTTAAAGTATAAAACAGTGCTAAATTACGTAAAATTGTTGACTTTTCTGTATTGAAATGAAATGAAAATGAAAATGAAAAATATTTATTAACTAACTTATTACTAGATTACATATTTTCTTGTGACTACTTAACTAGGCAAGGCCTGAATCTAAGTAGTCCAATACAACCTGTTTGCATTTTAAAATAAACTTAACCTCTAACAAGACAGTAAAACAAATAAAACATAATACAAATAAAACAATCAATACGAAAATATTACAAACTAAGACTTATCTAATACCTAATTTAAACTAAGACTTATCTAATAATTTTAAAAAGATTTTCTGTTGCTACGTAAGACAGTGTTATTAACCATGACTGTATTAAGACTTTGGCATCCAGCATTTTTTTATTTCTAAGGTTACAAGCTTTGATCACGTTACTGTATACGAAGGCATTAATGAAGTCACCAAATCGTTGAGCGAAACATGTGTTGACGGACGGTAAGGGTATTCTAAAAGTTCGACGGCTAGCCATCAAATCGTAATCAGGTTTAGATATAACTTGTTTGTGAACCTTGAGAGCGATAGGGTATCTGAAGGGTTTCCGAAGCATCACTTTTAGTACCGCTCTTTGTGCCCTTTCAATTTGAATTAAGTGTGATTTGGCCGCACTACCCCAGCAAGAGATGCAGTACATTAAGAGCGACTGGCATAAGGCATAGTAAACACCGAAAAGGGTAACCCTGCACGCTGCATCACGAAGATTACGCATTATGCTAATGACCTTTCTAACTCGCCCAGACAGTATGTGGATGTGTGTTTTAAAATTGAAATTTTCATCTATGTGGACTCCAAGGTATTTAACGACTGGTGAACGCCTTAGAGACTCACAAGAGCATAAACCAGAAACAGTTTCTTGACAAGAGTGCACTTTAATATGAGTGTCAATCAACGGCGCAGAAGCTGCGGTTTTATGAAAACATACATACATGGTTTTCTTAGTATTAAGGGTGAGAAGATTCTGTTGTAACCATGCAGAAAGTTTTGACATGCCCTGTTCAGCAGCGAGGGCTACGTTGTGCCAGTCTGAACCATGGAAAATAACTGCTGTGTCATCCGCGTAACATAAAATTTCAGCATTGGCAATTGAAATATCGTGTATATTGTTAATATATATGAGAAACAGTGTAGGCCCAAGTATACTTCCTTGAGGGACGCCGAAACACATGCTTTCCAAGCCACTGGTGAAGCTATTAATCTTAACACACTGTCTCCGATCCATTAAATAACTTTCAAACCAGTCTAAGGCATGGCCGCGTATGCCAGTTCCTTCCAGTTTCTTTAAAAGTATAGGAACGGAGACAGTGTCAAAGGCTTTGGCTAAATCTAAAAAGATTCCAATACAGGCTTTCCGGTTGTCTAAATGAGTAGCCACAGTGGATGTAAGCAGCGCAACAGCATCCTCCGTACTCATACCTCTGCGGAATCCAAATTGTCTGGGAGATAAAAGTTGGTTTGATTCGAGATATTTGATAAGACGTTTATTTACAATTTTTTCTAATAATTTTGAAAATATCCCTAAAAGTGATATAGGTCTATAATTATCGATTAAATATTTTGAACCACATTTAAATATTGGACAAACAGCAGCTACTTTCCATTCCAGAGGGAACACCCCTGAAGAAAGACTTAAGTTAAATATATACGTTAGAGGTATAATTATTTCATTACGAATATTTTTGATAAAGGAGTTACTATAACCATCTATGCCAGGCGCTTTCTCATTACAAAGATTTAAAATTAAGGCTTCGACTTCATAGTAATCAGTCGGGTAAAGATAAAGCGAGCAAGAGGGTGTATTACTGATTTGAACGGTGCTTGCTAGCTCTGCTTCGGTTTTGTTAATATTTGTCAGAATTTGATCGGCTAAATTTTTACCTACAGCAGCGAAATGCTTATTAGTGAGTTCTATTGAATCTTGAGCGTTTGAACAACCATCAAGTGAAAGTAACTCATTAGTTTCATTCTTAGTATTACCTATATTACAAATGTTTTTGATAGATCGCCAAAGTTGTTTAGGGTTATTCCTATGTTGTTTGAGTTCTCTTTCTTCAAATTCTATTTTAACTTTTCTCAAAAGTTGTACAACAAAATTACGATAACGTTTATAAGTAACATCAAGTACTTTGTTATCCGGATCAGCTCTAAGACGTTGGTGAAGTTTGTCACGATGGCGCATACATCTTATTAAGCCCGGTGTAATCCATGGTTTTAAATTGTATTTAGTCCTACTCACTTTTATTTCATGACTATGTTTAGCAACTATTTCAGATAAGTGATTACTAAATGCGTGAACAGCTAGGTTTACATCATTTAAAGAACATACAAAGGACCAGTCTTTGTTTGAAAGCTCCGATTTGATAGCTTCAATATTTCGTTTCATGATAAAACGATTTGTTTTTACTGGTTTAATGTTAGAAATATTCATAGCAGCAATAGCCGGGAAATGATCTGTAATTACTGTGTGACAAACCAAACCAAGTAAAGATTTGTGGGTTGGTATGTTTTTCACGTAAACATGGTCCAGGCATGTTGAACTGATGTATCTGGTGATTTTAGTGATTACCGGAGTTAGGCCATGTTCGGACATGAAACATTGATATTCGGCCACATCTTCATTACCATCAACATCAAGAATATTAACATTAAGATCACCAGTAATTATTAATGGTAAGCTATCAGAATTTCTTAATAATATGTCTAATGAGCTTAGAAAAGGGGTTAAGGTAGAAAAGGAGGGCGATCTGTACACTCCAATGATATTAATCTTATTGTTTAAACATAAGGAAAGACAGTCAGCCTCATCGATGTCAGGTTCAGTTACTGTGGCCGACCATACGTCTCTTACATAAGCAACAACGCCACCATTTTGATTAATATATTTTTCTGATCTGTAAGATTTGTAACCTGGAATTTCTGGAACTATAGAAGAATTTGACAATCGACATTCGCTTAGAATCAAAATATCAAAAGCTGTATCAAGACGTTTCAGAGTTATAAGAAAATTTGAGAAGTTTTTACTATTTCCGATGCTCCTAATATTTAAGGCCATGAGTTTAAAGTTTTGCTCCTGTACAAAATTTTGCTTACACTCCTCTAAAACAGTTAAGTTTTGACATTTTACATCTAATGTGTCTAGATCTGAGCCAAAGAAATCAGTGAACATCATATTGTACAGCTTAAAATTATATCCAGTATAGTATTGTACAAAAACATAATAATATTAAAATAAGAGTCATAGATCAAAGATTTATAGATTAAGATAACCTGAGTTATAGCAAGTGATTCATAAAAAATATTATTAATATATCCAAGTTTTCCAAAAGTTAACTCACTGATACCTCTTTTGTTAACATGTATGGACAGGAAAATGACAGGAGCATACCAGACGCAAATTAGTGATACAATATAAAACACCGTAATATAAAGAAAAGCCCATAACATACCAGGGCAAACAATACAGAAGCATACGAAGCTAGTAATAGGTACATCTTTAGAATCACAGAGTGTTATGGCGAAACATGTAGCAGAGGTAGTTATTTGGTACAAGTCGACATAAGCGTTTAGTATCCTATGCTTGGCTTGCAGTGGTTGGAAGCGGAAGCAAGCGGTCCAACTCTCTGTGGGATCGTATAGGAAAAGCTGGTTTTCCTTCGGTCTGTCTAACATATATAGTACCGTGAGTACACCAACAGTAAGCATACGTGAGTTGTTTTGAACGTGCTCTTGTGTCTCGAAATAAAATCCTATTTTCCTTAGTCAGTCTTTCGTTAAAGAACACTTTTCGGGCGGACCCCGCTACTTCCAGGTCAGCACTGTTTATATTTCGTCGAGACTTGGCAGCCTTCAGGAACTGGTCACGCTTTATTCGACGCAAAAACCGGACGACAATCGGGCGGGGCATTATAGAACCGTCTTCGGGTAAAGCCGTGGTGATGGGCGGACGGCGGGGACCAACACGGGCCACCCAGTCTATATCATTAGCTTCAACTTCAGCACCAACTTTCTTTGCAGCCAAAAGCACAGTGTGCTGTATGTTTTCTGATTTTATTTCAGGGATTCCAACAATTTCTATTTCATTCATCAAATGTTGCTGCGTTTGGGCATGTATTTGCTCTTGGAGCTGGACGAAGGAGGCCTGGAGGACATCGAGCTGTTTATCTCTTTTTTCAAGGTACTTTATGCGGGCGTCAGCAGCTTCCCATTTGTTCATTAATTCTTCAAGTCGGACATTATTGAATGAGAGAGACGTAGCTATGTCATCCAACTTTTCAATTACAGTTGCATACTGTGCGGATAACAATCGCATCTGTTCTGCTTGGTTTGAATTCGCGTCGCTTCCAGACATATCGGTCTTTTTACGGTGGGTCACATGTTCCCGCGCTCCCTGTACGGGGGTTTGACTGTTGTCTCTAACTCTTTTTAGAGAGGCACAGTCTGGGCACATCCACTGCTTCTTGCGTTCCGCTGAGACGTTCACACAAAGCTTGCAGAATGCTTTAATGCAGTCGTTAGAAGTGCATTTAACTAGATCTGACTCCTTAATATTTTTCATGCAACCCGCACACTTCATTGTATCGAGATATATTAGTTCGTTAATTGCAGAAAAACAGTTAATCTGAGATAGCTTCACGGAGTCACAACAAAATTAGGTACATAAAAAATGTTGCTCTGAACACGCCGTATTACAATTGGAGCGGGATTTCCTACGGCCCTGCAATACAGGCTCCTTGTAGTACGACATCAGGGCGTAGGGCATCCTACAACGTACGAGTTAATGAATATATAAGGAAGGTATAGACATAAGAACCCTAGGTACGAGCACTAGGTATTTACATGGATAAATTTATCTTTATCTTTACACTAGCTGACCCGGCAAACATTGTTTTGTCTTAATAATTATTTCTAAATATACAGTAGCCGATTCTCAGACCTACTGAATACGCATATAAAATTTGGAAAAAATCGGCCAAGCCGTTTCAGAGGAGTACGGTAACAAACACTGTGACACGGAAATTTTATATATTAGATAGATAAGAAGATTACAGCCAGGCATTTGGCCAGAAGGGCGCGTAACTTCACAAGTTAGCGACACTCTGATCTTAGGTGGAGCATGCCTTGTCTGGAAATATATGATTATGGTTTAGTTAGGTAAGTTGGTTATTCTATGGTTATAGTATCCTTCCTATCTTTTATTGCTCGACATAAGATCTTATTGAAAAAAACTACAAGTGCGATTCGGAATGTAAATAAGATCTAAGATATTATGACGCTTTAACTATAATGTCGTCATGTTTAAACAATTTGACTACATTTTAGTTAGAATACGATAGAAATTGTAAGCGTAGGTGAATTAACAGCGTCTGACAGAGAATTCTAATTTTAAACATAAAAAAGCTTACCTTTCCCCTAATGGCGATAATAAGAACAAAATCTAAATTTTACTACAGTATTTTCGCTAAAAATTTTTTGAAATCTATGATACTTAGAATAATAAAACCTTGTGAACTGAATCCTAAATATGTCTAGATATGCGTAGTATAAGTATTATCACACCGATGTGAAACACGGTGTATATTATAGGCAGTCAGTTTTTTTAAAGCTTGATTGGTATCAAAATAAGTACATTCGGATTGTCGTTATAAACTTTTTTTGCAAGTTTTTCAGCGAAAAGTTGTAAAATCAATATTTTGCCCTTATCTCCGTCCTAAATAAACATTAAAAATAGTATTAAAGCCGGTTCATATGGGGCAACAAAAATATTATACAAAAAAATACATACAATCGAATATATAATCTCCTCCATTTTTGAAGTCGGTTAAAAATACCTAAAATCTACATGATACTTACATATTGAACAATCTGCTGCTGAACGTAAAGCATGCGTAGGTACTCTAGTAAAGATACCTACGTCGATGTCAAAAAAGAAACAAGAGAATAAAGAATGAAAATAAACTGAAAACAAGCGGAGGTGTGCCGAAACGTACATACCTAGTTATATCAGGAATGCGGTGCGAAGCGCTAAAATAGCTACACGCGGACCGCTTGTGTGAAAACTAGTCTCAATATACATGGGCAAAATCTTGAATAAATCGGAAAAAATATTATTTTCATCATGTTTGTCGTGACATGTAATTGTTTAGTATTATTATTATTTTATTATGTAGATATTAATATTGACATCATTACTCATTGACATTTCTTCTTCTTTACCATTTCCAACTAGGTGGGGTCGGCACAGCCTGTTTTTCTCTTCCACGCCACTCTATCAGCCGTCATCTCCACATTCACTCCCTTCTCATTCATATCCTCCTTCACACCTCCTTCACACTTATTGACATTTATTACAAATTAATTGTATTTCATATTAATATTTTTTTAATTTTTGACGTATAATTGAATAATTATCAATAAAAGGTTTATCTTGTTTATCTTATCTTGAACCAGTTTTATTTCTAATTCATATGTCTCATTAGTACCAAAATAGTACAAAATCCCTAGTCTTGTTATTTAGGCGGCTTTTCAGCAATTTTTAAATATTTTTACCGCGTTTAATTACTAAAAACTGTAGATAAATTCATGACATCATCGCCTACTGGATGCTCAAAATAGTTAAATACTAATTTACCTACGCCATAAAATAAATGTAAGTTCTGATTAGTAGCGCCAGTGATTGAATACTTACAAAGATTTCAAACTTGAAATAAATGTAAACTGTTATCGTAAGGCATATTATATCTTGACACGAAACAAACGGTCACACTTACTTAAAAAAATAAGTAAGTGTGACCGTTTGTTACATGCAAATATTGAAATAAATGGAATAGCTGGTTGGTTCTATTAAGATGGATGGTCCTTTATGTCCAATTAAGCTATTGCCTCTTGGTTAGGGTATCAAATCAACCACTGCAAATTAGGTATGTCAGTTATTGAAGACGAAATGTATCTATTGACTTGTTGACTGAAAAGATCCAGGACTTTGAAGATTTGGTCCAGTCTGTTGACATAGCTGCCTTAAACAAAATCTTAATCGCTGTGCCAGTTGTATTTATTACTAAGCCAAACTAAGCTAACTCTTCAATAAAATCACTTAGACCAAAAGATATAAACATCTGCTTGTAACTTATTTAGCAATTCTGTCAATTTAACGAAGATTAGCAATTTGATAACTTCCTTGGCGTAATGGTTACCATGCCCGACTGCCAATTTGAGGGTCCCGGGTTCGATTTCTGGCGCGGCCTACATCTTTGTCATGAACTAAACTTATGTCGATCTGGGTGTTAAATATGTATAGATATAAAATATTTGTATAAATGTAGTATATCAGTTGTGTTAGCAACCATACATAATACGAGTACTGACTAGAAATGGTTTAGTATAGGGCTAACCAGCCGTGTGTGAAATGTGTCCAAACATTTATATTAAAAAAAAAATAGCAAAAGGAAAAGTTTTGGTGACGATTTTGGTGATTTCTATTAATTTGATTCATATTTCTTGTAACGGGTGAATAACACTCGGCCTGGTTCGTTGTGTCTTCCGCAATGTGTTGTTACCTCGGCATCCTTGTGATTCACCGGTTAAACATTTACCTGACACACATTCGAGTATCTCTCTCAGAACACATCATATTATTATCTTCTTTGCATAAAATGTATTATTTCCCACATGCATCGTCGTTCGACTGGAGCCTTGAATCTAGTAAAAAATCTTACCTCACTTATGTAACAGACAAATTATCCTACTAATATAATAAATGCGAATATTTGTGTTTGTTGTGTTAGACTTTGGATTAATACACAAACTATATTTCATCTTGAAAACAATCCCGTGGGATACGCAAATAATTACTGTCAAAGAAATCCGTTCAATTCAGCGCAAATTCAAATTTTGAATTATATAAGACAGTTCCTGAGCAGATATTTAAAAAAAATCACGATCGCTTCGCTCGCGTATTGTCGGGAGGCGGGAATCGGGAGTCGGAAGGCGGTACGTAGGACGCGGGAGACGGGACGCGTAACAAAGTTTTGACAATGCTTCTAATTAGTCAGACTGGGTGTTAAATATGTACGGGTATAAAGTATTAATGTAGTAGGTATGTATGTATATGTAGTATATATCATAGTATATATCATGTAGGTATGTATGTATATATCAGTTGTGTTAGCGACCATAATACGAACTAGAAATGGTTTAGTATAGGGCTAAACAGCCGTGTGTGAAATGTGTCTTAAAGTTTATATTTACTTTTAAATAGTGCATTTATAATAACTGTAGTAGTAATTTTAATCTCTAAATGTACCGAGTACCAAATACGGCCGTTGTGGACAATAAAATTATTTATGCTTCTGGTTCGGACAACTTTGGGCATAATTGTTAAAGTGCGGTAACAACTATTAATTCCTTATTTAGCAAACACAGTCTCTGTTGTTTTCATACGACAACAATAACACTGGTTCTGTTGCTTTAATATGATAATGATTTTGGGTCTCTTTATAATTAAAAAATCTAAATCTTTTTTTCACTTAAAATCAGGTGAGTTGTGATCAAGCGCAAGTCCATTCAGTGTGTCCTTTTTCTCATCTATACTAATATTATAAATCTGAAGAGTTTATTTGTTTGAACGCGCTAATCTCAGGAAAAACTGATGCGAATTGAAAAATTATTTTTGTGTTGAATAGACCATTTATCGAAGAAGACTTTAGGCTATATATATAAAGCAATACTCCGCAACTAATATGTTAGGAATCGAATGCGGAATGACAGATGCGATCGATATCTTGGCAATGTAAGGTCTTTACAAAATTGGCACAGGAATAGGATACTATAGAATTATTTGAGTCTATTACAGGTCTGGATAAATGTGGTTTCTACTGGTTATGCGAAAAGCGAGCCGCGGGCAACTGGTAGTCTAAAAAGTTGTATGTCAAAATATTTATTCGTTTGCTGTATATATTAAACCCGGATATAGTCTATGAGATATAAACAGTTATAGAAGCCTACATTTTTAAAGGCTATTTCGATTCTTATGATTACGTATCTAGGGCCGTTACACGGTGGTTTTAATTGCAGTATAAGTACACCTAAGGTAAGGCAGGTTCCTTAAACAACCATCTGGGTCAGCTGTTTACCTTAATGACACGCATTGGTGACTCATCGACTCGATGAAACATTTATTTCGAAATTACAATAGCTCATACAATCCTACTAAACTTATTAATGCGAAAGTTTATGTGTAAGTGTGTATGTTTGTTACTTCTTCACGCTCAAACGACTGAACCAGTTTTGATAAAATTTGGTGTGAACCATGTGTGTGTGTATTTTGTTACACCTTGAATTAACACATAGGCTTCTTTTTATTCCGAAAACAATTGTGGGATACCCAAATAACTTCAATATCTATGTTATTCCTTCATGCTCCAACCGCTGGACCGATTTCGATAAGATTTACTATGAAGATAGGTTAGACATTGGATTAACACATGTGCTACTTTTTATCCCGGATCAACGCTTTTATCTCGGGTACCGCGGGGCGCAACTAGTAGCTCCTAATTTGCGTCACAATGGCGAGAAAACGTTTATTTTTATATTATTTTCAGAATTAGTCCCATTTTATTAGAAGTGGTATTAAAGGAATTGCTTCGTAAGCAGAAATATGCGTGCAAAGGTTTGTGGTTACCCGATTTTGTTAAACACCTACTTATTTGCTGTTTTCCTTGTGCTCGTACGAGTACGTTTATATGTAGGTTTAACCTATATTTATCTATTAATTGGCACAAAATTACGACACTATAATTACGATAAGATGAGCTTCCGTAAATTAGTTCACACTGGGATTTGTTATATTGTATACAGGCTGTACCGACGTTAATTCGGGATAAAAGTAGCTTACGTGTTAATCCAGGGTCTAATCTATCATTATACCAAATTTCATCGTAATTGTTTCAGCCGTACGAGCGTGAAGATGTAACAAACATACACACACACTTACTCACAAACTTTCACATATATGGGTAATATTAGTAGGATTGCCAAGCACATAACTACAAACCTCCTTGCGTACTACATACTTTTAAAATGGTTCTTTACTTATTAACTAAGCTAGGTACAAACTTGTTTTAGTAATATGGAAGTACTTATTTTTACTTAGTCACTGCCCTAGTTAGGGAAACGTCTCTGTTATGGTTGGCTAAAGTTTTTTCATCTGTCCACGCGTATATTAAACTGATGATCTCAATCAGGTTAATTTAAACTAATTTTGGAAAACCTCAATACCTCAAGCTTAGACATACTATTTTACTCGTCTTAAAACGTACTTAATGCTGCAAACCTATCATCAAAATCAGTCCTGACTGCTCCTTAAAAATGCTCCCGGCATTTTGTCAAGGAGATTTTGAAAAACTGGATAAGAAATTAATTCAGATTGGCTTTTATGCATCTTACTTTCTTTAAAATTTTCTAAGAGAAGCTTTTCAGATTAACAGTCTCTACCTAATCAAAATCTGTTCCTATAACCGTTGCAAATAATAAAAAAAGCTTAAAGATCTGCCTTATACTGCTCTATATTGACTACAGGTTATCTCACGTTTCTCGGCAGATGGTTTAAAGGTCTCATGTTTAAGAAACGATTAAAAAAGCGTATGTTTTTTGTTTTTTTTTTTTACTCTAAATAGGTCAGCGCTTGACCACAATTCACCTGATGGTAAGTGACATTGAGGTCTACGGTGAAACACGCTTACCTAGAAGGAACCGGTTCACTCTCGCCTTGAAAATCGCTAGATTATAGTCTTTGGGGAACAGGGAATTCGGCAAGGAGTTCCAAAGTTTGGCGGTTCGGACAACAAAGGTGGAGGCATAACGCTTAGGAACGCGTTTCTGAAGGATTTTCCCCATGTAGCATCTCGCAGCAGCAGCGGGGCGGGCGAGCGTCTCATCTCCTTTCGTGGCCGTAAGTCGACACCCGAGCGACTCCCGCGCAGCCCGCCAGTCGCACCACAGCTCGCGTCGACTCGACATGTAAGTAACCTCCGCTCCCTAGTGCCCCATAACCAATAAGTGTCAGTGGAAAAAGTGATTTTTTTTTCAATTCTGAGGTGCATTGATCTCGGTAAGTTGCAGTCAAAGTGCAGTGTGGATCAAGGTGAATTTCGCGAAACGTTTCTTGGATTGTTTTTTTTTTTTTTTTTTTGAGATTGATACGGTTTCTTGAATGAAGATTCTGTAAGATTGCTAATTAGTGTCAAGTAAGAGTAGGTAATTAAAATGCGAAAAGTTTTAAAAAAAAAGGTTAAAGTTTTTCTTAAAATCAATTCATCGATTTTAATTATTTTCTGTAACTGAATGAGTTTCATTTGTTTATGCTCGTTCAATTTCGATCTAGAAACGGAACGCGTAACTTCGTAATCGAATTTCGTTTCTATTTTTGAATATCGCGGTGCTCGGTTACCATTTCGTCGGCCAATAGAGAGCGGCTATTCTGAAGTTTTCCCGCGCTTTTGGCAAGTTGCCAGGGTTTGACCAATAGAGAGATGGCTCGGGATGTGTGGGTGGGTAACGCATGCGCGCCGCGCGTCAGATTTTTCATTTTTTAGCGATAAATATAGATTGAGGATTTCGTTAGCAGGCTGGTGACCTAAAACCAGTCTCTAGTTAAATATAATAGATAGTAAAAACTCATTATTATTATGGAAATTAGGTACAAGTGCGGCGATGGTTTATTCTTATTATAGAAATGTGGATATCTTAAACATTTTTTCCTAGTGAGATACTGATATTTCTAATTTAGAACTTACAAAAATATAAGGCAGGCAACATTTTCTAATGAGTAACCAAAATATACTGTATAGTACTTTGTACCCGTAAATATTTTCACAATAAACATCGAAACACTTGAAATACCGGAAAATTGAAAACCACCTTGAAAACGTACCAATTGTAAAGAAAGCCAAGGTCATGACGAATTCAAGTAATAAATAAGTCTGAAAGTTAATTTAAATTCTTGACTATATTTGGGTTAACTGAATAATTAACCTGAAGGATTAAACGACATGTGATCCGTGACATTATTCGTACAGAAAGTTGCAGATAAATTTAACGTAGCCTTAAACTTGTTTTATCTCGAATTGTTGAAAATATTTAAATAATTGTTTCTGTTAGCATTATTTCATGTTTCTCTTCTGCCCTTCATACCTATTTGCTACTATTTTAAAAACAGTTAGAAACTCTTTTTCAGCTTCTTAATGGTTCAGGATGTTCACTCGAATGGTGAATCAAATATATCAATATTTTAAATAAAATTTAAATTTGGGTTTGACAACTATCTTTTAGAAGCATCTTAATGGTTCACTCGAAAGGTGAATCAAATAGATCTAAATTTTAAAGAAAATTTAAACTGGAATTGACAACTTTTGGCGTGATGCCAAATCTTGACCGCCTTAGCGTCTGACGTCACAATGAGACAATAGAACGCACAGTTATCTAATTATTGTGCACTCAATGCATAATATTTTATTATGTGCTTCTGCAGTGGTGACTCGATATTCTTTCACTTCGATTAAAATTGATCGATAACATATAATATTAGACGATTTGTTATACCAATCTTAAACCAATCCACCACCAATCTTAATTTATATTTCTTATAGGTACCAATCTTTCTTATACCAAACTTAATGGTGTGAAAGCCTAGGCAAACTGTTTGTTATTAGGCCGTACATACATATTTAAAAATAATACATCTCTAAGGGTGTTCACGGAGTATTTATCTCACCAGAGATTATTAAAAAGAAATAGACAATAAAATTGTTTTAAAAAACAAACAACCGACTTCAAAACCACAACTAAAAAGGGAAAAATAATTTTATGCCTACTTCAAATCAAGAAAATATAAGTAGAATCGAGGAGTTTATTTCATGTACTTAGAAAAAACTTTTTTCAATTTTTATTAATCCTGTATTCTTGGAGTCGGTGCCATCTTAGAAAAACAAATTATTGTTTGTTAAAAAAAATCACTATTCAATTGTCTTTCTATCCTGGCACCGACTCCAAGAACACAGGATTAATAAAAATTGAAAAAAGTTTTTTCTAAGTACATGAAATAAACTCCTCGATTCTACTTATATTTTCTTGATTTGAAGTAGGCATAAAATTATTTTTCCCTTTTTAGTTGTGGTTTTGAAGTCGGTTGTTTGTTTTTTAAAACAATTTTATTTTTAAATTTTTAGTGGTTACTAATGATATTATTTTAGTTTTATCTATGGAGAGCCAAATAAACTTCACAAGAAGTTGACATCACATCCCAAATCACATAATATTTGCAGTGCGAAAATTTTCGCCATATTTATTCGAGCCGTTTGAGCATAAAGAAGTCCAAAGCAGCACAAATTACATAATGTTTGTTGTGTCATAAGCTATGACCCAAAACGTACTAGAACCAATCGCGAGCGAAGCGAGCCAGATGCGAGCGAAGTGAGCTATGCGCGAGCGAAGCGAGCGCGAAAATTTTTACCATACTTATTCGAGCCATTTGAGCATACAGAAGTCCAAAGTAGCACAAATTACATAATGTTTGTTGTGTCATAAGCTATGACCCAAAACGTACTAGAACCAATCGCGAGCGGAGCGAGCCAGATGCGAGCGAAGCGAGCTAAGCGCGAGCGAAGCGAGCGCGAAAATTTTTCCATACTTATTCGAGCCATTTGAGCATACAGAAGTCCAAAGTAGCACAAATTACATAATGTTTGTTGTGTCATAAGCTATGACCCAAAACGTACTAGAAGCAATCGCGAGTGGAGCGAGCCATATGCGAGCGAAGCGAGCAATGCGCGAGCGAAGCGAGCGCGAAAATTTTTACCATATTTATTCGAGCCGTTTGAGCATAAAGAAGTCCTAAGTAGCACAAATTACATAATGTTTGTTGTGTCATAAGCTATGACCCAAAACGTACTAGAACCAATCGCGAGCGGAGCGAGCCATATGCGAGCGAAGCGAGCTATGCGCGAGCGAAGCGAGCGCGAAAATTTTCACCATATTTATTCGAGCCGTTTGAGCACAAAGAAGTCCAAAGCAGCACAAAATATTATTTGGAGTGTCATAAGCCCATAACATCCTAGGGGAAATTACGAAAGAAGCGGGATAACTGCTAGCGAAGCGAGCGCGTAAATATTTTCCTTATCCGTTCGAGGGTCTTGTCTTATGATATATCAAATTTTATATATGATCTTAGTGGCCAAGCTCTGGTATCGAGTGTTTTTCAAGGCCCTGATTTAGTTTGACCACTGCTTGGTACTAAGAGTAGCATCCAGGACCAACAAATTAACGTGTTATCCGATGCACAGTAACGCCCAGATGAAAATACCACTGTTTACATTTTTTTTATGAAAGTTCTGTGCATGGTCCCCCATCCAAAGACTGGCTGCATGGACCGTTGCTTAGCCTCGATGTTTGCGTCAGATTACATTTGTTAGCCAGACTATTAGGCTGTTAATTTTACAAAGTTAAATCTGTATTGCCATATTATGAGCGCGAAGATGTAGAATAGGTTTTTGAGTTATTTGGGTATCCCACGGGAACAGCAATGACTTTTAAGATAAAAAGTAAACTTCGTGTTAAACAAGGTCTAGTCTACCCCCATATCAAATTTAAGCGAAATCAGTGTGTGTCATGTGTTATTTGGTGCATCCCACGGGAACAGTAATTATTTTCGGGATAAAAAGTAGCCAATGTGTTAACACATAGTCTAACCTATCTTCATCTCAAATTTCATCAATATCAGTACAGCCGTTCGGGCGTGAAGAAGTTATAAAGATTTATGTGTTATTTGGTGCATCCCACGGGAACAGTAATAAAATTCGGGATAAAAAGTAGCCTATGTGTTAACATATAGTCTTACCTATTTTCACCTCAAATTTCATGAATATCAGTACAGCCGAACGAGCGTAAATCTCTCTTCGGGCGTAAAACTAACCTAACTTTTTAGGTTTTCCTTCGATTTCCCTAGGAATCCATCATCAGATCCTAGTTTGGTGACAATGGGACCAATTCAGAACCATACTCTTTCAATTATAAAAAGAATTTTGAGAATCGATCCACAAATGGCTGAGAAATCGGTGAACATACATAAAAAAAAAAAAAAATACATACACGTCGAATATATAACCTCCTCCTTTTTGAAGTCGGTTAAAAATAGATTTCACTGAAGAGTAACGAAAGCCTAGTTAGTAAATACTTACTTAGAATCTTGTTCGCGTAAGTATATGTACCTAAGTATACTATGCAAGTACCTTTTTTGTTTAGGATCTCAAATTGTTGATTAGCGACAAGTGAATGTCTGTCAACAATGGTTTGACTCGAGTGACAATAGCTGTTGAAATCAGAATACCATTAGTATGGTTACTGCCAACAAACAAGATGCCTATCTGATGAGACTTTATCAAGAATTAAAGTCAGTTTATAGATTCTAACTCTATGACCTAGATTACTAGACGTATAGCTTAAATTAGGAAATTTATACGCAATAATGAAGTAAATAAAACGTGCACGAATTTTAAAATTCATTTTAATATATCATAAAATGTTTTCAAATAACACATTTTAAAATTAAACATTAATTTTGTCGTAGTAAGACATCGGAAATAGCTAAGAAATCGTGGAAGAAATCACGTTTCTTCAATACGATCGATAACTACGATTTTCGGAAATAATTGATTGCCACACACAATCAAACTTTTGAACACTGTCACGACTTTAAGTCTTTCGCAGTCGTTTTAAAAATATGCTACTTCATAAAGTAATTTAACTTATTTAGATTAGAAACTCTATTATCAGTAATACCAGTAGTACCTTACGGAAATTGCTGACTGAGCATGTAAAGCGAGCGAAGCGTATCTGCACTAACTAATCATTTACTTATTATTTAATGTTTTCTTATATAACAACAGATAAGTAATTCGTTTTTAAAAATATAAGGCCTAAATCGCTAGGTTCAAATACAACGAATAAGAAGTCTCAATAAATAAGATCTAAATCGTTATGCAAATAAACATACGAGTATGTAAATTATATATGGAAGCATATTTATTTACTTACTATGCATATTATATTATATTAAACAAGGTAAAAGATAATAAAGGCCCATAGCAATATGGCATTTATAACCATTATAGGTATACGTATTAGTGCCTATGGCAGGTACAACAAAGTCAACAAAGAATGCCTAAGGAATGCGTTGATATATGTATTTGTTTTGCAAATCATCAACGATGCATTTTCCGCAGCGTGATGCAACAGAGATATGCATTAAAGACTAGTTTTTATTGTTCATATGTATATAAATGCAAGTTTTATGCATGTTTAGAAATATTTATTAAGTATAACAGAAACAAACCTTGTTTGTATGAATAGTATAATTAGAAAAATGTTTCATGAACCAACAAAAAATAACATTATCGGAGAGAATAAGTAGTGTGATAAAAAATAAATGTAGTTTTAGAAATATTAATTCATAGAATACATATAATTTTATAATTTCTAATTATTAAAAAAATATTATTTGTGAATGTTATGGCTGTATAATATTTTCATAATTTCAAAAAGAATTATAAATCGGTCAATAACATCGAAGATAAATAATTTTACTGATATACGATACTCAAGCTATCAGTTTATGTCAAGCTATTAGGTTATGACAAGGGTTAGTCTGTCTGTAATCGATCTCAGTAAATCAAAGCAAAAACACTGTAATGCCCGATCGTTGACCGAAGACAAGCCTTTGGAAGTTATCCCTGCTATGACTCACTGAGGAATGCCCCTTGACTCATCTGAACCTTTATTTGATGTACAGAATGGAATTCGCAAATTTGCTCTCTTTGGAGTTAAAGCCATTTATTTGTTTAACCGAATACCTCATGGGGCTTAAACACTGGAGAAAGCAATCAAGAAAAATAAAGTTAAAATATTAAATAAATACTTCATTACGATGGTATTTTACTCAGGTGTAAATCGGGTTATCATTCATTATATATAAAACGATGAGTATTTCATTTATATCATAAGCTGATCAATCTACTATATTTGTTAATAATAAAATAACTTTTTTAAACATATAAATCGATTAAATAAATCGCTCTGATCAATACCATTAAATTTCTCTTGAAACCAAATTATAAAAAATTTAAACTTAGTAATAAAGTGAACTAAGAATAATAAAGTGAAAATTAAAATAAGGTACTTTTTTGCGATTATTACGATTAAAGTTCAAAGTATTATTATTTAATTCAACAATCATTTCACACATTCGCGCTATATAATCGTGCAAATGTAGCAGAATCGCATAAATATAAAAGAGTAGTCCATTAATGACACCCATATAAATAGTATAGTATATAGTCGTACTATAGTTATTTCTGAGCTGCTAAACCGTAACGTTAACAATGGTGATTAGTAGACCTCAACAGGATATAACTAAGTCCGATATTAGGTACATGATAGACTGTGTTTCATGAAAGAAGTCTTTTTTGGCTAACTAAGGTAATCTGACATATCATTGACGTTAAACAACAGTCGATGAGGCTATGAGTATTTAGTCTTTGAATGTGTGACCATGCTAAAAGACTGCCATTTGTAAGGGGAATCTGTTCGGTAAATTTAATTGATATCCCCCAGCTGTTAGGTTTAGAATAAATAGGCAAGCCTGAGGTCATGGGGCGGCTCGAAAACTCTCGACACCATAGCATAGCTTTTTGGTATAAGGCCACCGTTTTCGGCACTAGCTTTAAGTTTCTTTTGTGTATGATAATTTAATGTAATTAGTAAGTTTTGTTAGTAAGTTTTAAGTTTGAAAGTAGCACCAGTGAGTGAGAAACTAAAGAGTGGGAGGTTAGCGTGGTATGGGCATGTGATGCGTAGAGAGGAAATGCATGTTAGTAGGAGATGTATGGAAATGGAAGTGCAAGGAAGAAGAGCAAGAGGCAGACTGAAGAAGACATGGATGGAGTGTGTGAATGAGGACATGAGAGTGAAAGGAGTGAGTGTAGAGATGACGGCTGATAGAGGAGAGTGGAAAAGGAAATTTTTTCTGTGTGACCCCGCCTAGTGGGATAAGGCAAGGGAGAAGAAGAGATAATTTAATGTAATTAGTGTGAAATAAAAAAAAATATCTACCTATCTATAGCTATCTTGATTGCTTAACTCATACATATGTGGAAGAATAAGTAGACACAATCCATAATATATACTAGAAGCCTTCGGTCTACTTGAAACCAACTTCATAGCTAAACTTCACTTTGCCCAAACGGAAAGAAAAAGCCAACAGCTCTGTTAAACTCAACAAGTAAACATTCCATTGTTCGGTCATAATATATATATACATACGTATACCTACGTACGTTTTTGACAGAACGCGCGCTAGGCGGATCCTTGAGCTAGGTTGTAAAGCGTCCATTGACCCACTAATGGACATCGAAACACTAAAACAATAGCTTCGATACGAGTAAAAAGAATTGAAAGCAGTTTGCTTTGAATTCCAGAACATTTGTCTTAGTCTTCATTTAGCGGTATCTAGACACATTTTATGTTATTCGATTTTAATAGATTTAGAGAAGTTAGGTAAAAATTTTGATGCAAAAAATGTGTAGGTACTACTAATGTTAATAACTAAGATTACATTATAGAATAAATTCATTCGTAGCTATGAATATACGAGTACAAAATAATATAAAATAATACAACATTTTCCAAGGAATAATATACTACATGATACTTGAAGTGATACTTCATGTACCAATTTATAAACGGTGATTACTTAACTGCTCCGCTTTCAGAGGTTCTTAACCTTTACCAGATGCTATTAATGTACCTTATGAAAGAAAAAAGTGAAATACTCTATGACTCGTTCTAATAAATTGTCAGGGAAAGAAACAACAATTTACTGGCTGCTAAATGAAATTACCGTGAGTAGTCTTTGTTTTATTTGTGCAGTGTTTATAAGAATGAATGAAAAAATATTAATAAAAACACACAAATTAATAAAACGATAACCGTGATTAGCTAATTCGATTCAAATTGAATTTGGAAATGACTTAAGTAATTTAATTTAAGAATGTGCGAAATCGATAACATAATTTTTCTAATTTACTTGGAAGGTACCAATATGGGTTAAATATTTTTAAAATGGCTTTAGTAATTTTTTCAATATCTTTAACTGTTTATTAATCATAACGATAGAACTGTAAATCAAGATTTCGCCAAGGTCATATCGCTTTAAGATTTTAAAAGCTATATTTATTTTCTAGCTTTAATTTTCACCAAGATCCACACTGTATTTTCACTGTGACATTTCAGCTCATTAAATGCTTTCGTGAACCCTCAGTCTTCGAGATCATTGCACTTTGGCCTCCATAAATAGCATAGCATCGACGATAAAATGCGGCTTGTAATTTTTTCTACAAACATTTTCTTAATCACCTCGAAATAAAATTAGTGTTTTGTGGTCTTTTGATTGATCCGTAGAAATTAGTTCAACGAGACTTGGAATTTTCATTCAACCGTCACATTTAAAATATATATTTTTCTACATATTGACCGCGAAAAATATGTCGTTGAGATCCTCAAATATGTACCTAACTATTATTTAAGTACTACAAAACATTGCAAATGTTTATCAAGAGATATCTTAAATCAACGCTCGTAATGAAGTTTTTTTTTCAAAATCATTTATTTACTTTTATACAGGGTTTTAATAAAATGTCACCCTTGTGACAGAAAGAGGTAATGAAGTTTTTTAATTAAATTCTGTAAAGAATAAAGTTGAAAGTTCGCTTCGTCTCACTCACTAGTGAAAAGTGACACAATATATATTTTTTTTATTGACTAGAATTAAACTAGCAGATTGTTTTTGATGCTGCACATGTCAGGCGCGTTTAGCTTATTGATGCTCTAGAGTATATATTTTATTAATTAGCTTGCAACACATGTTTGACATAAGGCTGTGATACACGTGCCCTAACATCAAGTCCCGTCTGACATCGAGTTTCCGTTTCAGATTTTCACCTAGGGCCGTAGCAAACCACAAACCGCCACCATGGACGCGATCAAGAAGAAGATGCAGGCGATGAAGCTGGAGAAGGACAACGCGCTTGACCGCGCCGCCATGTGCGAACAGCAGGCCAAGGATGCCAACCTCCGCGCCGAGAAGGTACGACATGCATTCTACCTCTTTGGTACCACATAGCACAAAATCATTTAAAGGAGGTGGTAATACGTTGGTCCTTAATATGGTTAAATTCTGATGAACATAAACAATAGTATTCTGCGTTAATTATTCTATGGGTTTGTATATTCATACTTTCGATTGGTATAGAATTTGTTTAATAATCGAGCTGGTATTTTTTTTTAAATTAATAAGTATAGTATTCTGGTCTGAAATTTGTTATGTATTCTACCTCTTTGGTACCACATAGCACAAAATAATTGAAAGGAGGTTGTAATACGTTGGTCTTTACTATGATTAAAATTAAATTCTGATGGACATAAACAAAAGTATTCTGCAACCTAACGTTGATTATGGGTTTGTATATTCATACTTTCGATTGGTATAGAATTTGTTTAATAATCAAGCTGTTTTTTTTTTCAATTATTAAAGTAATGGTATTTTGGGCTGAAATTTGTTAGGTATTCTACCTCTTTGGTACCTACATAGCTCAAAATTATCGAAAGGAGGTCGACATTGGTCCTTACTATGATTACATTCTGATAGATATAAACTTTAGTGCCTATTCTCCAACCTAACGTTTGCTTATTACCTATGGGTTTGCATATTCATACTTTCGATTGATATAGAATAGATAGAAAAATAAAAAATAAAATAATATAATTATTATTTTATTTTTTGCCTGTTTTTTTTTTATTAATAAGTAGTGGTATTCTGGGCTGAAATTTGTTAGTCAACCCATGCAATTTGTTGATATATTAAATTGAATAAATAAAATACGTTTATTCAAATAAGTAGCGCTGTGAAGGTTATATTGCGTTAAGTTACATTGCGGGATGTTATACTAGTAGCTCATAAATCGAAAGCATGATGAAATAGGTAATCTACCAAAACGCAGAAAAAACTAATAACCAACAAATTAGATAACCAATAATGAAGCCTCTCCTTCATTATTGGTTATCTAAGTGGCTTCGTTATTGGTTTATTTTTACTAAAAAAGAGCTTAACTAATATGATAAATACTTATTGTTACGAACCTTGCATTGACCCACTAGAAATAGAACTTTATTGGTTAAAATTATTGAAGAACCAACCAGTTTTGTAATTCCAAAATCGTGACGACTAACATAAAGTAGGTATATATCGCGTGACAGTGTCCTTTATTTCTTGAGGCCAATATATTTCATAAATTTCGTATAAAAGGTTAAGCTATTTGCATAACAAACGCAGTTTGTACGCTTTGAGATACTTGTAGATTTTTAAAATTCAAAGACCTTTTAAAACGAATATATTCCAACTTATTTGATATTAAAAATAAAACAAATATTAAAGGTATTTTATATCATAAGTTGTGTAATAATCATCATAGGGTGGACGGACAGAGCAAAAGTGAAATGGTTCCTTGTAGTTCTTAAAGACCTAAGACCTCGCAAAAGACATGTTAATTTGAAAATGGAATTGTAAAATCATAAGGCACGCATATGCGTCTGGCAACGGTCGAGAGAGTAAGACCTTGACCACGACGTTATGTGAAGGCTAAGGTTGCCAACCTTGCAGGTTCTATGCTTGCAAGCTTTGTTACTGGCTGGTAATATCTACATACTTAATATATTTAAGAAAAAAAAAATACGCACTGAGTTGAGGAACCTTTTCAATGAGTCATTTATGAAGTCAAACGTGAGAGGTTTTATTTTTGAAGTTAAATATAATAAATACCTGCCTATATTCTGATGCTTGCTGCGTTTTTAGTAAACTATAAAAAAAAAACTTTTCTATTGTGGAATTATTATCATTATAAGTTGACGTCTTGACCCTGTTTTACATAGAGATCTAAAGTTTCTGATTGGGATAATTTTTACTGACCTAATTAATATTCGTATGCAACGACAACCGTAAAGACCTCTAGCTAACTAAAAATTTTGTTGAGATTAAAACAACGGAATACGCTGAACTAAAAGATTTACCAAATAAAACCTTCATAGTCTTAACTTCATATTAATTCAACCTCTTTGATCCACAGGCGGAAGAGGAGGCTAGACAGCTCCAGAAGAAGATCCAGACCATTGAGAACGACCTTGACCAGACCCAGGAGTCTCTCATGCAGGTCAACGGCAAGCTTGAAGAGAAGGAAAAGGCTCTGCAGAACGTGAGTATCTTTTTCCCGCCACGCTTTCCATATTGTCAAAAAAATCAGTTGCTAAATGATTTACTCGTGCGCAGCTATAAAAAAGTTGATGTGACGTGAAAACTTTTTGGACAAAACCTGTTTCTTCACCTTCGGTTTATTAGTGACCACTTGATCAGTTTAAATAAAGAATGTTCTTTTGTTTTCTTTTCTTGTTGTGTTTGAAGAAGAACAAGTTCGGATTAGTTGAGGTTTTTTTTCTTATTTCATATGTGACGTGATAGATGATTCACATTCGTTTCATCCGTACCTATTTTGTGAAATACGAGTACCTATATCGCGTTCTCGAAACACTCAAATTACCAGTTGATCAAATATTTACTCATACATTTTAGTAGCAATAATGAGACATTTTAAATACTTTTCTGTGAAAACCGTGTCTTGTGAAGTATTATTGTGTTTTAAAACCAGACATTTTGATCGTCTTTAAAGTATGTATTTGTACACTACCCTTCGTTAGTACTCAGATGAAAGTATCACCATATTATCATTGAACTACCTATTTGAGATTCGTAAGAGTGTAAAAAGCAAAAAATAGATACTAATTGCTACTCAAAAATTAAAATCAGACATAGTAGATATTTGTTTTCTTAAAGATGAAATAGTGAGAAATATATGACTATTTATTGCACCGTTAATCGTACCTACTACTGTTTTTGCATAAAACGTATTATTGAAGTAGACTGCATGTGATCAAATCAAAGTAAATCCAGACGTGCACACAAGTGTCATAGAATTGCAAAATGTGTCCGCGCAAAATAACGTACCTACCTACTAGTGCAATGTAGCCAAAACCTTGGCCTATCGACATCTGGCGACCAACCGCTGTGCCAACAAAATGGACCTAATCAACCCGAGAGCAAATTACATTGTTAGCAAAATAATCTTATAACATTAATTATATTTCGGTATAATGAAGGCATTCTCATAAATCTTCATGTCGAGTTATTTGTTTCTTGTCAGCGCTGTTATGCTGAAGCTGTGATTTCAGACGTTAAAAATTACCTAGAAGAACATGCGTTAGCAATATAAGTCCCTGTCTAAAGTTATTAAATTTCTATATATGGTTATCATTTTTTCGATCAGATAAGCCGAAATTGCTTAAGACATGAAGTATGGAACACATTGATTTATATAAAAGTCAGTGAAAAAACAAGGTCATTGACGACTGTTTACTGACACGACGATATAAACTGCTTGAAAAACTGCAAAAGCTTCCGTTCCATTCCCGTTTGTTTATAAATGACGTCACGCATCGAACAAAGCTTACAGCACACATCATCCCACGTCGGAGGAATGTACCGCTGTAGGGGGCTGCGTTCCTCGGGAGCGGCTATTTCGGGCGCGACACCTAATATGGGGCCGCGCCAGGCTCCCGGCGAAAATAGCTCCGCTACACGGCATCGTATAGATCGTGGGATTTTCCATAACCTGATGAAATTCACCCAATTAACCATTGTTACGTAAGCTTTCTTCTTAGACTGGCAATCATTAGAAATATAAAAAAAACAATTGTATTCTTTTGAAACGTTGATAAAAATGTATAAATATTATAGATGTGGTACTTCATGCCAAATAATATTACGTACATCAAAATTATTTTTTATATTATGAAGTAAGCACAATGCAATTCAAATTTTCCCGCGTTCCTGTACGAGTGAGTGTGTCGGTAAAGTAGACTCAAAACAAAGCGGTCGCGCGACTGCAGCGCCGCGGTGCGAGAGCGGTGCGAGGCCGACAACCGACAGTCAACATGGCCGGCGGCGGCGCGCGGCCGGACGCAGCGCGCGGCCCCCAGTGATGTCCGCGCCCGCACCCCACGGCCCCGGCCGCACCCCCGGCCGCCGCAGGGGGCACCAGCACCATCCGCGCCTGCGGGGCGACCGCCAGCCCGCCCCGCGAACCGATCCGTCCACCACGGTGACCTTACAGACAGGCGATGTTGTGCCTTGTGTCAATAGTGTTAGTGAATCTCAACAAGTGACAAGGACAAATAGTGACGATGCGCTTTCGCATCGCGCCGTGATCGAGGACACTGCGAATATCGATGAACAGATCGAGGATAATAGAATTAAGGACGCAGACTCGTCGGATAGCTCCGATGACGACTTCTCGTTCAGAGAAGAGAGGTCGGCGGGAGACGGGGCCGAGTACACGGGCGCGCCGAGCGAGGCCGGCCCCGACGAGGACCTGGAGACGGCCGAGCTGGCCAAGCTGCGGTGCACCAGCGAGTGCACCGAGGTGCTAGCGGCGCGCGAGAGTCGGCGCCGGCGGCGCTGCGCCGACTACCCCGGCCTGGCCTTCGGCAGCTCCATCTTCTCCTCCGACACTATGATGAAATTCGCGCTGATCAAGAACGAGTTGCAGAACATTAAGAACACGGCACTCAGAAGGGTAACGTCCTCAGTTATTCGAGCTAGCGCTCGGCCGTGCGAGACACGGGCGTGGGCCAAATGCGCACACAACTATTTTTAATCACATCGAGAGCGTGTGATGGTGCGAGCAGCGCGCGTGGCGATCAGCTGAGCCACTGACAGCTGTTTGACATGTTTACTCGCACGGCCGCGCGCCCGGCCCGCTAGATGGCGCCGCCGCGCGCACGTGGCCCTCTGCTGCATGCCCTTTGTAAACATTCGCTTGCCCTTTTGTTTACATTGTAGGAAATACCTACGTATTTAGTTTTAAAATGTAATTTCTCAGTTATCAAAATGAAATCGTTACTCTACTATTACACTTTCAAATCTATCCTAAAACTATTATCTATTAATGCATTTGATCTAGGTTCACTATCTGGCAAGATTTACTTATTGCCAAATATTTACCAACGCTGATAGCAAGGAATGCAGAGAGATCTTGCTTAGAATTGACCTAGAAACAATGACTACGTGTAACGTCCTACGCGGACTTTTTTCGATATAGTTAACAACAATTTATAACGCTAACAAAATGCTCATTAGCCAGCATATGCAAGTGGGTGATACAAAGTACTTTCTAAAATTTTCACAAACGAGAACTAAAGTGACGCGCTACTGCTCTTCCATGTACGATTGTTAAACTACGTCAGCGCTAAATCTAACTTTAATAAAAAAAAAGGAATTATTAAGTAACTAGCGACCCGCCTCGGTTTCGCACGGGTGCAATATGCTGATACTAAATACCCACACTACAGAAAAACATATACCATTGCGGAGTTTTTCAGTAGACCCTTTCAATGTGTAAAAATAATTAGTACTTTATTTTGATAAATCTCGTACCTGCGCGCCTGCAATGTAAGCTGATAAAAAAATAAATTATTAACGACATCACATTTGAAATCTCAAAAATAACAGTACTTCTTCACTTATTAATGGATGTTATTACACATAAACCTTCCTCTTGAATCACTTTATCTATTAAAAAACCGCATCAAAATCCGTTGCGTAGTTTTAAAGATTTAATCATACAAAAGGGCACAGAAAGTGACTGTTTTATACTATGTAGTGATGATTCATTATAATTCAGCTTATAATGTAAAAATAAATAATTAATTAGCACAAAATAAATCATAACTCATCTTATAAAGAATCAACGGAATAAAAACTAGCATTAATACTTGTTAGGTATAAGTACAAAACATATGGCAATGCTGTTACGTAGAATAGAAACTTCACACGTAAGCGTATAGCTGGTTCATATTTGGAAAAGTAAAACTTTGTTGCCCAACCGCTAGAAAATTGTTGGCTTTAATATTGTTACACGTTTTGCGTAAAATGCTGAACATAATGACTCGAGCTCTCAATTATTGCTGATTGTTTGATGTGTTCAATTAATTCTACTGACGCTTAATTTTACTGGGTCAGTCAAATTGCATAAGGCGATGTGAACATCGGAACACGTTTATTGCGTGTTAGGTATCCAATCTTAGATTTTGGCAGAATTTTCCAACGTAACTGTTGCTAATTACATCATGCCTAGCAAATATACAGATGAAGTTAGAGTATTTTGTAACATTGTTTCTTAAAACTAACGTAAACTTAGTACATACACTAGTAATCTAGAATCGGTTTAAAGGAAAGAAAAATGACAGTCTTAACTTTCTTTAAGAAATAAATAAGATTGTCCAACTCAATGCAAACAATTACGTTATTTTAGCGTTGGTCTTAGCTACCGTTCGTTCCAAATTGATTTGCAATTTTTTTTATTATTGTTATACAATTTAGTCTTATATGACAATTCTGGCTTTTAAGAATAATATATGGTATAGACTATCGTTATTAGGTTGCTTACAAAAAACTCATATTTTAGGTCAATTACAAAGGCAAATGAGTATAGGTTAGTTACTTTTCGATGTCATGAAATGTTGATTATGAGTTTTTAACCGACTTCAAAAAAGGAGGAGGTTATATATTCGACTGTATGTATTTTTTTTTTTTTTATGTATGTTCACCGATTTCTCAGCCATTTGTGGATCGATTCTCAAAATTATTTTTTTAATTGAAAGAGTATGGTTCTGAATTGGTCCCATTGTCACCAAAATAGGATCTGATGATGGATTCCTAGGGAAATCGAAGGAAAACCTAAAAAGTTAGGTTAGTTTTACGCCCGAAGAGAGATTTACGCTCGTTCAGCTGTACTGATATTCATGAAATTTGAGATGAAAATAGGTAAGATTATGTGTTAACACATACGCTACTTTTTATCCCGAAAAAATATACTGTTCCCGTGGAATGCACCAAATAACATATAAATCTTTTTAACTTCTTCACGCTCGAACGGCTGTACTGACATTGATGAAATTTGGAATGAAGATAGGTTAGACTATGTGTTAAGATATAGACTACTTTTTATCCCGAAAATAATTACTGTTCCCGTGGGATGCACCAAATAACACATGACACATTGATTTCGCTAAAATTTGATATAGGGGTAGACTAGACCTTGTATAACACGAAGGTTACTTTTTATCTTATATTAATTTGTTGGTCCTGAACTACTACTCTTAGTACAAGCAGTGGTCAAACTAAATCAGGGGGATTGAAAAACTGTCGTCACCAGAGCTTGGCCACTTAGGTCATACTAAGTGGAAGAAGGAACTGTAAAATTTGATATATTAATAGACTAGACCCTCGAACGGATAAGGAAAATATTTACGCGCTCGCTTCGCCGCTTCGTTTGAATTTCCCCCAGGATGTTTTGGGCTTATGACACTCCAAATATTATGTAATTTGTGCTGCTTTGGACTTCTTTATGCTCAAACGGTTCGAACAAATACGGTGAAAATTTTCGCGCTTGCTTCGCTCGCGCATAGCTCGCTTCGCACGCATCCAGCTCACTTCGCTCGCACATGGTTCTAGCTTGTTTTGCCACAGCAAAAATTATGTAATTTGTGCTGTTTTGGACTTCTTTATGCTCAAACGGTTCGAACAAATACGGTAAAAATTTTCGCGCTCGCTTCGCTCGCGCATAGCTCGCTTCGCTCGCACTTGATTCTATTACGTTTTGACTCAACAAACATGATGTAATTTGTGCTGCTTTGGACTTCTTTATGCTCAAACGGTTCGAACAAATACGGTGAAAATTTTCGCGCTCGCTTCGCTCATGCAAAGCTCGCTTCGCTCGCAACCGGCTCGCTTCGCTCGCAACCGGCCCGCTTCGCTCGCAAATGGTTCTAGTACGTTGTGACACAACTAACATTATGTAATTTGTGCTGCTTTGGACTTTTTTATGCTCAAACGGTTCGAACAAATACGGTGAAAATTTTCGCGCTCACTTCGCTCGCGCATAGCTCGATTTGCTCCCAATTGGTTGCCTGCCTGGCACACGCCAGATTCTTTCATCGTGAAGTTTATTTGGCTCTCCATAGCTAAAAGTTAAAAAAAAAATCATTACTAACCACTAAAAATGCAAAAATAAAATTGTTTAAAAAAAACAAAGAACCGGATACAGGATTAATTAAAATTTAAAATAGTTTTTTATAAGTACAAGAAATAAACTCTCCTATTCTATTTAAATATTCTTGATTTGATTTAGGCTTAAAATTATTTTTCCCTTTTTAGTTGTGTTTCTGAAGTCGGTTCTTTGTTTTTTTTAAACAATTTTATTGATTCATTTAGTATCTGACATTCTACATACTCGTATAGCTTCTTTGTAGAAGGATATTATTATATTAACACTCAATTTTCTATCTAGAGAAACAAATCACAGCTTAGTGTAATAAACGCGTAAATATATTTTGACAAAACCAAAGATCATATTATGGTTATACATTTGCTTTGTACAATTCCGTCCACAATTAGATGCCTCTTATAATTCGTTGCGGTCTCATAAAGCATATCAATTAGTGGGTATATAAAGTAAAACGTCATTAGCAGCCAGATGGCCGTGCCAGTTTATCGTGCTCATATTTGTAAAGGTGACCATTTGACTCATTACCGCTGCTCGTGACCACTGATTATACCGATGCAGTCGGCCATTCTATCTTACCGTATATGGAAAACCTTTGAACTGACAATAAACCATATGGCGCATAAACCGACGAGCATAAGCGCGAAAAATATACCGAGTTGCAGTAGTTAAATCTGTTACCAAGATTTTGCTATCATACATTTTGATCTGTGAGGCAGAATTGATGTTGAAATATCTTGAAAGATACGACAAATAATGTCATCTCTAAACTCTTCGCTACTCAACTAGATTAAATTGTACACCAACTCCACGAGAGAAGAGAGCAAGAAGGCCAAGTCTTTTACACAAGTTTAGCAGTGCTTTAATGTATACCTATAATTCTTTCAATGCAAAAGCGTGGAATCATAATTGTATATTTAGTTCAATAATTCTACGACTTATAAGTAGACAAAACTTCTATACCGTTTTACCAAATTCACAGTTATGACTAAATTTTAAATTTCCAAGGTCGATAAAATTAGTGCACATTTTCTGTCCGTAGAGATGTGAAATCAGATGAGTCAAGCATTCTGAGGTGAGTGATCAGATAATGCCGTCTGAGGCCACCGAGATAAAAAGTATAAGTACAAAAACTACAATAGATTTAAAGCTAGCGTCGCGTGGCGTTACATTTTCTACAAATCTTTGAAATAAAATTTTATACAGTACTTATACGTTTTAGCATAGTAAATGTTTCTTACATTATCTTGATCTGACACTCCGGTTAAGGTTGTTCGCTAGCATGCTGCAAGTGCTCATATGCCGCTAGATGGCGTTAAATAGGTATAAGTTAGTTATATTCATCCCAGCAGCCCAAGTAATTTCTTTTGTAACTTCAGAATCGGTTCGCGAAATCTACTGTTAATGTATTATTTTTAAGGCTCATCACAAAACAACATATATTAAGCGTTAATAGCAAAAATTTACAAAAAGCCATATAAAACCCATATCTACTATCATCTATTCTGTGACGATGCGGCTACACTCACACTAGCATTGACAATTTTTTTTGTCACTTGAACTTCAGCATATTTGAATATGTATGCCAATTTCGAACGCTCAATTGTCGATTATATTAGCTCGTTCGTAGAGGAAGCATTTTTGGAACATGAAATATTTTTATGATATGAATTGACCATGGTTCGAATCTCATGAATTGTTCTTGCTATTTTATTTTGTTTGAAACTCTTTTTTTTTGAAGGAAAATTATGAGAAAGAGAATATTTTCAATAGGTTTCGTTTTCGTGTATGTTAATATTCATAGCGCATACCTTCAAACCTCAAACGAAATTAGAAAAGTAAAAATCTATAAGGTACATGATATTAGTAACAAGAAAAAACTTTTCTCACGAATCATCTAACATATTGCATGAAACAGTTGTATTTTTCGCATGATTCCAAAATGTAAGCCCTTTCATTTGGGAAAGTTGCGAATAATATCATATCCAATATTTTGTATTCGCGGACATCCGAATACCATCAAACATAGCTAAGAACATCAAAACCGGAGCTAGACACATATGTACCTTCTACATACAGTGTGTGCGTGGGATGCCAAAATCTGATAAAGCTACGTATCCAGAGACCTTTTATTGATAAAATCTAATTTTTACTCTATCTTATCAGCTTCAAGTCTAATGATCAGAAAAGTAAATAATTACATATTATCAGGGAATTTATATTTATTAGACTATGGATACAATTTTAGCTACATTTGAAATAAAAAAAACTGTTATTATTATTCTAAGGTAAGAGGCCTGTCGAAATCTTAGTTATAATAAATGTACATCTGGCAGTTTACATATTGTATCGTTGATATAATTATACACTAGTGGCCCGTCCCGGCTTAGCATGGGCATAAAAAAAATTTAATTCTAGGAGATATGTTTGAAAGTCGTTCTTATTCGTTACAAACAAACATTTAAATTTTATCGCATTATAATTTTGACATAGATTAAAGTTTTTTTTTGTATTTATGGGTTCCGCTGCTCTCAAGACATACTAAACGACACCCGCCACAACTAACTTTTCATAGCGCATGCCATGAAACAATTTTTTTACTCTTTTTTATACCTTGTGTTACATTACTGGAGTGTTATAAGAATTTATTACCCTTTGCAACAAAATATAATGCTTATGTCATTTGGGGATAATGTAGCTTGCTAACGGTTTAACTTAAGAATTTTTAATTTTAGTCCAATAGTTTCGGAGCCTATTTGCGTCAAACAAACATAAAAACATCCAAACATACAAACAAACAAGCCTTTTGTAATTATGAGATTGTTAAAGATATTGATAGGTAAACAAAAGACGTAGGTATAAAAATTTGATATGATTGGCCAAGTACGAACCGGGCTCGCGCGTGAAGGGTTCCGTACCATTATTAAAATATGGCGAAAAAACATGTTTTTTGTATGGGAACCCCATATCAAACATTCATTTTATTTTGAAAGAAAGAAAGAGAGAAATCATGAAAGAATCTACCAAGTGTCATTGTAAAGATAGAGTAAAAAGAGGTAATACGTAGCTTAATATTCTGTAGAATTCTTTAGTGTCCTGTTATCGTTTTTGATATTGAGCAAAAATACAAAATATAACACGTCTTTTAAGGTACACTTTAAAAACGTGTCATCCACCCTTTATATTTGTATATTTTCTGTTTTTAGTATTTGTTGTTATAGCGTATCTAGTACTTGTATACTCTTGGGTTATAACGGCAACGGAAACAAATAATTTGTGAAATTTTCAGCTATCAAAGTGTATAAGAAACAGCCTGGTGACAGAAAGACAGACAACGAATATTTTGTAAAAGGCATTCGTTTTTATCTTTTAAGTACAGAAAAGATCGTAGTAGTATATTAATTTCATTCTTAGGGTACCTAACCCTAAAAATTATTGCTGCAATATAAATACGTTTTTTTAAGTATGTCAAATATGACAAACTGACATTGACATAACTAAATTTCATTCAAATAATCAAACAAAATTATACATATTTTAAATTTTTAATTCTATTACGATACTTAATATAAAAATAGCAATAATTTATTTAAAAATAATAAATAAATTTCATCAAACTCTTTAACAATACTTTTTTTGATCCTGCCATCTATCGGAATTTTGTTGATTTATTACTACGGATGGTAAGCTTGGGTTCATGTTTGGCAGAGAGAATGACACTAACGGAAACGGAAACTAACAATGTATACGTATACATGTCACCAACTTAGCTGTTCAGGTGGCCAAAATTGGAATTACAAGTTCGACAGCACTCTTAGGTGGCAACAAATCTCCACTAGCGACACTGTCAACTGAACAGCTAAGTTGTTGCACTGCACTCATACATGTGTATTTTGCTGGAAAAAATCACGCTGATATATCTGTTTTGCGATAAAAAATGTATAATATTACCTATTTCGCGCCCCAATTAGACCATTTTAAGTTTATGTTAAGTGATTACTATTTAAAAATCTTAGAAAAAATGGTTGCCAGTCTGAGAAGCATTTAGTATGGGGCTCGGAAAGCCTCTATGAACGTTTCATTTCATTCGCTTGGTTCGCTCAAAAATGTACCAATTATTTATTTTATTTCGTCAGAGCTCATGTTTGCATGAAAGTTATTCCATTTTCGATATCATTCATCGAAGTCCTCTGTTTTACCGACAAATCGAGACGAGTCTTTTTTTCCTGTCCGTTTAACATAGCGGAATTTTAAACAGGTACGTCGCATACTTTCCAAACGACGTCATAATAAATTCGGTAGTTCTTGTAACTCGGGCTCACTGGCGCCCATCAGATTGAATGACTAAACACTAAACTGTCATTCGAATAAAGAATGTGGGCGAAGTCGTGAGGTGGGCTCTAGTTCTACTGGTTTGTAGAATTCCAGGTAGATGGCGCTAGTCTGACATTGTACAGTTGTTTATTTAGTTTTCTTGCCATTTCTTTTAAAAATATATATGGTTGCGGTTTCCTTCGTTTTAATCGGAAAAATATCATTTTATTTATGTCAAAAAAATGAAACAGATAATTTACTCAGTTTAGTAATTCTTTGATGGTTTTCGGTCACAATTTCCCATGATTGTTACACAATGCTCGGTAATAGCCCTTCACTGAATTCAAACTGTACTTCCGCAGTTGTTATTATGCACGGTCACTCTAGCGTTACGACCATCCCATATTTTGGGATCTTCCGAGCATCACTTTTGACCCAACAGGATATAGTGTGGAGGCTGCCTGAGAGGTGGAGCCACCGCTGCACAGTTGTAGGTCGACTGCGCTTATCGCTGCTCGTACTTGTGACGTTTGCGTCGTGTCTCGCTGTCAAAGTCATTCTGCAATAAAATTGTTAAATAGCGCAAAATACTTTTTGCTTATTTTCAAATAATTATCGATATCAGTCCTAGTAGTATATCTTTATTCTCATTACTCAAGTGAGCGCAATTATTGACATTGCAAGTGAAGTGGAAGCACTTAGGTCGGCGGCGGCCATTTTATTTATTCGCCGGGTGTGTTCATTCGTGCCGAGCCCATCTCGGCGATACGGAGCAGTAACGAGCCAAGCGAGCGGCATTCAGTTGGCATTTTCGCGACTAGGGCGAAGGTGTCTCTAGTTTTTGTAGTTAAGGAAGTTAATTTAAACACAAAAGTGAATCAAAATGACGACAAACATGCAGCAAGGAACGATCCTGGACGTTCTGAAGAAGAAAATGCGTCAGACAAAAGAGGAAATGGAAAAATATAAGGACGAATGTGAGGAGTATCACAAACGATTACAAGTGGAGATTATGCGAAGAGAAGAAGTAAGAAAACGTGTTTTGTAATTGTGTCGTGTGTCTTGTGAAATCACAGTTCTATCGTGTACCTGTGCTCGTTAATATCGGCTTAAAGTACGGGAGTTATCAGGCCAGTGCTATCTACCTATAGTGAGTAATGTCCGGCCATACTTAGGTGTGCAGGCAACGTACGCATATTCTTGTCTCTTTCGGATTCATCTCGGTTCCGTGTCATAGAAAGGGACGGCGAATAATAATTCCTTTTGACGGGTACCACGGCCTGTCCATTGAATTTGGAGTCGTTTACAAAAACGGATGATAAACGGTATTCCCTGGTTTGAGTGGGTGAAGGGTTGAGTAGTGGTAGCGGGATAGGTAGGTGACGATGCGCGGCGCGGCGGTTCGGGTTACACGTAACAGGTTTGGTTGCGTCGGAGGTCGAGTACCGGTCTAGTGGCACATGTAGAGCGGTGCGAGGCTGCAGGGCTCCCTCCGTGGATACATTCCTGGCGCGGCCTTCCTCGGCCCGCCGCCGGCGCGCGAGGCGTGTCCCGCGCTGCCGTCACATGACGTAACTTCTGATGTATTCCACCACACACCTGCAAACATACATAGAACAATTATCAACTTAAATGATCCTCCCAATTGCACAGTGCATACACAGTTCATTAATTTTCCCACTAACTCTAATGCATGGAGTACATAATATTGCCATGTATGTGATATCTTAAAAAAGATCGCATGCCTTATCTCCTTGCGTGTATCAGAGGCGATAAGCAGTCTACCTATTGATGTAGATAATGCGAAAGTAAAATGTAATTATTATATTTATCGCGTTAATAATAACATTGACGATGACCGTGAAGGTAGACTCTAACACAGATGTAGATTTTAGAGAGTTTTCCATTGCAGATGTTTCATAAGTAATGGATGAGTTAGCTAGCTTGTGGGCGTGTATCAACATTACAGACAAAATGATGTTTAAACAGCGATCGTTAAGGTCAACTTTAAACATGTCATTTATAGTCAAAGGAAACAGTTATCCACTTGAAGATACTAAATACTAAACGGTAAATGTTCAAATGGAATGCCACCTAATTGGAACAATTAAATGTATCTGCAATTTAGAACGAAACTGATAACGTAAGGTGAAAACAATTTTGTAATTACTCTGAAGGTAATATATAACCTCGCGTTCCAAATATATTATTTTGCATTTTTTTTCTGCAATGTTAGACAATATTTTAATGTCGGTAATTAAATTAATTAACCAACAGAGGAATAGAGAGGATGTGTAGAGCGGAATGTTTTTTTACCATCAAAATTTAGAGAGCCCTCGCGTGACCAGCGTTGTGTTACAGTTTATTAGAATGGCTAGGGCCTGCTTTTGTACTCGGCCATTGAGCCGACACAATGATCGAACCCTAGCCGATCCCACCGGAGCTAAACAATGCACCTACACCGGCGAAACTACAGGTGCACAAAGCGCTCCCAATATACAATCCCTATAAAGGGAGAAAAATACTTTTTGTCAGCATACATATAAAGGTCTATGACCTGCCCAAAGAGGCTTAACTCACAACATAAGAATAGCTCTAAGCTCTGATTCAAACGCTCAAAGAGTTCAAGGTGATTACGCGCAGACACAATAAATCATACGAGTACCTAACGAGTTTTGGTGACAAAAACATCCATTACATTTCACGATTTAATTAGTAGGGGTCTTGTTAGAATCGCTCGTCGCCTTCAGTCCTAGTGATCGAGTTAATTGCCGCGAATGTGTTTTCGAAGTAGGTATTTATGTCGCCGCGATCGGGATCACAACTGCGATCACGACTATTAATAGCAACCTCTGTGGCTGGTGACGACACAGGATAGTATGATCTCAAACTGGGACTATCGAGTGCTTCCTCGGCACAAGGACGCGTGATGTCATCCACATGTGCACGGCGAATATAAATAATGTACCGCGAAACTAACCGACGCGGTTAATTCTTCACACGTATACTTTACTTACTGTTTAACACTGTAGCACAGCAATACCGTATTTAGGTTTTGGTAGTCGCCGAACATATAAAGTAAATATCGATAAAAGTAACGGTATTGTAATGCATTGCGCACATCACTAATTTTCGGTCAAGAGCCCCGCGGCGATAGCTGTTTTTACCTGTCCCGCATCGGTGTCCTGGTGGCTTTTACTTTAGTTGCTCGGTCTTTAGTCATCACCATTGTTTTCAGACCGTTGTCTCTTGTATGCTTTATTATTCTTCTATCCGTAATTATCACATGTCAAAGGATGTTTTTGTTTTTTATTGTCGTTGCTATAATTAGGACTACATATATAGGTTAATTACAACAAAGATTAACTATTGTTAGCTTTTCCGGTTTAGTTCCTTGTCTGGTTTCCTCATGGCCACAGATGTTATTCACTTCACCTATGGTGGATTTACGTTATCAAGTTTACGCTCACGCATAGAGGGCCTCGTTCGACATGGCATTTATTGTCTGATCGTGATTGGTTTTGGTTCTACCAATGTACTTTAAGACTATGAGTAATTCCTACCATAAGCTTGTTAACAAGCTAAGCGTGGTCATAACACGATTTCGACGCTAAAAATTCCGTTGATCAATAGAACTTTATTTGGCGATATATTTTTGTAAAGATTGTTTTATTTTGGACAGGCAGTGCCCTGCAAAGTTACTTGTTTAACCCGGGTCTATATGAAAGTCCAGGGTCTAAGCCAAACCAAATACCATGTATCATTCCAAGTGGTTCAGTCGTTAGGCAGTGAAAGATGAATTGACGTCGATACAATCTCATATACTTTTGCGTGTATGTTATTTACAGATTAAAGATTGTGTTCATTACTCTTTTCTACTATTTTCTTCACTAATCAATTAGTGATCTACCGAATACATCTCATTTAGCCATGGATTTGACGCGGCAGGGCAAGCAAGCTCACACAACACTATTACTGTTTACATTTTTATAGCTGTGCACAAAAATCTGTCCATTACAAAATTTAATGGTAAGAATGTCCTGGTCCTGAAGGTCGAAATGTAATCCAACATGTGTTTCTCCAGGCCGAGTCTGAAGTAGCTGCCCTCAACAGACGCATCCAGCTGTTGGAGGAGGACCTCGAGAGGTCTGAGGAGCGTCTCGCCACCGCCACAGCTAAGCTGTCGGAGGCCAGCCAAGCCGCCGATGAGTCCGAACGGTGAGTCCACGCCAGTTTACATGGCTCACCTTACCTACTTGAAGTAGTAAAGGATCCCCAACTTGACAATATTCTGAGTTTGTTTAACATGTAATGAGTTGATTACAATGATTTTAAATTAAAAATTACTGCAATGATACAAGTGAAATTGACAACTGAAACACGAGTTAAAAATATTGGAGTCTTGGAAGATTGACATCTTGAATCGCATAAGCCCATATTTTATTAGTAAGTGAAAAAATACGCTGTTTTATTTTATACTTAATTATTATAAATGTCCCTATACCACAAAATTAATAAACTCCTATAAAAACTTTGCCACACTACTTAAAGTGAACTTAAAAAATATCATATTATTTAGCTACTACTATGAACTTATCTTTGCCTTGAACAATGTTAGAACAATAATGAGTCACATGGGCAGTTACTTATGGTCAGTTTGTGAGAAACAACTCATAGTAGACCAAATATGCAGATCGTGTAAAAGGAATTCCATGTGTTAGATGTATACAATACGAATGACAATTCAAAACGCGTTCGTATCAATGCGATTCTAACGTTTCTATGTTTAGTAAGTAGGAAGAGTACTATACTTAAAGGTCAGCTCAATATGGCCACAGATACCCATAAATGATAATTTTAGGAATTGATTTTGAAAATGTTAGCGACGAATTTGAAGAAACCTATTACATATTTTTTTAAAGATAAACCGTAGCTATTTTTGCGATAATTGTGCCTTACCTCATATACTGACTAAACCGTCCGAGATTGTTCCATTTAGAGCTGACATTGAGACTGTATTACATACGGCTTCTTCAAATTCATCGCTCAATTGGATTACTTCATACCTCTTTAAATTATTACGTTTATTTTTATATTTTCCACTATATTTAACTGTGTGCATGAATGTTTTTCTGTTTATTTATTTGCCCTTAACCACCATATTTTTAGACTTCGTTTCATGTTTTCTGTGTAACAATAATTCTCGGTTTTACCTCAATTAGTTTACTTGTTTAGATCTTCGCCTGTTCATGATACTATGTTTGAGTGAGCGCGATTAATTTTATTTGGACAGGTGAAAGATTCTCTTCGCCATTATCATTTAAATATAGCCACAACTATTTATCAAAGATAACGCAAGTCATAGCTCTTTCCGGCTCTTTAGGACTTTATAAAGATGTGATTATGACGACGATTGCTTGGCCGAGAAAGTTGTGGACAGCCACAACACTGGGCCTTGTCATCGCGTACACTATTAGTCTTTTAAAAAAACCCTGTCATATTATAACTGCATAATTCTATTCAATGTGGTTTATCGAATTCCATTGTTTCTATATCAAAACTTACTAAACTTATTGGGTCGTTTTCACTGTATTGAAAGATAAATTGTGGTAGCAATAGTGTTGGGAGAGCGATGAGTGGTGTTATCGTGTGTTTCCTCGTTTTATCGATGTTATAACACGCATGTGTTTGGCCCCGCACTAACCAGAATACGCAAGGCGTTGGAGAACCGAACCAATATGGAGGACGACCGCGTCGCCATCTTGGAGGCGCAGCTGTCCCAGGCCAAACTCATCGCCGAGGAGTCGGACAAGAAATACGAAGAGGTGACAGCTCCTATATGACACGTCTATACTAGGATAATCATCCCGCAGAATATGGCACGCTGACCGAGTATATAACTAAGCAAAATCTTCGAAAACCCTAGAATCGACGAGACAACATATATGTATTATTGTTCCGGTCAGCGTATCATATTACAATCGTTCATACTATTCGAGTTGTATCGAGGACGTGCTGTACATAATGTCACCACATGGAGTTGGGCGGTCGCGAATATTCCATTGTCTAACGAATTGATAGCGTGCCAATGTGCCCCAAGTTGCCATGGACTGGTTTTATTAACATATCGATTCAAATTATGACTGGCTTCAGCTAGTACTGAGTCAGAAAATTTAAAGTAGTAAAAATTGTTAAAGTATCAAAGAAAGTTATCAATATCTTAAATTGCATTGTTACCAAAATCAAATTAGAAGGAATTGATTAATATGAACAATTATTAATTTAGTTACCCCATTAGTAAATCCTCGATACAGCTCCGCACTGCATTAGTATTAACGACATTCAAAAACTTGATCGTCCAGTTTTGCTATCGCATATTATTTTACCAAGATTGTAAATGCTGGACTATTTGGTTTCAGAATGTACTCTAAAGGTTGCACAAACTAAAATCTTGGAAACGCACGAAATATGCGATAATTGCTTAATGACTTACGATAATTAATGACAGGGATAGTTGTGCAATCTTTAGGGACTATTCAAACGACCATAGTATTTAGAAGCAAATTAAATGGCGGAAGCCATTTAGTTTCGCTTTTGTTCTCTAAATTACATTTGAGACTGTCGAATGTAAGACGGACGTGTCGGCGGTATCAAATGTTTCTCTCCACAGCGGTATCCAGTCGGACGAGTTTGTCGCTTTGTGTGTTCCTTGCGATCGTAGCGTGTCTGTCCCTTGCATGCGTGACTGTGGGTCAACTAGTCGGTTGCTAGTCAGTGTCCGCGTACTAAGCGTGTGTTGTTGGCGCAGCGCTCGCAAGGTGCTGGAGAACAGGTCGCTGGCGGACGAGGAGCGCATGGACGCGCTCGAGAACCAGCTCAAGGAGGCCAGGTTCCTCGCTGAGGAAGCCGACAAGAAATACGACGAGGTCTTTATACCAGAGTGTACATGTCGTTTGGTTTGACGCTTTATTCTTTGTCTTGTTCTCTCTTTTCGAGAGCCAGTTTAAAAAAAGCTACATCCACTTTCGCATCTCGAAAGTCTTCAATCCGGAATGCGGATTTCGATCCTCACGATGTTTGCAGTCTTAAAACTGTTTACCCGTTCCCACTGACATCTAAACATACCTTTGTTACTTTCCATTACCCGAGTGATTTACTTGAGTTACCTACTTGGAGTTTCCCACTAATCTTTTGACAACATTTTTTTTTTCGACGTTATAACAATCCCCGCGATGAATAACCTGTGTGTGCTTCGAATTCGTAATGAAACAAGTGTGTTACTATGTTACTACACTCGGTTGCAGCGATGATTCTCGAATGTTGACGGAGTATATCGCATCAAGATTAGATATGACTGTACGTTTTTGGCGCGAGTTTTGTCATCCCTTTTAAAAGAATGTAATGCAATAATCACACGTTCGACACCATATGGTCGACTCTCAGTAGTAATATTGTCCTATTTCCCCTGACATATGACCGTGTGCAGTGAAGGCAGTCGTAAAAGTCAGCGTCCGTAGAAGGAGCCGCGGCGGCCCGATGTCGGCCGGTTGGCCTTATACGGCGACAACGTGGCTCCTTCGCGTTACATAAGCGGACTGCCTTAGGTGGGGTGTGCGAGATGCTATAGTAACTCGTGTGGTATGTCCAGGTCGCTCGTAAGCTGGCCATGGTCGAGGCTGACTTGGAGCGTGCGGAGGAGCGCGCGGAGTCCGGCGAATCGTAGGTTCCGCGCCGAAGGAGCGCCGCTCTCGTCACTGTTGACCCTAGAGTGCCGAGCGAGCGCCGCAGCCGGCGCGGTCAACACTGACCTTAGAGCGGCGCTCCCGACGCCTCGTTTTGCAAGTTTCCGACACCGTTCTGCATGGTTGTTCATTTGCATTCTTAACATTACCGCACAGTAACCCGATTTACCTACAGTATAGGTATTTTAACAAAGGTTTCTGCCGTTGTTTCGTTTTGCATGTTGGATCTAGGTCGTCGAGCGGAGCTACTGCTGAAGTCTTAGTTTTACTTTACTTTTAATATTGTTTGCATTAGTCATACATTAACGAGTGCCGGCGTCTCCCGGCCGGGAGCCGGCGGCACGGCTGTCGAGCGAGCCTCGAGCGCAGCGGTACTCACAGCGCACTGACTACCGCTGCGCTCACCGTACCGCTCTCAGACTAAAACAAGGGTTGCCCCATCTCATGGATATTCCTTTTGTAAATGTTAATTCTATATTGTCCATGTGCCGACTTAACTTGTGTCCTTACTCTATGTGATATACGTGGCTATAGCTAGGCTGTCAGGAAATATGTGTGGTATAGGGCAATTTTCGTTTTCAGATATGCACCGCATTACACCAGAATTACTGGCCGTATGCGTGCCGCACATATGCAACCGCACACATCACTTAATAATAAAGATAAAGCACTAGATACCACTTAGATAATAATAATTTTCTTTGCAATAAAAGTAACTTTTAAAGCTAAAATGTTTTGGGACAACCCTCGTTTATATATTTTTAATTAATGTGAGTTCTGACGCCGCCCTCGTCCTCCCTGCTTCGCGACCCTTCACTCCTCGATGTTTGAGTGTTGCTTTTACCTCGCTTTTTGAAACGCCTTTCATTTTTACCACCAGAGCCACTCGAGTCTGCAATGAAACTGCGGTATCGCGTCGTTCATTGCTGAAAGAGTCTGCATCCTCACAGACTAAAGAGCTTCACAGACATTCCTCCTTCCTGTACACCTTTTATATAAAAGTTCTGTAGAATCACAAGTAGATATTCACGTTTGCTATGCCCTGTACATGTTATCCTTTCCCTATGTTAGAATCCTCCTGTTTGCACCCCTTGCGGTACACAGCGGGCACGGCCGGCGGGCGCGAGGCGGGCGGGCGAGCGCGGCGTGGGAGCGTAGTGTTAGTGTGTTGTGTGTGTGTGTGTGTGCGTGTGGGCGTGTACTAACGCTCGGCCGGCGCTAGGTGGCGCGGAAGCTGGTGCTCATGGAGCAGGACCTCGAGCGTGCGGAGGAGCGGTCTGAGCAAAGCGATATGTGAGTACCGAGCTCTTACTCTGGACAGTCACGACCAACATGCGGCAACTACAGATTCCTTGCCCACTGTCGCTAGCTGGCCAATGTTGCAAAGCTAGAGCCATGGCAGAGGCTGTTTTGAAATGAAACAACATAATACACACTTCATAAAGCTTGAAAAATCAAATTTATAAAATTTTCAAGATTAGTTGAGTTAATGCCTGCTGAGAAAAGATCGGTATTCAGTATCGATTACCTTAATTGCCGTATATGGCGTATGGATACTAGCGTATGGCGCTAATCCAATAGTTTTGGAAAGATTATTTGCGGAAACTTATTTATTCGAAACGTATAAAAGTAGACTTGAATATAAGCAACTTATTTGTTAGAGTATGAATTACTGGATTACTATTTTTTTTTTGCATTTTAAATGCAGTTGTTGTTGCTACGCTTGGTGCGTACATTATAGATTCACTTCCTAAGTCAATTATTCCCCTTGATTTATCTTTTCATTCTTTATAATTACCGACCTCGGTTCTTTATTATTTTATTACTCGCGATAATAACTACTGTCGATGTTGTTTTTTTTTCGATTACGCATATGAAACTTTCTTAACACTGAAACTAAAGTCGTGACTCTCCAGTAGCAAAATCTCTCTTGCTGACAAATACATTGATGCCGAATAAGATTATTTATTTTCCAATGCATCTGTGTATTTTTTAGCTATTCTTAGTTTGTGATGTGATGCGCCGGTGTTAGTGAAAACGAGAAAGTCTTGCAGCGGTTTAATTAAACATGTTAATACCTGCTTACTCCACGAGAGTACAGTTTTCGCTGATACACGTCGATAGTCGCATCCCAGTCGCCAAAGTTTGATATTTAAATTGCCAACTGACGTATTTTTAATCTAACCAGTCTTTTACTATCATTAGAAATTACATCATTTCACAAGAAAATGTCAAACCAAATTTCAACGTAAGTTCTAAAACGAATAATACTTTAAAACTTCGCATCGAAATGTGCTAATTTATTCACGAAAAGCAATTTCTTAGAATTTGAATGTGAACATCGTTAAGGCATTTTAAATATCTTTCAAGGCAACGTTGCATGAACTAGCTCATAGTTGCTATTTACACGCTTGTTTTAATTTGCTAGTCGTACAATTTTCGTAAGAGAACAATAACATAACAGAGAAGAAAGTAACATAAGCACTCTCACAATAATTAAAACACTAAAAGCACAATCACATTTAAAGTCCCATTGTTTTAAGATGTGGGTCACTGTTCTTTACAAGCCCATTTAATTATATTGATTGAAAGCCCCTTGCTTTTTCAATAGACATGTTTAGTTATGACATTCCAATAAGAATGGGTCATGATCGTGACGATATATTAATGAGAGCAATGCAAGGAGATAACAATCAAGCTAGTAACGTAGAATACTTCTAGTTACTATTGCCATGTAAAACAGGTCACGTACTGGCATATGTAGTTAAAACATTTAAAAAAAAATGTATTTTAAGCTATTATATTATTATTCACTGAAAATATTTAATCAAATACTACAAAAAATATTTATCGAAAAGATATATCAGAAGTACAAATATCTCCATAACTACGAGTATAACTTCAACGTTCAGTAGAAATTGATTGGTTCCTTTATAATTTTCCAGCAAAATCGTCGAGCTTGAGGAGGAGCTCCGCGTGGTTGGCAACAACCTGAAATCCCTTGAGGTTTCCGAGGAGAAGGTATGTTTTCGAACTTTTATACTTATTCGATTCAACCTAATAAGTACAATTTCCTTTATAGAATCAATAAATCAAAATGAAGATAGGCATTATGCCTCGCCGCGACATTGGATGTCGTGACTATGACGACATTTGATTTATAATGAGAAATTCAAATGAACCTGAAATGCATTCCACAGATACTAGTACATGCAACATCATAGATGAATTTAGGTATATGTCGTCTGTACGAGATAAATTTCCATCAGCCACTATGGGCATCTGAACTATTTATATTTTGACAAATGTATACTTATTCAAAAAGAATGATGCACCAACCATTCAGAACAATCGAAGATGCTAGAGCATTAACTGCGTAGACAGGTCTATATCTACATATTGTGTAATGACAGAGAGTAACCACGTGCGTACCATTTTATACAGGCCAACCAGCGCGAGGAGGAGTACAAAAACCAAATCAAAACCCTCACCACCCGCCTAAAGGAGGTGTGAATTGTCGAGATTGGTTTATAGCGAGTGTTGGCTTGCCTAACTGCATCTACCGCACTCAATAAGTCGAATCCGTGCCCGATTTACCGCAAAAAGTAAATGGTAAAAACGGCACGGACTGTAGTTTTCTGTAACAGTGTTTCCTCCTCGGTTTATTTTTGTGTTGTTTACCTAATGTAACATAGTTTTTGTAACGGAGCCGTCTGCGACTCTATGACACACGGCGGCGCCGTTTTGCATGACTTTTCCGTTTTCGCTGTTGTGTTTATATTTTCTTTTTCGTTAACAAAACGATCACAGGCGACACAAAGAGAAGAGACGTATGAGGGCCAAGTAAAACTGCTGGACGCACAACTCAGAGAGGTAACCAGGCCGGCGCGACGGCGGTAGATAGATCGGTTGCGGTTGTACTCGGGCTCATGTTTTATGTCGGGGGTAGTGACTAGTGTTGAGGCTGTGTCGATGTAAATAGTCGATAATCGCATCGAGGGTATGCTTCTCGTAATTTAGCAGTGTACTGGTGTAGGTACTCAGTCGCTGGCGGGCGGTTGGTGCTTCATCTATGTATCTATGACGTCTATCCTATCTGTACCTGTGTTATAATTATTTGTTTCTTTTATGTATTATTTGTATTTGTCGTCCGTGTTGTGACTGTACGCTCTAGTTTATTTAGCTTATCATTTATAAAAGTTTCCTTGCATTCGATGTTGACAACAAGTGTTTCTAATTAATTAATCTATTCTGTCCTCATTACAAACAAAGTAAATGATTTGCAAACAGTGGCATTCAGTTTGCCTTATTCTAGTATACTTATATTAATTGTTTTGTAAACAACAATTTTCCGGACTATGCTAAGAAGCACAACTCCATTAAATTTCTTGTAAAGCATTAAAAGTCCATTACAATGAAACCCTAAAACGAAGTATAAATTACCGGTTCATTCTCACACATGCTATATTTTGTCCTTTGTCCTGTTTCTTATCCACGCTCTGATTCAGACTCATTTGTCTAGCCAGTATAATAGAAGGATAAGTCTTTATTTAAATCTAAAGTAATTTGTCCCTGCATCGTGACAAATTGTTTTTCCTATTTGGAAAATTCTTAAACTTTCGTTTAGCTACCTTTGTTAATTTGTTAAACTTTTATTTACTACCTTTAAAAGCACTCAAAGCTCTTTCGAAAACTAGCTTTCTTTACAGCTAATAGCAAAGGTTTTTTCTATACAGTAAAAATATAAGGCTAAATTTAAAAAATAAATTTGAGCATAAGTAATATGTGAGGGTCAATAGAATCTGAAAGGATCGGCATCGTACGTGTAACACCCTGGGAGTTATAACTGTCCATGGACGACGGAAACTGTTTAACAAGGATAGGCAGTCCGCTTGTATTCCACCTATGCCATTAAAACAATGTTTGTAAGCGTACATTCCCAACACGGCGCCGGCTACGGGCGGCATGCCGCTTGCCCTGAGTAATGCCTCTGTGTGGCTAGGCGATGGCGACCCGCGATCACGTCGAGGATAAGATCCACAGTCTCTCGCAGAAACTGACGCAAGTAAGTTGTGCTCACACATTCAGGTGTTTTGATCGATCGTACAAAAACCTCCTCCTTCCTCCTTAGTCGTAGTCTTCAGAGTCGTGACTCCCCTGCATAGTTTATTCATTGGGGTAATTCTCTTAGGCAAGGTGGCGGAAATTTCTTGCAAGGTTGTTGTGGTGGGCGCCCTTGGTCTTCAACGGAAGATACATGTCCTTGGATTAAAATTAAAAACAACACAATTTTTAAGACAACATGTGACAAGTCATTCTTAAAGACTGCTAGGCTAATTGATCAGAAGTATATCTAATTTGATCTTAATTTCTGATGATTTCAAAGAATAACGAGATTTCTAAGTTGTCTATTATTAAACCTAACGGAAGCCGTAGCAAGTCTGGTTCTTAAAAGAAACTTGTGCTTATAGTTATACATTGTTTTGGTCGAAACCTCTTAGCACCGTTATAAGTACAGTTAGAAGCACGTGTTGTTAAAATGTTCTCGTTAAGCTGATGTAAGATTAGGCGCCATCTATAGACAATTATTGTACTAGTTGCTAAAAAGACAACAAATTATACCATGAGAGACTAAAAAAAAAGAAGTACGTAATTTTACAATAGACTGTTTAAATAGGAACAATAGCGGGTCATGTTATTTTAAAACACTACTTCCCTGAGCCTTTAAACAAAGAATAATGACCATTAAAGCATTAGAGCAAACAACAATGTAAAAGTAAAAGTATCGATCGATCAAAGCACCCTAATCTGGTCCACCCTCAATGCGTAATTGAAGCCTGGGTAACGTAACGGTATATTACATTGTAGAGACACAGCATATAGCAGCTTTCGGTGAAGGTAAATAGCATGCTCGTGACGCTTTTGGTTTAACCTAGCTTGGTGTTCAATGTTTTAATTTCTTATAAATACCTTTTTTCTATTGTTTGGTTTTTACTTACAAATTTTAAAATGTTAATTCAAAGCTTATATTTTGCTCACTTGTTATTTTCTGAATAAACGTAAAAAAGACGTTAACTAAAACTGATATTGCATGTTTTTATTTCGTTAAAACAGTCTATTTTCTGAATACAAGTTGTATGAACGGTTGTAACAAACCGTTCATTTGATGAGTATATTAATAGAAAGAAAAAGAAGTAGAAGAAGATTAATGGATACGATTTTAAAATTTATAACCATATTGGGAAGAGAATATCAGAAAATAGGCTGTTTACTAAAGTATAAAATGTAACATATTGTGGTATAATGTTACAGGCTGAGGCTCGCGCTGAGTTCGCTGAGCGCTCCGTGCAGAAACTCCAGAAGGAGGTCGACAGGCTTGAAGGTAACATCTTACAAATATATCCAAAGAACTATACAATATATGAAAAATGAGATAGAAAATCCAGTTAATTAGACAAGTGTTTCAAAATACAAAAAGTTAGAGCTAGCCAATTAGCTAAATATTTTCGACACTGGTAATAATGCAATTTTTAATGCTAGTTTTCAAGGTCCAGATATTTGACATCCGACGTACAGCAGTTTGGTTTAGTTATCCAAATATCTCTGAAGTCAAGTAAACAATAACAACGTTTGAGAAATAACCAAAGCTTCGCCATTCACTATCATCAGCCGTCCTCGAGGCGGCTTCAGTTTGAAGCTGTACAATAGTTTTGAAAGCTTACTTATTCTTGAATTTTTCGCTATCGTTTTTTTAAAGCTTAACTTTTCTTTATTTCATTGTAACAGTTTTTTATGCATAGATTTAAATAGTCATTTTGCAAGTTCACGGTATTGAGAGGAAATAAATACTTGATGTATTTTTGGAAAAGAAAACGTTTGAAGTAATCATCCCAAGACTTAAGTTTTGTCTCAGTACTGTGAACTGGCTATATATTTTAGTTGGCATGTTTTTCTAAATGTGTCCCACTAGACTTGCTCGATCCTTCGATGTTTTACGTTGTTTTAGCATGAGTTTTATTTTGTTTTGCCTGTACTAATTGATGCAAGTATTTCAACATCAGTGATCTCTCAAATGTGAAGCTAGACACCAAATCATGAAAAATGTAAAAATATATTTTTTTAAATAAAATTTGAAACCTAAATTTGGGTTATATTTAAATGCTTAATGGTCACTGAGCGGGAATGTTTGTATCGAGTAGTGTTGTGTTGCGTGTGACTGATTGTGGCCACGTCCACCCTTGCAGACGATCTGGTGTCCGAGCGCGAAAAGAGCAAACTTCTGCAGGAGGAGATGGAGGCCACTCTCCACGACATCCAGAATATGTGAACACCTCGCCCCACCCACACCTCGCCCGCTCGGCTCACTATCGATACTCGCCGACTCTCGACACTGTCGCATCACTAGACTCGCTCATGAGTTGCTCACCGCGCTAAAATGAAGCGGTCTTTTTATACATTGATATTTATAATATAGTCGGGCGATATGATTGAGGCGAGCGAGCGATTAGATGTTATTAGTTTTAGTGTAATTGCCAGCCGCTTTTTTTCTTAATGTAACGTCAAAATCGAGTGTTCGCTGACGACACTGCCATGTGCAATTTTTTATTATTTTGATACACAATCTACATGAACGAAATCCAGAGACGTATTTATCCTCGGTCATGTTAGTCAGTATATTACGAGCGTGTCTGTTCTTATCGCTTCCGACGAATAAGATGTATGCAGCTTTTATAGCACTTTTAGTTTAGGATAAAATGTCTACATTCCATTTTGGGGACCAAAATGCCTTAGCATTTATACTCAATGTAAAAAGACATTTGGCACTAGTATTTTGAAGATTGCACATATTTTGCATAATTATTAATTTGGTTTTTTCTGTAAGACCAAAGTAATCGGTCTATTAAGATGTATTTCATTACCCGCTTTCGAAATTATCGGTTCACTTACGATTTTGATGAGTGCACTATCTTATGCAATACGATGAACCTTTTATTTACTTAATGATTAGATGAGAGATTAGATATTTTTTATTTAATGAGTGATGGCAACAAATAATGATATTTATAAGAATATACTTACTATGAAGTATGAATAATTGCATATTCTATTTTATTTCGAGTACCTACGATTTTCTCGTGTCATAATTTGAGTTTGTTGTTATTTATTTAAATTAATCGATGAGTAAATGATGTCCATTAGAAAGCTGCAGATGTAAATTTCACGTGGTGTATTAGTGAATATATCGGCCGCTGGAGCTAGCGGCATGCTCCCGTGTGTCGGTGTGCCTTACTAACTGTCTGCCGCACGCGCGTTACACGTTGTCGATTAATAAACGCTAGATAAGTATGTTCGTGAAAAATAAATTAATGACTAAGATTATTCTAACAAGTGTTTATAAAATATAATATTATTATTTTTAACCGGTGTTCTTCATTTACTAATCCGAGTGTTCCCTCTGTCACGCTAATACCTCCTCGTCGATTCTATCAGCTATCATGAAAAATCATATTTATATATCATTATCATCTCGCCGCCCCGAGTTCACCGTTAGCGTTAACAACGTCATCGACCGACAAGCTAAATGTATTGCCGTGGGAAACGTTCGAACGAATCTACGCGCACTGTACATAACCATCGTCGACGCACGGGGCATGAAGACCCTTGTGAGCCCTCCCGTAGAGTAGCGACCGTGGGCCCCGTGATAACGCATGCGGCATGCCGAGCGCGCCTCGCCCCGCGCTCCCCGCGCTCACCCCGCCGCCGCCCGCAGATGACCTGATCGGCGAGATCGAGAAGTTCAACGACATCGAGTACGACATCGACGACTCGTTCGTGGAGCTGATCCCGGGCGTGGACCCCACCACGCGCCAGATCGAGGTGGCGCGCAAAGAGTACGAGCGCCTGCACCCGCGCGTGCCCACGCCGCCGCCGCCCAAGGAGCCCACGCCACCGCCGCCCAAGGAACCCACGCCCCCGCCCGCGCCTGTCGAGGTTCCCGCCCCTCCCGCGGAAGGAGTCCCCGCCGAGGGTGCCGCTCCGCCGGCGGACGGCGCCGCCCCGCCCGCCGAGGGTGCTCCGGCTGATGGTGCCGCTCCCCCGGCGGATGGTGCTACTCCGGCGCCTCCCGCTGACGGAGCCGCGCCGGCTGTTGAAGGAGCCGTACCTCCGGCTGACGGAGCCGCGCCTGCCGCGCCGCCAGCCGAGGGGGCCGCCCCGGCGCCGCCCGCCGAGGGCGCGCCTCCCGCGGCTGACGGCGCGGCTCCGGCTGCTCCCCCGGCTGACGGTGCCGCCCCCGCTGCCCCGGCTGAAGGAGCTCCCGCTGCCGCCCCGGTCGCGGCAGAAGGTGCTCCAGCAGCCGCGCCAGCTCCAGCTCCGGCAGAAGGAGCCCCGGCGGCGGCACCCGCTGCCGAAACGGCTCCTGCGGCTCCGACCGAGGCGGCCCCCGCGGTGCCCGCTGAAGCGGCCCCGGCGGCCGCCCCGGCGCCGGAAGCCGCAGCAGCCGCGCCCGCTCCCCCCGCCGAAGTCGCTCCCGCCCCCGCCGCTGAAGCAGCGCCCGCTCCCGCTCCCGCCGAAGCGGCTCCTCCATCCTAATTCAAAGTATATTATCGGCATCCATACCTACAGTACACTGATCGCGTTTAGGACTGAGACTGAAATGAACGGACTATCTAAAAGACAAATGTATTATATATCTAAATGTTCTATTTTTTAACTTATAAATAAAAAATTATAAACATAGCTGATGGAATAGTATTTCAATGCGAACGTGCGGTGAATGACCTCGTGGCTAATGGCAGTAACGGCGCATGCTGTGAGTAGGATAGCAGGGGGTGGAGTGCGGCGAGTGACGAGCCGGTTTCCGCAGACGATCTGATCGCGGGCAAGGAGTTGTTCCACGAGATCGGCGGCGAGCTGAACAGCGCCTTCGAGGACATGGGTCTGCAGGCGCCGGCCCCCGGCCTGGCGCGCGTCTGCGAGCGCTGCACCTGCTGCCACTGACCCGCCGCGCCAGCTGCCGACACTTGCATTTACACATTACACTTTCCCTCCGACCTACGCTTTCTAACCGAAACCGCATGCGAAACTAAATTAAACGAAACGCAACCATTCGTTAGCTATCATTTCTTCGCATTAATTCTACGAGTTTCGAGGTAACTCGAAGGCGAGGCATGGCTTCAGAATAACAAGGACCGCGACATGTAAGCATTTATTTGATTTTCTTATACATTACTTACTGGAACGGTCACAGACAGTCGATCCCGCTCGCTTGGCTGGCCGCGCCACGTCTGTGACCGCCATACGCTGCAGAACTAAACGCTACTTGACTTGAAGGAGAATATGCTTCTACTTAGGTACCAGCGTGTACCTACCGACTTAGGTTAGAGTATGGCATCCTTAATTAATTTCAAATTGATAAGGTGCTCATACATGTTTTCTTTAAGTATGACACACAGTGATTTCAGATACAGTTGTCAAAATAAGTCTAAGCAAAAAGAATGATTTTTTTATTCCATTTATATTGCTAAATCCATCGCTAACATTGCTTGCTATGTCCAGACGAGCTGGTCGCCGAGAAGGAGAAGTACAAGGACATCGGAGACGACCTGGACACCGCCTTCGTGGAGCTTATCCTCAAGGAGTAACGTCCTCCTGGGTCATTCCAACTCCGCTAATATGTCGCAAGCCGTGCGATTCACACGCTACTCGAACACGCGTATTTACAATTTTATATTTTCGGTTAAAGTATTACTATCTTATAGCTTTATTGCCGTATTTATTATTTCGAGTAATATAATAAATTAATTTATTACGTACATTTTGTCGTTTTTATGCTACCCCTACTGTTGTCAGAAGCTATTATTAGATAAGATTAGGCAGGAATATAAATAATTAGGTTATGTTAAAAGTTGTAGCTACTATGAATAGAATTGCATTACGCAGACTTTGCAAGTGAGCAACACTATTCTATTACAGGTAGGTTATATTATATTTTATACAAGTAGTTAATTTATGCATTATGTATTGAAAATTTATACGCTTTTTACTATTTATTTTGCAAGCAGTAGATAATTGTTCGGTCATGTGGCCTTTTATTACTTGCATGATTTTATAGTTTATGCAAATATATGAAGTGGCAAAGCTTTTGGATGATATTTCAAGGGATGGATACTATATAGACATAAAGTATATATAGTGTAAACTCTATATAACGACACCGTAGGGACTGTGAATTTTATGGCGTTATAGAGAGTGGTCGTTAAATGGGGAGAATGTATCATTGTATGGAATACAAGCTAAACCAACTAAAGCCAAATTGATTTCGACGCTTTAGATAGACGGTCGTTAAATCGAGTGATGTTACATGGAGTTTATACTGTATAATATGACACGTGTCTAAGGTGTATAGACACAGTAAAAATACTTACTTTATAAGTCCATAATAAATCTCCTCGTGAATTTCACAAATTTGAATAGAACACAACAAACTTTCAGCAATAGTAATTCTAGTAGAAACGAGAAGAATTAGAACATAGACAAATTATTATAAAGAATTTGTCAATGACTAGACGAAGGCATTACCTACCTAAAGATAGGATAGAAAAATACCAAGACGATGTTTTTTTAAAGAAAGGTACATAATGTGAACTTAAAAGAATTCACGTGTTTTTTCTAAAATATTGACGCTTATTTAGACAAGCCATATACAGGGCCACTGATAAATAACCCAAAACCTTATAAAGTTGGCTTAAGCTCGTCAAGGCAAACAACTGTTGTACTACGAGCTTTTGGAAATTTGCGAAAAAAAAATAGCTTTTACATTTTGCTGCACTTTGACGAACTTCTTTGCCCAGAAAAGCTGTTTTTATTCGTGAATTTCCATAAGTCAGAACTAAACCAGACTCGTTATGTCTAGGCGTTCCAATCCCCCGTTTAAAGGTTTCATTTATTCCACAAAAAAATCACATTAATTGCTAGTATCCTAACCCTGTATTGTTCCAATGCCAATGTAAATGTTTGCAATAAACAATTACATAATGTAGTCTCATAACATAAATACATAATTTTAAAAAACACCCCGACCAACGACGTTTTTCATGATAAAAATACTCAATAATTAAAAATTTATTAAAATAATCAATATTAATTAAAATAAACGTTTGTTTTACAAACGTTTATTTAGTCTTTTAGACTTAAACGTTTATTAGTCTTATACCTAAGTCAAAGTAACAACAAGTCCAAGTAAATCACTATACTAATAATCTACCCCTTACGGTTATACCGTAGAGGCCATAGACAAAGATAGAATAGAATAATCTACCCCTATACCTGTCTACTAACACGACTAACCGACTAACTTCCTGGCAGATGAGGTGGTGGAAGAGCGCAGTAAATACAAGGCGATCGCAGAAGAAGTGGACCAGACGTTCGCGGACCTTTCGGGCTACTAGCTACGGCGGCCATATTGCGCCGCCATCTTGGAAGAAAATCGGCGGGAAAGTGTGCGCAGTGCTGCCAACTGGCGGACATTCTATGCTTGAAACTTTTATGCACGTTCAAAAAGACAGCTTTGAAATTTTATTTAACGAAATGAAAGCGTTCTTAATTATGATTAGACTGGCTAGTTTTTGGAAATTTTACAGATATAAGTTACGTTACCTTAAGTCATAGGGATGGAATTTATAATTAATGATGGAAAAAGTGTATTGGGATGAAAAAAAAAATGAGCTGTCACGGGACGCCTGGCAGATATGAAACATCGACGCTATTTTGTAATATAGAAGCATGCCGTGGCGACGCGTCGCCAGGCCAGGAATCGGTTTTTCGTGCGGCTATAGATGTTTTACAACAAAAGGTTTAGCCCGGAAGAAACTGTTGCCTCGCAGCACAGGACCGAAAGGTTACTTAACGCGGGTCACTGTGCCTCTCTGACGTATGGCAATTTGTAACCTAGCTTACTTTTTACAATTGTTACTAACATTTCTTACCGAACGAAAAACAAATTTTTGTATTTGTAATGATAAACGACGTAAGTGTTTAATATTAGGTTGCCAGGAAACAGCTTGGTTTTGTACACGTCAGCTTAACCCTGTGAAGAAACAAATGAAGGCTCAGTTATATATTCTACAATTTATATGCTAGAGGTATTAGTTAAAGTAATGTACTTATAAGAAAATCCATTGATCCATTAAAAAGTTGCCAATGGGGAAAAAAACATAGAATTCTCTCAAATTGTTAGAAAGTATTTTTAAACTCTGCAGAAATGTTTAAATAAAATGTAATTTCAAAGCTTATTGCATAACACAATCAATTTTATGCCTTATATACTACTTAAAAATATAAGGTTATTTTTGTTATTAAAATTGAATCTTCATTTACAAAAACAGTAATATTTTAGTGTATTTATAAGTACCCGAGTGCATACGCATTTTATGAAACCCGCAGGAAATTTGATAACAACTAAATAGGCATAGGGGCATATAGAAAAGACAAATTAAAATTATTAGTTGCTAATTTTGCTCATACTTTCGGAAAGTAATCGATATTTTGATTATCTGAGCAAAGATCTAGGTAAGGAGGTACGAGTACAGCGAACAAGAATAAATAGAAAAGTAACTTGGCCGATAAAATGGTTCCACCGTCCACGCGTAAAATACCGCGATGGGCGGGGCAAAATAGCCCTCTGCGTGCCCGCGTGGCGTCACATGGTGTGGCAGCGACCAATCGCGTGCGAGTTTTGTGTGTGTGTTTCGTTGGGATAGCAGTATAAATGTGTGCGTAGATGGATCCAAATTCTAAGCGGCAATTGTATGGAGTTACTCTTCCATTTATTCTAGTTCGCTGTACAATCTAGTACTTAATATAATATCCATCAATTTTAATGATAGGTTATTCCAAAGCATATTTTGAGACAAATCTGAAAGAATAGAATACTGACCTGCAGATAGGTTTAAACTAGCCTTACTGTGAAAAAAAAACATTCTAAGTGATTTTAAAAGCCTTTTTTCATATAATTAATTGTATCTAATGACTTCTACTATACATTTTTCATATTAAAGGAGAGGCATTTTGGTATAACTTGTACATTTTTGTTTATAAAAGCGTATACATAAGGCTCGTTTCATGTTAATTTTAATTGAATAATAAGTAACACGATCTTAGATGTATCTTTTATAAACCTTCCTGCATTCTACACTGCCAGATTAGAGTTAGGCTCTGCAAACAAAGAGGTCTTATGAAATTTTAAATCGAGTTTCTTTTACTTAAAGCATTTCTTCAGTTATTGACGTAAATATTTGTACCTGTTTTATTGGACTTGTTTAGCTATAGATTTTGTACGTTTTCAATACTAAGCATTTTATAACAGTTTACAAAAGCTAGATACATTAATTTATAGCACACCATTCGTTATTGTATATTCCGATATCACTAATGAGTATTCAAAATCAAACAAAATCCTGATCATATTCTAGTTTGAAGTGGAACACTTGAGTTTTTTACTTATTTATTGTAAGCCTATCAAATGGATGTGCTATAATTTCTTTGAGAGATAATAATTCTGGACAAGGCACGCTCCAAATTCGACTAGAATGTCGATGACTTGTGTGGTTTGCGACCAACTGATTAAATGGCTAGGCTGTTTACGGAAAAAAATCCCGCCTGACATTGTAATATTCCGCATTACGTATTTATGTATGTATTGTAACTATAATTAAGTATTTCTATCCAAGCATTCCATTATATTTCCGAATAGTGCTTTACTGATCCGCTTTTAGTGTCCGCGGGCTCATGCCGACGCTTGTGTATTGTTCAACAATCCTAAGAAATAAATTTATATTTAAATACTATTTCATGATGTTTTATTTGTAGTGGAAATTTTTGAATAAGTTTATAACATTAATGTTTTGTAACAAAAAGAAAGATGATCTAGATAATTAACCTATAGTTAAATATTTTACAATATTCGAACACATGTGTCTTCCACCAATCCGCACTTGACCAGCGTGGTGGATTATGACCTGTATCTCTCTCCTAGTAAGAAAATACCCCGAGTCCCAGCAAGGGGAACTGCTTATGCATGTTATGCACATACTTTTCAATATTCGGTAGGCGTCACGTTTGAATAATTTTCACTCTTAGACTAGTCTTTATAAATCTTGTTTAATTTACGATTGTCTCGCTCTATCAATGAACTCAAACAAAGCTCTAAATATAGTTGAGATCGGTGGAGAGTCGCCACCGGATGTGATTTGAAATGAAGAGCCTGAGTGGTGTGAGAGAGACTAGCATTTGCACGAGATGCGCACACGCCGGTGCACTTGCATCGGCACTGACAGAGGTGTTGTGACGTGATCGAGGCGTGGATGGAGGAGCTACATCCTGAGGGTAGCGGCTGGTGTCGCGAAATGTCGGCGGCGGGTGCGCGTGCGAGCGTGACGGGTGGCGCGCGCCGTGTTGCGGCCGCGCTCGCCGCGGGATCGGAATCCTGGATTTTTGGCACCGAAAATAGTCGGGCGGGCGCGCGGTTTGGCTCGTCGGGCGGGCGGCGCGCAGTGCGTGTCGCTCCGCCGTTCGAACAGCCCGCTCGTGAGGTGAGTGAAGCGCCCGCGCAGCCAGCTTGGATACTCCACCGGCGCCCGCGCCGCCCGCGACGCCCAGCCCGGACTCACAGTGTGGACTATCCAAGCTGCTCCTCCTGCGCTCGCTTGTTTCGTGATACCGTGTGTGACATGAACCGCTCCCGGTGTGCCCGTACTTGGAGGCTCGGTGTCGGTGAGAAAGTGTCGATTTCGGAAAGTGAGATGGTGTGAGAGTCGTGACGCGCGCTTCGCGGTTTCTATGGAAGTGACTCGGGTTTCAGTAGTCCGCCGTCCTCGCTGAAAATAGTGTCCGCTCGGTCCGCCCACGGCCGTCCCCCGCCCCCGCCCGCTGACTATATGCGGCGTGCTCGAACATCAGTATTTATTTAGCGAGATGAGGAAACTCGGCTCAATTTTTATTTAGACTGAGACGTGGCCCACATCTCGCGTAATTAGGACGTTGCTACGTGGGACGAGCGATGAATGATCGGTTTCACATTACACATGAACGCATTTTACACTCGCTACCAAATAATTTATATTCACCTGTACACCAGTTACAATAAGTACAATATAAAAACAAATAAGTAGAATACATTTGCCGTACTTATAGTATTTAAATAACTGTAAGAACATTTGAGTTTAACTCAGTTTTTTGCAAAATCGCGTTGCTTTCAAAAAAATCTTAACGATACTTTATAAAAGTTTTACTTTGTATGATATACATTGTACCTATCTCGTAGATACAAGTAGTATGTAGAGTAACGTTAACTACTAGAGAATGTTGGCACGGCATCAAAGCGGCTACCTCACCCTGTGTAGACGAGATCAGACTATCACACAGATATTTAGAACAGAGATGCTGGAATTATTTCAAAAATCTGGGGCAGGCAACTTCCTGATATGTCTTTCATTTAGCAGCCTTATAACTCAAATGAACCACAAATATTACTTTTAACAAATGTAACTGACATGGCCGCAAGAATTAACATGGACGTTTATTTGTTTTCTTTTTTTCGTCTTTTATTAGGTAATGTATTAAGAATATAAATTTACCATTCAATGAAATAAATTTGGGTTGACCCTGGATGAGGACTGCACTAGATCGACGCATGTGGCACAATTAGAGGGAGTCCTATACCCAGCAGTGGGTTAAAAAGGGGTAAAATAATAGATACTGAGAATGATGAAGTATTTTAAAGATACTAGCTTTCATTATAATTAATGACATTAGATTAGATGAGCATCGACGTGACACATAGATAACTGCCGATACCAATCAATGACATTGCTGAGTGGGCGATTTGAGATTATCTAGGTCTAGTTCAAGGTCAATTGTTTTAATATGTCATCCACACTTAGCTAAGTGGGACTCAACTAATGGAACAATTTAATTAAACTTCGATTTATTTGTTGAGTTTTCTGAAACCTTGGCGCATTCTTGGACACTTGAATCTCTTGAATTGAAACTTTATATCTGTTGACTTGTTTAACAAAACTCTACAAAAGACTCATGCCTCGTTCATATTTAAACAACTATTTTAACTTTTTAATTTTGAATAATGCAATCGTTCTAATATAAATTACATTACTAACATAGGAATTATAATAATATTATTAACCTAGGAATTTACAAGCGTACTGGCACTTTTTAAAGACACTTATAGCTATCAACAACTTTCATTGAGATTCTCTGATTCCACATTATATTTAGCGAACTTTCCAAGCAACAGCTGCTAGCAGATATCTGAAAAGCAGTTATTTCTGAACAATATATCGGTGCGAGTTGACGAGCGGCCAGAAATACCGCCCGCGTCATAGCGAGCGTTATTTTCGCGGCGCTCCCAAAACACCGGGTTAGTTTCGCTTTACTGCAGTTTTATCGCTACAGAGAAACTGTAATGTTTTTATAACGCATAAAACTTACCCTTTATGGGTGGGAGAAATAGTAATGATATCATATTCGCTTTGTAGCAGATCGTCCCGAAAATGTTTTCAATGTCGTTATGTTTTAGTATCATTTGACACGCAAACGTGCTTTAGCTTTTATAACTCTTTAATTATGTACGTAGAGCAGAACGATATTGCTTTTTGATTTGTACAGCACGTGTCCAAAAAGTAATTTTTTTTTAGGTAAGGTCATGTTTAGGATCGTAAGTCGTAAATTGTCGTACATACATACATACATGGTTGGTAGCTGAGGTCCGTAGCTTCGTAGCGAAGTCTACTAACAAGTCTACGAAGTCAGACCTATAGTAACATGCTTATTATTCTTGTTTATAGCGTTAGTATAAAACACACAAATCCTATACTACTCGTAATTAATCTTTATAATCCTGAAGTTTTAATAATATTGATAGTTACTCTTGCGATGTATTCGAGTTTACGTACGTATGCGGTTCAGAAAAATATATATATTAATGATAGTACTAGGATGTATTGTATTGTATTTGGTAAATTTTTTTATAAATTGAGACAGATATAAAGGTTTAAATTAGTTAAGTACATTCTCTATACAAGGTTCAAGTAAATACTTCGCTCAAGTTAAACATATAATTAGGTCATACAAGCATATTATTATTGCTAAATAATCTACGAGAGTGAATTCAAAAGTTCGCGGCCTCATTAAGAAAACAATATAAAATATAAGCAAAAGTAATTTTAGTTTCCCATTTGATCTTCACTTAATTCTATGCACTTATTCCATCTGACTTCCAACACCTGTATGCCAGTCATATAAAAAAGTTTCTTCAAAGCCTTAAAAGTATTCACCCACCGCAGCTTCGATCTCATTTAATGGACATTTTCAAATAAAAATAATTTATTTTGCAAAACACGGGTATATAATAATGGAAAATGTTATGAAGATAAGTCTCACCATGTTAGCGTTATGTTAGCTACCATGTGTAACCTATTAAGGCATGCAAAAATTATATATATATTTTGACCCCCAAGGTGTTTTTTAGATTTCGGAATAAATGAAAGTCTGAAGGTGCCAAATCAGGGGATTGATTAGGCGGGAAGGGGCAGTACTCGTAAGACTATTTGTCATTCTAAAGTAAAAGTCATTGTTGAATATTGTTATTCTTGTTAGTATTCTAAATATACCTACTCGGTTTCTCAGTTAATAAGTATACTTCTACAATAAACATTGTTTTTTGGCCTAGGGCTGCATGTGTGGGTGTCGGTGACGTTTGTAGGATAAACACCGTCACTCCCAGCATAAATATCAATCAACAACGCAGGCATCAAGAATAGCTTTATCTGCACAACAACTAGACTTGTAACTAACCCTAATTATGCGATTTGATTGATGATCGTGATGATTTATTGTATTTATTGTCTTATTAGATCATTTTTATGATTTTGAACGAGGGATCTGTAAGTTTATAAAGATTTTGCCTTTTACATTGCCTTAAGCACGTCGCAAAGATTTTTAACTCTATCTGTAACCGTTGTACGATACAGTTAATTCACATAGAAGGACCTAACCTCTATGACACGGGCGTGCATTTGTTCAGTTTGAGGGTTAGAGCTGTGATCTGATGTGGTACATATATTATATAAGCAAATACAAGTTTTTTTTGATAATAATGAGAAACAATTAGGAGTAGGTTCTGACATATCTTAGTTTGTAGTATCATGTAACGTATATAAGTACTTACAAGATTACTTTAAAATTCGGCTATTAAGCTATATATATGTACATATTTATTCGTTTTAGTGTGCATGAAATATTATTTAAAAAAAGAGCGGTTTAAGTAACATAGAAAGCCTGACGGTTTATGTATATGAGCATTATCATAATGGTTAGTTTTCATATCCCAAAAACTGCTACTTTTGTAATCTGACACAGTTCTAATGAGCACTGATAATGGACATTAATTCATTTCTAGACATTCTTATATCGGTCATTGCTATAACGAATATGCCTTTTTTCTATTATAAAAGAACACACAAATACGAATAATAGAGTATTTAAACAAAGTTTGGTTTCTACATTTCTGTTTATATCATGTCTCGATGTTTTGAATGAAATATTTTTAAAGTATGTATTTGGTTTCTTTTTGATGTCAAGTTTTTTTATAGCAGAAATGACTAGAAAACGGTATAATACGTCATTTGGCTGAAAGCTCATGTAAACATGAGCACGGTCTAGGCGATGCTCTCATCGGAAGCCCGCAAATATTTGAAACAGCTCCGTTCTCGAATTTAAAGTTAATGAGATGCAGATTTGTTTATTTTCACTCTACGAGTAACAGCGAATGGTAAAGCAAGGTTATTTGTATGGTGTAATGGGCAAGGACGAGGGTAAAAAGAGAAACAATCGTATTTAGCTTCGTTACAATTTGAATTACTGGAAAAATATCCATGTTCATAATTCAATTCAATTTAACCTTTGATATCACTCTTTGAAATAAGCTTTTCAATTGAAAGCAATCCAGAGAGTTCAATGTAATATATAATATTTTCCAATCCACATCCACTTTTTTATTTTTATATATAAATCGTATATATATAAATCACCAATACCCTAAAAGTAAGCGTTACGCATTACTCTAAGTATTGATTTAAAAAACCCGCATAAAACATAATAAATAATTTGTAATACGGAACCAGTTCATTTAGATCTTTCGGTTCATTGAAATTACTGGTAGAAAACTATTTCTATTAAGAATTCTTGGAAGGTAAAATAATCACGAGAGAGCCTATGCCGGAAAAGTTGAAACAAGTATAAACAACATCTATTTCCGTTAGCAAACAATACTGGATTAATCCGAGAAGCTGTAATACGATTAAGAAACTCGCATAAAGCGCTTCATCGGGATAATAGTCACTATTTCAAGCGAAGGATTAGTTTCTAACTCATGGTTTACTTAATCTTAAATATAGCGTATAGCTTGAGCAAACCGTTATGAATTATGATAGCACCCTATGGCAATTCAAGTTATTGGCGCATTTCGTTCTTATTAAATAATGCTTTAAGATTTCAAAGTAAAATAAATTTATGGCATCATTATGGTATAATAAGGTCTTAAAAAATATTTATTGGGTATCACATAATGGACTCTTCTCGGGTATCACAAAAACATATTATTATTATGAGGAGTGAAACGGCTTATTTCATTATAATATAAATAGTAATAGTTTATCATCATATAATTTTATCATATTATAGAAAATCATTACTTTTACAATAACATTTCTGACATAAGAAGCATTTTAATTTCTTTTGAAAGGCACTATCTTTTTCTATTTCCGTTAGTTCTTTCTTTCAAAAACAATAACAACTTTTTCGTTTAACACCATTTTTATATGAGTAATTTTACACGTAAATTGGTACCAAAAATAAAACTACATAAATACATTTATGTGAAAATTCTATACTGACATACAATTTTTAAGACACGTGTATGTTAATATTGTGCTCTCGAAATGGATTTACTATTTGTTTTTTTTTCTTTATGAAGTTATTTTAGTTAATTCTATTCCGTTCATAAAAATCACGTGATTCAATAGTAAGAACTTACTAACTATGAATGAGGATAATTAACGTATAGTAAAGGTCGTCAAATGCAGTAGATGAACGCGTAACCTCTCCTGTAACAAGTAACCTACCCTGCCCGAAAAAGCCAGGACAGAACACTGTTACAAACTCCAACATACACGAAATCAATGCCAAGACTATTGTTATACTATTTGTTTTTTTTTCTTTATGAAGTTATTTTAGTTAATTCTATTCCGTTCATAAAAATCACGTGATTCAATAGTAAGAACTTACTAACTATGAATGAGGATAATTAACGTATAGTAAAGGTCGTCAAATGCAGTAGATGAACGCGTAACCTCTCCTGTAACAAGTAACCTACCCTGCCCGAAAAAGCCAGGACAGAACACTGTTACAAACTCCAACATACACGAAATCATTATTATTGCCCGTTGGAATTTTAAACATGGAAAAACGTTTTATAAACTTCTTTAAATAGGAGATTTTCTGATTCTAACTAAAGCCAGCAAGGAGTTACTTTAGCCTATATTAGCTTATTTGACAACATCATTGGCGTAATGGTTATGCCGGACTGCCAATAAGAAGGCCCCGGGTTCAATTCCCGGCATGGCCAACATAGTATTTGTGATGAACTAAATTTGTTATCTGTCGGTCGAATAAATATAATAAATACGAGAAATAATTTATGTATTTATATGTAGTATATCAGTTGCGTTAGTAACCATAATACAAACTAGAAATGGTTTAGAATGGGACTAACCAGCCGTGTGTGAAATGTGTCCTTATATTTCTTTATTTATGTTAACATCTGCAAATCGGGAGAAATTGTTTCACCAGTCGACAACGGTAGTACATTCCAAACAGATGTATCATGTCCACAACAGACACACTATAAATCTGATTCTAAAATTAATTGGGTCGAAATACATTGAGCTCTATGACCCCAGATATGCATCCATCTGGTGGCTGGCAGAGTGCCAATTGTTCGTATGAGCCAACTAACGTGAGAGAGACTTGTTACGTATCTGCTATCTTTTACTCTTTTTATAAATCGTACAGAGGAAGTTGTATTCTGTTCTGTTATTCTGTTTGCTTGAATTAAATTAAAGTAGGCATGCGCGGCAATAAAAGAGACCTAGAAAGTTAACTTCTTAGTTTTTTTTTTGTTTTTTTTTGCCTCTTGGTTATTAGACAAAAAAACAATAAATCTATCGCACATACTATGGTAAACTACCACGCGAATGATAGCTACAGATCAAAGAGTTTTCATAAAGTTATTAAAATAAGACTACGTCAACTACCATAGGCTGTTCTATCACAATGCTGGGTATATGCCTGTCTCCTGACTTGCCATCTGCCTCAGACATGTGCCAATCTAGCCCAGGTTCGACCTGAAATAAAAATGTATAAAATGTATCTACAATACGGGTAACACCAGAATAATACTTATCTGCTTCTGACGGCGAATAAAGGGTTTGTTTTTCATTAGAGTTGGTAAAAATGAATGCTTTAGTTATTGTGGCAATGAGGGGCGTACGTTTTGTCTGGAATGAATGCGGAATGTGAGTGAAGATGGATGCCGAGTCACGTCATCAGGATGCCTTGTGAGAGAAAGAATATGAAACAGATTAGATTAGGAAATTTATGAAAAGTGAACCATACATTTCGAAAATACGTAGCTAAGTACAGAAAACCCTAAGGAACTATTAATTAGTGTGTGCAAAAGATTGTTGTTTTTTGCTTACTTATTAGGACTGTAAACAAAAACACTCTTTGATTATTTATTAATTTGAAAAAGGTAAACGTAAAACATACCAAACATTACTAAATCGTTCTCACAAATACGAACCAAAATAACTTCTACATGAAGTAAATATAGACTCCTATTATATCTTTATAGATAGATAGATAGATCAATTTATTGAAACAAAATAACATGGTGGTGCTTACTTACTGTAAGCGCGTAAATGTGTACATTGTTACAATTCGTCAAAAAATAACATTAAACTTAAACATAGGCGCTGTATAAGGGAGAAAAAATACATATACCTTAATACCTGTAATTAACAGTTTGAACTAATATTTCAGGCCGTAAGTGGCGTATTTATTCGACCGGAACGTAGAAACAAAAACCAGCCACCATGGACGCGATTAAGAAGAAGATGCAGGCGATGAAGCTGGAGAAGGACAATGCCATGGACAAGGCTGACACCTGCGAGCAGCAGGCCAGGGACGCCAACCTCCGCGCCGAGAAGGTACTAGCAACATTATTATACCTACTAGTAGAATAATAAAAAAAAAATCTTTCCTTGAATCAGTAATTTATTAAAGTAATTTTTAGCCTTCTCACTTGGCCAAAAGCCCGTGAAAGTGCTGTATTCCTCGTTCGCACGAGAGATAAAAGAAATGATACTCGTCAATAATAATAAGACACCAACACATGACGATGCAGAAAGCTGCTATTCTTAACACATGCAGGAATGTTCGGAAGTTCTTACAAGATGACATGAACATCGAAAACAACCCCCACGGCAATCTCCACTTGGCTTAGGCCCGTGGTTTTTGCATTTACTTACCGAAATTCTTCAATTTTCGAGAATTCGTAAAGATTACAAATAATAATAATAGTAATAAGTAAGATTTACCCAAAAATTTGTTTACTACAATGCAAAAGGCTGCAATTCTAAACACGTGTCGTATTGCGAGAAAATTATTACAAGACGACACAATTTCAAACCCGACTTCAGAACTCGACAATCACTTGGCCTAGGCCCGTGATGTGTCGTAAATTACCGGAATTCTTCAAATTCCGACAAATAAATCTTTACGAACGTAATAAGTAATTTATATTGTATCTTCGAAAAGGGCGAAGCTGTTGGAACTAATTTACCTAATTGTAACGCCATAATATGTACAGTTGAATAATAAATGTATCTGAATCTGAGAACATACATCGTAAATAGCATGAAAAACAGAATTCGACCCATCTTCCGGGACACCGCCTTACGCTCAAAAACAAATGTAAAATTTTGCCAAAACATACAACAGATTTCTAACCTAATCCCCAGCACACCACCAGACTTATCAAAAGATACATTTTGTATTTCAAATGATCTAATAAACAGATCTGTATCAACGATCATTATCACTAACCAAGATGTTCCCCCACTCCAGGTGAACGAGGAAGTCCGCGACCTCCAGAAGAAGCTGGCCCAGGTGGAGGAGGACCTGATCATCAACAAGAACAAGCTGGAGCAGGCCAACAAGGACCTCGAGGAGCGCGAGAAGCAGCTCACAGCCACCGAGGCTGAGGTCGCTTCCCTCAACAGGAAGGTATGTGCACACTACTGCTGCTGGCTTACTATAGAAAGAAGGACGACCTCGTTGGCGCAACGGTTACCATGCCGGACTGCTAACCAGAAGGTTCCGGGTTCGATTCCCGGCCCGGCCGACATCTTTGTGCTTAACTAAATTTGTCGGTTGTGGGTCCGGTTGTTAAATATGTATCTATATAAAATATATATGTATGTATATGATGTAGTATATCAGTTGTGTTAACTACCATAACACGAACTTAAAATGGTTCAGTATGGAGTTAACCAGCCGTGTGTGAAATGAGTCCTATTATTTAAAAAAAAAAAAAAAAAAGGCGCAGTGGGTGACGCCGCCGCACCGCCTCGTTAAGTCGGAGAGGTCCGTGTACATAATCGGCCCCGCAGTGTACAACCGCGTACCGGCGGCCGTGCGAGATGCACCTTCCACCGCCAGCTATAAGAATAAATTAAGGTCCTGGTTACAGGACCATTTGTTTTATAGTTTTGAGAATTATCTAGAACTAGACAATATTTTTAATTAATATAATATTTAGGGCTAATTTTTAGGGTACCCTAAACAAAGGCGATATACCAGGAACTTACTACTAAGAACTAACTTCAAATCTAGAGATAATTAGGTATTTTCTAGGTAAGCGTGTAACATCGTAGGCCATAGTATTGTTTAACACCAGGCAAGCTGTGGTCAAACGCAAACCTATAAGTTATAAAAAAAAAGACTCGCCTGTCCGTCAGTATATAATATTAATATTAAATGACGTAATTAGAATGTAATTTTTTACATAGTAATTTATTGACATTTTACATATTGATTCATTTATTTTTTTGTTTTTTTTTTGAGATGTTACTAATGGTGATATTAATAAATATTTGTATTTGTATTGCCAAGGACAACCTTTTCAGGGACTTTAGTACTTATCTAAGCTAGTAAGCTATTGTTCTACGAGTACGGCTTGTGGGAAAATCAGCTGTACGTAACATATAAAAAGATCTCGAAACGCTTTACTCTTTCTCAATAACGGCGAAGAAGAATAAGTACTTAGTTACAGCTTTACCAATTCTGGTTTTGTATCTTACTATTCTTTAAGACATTATTGCAAGAAATATTTTTGTTCACATTTTTTAGAGGATTTTGATCGCGTCAGTTGTATTCTGAGTGAAAGTCCGCCTTCGTAGGCATGTTTTTACATGCCAAGAAAAGACACTGTTAGGTGCTTGGAGAATTTTACCTTTAGCCCTTAAATGGACAATGTTGTTTTTAAACAACATACTAAAAATCACACATATAATTGACCTTCACTGATTTGTTTATTTCTATTAGATTTTGCGCGTAGTTTATTAACAACACTCACATTATTGCAAAAAAAGTATAGTAAATTAATGTCTAGATTTTTATACTAATTTTTCCTAGACAGTAATACATGCACATACTATTACACAAATATATTTTTTAAAACGTGAAACAAAAATCGTCCATTTAAAGGTTAGGGGAAAAGCTATCTAGAAGAGCTCTAGAAAAAGCTCTGCCACCAATGCAATGTTATTACGAGTATCTTACTGAAAGTCTAAAGAAATCATCAGTCTCATTCATTCATTCAGTATTTAAGAGCTGGGCTCTTGTCTGTGGAGCTTTTTCCAGGTAGTTCTGTCTTCGGCCAAATTCTTGACCTCCCTATACGACATGACTTTCGCCTTCTCCTTAATTTGGTCTAAATATCTTCTAGGTCTTCCTCTTCCTCTCCTGGCTTCTATCTTTCCTTCTACGATATTTTTAATGAAATTGTCATGTCGTATAAGGTGGCCAAATATTATTATAAATATTATAGTCTCAAAATATTAAGCTGTGATGTTAAGAACGATGCTCTGGCCCATCTTAAACTGGCCTTAGACCTGGTGACAGTATACTTACGAGTTAGTTTCCGTGTTCCAGGTCCAGCAGATCGAAGAGGACCTGGAGAAGTCCGAGGAGAGGTCCGGCACCGCCCAGCAGAAACTGCTCGAGGCCCAGCAGTCTGCCGATGAGAACAACCGGTCAGTACTATACACGACTTAAATTTAATAAAAAAAAAAACAAATTAGTGTACAGTAATACCCCGAACTTACGCGATAGGTGGGACCGAGCGCTATCCGCGTAAGTCGAATTCGCGTAAGTCGGGGTACAATTATGCATATACATACCTATAAAGTCATACAAAGTATGTTTAATTGGGACCGGAGACTATAATTTAGGAAATATAAAACAATAATTTAGGAAATAAATTTTAATTTAATTCTAGATAATATGACAAACTAGACGAACAGACGAGAAAATTAAATCGCGTAACTCCGAATTCGCGTAAGTCGAGGTAGCGTAAGTCGGGGTATTACTGTATTGTCATCGGTGCTCAATAAAACAAACAAAGTTTGAACGAAATCTGGCCGTTTAAAGTGGGTCAAAATCGCGCCCAAACAAATCGGTTACAAACAAACATACAGGTGAAACTAATAAAAATTGTGTAAAAAGCGAGTGTGGCACGGTTCGATCCCGGCCCTACACCAATGACTTGTTTTTCAAGTTATGTGTGGATTTGCACTCGCTTTACGGTGAAGGAAAACAGCGTGAGGAAACCGACACGTTTGCGGACCACAATATCTGAAGACGTGTGTCATCCGGCAACCCGCACTTGGACAGCGTGGTGGATTATGGCCTATTATTAGTTAGTTAGATTATATCATGGCTTTCGTGCGAAAAGGCCCCGAGTCCCAACAGTGGGAACGTATAGTGGGTTGCTTATGCTTAGGCTATACACGACTTAACAATAACTCCTATACTTTATGGCTAGGCATTTCATCCGCAGGTCGTGTTATTAAATGTGTTAAATAAAAGTTGTTTATAAAAAGTTCACTAGGTGGCGCTGATCGGTGGCAACATCAAGAATAGTTCTATAAGAGAATTATGTTCAAAAATAACGTACTCCTCCTGGTTCCAGTATGTGCAAGGTGTTGGAGAACAGAGCACAGCAGGACGAGGAGCGCATGGACCAGCTCACCAACCAGCTGAAGGAGGCCCGTCTCCTCGCTGAGGACGCCGACGGCAAGTCCGACGAGGTAACACATATTCTACTTCTAATTTGAAGTGGGGGTGATGAGACCTGCACTGGCATTCCGCTAGGGCCGTATGGTAACACATATATTGATAACCTTCTTTCCTAGTTCCCTGATAAAACCTTTTTATCTTTCTAATAACCAAACTTTTTTGTGATACCGAAACTACACTATTTACCAAATAATTCAACAGTTATGACCCAATTCAATAAAGAAAATAGTTGGGAATTCGTTCCCTCTCTATGGCACATCTGTATCAATGCAAGTGAGACGACACATATTTTCGACTGTTTACTTTATTGAATCTGGATATTTACTTAATTAAAAATAAATTAACTTAAAATTATCATGCTACTTGAGAAATTGAGACGAAGATCTGCTAATAACGCGCGTTCACAAGGCAGATAGATAAACTCTTAATTGGGCAAATTAAAGGTACAAGTCAAAATAAAAAGTAACAACACAAAAGTATGCCACAAACGGCGGCCTTATCGCTAACAGCGATCTCTTCAAGGCAGCCTTTGGCTGGAAAGAAGTTTAAAAGGACGAGAAAAAGAGGGGTTGCACAATAAAGAATATAATACTTATAATTATAATAGAGGACTTAATTAATCTAATGGCAGTCATGGCGTCTGCACTTGCAACAGTGTGAAGTACTAATTTAGCCGTGCTCTTATGTGCTATAATAAATTGCTATCGTTGTTATAATTGTTCAGCTACTTAAATATTGTTTCATTAATGTGTCTCGAAGGAATTATAAATCCATGCGAGCGCGAAATCTATCCCAATAGCTGTAGATTAGTGAGATTTCCTAGATGTTTTTTTTAATAAATATTTATTTATAGCCTGGCAGACTAAGTTTTTAACAAATTCTGTTGTCCAGGTATCACGCAAGCTGGCCTTCGTTGAAGATGAGCTTGAGGTAGCTGAAGACCGTGTCAAGTCTGGTGACGCCAAGATCTCAGAACTTGAGGAGGAATTGAAGGTAAGAACCGTTTTCTTAAACACCTAAACTATATACCTAGGTTCTTCATATATCCGTACCAGCGTCTCCACATGTTTGTACGAGTATGTAATAACTGTAGCTCATTGGCTAATACTGTCTTTAAGGCCACATTTATATCCTAGTTCAAAATATGAACATAATGGGCAAACATTTTTGAACTGCCCAAGATACTTCCAGTTCTCTTCACAATTGATGTACTTAGTTTAAAAGCGAGGGAGAATTAAGAATAATATTAGTATACATCACACATAAATTACTTCCGGAACTTATATTTAATACTTAATTAATATCTCCCGTCCTCCAGGTCGTAGGTAACTCCCTTAAATCCCTGGAAGTATCAGAAGAGAAGGCGAACCAGCGTGTAGAAGAATTCAAGAAGCAGCTGAAGACCCTCACCAGCAAACTGAAGGAAGCCGAGGCCCGCGCGGAGTTCGCCGAGAAGACAGTCAAGAAACTGCAGAAGGAGGTCGACAGGCTCGAAGGTATGTCTTCTAGAATTATTACTACTTATATAACTTACTCATTTAATTTGGATATTGCAATTTGAACGCTTTTCACAAGGTGAGCCAGAACTATAAAATATTGCAATAATAAGAAAACAGTCTGGAACAAGTATGTTTAATATTGAATAAGGCAAAGGTCTTGCCCAGTCTATTTTTATTTTAGGTTTTTTTTTGCGCTTCATTTCTTTCACTGAATACTTATGAATTAGTAAATTGTTTTTCTTATTTTTTATTCAACGACTATGCAGGTTTCTGTGTGAATAGCTTTCTGAACTTTAATAAAATATGTTTCTCTAAATGCAAGCTAAATTTTTCACCGACGATTTTAACAATGGTTGAAACGTGTTTTGGCACTTTACCAAAAACTATTTTCAACATCAATTGAACGCTCTCACCGCGTAGCTACGGAAAAATTTCATACTTTATTCATGTAAACAACCATCGCCAAAATCGTACTAAAATTGAAATTTACAACTGAAATTTAATCAACGATAACAGAAACTTCTAAACTAACAGAAAGAGAATTGTATGACTTCTCTCTGCAGAGCTTTTTAATCAGTCTTGAGACTCCGAGACAGGCTTCAGAAGTGCACAATCTTGTCTTCGTGAGGTATTATCTAATGACAACATTTTGCAGACGCGTTATTCAACGAGAAGGAGAAATACAAGGCGATATGCGATGACTTGGACGGCACTTTCGCCGAGCTGACAGGATACTAACTCCCCTTAGCAGCACATAGTCTAAGACAAAACCGTCCGTCTCACTATTCCCATAAAGTTCAATTTGTATCTATACTCCTCGACGATATAAACCCCGCACAGAAATTATCCTCAATGTCTGTAATGGTCACATTCTATGTTATTTATTGTCCATGTTCAAAAGCTACAAATGGTCACTGGTGACCGCGTCACATCTCTCCACCTGCCTCGAACCATTAATATTTCGACTCTCGACCCTGTAACTCGTTAACGCATTTTAACTTTATTATGTTTTTTATTGGATTGTCACTAAAAAGTTGTAGACACTAATTAACATTCGTGGTCCTGAGAAACTGACGCTGTGAGCTACAATTCGATAAAATATGTTTGAAATTCTTGAATTGTTTGGACGGTTCAGTTTTCTCAGGACTAGGAGTGAGCTGGCTGACAATCCTTTAGATATTTTAGTCTAAGCCCCGCTTTCTGTGTTGTGATTAACAATTCTTTGCTTTGCTGCTACCGTGGCGGACCAATGCTTTCAAGGTACTATTTGTTCTCTTTTAATAATGTAACATTTTACTAGTAATATATTTTTTAGATTAAGATTTCTTCTAAAGCATTTAAGCTTACGCAATAAAGTCAGTGATATTGACAAATAATATATTTTTGACGCTTAATTTGTTGCATTTCAAACATAACATAATTATTATTATGCACTCGTATATGTATGTAGGTTAACCTGCCTTATAAATCAACATGGATAAAGCTGTTCAAAAATCGTCTTTATATTCTTTACTTTTATTTTCTATTACTTATAATAAAAATATAACAATTTATTCTACAATCTCTTCCAATTGCACATTCGTTCTGACTTGTAGTAATCATGGAGACAAACTTATTCGTTTATCAAACTAAATTAAAAGCACTTCAAGTCTACAAATTTATACTAACTAGAGAAAACAACGATAAAATCATTATTAAAATCTAAGACAAGTCACAGCATACCTACAAATTCAAACTTAATCACGAGATTGTTTCATCAGGCGATATATTTACAAACGTAGAACACAAATGTTGGTACCATAATTCCGGAACGTCACAGTAAAGCTAACACGTTATGTGAATATTCCACAGACGAGCTCGGAATCAACAAGGACAGATACAAGAGCTTGGCCGACGAAATGGACTCCACATTCGCCGAGCTGGCTGGTTACTAGACCCGCACTCCACATTCACACACACTCTACAACACACACACCACACGCAGCGCGCCTGCCAACACACACATACACTACACACTGCGCAAATACGTCGTACACGTGATGTAATATTTATTAATATTATGTAAATTTATTTACGATTTTCAATAAAAATTAATTTATAACAACACAGTGAAGTTTTTTCCCAAGTTTCGCACATACGTGTGTATTAATTTTAGTATTATTTATTTATTTAATATCAATATTAAAATGTCAATTTACAATATGACAAAATTAATTTAAATTTATTACAAATAACTTAAATCTAAATAAATAACATAATAGTTCCCGGTGCAAAGGTGCCCATTAGACTTGCAGCGTTCCCGCGCTGAATGACAATCGCTATCCTTTGGACCAGGAAAGATCCGGAGCGGGAGTCACCGGTCGTTTTGTTAAGCCTTTGCGCAATTTCTGTGTATTGATTAGGTTATTTATATTTATTTTATGCGTACAATTAATGTGCGCTTTGAATTGGAAACATAATAATTTCCAATTCAAAGGACACATTATTATTCTGACCTATTTATAGCTTCAATGTACGAGTTTGAAGTAAGCGCTTCGATGTGTTCAATGTAAGTAAAGTAAACATTAACTTTATCGAACAAATATGCTAACCTAAACTAGAATGTTTTTGCCCAACAGGACAAAAACCTACTCGATGTTCAACATATTCTATCGTTGATCGCACCTGACTGGACAATTAAAAATAAAGGATATAAAACAATATTCAAAATACAGGATTTGTGATCTAAATAGGAAATTGTGTCCGACGGTAAATCCATTACGCAAATTGTTACATCCCCATAATTTCCATTAGGGGTGGATCAACGTCAAATTAGTCATTGGAAAATTGAGGCGACTTCATTTTCAACGGAAACCGGAAGCACGTCGTCACCCCAACTGTCAAATGACGTTCTTCCTGTGTACAAGCAGAAAATTATATAGGGATGTTACCACGCACGCGCGGGTAGCTTGCCAAAGCGCATGCGCGAGTCGAAAAGACCTTTGGCGAATCAATAGCGCCATGTAGGTAGAAACAGCCTGTTGGGCTCGCGAGATTTTCCCCTGATTTTGGTGTAATTTGGTGGATATTTGTGTCCGCGGTCTGATACAGCCGCCACCGTGTCTGTGATCAGTAGCGTGCTCCCTGGGGCCATTAGCATGAAGATCCGCGCGCCGCAGGACGGGCCCGACATCGCACCCCTCGACTCCGGTAGGTACAACAACACCAGCCATGACATGGACTCCAATTACGCACAATTCCAACATACATTTATAACTCACTCATCGAATTGTTTTCTGAAATGAAAGCATGCTTTCATTCACTAGAACAAAGAATTTAAATTTAGAATTACTTTCTAGAAAGACTACGGAAGAATGGGATTTAGTTGCAAGGTTTTTCTAATAGAATGATATTTTCTGTGGAAAACGCGTTTCTCTATTGTGCGAGATTGAAAATGCCTATTTGCTTACATTTTAAACCTATATAACGCACAATTTCTGTATCTGGAGTTAAAAAATTTAAGCATATGTCACAGCAAATATAGCACACACTGACATTTTTTTATATATTTTTCTAGAACATCTTAGCTTTTAATCCATACGAAGGCATCTTAGCTATAGAATAAGTTTAACAAAAACGGAATTAACGACAACCTCTTTTGCAGCCATCTTATCAAATCACGCAAACGTATAGAGTTATGTACAAAAACCATCTAAAAATAGCTATTTCAAAAACAATCACAAATCTGGTATGTGAGTGCACATAACACAAATTGTCAAATACTGCTTATCATGTCGATAAAAAACAGACCACTTGAGATACCGTTTTAACACTAGCAAAACTATCTCATTATTAGATAGCGGTCAAGTATAGAAACTACCTTTTTTACAGATTACTAGAATCTAGGCATACGACAGAGCAGCCGTCTGATCGAAGGTGAAGCTTTCCTAGCTTGGAAACTAGCTCTTAAGAAAGATGCTGGAAAACAATGTTAGGTGCGTGGCAACATATTTTCAACTTGTAGCTAAAAGGCAGCTACTTACTAAGGCTACTTAATTATATAGATAGATAGAAAATTTTTTATTAGACACATTCTTTACATTTAAAAAAAGAAAAAGAAAGAGCTTACAAATTAGTGTGCCACAATTGGCGGCCTTATCGCTTAAAGCGATCTCTTTCAGGCTAATATATTATAGCAAAAATCTCTACGATGCCATAAAATCACAGTACTATTTGAAGTTGAGCTTTTTTTGTCATGCCTTTATGGCATTTCAAATATGCAATCAATACCTCTCTGACAGCTCAAACGAGTTCAAACTCAAAGACAAAATAAAGAGTGTTCTTCAGAGCGGGTCATCATTTTTGTGTGAGATCCCTTTTTAAAAAAACATTCATACCTGATGGATGAAAATTATTTTATAATTAATAAAATATGTCAGTATTAAATTGCTAATTTGTTGGCAGAATATTTCAGTCCAATTCAATGTTTTTCATCGGTTTTCTTACATCTTACTTAATTGGATATGAAATACTTTTTATCCGTGGACCAGTTCTGGGATGACCGTTCCTAACAGAACTCTTTATGGTAAAAGAACATGTTTGATAGATACTTAAACTGTTTTTTTTTGCATATAAAATAAACTTCACCGCGAGATTTCTTCATGAGGGTATATAATATTGAGAGCTGTATGAAAGTGTAATAACTGCAATATCGATTTGAACTCTGAAGCAACGTTGTTAGCTACAAGTTTAACAACGTTACACTGAACCGGATAAGGATATTGATTGAACCACCCTATATTCTAAGGGACGAAAAATGTGTGAGTTTGTCATTCTTTCAAGAATCAACTGTTGGATGAATCTTGGTTTAAATGATAGCTTGGATTAGCACATAGACTATTTTAATTCCCAATAATATCGAGTAGCACAGGGGGCTCAGCTCCGTAGCAAATAAAAGTAAACTTGATTTTTTAATTTATTAAATGTTAATTAATCTCATTAATTGATTTAATTTAATAAAATATTTATTAAATATTATTATCAAATGAATACTCTCGTGAACATTCAAGTGACATTTATAATTATTTTTTTCTAAAATGACGCTTCATTTTCGTTCGAATACATTTCGCCACCTACGCTTAGGTGGCGAAATGTTTTGAATTCAAATAATTTCACATTGCAATTATAAATTGATTGTAGGGCTTCTACAACGTCTGTAGCAGCTATTTAAGACAGATTTTAAAGCTACGCGGCGTAGACATCGCCTACACCGCACGAGGATTTGCCATGTCTCAGCAAATGGACCCTTCAAAATTATAAGAAAATAGTATTGTAAACCATCATTTTTGTAAAAACAATATTAATAAGGGTTTTTGATAAGATACAAAAAAAATATGTAATTGTAGAATAACAGCCCATTGTTGTTAACAAGCTCCATTAAATTGTTGTGAATATCTAAATAATGTCGATAAGTATTCTATCAATGTTTCGGAAAAACGCTCGATTAAAACAAAATATCTGATAATAACAATGTATCTAATTAAAACGTCGGTAATATTTTTTTTTTAATTTCACAACATCATTTCATAGCTCTGTTTGAAATGTAATAATTTAGGTTAGATTTCATAAACTATTACTACATAAGAGAAGAGGAAGGAGTCAGATGTTCTCTTGGTAAGATTTGTACTCTAGTAATAATACCACTTCAGAACTTAGATAAATTTTAGGGTTCCGTACCTAAAAGGTAATAACGGGACGCTATTACTAAGACTCCGCTGTGTGTCTGTCTCAGAAAGCGTAATAGCTTAGCTAGAAAGCTGAAACTTTCACAAGATATGTATTTCCCGTGCCGCTATAACAACAAATACTAAAAATAAATAAAATTAAGATATTAAGGGGGGTCCCGTGTATATTTTTTTTGCTATATATCAATAACGGTAGCTGCTAGATAATTAAAATTATTTCACAAAATATATACATGTATATTAGCTATCAAATTAAAATATAAAATTTTAATAAAATACATATTTGAGGCTAGCCTTTGTGCGGTGTTTTTTAGCGTTTTAAAATAATTTCACTAAAAATAATATTTAAGGGGGTCTCCTATACAACTTTGTGGACAACGGAACCCTTCATGCGCGAGTCCAACTCGCAATTGGCAAATTATTTTCTTTAAATACATGTACCACAGACCGGTCCGTGCACGTAACGTTTCGGCCCGTAGTCCGTCAGGATTCCGTCACGTGTCCTCAAGACAGAGGCTTTACGACCGACTTTTACACAAGTTTCCCATTTAACCGGACATGGGCGCTTCTTACCGCGTGCGGCGATATATGTGGGTCGGTCCTTGCTTGATCTCGATATATGACCTAAATAACATGTTGATGTACATACATACAATACTTGCCGTGTTGTCGGTTTGTTGTTTTGTTGAACAACGGGACTACGTTTAGTGTGTGATTTCATACGTAAGAATAATAATATGGATATTATCTTTCAAAATAAATTATTATAAATACCTACTTAGCAGTGTTCACAACACCAATGTAAAAACTTTCTACTTTTTAAAATAAAAATCTAAATATGAACTAACAGCAAATGTAGTACTATGATCAAATCAAATCACCTCACTAGTTTAGTGAATTGGTTTGATTCGTATTTCTTGCTTATCCTACTCATATGTAATTATTATCGTTCAAATTAATATTGTCTTTCAAAATAAATAAGAATAAATACTCAACACTGTTCGCAATACCAATTTAATAACTTTCTACGTTTTTAATAAAAATCTAAATAAACCAAAAAAATATTTTTAGTTAACTACATTTTTACTGTTATAGTGGCCGTGCAAATACGTTCTAGACAACATCGCTACATTCAAAAGTTTTCTTATAAAATAAAAATGCAACAAAAAATATGAACAAAAGTAATAAAGACAGTAAAATTCAAATATTTAGAGATAAATTTATTAGGCTTTTAACAGTTTGTAGTCGACAAAATTTCCGCCACCAAAACTATTAATAATATACCATTCTTATCGGACATCAGTACTGTGCTGATATACTTGTCAATAACCTAAATATAGCCCACAGGCCCTCTACCATTAATACCTATAAAATCGGATGTCACGAACGATTCTAAGTGGCACTCGTATTACCAACTCAAGTCGGATTTAACATCAAAATTCATGTATTCCATTCACTCTATTTGCTTTGCCGATACGACGCTGTGGAACACACGTTTTGTAACGGTATGGTTGTCTCTGACTTCTTTTTTGTTATTAAAAGCCTGTTTAGTCCCATTGTAGGGCAAATGTCTTCTTACCTTCTTTTCGTTTGTCTCTATCTACCGCTATAATGGATCAATCCTTCAGGTGTCTAAAGAGATATATATGTTTTTACACGCTTTATATTAGCTTCACCTGTATGTTTGTTTGTATGTTTGTTTGTAACCGACTTCTTTGGGCGCTATTTTGACCCACTTTAAACGGCCAGATTTCGTTGAAACTTTGTAGATTTATTGAGGACCGATGACAATACACTAATTTGATAAAATTATTACATTTTTTTGTATTTTTGTTTGTATGTTTGTTTGTAACCGACTTCTTTGGGCGCGATTTTGACCCACTTAAAACGGCCAGTTAAGCGTGTTTTTTAGTTTTTTTAGACTTTTATTATTATTTCATATTTAATGTGACATATTAGTAATTACGAGGACTAAACAGATTTTCATAAGTACGAGACTTGTGCAAATCTCACTGTAAGCATATTTGGGAGATTAGGATTATTCCTTAATCTTGTTGCAAGCATAAACATGTTTATTCCAACATCTTTTGCTAAGCTGTAAGATTATGGTTAAGGGACTTTGTTGGATATCTAAAACGGCTGCTTTACAATAGTTGAGGTTTCTAAGAAACCAATAGAAGTTGTTTAATTGTTATTAATGATTATCGAATTTAGTCGTTTGATGGTTTACTTGTACAACATTTATGGTTAGTTGCAGTTATTATTTTATGTATGTTTTATATTGAAAATATTAATTTATTCAATTTAAATCTTTTAGCTACGGAGAAAAAAAACACTGAATATAATAATACTTATTTTTACAAAAAAATGTTATAAAGATAGCCATAATTATTATAATTCATTTGATTGGTACCTGCAGAAAATATTATTACTGATGTATTAATTGGTTTTGTTTTGAAAAAGCTTCTTCAATGTGTAAATTTATATGGAAGTAGCATATAATAATATAAAAACTGTTTTAAAGAAAATTTTGATATTACCATTTTAGGTCTCAAGACCTTGCAGATGAATTTTGCCGACATTGCTCCGCCGCGAGCTTTCCAATGTTGGTTTGAAGCTCTCTGGAGTCGTGTTATATTTTTATGATGATGCTGTTACACGGAGTTTGTATCCATATTTCATGTAATATTTCTTTCATGTTGATATTATAAGACTAGCTCCGCCCCGCGCCATCATCTGCGTTACGCTGAGGTTAAAGGAGTCTTATTGTCTAAAGTATGTCCTTACCAACGCTCATCGCAATTAGCCGTTTGAGTGTTAAGAGTAGCAAATATACACACTCATATATACACAAACTTTTGAATTTGTAATATTAGTTTACATTCATAAACGTTTATGTAAACCGCTTTCAGCTCTGTTTAAAAGTATTGAATCAGTGCTTGCATTAAATTTTCAACTGACCATAACTTCCGATTCGACGAAATATAGTTTTAGTCTGTAGTCGTTTGTATAATGTATGTCAGTTATAACGTAACTGACAGACTGTCAAAAGAAAATATTCAAAAACAGTTTCTGTCCAAAAATAGTGTCTTTACTCACTGTTTTCCTTTAATAGATAATAAAGAAAAGTGTGGAATTTCCTTCTATAAAACCTTCTTTAATATCACTTTCATAACAATTTTATGGCAAAATATTGAATATACAGACACTCGATTTTTACAGTCTTATTATGTGTGTTGTTTAGATGAGAGGTATTTGTCGTTGTGTTGGCAAACATTTACATAATTATCTTTTAAGCGTGATTATTTATTTTGCTCTCTAAGAAGGACACCTTTATCTAATTTGGCTAAAAGCTTTCTCTAACTGGTATAATTAATTATCTGAGAGCCAGAAGGGTTTTGTTTTTTTCGAGTATTTTGTATAAAATGTGTATAAAATTTGAAAGTCTTGGTTACCACGTATCTTAGCTATGAATGTAAAATGTACTATGGTTTTTTATGTTAAAAACTAACATTGCTTTGATGAATAATAATAGAAGGACAAGACATTCCTGTGACCTTCTAGCTATCCTTGGATCATATCTTCTATACATAAGTAGTTCTATAGATGGCATGCTTTAGATAATGTGGTTTACTATTTTTGCCGACAATGTCTCACGAGAATTTGTGTATCATGAACGATGATATACGAATAGGTGTCCAGTAGGAGATGTTAGAAAATGTTGTTATTATGGTACTTCACAAAGTGTTATTTAAATAATTTTCGAAGATAAAGGTTGAACGTTATAATAATGATCGCTCCTGTGGTGGGATGGTATCCCTACAGCCTCTTCCTATAGCACTGTTTCCAGCCGTTGCCATGCACTTGGCTATTTATATACATAGATAGATAGATATTAAATTATATTTATGGGAAGTCGTACAGTTAAGAGTAGTCTGTATCTACCTTGACTTGTAACTTTGGTGTTATCAATAAATGATTTGTCAAATACAAATATTTGTACTAGAAGTAGGTAATGGCTTATATAAACATATAAGACGAATATGCTATAGCTTATAGGTTTATATAAACAGGCGTAAATAATAATGAAGTTAAAATATTTGCTGAACAATCGAACCGTTTGTTATGGCCCAGGTAGTTTACGGAACTTAATAAAGAGAAACCAACTAAGTTGTTAGTAAAGAAACTACTCAATAATGTTACATAAGTTAAATGATTAATAGCCGGTTTCCTGTTTCCACGTGCAAGTTGTTCACAATAGCATTGTGCAAGAATAATGTAGACGGTTTGAATGCGCTGTGAAATAGGTCACTTCGGGCCAACACGGTCAACTTTGAGAAAACTTGCTCAATTCTAATACTAGGTTAACTACTGTAATTGTTTATTTAAAATGTTTGGTTTATCTAAGTATTTAATTCTAGTAGTATGTGTTAAAAATCTCTGACAACTAGTTCGATCCCGGCCCTACATCAATGACTGATTTTTCAAGTAATGTGTGGATTTGCACTCGCTTTGCGGTGAAGGAAAACATCGTGAGGAAATCGAGGTGTTTAGTGAGCTTTAATCTGAAGATATGTGTCTTCCATGCGGACCCGGTCGTTTTACACTATGGACAACTTACTTGCCCAAGAGAACTCGCTCAATGAATACATTCTGCGACGAACCTCACTATTGAGGTATACGACTCAGGAGGACTTTTTAGACACAGACTTTTTAGACACAGACTTTTTAGACACAGACTTTTTAGTCACAGACAACTGACACAGACTTTTTAGTCTGTGTCTTGTAAGTGTGGTCCTGGGATTGATACCCGCGGGGAGACAGATTGAATTCGAAAGTAAGATAAATTATTGGCCAAGTGCGAATTGGGCTAATATATTCATTTTTTACTTTTGGTTTCTTATAACGGCACGGGAAATACACAACTTGTGAAAGTTTCAGTTTTGTAGCTATCACGGTTACAAAGATACAGCCTGGAGACAGTCAGCCAGCTAGACAGACAGACAGACATCGGAGGCTTAGTATTAAATCGGAGTTATTATTATTAAGTCGGAGCTTAGGGTTCCGTTTTTAACTTTTAGGTAAGGCACCCTAAAAACATAGGTGCCGACTAAATATTAAAATATACTTACGAGTATTATCAACATTTTTCTTTTACTTGCAAGGTATTATAAATACAAAAAGGCCTGTGATATTTTTGTTATATATAATTGTATCTTACTGAAGGAAAGATTTACTTTGTACATGCACTCGTATATTTAATAAAATATTTGTAAGCGTGAATATACTAAACTTAATTATCTCAGTTCTCTCTTAACAATTAATTTGAATTAAGCTTAAGGCAAAGCTTTGTGCTAAATAATAATTAATTAAATTGTTTACGAGTTACCATCGCGAAAGACTTCAAAGTCATTCCGCTTCAAACACGAAAGATGTTTTCGTCAGTTGAAATATATATTTTTGTGGGAATTCTTACGAAAATTATTTTACGGCATTGGTTCGCACCTACGAGATTTAATTTACATTGCCACCAAAAAATATATATCTTAGCTTTTACTATCAAATTTTAAAGATCTGAGATTTTACTATTTGACTGTAATAAACTAATTCATGGTTCATAAAAATACTCTATCATAAACGGCATTCTGATGATGATCAATGATCGGTTGGACTGCCCAATCCAACACAAATGGTTGAGAATTGTGACTGGAGAGATATTATAATTTAGTTTTGTCATTTTTATTGCTACTTATTATTTTGTTTTGATTTTTGTGTATTGGTGATTTGTTAAGTTTTATTTTTATTATATGGAATGTAATTATGTTCTGAAATTAACTTGTATTTAATAATAATAATCACGGCGTTTTTTACCACCAACCTGTGAGGTTAAATAACATTACCAGATTTTTTTTATACTTTATAGGTTTGGGTAAAAGAAGATAACTATTAACTCTACTTTGAAGACCGCAGTATAATATACGAGCTCGTATGCCTGAATATCTGATTTTGATTTTATGTTTTTAAGGTTGAATGAGTCTAGAGTGTTCTTCTGTTTGATGAAAATCGGCGCAAGTTAGCCGCCGCTACAAAATATCGGATTACCTATTTGTTCTCAACTTTCTCTATATATCAAATGAAAGAGCTTGCTTGACTGGTAGAATACTATTCGCTATATAAATCAAATCCAAAATGGCTGTGACGGTTTTTTAATATTAAACTATTATTATTTATATACATATAAAGGATAAGTCTATATTGGTAAAAAAATAAACTAAAATAAAATATTATGTTCCACAATTGGCAGCCTTAGCGCTTAAAGCGATCTCTTCCAGGCAACATTTGGATGGAGAGGAGTTAATACAGGACTAGACTAAATATACATTCAATTAGACTATATAATATACATTTTTGAAAGCCTTAGGGCTTAGAAGCTTATGTTTTCGTTTAACACTTCTAAGAAACGCTAAGACATGAAACAAAGCTGCCGGATTTATTCTGAAAATAGTCTCAAGTAACAAGTGGACTTGCCTCGAGCGAAAGTGGTTGAAGGGCAAAGGACAAGGGCGCCCTCTGGCGACCCACTCGCCGACTTACGACGAAGGCTTCAGCTGAACAGATATAAGATTTATAGATAGGAGAATTATTGGAATCGCTTTGTGAGTCTGACTCTTTGTCGTGTAAAGAAAAAGTTCGGAGCGAGTGAAAGAAAATCGTCTATCTATTTGATGTACTATAATTACTACCCCTTACTTTCATTAAAGGAGGATTATTATTGATGTTTAAAATCCAAACGTTAAGAGACATTTTTGAAAATTAAATATGTGCCCCCCAATATGAGTAGGGAGATCTGAAATCTGTAAAATTTTTTGGGACTGACAAGAAAGTAAAATAAATATGTTTTAGATTAAGTATATTTTCCCCACAGATAACAGACAAAAACAAATCCCCATGGTTAAGTCTGGCATGGTAAAGGTTACCATACTGGACTGCCAACCAGAGGGTTCCGGGTTCGATTCTCGGCACAGCCAACATACGTATTTGTGATGAACTAAATTTGTTGGCTATCGGTCTATATATCGATATAAAGTATTTATATATATGTAGTATATCAGTTGTTTTAGCAACCATAATATGAATTAAGATCTGTCAATATGTATGTATTCTAACACGTTAACTAGTTTTGGACATTACATACAACTCATTCGATTAAAGAATGCTACGCAAATTTTAACTTTAACGTTTAGTAATTAAAGACTTAAAAAATTTCAAGTCCAAAATGTATATTGACGCATTGACGCTGGATTAGCTACATCGGTTTTCTTCATAAAAGTAGTAAACATTTACCAAATACCCGGTGGATTCTTTCTATTGGAATATAATAAGTTTATCAGAGCAAAATTTATTTCAAATTGCAGAGATGCGAATGTTGAGATGGATGTGTGGAGTGACAAGAATGGACAAAATAAGAAATGAGTATATTAGAGGAAGTTTGAAAGTAGCACCAGTGAGTGAGAAACTGAAGTGTGGGAGGTTAGCGTGGTATGGGCATGTGATGCGTAGAGAGGAGATGCATGTTAGTAGGAGATGTATGGAAATGGAAGTGGAAGGAAGAAGGGCAAGAGGCCAACCGAAGAAGACATGGATGGAGTGTGTGAATGAGGACATGAGAGTGAAAGGAGTGAGTGTAGAGACGACGGCTGATAGAGGAGAGTGGAAGGGGAAAATTTGCTGTGCCGACCCCACCATGTGGGATAAGGCAAGGAAGAAGAAGAAGCAAAATTTCTTTCAAATTCTTGGTTACATTTAGCACATAATTTCCTAATTCTATGTTAAATTCCATGCTAAGGAATGGAAGCGAAAATATGGGAGCACTACCCGTCATACCAAGTCTGACGGACTAAGTGCCCAAAAGTATGAAATAAAGACATTTTCATCAATTTAGAAATAAATAAACAAACCATAGATAGTAAAGGAATAGATTAAATAAATATGAATGGAGATGTATACAAGAAAAATAAGGAATGAAGAATGAAAGTACGAGAAGTAGCAAAAGCAAGAACTGGTATGAAAGGTTGTTACAGTAAATAATAGGCTCCGAATAAAACAAACGTCGGAGGTAGGTTATTCGGAGTATTGTTTTATTCGGAGCCTATGCTTTACTGTAACAACCTTTCATACCAGTTCTTGCTTTTGCTACTTCTCGTACTTTCATTCTTCATTCCTTATTTTTCTTGTATACATCTCCATTCATATTTATTTAAAAAAATAACAATGCTAAGATAACTCTGGCGAGATAGAAAATGGAATAGCGCGGTGCGACGTGTGTAGGAACGACGAGTTGGGATCGAAATAGATTCCACGTAATCCCACATATTGTGTTTCACGCGCTGCAACGACTTGTATGGGTTACCAACACGGGAGAACAAGTATATTATGTTTTTTATATATATCTATGGAATGGACGAGGTTGGCAAGAGATAGGAGAATATGGAGTAAGCTGGGGGAGGCCTACGCCAACGAGGCGACAATTACATCAAACTGACAAAAGAAATCGTTAAATTCACAAATATCACTATATTCACATAATATACAAATAATAAAAAAGGCCTTTATTCAACTGCACATATTTACATAGTTTGTCATCTTTTCATATCATTATTACAAATGTCATATTAATCGTCAATAAATGTTTAAATCGGATTGTCAAATAATAATTGTAATTGTCGCTTATTATACTATCGCATATCAAACTATAGGTAATTAATGTCAGAAAAATTATAAAGCTATTCCATGTCAGGTTTATTTATGATGTAAATAATCAAATAAAAATTGAGTTGTCTTTCTTACATTAAACTTAAATTTTAAGTTATTAAACATATGTCTTCTATAGCTTCTGCTAGTTTATAAACTCTTTTTAATAAATTTCTATAAATTAATATTTTTGACGTTTTCAAAATTAACTTTACTTATTATTATTATTAAAAAAAAGAATTGACATGTCTAAAAATCAAACTCGAGTTATAAATGATTGTATTTAAAAAAATGTGATAGATTGAGACATTGTGAATTTGAACCTTATAATGTAAATGAATAAATGGGCTTTTTTACTTTTACTTTATCTATACAGCGCTACGAATAAATTATCACCATCAGCATAGACATTTTCAGCCACAGCTAGTCACTTGACCAGCAGGCGCATAAGTGACAAGGTAGAGCGTGCCTAGTCAGGAGTTCCTGGGTATCAAGGATGCTGCTGGAACACGCTGTTAGGCGTTTGGCGACATTTTTTAACATGAGCGTTGTTGCTAGCCAGGCGAGCACTTAAAAGCGCTATCGCCGTGCAAATAATGAAAGACGCGAATGATAATAATATTAAAACATTCCACAAGTTTACTATCTTTAACGTAGCGCCTGTAGTTCGACTAACTAAGGTGATCTGACGCGATCTAAGCAACGGCCGATGCGGATGGTGTTTGGATGGGTGACCATGGACAAGACTGTCCTTTTTCAAGTGGTATTTTCATCTGGTTGCTACCGTAAGTCAGGTGACTCGTTAAATTGTAGGCCGGCTGTTATTCTTAGTACCAACAGTCGCTAAGCCAAGCCAGAGGCTTAAAAACTATCGACACCAGAGCTTGGCCACTTAGCTCATACGAAGAAGAAGATCATCAGCGTGCTCATTACCTAATTGCTTCTTCAGACTTAAAACTCAGATAGGTACTCGTACTTTACTTAAGACATAATATGTCAAAAAGTTATTAATAAATAAACGTAACCTCTAGAGTAGCTATTTATATCTAATCAGTGGGTAAATGTGGTAAATAGAACACAGTATTGCAGATGACAGATGTACTATGTAGGTACTGATAGCTGTACACTGTTTGCTTTAGAATAGAGCACAATAAACCTATCCGCAGTGTCCTCTCCGACCTATTCAGAAGATGAATCCATTCCATGAGGTTTTCCTCCGTCCCTGAAGGTAAGCCGCGGCTTATTCCACAAACAAATACGTCTTGCTTTACCAATCTAAACTCTATTGTCAACTAAATAGGTTTCAAATTACAGCTAGCCGGTTTTAGGTCAGCAAAGTTTACGGATAGGGTTCGATCGCAAATCTCGTCTCGTCTGAAGGTTAGATTACGGCACAGAATATAAACCTAGACTCAAGCGAAAATAGTTTCAATGCCTGTGACGCATGGTTCAATTTAGAGAATCTATGAATTCTCAGGTTGAATCCGATCGATGGACTTTTAAGCAATACTTACATTTATTTAATAAAATTACGTCCAATATAAATGTCACATACTAAAAACTAAAACAAATACTAATCAAATAACCCGCTTCTGGTCGCCCCGGTGCAAAGTTGCCCATCACGCTCGCTGCATTACCGCGCTGAATAGCTATGGCCAACCTCTGCACCAAGAACGACCCGGACCGGGAGATTTATTTAATAATGTTTATAAATACGCAGTAAACATAATTAGTAAAATCTTATGGACGTACGTGATAAAAATGCAAACATAATTGCAAAATAAATTATGTATGTTTATACATCTCAGGTCAAAGGCCTGCCTGGTTGGTATAAAAGAGGCAGGACCGGCTTTTGCATGTACAATAATATTTGCAACCATGCTCAAACCGTTGTTTGTGTTAGTCCTTGTGGCGGGAATCAATGCCAACGAGCTCGACTGGTTTACGGGTCGATCGCTGCCAGTGGTCATATACCCTAACGTGATTTACGAGACTATATGCCACTGGTACGAGATAAGCAAAAGCGATATAAAGTGCTCGTGTGGCGAAAAAAACAACGTAGACATGCTTCAGTTCAAAGACTTTGAGAAAAACAAAACTGAAACTCAACCCGTCATAGTGGTGACGAATGTAACTGAGATCGACGCCGCTATCATCCTGGAGTGCACATGTGATGGAAATGACAGAGTAAGGAAACCACAAGCCTTGCAGAAATTAGACGATAACACTTTCGTTGCGTACGAGAAACAAAGTTGGATGGACATGCCCAGCATGAAGGAACCTAACATGGCCATAGTCCACGTCAAGAGTGTCCCTAAACTGACGGAGTTAAGAGATGTCATCCGAGCCGTGGATCACCTAAAGAATAGACATCCCGGGCTGCTCTGCGAACCTGATGTCTTCAAGACTAACACTTCTATGTAATAAATGTTTGAGTCAAGAAGCAAGTAAGTTTCTTAAAAATACGCCTTACGACAAGTGTCTTATTTTTTTGGCCATTAAGTCGATGATTACAGAGAAAAAAAAATATCTTAAGAAAAATATGTATAATTACACACGCAATACGAATTAGATAATATAATATCTAATTCGTATTTAGAGTTGTTTAGAGTTAGTAACCGCAGAAGTGATTAGTCGCAAAAAATGATCTCAGGTCAAATGTCCAGTTCGGATAAAAGTAACAGACGTAAACATGACATGACAAAGTAGTTGTTTCTCCGCTTGAGTTGGTCTATGAACTGTTTCTCAATATGATCGAAGAGCTTATATACCCTTGGCATGAGATGGCCAAGACATGAAAATGCTCCTGCAGAGATGAAAACACCGAGAACGTGCTGCGCTTTGCAGTTGTTGCAAAGAACGTAAAACGTAACGTAACCTACGAACCATAGGCCAATGTCATAACAAAAAAGAAGAAGTTGAAATGCTTTCGCCACATAAGATAATAAGCAACTTGTTGAATCCAATATCTGGAGAAACTGAACATAATTTAGCAGTGGTTAGCGTGAAGTCTGTTCCTACACTTTCCTACATTATTTTCTGTTTTATTATCTTTAATTCAGTGATAAAAATTGTTAGAGTTTCATAACTGGTGGCTCGATAGTTTATTTTTTATTTATAGCTGAATTATATTTATAAAATGTTGTGCTTCTGAAAGTAATTCAGAAACTAAAATAAATGTTACTTTTTTACTGTCTAGAATTTTTGGAACTTATGATTTCAATATTGTTCATTGTTGAATTTATATCGTGAAACACCTACAACCGGACATCGTATATGTATGTGGCACAGTTAAACTCGGCACAACAGGGCCTAAAGTAGGTATCTATAGTTATTTTTTTAGTAGTGCATACTGACATACGAGTATTTCTGGTCCTGATCAAGGCCTCCTAGATCCTGAACTGGTATCCACAATTGGAATAAAAACACAACGTCTTCCGTACGCATATCATACCAGTTTCGATCCCAGTGAAGTGAAGACACGAAAATGTACAGAATTTTGTTATTATTGCTCATCACAGTCGATGCTGATGAATTAAAATGGTTTGAAGGAGAATGGCGACCAGCTGCTGTGTACCCGACAGAATTCACTGGCGTAGAGTGTCAAGAATATGTCATTACAGCAAATAATGACATTAAATGCTTTTGTGGTGATAAAAACAAAATCTCTGCCTTGGATTTTACCAACGTTGTGAAAAATCAAACGGAATCACACCCAGTAGTTATTACTGAGAGGGAAGTTGTAACAGCTGTTTTGGTTTTAAATTGCACATGTGATGGAAGGGAAAAGAAATTGATAACTCTGCAAAAATTAAATAACTATTCCTTTGCAAGTTACAAGATGGGAAACACACGAGATAATAAAGATGACATAAACCCCAACATTGTATTTGTAAAAAAAGACCCTGAGTGGATAAAGAGAGGATTAACACTAGGAGATATAATGCTCTCAATTCACATTATCAATTTTATAGAGAGAAAACCACCACGACTGTTATGTAATAGTGAGATGTACCAAAACTAGACGTTGTGTGTGAAAGCAAGAAGAAAAAAAGAAGATAGAAACTGGATATTATTGGCTTGTTTGTTGTAGAATACTCTTATAGTCATGTGAGTAAATTGTAACTTGCATTAATTACTTAACATTATTTTTAAGTATAATATATCACAGTACTCAGATACAAACCACTCGTTTCATTATAATTTTTTCATATAAAGAATAACTACAAAATATTTTTTATAAGGTATAAAAAATATTTTGTAGTTATGCAAATAATACTGTAAGTCATCTCCTAGCTCATGCTTATAAACAGTTTCCATTGTAATAAAAGACGTAATTGATACATAATCTATACGATGCAACCAGTCTTTTTCCGATTTAATAGCTCAATAAACACTCAAATGTTAAAGTATTTGCTTTTGACCGTTATCCTCGTTTGGAGACAAGCCGAATACCTTTTACTGAACTGGTATGGAACTGCAAGATAGTTATTAACATACGAGTAATATGATATTTATGTATACTAAATTGTAACGCTTACCTGGATTAAAGCTGGTAACACAGTTGAAAAAATTATCCAAGATCTAACCTATCTTCATGATAAATCGGTCCAGCACGAAGGAGTAACATAGATTTTGAAGTTATTTGCGTGTCCCACGGGAACCGTAATTGTTATGACTTTGTGTTAATCCAAGGTCTAACGTATCTTCACACAAAATTTCATCAAAATCGGTTCAGTTGTTTCACCGTGAAGAAGTAACACACATACATACACACAAATTTTCACATGTATAATATTAGTAAGATTTTGATGTGCTGGTGATGCATGACAGATTTGACTGTCATGAAATCTGTCAGTCAGAATATTTATAATAATTAAGACTATAAGACTACTATCGCTTCGTTTAGATTAGTAATTGTTATATCTATAGCCTCTGATGAAAGTGACTATTCCAGGCTGATTCTCAAATCATTTTGAACTAAACTAACTAAAATGAATGAAATGTACAAGATTTTCTTAAAGTTACAGAATTATCTACTAATAAAACTTTTTGTTTCAATCATATTGTTCAGTATAAGATGCAGCTCTAGAAAGCCTATTGATGATACGTGTGAGAGTACGAGTACAAACAAGATATAGAAAGAAAGAACACATTTATAATCAACACTTAATACTAAGGCCTCACTCTAAGTAGGGTGATATAATCACGAATAACAATTAACCTTTACACCGTCTCAAAACCAAAATACTTATTACAAATACCTACCTAAAGGCTGATAGGTATAAAATTAAAATGCAGTTTAAACTGTATCTTTGTATTTATCTGCTTTCAGGAAATTAATTCCATAGACAGGCATACCAAATTTACGCATTATAATCTGCAGTAATTCCAAGACTCGTGATTTTTTACGATGAATCAGCACCAGGTTTTTCAAAAGTGTCAGGTTCACATAAAAGACCTGGTTTCCGGTTTTTCAAATGGTCCACAGTGTTAATAAGATCCTTTAATTCTTTCAATTTCGGTGCTTTCTTCACAAATACTGTCGCTGTGTTTGGCTCCGAGTTATCGAAAGGTGAATTCGTTGATTTCTTTTCGTACATGACGAACGTGTTGTCGTTCAACTTTTGCAAGACTATTACATCTCTTTTCTCTCCATCACACGTGCAGCCAAGAGCCAGGATAGTTGCTATATCGTTTCCCTCTTCCACGATCACCACAGGGTCTGAATCGGTTACATTCTTCTCTAAAATCTTAAATTCCATTATAGGGGCGTTAGTTGTATCCCCGCAGATGCAAGTGGAAGGCTTTGAGGTTAGTGATAAGTAGTTACACATCGGTTCGTAGTACATATTCGGATAAATGACGACCCACAGCCATCTTCCTCCAAACCAGTCCACGGGGACGGCTTGACCTGCGACGAGAAATACAGACAAAAGTAAATACTTCAACATATTTGAATGTTTACTGAGCAGTGAACAAAAATGGACTACAGTGTTACGAAGATTACGATTGTTTAAATAAGTATTTGAGGCTGTTTATTACTCTCAGAGGTCACTGAATTTCTATAATATGATGTTATTGTTATAAATTTCTTATCCTAAGAATTGATATGAGTTGGCGGGCTAGTTTCGTATGAGTAATTATTACCTCTGAAGATATATTTCATAGAAGCTACTGAACCAACAAATACCACAGATCTACAATACATGTTTTTTTGTTGCCCTGGATATAATAGCAAGTTGTAACTTTTTCAAGTGTCTAGATTACGACTATATTTATATGTAAAAGTACTCAATGTACTGAGTTTAGAACAATTTGTCGTTAAAATTGAATTTTCAAGTCATATTTTGAAAATGAATCTGAGCAAATCTTACAAAATCATTGATTGTAGTAACTGCTATTTAAATATCTTTTAATTATTATAACTTCATACATGACCTGACATGAATCCCGCATGCCCAGCATGCAGATACATTTAAGTTACTAATTCTTAGTCTATTTACATAAGTTCTGCAGATATGGTAACCATAAATATGGTTATCATATCCATAGCTCATTTTATTCTAAGCCATGGGGACCTTATTTGAATACTACGAGTACATAAATTATCTATGTAGTGGGTAACTTCTCACTAGTACAATTATTATATCTCAGAATATGTATGTATATTTTTTATAATATAAGTTTATTTTTACTTTCAAAAACTTCAAAATTAAATCTTCAATATATTATTATTTGGTTCAGTGCCTTCTATGAAGTATAGATATCTTCAGAGTTAATAAGTAATATCGTACGAAATGTACCCGACAACTCGACATTGGCCGGTTCATATCAATTCTTAGGATAAGGAATTAATAACAACAACATCATATCTGTGAGTTTCTAGAAATTCAGTGACCTCTGAGAGCAATTAACAGCTTCAAGTTACTTATTTAAATAATCGTTATCTTCGTAACGCTGTAGTCCATTTTTGTTCACTGTTCAGTAAACATTCAAATATGTTAAAGTATTTACTTTTGTCCGTATTTCTCGTCGGAGGCCAAGCCGTTCCCGTGGACTGGTTTGGAGGAAGATGGCTGTCGGTCGTCGTCTATCCGAATATGTTCTACGGGCCCATGTGTTACTATTTCTCTATCACCCCAAAGCCCTCCACTTGCGTCTGCGGCGATAAAACTGATGTCCCTATGATGGAATTTAAAATTCCAGAGAAGAATGTAACCGATTCAAACCCTGTGGTGGTCGTGGAAGATGGAAACTATATAGGAACGATCCTGGCTCTTGAATGCACGTGTGATGGAGAGAAAAACACAGTCGTGGTGTTACAGAAGTTGAACGATAACACGTTCGTAGGTTACGGAAAGAAAGGGATATCAGAGCGTTTCGGAGACTCAGAGCCGTACATAGCGACAGTGTTAGTAAGGAAAGCACCGAAATTGAAAGAATTAAACGATCTCATTAACACTGTGGACCATTTGAAAAACCGGAAACCGGGGCTTTTGTGCGAACCTGACACTTTTGAAAAACCTAGTGCTGATTCATCGTAAAAAATCAAGAGTATTGGAATTACTGCAGATTATAATGTGTTAACTAGGCATGCCTGTCAATAGAATTAATTTCTTGAAAGCAGATAAATACAAAGATTCAATTTAAACTGCATTTTAATTTTATACCTATCAGCCTTTAGGTAGGTATTTGTAAGAAGTATTTTGGTCTTGAGACGGTGTATAGGTTAATTGTGATTATATCACCTTGCTTAGAACATTCCAGTACTAAGTGTTAATAAATGTGTTCTTTATTTCTATATCTTAGTTGTACGAGTACTCATCTTTTACACGCATCAACAACAGGCTGCCTAGATCTGAATGTTATACTTTAGTATTGGCATCAGGCAGCAGAGATCATATTGAGATTCAATATGCTTGAAATAAAAGTTTTATTAGTAAGTAGTTATTTCTATTAATTTTTGAAAAACCTTGTACGTTTCATTCATTTTAGTTAGTTCAAAATGATTTGAAAATCAGCCTGGAATAGTCACTTAGGTGCTACTTAGGTGGTCATACATATGTACCTAAACTAAGTAAACTTAGGTTTTCTACAAAAGTTTTCCTGCTATGGACTTTATTTATAACATAATAGGTAGGTATTATGATCTAATTCTCAAGCATAATCATTGCATCATTTTGCAGCAATCAATAATAAATACCACTTCAAGCTTAACATTGACATCGCTTTTCGTATTACAACAAAATAAATTGTATTTAGTAAAATATATGTGACACAGTGGAGAGTAGTTATATTTTAACATAAAAAATGTATCGTGAGTATTATTGAAATGTGATCCCAATTAAAATAATAGTGATTTATGGTAAAATATATATCTTGCCCAAAAAAATAACACAACAGAAAGTTTAAAGACAAAATTAAGCCACCCTCCCAAATATGCTCATCAGGCTTGCCGCATTGCCTCTTTTAGCCCAAGAGCCCATACGTTTCTGACCTTCCTCATTTAATAAAAGCTGAAAATTGTTCTATGTGTGTCCCTAGTAGAGGTAAGAATGATCCCCAAACATGAGCGTATACAGTAACTAGTGCGAGTTAGACAGAGCGCTTGGTCTAATGCAGCCCTTCACTGTGCATCCACTGTTATCAAGTTTTTTTTTATTATTGGCAATGAGCAACGCGGTTTTTGATATTATTATGAATCAAATGTGAAAAAATCTGGTTTTATACTATAACGAATTTGAGATGGAATTTTATACACCTTTGTTACCAGTTATCTGCCAAAGCCACTGCTGCCTCAGCTTCATGTTTGGGGATCATTCTTACCTCTACTAGGGACACACATGGAACAATTTTCAGCTTTTATTAAATGAGGAAGGTCAGAAACGTATGGGCTCTTGGGCTATTTGGGAAATGCTTATGTATGTATTGATGTATTGTTGTAGCGGGAGAATGGCACAGCCCGACGTTCTGGGTGTTCGTGTGCGGAGCCATAGTGTTCGTGTTCCTCGGACTGGCCGCCGTGGCTTGCTGGATCTCTCGCCGTCGGAACTCGCTCGCACATAAACTGGGTAAGTCATCATTTAGATAGATAGATAATAGGTAATTCTTTCACAAGATTTCACAAGATATGTATAGGTATGATATGTATTTCCCATGCCGCTATATTTCGCACACCATGTGCAGTTCGATCCAACTTGAGAGATAGGATAGTTTAAATCTCAAATTATAGTCGCAATTTTAATTTATTGCTAATTATTGTCTGTTATTATTTGACAGTCACAATTATCTGTTAACTCCAAATGATTCTAACAGATGTCGATACCTTTCGACTGGGTTGAGTAAGTAATCAATAGATGGCGCTGCTATGGTAAATCTACGAAGGTGTCATATAAGCTAACCTATCTATTTTTCATACCCCTAAGTGAGGCAAAACAACGTTTGCCGGGTCAGCTAGTTTTAGTCTTAGAGCCAGCGACGCCCTGACTTTCGTCATAGTATAAAAGTTGAAAATCTGAATATATATAAATCTCGTGTCACAACGTTTGTCCTCAGTCGAAAGGTATCGACATCTGTTAGAATCATTTGGAGTTAACATATAATTGTGACTGTCAAATAATAACAGACAATAATTAGCAATAAATTAAAATTGCGACTATAATTTGAGATTTAAACTATTCTATCTCTCAAGTTGGATAGAACTGCACATGGTGTGCGAGTTTTATTATAATCGGTTTAGGAGTCCATTGAGGACAAACGTTGTGATACGAGATTTATATATATTCAGATTTTCAACTTTTATACTATGACGAAAGTCAGGGCGTCGCTGGCTCTTATACTAAAACTAGCTGACCCGGCAAACGTTGTTTTGCCTTAAAAATAGAAATGTAGTAGCCGATTCTCAGACCTACTGAATACGCATATAAAATTTAGTAAAAATCGGTCAAGCCGTTTCGGAGGAGTACGGTAACAAACACTGTGACACGGAAATCTTAATAAAATTTCCGTGTCACAGTGTTTGTTACCGTACTCCTCCGAAATGGCTTGACTGATCTTTACCAAATTTCATATGTGTATTCAGTAGGTCTGAGAATCGGCTACTGTATATTTAGAAATAATTATTAAGGCAAAACAACGTTTGCCGGGTCAGCTAGTTTTATATATAAGACTAGAGTGGTATGTCTTGTGTGCAGGCAACAAGCGCGGGCCGGACAAGGCGCTGGTGTTCCAGCCGCCGCGGCGCGCCACCGCCGTGCGCTCGCCGGGCTCGGCAACACACTACCTGCGCAAGAGCCCGTCGCCCACCGCGCCCGCGCCGCCCGCCGCCACCACCCCGCCGCAGCCGCACCCGCCGCTCAACCCGGTACGTACCAAGTCTGGACTTCATACCTCGGCGGTGCGCTCGCCGCCCGCGATGTACCAACACTCTTTCAGGACCTTACTATGCGTGCCAACTAAGAATAGGATCGCGCTTGCTTCAACTTTACACAATAACTGTCAAAAAAGTACTGCCAGCGAAGAAAGCGTATATAAATTTAATTATTCTTTAATTATTATATTCATGTAAAAACTATTATTGAAATTTAGTACCCCTTCCCTACTTAAAAAAAATCAAACTAGAGATATATATCCCTAGTATTCATTGTCATTCCCGTCTAATTATGCCGTATTTATCTCTGTTGTTATCTGTTTATTTGTTTTTTTTTTGCTATTGTATATATTGAAACTTAAATTTGTAACCTTCCTGTAATTTCGTATGTGTCGTCACCGGTCGGCTCCAGCGGAAGACCAGCGCTGATTGCTTGCAGTCAGCACACGCTGAGCTGGGGCCGGTTATGTGACACGTAAATGTTTTAAGTATTGTTTTTCTTTGTGTCACAAAGTAATTCCTTTCTTTCTTTCTTTATTTACTGTGTTATTGGTGCAGCCGTCAGTGCAGACGAGCCCCAGCACACCGACGGCGCCGGAAGCAGCACCTCTCAGCAAGGAGCTGGCCGACGCTAACGCCACCGAGAAGACCAAGACCGAGCCCGAACCAACCAACGATGGCAAGCTGGGAGACTTGCACTTCAAACTACGGTAAGTACTACTACAGACAGTACAGTTCTTTTTATTCCTTTATTTCAGGCAACTAGAGGCCCATAAAATACAATACACATATAAAATATGAAACAATAACATATCCTTAAACACATATATCCTTAAATACATTTTAAAATAATAAACTTAATAACTATTACACACGAAGTGACGGCGTCGTGTCACGCTGCGAGGTGTCGCGTAGCCGGCCTCGGAATCGCCGATACAGCAACTTGCGGACAAAACTCTTCCTTGAGAAAGGTCGCCACATGTTGGGTTGGAACGCGCACCACAAACGAAAATTCGGTTTATATCGCGCCTCCAACTTCTCCACCCTCAAGGTCCAGTTGGTAAACGGGACACGTGCAAAAGCGTACTCGGTAAGTTTATACAAACACAAGCCGCGTGGAGTATTGCTGGACTCAGTGTCGTATGAAGTCATAACGGGGCTTACTTGGGGCCCGTCAACGTCTACTGCTAGTCCTAAGCCTTGTAGCAAATTCTATTAAGAAGCCCTGGTTATTACGGTTTGTTTTAAGTTCTTAAGCGTAAATTTATCGCCAGTAAGCTCTAAATGTGAAGTAAGGAATTGTATTATTTTTGCATCTAAATTGGTCCATCGAAGTTTTAGGGTCTAAATAAGAGTTTAGCCAAGCTGCCATCTGTGAGGTTGGAATATAGGAAACCATAGCCTGACGAAGTTCCAATTTTCCTCGCAGTAACTTTATTTTTATTCTTCTTCTTATTCGTGACGCTCTTGTCAGAGCGGTCGTGATCGTCATGGAGGGTCATTAGAGGGGGCGGATATAATTTGCCTCACGATATCTCGCCATCTCTGCCTGCTGGATGTCATCCGGCTACAGTCATTCAAGGAGCCTCCGACTTGCCTTGATTTGGTCAGTCCACCTCGTGGGTGACCTTCCGCGCGGTCTGGTGCCTTCTACTTTCCCTTGTACGACAAAGCGCTATTATTATTTTTATTTTTTATTATTTTTATTAACAATTAGTAGAGAAATGCGAGTAAATCAGAGGGAAAGCAAAATCGTTCCGACGTTGAGGTTGGAACAATTAGTACGCTGAAACAGGGAATTAGATCCCACAGGCAGCTTCGGTTCAATTAGTTAGAGTGGTAAATGGGCTGCCACTATCTCTTAGCTCTTACTTACCTTCATTTGAAAACATTTTGTCGTAAAGAGACTGTGTAATTCGTAAACCATTTCTCTTTTAACACAATTTTGATAGAACTTGCTCATTGCTTACTTATACTAGATTAGGTATTTATTACTTGTTTGCTTTCGTAACTTGTGTACGCAATTAGTCTTCAAGGGATAATAATAGAAACATTAAGTACGATGACAAAAAAAAGAAAAGTTTATTTTTTCTTCTACATTCTCGTGCTGATTCTCTTATTTTAATTGCGTAAATATGTATGTAAGCGACATTGTTGATTGTAAAACTATAAGTAGTACTCTAATGCTTGGTAAAAAAGTTGGAGGAAATAAAATAGGTTTTATCTACTTCTAGACGCTAACTCGTACAATTTCTACCTAAAACCTTAACGTAAACAACGAAGCCTCTTGAAGATAGACTTAAAAGTTAGAGTGATATATCACTAGCTAAGAAGAAAATAGAGTGCTGCAGTGAATCACCCGCCTTAATTGAATTATATCTTTTTTATTCTGAAGTTTATGAGCTTTATAAATTACTAAAGAACTGGACTCATGAATGTTATATAAACTTTTATTTACATTAAAATAAAAGGTCGGGAATTAATTTAAATTATTAAGCGCATAAAAGCGTTAGCGAAAAGTTATAAGGTCACTACTGTTGCATGTAACAAAGGCTTGTTTGAAGGATCGATAAGCTATTATGTAATTAACTTCATGTTAACATCGGATAGGAACTACGAGTATGATACACACACGCTATGGAATACCGAATGTATACCAACAAATAAGGAGAAAACTTCTTGAAATTATGGAGTTAAAATAGGTGATTAGGCCGTTCCATATTAACAGAAATCATAGCTGATTTTTATGAGAACTTTGATACTAGGTATTATAAAGATTTGAACGCAGAAAACAGTATCACTTTTCCATCCGAATAATATTATAGGTGCGTAATTTGTGTTTAAGTATGTGTATTTTCTTACTTCTTCATGCTCAAACTGCTTTACCGACTTCGAAAAATTTGGTATAGAGATAGGTTAGAAAAATTACATACATTCTTACTTTAGTATTAAAAATGCTATTATAGTCGATATGAGAAGACATTGAGTTTCCATCTTATGTTGGCTACCAGTACTGTAGGTTAACTACGCAGTAACGTCATTATTCCACCCTGACTGCAGCTGAGGTCACGTGACTTCGTGGCTGGAAACTTTAGTAATCGATAGCATTCTGTGCCTCTTTCTCCCCTTGTTTAAATGATCGTAGTAATTGCATGTCACACATGCAAAATATTCTAAATATGTACATGCTTTTTAAATACTTAGTACCTGGTTGACCCAGATATGCTCGGTTTTTTTTTAAATATGACATTTTCTAAAAATGATCGATTTATCGCCCCCGAAACCCCCTATATACAAAATTTCATGAAAATCGTTGGAGCCGATTCCGAGATTCCAATTATAGTATATACAAGAATTGCTCATTTAAAGATATTAGATATAAAAATAATACCCCCCTTAGGGGTGGAATTTTCAAAAATCCGTTCTTAGTATGCGTCTACGTACTAAAAGAAATACACCCTTCAAATTTCTTACCCCTAAGACCAGCCGTTTGGAGCTCTGCGTTTCCTATATATAGGTCAGGACAAAGATTCTTATAGCATAGATAGATATATAAAAATACAATAAAGTAATTTTTAACCTAGAATTTGATGAAATATACCGAAATTTCAGATAATTAATAAATTACAGTTAGTCCAAATGGTCTAAACTAATACCAGCGATGCCCAAAATACTGGCAGCTTTACCACGTTGCTTGCAAATTAGTTGACATGTGACTGCAAAAATACAAAAAAGAATAGCTAAATTACCTAAAATAGTCATTTCATTATGCTTCGTTACAAAGAATACTTTATATGATACATATAAGGCAGAGTAAATTGCGTAAAAATTCAAAACATTTCCTCGGTACCTTAATTTTATTCAGTAGAACTGTTAAAAACCTTGTTAGAAACCTTAAAAGTCTGAAGCTTTATTTCTCGCAGAAATACATGTTGACTTGCCCTAACTTTTAACAAGATATTACTTGTACTCTCTGATGAAAAGTAATCCTTATTTTTGCTACCATCAAAATAAATTTACTTTTACACAAAGTTGGAACAAGTTAAATCAAAGAAGTTTTTTCCGCAGAAAGTCACAAATGTAAATAACAAGAAAGTTGAAATAAAAGGAAGACGAAATTTTGATATATTTTAATATCAGTCCTGTTGTTTTTTTATAATTGCTTTTGGAAATGGTTTAGGGCTTAGGCTAATGTTTCTGAATATGTTTTGTTTTAAAGAATTAGACAAATACTAGTAGCCCGCCTCGACTTCGCACGGGTAATAAGAGCTTTTATTCACATTTTACTCAGAATATCTGATATTTTTGAAAAGAAAATATTGCCTATGTTACTCGGGGATAATGTAGCTCAACGGTGAAAGATTTTTTTAAAGCAGTCTAGTAGTTTCGGAGCCTATTCGAGTCAAACAAACAATCAAACTTTTCCTCTTTATAATATTTTTATTATAAATGAGAAATGTCAATTATTAATCAAGTTAATAGTTAATCCGAGGCATGGAAGTTTGTGGCAGATCTCGGACGGCGGTTACGAGATAGGGGGCGAGATCCGCGGGCTGGGGAATACTTGCGGCAGCAAATTTCTCTCGTAATTCAGCGAGGAAATGCTGCCAGCCTAATGAGTACGTTTGGGCGAGGGGCTTTGACGTAGTCTTTAAGACTTATTTTTTTTTAATTATTAATCATTATAAGAAAACATTTTCTCATTGATAGAAACGAATTTAGTATGCGAATGCCGCATATCGCATGAACCTACGAACGTAGCTGTTAAATAATCTATGTCAGAACTATCCAGTGCTGATGTTTGAAGTGTCCAGACAGACTGAATACACCCCTGAAGCCTTTTAGTGCTGTTTAATACGTCGTTAAGGGCGTCTGGTGCGGGTCATAAAACAAATACGTTCTACCTGCGTAGGAATTAAATAGATATTTTCGAGTGAGATTTTTAGCTCTATTAAGAGATAAAATCAAAAAAAGCCAAGTCAGGGGACTTAGGGTGGCTTGAAATCCCTCGACACCAGAGCTTGGCCACTAAGCTTATACGAAGAAGAAGATGAGAACGATGATATACGAAGAAGAAAAAAATAACCGCAAAGCACTTTTATAAACATTTACAAAACAATGCTCTTTATAGATATTCCTTCTAAGAAATATTTTGACACAATTATTTATCCTATTTGTAAGCAAGTTAGTAATAGAGTATAACAATAAATACTCGGTATAATTACGTAAAATTACAAGAATCAAAGTTGTACGCTTTCAGGTGTAATGAATTCGTAATACGGTAATTATCATTTCAACTGGCAACCCTTTGAATATGTTATGACTTGTGAAGGCAACTAACTATATGTCAACTTCAGGCTATTCAGGGAAGTTGGAGCAAGCTCGTTAAACTTTGTTCTATGAATTTGTAACTTGTATATTTTTGGTATAATCTAGAATGTTTGTTTAACACGAGTATATAATATTTTTATTTAATAAATATTTGTAAACTCATCCAATATATTAGGTATAGCACAAAATCAATTTTACTCCACTAAAATGAAAAACTAGCACACCCGTTTCGTGAAAATCAGATTACATAATCTACGCAACTTGTCGCGTAAACAAACAGCAAGCCGCAAAAAAAGATTGCGTAAAAAAAGGTCCGCGTCAGAGCCTAATCCTCTTTTCACACAGAATAGAGAGAAACCTTTTCAAAGTCAAAACAGCGAATTTCACCTCCCACCCAATTAGTGTCACCCTGCCCTTTGTTAACGAACGGGCTAGAGCTTTTGAACCAGCTTTGTAAAAATAACGAAAACTATTCCATAAGCTATCCCGAACTAAATCTTAATTATTGATGCTTTTATCATTTAGCTTATTTATAAAAAACTTGTTCAACATTTAAAAGTACTCAATTGAACATGCCCTGCGCTCTACTGGTATTATATCGAAGTAAAAATGGTGGCTTATCCAAAGCATAAGCCGTTTGAGATTGAACTGTTAAGAACCTTAATAAAACACTTTATGTGTATCTGACTACACAAACTTCAATTTATGTCTAGAAAACATTTGATCTTAGACTATTTTAATAAGTTGCTTTATTACTAGGAATCAACGATTCCACGATCTAACGAAACTTGAATAGCTACCTATTCAAGTTTCATACGCTTGTTTTTACCAAGATATTAATAGGAGATTGAGATTGAGACAGACAGGCGCTGCTACCAAGAATTCTATCCGGGGCATATCATAATACGGAGAAAGATGATAGTGCTAGGTTTATTACGAAAACAGCAAAAGGAAAGTAACGAAAGCATAATAAATAGTATTTTACGGTGAAATGAAAGAATAAGTGTTTTCCGCAGATTAGATAAACTAAACAAATAAAAAAAGCAATTAATTTAAACAACCTTAAATAACGAATCAAGGCTTCTTCTTCATATGAGCTAAGTAGCCAAACTCTGGTGTCGAGAGTTTTCAATACGCCCGAAGGCCTCTGACAAGTTAAATGGGTAAGTAAAATTTTAGTTATTTCTTTTCTATATTAAAAACAACAATAATTAAACCGAATTTATTCTCTTTTGGCGGCAGAATAACTGGCAAGCATTTTCAATGCTTCACTACGCATTAAAACTAAGGATATAAAAAATATTTGACGATTCTCAGAACATAAACTCTTCCGTCTAAACACGTCAATGAATTATTGATAGAGTTGCCTCCGCGACGCTAATTCTGGCCCACACCATCCCTCGAGAAAGCAAGCCTACTCCAAAATAATATATTTAAACGTATACCCATTCGTCATTGTATATGCCAAAATATACATACAAAAAATTCGTGACATGTCGGTCCGTGTAAAACGTCTGGAAAAGTAAATCCCAGAGGTCCTCACGAAAAGGATTTATGTTTACAATTGCGTACCTACATTTGACGCGGGGTCCTTTTTCGGCTTTTTTTTATTAATTCGGGACAATCTGAACGTAAATACGTCAGAGTTTAATATGGAGCTGTGGGCGTATGTAACAAAGGCGATTGATAAACAAAGTATTTGTTGACTTGATACATTGTTAGAGATGTAGCTACTTGCCAAACCGTAGATCGCAGCTTCGTAGTTGCTCGTAGCTTTTATATAAGTACGTAGACCTCTCTTAGCATTGGAAGATTTCAGAACTACAGTAGAAACTCGATTAACCGGAGTAATTAGTGTAGTTAGACATTCGGATAATAGAAAATCCGGATAATCGAAAGTATGATGAAAATTATTTTTAATTCACATTTTCCGATGAAAAGCCGGCGCGGGCGGGTTGGATGTCTGCTCCGTTTGACACATTAATGCTTGCAAAAATATGTACGACTTTAGACAATTGGTGTATAGTCCGGATAATCGCGAATCCGTATAACAGAGAGCCGGATAATCGAGTTTGGACTGTATGTTTTTTGTTGACTATCTGCGCCCCGGGGTGCTGCACTCATACTAGGAAAATAATGCTTAGTTTAATACATTAAACTGTTCATGTTAATCTGGAGAAGAGTCTGCCATTCCAGATTTTCAATTCGTTTACAAGCACACATTATTTACGTGTACATATATATTAAATCTTTTTTAGCAAAAACGAGTATACTTCTAAGTTTATACCTAGTCTGAATAAAGTCTAGATAGGATAGAGGTCAGGAGATCTTTATCCTTTCTAGACTTTATTCGGAACATAGTTTAGGGTCGTCGTTCTTGTCCTTATTTTATGTACTTTACCTAAACCTACATAAAAGTTTCCGTCCCTTTGTACTCGTACATGTTTGTTTCGTGTATCGGAGACATTTTTCGTAAGGAACGAAGCTCGAAATGTCGGTCACGAGTTTCTAACTGATAATAACTTTGCAGGATTGTCAAATTGCGTCTTGAAGTTATGACGGCACGACCGCTTATAGGTGGAGTTTTTTCAGCCTAGAGTTAGATTATTATTATTATTACCGCCGTTTATGGTTACCGTTATGATACTAAGATATCGTGTTACATGCGTAATAGCGGTCTTTACGTAATTTTTTGCTACAAAGTGGTAGGGTTTCGGCATTTAATCGATTTTACGAGTACTGATATTAGGAGAATAATTTTAATTTAACTTTTAGAAAGCGTGATACAGTCTATCGTTTAGCAATATTTGGAGTTAAACTTAAGTATTTAATAATAGATATCTTTAAAATTTAAAACGACTATTTAAAAAAAAATAACAGTTATAGTAATCGTATTTTGGAATTAAAACGATTCTTAACAGTGAATTAAAGTTTATAAAACTGGATTTTTTTACGGCATTTCCCCATTTACGTAGGATTTTATAGGATTTATCTATCTATAGCTATACTATTTGCTCCTCCACTAATTATTGTAGTAGACGAGCATAGTATGATGAAACACAGTGGATGCAGTTATAACAAGTCTGAAATTAGGATAAAAGTAACAAAATATACCAATTTTGCCGTTGATAATGCGTTACCGCGATCTAATTTTGCCAGTGGCGCCATCTAGTACGGCACTTACTAACAAATGTGGTTGGTGATAATATTGAACCGCACAGCTCCCAAGCCGCTTTGTGTATTAACTTTGTAATGCCTATTGTCTTCCAGGTATGAGAACGAGAAGAGTGCTCTGGTGGTATCCGTGGTGTCGTGTCAGGGTCTGCCGGGCCGCGAGCCCGCCGGCCCAGACCCTTACGTCAAGCTACAGCTGCTGCCGGACAAACAACACAAAGTCAAAACTAGGTAAGCTTCGTAATCTTCGCTCTGCAGAAAGGCTTACTCTACTGACACCTAAGCCAAAAAAATTTTGTGGTAATTCTTTCACTGTAAGCAGTGCGGCTTTGGAATGTCTTACCACTCGATATCAAAAAGGCTCAGACAATTGATTCTTTTTTTTTTTTTTTTTTTTTTTTTTTTTTTTACTCATAATGGGCTTGCGCTTGATCGCAGTTCACCTGATGGTAAGCGAAATTGCGATCTAAGGTGGAGCACGCTTGCCCAGAAGAAACCGGTTCACTCTTGCCTTGAAAACTGCTAGATTATAGTTATCAGGGAACAGGGAATTTGGCAAAGAATTCCACACCTTGGCAGTACGCACAATGAAGGTGGAGGCAAACCGCTTAGTACGCGACTTAGGCACCTCCACAGTATAACGGTGCCGCTTTGGTGTTTCCCTACTCGTCCGATGGTGGAATGGGGCGGGGGGGATCAAATCATGCAATCCCGTTGCACACTCTCCGAAATGTAACCTATAAAAAACCGAAAGACTGGCCACCATGCGGCGATGCTCAAGGCTCTGCAGCTTCGCCGTGCAAAGAGCATTATTGCCAATTAGCCTCTTCGCTCGCCGCTCTATTGCCTCCAACGCCTCAAGCTGGTATTTAGCCGATCCATCCCAAAGGTGCGAGCAGTACTCCATGCACGACCGAACTTGTGCTTGATACAATGAAAGCAACTGTTCCGGCTTGAAGTACCGGCGCACCTTCGAGAGGATACCCAGCTTTTTGGCTGCCAATTGAGCCTTAGACTCAATGTATGAGCCAAAGTTGAGGGTTGAAGACAAAGAGACTCCAAGAAGCTCGAGATGGTCAGTGATCGGTAAGGTTACATTTCGGAAAGTAGGGGCCAGATTAAAGGGCCTCTTTTTTGCGGAGAAAAGACACGCCTGGGTTTTGGCAGCATTAAACCTGACCAGATTGGCATCGCCCCAATCGGAGACTGCCTGAAGAGACAGGTTTAAGCGCCTCACCATAGCCTCTCTATGAGACTGGATATCAGCCGCACTAGCTCGCGCAGTAGATATGTAGCTCTCTACGACGGTGCTGTCATCTGCGTACCCAATGATACCGGGACTAAGCAGATCATTGATGTGCAGCAGAAAAAGCGTCGCAGAGAGCACCGACCCCTGAGGGACACCGGCATTAATCGCCATAAGATCAGACGAGCAGCCGTCGACGACTACCCGAATAAATCTATCCCTAAGGAAGTCCGATATCCATGCACAAAAACTAGCGGGCAGGCCGTATGAAGAAAGCTTACCAATAAGGCCGTCGTGCCAGACCCTGTCAAAGGCTTTGGAAATATCGAGGGAAACCGCTAGGGCTTCCCCGTATTTCTCAATAGCCTCACTCCATAAGTGCGTGGCGTACGCTAGGAGATCCCCAGTAGACCGATTCCGGCGAAAGCCATATTGTCGGTCACTGAGGAGGTCGTTAAATTCTAGGTACGCCAGAAGCCTGCGGTTCAAGACACGTTCCAAACTCTTGCAGAGTATGGACGTGACTGAAATGGGCCGGTAGTTAGCAGGGTCGGCGCGACTACCTTTTTTGGGCACGGGCTGCACGTTAGCAAGCTTCCAAGAACTCGGCACTACACCAGTCTCTAGAGAAAGCCGAAAGAGGCGTGTCAACACAGGAGACAACTCAGGCGCACATGTCCTCAAAACTATTGCCGGTATACCGTCGGGACCACTGGCTTTATTCACGTCTAGATTGCGTAGCGTCTTTCGAACCTCAGATTGGCGAATGTTTATCTCAGACATTTTTGTCGTACAGCCAAGGGATGGAAGAGGTGAAGCGCCACTAGCATCAAGACGAGAATTTTCCGCAAACAAGGAAGCAAATAAGTTTGCCTTCTCGTCTGCAGTGTGAGCCAGTGTTCCGTCGGGCTTAAGCAGTGGAGGCAATGAGGGACGGCAGAAGTTCCCTTCGATCGACTTTGCCAGGGACCAAAAGGCTTTACTACCCGCGGGGTAAGAAGCCAGTTTGTTCCCAACTCGGCTTATGTGATCAAAACGAGCCTTCTGAAGAACCCTTTTGCAGGACTTGGCAGCCTTGTTAAAGTCCTTCTTCCTCCGGCTGACATCCTCGGTCTTGCGGTCACGAGCATCAACCCATGCCAGGTATGCCTCATGTTTCAGTGCTTCCGCACGTCCACACTGAGGACCAAACCAAGGGCGAGCAATGCCGGACAGAGACACATCCGAATAAGGAATATAGTATTCCATACCCAGACGCAGTACATCAGTCACGGCATCCGCACAAACCGAAGCATCACCGGATGAGAAGCAAACTGACTGCCAAGGATAAGACGCAAAGAAAGACCGCATCTCATCCCAATCTGCTGACCTGTATCGCCACATCCGCCGGGTGCCTTTTGGGCTCGGGTCGGACGGGGAATATACGGATACAGATTTCACCAGACAGTGATCGGATTTACCTAAAGGTGACGATATCGTCACGGAGTACCGGTCTGGATCAGTTGTCAGCAGAAGGTCCAAGCAATAAGGTGTATGCGACTCAACATCGGGAATTCGAGTAGCCCCTTGGACCAGCTGAGAGAGATTTAACGCCAAGGCAAGCTTACGCGTCTCTCTGCCAGCATGGTCGGTGTCTCGGTGTGGGTAAAGCCACTCCTGGTGGTGAGCATTAAAATCCCCCAAGAACACTAATTGGGCTGTCGGGTACCTTTGCTGAGCCGCGTCCGCCGCCTCACTGAGATAATCCATTAGCCTGGTCGTCTCCTGGTCTCCAGTGTGCGAACGGTAGACACAGGCATAGAGAATTTTCTCAATGCCTGTGTCCACCAGCGCCCAGAGCACTGAAAAATTGCGGTTTTCAAGATTACGGAGACGCTGACAACAAATGTCATCCCGGACGTACATGCATACCCCAGCCCGAGCCTTAAAATTATGCTCAAGGGTATACCCGGGGTATAGCAGGTACGCCGTGTCAGACGGACATTTGATCTGCGTCTCCGTAAGGATCATGAGGGCGGGTTTGTCGGTCTCGAGATGGTGGTGGACCGCAACGAGATTGGAGTGCAAGCCTCTGATATTAGCGAGGTGCACTTTTGTTATTCTTTTAAAAATCTTGTTGAGAGGTGGTATTTATCTTCACTATTATACCTTAAGACTATTTGTTTCCCTTCATTTTATTAACATTTGTTTATTTATAATATTATGAATTGGTACTTTATATATTAGTATATTTTATGTATATTTTATATATGTATTAGCATAAATTATTATAATTATTGTAAGTATATGTAACTTATTATTTTTTCTTTTCTCTTTATTGTACACTACGTCCTTTTTTAGTTGTTTATTAACTCCTTTCCATCCAAAGAATGCCTGGAAGAGATCGCTTTAAGCGATAAGGCCGCCAATTGTGGCACACCATTTTTTTGTTCTTAGTTATTATTTTATCTTTAGTTTTAGTTTTAAGTTTGTGTCCAATAAAGTATTATCTATCTATCTATCTATCTATTCAGGCTCAAGGGCTGTTGGAAGTGGGGTTCCGACAGTCCAGTCAAATTGGGCCCGAGAACGGTGGCAGATTATAGATAAAATAAAATCTGCCTCTGTGGAAGTTGCTCAAAGCAAACGCCAGGAGAGCTTCGGTGTGTTCCCACCGGAGAACCCGGAGTCCTCCATCAGGCATCGAGGCTGGCTACTGAGGGGGTTTTAGTGGGTAAGAATCCCACATAACCCGGCTGCACCCCATTGCAGCTGGGTATCTTAAATAAGATTTCCCCCTCGTAAAAAAAACAAAAAGATAAACTTTCTATAAGTTTTTAATTTGCTGGCAAAAAATACTGTTAAAAAAACTCATGTTTCAAAATTTTCTTATTGGTTATTATTAGTGATTAGTACAAAGACGACTGACGCCCTGCAACCCAGGCTCTCCCTGAGCCTTCCTGCGGGGCTCAGGGCTAGACCAAGCGTACTAAATGTAATATATAAGTATGTATTTTGTTCTCTTTTGTAATTTGTACGCGTAATTATCTTTTTGTAATAAATATTCTTTATTAAAAAATGAATATGGTTTTCCAGGGTGGTCCGCAAGACCCGCTGCCCAGTGTACGACGAAGACTTCACATTCTACGGCATCGCCCCGCACCAGATCAGCGCCATCACTCTGCACTTCGTCGTGCTCAGCTTTGATAGGTAACACTATGAAGTTTTACCTACAACTTCATGGGTAACACTATAACGGGAAACACTATACAGACCTACGGCTCAATGGTGGCGATTCAGCGGCACACACGACTAAAATAATTTAAAGAAGCCCTGTCTCTTTTCATCTTAGGTGGCCAGAAAGGGACGGCACGTTCTGCACCATAGTCAAAACAACTTAAATCAAGTCAAATGTAGAAAATATAGGCGACTTTAGTCCGCACTCACTTGTATCACCTCTAAAACTGTCTGCACATTCCATATTTGACGTGATTTTAGTTGTTTTGTCTGTGGTTCAGACATGCCGTCTCTTTCTGGCCACCTAAGATAAAAACAGACGAGGCTTCTTTAAATTTAGTTTATCACCTAGAATCGCCACCACTATCGCCCTTTGCACGGCAAAGCTGCAGAGCCTTGAGCATCGCCGCATGATGGCCAGCCTTTCGATTTTATATAGGTTACATTTCGGAGAGTGTGCAACGGAATTGCATGAATTGATCCCCCCCATCCCATTCCACCATCGGACGAGTAAGGAAACACTAGGAGGAGCCTAAGTCGCGTACTAAGCGATTTGCTCCACCTTCATAGTGCATACCGCCAAGGTGTGGAATTCTTTACCAAATTCCCTGTTCCCCGATAACTTTAAACTAGCGGTTTTCAAGGCAAGAGTTAACCGGTTTCTTCTGGGCAAGCGCGCTCCACCTTAGATCGCTATATCGCTTGCCATCAGGCGAATTGCGTTCCAGCGCAAGCCCATTAAGAGTAAAAAAAAGCAATTCCCTGTTCCCCGATAACTATAATCAAGCGGTTTTCAAGGCAAGAGTTAACCGGTTTCTTCTGGGCAAGCGCGCTTCATCTTAAATCGCTATATCGCTTGCCATCAGGTGAGTTGCGATCAAGCGCAAGCCCATTATGACTAAAAAAAACGCAAAACCTTGTAACGGCGGTTTTTACGTCTAGAATGAAATCTTTTGTACTAAATCTTTGTAAAAAATTTGCAGATATTCCCGTGACGAGATAATAGGCGAGGTGGTGTCTCCGCTGTCCAGCCTGCAGCTGCAGAGCGGAGAGGCCATGGCTCTCTGCCGCGAGATACAACCACGAAGCTTGAAGGTAATTCGTCGGATTCAGAACCAATGACACAGCTCTACAAAAAATCATTTTTTTTGTTGCCCTGTTTATAATCGCAAATTGTTACGTTTTTAAGTGCCCAGATTACGAATATATTCGTAAAAGTACTAAATTTGCTCGTTTTTACAAATTGAATTTTAAACGATTTATCGTCAAAATTTCATTTTTTAGTCATTATTGTTGAAAAAAAAACGAGCAGATCTTACAAAATCATTGATATTTTCACGAATTGTGTGTATAAATAGACCCAAAATCATCATCATATCAAAGGCAACAAAACCACTGTAGACCAGTGTAATAGACTATAGTCTAGATCCCGTTATAAATGACCTTCATCGATCGGCTTAATGGATCAAACATATTTTTTATGTAATTTAATTCGGTCAGTGATGACTCGTTCGGCAATTTTTTAGGCAGAAGGGTTTTTGAACTACTCATAATATTTTGGTACATGAATTAAAAATTGATATCTCATGCCTTTGCATATTTTAGGTCAGTTACTGTTTAGTTAGCAGCACGTATATTAGTAACAAGTCCTAATAAAAGAACATAATATAGTGATACTCGAAATCGAAACCATGTCTCACTATTTGATTCCTCACCATCAAACCTCGACCACTGTCGAAGTAGCAACCCGACCAGCTAACCTTTGTATCAGCAAAAATATTATAGCACCTTTAAAGCAAGGGCAAAATCTTGATTTTGCCGTTTTTTATTGTACGATTTATTAGTTATTACTTATTATGACTAATAAGTAATAACGAATAATTCAAGAAATTGCAAATTCAACATTTTGCCCTTGGCTCAGTGGTAACAAAGTCTGCTTTTCAATCAGACGGCCCTGGTTAAATCCCGGCCCTACACCAATGACTTGTTTTTCAAGTTATGTGTGGATTTGCACTCGCTTTACGGTGGAAGAAAACATCTTGAGGAAACCGGCATGTTTGAGAACCACAATATCCAAAGACGTGTGTCATCCGCCAACCCGCACTTGGCCAGCGTGGTGGATTATGGCCTATATCTCTCTCCTCGTGAGAGGAGTCCCAGCAGTGGGAACATATAGTGGGCTGCTTATGCTTATGCTATTATGCCCTTAAGAAGCACCTGTATATACATTCCGGTGGTATCTGGTGTAGATGCGCAGCGTGGGTCGCGGCGAGGTGCTGGTGTCGCTGTGCTGGCAGCCGGCCGCCGCGCGCCTCACCGTGGTCCTGCTCAAGGCGCGCAACCTGCCCAAGATGGACGTCACCGGACTCGCCGACCCGTACGAACCCATATACATAAATAAATAAAATAAGCCCTTTATTACTTTTTATTGGATAAATGAGAAAATGTTTATTTACAAATAAATATTAGAGAAAAATCGATTAAAATACTATATCTAAACTTTTAGGTTTATCTTCTTTAGCTCAGAAGTTCATCTTTAGTTCCTATCTTGACTTAATTTTGGTAATCGTTCAAACATCATTTAATGGCCACTAAATACATTAATCAATAAAATAAGATTGCTGATATTACGAATTTAAACAAAAAAAAACTTACTATTTACGCAACAACATCTGGTCTTGTTGCGTAAATAGTAAGTTTTTTCCATTTTCTAATATCTTTATATACTATTAAGCACGTCGTGCTTAATATAGCCGGAACTACACGAACGCATATTTATAACTAAATATGAAAAAAAAAACACATTAAAAGAAACAAGGCAAAATTTTACGGCTACTTTAAACACGAATATACATTCTTTATTTTCACACACTTATTAAAATATACAGACAAAACGTACAATTTAAAATTAATTATAATATTAAAAACTAAACCACTAACAAAACTAATTCAAAAGGCCACTCCGGACAGAACCTGACGGAAAGGTTCCCATAACGCTCGTGGCATTGCCGCGTTGTATAGCGATGGATAGCCTTTGCGCTAGGTACGATCCGGAGCGGTATTCACCCGATCTCTCTAAGTCTGCGCCCAATTTCAGCAATAAACTAGCTGATTGATGTTTTCCTCCAGCTACGTGAAGATGTACCTGCTGTACAACGGGCAGCGCATAGCGAAGAAGAAGACGCACGTGAAGAAGCGCACCTTGAACCCGGTGTTCAACGAGTCATTCGTGTTCGAGGTACCGGCCGCTCCCAATGCAACCCTGGACCACGTGTCGCTTGAACTGCTCGTGCTCGACTGGGACCGACTCACTAAGAACGAGGTATAGCTAATAAATAAATGAATATTAGGACTCATTTCAAACAAGGCTGGTTAACCCCATACTGAACCATTTTTTCGTATATAGTAAGTAATAGAATATAATTGAAAATTGACATGAATACATATCATATACTTTTGTAATGATATCATATTATTTGACTTGTAACTTTGGTGTTATCAATAAATTATTTGTATTTGTTTTTCTAGTTTATGTTATGGTGGCTAACACAGCTGATATACTACATATACATACATATATATTTAACACCCAGACTCACAGCCAACAAATTTAATTAAGCACAAAGATCTTGGGCGCGGTCGGGAATCGAACCCGGAACCTTCTGATTAGCAGTCGGGCATGGTAACCATTGCGCCAACGAGGTCGTCAACTGGAGTCGATAAAGAAAACATTTAGAAGTTCGCTTTTGCCCTTTTGCTCACACTCGCTTGGTTATGAAAGAGGACGTGAGTTTACAAATGTTTTCTGTATCGAGTTATATTTCAAAATTACCAGGGGTTATTACAAATCATTCGTTACACTCGCTTTACGGTGAAGGAAAAAATCGTGAAGAAACCGGCATGTTTGAGGACCACAATATCCGAAGACGTGTGTCATCCGCCAACCCGCACTTGGCCAGCGTTGTGCATTATGGCCTATATATCTCTCCTCGTGAGAGAGAGAGAAGGCCCCGAGTCCCAGCAGTGGAAACGTATAGTGGGCTGCTTATGCTATATCAGTTGTGTAAGCAGATACAAAGTGTAAATGGTTTAGTATGGGGGTAACCAGCCGTGTGTGAAATGTGTTCTGTTATTGACGTGACAACGTCTTAAATTAGGTTGCGGCTGAGTCACTTATGAAAAAGTGTAACGCCCGGTAACGTTACGATGAGTCACCGAACGAGAGAGAGGCCCGCCGAATGCCTCGCGTCTCTCTCCCACTCAACTATGATCGGTCTGCCGCGCGCGCAGCACGCGGCAGACGTTGTCACGTAAAATCTTCGCCCGTAAAACCGACTTTACAGGCAACCATTTTTTATATTTATTTATTCCCATTGCAGGTGATAGGTCGGCTGGAGCTGGGCGCGGGTGGGTCTGGCAGCGCGCGGCACCACTGGCGCGAGGTGCAGGCGGCGCCAAGACGCCAGATCGCCGACTGGCACAAACTGAAGGAGTAGACCCACCAGTGGGGGATCGGATTGGGGATGTCTGGAAATTCATATTTTATACACGAGTAGTATATGCTTATTTGTGCAAAACACTAGTACACATAAAACTCCATTGGCTTGTTGAGCGACTGTAGTTACGTTGAGGATGGATTGTTTGATTTACATATACTATATGTTATATATTGAGGCTAATCAATAAAGCTTGAAAATATGTAGTTTGACAAAAGTAGAACTAACTATGTTTTGCTTGAATAAATATTAATTTATTAACGGAATTAACAATTGGCTAAAATAATCGATTACTCCGGTGATCTTCTCACTGGTGTAATATACACTTTAAGATAGTTTACGTTTCTGAGAATACTTGGGTAATCGTTGCAAAACATCTCTCGTTGTTTTGATCTTGAAATTTATGTGGAACATACTCGTACTACACACATTCGTTTAGCCTACTATATTTGATAAAAAGACCGAATATCTTTAAAAAATACAATACAATACAAAAACTCTTTATTGCACACCAAAGAGACAGTTATAATAAATGTATACATAAATAAAAGATATAAAAAGTTGCAAAAGGCGGCCTTATCGCCTATAGCGATTTCTTCCAGGCATACTTTCATATGGAAAAGTGAGAAAAGAAGAAAGGAGGTGTATTTAAAAAAATATAAGAATAAAATCTCAGCAAAAAGAAACCATAGATCGAGTTTCAGAGTTTCAGGATCTTTGCGAGGCATATAACTGACAATACATATGCAACAGAGGCATTATAACGAAAGCACCATCTAGCGGTCAACACGACTTGTTACATCTCAGATTATTATAAGTAAATATATGTATTTGAATTAAGCTATAGCAGTCCCGGGGTGGGATGTGAACGGTCGTGTGTTTGGAGAGGTGTTGCTTTTAATAATGTCTTAGCGCCCACTGTTGCGTAGGAGGATTATCAGCGTGTCTTTAGAAGGTATTTGAAACTCAAAAGGATTGTAATAAACTTTATCTACACTAATATATGTTACAATATTAGTCTACTTATGTTTCCAATACTTGACTTATAATTACTACTGTTATAGTGCAGACAACAAAATCCGCAATTTATGCAATTTTACATGATGGTATAGGTAATATCCACATCGATATCGTTAAATCTCATTATAACATCGATAAGAACAGGGCGCGCTCACTCCTGATTGGCTCTGCGCGTGCAGCTGCGCTCTCATTGGTTAGATTTTAATGGCGGCAAGCTCACTGTGACAATACACACGTACGCGTGTAATAAGTCAAGTATTGGAGACATAAGTAGAATGTTACAACATTAGTGTAGATAAACTACTATTACGCCATCTACGAGTACATACAGTTAAAAAGAACCCTTGAGTAATCTTTCAGCGTACGGTAGTCACCATAAGCTAGAATTATATCCACCAAATAGCCATTATTATGGAGCTACTCTAATAATATCTGAGTATTTGGCTACATGATTTGACTAATACAATATTTTGGACAACTGCAGTGACTTTGGAGCATACTACAAGGAATACAGTTTTAAGCATTTAAGATAAATCAGTCAACAAAGTAACTACCTTATAAGATTCGATGCAGTTAAATAAATCTAACGCCACATTTGCCCTTATGAAGGTTTTTTTTAAGGTTACAAGTAAAATAATAATATTAATACTAAGAATAAGCCAGACATCCCTTCTCGCAAGTATGTTTTATTCTTTGTTGAAATATTTGATTGTATACTTAGTAAAATATTATCTGTTTTCAAATCTAACTATGTGAACGAAAAATCAAAACTAAATATTTTATTAATTTGAAAGTATTTTTTGGCCTTTTGTATTTTCACTTTTTATAACAGCACAATAACTTCCTAAAAATATGTCAGTCAATATTTTTTAAAAGTTGTATTTGGAACTTACTTTCGAACGTATTTTATTTGTAACAAAGCCTGAATTATTATTTTTATTGGTAGTTAGACCAAATTTTGCGTCGATAAAAATAATTAACTATATAATACTTAGTATAAGTTACAGTAATTATATGAGAACTATCAAATTTGTCTATGTAGTGTACCCAATAAGCGCCGTATAATTGTAGTAGTCGTCATATTCAATTTCAAATTCGAGATTTGTTTTTAATTTCATGAAAAGGTAGGTACTCGTACTTTCATAATTTTCATGTCAAATAAAACAATTAATTGCCATTATATTTAACGCACATTCAATTGTTATATATGAGTTTTGCTCCCGTTATTTACTCCCATAGATATTATTTTATGATACAAATACACACCTTCAATTTATTAACACTTATATAACGAATCTAAATTAATACATCGTATAATACGGGAGTATTATTTTCTACCAAATATATTTAAAAAAAAAAAGAGTACTAACCTACCGTTCTTTCTCTCATAAATACGTTTAATTGTATAGTAGATAGAGTTCAATATTGTTCGTGAGTTACAAAGAAAGTCGGGATTGTAAAAGAATCGTTTGAAAAGCGTTGTGTAACACGATGAACAATTTTGAAATATATGTAATACTCGTATTTATAGGTATAATGTATAGTATTAGAATAGTATGACGAATAAATCTATTTTATACTAAGTAGCGGTTACATCTCTAGGTATAGTTAGATCGTAAGCTTAGCTTTCTTGTCCTAGTGTCACGTGTGACTTTCTTATTTGATGCTTTTACTTACATACACATATATATATATATATAAATAGAAAATAGGTATATGGAAGAAAATATGAAATTTTTAGTGTACCTACTTTAGATAAGCAAATTAAACATAATTATACAAAATAATCTTTGTGTCCAACCGACCATCCTATCGCCTGAATAAAAAAAGGTCCCACCATTTTTTGCTTATCTCAATTTGGTTTCATATCACAGCGGAAGTTCACCAAATATTTCAGATTTTCATCCATGTACAATAGATTTCCGCGAAGCAACGCCTGAATCAATAGGTTAAATTGAAATAGGTAACTTCGTACATAATGCATAATACATAATTCTTAAAGAGATTGCATAATCAGAAAATACGTTTGAACGAATTTGGATTTGAACTTTGTATGGAATGTGGCATAACAAATTTTTCGACCACAATGATCAAGTAAGCAATCCATCGATTGGCTGATATCATTCGTGGCAACGATTTTAGTGGTAAAAATGTTACCTTTAATCGATTTTCTTAAAAACATGTATGTAAGTTGCAAGGTCAGTAGTAGTAGGATAAAGAAACGAATTTTAAAATAAAGTCTTTAGTGACAGTGAAATCTTACTCTGTAAAACTTCTTAATTCACGAGATATCAATTTTCATTATACACTTAAATTTTCTGACATGCTCTTATGTATTTCAGTTTACCTGTAGTAATGCTTAAAAAGTTAAGTGATTATGAGAAAAGATGAATTGTGGGTGAATGTATAGTTAGATGTAATGTAATAAAATAAAATAAAAATTGGTGTAACAAAAATATATCTTTTTCTCGTGTTACTGAGGAATCTTTTGCGTAAAATAAGTATTTCCATACTTCTACATTCCATAAAGTAGATATGACTGTAAATACTCCACGCTTTGGTCATCTATATGGCTTATCATTCTGAATGTTAAAAGTAAGGTGTCAAAGTTAATAAAGATAACTAATTAGAGGAATATCATCACTTAATGTTTCCGTTTAAAAACCTCGTGTTTTTGTATTTATTAATGGTAAATGTTCCATAAGTGTTGTAGTTGCGAAGCACGTACTAAAGCACAGATCCAAATATTCTTTAATAAAAAAATATAAACTAGATTTTTTTAACAACAGAATTTGACCAAATCTGGATTTGACTAAAAAAATATTTTCAATACGCACCGCAAATGTAGATGTACTAGGGAAGCTATAAGAGATACTAATAAAATTAATGTATATCTGTCTAGTGACTCTTAAAATATACAATATTGCATCTAGTTTGGGTCAACGCCTCAAAAATGGGATCCAAAGTCATATTATTAATGATAATGAATATATCATCAACATTAAAAGATTCAGCATCGATTGAAGTCGAATTCTATTGAAATAAACAAAATTAACGACAAAGTGTAAAAATAGAGTTACTATTCAGATAAACATTAAATTAACCTAAACTATCTAGAGTTAACCGTACACTACACAACCTCACATTTAGACAGATTTGTATACCGACGGAATGATAGTGAATAAAACGATTATTGACTGGTGCTTTCACAATAATTGTTCGTTTTATTTTATATTCCCCAGTAACCTTCGTTTCATTCTTTGCCCAATTTCCTTGAGCAATTCCTAGCATCCTCGCCCCAACAGCCCAGGGTCTCCACGGCAATCGGAACAAAGTGATAAAGCGGCTCCAGGGTAGCATGCTTAAGCCTCTTCTTCACACAGGCATCCTCTGCAGCAGCCGACGGGGAGTGGACAGTGCGACTCAAGTGACTGGGAGCTACAGTGCTGACGCAAGTGGCGTCCCAAATGACGCACTTTCCGTTCTTCTAGGGCACCAGAGTCAGTCCGTCCGGTTTCTTCCCATCAGATCTGCTCATACCCGGAGGCTCAAGTAGGTACGCAAAAAAGGTGGTTGAAAATGAACATAAATAAAACTAGCAAATTAATTCAATTGTATATTTTGATATCAAATCTTATTACTTAATTACAATAACACAGCTAAACAGAAGTGTACGTAAAATAAATACACGGTCCGTTTTCCGTCTCCTATATAATATAGCTACAAAGAAAAATAAATAAAAACAATCTTTTTATTTTACCTGACTGCCATCGTAATATAGTTGTTATTTCGGTAACAGATCTTTGTGTTCCAATTATAAATTAGTCATTGTTGTGCGTTTTGCAATAATTAATTTAAAAAAACCATGCGTGTACATACTAAAAACATTGACTTTGCTATAAACACCCACATAGGCGTCCATTTTCAAGAAATTCTAACATCAAAATTCTAAACAAACATTTAAACATTCAAAACGTTGAACATCGAATCAGAAACACCTCGCAGAGAATCGTGAAATACATTTAGTTACATTTAAATAACACACATTTATATTGTCTTTTTAATACAATCCCTACTTGGACGTTTCTTTGATTTTATCTAGCTATACGTTGTTTGCTGTCTTGAGCATACTCTTGTATACGTCAAAATAATCAAAGATAAAGATAGTTTATTTATTTTTTGTTCAAGCTGAGAACACTAAGATCAAAAACTCAGATAAACAAGCGACATAGATTATGGACTACTAGTAGACTTTTATTTAGCTGAGATTCACGTACTAGCTCGGCAAACCAAGGTTCTCAGATCATCGCCGTTAGTTAGCCGATCGACGGGAGTTACATCTAAGTATACCAATATTATAAAGAGAAAAAAAAAGTATGATTGTTTATTTGACGCGAATAGGCTCCGAAACTACTGGACCGATTTGAAAAATTCTTTCAATCTTGGGAAGCTATATTATCCCCAAGTAACGTAGTGTACAGTTTGTTTCTCTTTGCAACATAGATTATTTTAGAGACCGTGCGAAGCCGGGACGGGTTGGTAGTCTGTAATAATTGGTTATTCAGGGTCTCCTAGATATGAGATCGTAGAAAAAAGACGGAAATTAAGGTAATGAAATCAGTAGCAGAACGTAGGTCAAGAGCAGCGAACTAGAATAAACGGAAGATTAACTCCATACAATTGCCACTTAGAATTTGGATTCATCTACGCACACAATTATACTGCTATCCTAACGAAATACACACACACAAAGCTAGCACGCGATTGGTGCCGTGCCACACCATGTGACGCCACGCGGGCGCGCGGGTTTGTTGTTTTGCATCGCCCATCGCGGTATTTTACGATTACGCGTGGAATCATTTTATCGGCCAAGTTACTATGCTATTTATTCTAGTTCGCTGGTCATGAGATTGCAAGGTAGACCGCTTAATCAATATGGATGATATACATATGTTCACAACCGGAACAAATTTCTCTGTGTAATGAATCAGTAAACCACACGAGACCATGTCGTTGTAAGCTTATATCAATGACAAACTTCTAGCTGAAAACCGAGTAAAAACGGCTAAATTTTAGACGTTATTAATAGATACTTAATAAATAATTTTCAATCAAAGAGTCTGTTTTTATATGTCTCAAGACAGCAAAATACTACACATCGAACACAAACAGACAGAAAACAGACAAGATTAGGCAAGATTAAAACATGTGCGTACGACAGTGATTTATACTACAGGGTCGACCCATTTTACATTTACAACATTCATTTCTTCTACACCAAAATTATAGTTCAACTTTTTCGTGCGCGACCTACATGGAGACATATAGAACTTCTTGTTGATTATCTAATTTACTCGTTAATAATACATTACGAATAAACATTTCATAACGCGTATTATCCATAACTCTATGTAATTAAATAATAAATAAGTATTAGGACACGTTTGACATACGACTCTGGTTAGCCCCATACTTAAACATTCTAGTTGGTAATTTTGGTTGCTAACACAACTGATATACTACATACGAGATACATATTTAATAACACCCGGACTGACAGCCAACGAATTTAGTTCAGCACAATGGTGTTGGCTGTGCCGGTAATCGAACCCGGAACCTTCTGATTGGCAGTCCGGCATGGTAACCAGTACGCCAACGTGTAGCCGTGAGCTAATATAACATGCTACCTCGTCCATGCCTTCGTCTGCCCGCAGGAAGGTCGCGCACGAAATGGTTGTACTCAAGTAAGTAAGTAACCCTAATTTGATTCCATTACATCTTCCATGGTCGCCCAACATACATTATTACAAAATCATTATCACTTACATACAATATGACTATTCAAGTTTATTGCTAATAAAATAAGATATGAATCAACATTCAGATATGTTCGAACTGTAAGTATATGTAGATATTAAAAATTTTGGTCCAAAATTTATAGACGTTGAAAATGGTAATGATACAATGACTATCATTGTATGTATTATGTATGTTTATCGGCAATTGTAAATAATTGTCCGTTTCTAAAACTTCCCCAAAATATTGTTGTTAGTTAGTTTCTTGCTGACAAGGCCGAGAATTTGTATAAGTATTTCAGTTAAATTTTTACAAAGACTTACAGAGAAGCTAGCACATATACTAATTGTTTAAATATGTAGATAGGATGATATACATAGATATATTGTAGATATTATTGGTTTGTCAGAATACAACTGATGATTACAATTAGTAAGATTATAGAATTACATTGTTATTTGTTATAATAATGTACAAAAATAATATTTACAAACTACTAAATGCAGTGTTCTTTTTGAACGCTGTGTTTACACGACATCAACCCAGGCAAGATATAACCATCGACATTAACTGCTCAATATTAAATCTAGATTAATATAAGTATAATACAATACTGGCAAAACGGCAAGCGTTTACTAAACTAAAATTACAAATAGTTTTAAAAATCATAAGCACTGGTACTTCGTAATATAAAATGGCAAAAGTACTCGAGTAACTAAAATTCGATTGAGTATTCACTGGTGTAGTCTTTTGATATATTAAAGTCTTAAAAGTGATTTTAAAGTATATGTTTCAATTATCATATCATGTGCACAATATAGGTATAGGTAATTGGAAAAGTTTAACAAAGGATAAAATTTAACCGAAGACAAACTGAAGATACAATACGCATTAAAGAGGGATTATATTTGTTTGTTTGGTATATTTTATGAATAGTCATGATACTTGTTCATTGATTATTATTTAAATTTCTCAAGAAAAATAAAAGAATGAAATTTTTAAGTTGTCTTAGCCATGCCCTAATAACTAAGCACAGGGTGTACATTTTTTGTGTTGCTATTAAAGACATTTAGAATTTTTCTGTTGCTAATGATTTATTTATTATTGATGTATTTATTCTCTGAAAGCGTGTTTTTTTGTTTAGCTTACTTTCAATGACAGAATACGAGTAAAATACAGTCAAAATATGCCGTGCACTGGTTGGTATGTATTTACATCTTATTATTATCTTTGATTCCTTATAAATATATATTCAAATCTTCATTTGTGAAGATAACGATATAGTAAGTGTTCCCATAGTCGGATTTTGATACTACTCGACTATCCTGCATCACCTCGGATGCATCTAGAGTTTGCTTCGGGACAAATATTATATCAGGCAAAATATTTTACGAACATTTTCTCTTCATCAAAATCAAAAGAGAATTTGAATTTCAAGTTTGTGCCGCTAACACAAAATTCACGTGCCCAAGCTATTTATAAACAATTTTCTTCAAGACGCGAAGAAATCGTGGTCTAATATCCGAGCCTACATCGACCTTCACCAACAATTGAATAAAATTAATTTCATAATAAATGTAGCATCTTAGAAAATATATTAAAAATGGATTGCTTAAAAAAATCCTGCACAGAATATTTTTAAATTTTTATTGAAAAATGATTTTTTATAAAATTTTGAAAATTTAAAAAACTACTGGTTTGCCATGTGTAAACAGGAACGGCGAAATCAGCTACTTTCAACCGATTCGATAATAGAAAAAAATATATATCAACATAAGCGCTGTTTCATTGCGATCAGTAGTTCGTCCAGGTAAAAGATAGGCAACCCTACGGCAGCACGTTCTGTAAGTTCTATACTTCAACTCAGGATATATATTTTTTTATTATCTTGATGTTGCAAAATTTTATAAAAAAAAACAATTATTTTTAAATATTTTGTCCAGAATTTTTTTAGGCAACCCATTTTTAATATATTTTCTAATATACTAAATTTATTACAAAAATATTTTTACTAAATTATCACGTCCGTCGGTGAAGGTCGATATAGTCTCGGATCTTCTACTATCGTGTTTTTACATTCTGAGAACTAAAATGCGAATTCTACGAACATCAAAGAGAGCCTGCGACTTAGAGAGCGTTTCGCATGGACATCCCGTTTATCAGAAGTGGGGACCCGTGGCCCCAGGACGGTTTAGTGTTCAAATCTGCCGTATTACAGGAGACCTCGATCCAGCTCTTTTCGAAGCATGCGCGCCAGCTTCTGTACATCCTCGTCTACTTGCCCGGCGAATAGAGAGTCCAGTAGCTCCCCTCTTGATGCCAAGTTGAATACTCCCGCAAGACGAGATACCGACTTGTCCGATAGATGGCGCTCTACGACTGACCTGAAACGTTGAGGAAAACGAGACTTGGTAAACAGGCACGTGCTGAGTTTCCTCAAGGATATATGTTATAGGTAAACACTTTATTTTACCTTATTGAATATTTAGTAATATACTATTATTTGTTTATTTGTGTCAATCGACAAAGAAGCATTTTATTTTGATACGCTGTCTTTATTTCAGTTTCGGTCCAAATCGAAGACAAGACCTTTGGAAATATCATGTCAAGTATACATTTAAAACTCAATGTTGCAACTGTATAGAGTACAGCTGCTACTTCATATTAGGCTCGTACCACGGATTACAGAAAAAAAATTACGTGCAATCCTTCAATTTGAGGGTTTGAGATAAATCGATGAACATATATTTCATAAATAAAAACATTTAAATTTTTTTGTACTTACTTAAGCGACTGATGAGATTCACGAAGAGCATCCTGCAAGAAGCCGCGGTCGTATGAGAAATCTACCTCGCAAAATGAAACCACGGCCATCAGTACAGTCTGCAATTGAGAATAAATAAAAACTCAATAAAGATACTTATATTTTTTTTAAACACATCAGGGTATCGAGTATGATATCTATTAGATGTCAAAATTAAATATTTATTGTAGATACTTCCGCTGTGATCTGAAACCAAATTAAGATAATCAAAGCAAAATTAAAAATCCTTTCCACAAAGCCTTGTGGAAACACGTGTTGAGAAAGAATTTCCGAATTGAGTGAGATAATGGTCCTGAAAGTCAGTGCTGCAGAGAAATCTGTAGCGTTTATACTGAGGGCTGGCCTTTTTCGGACGCTAGGGGACACATACTATGCTGTCTTTCTTCTTTTTTTTCATGTTCGTTTTATGTAATTTAAAATAATGTATATGTATGTGTCTTCTGTGTCTGAAATAAAATGTGTTCTTTCTTTTTTCTTTCTATAAGCAACTTTATTATTACAATTATATGTTTCAGGCTATTCCGGCGTGTGAGGAGACCAGCCACGCGGAGTGAAACTTCGTTGTGTTAGGAGGGTAGAGTAGGGATTAGTTTTACTGGTGTGAGTTGTAGTGGAGATTTGGTGGTCGGTTGGAGGAACCAAACTATTTTTTTAATTTTAATTTTACCTTTGCTTATCTTAATTTGGTTTCAGATCACGACGGAAGTACAACAAATATTTTAATTTATATAATTGTTACTTACATGGAACTTGGAGCGGAAAGCAGCGAGTTGCCTCTCGTCAGCGGCGGAGAGCTGGTTGTGTCTCCGCAGCACTCCGAGCTTCACCGCCGACTTGATCACGTGCTTCACCAGCTTCTCCGCTTCCCGCTTCTCCACGCGCTCCCGGAGCACCGACAGGAACTGGAGTGGAGACCAATCAATTCATTTATGAACCTTAGGGAATCGTACCGTACTGGGCAAGTCAATATATTTAATACTATTGCTTTATAGCAAAAGAGACATAAATATAATCTTATATATAAAATTTCCGTGTCACAGTGTTTGTTACCGTACTCCTCCGAAACGGCTTGACCGATTTTTTCCAAATTTTATATGCGTATTCAGTAGGTCTGAGAATCGGCTACTGTATATTTAGTTTTTTTTATTTATTAAGGCGAAACAACGTTTGCCGGGTCAGCTAGTATACATATAAACCTATAAATAGGTAGTTCAGAGAATGTCTCTGAAGCTATAGAGGTTAGTCCGACGTGCGACCGATCCTCGCCAATGAGTTCCAGCTTTCGATGAAGGAAACATCATGAGGAAACCATAGCATGGTGGAAGAGGATTTTCTAGTGCTTGCTTGGCTAACAACTACCCTCAAGCTTCTTCTTCTTCGTATGAGCTAAGCTTGGCTTATTGACTGCATTTACTAAGGCTAACAGCCGGAACCTACAATTTAACGTGTCATCCGACCCACGGTAGCGCCCAGATGAAAATCTTGTCACAGACAGTCTTGTGCATGGTCACCCATCCAAACACCGTCCGCATCTACCGTTGCTTAGCTTCGAAGTTCGCATCAGATCACCTAACTAGCCGAGCTACAAGCGCACTCACCCTCAAGCTGCTAAATGTTTTAACGCTGCGTTCCGGCAGCATCATTGAAAGCCAGTTTTGCCAGACTAAGCATGCTCAACCTTAGGCCAGAGTCTCGCTAACTCGTGAAGTTACGCGCCCTGCACATTCTCATTAGGGTTGCTGATCACGCCAACGACCTTGCGCCTGATTAATATTTTTAGTACCTGATCGAAGAGCTTGGCGGCGTGGTCGTCGAGCACGAGTGCGCGCGCGCTGGCCGTGCCGCCCACGCGGGACAGGAACTTCTTCTGGGCGCGCAGGGAGATGTCGCGGGCGCACCACGTGCCGCCCTCCATCGCTGGAAATATACATTTATAGCATAAGCAACCCACTATAAGTTCCCACTGCTGGGACTCGAGGCCTTCTCTCACGAGGAGAGAGATATAGGCCATAATCCACCACGCTGGCCAAGTGCGGGTTGGCGGATAACAAACGTCTTCGGATACTGTGGTCCTCAAACATGCCGGTTTCCTCACGATGTTTTTCTTCACCGTAAAGCGAGTGCAAATCCACACATATATTGAAAACAAGTCATTGGTGTTGGGCTGGGATCGATCCAGGGGCCGTCTGATTGAAAAGCAGACGTTATTACCACCGAGCCACACTCGCTTACAACATTTATATATTTAAATAAATTATTTATTTATTTTCAAGCAATTCTGTTCCACTCCTGGGCTAAGGCGTCCCGCTCTGGCCCAGTCTATATCATGTTTGTCTAGATCAGGACGCCACCTTTGTCTGGGTCGACCCCGAGGTCGTCTCGCATTAGGTACACAAGTTGTAGATACCTACGCCCAGAGGTCACCTGGCATTCAAACGAAAATCAAATCTTTATACCAACTTTACAACAATCATGTGTAGGTATATAATTTTAAGTTATAATATTTACCTATTGCATTGACAGACTCCCCAGAGATCAGTCTCCGGCTCCGAACTGAGCTACAAGCTTGTGTTTTAGACGAACACGAAGCCATTTTAAATTTAACATTACTCAAATAACACATACTGATATAGCGCCTGATCGAAACGACGCGTGACCAAAATGCTACAGTTGACGACGACGCGTGATCAAAACATGTCAGGCACGCTATCTTTTGGTCTGAGCAATAATAAGAATTAATAAAATAATAAGACATATTCTCAATCAACTCCTAGTGACATCTAAATTGTCAGAAAACCATTTCACTTCACTCACTTCACTTCGTGAGAATAATAAAATAACAAACTCAATACAGAAAAAGTATTTTTTTTCCGTGACAAGAAAAAGAACATTACAAAGAAACTGTTGATACAATCTTAATAAAATCCCGTAAATAACAACAAAATAACAATTAAGTGAAAAGCTACTTAACGAGACCATCTCAAAGTTCAAGTTAAATTCGGACTAAATTTCAATAATATCAGTAACAAGTTACCTATCTTTGAAAATCGATCTCAGATCCTCAGAATGTATCAAATTCAATTCAAAGCGTCAACAAGTAGAATATTCCACGAATCCAATGAAACGGATTCTCTCAATATCTGTTAACTATCTCCGATCTCATCTGGATCTCAGCAGATGGATATTTTCAATTTCCTTTAAACTCGGCAACTGCCAGTCGATTTAGAGCGTCGCTCCCTGAGTCAATACCAACAAACTTTTACTCGTTGACTTTTCATTTCAAATATAAATAAAAGTTAGGTATAAGTAATTAGTTTGAATAGTGAGCTTACCTTAAATTAATCCTAATATATATAAATCTTGTGTCACAATGTTTGTCCTAAATGGACTCCTAAACCACTTAACCGATTATAATAAAATTCGCACACCATGTGCAGTTCGATCCAACTTGAGAGATAGGATAGTTTAAATCTCAAATTATAGTCGCAATTTTAATTTATTGCTAATTATTGTCTGTAATTATTTGACAGTCACAATTATCTGTTAACTCCAAAATAAATTATTCTAACAGATGTCGATACCTTTCGACTGGGTTGAGTAAGTAATCAATAGATGGCGCTGCTATGGTAAATCTACGAACGTGTCATATAAGCTACACTATCTATTTTGCATACCCCTAAGTGAGGCAAAGCAACGTTTGCCGGGCCAGCTTAATAAAGTAGTATAACTAGTATAACATAAAATGTAGCAAGCTGTAATTTTTAAAAAGTTAGGTTAACCTAACCTATCGAATGATACACGTAGTACGATGTTGAGCGTCCATTATATTTATTAGTCTATGCTCCCACGCAAACGTCTCGGACCAGACAACTGATTTTCAATTTGTCTTTATTTTAGAAAATCTTAAGCTATGTACATAACAATGTCAATGTACAGGTTTTAGCAATACAAAAACATTAACAAATTATGAACTATTTAAGAAGCATTAATCTAAAATTATAATTGTTATAAATAAAAAAGCGGGTTGTGGCTCGGTAGTAAAAACGTCTGCTTTTCAATCAGTCGGCTCCTGGTTCGATCCCGGTCCTACACCGTTGACTTATTTTTCAAGTTATGTGTGGATTTGCACTCGCTTTACGGTGAAGGAAAACATCGCGAGAAAACAGACACGTTTGAGGACTGCAATATTCAAAGTCGTGTGTCATCCGCCAACCCGCACTTGGCCAGCGTGTTGGATTATGGCTTATAACTCTCTCCTAGTGAGAGAAGATCCCAAGTCCAGTAGTAGTAGGAACGTAAAGTGGCTTGCCAATGAAGTTGCGAATAGTATAAGCTTTAGAAGAGCATTACATTTTAAAAACAGTTTAAATGCCTAAGAAATTGTGGTAGATATTACTCGGACCAGACAGAGAATTAATTAATTATCATTAATTCCAAACAAAAGTACTTCAAGTTTGACATCAAGTTTATTAAAATATGAACAAAAGTATCTACGTCACACCATATTGATTGGAACAGAACAACTAAAACGTTACGAACGGAATTTGTCCTTTCATTTGAATAAGTAACGATGGAAGTTTACATTCCGACCTCTACGTTTTAATTAAAATGGTTTCAATGTGAAAAGTTACGTGTATAACATTCCGCGAACTAGCTTCGTTAGGTAAAAATATACCTTAAGGTACAGTAGAAAATTATGGCTTCACGTAGAAAGATGATGAAAATTATATTTTACTAGCTGACCCGGCAAACGTTGTTTTGCCTTAAAATTGTTAGTAGCCGATTCTCAGACCTACTGAATACGCATATAAAATTCGGTAAAAATCGGTCAAGCCGTTTCGGAGGAGTACGGTAACTACATTGAGACATGAAAATTTTATATTTATGAAGATAAGAAATTTTATATAAAGTAACTGACAATAAAGATGATCTGACAAAAACAAATAATAATATTTGCTTCAAATTAACAAACAAAATATCATACTTTTCCTCTTTATAATATTGATATAGAGAAGCACAACATTTTCAAGTTAAAACAACAATTTTTAAAACATAATCGTGTTTTAAAACTACAACAATTTTTAACTCAGAATCAAAGGTAATAAAGCTGACCAAATCGTAGTCTTATCACTAGCGCTTAATTCTATAGGATTTTCAAAATATAATATTAAATAATATTTGCCCATACAGTACCTAAAAGCACAGAGCTTTCATTGATATTGAACGGTGTCGAAATTTTTGTATTGTACAAATATAAGTATATTTTTGTATTGATCTGTTATATATTTCTGTAATAAACAAATTTGATATTTTAATTTGAATATACTAAATCATCAGTGACTCTTAGTGACCACATAGTCATAATCCATCTAATACGAGTACGTCACGATATAAACTGCATCTCGAAACACTCGAGTACTCGCGTCCCAGTTTACAGGGATTCAATTGAAAGTGCAATTGTTTCATTGTACGCCACGAAATTGATACGAATGGCCAATTGAGGCGAATCATAAAACACTACGATGTTTACAGTAATAGCTGTTACGTAGCAAGATTTGAGTACACACGCAACTTGTAAGAATAAGCCAGCAGTTGTAGAGATAGATATAAAGAAAATTATTTATTGGAAATAGACATGGAATTTAAAAAAGTAAAAGAAAGGGCTACTAAAAAGTGTGCCACCATTGTCTTTTCCAGGTAGCCTTTGGATGGAGTAGAGTTTTGCTTTTAAAATATTTGATTCATTTTCACTAAAACTTCTTTGCAGTATACGAATTAAAATCCCTTATTACTGTAATCCGAAAATCACAAGCAGAATAAAACGCAGCAGCAATGATGAAACAGGAGACAACCAACAAATAAACTGTTTGTTTATTGACTATTTTGGCAGGCAGCGAACTTGAATGAACGGAAGAGTGACTCCATTCAATTGCCGCTTAGAATTTGTATCCATCTACGCACACAATTACACTGCTATTCCAACGAAACACACACACAAAGCTCGCACGTGATTGGTGCCGTGCCACACCATGTGACGCGACGCGGGCGCGCGGGTGCTGTTTTGCCCCGCACACCGCGGTATTTTACTATTACGCGTGGAACCATTTTATCGACCTAGTTACTATTCTATTTATTCTAGTTCGCTGCCGGCAGGCTAATTTTTCGATGCAATCCACCGATGCAATAAGAGACGCCACGAAAAAATTTCCGTCAGGGATTTTATATTCATAAACTATTAATTTACGCTTGTTTTCTCAATACCTGTCTAAATAAGGTGCGAGGCCAACCCTAACTCCTGTTCAAACAAAGAGAGTAAACATCCCGAGATAGAAAGAGAGAGAGAGAGAGAGATGGATCACAGAGTCCGGATATTGCGATCTGAATCAGGCTGGCTTATTTGACCATTTGTTTGGACAGGTTAATTTATTTGCTCGAGGATTTTCCGAGAAGTTCTGAAGGTAATCGTATTATTTTCCCTCGACAAATATAACAATTGCTTAGATATTTGATTGAAAATGATGAAACATGAATTGTACGTAAGTAAAATTAGGTTAAGGCTAGGTTCAGTTTAAGAATAATTTGTATCAGGTAGGGAGAACATAGCATATTTTGAATAACCGTATAAGATCCGACTTTTACCGTATTATTATATTAAATACAGTGTTAAGAAATGCTAGAGTATGTAAAATAAGGTCGATAGATTTATTTATTCAAAAGTACGAGAAGTACTCGTAATTTTAAAATTAGGAAATGCTATGCTTTTGAAAGTAATAAAATATTAAATCAAATCTTATTATTATAGGTCAAATACTATCTAGAATTTTTAAAGCTTATAATTTTAAAATTGTTAATTGCATATTTTAAACCAATTTATTTCTTAAAAAACGCATTGTGTCGCTTCTGGGGCATCGGTCAAACATTTATGGCGCGACTAAGCTCGGTTAATATCGATCGTACTCGTAGGTAATGTTTACTTCGTAAAATTTACTATCTATTCCGTTTATCGAATAAAAGAAAGCCTAGAAAATGTCTGGAATGTATTCGACAAGAATTTCATCATATAGGTACTAGCTTAAATATTGCCTATATGAAAAGAAAGGCGAATCATCCACTAGTGATTACTTTGGGCAAAAATGCCGGCTCATTCCTCGGAGGTCGATTAAGGCCATTTGTTCACGGTCATGGGGTAAAAAGTGTTCAATGTCACCGAATTTCAACCTTTGAATAAATTATACATCTTCTATTTCAGACTGAAAATTGATTTCACTGAAATTTTAATGAGTTTGTCGCCGAGCAGTTAATACTCGTAGTTTGTTTTAATACCGAGAAATATGGTCTTGTCTTTTATATTTCTCTTGAAATTCAGCAACGTAATATAACTTTCGAATTAGACCAACTTTTTTCAAAGAAACATTGCGTACCGTACAAATAATAACTAACTTCACATTAAAATTTGCTTCAAGAGTTTCCAAGCCGCATCGGAATGGCTGATATTCTTGCCTTCGTGATGAAGATGTTAATTATTTCTACGATGATTAATGTTCAGGCACAAAAGGCTTGTGCTTTCTTTAGCCGATGAGTCAGTCGTGGCTTTCACACGCGCCTACAAGTCGCAGGGTGGGTTTCGCCGGAACAAGATACCGAGGATATTGCCTTATCGCGTGCTAAACCAACCTTGGAGAGCGCTGCGTGCCCTGAGCCGAGTCAGGGGCGACTCAATGTCAATGTTTCAAATTCAGAACACTCCACTACCCCCTAAAACAGCCGTACCTTATGATATAATACGAGTATGTCGCCACTCATGACGCAAAAACTCTTTAGGAAAATATTTTGGGTGAAATCAAAAGTGAAAACTACTTTTAAATTTATCATTAAAATGATTAATAGGACGTTTTGTTAGCAAAGCAATCACGACTAAACTAGTTCCGCTTAATTCGGGGTTAGCATTGACTAAAGTCTGATAGTAGAATTTGTGATGGATTATATTGATACGAAACCCTTTTATGAACGAGACCTGACAAGCTATTGGCTAATTATATTTTCTTGCTCGTCCTTTTCATGAAATCCCGTTTAGATTTTCAAAATATGTATCTGTATATAGATCTGTAGTCACATAACAGCTATAAGAGAAGGTCGGAGCAAGGTGTAAACATCTTGATAAAAGCCTAAACGATTTTCAATAGGTTTTTGATTGCACAGGTAGGGCTCTTGCGTAACCTTTGAGACCTTTCGGGGAATTTCGATTCGATAGTGGCAATGTCAACAATATGGCTAAACAACGAGCTCCTAGCGAATTTCAATAAGGTTCTGATTACAAGAGGCTTGTGTAACTGATACCTGTTTAGATTTGTCGACCTCGTAGCCTAATGGTTACCATGCCCAACTGTCAATCGGAGGGTCCCGGGTTCGATTTCCGGCACGGCCAATATCTTTGTGATGAACTAAATTTGTTGGCCGTCAGTCTGGGTGTTTTAAATATTTATTCATATAAAGTATGTATGTACATGTAGTATATCAGTTGTGCAACCATAACAAAAACTAGAAATGGTTTGATATGGGGCTAACCAGCCGTGTGTGAAAAGTGTCTAATATTTATTAATTATTATTATTTAGCTACTACTAGTATAAACTTCGCTACTTAGCTTAAACGAAGAACAAGAAGTGTATTAAAACTATTAGTATAAATCTAAGTAAACGACCGCACGAAGCTTTCCGCACCAACTAACTAATTTTGGTTTCGTGTCTCCGTATATTTGCTACTCGTGTAAATCCGTAATTTTCAACCAATTTTGACGAAACTTTTAACTGTGTGCTATACACTCCTTAATGTTTTTCCACAAAAAATTGGAAGACTGCTTCAACGCTAGTTGGCTCGCTTTTGGTGATATTCGATGAAGCAAAAGTTTTTACTACGAGTACCTACATATATTTCAAAATTATTTTGGCAGTATTAATAAACATGGTGAAAAAAATAGTTTGGTGTCATGGGGGAAAAAATTGCTTGAAGAACGTCTAAAGAACCTCTAAGAATATTTGTACTTTAGGTAACAATCAGACTTATTATTATTATTATTATAATAAGCCTGTTGTGTCCCACTGCTGGGCAAAGGCCTCCTCAGAAATCAGACTTATGAATTAGAAATAAAATTGATACAAAAAATCTTTTCAATTTTTTTCCGTTTACGATTTATAATATGCGTAAATACTGTAAAATCAAGATTTTTTTTTTTTTTTAAAGTTATGTTATGAGGTCATAACATAACGTTTCTTTATTTGGTACCCTCCATATTATGTTGGATTAGTTTGTGTAAATTCTAGTATGATGTAAGCTCTTAGTAATAAGAGGATCCAGATCCAATCACCGGCACGGCTTATTGCTCCCTACGTGAGAGATTTAGGCATCACCTACTCTGGTCGTCAAGTCACCGTGACTAAACATTGGGGGTTCAGAATTCGTAAGCGGGGGTCCACGACAATTCACATGGCTAATAAGATTAGTGTGGCGGAGACTTGTAAAAACTACTTAAATGTATAATATATACATAATTGTAAATGATTTGATTGACAAAGAAAATAGTTTTTTGTACAGTGACAATGTAAATAGCATAATTATTTTTGACGATAAACTTTTTACTTGTTTTTATTTAACCGAGTTCAACCGCGTCGTACATATTTGAGCATAGTGCCTGCCGCGCCGCAATAGATTTTCCACGAAATAAATTGAAATAATTAAAATCAACAGTTAACAATATGAAACTATAAACTCTAACGCTTCAATATAATAACATAACCTACAAAAAGGTAAGATTTGTTTTAATTTCTTTATTACTTTCAGAGGCACATAATTTTAAAACAATCTTACTAAAAAAGCTATCGAGTTATTCTTAAATAATCGTGTCTTCGACCTCTTAACGATTCTTAACACTGAATACATGCGGAAAACCCTCTTTCGAAGTTTGATTTACTCAGGATTTTATAAGATTTTAAATAATACAACAATATGCTATTATGCTTCCATACTGCCTTAACCATTGGCCAATTTTGCGACCATCACATTCTACACCCGAATGGAATAGTGGTAGCGGCTACTTAGCAATAGTACGAGATGTTTGGGGGTCCACCAAAACCAACTAAATATTGAAAATGGTCTATGAGGTAAAGTTTGGGAACCTCTGACCAATCATGAGATACGATACCTGTTTGCTGGGAAGAGCTTGTAAATGGATCAGCGATAAATTGAATGTTACAAGGAATAGATAATATTTGTATCATCTAACGACTCGATTAACTTAGACATCTACGTTATCGGAATATTTAATAAGTTTGATAATTTATTTATTAGAAGGACAGTTTCATGCTAATTATACCGTTATACCGGAGCGAGTGAAGCTCGCCGGTAGAATAATGGACTACAATCAGCAAACCCCCGGTTCATAACTGGCTTTTGCACCAACGCACTAGTTACTTGTTTTTCAAGTTTTGTGTGCTTTTGCACTCTCTCATACGGTAAAATGATTTATCATGAATAGGACCACAAAATCTGGAGACGTATAATTTCCACCATCCCGCTTAGTTTATACCAGATTATGGCATAATTATGTCTTTCCTTGCGAGAAAAGGCCCTGAGTTTAGCCTGAGCGTATATACAGTAATAGCAGATCGTCCCGGCTTTGCACGGGCTATAAATAATCTAAGTTGCAATGAGAAACAAAATATAGTCTACTCAGGGATAGTTAACGGTGAAAGAATTTTTCAAATCGGTCTAGTAGTTTCCGAGCCTATTTGCGTCAAACAAACAATCAAACTTTTTCTCTTTTCAATATTGGTATGCATCATCCCTGACTGATGATATTATATGCTTAACCGATATACCATCATTGCTAAAAACAAACAAAGTTATAAGCTTTATTTAAAAAAAAAACAGTAGAATCGTGTGGAAATGACGAGAGAAAAAAAAAGAAAGAAAAGTAAAAGGACGCGAAAGCAGCAAAATGATTTTATTTTCTCATTCTCTTATGATATTTTTACACCATTTGCAACCATTACGGGTTCCACGGGTCGCAATAACCCGGTTCCATGTAAACAGAGGGAAAATTAAAACATTTGGAGCGAGTATTCGGGACATTGGGTCCTGTACACACCCGTAACCACGAGGTTGGCTTGCTGACCGAACAAACACAACTAACGCTCCATTACTCGACCGCCGCCGCCCACTGGAAAACAGTGGAATAATGAATTTGATAGAGATTGGAAAACCTACATAATATATGTATTCAATAAAAACAGAAAGATAGATTAACTCTTTATTGGGCAAATTAAAGGTACAAGTCAAAATAAAAAGTAACAAAAATATGCCACAAACCTTTGGATGGAAAGGAGTTGAAAAGGACGAGGACAAAGAGGGGTTGCACAATAAAGAATATTAATAATAATTACTATGATATAGGATTTAAATAAGTCTATATATCAGAAATATAAGTTTTTAGATTTCCTCCTTAGTAATCTAAGTCTTCTCTGTCTGTCTCTCATCAGGTTGTATTTTAGTTACCGTAATAGCTAGTAAGCTAAAAATTTCACAAGTTATGTATTTCCCGTGCCGCTATAACAACAAATACAAAAATAAAAATATTAAGGGGGGCTTCCATACAACAAACGGGTTTTGAAGATAATGTGATACTCGCATACGGCCATTTTTATTATGTTGAATAGGCTCAGGTTTGACCGCAGCTTGTCTGATATTATCTTTGCTGTAGTCTAAGATGTAACACGCTTCTAATTCATATGTGTTTTCTAATGTTTATTTTTTGTTTTAACTTGTCGTTAGTGTAACTCTGTGCGGTTTTAATTTATACAAACAAATAAATAAATGTCCCCAGATAACCCAGATTATAAAGGCGAGAGTGAACCGGCTACTTCCGGACAAGCGCTCTCCACCTAAGGATCTTAATATCGCTTACCATTAGGTAAATTGCGATCGAGTGCAAAGCTGTTATGTAATGTAAAAAAAAATACAAATAAATGTAGCGCCTGTAGCTCGTCTAGCTAAGGTAATCTGACGCGCTCGTCGAAGCTAAGCAACAGCCGATGCGGGCGGAGTTTGGATGGGTGACCGTGCACAAGCCTGTCGTTTTTCAAGCGGCATTTTCATCTGGGAGCTACCGTGGGTCGGATGACACGTTAAATTGTAGGCCCCGGCTGAAGGTCTTAGTACAAGCAGTCGTTAAGCCAAGTCAGAGGCCTCCGGACGGCTTGAAAACTCTCGACACCAGGACTTGGCCACTTACCTCATACAAAGAAGAAAAAGTAAAAAAAAATATGATAATTAATAAATATCAAGACATACAATACGATGTAGCAACACTGAGTCCTATACATGTAGGTATTATCGCAGCACTGCGTGTTTCCCGCTCGCAGTCATAAAGGGCTGAATCAATATTTTAGTGGCGATTCCGGCGGCATGCTAACTTTGTACACTTTGTACTGAGTACACGTGACATACTTTACTCACTCACCCGCCGCTTCTATATACATTGTTGAGGATGTAAAGTTGCGTGAGGATTTCACGGAGACTGCTTGAATCTACTTATGTGGGGAAGAGAGACCACACAATTCTCCAAGTTAGTTAGTTACTTTACGTTATTTAGTTGTGAAATATTCCACGGCAAACGTTGTTATTTTTGTGTTTATAAATCCATGGGAGGATAGAGATTTAATTGTATTTGGCCGTACGTATCTTGATTCTAAGCTACAGCCCAGTCGGATCAGCCGTTTTTAAGGTATAAATAGTGTAACTAACACGACTTTTTCAGTTTAAATACTAACTTCACCCCGCGCTATTACCCGCTTTAATCCGGGACCAAAAAGTAGCCTATGTTAAGCCAGAAACTAATCTATCTTCATATCAAATTTCAAGCAAATTGGTTCAGCCGTTTGACTGTTTAGAAGTACCACACATGAACAAACTTTCGCATTTATGATAATTAGTGGGATATATATACTACATGATACGAGTATATCTACTGAATGACGACGATGACGCGATGTACGTCGCAAAGGACGTCGTGTTCTTTTTACTAGCTGACCCGGCAAACGTTGTTTTGCCTCACTTAGGGGTATGAAAATAGATAGTGTAGCTTATATGACACGTTCGTAGATTTACCATAGCAGCGCCATCTATTGATTACTTACTCAACCCAGTCGAAAGGTATCGACATCTGTTAGAATTATTTAGAGTTAACAGATAATTGTGACTGTCAAATAATAACAGACAATAATTAGCAATAAATTAAAATTGCGACTATAATTTCAGATTTAAACTATCCTATCTCTCAAGTTGGATCGAACTGCACATGGTGTGCGAATTTTATTATAATCGGTTAAGTGGTTTATGAGTCCATTGAGGACAAACATTGTGACACGAGATTTATATATATTAAGATTATTACAGAAAACTACGCCGTAGCATCATCGTCTATATAAAAGCCTACACCGTTTGATAAATGGCTCGTTAAACTGATCATTATAGTACTATTCGCAATAAAAATCACGTAGCAGTAACACAAAGCTTTCCTGTTCATTCACCGGCGAACACTTAGCCGCTCTTTCCTGCTGTTTGTTAAACAAAAAACGTTTTTCATCATAATTAAGTACAACTTTTGGCCCCGTCATCGCCTCACCCCTTTTACTCGTTTCACGTTGCGCCACTTAATTTTTCACCTTTGCCATAATTCTACGTCATTCGAGCTAACAACGATCATTTTTCCGCAGGGCCGCACGAATTTTGATGGGGATGTTAGTTATGAGGAAAAAAGGACTCGGTGAAACTAAAGGTTAGATTCTAACACTGGTTCAACGGTCTAATAAATTAAATAAGTGCATTCAGCTATTTCTGGGGGCAGTTTACTTAAAATTTGGATATTTCAATAAGTTTAAAAAAAAGCTAGTGTGGCTCGGTGGTAATAACGTCTGTTTATCAATCAGACGGCCCCTGGTTCGATCCCGGCCCTACACTAATGACTTGTTTTTTCAAGTTATGTGTGGACTCGCTTTACGGTGAAGGAAAACATCGTGAGGAAACCGGCATGTTTAATAACCACAATATCCGAAGACGTGTGTCATCCGCCAACCCGCACTTGGCCAGCGTGGTGGATTATGCCCTATATCTTTCTCCTCATGAGAGAAGGCCCCGAGTCCCAGCAGTGGGAACGTATAGTGGGCTGCTTATGCTAATAAGTTTCAATTTTATAAACTACAGCTCTGTTGTAGATTGTTTGAAAAATGAATGTCTCAGTAACGATTAAGTTTTTTTTAGTTTAAAAAATTATCTACCCTAATGAAACAAACCTAGTCCCGCCCCCCTAGTTACCTCGCTTTAGTACCAGCCCTGAATCAACCTTCGCATGCTCAGGAAATTAGTCCCGAGGGCCATCGTTAGCCCTTAATGCCAGACACAATGGTGCACTGCTTTTGTATTAAACTCCAGACCTCATATAACTACACAATGAATACGCAAACTTTTAATTTAAGCATAAAAAAGAAACGCAACTGTGCTTTTGAATAATTTGGGTTAAATAAATATGTATGGTTCATCTATACCAATGCTATAAAGAGGAAAGTTTGGTTTTTTGTTTATTTGTTTGACTCATATAGGCTCCGAAACTACTGGACCGATTTAAAAACTTATTTCACCGTTAGGTTACATGATTCTTGAGTAACATAGGCTATGTTTTGTTTCTCTTTGTAACTTACTTTATAATTCGTGCGAAGCCCGGACGATCTGCTAGTTTTTTAAATTCCTCAGAATATTCGATCATTAGTATTAGAATAAGCTCATAACGTAAATTAATATTACGTTTTGCCATTACCTAAATACGAGTACAATAAATAGGAGACCAATTAAGATGAGAAAGTCGTTCAGTCTATGCAAAATAATCAAGTTATAACTGATGTTTCGCACAGCTCCACCACACACGAAAATAGATAGAAATTTGATCAAAATTGATGGAACTCCGATACGGTATCACGAACAATATGTTATCTTGGTAATGGATACTGTAAGATAACTCGACGCGCGCTACGCTACGACTAAGGGGTTGTACCTACAAGGAGGTCTCCGGGATGTTTCCCGAAAGAACCCGAAGTCCACCGTTAAGCACATAGGTAGGTCACCTAAGGGTTTAGTGGGTACAAATCCCATAAAACCTGGTAGCGCCCCATTATGGCCAGGTATCTTGTTGAAGATTTCCCCCCGTCGACAAAAAATGGGGGATTGTACCTAAAGCTAGGAATACACATTCTTGTAAGCGTAGAAGGTATAGGGACACAGGCATACAATTTCGCGTATACAATATGACAATAACTGTTTATATCCAAAGTCCTCCGTTAAGCACATAGGTAGGTCACCTAAGGGTTTAGTGGGTACAAATCCCATATAACCTGGTAGCGCCCCATTGTGGCCAGGTATCTAGTTGAAGATTTCCCCCCGTCAATGAAAAGGGGGGGTTGTACCTAAAGCTAGGAATACACATTCCTGTAAGCGTAGAAGTTTTACGGACACAGGCATACCATTACGCGTATAAAATAAATAAAATAAAAAATAAAATAATCTTTATTTCCCAAAATTAATAACATTACGGTGTCTAATTGTTATTATTATTTTATATAAAATTTGCCATAAAAAAAAAAACAAAAAATGGTTGCCTGTAAAGTCGGTTTTACGGGCGAAGATTTTACGTGACAACGTCTGCCGCGTGCTGCGCGCGCGGCAGACCGATCATAGTTGAGTGGGAGAGAGACGCAAGGCATTCGGCGGGCCTCTCTCTCGTTCGGTGACTCATCGTAACGTTACCGGGCGTTACACTTTTTCATAAGTGACTCCCAGCCGCAACCTAATTTAAGACGTTGTCACGTCAAAATTCGCGTATACAATATGACAATAACTGTTCATACTCGTAGATAGACATGCAAAACAATAATTATACACAGGTGCAAGAGCTGTTATGAAAGTATGCAAGTTTGGGGCACGTGTATCGGAACCTTATCTAATAGCTATTGTTATGTAAGATTTTCCCGTCAGATCCTGAAGAATGATGGGAAAAGGTACGGTGCTGTTGCTGGAGAGAATAGATTGTATGATGGATCGTTAGCGGAGAGATCCGATGTAAAAATGATACTGACACGTGAAATTATTTATAGGTCTTAGCCAAGCTTGGAACAGCAAACGTCAATCCATGTAAAATGGCCTGAGACGACTTGAAAATAATCAATATCAGTGCTCCTTTTTACACGCTTTCTATTAGCTTCACCTGTATGTTTGTTTGTAACCGACTTCTTTGGGCGCGATTTTGACCCACTTTAAACGGCCAGATTTCGTTGAAACTTTGTAGATTTATCGAGGACCGACGACAATACACTAATTTGATAAAATTATTTCATTTTTTTGTATTTTTGTTTGTAACCGACTTCTTATGGGCGCGATTTTGACCCACTTAAAACGGCCAGATAAGCGTGGTTTTTTAGTTTTTTTTAACTACTATTATTCTTCTTCGTATGAGTTACGTGGCCAAGCTCTGATGTCGAGAGCTTTCAAGCCGCCCGAAGGCCTCTGACTTGGCTTAACGACTGCTTGATTAGATTAACAGCCAGGACCTACAATTTAACGTGTCATCCGACCCATATCAGTGCTGATGTCCACTTAGGCCACGTAGCTACGATAGGCCGTTTAGGTCTCATAAAAATAAAGAATGTAAATACAAATTAAGAAAAAAGGTAGTTAATAACAAAGTGTCGCAACTTACGCAGAAAAAAATACTATGTTAATCAGTCAGTTTTGATAAAAATATCCTGAAATACATACGTTTCTGCATTCAGTGCAAAACATGTATCTGATACTTGAGTTAATTTAGCAGATAACAAGTATTACCAAGGATTAGAGATGCGCGACTGCGAATAATCTGACCAGTCGAATTATCCACAACTACTAATATACACGTTCGACTTGAATATTAGTAATATAGTAATGTTAATAATCGAATGATGACTACTAATTAGTTACTAATGGCGTTTTGACTCGATTGTTAGCGAATCTTGTGAATGTCACTTGTTAGTTCCAAATGAATGAAATATGATTGAATCGTTCGCCGGACTCCCGCGCCGCTCCCTAGCGCCACCGCCAGTCGAATTACGTCATTCAATACTAATTTTCGGAGATCATTCGAATGAGTCGAATGATTTATAAAGTCGAATAATTCGACTGGAATCATTCACAGTCGCGCATCGCTACCAAGGATATTGTAAATGCAATTGACTGCGCGCCAGAGATAACGTGTGTAATGCATACAAGAAGATCAATGGATCCAACATGGTTCCAATATAGATCCAATATGGATCCAACATGGTTCCAATATGGAGCCAACCTGTTTGTGCATTCAATTCAATTGGAAGCTGAGCTTTCCTGATTACCGGCTCGATTGGAAATCAATTTGGATTTAAATGTTTGCACTTTTATAATTGCATTGGATTTCATTTTGGTTAATGTTACGAGTATATGAACTATACCCATGTCATAGTAATTCAACTCTTACTACAGTTAAATTAGATTTTTAATAATGACTTTTGGCTGAAAATCGTTAAACAAACCAATTACATAAAAAGTATGTAATATATTATGATTCATTCTTACTTCTATATAATAGAAAAATGGAACTATTGAGAGATAGAAATAAAAATTGCAATTGACAAAACTAAAAGAAATGATAAAATAAATTTAAACATAACTTAAGAATAATATTAGAATGAGTTGTGAATAAATAATATGTAATAATTATATAATGTACGCGTATCTACGTAAAGTATATAATATGTATTTAAGTATATTATAACAAATATGACGGGTTATTTTGAGGTACTAAATGGTATTTGATATTATTGTGTTTAATACTGAATGTCCAACAATATGTAAGAACTAAGATAATTTATTAACTTTGAAGTACGGGTAATATGACTATACATATATTAATTTACTTAGAAACCATTAGCTAAATACTGCAACTGCATTCAATGGTCCGGTAAGTTTCTCAGAACTTACTTCAAATTGAGAGCAGCGCTAATTGAATTAATTAATTATATGAATGCCGTTTTAGCGGGTGTTGTCAGTCTAGGGTTGATCGATCGAGAATATGTAATGTTTAAAACTATGTTAGTCTTCCGATACAAGTAGAAATTATGTTATTTTCCAAAATTATTGGCGGTAAATCAGAATATAAAATGTAGTGTAATATTGTTTTAAAAGTGTTTTAGCAAAAAACACGAAGAGGACCTAAACCGCCAGCCGAGTTGCCTCTTTGTATAGCGGCGAATAATTTAAATAATAATTATTCTGCAAATAAATTAGTAGATTTTATTGATGGCATTTTTTTCTGAATAAACCTGGAAATAATGTGATTAATTACACTTTCGAAATACAAAGTGGGAAAGCATTTTCTCGTGCTCGCCTGGCTACCAACCACCCTCTATTCGAATAATCTGTCACCAAGCACTTAACAGTCGGTTCAGGCAACCTCCTTGAAAGCCAGTTTTTGCAGACTAGGCATGCTCCACTTTAGACACAGAGTGTCACTAACACGCTATGCTGGTGTTACACCTAGCTAATAGCAAAAACCACACCAAGTAAAAAAGCTCTACGAGATCTTTACAATATTAATGTTATTCATAAAGTAGTGGCAGCCCTGTGTATTTGATATCAGAATTGAGGTCATCGTCCGCATCTCGCGGTGGACAATTAAGAAGGATCTACTCTTAATTGGAGTAGGAGTGAAGAGGGAAGAGTTAAGGATGATTGATGCGAGCTCCTAGAATTACGTAGGGCTTTTTATAACGGTAGGAAGCTTTACGTAAAGGTAACAGCACTTATAGAGACAATTCTACTTGTAATTACTATAAATAGATAGATAGAAAAAAATATTGGGCACTAAATATGAGAAACAATTTTAAATGTGTAAAGATGTGATGTGTAAAAGACAATGTCAGCAGATTTTTACATATTTTAATATATTTATGAGAAATAATGAGTTACTTGATAAGCAATTAAAAGTATTTCATATGTACACATATGGAAACAAATTCTGGAAATTCAGTCAGAATTCAATTATTTCATTTTAATTGTCAATAATTTATTTACCTAAATATTTACAAAGCTTAAACAAAGCAACATTATTTATTAATAAGAAATAAAAAACTGTCAAGAATAGACTAATTTTGAACGTAAATAAGTAGGGGAAATTTTCAAAATAATAAAATCGGACAACGTTACAAGTTACGCGGAAATATTTCAGAAAATGTATGATTTTATTCAGGAATGGAAAGTTTTGACACCAACTGTATGAGCTGCTTATAAATTATTATAAATTCAGTTTGAAACTAAACGAGGGCGATGTTACAGTTTAACCAAACTTCGTCTTCCTCGAAATGTTTTCTTGTTTGCTTTAAGTACCATCTGACATATCCTACGCGAGTGGTACTTGGCAAACATCTGCTGTAAAACTTAGCTGGGGAACGCTCAAACATAACAAACGATATATTGTTATACAGTGAAACTTGGTTAAGTGGGACCTGGATAAGTGAGAAACCTCCATAACTGGAACTCATGCTGAGGTCCCAATACTTTGGCACTGAATTACCTCTGTTAGTGGGACGAGGTAAACCTCTATATCTGGGATTTGTTCTTTCGACTTATCATCATAGTTACCTCTAAAACTAAGACAGCGAGTAAATTTTATATGCATAAACCTCTGTAACTGAGCTAACATTGTTTGTTTACTCATTCTTATTCCACTCACAAATTCCACGCGTAATTCCAAGTACGTAAGTACAAATTTTGAGCTTCAATTACCTTCAGTTTTAGTTCCGCTTTACTATCATACAGATGTTTATTTGAAAAAAATGGTTGCCTGTAAAGTCGGTTTTACGGGCGAAGATTTTACGTGACAACGTCTGCCGCGTGCTGCGCGCGCGGCAGACCGATCATAGTTGAGTGGGAGAGAGACGCAAGGCATTCGGCGGGCCTCTCTCTCGTTCGGTGACTCATCGTACCGTTACCGGGCGTTACACTTTTTCATAAGTGACTCCCAGCCGCAACCTAATTTAAGACGTTGTCACGTCAAAATGTCAGAACGAAAGCTACAATCGTTATCATTACGTGAAAAACTGAAGACACTGGGTAAGTGGAATACCTCTATAAGTGAAACGACATTGCAGGTCCCTTGATGTCTCACTTAACCAGGTTTCACTGTACATATGTACAGTCAATATGATATAGCTTACATTGTAGAGGCAGTTGTGCGCAGTGGATAAATTTTATCCTTCTGGATAAAAAGCACTAGCAACTTTCTTATTTTATTAGAAAAGCATATTATTCCTTAACAGAATATCATGATAATAATTCTACCACATGTGGTAAAAATAGTTAATTTATTTATTTATTTTTGTTCTATCATTTTAACTTGTAATAATTAATTATTTACCAATAAATCTCTGTATTCTGTATAGGTTATGTCCGAGTAGAAGTCTTGGCAAATAAAAATCTGTTTTCCTTTTCCGGATGATACCTCTCAGGTAACTCTCAGGTATTGTCCGGGGTTCTTCAAAAGTAGAGGTAATAGGTAATAAGTATCTTCTAGATAAGAACTGTAGATTATACAATAAGTCACACAGCGCACATAGCGAAGTTATGTAAGAAGGTAGCTAGTGCAAGTTATGCATTGTTCAAACTGCGTCCATTATTGGATAAGACTGCCCTCATCTGTATACTTTGCATACAGATTTACCTTAAATTTATTAAAATTTATGATCGAAGGCCGGAATTAGAGATGCGCAACTGCGAATAATCTGACCAGTCGAATTATCTACAACTGCTAATATACACGTTCGACTTGAATATTACTAATATACAAATGTTAATAATCGAATGATGACTACTAATTAGTTACTAATGGCGTTTTGACTCGATTGTTAGCGAATCTTGTCAATGTCACTTGTTAGTTTCAAATGAATGAAATATGAATGAATCGTTGGAGTGGAGTCGGCTCAAGTAGTAACTAATGTAGTATTCTTTCAGTCCGGTTAATTTTGAGTGGGTATCATGTTAGTTACAAATTTTCGGAGATCATTCGAATGAGTCGAATGATTTATAAAGTCGAATGATTCGACTGGAATCATTCACAGTCGCGCATCGCTAGCCGGAATAAATGCGTGGCGTAACTTAGTGTGGCAACCCTGTAAGCTTTCAGACGGCGTGTCGTCAAATCAGGTATTTATGAGGCAGCGGGGTGCTGGTTAGTTACAGACGGTCCCTGCTGAATTATCTACACCCATCGAGCGTTGTTCACTCAACCTGTAAAAACTTTTTGTTTCAGCTGAAAGGGAATACGGGTTTTTGTATTTATTTTTAAAACAACGCGCAACGTTCGAAACGAACGAGTTTTTAAAGTGGTCCTTAAATTAGATGTTTATAACTTATTGACTCAGGCGTTACTTTGCGGAAATCCATTGTAAAAAGAAGACAAAATTAAATATTTAGTGTACTTCCGCTGTGATCCGAAATTCAAATTAAGACAAGTAAAGGAAAAATTTACTAAGAATTCGGAAATTCTGAACTCTACAAGTGTTTCGCCTAACCACAAGGCATCATCAGGAGATACTGACTCTTCGAACTTCGACTTGTCGATCTTAATTAATCTTAGTTAATTTTTTCTTTACTTGTCTTAATTTGGATTTCGGATCACAGCAGAAGTACACTAAATATTTAATTTTGTCTTCTATTTAGATGTTTATGTTAAATCCGCCAACACGCACTTGGCCAGCGTGGTAGAATATGGTCTATATATCTCAGCTAATGAAAGAAGGCCCCGAATCCCAGCAGAGGGAACTTATGACGAGCGAATCATCTCTGTTCTGTAACTTGTCAAATATTTCTTTATTTCATCGCTCCGTACGTTGGTAAATTTATAGGTTTGGATATTAATACTTTCTTTAGAGGCAGTAATTTTGTCCCAAGTTCTAAAAAACTTGGTAGGTATACAGGTTCTACTATTCAGTATAATTATTGTAGTATGTGATTATTGTATACAGGGGTGGGGGTTGCTTCCCTCAAAATTGGAAAAAGCTTTGTAATATTATCAGAAAGATTATAATAAAGATTTGGCTTTTTAATATATTTTATTTATAGGTTCATTAATAGCCGAGAAATGAGGCTATGATGTTACGATATTGGGAGAAATCTTATATATAAAATTTCCGTGTCACAGTGTTTGTTACCGAACTCCTCCGAAACGGCTTGACAGATCATTACCAAATTTCATATGCGTATTCAGTAGGTATGAGAATCGGCCAACGTGAAACGTTTTTACCCCTAAGTGATAAGGGTTGTTCACCCTTAAATATATTTTTTTATTTTTTTGACGAATTTTTTTGAATTGAATTTTATATAAAGAAGCATTAAAAAATACATACAACCCTAAATTTTTACTTTTTTATCATCAACCCCTATTTTTTTATGGCCACTTTAGTAAATTTCTGTGTCACAGTGTTTGTTGCCGTAAACGGATTGACTGATCTTTACCAAATTTTATATACGTATTCAGTAGGTCTGAGAATCAGCTACTATCTATTTTTTATACCCCTAAGTGATAAGGGTTGATCACCCTTAAATATTTTTTTTCATTTTTCGACGAAATTTTTTTTTTTGTATAAAGTGGCATTAAAAAATACATACAACCCTAATTTTTTACTTTTTTATCATCAACCCCTATTTTTTATGGCCATTTTAGTAAATTTCCGTGTCACAGTGTTTGTTACCGCACTCCTCCAAAACGGTTTGAATCTTTACCAAATTTTATATACGTATTCAGTAGGTCAGAGAATCGGCTACTATCTACTTTTTATACCCCTAAGTAATAAGGGTTGATCACCCTTAAACATTTTTGTCTAATTTTTCGACGAATTTTTTCATTTTATTTTTGTATTAAGTGGCATTAAAAAATACATACGACCCTAATTTTTTTACTTTTTTATCATCATTCCCTATTTTTATGGCCATTTTAGTATTTTATTCATTTTTCATCTCGCTTGATAACTGATCAAATATAGTATCTAACTGTACTTCGAGTAAAAATCCTTTTTTTTTGAAGAAAATAACTAACAAAATTTAACCTGATATACTTATGCTTATGATTATTACCAATCTTAAATACTTAAAATTTGCCGCGCCTTTACTTTACTGGTGAGTGAAATGCCACACTATGCCATAGACCGAAGTCGGTCTCCTGTTTTACTCACAAAATTCTTCTTCACAGACTTCTCTCACTGTTTACACAAATTTCGACCTTCGTTATTGTTTATGTATCGTATGTAGTAGTATTGTTAACAATTATCATTTTGCTTTAACAATGTAACTCTCTTATTAACTTAACCGCGGCTCCACCCGCGTGTCAGTCGCTTTATTGCATAACCTCTCCTGCACATGACTGTTGTAAAAAAATGTATTTTCATCTGTGCGCTACTGTGGATCGGATTATACGTTAAATTGTAGGTCCTCTTAGCACAAACAGTCGTTAAACCAAGGCAGGGGCTTGAAAAACTCTCGACAACATAACTCGATCACTTAGTTCTTACGTAGAAGAAGCTATAAAATTTGATGTACTAATAAACTAGACCCCGAACGTATGAGCAAAAAATTTTCAACAAATATGATGATGACACTACAAATATTATGTAAGTTGTTCTGCTTTGGACTTCTTTATGCTCAAACGGCTCGAACAAATATGCTAAAAATTTTCGCGCTCGCTTCGCTCGCGCATAGCTCGCTGCGCTCGCATCCGGCTCGCTTCGCTCGCGATTGGTCCTACGACGTTTTGGGTCATAGCTTACGACACTACAAATATTATGTAATTTGTTCTGCTTTGGACATCTTTATGCTCAAGCGGCTCGAACAAATATGCTAAAATATTTCGCGCTCGCTTCGCTCGCGCATAGCTCGCTACGCTCGCGATTGGTCCTATGACGTTTTGGGTCATAGCTTATGACACTACCAATATTATGTAATTTGTTTGGTAATGGAATCGCTAAAAAATTTTGAATACCTGAAACTTTAGAAAAATATCATTACCTATTAACCTTAAAAATTTTACAATGAAATTGCTACATTTATAAATTCTTACTGTATCTAAAAAGTGAAAAATAATGTTATGCCTACACATAAGTACCTACCATCGAAGACTTTATTTGATTAACTTATAAACATGTTATTTTCAATTTTTATTTATTCTGTATTCTTGGCGTCGGTGCCATCTAAGAAGAACAATTTAATGTTTGTTAAAATAAACACTATTAAATAGATATGATTGAACATAATATTTTTGGCGTTTGTTACTTTTATATTCCCTTAACGTTTGTTCATGGCGCTCCATACCCATTTCACGCATATACCATACACACTTATAATAAGTAAGTAACATTTTATTTATACTAGAATTTGTCTAGAAACTAGAATAAAAATAATTAATAAGGCAAAACAACGTTTGCCGGGTCAGCTAGTAATATTATAAAATATGTATTTACAGAGTCTATCGTTTCGCTGTTTGTATATGAAAACTATTAACACAATAATTTTATTCAATTTAGAAAGAAATCATAAAAGTCAACATGTTTGAAGTGTATATAAATATTGACGACCTCGTTGGCGCACTGGTTACCATGCCGGACTGCCAATCAGAAGGTTCCAGGTTCGATTCCTGACTCGGCCAACATTTTTGTGCTTAGCCAAATTTGTTGGCTGTGGGTCTGTGTGTTAAATATGTATCAATATAAAATATGAATGTATGTCTATGTATTATATCAGTTGTGTTAGCAACCATAACACAAACTAGAAATGTCTCAGTATGGGGTTAGCCAGACGTGTGTAAATGAGTCTAATATTTATTTAATTGCCTATGTAGCCTACATCCACCTAACCCGAATAACACAAAAATCAGTTTTTCTCACTTCTCTTTGTTCTCCAACTTTAATAATTTGATTAGAAGTTGGTAAGAGTAGGTGTATCGAATCTCTCTTGACATTTATTTTCAAAGCGGGAAATAAATTGGTAAAAGAAAACAGCTAAAAAGTTTCCGAGGGAACGCCTATGGGCCATGAATGATTCACTGGAAAGCCGCAAGAGAAAAATCTTTTCAAGACTTTTTTGCGTTAACCTCATTTCAAGCTTTAGTGCTTACACAGGTCGAGCTTTTAGCTTACAACTATCTATTAGAAGGTTCCAAGATATTGCTTCAATTTTATTTTCGTTCAGAATTTTCAAATTGACTTTATAATGTCGTAATAGATAGGTATCTAAAGTCTTTACTGTGTAGTAAATTAAGGATTTAAGAATAATGCTAGATTCACAGCAATAAACAATATATATAATATAAATACTTTTCAATAGTAATAAATATTAGGTCACATTTCACACACGGCTGGTTAACCCCATACTGAACCATGTCTAGTTCGTATTATGGTCGCTAACACAACTGATATACAACATAATACATACATACATATTTTATACAGATACATATTTAACACCCAGATCGACAGCCAACAAATTTAGTTCAGCACAAAGATGTTGATATGACTTTACTCGATTCAACAAATTCAAATTAATTCCAAAGAATTACAAACTCAAACATAATATGTCAGAAAGACATAAAAAATGTTTATTTGGGGGAAATCTATATACTACAAATTCAAAAAATATTACTTAATGTTAAAACGAATCTAAAATTAATTAAATTAAAAATATATCTAATCTAAAAAACTAGTGCCAGTGGGAAGAGTATGCCAGCTGAGTTGCCTTAGAAGACATTAATGTCGACCCATTTTTGTTTGAAATTTCTGCCTAACACAGATAATAGTTCTGTTATAATACGTAGAAGTAGATCCATATTGCGTGTGACACGCCACTCCATGGTACCGACCTACACATCCACACACACTATTTACCACACTCCACTTACTTGAGAGATTACATATATTTTATAGTAAACTAGAGGTTGCCCGCGGCTCCGCCCGCGTGTAGGTCGCTTTTCGCGTAACCTGTGGAAAAATTCTATTGTATCCCATTCCCGTGCCAATTTTATATAAACATTACATTGCTACGATATCAAAATGAGTTCGATTATTATTCGATATCTAAATCACCAAAGTATTGGTTTTATTAGTTTGGTGATGATGCGAAAGATTAGATCGTGTTCTCCAAGCCATTTTTTATTTATTTAAATAATTAGAATACGACACTATACCACCAAGTTGATCACATACTTAAATTACAATTCAGAAGTATTTAATTTCATAAACACAAAACTTTCCCTTTGAACTTTAAACCCCAGTGGCATACCTTAATGCACTCCTGGCAAATATTTTTACATATTTATTTTAACCATCATATAAACTACAACCTCAACAACTTTCAAGACTTTTACTTGATAAATAAAGAATTTTCCATACAAACTTTCACCCCCCATTACAAACCCTTAGTTCACCCCTGGCAAAAAAACTTTATACCATTATTTTTAATTTTTCATAAACTTATACATACTCCAAATTTCATTGCTGGGAGTTCAAAAACAAAGAAGTTTCATACAAACTGTTTTACCCCTTTTCACCCCCTTAAGGGTAGAATTTCCAAAAATCTATTCTTAGTACACGTTTAAGTACTAAAATATATACACACTCCAAATTGTACACCTCTAAGTTCAAAAACACAAAACTTTCATTTTTAACTTTAAACCCCCATGGCATCCCCGTTAATGCACCCCTGGCAAAAGTTTTTTTAATTTTAATTTGACCATTTAATAAACTACTACCATGACAACTTTCAAGAATTTAACTTGATAAATAAAGAATTTTCCATACAAACTTTCACCCCCCATTACTAACCCTTAGTTCACCCCTGGCAAAAAAACTTGATACCATTATTTTTAATTTTACATAAACTATACATATACCAAATTTCATTGCTGGAAGTTCAAAAACAAAGAAGTTTCATACAAACTGTTTTACCCCTTTTCACCACCTTAGGGGTGGAATTTCCAAAAATCCGTTCTTAGTACGCGTCTACATACTATAACAGATATACCCGCCAAATTTCACAACCCTAGGACCAGCCGTTTGGGCTCTGCGTTGTCTATAGATGAATGAATGAATAGGTCAGGACAAAGAGTCTTATAGTATAGATACGATAATGAATAATAATATTAGGAAAGCGAATATGAATATAATAACGATACGAGAGGTTTTTCACATTCCTATAGAATTGGAGTTTTATTAGGATTCTAATGGGTGTTACAAAAGCAATTTCTGTCGCAATTTTACGTTGAAGTTTTTTTAAAACTGACTGAGCTCCAGGGCTTGGCTATTTAGCTTGAACGAAAAAGAAAAACTGCCCACGTTGAGAGTTTTCTAGCCGCCGAAATGGCTCTAACTGGTTTACTTAATTGTAAGTAACAAATAAAGAAAAACCGACATTTATAGCGATTTCCATCTTGGATTTGAAATGTATCATAATGTATGTATTCTACTTATCAAGTCCTTACATCTCATAGACACGAACGTGTCAGATATATACTAAGATATATCCTAGTAGACACTGGTTGGTCAATAACTTCCACAGTTTATCTGCAGCAAGACATCACATCAATACAAGTTGGCAGTACGTTTGATCCCAGAATATCGATAAACAACCTCCAACATGGAGGGATCATATCAAATCACGCGATAAAAACTATGTGACCTGACTTATAGTAGGGCTAGGCTTTTACGGCTATCTGAAGGATATAAATCTAGATTAACCTACACTAAGGATTGAAATACATTTTTACTGGAAAAAGAAGTAATCATTTGTGAGAGATAAAAAAATATAATAACTAGCAATCATATATAGGTGTTTAATGATACACAACGCTGAATTATCAACCTCGAATATACTTATTATTATTTAATTAAATACATAAAAAGAATTCAATTTAACCAACATTATATTAAACTAACCTACAAAAATAACTTAACTTAAAAAATAAAGTTTAAAAAAACATTGAATAAGATAAATAATGTAAAGTTTTCTTCTTATTCTTGGTATGCGCTAAGCGTTGGCCGCTAATCTTCAGTGTTAAGAGTTTTCTAACCACCCGAAGGCCTTAGCTTAACCACTGCAAGTGGCCAATTAACAGGGGCGCGTGTTTATGCACTCGTGGCATTGCAATTATTTGAAGTCCAAATTGAAGACAAAATTGCTGACTGACTGATCTGAGCTGACTCTTCGAGAGTAGTCAGCATCTCCTGATGATGCCTTGTGATTAGGCGAAACACGTGTAGAGTTAAGAATTTCCGAATTGTGATAGGTAACGTTAATCTTAATTAATCTTAGTTAAGTAATCCTAGTTAATTAATCTTAGTTAATTTTTCCTTTACTTGTCTTAATTTGGATTTCGGATCACAGCGGAAGTACACTAGATATTTAATTTTGTCTTCTATTTACAATGGATTTCCCCAAAGTAACGCCTGAGTCAATAAGTTATTTACGAAGTCCAAATTATCGTGTAATAGTAATATCCAAACAATTTTCTGAGATTGTGTATTGGGGACACTCGCTATAAAATAGATAAGCCACGTAGGTAAGGGGTATAATGTTCTTTGGTCGAAATAGCAACCACAACCCTCTTCTCTTATTTTATTGTAATGGTGTATCTATTTTCTTATTAACCTTTCCCAGCCAATACAATCACAAACATTTGTAAAAACTAATAAAGAAATTATGAAATAGTTTTCAATAACTTGCTATTTTATTCTTGATTATATAAGTTATAACATTTTCTTCAGCTCATTTCAATATCAAACGCTTACGCAAACAGAATACTTAAAGTGTGAATCAGTGTGAATAATAACTTGTAATTAATTAAATTTATTTTTAGAACTGACAGGATAAATACATAGAATCTGTATTGGAGTGCTGTTAAATCAAAGCTTAGCGAAAGGAACGCTTTATGAATTATATAAATAAGAAGACAGTAATCACGAAACTCTCAAGGATCTGCAGAATAATTTCTAAGTATTCAATCATTTCAGTTAGAAAACACAATAAGAAATGATTTACGAAATTTCCAAAGAGAAACCAGCAAATATCGGATTCCTTTTATTCAGTAGACAAGTTTTCTTCAATGAAAACTGGAAATTGAGTTTCTTCATTTATATAATTCTCCGTATTTTCTAAGAATCAAAATGAATGCCGAGGTAGATTTAATGAATAGCGACAATATTTATGATAATAAAGTTATATTAGAGCAGGAAGTAAGTAGGTCACGGTAGGAAGGCTCAGCATGTCTGCCGCGCCTTTATTACATTAATTATGGGCATTATTACTTTTTTGTTATTAAAATATGGAGTTTGCAAGCATGCAAATACTTAGTTAACTAGGTCAGTTAGGCCCAGTAAGATACCGAATAGAATTCGATTGCTAGCAGTTGATTTTATTAAAATAAAATACTAGGACATGAAAAACTAGTAAATATTTCATAAAAACAACCTAAGTATTTCATAATCAGCGAGAAAAAATATTTGTTTTATAAAAATGTATATCAAGATCTATTGTTATTTCTTGATAAATGGAAAGAGGGTAGAGAGGCCTTTGCTCTTCAATGGGACAAAACAGGCTCATAATAATAATAATAAAATGTATAACTTTCAAAATTACTTAAGTGAGTCTACGAGCCAGAGTAGTTAATAATGTATCATTAATGTTGCATTGGTAAAAAATATATATTTTGAAGTGAGCTAGGTCCGACGTGCGGCCGCTTTACGCCTTGAAGTTCATAGGTTTGATGCCTGCTAATGACCTCCAGCTAAGAAAAACTTCACGAGTAAACCATTCCGCTTCTGACCAGAGTATTGCTAACTAGTTAGTGTGGTAACACGCCCTATTGACCAAATGCCTAGCTGTATGGAGTAACTGACTGTAAGTAAAAGATTAATGTATCAAATATATCTTTATTTACATAACGTTACAGATTCATGTATAGGTACTTAATTTTAGTTAAGCAAAAGTATACATACTTATTCTAAGGACACTCCTCAGAGTCAGTCTCCGGCTCTGAACTGAGCTACAAGCTTGTGTTTCAGACACCGGAGATCTTTACCCTGGAGAAGCAATTTCAAATTGTAGTTTTTTTTCCTAGGCTTATCCCACTTAGGTGGGGTCGGCACAGCAAATCTTCTTCTTCCACTCTCCTCTATCATACGTCATCTTCACACTCAATCCTTTCTCTGTCATGTCCTCATTCACACACTCCATCCATGTCTTTTTCGGGCGGCCTCTTGCTCTTCTTGAATGAATGACGATCTTCTTGAATGATTCTTCTTTTTAGTATGCAATAATAAACTAAAGTGGTTATCTATTCGTCATATATCTTTTTAGAAAGGCAATCCCTACTTCTGTATCTTGCCAAATAAAATCCCGCCGGTATAAAAGATATTCGTTAGTGAGGCAGGTGGGTGCATGTCAAATGTCAAGCCGCTCGTTACTCGGGACGCGGCGTAATGAGGCTCAGAGCGTTAGGGACTACAATACAAAACAACGCGCAAATGGAAATAAAATGGGAATATACAATAAGAGAAGGCAAGGTTAAATAAATTTATAGTATACTAGCTGACCCGGCAAACGTTGTTTTGCCTCACTTAGGGGTATGAAAAATAGATAGTGTAGCTTATATGACACGTTCGTAGATTTACCATAGCAGCGCCATCTATTGATTACTTACTCAACCCAGTCGAAAGGTATCGACATCTGTTAGAATCATTTGGAGTTAACAGATAATTAACTGTCAAATAATAACAGACAATAATTAGCAATAAATTAAAATTGCGACTATAATTTGGAATTTAAACTATCCTATCTCTCAAGTTGGATCGAACTGCACATGGTGTGCGAATTTTATTATAATCGGTTAAGTGGTTTAGGAGTCCATTGAGGACAAACATTGTGACACGAGATTTATATATATTAAGACTAGCTGACAGCAAACGTTGTTTTGCTTTAAGCAAAAATTTAAGGGTGAACAACCCTTAGCACTTAGGGATATGAAAAATTTATAGTAGCCGATTTTCAGACCTACTGAATACGCATATAATTTGGTAAATATCGGTCAATCCGTTTCGGAGGAGTACGGTAACTAACATTGTGACATGGAAATTTTATATATTAGAAGAAGATATACTTATTCTTCTTTGTATGATCTAAGTGCCGGAGCTTTGATGTCGAGAGTTTTCGTAAGCGTCCGTTGCTTACGCTACCTTAGTTAGCCAAACAAGTTTTATAAAAAAAATACTATTACTATTTTAAATTTAGACGTAACCAACTACGAGTTTGTCTAAATATCTAGCTCTCAAGGAGGCTGATGGAACAGAGAGTTAGGCGTTCTGACGGCTGAACTAAAATGGATACAGTCAATCAATCAATCATTTATTTATTTACTTAAATTTACAAAGCTTAATCAAAACGAAGTACTTTATATAATTCTATGACTACTGTGTAAATGTGTGTGCAGCATATTAGTCGCGCAGCACTCACACTGAGAGTTGTCTCTCGTGCTGTGAGTGATGCGTCCTTCAGTGGAGTATGTAAGTGACTAGTAAATATGTGAGTGAAATTTAATAAATGAAATTTGATATAGACATACGTAGCTTATACATTAAGACTGGATCAACTTACACATTATTTAAATTTAGAGGAGGGTTGTTGAGAGCGCTTTGGGTTCGTGGAGCATAAAATCGAAATTACTAGCATACATGAGAGGAAATCTATATCCAGCAGTGGGTCGAAATAGGCTGATGATGATGATTTATTTTGGACTTTTACATTGATTTCAACTTTTAATATTATTGTGTGACAGTAGAACCTCGTTAAGTCGAACCTCGATAAGTCAAAACCTCCAAATGTCGAAAAAATGTTTTGTTCCCTTCCCTTCAAACACCAAAACCTCCATTACTTGAAATCTTTACCTTTGTTAGTCGAAATAATCACAGAGTCCCTCCAAGAAACTTTGGTACATAATATTGTAATCAATAAAATTACTTTAGCTTTGGCTATGATTGCTTAAATTGTCTTTGATAAAACCACGCGGCCGCAGCTACGACTATTTATAGATAGTGATGTAAGATGACAAAATTAAATATTTAGTGTACTTCCGCTGTGATCCGAAATCCAAATTAAGACAAGTAAAGGAAAAAACTCTTCGAAAGAGTCAGCATCTCCTGATGATGCCTTGTGGTTAGGCGAAACACGTGTAGAGTTAAGAATTTCCGAATTGTGATAGGTAACGTTAATCTTAATTAATCTTAGTTAATTTTTCCTTTACTTGTCTTAATTTGGATTTCGGATCACAGCGGAAGTACACTAAATATTTAATTTTGTCATCTATTTACAATGGATTTCCGCAAAGTAACGCCTGAGTCAATAAGTTAGATAGTGATATTGATAGTGTTAATAAAAGCAACCTTTTCTGAGAACAACAAAGCAAAATAGACATAATAATTCAGACACAGTAACGAATGGGAGTGTCGTCCTCTACACAGACTGCATGGCGGCAAATAGCTTGCGCTAGACATCTTGTATGTATACACTACACTCGCGGACACTATATAATGCACGTATCAATATTTTTACACGCTTTTATATTAACTTCACCTGTATGTTTGTATGTTTGTAACCGACTTCTTTGGGCGCGATTTTGACCCACTTTAAACAGCCAGATAAGCGTGTTATTTAGTTTTTTTTTTAATACTATTTTTTAGATAGAGTATTTCTTTTTACGCCTTACAGCTAGATATTTGATCAGCAGGGCGTGTAACCACATGAGTTAGCGACTTTCTGGCGTAAGGTGGAGTATGCCAAGTCTGGATTAACTGGCTCTCTTGGAAGCTGCCAGAAGGAAAGAAGCCACACTGTTACGAGTAGGTGCTTGGCGACAGATTTTACAACTTGAGGGTGGTTGCTAGCCAGGCGTGCAGTAGAAAATACCCTACCACCATGCAGTCAGTTTTTTGAAATCTATCTTACTAATATTATAAATGAGAATGATTGTGTGTGTCTGATGTAACTTGCTATGGAGATATTCCAGGCCCTAGAGGCTTAGGCTACTTAGGACTGCCTGGATATAGTGTAGGTATGCCAGATTAACGATTTTAGCTGATAGAGTAAAGTGGAAGCTGATATTTAAATTTGAATTATCGTTAGTAGAATTAGAGCCAAAATACGCTCTCACTGCAGGGACTCGGCGCCTTGTCTCGTAAGAAAAAAATATTAGTCATAATGCACGACGCTTCAGAATAGTGGGTATTATCAATTATGATTTTTCTTTTACTGCCCTTGTTTATACTAATAGACGTAAAATCTGAATGCATGTGTCTAAAGTGCCTTTTATCCTGGCAAGATCTGTACCCGTTGAATATTTCATGTGCCGCAAATAGGATAATAACTCTTGTTGCAGAGTTTACCGCTAGTTCGCATTTACTTGCAACTTGGATGAGACTACCTCATTTTGACCTATTAACGTACTACATTTTTTAGCGAGCTTCTTTGGGCTTAAGATGGAACCTTAGGTTTTCGAGTAATATTTGGAACAAAAAAAAAATGGTTGCCTGTAAAGTCGGTTTTACGGGCGAAGATTTTACGTGACAACGTCTGCCGCGTGCTGCGCGCGCGGCAGACCGATCATAGTTGAGTGGGAGAGAGACGCAAGGCATTCGGCGGGCCTCTCTCTCGTTCGGTGACTCATCGTAACGTTACCGGGCGTTACACTTTTTCATAAGTGACTCCCAGCCGCAACCTAATTTAAGACGTTGTCACGTCAAAAATGCCAAGTGCGATTAGGGCTTGCACATGAAGGGATATGAGAGCCCCTCATATTATGTATTTATATTATAATTTATTTTTTATTTGTTTGTTGTATGGGGAAAGTATTAAATTTATTTTAATTGTGATATAATAAAATATAGTTAAATATTATTTGAATGTTTAGAGGGTCTACAAAATGTCATATATGTAGATTGAGTAAAAATGTGGTTAAAAATTACATTTTACCAATGGGAGTATTAAGCTGGAGATCCTTAAATACGAGAGTTAATTTTATTTTTACTTGAATTATTTATTTCAAAAGGACATATATATACATCTACATATTCTTGAAAGTTTTAAGCGTCTGATTAATGTAATAAATAACTAAATTTTGGTAAAAATGGTATTCCATAACATTCTTTCTTTGAACTCATTGAAATTTCTCATGTTTTTTTAAGTGTGGCATTTTCAGAGGTCACGAAAACTAAACAAACGGTGAGTGCAAACAGTACATTAAGCTACAAACGAGGTAAAGCTAATAAAACACAAAGCTCACACGGTCTGGGAGGTGAATGTCGTAAATATAAAGACAGGAGCTAGGAGCCCCACTATTAGATAAAACTTTGTACACTTTATGATTATCTAAATTTGAAAATTGACATTTGATTCATATCATATACTTTTGTATTGATATTATATTTTAGATACTAGAATTAGTAGTGAAAATTGACATTATGATTAATATCATATACTATTGTAATTATATTATAGTACTAGAATATAATTGAAAATTGACTTGGATACATATCATATACTTTTGTAATGATATCATATTATTTGACTTGTAACTTTGGTGTTATCAATAAATGATTTGTATTTGTATTTATACCATACGTTCTTACTACGTCGAGAAGTTTAAGCATTTGCTACTTGGCTACTTTTTATTCCGGATAAAAAGATTCACACACAAACTTTCACCCAAATCGGTTCAGTGGATTGAGCGTGAAAAATTAACAAATATTGAGACAGAAACTTTTGGTTACATTACTTTAGGAAGTAGAATTTTGCTGCTTCATAGAATTTAATATATTTTGCACTGAGCCCCTTGAATATTGATATATAGAAATTGGTCACAATCTTGCTTTGATAAAAAGAGGTAAACACACATTTTTTATTCAAATCGGCTCAGTCGTTTAAGCGTAAAAAGATATCAAATATTAACACATATAAACTTTATAATTTCTAATATTACTGTAGAAAGTAGGTATAAAACAGGATAACCTGTTTCATAGAACTAATTGGATTTTCACTCAAACCTAATCAATGTCGTCTTTAGAAATGAGTCACGATCCTTCTTTGAGGCGTAAATTATATTCGATCTAATTCTTCTATTAAAGAAGAGATGATCTCAGGGCAGTGAAAAAGACGAGATGTCTTTATTAAATCAAGAAATCTTAGGTAATGGTGGCGATTCAGCGGCACACACGACTAAACTAAATTTAAAGAAGCCCCGTATCTTTTCATCTTAGGTGGCCAGAAAGAGATGGCACGTTCTGCACCATAGTCAAAACAACTAAAATCACGTCAAATGTAGAAAATATAGGCGAATTTAGAACGCACTCACTTGTATCACCTCTAAAACTGCCTGCACATTCCATATTTGACGTGATTTTAGTTGTTTTGTCTGTGGTTCAGAACGTGCCGTCTCTTTCCACCTAAGATGAAAAGAGTCGGGGCTTCTTTAAATTTAGTTTAGCCGTGTGTGCCGCTGAATCGCCATCATTAATAATAATATAGAGCTTACAAGAATAGCGCACTAACAGGCATAGGCATATTTTGATTTTACCTAAAGAAAACAACAGTATTGTTTTTAAAAATCTACATTAAAATTATACTAATATTAAAATAAAACTAAATTTACATATTAATAATGCAGCGGGCTCAAGGAGGAATTGACTTATAGCATTACGGTATTTTAGCTTACAGAGTTAGTTAAATAGTAAAATAATAGTTATATCCTTGACACAGTATGTCAACAAGCCCGTAACATCCTTGACATGGTGGCTGAGGAAGCCTGATGTATGCCAACTACAAATAATACACTTATCGGATTAGTTTTCATATTTTTATTAGAAAATTCGTTGGCTGAATTAAAAAAGCAATAATTTGAAAATGCTGTACTACTGATAGTTATAAAGAACCTTAAATAATCTTACTTCTTTGTAGGTAATGATATTATGTAGAATCGATAGAGTTTAAAATATAAGTATGTACATTTTTTTTTATTCTGTATAGGTCAGCGCTTGACCACAATTCACCTGATGGTAAGCGATATTTTTTTTTTACCTTTGTAGAAAATGATATTATGTAGAATCCATAGAGTTTATAACGTAGATATGTACATTTTTTTAAAATCTGAATAGTTCAGCGCTTGACCACAATTCACCTGATGGTAAGTGATATTGATGTCTACGGTGGATCGCTCTTTACCTAAAAGGAACATATATTTAATTGTTGTTGTTTTGAATTTATTTCGTGAAATTCCACTGCCAGGTTGCAGGCATAAGCATAAGCAGCCCACTATACGTTCCCACCGCTGGGACTCGGGGCCTTCTCTCAGTAGGAGAGAGATATAGGTCATAATCCACCACGCTGGTCAAGTGCGGGTTGGAGGTGGCAGGCGCTTCACTAAAATTTGAATGGCCGGCGGAACTCCGTACACTAGGTATCTACGATTACTTACCTGTAGTAAGAAGATTTGTGCCAGAAGTAAAGATCTTAGGCATTTTTATTTGTAAAAAGATTTTGAATTTTGTATCTTTACATCGCACAAACAAGAACTCTAAGTACTTTCAGATTTCTTACGAAAAGAAATCACAATTTTCAACAGTAACAAAACACGACACTGTTCCCCGACATTGACAAACTACTGTTTCCTTGACACAACATTACCTAAGTACACTAGCGCAGGTGTGTCACACGGTTGATATGTGCCAAGGGAATGCCTGCCGAGCCTTGAAAGAAAACCTTCAGAATAAAATCTCTAATTAACCGTCATACTAAAATTCTTCATAAAACCACTCGAATTTTAAATGCCATTTCGTTATTTCATTCCCTATTAGGTATGCAGAATAAGCTCAAAAGCACTCATAAAGTGGTGCTGCGGAATGAATTTGTGGCCGCGATTGGTGGCAAAGTACAAAGGTAAATATTGGCGCTTGGCTCGCGTAATAAAACTGAGCACACAAGTAATTCGCCAGCTGCTCACATACAAAGTTACGATGAGAAATAAAGCCGGAGTGTTGTGGTATTTTGTGTTTTCTGGCAGCCTCTTTGAGAGCCAGGGGCAGTCATTATAGAGGAAATATAGTGCAGGGATTCTGGTGCAAACAAAATGACATCCCAGAACCTCCTTTTGAAAGCACAAGGGATGGCCATCGAGGAGGTTTTAGTAAGTAAAAATCTCACATATCCCGGCTATACCCCAACGGATTCCGGGATCTATGAAGATTTCCTCCTCGTAAAAAAAGAGCTTCTTTGAGAGCGAGGAATTTCACACTAGGCATGCTCGATCAACCAGACAGCCAACGAATTTAGTTTAGCACAAAGATGTTGGCCGTGCCGGGAATTGAACCCTGAACCTTCTGATTGGCAGTCCGGCATGGTAACCATTACGCCAATGAGGTCGTCATAAGTCGCGTGGTTACCGGCCCTGATGGGCATATGCCTACCCCTTAAGTATAAAAAATCTCATAACGCGTGATAATGCTGCCAGCACGTAGGGCATGCTTGACTCTGGCTAGGACGTTGAATTAACTATTCATCTCTAACTTTATCAAACTATCTTAGCGCGTTGCTAATATAAATACGCTCATTATTATGTTTATGAAAATCAAAATACTCGATATTATTGACTCAAATATCATATTCTTGATGTAATTTCGAGATTCCTAGATTCTTAGTTAGGTAACAAAGGTTTTTTTTTTAAATTCAGTAAAAGAAAGTTATAAAAATGAAATTACGGCAATATATCTATGTCTTACGAAAAGAGAAAAGCAAGTAGGTACCTACTTAGTATGCTCGAAAGACAGGCCATAAATTGACGTCCAATAGAAAAATGTTGAAGCTGAGAAATATGAATTTGGGGGAAATTGATGGTGTTTTATATGCTGAGAAGTTGACGACCTAAGTAATTGAAATAGATAGGGAATGTAATATTGAGTAAAATCGAGTTTTTTCTTTTTGATAAACTGTCTTTGTATTCAAACGTAGCACGCGATCTAAGTATTAGATTGTTTTTTAACAGTGTGTCAAATTAACACCATGTATTTGACACACTGTAGGTACATATATATATATATATAAATACAGTAGTATATAGTATAGTGTATAAAGGATACGATTAACTTTGCTAACATGACCGCACTCGAAACAGTTTACAGCAAATGCAATTCCTAGAATACTTTCTTAAAAGTTCTTATAAGTTTTGTCTCGAACACTCGTACATTGGATTCATTAAGGTTGAAATAAAATAAAAAGAAGTATTAATTAATAAAAATCCGGTTCTACTTTTGAGATGTCGGCCATCTTGGATTTGTAATAAATTATAAAGTACTCCTATTAAAGCCCTTTCATTTGATACCCATATTGAAGCAGTTGTAATTTTTTTTTGGCCATTTTGTGACCAACCACCTTGGACCGATTTTCAAGAAATATGAGCAGAGACCACTCCATACTCATAAACCTTTCAAACGAGAAAGCTGAACCAAAATCGCCACATCGGTTCGGGAAACACAAAACAGAAAGTTCGGTAGCTTCCATGCCACAGACAGACACTGAGGTGAAAACAAAAATTTAACAATTATTTATTACGACCATAATTTGATTCGTTAGCAAAAAATTACCAAAAATCGAAAGCACGTCTCCTATACCAATATTATAAAGAGAAAAAAAAACGTAAGTGATAGCCGGTTATACAAACATTATTCAATTATGCCTTACGAAAGTTTTAATACAGTGATAAAGAGGAAACGTTGATTTTTTGTTTATTTGTTTAAGGCAAATAAGCTTCGAAACTACTGGAACGATTTGAAAAATTCTTTCACAGTTGGGAAACTACTTTATCCCCGAGTAACATAGGATATATTTTGTTTTTTTAGCAAATTAGATTATTTTAAAGCCCGTGCCGGGACGATCTGCTAGTTTTCTAATATATCTTTTGTATTTGTCATACCATAGGAAAAATAAAGCAATAAATCGTTTCAAAAATAACTCATATCTGTAGACAACGCGGGCTCGGTTATCTATTTCATTTTCCTTTATATTTTATAGCTGCTAGACTATAAAACCGTTCACAGACTTGCGGAGAGTACGCTACCGATTCTACCCATATATACCCTCTTCTAAACCCCTACAGAGCTATTCAAAATGGCGGTGAATGACTGTTTAAAATTTAAAACCTGAGTTTTTCCTTTATCTTAACTGTCAATGTCACTGCGCATTGCAGTGTTATCTAAGTTAAATATAAACAAAAAAGTAACTTATATATTAGGCCAGAATAAACGGTCAGTAAGAAAATAAGTCCACCCGTTTAAACGTAAAGATTTGACAAACATATTCACATTCTAGTCTTTTCTGTCCCGTACTTTCCCGTTTTTTGTTGTTTTTTTTTATTCGTTTCGTCAGTAAATTCCTGATTTTTTATTTTATGAATAACTATCTATAAACCGTGTAGTCCATATCAGCTTGGCAATCATTTCCATGTAACCCAGAATATTTCCATGTAACCCAGTATATATTCCCCTTCCTGGTGTCAACGACCGAGCAATGGGTCGTTTCACATGGAAAATCAAACATCGCCTAATTCGCCGAAGGAAAATCCGATTTCCTTTGGGTTTCCGCTTCCGTTGAATTAAGTGCTCGCGTTTGGAGACGTAATTGAGTTTTACACTTTGTACCTGAGTATAAGTGTGTTTTGTGATTATTCTAACAATGATTTTAGAGAAATTAATGGATATTAGTTTATCTTTTTTTGTGTACGAGTGACTAAACTATGCAACTGTAACTATACGATAAGCTTTTTAGTACTGCCACATTAGTCTTATCCTACTAATATAATAAACGCAAAAGTTCGTGTACGTTAAGTGCGTGTATGTGTGTATGTACTTCTTCATATCTATCATACTCAATCACCTAAACAGATTTCAATGAAATTTGGTGTGGAGATATTTTAGACTCCTGATTAACATATAAGCTACTTTTTTATACCCGTTTAAAGCGGATAACAGCACGGGCAAACGAAAGATGTGTGTTTATTACTTCATGCTCAAACATGTAAGCCGATTTTAATAAAATTTGGTATGAAGCATGCTTAGTTTTTAAACTTTCTTCCCTTACTTTACCATTTACAACATTATACATTATTAACGATACTTTCTAACAACGAAGGCTAACTAATCAAATCAATTATACTCCCGAGTATTAGTATAATAGGATGTTTCGAAGCCCTCGCGAATTTCACGTTAAAAAATACAACAGAATATAACTAATAAATATTAAACAGCGCTAAACTTACGATACGTATAATAAATGACTTTTCTAAATTGGAGCGGGATTTCCTACGGCTCTGCAATACACGCTATGTAGTACTACGGCAGGGCGTAGGGCATCCTACAACGTACCAGTATTTTTTTTTACAAACACGGCTGGTTAACCCCATACTGAACTATTTCTAGTTCGTATTATGGTTGCTAACACAACTGATATACTACATATACATACATACTTTGTATAGATACATATTTTAGTTAATTAATATGGACATAAGAACCCTAGGTACGAGCACTTTTGTATTTACCTGAATAAATTTATCTTTATCTTTAACTACTTAATTCAATGCAAAGCTTTACCTAAAAGCAATATTCCAGACACGTTACAATATCGCATAACACGCTTACTTGGAGTTTCCTGGAACGAAGCCAATGTTTAGGTGTCTCCTAACAACCAGCCCCTTACTGAGGAGGTTGTCATAGCAACCCGCAGTAGTGATCACAATCTTGATACTTGAGGCGCTATATCATTATACCCCCAGTAAGTATCTGCTTACTAACTGCCAAGAAAACTTGGCTCAAGAAATGTTTTTCTTCGTTTTTTGTAGGAAATATCAACTGAAAGTAAACGTAAGGTTTCTTTCCAAATTTTTAAATTGTAAAACATACTTAAATTTTGAAAATGTTAAGTGTCTGGCAGGTACCGTTGTTGATATATAGCAAAAAAATACGAAAAAAATACGTTTATTGCACGGGGCACCCCCCTTAATATTTTCATTTTTTATTTTTAGCATTTTTGTTATAGCGGCAAGGGAAATACATATCTAGTGAAAGTTTCAGTTTCGTAGCTATTACGGTTCCTGAGATACAGCCTGGAGACAGACAGACAGCGGAGGCTTAGTAATAGGGTCCCGTTTTTAATTTTTAGGTACTGAACCCTGAAAACATTAAATAAGCTAATCTAAATAAACTAAACTAAATATGTTATTGAACTATATGCAGCTGCACCTCTAGACAAGCAACATTCACTTTAGGTATCGCTCCAATTCGCTATAGTCAAATGACAAGAATGAAAGAAGTGACATAGACTGTCAACTGGGCTTTTCGACCGCCTACGTCACTTGACTTAATTTGACATTTCACATCGTTTGTCGATAGCGAATTCAAGGGATACCTGAAGCGAATGCCGTTTGTTTAAGGGGACTACATTTTATTCAAGCTGCAGCACGCAATTCATTAGTGCATTCCGAAATGCTAAACATCTACCTTCACAAAGTGAATGTAAGTGGAATGTAAAGATCGCGAGACGTTGTGCAGCAAATATGTTGTCATGGTTACCGCCGCACAATGAGATCCAAACCTCGATAACTCGATTCAAGAAAGAAAAAAATTTGAAAGCTTATGCCCTCTCACTTGCACGACCAAATTAGTGTGAGCAAGAGGAAACGATAGTAATATTCCAGACTAACTAGAGCCCGCGGTGTTACTCGCGTTAATCCAGAATCGAAAGAATTTTCTTCTTCTCCTTTACCATTTCCCACTAGGTGGGGTCGGCACAGCCTGTCTTTCTCTTCCACGCCACTCTATCAGCCGTCATCTCCACATTCACTCCCTTCTCATTCATATCCTCCTTCACACAATTCGAAGATTGAAAGAAGTTTATCCGGGATAAAAAGTAGCCAATAAGTAAATTAAGGTCTAACCTATTTTCATAGTAAAATCTCATCAAAATCGGTCCTCCCGTTGGAGCGTTAAGGAGTAACATAGATTTTGAAGTTATTTGCGTATCCCACGGGAACCACAATTGTTTTCGGGATAAAAAGTAGTTTATATATTGTCCCGTGTAACTCACTCCCATACGAGTACATTACACTGGTCTACAGTGGTTTTGTTGCCTTTGATATGATGATGATTTTGGGTCTATTTATACACGCAATTCGTGAAAATATCAATGATTTTGTAAGATCTGCTCGTGTTTTTTTCAACAAAGGACTGAAAATTAAAATTTTGACAATAAATAGTTCAAAATTCAATTTGTAGAAATGAGCACATTTAGTACTTTTACGAATATATTCGTAATCTGGGCACTTAAAAACGTAAGAATTTGCGATAATATCCAGGGCAACAAAAAAAAATAGATTTTTTGTAGAGCTGTGTTATTATTAACACGGGTAACTCAGCGGGCGTAGCTAGTTCAGAAAAAATAAAAAATTCTTCATATTTCTCAGATTGCAAAAAGCTTTCAGCAGGATATCCTCTTTTCTGCAAACAACCCTCCTCTATCGCATCAGGATCGGCTTACGGGATTATGGTTATGGGAGTGAGCGTGCGGAGAACACGTCAAATTGAATAAACTGGACCTTAGATACGAGGAGAATCTACGTGAATATGGAAAATGGGTGGAAAAATGTAAATTTAGAGGTTAAGGAACGGTTGATGCGGACAGTCTTTGGATGGTTCACCATACACAAGACTGACTTTTAAAAAGTGGCATTTCCATCTAGGCGTCACCGTTGCTCGGATAACTCGTTAAATTGCAGGTCCCGGCTGTAAGTCTTATTATAAGCAGTCGTTAAGCCAAGAGGCCTTTGGGCGGCTTGAAAAGTCTCGACACCAGAGCTTAGCCACTTAGATCATACGAAAAATTTTTAACCTACATTAAAATTAGTACTAATCTAAGTATTAATACCAAATTATACACACATAAATATTGTTATATATTACATACATATTCTGATAGCGTTCTCCTAAATCTAAAAATGCACATTTTCATAAAATCAAGATCAAGAGCTATAGCGTAGAAATAAGATTTAAAACGTAACGTAGGTAAAACAAAATCCACAAAATAAAAGAAGGGGTTTAAAATAAAAAGCGAAATCAAAAAATAAACTTACATGTAGAGACCATGAAGAAAAGTTAAAATAAAACTCGTCGAAAAACAAAAGAGGACAAGGCAGCTCCTGAAAAGAAGAAAAAAAAAGGCAAATTAAACAAAATCATAAAAACCAAATTTAAAATAGGAAACAATAAAAAACATTTCGGAAAAAAAATAAGATTAGTCATAGGCAGTGTTAAATACACGCATTAGCTGTTTAGTAGACGAGTGTCTTGCGGTTATGGTTTTCCTCGTTCTAAATTTAAACTCTTTCTAACTTTTATCTATCGGCTGCCAGTGCGGTTTAAATATGCCCGGATGTGACGGCCAGAAAACAAATAAAGAAAATAAAACTAAACCAGTTCTCCTATTCTTACTTTTATTTTGACGCATCTATACTCGTAAAAGTTAAAGAAAATATTATTTGAAAAATAAGTTCTGGAAGACTGAAGCTGCAGAAACTGAATTTAACTCGACTTAATAATGAAATGCGCTAATAGGCACTTTCTGACTACTATACGACACTTTACTTCATTAGTATTTACGTTAAAGTAATACTATTTATTAGTTTAGTTTGCTAGACTATAGTATAACCTCGCGTATTTTTAGTTTTAGTAAAATGTTAAACCTTAAAAACTTGAAAAATTCAAACCATGTTTTGTTTAAAAATGGTATGTTTTCAAACAAATCTGCGGAAATGCTGCTAAAAGCAAAAATGTGTTCAAAAACTAGAAGGAAATAAGAGCAACACCCTGTGGCTTCGCTCCGTATGACTTCGAGCTTGGATAATTCTGTAGGGCTGTTCACTCGACGGAAAACCACATATAAATTATTAATATTGCAATAAAATTTGCTCTGTATATGGGAATTGGTGCATTATTTGTAATACATGTAATTAACAGGAAAAATACCTATATAAACGTCAGATTTCAATTTTAATTACTACCAGCGACCTAGAATAAATAGAATAGTAACTTGGCCGATAAAGGTCCACAAGTAAAATACCGCGGTGGGCGGGGCAAAACAGCTACCCGCGCGGCTAGTATTGGTGGCGTGACTTTGATGCGACCAACGCGTGCGAGCTTTGTGTGTGTGTGTTTCGCTGGGATATCAGTATAATTGTGTACGTAGATGGATTCAAATTCTAAACGGCAATTGTATGTTGTTACTCTTTCATTTATTCTAGTTCGCTGATTACTACATAATTTACATCTCGTCTCTAGTTGGTCCAGTCCAAAGACAAAAACCTTTATCGCATACCATGTAAGGTCTTTTCTTATAAGTTTCAACAGCACACTTTGAGCTGTTTATATTGTTTATTACGATTTTTTTTTATTTGTCCTGCCAAAAGAATTAAACAGCAGAGTTTAACTTTTAGCATCGGGATGGCTTGGAATTGTTTATAGAAAATAAAGTACTAGTAGTGTAGTTGGCTTTATTTGCTTTTATTTTACGGATATTTTTTTACAATATAACATATTTGCTGCTGAGTTTTTTTTTTGTACCTCATGGTTCGGAACCCTTTATGCGTGAGGTTAACCCATACTTGGACAGTTATATTTAAAGTAGACAGTACTGTACAACGCTAACATTTAGCTTTTAGATTATGAAACAGAAATTTGAAAAATATTATAATAATATGTAAACGTAAATTATAATAATCCAAATTCTGTAATTCTAATGACATAAATGTGTTCGTATTTGTCTGTAAAAACCTAGTATTGTGACTACTTAATCATTCACTGTGACTCAAAGAATGACTCTACTTGTGTTGTTTGTTTTCTGTGACTTATATTTAGGGCCGGATGCCTGTCACGAGCGTTAATATACGGCTAAAATTAGTATTAATTTTATGATGCATGCAGGTGGTGAGATTTTAATAGGGTATTTAATTTTCTTTGGTCTTTTCTAAATGATGACGTAACATAACGAGGATAAAGATGTTTTTACAATGTACTGTACTGTAATGTTCATTTCCGGAATGCTTGCAATAATATTGCTTGTATGTATGGTTTAAAATGTAAACTGAGGCAATATATATTTAAGCTTCAAAAAGCCGAAGCACCTCTCCGTTACGATACTAGCGCAATATAATTCGCCCATTATTTATATTTGTATGCTTTAATATTAGTACCCTGCAATATGTGTATATGACCTGTTTTTTATTTATTTTTTTATAAATTATCTTGAGTAATGTTTTTAGTGCTGTTACTCAAGGAGTTCCACAGTTTGGCCGTCCGTACTATAAACGTGGAAGCGAATCGCTTACGCATTTTCGGCATTTCCACTGTATATCGGTGGGTGTCTCCTAGCAGTCTTCCTGATCGTTCGCTAATGGTCATGTATATTGTTATTTGTGTACCTATATGTTTTTCCTGTCACAAAATAAATGATTTGAATTTGAATATTGCTTTTATTTGACCATTTAGCGGCTTGTTTACTAAACATAAACAGAAAAAAGTTATCTAACAAATATAACATCCATATTCCACCATTGCTCCGGTTTCATCAGAAGTCTCTCTATGATAAAAAGAACCTCCAGCATACAAATGATCCGCCAGTGAACCTCCAAACACCCCGAGAAGGCTCTTATTTCGACAACGACGTGACTTTACCACCAAGTAGTTTACATACACGTTGTATGTGGAACTCATACTTATAACAACCATAGGAAGAAAAATCAAGTAAATCATCTAAAATCTATGAAAAAAAACACAAAAAAAAAATAACACAACAGATTTTTTCGGGAAATTAAATTATTTGTTGCTTATTGGAAGCACTACTAACTAAACCTAATTAAACTAAAAGGAACGTTAAGTCAAACTTAAATCTGATTAAGAGAATACACCAAGGGCTAGAGAAATGAAAAATAGGTATTTGTAAAATCTATTGCTGTCGCGCGGTGCCCGACCAAGCAGCTATCAATGTGTGAGTGTGACTGTCAATGTTTGCGTGGCATACCGCGCTGCGCCGCCGCCGCCCCGCCCCACCGTCCACGCTCCCAGATTGCTTGCAGATGCAGTCGGCAAGTTGATTTCGGCGTTTGCGGAACATTTGTTCGTGTTATTATTATATTACCTACCTGCACTTTATTTGACTCAGGCTTGTTTACTGGACTTGCTTGTTTCTTTACTTGACTGTTTTGACTCGGCTTGTGTATTGAATTTTGAGAGATCGAACGGAGATAAACCGTAGGTAAGGAATTCTTGAATTATATAATTTGGTAGCTAGCTTTCTGTGTTTACATACCTACGCTATTGTTTACGTATCCACTTTTACTTTATTGAGATGAATAAATATAAATATAGTATGGAATATTCTAGAACAATATAGAACTTTCGGGAAAGTTCTAGAATAATAGTATAGTCAACCGAAAAAACTAGAAACTGCCAGAAAGATGTAGAACATTCTAGAAAGTTAAGTAGAACTTTCTGGAAAACTCATTGTATTATAGTACGGCAGTTCGAACACTCTGGAAAAGTAAGAGAATGCAATAAATAAAGATCGCAGATAGAACATTCGTTATAGGTGGATGGAGAATATTCACGGTGATAAAATAAGAAACCTTAAAATTGACATAAAAAATGCCGCCAACCATGTATTCGGAGACCATAAAAATTGCGCGTCTTATTATTGTAAGCCGGAAAAATATACGAATGACACAAATTTGGTACCAGATCTCCAAGCTTGTGGAATATGGACGGATATTCAGCAGTACCTGTTGATGTTGTTGTCTAATGCAGAAAGCCTTATTTTAGACATTACCAATAACACCGTGGAGCAATTTAATAATGTTATTGCCAAATTTATTGGCGGCAAAAGGGTGAACTATACTGCTAGAGGTTCATATCAGGCACGGTGTTTTGGTGCAGTAACATCATGGAATAGTGAAACGGCTATCCACGCACGTCGATCAAAAAAAATTCAAGATTGTAGCCCTGGCAAATACACCAAACAATTCATAGATAAGAAACGGCGCTCCAAAATAAATAGAGAAAGGAGTCGAAAGAAAAAAAAATATTTCGGTGAAGATGTACCGAACAAAAGAAGAAAAGTTACTGGACCCGATGAGAATTATGGTCGGTTAGATTTAGAACCAGATATCCCACCTGAGATATATGAGCAAAAGAAAAGTGAATTTATATTACAGTTAAATAACACCAAATTTGATGAGCTTCAACAAAACACTGTTGGTCAGAGCGAGAATAAGTTGTGGGCAGTTGAAAGGCGTAAACGCCTAACAGCATCCAACTTCGGTCAAATTTGTAAACTACGAAAAACAACATCAGTTGCAGGACTATTAAAATCTTTGCTGTATTCTCAATTTAAAGGCACTCTTGCCACAAATTATGGTAGAGAAAAAGAAGATGAAGCAATACAACAATTCATTGAAGAAACCGGACTACAGGTGTCAAAATGTGGATTATTCGTCGACAAGCATAAACCGTTTTTGGCAGCAAGTCCTGATGGTCTTGTTGAAGAAGATTCGGTAGTGGAAGTTAAATGTCCTTACAAAATTGTTGATTTAACACCTAAAGAAGGAATAGAACAAAAGAAAATAGACTTCTGCGTATTTAAAAATGACACCCTACAATTAAAGAGGAATCATAATTACTACTTTCAAGTGCAGGGGCAACTACACATAACCGGTCGAAATTTCTGTTATTTTATTTTGTGGAGCCCTAAAGGCTTACTTTACGAAAAAATTAAGAGAGACGATGTATTTTGGCAGAAAATGGAACATATATTAGAAACCTTTTATTTCGAGTGCCTATTACCAGAAATAATCGACGGTCGTATACCACGACATTTAGCAGTAAGAGAGAGAAAAGGATTGGCCACGGAATAGTGACGTAATAATTTATCTACAAAATTATGAATATTAGTGTGATTTTAACATTTTAATAAAGAAACTGTCGAGAAAATGGTTATTACTTTCGTTTATTACCTTTCAACAATCGAACCTGACAATCAGCTAAATACACTTCTCGCAAAATATTCAACTAAAAATATCGATATCGATAAACAACACTAGGTTATCGATAAAATGATCGACTACATGCACGTCACAAGTGTATACGTATTAGTCCGCGTCTCCCGAACTTCAAGCCTCCCCCCGCAGAGCGCGATAGAGACAACTGCAGATAGGACTGAAAATACCTATGTAAAGAACAGAAAATCAACGATTCGTTGTCCCCTGATTTCTTCTCGAAAACTTAACCGATTTTTAAATAGTTTTCATTCAAAATTAAAGAAAGGCTTGAGCTGTGTTTCTATGTTTTGTTTTTTTTATATAATGTAGCCAATTTTTTTTTCTGGGTGTTTGAACACAGCGGAAAATCTGGCCATTTTTTTAGGTTTTTGAACGTTCATATCTCTTATAATAATTTATTTATAAAAAAAAGGAAAACATAGGGACATCATAATAGTGGCCATAGATATTCAGGAAAAAAAGTATAACTCTACCGGCATTATCCAGGGAGGAAACAGGGGACAGCGTTTGTATGGAAAAACGGCTCTAGTGATTCCTCTTAAATTTACACATAATGATAGGTATTACAATTATCATTTGGTTAAAGCCCCTGTCTAGTAAACAGGAGATCACGAGTTCGAATCTCGTCGGGGCCTACTAGCCCTTGGATTGGGTTCTTTTTGCATTTTGGTTTTTTATATCTGAAATCCTTATTACACTGTATCGCATGAATCGCACGCAAAGAACTTCAATTTACGTCAGTAGTTAAATTTAATAGCATGCTATTTAAAAATATACATAAAAATAATATATCTCATAAACGCAAAAGCAAATGCTACTTATTTATGTATCAAAATGAAACACTAGTCAATAACCTCTAAATGAGGATTTCGCAAGTGATCAAACCGGTTTTATTACACACATACTCGTTTCAAAAATACCGATAAGTCATTAGCCTGACAAGACTTGTTGAAAAACTTGACCGACGAATTGTATTGTTGGACAATTTGCTAAATTACTGACCGATGTTTTTTTTATCCATGCACCTTAAGACAATGGTTATCGGCTTAGTGGCTAGATGGTATTTCAAGAAATGGTCTCATATCAACTCAACAATTACGAATATTATAAAATAATACAAACAAAACAAATGTAATATTGCTATCACACGTACAATAATACTGTCTCGTGCGCGATGTCACCGCCAGGGCCCGTCCCAACGGAAGACCAGCGTTAATCTTCACAACCAGCAGAATGCTGAGTTGGGGCTTGTTCCTGGCAGCGTAACTGGTACTTTGTCTAGTTATATATACTCTGTTTAAGTAGGTACTACTTTTGTTTAAGTTATATTGCCATGAATAAACGCATTTCGTTTCATAGTATATACCTCATTAAATATAATAGTCATCCCACAAGCGATAACAATTAGCAGGTATTACTATTATGGCTAGCAAATTTTTAACATTTTTATTAAATAGATAGTTGTTGCCGGAATAAACGATTTATTTATTTATTATTTATTTAAAAGTACTTTTTTGTATACTATCTATTAATCTCAAAATCCTTGTACCAAATTTACTTCTGTGCAAATAAACAGTTTGATTTGATTGAAATAAATCGGCCCGCTCCAAACCTAATTTGCTACACCCTGTGGGGGTATTTAAACAAAGATATTGTTACATAACATTTAATTATTCAATAAATGTTTGAGTTTGACTTTGAAATTTAAAACACTAACTAATCGATGTAAATCTTACCTATAAAAGAATTATGTTTGTTTAGTCCTGTTTCTTCTGGTCCGTGGTAAAGTCAAATTTTTAAGACAATTTAAACGGCAATGCAACACTTTGTTATATGTTTTCTCATGTCTTTATTAAGACATACATGATAAATTAAATATCAATTAAATGAAATAAATATTAGGACACGGCTGGTTAACTCCATACTGAACCATTTCTAGTTTGTGTAATAGTAGCTAACACAAGTGATATACTACATATACATACATATAGTATACATATATTTTATATAGATACATATTTAACACCCAGACCCACAGCCAACAAATTTTGTTAGGCATAAAGATGTTGGTCGGGTCGGGAATTGAACCTGGAACCTTTTGATTGGCAGTCCGGCATGGTAACCTTTACGCCAACGAATGTATAGTTGTTGTTTATCCCTAGCCCTATAAGAAACATTATGCCTGTCTGCCGGAAACCGCGCGGCGCGGGGCGGTCTTATGGGGAAGCGGCAAGTATCCTGATATACCTGATTCCTTTGATCGCTCCCTATCACGGGTCGGGGGTGATGCTTACACCGATGAGAATATAAGTAACATTGGATTCCGAATTGTACTTCTATTGTTGAATTTCAAATTTAGTTTTTGCTACTGAACTTGGGTTATTAGACAACGTTATGTTAACGTTATGAGAGTTAATAATAATAATAATTTAATATAGCAACATAACGGCACGGATAAAATACACTTCACAGTGCTAGCTATTACGAGTATGTAGTTTTTTATATGAGGATACCCTACACCTACAAACCATATTGATTAGGGTGTTACTTTGCTTTTGTTTCTATAGAATACTAGCTGCGCCCCGCTGTGTTACCTGAGTTAAGATGGAATAGAAGGCATTGTGTTAATCAACATTCTAAACTATCTCCATCGCCAAATTTCATCAAAAAACGGTTGAGCCGTTTAAGCGTGAAGGAGCAGCAATCATACACACATACAAACTTTCGCATTTATAATATTAAATGGGAGTTGAATATCTTTTTTTATTATTTACGCACATATTATGTTTAATAATTATAGATTAAATGGACTTGATCATATTTCACATTTCACCTGATGGTAAGCGATATTGTAATCTAAGTGGAGCGCGCTTGTATAGAAAAAACCGATTCATTTGTGCAGCATTTACTCTGCTTTGAAGCGATACGATGACTAACCGAAAGAAACACGTAATTAAACAATAAATAGCTACGTATCAGGTACAGTCCCTTAGCAACTACGAGTAACTGTAGGAAACCGGTAATAGGTAAGAAATACTAAACATTATGTAGCCAACTGACTCACTGTCATAAACTTCCTAGTTTAGCCGCTCAGTTACTCGCTGCGGTGCAAACTCTAATACATAATATAAGCACAGAATAATAACTTGTACTTCGTAATATAAGCAACAAGAGTGTACTAGGTGCGTGAGAATATTCCATACACGGCCGTGCCTTGCTCGCTGTTCCGGTTTCTGAACTCATATCCGACGCCTGATACAGATATCTAACACTGAGTACAAGTACTTTATGCAAACTGGTTACTTGTATACAGGTATGTAATGTATTTAGCAAGTTTCTACTTTTAATACTACTGCTACTACTGCTAGAATTACTAATGTAATTTCATATTTACTTTAGCTTTACCGTTTCTGAAATAAATTTTCTTTCTTTCTTTCTTAATAATGTCTTTTGGCATTTTTATATCTATGGGGTTTCATTGTGTTCTCACGTTTTTTTTTGACACATTTCACACACGGCTGGTTAACCCCGTACTGAACCATTTCTAGTTCGTATTATGGATGCTAACACAACTGATATACTACATATACATACATACATATTTGATATACATAGATACATGTTTAGCACCCAGACCGACACCCAACAAATTTGGTTCAGCCCAAAGATGTTGGCCGTGACAGGAATCGAACCCGGAATCTTCTGATTGGCAGTCCGGCATGGTAACCGTTACGCCAACGAGGTCGACGGTATAGGATAAAAAAGATATACCGTCGACTTTTCCTTTCCTAGTAAAATTTATTCGCAAGTCTTAATTTATTTAGAAAACGTTGCTAAGTCTAATTAGGAAAATGTTTAATTAGATCTTATCTTTGAAGTCTGGGATTAATTGCCATGGATGTATGACAACTTTATCAGGAACCTGTTAGTGGAAGTTTTTCGATGAATTAATCGTGTAGATAGCCTACATAGTCCTTTTAGCGATAAAGGCTTACTCAATTATTATCGATGTTTCGGTTCAGTTTTAATAATACGAGTATTGAGTCTGTTACAAGTCATTGCAAATAGTTTATGAAATCAATAACACTTCTACAATTTAATTTTTTTATACAAATAACTCCTCAAATTCACATGACGAATATGACAACAACAAAATCCATCAAAGCGACAATATAAAAATCCCCTGGCATATATACGCTCGAAAACAATCCTTTTTCACAGTCGAAAAACAAATGAAGAAATTTTTTTCAGTACTATTATCATTACAATAATATTTCATGTGAAATGTGAAATATTTAGCTATAAATATACGAGTAAGATGGTTTTAAGGATTGCCAAAGAGCATGAGCAGAGCATGCCTAGTCTGGAAATAACTATATCTCAAAGAGGCTGCCTGAATACACTGATAGGACCTTGGCGACATATTTTTCAACTTGAGTGTGGTTGCTAGCAAGATGAGCATTAAAAAATGCCCTACCACCATAGTTTCCGCGCGATTTTACTTGCACCGAAAGGTCGACTATTATATTACACTCCATAGTTCTTATAAAACTACTAGCTGACCCGGCAAACGTTGTTTTGCCTCACTTAGGGGTACAGCGCCATCTATTGATTACTTACTCAACCCAGTGGAAAGGTATCGACATCTGTTAGAATCATTTGGAGTTAACAGATAATTGTGACTGTCAAATAATAACAGACAATAAATTATAATTGCGACTATAATTTGAGATTTAAACTATCCTATCTCTCAAGTTGGATCGAACTGCACATGGTGTGCGAATTTTATAGTAATCGGTTAAGTGGTTTAGGAGTCCATTGAGGGTAAACATTGTGACACGAGATTTATATATATTAAGATATAGACGAGGTTTTGTTTAAAAATTCTTCGCTAGTCTCTAGAAATTACGATTAGATTAATTAAGTATTCAAGCTAACCCTATTAGTCGTCTCAAGGATTGTGTTATCTAGCTGCATACCTAAATAGGACTTATCATGTAACTAGTCAGACTTGAGTTGCCTTGTTAAATGTTGTGGGAGGAATCAAATTGGCTTAGAACCTCTTTTCATTTATATTTAATCGTTTAATAGAAGTTAGTATCTTTAAAATAATATAGTAATTAGTATAATTTGTTTCTCTATACTTTGTGTGGAATATTTTAACCTTTTTTAGCTCACCATTAACCACGGCGGAAACACTAGAGAGATGAAACAAAATGAATCATATCCACTTTCGAGGCGAGTAAAATCGTGAGAGACGACGGAACAATAACCACGGTAGGTGTATGTTATTGCCATAGATTAACAACAATTGTAGAACATAGAACGGAAACATTTATCATACGTAGTGAATGTCACTGGCTGCTAGAACTCATGGCGGATGCGTTGAGCTATTTTCCAAGTAGAAATTAACACTGACCACTTTAATTGATACAAGATTAAATGAGAAGTTAGAAAACCCATACTACGCGATTTTATGATAGCAGCTACATTGGATTTGCCATTTTTATATAGTCTATGTGTTCTACTAATCAAGCCCTTTTATTTGATAATTCATACTCGTATGGAGGGATTTTTACAAAATTTGACATTCGTCATTTTGTGACAACCGCCATCTTAGATTAATTTTCATCAAATACAGCTACGAACACTCTGGACTACCACAGTTTTCAAACAAAAAATCGAAATCAAAATCGTTTATCCTATTGGCTCATACGATACTGACACACACACACACTGGCACGGTAAACATATAACATCGAAAACCAACATACAATCCCGACATTTTTTGCGTCAGGGTTTAAAAATTAATAACATCTTGACCAAATTGATATTTGTTTTAATTATGATGGTGTCACAAGTGTTTATTAAATTTAAAAGATCTTTATTACAATAGCCACTCTATGCAGAACCTAGATACCAATTCTATGGCAAATCTATGTATATTACCACGATATGACGCTGCCGTTACAGTCGTAGTGAAAATATTACAAATACCTCTCGTTTTGGAAGAGAGGTGAATCACGCGAGTTGTGCAGTTATAGAAGCCGCTTCCATTGAGTAGGTCATTCGGAGCGTGCCGTCAACTCGGTATTGCAATTCTATAAAAGACTGCATTAATACGGAAGTTACAATCTTAACCTTTTTTTTTTTTTTGTTGACGAGGGGGAAATCTTCAACAAGATATCTGGCTACGATGGGGCGCAGCCAGGTTATGTGGGATTTGTACCCCACGGTGACCTGCATCTGTGCTTAACGGAGGTCTCCGGGTTCTTCTGGGAAACACTCTGGAGACCTCCTTGCACTGCGCTGTGGCCCTTCCCGTATTGTTTCCACCAACGACGCGACGGCGACGGTCACGCGACGCCGTCGTTCACCCCGGACTCAATGAAGCGGGGGTCGGAACCCCATCTCCGGACACCCTCGAGGCTGATGCCCCTTTTAGTCGCTTCTTACGACAGGCAGGGGCAATTCCGCTTATTCTTTTACCCAGGCTGCAGGGTTAAGGTACAATCTGAACCTGCGTTGCTTTACGGATATCCATTGTAGATGGAAGAAAATCTGTAATATTTAGTGTACTTCCGCAGATTTTTTCAGGAATTAGTGGCTACCGTTGACACAATAAAATAGGTTCATTACAATTTAAAAGTCCGTAAGGATAATGTAAGCGTATTGCATATTTGATGAAAGGATTTGTTACATGTGACTTTGATCTCTTTGACATTAATATATTTTGTTAAGAGATTCGCGAACAAAATATTAGCTTATGCGGTTTCATCGTATCTTAAAGAAACCAAAGCTTCTTAGGTAGCGGTTCCCTGCTCAAAATATAGAATGAATATATGAGTATATATGGAAATGTACTTACTCGTATATAGCAGGCCCGTATCTAGGGGCTAGGGGGTATGGGCGGCAAAGTCATGAGACCAAATTCATACCCTTTGTAGGGATTTTTTCAAAATGTCTACTATATCGGAGTGAAAATAATGTAAAAATTATAATAAATAAGGTCTCTCGCTAAAATAAATAATACAAAGATAATTACATTATAAAGCTCCCAAGATACCGGCAATGCCGAGGTTGAGCCTGCTGTTAAATAAAAACTCTGTATAGTTAGATATTTAGCTAGGTAATTATAAGACGAAATCTATGTCTAGTATCTCCATGTCAGGTGTCTCTGTTTAAATATTTTTATGTTACGACCAATGTTAAGTTATTTAAGGAAAATAAAACATTTTTACTTTACTTTACTTTACTTTAAGGAAAGAGGGTCAATATTTTTACAAATGTCAATCAATTTACAAATAATTGCCATTCTAATATCTACTTATGGAAGCGCTTGGTAGATACTACACATGACCTGAATGCTGGAGTATTTCTGGCTAAACGTATCAGCATTCTTGTTCAACGTGGTAATGCTGCAAGCATGCTCCCCTCTTATAGAGGGCAAGAGCTTTAGTTATTTACCCAAAGCTAAACCAAATTACTCAGTTCTTGTAGTGCTTGTTTGTAAAAAAAAATAAAAAAACCGTTGATATTAAAATTTCCAAATTATTATAACGATATAGGTACGAGTAACGATATTAATATAAATAATAGGAGGGCGGGCGGCATTTAACAGAATTTTGCCTCACATAAAAAATTGCAGATGCGGTCTGTTATATTGTAGCTATGTACGTTTATATTTTGTACGAGATTCCTATCAACGAGTGTTTCAAAGAAAACTTCATTACGCGGAGCTGCAAGGAAATGAATCCGGAAACTAACATCAAACATGACAGTAAATTACTTTGGCTTCGCAACACGAAAAACTTTGCGCTTCTTATTATGAACGATGTTATTAAATGTTTTTTAGTATAAGATAAGCAATATTATCTATTAAATAAGATAAACCACCAAAAACCAATATGAATAATTTACTCGAAATAACATTCTATCTATCTAAGCCTATAAATCAGCCCACTGCAGGGCAAAGCATTAAATATACAAAACTTAATGCACAGCGAATTAGCGTTGCTATACAAAGAGGCAACTCGGCTGGCAATTTAGGTACTATTCCCAATGGCACTGGTTTTTTTAGATTAGATATACTTTGAATTTAATAAATTTTAGATTAGATTAATTTACATTAAGTAATATTGAATTTGTAAACTTAATTCAATTAAAAACAACTCTAATATTGTAATTAAAATATTACTTACAAATAACATACCAAACCTAAGTCAGTGTTTGCGGGTAGGATACCTAATATACTGGCGGGATTACCTCGCTGAATGGCGAGCACCAGTTCTGGGGTCATTTTAGAAAAACATTTAAAAATATCGATTAGACTTATATTAGTAACGACAAAACAAACTTGTTGCGTTTCCAACAGTAACAATTTAGGTCAATTGACGTCAAAATACATTCAAGGAAACGAACAATACAATCAATACCAATTGATTCAAACCTCTTTTATAATGAAAACGTTCAATAAAATAACCAACGGAGATAAAAATCATTGCTACAAATCGACAATGGATCTTCATAGTTAATTTAATTCCGTGTGGAAACAAACCATCAAGAAGGAACCGATAGATAATGCGAGCATCTAATTTAATTTAAAAACAAAGCAAAGAAGATAATGCCGTAATAGGAATATCGATGGGAAAGCTGAGACTAGAAGCAAAGCTTGATGTATCGCACCGATAAGTCATAGCTAACTTACTGGTTGGTTTTTAGATAGCAGCTGAATGGATACATATATAAACTTTGGTTTACATAAAACATTTTAAAGATATAACTTAACAATGGTTTACATTAAGCATTTTACATTGCATTCAGCATTATACAAAAAGCATAGAAAATACACATTATAAAATTGTAAATATGAAGAGAGTATATAAATTCAAAATCAAAAACCCGGGTTATGCTAGAAGTCTTATTGATTCTCCCATCAATGGAGGTTATTGGACTCCATGCATTTGACTTAAAATTAGTTAATAACATAAAGATACATAGACAGATAGATAAACACTTTATTAAAAAACTCACAAAAATAAATTACGGAAAACACTAAAATTTAGAAGATTAGTAGGTTGTTATAATATAACTTACGTTTATAACCAAAACATTAAAAATAATTAAGTCTTCTCACTCGCATAACTACGAGTATATACGTGCAAGCCAGAGCAAAGTTTCAACTTATTTCTTTATGGATGCAACTTCTGTACATACTAAAGACGTATTTACCCGATTGTTTGTAGAATCATCTTCAATCAGATTTGACTTTGAGTTTTCTTTTTACGGTCTGCCAATAGTGCATATCGAAGCAAGCTTTGCATGACTAATCGCGAGCATTACACGTCAAGGACTATAAAATTAATGTTGTTATTAGAATCTCTATGAAATTTTTAAAGTTTATGTACAAATACGTATTAAAATATATTCAAAACTTGATTTGAATTTATGAGATTTTAGCATAAGATGTATATGCTAAACCAGCTAAGCCGTTGAAGCGTGAAGGAGTAACATAGATTTTGGAGTTAGATGAACCACAATTGTTTTCGGGATAAAAAGTAGCTATGTGTTAATCCAAGGTCTATCCTATATTCACACCAAATTTCATCAAAATCATATGTGTCGGTAAATTTCTAAATATGACTTTGTAAACTTCTTATATTGAATAATATTTGCCAGGAAATGCCAATCTAGAAGCTTCGTTCTCATATTTTTCCGTAAGCAAGGAAATACTGTAACAGTGTAAGTGTGTAACAAAAGCCTTGAATATAATTTGAAGGTCTATGGCATATCCTTGAATGTATCGCTCGTATGTCTTATACATTTGTAGGTTTCAGGGTTAATGGTAATTAGTAACCATACACTTGACAGCAAGGTTTATTATGCTTTTTTATTATTTTATTCACATTTGCAACAAAATATTTTGCAGAATATTAAAATAATGTCTATTGTTATTATTCCATCGAAATTCAAGGAGAATGAAAATGTATTTTTACGTGTACGTTTTTGTCAGAAAATTTAACAAGCTCTAAATGTTATGACCTATAAAAGATACTTTTAAGGTAACTGAGACTGAATCAAGAAGAGAATACTAAAGTTTAGTAGATCACTCGAGGAAGGTCTAAGCGAATCGATTTGTGTGAAACTTTAGGACCAGTACATAGCTATTGCATTTGCGATAATTTCCAACCTTGAGTGCATAAGACATGCACAGGTACGCGGAACAAGCTGCAGAGTGGTAGGTAATATAATCTCCTTGTACAAAGGACGAGTTTGCGGTGACAATATAGTATCGGATGTCTGTCTACCTCCCTTCTACGGCGACATTGGTGGACAATGCAGTGGATTGTTTACTAGAGCTTATGCGATTATACTCCAACTTAGGTGGGGCTATTTATCAGTCTTACTATGTTGGTGTACTTACATTCTTATTGTCTTGGATAGCATACTATTTTCCTTCCTTATCATACTTTTATTTGTTTCAGAAATTTGAAGTTTCTATTGTTTAGTGTGTGTTAAAATCTTCCACTTTGTCTCCCATGTACGGTAACATCGGTGGACAATGCAGTGGATTTTTTACTAAAGCTTAGCGATTATACTCCAATTAAAGTGGGCCTATTTATCATTCAAACCATTTTAGCGTATTAATATTCTAGGTGTTTTGGGTTACGAAGGATAAGGAAGGAAAATAGCATTCAAAACATACTATTTCCATTCCTTATCTAATTCGTATTTGTCTCAGAAATATGATCCCTCTTTTGTTTGTGTATGTTAAAATCTCCTACTTTGCAGATGATTTTGCCTCCCTTGTTACATTGGTGGACAATACTGTGGATTGTTTAATAGAGCTTAGCGATTATACTCCAACTTAGATGGATATATTATTCATACCATTATTGTACTTAGTTTCTACTTGTTTTGACGATATATTTTCTGGCTTTAATCTTATATCTCAGCTATGGCTCTCGGATAGTTTTGCAAATCCATTAACAAATTGACACAAGTCACGGACGCTTCTTTAATCATCTGATTAAGATACACAAAGGCACATGATGATTAGGTCTCAGAACTATGCAATCTCTATTGTTTAGTAAGCGAAGTTAAAATGTTTAGTCTATCAGCGAATAAATTACGTTGAAACACATTTGATTTCATACAATTTACTATTGGTAATTACAGGAAATGGAAACAAAATCCCCATTATAGAATCCTCAAAAATAATTCGTTGTCATCCTATAACAACTTTACCGTTCCTAATTTCTTACACAATTTATGATTTTTACTTATAAAATAAATAATCTACGATGTTTTATATTGTGTCCGACTTATCACGAAAAGAAACTTCTGGTCGATTATCTGTCTCAAAAATAAAGAAGCCAGTCTCGGTTACTTAGTGATTAATCGATGGTAAGTACAGCATTATAACTGAGTGGTCGATATGGAACAATCACACGCATTCATTAAACATTAAATATACTCGAGGTAAGCATACCAATGAGCCACGTGCATTATGCACCACTTCTAAATATTATTATTAATCGATGTAAGCTCACTTTATTTCTGTTGTTATCATTCGTGATGGAATTCTATATCAGATAATTCTTCTTCTTCTTCGACGTATAAGCTAAGCCTGGCTCAAGAGTTTCCAAGCCACCCAAAGACTTCTGACTTGGCTTAACGACTGCTTGTATTAAGATCAACAGCAACGTGTTATTAGATCTACAGTAGCGCCCAGTTCAAAATGTCTTGTGCACGGTCACCCATCTAAAATCTGTCCGCATCGATCGTTGCTTAACTTCGATGCTAGCCGAGCTACACAGACCAGTTATAATCATCATCAGAAAATACAACTTTCAATTTGTTTACTTTATGCTTAATAGGCTTGCGCTTGACCACAACTCATCTGATGTTTTAAGTATGTACAGTTTTAAAGCGTGCTGTTACATAATTATGTAACTGTCTTAAAACTTCGGTTCATTAAAGTTTTTAATGTAGGTACATAGTTTTATTTTTCAACAAGAATTTTAATTTTGGGAATATTAACATATTAGGCCTCTATATTTTTATTATCATGGGTTTTCACATACAACCATAAAAAAGTCTGAGTAATAAAGTCTGCTTTATCACCATCAGAGGATCACCTCTTGTCACGTATAATTTAACCCAATTAAAGTTCCAAATGAAGCGAAAAGCTTAAACAACACACATGAGGTCACCGGCATAATTCAATTGAGTGATCTAAAACGAACCTAAATACTAATAGACTTAGGGTTCGAATTAGGTTACAACAGCCTAGCAATGACCGTGTTGATGCGGAATAGCCAATTAAAAGATGCGCGGACGCATCGCTACCCAAAATACACCCGTTACGAATACTGTTACAGTCTGCAACTAATATGGGAGTGACTGTTAGCAATGCAATGGAATTGTGACGTTGCTGACCATTATTTCATGTTGCTTTCATAGTGGATTCGAATCACACTGAAAAAAGAACCACAGAAATTAAAAAACATAAGAATATAGAAGGCGAAAGTCGTGTCGTATAGGGAGGTCAAGGATTTGGCCGAAGATAAACTACCTGGAAAAAACTCCACAGATAAGAGCCCAGCTCTTAAATATTGAATGAATGAATGAACTTAATAAGCAGCCCACTTTACGTTCCCACTGCTGAGACTCGGTGACTTCTCTCATGAGGAGAGAGATATCTTATATTACTACTATTAGAAATGCGAAAGTTTGTGTGTGTAAAGTGTGTATGTTTGTTACTTCTTCACGCTCAAACGGCTAATTACGATGACATTTGGTATGAAGATAGCCCTGGATTAGCAATATGCTATTTTTTTCAGATTAACGCGGGTAACACCGAGGGGCACAGCTAGTAGGTCATAAATCATAATATATCTAGCTGACTATGTGCGACTGGTTCAAAATACGTAAAATATCTGAACACGTTGGTATAAGGTAGAATGGTTTTTGTCATAGTATATTATAATAAATACTAAGTTACAGTTGTGCCTAGTACAAGAACCAAGAACCATATCAAATACAATAGACAACAGAAGAGGAAAGATGGTAGGCCACCTTATACGACATGACGATTTCATAGAAGAAAAATATCATAGAAGGAAAGGTAGAAGCCAGGTGAGGAAGACCTAGAAGATCATATTTAGGCCAAATTAAGGAGAAGGCGAAAGTCATGTCGTATAGGGAGGTCAAGGATTTGGCCGAAGATAGAACTACCTGGAAAAAACTCCACGGACAAGAGCCCAACTCTTAAATTTTAAAAAAATAAATGAACTTAGTTCAATACTAAATCGTGTATATGTATATGCTGCTATAAATAATATACCAAAACAGAACAAGGAAAATAAATGAAGCAAATTCATACGCAGTTTGACCTAATACGCAATAATTGTATTATAAAAATAAACTTATAAATAATTTAGAAAATATATTAATATGTAAATTAGTAATAGGTAATAATCCCTGCAAAGAGTTAAATTTAAATTTCCTGAAATTATTGAATAATATTGTGATGAGGTAAAGGGTTTTCTGCAAGTCGATTCTGGAGCCTAAACTGTCCAATTTTACTGTTGATGAAATTTCGCAAGGTGTAGTACAGGGCAATTAGATGATAAAAAATTTTAGGATTAAGTACCTACTTATTATTGTCGACTAGTATTCAGGTCCAAACTATCAACACAAAGATAACTATTACACTTTGTAAGCCTTTCACATCGGTTCAACGTCCTTTTAAAAACATTTTACACCGATGAAACACAATACTCGTACCAGCAAAAAATTTAACACATTGCCAAAATCAATTGACCTGTTATGGCAATATTCCGCGAACCGATGTGTATGTAATGAAAATATTAAAATGCTAACGAAGTTAACGGTCACTCGGACCCGTCGGATTGGATGCCAGAACAGCTGTTATTGGCCAGACCACGGAGATTCCAATGCGCGAGTAAATTGTACTTAGAATTCTGTTCTAGAAACAACTCAAAGCACGTTACTATTACAGAGACGAAAACTTGTAAGATATACTATGTAGCAAGGAGAAAAAAATAAATATTTAGTGTACTTCCGCTGTACTCCACACACACTAAATATATACATTTTTTTACTATCTACAATGGATTTTCGCATAGTAACGCCTTAGTAATAATAGGTTATAAATATACATGTGTATTTATATTTTTTTGTACAACAATGTTTCTATTTATCTCCAAAGGTATTAATTTATCCGATGCTTATACGGTTTTTAGTGACTAGTTTAGATTTATTCGGTTCAGGTTCTTAGATTGAATAGGCCTATAAACAAATAATCGTCTTTACAATGAAATACTATACAAATGAGCTTTTTAGCGATCGATTTTTATCTTGTGCACTGGAATTGGAATGTTCCTCAGTAAGGTATTTCTTTGCTCGCATAATTATATAACTTGCGAAGTAAAACTACTGATGTCGTTAGTAAGTATCTATCCAATAATAAGTTAGATAAGAGACATCATTCGCGCGAAAATTTGAGTGAAAGAAATAATGATCTTTATCATAACTTTTTCAGGATAATTGATAGCGCCTGTACTCGGCTTGCTAAGACGATCTGACACGATCATCGAAGCTAAGCAATGCAACGGTGCGACGCGGTGAGATGCGAACGGTGACCATGCAAAGGAATGTAGTTTTAAAGTAGCTTTTTATCAGGGCGTTACTGTGGGTTGGATGACACGGTAAATTATAGGTTCCGGCTGTTATTTTTAGTACAAGCAGTCGTTAATCGAAGTCAGACTCCTTCAGCGGCTTGAAAACTCTCGACACCAGAGCTTGGCTACTTAGCTCATACGAAGAAGAAGAGGTATAATTGGAACCTAATCTTCTTTAATTATAACGAAATTATGTAACGTGCCAGTCAGTGACCATTTCATTATGTCGTACAGACAGTCAGGCTGTTTATATTAATATTAATAACCACACGCCACTCCCTGAGGAGTTATCATGCGGCTTTGTTTGCCAATAACTGAAGTTTGTTGTGACTAACTTGGTGAAGTACGTAACTTTGTTTAATCTTACACATAGTCGCAGGAGGAAGTTAGTCATGAAAGTATCTACTCATTTATCATTTTGTTTAGTGCTTAACGGTGTGGGTGTAACTAAACATGCCATAGAAACATATAATGAGACCTAACTGTTTAACTTTAATACTTGTTCATTATAACACGATTATTCAAATGTAAAAAAATATTCTGGTATCATACAGGAATTTTGTATGTGATCAAGCTTTTTTCTGCTAACTGAGAAATAGTTTAATAGTGTTAAAACTCAAAATTCATTTATTCTCGTGACAAGATTAGAAAAGGTAAGAAATGAGTACCAACCTATATCAGAGGAAGTTTGAAAGTGGCTCCTATGCCAGAGAAAGTTAAGAGCGGAAGGTTATCTTGGTATGGGCATGTCATGCGAAGAGAGGAGAAGCATGTGACTAGGAGAAGTATGAATATGATTGTTCAAGGTAGTGGAAGTAGAGGACGACCTAAGAAGATGTGGATGAATTGTGTGAAAGAGAATATGAAAGAGAAAGGAGTGACTGTAGATATGACGGCTGACAGAAGAGTGTGGAAGCAAAAAACGGGCTGTGCCGACCCCACATAGTAGGAAAAGGTGAAGGCAAAGAAGATTTATTCTCGTGACAGGAAATACATATAGGTACACAAAGAACAATAAATATGAAACATTTCCTGAAACAAGCCGGCTTCAACTCAGCATGTGTTGGCTGCAGGCAACCAGCGCTGGTCTTCCGTTGAGACCGACGGGTGACGACACGAACGTCGAGAAAACAGGCAAAGAACTATAATCCTCTAATGCATCGTTATGCCCTAGATGCAATTAAAATTCATCTGACCTACACAGTGGGTTATAAAAATAATGATTTAACCTGAAAACTTCAATCTTTAACTGATATTTTGTTCTTACTGCAGTTAGGTTTGATCGCGCAGTTTATTTCCTTGAAATTTGTTCTGTATGAGCAAACATATCGTTTTTCATTGCAGTCTTGAGTACAAACTTGATTTACTGCGAGTTAAATTAAGCCTTACTTACTTTTAATCAAAGTACTTGAAAATATCAAATGCCGTGATATTTTAAACCGACTTATTTTAATTTATTTGTCGACTGTAAAATCTGAACAATGGCAGAGTGCGGCTCGCTACAACTTATTTTTTATTTGTTAATTATAAGAAAGTACTTTGAGTTGAAAACATAAAAGGACTAGGAAGACCAAAAAATTAATAGCCCTTATATGAAGCCCCATGAAACATCTTTGAAGTACAGTGTAAACTCCATGTAACGTCACTCGATTTAACGAAAAACTCTCTAAAGTGTCGAAATCAATTGGCTTTTGTTGGTTTAGCTTGTATTCCATACAATGATACATTCTCTCCATTTAACTACCACTCTCTATCTTTTTTATATATAAAATTTCCGTGTCACAGTGTTTGTTACCGTACTCCTCCGAAACGGCTTGACCGATTTTTTCCAAATTTTATATGCGTGTTCAGTAGGTCTGAGAATCGGCTACTGTATATTTAGAAATAATTATTAAGGCAAAACAACGTTTGCCGGGTCAGCTAGTAACGCTAAAAAATGCACTGTCCCTTCAGTGTATATAAATATAGAGTGTACACTGTATATATAAAAAATATTTAAACTGGCAGTTCGAACCATTTACTCGTAATTCCTAGCTAACAAACGGTAGCCATGCTCTTTATATCTTCAAGTAAAAAATACAGGCAGGATCGCACGCGCCGGCGACCGTTACGACAGCTGTTTCTACACCTGCCTTCCCAAGGAAACTAACAAAGACAGACATGTTGAGACTTTATTCGTGAGTCATCTTGAACCTTACTGTAGTTCATATAAAGACGAGATTAGAATAACTAAACAGCCCACATGATGAAGGGTGGCAGAAGATTTGGATAGGCATGGTAAGGTAGGTTGCATGGGGGTTGAGCAACTTGCAGATCTGGTAAAGACGAATTGTTTTTTTTTATGTACTCTTGGGCTTGCGCTTGATCGTTGATGGTAAGCGATATTGCGATCTAAGGTGGAGCGCGCTTGCCCAGAAGTAACCGGTTCACTCTTGCCTTGAAAACCGCTAGATTATAGAGAATTGTTGGAAATATTAATTTAAAAGCGTTTAAAAACTACTTCTTTTTCTCAAACAAAGCAACCAAATGCAACAGCCATTGTCAGTGACTAATAATATATTTATTGCGTCATAAGCTTTGAAGCTTTGAAAGTATTATTGTGATGATACTTTCAAAGCTTCAAAGCTTGTTAAATTTAAAGCGTATATAAAAATGCCTTTCAAATTATGACATTATCTTAAAAACATTGCAAATTTGCCGTGAACTCAGTCGGGTAGCTATTAAATACAAATCTCCCGTAATTTGTGGAGTTGCTAACATGCCCTACATTTCGGGCCCCAGACCTTTTGGAGGCTTAGCACTTTGTCATAATTATAAGGACCGCAATTAAAATCTAATTAATCGTAGTCTCCGTACAATACTGATGTTATAAAAGCTTTCTATATGTTGAGTACATGTACTGTAAATATAACTTACCAACAACAATCAGAAAATATTTAATAAATATTCCAATCAAGTCAAAGATAAATTTAGTAATAAGACTAGCAGATCGCCACGGCTTCGCACGGGCTCTAAAATAATCCAAGTTTCAAAGAGACACAAAATAGGGATAATGTAGCTTCCCAACGGTGAAAGAATTTTTCAAATCGGTCATCGGAGCGGAAACAAACGAGCAATCAAACATTTCCTCTTTATAATATTGCTGTAAGATAGAGATATAGAACAAATATAACTCACTCAGAAAATATTTCATAAATATTCCAATCGAGTAAGTCAAAGAAAAATTAGTAATAAGTAATACCAATTTTAAATTTTTATAAACTTTGAGAAAACTATTGTTACAGTAAAGTTAACAAAAGCATACAGTGCAAATCGAACCGAGAAAAAGAAATCTACGTCCAATAAAACAAAGACTAGAAGGCCTATTAATTTACTAGAAGGTCCTTCTTCCTTTACCTATTTATATTGAGGAGCTTGAATGGTGTAATCAGAATGGAATTTTATGAAATGATCATTTTATTGTGTTGTGTCGGGATCCTACGGAATGTAATCATGAGAGACAAGGTCGGGGTTTGTCCTTCGCCCTGTAGATATATCGAATCGTAAATACTCGAAAACCGTGAAAGATTTCTAAAGATTACATTTTGATAAGCAATTTAATTCAGAATAGAGTAAATCCACGTTAATGAGGGATAAAAAGTAGCTTTATTAATCCAGGGAATTACCCATCTCCATATTAAATGTCATCGAAATCGGTTCAACCGTTTACGCGTGTAAAAAAAGTCACGCTTTTTAATTGTATTTTAAGTTGTTCAATTGTTCTGACTTCGTAGAGATCTTGTACATTTAGGTACATTAATCTGAGACTCGGATAGTTTTATTACCAGTTAACAGGGCAACACCGCAAAGTATTTGAAGATAAATTGAAAATATTTTTTTAATCCTAGGATAAAAACTCTTTGCTGGCTCTGACTCGTTGAGATCCTCTCTAACTCCAGGACATCTTGATTGTCCTACAAATCGATTACGAGACGTCAACCGCACAATCGGCGATTTTCTCGATCGCCTCCATTTTACGCTAGAGTGGAAAATGGATATGTCGATACCTATATCTGTCATCAAACCCTAGGTATAGAAAAAGGAAGCTTAGGGGTTAAAATGTCGTTTGTCTAAAAGTTATTTTATCAGCTAAAGGATAAACCTGAAACCAGTAAAAATAAGAAGGTCGTCCTTGTCATCTTAGGGGATTAACTTAATTAAGATAAATGGCCTCCAAAAAATTTTCCTACTTCCCCTAATTTAACTTGTAAGTATCAAAAATGAAGAAAAACAAAAGAAAATCTCTCGGAGACTCGAGAAAAAGTTTTGAAACGCGATAAAGAGCTTAATAAGATACAAAAACCGAAATACTGAGAAAATGTCGACAATTATTTTGTACGAAATTATAGGATAGAAGATAATAATTATTATTATTATTCTTAGTAACTCGGTTAGGAAAAAAAACAAACGCTCTCTAGAACAAAAACTTTTTACACTTATGTTTAGCAAACTAAAAGTACTGATGGCATATGGAAATTATTATGTGTGAATCTTATTTTAAAATTGGAATAAATTCGAAAAAATAGAATCTAATAAATTTTCCTCCAGAACCTTGGATGCATAAAACAATAACCGTTATATTATGAACTTTATGACTGAGTAATAAAGCACAGGTGTCAAGGTACGTGTACGTGCGTGTACGTACATAGATCAAGGAATCGATAGGGTCGTCACAAGCCACATAGGAATTACCAAGGACGCGGCTTCCGCGACTACAGCCTTAGAATTAGGGATGGTACGCTAAATACAAAAACAATTTCCTTAACATAAAAAATTACCGTTCGTTTTATGTATTAATAACTGCGTTTTATATGTTATTAGGTGATTAAAATAATTTAGTTTTCTTTTTAATAATAATGAAGTAAGAATTCATTTTGAAGTTATTATATAAAGGTAAATTTACTTGAGAAAATTGCGTCTATCGATTTAATAAGAGGTCAATGACCTTCGTATAGAATCGCTGCATTTATTTTACAAATACCTATACTAAATATCCTTGAATAAAGCAGTTAAAAGTGTACTGAAATCATGTTCTAATGGCATGTGATACATTAAATAAATGTACTTCTAAATACATATATAATCTTAATAAATAAAACATTTCATAAAATAAAAAAAAAAGCGAATGATTTGATAACTAAAAATTTTAAGTGCTAAATAAACTGTCTAAAGGAGCTTATAATATTTATAACATTTTTATCAAGGCATTTAAAATAAATTATCACTTAGTTCTACTAGGCAATAACAAAAAGCTCTGAACATAAATTAATCAATAAAGAAAATAAATACTTACAGCTGCTTGAGACATGGCATTCATTGAGGACACATTGGTAAATAATCCAGGATTCCAATTCAATCATCGTAGAAGCCGTCATTTTCATAAAATAAAACAAAACACACGAGTCAATATTTTGAAATTTAAAGTCCAATTTTTTATTTCACTTTCTGATAATAACTTCGATTTTATTTAAAGCTCTATTTAACACTGGCAGCGTTACAGTTGTTTCTAAATTTAAATTACAAAGGAGTAAATAATAAATTCGCGGAATTTTAAACGAGGAACGTTGTTTTGGTGTGATCGCCCACGGTTTCCGAGCTGAATGATTTGATTGGGTTCCAAGCCGCAATAGCCCGCCCGTCAAGAACCCGGAAATTTGTAACAGTGTTACCAGGTTGGAACGAAAAGTTTCCAGATATTCAACGAAATGATAAGATATTAACTCTCATGAGTTTCAAATCTTCATTTTAAATAGCATAATTAGATTATATCTACATTACACTATATTTGTGTAGACTCCAATTTACTAATTTTATAACATTAATTTTATTTGTTAAGAATTTGTTTATGATTTCTCATAAAGCATCATCTGTTCTTTACTATTGCTTCTTATATTTATTTTGAATAAACTTCTGGACTTCTATGCCATTCATATTTTGAAATGTTGAGCACATTATGTAGTAGATTAAGTTAGATTTTAATACATCATATGAGAAAGTATTTTCTAAAGTGGCAATATAGTGGCGTTCGAAAACCACTTGTGTATGTAACTTTTGACAACAGTCTATCTTTTTCGTCCTTCCGATCATGAAAAAGATAGACTCATTTGGTTACATGTCTGTTTTGTTGGTTTTGAAACGCATTTATTTTGTAAACGTTAGTGATGTACAAGTTAAAAGTAACCCGTTAATCGATATCTACTGTAATTATCACGTATCATGAATATATGTGCCAAGTCTAAGTTATATTTTGAAATGGTTTTATGGACTAGCTGATAATATAAACAATGAAATAAGAATTTTTGGACAATAATGGCGTATCAATTCAATCTATAAGAAATATACTGTACCAAGAAATAAACGTTTATCCTAGATAAGAGTTTTGCTTAGCTTATTTTCTTTTCTGTTGTAGGTAAGAATAAGAATATATTTATGTTTAAAATTCAAGATCTAAAGCCTTAATAAAGGTAATCATTACCAACAGTCGTGTCCCACACACACATTGACACATATGACATGACTTTCTTCTTTTACGTTTTATCCAAAGATAAATGATATCACTGGTTCAAATGTTTGATAGAACCAATTAAATTAAATAACATTGTTTGTCTATGGATAAATCTTTAACGAAAGAAAATCTTTGATGTTACTTTGTATGAAATCTTCGATCGAAAGTACAAAAATTATCTGTGCTAAGAATCGATAGATTGATAGATCGAAGTACATCACTATCGCTTGTCAATGTCAAAATGTTAATCGCAGCTAACTTCAGCTCAGTTTCAAGTTTTGAATTTCGTCGTGTTTGCTTCTCTCACTTGACTTGCTAGGAAATTGTGCTTCGCGCAGTAGAAAGTGATATTTATATTTGTAAATATTGCAAAACTGTAAATAACTTGCGTTTTGAGTTATTAAATATACAAATTAGAGTTTTTGCTGTTCGTGAAAGTGTTTTATGGCTAAAAACATTTGCTAGTGCATAATTTCGTTACCTGTTTAGAGGTAAGTTTATTTACGTGTGCGATAATCAAAACACCTGTCCATTGATACGTAATTTCTATGCAAATGCATTTCGTGTGCTTAAATTTCGGTGCATATGATGACATTAGCGTTTCGCAATGGTCCGTTGGATTGGTTTAGGGCTGTTGCTGGTGTATTTTGGCGTGCTGCGCTATTTAACGTAACCTTGAACGGGTAGCGTAGTGTCATCGTCTAATTTGGCCTTACGCCCCAGCAGTTTGTATGGCACCAAAATTTTCTTTGTTTACCAAAATGGAAACCAGTGGTGCGCTCATTAAATGCCATTCCAATGTACCGCTGATGTTTTTAAGATACTGTAAATATTTAGATACAAGATCTACATTCTGATAGGTTTAATAAAATTTAAAAGACAAAATTAAGCCACCCACCCAAACGTGCCCATCAGGCTTGCCACATTGCCTCTATTATTTATTTATATTAAACCTCTATATGTTTTTATTAAGAAATAGTCTACTACTCATTTATTCAATAAAATTATATAAAATTACGTCCAATATACATGTCACATATTAAAAACTAAAACTAATACTAATCAAATAACCCGCCCCTGGTCGCCTCCGGTGCAAAGGTGCCCATCATGCTTGCTGCATTACCGCGCTGAATAGCTATGGCCAACCTCTGCAGCAAAAACAACCTGGAGCGGGAGTAGGTTTAATTAGTAAATTTCTAACATAATATGCGTAATTTATTACATTAATATGTTCTGTTCAAGAAGGTTTGGTATCAGCTAGTTTTTATTCCTATATTATTTTTACAAAATAAAAAAATATCTCTGTGGAAATAAAACCTGTAACTGCATGCTCGGTAATTGATAGCTCTTACCACAAGGCTGGTAAAATTAGGACCACAGATGTAGATTGATTTATTTTCTGCAACAGTATATATTTTATTTATTCTTGTTTTGTTTTTGCTATTTTCTTAGCCTACAGATATTAGTAATATTAAATTGCCACTTCTGATAACACCATCTTTCAAGGTCTTTTATATTGCTTACCAATTCCTAACTGATAACATAGCTTGTATGTAATTTAGTATAAAAAAATATCCATAACTTGTGGTCTAAGAATGGTTTCAATTATTATGTACAGTAATTAATACTTCCATGCTTTTATAAAGTAATCTTACACCCGTATTCTGTAATAAATGTGGAATTTGAATCTTTTTCACATGACAGATGTAATAGATGGAAAGCATGCAAAGTCTTTATAAAATATATAACTGGCTCTCAATAAGTCTGCCTGAACACACTGTTAGGTGTTTGATGACAGATTATTCAACTCAAGGATGGATACTATAATAGCTAAGAGAGCTGGAAAAGACTCTAAAAAACCTAATAACTTTATTATCCAAAAACAAAGACTCATCCATATTCCTCTTTGGTTGGTTGTCAGTCTGAGTGTTACATATGTATCGATATAAGGTATCTATGTATGTATATGTAGTATATTAGTTGTATTAGCAAATGTAATATGAACTACAAATGGTTTAATATGGGCTAACAAGGCTGCATGTGAAATGTGTCCTTATATTTATTTTACTAATACATGAATGTATACATGAAATGTCAAACAAAATAAAAACAGAAATGTTAAAAGAAAGAGTATTAAAATTACAATTTATATTCACAAATATACTTTGTTACTTGATCAGATTTTAAGTAAATAATATTTGTTCTGAGCCATATAATTATACCATTAGAAAAGTTATTGGCTTATTACTTCCTGAATCCTGATAATAACGTAGATGCAAATCATGTTTACCCATTTACAATTCTGTTACTACTAACTCCTTATCAGTTCACATATTTACTGATAACCACAATCAGCCATTGATGTAGTGTGTCACATATTTACAACAATGTTTTATTTGCTAGGTTAGTCATGTTGCTTATCTAACAAAATTGCAAAAAAAGTAGTTCACAAACATGTTATTAATATAAACCATGCCATACTGTAAGACTTTTTGAAAGAATTTTTGAAACAGTATAACTGTTTCAAAAATTCTTTATTTCCATATAGTATACATTTGGAGGAACAATGTTGAACTTATAAACTTAAATTTTTTCATTACATCATATTAATAAAAAAATGTTTTGCAAGCGTATTTGCAAAGAGTACTGCATTCATTTTAGTATAACATCAACTTGAATCAATACTATGTTAAATGTAGAAAATTATATGTATTATTCTTATTTAAAGAATAGTATTGCAATACTTTTCTTTAAATTAAACCAGCCATGTGCAAATCAGAATTACACATAAAAGGTTCCGCACCATAACACGACTCTACAAAAAAAATTCGTTCTTTGTCCTAAAGTTTATACTATTATTTTCCAGTTAGTTATGCACAAAAACGAAAAGAAAATACCTTTTTACGGTATAAAGTTTGCTTTTGTGATAGTTATAATAATAATACTAATTTTTCAATTTTTTCATAAATTTTAATTGATTTTAATATTTTTAAAAAGACCGCGCGGTGAGAGTGGGGTAATAACGTTTACACTGTGCCGCTAGATGGCACCCGAGTGATAAACAACCATCAGGTGTTATTTACAAGCCCAGAATAACTTAAAATGTCGTCACGAAAGTGCAAATACGATGCTGATGCATTTTGTTTTATATGTGGTCAATTTATTAAAGTTCGAGACGTGAAATATGAACTAAAGACATCTCACGTTCTCTGTAAAGCCTATGAAGCATATTTTGACTGTCCTGTACGGAATCAAGATAAGCCATGGGCTCCACATGTTGCTTGTAGTTAATGTAAAAGGTGTTTGGAAGGTAAGCAATTTTTATTTGGGGTTTCATAGACTTATAATAATATGTGGGGTTTATTGAGAGAAAGTAGCTATGAACATAAAAGAAAAAGTAAAAGTGTGCACTTTTAAGTTATTTTCCACTTTTCTGTAAGCTAATTTGATAGTAAAACTTAATAAAAATAATAAACATTTTAATTTCAATAGTTTTATTTTCAATCAAAAATTAAAATCCGAGATTTTTAAAAATTTCGTTCAATCAGTCTTCTAAGCACAAAAGCAAAGTTTTTCATGCCATATATTTTTTTTCTGTCTTATTACGACCTAAACTACCGAAATTTAATGCTTTGCAATCAAGGTCAAATTTCATGTTGACCCGTGTAATCTATAACAACAAAAACACACATTGAGCCTCCCTTATAAATTTATTTTCTTCTGTTTTTATATTGGTTGTTTAAGTGGCAACGGAAATACATCATCTAAAAAAAAATACTGCATAGCTTAAATGACTTGTTTGATTCAGCCTACCGATATTAATACATATAGATGGCATAGTCATAGTAATAGGGGCCCCTGATGTCTTACATCCTATACTGCTTCTTATTTAGCAAAAGGATTGAACATCGACCGTCTTGTTATAACTTAAGACAAACATATCCATAATAAGTAAAACAGCTTAAAATACAATATTTTCCCCTTACACTATTAATAACATACTGACACCTGTTCTATTTATTACTTCTTACCCCATATATTAACCAGGCAGATGCTTTTAAAATTAAGCCTTTAATAAATTTTAATTACTTATTTATTGCACATTGCAGTATTGAGCAGATGCTCTCAGCATCTGTCTGGGCACCTTGCATCTGCATTTATTTACTAACTGCTGCATATATATAAAACTTTGATACTTTACACGATCTTCGTTCTTATTTACTTCTACTTGAAGTTCTACTTCTGTGTGAGCTAGTAGTAAAGTAGAGAGAGTACAGAGTTTTTATACCACCCATATAAGTCTCTGACTTGGCCTTACAGGACCTAAAATGTATTGTCTGACCCGATCTAACCGAACATCTTTTTTAAATGACAGTCTTTTGCATGGTGGTCCATCCAAGGACTGTCTGCTTCAATATATTTAGGAATAATATGCTGCTTTGACCATTCTCACTTCGATAATCGCGTCAGGTTACCTTTGTTAGCCAAGCTTCAAGCGCTACTGGTCATCAGAAAGTGATTTTTCGATGCTCATATGGATGTTTAAATATATTGTAGTGATAGGTATTATATTGATTTAATTATTACATATATATTATTAATCTAACAACTTTTTGAAATTCATTTCCCTCTAATAAGTGTTGGGGTGGGGTGTAAGAGTGTATGGAGATTTGTCTCTACTCAGTACCTAGTATCTTTACTTTTAGTACATTTATTTTGATTGGTTACTTCTTTGTGTCTAGCAAATTTATTCTGACTGCGTAGAAAAACCAACTGCACCTATTATTACTAATAATTATTATTAATTATACACTTCCCGCTACGCCGTGAAGGGAAACTGTCTACAAGCATAAAACATAACAGTCGCAGTTCAATGAAATAACAACCGCATGCCGATACTCGATCAAATCACAACTTTCTCCCACTCGCCTGTCGTACTGCATGTACTAAATATGTAATTACAATAACAATAGTCTGTAGACATGGTGTTTAGGAAGCTATAAGGCGTGTTCAAGAACAATGGTTGTGTGACTACTTGCCTACTTATAAGTTGTATAAATATAAAAAAATATATTCATATTAAAAGTACTAAAAAATTTACCTTCGTACAATACTTAAGTAGGTAATTATAATTTACTTATTTTAAAACACCTACTTTAATCATATTATCAAAATGTTTGAACCAATTAAGAGTTGTGAAGTATTTTTCTGAAATGCATAATAATATGAAGATTGAATTACCCTTAGATACTTGATAAGGTAGTTATTAATAAAATTATACTTGGATATATTTTGATAAAATCATTATGTTTTGAATTTTTTTTTTTTATAATATTTTTTAGTAAAATATTTACTCGAAACTAAATAAAATCGTGGCCAGACTTCTTGACTAGTGACTACTGTCATGTCTATACGCTATAAGCCTTCCCCTCCCTAACGGCTCACTCACGACGATACCTCGTATATAGAAAGTATAAAACTAACGTTTAGTTCAAATCGATATCCGCATCTACTATTTTCGCTAAGTGAATCCAAGTTGCGCGTCTAGCATTTCTATTACGGAACTACTCGTCTTACTAGAAGTTTAATTAAAGTACTTGTAATTTATAACCTTAAAGTGAAAAGCGGTGTCAGCGCAGGAATTACAGGTCTACATAACCTACCAAATAGCTAGAATAGTACAGTTCTACTAAAGGAACCCAATACTAAACTACGAATTATCATATGAATAGTTTAAATCTTGCTTGTACAGTTTACACGCAATATTTCAATACGTTAAGTACCGAACAAATTGACAAGCTTGGAATTTCGTTAACCGACCGACACAATAGGGCAAGCCCTGTAATATATTCTGTGCCTTTGCTATATGACGCAAGCTTGTCTTTGAGTACGCTTGAAGAGACGACCCGTTCTACAATGCCGCCGTTGATGACGTGATACCAAGTTGAAGACGTATTCCACATTGCTAGAAGCTAGAAACAGTTTGCCACATTGTCTATTTGCTATATTCGTATTAAGTATTTCACGAATGCTATTAAACATATGAGACCGAAAGTAGAACCTTGAGGCACTCCGATTAACATTCAACGCGTCAGCATGAAACTCCAAAAATTCCAGTCATTTTTGCATTTGTTTGGTTTGAAGCTAATTAATTATTGCTTATAAGGAGCGATACTTTAGAGAAACTCACCCGACCTGTAGATTAAATGAAGGAAACTGTGTATATCTATATAGTATGCCATCTCCGGTTCTAATCATGAATTCAAACAGAAATCTTGATTTCCGTTTTTGTAGATCTATACTGAGTTGCTTTACCGTCGAGGATACCCTTAAAAGGTGCGTCGCATTGTGGCGTATTACACGTATTATTGTTGTTAATTAATTGAGTAAGGATCAAGGACGTATTCATAATGGATAGGTTACCTCTTTACACTCGTGGTGAGTGACGTGTTGTTTTTAGTTGCACATATGTATATCATTATGATTTAATGGTAGTTTGACCTATTTGTAACCGTGCTAAACCACATTTCGAAGTTTGGTCGCAGCTTAAACGTTAAAAAACTAATGATGCATTGTAGAGATATGTAATGTACCTGAAGGAGATATATCTACATACTTCATGGAATCTATGGACAGTCTAAATAAAATACCTAGAAATATATAAGTCTAAGCGTAACAAAGACCGGAAAAAATAACCTTCAGTGCTAATCAGATAATCGAAAATTACGACGTCGACATAATAAGATTTTATTGTCACAAACACGTGAGTCAATATTAGGAGTACCTTCTGTCCTTTCTATGATATTTTCTCAAAGGTGATATTTAGACCTTTAGCACAAATTACAAAGAACTCATAAACTTATCCAACACGAGTTTCTCTAACGCAAACAAAAAATAAAATACGTCTAATTCCGGACAGTAGGTACCACAAATATATTCGTTGGCGGTTTCTTGACCTTTTCGGTTTATTACAAGAAAAAAAGGTTTACGTTCCAATGCCTAATCTAAATCCAGTTCCGTATAATGAGCACATTCCTTGTTTGTAAATATTTTGATTGTGTTGAGTCGAAATGACTATCTTAATTATCAATGAAATAGATATGTCAAAGTACGAGTTACATGTCATTATACCACAGATTAACCTAAAACGGTATATCACAAGTCTTCATATATTTGAGAATTGTATGTCTACAACAGATGTATATTTACTGAGAGTCTCAAATCGATTCTATCTTCAGACTCTGAGTCATAAGTTGTTATATCGCGTGCCTACCTTATCGCAACTCGTAACGAAGTTTGCTGCATTATTTACGTGTATTTCCGCAATTTTGATTCGGATTAACAGCCGCAGTCTAGACCAAGTTAACAGCTGTTGTAGAGTTTTAATTTCGTTTAAATTACGGATACTGTATATTGCGGTTATACACGTTCCGAACGGTAGTTTTCTTCTATGTAGTACTAAGTGGTCAAACTCGAGAGAAATCGAGAGGTTTCATGCCGCGCAAGGGCATCTGACATAGTATAAATAATCGATGCCAGCTCTATGTACCGACCAACTGCTGTATATACTAACATAACAACCGGATTAATGATAACTACGACTCGTCTTACGCACGGATGTAAATGTCACTTCTAGTTCTTTAGTTCACCCATCCAAAGACTGTCCGCTCGACCGTTGCTTAACTTCGGTGATTACGTCAGATCGTTTTTATTAGCCCAGACTTATTCGTAGGTGCTACGTAACAGACAGTGTTTTAATGGTTTTTTAACGAGCAAATTGTTACAATCAGTTAAAAAAATAACATCTGTATCAAAGATCAATTGTATACTTTCAGTATATTTACAATTGATAAAGTCACTGCTATCGATGACGTGGTCGAAGCACCATGTGTTAAACCGCAAATTAAATTATCAGTTAGCAATCGGTCGCTTTTATCGCATAGCCAAATAAAGCATCGAAACACTTGAACGATAATTTTGAAAACAAACATTGGTAAATAAATATAACGTTTCAAATAACACAAGTTCAGAAGAAGCTACGACATTCGTAACATAACAGGCAAGGCATATGACAAGGGTGAGAGTAGCGCAATGCGCCGGGATGACTGGCGTACAAGAAAAGAGGCGTATGCTCAGCAGTGGGTGATTACAGGCTAATAGTGATGATGATGATGAAAAGAAGTAGAGACGACGGCTGATAGAGGAGAGTGGAAGAGGAAAATTTGCTGTGCCGACCCCACCTAGTGGGATAAGGCAAGGATGAAGAAGAAGAAGAAGATGAAAAGAAATATTCTAACGAAAATTAATATGCAACTATTATTTTCGTGTGAGCTAGTGTTGAGAATTTTCACCTGCTACCTAAAGGTTTGTTAACATGAAGGATTAACTACTGCTCTGCTAAAACTAACAGCAGGCATCTATATATTGACCTACAGAATTTCAACTTCAGGGACTTCAATCACACAGTAAACAGGAGTACTTCTAAGAGAGTGTTAATTATATTCTAGACCACAGTAAAGCTTAACATCAGACAAATTGCTGCGAATCATAAAAAAAAACCTTAAACAACTAAAACACCTATTCTATTACCAACGCGAACGCCGCTCCTCATTTAATTTGATTAGGTATTCTAATTAGCATAAGCAAGCACTATTGTTAAATGCGCGTCATTTTACAACCACTTTGTCAAGATCTCGCCGATAGAGATCTCGACTTACATCGCGGTGTCAAACAAAATGGACAAATTGTCAATCTATTTAAAACCCTGCGTGGGTGTGAGACGTCTTATTATTCCTCACACATGTATTTCTGGTTTTAATTCGTCATTTTAGTCGCTGGCAAGTGTTGGAGTAAACAGTGTAAATATTTTTATATGACAAATAAGCATTTGGTTTGCGCAGTTGGCTGTAGTATGATTCAGTTTCAAGTACAAAAGGGATTTTCCTTTCCGACCCTCTTCATAGTAGCTTCAGAAGTATTTTACTTCTCTTTTTATTAAACCCCCGACTCAAAAACAATAAACATAAGTTCAATTTTCTTTTCGTTTGTTAACGGTATCATGTCTCCAAGACTTTAAATTATAGGCATAGGTATTAACCACGTTTTATGTTTTAAAGCATATTTCAAATCTTTACCACGAGATACCATTATTTTGTAGCATTCATCAAATAAGATTTATTAATCTTTAAGAGTCTAGCTACTTGACAGCAATGTCGTGTCGTATTTCCTGAAACACTGTCTGTAAATGTTCAGACTTGTTTTTTTCTGATTCGTGGTTCAGACCTTGTCTCGCCTTACGGGAACAACTTTAAATGTTCGAAGACTGCTCAAAGCAAAAATTTTCATTTGTTTTGTTCCAATTTCACTCGTATCAACTAGATTCAATTAAGAAAATATTTCAAACTTAGCTTCCTCTTGCTCGTACTTATTATAAGTTACGCAAGCGAGAGGTCATCGACTTTTAAATGTTTTCTTTACTGGCACAATTAGTTATATATAGGTTTGTGTTTTGAGCAATAGGTTTGATGGATTGCGTCTTTTGTTTCAGGGTGTTGAGCCGTCATGGTAATGGAGGCCGACCCTATATCCGGCAAGCATTCGGATGGTGAGTGAATTGTTTCTCTATATTATTATATATCTTATACATAACATACCCATGTCACAATGTTAGTTATCGTACTCCTCCGAAACGGGTTGACCGATTTTTACCAAATGTCATTTACGTATTCAGTAGGTCTGTGAACTATGTGATAATTTGACTCCAAGCTTCCTCCAAATCGAATCTCATTTGTTCAGCGCTAAGTTTTAAACAGTAACAAACACAATCATTCTTATAGTTATTACGATTATGAATACTTATTAGAATCATCTATTTTGATTTTTAGATTCATCATTATGAATTTAACTGTGAATGAAACATGGAACATAAAAATCAAACTATTCAGTTGTTTAGAGCTGTCACGTTATATGACAGTGGTCACAATGATTCTTTAAGCAAATTAATTCTATTCTGATACTCGTCATACTACATATTTCACGGTCAAGTAAGTTTTTTGGTTTAATGCTACTTCTATTTATGTATACATAATTAGCTTTGCTCGTGTCTTGATCACTTAAAAGAATCGTGTTTTGTTTGCTATTCGAAAACGTACATTTAAAATGCTCTACAGAACTTTTAACGACTGTGATATTTATGTTACTCTCAGTAGTACATAAACTTTTTCTTTTTCTTATTCTGATTTTTCTTCTCTCCATTTAATGACCACTCTCTATAACTCCATAAAATGTACAGTCCCTTCAGTGTCGTTATATAGAGTTTACACTGTATATTATTATTACTATTGGCGTCAATAAAGAAAACATTTGAAACTTCGCTTGTTTCTTGTTCACACTTATTTGGTTAAGCCAAAGAAAGGACATAAACTTTCAAATTTCTTTTTCTCGTATTTTATAATGTACTCGCAGGTCTCTCACGAAATTAGCATCATGTATATGTTAATAAAGAATACATTTAAAAGTTAATCCTCTCGCTTTATTGATTGCGAGAAGCGAACTTTCTAATGTTTTCTTTAATTATGTCATGTCCAGTTACGACATGAGTAGGCATAAAGCGTAATATTGCTAGCATTTCAGAAACTGTCAAAAAACCAATATCGTTGTCAAAACCACCCTGGACCCACCTGTTCTCCCTTCGTCAACCTTGTATTAGTTATTATAATCTTATATATAAAATTTCCGTGTCACAGTGTTTGTTACCGTACTCCTCCGAAATGGCTTGACCGATTTTTTCCAAATTTTATATTCGTATTCAGTAGGTCTGAGAATCGGCTACTGTATATTTAGTTTTTTTTTTATTAAGGCAAAACAACGTTTGCCGGGTCAGCTAGTAACGTATAAATATTAAATCTTATAAAATGTCGCATTTTTCTCGTAGTCAAATGTAATCAAACCCTATTGATGTCAACTGAGATAACACCCTTCCTACTTTTAAATTCAACCTCGAGTCCGCATATTACAGGGCTCAAGTTCATTCTTATACAGCTGCGACTTGAATTTTCATATGAAGGCTTTCATAACAAAATCCTATTTCTCCAATATTTGGTTTAGGCAAATCTCCGTTCTCGCCCACGCGTCGGTGTCGTTGCCCCAAATCTGATCCGATGCTGACGGAGGCTAAAAATATTACCCGCCTGTTACACTGGGGACGTTTGGTCCAAGTTATGGTCTTATTATTCAGTATCTAGTATTCGATTTTACTAAATCTAACGCAGCCCAATGTGCTCGCAATGCAAACAGCCGCTCCCAAGGGGGGTGCATTACCAGAGATAGGGCTGCTTTGGAAACGAGCGGCAACGACGAGATGCAACCTTGTCCATCCATCAATTATATGATTAGAAGATTAGAATTTTAATACTAACACCTACAAATTAAATACTTTTTAAAGGGGTTAACTTATTAGTAACCACCAAAAGTGTATCGTCCGAATGTCACTGTTTAATTTGCTAGGTTAATATTCTATGTACACTAGCATAATTATACTAAATGTAACCAATATGAATAATAAAGAAATTTGGAAATTAAAAAAACCCTGTCCATCAGCAGCCTCTACAACTCTAACAAGAGTTGTTGACGTTTCTTTGTGTGGGTCTGTGGCATCGTAGCTTCTGATTAGTGCATTAAATAAACTTTAATAAATTTAAAATCTAAGATGGCCGCCACTACAAAAAGATGAGGGGGTTTTCTACATTTCTAATTTGCATTTGTTATACTAAATCTTTCTTTTCAATTGTGATTCTAATGAACAAGAACGAAATACGGGTGCAGAGAGTTTTGAAGCTAGCTGCCCAAAGACAGCAGGCATTTACGATGGAAATACAAAAGTTTAACAACCCAGACCTAAAAAAAAATTAATGCGTCAGATATGTTTATGAGATTATTCTAGGTTAAAAAGCAATATTTTTAGCAAGACCTTGATGTTCTTCTGGTTATGATTCTTGCGACTTTACTATTTTGCTTTACTGTTTGTTTAATATACAAGTGAAAATCAAGCCTAAAGCTTTTACCTTAAATTCAAGTATCGGTTTGAGTAGCTGAAGAGACAAATCGTCTAATCTGTTACAAACTCTGCTTTGATGTTTATCTTTGATCGACCTCTCCTTGCTGCGCTAGATTACAATAAGTTGTATGAAAAGTTTTTATTTTACTCTTTATAGTTATAGTAGCACGGTCGTCTTTTCATCAAACCCATAAATAAGATTAAGCTCTGCCGTAACCACCGTGTAAGATTCCGTACAGTTTGTTTGATGAGTACTCAATCGTTTGCTGAAATAATCTATAGAATACGAGTATATAAGGATTAGTTTAGTTAGTGTTGGTATATTGAGATGAGAGTGGAGATGACGGCTGATAGAGTGGCGTGGAAGAGAAAAACAGGCTGTGCCGACCCCACCTAGTGGGAAATGGTAAAGAAGAAGAAGAAGTGTTGGTATATTAGTATGTATTGATATAGCCAGTCCTCGGCCTCAGTCGTTATGAAATTGGTTTAGTGAGTCATGTTATGTTTGGATCCGATTGTTTATGTTCCACTTTATTATATGGTGTGAGATGAATTGACGGCCGCTGATTGTTTTCTTAGTTTAGTAGTTAGATTTTAAGGCCTATTTTTTTAGAAGAATCTCTAATCTGCTGATCTACGATCATCATTGCCATATTCTTCACCTTTCCCACTAGTTAAGGTTAAGTCGGCATCATATTTATCGTTTAGCTTTTGTTATATTAGCTGTCAGTTCTTTGTACAGTCCTTTCTCATTCTTATCCTCTTTCACACAACACATCCGCATCTTTATAGGTTGATCTTCTAGTGCCAGGTCCTCACGCTTCTTGTCTCATGCTGTGTCAGTGCTGTGCTAGTGCCAGCTGTGTCTCACTTCTTGTCTCAGGAATAAGTAAGGAGGAAACTCCTTACTTATCCCACATCGTTACAACTCAAGCCTTGATAAATTGATATTTATGAGAAGGATATACACGAATTGAAATCTGTTTATAGGCTATTAAATATGTCGCCAAGCACCTGATGGGTTGACCTCGCAGCCTCTATGGGAGTAATTTCAGACAAAACATATGATGTTGATGAAACATATGAATAATATGATGACTGAGGAAAACGCCAAGGCGGCATCGGTATACGGTTGAGGTGCCCAAGGCACGCACAAAGCGTTTTGCCTCCACCTTTGTTGTCCGAACCGCCATACTTTGGAATTCCTTGCCGAATTCCCTGATCCCCAATGACTACAATCTAGCGATATTCAAGGCGAGAGTGAACCGGTTCTTTCTAGGTAAGCGCGATCCACCGTAGATCTCAATATCACTTACCATCAGGTTGTGAATTGTGGTCAAGTGCTGGCCTATTCAGAGTAAAAAAAGACTGCAACACACCTTCGGCCTGAAGATCTATGACGCTTGTAGGGCAAATGCCTAGTTGCACGGTGTCAGGAAATAAAAAGTTATACAAGATCGGTCAAGGTCATGTTCATTTAACACTTTTTCTTTTTATTGTGAAATCGAATATTCTCAATCCATTCATGGTTTCTGTGTCCCGGAAACCGTATATAGGTTTAGTTTCCTGCAGTGCTCCATTGACTGGTCTATTGTGATGCTTGCGTTTCGCTCCATCGGTGTCATTGTAGAGTCTACGTACTTTATACTATAGACGGTGTTTCGATAGCGAAGCTACTATTATTGTGTCTAATTCGACGTGTGTGAGAGTAAACTGAAGTTTGGTTGTAACATGAATCGTATTTTTTAGGCTGCATAACTCCCCCAAAATGAGATGGCGGTACGACCTTGACACACACATACAACCCAGACTGGAAGACTGTTGCCCAAGACAGACATAAGTAGAGGGACGGTAGGCCTTTGCCCTGCCGCGTGCTGATTTATAGGCTCAGATAGATAGGTACGAGTAACTCCCATATTTTGTGGTCTACCTGTTCTACAGTCTACAATATAGATAGTAAGTAGGTATAATGAGTTATGATCGATCCTTAGGGCGCTTGTACACGCTAAGAAAATTTACCGTTCCTGCGGCAGACAAGACAAATTCTTCGTGTATACGACAAGAATTTTGTCTGTTCCACACACGAAAACTTTTCGTGTCTTCCGCAGACAAGACCAATGGAAACGTGTACACGACACGATTTTTTTCGTTCAGTCGTCAGTCGGGCGTAGGGCGCGCAAGTAATAACAAGTGTGATAATCAGTGTGAGTTTCGTTTATTTATATACCTAAATGTTAACTACAAAGCAAAAAAGAATGATAATAGCATATTATTATTATAACAAAATAAAAAAAGAAACAAAAAACAAGAGACTTTACTGGGTTCATCCAATTATACAAGAGAAAAATGAGTTTGGTGGGTTCATTACCCTTTACCGTGTCATGCGACAACATGAGGAAAAATTTGTGGATTATTTTCGCATGAAAATATCTACGTTTGACAAGCTTTTGACAAGTATAGAAAATAATATACGACATGAAAATACCAAAATGCGAGAAAGTATTCCTCCATACATTAGATTGGCCGTAACATTAAGGTAAGTAATTTTTTTAAGCATATTGATTTGAACGTTGTACAATAATAAATGTCTTTGAAGTGTTACATGTTTCCAAATTCAACAGACCCCTCATGTTCATATTCTTCAGAAAAGTCAAACTGAAATTCATCTGTATGCGATGTTTCCACACTACTAATAGTTTCGGTGTCAAATTGAATGGATGTAGATTTTTGAGTACTGTAACCTGGTCGAGTCGAGTATGATGGGCCGGCTACGTTAAATGACGACGTAGAAGGCTGCGTTGTTTTGTAATACTCAGTACTCCATTGATGCTGAACATCACTTCCCTTTCGTTGTTGCGTAGCACGCACAAGTTTTAAAACTTCAAACTGGAAATCCACCATTTCCTCATCACCGAACTTATCAACGCTCGGAGCTATACTTTTAAAAAATGACATGGCACGGCTCTCTTCTTCTTTGGTAACAGTCTTTATAAATTCTGCCATATTTTTGTCCACCTCGCTAATATCCTGTTTCTTTTTTTTCGCGATCGGTGTATGTTCTACGGGACTTTTTTCCACGTTTGTTGTTTCGGGTATATTTGACTCAGTGTCTCGGCGTGTTACAATTTTTGTCAAAAATAACATTTCGTCGTAAAAATCACATTTACGAATCTTCTTAGCTCCCGATCCCGATTTCATTTCTTTAAGTCTTCTGTGACATTTCATCCACCTATCTCGCAAACTTGTCCATTTTTTGCTGTAGACTTTGCTGAAACCAAAAACGAACTACCGTAAGAAAGTAGGTAGGTACCATCTATTGCAAGTAGACATAAACTTCATATAAAAAAGGAAATGACCTCATTGTAAGAGTAAGAACACACTTGCAATTAAACGCACTGCAAGTTGCAAGTGTGTTCTTGCTCTAAGACATTGTTACAATTTTTTACAGATACATGGCAACTGGAGATGCCTTCGCACGTCTTCATTTCGATTTTCGAATCGGAATAAAAACAGTAGCGAACATTGTACGTGAAGTTACTCATCATATTTGGTCAGAATTATCTACAGATTATATGCGAATGCCAACACAAGAAGAATGGTTGAATATAGCACAGGGATATGAAATAAAAGCCAATTTTCCACACTGTCTTGGAGCAGTGGACGGGAAACATATTAGAATAATTAAACCCGAAGAAAGTGGATCAATGTTTTTAAATTATAAACATTTCTTTTCTATTGTTCTCATGGCTATTGTGGATTCCAACTACAATTACATTTTTATTGATGTAGGGTCGTATGGTAAAGAATGTGATTCAAATGTTTTCAAAGAAACACAGTTTTGGAAAAAACTTGTTGACAATACGTTAAACATACCATCCCCATGCTCTATAATAAATATTAACTATATATTACCATATGTTTTTGTAGCTGATGAAGCTTTCGCACTTCATGTTAACGTACTTCGACCCTACGGTGGTAACGAACTCACAAAAGAACAAAAGATATTCAATTATCGCTTGACAAGGGCAAGAAGATACGTCGAGTGTGCATTTGGAATAATGGCCAACAAATGGAGAATTCTGCACCGATCTTTAAACTTAAGTCTCGATTTAACAGTTGCTATTGTAAAAACTACTTGCGTTTTGCAAAATTTTATTCATACAGAAGAAGGTCACGTTGAGCCTTTAATCAATCGAGACCGATTAAATAGTCGATTGCATTTAGAAGGCAATAATCTGACAGCAGACGAAATTCGTCAAAAATATACTGAATATTTTTCCTCTGATGAAGGATCATTGCCATGGCAAGATAAATACACATAAAAAATAAGTTCTAAAACTAAAACCCGACTACTAAATTTTAATCCAAAAAGTGTGAAACAAGGAAGTATTCTTACCTGCCATATTGTTTAAATAAACAATTACATGTCATATTTTATTTCATGTTTATACGTATTTTATTATAAGTATTAGTCATTATCGTTTTTAGCAAAGCCGTGTTCGTATGCTATTTAGCGCTATTGAACTTATGATTGCTTGCAACTTAAATCTTTTATTGTAGATGTATTTAGTGTGGGTAACGACAATGATTAATATTTATAATAATATATAGTTATATAGAATATACCTAGTAATCTGTATTTTTGAAAATTGTAAAAAGATAGTAATATGTTGTAAGTACTTACCATATTCATTTTTTTTGACATTTGTCATTTCGTCGAAGTCTTTGTTTAAGATAATAAATATTTCTCTCCATGCTTCGTATGTGAGTCTTTTATCTTTATATATCTCTAAAGTTTTGTCCCACAATACCGGTCGTCCTTCTACTAAAGTTATAAGTAACTCATCAGCCATTTTGTACGCTACGCTGCAATACACGTCCACACCAAACGCACAACAAAAACTACCTGTTCAACCCTACTACACCGCCCCCCGCCGCTCCGCAACAACGTTCGCCGCGTCGTGTCTTGCGCAGACAAGATTTTTTTCGTGCACCGCTGCGAGCAGTGTACACAGTTATTTTCTAGTTACGACACGAATTCTTAGGTATGCCCGGCGTTTTTTCTTAGCGTGTACAAGCGCCCTTATAGGGAACAATGACATTCGAAAGTATTATTTGTGTATTGTATAACTGTGGTAAAGCAAATGTCATCGGCTAAAGTGTTAACTCTATTTAACTTCCTTCCTATTAAACAGATCGCGATTGTTTAAATAATACCAAAATTGGTTAGCCATAAAATGATTACGTAATAAACCCACACATTCTTAAAAATACATGTAGGTTTCACATAATCTGTGACAACGTTAAAAAAGGAAACCAAGTAGGACTGTGGGTGGCTTGCCTGCATTTATACGCTTTTCGTGATCTATCTATTGTTGGAACGTGATGCAATTTATTATTGTTCCAATTGTTAACTAGTGAGTAGGAAAAACGCATACATTTGGTCTTGTACCACACAACTAGCTAGTTGACAACTAGCTTCTGTATTTACTATTTTGCCCCAGAAAAGTTGCAAGAATTTATTTGGAACCAACTTTGGTGTGCATCGCTGCACAGTCGTTTGCTGGTATTTTTTTTTCATCCAATACCGTCACCAATTCTAATTAAAATTTCTGGTTGTTATTAAAATAATTACTACTTTTGATATCTAATTATATAAGTTTTATATGGTCGCTGCGGTTATTCATGAAATACATGACGAAATAAGGACATTTAGACATTGTGAAACGTAACGAAGTTGTTTATAACTCATTACATTCCCAACTTAGAATGTAGGTATTTCGGAATTTTCCTTCCCAAGAAAGTCGTAAATGTTACAAGGAAACCTCACAACTCTTTGTTCGGAAACATCCAGAACCCCGTCACAAAACGTCCTTTGACCAAAATAGATCGCCGCGTGCACCAAAATATGAATCAGCGCATCCAAATATAGACCTTATGTGCGATGTCTTAAGTATGATTTTAATTTTGTCACAATGTAACATATATGAATGTGCATTCGAGAATAAGTTGTATATTTATTTGTCATTCTTAAGACGCTGAGGTATCGAGTTTAGCTGCGCAATACATATTCGGGCGAAGCGTTTCATGAAATAAATTAATATAAAATGAACAACTGCAAATATTGAAATTACAATATTTAATCATTCTAGATAATATTACCAACGTATAAAGGTAAGATTGTACTTACAGAAGCACACATTTTTTTTTAATATATTATATATTTTTTAAATAAACTTATCCAACGAAATTAACGTAATTGTGTTTTAGAACTAACAATTCTTAACACTGAATGTCAGATAATAAAACTGAAAAATTTCTTAGGCCAATCATTTACGCAGGATTTTATATCATTTTTCAAAATATGCTATTTGGTTCCCAAGTTGATGTAGTGATGTGACAAGCAACATTATGTCTAACATACTCTTTGAATTTTGATTAACTGGCTGTTTTCAAAAGTATGTAGAGCACCTATCTTTACAATAGTTAGAAGACACAAGTAATTTATATTGCCGCTCCTTTCCCAAGGCTTTTCTTGAAACTACTAAGCTGAGGTTTTGCCATTACTATTTCTTGAATATTTTGTGTGTGCATATCGGTTATCCCTTTCTCAGTTGAGTACATCACATTCAACTGTTTTTAAATATAAATAATATAAATATTTGGACACATTTCACACACGGCTGCTTAACCCCAATGAACCATTTCTAGTTTGTATATGGTTGCTAACACAACTGATATACTACATATACATACATACATATTTTATATAGATACATATTTAACACCCAAACCGACAGCCAACAAATTTAGTTGAGCACAAAGAGGTTGGCCGTGCCGGGAATCGAACCCGGAACCTTCTGATTGGCAGTCCGGCATTGTAACCATTACGCCAAAGAGGTCGTAATTTTAAGCTGCAGACATTGATGATAATGGTAAAACTGTTTTTTTTTTCACAGATAGAGTGCACAGTGCATCGCTAAAGGCCCGGGCGGGCGGTGACGTAATGCCGGAGCGGTCAGTCAGCACAATGGACCTTAATAGCTATACCGCGGCACCTTCAAACCTGGTGCTCACACCGGCTCCTGAATGTAAGTACAATAAAACTTGTAGTTACTCACTGTAACTCCTATATCCTGGTTGCCTGGTAGATATCACCATAGGTGATAAGGCCGCCCGAGGAGACGATGCCTTTGGTTGTCCCAGGGCATCGCTCACGCCGTAGTGGGGGGCGTCGCCCCCCTTGAGGTGGGTCCGCTCGGCCTGCGGACAGCGGCCTGGGCGGGGAGAGCAGCGGCAATGCGAGAAGCGGTCCTGCTTCCCTGCCCCCGTCGTGAGATGGGACACCGTGAGGTTTTAGTCGGTAGTGACGGCCTTTTTGGCCGTCGAGCCCGACATACCCCGCTCGCCTCCCCCAGACTTGTAGCGGGAGATGCGTAAATGCATTTCCTCACGAAAAAAAAAAAAAAAGGTGATAAGGCCGCCTTTGTACTCTATGTGTAAATATTTTATTTACTTAATTTAAGCTGTTTTCTTACGTGGTTGTACAATAAAGTAATATTCTATTCTATTCTATCTTTTTAATAACTTGACTCGTTTAATGAAAGAACAAAACTCCGGTTAATTGACATACTTACTATCACTGATCGACAAAGAAGCATACGTTGTCTTGGCTTGATAAGGTCGAACTTATTAATCCTTTAAATGTATTAAAACAGTAAAGGTCAGCGGGAATTCTGGTTATCTTATCGGGTGTGTAAAAATCTAAGGATTGCGAATATTCCATCCCACATTTTCGTAAAATATAAGAATATATACAATACAAGTGTTACCCGTGATAACGTATACAAATATATTTCTCAATTAGTGGAAAAATACAGCGTTACACGATATCATGTCTCTACAGAACTACTCTTACACTACAGAATCTGTGTTAGATAGGCTTTATATCAACCTTTTCTTGCCGAAATTAAAAAAAAACCGTACGTATCGATTTGGCTCTTACAGTCATCGTACCACTAAGGAACGACTAACTTAGACATATTCAAATCTAGAGCGAACAGATTTCTTCTAGATCAACGTGTTCACCATCGGCCACAGTTTCGCTTACCGTCAGGCGAGTTGGTGGACAAGCGTAGATCTATCTATATATAGTGTAAACTCTATATAACGACACTGAAAGGACTGTGCATTCTATTGCGTTATAGATAGTGGTCGTTAAATGGAGACAATATATCATTGTATAGAATACAAGCTAAACCAACTAAAGCCAACTGATTTTGACGTTTTAGAGAGTTTGTCGTTAAATCGAGTGACGATACAAAGAGTTTACACTGTATATGTACATAAAAAGGAATCCCTATATTCCGCCGTTCACGCGTGAGCGGCTTTTAAACGGATCGATCACACTTTTTTAGAAGGTTTTTAAACTAAGAATATATACTTACCTATTGTATATCATAAAGCATTAGAGAAATAAACACACTTTTTTATTAATTATACTAATCCGAATTAAATAATCATCGTTAAAACAGGAGAACATCTGTATAGTCAGCTAGTCTATTTAAAAAAAATGTATTTTCAGGTCGCAAGCTATCGCGAGGCATCTCCCGCGCGACAGACAACGAGGGCCTCGTGTGGGCGCTCCGCAGCAACACTGACCCCGAGCCGGGCATGCTCAGCTCTGACCACATCTTACTGCTGCCTGACATATCCGTCTACCCGCCAGACTTCAGGTAATCCTGATCATACTGTATTACGATCGCGAGGTATATCCTGCGCGACGATCTTCGATACATGAACTTGCCGCGCGATATACGAGGGTGAATCAAAAAATTCTTGGAATCAATATTAAAAAATGCAAAGATTTAAATAATAATATTTTATTTTTCTACATAATCTCCCTCCAATGCAATGCATTTAGAATAACGCGTTTCTAATGTGAAAAAAAAATATTTTCTTGACTCTCGAAAAAGTCCTCTACGGCAGCTATAACCGCGTCATTATCGTGAAATTTTGTTCCACGAATTTCCTCTTTTAATTTTGGAAATAAGTGAAAATCACTTGGGGCTAAGTCCGGAGAATGTGGTGGGTGGTCAAGGAGATTGAAGCCAGCACAGTGGATTGCGTTGAGCGCAACTTCCGATCGATGAGCAGGAGCGTTATCTTGAAGGAACAACACGCCCAACGACAGTTTTCCACGACGCTTTTCTTTAATCGCTTCACGCACTTTCGGGATTAAATTTGCATAATAGGGTCCAGTAATCGTCTGGCCTTTTGGCATGTAATCAATAAAAAGGATTCCTTCACTATCCCAGAACACAGAGGCCATAACTTTGTCAGTGGAAGGAGCAACTCGAAATTTCTTAATGGATGGAGAGGATGGTCGTTTCCAAGACATGCTTTGTCTTTTAGTTTCAGGATCAAAATGGTGGACCCACGTTTCATCCATGGTGACAAGACGATGGCAAAATTATCCGAATCACGCTGGAACATCCTAGATTACGCTTGGAAATTTCCAAACGTCGCTTTTTTCGTCGGTTAACATTCGTGGCACCCATCTTGCAGACACTTTTTTGAACCCCAGTGAATCAATTAAAATGGATTGAACGCTACCAAAAGATATCTTTAGGATCTCAGCTATATGTTTTATTGTCATTCTTCTGTCTTCCAAAACCAGATTCTCAACCTTTTTGACATTTTCTTCTGTAACGGAGGTTGAAGGCCGCCCAGAACGCGGGTCATCTTTACAGCTTGATCTACCTCTTTTCAATTCAGCCACCCAGTACGCAACCGTAGAATAGGGTACAGCATCACCCCCTAAAGTCTGCTGAATGTCCAAAAAAATTTCCTTCGTAGACATTTTTTTCAAACTGAGATATTTTATCACCGCACGTAACTCACTTTTATCCATAATTTTAACTTTTTAGCAACTCGTTGCACAAAAAAATTTATTACATGCGAACGAACTGACAAAAACAAGTGACAGTCTGCATAAATATAGTGTGATAGACATTCTTTAATTTGAATATCGAACTTGATCCAAAAAGGTTTCATATATATGCACTTCTAAGAACTTTTTGATTCACCCTCGTAACAGACTAGACCAGAGTATAGGTCATTTTCTTTGCCATAAGCGGTCTCATTAATAACTTCACTCGGCTTATAGTCGTGCTCTGATTTTACACTTGTACCAATGTATTTTTAATGTAATATATCACTCATTTAACCTACTTTTACTTTGGTCTGTGTCCTATTTAAAATGATTAAACATTTTCAGTTCTACAACAATATTAAGTACTTTTGAAGATTAACGAATATTTATATTACAGTGTAACCACAACACGAAGTATGATTCTAATCGTCGGGTCCATGTCCTGAAATTGTTGTTTAGTACAACTTTATTACTTTAGCTGCAACTAATCAAAGTTAAATGTGTTTTTTAACATCGTAGTCGTATGCGTCGGCGTGTAGCCATTTTTCATTATATATTCACACGCGACTGAGGTTGTTGAACTTCGTTGTTGTTTACTGATTTTATTAACCTTTCTGTGATGAGGGTCGTTATTAAGGTATGAAATTAAGTGACATGCACGAGCTAATTATAAGTTTGACCTGGAAATTGTATTGAGACTAATTATGTACGAGAAAATATGCCAGTAGAGGTGTTTTTTTTTAACCGACTTCAAAAAGGAGGAGGTTATATATTCGATGTGTATGTATTTTTTTTTTTTTTATGTATGTTCACCGATTTCATTTCAGCCATTTGTGGATCGATTCTCAAAATTCTTTTTTTAATTGAAAGAGTATGGTTCTGAATTGGTCCCATTGTCACCAAAACTGGTTCTGATGATGGACTCCTAGGGAAATCGAAGAAAAACCTAAAAAGTTAGGTTATTTTTACGCATGTAGAGAGATTCACGCTCGTTTGGCTGTACTGATATTCATGAAATTTGAGAAGAAAATAGGTAAGACTATGTGTTAACACACACGCTACTTTTTATCCCGAAAATAAATACTATTCCCGTGGGATGCACCAAATAACATATAAATCTTTTTAACTTCTTCACGCTCGAACGGTTGTACTGACATTGATGAAATTTGGAATCAAGATAGGTTAGACTATGTGTTTACACATAGGCTACTTTTTATCCCGAAAATAATTATTGTTCCCGTGGGATGCACCAAATAACACATGACACACTGATTTCGCTAAAATTTGATATAGGGGGTAGACTAAACCTTGTATAACACGAAGGTTACTTTTTATCTTAAGTCATTGCTATTTCCGTGGGAAGCCCAAATAACTCGATAACCTATTTTACTTCTTCGCGCTCATACGGCAATACAGATTTCGCTCATAAAATCGGCAGCTTATAGTCTGGCTAACAAAAGTAATCTGACGCGAACATCGAGGCTTAGCAACGGCCCATGCGGCCAGTCTTTGGATGGGTGACCATGCACAAGACTTCCATAAAAAAATGTGATATTTTCGTCTGGGCGTTACTGTGCTTCGGATAACACGTTAATTTGTTGGGCCTGGACCACTACTCTTAGTACAAGCAGGGGTCAAACTAAATCAGGGGCTTGAAAAACTCCCGACGCCAGAGCTTGGCCACTTGGGTCATACTTAGTGGAAGAAGGAACTGTAAAATTTGATATATTAATAGACAAGACCCACGAACGGATAAGGAAAATATTTACGCGCTCGCTTCGCTAGGAGTTATCCCGCTTCGTTCGAATTTCCTCCAGGATGTTCTGGGCTTATGACACTCCAAATATTATATAATTTGTGCTGCTTTGGACTTCAAACGGTTCGAACAAATACGGTGAAAATTTTCGCGCTCGCTTCGCTCGCATCCAGCTCGCTCCGCTCGCAATTGGTTCTAGTACGTTTTGACACAACAAACATTATGTAATTTGTGCTGCTTTGGACTTTTTTATGCTCTAACGGTTGGAACAAATACGGTGCAAATTTTCGCACTCGCTTCGCTCGGCGCATAGCTCGCATCGCTCGCATCCACCTCTTTTCGCTCACACTTGGTTCTAGTACGTTTTGACACAACAAACATTTTGTAATTTGTGCTGCTTTGGACTTCTTTATGTTCAAACGGTTCGAACAAATACGGTGAAAATTTTCGCGCTCGCTTCGCTCGCGCATAGCTCGCTTCGCTCGCATTCATCTCTTTTCGCTCGCACTTGGTTCTAGTACGTTTTGACACAACAAACATTTTGTAATTTGTGCTGCTTTGGACTTCTTTATGTTCAAACGGTTCGAACAAATACGGTGAAAATTTTTCGCGCTCGCTTTGCTCGCAATTGGTACAAGTACGTTTTGACACAACAAACATTATGTGATATGTGCTGCTTTGGACTTCTTTATGCTCAAACGGTTGAAACAAATACGGTGAAAATTTTCGCGCTCGCTTCACTCGCGTATAGCTCGCTTCGCTCGCATCCCGCTCGATTTGCTCCCAATCGGTTGCCTGCCTGGCACACCCAAATTTTTTTCATCGTGAAGTTTATTTGGCTCTCCATAGCTAAAACTTAAACAAAATATCATTAACCAACCACTAAAAATGTAAAAATAAAATTGTTTTAAAAAACAAACAACCGACTTCAAAAACACAACTAAAAAGGGAAAAATAATTTTAAGCCTAAATCAAATCAAGAATATATAAATAGAATAGGAGAGTTTATTTCATGTACTTATAAAAAACTATTTGCAATTTTTAGTAATCCTGTATTCTTGAAGTCGGTGCCATCTAATAAGAACAAATTAATGTTTGTTAAAAAAAACTATTTTCAATTGTCTTTCTTTGCTGGCACCGACTCCAAGAATACAGGATTAGTAAAAATAGTTGTGTTTTTGAAGTCGGTTGTTTGTTTTTTATAATAATTTTATTTCAAACTACTCTTTAGTTGTAGAGAAGCAAGATGTAGTGTGTGTATATAGCAGATGTCTAACTATCAAACGTAGATAGATAAGAGATAGATTGAAGATAACCTAAGACATAGTCAGACATTAAGTATAAATATTTTACAAACGGTGATAAAAATAAATTTAAACATAGTTTGAGAATAATATTTACAAATAATATATCTTCTTATATATAAAATTTCCGTGTCACAGTGTTCGTTACCGTACTCCTCAGAAACGGCTTGACTGATCTTTACCAAATTTTATATGCGAATTCAGTAGGTCTGAGAATCGGCTACTGTATATTTAGAAATAATTATTAAGGCAAAACAACGTTTGCCGGGTCAGCTAGTAAATAAATATAAGACAACTTAGATTTTTCGGAAATTGCAGCTTCTACGCAAGTACCGATATTTCCCAATAAAATTATCTATTCGACATTAAGTAGTCTGATAAATCAATAGAACATAATAGATTTTCTTTTTCCATTGTTTATTTTTACTGTACTGTATGATAAAATAAAATATCTTTTCTATTCCAGAACATTCTTAGAAAAAGATCTCCTGGAGACCGCGACGTTAGTTACTCTAGAATCCGCAAACATTCTGAACTGGTGGCGCCACGGTCGCGTGCCGGGCGCGCCTCGGCTGCTACCGCTAGCGACATCTGGCGACGGCAACTGTTTACCGCATGCAGCCTCGTTAGCTGCGTACGGGTTTCATGACAGATTGCTGGCGCTAAGGACGAAAGTGCAAGCTTTACTTTCGGGTGAAATGGGAGAAAATATTGCCCGTAAGTTTATTTACCTATCATCTATGTCTTCTGTCAGTTGCTATTGTTGAATGAGGATATGAAATAAAGAGAGTGGAAGCTAAAAACTTTGCAGTAGGTACCTTGGAAAAGATTGCGTGAAAAAAATACAATAGCACCAAGATATGTTTTATTATTTATTTATTTAAGATAAATTTGAATTTTCTGACCTCATCTGCCCCGAAAATAAAATCCATAAAATGACCTAGATTTATGACAAATCCTTATCCTTATGACAAACAAATTGTTTGTAATAAGGATAATTGTACAGATTGTCTGTAATTTTGTAATACTTCTTCGTGTGAACTGTTAAAATGTAGTGCCGAACGGAGAGAGAGAGAGAGTTCACAGTTCACATTCACAGTTTCCTCTGCTTCGGCAGAGCCAATGTCACTAGAAATCCATAGTCATTATTTGTCTGTCTGTAAGTTTGACTCCAATTTTGAATTTGGAGATATAATGTGTCTATTATAGACTTTTCATTCAGATAATTCATTTTTTAAATAATTTATGCGGCCTAGCTTGTACCGTCTAGTATAAATCTTACAATTATACCAGTTTCTCGACACTATTATCACTTAAAAAACGATTTTTTAATTCCAGAAGCCATCAAACGCCGCTGGCGGTGGTCTGAGAGCATATCCCTCCGTTCCGCCGGCCTCTCCCCCACGGAGGCGGAATGGGAGCGCGAGTGGGAGGACTGCGTACGCGCAGCGAGCGCGGAGCCGCACCGCCGCACGGTCCCTGCCGCCGCGCCGCACTATCCCGGCCTCGAGACTTTACATGTCTTCGCGCTGGCACATGTCATGCGGAGACCTGTCATAGTGTTCGCTGATGTTGCTCTTAGAGTAAGTGAAATATACTTTTTTCATTACTCATACTCTGAAAGTAGGTCTGAAGTTGCCCGAGGAGCGGGATGAAAGTAATACTATTCATCCTTAGGGAGAATCGCTTTCAACTGACAGCTGTCAAATTATTATAAAAAACTAGTTCTTTTTCATATATCTATTGAACCATATGCCAACTTTCTATACAGTTACGACGTAAAATTGAAATATCGCTTAAAGAATATATATTTTTAAATAACTTTATTACAATTTAGATTCACAAATTTCTTTTTACAAAACCTTAGAACCTTTGTGCAAAATATTTACCATTTTTTTCAATGATGAAAATAAAAAATAATGGTTGAATGGTGCCTATGAATAATAGCTTCTGGAATTAAAGAAATTGTTTTAAATATCAATTTACTTAGACTTTAAAAGCTGTCTAAACTTGACTAATGTAATCGTCCATTCCAGGACTTCCGCGGCGAGCCTATAGCCCCGATCCCGTTCGGCGGTATCTACCTTCCTTTAGAGCTTCCCCCGGAGCAATGCAGTAAGGCACCCATCCTCCTCGCATATGATGCGGGACATTTCTCTGCGCTGGTGCCCTGCGAGCCGCTACCTAGCGATGGAGCGAGGGTACCGCTGCACGATAGCGAGAACCACGATATGCCTATCAGGTAAGGCTTATGGAATTAGTAGCAAACTGGGCAATGAGATTTAAAACCTTTTATAATAATATAAAAGCTTGTCTGGTCTCGTTGATGAACTTTTTATTCAAATGACGAATTTTTATCTATATCTATCTATCTAAGCCTATAAATCAGCCCACTGCAGGGCAAAGGCCTCCCTACCATCCCTCCACTTTTGTCTGTCCTGGGCAACGGTCTTCCAGTGTGGGTTGTGTGTGTCGAGGTCGTACCGCCATCTCATCTTGGGTCGGCCGGGACGCCGTCTATTTGGTGGGCTCCATTCGGTGGTGGTTTTTGCCCAAAATGTATCCGGCATGCGGGCGACGTGCCCGGCCCAGTCCCACTTCAGCTTTCCGACTTTCCGAGCTACGTCTTCTATCTTTGTTTGGGATCGAAGTGTGGAGTTTCGGATCCGGTCGGATAACTTCACTCCTAACACACTTCGTTCCATAGCGCGTTGGCAAACCCCGAGTGCAGACTTCTGTTTACGTGTCAAAGACCAAGTCTGTGCGCCATATGTGAGAATGGGGAGAATGCACATGTCCAGGAGTTTTCTTTTTAAGGACAGTGGTAGATTTCCTTTCATGAAGTCTTTAAGTGACCAAAAGCTCTTCCAGGCGTTTTCAATGCGTCTGTTAACTTCTTTCTCTTGTCTCGCCTGGAAAGAAACATTTTGGCCCAAGTATATATACTCCTCGACATATGCAATCTCCACCTCTCCGACGCAAATTTTGCGTCTGATGCTGTTGGTCATGAGCTTGGTCTTTGACATGTTCATGCGAAGTCCAACCTCGAGGCTTGCCTGACTGAGGTCTTCTAGCATGGTACGTAGCTCGGAAGCGGATGAGGAAAACAAGACAATGTCATCAGCAAATCGAAGATTGGTAAGCTTCCCTTCGCCGATGCATATGCCCTTATTTTCCCATCCTGTCGCTAGCTTTTTCAAAAAAAAAGCTAGCGAATTTTTATACCGAAAAAAAAATTTTGTAGTAACATGTAATTGTATCTTCTTATATACAAAATTTCCATGACACAATGTTAGTTACCGTACTCCTCCAAAACGGCTTGATTTCTATTCGATCGACCAATTTTTACCAAATTTTATATGTGTATTCAGTAGATCTGAGAATCGGCTACTATCTATTTTTTAATAACCCTAGTGAGCCAAAACAATGTTTGCCAGGTCATTATATTATTTCATTATTATTATTTTTTACTTATAATTTAATAATTAGTAATAAATGGTTTAATTTGTTTATCTGGATCTATGGGAAAACGTCTGCTTTTCATTCCGTTACTGCTTTGATCTCGGGCCTAGAACAATGACTTGATAATTAAGCTATGTATAAAATTCCATTCACTTACGGTGAAGGAAAACATCGCGAGGAAACCGGCATTTGAGAGGACCACCGAATTCGAGAATTTGAAAGGACCTGGACTTTTCATCCATATAAAAAAAGAAAGAAAAATATTTATTGTGCACAGAAAAATACATAAAAGAGCAATCCAGCATAATGCTGAAAGCACCAGGTAATCCAGCGCTGATTTTCTATTTGCTCCTTCACACTTTATGTAGGCAAGATACACAATGTAATATAATCAAATACAATAAAATATAAATACAATTTAATCAATACAATAAAATATACTATAATAATTTTAACTTTTACTTCCATGTTAACCACATACCGGTCCTCGATTACAGATTCAACGTAGACCCGGGCGAAGACTACCAATGGGAGACGGAACCTGACCAGAAGACCATAAACAACCTTCTGCCAGACGAGTTCCAACGGTCGGCCATGTTGGCTGCGTACTTAGACTTAGAACGAGTCGAATGCATCACCACTTCTCAACCCTCTGAAGAACTACGACGAAGCCTCGACGCGTTATCTACAAAGAGTTCTAAACAGATGAACTCTGTAGCTAAACAGTTTGGTAGCATCGGTCGGTCGATGAGTTCCAAACTGAAGAAGAACTTTGGGTCCATGGCGAAGTTGACGGGAAAGAGCAGTGGCAGTCAAAGTAATCCGGAAGAAGGGTTTGCGAGGCGACAGTCGACTTGTGAGGTGCTTTGTTGTAGAGTGTTGGCGGCTAGGGCGCCGGTACAGGAGGAGATGGTCAAGAACTACTTGAATGAGGCTTGGATCGGGTGAGTGTTTTTTTGTTGAATGCGTATTATGTTTTGTGGAATGGTAGACATAAATTACAATTATTGACCATTGTATTTGAAATTTTTCATCGATTCCAGCCTCGATTTGTTAGGTTTGAAAAACTATTCTTTAGTTTTAATTAACCTGCATCAATAGGGATGACAATATTATTAAGTCTCAAAATTTTAAGTCTCAAAAGTATACGCTCGACTACGATTCTCTTAGTAGTAAGTAATATCAGCGATTAATTAACTAGAAGTGCGCTTATCTTCTTCGTCCTGGGAAAAAGGGATTCCAGCAAGAAATAACAAAGAAGAGGGGGCACCATAGATAAGGAAATAATATATTGTTTTTTCTAAGGCACGCACAAATAAAATACAACCTAATAAAATATTCGTTATTAGTAGCAAAAAAAAAACTTACTTTACGTAAAGTATGTAGGTATATAGAGGACACTTACTAGAAGTACGAGTAATATATTACTACCGCCAAGTTAATATTTTTTTTTAATTTACTGTTTCATCTTTCCAGCTACACGACAGAAAAGAACCGCAAAGAATCCGCCTCAGCGCCCTCCCAGCCGCGCTACGGCACGGGCCGCTCTCAGTTCTACGCCGAAGCAGATAGAACCGCACCTGATTCAGCACAAAACAGCTCTTCCAAAACCTCACGACCGAGCGTGCGTCCTGCTGCCGACCGTACTTTGTACCTATCGAAATCCACGTTCTATGACGACCGTCCGCCGTCCCCCAAGCCGTGCCGAGCGCCGCTCTGCATGTACTACGGCAGCCCGGCCAATAACGACTACTGCTCGCGGTGTGCTCGGCTGCAGTGAGCTTCCTATGTGTGATAGACATATCGCACAAACGGTGCTATAACGTCACTTATGTAATTTTTGTCAAAACTTTCAGTTTATTTCAGTTTCAGTTTATTTATTTTGTACACAATACCACTTATCATATATACACCAAGTCTTAAATTATGCATTAGTTAAATTTAGGCTACAAGTAAGAACTAGGATATTTAAGACAAGGGGTGCACTGAACTCCACAGAAGGTTGAACCTGTGTCGTAGAGTTCAGGCTCTTCCATTTAGCTTTTATATTTCTTTAATAGTAATTTGTAAGATGTTTGCTCTTATTTTAAAATGAAGTTAAAAGTTGTAGTTTAAATTTATTATCGATACTTTGTAATAGGATGTTGAATTTTCAAATGCTTCTCCTGAAATATTACATCATTTGCATAAGTGACGATATAGCAACGTATGTGCGATTATCCAAGGGTTTTGATTTTGGGTATATAGGGACAGAAAAACAAAGTAACTTGACCTAACACAGCATAAGATTTTTCCAATGCGCGTAACTTTACTTTTTTAAGGTTCCGTACCTAATAGGTAAAAAAGGGACCTTATTACTAAGACTCCGCTGTCTGTCTGTCTGTTTTCAGGCTGTATCTGAGAAACCGTAATAGCTAGAAAACTGAAACTTTCACAAGATATGTATTTACCGTGCCGCTATTATAAAAAATAATAAAAATAAAAGAAATTTAAATATTAAGGAAGGTCCCCGTGCAATGAACGTGTTGTTTTCGTATTTTTTGCTATATGTCAATAATGGTAGCTGCTAGATATTTAAAATTTTCACAAAAAAATTTAAATGTATATTAGCTATCAAATTAAATTATATTTTTTTTTTAAATAAATATTTAAGAGGGGCTCCCATACAACAATGGTACGGAACCCTTCATATGTGAGCCCAACTCACTTTTTCACTTCATAGTATCTAATATACTACGAGTAAATAATAAAATGCCCAAACCCAAAATCAAAGCCCAAAAGAAACAAACGAACGTCAAAACAAACATGTAATATTTATAACAGAAGCAAACATTATTTTTCTAAAACTCATTTAACTTACGAGTTAAGTATTAACATAGTATAAGCACGCTCTTAAATAACTTAAGTTTTTGTTTGGTGATAACTTAATTGTTATTTAGTTGATAGTGTCAATCACCTAGGATTAACCCACCACTTAATGTTAAGTCGCACCAAATTTTATCTCTATTTGAAGTAGGAATGGCTTGTTAAAGATTTAAGTAAAGTTTTGTACTGGCAAGAAATCATATTTTTATACAACTGTCTTAGAGTTTGACAGAATTGTTGAGAGAAAATTATATTTTTGTAACAACTATAATTAATAACAAACTATAAATATATTATCATAGTATGCATATAAAAATATGTATATGAGTCAATTTACTTTTTTGTGTTCAAAAATTTTAATTATATCTGTCCTCTATTTGTGTTATTAACATCTATCCCTTATTTTAAAACTTTGTGTAAGTTCTTTTACAAAAACAATTATTCTTTTGATTTCTTGCTAGTTTTAAAACTAGTTAGAGTAGGTATAAGAAAGAATCACAGAATCTGTGATGGGCACACAATTTGAATATATAGATCTACATAATCGTACGTACGTATATAACGACTGTTAAAATAACGAGTGCCAAAAGTGGCTTCTATATTGTATGTGAAAGTATTAAATGTGTTCAAAATTTAGTGCCAGGATTTTAAAAGCGGTAAAATTTTGAGACAATTTGAACGAGCTAAGATCGAGAGAATTTATTTGATACATTTTATTGTAAGCTACATAATATTACGAAATACATATATTGAATTTTTCATAATATTCATGAAACAGGGTTTATTGTGACACTAAAATTATTATTGTTTACATATACGACTGTTGTCGTATTTATCATATTGATGACTAATATTCGAACTTCCATTGGGAATTGTGATGGTAGGAGATACTAAAGATATATTTATTTTTCATAATCATCAGACTACCTCATGTAAAGCAAAACAGATTTCCTTTCAAATTGTTTAAAACATATTGTCGAAATATTTTTGGATTCAGGGTAAGAAAATATTTATTATTGTGCACTAAAAAATAATAATAAATTCACTTAATATTTTAGCTTGGAGTAGACTCCGTCCTTATTTGCGTTTGAATTAAAAATAACATTTTGATCTTTCTAGTCCCATAATATTAGAAAAAGTAGCTTAAACATAAATTAGATGTAAGTTTAAAGTATTATAAAACGATTTTAAAAATCATTTGCATGAAACATACTTCTTAAATTAAAATACAACCATGTACTTATAGTTTTAACAATACATTTTTAAATGTATAGCCTTTAAAGATCTGTAATATACTTAAAATATGTGCGTGGCGTGATAACACATGACAAAATATCATATATTGTTATATAGAACCCATGTTGAAGATGTTCTATTTTTTCATGTAAAACAATATTATAGAAACAGCATATCATGTTTTGTAGAAAATATATGGGTATATGCAAATTGATTAAAGTAGTTTTCTTTATATCGGATAACGTATACTTAGACAGTACAAAATAACTTTACAGAATAATTTTAGATTGGCAAGTGTGGACGCATTGATTTCCTTCAAAAACTTTATGCGGGCATTGATCTGAATGACCAGTAGGAATATAAATCTAGAGAATCATCTAAGGAATCATTAAAGGCATTGATCTGAACTAAAGTTACGCCTCAAAATCTTAGATAAACTAACCAATACTTATAATCGTAGAAATATAAATCTGTGCTTATAATCCTAAACAGCGAAAATAAAATAATTTAAATTTTCGCGCAAATACAATTATGTTGGTAGCTATCGATGATGCTATTGTCTATGATTTAGTAAAGCTCAGATTTTTGAACGAATAGAAAAATGATCTTTTCTTTCTACACACTTTCTATTATCTTCTTTTTCTAAGAACAAGTCCTCCATGTGTCTTCTCTTTCTACAGTTTGGAATGTATCTTCTCATTCTACATTGCAATGCAAATCAAATTCCAAAGAGCTTGTATCAGTTTGGTCTTTACTCTTTAGTCTATGCTTGTGTGTCTCTCGTTTTGGTTGTAAAAGTAAAAGATGCTTCTGTTAAAAACATAATAAAATATCAAAGAAAACGCTTAAGTTATGTCGGGTGGTCTCGTAGATAAAGTTTATATAGGTCTAGATACTGCCCCAGCCGCATTTGACATAAAAGGGCGTATTTTAGGACCAGTGAGTACAAAGTTAAATATTGAATTCAAAATTCATAGTTCTTACAAGATTTCACACGAATAAACTTATATTTCAGAATGGAACAAACCTGGAGTATATTCGCTCCGAGACAGGGGTTGTAGCAGTGCTGAAAACTGATAAATTGGAGCCGTTGCATTTGGCTTTACACCATACGAGGTCGGAAGCTTTGGCGGCTGCCAGATCGTTGGCACAGAATCTCATAGAGACCATTAGAGCGGAGCTGGCGCAATGGAGTGCGGCGCAGGCGGGTGGGCCTCCACCTGCCCTGAATGTGCCTCCACCGACATTGACGACCGCCAGCGCTCCAGCGCCCGTGCCTCCTCCAGTCGCGTCGGCAGCTATATCTACCCCGCCTACTCTCACGTCGACAGCACAACCTGCCATAATGCCGCCGGTAGTGAGTGTGGCGTCTGCTACAACACCCCTCATGACCGTGCGCCAGCCCACAGTCTTACAGCTCCTCCCCCAACAGCAACAATATGTCCTGAACCAGGAAAACGGGCAGCTAATACCCATAGTGCAGCCTGGCATGCAAATGTCCAATACAAACTTCACATCACTCCCTATAGGCCTCCAACAGCCTAACTTTGGAGGTACACAAATAGTGGACATCTCAAACATGCAACCTGTTAATGTTACTCAGTTAAGGTTAAGCGGAGTTCCTTCGTCTATGTCAATGATACTGCCTAACGGGTTGACAATACCCCAAGGGTCATTGACTACTAATGATACGACCACCGTAAGCTCTGCTACTTCAACGCCTGTGGTTTGTGCAGCTCAGAGCACTAATGCTTCTCAGAAAATATTGTACAGCACTGATAAAGGAGATAAAGAAGTAAAGTACATTCAAGGACCAGAGACAGTGCAATGGAGTATGCCCGGCTCACAAACAATGTTGATACCGTACCAACAGTTGCAAGACCTCACAGCAAACCAACAGGGCTTAACTAATTTGCAGCCACAACAGTTTGTTTCTGTAAGTAATCACTACTTTATAAATGTCTGTTATTGTTAGCCAATACAGATGTAATTGTTTTAGCTTTAATTGGGTAGAGTGTTCTTCTGATGTCTACTTAGGGTCACCTCAGTCTTGCCTTTGGTCAGCACAGCTTTGTTATCTATTCCTATTCTTTCGCACGGTCACTAACACTAGTTATTAAGTTTATAATAACCTGTGGACCTTATTGTAGAAGGATAAATAGTGAAAATTTTGATTTAATTAGATTTAACTAAGGAGAAAGTATAAAATGCTTGTAACCTTACTTACCATACATCCTACAAAATTACTGAAAATATAATAACTTATCTGAGACAAGATATATAATATAATATTTTGCACATTAAACAAGTCTAATACACATTATTTGCAGCCTAAGCCTAATTTATTATGAGTATTTAATTTAACATGCAAACATTCATAGATACAAATTAGTTAAATATCAATTACCTACATGTCAAAAATAATAAAATTAAGTCTTAGTCTATTAAGAATATGTCAATTCCCTCGCCCAAACATACCCATTAGGCTGGCAGCATTTCCTCGCTGAATCGCGAGAGAAATTTGCTGCCGCAAGTATTCCCCAGCCCGCGGATCTTGCCCCCTATCTTGAAATAAACCGAATAACTGAACAGACCCGAGACCGCTTGTCTTGGCGCAAGAAAGTGAGGAGAGCTGACCCCAAATAATGGGAACAGGGAAGATTTATGCCACAAAAAAATAGGGATGGTTAAAAAATCGATAAAAAAAGATCTTATAATTATTCAGAATTGATGATAATGGTGACTTCTGTCATTACAGATAGCTCCTGCAGGAGGTCTCCAGCAGACATCCCTCCCTCTCTCAGCAGCACAGCTCCAACAGCTGCAGGCTACTGGTACCATTATGCATCTTAACCAGAAGGTAAATACTAGTCAAATTTTTTGAAGACATAATATATTTTTCGTATCACTGGGACAGTTAAAATTAAAATAAAATAACTTATTGACTCAGGACAAGTTATTATTCTGTGACTCAGGCGTTACTTTGCGGAAATCCATTGTAAATAGAAGACAAAATTAAATATTTAGTGTACTTCTGCTGTGATCCGAAATCCAAATTAAGACAAGTAAAGGAGAAATTAACTAAGATTAATTAACTATGATTAATTAACTGAGGTTAATTAAGATTAACGTTACCTATCCCAATTCGGAAATTCTTAACTCTACACGTGTTCTAATCTTAATTAATTAATCTTAGTTAATTTTTCCTTTACTTGTCTTAATTTGCATTTCGGATCACAGCGGAAGTACACTAAATATTTAATTTTGTCTTTTATTTAAAATATAATAGTTTGATTGATTTTCAACTAATCAATATGAGTCAAATAAATTTTTAAGCAAATTGGTAATTGTATTAGGAAATCAATATAAGTCTCACAAAAGAGGATGTCTTTCTCATAATGGTTACCATGCTGGGCTGGCCACAGCTAGATTAAATTGGATTAAAAATGTTAAAGTATTTATGTATGTATATCTAGTATATTAGTTTTGTGAGCAATCGAAATATAAACTAGAAATAGTTTAGAATGGGGCTAACTTGCAGTATGTGAAATGTGACCAAAATAATGTTTCATATATTTTGTAAATTGCTTCTTAACTTTTGAAGAATTATTTTAGAAATGTTACATCTAACTAGTCATAATTCTACTGTGAATTTCCTTCAACAGCCTATAGTGAGCAGTGGGTCTCTGATCAATATAATATCAACGGGCCAAGCGTCTTCTCCACACATTATATCAGTGAGCATTTAGGTTTAAAATGTCACAATATACTCACTTCACTAATGCTTGTTTTAATTTATACGGCAGTGGCACTGGTTTATTTCTTAATTTCAAACTTTTCATTTTAATATTCACAGGTTTTCAGGTTCTTTTGCTGATGATTTCTTAAGTTTAAATTAACTATTACACATATGTTTCTGTTGTAGATCTATTATTAAATTTTTACTTTCATTGTTTAATATTTCTCAGCTATACTTCCATCTTGGGTGTAATGTTTCACCATTTACTTACTAAATTGTAATTCTTGTATATTTGTTCTATTGTTGCTTCTCTTTCACTCATATAATAACTTGTCAATTAAAAAAGTAGTCTGTCTCTTTTCAACAAGGTAAAAATCTTTAAATATTTTACTTTAACATTTCAGAATTCTTCTACCCCTACTAAGAATATAAGTCAAGAGGCTAGAGGGCAGAAGAGGCTATCTGATGGTACACCGAGCCAGCTTCAGTTGCGACCTATAGCACCGGCCGGGTAAGATTAATTTGAACCTTATAGAGTAGTGTAATAAGAATTATTTTCAGAGATTGGAGGCATATAAATTTGACCTGCGTTCATTCAACTGTTCTTCTAACTATTGGGAAGAAAAGAAGATAAAGAAGATCTTGTTCGAGGACAAACTTTATACTTTCACTGTTTTAAAATCTGTGGATTAACAATTAAATAAATTTACTAGGTACATTTTTGTGTATAAGTTAATGACCGTTGAGTAGTAATACTCAGCGGTAAAATAAATTGTATCTTACTACGTGGTTACTCCACAGATATTAAAATATATCTATAATCAGATGCAGAGAATGCTGGAGCAGAATTGGCGACAATAATTATAGAAACATTGGCTTTATTATTGTTTTTAGTACAAAAACAAAATTTTGACAATAAAACTTAAAATTGTGCATGTCCTGCCTAATTCTTTTATGAAAACTTTATCACATCAAACAGTCATGACTCCAAATTCTTAAATACTTTTAAGAAACTCAAATTGTTTACATTTGTGTAAGTTTATGGTTGGGTTTTGGTTCTGCGGCTTTTACTACTTCGTGAAATTAAGATTCGCTTCTTCGTACAAACAGTCCATCCTCGCGCGTTGAAATTTATGGAGAAATGGATTTTGTTTTTGCATTTCAAACAAAAATTATTTGTCTGTCTAGCATACATACAAAGGCCACCATTAAAGAGGCTTGAGTAAGTTGCCAGTTGTGTCAAAATCTAGCAAAAATAAACTCAAATCTGAGGATTCGAACCCCCGTCGACGGATTGACGTTAATACCAAACATAACACTGGTCTACAGTGGTTTTGTTGCCTTTGATATGATGATGATTTTGTGTCTATTTATACACACAATTCGTGAAAATATCAATGATTTTGTAAGGTCTGCTCTTTTTTTTTCAACAAATGACTGAAAATTAAAATTTTGACGATAAATCGTTTAAAATTCAATTTGTAAAAACGAGCAAATTTAGTACTGTTACGAATATATTCGTAATCTGGGCATTTAAAAACGTAAAAATTTGCGATGATAAACAGAGCAACAAAAAAAAAATATTTTTTGTAGAGCTGTGTAATTATAAGTACCTGGATGACTGAGCTTTGCTTGGTTTTTTTATTTATTTTTAAATATGACATTTTATAAAAATGATTCCTAGCTAGATCGATTTATCGCCCCCGAAACCCCCTATAAATACTATGAATACTAAATTTCATGAAATTCGTTGGAGCCAATTCCGAGATTCCAATTATATATAATTACTAGATGTTGGGCTGTGCGCGGGCCGCAAGCGGCCCGCGGGGGGTGTTTTCAAAGAGGGGTAAACATGGGCCACCTATTGATTAGAAAAAATATGAAAAAAATACAAGTCGAGGTAGTAAAATGTGTAAAAAACCTTGAATTCGGTCAAAAATGGGCTGATGATGATGATGATATTTTAAAATCTGTGACTATCAACTTGCAAAGCAGTAGTGTAGAATCAAAACATGATAAGGATCTCGAAAAACTGATAATAAACCCCAAAGCAGTTGAATAAAAAGGTAATAAACATGTATGCAATTTTGTTAGGTTGATGATGATGATGATTTTGGGAGTGCGAGTGTGGAGCTCGGCCTTCGGCCTCGCTCCACCCTCGCCCTTACCTCGCAAGTGCCAAGGCTCGGCCTTCGGCCTCGCCTTGGCATTTGCTCGGGTCCTGCGTTCCAAATGTATGGAGTTTGATGATGCCCTCGCCCTTCCCTCGCAAGTTCCCTGAGCAAGTGCCAAGGCTCGGCCTTCGGCCTCGCCTTGGCACTTGCTCAGGTCCTGCGTACCAAATGTATGGAGTTTGTATGGGGGCGTTTTTTTTTATTCGTGACCCTTACATTTTTCATTAAATCATCAAAGAACCCAAGATGCTCATCAATATTTGTTAAAGCACCACCGTCCTATCTGTTATACTTTCGGAGATCCCCTGGGGTGCTCCAGGGTCAGTTCCACTTTCAGGCACTTTTAATTTTTTCCCAACGTCCAATGGTCCCTTTTTTACTGTTGAGCCTCGCAAGTGCCGCGCCTCGGCCTACGGCCTCGCCGCGGCACTTGCTCGGCTCCTGAGTACCAAATGTATGGAGTTTGTATGGAGTCAATTTTTTTTTCTTCGGGACCCATATTTTTTATTGCAGATCACCAATAGGCCAAAAGTCCTTAACAACATTTCTTCAAGCACCACTCCCCTATCTGTCATACTTTTGGAGATCCTATGGGGTACTCCACGGTCAATTCCACTTTCAGACACTTTTAATTTTTTTCCAACGTCTCGTGGTTCCGTCTTTACTGCTGAACCTCGCAAGTGCCGCGGCTCGGCCTACGGCCTCGCCGCGGCACTTGCTCGGCTCCTGGGTACCAAATGTATGGATTTTGTATGGAGACGATTTTTTTTTCTTCGGGACCTATATTTTTTTTTGCATATCACCAATGGGCCCCAGGTGCCTAACAACATTTCTTCAAGCACCACCCCCCTACCTCTCATACCCTCGGAGATCCCTTGGGGTGCACCAGGGTCACTTCCACTTTCAGCCATTTTTCGATTTTATCTCACCTCTCCTGGTCCAAACATATACAAAACCACGAAAAAACCCTACCCCACAAGTCTCCAACATGGAGATTTATTCCTACCCTACCAGAAAAAGTTACATGTATGGCGGCCATCTTTGTTTTTTGACATTTCCAAATTTTTATCCAAAATATGTAATCTGCACCCCCTGAAGCCCCCGGATGCAAAAAATCATCTCCCTGCGGCCATTTTGAAATTTGGCCGCCATTTTGAATCCGCCATCTTGGATTTTTGTCACCACATCCAAACTCTCCTACCCTTCCTCTATGACATTTGGTCGAACACCCCCCAGCTACCTCTTACCGTTTCAGAGTTATAAGGGTCCAAAGTTTGTATGGAATTTGAAAAATTTGTATGACTGTCATACATTTTTTTCCATTTTCCAGAACCGTCAAGCAGTTCCATTCAAAATGAGCCAAACTTGTAAAACTCTATCTCTTATACTTGCCGAGATCCAGTAGGGTACTCCAAGGTCAGTTCCACTTTTCCAAGTTTTCAGATTTTTCCTCTACTCATTGGAACATTGTCTATACAATGGTGCTATACTCGTCATCCCCCCAAAACTCCTTCTAGGAGAACTACTATGTCAATCAGTGTGTCAGTGAGTGAGTGAGTGAGTCAGTGAATGGTAATCTAATCTATCTATCTATCTATATAATATAAAACTAGATGTTGGGCTGTGCGCGGGCCGCAAGCGGCCCGCGGGGGGTGTTTTCAAAGAGGGGTAAACATGGGCCACCTATGAATTTAAAAAAAAATAGGAAAAAATTCAAGTCGAGGTAGTAAAATATGTAAAAAACCTTAAATTCGGTCAAAAATGGGCTGATGATGATGATGATATTTTAAAATCTGTGACTATCAATTTGTAAAGCAGTAGTGTAGAATCAAAACATGATAAGTATGTCGAAAAACTGATAATAAGCCCCAAAGCAGTCAAATAAAAAGGTAATAAACATGTATGCAATTTTGTTAGGTTGATGATGATGATGATGATTTTGGGAGTGCGAGTGTGGAGCTCGGCCTTCGGCCTCGCTCCACCCTCGCCCTTGCCTCGCAAGTGCCAAGGCTCGGCCTTCGGCCTCGCCTTGGCACTTGCTCGGGTCCTGCGTACCAAATGTATGGAGTTTGATGATGATGTTGATGATTTTGGGAGTGCACCACTCTTTCTGATGCAGATGATTTCTTCAAGCACCACTCCCCTATCTGTCATACTTTTGGAGATCCTATGGGGTACTCCACGGTCAATTCCACTTTCAGACACTTTTAATTTTTTTCCAACGTCTCGTGGTCCCGTCTTTACTGCTGAACCTCGCAAGTGCCGCGGCTCGGCCTACGGCCTCGCCGCGGCACTTGCTCGGCTCCTGGGTACCAAATGTATGGATTTTGTATGGAGACGATTTTTTTTTCTTCGGGACCTATATTTTTTTTTGCATATCACCAATGGGCCCAAAGTGCCTAACAACATTTCTTCAAGCACCACCCCCCTACCTCTCATACCCTCGGAGATCCCTTGGGGTGCACCAGGGTCACTTCCACTTTCAGCCATTTTTCGATTTTATCTCAACTCTCCTGGTCCATACATATACAAAACCACGAATAAACCCTACCCCACAAGTCTCAAAGTTGGAGATGTATTCCTATCCTACCAGAAAAAGTTACATGTATGGCGGCCATCTTTGTTTTTTGACATTTCCAAATTTTTTTCCAAAATATGTAATCTGCACCCCCTGGAGCCTCCGGATGCAAAAAATCAGCTCCCTGCGGCCATTTTGAAATTTGGCCGCCATTTTGAATCCGCCATCTTGGATTTTTGACACCACCCCCAAACTCTCCTACCTTCCCCCTATGACATTTGGTCGAACACCCCCCCGCTACCTCTTACCGTTCCAGAGTTATAAGGGTCCAAACTTTGTATGGAATTTAAAAAATTTGTATGACTCTCATACATTTTTTTCCATTTCCCAGAACCGTCAAGCAGTTCCATTCAAAATGAGTCAAACTTCTAAAACTCTATCTCTTATACTTGCCGAGATCCAGTAGGGTACTCCAAGGTCAGTTCCACTTTTCCAAGTTTTCAGATTTTTCCTCTACTCATTGGAACATTGTCTATACAACGGTACTATACTCGTCATCCCCCCAAAACTCCTTCTAGGAGAACTACTATGTCAGTGAGTCAGTCAGTCAGTCAGTGAATGGTAATCTAATTTTATATTATATAGACTAGATGTTGGGCTGTGCGCGGGCCGCAAGCGGCCCGCGGGGAGTGTTTTCAAAGAGGGGTAAACATGGGCCACCTATTGATTAGAAAAAATATGGAAAAAATTCAAGTCGGGCTTGTAAAATTGGTAAAAAACCTTAAATGCGGTCAAAAATGGGCTGATGATGATGATGATATTTTAAAATCTGTGACTATCAACTTGTAAAGCAGTAGTGTAGAATCAAAACATGATAAGGATCTCGAAAAACTGTAATAAACCCCAAAGCAGTCAAATAAAAAGGTAATAAACATGTATGCAATTTTGTTAGGTTGATGATGATGATGATTTTGGAAGTGCGAGTGTGGAGCTCGGCCTTCGGCCTCGCTCTACCCTCGCCCCTGCCTCGCAAGTGCCAAGGCTCGGCCTTCGGCCTCGCCTTGGCACTTGCTCGGATCCTGCGTACCAAATGTATGGAGTTTGATGATGATGATGATGATTTTGGGAGTGCGAGTGTGGAGCTCGCCCCTGCCTCGCAAGTGCCAAGGCTCGGCCTTCGGCCTCGCCTTGGCACTTGCTCGGATCCTGCGTACCAAATGTATGGAGTTTGATGATGATGATGATGATTTTGGGAGTGCGAGTGTGGAGCTCGGCCTCCGGCCTCGCTGTGCCAAGGCTCGGCCTTCGGCCTCGCCTTGGCACTTGCTCGGGTCCTGCGTACCAAATGTATGGAGTTTGATGATGATGATGATGATTTTGGGAGTGCGAGTGTGGAGCTCGGCCTCCGGCCTCGCTCCACCCTCGCACTTGCTCGGGTCATGCGTTCCAAATGTATGGAGTTTGATGATGATGATGATGATGATTTTGGGAGTGCGAGTGTGAAGCTCGGCCTTCGGCCTCGCTCCACCCTCGCACTTGCTCGGTTCTGCTTACCAAATGTATGGAGTTTGTATGGAGTCAATTTTTTTTTCTTCGGGACCCATATTTTTTTTTGCACATCACCAATAGGCCATAAGACCTTAACAACATTTCATCAAGCACCACCCCCCTATCTGTCATACTTTTGGAGATCCTATGGGGTACTCCAGGGTCAGTTCCACTATCAGACACTTTTCTATTTTGTCCCATTGTCTCATGGTCCCTTCTTTACTGCCGTACCTCGCAAGTGCCGCGACTCGGCCTACGGCCTCGCCGCGGCACTTGCTCGGCTCCTGGGTACCAAATGTATGGAGTTTGTATGGAGACGATTTTTTTTTCTTCGGGACCTATATTTTTTTTTGCACATCACCAATGGGCCTAAGGTCCCTAACAACATTTGTTCAAGCACCACCCCCCTACCTCTCATACCCTCGGAGATCCCTTGGGGTGCACCAGGGTCACTTCCACTTTCAGCCATTTTTCGATTTTATCTCAACTCTCCTGGTCCATACATATACAAAACCACGAATAAACCCTACGCCACAAGTCTCCAACATGGAGATTTATTCCTACCCTACCAGAAAAAGTTACATGTATGGCGGCCATCTTTGTTTTTTGACATTTCCAAATTTTTATCCAAAATATGTAATCTGCACCCCCTGGAGCCCCCGGATGCAAAAAATCAGCTCCCTGCGGCCATTTTGAAATTTGGCCGCCATTTTGAATCCGCCATCTTGGATTTTTGACATCACCCCCAAACTCTCCTACCCTCCCCCTATGACATTTGGTCGAACACCCCCCCGCTACCTCTTACCGTTCCAGAGTTATAAGGGTCCAAACTTTGTATGGAATTTGAAAAATTTGTATGACTGTCATACATTTTTTTCCATTTTCCAGAACCGTCAAGCAGTTCCATTCAAAATGAGCCAAACTTGTAAAACTCTATCTCTTATACTTGCCGAGATCCAGTAGGGTACTCCAAGGTCAGTTCCACTTTTCCAAGTTTTCAGATTTTTCCTCTACTCACTGGAACATTGTCTATACAAAGGTGCTATACTCGTCATCCCCCCAAAACTCCTTCTAGGAGAACTACTATGTCAATCAGTGTGTCAGTGAGTCAGTCAGTGAGTGAATGGTAATCTAATTTTATATTATATAGAAGACTAGATGTTGGGCTGTGCGCGGGCCGCAAGCGGCCCGCGGGGAGTGTTTTCAAAGAGGGGTAAGCATGGGCCACCTTTGAATTTTTAAAAAATTGGAAAAAATTCAAGTCGAGGTAGTAAAATATGTAAAAAACCTTGAATTCGGTCAAAATTGGGCTGATGATGATGATGATATTTTGAAATCTGTGACTATCAATTTGTAAAGCAGTAGTGTAGAATCAAAACTTGATAAGGATCTCGAAAAACTGATAATAAACCCCAACTCAGTCAAATAAATAGGTAATAAACATGTATGCAATTTTGTTAGGTTGATGATGATGATGATTATGGGAGTGCGAGTGTGGAGCTCGGCCTTCGGCCTCGCTCCACCCTCGCCCTTGCCTCGCAAGTGCCAAGGCTCGGCCTTCGGCCTCGCCTTGGCACTTGCGCGGATCCTGCATATCAAATGTATGGAGTTTGATGATGATGATGATGATGATGATTTTGGGAATGCGAGTGTGGAGCTCGGCCTTCGGCCTCGCTCCACCCTCGCCCTTGCCTCGCAAGTGCCAAGGCTCGGCCTTCGGCCTCGCCTTGGCACTTGCTCGGGTCATGCGTACCAAATGTATGGAGTTTGATGATGATGATGATGATTTTGGAAGTGCGAGTGTGGAGCTCGGTCTTTGGCCTCGCTCCACCCTCGCCCTTACCTCGCAAGTGCCAAGGCTCGGCCTTCGGCCTCGCCTTGGCACTTGCTTGGGTCCTGCGTACCAAATGTATGGAGTTTGTATGGGGGCGTTTTTTTTTATTCGTGACCCATACATTTTTCATTAAATCATCAAAGAACCCAAGATGCTCATCAATATTTGTTAAAGCACCACCGTCCTATCTGTTATACTTTCGGAGATCCCCTGGGGTGCTCCAGGGTCAGTTCCACTTTCAGGCACTTTTAATTTTTTCCCAACGTCCAATGGTCCCTTTTTTAATGTTGAGCCTCGCAAGTGCCGCGGCTCGGCCTACGGCCTCGCCGCGGCACTTGCTCGGTTCCTGAGTGCTAAATGTATGGAGTTTGTATGGAGTCAATTTTTTTTTCTTCGGGACCCATATTTTTTTTTGCAGATCACCAATAGGCCAAAAGACCTTAACAACATTTTATCAAGCACCACCCCCCTATCTGTCATACTTTTGGAGATCCTATGGGGTACTCCAGGGTCAGTTCCACTATCAGACACTTTTCTATTTTGTCCCATTGTCTCATGGTCCCTTCTTTACTGCCGTACTTCGCAAGTGCCGCGACTCGGCCTACGGCCTCGCCGCGGCACTTGCTCGGCTCCTGGGTATCAAATGTATGGAGTTTGTATGGAGACAATTTTTTTTTCTTCGGGACCCTAACTTTTTTTTACAGATCACCAATGGGCCCAAGGTCCCTAACAACATTTCTTCAAGCACCACCCCCCTACCTCTCATACCCTTGGAGATCCCTTGGGCTGCACCAGGGTCACTTCCACTTTCAGCAATTTTTCGATTTTATCTCAACTCTCCTGGTCCATACATATACAAAACCACGAATAAACCCTACCCCACAAGTCTCAAAGTCGGAGATGTATTCCTACCCTACCAGAAAAAGTTACATGTATGGCGGCCATCTTTGTTTTTTGACATTTCCAAATTTTTATCCAAAATATGTAATCTGCACCCCCTGGAGCCCCCGGATGCAAAAAATCAGCTCCCTGCGGCCATTTTGAAATTTGGCCGCCATTTTGAATCCGCCATCTTGGATTTTTGACATCACCCCCAAACTCTCCTACCCTCCCCCTATGACATTTGGTCGAACACCCCCCCGCTACCTCTTACCGTTCCAGAGTTATAAGGGTCCAAACTTTGTATGGAATTTGAAAAATTTGTATGACGTCATACATTTTTTTCCATTTTCCAGAACCGTCAAGCAGTTCCCTTCAAAATGAGCCAAACTTGTAATACTCCATCTTTTATACTTGCCGAGATCCAGTAGGGTACTCCAAGGTCAGTTCCACTTTTCCAAGTTTTCAGATTTTTCCTCTACTCATTGGAGCATGTTCTATACAACGGTGCTATACTCGTCATCCCCCCAAAACTCCTTCTAGGAGAACTACTATGTCAGTGAGTCAGTCAGTGAGTCAGTGAGTGAATGGTAATCTAATTTTATATTATATAGATTAGATTACCATTCACTGACTCACTGACTGACTGATTGATTGACATAGTAGTTCTCCTAGAAGGAGTTTTGGGGGGATGACGAGTATAGCACCGTTGTATAGAACATGTTCCAATGAGTAGAGGAAAAATCTGAAAACTTGGAAAAGTGGAACTGACCTTGGAGTACCCTACTGGATCTCGGAAAGTATAAAAGATAGAGTTTTACAAGTTTGGCTCATTTTGAATGGAACTGCTTGACGGTTCTGGAAAATGGAAAAAAATGTATGACAGTCATACAAATTTTTCAAATTCCATACAAAGTTTGGACCCTTATAACTCTGGAACGGTAAGAGGTAGCAGGGGGGTGTTCGACCAAATGTCATAGGGGGAGGGTAGGAGAGTTTGGGGGTGATGTCAAAAATCCAAGATGGCGGATTCAAAATGGCGGCCAAATTTCAAAATGGCCGCAGGGAGATGATTTTTTGCAACTGGGGGCTCCAGGGGGTGCAGATTACATATTTTGGATAAAAATTTGGAAATGTCAAAAAACAAAGATGGCCGCCATACATGTAACTTTTTCTGGTAGGGTAGGAATACATCTCCAACTTTGAGACTTGTGGGGTAGGGTTTATTCGTGGTTTTGTATATGTATGGACAAGGAGAGGTGAGATAAAATCGAAAATTGGCTGAAAGTGGAAGTGACCCTGGTGCACCCCAAGGGATCTCCAAGGGTATGAGAGGTAGGGGGATGATGCTTGAAGAAATGTTGTTAGGGACCTTAGGCTCATTGGTGATCTGCAAAAAAAAGTATAGGTCCCGAAGAAAAAAAAAATGGCCCCATACAAACTCCATACATTTGGTACCCAGGAGCCGAGCAAGTGCCGCGGCGAGGCCGTAGGCCGAGCCGCGGCACTTGCGAGGCTTAACAGTAAAGAAAAGACCATGAGATAATGAGAAGAAATAGAAAAGTGTCTGATAGTGGAACTGACCCTGGAGTACCCCATAGGATCTCCAAAAGTATGACAGATAGGGGGGTGGTACTTGATAAAATGTTGTTAAGGTCTTTTGGCCTATTGGTGATCTGCAAAAAAAAATATGGGTCCCGAAGAAAAAAAATTGACTCCATACAAACTCCATACATTTGGTAAGCAGAACCGAGCAAGTGCCAAGGCGAGGCCGAAGGCCGAGCCTTGGCACTTGCGAGGCAAGGGCGAGGGTGGAGCGAGGCCGAAGGCCGAGCTCCACACTCGCACTCCCAAAATCATCATCATCATCATCATCAAACTCCATACATTTGGTACGCATGACCCGAGCAAGTGCCAAGGCGAGGCCGAAGGCCGAGCCTTGGCACTTGCGAGGCAAGGGCGAGGGTGGAGCGAGGCCGGAGGCCGAGCTCCACACTCGCACTCCCAAAATCATCATCATCATCATCAAACCCCATACATTTGGTACGCAGGACCCGAGCAAGTGCCAAGGCGAGGCCGAAGGCCGAGCCTTGGCACTTGCGAGGCAAGGGCGAGGGTGGAGCGAGGCCGGAGGCCAAGCTCCACACTCGCACTCCAAAATCATCATCATCATCATCAACCTAACAAAATTGCATACATGTTTATTACCTTTTTATTTGACTGCTTTGGGGTTTATTATCAGTTTTTCGAGATCCTTATCATGTTTTGATTCTACACTACTGCTTTACAAGTTGATAGTCACAGATTTTAAAATATCATCATCATCATCAGCCCATTTTCGACCGAATTTAAGGTTTTTTACATATTTTACTACCTCGACTTGAATTTTTTCCTATTTTTTTTTAATTCATAGGTGGCCCATTTTTACCCCTCTTTGAAAACACCCCCCGCGGGCCGCTTGCGGCCCGCGCACAGCCCAACATCTAGTCTTCTATCTTCTATATAATATAAAATTAGATTACCATTCACTCATTGACTCACTCACTGACTGACTCACTGACATAGTAGTTCTCCTAGAAGGAGTTTTGGGGGGATGACGAGTATAGTACCGTTGTATAGAACATGTTCCAGTGAGTAGAGGAAAAATCGGAAAACTTGGAAAAGTGGAACTGACCTTGGAGTACCCTACTGGATCTCGGCAAGTATAAAAGATAGAGTTTTACAAGTTTGGCTCATTTTTAAGAGAACTGCTTGACGGTTCTGGAAAATGGAAAAAAATGTATGAGAGTCATACAAATTTTTCAAATTCCATACAAAGTTTGGACCCTTATAACTCTGGAACGGTAAGAGGTAGCTGGGGGGTGTTCGACCAAATGTCATAGGGGGAGAGTAGGAGAGTTTGGGGGTGATGTCAAAAATCCAAGATGGCGGATTCAAAATGGCGGCCAAATTTCAAAATGGCCGCAGGGAGCTGATTTTTTGCATCAGGAGGCTTCAGGAGGTGCAGATTACATTTTTTGAATAAAAATTTGGAAATGTCAAAAAACAAAGATGGCCGCCATACATGTAACTTTTTCTGGTAGGGTAGGAATACATCTCCATGTTGGAGACTTGTGGGGAAGGGTTTCTTCATGGTTTTGTATATGTATGGACCAGGAGAGTTGATATAAAATCGAAAATTGGCTGAAAGTGGATTTGACCCTGGAGCACCCCAAGGGATCTCCAAGGGTATGAGAGATAGGGGGGTGGTGCTTGAAGAAATGTTGCTAGGGACCTGGGGCCCCTTGGCGATCTGCAAAAAAAAGTTGGGGTCCCGAAGAAAAAAAAAATGGCCCCATACAAACTCCATACATTTGGAACCCAGGAGCCGAGCAAGTGCCGCGGCGAGGCCGTAGGCCGAGTCGCGGCACTTGCGAGGCTCCACTGTAATGAAGGGACCATGAGACAATGGGAAAATTAGAAAAATGTCTGAAAGTGGAACTGACCCTGGAGTACCCCATAGGATCTCCAAAAGTATGACAGATAGGGGGATGGTGCTTGATAAAATGTTGTTAAGGTCTTTTGGCCTATTGGTGATCTGCAAAAAAAAATATGGGTCCCGAAGAAAAAAAAAATGACACCATACAAACTCCATACATTTAGTACTCAGGAGCCGAGCAAGTGCCGCGGCGAGGCCGTAGGCCGAGCCGCGGCACTTGCGAGGCTTAACAGTAAAAGAGGGGCCATTGGACGTTGGGAAAAAATTAAAAGTGCCTGAAAGTGGAACTGACCCTGGAGCACCCCAGGGGATCTCCGAAAGTATAACAGATAGGACGGTGGTGCTTTAACAAATATTGATGAGCATCTTGGTATCATTGATGATTTAATGAAAAATGTATGGGTCACGAATAAAAAAAAAACGCCCCCATACAAACTCCATACATTTGGTACGCAGGATCCGAGCAAGTGCCAAGGCGAGGCCGAAGGCCGAGCCTTGGCACTTGCGAGGGAAGGGCGAGGGTGGAGCGAGGCCGAAGGCCGAGCTCCACACTCGCACTCCCAACATCATCATCATCATCATCAACCTAACAAAATTGCATACATGTTTATTACCTTTTTATTTGACTGCTTTGGGGTTTATTATCAGTATTTCGACTGCCATATAACGTTTTGATCATACACTACTGCTTTTCAAGTTGATAGTCACAGATTTTAAAATATCATCATCATCATCAGCCCATTTTCGACCGCATTTAAGGTTTTTTACACATTTTACTACCTCGACTTGTATTTTTTCCATATTTTTTCTAATCAATAGGTGGCCCATTTTTACCCCTCTTTGAAAACACCCCCCGCGGGCCGCTTGCGGCCCGCGCACAGCCCAACATCTAGTCTATATAATATAAAATTAGATTACCATTCACTCACTGACTCACTGACTCACTGACTGATTGACATAGTAGTTCTCCTAGAAGGAGTTTTAGGGGGATGACGAGTATAGTACCGTTGTATAGACAATGTTCCAATGAGTAGAGGAAAAATCTGAAAACTTGGAAAAGTGGAACTGACCTTGGAGTACCCTACTGGATCTCGGCAAGTATAAAAGATAGAGTTTTACAAGTTTGGCTCATTTTGAATGGAACTGCTTGACGGTTCTGGAAAATGGAAAAAAATGTATGACAGTCATACAAATTTTTCAGATTCCATACAAAGTTTGGACCCTTATATCTCTGAAACGGTAAGAGGTAGCCGGGGGGTGTTCGACCAAATGTCATAGGGGGGAAGTAGGAGAGTTTGGGGGTGGTGTCAAAAATCCAAGATGGCGGATTCAAAATGGCGGCCAAATTTCAAAATGGCCGCAGGGAGCTGATTTTTTGCATCCGGGGGCTCCAGGGGGTGCAGATTACATATTTTTAATAAAAATTTGGAAATGTCAAAAAACAAAGATGGCCGCCATACATGTAACTTTTTCTGGTAGGGTAGGAATAAATCTCCATGTTGGAGACTTGTTGGGTAAGGTTTTTTCGTGGTTTTGTATATGTATGGACCAGGAGAGTTGAGATAAAATCGAAAAATGGCTGAAAGTGGAATTGACCCTGGTGCACCCCAAGGGATCTCCAAAGGTATGAGAGGTAGGGGGGTGGTGCTTGAAGAAATGTTGTTAGGGACCTTGGGCCCATTGGTGATGTGCAAAAAAAAATATAGGTCATGTAGAAAAAAAAATTGTCTCCATACAAACTTCATACATTTGGTACCCAGGAGCCGAGCAAGTGCCGCGGCGAGGCCGTAGGCCGAGTCGCGGCACTTGCGAGGCTGAACTGTAAAGAAGGGACCATGAGACAATGGGACAAAATAGAAAAGTGTCTGATAGTGGAACTGACCCTGGAGTACCCCATAGGATCTCCAAAAGTATGACAGATAGGGGGGTGGTGCTTGATGAAATGTTGTTAAGGTCTTTTGGCCTATTGGTGATCTGCAAAAAAAAATATGGGTCCCGAAGAAAAAAAAATTGACTCCATACAAACTCCATACATTTGGTAAGCAGAACCGAGCAAGTGCCAAGGCGAGGCCGAAGGCCGAGCCTTGGCACTTGGCACTTGGCAAGGGCGAGGGTGGAGCGAGGCCGAAGGCCGAGCTCCACACTCGCACTCCCAAAATCATCATCATCATCATAATCATCAAACTCCATACATTTGGTACGCATGACCCGAGCAAGTGCCAAGGCGAGGCCGAAGGCCGAGCCTTGGCACTTGCGAGGCAAGGGCGAGGGTGGAGCGAGGCCGGAGGCCAAGCTCCACACTCGCACTCCAAAATCATCATCATCATCATCAACCTAACAAAATTGCATACATGTTTATTACCTTTTTATTTGACTGCTTTGGGGTTTATTATCAGTTTTTCGAGATCCTTATCATGTTTTGATTCTACACTACTGCTTTACAAGTTGATAGTCACAGATTTTAAAATATCATCATCATCATCAGCCCATTTTTGACCGAATTTAAGGTTTTTTACATATTTTACTACCTCGACTTGAATTTTTTCCTCCTTTTTTTTAAATTCATAGGTGGCCCATTTTTACCCCTCTTTGAAAACACCCCCCGCGGGCCGCTTGCGGCCCGCGCACAGCCCAACATCTAGTCTATATAATATAAAATTAGATTACCATTCACTGACTCACTGACTGACTGATTGATTGACATAGTAGTTCTCCTAGAAGGAGTTTTGGGGGGATGACGAGTATAGCACCGTTGTATAGACAATGTTCCAATGAGTAGAGGAAAAATCTGAAAACTTGGAAAAGTGGAACTGACCTTGGAGTACCCTACTGGATCTCGGCAAGTATAAAAGATAGAGTTTTAGAAGTTTGGCTCATTTTGAATGGAACTGCTTGAAGGTTCTGGAAAATGGAAAAAAATGTATGACGTCATACAAATTTTTCAAATTCCATACAAAGTTTAGACCCTTATAACTCTGGAACGGTAAGAGGTAGCGGGGGGGTGTTCGACCAAATGTCATAGGGGGAGGGTAGGAGAGTTTGGGGGTGATGTCAAAAATCCAAGATGGCGGATTCAAAATGGCGGCCAAATTTCAAAATGGCCGCAGGGAATTGATTTTTTGCATGCGGGGGCTCCAGGGGGTGCAGATTACATATTTTGGATAAAAATTTGGAAATGTCAAAAAACAAAGATGGCCGCCATACATGTAACTTTTTCTGGTAGGGTAGGAATAAATCTCCATGTTGGAGACTTGTAGGGTAGGGTTTATTCGTGGTTTTGTATATGTTTGGACCAGGAGAGTTGAGATAAAATCGAAAAATGGCTGAAAGTGGAATTGACTCTGGTGCACCCCAAGGGATCTCCAAAGGTATGAGAGGTAGGGGGGTGGTGCTTGAAGAAATGTTGTTAAGGACCTTGGGCCCATTGGTGATATGCAAAAAAAAATATAGGTCCCGAAGAAAAAAAAATCGTCTCCATACAAACTCCATACATTTGGTACCCTGGAGCCGAGCAAGTGCCGCGGCGAGGCCGTAGGCCGAGTCGCGGCATTTGCAAGGCTCCACTGTAAAGAAGGGACCAAGAGACAATGGGACAAAATAGAAAAGTGTCTGAAAGTGGAACTGACCCTGGAGTACCCCATAGGATCTCCAAAAGTATGACAGATAGGGGGGTGGTGCTTGATGAAATGTTGTTAAGGTCTTTTGGCCTATTGGTGATCTGCAAAAAAAAATATGGATCCCGAAGAAAAAAAAATTGACTCCATACAAACTCCATACATTTGGTAAGCAGAACCGAGCAAGTGCCAAGGCGAGGCCGAAGGCCGAGCCTTGGCACTTGCGAGGCAAGGGCGAGGGTGGAGCGAGGCCGAAGGCCGAGCTCCACACTCACACTCCCAAAATCATCATCATCATCATCATCATCAAACTCCATACATTTGGTACGCATGACCCGAGCAAGTGCCAAGGCGAGGCCGAAGGCCGAGCCTTGGCACTTGCGAGGCAAGGGTGAGGGTGGAGCGAGGCCGGAGGCTGAGCTCCACACTCGCACTCCCAAAATCATCATCATCATCATCAAACTCCATACAATTGGTACGCATGACCCGAGCAAGTGCCAAGGCGAGGCCGAAGGCCGAGCCTTGGCACTTGCGACTCCAGAGCGAGGGTGGAGCGAGGCCGAAGGCCGAGCTCCACACTCGCACTCCCAAAATCATCATCATCATCAACCTAACAAAATTGCATACATGTTTATTACCTTTTTATTTGACTGCTTTGGGGTTTGTTATCAGTATTTCGACTGCCATATAACGTTTTGATCCTACAATACTGCTTTACAAGTTGATAGTCACAGATTTTAAAATATCATCATCATCATCAGCCCAGTTTTGACCGAATTTAAGGTTTTTTACATATTTTACTACCTCGACTTGAATTTTTTCCTAATTTTTTTAAATTCATAGGTGGCCCATTTTTACCCCTCTTTGAAAACACCCCCCGCGGGCCGCTTGCGGCCCGCGCACAGCCCAACATCTAGTTTTATATTATATAGATAGATAGATATAGATAGACTAGATGTTGGGCTGTGCGCGGGCCGCAAGCGGCCCGCGGGGGGTGTTTTCAAAGAGGGGTAAAAATGGGCCACCTATTGATTAGAAAAAATATGGAAAAAATACAAGTCGAGGTAGTAAAATGTGTAAAAAACCTTGAATTCGGTCAAAAATGGGCTGATGATGATGATGATATTTTAAAATCTGTGACTATCAACTTGTAAAGCAGTAGTGTAGAATCAAAACTTGATAAGTATCTCGAAAAACTGATAATAAACCCCAACTCAGTCAAATAAAAAGGTAATAAACATGTATGCAATTTTGTTAGGTTGATGATGATGATGATTTTGGGAGTGCGAGTGTGGAGCTCGGCCTTCGGCCTCGCTCCACCCTCGCCCTTGCCTCGCAAGTGCCAAGGCTCGGCCTTCGGCCTCGCCTTGGCACTTGCTCGGGTCCTGCGTACCAAATGTATGGAGTTTGATGATGATGATGATGATAATTTTGGGAGTGTGAGTGTGGAGCTCGGCCTTCGGCCTCGCACCACCCTCGCCCTTGCCTCGCAAGTGCCAAGGCTCGGCCTTCGGCCTCGCCTTGGCACTTGCTCGGGCTATGCATACTAAATGTATGGACTTTGTATGGAGACAATTTTTTTTTTCTTCGGGACCCAAAATTTTTTTTGCAGTTCACCAATGGGCCCAAGGTCCCTTACAACATTTCTTCAAGCACCACCCCCCTTCCTCTCATACCCTTGGAGATCCCTTGGGGTACTCCAGGGTCAGTTCCACTTTCATACACTTTTCTATTTTTACCCATTGTCTCTTGGTCCCTTATTTATTGCCGTACCTCGCAAGTGCCGCGGCTCGGCCTACGGCCTCGCCGCGGCACTTGCTCGGCTCTTGTGTACCAAATGTATGAAGTTTGTATGGAGACGTTTTTTTTTTCTTCAGGACCTATATTTTTTTTTGCACATCACCAATGGGCCCAAGGTCCCTAACAACATTTCTTCAAGCACCACCCCCCTACCTCTCATACCCTTGGAGATCCCTTGGGGTGCACCAGGGTCACTTCCACTTTCAGCCAATTTTCGATTTTATCTCACCTCTCCTGGTCCATACATATACAAAACCATGAATAAACCTTACCCCACAAGTCTCAAAGTTGGAGATGTATTCCTACCCTACCAGAAAAAGTTACATGTATGGCGGCCATCTTTGTTTTTTGACATTTCCAAATTTTTTTCAAAAATATGTAATCTGCACCTCCTGGAGCCCCCGGATGCAAAAAATCAGCTCCCTGCGGCCATTTTGAAATTTGGCCGCCATTTTGAATCCGCCATCTTGGATTTTTGACACCACCCCCAAACTCTCCTACCCTCCCCCTATGACATTTGGTCGAACACCCCCCCGCTTCCTCTTACCGTTCCAGAGTTATAAGGGTCCAAACTTTGTATGGAATTTGAAAAATTTGTATGACTCTCATACATTTTTTTCCATTTTCCAGAACCGTCAAGCAGTTCTCTTTAAAATGAACCAAACTTGTAAAACTCTATCTTTTATACTTGCCGAGATCCAGTAGGGTACTCCAAGGTCAGTTCCACTTTTCCAAGTTTTCAGATTTTTCCTCTACTCACTGGAACATATTCTATACAACGGTGCTATACTCGTCATCCCCCCAAAACTCCTTCTAGGAGAACTACTATGTCAGTGAGTCAGTGAGTGAGTCAGTCAGTGAATGGTAATCTAATTTTATATTATATAGATAGATAGATACTAGAATTGCTCATTTCAAGATATAAGATTTAAAGATATCTTCTCTTCTTCTCAGTCGTAACTTCATTACTGAAGGTCGTGTCTAATACGAATATATTAGATATATTAAAGATATAAGATATCTCAAAATCTTTCAAAAATTATAAACAATAGGAAGCAGGATTCGAACCCGAATCTTGTGGTTCATATGCCCGTTTAGATCTGGATTCCTTGAGTTTTTTATCTGTGTTGGAGCCGTGTTGGCGGAGTGCGATGTGTGATGTGCCGATATGCCGCAGGTCGAATGTAAGCCAGGAGAAGGGGTCGCGCGACGCACGCTCCTGGGCCACAGCCGCACCAGGTACATTGAAGATTCTACCGCCATCCCTCTGTGCTGGCACGCATTTGTAGCTGAGATCATTTGATAGTTCTGAGGGTAGGCCTCAACGGATAAGACGTGTTTATTTATACTCGTATATTTTCTATAAGAAAATAGAGAAATAATTAATAGTTTAACGATACAGTGTGTTAAAAAACTGTTAATAAAGCTTCTATCGCCTATGGAGAATAAAGTTAATGAAATACGTGAAGCAGTGCGGAACTTGGAAGCTAAAACTAGAAGTGACACCGGCTGCGATGAACGGTAGAAGACAAAGGTTGAACAACCTAGCATGGCAAAGACTCTTAAAGACTCTTTGGTAATACGTCGTGAAGTCAAATCAAATACTTTTATATCTTTATTTATATTGCCAACATTATCGAATTAATTTAATTTAGTTTTATCAAATGTGTTATCATAATTAAATATGTTTCGGTAGGTGTCTTTTGTAGAGTTTGTCCTGAATATACTTTGCCAAGCCTTTGCGTTTATTGCGAGTTTTTTTGTACTTTTTTGCCAATTAATAAAGAGGTGGACAAAAACTTTAAAACACTAACAATAACTAAAATGAACAAAATGACTTAAGAACTTAAGACTTAATTGACGACCTTATTAAAAACGGTATTTTACAGGCTACCAATTTTAATAGTAATTCTATGAATTCCCCTTCATTGTAACGTTTATTATACGCAATACCATTTTAATTGGAATACTTATTCAAATGGCGTGGTGCTAATCGGGAAAAGTGAGGGAGATATAATTGCAATTGTTTTTTTTTTTGGAAAGTACTAAGAAATAGGCAAAAAATATAATTATCACGGTGGCAAAATTTAATTAACTATATTTCCTCAAAGTAAAGGAAAAATTAACGTATTTTCGAAACTACATATTTTTACTACCTTGCTGTTCGACAGACTTGTTCTATCTTCTCTCAACACTGTTATCAAATTATCTCAGCTACAAAATGTACATACCAAGCTATAACTAAACCTGTCCAGAACCAGGCGTAGATGCGCATTTGCGTGATCTGGAAGCTTTTAATTGTATTACAGTAGATGTCGCTTGCTAATTTTCTGGATATTTTAACAATTTTATGTCAATTTTGTAATAGTTAAGAGCGCACGCGTAGTGTTTCCCAAGGTACTGTTTATGGTAGCACTTTAGTTTATTAATGAGTGAAGGGTAACGCGTAATGATTTTTATTTCCAGATTTTTTATAGGTGCTGGTTCATCGGTTTCGCTGTTATCTCTATTAATCCTGGAGTTAGCCGACGCTGTTAACTAGAAATCCCTAACTGAAGATCGGATATACATAATAAAATTAGTTTTAAATACGTCATAACATGTATTATCATGAGCACGATTTTCAGTGGAATAAAATTTAAAGAGTCAAGCGATCCTGGTTTGTAAAATGCTCTTCGAAATATTTTCAAAGCGATACGCGTAAAACGTAGCAGCTATTATTGCGTACATAAGTCACGAAAACCTTAAAGCGTAGAATTTAGAATTTGCGTTCCAACTACAAAATAAGCGTCGCGGCATTTGGCGTGTAATAGATATGCGAAGATTCGTTTAGCAATAAATAAACAAGAAAAATGCGTGAACTGTGTTCTAAACACATTTCACGCACAGCTGTTTTAAAAAAATATATAATTAAACCATTTTATTTTCCATTTCCATTTAGTACATCACAAAGATGTTGCCGTGCCGGGAATCGAATACTTTGTTGATATAAGCGCTCAGAAATATCTTTTATAGGAACATTAGAGAGTCATTTATGTAGGTAAAAGGTAAATCCGAGAACTTGCAAGCGACGGACAGGATGTTCCGGCAGGGAGACAGGTTGACCTCAACGCAGGTTCGGACTTTCGAACTTCAGAACGGAGTCAGTTAGTCGCAGCTGGCACATACAAAAAGAGGCTTACGCTCAGCTTAGAAAAAGGTTTGGATGATGATGATTATGAAGAAATTAAACTTACCCATTTGGATACAGTCAGCGTAATTATTTTTATTTATTTGCTTAGATTTAAAAGAATATTCGGATGCGTAGGCGTACATTCAATTTAATTTCATTCAAGCTATGCGTAAGCGTAAAGCGATATAATTGCGTAAGATATGAAGTCTGTGTATTTATCGCGCTAGTTTTTACATATTTTGCCATTTCAGTTTTCATTTGGATTCTAGCTTTCCGAGGTTCGCGCTTAAAGAAAAAAAAATATTTGTACGATTTGCTTCTTATTTTTTCTACTCTTCCTGGCTTTGTCTCCTGATATGCTATGCAGCTGTAACGGTGTCAATTTATTTTACAAAGGATACCTAGTCTTCATAAATCTACAGGAGTTACAAGCCACAAGTAAACATAGAAGCAACATGGAACCAGGTCAGACGTCATCGGAGCGATATTGTGTTTTATTATTAGATTTATTTTATTTTTTGTTCGGCAGAACCCCTTCCTCGAAGATTAAGCACGTGACATCCTGCGTTCCGGATCAAAAAAATTTTTCATTTCAGCCTCTGAATATCCATCAAATGTTGAAAACTCTACTATCCCAGTATTTTAAGAAATTGCAACCGCAGCAAAGCTTTACTGACTGGTGTTTGTAGGATACTCAAACTTCTAACTAATAGTTAAGCTAGTAGTAACTATAGTTGTTGGTAGTTTATTTACTTCCATCTCATTGAATTTGTATTGAATTTGCTTATCTCATTTATATTGAGGGAATTTAGACTTTTATTTTCACGCTACCAGCCTACCCAAGGCATCCAAACTCTTCGAAGGAACAGAGTACTGCCACGAGTCGCCGCTTACCTTCCTCACTGGCATTGCGCTTACCTTACTATTTCTCCTAACTCCTAACATATATTTCTGCATAGCGTAGCAAGCCTATGCGTATTCGGCAAAGCGAATCTTTAAAAGCACAACATCATTGTAAAGCTACTGGAACATTCCAGGTAGAGACGTTGTAAGCAGTATGGGAATGAAAATCAATCCTCATGGGACTATCATACATGTGTCTTCTGGACAACAGACCAAGTAAGATTATTTTATTATCTTTTATTTAGCTTGCAATGTATGAACATGTATTATGTATGGATGATTGTTCAGATGTAATCTTGCTAAATGAGATACACTTTCACATGAACACCAGTTTGGTGTATTTTTGATGGCAATACAATAATTTAAATGAATTAGTATTTTTTACTGCTCGCCTGGTAAGCTACCATCAAATTGTAAATCTGTCGCCAAGAACTTAAAGGTGAATTCTGGCAGCTTCATTGAGATTAAGTAAATACAAGGCATAATACACCTTCGGTCGTGCTGCTGATTCGTGAGGTTATGTGATTGAACTGCTAGTCAAATGCCAAGCTGTAAATAATTTAAAAAATAATGGTACCACGGAGCTTACCTCATGTTAAAACCAAATGAAGGCTTATGCCATTTTTTTCTATTTCCAGTGTATCAGCGACGGGGATGACACCAGACGGTACCGGCATGTACATCCGTCAGATCGACCGCAACTCTATACAGATACAGACCAAAGACCAGAAACAAGATATTAACAAGATACAGAACACTCAAAACGTGCAAATGATCACTGTTCCTCAAGGCATGACTGTGTTACAGAACCCGCTGAATATCAGTCAGATGCCTACAGTTCTCGGCCAACCGAATAGCCAAGTATACATGATTCCAACCAATCAGAACTTAGTACAAGGTGGCTTGCCTCAAGGACTAATCGGGCAGCAAATGCTTCCCGGACAAAACGTCACTGTCATGCAGCCCAATCAACTAGGCGTACCCGGTGGAGTGCAATACAACATGCCGTTAATGCACACAATGAATATGCAGGCCAACTCGCAATATATGCCGACAGGATTAAACTTAAACACGCAGTTATCAGCGCAGCAATTGAACGCAGCTTTAGGGCATCAATTAGCCAACCCTAATTTGGGCAGCATACCGATAGTTCAGGCACCACAAACGTCCTCTCCTCTTGCAAGCGCTCAAATACCGGTCTCGCAAGCGCAGGTGCAACAAATATTGCAACAGAACTCCTTTATAACACCAACCTCTTACGCGAACATGCAGCAACAATACATGGTGCAAAACAACGCGGGGGCAATCACAGTGCCGGCAAACCAGAATATACAGCAATACAACATGACAGCGACGCAAAGCGCGGCACCGGCGAACAGCGGCAACGGGCAAACCCCGGCCAATGAGAACGAAAACTCAAACGGGGCGAGCAATCAAGCTAACTACATCACTTCCTCGTCACAAGATGGGAACGGCTACTCGATGCCGGCGGCAAATCAAGCCCCGGCGCAAACGTTCACAGATCAATCTACAACACAAACCAGCTTCACTCAACAGCAAACCCAGCCGGTGGCTCCTAGCTACGGTAATGGCAGCAGCACACCTAACCCGGCCTACACCAATCAGAGCACATCGCAACCTCCGCCGAGTTACCCCTCAAACGGTTCTAACCAGGGAGGGAACAGCTACGCCTCAACCCCGCCGTCTAGCAGCCAAACTACCCAACAAACCTTCAGCCCTTCAACGACCCCCGCTCCGAACCAAACGTACCAAGCCCAGCAGAGTCTTCCAAACATGCCCAACGTGGCGTACCCGCCGAACCAGAACCCGTATCCTAACGCAACAGGACAAAACTTGGCAGCTTACGCCAGTAACCAGTATCAGTACAACAGCAGACCGTGGTTCCGACCTCGGTACGGCTCCCCTCAAGGGTCCCCGTACAGTTCCGGAACAGGCCCCCCCGCGGGACCTCCCCTGCCTGTCCCCCCACCTTCCGGAAATTACAACTATTGGCAAGACAGCTGAGACCTGGAGACCTTTATCGGCACGATGCTGGACCAGTGATAGATTTAGTACGCTACTAGAGACTGCTTTATCTATAAATACATTTATGAAATGTAAAGAATATTAGAGAAAGTATTATAGTATGGTAACACAAGTGAACTATAATTTTCATTCCAATAAAATTCAATTTTTAGCGTTCCATACCGAAAAGGTAAAAACGTGACCCTATTACTAAGGCTCTTCTCATAAACCATGAAAGCTGAAATTTTCACAAGTTATGTATTTGCCATGGCTCTATAACAATGAATACTAAAAAAAAATGTAAGGGTATACAGATGCGTTTTTGTACAGGGTGTACAAACGCGTTTTTTCTTCGTATTTTTATACTACATATCAATAATGGTAACATGTAGGACCCTAAAATTATCACAGAATATATGAATGTTAAATGGGCCTCCCGTACAACAAATGTATATTTTTGCCATTTGTGTAAGATGGTGGAATGGTACGGAACCCTTCATGCACGAGTCCGACTTGCACTTGCCCAATTATTTATAATAATAATTAAGTTAAACAGGACTGCTTCTAGATAAGCTCAAGATCTATGAGAGCGTGAATATATTTTTATTGGTGTATAGTTCTGACCAAGAAGTTTATACTTAGAAATTGTGACTAAAAACTTTTTGCTTACGTGACGGCCATATTTGTCAAAAGTAGGAACCATCATTCTGTCAATGACAAACAGATCCTTCATCAAAGAAATTGTACCTACAGATTATACTTTTGTAGTTTTTAAATAATTTAAAAATGAACACTGAAAACCGTTATCCAGTTACGGCTTCTTTGTTTATGCTGAAAGAGATCAAATCTCGCCAAGAGCGCGTCAACCGTGGATACCAACTCCTCAAACGAAAAGTAAGTATACATTTTGCATTTATGGTTCTGCCTTCGAATATTATAATACCTATTACTCAGCGAACTAGAATAAACGGAAGAGTAACTCCATACAATTGCCGCTTAGAATTTGAATCCATCTACGCACACAATTATACTGCTATCCCAACGATACACACACAAAGCTCGCACGCGATTGGTCGCATCAAGGTCACTCTATCGATACTAGCCGCGCTGGTAGCTGTTTGCCCCGCCCACCGCGGTATTTTACGCGTGGATGGTGGAATAATTTAATCGGTCAAGTTACTATTCTATTTATTCTAGTTCCCTGCTATTACTATTGATGTGTATATTTTAGACTAGGCCAGTTGGTCGAGTCTCTAAAAAAAAGCCATTCGTAATGAATACCATAGAGAATGGTACCTATTTTTGTATCAGTTGAGACTAAAAATGGAGGTGATTCTTACTCTAAATAGCATCGATTTTAGATCTAGGGTGCATGTCATCCTTTGACTACTATAAAGATGTTATTTCCTATGTAAGCAAAAATAATAGATTGTGCTACAAGGAGGCGAAGGTATTTCAACGAAAGTGCAATTTGAATCCAGAGCGAAGCGAGAGCGTAGTGAGGAATAGAAGGTACGCCACTGAGAATCGTACTCCCGTCTGATGCAGCCTAGTTTAACAAAAATGCCTCAGAGGCGTTATTTTGGTCCCAGTTAACGGCGATTGAAGGCTATTTTTACGAAATGTATGAGGCTTCTTTTATATGTAGGACGAAAACTGCTTTTCAAATTTTAGGTGGAAGCCCTACGGTACAAAGGCAGGCAGGCCGCCAGTGAACTGTCCGTAACACAAGGAATTTTAGGTCACACCCTGAAAGAGGCCTACATTTGTCTAGCTGCTGTCAAGTTCACTAATGGAGAGTCGAATGCTATGGTGCTAGAGAATGTTGGAGAAGTTAGTAGTACCTACTACAGACAAACTTTATATGAAATTGATATAGTTCTTTAGTAGTTCTAATTTCTATACCGTAGTATAATAATTAATACTACGGTATAGTAATTAGAAGTACGGACAAAAAATACGACATGATTATGATTATGAATTTAGATTAATTTTTATTGTGCAGATAATAGGTATAAATCAACGTAAAACAATATTTAGGTAGGTGATATAAAATTTAAGATTTGTGCTTCAAAACACAAAATCTGCAATGCAATATTTTAATAGTCTGTTGGAAAACACGAACAAGGTACTTGCGCAGTAATAGTTCTGAATAAATTATAAAGTTGTTTTCCTGGATTCGTTTGAATTACTTTTTCGAAATTCTGGGTGAAACTTGATTCTATGTTTTGTATATATAGTCTATAAATTCTTTTGGGGGCGTTTTCAAACTTCCGTTGAATGAAGAATTCTTGTTGAAGGCTTTATAACGGGTAAACAAATTTGTTTTCCCCAACTCAGGAACAGTTTTCAAAACTTCGCTTGAATTCACGCACTTGTGCTTATTACATTTAAACATAAGGTATCCCGAGACATAGGTCAATGCATTTTCTTCTGGTAAGTCTACTTCTCTGTAGTCTAATTCACCCTCCAAATACACTGCAGACCTACATAATTTCTCATTGTTTTTTTCACTCATGACTCTCAATTTCATCTTGTCTTCAGCTTTCAAAAGAATTTGGCATATATCAAGTTCACAATTAGCATCGGGCGAGTTTTTTAACATGTTGCAAAAAAACAGTTTTGAAAAGGCCCTTTGAAACTGGATCGGCGTTGGTTCTGTGCAAGAGCCACCTTGCTGTCTAATCGACCCAAAGAAGTTCTCCAATACATCTTGATTTAGTCTTCTCGTAAATATATACTTAAATCCGATTTCTTTTAGGTCTCTGAACATTTATTTGAAAATTAACGAAAGATTTCATATGTTTTGTGTTATCTTTTCCTGTTCTTTTATTTATGGCTTTAATCGTTGCAAACATATTTTGAGCTTCAACTAAAACTTCTTCTTGGGCGTCAGCGAGTTTGAAGGCAGTTATAAATTTATTTTTAACTTTCACCCTACTAGAATTCAAAACATCAAAAAGGTTGTTCATAGACTCGATAAAGTTGGCAGTGGATCTGGCTTCTTCTGGTAATTTTCCCAAATCAATGTACGTGTGGAGTGCTGCAGACACAGTATGACTTAAAATTTGAACTGCATACTTCACTCGCATTTTTTTTAAGTTGTTGGGTTCAATGTGACACTCAGTTATTTTTGGTATAAGTCTTAAGTTTTTGTCTTTTTGGTCGTCGTAAAGTTTTTTCGTCTTCAGGTTCATCGTTTCCAATAAGTGGTGAATTTTTAGTTTCTAGTTCTTTTTTAATTTTTTTTATTTCACACTCAAGTCGTCGATTTTTGGTTTTGGTCGTCTTTAGTTCTTCTTTTAGTTTACGTGGAGTTTTTGCACTGAGCAAAACTGATGTTTGTGTTTCCTCATGCGACATCTGAGATAATTCTGTTTGAGTCAAAACTGACTTAGTTGTAGCTTTTTTATTAACATCATCAGATATTATTTTCATTTTTGACGAAGGTTTTGCAATGTCATCGTAAGTTTTGTCAACATTTGTTTGAGATGTTCCTTCTTGAGATAGATTAGGTAACGATAAAGTTGGGTTTGCATCTTCATTGAGCTTTTGTACAATTTTAATTGCTGATTTTTCAAAATGCAACGAACATACATAATAACTTGAGTGCTTCAAATTATCTTTAGATAGTAAATCTTCTCTACCTATTGCCAATAACCAGGTCCGACGCCTGAAATAAACAAACAAAACATTTGAAATGGACGAAACCCACAATGCAATAAAATACAAAAGTATTTACGTATTGATATCAGTTGTCTAGCAGCACCCATAGTACAAGCTTTGCGTAGTTTGGAGCTAGATGGCGCTGTGTAGATTGTCCCATTATATTTATTTATTTATAAATTTAGAGGTACGATTTCATTTATTTGAAGTTAATAGGTATCTACCTAAAACAATTCATTCAGTCAAGGCCTTTTATTTTTAATAATATTGAGATAAAATTGATTATGATATTTTGGGTTAGTTTCCTTTAGCACTAATCCCACTCAGCGCACATTTTATAATAGATTCATTAATAAATATTGAGGTTAATTGTGTCTGTAAATTAAATACTTTAACGAAAAAATAATTAAAACAGGCATTATGAACGACACAAGATATTTTTTTTATAATTTTAATTTTCTTTTCCGTCTGGTAACCAAAAAAAATATGTATACTATATTATAATTACAATGTCATTACTGGCGATGGTTGCATATCTTAAAATTTTGTGAAAACTATTAAATCGATGAAAATTAATCTGCAGTTAAAAACCGATATCAGTTTCTAAAATCAATAACTAAGGCACGAGCAAACCCGCGGGTATCAGCTAGTACCTAAATGTGTGCTTAGTGTGAATAGTGCTCAACGAAACTAACTCAATTTTTTTTATCTTGCACCTACAGTTTTACTGCAATATTGCAAAATATTATTTTACTAGCATAATTATTTATTTATTTATTTCCAAGCAAGAAATTCTCAATATGGATTCGCTAACTTCCTTTAAGTTGAATAGAATTCCATAGGTATCATCTATAGTATCACCGAAAATATTTTGCGTTGAGCTCTTAGTCTAAGTTCGTAAATGTACGACAAATGAAATGCAACTCGAATGAAACGACTAAAATATCTTTTTTATTGTACTTTTAGGATATTGGAATAGTACGGGGAGAAACGGTTTGTAGTTTGAATTAACATTTCATATAGGAACATAATGTAATCCAATCAAAATAGATTTTACCCTTACCTGTCAGCGTCTTTAGGTAACAAAAAAAAAGTTAAATTTCGATCACGATCCGTATTTAAACAATTAAATACTGCACAGTATTTTTTTGCTTTTTTTCGTTTTGTGTCCATCTTGCAATTATATAATGAATCAATCAAATAACACAGAATAATAACTAGTACTTCGCAAATAATTAAGTTGAACGTGGTCGAACATATAGCGCGCACGCGTGTGTTTTCGTTCGCTTGTGGCAGCCTACTAGATTGGCCGCTCCGTAGTGGCCGCCGCCCGTAGGTATGTTTTTAACACCTACACGCGGAGTGACACAGGCCTGGTGTTAGCAATTATAAGCTTAATTGCGTTAGACATATGGTTGACATTTGCGTGATCGGTCGATTTCTGCTACTACTCGGTCAAGGCCGCACCACGTAGCACATAGAATGACTTTATCGATATCGATGAATACGCGATATTTTGTTCAATTGATGAATACGCGATATTTTGTTCAATGATAGCGTTCAGATGGCATTGTGCGCGACAGATTGGGGATTGCTGGCGCGCCATCTAATCTATGTATAAATTAGTCAATCCGGGACAAAAAGTAGCTTCTGTGCTAATCTAAGGTCTAAGCTATCTCCATGCCAAGTTCTTTGAAATCTGACAAGTAGGTAGTGGGATTTCATAGCTCTCGCTAGAGATGGAGGCCGATCTCGAGTCTAGACTATTATTTTTTGACGTGACAACGTCTTAAATTAGGTTGCGGCTGGGAGTCACTTATGAAAAAGTGTAACGCCCGGTAACGTTACGATGAGTCACCGAACGAGAGAGAGGCCCGCCGAATGCCTTGCGTCTCTCTCCCACTCAACTATGATCGGTCTGCCGCGCGCGCAGCACGCGGCAGACGTTGTCACGTAAAATCTTCGCCCGTAAAACCGACTTTACAGGCAACCATTTTTTTGCTTGTCATTTGTTTGACAATTGAATTAACTGTAAGCTAATGATAATATTATTATGCAGGCTCAAGTGAGAGTCCGCCGCGTCCCAGAGAACATATCAGGCGTGGCGGTGTCTCTCCAAGCTATCGAAAGCCCGAGCGACGGCGCCGGGGACGCCTTGCGTTATGCTGGGTTAGGCGCGGGCGGACACCGGACCGGCGAGGCGAAGAAGTCATTCAGAGAGGCCGTGAGACTCCTCATCAAGTTTGCCTCGTTGAGGAATACGTGTATACTGTTGGACGAGGCTATAAAGACTACTTTGAGGTGGGTTAGGGCGAAGATAAGGTCAAAAAAAATATTTAATCGTTTTTCGCTATAAAGGTATCGTAAACGGAAAAAAAAACAAAAATATAAATAATTCTTTCGATATTTTTTTACCTACCATTTATGATTTATAGCTGAAACACTGTAAATTAAAGATTTTGCCTTAATATTAGGTTATTATACGCATTATAATTACATATATGCATTTGTCCAGCGAGAGAGTAACTTCGCCGGTTAGCGAGATTCTGGCCGTTGTTGGCTTTTTACCCTTTACAATTTGACCAGCGGACGCGAAACAATACGAGCGACACTAGCTTAAAATGGAGCTTGCCTAGTCTGGAAATACAAGCTTTCAAAAAGACTGCCAGAATACACCGCGGTTAGCGGCTTGGTGATCGATTTTTCAAATTGATGGTGGTTCTTAGCCAAGCGAGTACTACAAAAAGCTCTACCACCATGCTGTGGTTTCCTCACGATGTTTTCCTTCGCCGTAAGCTTGTTCTTTGGCGGGGATCGCACCCAAGACCTTCGGGACGTAAGGTGGCCGTACGCCCGACTCAGTTGTCATCAAAATATATTTATTCAAGCTTACTAAATATAAAAAACTAATAAAATTGATCGAGCGAAGTTCTCCCTGTTTTCTCTCATTTTTCCGTAGTGACTGAACACTCTATATTTTTTATTCTCATTTGATTTAATTTTTTTCAGAAAAGTTAACGGGCTAGAGAAAGTTATCATACCAAAGTTAAAGAACACTGAATCATACATCTTGATGGAAATGGATGAAAGGGTACCTATTTAAAAAACTTTATAAATAGATATTTTTGTGTAAAATATGAAATGTCTTGCACTTTTAAAATAATAATTGTAACGCCTGTAGTGCGGCTAAATTTGGATGTGTGTACTAAATAAGTACCTACATATAAGTATTCTTAGAGTTCTTTAGATGGTCTTTTAGCCATTTTTTCGATAATATTTTTTACCGTTTACGATTTGTAGCGAAAAAACTGTAAATTCAATATTATGCCCTATTTACACAAACAAAGTAATTGAGACACATTAAGTATTTTAATATTTTAACTAGGCATAAGTAAGATAAATAAGATTATAAATAATAAGATGAATACGTTTACCGATCTTAAAATAATGTACCTACCATACTTATATACATACATAGATTAGTTACCTGTAGTTACATCCTATGTACAGGCACAGAATAATAACTTTTATACTACGTAGTACAGGGTACTGTAATTGGTTTAGTTTTAAGCTATGTTATTATCCGTTGCTACAACTGAATACATTATAGTATCTATAAATTGCCATGCGTTAACGATTTTCCATTTATAAAATCAAATGATTTTTCTAGGAAAGGGAAGATTTCCACCGTTTGAAGATGGTGAAAGCCAAGAAAGTGAGGAGACAGAGGTTGGCCATGTTACAACACGCTCTTAACAGAGATACCGGACCCGATGGTACAGGTTTGATTAAGCTTACAAGATTTCTTTTTACTTTTTACAGCTAGACATTTTACCAGCCGGGGGCGTAACTAAACACGAGTTAGAAATACTCTGGTCTAGGGTGGAGCATGCCTAGCCTGGAATAACTGGTCCTCAAGGAGTCTGCCCCTTCATTCTTATTTTTCCCTATAAACGACGACAGGTCATTCGGCCGTACGGCCGCCTCACGTCCCGAAGTTTGTGGAATCGATCCCCGCCAATGAGCTCGAGCTTTCGGTAAACATCGTGACGATACCATAGCAGGGTGCTAGGGTATTTTCCAAGTACACACATTCCAGAGTAGGCGTATCACATGCCATAGGAGTAGACAAGTATTCCAGATTCCAGATCCTGTGGATCCTGTAAAAAATCATGGAGTGACGACGGTCTGCCTCCATTTAGCTAAGGGATATCCAAAGGGACAGAAGCTGTGACTGGAGACGGCCGTTCAAAGGACGGTCAGGCATTGTACGAGTAGCTAGGACCAGTCGTAGGCGCGTTGAAAATACTGCTTGCGCGACTCAGAATGAGCGCTCTGATTGGTAGCGGGTTTTTTTAACCCTTGATAGGTTTGCGTTTGACTACAGCTTACCTGGTGTAAAGCTGTGCTGTAGTCTACGATGTGGCAAACTTAGCTAAAATATACGTATTAATTCTACTTTTGAAGACCTCGGATGATACCTCTCAGGAAACAGAGACTTAGGTAAAGAGTTCCAAAGCTTCGCTGTGCTCAGAATAAAGGTTGACGCAAAGCGTTTTGTACGAATGTTTGGAACTCTGAAACCGTATTCTGAACTTCTGGTGAAGTGGCAGTGGTGCCACAGTACAAAAAACATATACTATTACTCGTATTTTTAGGTGAATCAGCCGTCCGCGACGTGGTCCCGTACTGCCGCTATAACACGGAAGTTTTGACCAGTATCATCAACGTGTACTACCCTGGATTACATCCCAGGGCCACTCCTCAGGCTGGTGATTCGCAGCCGATGTGTTTCTTGACCGAAGAGGATGACGATGTGCTGTTTTAGATTATTTATTATGATAGAAGAAAAAAATAAATATTTAGTGTTTAATTTTCTCTTCTATTCGTATATATCTACAATGGATATCTGCAAAGTAACGCCTGAGTCAATACGAGTAGGTTATTTATTATGCTGTTTTTGGATTTTCGAATACATAATGAGTGAATATGAATCACGAAAGTTTGTTTGTCTGTCGAGTTTTTTTATCATCATCATCATATTATACAGACAATTTTAACCCAATGCTGGGTTAATGCTTTTGTAAAAAATATTTAAAGCCGATATTTGTTTGTTGTGTTGTCACCAGAATTATGACGTATGATAAATCAGATGCATAGAAGTTTGTTTGTATCTAGCTTTATAAACATAGCAAGCATATGTTTATACCCCGAGTCTTTAAGAAACAAGTCATTCGCAATTGATCAGGTCTGACTTCTTACATATGAATTATTCTGTAACTACTCGTATGTAAATTAGAATGGTTAAACGAATTTGAGAATAAATGTGCGTTTTCTAAGAACCAGGTAAGAATAAGTAAGAAGTCAGGTCACAAGACCAAGCCCAGACCTGTGACCCGCCATTGCAAATGGTATTTTTGTTACAGTTGAGAGTGGTCATTCATATTGTCAGTGGGATCAATTAAGACTGGATTTTTTTTAGACGGCGGGTGCAATCACCAGGGATTAAATAAAATTTTGTCAGTCAAACACTACAATTTTATTTCAATAAGTCAAGAGTTACAAAACCCATCCATCGTCTAATCTCTCCTCCATGGGTCTAGTGAAGTATTGGCAACGACGGAATTTCTCCAATATTTCTCCCTGTAATAAAATAATGATATAAAGGTTTAAGCTGACTACATATTTTAAGCTTTGGCAATCAGCGATTTTGCAACTGCGTGAAACCACACAAGCTAGCAATACTGGCCTAAGGTGAAGCATGCGTGGTCTAGAGTAACTGGCTCGCACATAATATAATTATGATAAAGGTAAAGAATAAGTTTATTCAGCAATTCAATGAAAGTCCTACAACCCATGGACGGTGCTTTAACCATACGTAGATAATGATATAGGCATTTGCTGATGGATACCTAATAAACTATACTTACCGAATAAAAAGATACTGACGAAACAAATAAATTTTACCTAATAATAAAATAATGTGCTAAATGTGCTTTCGTTTCCTACGTTTCTGAAGTAAAATTAAAGAAAAAATATGAAGCTAGGAATTTCACAAGGATGTATTACCGGGCCTTGTTTCTTTATAGTCTCACTGTAAAATGTGATAGCGCTCGATCCGGTGCCGTAGAGTGGGAATTTCAGATGCATCTGCAATAATACAGACCAAGATTTAAAGAATAATTAATTACAAAGATACAGTAAGGATTGATTGAAATTAGATGTTTGTTTTACATCTTTATCAGCAGTAACCGCCAAGTCACGTGGCGTAAAGTTTTCTTTCACATAGTTTGCGTTCATCTCAGTACAGTATTCAACCACTGGCTGAGAAGTTGCCAGCTCTTCGATCACTTCATCTAGCATCTGCTCCCAGTAGAAGTCAGTCAGCATCTTTTTGCGAATACCTGAAAGTTGATAGATACAACATTTGGCCTAGTTTGCGGTGTCGAGGAAACACTAAAACGCCTAAGTCAATTGGAACAGCAAACTTTACCCTCATGTTTATAAGGCTTCTTAGGCGTGTTATAGCTAGCGCGCATTTCGCTTCCGATTCCTGGAGGCTTTCTGCCATCCTGCAAGATCCAAGGGCGGCTCCAGCTCTTATGTTTTCCGTAAGCAGAAGGTTCAATTGGAGCTTTTGGGTAGAGTTTGACCCGATCACATGCTCTTAGTTTTAAGTCTTTAGGATCCGATAATTCGTCGTGTAACGGCTCCGGTATATCCGCTTGGACACCAGCGTCCGTGTTGGGGCTTGCTTGCATTATAGGAGTTATTAAATAAATGCGCGTGAATAATGTACAGAAGTCTTTCAAAATTTTCAACAATTATTGTTGTCAAGGTTACAGTCAACAATAGGTATTAGAACGCATTTTACTTAAAAAAAAGTCTGTTGACATTGACAGGTATTTAATATTATGACATATTGACAAGCGAGGAACAAAAATACGAAAATGGCTGCGGCTGCTTCCATAGCCCGAAAACAAGATTTGCCCCCTGCGGGGGGCTATAAGCCCATTCCTTATAAAAGGATGCCCGCTAAACAGTTTTTCAGCGGTATGTAAAATATTTATTCTAGAATTTTAGGGCTCCAAGATATTATATAACCTGTGTTTGTAGGTTAGGGTTTGTTGATTTAATTTTAGGGTTTTTTAGTTCTTCCCGTCACTTATTCACTTGAATCTGCACATTTTTACCAGTAGACAACACACCATGCTATAAATAATGATGCTTGGCCCAAGACATAACTTTAACAAGATGGTAAACATTGATCATCTGTTCATACAAAATCCGCAACAGAAATCATTTTATCTATTCAAACTTTCTTCTATCCCAAATATTAAATTTCTAATTACATACATTTGAGTTTGTTATAGTTTTTAAGATGATAACACAAAAGTGGTAGACACTAAAAAGTTTTAAACAATTAGAGCAATATATAATTAATTTCTACTATAAAGTTTTGTTTTACGAGTAACTAAACTAGCAATTAATGTAAAATAAGATTTTTTTGTAATGTTTTGGATAATAAATTATTTGTATTTGTAATGGTACCTAAATATATTCCACCGTCTGTTTCAGGGTATACAATGTTTGCGGGCTATCTAGGTATAACAGCGGGAGCCCTCTATCTGTACAATATAAACTACAAGCGGATCCTTCGAGATGAGATTGAGATGCGCTCGGCCAAGATGGCCATTTACCCCATGCTGCTCGCGGAGCGCGACCGTGAGTTCTTGAAGCAGCTGAGAAGAAACCGGGATGCTGAGACTGAGCTAATGAAGGATGTTCCTGGATGGAAGGTGGGTAGAAGATATGTTTGACAACCTCTTTGACACAATGATTACCATGCCGGAATGCTAATCAGAAGGTTCTGGGTTCGATTCCAGGCATGGTCAACATCTTGCTTAATTAAATTTGTTGGTTGTGTGTCTGGGTGTTTAATATGTATCTAGATAGAATATATAATTGTATATATATGTAGTATATCTGTGTTAGCCACCATAACACAAACTAGAAATGGTTTAGTATGGGGGTAACCAGCCATGTGTGAAATGAGTAGTTATTATTACCATTATTCCATCGGACGACACATTAAATTGTAGGTCCTGGCTGTTAGTCTGTGGCAAACAATAGTCAAATGGCAAACCAAGTCAGAGGCATTTAGGCGGCTTGAAAACTTCGACACTAGGCCACTTAGCTCATAAGAAGAAGATAACCATTATTGAAGTATATGTTTGTTTGTTATTTTTTCACTCTCATATGGCTGAATCAGTGGATTGGATGATAGTTAAGTTTGTTGGTAGCCTGGTCACAGGATACACACAACAAACCGTAGATAGTAATAAAATTATATACTAACTGTCTGTGATAGAAGTCTATCTCGCAGCAGTTGATATGCGATTTGCTCTCTGGTTTTGTAGTCTATATCTAATTTAGTGGATGTGATAATAAAAGACACTGAAAAAATTATTTACCCACAAGATTAGATTTTCACCTCATAAAATTTGTCAATCAAGCAAAAATTACTATGAGAAAAAGCCCAACCACTATGTTAACGGGACATTCTGTGCATCTCAATGTTAGATCCAAAAACGTTCTCTGTTCGTTTTCCAGGTGGGCACCTACTATGGAGAGCCTGTGTACAAGCTTGTCCCTGCTGACAAGCTGATTGAGCCAATATTCCACGAGTTTTACGCACACACAGACCCCAAGGCCTGGTACGACCGTACAAACATCAAGTTCCTGTCCTAAATGAAACATTGTTTGGGGGTTATAGTGCTTGTTTCTGTCTGATTGATCAAAGGCCATTAGAGTTAGATATGGTGACAAAGCAATCTTGTTGGTAAAGGAAATGAAATATGCTAAGTGATCTAAGGGTGCGAGAGGATTGAGATCCTTGAAAAAATGCAGCAAATAATTTTAATATTTGTGCTATGTAAAATTTGATCATATCTTAGATAAATCAGACCCTATGGAATAAGTGTGTTAGGTTTACTTTTGATATTCACTGTTTTGTCCTAGTAACCTTGAAATTGATTTGCATTGCAGTTTTAGTCAAAACTATTAATGTTATTTAAACCATGTTACCATGCAATAATATTTATTTTTAAATGCCAATCTTAATGCTTATCATGATCAAATTTATAGGCAGAAACTTGCATTATAAAATTTTGTTAGGGGTCTGAATATAGAACATTATGAGAATAGGCGTTGTTATCGCTTTACCATCTAAACCGTGATTTTATTTATAAAGTAGTTAAAATTAAATTGTAGTTTCATTATGCTGATTACAGTCATTTCTGCGTTTGATTTAACAGGTTTTATTCCACAATAAGTTTCCTTAATAAGTGGTTGCATATCTAGTACTAGGATAAATAAAACAGAAATTAAACAAAAACATTTATTACTTTCACCTTTGTACAAAAATGTAAACATAAATTACTATTTTACATGAAATAATAAGTTCAATTACAGTTATTTTAGAGCACATTATTTTAGTAATTTATTGTTAAGAACACATTGGTATGGCTGGTGCGACAAATTAATATTACTGTAGTAATTTGAGTAAAAAAACACATTAAGCCTAAAATGTGTGTTGAAACAAATTATTTCACAAATAGGTTTGAGTACATTATTAATGTTTGTTCAGCATAATCAAAAATCAATACCTAGAATAACCAATGAAAAAAATTCGTAAAATTCACAACCTACCTATACACCTTTTCATATATTTACTCATAAAAAATTACAGCTTGTTTCATCATTTGTCGACTGCAGTCTTTTACAATAAGCATAATTAATATGGGATAAAAAATGGTTGCCTGTAAAGTCGGTTTTACGGGCGAAGATTTTACGTGACAACGTCTGCCGCGTGCTGCGCGCGCGGCAGACCGATCATAGTTGAGTGGGAGAGAGACGCAAGGCATTCGGCGGGCCTCTCTCTCGTTCGGTGATTCATCGTAACGTTACCGGGCGTTACACTTTTTCATAAGTGACTCCCAGCCGCAACCTAATTTAAGACGTTGTCACGTCAAAAAATCACATAACTTTTGTATTTCGGTTTGGTTGTACTTTCTTAGTCGTAAATAAGTCATTCAATTTAAAACCCACTTAAATTAAACAAATCAGTGAGCGCTCGGCTGTCACCACCGCCGCACGCATTTCGTACCAGTCCGAGTCCGTCTCGCTTCACTGCGCAACAATTAGTGTTGGGCTGAGGTGTTATCGATACTTTATCGATAAGTCCGCCTTAGCCCAACATGGATAGATTTATAACACGAAGTCAAGCCCCAACTTCCAGTCCATCAGTGAGCAAAAGAAAAAAAGGCGTAGACCAGTCGTCTCCAGATGAGTGGCGGGAAGCCAAGAAGTTTGTATCCCACCGGAAGGACGACCCACACCTCAAGAATACTTACGTTGAAAACCGATTTCAAGGATTACCGGTTGAAGATGACGAAGCTCCCCTAGAGACCTACAAAGAAGCAAGCCGAAAGAGAGTGGGGAATGCTCCACCAATTATCATCGAGCTGCCAAATGACACCACAATGCAGGCCGTACGGGAACTCACCTTAAAATACAGCAAGGACTTCCACTTACAGTACAAAAGCAAGAAGCTTGTGAGAGTGCAATGTTACTCTGCTAAAGACCACCAATTGCTGAAAGACGGGTTGAAGAAAGAAAACGTACCATTCCACACATTCACTCGAAAAGATGAAAGACGTCCCAAAGCTGTTATTAAAGGGTTGCCCAAATTCCTGCAAGAAAACATTGCAAGTGAACTAGAAGGCCTCGGCTTTAAGGGCGCTACTACAACAGAGATGAAAACGTTGAACACTATGGCCTGCCCCCCATTGCTGGTACAATTACCTAGTGGTACCAATATGGCGAAATTTAAACAAATAAGATATCTCTATAACTGTGTTGTAAGCATAGAAAAATACAAGCCTAGCAAAAAGTCTGGAACCCAATGTTACCGATGCCAGGGTTTTGGTCATGCGGCGAACAATTGTAACCGGCCAGCACGTTGCTTGAAATGTGCTGAACAACATCCTACCTGGGAGTGCTCCAAGAAAGACAAGACTGAGCCGGCACGATGCTGCAATTGCCAAAAGGAACACCCAGCCAATTATTCTCAGTGCACTGAACGCCTGAAGTATTTAGAACGTATCGAGTCAAAAAGAGAAACTCTTCGTAAAGGCATCATCAAGAACGCTTCATCCAATGAAACACCTGCTAGTCAAAATACATGGGCCAAAGTAGTGGGTTCTGGTAGAACGATTCCACAAAAATCTAGAGATAAGATACATCCAACTAGGCCTGATCCAGCAGTGACGCGGATGACACCAGCCACGGTACACCAATCCGCGTATGAACCTCCACTTGAAAGACGTCAAGATAAGCTAGCCACTACTGCAGGAGCTGCTTACGGTAAAACCGCACAAGATTTTGATACTGCTGAGATGTTGGATATACTTACCACATTGCAGTCCATCAAGCAAGAATTTTTGAAATGTACTAGCTTTATGGAAAAAGTTATTCTTATACTAACCCATCTTGGTCACTATGTATAACTCTAATGAATTGCGTGTATTGTATTGGAACGCCGACGGTGTTCACAGCAAGCAGCGAGAACTCATGGATCTAGCGGTAAGCAAGCTAAAAGTAGACATTATAGCACTTTGCGAAACAATCTTGAACAAAAATCTTGTTTTAAACATCCCAGGCTATATGTGTTATCGCGCGGACAAACATGGTGATAGGTCCGGCCGGGGTGTGGCTATACTCATTCGATCCGACTTACCCCATAGTCTTATCCCTACCTTGCAAACTCAAAATCTTGAGAATATAGGTATCAAGTTAAATGGTTGCATCAACATTTTCTCAATTTACCAGTCCCCGAACCAAAATTTCACAACCAATGACATTGAGCTTCTTATGTCGTCAAATACTAAAGTCCTCGCCATGGGTGACCTAAATTCTAAACATCCCTCGTGGTCTCCCGGAGCGCCAAATGTGCGTGGTAACAGCTTATACAACCACATGTTATCTAGCGACTACCTTGTCCACGCTCCGCAAGACTGCACATTAGTTCACTATAATGATAAATATAAACCATCCATACCTGATTTGCTGTTGACAAACAATGTCTACTCCGTAAACACCATAAAAACGATTCCGGCTCTGTCGTCTAATCACTACCCTGTGTTTGTCAAAATAGATATTAAAATCCAGCGTAACCGAATCAGTAAATTTGATTATTCTAAGGCTGACTGGTGTAAGATGCGTGCTTACCTCAACGATCACGTTACCTTATCACCTCATACCTATAGAACCAAAGAAGAAATAGACAAAGAAATTCACATATTCCAAAATATAATTCTGAAATGTAGAGATCAATGTGTACCCATGAGAACTATAACTCCATGGAATCACACCTTTCTACCAAGACGTTTAAAAAGGCTTATTCGAATTAAAAATCGTTTACGTAGATATTTTCTGGTGGAATCTGACCCCTATATACGTAAATATTTACTTAACCACATTAGAAATTTAAAACTTAAAATTAAATCAGCTATAATTACCCACAATGATGTTGAATGGAACCATAAGCTAGAAAGGGTCGACAATCCCAGCTCGGATATCTGGCGACTAACCAAAAGCCTTCGTTCTACCTCCAAGACTATACCGGCGCTACGGCTTAATAACGGCTGCCTGACTGCTAGTCCGCAGGAACAATGTGATGCGCTAGCCGAGGGATTCTTAAGTAATATGAAGTTAACTCTCGATTGGCCTAGTGAGTTAACCCATAAGATAAACAACTCATTATCCATACTAGATACTCAGTTGCCAGCCGACAGGTCTTTACTTGTCCGTCCAGCGGAGGTCCAAAAATGCATCAGATCTTTAAAGTCCCGTAAAGCCCCTGGCTTGGATCAGATACCAAATATCATTATCAAAAACTTACCTCAAAAATGTATAGTCTTACTTACCAAAATCTTTAATTCTTGCTTTATGTGCCACTATTTTCCAAAGATATGGAAATCCGCTAAAGTCATAGCCATACATAAACCAGGCAAGGATCCGTCTGATCCGATTTCTTATCGACCTATTAGTCTTCTTCCAAGTATTGCAAAATTATTTGAAAAGATTATCTTTATCAGACTTAAACAAGCATCCTACAATCTCTTGATCAACGAACAGTTTGGGTTCCGTCAGGGGCACTCAACGGTACAACAGCTTGTGAGAGTGGCCGAGGCGGCATCGGTAGGCCTTAACTTGAAACAATCTACTGGGATGTTCCTGCTAGATATCGAAAAGGCCTTCGATACCGTCTGGCACCGAGCACTCCTACATAAGCTGTTGGCGATCGGGGTGCCACCCTCACTTACCAAATTGATTGAGACATACCTGACTGATCGAAGTTTCCTAGTTCAAATTGAAAATTATTCTTCCTCTCCCACACTCATACCAGCTGGCGTTCCTCAGGGATCAATTTTAGGGCCTTATCTGTTTTTACTTTACATCAACGATATACCTATCCAGGTCCGTACCAGCCTGGCATGTTTTGCAGACGACACAGCCTGCTACACTACCTCCGCTGACATGGATTTGATTATTAGCCGACTGCAACTGTCTATCGATCTACTCTGCGAATACTTCACAAGATGGAAGTTAAAAATAAATTCATCCAAAACTGAGACCATCATGTTTACTCGCAAGCGTAAATTACCAACACGGCAACTAGTAGTTGGTGGTTTTGAAATTCCCTGGAGCCGCTGTGTTAAATATCTGGGTATAGTCCTTGACGCAAAGTTAAACTGGACGGAAAATACTTCCAAACTCCTTGTTAAGGGTTCTAAAGCTTTCAATGCTCTTTCTCCGGTTTTAAATCGTAAATCAAACCTTAGTAGTAGTACGAAATTACGGGTATACAGCACCCTGGTACGACCTATCATAACCTATGCTTGTCCCGTGTGGAGTAGCACATGCCGCACTAATTTAAATAAATTGCAGACTATCCAAAACAAAGCACTAAAAATAGCATTCAACACTCCATTTCGAACAAACCTAACTAAATTACACCTACAATTAAATTACCCTAGAATTGATGTATATATTTACAAACTAGCTGAAAGATTCTACTTAATTAAAAATCGCACTAGCAAAAACAAACTCATTCAAAACCTATGTTTATCAAGAAAGAAAAATCTTAGCTTTATCGACACTTATAAAAGGTACAAGTTACCCCATCACTATGTTTTGCAGTAAGAACAATGAATCTTGCAAGTCACTGTCGCCCCACTCGCGCGCCAGCGGCCGGCCGGTGCGGGCGCGCGCGCCGCTCCCGCCCGTATTACCGCGGGTATCGCGCGGCACGGCGCGCGCGCCCCGCGGTTGTCTCTGGCGCGTGAGTGCGAGCGTCACTACCTGACGGTTCTCGCTGCTGGCTGTGGACTTCGCCCGCACCGACACTTAGCTCTCAAATGTTTTATTTACCGCCTCCAGGCCGATTATGTTACTACTCATCAGTCAGTAAATGCACTGCTATTGCTAAAGCGTGCATAAGATAATTTTAGATGTCGAGTAAATGGCTCATGATCAATTCTTATTATATACTATCCTTTACAATTTATAAACTTTAAAAGAGGTTCTTAAGTAACCTCGCGAAGTGCATATTTTTATAAAATCATTGTTTAAATTGCTAGGTTAATATTATTGTAAGTACACTAGCTAATTTAATGTTACTCTTTCAACGAGAAATAAAGAAATTTGGAAACTGAACTGAAATTAAACAAATGCGAAACATTTTGAGTATATAAAAATGAGTATGGGTTTTTGTTATACTTTCACTCAGACGGCTAAACCGACATGGATAATATTTCATATTGAGATAGCTTAGATCCTGGATTAACACATAGGCTACTTTTATCCAAAATTAACACTTTATTGGGTACTAATAGGAACTTATTATAGTATATTTATTACTACCTGTAAACCTTGCCTCCACCTTCATTGTGCGAACCGTCAAGAACAAATCCCAAATTGCCCTGTTCCCTAAAAACTATAATCTAGCGGTTTTCGAGGCACAGGTGAACCGGTTTTTTAGATCCACAATATCGCTTACCAGCAGGTGAGTTGTAATTAAGCGCAAGCCCAGTGTAAAAAAATAGTACTAGTGTAAAGTACAACAGTCGACAATAACGAAACAACAGCTAAAGGCGAAGATAAGGACAATATCTCGAGTTTACAGTTTTTTTCACTAAAAATAGTAAACGGTGAAAAATATAAAAAAAAAGCTTAAAGACTGTCTAAAGAACCTCTCTGACAATATACTTGATTTAGTAACAAAAAAGGTTTAAAGATTTTTTTTTTCATATTTATAAGTTTGATACTTATAAATATGAGAAAAAAAATCTTTTTGAAGCAGTTTTATTTATAATTCAGTAAGTAAGTAAGTCTGATGGGAAACAAAATACGTATAAATATTCTTTGAGTGATTCTTTAGACGGTCTTTAAGCTATTTTTTTGTTATTTTTTACCGTTTACAATCTATATCGAAAAATCTGTAAATACAACATTTTCCCTTATTATCGCCACAACATTATCTACTTTGAGGCTCACTTGACCTTCTTAATAACTACCTTTGGTTTTAACTTGACCGTCCTTAGTTTATGCATGTGTGACATTACAAAATACATTCCGGGGAATGTGAGTATTAGTAGATAAACTCTGAGGAAAGTTGGCAAATGGAAGGCGAAATTCCACTCGTTCGGTAAAGATACCGTGAATTTTTGGGTCTCCTCAAAGTAGGGTATATTTCGGAGAATAACAATGGACTCGCAGACTATGCCAAAGGGGTAAAGGGGTATCCACATTGAGTAGCGAAGCCAAGTCAGGATGTATAACTCCTTTTTGTACAGTTGGGATATGTAGAAGGGATACCTGAAAAAAAAAAGGAATATTATTTTAGTGTCTTTCTTTTCTTTCTTATTTCTTTGAACCCGGAGAAATGAGTGCTTAGGTTAGTAGCTCACGACAAAAGTTACAGCAGTGAAACAAATTAAATAGCAACTGAGATAGAGATGCCTTGGATAGTTGGCATATCTTTCCCTCCTTGCGTCAAATGGTGTTGATAATATAAAATAAAATAAAAAAGAAAGTCGATTTTTTTAACCATATACATCTTGAAGCTAAACTTCTCTTTGGTTTGAATGGCAATCCTACAATGCAACACCTGTACTGCCGTTTATTTGGACATGTTTGTTCTTTAGTTTAGCACCTGTTCTACCGTTTCCAATATATTTATTTAATATATTTATTATATTCATTACAGTTAGGCATTTGATCAGAGGGGCGCGTAACTACACACGAGTTAGCGACACTCTGCCTAAGGTGGAGCACGCCTAGCCTGGAATAACGGGCTCTCAAGGTAGCTTCCAGGATACACTGTTAGGTTAGATTTTTTAGGAAAGATTTTTCATCTCTGCGCAGCCGCTAGCCAGATGAGAACTAGAAAACGCCTTAACACCACACTATGGTATCCTCACGATATTTTATTTCAGTGAAGGCTCAAGTTTATTGACGGGGATTGTACTCACGACCTCAACTACAAAAAGCGAGTGTGGCTCGGTGGTAATAAAGTCTGCTTTTCAATCAGACGGCCCCTGGTTCGATCCCGGCCCTACACTGTCTACACAATGACTTGTTTTTCAAGTTATATGTGGATTTATACAAAAAAATACAAATACAAAATTTATTTTATTTGACAAAGTAAATGTATTAACAGTCGCTTTACGGTGAAGGAAAACATCGTGAGGAAACCGGCATGTTTGAGGACCACAATATCCGAAGACGTGAGCCATCCACCAACCCGTACTTGCGTGGTGGATTATGGCCTATATCTCTCTCCTAGTGAGAGAAGGCCCCGAGTCCCAGCAGTGGTGGATTATGGCCTATATCTCTCTCCTAGTGAGAGAAGGCCCCGAGTCCCAGCAGTGGGAACGTATATTGGGCTGCTTATGCTATGTACTCACGACCTCAGACGCGTGAGGCGGCATCTTGCCCGACTGAGCTGTTATATCTTCAAAAGTGTACGCAGTAGACTGACCTGACGACCTCGATCATGCTCCACATGATGAAGAGATAGAAGACCACAGGCTTGGTCTGCATGCGCGGCTCCGCCTCGATCATCAAGAACAGCACGAAGTTGCGGCCGCTCACTTGGAGGAATGGAACTAGTGGAGACCCCTGGCGGAAATCAAGTCAAACTCTTTATTTGGACAGTTGACATTATTAAAATATCTAATGTTACTTACTTTTACAAGGAGGACATACATAAACGCATGCCCGCCAATCCCTGATGGAAATGACGGGGTATGTCGGGCTCGGTGCCATAGCGGCGACTACTACTGAATAAATCCTCCGGAGTTCCCTTGCTGCGCCTTAAAGCCAGGGGGCTGGTTCTTGGATGTACTCTTCAAATACAGTGTAAACTCCATTTAACGTCACTCGATTTAACCACAAACTCTCTAAAGCATCGAAACCAATTGGCTTTAATCGGTTTACCTTGCATTCCATACAATGATACATTATCTACATTTAACGACCACTCTCTATAACGCCATAAAATGCACAATCCCTTCAGTATCGTTATATAGAGTTTACAATGTAGTAAGCTTTCCAGCGTGGTGGATTATGGCCTATATCTCTCTCCTAGGGAGAGAAGGCTGAGTCCCAGAATTGGGAACTTATAGTGGGCTGCATATGCTTATCTGTTCGTATGTTGAATGACATTAGCCCATTTTGTATTATTATCTGTTAAAAAGTCCAAGTTCCAAGTTTTAGTTTTACCCACACCGGCTCCCGGTATGTCAACAGTTGCGGCGAAAATGTGTTTATACGGGAGCCGGTGTTTCAACATACAAGTGGTTATGATAAGCTTTACCTTAGTGTATCCGAACAACGGATGCATGACCTCCAGGTACTGCATGAGCTGCAGGAACTTCATGGCGTGCCCCACGTGCTCGTACGTGTCCGCCACGGAGTCATACTCCAGCTTGCTGTAGCGTACACCCATCACCGCCAGTATATACATGTAGCCCACGAATTGGAACAGGTTGTATAGTATCAGGTACACTTTCTTGTAGTCCTCTGGAATAATAAAGATGATAAACTATAGGACTGTGGCGCTAATGCCACACATCACCGCCCGGTACCTATTTATTTATTTATTTGACGACCTCGTTGGCGTAAAGGTTACCATGCCGGTCTGCTAATCAGAAGGTTCCGGGTTCGATTCCCGGCCCGGTCAACATCTTTGTGCTTAACTAAATTTGTTGGCTGTGGGTCTGGGTGTTAAATATGTATTTATATATAATATGTATGTATGTGTATGTATGTATATGTAGTATATCAGTTGTGTTAGCAACCATAATACGAGCTAGAAATGGTTCAGTATGGGGCTAACCAGCCGTGTGTGTATGTGTAAAAAAAAAAAAAAAACAAATTTATTAGGCATTCAAACAGTTAAAATAAAAACAACAGGGTATGTTTATTTTAACTTGTGTGTCTGTGGCATTATGGCTCCCAATGGATGAAACAATATAGATTTAGTTTTTTTTTTTGGAAGGTGTGTTAGTTGGGAGTGTTCAATTAGCTAGGTTTGATAATAAATCTGCCTAAGACGGCCATCGCTGCAAAATGGCGAATTGCTTACTGTATCACAACTCCCTCAGGGCATAAAATTAATGGGCTAAACTAGTAGAATACATTTTATAATGGATTTCAAAACAGTTTTGAAAATGGTTGTCGGAGGCTTTTTAAGTTTTCGATTTATTTTGTGTAAGAAAACATGTGCCAGTTTTTATCCAGTATTAGTTATAAAAATAAATTAATAAACGAACATATTCCATTCATATCATATTCAGCATGATATTTTTTAATATTCCTTAACAGTAGACATAGCTCAAGATGAAGTATATTATGTCAAATTGTATATCATTCATAACGAAGGAACTAAAGTTCAATGTGAACCAGTTGTATAATGACAGTCATTATTTTATTCATGCTAATATTTATCAGCAGTATAATTTATTTATGAGCCATTCTATTAAAGCAGGCGTTTAGACGCTTTAGGGCTAATTGTCATTGCAACAACACTTGTTATTGAACTACTCCTCATTTTCGCTACTTCTTACTACATTAGTATGCAGGGATCATAATCTTCTAATATATAAAATTTCCATGTCACAAATTTAGTTACCATACTCCGCCGAAACGGCTTGACCGGTCTGAGAATAGGCTGCTATCTATTTTCCATACCCCTAAGTGATAAGGGTTGTTCACCCTTCATTTTTTTTATGAATAATAATAATTTTTAAGACAAAACAAGTTTTGCCGGGTCAGCTAGTAAATAAATCAATTTGGAGTGAAGATAGGTTAGACCTTGGATTAACATAAAGGCTCCATTTTATCCCAAAAACTGATATTAATGTGTGATTCCCGTGGGATATAGAAATAACTACAAAATCTATGTTACTCCTTCACGCTCCAACGGCTGGACCGATCTTGATTAGATTTACTATTAAGATAAGTAAAATCTTGAATTAACATAGGCTACTTTTTATCCCGGATTAAAGCGGGTAACACCGCGGGGCGCAGCTAGTAATTTTAATAAAGCAGATATAAAGTGTAAACTCCCTGTAACGTCACTCGATTTAACAACAAACTCTCTAAAGCGTCGAAATCAATTGGCTTTAGTTGGTTTAGCTTGTATTCCATACAATGATACATTTTCTCCATTTGACGACCACTCTCTATAACGCCATAAAATGCACAGCCCCTTCAGTGTCGTTATATAGTTTACACTTTTTTTTTGGTCACATTTCACACACGGCTGGTTATCCCCATACTGAACCATATCTAGTTCATATTATGGTCGCTAAAACAAGTGATCTATAAAAATATGTATGTACATATATGTAGTATACATACTCGTTAGTGAACTACTCCTCATTTTCGCTACCTCTTACTACATTATTTCCATGTCACAATGTTAGTTACCATACTCCTCCGAAATGGCTTGACCAGTTTTTTACCAAATTATATATGCATATTCAATAGGTCTGAGAATAGGCTACTATCTATTTTCCATACTCCTAAGTGATAAGGGTTATTACTACATATACATACATACATATTTTTATAGATACATATTTAACACCCAGACCCACAGCCAACAAATTTAGTTAAGCACAAAGATGTTGTCCGGGCCGGGAATCGAATCTGGAACCTTCTGATTGGCAGTCCAGCATGGTAACCTTTACGCCAAGGAGGTCGTCAACACGTAACCTTCTGATGGACTTTATTGTTCATATCTGAAAATATGTTGATTATTACCTTTCCTGTATCCAAATTCCTGTTTATGTAGTTCATCATACATGCCGGGATAGTCCTTCATGACGTCACGTTTCTCCTCGTCACTCTCCTGACCGTCTTCTGACCGCCACAGGTCAAAATTAATCTGAAAACATAAATTTGTGTAAAATTACTTATTTAAAAGTCATCTTTTTTTTCATTTTATGAGCAAAGTAGTTCTATTTTCGAGCTAAGTTCTAGTGTCGATGGTTTTACAATAATGCCTTTTTAACAGCTGTACTATAATTCTGAATAACAAGACATTTATTTACAGTAATAAAAATAAATACAGTAATACAAATAACATTAACATAGCAATAAACTGTATCTAATTTATGCAAAGTGCATATTGTCGCGAAGCTCTCAGAACAGAATGTTCTAGAATACACACACCTTCGGTCTCACTCTCACACATATTTGTTGTCACACTGCTACAGTTACCTCGAACTTTCTAGTCTAGAAGATTCGAAAACTTGCCGAACGCTGCCTGTTTGTTTACGTGTGTAAACAAACATCTTCTATCTCACTCACACACTACCTCGAATTCTCCTAGAATAGGAATAGTTCCGAACGTTCGATATATAGAACTTACGAGAGCTTGTATGATCGGGTATAAAAGAGCGGACGGAGCGGACTTATCTGCGATATGTCGTAGAGTTAACTGCGAGTAGTCGGAGAGTTAACTTCGAGCGATACCCCGAGCGAAAAGTGCGATTAGTGTCTACGAGTTTACGACTCCGGCGAGGAATAAGGATTGCGACTGCAGACAATTTGGACTTTTCGACGAGTTGGAAGACCAGACACGTATCAGCGTGGGGATTCCATAGTTAATAAATCCTAGTTATCCACAAAACTGACGTTTTAGTCATATACCCAAACCTTTATCCCGAGTGCCCCGTCCAGCACATAACAATATTATAAAATATTTATTTTTCGGTTTAAAACTAAACTAGATTTCATCATCTAGCTTAAAAGTATAATCTAGTTATATAGTCTAGACAACAATTTCAAAAACATGAAAAATAGAGATAAAGGTCCTAAAAATATGAGCAATGGCTTATTCGATTCGTTATCACCTCTAGACAAACTTTAGAATGATTTTTGTGCAAGTTGAAAAAAATAAATATTTTGTTTTGTGACAACTCAAAAATTTATAAGTTGGCTTATGTGAACAGTTTACAGTGTTGGAACAGTTTTATGTTTATTTGTGACCTGATTACCTTTAGCCAAGCTGGTTTTTGTGGCTGTGCAGTGAGTCTCGGCCACCAAGCGGTTGTGTTCTTCAGTAAGGTGATGTCAACTCTGTTCTCATGTACCTTCACTGTGACCTGCTCACTGTCTGATGCCTCCTGGAAATAATGAATGTTGTGGAAGTACCAGGCAGTAATCATACTAAATACAGTATTTGTCGTGATCACAAGTCAAACCTAGTGTGGAGTACAGGGTTTACATACTTAATTAATTTTGGAAAAAAAAATTAGCATATTGCATATCTTTTTTTAAATAAGTTGGTTTGAACTATGTAAAAAAAAGATGTAAATTAGACGCAAGTTTTTCTCAGATCATTATTTTATTCAGTTATTATTAATAATATTTAATTTGGAGATAGCTAGCTATAAGTAATTTAAGAAGCATACGAAGAACATATTTACATCATTTAATTTGTTTAGGCAGAACAAATATATATGCAAATTCCGCGTGAATGACTATAATAAGTACTCAGACGTAAGGGACTATCAAGGCAAATGATCTCTGAACTTTGTATAATGCAAGGTGAACAAAATAATTACTTATTACCTGAAGTGGTTACAACACGTGAATAAATTACTACTGGGCCCAGATAGGTACAGATATAGTGATTAGCTTAAGCACTGAAGATAAGTAGTAGATAACAAAACATTCTGCCGGTAGATTTAATGAAAGAGAGATCTCTATACCATGTCTATACCATGTTTGAGTAATCATAAATATAAACAAAAACTTACGGTTTTAACAGAGTCAAAGAAATCCAAAGTAAACTCATACTGACAGACTCCTCGGGCACCGGTTCCTTGAGCAGAAAACTTGATATTCTTTTCCAGAACGTTCACATCGGGATCGCTAACATTTTTCAAATCAACTCTTAATGTCACTATCTTTTCAGTTTGAGCCCAATATACAAATGGACTTGGTATAACCATTTTATACACCTTAATCTAAAATATATCTAAAAATACTAAACTTGTTATTATGTTTTTTATTGATTTTAGAAATCGAAAATCGAGTTCTAATTCACGGTGTTCACCTCTTCTCTGCTTCCTTTCATTGATTTATTTTGACATATGACGGCTGTTGACAAATAGCAGTTCTAGTTACTTTTTTATGTTGGTGTGATTGAAAATTAGAGATGTCTATCGCAAGCAGATTCAATTTCCTACTAAAATCGACTATTTTGCATTATACCTAACTTCACGCTAGTTAATATAGACTTTTGCATTGTCTATGAATAGTGGGTACTTCAGCTGTCAAAAAGCCGTTTGTGGTTTTGATGGGTGTTGGATTTCCAAAAAAAAATCCAAATAATTTGAATTTCCTCGTCGTTCATTTTATACTCGGTAAAGTCAAAATGGTATAAGTTACGTGGAGAATCCCACAAATAATTAAGTGAACTAATACTGACTGTTAAAGAAGTTGTAAACAAAACCAAAATGTCCGTTCCTACGACTGGATTGAGTAAACTCAAAAAGAAACACATTCGTGTAAAGCACCAAAAAGTGAAATTATTTCGTGCAAATGAACCATTACTGTCCGTGTTTATGTGGGGTGTGAATCACACGGTAAGTTCCTTGCACTGTGAGCTGGATGTAACGGCGGCAGTGGCCGTGCGTAATCCTATTTGAGGTGATCATTCGCATTCCTACAATACTATTATGTCATTGCCCGCCGTAGGTTTGTTGTCATTCTCACGCTAAACCGCCGTTTCGTTTGTTTACACCCAAATTCCTGGCCACATAGTGCACTTACTGCTCTCTGGCACAAAGTCAAGCTGTCTAGCTACCAACCTTGCTGTTTTAATAAAAATAGATCACTATTTTATTACTACGCATATAAGTCGCCAATTTAGATCTAAGAACAATAACAAGTTAATAATCCTTTGTTGTCTTAGTTGCTGAAAATATTTTTCTCTGCACCATGAGCTAGCTAGCAATAATGTAACACAAACATATATTAAATAAATTACAATCTTATAAAAGTTCAAACATGACTAGAATTTTTTAAAACACTCACTTTTTCCACTCATAAAATTGCTTTACTTTTGTAAATTGGCTAAAAAGTAAATAATCAAGTTATAACAAATATCATCATCATCATCAGCCTGTATCTTTGCACTGAAGGGTATAGGTCTCTCCAAAACTCTGTTTAGTAGTCTTTAGTAAGTTTCCACCAGTTCTTTCCAAGTAGAATCCTTTGAAATTGTTTAAACTATTATACCTATGAAGGTTTCTTTGAAGAACTATTCAACTTTAATAATAGGTCCATATTAGCTTCCCAACTTGCTATTAAAAGATTGTTTTTTTTTTAAATCATTCTTTAATTGTTTATTTATAATGTTTTTTAAAAAATAGGGCAGGGCAGATAATAATTTGATATAGAATTCAATTTGAACGAAATATCATACAAATCTAATAAGAAATAAGCTGAGAAGTCCAACAATTATAATTATTTTTGTAAATAATATACTAGCCTTTGAGACTATGTACTAACTAAAACATCACCTGTATCATCAGACCTTGGATAAGTCTGGCTCTATGCTGTGCTGTGCCTCTGGCTTCGCATAACAACTGCTTGTACTAAGGCCTACCATTTAAAATGTCATCAAACCCACAGATCTACTGTTTTAAAATTTCATGGGTTCATCTTATTTTAGACTAGTACTCCTAATTGCCATGTTCTGTATCTCTAATTAAATCAGCTATATGTTACTACTAGCTGTGCCTTGTGGCGCTACTCGTGTTAATCTGGGATAACAAGTAGTCTTTGTGTTAATCCGGGGGGTCTAAACTTTATCCATAGCAGTTTTCATAGCAAATGCAGCAGCAGAGTGTGAAGGAGTAACAAACATACTCACTTATACAAAAGTTTGTGTGTTAGTGTGTATGTTTGTTACTTTTTGACGCTCAATCGGCTCAACCGATTTTAATGAAATTTAGTGTGAAGATAGACTTACATTTTTACTTAGGCTACTTTATATCCTGAAAACAATTGTGGTCCTGTGGTTCCCGTGGGTACACAAATAACTTTAAAATCTATATAACTCCTTCACACTCCTGTGGCTAGACCGGATTTGATAAGATTTACTATGAAGACTATTTGATAAGACTTACCATTTATTGTAAAAAAAAAACTTCTTGTCCCGGATCAACGCACGTAATACCGCTTGGCGCAGCTTCGTATAAAATAATAATTCAATCTCATTACTTAGTTCAGCCAAACATTTTTAGGTGTAGAAATTGAATAAAGAGAATAGAGACAAATATGAAATAAAATATAAACATGGAAGAATATTATGAACCTACAAGGGACACTTCCTTGTAGGTTACCGCATATGAGGTGTGCAAAATGTCAATAAGTTTATAAATTTAATAAAATTTATTTCTAGATATGGTTTAAAATTAGGCAATAATATTTATAAGTAATGTCAAAAGATTATTATAGATTATAGGTATACAGTATCGAAAAATGACAATAATAATAATATGTCAAGATATTATACAATGTCAAGGTCGTTATGCACTCTGGTCCGGTATTTGTGCGACATGCATAAGCGCCTTCAATGCTGACACCGCATCTCCATCCGCAAGGGCGCATTCCTTAGATTAGAGCGACTATCGAGGCACTAAGCTAAATAGTATTAAGACAGATTAGTTTTAACCAGTGCATCGAGCACACATAGAGTTAAGTTAGATTTAGTTCTGTGCATCGAGTCACACATAGAGTTAATTACTACATTTAAGTAAATAAAGTTAGTTTTTAATAAAGCTTTTTCGGTTTCCCGATGCTTGTCTAGGTATATAATATAAATTGTTTGTTTATGTAGAAAGACGTAAACTATATTTAGTTTTGCACATTCTTTAAAGCTTATAATAGTGGTACTGTATACAAGTTTTAAATAACTATATCATACATTTTATTTTCAGATCAATGAATTAAGTCATGTCACAATACCGGTCATGCTGCTGCCAGATGACTTCAGAGCATATTCTAAACTCAAAGTCGACAACCACCTATTCAATAAGTATGTTATCCGTTCGTATATTGAATGACATTAGCCCATTTTGTATTATCTGTTAAAAAAAGTCCAAGTTTTAGTTTTACCCACACCGGCTCCCGGTATGTCAATAGTTGCGGCGAAAATGTGTTTATACCGGGAGCCGGTGTTTCAACATACAAGTGGTTATTGAAACACATATTATGAAAAAAATATTAGTTAAAAAAACGTACTTCTTTATTTTTATTCCAAAGTCAAAAATTTTTTATTTTTAAACAAAATGTCTCTACATCCTTTTCAAACTTGCACTGTTTTCAAAAATCATAATATACCTATAGAATAAGCATACATAGCATAAGCAGTCCATTATATGTTCCCACTGCTGGGACTTGTGGGCCTTCTCTCACGAGAAGAGAGAGTCAGGCATAATCCACCACGATGGCCAAGTGCAGGTTGGTGGATATACCTATAGAATATCTCCTCATAAATATGAATATTACTTCGGAAAGAAACTAAATAAGGAGCTAGAGAAATTATGCCTTTGACGACCTAAGAGAGGCCATTAGTTTAAAGTAATGAAAGCTTAATTTACTTTATTATTTATTTAGTAAAGAACCATGCGACGTCTATGTTTTCCATATAACTACTCTGTGTTTTTAATATATATATCTTATTCCAGGGAAAACATGCCATCCCACTTCAAGGTGAAGGAATACTGTCCGCTGGTGTTCAGGAATCTGCGAGAGAGGTTTGGGATCGATGACCTCGACTATAAAGAATCACTCACAAGGTAAGCTGTTATAACAATAACATGCTTCGTTCGAATCGATCGATTTCCGCACGTGTGATACGCTAATCAAATTCTTATTATAACTTTTTTTTTTATATTGGATATGTATTTATTTGTTTATTTCTTCTATCCCCCGAATACGGTGTCGCGTCCCGTTAGGTTTAGCCGGCCCGCGAAGTACCTCCGGGCGCGCGCCAGGCGGCCCAGCGTGGCGCTCCGCCGCTCCGCCACGGCGCCCTCGGGCGTCGGCGACCCTCACCAACACTTCTTCCACGACGCGGGCGCTTACCTAAAGCGCGGCCTGACGATCAAACGCTTGAGGTCAGCGGAGATTTACTCAGCTGTACGATTTTTTACTTTTGTTATACTTTTTATTTCCTCCGGTAACAGTTTGTAGTGCGCCTCGAAACTGACACGGCATTCATCATCACCGATACACCGGTCATGTCTTCTAATTCCACAGAATTGTTCTAACAGCTTGTGTCCGAGCCCAGACAACGAGAGTAAGGTTTTTCTGAGTGTGCATAATTAAAAGCGATTGGTCCAATTCGTGCGGTTGAGATTTTGAGTCATGTGTTTAATTGGTCGCGTTCCTGAGCGCCCGTGACCCCCATTGCTGTCCACCATCACGTGACAACCACATGCTTCCACTTTAATATTTTGGTACTTATATTATATATTTTTTACGTTTTATTTCACACTAACACACGCACAATGTAAAGACACTTACAGTCATGATTGTGCACACGAGGTAAGTATTTGGTCTGAATCATTGCACAGAGGGGGAATTCGTTGGATTTGTTTGTGGTCAGGGACTTTTTCTTCCGTGGCGATTGTGTGGTTTAAAAGCATGTCTGGTTGGTTTTACTTTTGTAAATGACCTCCATGTCCGTTTTATTGAAATGTGTTCCTTTTACTGCAGTTGATATGAATGATATGAATTCAAAGCAGTGTAAACTTTACATTGTTATTAGTAAGTGTAGAGTTTTTAGAAAAGGGCAATATCTTACAAATATCGCCCTTTTACAACTATATTTTTTTCTTTTTGAAAAATCAGGAGGAGATTCAAAATAAAAAATTAACATTCAACTATCTTTTAAAGACCAGGTCATATCGAAATAGCTGAGGCCGGCAGCGGCGCGGCAAAATGCAACTATTCCAAACTCTATCTACATACATTTAAAGAACAGTGCTGAAACTGCTTAGTTGCGGTACTTCATATCGCATTTGAATAGCCCTATATAAATATAACGCGATAACGATAACAAAAACTCAAAGGAAATACGGAAAGTGTCATACAAATATTCTTAATCCCGATTGAATGTTGAAAGGAAAATCGTGACTCATGTTTTTCGTGCTGTTAATTCAATTCGTCTATCTGAGGTGGCAGTTAACACATTTAAGACTTTTTGGGACCATGTGATGACCTTATTTGGCTGAGATGATTAGCAGTAAGACATGAAATAAAACACACATGTTAAAAGATCGCAAGTTAAAGATTTGTTGATGCGGCATTTAAGCCCGATATAAAAAGCGATACAATATTAATATTAAGGCGATATGTCTTTTAAAGTCATTTGCACAAATCGTCACACTTAGACTAGCGCTACCTTAATCAAAATGTATCAATACAGTGCCGCCAGGAAATAATTGTGAGGGTATATTTTACTGAGAGTTAAAATTACTGTAATAAACTATAGCGCAGTATCAGTAAGCGTGATAATCACCAACGAAGAGGAAAAACCGTCATTAATTTGTTAATATTTTTATATCTGTCTTCATTGTGAGATTGATAAAACTTCTCTAGCTCAATGTCTGTTGCCTTAGTACCATCGCGGGGTCCTCAAAATCAGAGTACAGTGTGAAGTCCATGTAACGTCACTTGATTTAACGACAAACTCTAAAGCGTCGAAATCAATTAGCTTTAGTTGGTTTAGCTTGTATTCCATAAAATGATACATTCTCTCCAATTGACGACCACTCTCTATAACGCCATAAAATGCACAGTCCCTTCAGTGTCGTTATATAGAGTTTACACTGTAGAAGGTACGCTTCTACGTTAACATGGTACATCGTAGGCAACAGCCTAGATTCACACCAGGCAAGCTATAATCCAACGGAAAACTTTTGATAGAAATAAATATTTGATCCGATGTTGTCTGCAGATCCCAGCCGATCCCGGACGATTCGTCCGGTAAGTCCGGCGCGAAGTTCTACCAGAGCTACGACCGACTGTTCATACTCAAGACCTTGACTTCGGAGGAGGTGGAGCGGATGCACTCCTTCCTCAAACACTATCACTCGGTAAGCTGTCTTAAACAATAATCTAGATTCTAGTAGCGCCTGTAGCTCGGCTAGCTAAGGTGATCTGACGCGATCATCGAAGCTAAGCAACGGTCGATGCGGACGGTGTTTGGAAGAGTGACCATGGCCAAGATTATCGCTTTTAAAGTGGTATTCTCACCTGAACGCTACCGTGGGTCGGATGACGCGTTAATTAGTAGGTCCCGGCTTTTAGTCTTAGTACAAGCAGTTGTTAAGCAAAGTTAGAGGCCTTCGGGCGGCTTGCAGAGCTTGGCCACTTAGCTCATACGAAGCAGCAGCATCTAGATTCCAATCAGACCGTTTTAGTCAAGTCCATTTCAAAATATACTTCTAAGAGGAATATACTTCTCTTCCTAATTCATCCATTCTCAAAAACTTTAGCTTTTTGTCCGTTACAACGTATGGTGTACTATAGTATTATATGAGTTGACTTACTAAAATAGTTTTGGTTTGCATTTCATTACTTTTCACAGTGGTTGTGGTGAAACGCTAAAAAACATTAAAAGATGTTAGAAGCCGGTTAAGTTTTATCTTTTCTGGGTGAAGGGTCTATATCATCATCCTTAAAGTCGTCCCAGTATTTACCTATCATTTTAAGTCCAGTTTTGGTAATACACACTCTCAGTAAAAGTGGACGAAATTTTCCAGTAAGGAATACATTAGCATAGATATTATCGTTGGCTTTTATAGGCAATCGTGAAAATGACTTCTTTAGAAGTCGTAAACATAAAAACCGTTATCATTAAACTTTCTAAACGTCGCTATATTGATATATCTACGGCTCTATCGTGAAGTTTATCAATTTACATGTAAACGGTCGATAAAATGAAATGCTGTATTAACGTTAATCTTATCTAATCTTGGCTGGAGACGCATTTCCTCTTATGTAGATTAAATATCTGAAATGCCAGTAAATTTCATTTATATTCCGTAGTTAATTTTATTTATTTCGTCCAAAAGAATACTTCTCGTAGTACACAGAGTCTTAAATTAGTTATACATTAAATATAGGATATTATTATGAACTATATAGTCAAAGCTATGTAGTTCGAATATGGTATGAACTATATAGTTAGTGCATGGGATGCACTGAACTCCACAGAAGCTTTTTAGTGATGTGCTCGAAATTATCTAAACTAATAGGCTTTGATCAGGTTTTTCAATACTTTAAATACCTTTGATTTTGCTTCAAGCATTTCATTTTAAGCTTATTAATCCAAATCTTTGATTTATCCTTTGAAAATCTATCTAGTGGATTGAAAATGGCCTCGACGTTTGAACATTTCAAGGATAAACAGAAATTCAAGAAAAACCATACTCCATCTCAAGATAAACAGAACACAATGAGTTTCGCCTCACTGGCTGTCACAGTGTTTGTTTCACACTTGATAAAGTAAACGCTCATACCTAACAGTTATCAATTCGAGTGAACAAGCAATACCTCACGTCAAATAGCGCTTAAAGTCTTTACGTGATAATTTCATGAAAGAATGCTCACCAGCAAACTAGAATAAATAGAATAGTAACTCGGCCGATAAAATGGTTCCACTGTCCACGCGTAAAATCCCGCTGTGGGCGGGGCAAAACAGATACCCGCGCGCCGCGTGACCTTGATGCGACCACTCGCGTGCGGAGATGGAACCAAATTCTAAGCGGCAATTGTATGCAGTTACTCTTATGTTTATTCTAGTTCGCTGAGTTTCACGGAAAGTAGAAGTGACTAGGCACTCTTCTAATTTTACTTTGTTGTGTTGATTTTACTGTCTCGGTATCTCGTTTTCATGAAACGTTCTCTATTTATTTCAAGCAGCGACAATCGTTCAAAGCCATAAAACATGAAGATTGCATTCAAAGATTTACGACCAGACTTATGGATCCATTATTCATTTCTATGATTCAGTGTTTGAGTAAGTCTTTAGATATGAGTAGGTTTCCAGGTCTGTTTCTCCTCAGTTTAAATATGATTTTTATGATTGTTTGCGTGGGATTTAAATGATGACTTAGGCTAGGCAGAGATGTTTGAGTAAAGATAAATTATTATTTCGTAAGACCTAAGTGGGTGAGCGTTGGTATCTAGAATTTACAAGCCGCTCTAAACAACTAAGACTAAAAAACACCAATTTTTTGTCCAACTGCTAGGCCAAGGTCTCCCTAAGGTCTTCAACGCCGGTTTGTCTTGGACCAGCTTCTTCCTTCTGGTCCACCACCTCCTTACGCCAATAAAGAAAGAAGAAAGAAAGACACATTTATTTTGTGAGACAAAGAAAAACAATACATAAAAACAATAAAAAACATTTACCTGGCACAAAACCGCAATAAAGGCAAGAACAACTGTAATGAAATTATAAATATTCAGAAAATCTATTATTTAGATTCACACACACACTGCTCACAAGTTAAGTATTGCGAAATCGACTTTATCCTCCTGGTAGTAAAGCATAATATTTTCTATTGCAGTACATAGTAGAGCGGCACGGTAAGACCCTCCTGCCTCAGTACCTGGGCATGTACCGGCTCACCGTGGATGGCATCGAGCATTATCTAGTCGCCACCAGAAATGTATTCTCCAACCATCTCAATATTCACAGGTAAATATTTTACAGAATACAGTTAAAGCGTTTGACCAGTTTGTGCAAACGATAATCTGACGGAGGTGGAGCTTGCGTAGTCTGGAATTACTGGCTTTAAAGGAGGTTGTCAGAACACGCCGTTATGTGTTTGATGACTGATATAAATTCGTCACCACCATGTTATATAGTTGTTATGAGGGCTCTGTACTTCTTTTTACATAAAATTTCTCTAGCTGCATCCAGCATTAAAAATAAAATCAGAACATAAAAGTAGCATATGTGTTAATTGAAGATTTAAACTACGAAATCGGTACATACAGCCTTTCGCTATATTAGTGGGATGCGATTCTACTGCAATTCATGCATACCGCAAGGTGATCCGCTGGTTCCGATCTTATTCCTCGTTTACACCAAAGATCAATTGTTTAAATAAAGTTTGATTTATTTCAGGAAGTACGATCTCAAAGGTTCCACCGTAGACCGCGAGGCGTCTGAAAAAGAACTTGAGAAAGAACTGCCCACACTGAAAGACAATGACTTTATCAAGCAAGGCGTGCGTATTGATATCGGAGACGCGGCTAAAGACAAGTTGCTTGAAACGCTTACCGCTGATGTTGACGTAAGTATATATGCATAAGTAGATAGACAGATAATTATTTATTGAACACACACTTATTTAAATTAAAACTAATATAAAGACTATAAAACGAAAATAGTGTGTCACAATTGGCGGCCCTATCGCTTAAAGTGATCTCTTCCAGGTAAGCTTTGGATGGAAAGGAGTTAATAAACGACTAAACATAGACATAGTGTACAGTAAAGAAAATAATAAGAACATTTACTTACTAAAAATAATAATTACAATTTATAATGTATGTATGTATAGCATAAGATAGAGAGCGGCTATGAACCTCTTATTTTAACGTATGGTAAATTACGTAATTGAGAAAAAGATTTTCAAGTGCCGAAAAATAAAATAGTCGCAAATGCCGTGTCATCATAAAGCATAAATATATCATCATAAACAAGTCTATCTATATTTAGCTGTCGCGTCATCCGTACACAGGATTAATTGCTCCGGCATAACTTCTACTTCAGTTAGAAGAGTTAATTGTTGAGATATGATGTCACCAAGTTTCAGTGCAAATGATTTCGAAAGAAATTGTGTTTTTGGAAACTCCTTATAGAAAAACGAGTGTGGCTCGGTGGTAATAACGTCTGCTTTTCAATCAGACGGCCCCTGGTTCGATTCCGGCCCTACACCAATGACTTATTTTTCAAGTTATGTGTGGATTTTCACTCGCTTTACGGTGAAGGAAAACATCATGAGGAAACCGGCATGTTTGAGGATCACAATATTCGAATACATGTGTTAAAGCCAGAAGCCAGCGTGGTGGATTTCGGCCTATATCTCTCTCTCCTCGTGAGGGAAGGCCCGAGTCTCAGCAGTGGGAACGTATAGTGGGCTGCTTATGCTAACCCCTAACCCGTGCCTAGTCTGTGCAATAAATGATTTGAATTTTAATCTTTTCACCCCTAACGGTTATACGGTCTACGTAAGGTCGCGTGTAGAAGAGTGCATGCGGCAGAGATGCGAATGTTGAGATGGATGATGGACAAAATAAGGAATGTGAGTAGTACAGTGAGTGAGAAACTACAGAGTGGGAGGTTAGCGTGGTATGGGCATGTGATGCGTAGAGAGGAGATGTATGGAAATGAAAGAGCAAGGAAGGAGGGCAAGAGGCCGACTGAAGAAGACATGGATGGAGTGTGTGAATGAAGACATGAGAGTGAAAGGAGTCAGTGTAGAGACGACGGCTGATAGAGGAGAGTGGAAGGGAAAAATTTGCTGTGCCAACCCCACCTAGTGGGATAAGGCAAGGAAGAAGAAGAAGTAAGGTCGAGTGTAAAAAATCTAATAGCCTATCCGTTTATGTCGTGCAGTTCCTAACGAAGCTGCACCTGATGGACTACTCGCTGCTACTGGGCGTGCACGAGTGCGGGCGCGGCGAGGCGGAGGCGGAGGCGGCGCGCGCGCGGGAGCTCGACCCCGAGTCCGAGGGGGACTCCGAGACTGACTCCGATACCGACAACCGGCACCACGGGGACAGGTACACGATAGGTGCAGGACTGGATACGAACCGGGTGTCTGGGTTACCTGAATGTCGCCGACAGGACAATGCTTGTGCTAGAAGGTGGATTACGGAACGAGATTTGGTAGACCCTCTAAATATTAAATTATGAATTAAAAATATATAAAGATTAAAGTGTAGTACTATATATAAGGGGGGGGGGGGGGGGGAGCTACCATACAACCAACGTGTTCTTTTGTATTTTCTTTTAAGGGGAGAGGGCTCCCTTCAAACGGGGCCAAAAGTGTTCAACGTGTTAGTTGGCAACTTTTTTTTAGATAATGGTACGGAACCTTTTATGCGCGAGCCAGCATATCACTCGGTCAATTTCTATTCTCCAAAATTTGTGTCTATGTGTATATTTGTGATTCCTTCACGTTCATATGGCTGAACCGAGATACTATTTGGTATGGTGATAGAATAAGACCAAATATTTTTTGTGGCCTAATAGATACAACAATACAATAGTAAACTCATGCCATTTTTTTGCGCTGTGTTTGTATGCAACAATGATGATGCTGGTTTATGTATATTTGTTTGAAGCGTAGGCTAGTTTCTAGCTCGCATGTATCACGGAGTGGCGTAGCTAGTAGGGCTATATTTTGTCTACTCTCCAGGTACGGTTTCAACACGCCGCCGGACAGCCCACGCGGGTTCGCGCGCCAGTCCTCTCTCCGGTACGAGGGCATCATTCCGGAGTTAGACATCTACGCCATACCGAGTCGGGACTCGGCGCAGAAGCGCGAGATATACTTTGTCGCGCTCATCGATGTGCTCACGCATTACGGGGTTAAGAAACAGGTGAGGGTTCATTGTAGTTATCATCATCATCAACAGTCCTAGCTCCAGTATGAGGAAATCTTTCCCGAGTTGGATATATATGCCATACCGAGTCGGGACTCGGCGCAGAAGCGGGAGATATACTTCGTCGCGCTCATCGATGTGCTCACGCATTACGGGGTTAAGAAACAGGTGAGGATTCATTGTAGTTATCATCATCATCAACGGTCTTAGCTCCGGTATGAGGAAATCTTTCCGGATTTGGATATATATGCCATACCGAGTCGGGAGATATACTTCGTCGCGCTCATCGATGTGCTCACGCATTACGGGGTTAAGAAACAGGTGAGGAAGGAAGAAAGGGTTAAGAAATTTCTTCTTAGCAACCATCACTGACATATTTGATATCCATAACTAGACTTGGATGAGAGCAATGCCAAACTAAACGCTAAAAAAGGATGGATGGCGTGGCGTAGCGCAAGGGGAAGCCAGAAGACTTCTGATTGCGGGAAGGAGTCGATTTATTATTGCTGATTATTATGATGGTCTACGAAAGATCCTAGATGTGGTCACATTTATAACAGATATATTGTGACATTAACTCAATAGCAACTACCTACAGTTGAAAGTTGAAGTTGAAAACTTGAAGCCAATGTGTTCCGGTAGCCTCCTTGAGATACAGTCATTCCATACTAGGCATGCTCCATCTTAGGCCAGAAAGCCGCTAACTCGTGCGTTACGTGCTCTTCTGGTCAAATGTCTAGCTGTAAGGGGTAAAAAATGAAAACTGATTAAGTGTTTTTTTCTATCGTAATTTCAGGCGGCGAAAGCAGCGAAGACTGTGAAATACGGCAGCAACGTGGATGGCATATCGACCTGTGACCCCGAGCAGTACGGGAAACGGTTTATAGAGTTTGTTGCTAAAGCTATCGAGGGCTGAGCATGGAATATATCATCCAACCTTAGTGGTTGATGGATTGTAACGTTGGAATATTTAAATCGTATATTTGAGCATGTAATGATCAGCTATATATATCTGTCGCCGAACATCTAAAGGAGTGTTCTGGTAACCTTGAAAGTAAGAATTTCCAGACTAGGCATACACAACCTTCCTAAGAGACGGTCAAGAGAAGGTTGAAATGACAATAAAAAATATATCCCAATTTTTGGTACCTACCGACTAAAGATTGTTCGATTTTCATTTATAATTGAAGCAAATCTGTGTTAAAATATACGATTTAACGCTTTCAATAATAAGGCAAGGCTAAGGTAGTGAAGAATCTAGACCATCTTGTACTTTTTGGTAAGCAATGTTCGGATATATTGAGCAGACTTCTGGTTGTAGGGACTTTACTAATTTTCTGAATAAACAGAATCTGATTGAATTATGAATTGAACAGTAACACAACAATAAAATAAAAGTGTGTAGTAGCAGGGTTACAAAAATAATGTACATTAAAAAAAGTATATATTCATATGTGGACTTTATTTATATCAATTTCTTCTAAAAATTATTCCAAATTTCTATACTTTCTTAGACCATACAACCATTGGTCGTGCGTTTGGTCATGTAATGCAAAAAGGTTTATCACAGGTGTGAAGCGATCGGTACAAAGTCAGTACAGAAGAATCCTATTCACTATCAATATAAACATTTATTACATCGGTACAGAAGAATCCTATTCACTATCAATATAAACATTTATTACATCGGTACAGAAGAATCCTATTCACTATCAATATAAACATTTATTTTATTTATGTGGATAAAGGTACTGATTCCAAACTTTTATTTTATAAATATGTTTAATAAGACGGTATTTTTGCAAAAAAATTACCGTAATCTATGAATCTTATTTTTATTGAAAGCGCCTTGGAAGGCCTTGAAAAAATATTAAAGAAGAAAAAAGTTTCTTCCTATGTTGGCCCTTCCCATTCGTAATGGCTATTCGGTGTTTGCTGTGTTCGACAAAAATATTGATCTCTTCTATAATCTATATCTAAAATCTTCCGAAAAAGGACTCACAATAATTTTGTGTTCACCATGTTTGTCAAATAGGCGAATAGAACAAATACATTTCAAATATGCTATCCACACTTAATTATTGTGCCGAATATCCAAATACGAATAACGATGAAAAGTACCCGCTTTATAGAAATAATTAAGCTATTTCTTTCAAACTAGTTCTATATATTTCACTTTCGAAACTCGATCGCTTTCCGCCTGTCAACTGAAATGAACGCGACGCTTCTTTTCTTAGTAAGGGTTGTTATAGCTAAGTGTTCTTGATGAGGGTTATGTGTGTGAATGTTCTACGATGCTTCTGTAGTCGGATTTTGGAGGGATTGTTAAGGTGCAATTTGGTTGATATACATAGAAAAACTGACGGTCGGTCAGTGATTTATTTTCTTTAGTAGAGGCATAACTCTTTTGCTAGGGCAGATCGAAGAAGTATAACACGTCGAAGCGATGATTGCTCTGTCAGGCGTGCAGTCGCCTCACGTCTCGATGGTTCGATCTTCAACGATATACTCTAGCTTTTTAGTGAAGGAAAACATCGGGATGAAACCATAGCAAGGTGGTAGTGCATTTTCTAGTGCTCGTTTGGCTAGCTACTAAAGTTACTAAAACGTAACTGTGTGTTTCGGCAACCTGGCTTCAGAGCCTGTAATTTTATACTAGGCATGCTCCACATTCGGCTAGAGAGAGGTTATGCGCTCTGCTGATCAAATGCCTAGATGTAACGAGTAAAAAACAACCGACAATTTAATATTTTTAGTCCCGGGACGCAAGACAGTGGCGTCCTCGTATTATAGCGCGACAAGTACAGTTCGGTGATGCGCTGAGTTGTTACAAAATTAAATCCCGAGCTGTCACTGTAATTGGAATAGGTCTGCGTAATTTTTACATCGGTCCTGGGAATCCTTATCATAAAAACCCTTTTTTTTCCTCTGACAACTAAGTTCAGTTGACTTACCGAAGCCCTATTTGCAAATCAATGTAATCAGCATATCATTGTAATATAGCTCTACTGATTAAAGTTAATAATTTAAATTAAAATTAAAAATTCAATAGTTTTTATATATAACTGAGTAGGGATTATTTTGCGTAGTACATTTCGTGAACAGATTAAATGCGTACTATAAAAATACACCCCTAAAATTTTAATTTGACCTGAGAATGCACATGTCATAGATAAGAAGGTACAGAATTGGTATCAGAGATGGGATGGAAAGCAAAGGTTTTGAATATAAAAAATTGTCAATCGACTAAATACCTCACTGGCACTTAATATTTATTTGGTAGCGTCTAGAGTTTAGTTGGCACATGATTCTCTGCTAGATTTTGCAGCGTTAAGGAATTAACAGGGTGTCGTAGATTAAAAGTAGTTTTTTTATACATTATTTTTTTGATATGATGGTCAGGAAAGAAGCGTCGCGTTCTTGTGGTGGCATAACATTGGTGTGCGAATCAGCTGTTTTCAAGCTAACTTAGAAAATATGCTAAGCTATAAAAAGGAAAAGCTTTTGTGAAGTCTGGTATCTTAGCCCGTTCGCACATTTCAGTGGAAAAAATCACCGTGAATATTGTTATTCTTGTCTAAGACAAATCGCAAGATACGTTAGTGTTTTATAAGTCTTATAAACAATGCAAATTAAATTCGTATGTTAAAGTAGCTCGAAGGGTTAATTGTTTGATATGAGCGCTATGCTCCGTACAGACGTTTTGTGAAACGATCGTAATACATATTTAATCCTTTATGAATTAAGCGCAAAAATGATGTTTACGAATGGACGTAAGAAAAGTTTGCACAAAATTTCACGCAAGGAAAGAAGAGTCTTTTAAAATTTTAATGATTCGTTTAAACTAGTTAGTGGCTTTATTTTGAAAGATTCCTATAGTAAATTGGATAACATTTGTTTTTTCTTTGTAAATTTGCGTTAGATTGCAGAATGTCTGTACGAACATTTATATTGGCGAAACACGCTATCGCTAGCCGACGTTCTTATTTCGACGTCCACTATTTAATCGCTTCGTGTGCGATTCGACACGTTATAATCTTAATTAAAACGCCGTTATATGAACACATAATACGGCTTTATGAATAATTGCTAAAAACGCATAAGAAAGAGACTCGTTTTTCATTCCGTCTTTTATGAATCGACTATGGTATTCACGGATTTATTCAGCACAGCAAATAATGCTTATTTACCTAAAAACAGGAGTTAATGATGATCTGGGATGCTAAAGCAATTATTACAAATTGTTGGTAATGTTCGACTCGTGCGTAGGTTTAAAAGAACGTTGGAATTGGAATGTTCTTGTTGTTATATGAATGGGCGTTTACATTCTGTGTTTGGTGAAATTCTCAACTACACTAATCTATTCATACATTCAATATTTAAGAGCTGGGCTCTTGTCTGTGGAGTTTTTTCCAGGTAGTTCTATCATCGGCCAAATCCTTGACCTCCCTATTGCGCGCGATTGTCTAGAGGGGTCTTAGAGAAACTAACTAAACTAGGGGGAACTGAATATGTGTCGTGTTTAATCTATTTTCGATATCAACATTTTGTATTCTGGCTGTCAAATATTCGTAATTTCGCCTAGCATAGAATGTAACGTCGCATATAGACCGTCGAATTGTCAAATTATCGTATACTTATATCGGATGTTAAAGTCGGCCTTACAAACTATGTATTGCCTTGGACTGTACTGTACTTTGAATAACTGTTGTTAAATAGTCGTTTTCGCTTGTATAAAGATTGTCTTTCAATTTGTTATCGTTAAGCAATGTAACCGGTTTCATCGTAAATCGTAATAAATAAATTTAATACGAGTAGATGATACATTATATTGAAACTGTTTTTGAACTAAAATATTCACTGTATTGTAAAATATTTACTGCAACTCTTTTCATATTTGCATAAGCTCAAGCTATTCAAAGTTAAGGCGGACTGATAGAATTGTGCGGGAAAATACAAATTTTAACCTGTTTTTAGCTTTCTTACCTAAACAAAAAAACAACTGCAAACAGTTACATCGTTTGGGGGTAAGTAATATGTATTTTCATGTCAGTATTTTGTCGGTATTACTCTTTATTGTCATTTTCTGGAGGAATCTTTCTAAGTTGTGAAAATCGGTTTGTGCAGATTGGCAATAGATTGCATTTCTTGTAAAATGTATGTACAATACTATTAATTATAATAATTAATAGTATTGCCAATATATAATTATAATTAATTATAAGTTGGTGTAATTCGTAAATGTCATAAAAATACATAAACTAAAGGGCTGTTTATAATTATATTTTCCTATCCCACGCTATCAGTTCGCTTTATAATAACTTTGTCTAAAAATATTGTAGATTTACGATGAATTCTGAGCGAGAATAGCTGGTATGGTTTTTCATCTTGTAAAATAATAATATTGCAACTCACCCAAGTGTCGGTTTTGCCAATATACCCGTACCTAATTCGCTTAGTCTCAATGTAGAGTAGCGTCTTTATAATAATACTATTATATAAGATTTTGTTATTTATTAATCTATTTCTATCTGATAAGACTTCTATTGTTACAAGTCTCGGTGATGATGTATTTTGTGAAAATAATGCTAGCCAATACAAATGTAAGATTCATTTGAAGGTTTTGTACTTTGGGTATAGATTATTTTACTGTATGATGCCCGTTTTAAAGTTTCCTCGTACTTTTTATCTTTTTGACTGAGTAATTAAAGAAATACAAAGTCAGTATTGAAGACTCCGCTGGGTCTTTGTTACTCTTTTTGGTATATCATCAAAGTGTAGGTTTTGTGATAGATATTGTTTACTTTTAGATTTTTAATTTGTATTCTAATTTTAGGTACATACGGGCTGATGAATGTGAGATGTCTCGAAGATTAGCTTGTGAAATTAAAGATGGTTTTTCACAGCAGAAGCCAGTACTGAATTGTAAATAGGTTTCCGACTTTTTGCGTTTCCTTTCAGGCTGTTTAGTGTGCCCTTTTTATAGAAGTGTTTTTTGTGGCAATGGCTTGCTTTCTTACATTGAGGTAACAGATAAAGTAAGACATACATGTTGGATGATTAATAATGAAGTTCTGTGAATGACAACAACTTCTTGTTCAATCACGAGATATGCTCTATATGTTGCCTCAGTGTGTACGAAGCCTTATCACCTCAGTTCTTACTCCTGAGCAATGCGTTAGTCATGGAATGATTCGAGATATCGTCAATGTTGCCATTGTTAAGGTAATCGTAATGTTTAGTTGTAATATTGTTTCGATAGGTTTTTATTCTTGTTACGGTGAAGGCGATTGCGGAAGCCCCCGATGTTTACGGCATATATTATATTTATTATAATAGCTTCGCTAAAACTTTAATCCATATTCGGCATGTAAGCGACACGGTTGAAATGTTAATTCTCTAGTCTACTACTCTTGTAAAGACAAAAATGTGTATGAAAATTAATAAAACTTAATTTTTTAAATTCGGTTTATAAAGTTTCTGCAAGATGTGTTTTATTTGTTCCACATACTTAGGATCAAGTTTAGGAAATACATTTATTTTTAAATGTCATGAGCAATAATATCTGGATCACAATATGATATGTTGTATATTAAATAATCGTCCTGGAGATCATAGGTACTTAATTTCATAAGCGATAATTAACAAGTATAAATTAAGAATTCTAGACAACCCACTATATGTTGTTATGTGATGTCAGCTAGATAAGTTGAAAGTTATCACAACATATGTACCTATCTATCTCCTCGTGAAAGAAGCCCCAAGTACCAGCAGTGGGAATGATAGTGGGCTTCTTATGCGGTATGTACTATGCGTGCCAACTAAGAATAGGACTGTCAAAGCCGCCATCTTGCTCAATCATACGCGCAAACTTCATAACCAAAGTGTATGGTGTGCAAGAAATTTTATGGACAAATTAAATTCAGTTTATATGTTTAATGTACGCTGTTTTGCTATTTCTTATACATTTGACGGCAAATTAATTATAAATGAGTAGGATTTGAAAGTAAAAGCATATTTATAAAAATATAATTTCTTTTTCATTGTTGACACTTCTTTTTGTACCAAATAAAAATAGTTTATTATACTGCTTACAGTACTTAAGTCGAAACTATCCAAAACCAATGTCTCGCCACGTGATTTTTTTTAGGTGTTGTTAATTTGCCTTGGGTACTTCTTACCTGTAGAATTAATTGATCCAAAAGTATCCAATAATAAAACCAAGAATAATTAAACAATAATTAAATTTACATCCATGAAGCAAAAAAAAATAATTATTAAATTTCTTTTTTAAGCTTTCTTTGCTAGTAGTACTTTTTTGACAGTTATCGTGTGAAGTTGAAGCGCGATCCTATTCTTAGTTGGCACGCATTATATTCTACTTGTCAAGCCCTTTAATTTGATACCGATATTGGGGAAGTTGCGTAACAATGACCCGCCAGTTGTAGCAGCGGTCATCTTTATACGGTTCCTATCAAAAATGCTAAAATCACTCCCAACTACACCCATCATGCAAAAAATCAGCTCATCCTTCGGGAACTGCTTTAAGCTTTGGTCTGGTGATCATGACGCACAACGCTGCGGTATGCGGTATGCGTTGCCGGACACTCAACCATATGAAAAACGTCGAGAATGTTCTCTTGTTCCGTCGCAGTATGCGTCAGCGGCGAGGGGAAGCGCGGTGAAGTGGGGAGGTGTACTGCCGCACAGCGCGGCGTCATTCGCGGTTCAACGCTGCGGTGTGCGGTGCGCGTCACGGGTGTGCGTCACTGAGTCAATATGGAATTGTTCGAAGACAATTTAATAGAATTAGTTCGCAACTATCCTTCTATATATAAAAATAAAGACAAAAAACATAAAAGTTTGATAGTTAAAGAAAATTGCTGGAGGGAGATAGCTGAGAAGTTGAATAAAACACGTGAGTATTTTGTATATTTCTAATTGTTTATTCGACAGCGGTAGGTACCTAAGTTTACATTAAAAAATGGCAAACATTATTAGTGACACATGAAACATTTTGATGATTTTGAGGTTGGAAACTTGATGAACAATTTAATGAACAATTTAACTTGGTAGTGTTTATTTAGTGTTATAGAAAATAAGCAATGAGTTTTGAATTACACACTTAACTTGTCCTATCTACTTCACTGTCTTGCCAAGGAACACTATCACGATCACTGTTGAAATAGGTACTGCTTGAATAAGTCACGTGTCAGTGTCACCGAACCATTTATATTATAACCTCTTCCCGGTATACGCGGCATAGGAATTACATTTTCAGAAGGCATTTCAAGAGTACCTATTTCTGTCTAAATCGTGTATGATCAAAGAACTCATCATATTATGGATGATACAAGCTGACATAACCAACTTGTCTACGACACGAGGGTTTACTGCAATAGGTGAAAAAAATATTCGAAATCGTTGACATAATATGCCAAAAGCATTTTCAGATGTTCTTCTTGCTCTACCTTGAGACGCATGATTTTTTGAGTATGGTTTCATCATATAGTTGGTGAGGCTAATTGCATCATCACCTACGAAAACATAAGGCTATGTCAGCTTCCGGCAACTTTGTTGCCATTGCCCATTTGGAATTTTCTTAAATAAATCAGATTTCATAAATACGCCTGTGTCACATTCTCATTCACTAAAAAAGACTATATAGTAGTTTTATATTAACTAACAATGTTATTGTTTCAGCTGAAGAATGTAAGAATAAATGGCGTAATTTACGCGACAATTATAGAAAAAATCAGAATAAGAAGAAAACCGGAAGTGCTTCTTTCGTTTCAAAGTATGACGACGAAAGACTTAAATTCATAAATGACAGCTTTGAAGAAAGGGAGTCTATTTCAAATCTAAATCCCGGAAATGTTCTTGAGGTTGATGAAAAAAACAATTTGCCAGTAGAGATATGTTCAGGACCAACTTCTTCAACGCCGAGTTCAACGCCGTATTCACCATGTGAATCTATTTCACAACAACTATCGCAAGAAGGACATTCAATAACACAAAACAAAACTCAAGGTACATCACAAGTGAAAAAGAAAAAAAGAGACAGCCTTATCGAAGAGTTTAGAAAGAATAGAGAAGAAAGAACAAACATGTTGAGGCAAATTACAGAAAAAGGCAATACTCCAGTACACATATTCTTTAGGAGTATGGCCGACGTAGTTTGTCAATTTCCTCCGGACAAAATAGCTCAAATCAGAGCACAAGTTTGTAACATCGTTACTGCAATGGAATTATTGGTCTTGGCGCAAAGAGAGACACCAACGCCACAGCAATCATTCAACACACTATAGCAACCAATCCACGCATACAACTCGCAACGAGAGACACCATCCCCACAGCAATCATTCAACACACTACAGTAACCAATCCACGCATAGGTACAACTCGCAACGAGAAACACCATCCCCATAGCAATCATTCAACATACTTTGATGTTATACCGAGTTACTGTATTCGATTAATAAGAATAATATGATTATTAATTGTTTTATTTAATTACCGAAATAAATTCATTTAACTTATGTAACGGCTAGCAAATACGAGCGCCCGCGCCGGCCTCAGTCGACACTAGGTATTGATAGTAATACGGTTGCCTTGCCAACGCCCCGCGCCTGTCTCTCCCCGCGCCTCGCGTCCCTTAACCGTCTCGCGTCTCGAGCCGCGGGAAGGCAGCGGCGAGAGGCAGAGAGCTACCGACTACCGGCGCGTGCGTTCCTGCCGCGCGCCTGGATTTTTTTATGGTTAAGCTCCTCACGTGATCACATTTAGCATCCCCTTTTACATTTGGCGCCCAACGTGGGGCGCAAATGTAAAAGGGGATGCTAAATGTGATCACGTGAGGAGCTTAACCATAAAAAAATCCAGGCGCGCGGCAGGAACGCACGCGCCGGTAGTCGGTAGCTCTCTGCCTCTCGCCGCTGCCTTCCCGCGGCTCGAGACGCAAGACCGTTAAGGGACGCGAGGCGCGGGGAGAGACAGGCGCGGGGCGTTGGCAAGGCAACCGTTTTACTATCAATACCTAGTGTCGACTGAGGCCGGCGCGGGCGCTCGTATTTGCTAGCCGTTACACTTACCTTAACGTTAGGAATAGTTTTTCTTGTGTCGTAATAACAAAATTCCGATTATTGGTTCTAGGCTGTGTGTCACTAATATCATCTTTTATGGCCATTAAAATCTTGTTATAGATCTCCCTTGAAACCCGAAAGTAACCCATGAATTTTTCTTCACAATTCAATTAAATGCCGTTTTATTAAGGTTTCGTAATAACCTTCACAGCCATTAGGAAAGAGGACGTGCCTTTGGTGCAAGATGGCCAAGTTTTGGATGAAAAGAAATCTGCGGAACTACTCGCAGAGACTTTTTATCCTAAGGATGAAACTGACAGCGACAATCCAGAACATCAAAGAATAAGAACGTTAGCCTGGAATATAAATGGGGAAGCGCATGTTGAATCATGTGACCCTCCATTTACTGTAGAAGAATTAACGTGGGCAGTAAGTAGTTTTAACCCAAAGAAGGCACCAGCCCATGACGGACTAACGGCAGATATATGCAATGCTGCAATAGTTTCAAATCCTGATCTTTTTCTTGCCATTCTGAACAAGTGCCTAGAATTATCTTATTTTCCCAGGCTTTGGAAAGAGGCAACTGTAGTAGTGATAAGAAAGAGCGGGAAAGCAGATTATACACATCCTAAATCATATAGACCGATTGGACTTCTGCCTATCCTGGGTAAAATAATGGAGAAGATGGTGATGAGAAGGGTTAGGTGGCATATTCTGCCTGATATGAGTCCGCATCAGTATGGATTCACACCACAGCGAAGCACCGAGGACTCCCTCTATGTCATGATTAGCCACATACGTAAACTTTTAAAGGAACATAAATTAATAACTGTAGTTTCGCTTGACATAGAGGGAGCCTTCGACAACGCTTGGTGGCCAGCAATTAGATGCCGATTGGCGGAAACAAGATGCCCCGTCAACCTAAGACGCTTGTTGGATAGTTACTTGAGTGACAGAAGAGTAAGGCTTAGATATGCTGGATGTGAATCGATGAGGGAAACAACAAAGGGTTGCATTCAAGGATCGATAAGTGGCCCTACCTTATGGAACCTTTTGTTGGATCCATTATTGAAAGGCCTTGAATCAATGGGGCACTACGGCCAAGCTTTTGCAGACGACGTGGTCCTTATATTTTCGGGAAAAACCGCAACAGAAGTGCAGCAACATGCGAATTCCGCCCTCTTATTTGTACGGGACTGGGGAGTTTCAAACAAATTAAACTTCGCACCAAGCAAAACTAAAGCTATGGTCATAACAAACAAGCTTAATTATGACAATCCAGTCTTGAGCATGGGGGGAGTAAATATAGAAATGTCGCGAGAAATAAAAATTTTGGGGCTTACAATCGACGATAGACTGACGTTCAATTCCCATGTGTCAAACGTATGCCGCAAAGCTCTAAATTTTTACAAACAGATGTCGCGGGCAGCTAAAATATATTGGGGTCTGCAACCCGAGGTTATCAGGACCATGTATGTGTCTGTGATTGAGCCAATAATTTTGTATGCGTCAAGTGCGTGGGCGGCTGCGGCACGTAAAAGCAAGGTACAAAAGCAATTTAACGCAGTACAACGAGGGTTTGTCCAAAAAATTATTAAATCATATAAAACGGTATCTTTAAATGCAGCTCTGACACTCGCTGGTCTGCTTCCATTGGATCTCAGAGTTCTAGAAGCAGCATCTTTATATGAAATAAAGAATGGATATTCTCAACGAGTAGTCGGCGAGTATGATATCGAAAATGACGTTAATGTGAGACAGCTACCTCATCCTGCAAAACATAAAACACTCCGATATGGCAGCGTGGCCAGCGGTGCAGAATGGAATCAAGAACATGAAAACGATTTTAAGATATTTACTGACGGAAGCAAAATTGAAGGAAAAGTAGGTGCGGCACTTTCGATTTGGCAAGGTAATTTAGAAACTCAATTTCGTAAATTTCAATTAGAACCATTCTGCACCGTCTACCAGGCTGAACTGTTAGCACTTCAAAAAGCTATCGATATAGCTCTTAAAAGTAAGAAGGAAGAGTGTAGCATATTTTGTGACTCTAGGTCAGTTCTTGAAACAGTCGCTTCTGGCGTTTCCCTCCATCCACTCGCCATAAAAATTAACGCGGCTATAAATAACGATACCAACCAGCGCATTAAACTGTATTGGATTAAGGCGCATGTGGGGTTGGAGGGAAACGAAAGAGCTGATGAACTGGCTAAAGAAGCTGCCTTGCATCGTAGGACAAGAGCTGATTACGAACTGTGCCCGGTTTCATTCGTCAAGCGCCAAATCCGTTTGGAGACGCTTGACGAATGGAATCGGCGCTACAAAGAGGGTGTAAGTGCATCCACCACCAAACTCTTTTTCCCAGACGCTGTTGGGGCATACTCCATCCTAAAAAGGATGGAGCTCACTCCAATATTGGTCCAAACGTTCACTGGGCATGGAGGATTTGCTGAATACTTACACAGAATGAAACGCAAAGATAGTCCAACATGCCTTTGTGACCCGGAAAAAGAAGAAAACGTCATACATATTCTGACAGAGTGCCCCATATATGGCAAAGATAGGATTAATTTAGAGATTAAGTTAGGTATAAAGATAGACAAAAATGTTTTAGCAACGTTAGTAAGCAGCAAAGACTTTAGAGATAGTTTCCTAGAATATTGTACATTAATAGTAAAACGAGTAGTAAATAAGAACAAATAGCATTAAGGCAATTACTTTTGTATATAATGATTAGTATATTCCAAATGTAATTGACAAAATTAAGGAAAAAAAAAAAAATGGAAACCATAAAAAAAAGATGAAAAAAAAAAAAAAAAATGATAAAAAAAAAAGTTATGAAAACGCAACGAAAAAAAAAAAAGAAATAAAAAAAAAAAAAAAAGATAGTAAAAAAAAAAAAACAGAAAGAAAAAAGAAAAGAAAAAAGCCTTCTACGCTTCTGACTTTCCCTTACTTACCCCAAAAATATCCCTGACGAGCATATATTTATATATATATTGCTATTTTCCAATTAAAGTATTTTTCGCAATAACTGTTGTGAGTGAAAAGTGTTTGTTGTACAATGTCTCCGACGTAAATGTGTTGGAGGAAAGCCTGACGAACATACAAAAAAAAAAAAAAAATAAAAATAACCTTCACTCCTTCGTTGTAAAAGCATGTTCCTCGGAGATTTTCTTGTTCTATTCAGAAGCAGTAACAATTGTTCTTCTTCCTCCTCTTCAAGCAAAGCACAAAGTACAGAAAAATTGTTCATGTTCACGTCTACCTAGGTAGCTGCGGCAAAATCAACTGACCACCTCTCCGCAGGGACGCTAAATGCTGCGTCGTGACGCTGCGTTGCGGCGCATACCGCAGCGTTGTGCGTCATAATCACCAGACCAAAGCTAGACAGATACCCTGTGTTTTTTTTTTTGCGTCGGTGTTTATTCAAAGAGGTAGAAAATACAAGAATACAACAAAGTTAATACGAAATATTTTTATTAGACCACAAAACTTAGCCACACTAATCCATCCTCGTCTTAACATGCTTCTCAGTGATTTTATCCTTCTCGATGATGTAGACGACAGCACCCCAACCAGAGATGGCGTCGCGGTCCGCAGCGTTCACCAGAGCCTGGGAAAAACGCGAAATTATATTATTTTACTATAATCATGTTCTTTTTTACTCATTACAGCTAGTAATTTTTTTTTACTCTGTATAGGTCAGCGCTTGACCACAATTCTCCTGATGGTAAGTGATATTGAGGTCTACGGTGAATATCGCTTACCTAGAATGAATCGGTTCACTCTCGCCTTTAAAATAGCTAGATTGTAGTCATTGGGGAACAGGGAATTCCGCAAGGAATTCCAAAGTTTGGCGGTTCGCACAACAAAGGTGGAGGCAAAGGCTTTGTGCGTGCCTTTTTGACCAGCAGAGCGCATAACACAAATTAGCGACACCAATACTATAGCCAGCACCGAGGGTGGAGCATGCCTTGTTTGGAATGACCTGCATCTATGACCCTGATGTTGAACAAAGCACTTCATGTGTTCGATTAGTGTCCGGTTTTTGGTAGGTTACGGTTTGATTTGGAATGATAGATATAGATGTAAAAAAAGAGAATTTGCATAAAATAAAAAATTGAAATAAACAAGGTAATCAATAGAAACAACCAGTAAGCCAACAAAGTTGTTGTTCTATAATATGATTGTTTGTATGAAAATTACCCGATAAATATGTGAAACTTGTATTTAAAACAGCAATTACCTGTGAAATAGTTTCAAACAGCTCATCAGGCTTGAGGTTTGGTTCCCACAGAGCTTCACACATACCATACAGCTGTTCTGAGCAAGTTCCTGAAACTACGAAGTCTTCTGGCTCATTGGGGCAACCAATCTGTGGACAAAACATAGTCTATAAATATAAGGAACTTTTAAACTCTGGTGTTAGATAGATAGTTGAGTTTTCAAGTTGACTGAAGGAAGCATCTTGGCTTATTGACTGCTTATACTAATACTTGCAGACGGGACCTACAATTTAACATGTCATCTGGCCCACTGTAGCACCCTGACGAACCTAACCTTTGCCTAAATACTGCCTGCATCGACTGTGCTTAACTTTGATGATAGTGTCAGATCACCTTAGTAAGCAAATTACCTTAGTAAGTTGTTGTAAAAACGTAATTAAACAAAGTAATATATAAATAATAATTAGTTTTTAGGCAGCTATGATTTTGTTTAAATTTACAAAAAAGCTAGAAAACCTTTTTAATAAAATTAATAATAATACAAGCATTCCATCCTTTGTTCTAAGGTTCAAAAATACACAAACTATAGCTTATGTAACTTGGGGATAATCTAATTTCCCAAGGGTTAAAGAATTATTCAAATTGGTCCAGTAGTTTCCGAACCTATTTGCACCAAACAATCAAACTTTTCCTCTTTATCACATATATAAGGGTATTGACAAATATCTTACCAGATCCATATTGCACACATAGGGCTGGTTGTCGATGGGGTCAAGCCCCGCGATGACAGGCTCAATGAAGTATGGCCCAAAGCGCCTCTCATACAGCAGATTGGATAGCATAGCGGAGAATGTCTTGGGCCTCATTATTCTGTTCTCTTTCAGCTCATACAGGTTCATTCTGAATATAGAGATTAGGTTTCATTAGCCAAATTACCTTGTATTATCTTGTATGAAGAAGAAAAAGATGTTGCGAAGTTATAAAATTTATTTACAGTAAGAAATTATTAATGCAAGTAAATAATGCTTAGTTAAAAATAAATTAATTTTCATGAGAGTTCTTAATCTTGACTACTTATTTCTGTAATTTTTTCTACATGTCAGTCAGGTTTTTCTATGTAAATTTCTACGTTCAGACATGTATGTCTTAGACATTGTTCAACAAACATTTTTCACCTGAAAAAATACTTGTAATAATATATTACATGGGATGTGAAATTTTTATGCATGTGAAGATAGGTATAAAGAAATTAATGCCACAATCATGCATTTGGACATAATCTTCATCTTGTGTTATAATCTGCACTGTAAGGATTTCGTTTATAAGATTACCAACCTGAATTTGAGTCTCTGAAACACAGTCTGTGTATCAGTAGCGAGGCCGGGCAAGCCGACATACAGTGTGGGTCCCATTTGGTACACCTTGGGGAAGTTTGTGGACACTGTCTGCGCCTGAATACCGTACCGCTTGTCCGTCGCTATAGCCACGCAGTCTTTGCCCTTCATCGCCACCACGGCGCCTCCATTATACGCCAAAATTGACTGAAAACATCAGTTGTTGTGAGCTAGTATTTTAGTTTGTTCGATGAAGCTTTATTGAGGTTTGCAATTAAAATTGAGTAGGATATTACCAAATATCGTCTCAGTATAGCATCAAATTATAGTGAGAATGCTAGATGTTAACATTTTCATCAGGTTTGTAAATAATAAAGCAAATCTGCCTTGTAATGTTCATGACGCTATCATAACCACACAAATTGGAAATTAACTGCAGGCGTACTGGGGAAGTTTATATTCAGCAAACTACTCACCATTTTCGTCAAATTCGAAGATTTTTTGCAAAATATCGAGGTAAATTCAATTTAATTTGTTACAAAATTCGGAACCGAAAAATGACAATTCATTCGGTGCGGTGACAGTTTAGCACCATAGACAAGATTCAGTTTTTTTGAGAAATAGAGAAATAAAGCAAAAATATCACAGACAACAGAGCTTATGTAGGATTAGCGCGAATGTTCAAAATAGTTGAATTGCCTTTTTTGTAGCTCATCTATAGGTAGTTACGATTAAAACTGTCGCCTCGAGGCCAACCATATTAATAGCTGTTAAAGGATGTCCTATATTTTGGAAAATGGCACAAATGTGTCTTAACCGCAGTAATGGTGGACGGCGATCGTTGTGTTGAGTTTAACGGGATGCTATAATAAACGACACACCCTCCCAAACGCGAGACATAGGCTTATCATTTGGTAAAATAATGGAATATTGAACTAACCTTATCTTATTTACTCCGGATGCTGGCTTTCTGATACTGCTTTGAACGAATATCCTGTAATTTCGAATGATTTTTCTTCGCAGTAGGGAGGTGCTAAAAAGATGATATTTTCTATCGAATAAATACTACTTTCTAGCGACTACATTGACAAGTTTTGTTTAACCATTAACAGCTTGGTCGGGCCTGCGGCTGATTTGCATCCCGCAGGTAAAGGCCATTATTTAGCGCCTGCTTGGTTAGCTACCACGCTGAAGTTGAAAATTTGTTGCCAAGCACCTAACGGTGTATTCCAAAAGCATCCTTGAGAGCAAGTAATCCAGACTAAGAATGCACCACCTTCGGCTAGAGTGTCACTGATTCGTGTGGTTGAGCGCTCTACTGAACCTGCTGCCCGATTCTGATAAAAGCCACCCGCATTTGATTCCATTTATAGTAAGAATGACCTCCATTTTTAGTCTCAACTGATACAAAAATATTCCATTGCTTCAATATCATTTTCATTCCATACCTGAATGGCGAGCCAGAGCTCCTCAGTGGTCAGTGGCCTGACTTCTTATAATATGTACTACATACTAATAAGATCAGACCTATGACTCATCATTTAGAATGGTATTTTTGTATCAGTTGAGACTAAAAATGGAGGCCATTCTTATTATAATTCATCAATTGCGAATAGTTTTTTTCAGTCGGCCAGCTGTAGGTATAGTTTTAATAAAGATTAATTTTATGATTGCTTTTATATTTTCCACAAGGCTAAATGGAGATTTAGCACAAATGAGATGCAAGATGAAGTAGGTAATCAAAGTCGTAGTTATGTAACCAGTTTGCGAAGTAAATAAAGCGTGCTATGTTTACGTATCGGGTGTTTAAAATGCCGGCCGGCTATATCTGTTGATTGACACTGCGCCGTTAACATTCGTTAGCTTGGTTTGTTTGTATGGTTATTACTTGTACGTTGTGGGCACGTATCATTATTGGTTTATAGGTGTAAATAGTGGAAAAGTTAATATGACGAAGCTAAGTACATAGCTGTGATAATAAATAAATAATAAATATAATATGTTTGTGTAGAGCCGGGATCGAACCAGAGGCCGTCTGATTAAAAAGCAGATTAATTATTACCACCGAGCCACACTCGCTTTTTTACACAGTACTGCATTTGGCCAGAAAGGCACATAATAACACAAATTAGCGATACTCTCGCCTTAGGTGGAGCATGCTTATTCTGCAATAACTAGCTCTCAAAAAGCCTGCCGTCGCCATCGTTAGGAGTTTGGCGACAGATTTTTTAACTTAAGGATGGCTGCTAGCCAGGCGAGCAAAAGAAAATGATTTACCACCATGGAAAATATATGCAGTATAGGTATAGGTACCATAATTTTCTGTCTTACATACCTATCAGGTACCTTACTTATATTAAGTCACTTATCTTACCCTTTTCTCTTGAGACTTTTTGTTAAAATTTAGACGAAACCTATGAGTGAATCCTATTTTTTGGTAGATATACAAATCAATAGAATATCCATATAGTATAATCTCTTTGGGGTGGAACAGGTATGCCAGCGACCCAGGACTGTGCTCCGCTATTTCTAGGAGCTCGGTTGGATTGGGTAGGCTGGTAAGGGGGGAATGCACAATACGCCCCTAGCGGGGTGTCAGTGCAGGTCTCATCACCCCCACTTCAAATTAGATTTAGAATCATCTTTTTGTACGGGAATATAATTTTAAAATGATTTATTAGTTAATTATATAATTATATTGTTATTAAGTCACGCGTTTCTTCTAGGTACACTAGAGGCATCCTACTAATATTATAAAGGCGAAAGTTTGTATGTATGGATGTATGTTTGTTACTCTTTCACGTAAAAACTACTGAATGGATTTGAATGAAACTTTACCACAATATAGCTTATACATCAGAATAACACATAGGCTATAGCTTATACATCAGAATAACACATAGGCTACAATTTTTGAGGTTTTTAATGTGAGGTCGTAAAAAAACACATTTTTTGCGCTTACATTGCAAACGCTGACTGAATCCTACAAGATAGATCAAAACAATTTACTACAGTATTGTACAACTTAAAAAGGTCTACAAAAAAGTCCGTGGTGGTATATGTTTATCTCTTAGGAATAACCCACAATAACCATTTTTTATCCTTTACTTTGTACGAGAAATAATGGCTTATTTACGAAGCAATTTTAAGCAATACAGTATAAATCCTTATCCAATTAAGTATCTTAAATACATTGTGCATGTAATAAAGATCAATATGGCTTTTTGCAGCATGTAAATTAAATAAATATTTTCGAAGATATCACAGATTTAAAATGCAGCGGCGCCAGGCGAACGGAGCGTGGGGTGGGGAAGAAGCGGCTAATAGCTGAGTGCGCGACCCGAACGCGGGCAGACGCATGAGAGCAGACGTCGTTGACGATTGTGTCCGTTTTGCGAATTTTCAAGGCACTAGCGATTTGATAAAAACGTATGGTCGCCTACTTTAAATAATATAGGCCTAAGGTTAGTTATTGCCAGGTTTCTTTTTGGTTAGGAGTAACACGTACAAAAAGATACTTCATTTTTACAAATTACTTCATTAATAATTCAATTACTATATATAGATAGGTTACTTACAGTTAATTATAACAAATTATATTAGCAATAAATTAAAATTGCGACTATAATTTGAGATTTAAACTATCCTATCTCTCAAGTTGGATCGAACTGCACATGGTGTGCGAATTTTATTATAATCGGTTAAGTGGTTTAGGAGTCCATTGAGGACAAACATTGTGACACGAGATTATATAAATTAGGATAAGATTATTAATATTATATGTATGTTTTTTATTATTCTTTATTGTACACTACGTCCTTCTTTAGTCGTTTATAAATTCCTTTCCATCCAAAGATTGCCTGGAAGAGATCGCTTTAAGCGATAAGGCCGCCAATTGTGGTACACTAATTTTAAGTTAATTGTCTTTTACTGTGCCTTTTTATTTATGTGTCCAATAAAGAATTATAAAATTTCCATGACACAATGTTAGTTACCGTACTCCTCCAAAACGGCTTGACCGATTTTTACCAAATTTCATATGCGTATTCAGTAGGTCTGAGAATCTTCTACTATATATTTTTAAGGCAAAACAACGTTTGCCGGGTCAGCTAGTAAGACAATAAAAACAAAAATATTAATTTCAAAACGCTACCTATGAAATGAATCCGTTTACACCACTGACCGCACTGACCGCTGTAATTCTAATATTAAGTGGAGGTCTAATCTGGTAGCAGCGGTTTTTATCTAGTTAATATTATACTAATTATGTTACAATAGTTCTTTTAATCTAAAACATAATTTACAAATATTATAAATAATTATATTTTACAGGACTTAAGAAAAAAAGACGAAAATTTAGTAAACTAAAAAAATAATAAAAACAAAATAAAAATTAAGACACCCGCCCAAATGTGCCCATCAGGCTTGCCGCATTGCCTCTTTGTATTGCAAGGAAAATTTGTTGCACAAGGTATTTCCCGTATTCTATTATACTTAGTATTTTTATGTAGTATTTTTAAATAGTAGTGTTACCGAAAATATAAATCATTTATTATTTTTTGGTCGCATAGGTTGTATTTATTCGCAACGCTAATAAATTATTCTTCCTAGCTAAAATAAAATTTGATAGTTAAGATCATTTAGCAACTAGATAATACTGAAATGTTAATAAATAGATGATTTGTATTATCTTATGCATTTTTAATAAACTCCATAACTAAATATGAAGCGAAGTTCTGAATTGTACTAGTACATACATATGTATTAGTTAAACAAGTTCATTTACAAATCGACATGTCGATCATTGACACGAGAAATTGTTTATCACAAAACTCCAGCATCCCAACAACAAATTTCACCCGCCAGTACCGGTCACGTAGGCAAATATGATAAAGCTACATATTTTTCTCTCAACGCTATCATACCGGGTCGAAGGCCACTCGCGCCACCCACTCACACAAGCGTCTATCGATGCATCGCCAATATGCAGCCAGCTATTTAAGCGCCAACATCCGCTGGCAATCGGCAGTCAGTCACGGCTAACCAACGAGCACACAACCAGCCAGCAGCCATGGAGAACGAAACTCAGAGCCTCGAAGCCATCATCAACAACAACCTAAGCGGACGGGACCTTGAAGAGTTCAACCGCATCTACTATGGTAGAAAGAACCACAATGAAGTCCCCATCAAAGATTCGTCTCTAGCAGCTGCCAAAGATGCTAATTTTGAAATCGCCGCTTATGCTTTCCCCGCTAAGAAGGAACAGACCAGACCCCCAAGAATTGTAAAGGTTGGCGTCATCCAGCACTCGATCGCCGCGCCCACTGACCGCCCCGTCAACGAACAGAAGAAAGCAATCTTTGACAAGGTAAAGAAGATCATCGATGTTGCCGGCCAGGAAGGAGTCAACATCATCTGTTTCCAGGAGCTATGGAACATGCCATTTGCATTCTGCACTCGCGAGAAGCAGCCATGGTGCGAGTTCGCAGAGTCGGCAGAAGACGGCGAAACCACAAGATTTTTGAAGGAATTGGCCGTCAAATATGCCATGGTTATCGTGTCTTCGATCCTCGAAAGGGACGAGAAGCATGCAGAAATCCTGTGGAACACAGCCGTCATAATCAGCGACTCTGGAAAAGTTATCGGAAAGCAGAGGAAGAACCACATCCCGAGGGTTGGTGATTTCAACGAGTCCAATTACTATATGGAAGGCAACAGCGGACACCCCGTCTTCGCTACCAGGTACGGTAAGATCGCCGTAAACATTTGCTTCGATCGCCACCATGTTCTCAACTGGATGATGTTCGGTCACAACGGAGCAGACATCGTGTTCAACCCATCTGCGACCATCGCTGCCGACGCTGGAAGCGAATACATGTGGAACATTGAAGCCAGGAACGCGGCCATCACGAACTGCTACTTCACCGCTGCTATCAACAGAGTCGGCTATGAAGAGTTCCCGAACGAGTTTACCTCCGCTGACGGTAAGCCTGCCCACAAGGATTTGGGGCTGTTCTATGGTTCCAGTTACTTCACGGGTCCAGATGGCGTGAGATGCCCGGGACTCTCGCGTACCAGAGACGGTCTGCTGATCGGAGTGTTGGATCTGAACCAAAACCGTCAGATCAAGGACCGTCGGTGCTACTACATGACCCAGCGTCTGGACATGTACGTAAACAGCCTCAGCAAGGTCCTCGAGCTGGACTACCAGCCTCAAGTGGTTCACGAGAACGAGAAGTAAACTCACGTAATACCTTCTCGTTGACACATCCACCTGCTTCAGCTTTCAGGAATATCAGCACGAGATTTGTAGAGCAATGAAGCGCTTATTGAATTAGGATATATTAGGATATATCGATAATCTCTATTAATTTTAGCACGAAAAATTAAATCATTCACGCCAGGTAAATGATTATGTTTATGCTTTAATTATATTTAAGCTTTCAAGTCAATAAATTTGCATCCGTTAAAACTACTGACTTTTATTTAGAGTTGTATTAGCACTTAATTTTAGAGTTGTATTAGCATTTAGTTGGATAAATACAATTGAAGAGTTGATTACATAGCTTTGTAATTACATATTGTATTAATTATGTTTGCAAGTAAATAATATCTTGAGAAAAACTAAAAACAAAAAGTCATTCCAGGTAAGTAATAAGTGGTAAGCAAAGATACAAATTTAATGTTATTTAACCTATTTCGTCTAAGCTACGTCCAAGGATTTTACAAATAAGTACTTATACCATAATTTCTCACTGCATATATTATTATATCTGCGAAACCTTTACCTTGGAATTGAGTACATACTACTCGCATTTTAAGTTGACCATAGCCAGGCCTGTGTCACTCCGCGTGTAGGTGTTAAAAACATACCTACGGGCGGCGGCCACTCCGGAGTGGACAATCTAGTAGGCTGCCACAAGTGAACGAAAACACACGCGTGCGCGCTATATGTTCGACCACGTTCAACTTAATTATTTGATTGATTCATTATATAATTGCAAGACGGACACAAAACGAAAAAAAGCAAAAAGATACTGTGCAGTATTTAATTGTTTAAATACGGATCGTGATCGAAATTTAACTTTTTTTTGGTTACCTAAAGACGCTGACAGGTAAGGGTAAAATCTATTTTGACTGGATTACATTATGAAATTAATTCAAACTACAAACCGTTTCTCCCCGTACTATTCCAATATCCTAAAAGTACAATAAAAAGATATTTTAGTCGTTTCATTCGAGTTGCATTTCATTTGTCGTACATTTACGAACTAAGACTAAGAGCCCAACGCAAAATATTTTCGGTGATACTATAGATGATACCTATGGAATTCTATTCGCGCTAGATGGCATATGAAGTAGTTTCTCGAAGTAAGCAACCCTTGTCCGTGGCTCTTTCAATACCACAGAATAATAACTAGTACTCCGTATAACCATGTACAACGTATTATGAACCGTAGCATAGTGAATTAAGGCCCATATTTCGTTGAAAAGAAATTGGTAGGCAACAAAATGATCACGTGATCGACTGGACCGCGAGCTAAATTAAATCATATTGTTTATCAGCTTGAGTTCATATTTCTTTGAAAACCATTGCGAAGTGAAGCTTCTGTACGAAGTACAAGTTATTATTCTGTGCCATAGCAACGAGAATGGAAAAATAATGCGAAAGGCCAACAAAGTCCTAAATAGGCTTATTATCATATACTTGAAACGAAGCTAAACGAGTAGTGATAAGTGATTATGTTATTGTTTACGACTTTTGGTTAGACTTAATTACTATGCAAACTATATTTTAAATGGGTTTGTTTTTCTCAAAAACTTATTTTTTTGGAACTAGCCTATCAGATTCGATAAAATTTTGATAACTTGTTATAAGTGTATTACATCTGCCTTGGTTAAATGAATAATAAATATGCATTAGATCCACGATTGCTATAATATGTCTAGCATTTGTAGGTAATATTATCTTTGTCAATGTGATAAAAAAATATGAATCTATCTTTATAAAATGCTCTGAATGATATAGAATAATTATTAATTGATCGACCAATTGAAGCGAGAGAAACGTATCTGAATCATATAATTTCGTCTGGTTGTAGGAATGTATGTTGGTTTTCACGTAGACCCTGTTTAAAGAAACTTACTACCTTTAAACCAATAGATACATTTATTTTCTTTGGCGATTTTTCATTGCTGTGAAGGATCTCACGGAAAGAGAATTAACTGCCTCCCTGCCTGTTTTAAAGATAATAGGCAAATCGATTATTAATAAAAAAAAAATTATAATAGTAATTAACAAACTTTGAATAGTTAACTTTTGAGTTCATGAAATTTAGATAGTTCGATATTTTAAGAAAATGCCCTACGATAAGGTCTAGTAGATAGTTAGAATATGTTCTGTTAGGTATTGCCGTTGGTTATAATGTTTAACTAACTTCAAAATAACAATCAATTGAGAATCCGAAAACCAACGTCAGTTTATAATACAATAAACCCATTTATATAACATTTAAGTGTTTTTCCGGAACATATCTATTTATGATAAAACAAATAATAATTGGGTTGCTTAAAAAATGATGTAGTTATGAGGAACAAACATTACAGTCCTTTGAATTTTCTGTTGTGCATAACCGCCGGTTTTTGTCGGAAATTAAAACCATTTTTTTATTAATAAGGAAGGAATTACTGAACAATCTTTACCGAAAATTGTTGAGTATTTTGTCAGTTTACTACATTTTCAATTGTTATGAGCATTGAAAATTATTATCTCGTAGACATGAAGCTACTAGACCACCCGCAATTATTTATCAGCAAACAAACAAACTTATCAACGTATTATTTCACAAATGTAGCCATAAAGCTGTTAACGACACTTGAGATATCTAATGAGATGAACATAAAACTTGACCTAATTACTTAGTTAAATATTGTTCAACTAGAAGATCTATTAGATATTATATTAACTAAGTATATAATTATGTAACCTACACTTTTCGTAATGAAATAATGGTTGCTATTAAAAAAATTACAATATCGCACACATGTTTTATTTAAAAAATTAGTTGAGTTAGGAAAGATCTTACTCGATCTTATTTCTCTCAAAATTAATTTTAATAAAACTATTATCATCATTAAATACAAACTACGCGATTAAATATGGACGTAAGGAGATGATTCTCCTGTGAACTGTGAACCATGGACAAAGTATATTACTTTAATATACTTTGTCTATGCTTACTCTAATTTCGACCTCAATATTAAGAATAATAAAGTATTTAATTAATAGCTAGATATAGCTCCTATAAAACATTTATATTATGAGTTTAAAAACAACAAATTTTGGTTTAAAGCTACAAAACCGCTGTCACGGGGTGGGAACTTTATCTTTTAGCCTGTGACAATAGAAAGGAATACACCAACCAAAGTAGGGGTTTTAGGTATATAACTAAAATGTCATTCGAATCACACCTACAACGCAAAAGCCTTTTAATCTTTTTTTTTACTCTAAATAGGCCAGCGCTTGACCACAATTCTCCTGATGGTAAGTGATATTGAGGTCTACGGTGGGTCGCGCTTGCCTAGAAGGAACCGGTTCACTCTCGCCTTGAAAATAGCTACATTGTAGTCATCTTTTTATAAGCGGATCACAAAATGTGTAAAGGATTTTGAAGTTAACCTCGGCCCTTTAGCAAAACTACATATAGCCATATACATAATACGTATACAAAACTATCTTGATTCTAGGCACAATAATTTTATTCCAACGTTTATCAATGAATGCAGAATAACTCAGCAAGCGACTCGCTTGTTAAGGAATCTTGTTAGGTAACTGCGCAAGTATTTTCTAGGCGCCCTATGCATTAATTAATAACTACTTCACTTATAATGTAGGACGGAGGCTACATTTGGGAATAGGCTTTAGGCATCCTAACCAAATTAGGTTAATTTTGTTATTTTAAGGTATAATACATGTTTCCTTTTATAGCAAGTTCGATAATTTTCGAAGCTTTGATTTTAGGTTTAATTGTGCTCTTATGTTTAAAAAACACATTATAAAAGACTCGGCTACTGCGAGGCCCAAAAAGACGTTTAGACTTGGCCTAAAGTCTGGTATTTTAGAAATTGGCAACTGTAGCTACTACTAATGATAATAGCGACTTCTATCGCTAACGGCCATTCTCCGGTTGCAAGTTTATATTTGTCCGGGCTCATTTCGTTCGTAATATTATCAGACTCAATCATGATTTTTTTATATATAATAGTTTGGGACCGTACCTAGCCGTAAACAAAATATTGGATTCCGTTTTTAATTAGTTAATTTTAAATTAATTTAATTCTGTTCGAAAACCTTTATTCTCTAATTACCGTGGCCTGTCCGTACACCAAATTAATGTAAAGAGTTACTTGTAATTTGTAAAACCTGGAGATTTACGTTAATCCATTTAACATTTAAAATAATATTAAACAAGGTGTATCGCATAACAAAATATCGGCCCCATAGAACCAGTCTGTAATTAATTATAATTAAATAACCGCATGTCCGACCGAAAGTTATAATTTCCGTAACAATTTCTGATCTCGGGTGTACATCTTAAAATAACGGTATTTGGCACAATGTTACCGCACGCGTCGGAACTCCGCAATGTGTACCGAGATCCTTCAGCAGTCGCACGTCTCTATCGTTACTGTACTGCCAACTATGCACGTGAGTATATAATTACCGTCGCCTTCGTTACAAAATTTTATAATTACCGTTCTACTTATTTAAATACCTGATTTTTAAAGTTAGACCCTAGAGTTGCTAGATCGAATGGAGCAGTACTTTGGCCTCCGTAAGTTGTGATAAACCAGTATTTACATAATATGTTGGTTTTAGAAATATCAAGAAAAGTCTATTGTTTTCTAATTTTCGTATACTAATTACCATGTGTTAATAATTACCGTTGTATGAAAAATTTATACTATGTTTATTAACTGTAGCAGCGATGTCCTCAAGTCGCAAATTGAAAGTTTTGGTATAACATTATAAATTATCATTGGCCGTAAATACGTATTTACATAAGCTGATAATTAATCAAGTTATTTAATTTGTATGATGGGAAAAGACTCAAAAAGACCCAAGAAGAAGTTAAAGAAAGGAGAAGGCTAGCTGCACGGCAATGCCGAGAAAGAATTAAAAAGGGCCCTATTTTGTATGAACGATCCGAAGAAAAAGAGAGAGAAAAGAAGATTCAAAGAAAAAAAGATAAAAATACTATAGTAAAAGAAGCAGATATTCTTCAGATTCCAAAAGAGATATGAGAGTATAAGGGCACAATGAAAGTCCATCAAGTCGTTTGGAGTGCATCAAAACTGAACGTACTTGCAATGAAAAAGTTAAGCTGTAATTCGCAACAATGTATGTAAGAAGCAATTGAATATTAACACGGTAGACATCATGGATTTTACTTTTTGAATGTGGAAAAGTCAGAAGAGCGTGAACTATTCCTGTCTACCAGATTAATTCTGGTACCCACGTATGGTTCTTGTAGTAAACAGAATCCAACTCCTCTATTTTGTGCCTCAGTCAGAAAGTCTTCTATTACTACCTTAACAATATGCTACACTGGAGCGGGCTAGAGCGTCCCATCGTTGTCTGACTGGGCAGTTGATATCAAATGCACTGTGATTATGCCTATCCAGTTATACGAGCGAGCAATTCCGGCACAAAGCTTCGTCCTCTGCCAGCCATCCAGGGCAGTCCTTTTTAAGGTGAGGCCCAGAGCAGTGGCTACACAAGTCTACAGATTCTTTGCATAACCTTCGACCATGGCCAAAAGCCAAGCATTTTGTACATTGGATCAGCGGAGACGGATCCAAGACGATACAACGCTGAAGATCTATGTGAACTTCTCCAGTAGCTACAAGCCTTTGCCATAGGTTGGGCGAAATTTGCAGGATCACATGGTTTTGTAAAGGATTTCTTGCACGACGTCTATATTTAACTATGGCTCGGTATTCGTTTTCTGGGATATCTTTTGTGATTTTAGAGTTCTGGGTCTTAAGTGACTTTAATATATCATCGTCGTCATTATAAATTGAATGACTATCTAGAAGAAAATAAGAAATAGAATATAAGTTATCAGTGATACTAATATACGCAAATTTTTAGAGCTGTGAGTAGGTTTAAGCTAGATCTATCCTTATTATTAAGAATATCATTCTCATCATACTTACCTTTAAAAGATTACCAACTAAGACCAATCATTGTTTTATTTGTTGTTAGCTGATTTTTAATAAACGAGTGCAATGATAAAGTGTATTTTTTACGATTGGATATGAAGTACATTGCTATTCTTATGATATAATTTTATTATAATGGTGTACTAATTATTAATGCATGTTAAACGAGCGATAATTGGACTTGATGATATTTCCTAATTACCGTTCCATAAAATATTCGACTTATCTAATTACCATATTCCTGTTTTTTTTTAAATCTTATTATCTACAAAACTACTGCCAATAGAAAAATACCAAATTAACTTTTGAATTTGTATGTTTGAGGTATACCTATTGTAATGTGTATAATGTCAAATCAGTGAAAAATAAAAAAGGGTATGGTTATTAGGCGTAGAACGCCAAATTGGAGAATGACCGTAAACAGGCAGGTATAGGCCATAATCCACCACGCTGGCCATGTGCGGGTTGGCGAATTAAGCGTATCCGCCATCCCGCACTTCGGATATAGTGGACCTCAAACAGATCGGGTTCTTACGATGTTTTCCTTCACCGTAATTTAATGCAAATCCGCATATAACTTGAAAAACAAGTCATTGGCGTAGGGTCGGAATCGAACAAATTGACGTCAGATTGTAAAATAGACATGTAAAGGAAAAGAATATGATATTATTGAAATAGTTTTAGAGCGTAAATCTTAATATAGGTACCATAGAGTAACAAAACAAGCCAAACAAACATAGAATGGCCATGTCACAGAGTGCTCATATAAACGCGTCTTAAGTTCCGCCTCGCAGAAGAACCTGAAAGCTCGCAACACTTTCAACATTATAATTTCTGTGTAATTTTCTCACTTGCCGAGAGATGTCGCTAATGTGTTACTCTCAGCGATTGTCGCGCCATTTTTACTTCGGAATACAAACAATTATGCAGTCTTGTTAGATTCTATTGTCGGCTGCTGTAGAGGTGGTTTTTGCGTGACATTTAAGTTGAAGTCGTGGTAGAGCCACTACTTTTGAGAGCACTCATGGAGTTGCAGCCCGTGACATCCATTAACATAATGATGTCTTTGTTGCAGGGTTACCTCTAGATCGCAGAATATGTTTTCTAGAAACTACTATATTATGTAAAGTGGAGAATTTCAAAGGCAATTAAATAAATTCCAGACTATGCATGCTCCACAAGAATATCGCTAAATTAGGCCAGAATCTAACTCGTGTGGTTTGGCGCCCTGCTGGTCCAATAGCTGGCCTTGGTGTAAAAAAAAATACTTGCAACCAATAGCGAAAGCAAGAGAAAATGTATTATAAAAAAACTAGGAAAACCGGCAAACTACGTTTCGCCACAATGTTGAAATTTTCCCTTACTTTTATTTGCTGCAAACCTCACGGAGCCCGACACCTTTCCAACGAATGCAAAACCGTGCAAATCGGTTCGTGCGTACTGGAGTTATAGCGCCAGGAAGGAAACCCCGCCTTTTTTATATTATAGGTATAACATATTAAAGCTCGTTTTCTCTTGCTCGTGCTCATTTAGCTACTCGTATATAGAGAGGAGTGTGGCTCGGTGGTAATAACGTCTGCTTTTCAATCAGACGGCCCCTGGTTCGATCCCAGCCCTACACCAATGACTTGTTTTTCAAGTTATGTGTGCATTTGCACTCGCTTTACGGTGAAGGAAAACATCTTGAGGAAACCGGCATGTTTGAGGACCACAATATCCGAAGGCGTGTGTCATCCGCCAACACGCACTTGGCCAGCGTGGTGGATTATGGCCTATATCTCTCTCCTTGCGATAGAAGGCCCCGAGTCCCAGCAGTGGGAACGTATAGTGGGCTGCTTATGCTGTATGCTATATAGAGAGGACACCATCTTGTAAATATTTCCTTTATTGAAGCGAGTTCTACATATAAGTTTCTATAACGTGACAACCCTACGTATCGGGGTTGCGTGCAGTGTCATCACACCGGAAGTCGCGACATCCCGCGCAAATACAATCAAAGTGCGATCACAATTACTACTTCATTCATGTGTTAGTAAGTAAAGGGTATGTCTTATTTGCAGCGTTAATCCAGGATAAAAAGTAACCATTGTTTTGATCCATGATATAAGCCATCTCCACAGAAAAAAGCATCCAAATGGATTAAATCTTAAACTTTTGAGTATGAAGAAGAACAAAACACGCACGCACATACTTAGACTTTCGAATTTCTACTTTCACGGCAAATTGTATCCAAATTGATTAACCCGTTTGAGCGTAAAGAAGTACAAAATACTCACCCAAATTATCAAATTTATCATTTTTACTATTAGTAAGATATGTGCCACGGTTGCAAAAAATATTTTAAAAGTAAATACAAGTATATAGTATACTTTAAAAATATTATGATACATAATTTTACTCATCACATGAGGATATGGCATCAAAATGAAGTCTCCCAAACATTGCCTCTTTGATCGAAAGGCAAATTTATTGCACTAGGTAATTTAATTTGACGACCTCTTTGGCGTAATGGTTACCATGCCGGACTGCCAATCAGAAGGTTTCGGTTTCGATTCCCGGCACGGTCGACATGCTTAACTAAAATTTGTTGGCTTTGGTTGTGGGTCTGGGTGTTAAATATGTATCTATATAAAATATTTGTATGTATATATACGTAGTATATAAGTTGTGTTAGCTACTATAACACAAACTAGAAATGGTTCAGTATGGAGTAACCAGCCACGTGTGAAATGTGTCCAAAAAATTATTATTTTTTTAACTTTTGAGATTGCAATATTAGAACATATCTATCTTAAGCTTTAGTTTAGTATTTCATATCATTGTTATGTTGGTTGTAAATAAATAAATCTACTATTTAAAAAAAAGTATAATTCTATCTTACAAATATACTCGTACATAATTTTGTTTGTTGTACCACCTGGTTGATTTTTACTAACTCTGAAAGCTCCCCACAAAGAACACATTTCTATTCTATTGCTGCACTATTTTGGGTATTCATAAAAATCTCGCACGTTGCTTCTACTGTCTATGTAAAATTTCGTGCCAAAAGGAAGGGTGCGTCTTTTTAGTCTGATCAATAAGACTACTCTATTGCGTTCATAGATGCATAAAAATTGAATAGGTAACTACATCAATTGATATACTTTTATAAGAGAGGCGGTGCTTTACAAATATTTGTTTCAATAAAAATTATGTTTTAAATATTTCTTTGACTTTTAATTCAAAGAAGCTATAACCCGTCCGACCGTTTATTTTCTTTTTGACAAAAATTAAACCTCTCATCTCAAATTAAAACCTCGCAATTAAAAGTACTTTTGCCTAACATGACATAGTTACGTTCTATTGGTGCTGTCAAACAGAAATGTCAAATTGAAACTGTCGGCTGGACGGGTTATAGTACCATTTTTGGAAACAATAATTATATTTAAAAAAAAACTAGTTTGTAAGGTTTAAGTGAGTCAGCCAAATAGGTCTTTGGCTTTTTTTGTAAGTGACCACAAAATAATGGAGCAGATTTTTTTAAATACTAGAACACATTTCACTCAAATTTAGTAAGGTTAACCCCATACTGAACCATTTCTAATTTGTGTTATGCTACATATACTTACATACACATTTTATATAGATACATATTTAACATCCAGACCCACAGTCAACAAATATTGTTAAGCACAAAGATGTTGGCTGGGCCGGGAATCGAACCTGGAACCTTCTGATTGGCAGTCCGGCATGGTAACCTTTACACCAATAAGGTCGTCAAAAATAGAAAGTGAATAGTCAATAACAACAATAAAGTAACAGATCGGAATATTCCATGAAGAGCAGATATTAGCTGATCTATGTTTTTTTTCAACCTTCAGCATTATTGAAGAAATTCAATGCTTTTCTACTCCGTTTCTGTCCTGTTCAATATTACAAATTTAATTTTGAGACACGCACTCACACCTGCGCACTTTTTTCGATTACGTCTGCCGATATTTTTCTAAATTCCCGCCACGTTTGACTAGTGTCGTTGCGTTCGGAAACGTGGTTTTTCGCTTTTCCTGACAATAGTTCGGTGGACGATTTAATCGACACATGCTCCGTTTCATTTCCGCTGCACTCTGTTAGCTGCGAGAGGTTTTTGAACAGATCCATTGTATAAAAAAGTTTCACTATTACACGAACTTGATTTGACCAAGAACAGAAAAAGTAATGGAGATTAAAAAAATAAAAAGAACTAAAAATATTTGATGCGATTTCTACTGAACGTATTAAGATAACGAATGCCATTCGTTTATGTTCATTGACATGCTTAATAATCCACAAAATAATTTGTAGATGTTGAATTCTTATTTTTGACGTGACAACGTCTTAAATTAGGTTGCGGCTGGGAGTCACTTATGAAAAAGTGTAACGCCCGGTAACGTTACGATGAGTCACCGAACGAGAGAGAGGCCCGCCGAATGCCTTGCGTCTCTCTCCCACTCAACTATGATCGGTCTGCCGCGCGCGCAGCACGCGGCAGACGTTGTCACGTAAAATCTTCGCCCGTAAAACCAACTTTACAGGCAACCATTTTTTTTTTATTCATGACAGCAGGGCGCGTAACCACACACGAGTTAGCGACACTCTGGTCGTTACACCGTTAGGTGCTAGGCGACAGATGTTTCAACATGATTAACATTTTAGCTAGACAGGTGAGCACTAGACAATGCTCTATTACCGTGCAAAAAATTACATAGATTCGAATTCTTTAATACAATTTTTATTGTAGTTATAAACTTTCATGCTTCTTTTTTTGGACAAATAGTGCTAACCTTAATAAAAATCATAATTATATCAATAAATTCTAAATATTACTTCAATTATTTACGAAATGTTTATTTCTGTGTATAATTTAAAGTGAATGAAAGATGAAAATGAATGAAAATGAAAAATATTGATTTATGTACTAACTTATTACTGACTTTACAGTTGTAATATCTTTCGATTGATATCAATACAATATATTTATTTTGTTTTTAAACCTTTTTCGACTCCTGTATGTCTCTGTGCCACTCCACGCGAGGCAAATTGAAAAGCACACTCGAAAACCCCTTTAGTGTCATATGAAGGCTGCACAATGGGGTGTGGACTCCCATCGGTTTTATCGTTTTAAAAATGTCATCCAGAGTTTCCTACGGCTGATTCATACCTAGGTATATATAACGACTGATCAGAATACTAGAGAGGATTGATGATTCCTATACAATAAAGCGCGGCGCGGAAGTTTGCCATAGTTACCGATGAAACCTATATGGTGCTGCAAATCGAGCATGCAACCTAGCTGCTGCCAATTCCGCAACGCGCTGCAGTCGCATAGTGATATAACCATATTTGGTTGCGTGACCTGAAAGAAGTCGTTTTAAGAAGGTAGTAATAGATGGCGCTACGTGTAGCTACTGATACACGTAGTACGATTTTCAACATGACGTTGAGCGTCTATCATATTTATTAGTCTATGGTAATAAAAATAATTTCGTAACTTAACCAAAAGCGGTTCACCCGTTCGAAACCTATGATGTCACTGACTCACACAGACATGTTAACCATAATATGTCTTTTTAGTTTTTGCAGTAACACAGAACTTTAAGCATAGCATAAGCAGCCCACTATACGTTCCCACTGCTGGACTCGGGGCCTTCTGTCACGAAGAGAGAGATATAGGCCATAATCCACACCGCTGGCCATGTGCGAATTGGCGGATGACACACGTCGTCACGATGTTTTCCTTCACCGTAAAGCGAGTGCAAATCCACACATAACTTGTAAAACAAGTCATTGATGTAGGCCTGGAATCGAACCAGGGGCTGTCTGATTGAAAAGTAGATTACCACCGAGCCACACTCGCTTTTTTATCTATAAATAACTTACGTTAGGTCACACTACAATCATTATTAAAATACTTTAAACTTGCATCAGAGTTTAAGAACCATAGACATACAACGAGATCATAACACCTTTGTCCCCCACGCGGGGTTGCGGCCCATCCATCATAAGTCATTATTATTAAGTTAGCGCCTGCCCTGCCGCCCAAACAATTATTATTGCTGCTCTCTAATTGTAATTATTGCGCTTACTGTGACCTGTGGTGATTAAAATTAGGAGCACTACTTGTAAATATAATGTAATCCCAGCAACCATCATTATGCTGAGTTGAGCCTGCGTTGTGACAAATTTAAGTTTACTCATTTTATTTGTTTTTATTATTACTTTTCATTTTGCGTGAAGAATGTTCGAGGCAACATTTGTGAGTATTGCAATGATGTTATATAGCTCAATGGAGTATTGTGTAATTCCAGCAACCAGCATTATGCTGAGTTGAGGCTTTGTTGTGACAAGTTTACTCACTTTATTTATATTTATTATTACTTGTCACTTTGTGAGTTACTTTATTTCTCACAATAAAACATTTTTGTTTCTTTCTTAATTGAGAATGGAATATCAAGACTTTGTAGTAATGTAGGTATTAAATTTTTTAACCTTCGACATACAAACGACGCAGCGTTATAAGTTTTTACCTATTACCATGAAATTTGCTATCTTCTTCTTCTTTGTTTGAGCTTCCTGGCCAAGCTCTGGTGTTGAGAGTTTTCAAGCCACCCTGAATTGCCTTAACGACTGCTTGTACTAAGACTAACAGCCAGGACCTAAAATTTAACGTGTCATCGGACCCACTGTAGAAGGTTATTAGGTACAGGCAGATCATCCCGGCTTCGCACGGGCTATAAAATAATCTAAGTGGCAAAGAGAATCAAAATAAAACCTATGTTACTCAGGTATAATGTAGCTTCACAACGGTGAAATATTTTTTTAAATCGGTCCGGTAGTTTCGGTGCCTATTTGCGTCAAACAAACAAAAAACTTTTCCTCTTTATAATATTGGTATAGATAAAGATAGCATAGACTTTTATCCATAATTGATGCGGGCAACACCGTGGCGTGCGACTAGTATGTGGTGTGACGTCAGGAGTCAGTTTGTTACCCGCAGCGTTACAAAGTTGATCACCCTCTTGGGCACAATCCGTCATCGAGCGGGGGCTGCCATTGGACAGTTTACATTTGGACTTACACGCGTTCCATTTACAAAATTGTATGTCACGTCGTCATAATTAAATAAATACACCAAAATATAATTTTAAATAATGAAAAATAAAATTCGATTTTCTTAAATATTATGTATGTTATTCTAACCTCCTTTAGTTGAGATGTGTCGACTAGTTACTGACACCGCATTTTAACTCTACTTTTGAAGACCCCCGGATGATACCTCTCAGGAAACAGAGACTCAGGTAGAGAGTTCCATAGCTTCGCAGTCCTCACAATAAAGGTTTGTTGCAAAGCATTTTGTACGGAAGAAGTGTAGAATTTGCGCTCTAACTATACTGTGAAGGAAAATCTACGTTTGCCTGGTCAACTATAGTTATTTTTAAAGAGAAAATCAGTATAAATTGTGACCATCATACACACCGCTAACCTAACTGTTAGGTTCTCTGAACCAAAAGCGAAAGAAAAATGTCACCCTCATAAAAACAAACGGACACATTTTATATAGTTTACGCCCTTTGCGAAATCAGTGGCATATTGAGTAGAAAGGTTGCGACCTAGGCCAAATGTCGTGGCCTTTGATTGTCCCAGAGGAACCATTACCTGACATAGTTAGCTGCAAAATGTCAGTAGGGATTTTTCCAAAAGAAACAGATTTAGAATATTGAATACTAGCTGTGTCCTGCGGTGTTAAAAAAGCAAGTGTGGCTCGGTGGTAATAACGTCTGCTTTTCAATCAGACGGCCCCTGGTTCGATCCTGGCCCTACACCAATGACTTGTTTTTTCAAGTTATGTGTGGATTTGCAGTGCACTCACTTTACGGTGAAGGAAAACATCGTGAGGAAACCGGCATGTTTGAGGACCAGAATATCCGAAGACTTGTGTCATCCGCCAACCCGCACCTGGCCAGCGTGGTGGATTGTGGCCTATATCTCTCTCCTCGTAAGAGAAGGCCCCGAATCCCAGCAGTGGGAACGTATAGTGGGCTGCTTATGCTTAGCCTGCGGTGTTACCCGCGTTAATCCGACAGCAAAAAGTTTAGCCGGAATATAAAGTAGTCTAAAGTGTTAATCCTAGGTTTAACCTATCTTCTCTCATCTCATCAAAATCAGTCCAGCCGTTGGAATGTGAAGGAGTAACATAGATTTTGAAGTTATTTGCGTATCCCACGGGAACCACAAATATTTACGAAAAAAAGTAGCCTATGTGTTAATCTTAGGTTTAACCTATTTTGATACCAAATTTCATTAAAATCGGTTCAGCAGTTTGAGCGTGAAAAAGGAACAAACATCCACACACACACAATCTTTCACATCTATGCTAGGTAAGGGCTAGAAAATGCTCTACCATCATGCAAAACATTTTTATGACTAGCTGTTTATCGCTTTAACTATTCTATATAACTCGTAATATCTTGTATGTACTAAACACATAATTATGTCTAAGTTTAAGGTTAGTTTCAAGTTAGTTTCTTTCAAAAATATGGCAGCAAAGTCGTAGTAGCAGTGTTGCTGTTTAAAACCGGTAGGCAACACATTGAAATTAAATAATTATGTTATAATTACAGTTATAGTAATTGTGTTTTGTCCCTTCGTTAATATTAACTAAGATTAGTTAATTATTTTTGTCATCAATTATTATAGGTACCTTTTTTATTTTTATGTTAGGACACAATTCACACAAGGTTAGCCATTATACTAAACCATTTCTAGTTCGTATTGTGGTAGCTAATACAATTGATATACTTCACATACATACATAAATACTTAATATCTAAATAATATATTGAATACCCAGACCTAGAACCAACAATTTTAATTCATCACCAATATGTTGCCTGTGGCGGGAATCGAACTCCGGATCCTCTGGTTGGCAGTCCGGCATAGTAGCCTAGTCAACACAACCGTCAATCAATGATAGTATTAACGGTTTCTTCCGTAAATCAAGTTCAATGCTAGTAATCTTAGACATTAGTTACTGATAATAAAATACCTCGTTCTGTTAGCAAATTTTATGATTAGAAAATATCCTAAAAGTGGCCAATGGAAACTGAACCTTATTTCTTGATAGGTAAAGTTGAACAAACTTGTAAAAAAACCAGCTATCTTGTGTCAAGGCTCATGAAACAACCCTTCAAGTGTTCGACGATGCAATTAAAAGCACCTGTTATTCTTAAGACTTAGCTCCATGCACGTGGTTTATATTTCAACCACATTCACGATTTAAACTTATATTTTAAGAAAACTCTTACTACTCAAAATGCTAAAAAAAATTCAAGTACTTAATTTAGGCTAAAAAAGCCAAATGGGTCGGTCGAGATTTTATTATTTTCATAAATAACTCTAAAGATGGAGGAGATGTTACTAGGAGAGGCCGACTGAAGAAGACATGGATGGAGTGTGTGAATGAGGACATGAGAGAGAAAGGAGTAGAGACGATGATTGATAGAAGAGAGTGGAAGACTCAATACCTGAGTCTCTGTTTCCTGAGAGGTATCATCCGGGGGTCTTCAAAAGTAGAGTTAATAGGTATGTTCTAGGTAAGCGTACCACACCGTAGACTACAGCGCAGCTTAACATCAGGCTAGCTGTAGTCAAACGTAAACTTATCAAGGATAAAAAAAGACAGTTTAAGAGGAAAGTTTGCTGTGCCAACTCCACCGAATGCATGGAAGAAGAAGATAAATAACTCTAAAGCTTTTATGTAACTTTGAAATTAGTAGCACTGAAAAACAAAAGCGTGGCAGGCTAGCGTGGTATTAGCATGTGATGTGTAGAGATGAAAAGAATGTGACAATAAAGTATAGCCATGGCAGTAGAAGTATGCAAGGAAGAGTATGAAAAAGACGAAGATGTGTTTTGTGAAAAAAAGAGGAGTGAACTAAGAAAAGACAACCGATAGTGAAATGGACAGGAGAAAATATACTGTGCCGACACCACCTAGTAGAAAAGTGCAGAGATAAAGATAATAATTACTATTTTTGACACTAAAACAAATATTAAAGCCATAAATATTTTTTGTACATTATATTAATTTTATTTTATCAGTCCCTCATTCTGCAGTCTGTTAAAAAGTGTGTATTTAATGCCTTTTTTACACAGTTACAAATCTATATATTTGACTAGAGACTCTTTGGTCCATGATGAAACATGCCTAGTTAGAAATATCTGTCTCCCAAGAAGACTGTCGGAACATAAATACTATAATATTATATAGAAAATACTATTAGATGCTAGGCATCAGATTTTTTAGCTTAAGAGACAGGTTGCTAGCCAGGTAAGCGCTAGAAAATGCGTTACCACCATACGAATTAACCGTCATACCAAACATTCTCGTTATTCGAATACACAAAGGGGTAAGGAAGGGGTGCTTCAAATCGTGCGCTCGGCTGTGAATATCTTTCTACAGACGACACGGAGGTTTCTAGGTTAGGGGACTGAGTGTATTGAAAGAAATGCGAAGGCACTTTATTTATTAAGTCACTTTTCTTGGCTCTCTATTGCTAAGCTAAGATAAGGTACAGATAGATGGCAATGAGAACTAAGAAAGTGTCTTAACAAATATGATAAGTTTTTTTTAAACTGATTGCTGCCTTGCGACACAGGTTCTCAAAAATCTACAGCGAGGCGCAATGAACCAGCAACGCATGGCTCAAAAGCTTAAATATAAGTACCTATACTCTTGTTTTGTTTGTGTAATCCGTGCTCATACCTAAGAAGCAATAAAAATCTTTATCTTTATTTATCTTTATTATTATGTTTTACAAATATATTTCTCCGACTACGTTAATCTTCGATGCTAACCTATATTCTGGAATAAACGTGTTTTGACTGTGACTTTAATTAATATCAACTAAGATAGTCTTTTTCGGTTTTAAACTAAACGATCTCTTAGGGCCAATTAACAAAGTCGCGCAAAAATCACGCGCGAGATTTTATACATTTTTTATTAATGTGGCGTAAAAGCACCGTCGTTATTGAAATGGCCCTTATTCTTATAACTTGAAACTTACTAAGGGCATTGTCTTATAATATATAACGCATAATTATGTTCTGCTTCGTTTTTTTCAAGTGCTACGTTTTTGCTACGATAGGTACGCTTCTTTTGCTAAGAGTTTTGTTGATTGTCCAGTAAACCCGCTTATATTCGATTGAAAAAGTAGTTTTATTTAGTAAAATACTTAAAACAAGACAAGGCAATGCAAATATCTAACGTGGCAAGTTAAGTCATCTCTTTGACAAAACCGCTAGAAACCGCTAGCAGTTAAAGTAAATTCAGTAAAGCTAGAAGGAAAGAATCGACAATTGCCTTAAGTAAAAGGACCATTCCGCAATGAAGAGTGACAGAAGCAGAGATTCGCATAAAAATAAACTGAATAAAAGACTTGTTTCGTCACGCAGAACCGAGTCGACTCGCTACCGAATGCTGCTTTAAGATCGCGCCGGGGAAAAATCATGGAAATGTCACACAGGTACTGAGACCTAGTGAGTTTGATACTTGATATTTTATTTTTAATATTAATGTACTTTAATTACTATTTTGTATCAGATATTTAATTAACAATGTTGTTTTATTTTTTATATTCTTGGATTTACTTTACCTCTTCACAATAAATACACAGTTTTATAATTATTTTTATCAACAACTGGAATTTGTTATATATTATTTTTACTTTATTAGTTCTCTAAATTATCATCTTGAAAATTAATACATGAAAAAACTTGTGGTTTAGTTTAACAATACCTATTTAGTACATTATTTTTATATATACGTAAATATAAGTGACGTAATATACATACAGTGTAAATATATATACATTAACAGAATTGTAAGGTTCGTTTTTTTCACCTGAAATCTATCTCTGCTTATTTCTATATGAAAATCTTTCAGAGGAGATATAATTACGAGACTGAACTGAAGACCCAATACAGTAGGCTCTAGGTATGTGTTTTCGCAATCCAGGATGGCGCGAGGTGGTACCCCATTGTTGTAGAATGAAGATAGGGAAGTGTTGAACCTAAGTGCATAGGAGTTTTGGTGTATTCATGATGAGATCCCAGAACTCTTCTAAAAAGCACAAGAGATGGCAACCGAGGTGGTTTTATTGGGTAAAAATCCCACATACCCCGGCTGCACCCCAATGCAATTGGGGATATAAGATTTCCCCGTCGTAAAAAAAGGTATGTGTTTAATAATCAATAAATCAATTTTTATTTCCACTTTTACATGGGAAACGAAAGTATCAAACCAAATCCAGCAGACTTCGCGTAATGCAAATACCGCCCGAACAATAATCACGAAAGTAAGCGATACGAATAAAAATATCTCCCTCCCCGCGGGGGTAAGGATTTAACATGTCTAATGCGGTTTACGTGTTACCACCCCTGCTGCGATGGTAATCGTTTTAAGACGTTGTCACGTTGCTTCTCAGGTAGGAGGAACGTTTTTTATAAGCGGGTTGAGTTTATTTCGAAGGAGCTCTGAAGATGTGTCGTCAGATGGTTTCATTTTCGAATGATGATATTTACGTAATTTAAATGTTGGAGTTGTTAGAAGCGAGTGATACTTCTATTCTTAGCTGTTAGTAGTTACCTTTTTTGATAATTTTTAAAATAGTATATTTAAATTTTTAAAAATATACATACATAACTACAACTTTAGCAAACATCAATTTTTCGTTTCCATCGGCACAAGCAATGTAAGTATGTGTGTACATACTCGTATGTTAAATGTTTCATTAAATCGTGATAATTTAGACAAACGCTCTTATAATATTAGTACATAATATGTAGATACATATACAATTCTGTATTTATGTAATTTCATTATCTTTCTTCAGATAAGAAAGCTAAAATAGTCCTCCGAATTTAAAATTCAAATATATTTGAATATGATATAATTAAAATAAGGCTAAGTTTTAGTTAGTAAGGTTTTATATGAGTACTAGCAGTTGCCCGCGGTTCCGGCCTTCGTGTAGATCGCTTTTCGCGTAACCTGTGGAAAAAAATCTATTTTATCCTATTCCCGTGACAATTTTATATAGACACTAGCTGACCTGGCAAACGTTGTTTTGCCTTAATAAAAAAAAATATTCTAAATATACAGTAGCCGATTCTCAGACCTACTGAATACGCATATAAAATTTGGAAAAAATCGGTCAAGCCGTTTCGGAGGAGTACGGTAACAAACACTGTGACACGGAAATCTTATATATAAAATTTCCGTGTCACAGTGTTTGTTACCGTACTCCTCCGAAACGGCTTGACCGATTTTATCCAAATTTTATATGCGTATTCAGTAGGTCTGAGAATCGGCTACTGTATATTTAGAAATAATTATTAAGGCAAAACAACGTTTGCCGGGTCAGCTAGTTTTATATATAAGATTACATTGCTACGATATCAAATTAAAATTATGTTTTCTTTCTCCACAACCCATATGTGTGTATGTCTAAATATGTATATAACATACTACATATGAATATCGTCACAATACTTTTGTGGTTTCGCGCGTAACTTTCGTGACACTACACAAAGCATTAAAAATCCCACTCACTCGTGACAGTGACAAAGTCGCACTTACAACCGAATTGCTTGCTAATTGTGCTCTCCCGTGTTTCTGAACTTGAACGATGAAAGCATTCAAGAGATGCAATGATGGATCTTTGTCCTTGTCTACGGTTGAGTGTCAAATTCCATTACACTTGTGTCATATCGAGAGGGAACATAACTTAAGGGTTAAAGTAAATGTTGAAGTTAAACTATACTATAAATAAAGCTAAATATATGTATGAAAGGTATTGACGTTTTTTTAAACATCATCATTTTAAACAAATCAGGACCACTAACAAGTCAGACTTATAAATAAATAAATAAATATTAGGACAAATTTCACACACGTCTGGTTAACCCCATACTGAATCATTTCTAGTTTTTGGTATGGCAGCTAATGAAATAAACACTATAATCATACAGATTTCAATATTTGCGAACTCTATAAAATGCTCAACCACCAAGCAAATGTTCTATGATTTAGCTAATTCAATTAAGTTTATTTTATTAGTCTCAACTTATCGACAGTTTGCTCTATGAAAAAATCCTATATTTATACAGATTTTAATATTTTGTCGCCAAACACCGTTGTCGCTTAACACCGCATGCGATTAAGTCAAAGCACACTATTCTATTCACTGTGTCGAGGGCGCGAATTAAGTGATGCATTCGTATGGACAATGCCAGGTAGACTGCATACTCTTAAGTAATTGGCCTCGGGATAGGGTTGCCACAAATGTAATGGATAAAAATAAACAAAGAAGTTTTGTTTTCAGGCAAAAGTAATCATGAAAGCAAATTAGCAAATTAGGGAACGTGAAGGAGTAACATAGATTTTGAAGTTATTTGCGTTTCCCACGGAACCTACAATTGTTTACGGGATAAAAAGTAGCCTAAGCGTTTATCCAAGACTTAAACTATCTTCACACCAAATTTCATCAAAATTGGTTCAGCCGATTGAGCTCGAAGAAGTATTTTATCACATAAACATAAATCAAATTAGTATGATGGTCTCCTAAAACAATGTATTAAACATTGAGTGTATAGACAACCCTATTCAGTTGTCAATGGGAGTCCCATCACAATGAGTGGCGCCTACATTATTTACAAATGAGCTCATAAATCCCACAATGTGTCTAACATTATTCTCAGACTGTCTCTCTCATTCTTTACCGTTCTAAAATAGTTAGAAAGAGACGGCGGTTAATAATAATGTACTTGCTATAATTACACAGGTATTCTCTTGGTAAAGAGTTGATTTAGTATTCAATGCTTGTAAGAAGACGTGTTGTGTTGATTACTCTTGCGGTTGATTGGAATGTGTCAAGTGTTTGTTGTACTTTTGATAAATACTTAGAGTACCTAGAAAATAACTTTTTCTTCTTATTCACCAGCGAACTAGAATAAACGGAAGAGTAACTCCATACAATTGCCGCTTAGAATTTGAAATCATCTACGCACACAATCATACTGATATCCCAACGAAACACACAAACACACACAGTTCGCACGCGATTAGTCACGTCAAGGTCACGTCACCGATACTAGCCGGCGCGGGTAGCTGTTTTGCCCCGCCCACCGCGGTATTTTACGCGTGGACGGTGGAACGATTTTATCGGCCAAGTTACGACAAGTTGAGACTGACAACCGAGACCTACAATTCAACGTGTCATCATATCCACGGTAGCGCCCAGATGAAAATGCCACTTGAAAAACGACTTGAGTCTTTTGCATGGTCACCCATCCAAACACCAACCGCATCGATCGATGCTTAGCTTAGATGATCGCGTTGGATCACTTTAGCTAGGCGTGACGCTACAAAGCTAATAAACTGCTTAAAATTAATTTATTTTTGACACATTTTACTTCAAATTAGAGACAATTGTGGAATAAAACGTCTTAAAATTTGTTTTTTTTTTCATAAGTTGTATGTAAATTATAGATATTAAACTAAAAAACGAAACACTACCATTAAAACGTTAGCTTCTTAAGAACCTGAAAGTATCAGATAAACTTCAAAGCTGTACGCATCTGAACGTGACCTGAAAGAGGCTATAAATCAGAAACTCCAAGATAAACAAATTAGTAGCGATACGAGAACAGAAGTACATGTCATAATAATTTATGTCAGATAACGCCAGACGGCCAGAACGCTTTTACTTCTGTGTTTTTAGAGCTTTGTGATAAGGAGACAGAAATTATAAATGCAGGGCTATAGGTATTGTAGTTCGAAAATACATATCTACTTACTTATATTATAGATGTATGGAAAATGGCCTATTTTGAAAAATTCTCTAAATTTCTGCGTAAGCTATAGGAATACGACATTTTAAATTTTATTATCTTTGATTCAGTCAGTCTAAACACGATTATGTAAAGATGCCCTATGGCTTTATTTTTTTTTTGAATCGAGTAGTTAGAATGCTGTGCATTTTAAAGTTGAAATGAAATTTAAAAAAATCTTACTGTCTTGAAGTATTTATATTATGTACTCCTCCGAAACGGCTTGACCGATTTTTACCATATTTTATATGCGTATTCAGGAAGTCTGAAAATTCACTACTATCTATTTTTCATACTCAGGTGAGGCAAAACAAAGTTTGCCTGGTCAGCTAGTATTGATATAGATATGATGCGATTTGGCGAGTTTTAGGTATATCGAGTGTGACACAGCCATGCCCCAGGCACTTGAGGAATTTCATTACAAGTCCAGCCCCAGAGCGCGCTATTATGCATTGAGTTATAGCAGTTGGACACATGCCATGATACCTATTATAAACTTTGCTGGAATATATAATCGTGAGTGAGCGAATACTATGGCTTTTTATTCAAATATTGCTATATTTCAAATTATTATAAAATAGTTATAAATTTTCAAATGAGTTAATGTTTTTTAAGGTTGTTGGAAATACATTGGGCTACGTTATTATTATTATTTTATTTTAATTGCTATATTTTATAACTAAATTCAGAAGATTTTAAAATAAATCAGGTAACTAATAAACATGAAATCTTCCTTAAATTTAAAAACAAGTGTATAAATTGCAATATATTTTTACTTTCTCATTTATTAATTCATACGAATTTGGTTTTAGTTACATAGTTCTTATAACAAATTTGTGCAATAATAACCACCGTTTCGTTGGCGTAATGTTTACCATGCTGGACTGCTAACCAGAGGCTCGATTCCCGGCCAACAACTTTGTGATGAACGAAATTTGTTGGCTGTCGGTCTGAGTGTCAAATATATGACGATATAAAGTATTTATGCATGTATGTATATGTAGTATATCAGTTGTGTTAGCAACCATAATACATATTAGAAATGGAGCTAACCAGGCGTGAGAGATGTTCTAATATAAATATGCATTTATTTATATTTACTTTAGTTAAAATCCATTCGTTTGTTTTTGTGTATATTATGATAAGTTTGTGGAACGATAACTGAAAAATGGCTACCAAATATTATAATTTTTAATTGTTTTTACTGTGTTTCAAATGAGTGCGACCACGATGAAGCGAACTTTCAATTATTTTCTTTATTGAGTCGAGTCGATGACTATATTTTCAATTGCTTTCTTCATTGAATCTAGTCGATGACTATACTTCAATTCTTTTCTTCATTGAATCGAGTCGATGACTATACTTTCAATTGTTTTTTTTTTTCATAGAATCGAGTCGACGACTACTTACTACTTTGATTCGATGAATGCGTCATCGCTTTACGGACTATGTTTGTGAATTGTACATGCAGGGGTGGGTTCAAAGGTTACCTCGACCAATGGCGCCATAGGAAGAAGCAAGCGGAGCGGAACGCACTTCCGGTTGTTAGAGGTGGGTGTGGGAGCCACCAAGTGGTGAAAATGGTACCTACTGCTTCTAAAAATAGTATCTCTGATTTTTACACATTACAGCTAAGCATTTAATGAGCAGGGCGTGCAACCACACCTTGAATTAGAAATTTATCATAGTGTGAAGTGATGTATTAATTAAGCCCTTTCATTTGATATACATATAAAGTAATTCATCTACATTGTTAGCCTGTAGTCGCCCACTGCTGATCACAGGCCTCTCTTCTTATACGCCAGTCAAAGTCAAAGAATCAAATAGTCAAACCGGTGTTGCGCTGCTCTCACCCATATTTAGCCTTTGATGTTACGGATGTCGTCGAAATGATATGTTATCCGCCATTTTGTGACAGTGAGCATTTTGGACCGATTACACTTGGACATAGCTAGAATACTCCCGACTTAAACACCTTTAAATCTAAGAGTCTAAGACACACACACACACACACACACACATATATATAAATACGTTAAACTTTTAACCTCTCGTCATTTTTACGTCGGCGGTCAAAATATATCAACGAGATATAATTTTTTTTACAGTTATTAAAGTAAGCTTTTATCCACGGGGGCCGTACAATTAATTTCTCAGTAAATACATCAGACGGTGTACACTTCACAATAACAAAATACTATCATTCCACCCACGGAACCCCGCATTGTTTTCCACCAAATTGGACCCTGTGATTAATTTGTTTAACTCCCCTACTCTGTAATTTGTCGGCGACCAACGTAATTGGACCTACTGTAAGATTCAACGCAATACATTTTATATGCAATATTTTTCGCAATTTATTTCGTTAGTAATTTTGGGCATGTGATGTCTATAGAGAAGATGTGGATGATTTGTGTGATCCTTCACACGATATGAATGAGAAGGGAGTGAATGTGAAGATGACGGCTGATAGAGTGGCGTGGAAGAGAAAAACAGGCTGTGCCGACCCCACCTAGTGGGAAATGGTAAAGGAGAAGAAGAAGAAGATCTCTATAGAGAAGATGTATGGAAATAGTAGTGCAAGAAAGAAGGTCAAGAAACCAATCGAAGAAGACATGGATGGAGCATTCGAATGAGGATATGCGAGAGAAAAGAGTGAAGAGATGACACCTGATAGGGGGGAGTAGAAGGAGAAAATTGCTGTGCCAACCCCCCTAGTAGATAAGGCTAGGGAAAACAAGAATAGTAACCGTTTTTAATTTTTTTATAATACAGAATTTACAAAGATTTAAATAAAACATAATATTCTGCAGACTAAAGTAGACTAAACTATGACTGTTAATATTTCTTATATTTATTTGCCCTATTGATTTATTCACTGTTACAGGTACAGTAGTAATGTAAGCATTTTTAAAATCACAATAATTAATTAGCTGCTTGGCATAGGCTTCCTCCCTCCTTTGCCACTAGTGTGATGGGATTCGTGAATCTATTGGGCTATATGAACCGTGACTGCACTTCTTGGTTTTCAACAATATTATGTTTTTAATTACATAAGCATTGTAGAAGAATTTATTATTATATTATACACTAACTTTGATAATAACTTACAAAAAAAGTATTACATGAAATACCTATTGCTTAAAAAACCCTATTCTAGAATTATTTCTAATCTAGAAAAACAGTGCCAGTGAGAATGGAAGTTTTCTTTATGTCAGCAGAGTTGCCTCTTTGTATATAGATAGATAGATACAGTTTCACTGATACGTTGTGCAAAGTAGAGGCCGGCATTTTTGTCACGGGTGGCGTAAATTTAATTTACTGTCATTTTTTTTAACCAATATAATTATATATGTACAGTAAGACTAAATTACCTTCTATTCATTAATAGGCTCTTAACTTGTTTTACTTCTCATAATCTCAGGGCACAGAGAGAAACTTCAAATCTTTGTTAGAGGTCAAGTTAGAATGGTCGGTTTGTAAGGAAAATTCGTGGGTTATTTGGTTAGTTGACATCGGTAGCTCAATAAATAGTAGAATGTCTTGAGATAGGTTTGTTTGAGTGGTTATCGTGTTTGTTAACCATCGTCTCTGTGTACACGTTGTATATGTAGCCTTATAATTTACGAGGTCTAGATACTGAAGTTATATTTATAATTTACAGTTATACATTTAGTGGCCGTTAAGTGATGTAAAAAAATAAAATATATAATTTATTTACATAAGAATAGTATGTTTAATATAGAATACAATATGAGTATATTTATAGTTATAATTAAATTTGACGTACATCGTTGGTGTAATGGTTATCTTGCCGGATGACAATCAGGAGGATCCTGGTTCGATTCCGGCCCTACACCAAATGACTTATTTTTCAAGTTACGCATGTATTTGCACTCGTTTTACGGAGAAAGAAATAATCGGGAAGAAACAGACATATTTTATCATCATATTCAAAGACACGTGTAATCTGCCAACCCGCACTTGGCCAGCTGGCGGATTATGGCCTATATCTCTTTGATTGTGAAAGAATACCTCGAGTTCCTGCTGTGGGAACATATAGTGGGCCGTTTACATGTATGCTATGCTTTGGTTTTAGTTCCTATGTACTAAGTATGCCTATAACCTTAATTTTCCCAAGAAAGGTCAGAGAACAGAGCATAATTTCAAAGCAGATTCAAAGATTTCCATTCAGAAAGTTCAAACTGGTTAGCACCCGAAATCTTTTCCAGGAATTTATGAGCACGTAACTCAAGCGAACCGTCTGCACTTTATCTGTTCGTTTTTCAACGTCTGGCGAAAGGGTCTACGAAAATCGTGGATATATGAAAAATACTTAGATCGATTTATGTACTCGTATATGGGCCCTAAAAGTTAAATTGTCTTATATTCGCTGATAGTTTAGTCAATTCTTATAGTATCTTTTTTTGTTGATGTTGAACAAAAAAATTGATTACAAATAAAATATAAATATTAGTAATCAATAATTTTGGGCACCTTTTCCTCTACCCCTGGACTTTTGTAGGTTAAGTTTTAGTTTAGTATTTTATGTGATTGTTATGTTGGTTGTCAATAAATTAAATTTAATAAGTATGTCAATATTAGTTAGTAAATATTATAATAAATGAACAATCCAGCAGCTACATTAAATAAATATGTAATAACACATATGACATTTTAGTTGCATAATTATTTTATCACTATAGTTGTGGCTTGAGTTTGTTAATTAATTACAAGAAATTATTTTTATAATAAATATATCTACGTTTGGTCACCAGCTCGCCTGGTGGCAACCGAAGTTGTGGCCGTTGATCTAAAATAAATCTGTGATTCTAACAGCTACTATTCTTTTATTATTTCTAAGAAACATTGCCCGTAGCACGCACCTATATAGCTTGCAATCATTATACGAGTATAAACGTAATAAACATGATAAGTACACATGTTTTTATTTATTGATGACTGCTTCCAAGAAGAGCAATCCGGATCTTTTCAAGATCCTTGCATAAAATGTACGGTCGCGTATCTCAGTTCTCAAGTTGCGGTCCCCGGGGAGCTTGTTACACCGCAATAATTACTGGCACACCTATCTGGTTCAATTAGAAGACGAGTTGTTTACTCAGAACCCGCTGGCTGGCGAGACGGTGTGAGAGGAGGTCTCATTTGTACAGTCGTGGTTTGGGATTCTCAGGAAAGTTGGATTGGGAAACCTGAAGTTGGTTCGGATGTGCTAATATAGTTTGTAAATCTTTGGTTTATATGGTTAAGGTTTGCGCAAAACCGAGATGACTGGCGTACAAGAAGAGAGGCCTATGCTCAGTAGTGGGCGACTACGGGCTGATAATGATGATGATGATGTTGGTTAAGGAGGTATGGCAGCTAAATAGATTATATTGAACCATTATACATTTTCTCCTAGGGCACAAGACCACACGTGGTCTCAGTATAGGAGTTGAGACCCATATAAAAATAAATGTATAATTTTTTTAGTATATGTATAGATAACCTTTGTTAAGTATAATTTATTTAACAATGTTAAAAGATTGTATTGTACATACCTACATATATTTTTTTGACCTGTAATATTTTTCTGAACAAAATAAACGAATTTGAATTTTTGAATTTGAAACGAATATTAAAAATAACACACATAGAAAAAAAAATAACAGCGGGCTTTACACCCCACATTTTTTTTATTTATCATGTCTTTTTTACACACAGAGAGAGATAGAGAGAGAGAGATTAAATTAATTCATAACAGCTTAGACATTCGACCAGCAATGTGCGTAAACATATTAACGACACTCTGGCCTAAGGTGGAGCATGCCTAGTCTGGAATTAGTGGCTCTCAATGAGGCTGGCGAAACATTTTTAACTTAAGCGTGGCTGTTAGCCAGGCGAGTATTAGAAAATAATCAACCACCATGGTTTCCCTACGAATTTCTCGAAAGACGCATCCAAAATCACCGCATTCCAAGACTGAGGCAAGATAAGGGGTTAGGACAGGATATCAGTGCAAGATCTCTGAGGACTCTGTGGGGGAGATTGTTTAAATTATTGCTTCACAGTTTACAAGCGACGACAGTCTAACCGAGGTTTTAACCAATTGCCTCCTTTGTCACCTCGCCCAGGTGGGTTTATGAGTTCTTGGGGGTTTCAGTTCATAAATTCACTGGCAACCTTATTTTGTACTAAGGCAGTGGTCCCACCAACGGCGAATAAACGGTTAACTATCGACTATTTTCTCGCTCAAGAAACGTTCAATAGATATAACATTCCGTGTAAATAAAAGAGATGCACATACAAATAGTTGATCGCTGACTGTTCACACTGCCGGCGATGACTCGCCTTGCTAGTTTTATCACTTAAGCGACGAGTTTTTTCATTTCTATACAGTGCGGCATTGAATGGCGCACGAGGCGAGTGGCGCGAGTAATCGCTCGTTGCACTTACACACTCGCTTATAGCCCGGCGACAAAACTATCGAAACTACAATCGCTTCCCCCTGATCGCCAACTCTGATGATGACCTATTTTGCAAGAAATAAATGATTTGGTATTTTGGGTTTATGCTATACCTACCTTTTCACTGTGAAGTCCCTGAAGCTACTGAGTTAGACCACAGAGTCGCAGTTGGCCCGATAATCCACAGGGTTGTCTCTCGCCGATAAATCTCCACTGACCTCCGGCCCCTGGACTTTGGATTTACGCTCATTTAATTTGCCAGGATTTGCGAGGACTTCATGATTTGTGGTCGGCCCTATTTTATTAATTTCCTAGGATTATTTCGTTATCAACTTAGTTACTAGTATTAGTCAGTATTTTCAGTTATGTCGGTTGTTATTATTTATTTGTATTTTACCTTATCCTAAGTTATATCATAGACTAAATATATGATTTTTGTCTATGGTTATATGATGTTATTTTTAAAGTTTCTATTTTGTATTTTTAATAAAAGGTACAATCCGATACAAAAGACAAATGCGTTGCAAAATAGACAGCCAAAGGCGGTAAGCTAAGTTCATAATTATGTTATGCTTGTTGAAACAAACGTAATGTTAGTAATTTGGTTTGATTGAATGGATTCAATAATTAAAATTTATCCAAAAATTTAGAGTGAAAAAGTTCGTTTGTTTGGCATATTTTACTGAACATTTTGAATAAAAAAATATATCTATATCCGTTGGATACATTATCACTACGTACGTCTAAGATCTATCTAGTAGGGTGACCAGCCCCCAATAAATAGCGAGCCACCAGATTGGGGCAATGTTGTGGGACAGCGACCAATTGTCCCGGATAATCCCCGATTGACACCGGATTAGTGGACACATTGTCCGCATTCTTAGGTAATTTATGATCGTAGTTGGCGCCTTGATCAGCGGGTCTGAGGATGTGAAAGTACAGTGGAGTAATCCTCAATGACTATGGCAATTATAATTATGTGGTACATAGTTTGTGATTAGGTTTTTCTTTTTATGAATAAAGGTTAGATGTATTTATATATCATGGGCTTGTAATCCCACTTTACGCTCAACTATTTTATAAAAACAATAGTTAGTGACTGTTTGAATGTTTATATATATGTTTTACTCTCTAAGTTTGAGAGGCAGATGTGGATAAATTTTGATATTACTTTTTTAGTACGCTAAACCTTGAATTAACACTCATGTGACTTGTTAGAAAAAAAATCGTGCATATATCACGGAACGAGCGAAACTATTTCATCGTGAGATTATGGAACCAAATAAAAAAAACAATAAGCAAAACCTAACCTTTTTAAAGCGGGTACAGTACACACAATCAACTAAGTGGTACAGTCCATAATGACAGATTAGCGGCTCGCCGAGGCCACCTGAGCTCCGCAACACCCGAGTGTTTCACCCGGCGAGTGCCATAACTCACCCGGGTGCTAGCCCGCGCATGAATCACCCGGATCGCGCCCAATAAATTCGTCAGCGTGATTAGCGAATTCCTGCGACTTGTTTTATTGTGTGGAACCTACTTTTGATAAACCATCCAACCAATTTTCGGAAAATCGTAAATTTGCAGATAAATAACAGGTATTCACAAAAACACGACAAAAATCAGATTACAAAATATTTAATGAAATAATCAAATTGAACTACGTATCTAGACAAACATACCTAAAGAGTCACATTCAGTTTATTCACTTCATTGCGAATTATTTTGCTGCTTTTAATCACGATATCATCTATAGTCAGCTGCCTTTTAGGTTGAGGGATCAAACTTTTACGGTTGGTCTCAAGCTTGGTCCTAGTAGGGAACAGCGTTTGTGTCACGCAGCTAGCAAAGAATCGCTTAGGAATTTTACTTGGCTTTAGTTTTGCCATTTTGACAGGAGTTTCTGGAGTGCAAGATGCCTGCTTTGGTAATGAACGTATTCTCTGCCTATCTATAGTAATCTCTAACAAAGCCTTAGATGTTAATTTCGTATCTTTTTTTGGATATTTTGTCTCACTCTCCAAACTGGTTTTGTTAGTCTTTGAGGCTGAGTACTTCATCGTCTGTTTGGACGATTTTTCTATCGCAAGACTTTGTATTTCTTTACTCATATTCCTGCTAGCGTCTTGTTGCAAATGTAACGAAGTTGAACTTAAATCAATCGTTACGTTCTTTTTAGACCTTTTCAATTCCAGGAAATTGCTTCCGCAATCTTTTTCTGTGAATGTTTCACTATGTTTCACATTGGATGATATGCTCCCGTGTAGCAGAGTGACAGTCTGCGTCGGCTGCAAGCTCTGTATAGTTATAATACTTCCTGATCCACTTATCAACTCTTCTTCGGGTATACTTTTAAAACATTCACAGTTCGATTCGCAACAGGTGTTCTTGTGGAAGGATGTCGTCGTTTTCTTTGGGTCAACTCGGTACGCTTTGACTTCGCGCGCTGTTAATTTTCTAGTATGTCTGCTGCTAGACTTGATGAAGGAACTGCTGTCGCAGTCACACTTACAATGTTTGGTGGTGGATGATCGACTCTGACATTCACAGCTGCACGGCATAATATTCGTAGACGAAGCGCTTCTACAGTCACATTTACAAGTCTTAGTAAACGATGAAGACCTTTTAGAGAAACCAAAAGGGCTCAAGCTAGACTCAGATATCTTGTTGGGGGTGGAACTATAAACAGATCGCTTCCAGCATGGCCTTGTCACTGGCGGTTTTTCATCATTGCTTACAGAAATATTAGCAGGGGTTGAAGTGGTGGCGACAGGCGCAGGAAACTGTTTTGACGATATCCGGCTGACTGAGCGGTCCTGGGTTTTGATTTGTACAGGATGTAGTTGACACGTGAAGTCAGAATGTGTGGCCGTACCGATGGAATGTTCTGATGATTTTGGAAAACATGCCTCGACGTTCACGTCGTGGCTATTCATCTTACTGAGACATGCCCGAGACTGTTTGCTCGGGATAGTGCTTATCATTTTCGACGGACCCGTTGTGACCATTGTAGTGGTTGTTTCACACTGACTGTCTTCCCAGCCTCCTTTAAAATCATTATCATTTCTGTGTACTGTATGTATGTTATAACTCGAGCAATCAGATTTCTTCTTTTTCTTTTTCATTCTCGAGAACATCAAGTAACATAGCGTTGGGATGCACCAAGCTATTTCTAAGATTATAATAACGGTTATAACCATCATTTTTTTCGAAGACAAGTCCAAGGGAATTCCAGCTATACGCGTTTTATTGTGACATCGTAGAGAAACAGCAGGATTCTCGTTGATATCAAAGAGACTTCTCGATTTGTTCACAAGTGATAAGACGCTATGTAGTGCTGGATATAATCTTTCATCACTGAGATGCGTTACAACATCGTCGTCAAGCCATTTCTGTAGCCTTTCTTCATAACTTTCAATGCTTTCAATTTGACTCGTCGAAATACAACGTTTCGCAGTGTTATAGTAATGGAACAGCTTGTTTGAAGAGTCAGGGACGTTAAGAGGAACAGGGCCGAGGTTTTTTATCGGTAAAAACATACATTCTGATCCTGATTCCCAGCTGATGCTGGGCACAGGTATTGCCAGACCTGTGTTTGTTTTTTCAAAATATGCAATTTCATCGCAAGGATTTTGAGTGTTTCGTGTTACGTCCTGTCGTAGAGGTGCGATGTTGACTGACATGGAATATAAAAAACTATTTGTAGGATTGCGCCATCCCTTGCCATCTGTGTTCAAATATGTTTTTATTTGTTTGTGTAAATTGAAGAGTTGTAATGCATCTTCCTTGGGCACTGTCCCGCCATAGAATCCAAACTTTGTGATGGGTAGTATCCACATATTGAGGTACCCTCCTATAGTGTCGCAGAGCGCTAGTTTGAGTAGCATGTTAGTTTCGTGGTCTGTGGCTTCATTATTCACGACTTGGAAAGTTTCTTTGAAGTAAGCGAGCATAGAGTTGGTGAAGTCTTCGCTCCTCGTGTTGAGAACGTGTACAGGTGGTATTATATCGAGGAAGTGTTTCCTCGCCCGGAGGAGGCTTAGCTGGGGTGCTGTCCAGGACCTTTGGTTAAGCGCGGACCGGGGGAAAAGGACTGTCCCCACATCGCAATGCAACAGACTATTCTCATGAGCAAATGTCTCGCACAACATCACCAACGTAAAAAAGTAAGCGTTCATAGCTGGAACATCAGTAAAAAGGTAATAAAATAAATGTGTTTACAAAATAAACCAAACGAGACACAATTTTGACACATTTATGGCATCTTGACTTTCCGAATGCTTTCTGACTTCTGGGTTAAAAAGTTTGAATTATTTTTAAAACGGCAAAACTAGTCTATTACATTATGTACGCTTTACAAAGTATATAGATCAGTAAACCAATATAGAATATATAGAAATTTGTTACAAAATACATGTCGTTAGCGTATTTAAGCCTCATAGCTACAAAACAGAGATTACGAAAGTAAGTGGGCTTCAAGAGATAATAATTTCATTAAAACATTATTTAAACGAAGATAGATGCAAGGAAAGAAAAAGAAAGACCGATAAGATTATTTATAAAGACTAAATTAAGTTTTCTACATATTTAATTTACTTGTTGTCACTATTAATGTTTTAATACTAAGTCTACCGCTGATGATAATCACTGGTCTACAGTGGTTTTGTTACTCACTATACACAATACTCACAATTTATGGATCTATCAATGATTTTGTAAGATTTGCTCAGTTAAAAAAAACTTTTATTAAATTCAATTCTAACCGTAAATTGTTCAAAATTAAAATTGCAAAAATCATTAAATAGAAGCATATTAAGTACTTTTATGAATATAATATTCATAATCTGGGCACTTAAAAACGTAACAATTTTCTATGATATACAGGTCAGCAAAAAAAAAGTACATTTTTGTTGAACTGTGTTACTCGTGTATTAAAGATGGTGAAAATAAGTGCCTCAAGAGTCTATCTCCACACTTGCCTATCTCTCGCTAGAATACCATATTACCGAGTCGCAGCTAATCATACATGTCATTTGTTCTGCGATCCTGTTCATACGTCTCCGGCCAGGTGAGGGGTAAATTGTTTAATTACAACCTCGTACAGAGGATTACTGAGTTATTGTACTTAGTCACGTTGTAATCTGATTTGTTGGTTTTGTACTCAATATTAATTGAAAACAATGTAATAGGTTTATCATGTATTTAAAATATGTTAATATTTTCAAACAAAAACAAATTATAATGTTATATTTTGGTACTAAGTAATCAGATTTATCGATATGAAAAAAACTTTGAAAAAGAATTTTAGACATTTTTACCAAGTTTTTTAAAATTTATAAGTATGTCAGATTGGTACCTATTATGCATAAAAATTCTTTGGGTGGTTCTTTAGACGGTCCAAGCTATTTTGTACCCTTCACGATTTAATGAAAATTCAAGATTTCAAGATTCGTCCATATCATTAATTGCCTTTAAAAAAATGTAGTAGGGTTGTTTTGAGATCCATTTTCTTTTATCTCGCATGGTAGTAGGACATTTTCTAGTGTTTGCCTGGCTACCAACCACTCTTAAGTTGAAATATCTGTCAGCAAGCACCTAACGAAGGTTCCAGCAACCTTTTTGAGAGACAGTTAGTCCAGACTAGGCATCAAATACCTAGCTGTAATAAGAAAAAAAAAACCTATCCTAGTAAGACTTATTAATAAAAGTATACAAATCAAATCAAATGTTTTTATTTGCAAATTATAGGTCGAAAGGTGTTACATAGGTATTAAAATTTAATGTAGGTACTCTATACTATACCCGTTAGGGTGTGTAAATTTATGTTGGATCTAACACCTATGTAAAAGTAAATGATAGCCGTCTGTCAATATGGTCAAATACGTAAGTATATACGTTTCTTAGCGAAAGCTAACTTTTTTCTTAAATTCTTGTAAGCAAATGACCGGAGTTTATACGCCCTGCTGGTCAAATGTCTAGCTAGCTAAATGTCAGAACTAAAAGAAATAAAAGTATATATGTACTATTTTCTCTTCTCTTTGATTTTTGTTGACGAATGAATATCTAAGAGCACCCACATTTCAGTGAAACATCTTACCATTAGGCCAACGGCTGGCTTGTCTTGTCACTTAACCTTTAAATTCTCTTTTTCGCAGTCTGTTAAAAATAATTACAATTAATCTAAGTACAATCGTCACGTTAACATGTCTAGCGTGACAACATTAACACGTGTCCTGCGTGTCACGTAAATAACAATGTCCCGCTTAATTAATACTGTTCATGTTATTGTGACAAATTGCTGTTTAGGAATTAAATAATTAAACTATCCTTAGATTACTAATATAACAAATTTGACGGCCTCGTTGGCGTTATGGTTACCATGCCGGACTGCCAATCAGAAGGTTCCGGGTTCGATTCCCGGCCCGGCCTCATCAACATCTTTGTGCTGGACTAAATTTGTTGGCTGTGAGACTGGGTGTTATATATGTATGTTTGTATGTACGAGGGTGAATCAAAAAATTCTTGGAATCAATATTAAAAAATGCAAAGATTTAAATAATAATATTTTATTTTTCTACATAATCTCCCTCCAATGCAATGCATTTAGAATAACGCGTTTCTAACTTCCTTATTCCTTGTGAAAAAAAAATTTTTCTTGACTCTCGAAAAAGTCCTCTACGGCAGCTATAACCGCGTCATTATCGTGAAATTTTGTTCCACGAATTTCCTCTTTTAATTTTGGAAATAAGTGAAAATCACTTGGGGCTAAATCCGGAGAATGTGGTGGGTGGTCAAGGAGATTGAAGCCAGCACAGCGGATTGCGTTGAGCACAACTTCCGATCGATGAGCAGGAGCGTTATCTTGAAGGAACAACACGCCCAACGACAGTTTTCCACGAAGTTTTTCTTTAATCGCTTCACGCACTTTCGGGATTAAATTTGCATAATAGGGTCCAGTAATCGTCTGGCCTTTTGGCATGTAATCAATAAAAAAGATTCCTTCACTATCCCAGAACACAGAGGCCATAACTTTGCCAGCGGTAGGAGCAACTCGAAATTTCTTAATGGATGGAGAGGATGGTCGTTTTCAAGACATGCTTTGTCTTTAAGTTTCAGGATTAAAATGGATTGGACCCACGTTTCATCCATGGTGACAAGACGACGGCAAAAAATATCCGAATCACGCTGGAACATTTCGAGATTACGCTTGGAAATTTCCAAATGTCGCTTTTTGTTTTCGTCGGTTAACATTCGTGGCACCCATCTTGCAGACACTTTTTTGAACCCCAGTGAATCAATTAAAATTGGTTGAACGCTACCAAAAGATATCTTTAGGATCTCAGCTATATGTTTTATAGTCATTCTTCTGTCTTCCAAAACCAGATTCTCAACCTTTTTGACATTTTCTTCTGTAACGGAGGTTGAAGGCCGCCCAGAACGCGGGTCATCTTTACAGCTTGATCTACCTCTTTTAAATTCAGCCACCCAGTACGCAACCGTAGAATAGGGTACAACATCACCCCCTAATGTCTGCTGAATGTCCAAAAAAATTTCCTTCGTAGACATTTTTTTCAAACTGAGATATTTTATCACCGCACGTAACTCACTTTTATCCATAATTTTAACTTTTTAGCAACTCGTTGTACAAAAAAATTTATAACATGCGAACGAACTGACAAAAACAAGTGACAGTCTGCATAAATATAGTGTGATATACAATCTTTCATTTAAATATCGAACTTGATCCAAAAGGGTTTCATATATATGCACTTCTAAGAACTTTTTGATTCACCCTCGTATATGTAGTATATCAGTTGTGTTAGCAACCATAATACGAATTGAAATAGTTCAGTATGGGGTTTACCAGCCGTGTGTGTGAAATACGAATGTTTGTATGTGTGTTACTTTTAACGCTCAAACGGCTGAACCAATTTTAATGTTTTTTTTTATAATGATGCGCACGTTTGACCGCAGCTTGCCTAATGTGAAATATTACTATGGTCTAAGATGGAATACGCTTACCTAGAAGGAATCTATTTACTTTTATTTTGTACGAGCTGATTCCGCGATGTTATCCGAGTTAATCCGGGCTAAAAACTAGCCACCGTGTTAATCCAAGGTCTAACATATCTTTATAGTAAATCTCATCAAAATCGATCGAGCTGGCGGAGTATGATGAAGTAATATATATATGAAGTTATTTGCGCGTCCCACGGGAATAACACAGTAATTTTTCGGGATATAAAGTAGTCTATGTGTTAATCCAAGGTCTATAACCTATCTTTACATAAAATTTCATCAAAATCAGTTAAGCCGTTTGAGCATGAAGAAGTAACATGCAACATTTCGCATTTATTATATTAGTAGGCTAGAAATGCGTTAGACTCTAAATATTATACGTGTTAAATTAACAGACTTAGCGTGGTTTCTAGCGACGATCACATAAGGGTATCCCTTCCTGCCGCTTTGCTAATGACGTGTATGGAGTAACCAGATACTGTTGATCTACTTCCTCACAGATACCGGGCTGTGACGTCATCATACTAATAATTAATTATACATACTCACTGTTATAAATCTTTTTCTTCTTCTTCTTCCTTGCCTTATCCCACTAGGTGGAGTCGGCACAGCAAACTTTTTTCTCCCACTTTCCTCTATCAGCCCATTCACACTCCATCCATATCTTCTTCGTTCGGCCTCTTGCCGTTCTTCCTTGCACTTCCATTGCCATACATCTCCTAGTAACATACGTCTTCTCTCTACGCATCTCATGTCCATACCACGCTAACCTCCCACTCTTTAATTTCTCTTACTGGCGTTACTCATTACGTAATATTAATAATTATGTTTTGATTCTGGATATAATCAGAGGAAACTATATGGTTTTTTACCATAAATGCAAAAATGATGGGCTGTTATATAAGTGACGTGCGTGTATGTGTGTTTGTAACATCGAACCTTCCGAAAGGATATACCAATTTTTGGGTTCAGGATCCCTTCAATATGGGAGTGAATTGAAAAGGCTGAACTAGTAAATTATTTTTTAATCTTTACAAGAATCACCAAATACAGATGTGTGTCATAGGCCAACCTGCACTCGGCCAGCGTAAATTATGCCCTATACCCTTCTTCGCCCTCTTCGTCCTACATATACGAAGAAGGATACGACGCCCAACAGTTAAAACAGGACAACATTAAAAAAATACGGAATGCTAAAGAAATCAAATTACATAACAGGGTTGCTCATCTTCAGTAAATAATTGTAATACCTTATGGGTAATTCTGCAACTGTAAAGTGACAGTAATTAATTGTATGGAAGTAATTTCTGAAATAAACTATTATTATAATAATTATTAGTAATATTGAATAAAATTGTGTGACTTTCGCTTTGACTTTGACATAATTTTTAATTGACGACCTCGTTGGTGCAACGGTTACCATGCCAGATTGCTAACCAGAAGGTTCCGGGTTCGATTCCCGGCCCGGCCGACAACTTTGTGCTTAACTAAATTTGTTGGTTGTGGGTTTGGGTGTTAAATATGTATCTTTATAAAATATATAATATATGTATGTATAATATGTAGTATATCAGTTGTGTTAGCTACCATAACACGAACTTCAAATGGTTCAGTATGGGGTTAACCAGCCGTATGTGAAATGAGTAATAAAAAAAAAAATTGGCAAGCAGTCGCCATGGCCAAATCAAGCCTGGAAATCATCAATTTATATTAGCAATAGCATATTATACATACGTCTATAGTATCCTAGCATCATATTTTGTATGAAATTCTTGTTAGCTAATGGACAGTACTTCCACACAACCATAAACCCCGGAGAAGACAAAACCACATGTTTCAGTCTGACCCGTCGAGGTTAATTATTTTTACACGCAATAATTAGGGGGCCTGCACACCGAGTCCGCAATAACTTATTGCCCTACAAGATTTATCGCCTTTTACCTAATCGCCCGCCTTATGATTAGTGAAGAGGATGCTACACAGATGTAGAGATATGAAAATGAGCAAAGGGCTGGAAGTGCTCATATAAATGTAAATACATTTGACTTTAATAGTCAAATATAGTCAGATATAAATGTATTTGACTTTAATAGTCAAATACATTTATATCATTTACATTAAAAAGTAAGTAGCTCATTATGGATCCTATTTGGGTATCGCAACACATAATCATTGATTATTATAGATATCATTGATTATAATCATGAACCTTTACTTAACATTTTGTGTTGGCGGCCATTTTTTTCCATCCGCCATTTTGTGGCAGCTGCCTTGCATTTGTTTTCATCAAAAATATGTAAATAACACTTTAGACGAAAAAAACAATTCAAAATCAGTTCATCCGTTTGGAAGCTATGACGATGGTACAATAGACACACATACATACTTACACATACAGAAACATACATGGTAAAATTACAACACCCGTCGTTTTGTGTCGGGGGTTAAAAAATACAATTTTGATTTGACGACCTCGTTGGCTAATGGTTGCCATATCATACTGCCAACCATAGGGTCCCATGTTTGATTCCCGGCATGTCCAACATCTATGTGAAGAACATAATTTCTCGGCTGTCGGTCCGGGTGATAAATATGTATCGATATAAAGTATTTATGTATGTACTTGTAGTATATCAGTTATGTTAGCAACCATAATACAACTAGATATGGTTTAGTTTGGGGCTAACCGAGGGTGTATGACATGTGTCCTGATATTTATATATTTACTAGCTGACCTGGCAAACGTTGTTTTACCTTAATAAAAAAAATATTTCTAAATATACAGTAGCCGATTCTCAGACCTACTGAATACGCATATAAAATTTGGAAAAAATTGGTCAAGCCGTTTCGGAGGAGTACGGTAACAAACAATGTGACACGGAAATTTTATATATAAGATTTATTATGTTGTCGTAGCGTTTCCAGCGCAACATAGACCGATGTGCACCGTATGACCTCTTATATTCAAGTAAAAAGCTATCCCGTTGTAATGGGGATGATCATTAATATTTTACGCGGTAGATAAGGGCTACTCATTTATACATACAACTTCTGCCGCTTACTTCCTAAGTTCGTGAGTAATATACACGGTAGCTTAAAATAGTTTTATTTTAATATTTAGTGAATTCTCGTACCTTTTTTAAAATAGGTATCCTTCGATTAAAAATATTATTGTTGAATTGCGAGAATACCTTTTAGATTGAGTATGTGATACACCAGTTGTGAACGTATCTTTCGATTGAGTATCTTTTAAACTGACCTTTTAAATAAAACATATTAGTACACTCTACTAATTTACCCGTATTTTATACTTAAGTAAATTCTTACTTACATATTATGTTGTGGAAGATGACTTGAATGACTGTATAATACTTAAAACTCAACATGAGTTGATAACTATATCATTAATAAATCATATAATGAAAATAATATAATTTCCTTAAGTACTCCTATGATACGAGTTCGTTTATAATTTAAAATATTCAAATCATTAGTTGTCAGTTTCGTCTATTGACTAGCAGTCCAAATAATTTTAACTATACTAAGAAATGTGATAAAACAAAAGATCCCGAGGTACATGTTAAAGTTAGCGTTACAGTTATCGACAAATAACTGTAACTTAACATTTGACATAACTGTAACTTTAACTTAATATGGTGCAGTCGAACATTAGTATCCAAATCATTGACTGATAAGAATGAAAAATACTTTATTTGTTTAAAAAACAAAAGGAAATAATGATCAGTTTTTGGATATTTTAATCAATTACTACTCGTGCAGACTACTCGACTTGGTGCAGAGGATAGCCATTGCTATTCAGCGTGGAACCGCAGCCAGTGTTATGGGCATCATTGCACCAGGTCATGGGCGGGTTTTCCTAATGTTTTGACATGTATCATGTTTTTTATATTTATGTGACTTTTATTACTACTCGTAGTTGCAAATTAATAGTTGAATTCTTTGTTACCTTACTATGAACATGCAGCATTCAAACACAAACCTATCTTTGACAAGATATTATTTAGGCAACTAAATCAATTGGTCAATCAGAGGCATACTTTCGCCTGTTTATCTGATGGATGATAAAGTTATTTGCAAGGATATGAGATAATGATAAGCTTACATGTAAAATACATTGCTGACGCCTGAAAAAAATGTGTTTGCAAATCACAGAAATGCAAGTCACAATGTCAATAGTCCGCCGTAGGTATTCACATTTTCTCGACATCCCAATCGTCACGGTCTTACTGTGGGGTACAAATTGTGCCGTCCCATGGGAAATCTTATGTTATTAGCTGTCAATCATAACATACCACCCTATATTGGAAAAGTGGATGTAGTGTCGTGATTTTCTTCACAGTTATTTCGGCAAGTACAAAATTCTTAAAAATGTTTATGAAGTAAGTATAGTTTTTTTATAAACTAAATCATTTCTAGTTTGTGCTATCAGTTGTGTAGGCAACTATACCTCAAACTAGAAATTATTTAGTATGGGGCTAACTAAGGTAAAGGCATCTTATTCCGAGGGGTTCTGGAATTGGCACCATATTCCGAGGTATTTAGAAAAATAGCGCTTACAAGAGATTTAATTAATGAAAATTAATGTAAGATTTTCCATTCAATAGATAATATATCTTTGCGTAGTTATATCATCAAAAAAGTGGTGTCATGTGTAAACAGTTTGAAATAATCGGTTAGAATAGCGACAGCAGCTGGCTCAAACGCAAGCTTCATACATTTTGGACCCTGTGCACGTGAATACCATGTTTTTTTAAATAGTGTTTTTCTCGTTATTTTTGTACTCTGTGTTAACTTCTTTGTGTTAAACTATTTAAAAAATATGTTTTTAATCTAAAACACTTAACTTTTGTGCATTTTTCTGAGTAAATTAAGCCCCAAATGTATTTCGAATTTACCTCGGCATTAGGTGCTAAATATTTTAGTCAGTTCCTAATTACGATTTATACCGCGGAATAGCGATTTCATAGACATGATCTATATTTTGATTTTCTGGGTTGTTTTTATGATTAAGAGTATCTCAGTTTGGATTTGACAAATTAAATATTAAATGAATATTAAAATCTATTTCCGAGGTAAGTTTTTGCATCACATTCACTAATGATAGTATGTAATAGATGACTTATTTACCTATTTTATTAATTCGTTGTATGGAAAAGATAAGAAAGAAAATTAAAGTTCATATTTAATCTAATATAAGTGTTAGCAAGTAATATATATATTTACGACGATATTGCAAATAAGATTTTTTCTGTATAAAAAATATAAAAATTTTATACATTTTTTAGTACTCGGAATTAGGAAACATGATATTTTCATATGAAACGCTATTCCGATGTACAGTAGGTCGGGATAAGGTTCTATACGCACGTAATTCCGCGGCACAGACTCAAGTAAAATACAGAGTGTTCACAACTTGTACAGGTAACAATGTAGTTTTATTTAGTTTTAGTAAATGCAAAAACTAAATAAAAATTTATAAAATTACTATTCTCCTATCATAATCAATAGTAACTATCACAAACTAAGAAAGATAGCGGTAAACGTTTATGAATAATTTTCAAATACAAATAATGTATGTACTTATTACTATTATTTTACATAATGCCTTGCTTGGCAGAGTGTCCTATATTAAGACGTTTGTATTACTGGATATATTTGATTTAACTTAATATACAACATGTTGCTTTGCAAATGTGAAGAGGTAGTTTTACTCCACTAGCAGAGCACGAATAAACTATGGGCAGCCTTGAAATCGAAAAAAAAATCATTTGCTGTTTCATATATTTTGTCGACGATCAACGAATTTTTTGTATGGAACAGATGTTTTTTTTTCTCCATCTCAAGGTTGCGCCATCGTTTATTCATGGTCTGCTATTGGAGTATACTTACCTCTACAAATTTGGCGAGAATGCAAAGCAACACGTTGTATATAGCTCACTTCTTTGTTTAATTTTTATTATAATAATATTTATTTTTTTTTGGTTATAGGATAATGAAGCCTAGAATAAAATATACAGAAGACGATCTCCAAAATGCTATTACACGGATCAAAAAGTTCTCATTGTTAAGAAGTCCAGTAACAAATTGTAACAAACAGTTCAACGTAGCTCTTCAGGAGCCAAATTGATAATAATAATGTGATTAATAAATAATTAATGTAAATAAATAAGTCGTAATTTTTTGAACAACATGTATCATTCCTACCGATTCTATTTTGTACACTCGGAATTAAGGACCAAATACATCGGAATAAGGATTTTTACATCGGAATAAGGTGCTTAGGACTTTTTTCAGATTTAATTTAATTTTAAATACAAAGTTTAACCTAATTATGAAATATATAGTCTATTTAAAAAGGAAAAACAATAAAGCTTCTAATAAAAATAGCCAAACTGTTAGAAAGGTTCAGTTAATGCCTAATATTCAATATCCTTTCAAGTTTTGGTGAAAATACCGCGGAAATAGGTGCCTTTACCTTAGTCATTTATAAAAAAATATCTGTCAATAACAAACACTAAAAACCGAATGAAATCATATTATCTTTTAAAAAGTCTTAGCATAGCATAAGCAGCCCACTATACGTTTCCACTGCTGGGACTCGGGGCCTTCTCTCACTAGGAAAGAGATATAGGCCATAATCCACCACGCTGGCCAAGTTCGCAGATGACACACGTCTTCGGATATTGTGGTCCTCAAACATGCCGGTTTCCTCACGATGTTTTCCTTCAGCGTAGAGCGAGTGCAAATCCACAAATAACTTGAAAAACAAGTCATTGGTGTAGGACCGTGATCGCACCAGGGGCCGTCTGATTGAAAAGCAGACGTTATTACCACCGAGCCACAGCTGTTTTCTTTAAAAAAGTATTACGTTCATCGAACGTTAGACTTTCGGAAGGGCGTTACTAACCCCAATTTGTATAAGTTGTGTACGGAGCCATATAAAGGTAGAAGGTAAATCTATGGTGCCAAACATAAATGGCATGCATGCTCTTCTTAAATTAATCGTTTTAACTTTCTATCCTGCCACTGAAACACCGTGAAGTACAGAAAACCACGGACATTAAAAATACAAAAAAGCCGAAGACTCGTCATCCAAGGCACTGTTCAGGAAATTACGGCGCGATCCATTTCCACTTGGTAATCCGGTATCAGCCGTATCGGGCGACACCTTCGCTCTATTGTGCATACTGGCGCAACCGCTACAATCCGATTTATTATAAAAAAAAAAATATTTCGAAGTTTTGCAATCTACGTGTCAATAAGCTTGAACGTTCGGTAAAGGAAAACATCGTGAGAAGCCATAGCGTGGTGGTAGAGCATTTTCTAGTGCTCGTCTGGTTAGCTTAAGTATATAAACAGCCTACTATACGTTCCCACAGCTGGGACTCGGGGCTTTCTCTGATGAGGAGAGAGATATAGGCCATAATCCACCACGCTGGCCAAGTGTGTCTTGGCGAATGACACTCGTCTTCGGATATTGTGGTCCTCAAACATGCCGGTTTCCTCACGATGTTTTCCTTCACCGTAAAGCGAGTGCAAATCCACACATAACTTGAAAAACAAGTCATTGGAGTAGGGCCTGGATCGAACCATCTGGGCCATCTGATTGAAAACCAGACGTTATTACCACCGAGCCACACTCGCCTTTTTAGCTTACCTCCCTCGAATTGAAAAAAAAATCTGTCGCCAAGCTCGTAACAGTGTGTATGGCAGGCACCTTTAAGAGCTAGTAATTCCAGACTAGGCATACTCCACTTCATATCAGAATGTCACTGACACGTTTGGTTGAAAAACCTGATGCTCTATACTTACCTGTGCAAAAGTTCAAATTTATTTACTTATTTTAAGCAGTTAAGCGGCAGTTTTGTGAGGGTTGGTACCCACGAAATCTTTTTAACTTGATAACATTTTTTAGATAAACTAATTCTTCATACAATTAATTTTCCATGTTCATTATCATTACCTATAAATTGAAGGTACTTGGGAGATATGATAGTGCATAGATAGTGCACACAAAGCAAGCAACAAAACCTGGTTTGTGCCTACGTAGCAGTTTATTTTAGAGGGGCCTAAAGAGACTGCCGTAACGAACATCAGACCATACCACGAAAAACTTAATAAACCAATGAATAAATCACATTGTTTCGACCTGAGCTTACCTCAGACCAGGACCTTTAGCCAGGTGTATATTTTTAAAGGTAAAGCCCATTACTCGCCGGACAAACTGAATGAATCGTTGATGGAGCCCAAATGTCAGCACAAATGGAATAACTGATGAGGACTGCTTCATCAGACCTTGTAGTTTCTTATGCTTACACGGCTGGCTAACCCCATACTGAACCATTTCTAGTTCGTATCATGGTCGCTAACACAACTGATATACTACGTATATGTTTGTCCTCAATGGACTCCTAAACCACTTAACCGATTATAATAAAATTCGCACACCATGTGCAGTTCGAATCTAACTTGAGAGATAGGATAGTTTAAACCTCAAATTATAGTCGCAATTTTAATTTATTGCTAATTATTGTCTGTTATTATTTGACAGTCACAATTATCTGTTTAACTCCAAATGATTCTAACAGATGTCGATACCTTTCGACTGGGTTGAGTAAGTAATCAATAGATGGCGCTGCTATCGTAAATCTACGAACGTGTCATATAAGATACTCTATCTATTTTTCATACCCCTAATTGAGGCAAAACAACGTTTGCTGGGTCAGCTAGTATTTTATATAGATACATATTTAACACCCAGACCAACAGCCAACAAATGTAGTTGTGCACAAAGATGTGGCTTGCCAGGAATCGAACCCGGAACCTTCTGATTGACGGTCCAGCATGGTAACTTTTACGCCAATAAGATTACAAGGATGCTTGTAAGTAGATATTTAACTGTAACGCCTGTAGCTCCGCTATAATGGCCTGACGTGGTCACCTATGTTGGATAATATATGGAAATAGTTTATTAGGAGCCATACAATATATTACAATATAACTTAAAAAGACAAAGAGAATATTTTAATTTCTTTTGTTATTTGTTTTAGCGGCACGAACAATAGGTACATAACTCGTAATAAAAGTTTCAGCTTTAGTTATCACGGTTTCTGTGGTTCAGACAGACAACGGAAGCTTAGTACTATAACTACTACTATACTATAATTAGTAGTGAAAATTGACATTATGATTAATATCATATACTATTGTAATGATATTATAGTACTAGAATATAATTGAAAATTGACATGGATACATATCATAATATACTTTTGTAATGATATCATATTATTTGACTTGTAACTTTGGTGTTATCAATAAATGATTTGTATTTGTATTTGTATTAGTAATAGGGTACCGTTTTTACCTTTAAGGTACCCTTAAAATGTTAACAGTCCAGTTTCACGAGAACAGGGAAACATGGTATTACTAGTTAGTATATTTATTTCAATACATCGGTAATGTGGACACGTGCACCGCTCCGCTCTGTTGAGTCAACAAGAAATTACCGCATTACAAATTAATATTGCATGTCAAACATACTAAAAATCAACTAGGTATTCTAAAGTTTGTTCCCTATTACATTATATTAGTAACTAGCTGTTTGCCCGCGGCTCCAAATTTTCCCTGAATTTTGTTTACTACAAACCTCACGGAGCGCGAGACCTTTCCAAAGAATGCAAAACCGTGGAAATCGGTTCGTGCGTTTTAGAGTTATAGCGTCAGGAAGGAAAACCCGACTTACTTTTATATTAAAGACTAGCTGTGTCCTACGGTGTTACCCGCGGTAATCCGGGATAAAAAATAGATAAATGTGTTAATCTTATGTCTAACCTATTTAAATACCAATTTCACATCAAAATTATAGGTTTTAAGGGAATTATTATAGGTTTCTAATAAAATAGTATAAATTAAAAGTTTAGATAACTTCCGACATTTCGTGATCTTGGCCATCGTAGATTTAAAATTTATCATAGTGTATATATTCTACTAGTAGTCTAGCCGTTTCACTTGATACCCATATTGAGGCAGTTATGTAAAAAAAGTATGTCTTCAGCCATTTTGTAGCGGCAGCCATATTTGCCCGATTTTCATCAAAAATAACTAAGAAAATTCTTAAAAACCACAGCTTTAAAACAAAAAACTAAAAATCGGTTCAAAATATCAAAATCGGTTTATCCGTTCCAGAGCTACGCCAATCTTATTCGTCTGGTCCTAAAAAAATTAAAATGAAAAAATGTTAACAAAACGTAATTTTGTGGAGATGCTGGAATTTGAACCCAGGACTTTCAGCATGCGAAGCAGACACTCTACCACTGAGTTACATCCCCGATGGAGAAGAGTGTCTAAAAATAGGTAAAACCAATACGTTCATGATTTAAGAACATACTATTATATTTTGTTTTGGAGAAAGTTTATCTACCTTCATCCAATTTTAAAGTCTGATCTCATATTAGTTTTTAAGGTAGTTCATAAGATTATCAACTACAGGGTATACTGACTTTATTTTATCAATGCATGTTATGCTGAATAAAGGATTTTGCTCATGATTAAAGCAGTTTTTTGGATAAGTGCTTAAATTAAGACTAAATCCAAACTAATCATAATGGTTACCATGCCGGACTGTCAATCATAGGTTCCCGGGTTTGATTCTGGGCACGGCCAACATCTTTGTGATGAACTAGATTTGTTGGCTGTTGGTCTGAATGTTAAATGTGTATAGATATAAAGTATTTAAGTATGTATATGTCGGTTGTGTTAGCAACCATAATACAAACTAGAAATTGTTTAGTATGGGGTCAACCAGCCTTCTAGCTAGCTAATAAATTACTAAACAAGCTACTAAATAAGTTAATAAACTTACTGGCTAAATTATAAATTCAATAGTTATGTCTCTGACCTGACTGACCCGTGGCTTTTGTTTAAAATGTTACCCTATTATTAATTGTATTATGTTAAAGTAACAAAAGTTATTTATTGATATTTATTCATTTATGCTTCTGAGCGTAATAATTCACCTAACTATCAGGATGACGTTGACTCTCGAGATACAGAATAGTCTTGTCCGAGAGTGTTCTTAGTAAACTGTGTAAATTATGATAATATGTATAATGCCGAGGACTCAATTCCTACTTTTTTAATATTCATAAAAAACAAATGCCAAAGATAATTGAGTAAATATAAAAAAAAAATGTATCACCTTTTATGTTTTAACTTCCTTTTATTTAGGTAAAAGTTTCTCCGTCTTATTCTTTTCTACAGCTCTGTATGTACATACGAGTATATTATACTAATAAGTTATTTAAAATAAGTCATTATTATTATTATCTATTTACAAAGAATGAAGCCAAAAATTTAACACGACAACAGAACTATTTCCACTTGGCAACCCTGCAACAATAGTTCCGCGGTAATCCGCTAGATGGTGTTGAACTACAATTAACTTTGAATAAAACGTGTGCGCTGCAATGCGATTTTATCATCGAAATGTTTTTACAGTTACCCCTTTTAATTAAGTAGTGAAATTGTTTTGTTTTGTGTAACTGAACTTGTTATTTTGACTACAAAACCGTGACAAAAGCATGGAACGTTGAATACATCGTTTAATTATCAGTAGATACCAATTTTTTTATCAGTTATTAATTAATTTCAATAATTGAAACATAATATTTTTTTTTGTTTTATAGTACATTCACAGTAAAATCAATTACTACGTTATTATATGAAGATTAAAATTGTCTGAGCTTAGAGGCTTAAAAGTTTGCAATACTTAACCGATACCATTTAGTTTACAGAAAGTGAAATTAATCTTGCAAAAATAATGTACACATAAAATCATTCGTTTATTAGATGAGTAATTCTAATGCCTTTCTTTGTAAATTTGCAATGTCAATAAAAGAAAAAAAGCACTGCCTTTTATTAATAATTGAAACTGAAATTTACCATTGCAATACAGCGCAGCAATGCTGCCAGTGTTATGGGCCCCGGAAACGGTCTGGGGTGGGTTATTTGAATAGGCTTAGTTTTAATTTTAACTACATATTTCCGTCTTTTAGGGTTGAAACTTTGGGACCACGGGGCCCCAACGCTCGTAAGTTCTTCAATGATCTGTCCAAACGGCTGGTGGACAGAACAAATGACCCAAGAGCTGGCGCTTACCTCGGCCAACGTAAATTTGGTGATTCAGCGAGGTAATGCCGCCAGCATTTTAGTTGACTTAGGTTTAATTTACTATTTGTACGGTTTTTTAATTTTTAATTATTGTGTAGTCATTATATATTAATAAATGATTAAAGTTCATGATATTGAAATTTTATTTCATAATATTGACGTTGAATAAATAACATATTGAAACTTTGTTGACACTGTTGGGTTCCTACAAGATTTTATTCTTTCCTTTCCTTTCTTCACAGATTAGAAAAATCTTTCCTTTTCAAATAATTAAAATATTTTATAATCGTTTTAAAAAGTCACTGCTGGGCAAACAGACCGTGGCCTGTCAGATAACCAGCGCCTGTCAGATAGGTATCGTCAGTGAGCACTGCGCCGTGAAAATCACATAAAAAACATTATTAAACCCTTTGTGGTCGCCACCCTACAACCCCAGATACGGATGAGGCGGTAGCAGGGACTTGTTTGACCCCCGACGGAAATACGATAGGCAGTTATAAGTTTGACGTAACTGTGTCAACTAACATTAGTCGCTAATAATAAGTGTTATAATTATAACAGTTCCCATAGGGATCTAACTTACGGCTATTAAGAAATTCTATGACGAAGGAGCTATATCACGCACGTACACAAATACACAAGTGTGTATTGGTATTTGCGTAAGTATTTATAAAATGTGCATTTGCATTTTTTTTTTGTGTGTGTGTTTTTATATAATATCTTCTTATCTTATATATAAAATTTCCGTGTCACAGTGTTTGTTACCGAACTCCTCCGAAACGGCTTGACTGATCATTACCAAATTTTATATGCGTATTCAGTAGGTATGAGAATCGGCCATCGTGAAACGTTTTTACCCCTAAGTGATAAGGGTTGTTCACCCTTAAATATATTTTTTTATTTTTTCGATAATTTTTTTTTACTTGAATTTTATATAAAATGGCATTAAAAAATACATACAACTCTAAATTTTTACTTTTTTATCATCAACCCCAATTTTTTTATGGCCATTTTAGTAAATTTCTGTGTCACAGTGTTTGTTACCGCACTCCTCCGAAACGGTTTGACTGATCTTTACCAAATTTTATATACGTATTCAGTAGGTCAGAGAATCGGCTACTATCTATTTTTTATACCCCTAAGTGATAAGGGTTGACACCCTTAAACATTTTTTTTTTTCATTTTTCGACGAATTTTTTCATTTTATTTTTGTATTAAGTGGCGTTAAAAATACATACAACCCTATTTTTTTTACTTTTTTATCATCATTCCCTATTTTATATGGCCATTTTAGTATTTTATTTATTTTTCGTCTCGCTTGATAACTGATCAAATATAGTATCTAACTGTAATTCGAGTAAATATCCTTTTTTTTTTGAAGAAAATAACTAACAAAATTTAACCTGATATACTAATGCTTATGATTATTACCAATCTTAAATACTTAAAATTTGCCGCGCCTTTACTTTACTGGTGAGTGAAATGCCACACTATGCCATAGACCGAAGTCGGTCTCCTGTTTTACTCACAAAATTCTTCTTCACAGACTTCTCTCACTGTTTACACAAATTTCGACCTTCGTTATTGTTTATGTATCGTATGTAGTAGTATTGTTAACAATTATCATTTTGCTATATCAATGTAACTCTCTTATTAACTTAACCGCGGCTCCACCCGCGTGTAAGTCGCTGTATTGCATAACATTTCCTGCACATGACTGTTGTAAAAATATGTATTTTCATCTGTGCGCTACTGTGGATCGGATTATACGTTAAATTGTAGGTCCTCTTAGCACAAACAGTCGTTAAACTAAGGCAGAGGCTTGAAAAACTCTCGACAACATAACTTGATCACTTAGTTCTTACGCAGAAGAAGCTATAAAATTTGATGTACTAATAAACTAGACCCCGAACGTATGAGCAAAAAATTTTCAACAAATATGATGATGACACTACAAATATTATGTAATTTGTTCTGCTTTGGACTTCTTTGTGCTCAAACGGCTCGAACAAATATGCTAAAAATTTTCGCGCTTGCTTCGCTCGCGCATAGCTCGCTGCGCTCGCATCCGGCTCGCTTCGCTCGCGATTGGTCCTAGGACGTTTTGCGTCATAGCTTACGACACTACAAATATTATGTGATTAGTTCTGCTTTGGACTTCATTATGCTCAAGCGGCTCGAACAAATATGCTAAAAATTTTCGCGCTCGCTTCGCTCGCGCATAGCTCGCTGCGCTCGCATCCAGCTCGCTCGCTCGCGATTGGTACTAGGACTTTTGGGTCATAGCTCACGACACTACAAATATCATGTAATTTGTTCTGCTTCGAACTTCTTTATGCTCAAACGGCTCGAACAAATATGCTACAAATTTTCGCGCTCGCTGCGCTCGCATCCGGCTCGCTTCGCTCGCGATTGGTCCTAGGACGTTTTGGGTCATAGCTTACGACACTACAAATATTATGAAATTTGTTCTGTTTTGGACTTCTTTATGCTCAAACGGCTCGAACAAATATGCTAAAAATTTTCGCGCTCGCTTCGCTCGCGATTGGTCCTAGGACTTTTAGGTCATAGCTTACGACACTACAAATACTATGTAATTTGTTCTGCTTTGGACTTCATTATGCTCAAACGGCTCGAACAAATATGCTAATATATTTCGCGCTCGCTTCGCTCGCGCATAGCTCGCTACGCTCGCATCCGGCTCGCTTCGCTCGCGGTTGGTCCGAGGACGTTTTGGGTCATAGCTCACGACACTACAAATATTATGTAATTTGTTCTGCTTTGGACATCTTTATGCTCAAGCGGCTCTATTAAATATGCTAAAATATTTCGCGCTCGCTTCGCCCGCGCATAGCTCGCTACGCTCGCATAGGGCTCGCTTCGCTCGCGATTGGTCCTATGACGTTTTGGGTCATAGCTTATGACACTACCAATATTATGTAATTTGTTTGGTAACGGCTCGAATGGAATCGCTAAAAAATTTTGAATACCTAAAACTTTATAAAAATATCATTACCTACTAACCTTAAAAATTTTAAGATGAAATTGTATTATTATACAAATAACAGACTTCAAAATCATACCTACATTTATAAATTCTAACTGTATCTAAAAAGTGAAAAATCATTTTAAGCCTACACATAAGTACCATTTATTATTTATTTATTTATCATAATTAGCACCGCATACTCGAATTACACTAATGATATACCATCGAAGACTTTATTTGATTAACTTATAAACATGCTATTTTAAATTTTTATTTATCCTGTTTTCTTGGCGTTGGTGCCATCTAAGAAGAACAAATTAATGTTTGTTAAAATAAACACTATTAAATAGATATGATGGATTATAATATTTTTTGGCGTTTGTTACTTTTATATTCCCTTAACATTTGTTCATGGCGCTCCATACCCATTTCACGCATATACCATACACACTTATAATAAGTAAGTTACATTTTAATTATACTAGAATTTGTCTAGAAACTAGAATAACAATAATTAATAAGGCAAAACAACGTTTGCCGGGTCAGCTAGTATTTATTATATAAATGTATGTTTGTGTTTGTCTTACCGTAACTCATAGTTGATTTTGTTTTAGTTGTTTAAAACATGGGAAAAAACAACAAACAAACACAATAATTGAAAACCTTACAAATAATAAATTAAACCTAAGTCAGTGTCCTCAGGTAAGGTGCCTAAAATGCTGGCGGCATTACCTCGCTGGATCGCCAACTAGTAGCATCGAGAGTATCTTTAGCAACCGGGTGGTACTAACTACTTTTCTGTTGAAGCCGATGTAGCCAATCGCAAGTCAAAGTTACAATTTATGTTTTGCACTCGAAAAAATATTTTATTACGAAATATTCAGTTTGGAATTTGCGTATGGATCGTTTATTAAACGAGCTATTTCTAATGTTCAACCAGAAAAATTCAAATAAAATTTTAAAAATTGTGTTTTAATCTGTACCTATATTATGTAATATTTTTTTAAATTACGAATAAACAAAGCATCTGTTTTGTGGTTAAAGTCCATAACATATACATTATGAAGTAAAAAAACTTTTGTAAAATAAAAATACTAGATAAAAGTAAATTAATCTTAGGAATCGATTACAAATTATCACTAACTAGAGGTATAAACTTCAAAACAAATAGAAGAATTTTTTATTAATTTAGACCGAACTAATTAAAAAACTAAAATACAGGTAATGCGTTTTGGAAAGTTATTAATTACTAGATTTTTATAATTATTTTATTTCATAAAGAAAATTTTTGGAAGCCATCCTAGTCTGAGGTAAACGTTAAATTAACTTCAATTGTAATTTGATTCAACCTTTAGTAGACCTTTTGCTTAACCTAAGCAACAGTAACAAGAAATGGTACTGCAATTCCGAGGATACCCAGATCCACGCGCGATCCCATCTGACTCTAAGACAAGGACAGAAATATATTTAAAGGCTCTGGATAAAGTGAGAGAAGAAATAGAAGATGACCACCGCTTGGCGGAGGTCAAGGGTGAATGCTCTTGGGTGAGATGTTGTACTAATTGCTACGTGAACTGTGGCCTGTGATGCAGTCGGGTTAAGGTCTGTTTAGGAACATTTACATAATAATAAATATTATATAATAAATGTTAAATAGATTATTTTAATAAGAAACCCAAAATAGCTATACTTTCAAAAGAAAAATGTACACTTTTTAGGGTCCCGTACCTAAAAGGTAAAAACGGGACCCTTTTACTAAGCCTCCGCTGTCTGTCTGTCTGTCTCCAGGCTATATCTCAGAAACCTTATCAGCTAGAATGCTGAAACTTTCACAAGATATGTATTTCTTGTGCCGTTATAACAACAAATACTACAAATAAAAAATTAAAATATTTAGGGGGTCCTCATACAGTAGGCGTGCTTATTTCGTATTTTTCAGCTATTATATCAATCCCAGAACCCACGGGTAGATAAGATAACCCTTTTCCCTCCTGACCTGTCATCGCAGAAGAATGAAAAGTCAGTAAAAAATCATCATATTTTCATGTGTCTCGTGAAAGCTATAAAATACTTTGGAATCTTTCAATGTACTATTGCGTGTATTAATTTTTTTAATATGGCAATGTAAACTCTATGTAGGATTTAAAAATAATAAAATAGGTAATTAAAGTAAAATACACAGGTACTTCTCATGAGCAGTTTATGTTTGCTAAAACGGGTTTTAAGTTATCCAAACAGCTTCAGGCTATTATCTCTATTTCAATGGTGAATAGGTTAGTTACATGGAGTATTTACATCCTGTGCTCATAATAGCCGATTTAATTATAGATTTATTTTTAACACAGCGATTCTCAATCAGCACCAGTGATAACTTGTTGAAATGTTAAAATACGTTTATACTCTTCAGAAATACAGTTGGATTCGATGTTTAATGCGAGTTTTACAAGAAGGGAGTATTGTTTCAACATCTCTTGTGGTCTTGCACTGTGCCATAACTACGACAACGCAATATACGAGTAGATATATCTTTGTTAAAAATAGTAAATAAACATCACTATTTTAAACAACGCAATATTTATCACTATTTACACGCTTTATATTAGTTTCACCTGTATGTTTGTTTGTAACCGACTTCTTTGGGCGCGATTTTGACCCACTTTAAACGGCCAGATTTCGTTCAAACTTTGTAGATTTATTGAGGACCGGTGACAATACACTATTTTGATAAAATTATTCCATTTTTTTGTATTTTTGTTTGTATGTTTGTTGGTAACTGACTTCTTTGGGTGCGATTTTGACCCACTGAAAACGGCCAGATAAGCGTGTTTTTTAGTTTTTTTTAACTATTATTTATTTTAACATAACTAGACAATAACTACAACAACGCTATATAGATAAATCGTTGCAGTAGCGCTGTAAAAATAGTGATGTCTACATTACTATTTTTAACAGTGCTAAGACAACAATATATCTCATTAAATCAAGAACATATAAGTACAATCGAAAAGTTTATTTGATATATGTACTTATAAAACTGCTATTTTCATTTTTTATTTATCCTGTATTCTTGGAGTCCATGTAAAAAGAACAAATTAATGTTTGTTAAAAATACACTATTAAATTTTCTCTCTTTGCTGGCACTGATTTTGTCTAGAAACTAGTATGAAAATAATTTATAAGGCAAAACAACATTTGCCGGGTCAGATGGTATCTATATAGCGTTTTCGTAGTTATGGCTCAGTGCAAGACCACCTACCACAAAAGACGTTGAAACAAGACTCCCATCTTGTAAAACGCGCATTAAAAACCGAATCCAAACTCATTTCGAATACATTAACGAGTGTGGCGAGCCGTGAAATTCGTTGTTACTTACATGACTTTAGCGACGCTATGATTTATGATCGCTGGTTCGATTCTCGAGCTCAGAACGATCGGAGTTGGCCAAAGAGTTTGATTTTGGTTAAGAGATTAAATTAGTATGAGCAAACTTTTTTACATGGGACTCTTAACAATATATTGCAATGTTTTATTCCACCAAAGACCTAATCTTAATTATTTAAACCTAAAAAGATTACGTCCAAGTCCTTCGCAAAACTATGAGACAATTAAAAAAATAACAATAAATTTATAATAAGACTTGATTGTGACATTATACAAGACTAAAAAAAAACATTTTTATTTTTTTTATTTTATTTATTTTATATTTTACAATACAAGACTACGTACCGAAAAGGATATGATATAATTTAATCACAATATGTGTTTATAAAAAACGGTTTGTTTAAAAAATTAACCTTATTTATTGTTTAAAGGTATACTATATCTATAGATATGTCAATATAACTTAAACCGAATCTATCTGTATTTTTATTATACTCTTATTTTTAACTTTTTTTTTTAAATTCCGATCTGCCTGTTTTCAAATATTTTATTGCTCTGAAAGATTTGTATGCAAAAAGTTGCATATGAATGCACAGTGATGTATGGAATCTATATGATTGGTGTATACATTGGCATTGAATTAATTATGAATGCATTTTCGCATTTATTTTTGCGTCTAAAGTACAGAATGAACGAGAAACCTGACACCTTTTTTAACTTACTCAAGACATTCATTTCATTATTAATTATGTCCATATGTAACTTTATATCTAAAGTACTACTACTTATTTCTAATAAATAATCCGATTAGAATGAAGATCGACATTAGATATGCTCCATGAAACCGTTGAACTATTAACATTAAATTAATACAAGTAACCAAGCTCTGGTGTCGAGAGTTTTAAGCTGCCCGAAGGCCTCTGACTTGGCCGACTGCTTGTATACAAAGACTAATAAACAGGACCTATAATTAAACGTGTCATCCGACCGTCGCGCCCAGATGAAAATACCTCTTGAAAAACGAAAGTTTTGCATGGTCACCCATCCAAATACCCCGTCGACCGGTGCTTAGCTTCGATGATTTTCGTCAAATCACTTTAGCTAGCCGAGCTACTGTTACAGGCGCTACAAAGTCACGTATAATGTGATTGAAATTCAAATAAAATCAACCAACCATAAAAATAACCCTCAATCAGTTAATGTGAGTAGGAAGACCAAGGAAAAACTCAAGTCGTTTTTATCTTTACAAATTTACACCTACAACGAATTCTTACAAAGGAAATCCACTTCTAATGCTCACGTATTCTTATCAATCACAGATATAAATAATGTAAATTCCTCAACTCGTTTTCCCCTGCATCTCGCGGTGTTCAGACGACCCCGTTGTTTATTTTCTTACTAGATTAGGCCGCTACAAAAGATACTGAAAGCCATTTGTTCGAGAAAATGATATACTACTCATTCGTGCGTGTGACGTAGTGCACTCTTTTTACCAACTTTTATCTATTTTGCCGACTGTCGCTTTGAAAATCACGAACCTTATGCAGTTGCAATAAGGTCTAAAATTGTGTGTTATCAGTAAATGGGGATGGGAAATAGAAAAATATGAGCAAAAAGAAAGCCGCAGTAAACGACGAAAAGAGAATAAAATATGACGGGAAAGTGGACCCCGGACGCAATAAAATATCAATTTTTTACATGTCCCCTTCGAGAGAGGTTTAGTTTCAGTTAAGTTTGCGAATAAGAATGAATTAATATACTTGTAGTGGGTACATGCAGTTCTAAAGAATAAGGTTTATTCTTAAATTCTAACTAAGAGCAACTTCGTGTGAGAAAGGATCTTTTGCTATACTTTTAAAAACGACGAGTCAAAAACACTCTGTACAAGTAAATGGAAAAAATAAGTCCATACATTGATATAATCGAAAATAAATGTGAATCTGTAGCGGTGGTAAAAGTTTCGAATGCGTAAAACTACAAATTATACTTTTCGTTTCTATGCTTACTACTGCTACTTATGCTACACTTATCACTGTTACTTTATATGTTAATTGTGATTGTAATATTTAATGTAATGTTTTTTTTTGGGCCACAGAATAAATAAATTTGTTTTATGTATGTAAATAAATTAAATGAATTAGTTAAAATGTTTGGCAGAACCAATTAATGAATTTAGGCCAAAGCGCTGCTTTACATCAGGCAAGCTGTAGTCATTTGCAAACCTATTATAATTAAAAAAAAACTAGAATATAATTTTGCGCATTTGTTATTAATTGTACAAGCCCTACTGAAGAATCCTGTCCACAGTTGAAGTTGCATGAGGTTACACATCGAGTACATAAAGTGCAAATATTGCTTGCATCCGTATCGTTGGGTATGAGCGTATGAATAATTCAGTACGTTCGGCATCACACGGTACAATTACAGGGGCAAACAGGAATCAATTAGCACGCAGATACCCACTGGTGTTGCATTTACATATCGCCGTATTGATGATGGCTGACTGCACTGGACCCGATTGGACTGAGTAATATTACTTGGGTGTGTTATAATGTGCCTGATGTTGATTTTCTAGCCATTTAACTATTTAACAAGTTACCAGACGACCTAAAGCGTATGGATAATATTAAAACCCTCCTGACAAACTTAAAAAAATTACTCATAACAAAAAGAGTTGATAAAAAAGAAGACTATTCAAATGACGGAACATTTAAAAAAAACAAATCAATTAACAGGGTTGCTCATCGCCAGTAAATAATTGCAATGCCTGGCCAAATGGGTAAATAATTATGTAAGTGTAAAGTGACATAATATTGCAATAAATTCTTTGACCTTGAAAAAAAAAACTATAAAGCATTGCGAATTCAAAAACTTGTACAAGGTGTACTTTTAATGATTTTTTGGGAAAGTGGAGTTATTAAAATTAACTATAGGTAGTTGTTTGAAAGTATTGAGTAATTGCGCCATAATTATAAAAGCAGAGTGAAGAAATTTTTATTTTCTACAATTTTCGTCTTGTACAGAGTATGAAAGCTACTTGTTTATGAAACAGGAGGCTTGAGATTTTCTGAATAAATTCTAGACTGAAAATCTAGATATTTAAAACTTTGGAATATGCGAGTTTTAGGTAAATATGATTAATAGTAAGATTTAAATTTATATCCGTCCTTTTTAGTAACAAACTTCAAATCAATTGCGGTTAGTCAAACCAAAGATGTCACTACCCAATGTGTGTTTTTAAATAATGCGTCCATTTCGACCCATTTAACAAGACTTTAATACATTTCGAATAACCACACAATACCTCACAACTGTCTCTTGTATCTTCTCACGGTACTCAAGAATAAACCTTTAAAATACGTTTACAAATACCTTTTAAATCTTCGTATCAATCAAATACTAATACTCATTCACCCACACCATGTTAAGGCCAATAAATAGTAGTGGCGAACGAAAAACTGACCCCTGAGGCTTTTGAAATAATAGGACCAACTGTGTTTGTGCTACTGAGCATTTTTGCGACAAACTTCTTTTGTACTTTACAAACCCATTTTTTTTGATCACTGATTGTCCATTTGAGCAAATTTGGACCTTATTTTCTAACTGTTAAGAGGTTAGTAATGTTTAGTGATGGATCAATTAAGTTTGTGATCTTGACAGTATTTTTGATACACTTTCAATTGTTTCGGGACGTACTATGTCGTGGGAATGTAGGTGAGGGAGGAATGTTTTCAGTGGTTTACAATAACGGCTTTGAAGTGGTCAATGCCGGTTAGTCTATAAAACGGTATTTAGTGTATTCGTCAGCTGGCGGGGTGCCACTTTGTCTAACTTTTTGTTATTCCTAAGTAGGGTTACTTTTCATAAAAGTTAGTATTTTGTTTAAAATACAGATTTGTCGTTGAAGAAGTATAAACGCGGGAGGCAATAAGCATTATGTACCTATCTATTTTTTCAGTATAGTTTTAAATTTGTTATTTATATACCAATATATACGTCAAGGCAAATAATTCAGATTGAACGCAACTCACGTTGCGTTTAGTCTTTGGATGGGTGACCATGCACAAGACTATCGTTTTAAAAGGAAATTTCATATTTAGAATTTTCATCTGGGCACTACCGTGATTCAAATGACACATTAAATTGTAGGTCACGGTTGTAAGTCTTAGTACAAGCAGTCGTTAAGCCAAGTCAGAGGCCTTGAGGCGGCTTGAAAACTTTCGGCTCCAGAGCTTGGGCACTTAGATAATACGAAGAAGAAGCCAGTGTGTCTCTGACTCGTGTGGTTACGCTGCCAGCTGGTTGAATACATGATGAGTAATGTAAGGTAAAATGTAGTACTCAAATGTAGCAAATTTTATACCACTAGGTTTACCATAAGTCAACGAGAGGGAAGCTGCATTCGGAACACAAAAGCAAGGTTTCATTCGGATGTTACATTTCCCGACAGGTTTTTCCATTTAACTTTTAATTACGAGTCAGTCAATCGAGTGTGAAGTACCAGGGGCGCAGGCAGTGGAAGGAGTCAGAGGTAATCGCGCGGCGCCGTGTTTTTCATTTACCCTCCCTTGCCGAGGCATGGCGAACAAAACCATCGGGCCTATTGTCTTCTAACCATCGCGGTTGCACTCGGAGTTAGGTTGGTGTGTTTGCTACTCGGGTGTCGTATATTTCTGTAAGGAGCTAGGAAAAGGAGGGGGAAATATACCATTTTCCGTAGACCTATAGTCTTATTTTAATTTCCCCCTATATTTTATATTCTTAGTTTTTTTTGGTGTAGTATTAGGGCAAATCGATAGAAAGATAAGGGGAAAATATAATTTTTTCTCCCAAAAACTTACATATTAGGTCATTTTGTTAAAGAATAGTTTCGATTTTAAATCATTCATTCGATCTATCGATTGGCACTATTTTCATTGTCTCATGCTAAAATTGGTATTTTTTGCGGAAGGGTGAAAAAGGAAGACAGGAACACATTATTCCTAAAGGCTAATAATGTACATATTTAATAGTAATTGTTCTGAAAATATGATTGACTCTACTACCTTGTAGCGAGTGTGGCTTAGTGGGAAAAAACGCCTGCTTTTCAATCAGGCGGCCCTGGTTCGATCTCTGCCCTACGCCAATGACTTTTTTAATTGCTGTTTTTCATGTAATATATGGATCTATACTCACTCAATTTACGGTGAAGGAAAGCATCGTGAGGAAATCGACATGTTTGAGGACCCAATATGCGAATACATTTGTCATTCGCCAACCCGCTCTTGGCCAGCGTGGTGCATTGGCCTACATCCCTCTTCTCGTGAGAGAAGGCCCCGAGTCACAGCAGTGGGAATGTAAGTGGGCTGCTTATGTTATGGTTAGTACCTTGAAGCTTGGCAGTAGCATGCAAGCACGCTACAAAAACTTAATGTACAGTGACATTCTAACATACTGAGTGTTATTATCTGAATACCTAAGTGACACATTACTTAGGTATTTTAACAACTTTATAACAACCATGTCATCTTGGAAGGTGTAATAATGAGAACGACTGATCTTGACACCAATTCATACGCTAGAAGTCTAGTTTCATTAGTTTTTTATCAGCACTCGTTTGATAAGAAATAATTTGTTTGTTATAAATCACAATCTGAAAAACTTTATTATACACATAAAAAAAAGTCTTTAAACATTTTCTAACATCTGTACCATACCTTCTTCTTTTTTCCGTATGAGCTAAGTGGCCTAGCTTTAGTGTCGAGATTTTCAAGCCGCCCAAAGTCGTCTTACTTTGCTGACTGCTTGTGCTAAGACTAACAGCCGGGACCTACGATTTAACGTGTCTTCCGTCCCATCGTAGCGCCCACACAAAAATGTCACTTTTTAACGACAGTCATGTGCTTGGTTATACAAACACTGTTTGCATCAACCGTAGCTTAACCTCGATGATCGCGTCCGAGCACCTTAGTTAGCCAGCTACAGACACTACGATTTACCTATTGCAAGCTGATATAAAGAAAAAAACACAGTTGTAGTTCAGTTTGGAGAAGCTGGCCCATAGGGAGTTAATTTTTAAAAAAACTTTATAACCTTAATTGTTGACATGACAAATAAAATAAGGATTAAAATTGCAAAAAATAACTTTATAACCTGAAAATTGATAAAATGCCAAAAAATTAAAGATATAGCTTTATAAGTTGTGTTAGTGTTATAAATAAAAAAAAAAGACACAGCCCGCCACTCACATAGCTATACTTATACACTACCTTACTTTATGTACCTAACTCTAATACACATAAACGAATTTGTATTTTCGAATTTTGAATTCGATTTAATTTTGAATTAGATTTGAATTTGATTTCGAAATAGTGTCTAATGCATCGTCCTTAACACGCGAACACCCCTCCCAGAAAATAAAGTTTTCCCCGCGATTAGAACGAGTTCAAAGTGGGAGTTTTGTCATCGAGGCATTGTGCCGAGATGGGTCTTTAATAACGCGCATTTGAGTAATAAACATCGTTTGAGGGACGCGTCTCAAAGGGAAAAGAGCTAGATTGGAAAAGTCAGGCAGGTAATAAAATATGATATACGTGAATCTGAATACACGTATTTTACAAAGGAAAATTTAAGTAAGTATAATTTGTTTTTCAATGAATAAGGCTTTTTAATATCAAATACAATCCAATGTGTACTTATTTTCTAAAGTAAAGTAAGGATTTACAGATAAATGTTTCACGCAGAAAACAAGAAATATTGTATATATTACAACCAATAAATAGTAAATCCTACGATTCATTTATTTACTTAAATAATGTTTGACTACGATATTAAAAAAATGTTCCTATTTCATAAATTATTGATGTGGTGATGACGGCTGATAGAGTGGCATGCACGAGAAAAACAGGCTGTGCCGACCCCACCTAGTGGGAAATGGTAGAGATAAAGAAGAAGTTCCTATTTTATATTAACTACTTATGATTGTTTGTTTGCTTGACACAAAAAGGCTCCGAAACTACTTGACGATTTGAAAATTCTCTCACCATCAGAAAGTTTCGTTACCGCCTAAAACGGCTATATTTGGTTTCCAAAAATATTAAAAATCTTTACTAATCTATTAAACAGAATATCTCATTGCAATAAGATTGATAAGAATTAGACCATTTTATAGCCCGTGCGAAGCCGGGGCGGACTGCTAGTCGAAAATAAAAGTGTAGTACATAAACCGGTAGGCCTCGGTCATCAATAAGGCACAGCGGTCATCCATCAGGTGTCTCTAATTAAAGGTAGACGCACGTGTCCGTGTAAATGAATGATCGCCATTTTTTTAATTATAATTCACCCGATTTCAAGGCTTGGTGATTAGGTACGTTGGTGAAATTGTTAAGCCGAATTATATAGCCGGAATGACATATCTTCTTACATATAAAATTTCCATGTCACAATCTTAGTGACCGTACTCCTCCGCTTGACCGATTTTTACCAAATTTCATATGCGTATTCAGTAGGTCTGAGAATCGGCTACTATTTATTTACCATACCCTTTTTATTTTTTTTATTAATAGAAATAATTTATAAGGCAAAACAACGTTTGCCGGGTCAGCTATTAATATAATAAATATTAGGACACATTTCACATACGGCTGGTTAGCCCCATACTATAATATTTTCTAGTTTGTATTATGATTGTTAACTGATTAATAAGAGAAGAGAAGAGAAGACATGGCTTGTCTTGTCTTGTCATGTCATGTCTTGGCTTTTAATTCTTGTTCTTGCCATTCTTGTAATGCCAGTTGTGCAGACTAGGAACCCTCCACGTTTAGTTGGAGTGTCGTGTGGTCTAAAGAGCATTAGCTTTAAAATTATGGTACAATTTTAGCTACTAATTATAACATTTTGGTTACACTGAAAACTTTTTTTTCTTCTAGGCAATTTCATAATTGTACCATCATTTCCAGGCAAATCCCTGTGGAAATAAACTTCAATGTTTACTTTACTTTTGTTTTCTAAGCTTTCAGTAAATCAATAAGTTTCTCTTATTTAATATTTAATTTACCTCTGAACTTTAAAGCTTTAAGCGAAAGCTTTCCACGAAATCCGCATTAAAGCTTCTCCTACATTTTCACAGCTATCCTTAAATTCTATGCAAATCACAATGAGGACCCAATTAAACCATATTTCGGTATAGACAACGTTATCTTTGAACTTACCTGCTTTCAAGCTTTTCCATAGCTTTCCCGATAATTTTCATACAAAAACACTCGACGAGTTGAAAAGGAAAATGGTCCTTAAGTTGTTGAGATTAGAGTTGGTTCTTGCATGTAGAGGTTATAAGGTAAGGTGCACAATTTCATGTCAAGAACCCTCCTTGGGCAACATTAATAAGGAGAATTAAGATTAAAATGATATTAAATTTTGATATTGCGTTGTGTACGGATTATTCTTGAGGAAATTTTAATATGGGCTTCTTTCTCTCTTTGAGTTGGCGGGTTTGGGGTGAATTGTAGTGAAATACCTTGATGTGTTTGTGGTATATGGATTAGAGGCATATGAGAGGGAATTTGATTAAAATATGCTTTGTCATGTCAGTTATAAGTTTTCCTGCTATTCAGTAATAGATTCCAGTCTTGAAAATCTATCAGAGCTCTTCAGTAAGTAACTACAGAAATAGTAACCTTAAGCCTTAACTAGTAAAAAGCTAGTTAAGGCTGAACTCACAAGATTTTTTTCTGCATACTTTTGTGATATAATCTGTATAACTAGATTGTATCTGTGAAAATCATGGATATTTAGTTTTCGAAACATAAGACAGCTTTTATTTTAGTCAGAAACTGAGCATAATGCTAATGCTGCTAGCATTTTCGGCATTTTTTCCTCCACCTCAGTTTTTTTTTGGTTTAGTTCTAGTTAGTAATGTTCTATGTATTCTAATATTTTTAATAATGACAGCTGAGCCATTTTATTCTTATTTTGATTCTTATATTTTAGAACTATGTTCACAAATTTTTCTTTCAGGTTACTACTGCTACCCACGTGATCAAATAATTGTAAAATCGACTTTCAAACTTCGGTTCTGTTAAAAATCGTGTATATTTAGTATGTATTCGAAAACATAGTAATGGAACTTAAACTTTATGTGCTAGCTGCTAAATTTGTAATAAGGACTGACAAGGCTATACTTCAACTGCTTAACAAAATCTGTTTCTTCAGAAAGTTCCAAGAATAAGTCGCAAACAATGTCTGATAATAAGTGTTGGAAACCCCGCGACCGATGACGACATGGTTTGAATAATTAATTTAACGAAAGGGTCACTCTGAACCACAGACTTAATAAATAGACTAAACTTGTTCTTGTTCCTACTTCTGTTACAGTACCAAAATCTAAATGTCAAAAATCAAGTCATCATTTGCTTTCAATCTCTAATTGATTATTTGTGAGGGTTGTTGACTCGAAACTACGAAATTTAATTCTCGTTTTACTTTAAAAATCCGATTACGATAAATTTGGTATGGATAGATATAGCTTAGACACCCGGATTGACGCAAAGGCTACTTTTGATAGCTGATTAACACTGTTAACACCGCAGGTCGTAGATAGATAGAAAATTCACTGTACTGTATGTAAAATTGAAAAGACATTGGCTTCTATAACACAGTTCATAATATAAGCACAAATGCTAGTAGGTAATTATAGTTTCATTAAAATTTATTTGATTTGATTTCAAAACGATTTCGGAATGAATGTTTTTCCAATCTGCGTCATCTATTTTCTATGTCTGTGTCGACTCAAACTTCAGTGATGTAGTCCAATCGCGCCAATCAAGTCCCATTGAGACGGTGGACTTTTTCCATACTGAGAATTATTTATTAGCGCCAGAGAATTATAAAATATAGAAGTAAGACCACTGACATCTACTATTCTATAAGAATCTTTGACCTGACTTACACATTCATCTATAGGTACGCAGAGACCAAACGGCTGGTCCTAGGGGTATGCAACTTAATAGGTGTATTTGTTTTAGTACTTAGACGTGTACTAAGAACGGATTTTTTTAAAACCCCTTTTGTTTTTGAACTTCTAGTAATAATATTTGGAAAAATTATTATTTATACAAAATTTAAAATTATATTTTTTTGCTAGGGGTTCATTAAAGGTTTGTATGGAAAGTCATTTATTTATCAAGTTATTATGGTAGTACTGTATTAAATGGTTAAAATAAAAATATGAAAACGCCAAGGGCCTGTTAAGGAGGATGCCATTGGGGTTGAAAGTTCAAAGTGAAAGTTTTGTGTTTATTAAATTAAATACTTCAGAATTGGTGTTTAGATAGACTTAATTGTATGATTAAAATTATTTTTTGCTGGAAGTGCATTCAATTGTGTCATAATATTTTTTGTAAAATTTTGTTATTTTCTTTTCAGAGATCGTAACTTATATTCAGTATTTCACGGTTAAGGAATTAATTAGATAATAAATGATAGTATGTTTGAAGTTGGATGCAATATGTTTTCACCAGCCGGGACAGGTTAGCTGTTAAATTATGCAAAACGTTGCGTGCAATCTAGTAATTACAAGTCATTAGTTTATTGCGTCTCAGATTTATCTCGGAAACTTATTACCATGAATTAGAAACGTTATTTATTTCTTCTGTATTTTTTCGTTGAGCTTTTGATTTGTTTTGACGTTTAATACAGGTAGGTACATCATGTGTAAGTGTTAATAATTATGTTAATAAACAGAATTTGAATGTGAGTACAATTATACAACTAGTGGAACCAAAGAGAGATTATAGCTAGTCGGGAGAAATTTGCTCTGCAAACCGTGACCAATGACTTCATTTTCATGAATTGACACCTGAGCGGTAATCTTACGGTGATGTAAAACGTCGTGAGATAAACATACAAAAAATCGACGAAGTGTGTCATCCGCAATTCCACACTTGGCCAGTGTATTAGATTATGGCCTACATAGGCCCCGAGTCTATAGTGTATCCGAGTATAAAGAGTCAGCAGATGAAAACTATAGATGTCGATATTCAGTGAGATAAATTACTTATACTTTGTAGTAGTTTAATAAATACATTATGCATTCTGAGTTTTACAAACAAAGTGGTGCGTCGTATAGTTACAAACTCATCGCCTTGCAGATCTGATTAATATTTCAATTTACATTTTTTGCGGTCACAGGAGTAGTCTGGGGTAATACAACCCTTCATTAATTAGGTTACTGAGGGCTGCGCCTCCGGCGAGGGAAGGGTTACTCCTCAGGGAATGCACACAATTGATTGAGATGGATCCTGTCACCGGACAAATTCGCGCCACGGATTTTTCATCTTGCCAGACTTGCGCCATTCTCCCCTCGGGTGCTTTTGTTTTTTTTAAAGGGTGAGTTTAATCAGTCAGTTACTGGAGCTAATTGTTTGTCATTGTTTTTAACTTCTTGAGAGCTTTTTTGATTACTTGTTTATTACGAGTCGCTGCAAAAAATACTAATAAAAGTTTTTACGTTTTTAATTAGGCAGCTTTATGTAATAAAGACTTTTGAATAAGTTTCGAATGCATTTTCGTTTTGTTTGAAGTTTTTGAAGTGTTTCTTGAGTAAGCTTTTGTTTGTTTTAAAATGTTTGTGCCATTTTTATGCCTTTTTATATTAATAGATGTTTACTGTTTCCTGTTTACGCCTTATCATTACTGTAAATAATATTAAAAATACTATCCTCAACATCCATTTTTACAGAGCAGGATGATATAGGAATTATAATTTAAATATTATATTTTTAAAATACTATTGTGAAAAGACCGAGACTAGATCCCTAGATGTTATTGGAATTAAAAAATACTCATTTAATTAACATTTAAATCTGTAAATAATATTAATAAATACTTCCCTTGTACTATTTACACGAAATAGTTATATCCGAATTATGACTTTTATGTCAAAATGTGTAGGATTACTGTAAAAAGACTGAAGCTATAGTCCGGTCAATTTAGACATTCGAAGTTACATAAAGTTCCAGCAAGCTGAAATTTTTGATGAGGAACTTCTAGACGTTGTTTATAATTATATTTTGAACAATTTCACTGAATATCAGCTTGTTGGGACTTTATGTAACTTCACTCTCATTTTTTGGTCTAAATTGACCGGACTATAGCTTCAGTTTTTTTACAGTAATCCTACACATTTTGACAGAAGACAGATATTTAGAAACAGAGACAGAATAGAACAATGTATCTCATGAGAATATATACATTCTTAAGCAAATATACATGTTCGTTCTCAAAGATAAACCACAAAATGTTGGTCGGAAACCGGCAGCTGCGTAACAAAGGTACAATCGAAGTTCGCCTCACAATGCCAATATTTACTGAATATTGTCCTCGCAGACGCTCTGATCCAACCCGAGATAAGTCATCGAAAACCTCCTTTACGCTTACCGAGACGAGGCCGAGACCCTTCTGGATAAAGACAGATTTTTTAACAAGAACATCGTTATAGAAAACATTTAACAGTATCTAATTTAAAAAAAAAAAAACAAATTCAAATTCTAAAATGTCTTTATTAGCAACACAAATATACAGAAAATGTGCACCCTGTGCTTCGTTATATCATTGCTCAAAGTGAAATTAAACTGTAACTAACTATATTTGAAACTTATGTGTAGATATATACTTTAACTTAAAAGTAATAGTTAAGGTTTCAAAAAAGTTTAGGGTTTACTCGGTAAGTAAGGTCGTAGTAGGGTGAAATAGAATATAATTTATTTGTCATCGAAGATAATTAATAAAAATCAGAACAATATGTCATTTTGATAAAAGAGTATAAATACATTTCTAAAAGTGTTTTTTACTATCAAGTAAAATTTCATTATAACCTTGGAAAAGGTTAAGTTAAAATATAGATGAAAATCGTTACAATGTAATGTTTAAAACTTGTTAGTGGTTTAGTTTTAAGGAGTGGTTTAAAAAACATCGGATCGGACGTAGTACAAGGTCTTTCAAGATTTTACATAAATACCTTATGTAATCTCGATCACGCTCCTGTTCCCGGACCTCCTCAATATTCACCAAAACTCACAGCCAATACTACAATTCATATTCTTTAGCAACCAACGCTTCTTATAGTTGAATTTTATTGATACTATTGAAGAAAACCAGTAATGGTAACCGATCAAAGTTGTATTTTCGTTGCCCGAACGTTAATTTATTGAAGAGTAGTAAAAGTACAGATGCGCGATAACCTCAGATAATCCTAGGATAAAATCTCGTGCGATTTGCCTTTACTATGCGGTAGCAAGAAATTTTATATCTCGCGTTCGGAAATCAAAACTGTTTTTGAAACTATTGTTGTTGTTTGTAGAAAACAAAGCAATATATCGATTGGTTGGTGTCTTATTTTGTCTAGAAGATTTGTAGTACTATTTTTAGGAGTATTTTTAACTAGCTGCGCCCCATGGTGTCACCAGCGTTAATCCCGGATAGTAAATAAGTTAATCCGAGATAAGAAGTAGCCTATGTAATAATCTAAAGTGTTAACAGAATTCCATACCAAGTTTCATCAAAATCGGTTATGCCATTTGAGCGTGACAAACAAACATATACTCATACACACAAACTTTCCAATTATTATATTAGTAGGATTATTCTTATAAGATTATATACCAGAAAATATTAACTTTAATTATTTTGTTCATTTGCAATACCAATCAGAGGAAAAGCATTGATTTATAAAACGAAGTGCCCTCTTGATATTGACTGATGATGTAAATCGGAGGCAAAGTAAATGAGAAAATTATACGAAAACTAGCTTGCGCCCCTAGCCTTGTTTGGGTTAACCTGTTCCTATACAAACTCTAGAACACTATATATACCAACGGTAGCTTTATCAAATGATGATAGGAAAAAAATAATGAATTTAATTAGTGTTTATAACTATAATTATTTGTTTGGGGAAGACTGAGTGCTGTAACACAACTCGCTAAAGCAGCTGGCAGAGCCACGTATTTAAAGCATATTTTTGTGAAATAAATATTCATTCAATAGTATATTGTTTTTGTATATAAAAAGTGAGCACTACATTGCACAACAGTATTAAAAAAAATTTCTTTGCAATTTTTTTACGTTGTAATAATATTACAAATTGAAGTAGATTTTATGTTTAATATACCTACGCATTTAATTAAATGATACTATGCCTAACACCAATATAACAGTAGCTTTAGGTATATCCTGCACCAACCAACCAATACTAAAACAAAGACCACCAAAGTCTCGCCAATAGAAAACTTTTCCAATTTCCATCCAGAAAGCCCTCAAAGAGATTTGCATGTGAGGTCCGAACAAAGAACTTGTATTTCGCAATATTTTCAATACCGCAGCATGGGTCCGCGCAACTTAGGGGTACGTCTTTTGTCCCCGAGTTTAATATCTGTGGGAATGGACATACCGACTCCATTTAGGTAATTTATCATTCTTAAACGAGTGTAGACTATCCACTATTATCCTCGGCGTGTTTCTTCAAAGGCCCAAGACTGCGCCCTTTGTGCATGCTTGTCCAAATTAATGAAGGATTTGCCCCAACGGGTTCTGGTCTAAGCTGCGAGGACCGGACCGACCAACCGATGTCCGAAATGTATGAATTATTAGCTATAAGGGTTCCCATAAAATCTATTACCAATGGCCAGATCAGGGGTCGCCGTAGGAAATAATAGTTATGATTTATTTTTCTAAAATTCTTGCTTCGTCTATAAAATACAAAATTGAATATATTCGGACGTTGCATTAAAATTTCTAAACTTATTAATCTTATGTCGAAATATTACTTAAAGTAGAGAAGAGATTATCAAAATGGGATGCATAAAATTGCGGTTTTGAATATTTTTGGTATTGATAAAATATTTATATCGGCTAAATACGGTTGTCCAGATTTCAATTTTAATATAGATGGCAGAGGAGCACGTGTCTGTATAATAAGGGAATAAAATCACCATTATAATACAAAACTTTATGTGTAAAAAATTGAAGATGGCCGGTGATACAGCATCCCCTTAGGTTGCCGCAGGTCAATTCTTACACATTTTTACATTTTAAATGCCACGAGCCAAACACACTTCTTTAGAATTAAAAAGATGAAAATAGGGATGAATTGAGATGAAATAAACATAATAATGATGTCCAAGGGAGAGTGGACACGAAGTGGAATTAGTAAAAATAGGGGACAAAATAATGTTGAATTTACAAGTTAAATGATTTTTATGGCTTATTTAAAATTCATTGTTGAATTTCTCGTCAATTTAAACACCAATTTAAAAGTAATTGAAAAAGAAAATGTTATACATGTAGTTCTTCAGCTAATTTTAAATAATAAATAAATTATCATTTTTTTTAATAATAAATTTCGATTTTATTAATAATATAAGTTATAGTAGTATTTACAACAACATATTAAAAACAAATTGAACATGTAACTATTATAGGTGAAGTAAAACCGACAAATTACCCATAAATAATGTGTATAAATGAATTCAAATGAGTTCGATGAAGAAAATGCTAAGTAAAATAACTTATTGCGTTACACGGGTCGTAGGTTAAGAAATTGAAAATTGTGTTAGAAATTGGAATGTCGAATCACTAAGCTTGCACTATGACTCTTTACCGTAAACTCTATCGAAACTAAAACGCTTAGCAATACGGTTGAAATTCATAGCTAGAAAACAGTGAATGTTTTAGATATATTTTTTGTATATCTTCTTTTCTTTCTATTGATCTTGTAAGATAGTGAAATAGAGTTAGTTATTGACCGTTTAACTATTGACCGGGTGGATGGAGGTGTCGAATGAGTGAACATGCCTTGTAAATAAAATGTTAGTAATTTGTTTTACAGTTTATTACGATGAGATGACCGCGTGTTGCTGCCTCATTAGCTCTTGCTTTACGATGGAAGGTTTTATGCTGTTTGAATAAGAAAATAATTGTAAATAACTGACTGGTTTTTTGTTAATAAATGAAATATGGGTGTTTATAGAAATAGCTCACGTCGTTTCTATATAAATTAAATTCTATAGATATTTTTTTGACTCGTATCAATTTGTTTAAAAAAATGCCAGCTAGTAGTCTTTTTTAAGAGAGATTTTGTTACGAAATATGTATTGCATATTCCCAAGTCAGTCATTTGCCAAGATATTATAATCCACATGAAATTTAATCAGTTTTTATTAAATATCCTTCAATAGTATCCAACTCATCACCTCAATACTCTTTCCCCTCATTTATACGTATTATCTCTAAACCCATTATTACCGCAATCGTCTACAATATAACACCTGAGCGACTCTGATCACTCATAATGAGAACTACCCTTTGTGTCATTCAGCCACCGATTTTAATAAAAAAGGGATAGTGACTAGGCCCTTTGTATATACTTGTTTACTTGACGGAATGACATGAATGCTTAGGAGCAAAAAAGCGGGAGACGTAACGGAGTAACATAACAAAGCTAACGATGCAGTTGGTAATGTTAAAATTAATCGTAATGCATTGGCTTAAGAACTAATTTTGTTTGATCAAGAATATTGTGGAAAGTACAAAAAGGTGGTTCTAGACGGAGAGTATGATGATCGGTGACCTCTGGCATCTAGTTGTGTGGTACCACATGATTGACGTTTGTATGACGCGAGCGCAGCGAGAGAAATTTTGAGAATTTCGGAGACGAAAGGATTTCTAATTGTTTTGTGAACAACACTTCGTATAGAAATGCCTTGTAAACAATGTTTGGAAAGAAGCCAAAAATATCATAATGGAAAAATACAGGAGTAATGCTTCAAGCAGTATACATTTTTGGATAAAACAAATGTAGCTTAGTAATATAAAGAAGATAAAGAATAGAACGTAGAAGCTAAAACATAAAGGCTAATCCGTTGTACAACGGCAAGATGAGTCGGTGTCATAGTAACTTCAGTCGCAGATCGAAATTGGACACGATTGGCACAGAATTGAGGTGAATCGCATATTAAAAGAGAGGCCTATTCCCAACAGGAGAAAAATGTCTAAACGACAAATCATATCAAAAAAACATATTTTCCAGCAAACTGTCTTGTAAAGTAGAATTACAAATCCAGTAGCCATCAAAGTGACTATTTAACTACCTAATACCACAACGTGACAAAAGACACAAAAAACAATAACAAAAGACACAAAGGTGACAATACTTACAATACAGTCTATGGGAAAGCAACAAAAGTAGCTTTTTATTTATGCATTGTTTGTATAACAGCTAAGAAAGGTGACGGCAGAAAACAAATAACCCTTCCTTACGGCTGAACAACCCCATCTTAAAATAACCATTATAATTAGACACGCTCAAGTTTACAGACAATAAGAATAGAAAGTTTACCTTATGGTGGTTTTGTGTCTATCTAATTGGCTATTATAATGATACTTGATACTGTAGGTGAAACAGCAAAGAGAGCAATGGTGCGAAATAGCTCATTTTTATGTTAACACTACAGTAAGCTGCTATTGAGTTCCATTACTGTAAATTATACAACTAGACTAGGGAAACTATATTATTACATGGTGGTAGAGCTTTTTAAGTGTCAACCTGGCTAGCAATTACTCTGAAAAATCGATCAAGTAACGGTCTCCTTGAGAGCTATTTATTCCAGACAAGCCATGCTCCACCTCAGGTCAGAGCTTTAACTCGCCCTGCTCTCTTTAAATGCCTGAATGCACTTTGAAACAATGCGTGCGACACTTAAAACCGTCAAAACGTATATATAATCGTATATATGTATGTAAACGTATGCATGACAAGGTAAATCATTTTTTTTTATCAATGCCCACTTAATCTCAAGTTCAAACAATGCTAAAGCACACAGTTTAATGGAGTAACCTGCGACTATTCGCGACCGGTCTAACGGACCCCGATGATGAATCTATACCATTAATACACCTTTTCATATACGCTCCTTTGTTTAACCCTTTTGTGTAAAAGTCTGAAATTATTCATGGACCGTCCATTAACTTCTTCGGTTGGCCATTGTCGTATTTTTGCGTATGCTAATCTCAGTACCGGAAGGTGACTGTGACTGATTGGATACAAGTTTCTCAGGGACGGTCATCTGTTTTATCTAGTGTCGACCCTATGGGAAAGGTGTTAGTGACTTGGCGTTTTTTGGGTCATAATAGATACAGTCTTATATCGGTTCAACATATACGAGAGATACTGCCCATACTTATACTGCATATATTTACACAAATACTGCCCATCTACTCTGTCTATATAATAAGTAAAGACACAAGTTGAAAACGAGCGCTAGAGTACATAGTACTCTCAGCAATATGCTGAACCCATGCCTTAAAAAAAGCACAAAAGGTGCACAAAAAAAATAGATTGATTAGGTATATTATGTTTGTATATAATATTTTTTTTGCACATAAATCTTTTTCTTTTCTTTTTTTTTAGATTGTTTAACTGAGAAGTAAACACAAAACTGTTCTTATAAAGTCTATCTATTTGAATCAGTTATTTTTTGTTAAGTCTAAGATATAATTTGTAGGATTTGCAATCTATATTTGCCGAAAAGATTTGATTTATAATTAAATCGGTACTAAGTTGTTCATTTCTACCACCTACATACACTCATAAGCCCTCACACATCACCACATGCACTTTACATCAGCACAACACGGGGAAAGCTAAATTTCTAATAACATAATCTGTCCCCAACCCTTCCGCAACCCGAGCGCGAGGTTTAATAATGCATCGGCCATTAGTTAACCCGCAGATGGCCACCATCTTCGCCTCTCATTCTAATTGCGCAGAAAGGATGAAAGGATTACACCCACCGGCCTGTTCCCGCTCTCAACACTCCTGAATTAATCAAAACTCAAAAGTGTCGCTCGGTCTCAAGCTTATGGAAATCCGAAATGTCCGCAACCTATGCGGTAATGAAAGAAAAATATCGCAACCGCCGCACCATTAGCCCCGGATCGCCTTTTTAGCGCGGGACATAATTAATTTTTGATCAGAAAGAGTGGCTTTTTTAGAAGTTGAGTCGCGGGAAGTACTCGGGCACAGCTGGGTCCGTATTCCGCTAATCTCTGTGGCGTCGTACTTGTTAAATATTAACGCAGTCTAATTACAGCCCCCTACACCCCACGGCCTCTAATGGCTTTTAAAACTGATTCCCGCCCTGGAAGGATGCGTATTTGATGACAACTCTCGTCATTTTGGTCGCTTGAACCGGGGGCGCACGTGTTTCTTTACACTTTTCTCTGCAAAATTTCCGTAAGACTTTACTGCGGAAATAAAGGGATGCAATATTTGATGAGTATTAAGTTGTCTGGTGAAATCGTTTAGTATCATAAGTATGAGTAGAAATATTTTCTCAGTACAAATAAATAGACTAGTTTATTACTGACTTATCTAATTCAAAACAAGTGATATTTAAATGCTTGGAACAAAACTATACACATTATGTTACAATGCTGAAAACGCAATAGTTTATCTCAAAGCTCTTTGGTGCATGCTGATAATAGAACTGGGGCTTTAATTACCATAAATCTGCTTTAAACGGAAGGACGTTTAGCGACAATCATTAGCCTCGCCGTGCGAATATACGTTAACAATGCCTGTAATTAATGATGTCACGACACTCGTTTATTTGTCCAACTGGCCATCCCAGAGCAAACAGGTCATTCTTACCTAGAATGGTACCTTCTACGGCTTTCAACGGTGTCTCTGCACCGCTAATGGTTTTCGATGCAATTATTCAGCACCATTAGGTGTATCATTAGCCTTTTATTTGCCGTTTGTTTTCTTAAGGTCTCACACACCGTGCGCGGGGCTGCAGGGTTGATATCATTAATCAAAGAGACGTGGATTTTCGGACCGTGTCTTGACTTGACAAAAGTTTTTTGATTAACGGTAAGCAAATATGGGAATGTTGGGATGCGGTGGTGTATCTGTGACAGTTATGTATGATATTCTCCGCCATTGCTTAGCATTTCTCACCTATTTGTACAAGGAAATAGAGGCGAAATTCTTTTGTACCAAATTAAAGCGTTGGTATTTGTTTTCATTGTGATCGAGAAATGTTGTATGATTTGATTTTATAAAAGGTGTACTGATATCTACACGGATCTTATGTCAAGGAGAGATTGATGAATTATTTTTCTTTAAAGAAGAATATCTAATAATAGCGTTAGAAAACTTAGCAATGTAGACAAATAATATGTGTTGGTAAATAAAATTAAAAATAAAAAGAAATTACCATAACATACCATACCATGACTTGTAAAAATAACTTATCTTAAGGAGGGGCTAAAACAAAACGCAATCGCATAACAAGTGACAATCTCTTGTTTTACGCGCAGCAAACGTCAACGACATCTGTCAACCCGTGACACGTCTTATCTTTGGGGGTAAAAAAATCCCCCGGGGTGAGGTTCTACCCCACAGCCACAGTCAAGACAATGTCGGTCTGTCGCGCGCGAATCAAATGTATTTATGACTATGTAAATTGGTTCAATTCAGTCGGAATTGGGAATTTGCTAAAAGGTTGGGAAAATTTACTTTTTCCGCAACAGATGTTTTTGAGTGGGGATCTCGAGTTCGAATATTGTTATCGAAGGTAGAGATTGGAACATGGAACAATATTTTATTATATGTGTCTGCTTAAATTGATGCATACTATTTATTTGACCAAGTAACTGTTTTATAAATTTCACCATGTATCAAATAATGTTAGGTGTAATTCAGCAATTACAGTAACATTAAAAAAAGCTTAATTGCAAATAGTAAATTATATCTAAGTCAGTGTCCATGGGTAAGGTGCCTAATAAGCTGGTGGCATTACCTCGCCAAACTTAACCACTTTTTTTTTCAAAGTGTAAACTCTATATAACGACACTGATGGGACTGTGGCATTTTATGGCGTTATAGTGAGTGGTTGTTAAATGAAGATAATATATGGAATACATTTAATGATGATTTCGGCGCTTTAGAGAGTTTTTCGTTAATTCAAGTGACGTTACATGGAGATTACACTGTAAGAGTAATTTGTAATAATAAAAAAAAAGTTGTCTATAAAGAAAAATTACATACATCTTTCGTAAAAAAACGCTTGATTTAACTTAAAGTTACTTTTCCTACCAATTTCTTCACCTACCGACGTTCCCAATAAGTCTGGTCCAAAATGACATCAAACGCAAAAGTGTGGCTAAGTCTCGTTGCGAGGGACAAAAGGTTTTATGTTTACGTGTGTGGCACTTCCTTGATATCGCATGTGATACAGAGGGTATTGAAAACTTGAAAATAAATGTGTTACCAAGGTGACTATGTACAATAGATTTCAAATATAAGTGTTAAACAACCAAAATTATAATGTGGTTATGCATTATTTGATGAAATGGTAATGGGTTTATACATTATTTGATGAAATAATAATGGAATAATGGTTGTAACAAGTCATTGGTGTATGGCGGGAATCGGACCACGGGCCATCTGATTGAGAAGCAGACGTTTTCCCACCAAGCCACACTCTTTTGTGTATGTGCTTTATTTATTTTTCTTGTTGTTTATTAATGTTTATGTAATAAAAAAAATTGACGAAATAAATGGTATTTGTATTCCGTATTAACTTATACTACCTACAAATAGTAATTCTATCTAAAGATGTATCTTTAGACATCGATACCCGCTGTACCCTTAAAGCCTTCAATTTCATTAGGGCGGGCGGCCGGTACTTTGCTAAAACAACGCGCGAAGGGCGGAACGCGATATATTGTCACTCTCAATCGATGGCTGACACCAAGGGCGGATTACCTTTTTTACTGCCCTACTCGGGAGTTGTTTATTGTTTATTATCTTTTGGGTTTTCTTGGAATCAATTCTTACTGTATCACGCTAAAATCGCAAAAATATTAGTGAGATTATTTTGCTGTCTAAATATTTAAATCTACCATGCCATCAGGAACGTTACCATGACGGACTGTCAATCAGAAGTTTCCGGGTTCGATTCCCGGCACGGCCAACTTTTTTATACTAAACTAAATTTGTTGACTGTGGGCGTTTAAAATCGAAAAAACTAAAACTATATTTTTATTTTATTTATGAATATGAAGATGTTTTATGCATTTGATATATAAACATAATTTGTATTTTTTATTTTATTTAAAAATCTAATAGACGCAACAATTTCAAGGGTGGGACTTAATACACAATGCAAAAAATATTCATAAATCGTGGAACAAGAAAAGTCTTACGCAAAGAAACCAATTTAAACATGAGCCGAAGCCGAGAACCATCCCGTAAGCCAACTAACCCATTCTTTGTTTACAGCTGGATATCAATCCACGTCTTTACCGCGGCGGACTTCACGCCGTCCTGTCACTCCATACATTCACATCACACACTTAGAACATTCAAAAGGAACATTTCCAAGCCTCCATACATAGCCACCCTTAGTACGACCACTACCCAAACAAGTTACACAAGAACCATTGCGCGTTTACCTCGAAGGTAAGACAAAAGCTCAAAACAAAAGCAGCGATGTGTGAGAATTTAAGAAAAAGCGTAAGGTGCTAGTGATGTGAATACGTTGCTGTGACGCGATGCTGTCAATCACAATCAGGAACGACCACCCGCACGATTAGGCGCAGCTTAAGAAATTGGAAAGTCGTAGAGTCTACATAAGCAATAAAATGTTAAAAACACTTCGTCTTATAATATTCGTATAATTACTATTTCGTTCTTATAAGTAAACGCTCCAAATTTTTTGTAGAAGACTGTCTCGAATAAAATATAATATTAGCAATGTCGTATATTGAATTGTTTTGTTTGGTAGAAGCTAACCCTTTAAGCATAATCAGGTGGTATCTATAATAGCTGTTTAGAATGCAGAGGTCAGTCAAAATCTATCAAATATAATATACAAATCTTGAACCGAATAGAAACATTAGAGTTGGTTATTAGTCGGAGCTAAAGAAGCCGATAAACAAAGCGCGGATGCACTCATATTTAAGCGCAAAATAAGTGAAATAGTTTTTTTTTTAGAATCCGTTCTATTCTCTGAATGAGTATGTCAACGCTCTTGGCTGAAACTTGATACGCATAATTTAATTTTATTAAATATACCAATACAATAGTTGTGACGCTAGCTTTGAGATTGACGCGATGCCGCAAGTTAAATAAATATTATATAATATTATAAATTCTTGATTTACATTCATATACATTTGGAGGAACAATGTTAGTGCAATTTATAAACTTAAAATATTACATCACATAAATATTTTTATGCAATCATATTTAAAACTTACTGCATTCTTTATAAATATATATTGTTCTGTATACAAATACCAATTTATAATGTTTGCAATAACAGACACAGACATCGAATTAAAGCTTCCACGTATTCAAAAACTAATCGACGTAACAGCAACTTCGGGTGGTCTCTGTTCTATCCCTGCAGCAATCATCTAGGTGTAGTGGTATCTTCACGTTTGCCAGATATCTGTCAGTCCGTCTTATCGCTCCATCTACAGGTACACGCAGACACAATGATACAAGAAAATTACATTTTTAATGGTCATTCTATTGACCGAAGCAAACGCTAGTTCAATTGGCCCAACAATTATTCAAACGGTTAATCGAAATGTACAAAAAATGTTGCGTATAGACTTTTTGTTTATAAACGATCAAGCCATTCTTTAGTAAAGTTGTGAGTATAGCAATGTGAAATTAATAACTAGATGAGCCCCGTAGTGATTACCCGCGTTAATTCGGAATAAAAAGTAGCCTATGTGTTAATCCACCTAAACTATCTCTATACCAAGTTTTACCAAAAACAGTCTAGCCGTTTGAGAGTGAAGAAGTAAGAAATATACACAAACTTTCATATCTGTAATATAAGTAAGTATAGGAAATACGAAACTCTTTTTTCAGTGTCTATGTGTCTATGTTTATGCACAGAATTCAAGTCTTTGGATTTGTGGATAAATTAAAGATGTGGCAAGAATCTTATATTGGGCTGACATAAACTTATACAATACAATACAAATGCTTAACGACCTGGGCCGTGACATCACTTCTAGTAAAATTTGTTTAAATTATAAATTAGTAATTATATTAATATCGTTCCAATTTAATACGGAACATTTCACCCAGCGCATATTTTTGTAAACTGTACTGAGCGTTAGTCACGATTGCTGTTACGCTTGAATAGGATGGTAGCTTATATAAAGCTGGCTACTTATAGCTGGCTAGTTATAGGTATCTGTGACCTGGCGGGTCGCGACCTGTGACCCCATTGGGCGACCTTTGCCCCGCCCACCACCCACCACTGCCTGAAAACTCCTGAATGGCGCCTGAACTTCTGAAGAGGATGGAATGAGGAAGCTTTACTTGTGTGTGTGTATTCTAAATTTAATTGGTTGAGGAAATATGTATTGATGAGGTAAAGATCGAAAGTAATAAATAAGGAAATCGGAACAATAGAGTTGGATACTCGTATATGACCTCTTTAGCACTTTACAAGCTTATTTTTTCGAAAGATTTATAATTGTTTTTCAAACTCTATGGTTTTTTTCTTAAGAATAAATACTAAATTTATATATTTATTCTATTTCATTACGTACTATTTATATTTTTACTAGGTTACAAGAATGTTATACTAAAATAATTATACTAAAAAATTAAAAAAAATCGTTTACAGTTTTAAAAATCATGAGCGCTGACTTTATAATCTAGGGCCCAAATAAGTTAATATAATTAAATAATTTATTTTATTACATTTATATACATTTGGATGCATTGTGATATTAATTAATATGCATCGTTATATTACAAAAATAACAAAGCCTTGTTTTTAGAAAAGTATATGAACAACTTTAATTTTTAGATCGTAAACTAATTAAACTTTGTCAAGTTTTTAAAAGCTAAATAAAATGCTCGTCAACTGCTGTATTAAGAAAATACTGTTTTTTAACATAGATAACATATTAAAAACAAAGAGACATTGATTCCGAGGATTGGCACAAAGCATTTTGCTTCGACCTGCGATTCGTTTGTTGAGAACTGCGATCTCTCTTCTTAAGTCTCTCTTTCTTGAGAAGGACAATATGGGTGTCTTCAATATAGACTTAAGAGATTCCTTCTAGATAAGCGTGTTACATTTTAGACCACAGTATAATGTGGTCTAAAATGCTCAACACGTTTGATCACGTAAGCAACACCATGCTTATTCATATTAAAAAAGACATATTGCAGAGCTAAAACAATAAAGGGCAGCTGTTATAATTTTTGCTACAAGCAGCTGGAACTGTCAACAAACAATACAAACCACCAAAGCTGACAATCAAATCAGTGCGTCCGTTAAACCACTGTCAAGTAATTGCCGACAACCACACGGCAGCCGCACGGTGACCACGCGGTCAGAACACAAAAGAAGCACTATGCGTGACCAGCCGTTGACGATCTCTGACCTCTAACTGCACTGATTGTGGTTCACCTGCCCACGTGTAGTAAAAGTGACATCGCTTTTGGAAAGGTCAAGGCAAGTTTACGGGCTTCTTAAGTTGCGTCACTGACTCGGTTCTACTTACGATTTGAAGAAATTTATCAAAAGGAAGCAAGCAGTTCAAGAAATGTCACATCTGTATCTCGAGCGGCAAGAACGTGCACTTTTTTTTAAAGATGAGTTACGTTGGTCTAAGATGTATCACGCTTGCCTAGAAATAACCTATTTACTCTAGATTTGGACATATTTGCAGAATGACAGATGAAAGATGGACAAGAAAAGTCTTAGAGTGGATACCCAGAGCCAATGTACGGAGCCGAGGCAGACCATGCAGAAGATGGACAGACGTGTTCACTCAAAAATACGGACAGGAATGGATGAGATTGGCGCGAGATAGACAACTTTGGTGCAAACTGGGGGAGGCCTACGCCTCAGAATACAGAAAGAACCAGAAACCGTGAGCGCGCCTAAAACTGAGGCTACTAAAACTACTCCAAAATGGAGTAGTTTGACGCGCGACCGATCAGTCACTCTGTGACCGTCGGGACGTACGACGCTGTACCAATTTAATTAAATTATGCCGTCTTATGTCGTTCCTACCTATAAAATGCAGCGGGTCTATAAAAGAAACAGGATGGGATCACATTTCACGTGTAAGTATCGTATTTAGGTATCAACTTTGAATAAATTTCTATGTTTTCAATTGTCATAGATAATGAGGCATCCATCTTGTTAGTGTTGCCAGTATAAGAGTTTTGATTTACCCTTCTTTTTATTACCTCTTGAGGGCTTTTATTCATTGTAGAATATTAATAATTAATTTAATATAAAATAACCGACTTGAAAAAAGAAAGTATAAAACATCAGAGCAGCCTGTGTGTACATAACCAAATAGTCCTATTAAATAGTATGTTAGTATCTATGATAAATACCTAGACATAAGATTTCATCATTTATCTAAATTTAAATTTTTGTTACTAAGTTCAAATTCTAAGAGACAATATTATAAAAAGCTTACTAAGCAAAAAGGAAATTAAATGTATTTTTTTCTAAAGCTTTTTATTAAATTCAATAAATCTATCAATTTCTTGAGACAATTAGGTAGGTACATAATTATAATAAAGATTAGGACAATTTTTATTCTATTAGTATCTCACCTCCTGGACTCCCAAATTTTACCCTAAAAACGGGCACATAATGCCTGAGCTAGAACATTACGCGGGTGGGAAGTGACGCGGGCGGGGGGCATTGTCTTGATTTTTGGACACAGCGTGTAGCTCGCAAATACAGATGAACGCGGCTTTTGGTACTTTCTGTATTCTGAGGCCTACGCTAATGAGGCGACATCAGCATTCCAACATTTGACATAATTTAATAATAATCACATTGACATTGACACATTATAATTATACTTTTGACATCATTATAACTGACAAACTACTTTTTAAATAATCATAATTTGACTTAACATAATATTAAATATAATAAGATAATGCGCATGTTAAAGAAGTAAGTAATCATAATGTAATAATGCAGATGAATAAAGGCTTTTTTACTTTACTTTTACTTTTACTTTACTCTAGATTTGAAGTTCCCCAAATGTGCGTGTAATTGCACTTTTATTGTGTAAACCACCAGGTTGTGTAATTATATGTACGCCATGTTTTTAAAAAATCATAGTCAGCGGCATCTAGCGGCTTTTAGCAAGAGTGTCCTGGTTTCATTAGGCAAGCGCGTTCTACCTTAGAACATACTCGTAAAATCACTTCAGGCGCAGGCTATAAGTGTAAAAAACTATATACATTTAATGCATTAGCGCACTTCTTGTCTTATAACCAACGTAGCTTAAGAATATATAAAATTTTAAGTTATGGGATCTGGGTAGTAGGAGTACATATGTTAAATCTTTGTTAAGCCTCGGTTCTTAGTCGTATTCATCAATACGACCTCAAGTATCCTGACTCTCCCGCTGAATGTATTAATTGGGGGAGTTATGTTGGGCAAGTAAAGTTTGGTCGTCCGGACTCTTCCACGCAAGACGCATGTCCTTGGATTTTCTGATCCTCAAACATGTGGATTTCCTCACGATGTTTTCCTTTAGTGTAAAGCGAATGCAAATCCACACTTGTGAAACAGTCATTGAAAAGCAGACCATTTCAAGCCAAACTTTGAATTAACTTAAACTAAATACGCTGTAATGATATTTTAAGCATGTTAATATGTATCTTCTGGAACTTAGGTAAGATATCTATTTTTCTTTGCACTAGCTAAAACTAAATACGGTTTTATAAGTTACTTTACTATTTTCGTTTTTACCATCATACTGTGTACTAATATTACAAAAATGCGAAAGTTTATCGGCAAGTGTGTATTTTTGTAACTTTTTCACGCTCAAACGGCTGAAACAATTTTGATGAAAGTTGGTGAAAGGTTAAACCTTGGATTAACACATAGGCTACTTTTTATCCCGGATTAACTTCTTTGCCCGGATTAACGCGGGTTACACCTCGAGGCGCAGCTAGTAGATCTATAATGGTCACGACCACACTGTAAGTCACCTACCATGACGTGACGTGATTGACCGGAACCACATTCCGGCGCTGGCAACCCTACGCAGGTGTTGTCAACAATTACGCACAGGGTTGCCATTACCGCTTCCGTGATTTGGTGGGAATATTAATTTGAATGAAGTTTTGAATGTTGTCGTATCATCTGGTTTGCATGCTTCAATAATTTTCATTGTAGGTTTTACAAATGATATCTTAATAGTTTGAGTTTTTCCCGACATTTATTATGGGAATTAATGAATGGAGCTGCTATTAATAATTTCTTTGAAGTATTTTAAATGAAACTTCAAAACGAAAACGTTTTTGTTTGTGATCCTCGACCAATGGTGTCATAGACCAAATTATAATCGTATATATTGTATAATCAGGGTCAAATCGCGTCTTTATTTCTTAATTATTTATTTAAATATAACAAAGCTTGGTAATATGACCATGATCAAATCCGTATTAATTACACTGGTGGTGGTTACTACAGTGGTTTTGTTTCCGTAGATATGAAAATGATTTTTTTATTTCAAATAATAGTATTGGTATCATATTATACCGTAGCTTAGTTACCATTTCCTTGATCAAAATGACTTTATAAAATTAGCTAAATTTTTTAACATTTTTCACTAGAAAATTCAATTTTACTACTAAATTGTTCAAAATTCAGTTAGTAAATATCGTAAAAATACAAGCACATTGACTACATTTATGAATATATTCTTAACCTAGAAACTTTAAAACGTAACAGTTTCCAATGCAGAGTATCAAAAAAAAATATTTGGTAGAGCTGTTATATTTTTGAAAATTCAAAAATTAAATTTATAATAAAAGTGGAATTAGTAAACTCAATTATTAAAAAAAACTTCCTAAATTCAAAGAACAGTCACAAACTCTTTTCTAACAACAATACTACATTTTTGGCAATGTTAAATGGATTAGAACTGATGCCAATATGTAACCAAAACCACACACAGTTGAAAACATTCTCTCAATCGGAGGTGTACCTAATTACCTGAACAAGGCCGGAGTTCCCACGGGACCCGCGTGGGTGCGAACGAATCACAGCCAACACTACACCTGCCGCAATCTGCGCACGCGATGCTTCCTATATCACTGCCTGTACAGGCTTACTTGAAACTAACCCAAAACCTTTTAGCGGTATAGGGTTATTATAATTTAATTATTTATGTCAACATTGGTTTTATACATGTCACATATTAAAAACGAATACTAATCAAATTACCCGCCCCTGCTCGCCCCCGGTGCAAAAGTGCTCATCACGCAAGTTCATCAACAAAAAGTTATTATAAAATAGAAGACTTTTTAAATGACAGAACATTAAAAAATCAAATGAATTAACAAGGTTGCTCATCTCCAGTAAATAATTGCAATGCCTTATGGGTAATTATGTAACTGTAATGTGACATAATATTGCAATCAATTGTTTGACTTTGATTTTGACACGCTCGCTGCATTACCGCGCTGAATAGCTATGGCCAACCTCTGCACCAAGAACGACCCGGAGCGGAAGTCACCGGTGATATTATTTATTCGAAGACCCAGCTCGTGAACAAAATTCTTCGCCTCACTGCTCCAACTACCCAGAGTCTCCCCGGCCAAGGTACAAAATCGAAGGTATAAGAGCAAAATATTTTGAAAAGTCGAAAAAAAAAGTGTAGTGTACAGTATATGTATGTATAATCTGTGGTCTAGGTATGATAGTCTATAGACGATAGCCTACAGCCTGTGGCATATCTATTGGGTGTCAGCGCTTCTCTCAGCAGGACATTAGCAGGGCAGTCGAATACGGATCGCCGAGCAGGCAACACTCATCTTCTTCTCACAGAAATATCCTAGCAGTACTGTGCATAAGTGTTTGATCTATATCTACTCGTATATATGTATGTGTTAACCTTTGTAAGTACCTAGACACGGGAGCACTCTACAGATAGGGCTATGATATACATTAAAAAAGCCGACATGAAAAGGTTGCTTCGACCTCATTGTAAGTACTGCGAAGCTTTAGACCTACCTGAGTCTCTTTTTCTGGGAAGTACAATTTGGGTGTCTTCAAATCTAGAGTAATTATGTAGGTTCCTTCTAAGCAAGCGTGTTGCATCTTAGACCACAGTATAGCTTAACATCAGGCAAACTGCGGTAAAATTTGAGCCTATTCATCATTAAAAAAAGATTTGCGTTAGTTAACGACACCTCTGTGTACATTATACACTTCAGTAAAGTTTTTAAAGAATGTCTCAAGAAAAAGAGAATATCTTTGATTTTGTACAACATAGTGATTTTTGTGTTCCAGTCTAAATACGAGTACGTCATGTCGTTTTTCATGGCATTTCTATTGGAAGACCAAAATCACCAATCAAATATGTTCTCTTTCCATAAGCTGCCCTATATTTTATTCCGGTCAGATTTCTGTCAATTTTTAATTAATATTTACGAAGCTCTCAAGATCTATGATCTCTTTATTTATGTATGCATGTACTTTAGATGCGCCCCGCAATGTTACCAGGGATAAAAAGTAGCCTATGTGTTAATCCATGGTCTTACCTGTCTCTAGAGCAAATCTTATCGAAAGCGGTCTAGCCGTTTGAGCGAGAAGAAGTAACAGACATACACACTTACTCACAAAATTTCGCATTTATACTATAAGTTGGTTCATTCATATTCAATCTATGGGTATGATAGCATGTTATTTTTAATCTGTAACTTAATAAAACAACATCTTCAATTCCAGAGAGACATTTTTAATTTGTCATATCATCGTTATTTTATACATTTCCATACAATCTCATACACACACTGAGTCTATATTACATACAATCCTTCACTGTACAAATTATTGCGAATAAATACATTGCTTTAGTAAAATGCTTTTCTAATCTTGGTAAAAAAATAATAGAAAATTTCCCAACTAAACAAGTAACAGAATTGATAATAAATATAATTCACAAATGCAAAAATTTTTGGCTTACAATCCATCTGTAGCATGAAAAATGTAATAATTGACATATTATAATTTTACTATGAATTTAAATATGTATACTTAGTGTATTTAGTTTTATTTATAAAAGCTAAAAGTCACTTGTATATTAAAAGAAAATAATATAAAACATAACTCTCGTCAGTAAAGTAAACTTTTGAAAATTCATGTCCTCTCACTTCTGCAACTAAAAAAAAGGAGGAGAAAATGAACTTTCAAATATTTTCTTTATGGAATCGAATTATAGTACTGTTATAGTTATATGACCACAAAATTTATTAAAACCAGCGGAGTTTTTGCAAGAATCATAATAAAGACTAAACTTCTGTCTCTTTAGGTTATTACTTGAAACATAATAAAGTATAATCCTGTTTTTATTTGCGCAATATTTTCAACCCAAAGTGACTTGTGAACAAAAATAAGAATAATTTAGCAACAAACAAGCTTACACATTTTGCGAGGAATAAATGCTTGAGAGGAATATTTTGTATTTATAAAAGCGGACAACATACATAAAATTTAGAGAAATAGCAGCACCAGTAAAAATAGTAGAAAAAAGTTTCCAGTTTTTACCTACATACATTGTTTCTAAAAACTATTGCTTATTTCAAAGTTAACAAGATTTTTTTGACTGCTATAACTTTGCTCTTCAACTTGGAGACAAGCAATAGTTTTATTTATATTAAAGTGTATAGTAACAAATAATATTATACATTTCTATTCTTAGCCATATTCATATAACTACACACCAACATTGCACGATTAATATTAATCTTATTGCGATCCCAATTGCTTTTCACATTTTGTTTTTATATTTTATTTACACGAACGTCAGACAAGTAATTGAACATTGATAAATATTACAGTGTCTGATAAATAGGTTTCAAAAAAGCCCATTAATATAACCTGAGACTGTATATTAAATAAAATCAGCGATCCGCCAAAAAAACAATATATAAAGAGAGCATTTTTCATCCAGAGTAGAAAACTGAATCTCTTACGCTATCCGTCTAATCATTTACACAATAATAAAAACATTTTATTTACATTAAATATAAATATCTATGCCTAATTATTTTTACAGAGGAACAAAACTTGAACTAACAGACTACTGACCCCGCACTTATCTTAGTAAAGTCTATTCTGGCACGGAACACGAGTCCTGGCAATCCTGACTGCGAATGTTCAACAGGTCGTCGATCATGAGGGAGCTCTTCGACGTCTTCTGCGTCTCACTCGAAGTCGCGGCTTCGAAGTCGTGTTCAGTGGTTTTTGGAGGGTAGAAGGCCGCCTCGAAGGTCGGCTCGGCTCTCTCGCCGTCTCTCTTCGCCGCGAAATATTCCTCGCTTCCTTCGGTAGGGTCGTGAAACTCGCTGGATGACGTCACCGCGTCTTCGGGCTGCGAGATGTCACGTGGGTACCGCTGGAAGTCGAAGCGCTGGCCGGAGAGGTACGGCGGGAAGCCGTAAGGCGTCGATCAGGCAGCGGCCAGGTGTCGCCACATCGTATGTCACATGGTCGCCATGTAGGGCCATGAGAACGAGCTTCCGGAGAGCAGCATGTCTCGGATCAGAGTCTCTATGGGCGTCTTCCCGACCAGCCGCACGAAGAACAGCTGCTCTATCACTTGCGAGCTGACCGTCCGTAAGGAGGGGAGGCGGAGGAGAAGTTTCCCGAAGCGTGTCGGTTGCGTGGGGTACTGACACCGGCAGTACTCTTCCAGGGCGCACTGGGACTTCTCTTGCAAGCTCTCTATGTGCGGCACATCGGACAGCCCACACGCATCTGGAATTAAAGGAAAATATGTTATTTAAGACTTTAAATGTACGTAAAAATATGACTATGGGCAGTTGGGGTGCAGATGCGAGGAGGCTAGTAGAAGAACTCGGGCAAAGACTAGTGGATAGGACGGGGGATCCCCGTTCTCGATCGTACTTGGTGCAGAGGATAGCCATCAGCGTGGAAACGTAGCCAGTGTTATGGGCACCTTTGCACCATGTACGGTCATGGGCGGGTTTTCCAAACTTTAAATGTTTTTGACATTTATAATGTTTATTATATTTATGTGTAAATTAACATAATAATGACAGAAAAATCTTATGACATTATAATATTTACGTTAAAAAGTATACAATTCAGATAGTATAAAGTTTAAACTAGCAAGTGTAAACCGACGTGTCAACAATTATAAAAAAACTAACGGTAGGTAACTAAATGGGGTTTAGACACTGTTTGTAAGTAAGTTACGAAGACCGCTTGTCTAGACTTATAGTATTTACAACTTAGACGTGGTAGTTGTTATAATTGCCATCAAAGCTTTAATATTTTTTGTTCGCGGTAATTTCTCGTTGTTTTCTTCATAGTTGACTTAGCAGACAGTTTTATTTTCGTATTTTTTGCACAGTTTATTAGGCTAATGTTCTCTATTACCCATTTTACAGTCGTTATGCTAAATCTCAAGGACGTGAAAACGTTTAATGACGCTGAAAAAATTTAACGACACGTCATCTGTCTGCTTATATACATTTTTATAATGTAAATCTGTCTACTAAATTAAGTTAAACACAACTATAGTATTCTTGCACTGGCAAATAATAATTAAGACAGGTTTCTTAGAAATTCATGTTTATGTGTCTGTGTACTTTAACTTGAACAGTTAAAAAGTAGTTGTTTTGCATTGTAAAGTTTTTTGTCGTAAAAATAAAGAAAGTTAAAATGAACTTATTATCTTTGTTGCTCGTATGAGCTAAGAAACCAAGCTCTGGTGTCGAGAGTTTGAAACCGAAATGGTTTAACGACTTCTTGTACCAAAACTAACAGCCGGGACCTACAATTTAACGTGTTTTCCGACCCACGGTAGCACCTTAATGAAAATGCTACTTTTTAAACGACAGTCTTGTGCATGGTCACCCATCCAAAGACTATCCGCATCGACTGTTGCATAACCTCGCCGATCGCGTCATCCCCTTAGCCGAGCTACAGGCGCAACTAGAATTTATTAAATTGTATATTGACTTGCAAAACTGCCTATAAAAGGTAGCCGTGGTAAAAATGTGACACCTCTTCAAGTATTCAATTAACGGGCTGTAAACATTGTGTAACAGGCATAATACACTCATAAACACTTGCTTATTCTCGCTAAGTGATAATTAGCATTTACTTGTTAAATTATTAACCCAATATTGCATTGAGCAAAGGTTACCGTCTCATATCATCACCTCTGCATCATAAAGTTCTAACTTTATGATTTTATTTCGTCATTTTAGTGCTAATTCCGAGTGGTAGACGATGTTTTGTTTGTTTTAATTACCCTGTACTGGATATACCTAGTTTTAAAATTAGGTACTCAAGGTATGGGCATACAATCTTATTTTGTAACACAATGTCATTAGACAAATATATAGTTCAAAAATCAGTACTATGATGTCAACACAATTACCAGTTCTAATATTCTTCTGAGGTTAACTTCAAAACTTTGAGCTAAGGGATTATGCTTCGATAGAAGGATGTTAAGCAGCCTCAAAAGTTTTTAACGACTAATGTACTGAAATAAGCAGCTGGTACCTACAATTTACCTTATCATTTAACCTTGAAATTAAATGCCATTATACAGTCGCCCATCTTTTCTACTTACAGTAGAAACTGGACTATCCCGCGATTATCAGATAAACGGATTTGCGATTATCCAGACTACAGACCAATTGTCCAAAGTCGTATTAAAGCAAGCATGAACGTGCCTGCCCCTGCCCGCGCCGGCTTTTCATCGGAAATAAAAAAAAATTTTTTTTTCATAATTTCGATTATCCAGATTTTCTATTAACAACAACAATTAGTTCGGTTTCTACTCTACATCAACTATTGCCACTCTTCAATGATCACGACGAATCAACTTTTCAACGATGTTGCGCAATCTAATAAGAGGTAAAAATTGCCAAAGCTATCTTCTCAAATATTTATACCTATTTCTCAATTTTCTTCCGACCCCAAGAAATAAAAACGTACAAACATAATAGCCCGTGAAGTCGCAGGCCTCCGTAATGCGATTAGAGCGCCGGTACATTTGGCAAGATGCGTCCAGACTAACATTAATATTTTTTATTGTTGTGCGCATTGTAATGATGGTAAACAATAGCGTCATTAGGAGATGAGGGAAACTTTTCCCCCTTGAAAAATAAAGGATACTGGTTACGACCTTGGAATTTATCTTAGAGGATCTATGGCAAAGAGAACTAGAAGAAATTCAACTAAATGAACAAGTAAGTAGTATTAAAGCAAACAGAATATTAAATTACTTCGTAAATGTATTGTAAATGAAGCATACAAAACATACATATTTTAGTTCAATTATCCTATTAAGAAGATTTATTGACAAAACTAGAAGTAATGATAAAATAAATTTAAACATAACATAACTTATTTTAGTAGAAATTGTGTTAAGACGTAAAACTCATTGTAAACTCAACATTCAAACTTCAGGTAAACTAAAAGAAAAGATTCAAAAAGATTCCCTAAACTCAAAATTTAAACTACAGGTAAACTAAAAGAAAAGTTGAGGGTAAGACGAACTAGATATGGTTCAGTATGGGGTTAACCAGCTGTGTGTGAAATGTGTCATAAAAAAAACAAAGTATTAATAAAAAATATAAAAGTAATTAATAAATGTGCCTATTTATAATCAAAATTTCGCAACGTTAACCGTTCAAACATTTCCCAATAAACAGAACAAAGTAATACTTTAGGTATGTAAGCATTTTCTCAACAGAAACTATATACGCGTAGATACTCTTGATAGATAATAGTCATCTTAATATCTTTCAATTGAAAGAGCAAGAGCACTCCAGCTACATTAAAACTGACAGTTTGACCAGTCTATGTGTAATTAAAAATTAACCTACTTAGCTGGAGGCGTTTCGACACGAATCTCAATTATGTTTTCAATGTTTAGAGCATTATTGTTTTATGTTATTATTAATTTGGCATTAATTTTTTTCGTTCTTTCTTTGCTTGAGTACACAAAAGTTTAGCTAGCCACTTTTTTTATTTACGTAAGATCTCAGGATTTTTTGTTAAGAACTCCTATTTTTTCAAGTAATTTAATTTACATGAATTATTACCGTGGATTAAAGCGTATATTAAAATTAAAATCTTACTCGTGAGTAAATTTAGATTTGAAAAAATTTGGTAACTAGAAAATTTAAAATCACCTGCATCGATGTCATTTGTGAAACAAGAATGCCTGGAACTATCATAGTTCCATATTTTTTCAAATCTAAATTTACTCACGAGTAAGATTTTAATTTTAATATACGCTTTAACGTAATCCACGGTAATAATTCGTTTGATTTTTCTTTAACTTAGCCTTCAATATAATTTGTATAGATATATAGATACATATATATATTATTTCACTGCGGTCGAGCGTTGTGATACCGATTATGTATAATATAATAAGTTTTTAAAGTAGAACGGTAGCTATATTAAAGAGTTCTTCTGAATAACAATGGACAGAACCTACATTTTCATCCCGCTGCACAGTTCTATTAATTTTAATTCATCGTCTTGGGACGAGGAGTGGGTGACGCAATGCCAATTGTGGTCACTTGCTCTAATTGCTCGCGATGCTTAAACGACAGCTGCTTCATGAAAACGTATAATTGATACGTTTTACAATGTTTTTTAAATTAGCTAGGTACGGCTGTTGCTTGTTATGTAAGGTTCGACGACGAGATAAGGAGATTTTTTGTAATTAACGGAAGTTGTACGTCTTGGTAGTTGAAAGTTTGCAGCGCTTCTGCGCAAGATTTTTAGCTTTTGCAAATTCTACAGTTATTAACAATATATATCCATTGAATGTGGAACACTTGGGTATTGTAAATACAAATACATATATGATTTTATGCAATACAAAATAATCATAGTATTATTTTTAGGCGGTGGGGCCCAAATATGAACATATTTATGATTTTTTATGACGATAAGAATAAGGATTTTTCTTTGTTTATCAACTAAAGTAGTATTTTTATTATTAACCGAAAAACTTTAAAACTTGATCTATTCATGCATATTCTTTTTATCAAAGGATGTAATTCAATTATTTAAGACACGTCTTTATTGAAAATATAAAAGTACAGACGTACAGTCGAAAAATTGAGCATTTCTATAGTTTCTATAGTTAAATACGACGGAGTCTTCCGTCGAGAGTAAAAAACGGTAAACTGTAAGTACTCGTAGATAACAGAATCATCAAATTCCATGAACACCTGCCCAAATTGAAACAAATTTTGAAGATTTCTCTCAACATAATTGAGACATCTCAAATTAGTTTTATTAGGTGGTCTCGAAGAATTCTTAAGATCCGCAGATAAAAGTGCTGTCGTTAGTATTACTAACTAATGCACATAGTTAATTCGGAACTTATCTGATTTGTCTTGAAAACTCTATTAATAAACTTGTTTGGAAAGGTGTAAACACTATAAATTGTGGTTCTAATGTGTATAATAAGGTTAGTGGATTAATTACGTCGCTTGATAGATAGATAGACGTTTTGGCGTTTTTCGTAGATAGGCTGGTTGATGGAATATTAACTTTCAATGATCGTTAGATAGTTCTAGATACAATATACTTTACTGGGTCCAATTACCTACTTGAAAACTGTTACAAAATGATAAACAAAATAAAAAGACAACTATTACAAAGGAATATGAACTCTAATTGTTCAAGATAAAGTCGAAAATGATATGAAAGTAAAGTTAAGGATGTGTGGTAAAGAAAAGGATGTTGAACATTTGTTTTGTCAGCTGGACGGTATCAAGCTTAATTTGTATTTCCGTGCAGAATTAATAGAAGCACGACAAGGGGATTTGTCTTGAGAAGCTGAATTGTTTGATGAAATTGAGCAAGTGATATGAGACATGAGCTTTTGTTGCGTAATATACGAGTATAACAAAAATGTTTTATATCGTTACTGTAAGTAGTTAACTAGCTCTTAATAAAGGTTCATAGTCGGCACCGAGCAGTTCTATTGATAATTTTAGAGCTTTGACTAAGTTCATCAAAGTCGATCCGCTATCAAATGAGATGACACAGAATTTAGTGCTATTGCTTTATGAGCAATTAGTCTAAGTGTACTCGTATGTCATGTGGAGTTTTTTGAACATTTACATACTAATTTTAAGTACAAGTTTTTATTTTATGTTATGTCCAGTACAATTGTTTAATTATCTATTTTAATTTGTAAGACCTAATTGCTTGACATAATTGTAAATAATAATTCTTCACTCATGAATATGACTACGTCGCAGCAATTCGCAATCACTCGTCCAGAAGGAACCTCTAATTGAGTCCATTAAGGTTTTCTCTAGTATCATTCATACGTTCATTCCATTCAATTATAAGATCGGCAGCGTTGTTTACCGCATCGGGGTCGTTTCAATTAAACAATATTACATTGTTACGATGTCCGGCTGGTGTAGGGTTAATTGCTATTTGGCTGTCTTGCTTGATCTTTGGTCGCTTGGACCTGTGTTGGCCACCTTTCGATTTGATCACAGGGTTAAGCGGTGATCAGATACCATTTAGATTATGCTACTTATGCTGGCTACAATGCTGTGTGGGTTTAGCAATCGATATGTTTGGGGAATCAAATCCAGGTCTCGACAAAGAATTCATATGACACGACTCTAGCTAATCTAGCTTATCTTGATAATTTGGCAGAGAGTTCAATTAGTTTTTTTAATAATTTTAATAATTTTATATTTTTAATTAGAGTTGGTTCCGTTTTTACAGAATAAATAGATATGTTTACCATTAATAACACAATAATTTTCTTTGCTCGCTTACAGATTTCTTCCACTTAAGATTGACCTATGTCTTAAACTGTATTCCTAAAGCCACCCCCCAAATTCTTCAGTTAAGCACGTTAATATATCAAAATGCTAAGTAATCAAGCTGGAACCGGTCAGATTGAGGGCGACCATGTTTAAATAGTATGATGGTGGAGTCAACAGATCTGACCCGTGAATCAATGCGCCCGCGCACTGCGCTAATGCCCGCTCGACAACTGGTGGCGCCACTGAGGCCCTACGAACATTCCTTCGCAATTCGCTGTTCTGATTGTTTGAAGATTACTGACTTATTTAAGTTTCACGAAAACAGAGTGCAGCGAGACTTTTAAAATCTATTTGCTTTTACGGAAATGCAAAGGAACTATACTATACATATAAAACATTCCGATTTGCTTATCAATGGAGGTCTAATGTCAAAAATAGATTACTGGTTTTCTTCAAGCAATTCTATCAGATGGAGGCTTTAAGAGACCGTATTGCGTATAGCAAGGTGGTAGAGCATTTACTACTGCTGCCACCCTCAAGTTGAAAATCCGATGCCAAACTCCTAACGGTGTATTCCAGTAGCGTCGTTGAGAGCCATTTTTTTCCGACTAAGTATATTCTACCTTCGACCAGTCGCTAACAACACGTCTGCTGATGCTGATCAAATACTTAGAAGCAGGTTAATAGCAATGTTTTTTCAAATTACAAAAAAAAAACACGTAGTCGCTTACAATATACTGGTACATGCTTAATTCTCAACAGAAGCTATTTGTTTAAAATTATGAATGATTCTAAAGATAATATGAAACAAGCATTCTATTTGAAGGAAAATCCGATTACTCAAACATTTTAATGAGTAGTCATCGAAGATCCGAATAACCGTATCGGATCTCATCAGAGCTTATTGAAACAGTAAAGGGTGTGAATCGAGCGAGTTAAATCGAAGACCCGCATTCGGCTCACATTATTTATCTTTTATGAAAATAAAATAATAATGATCGTCGCTTATTAAATGATTGCCTCAATGCGGGTGTTTATTGTCCTTTTTAAATCAAAAGTACTTGACTGAGGCTAAATACGAGTAGTTTTGAAGTACTAATAAGTGTGAAGTCAGAAATCAAAAAGGGTTCCGGTTTTTCTATTCTGGTGGCATTTTTAGTGCGTTTTTTATGGTCACTTTGTTTTTAAATATATTAATTTGAGCTGGTTTATGTATGAGAGTAGAATACGTTTCTAAGAACTCGCAATTATTTGAAACTATGGGAGAGTTAAATTTTTTTGTTTATGTTTTTAGCCTGTTGAAAAACCGATAAAAATCCAACAAATACTTTAAAACCATTTTGTATCACAAAAGAAGCGTTCGATAAACATTGAAGGTGCAGCAGATGTTTGCCCAGACTCGGGATGATCCCAAATGAACGAAAACTGAATGACTGAATGAACGCCAGAGAATGAACCGCATTAAGCGAACAAAGAGCGAACGGACATAATGGCTCTTTATGCCGACCGAATCTTATTATAACTGACGCTTACATGAGTGGCGACAATAGGGTTTTGAAGTTAGAACCTTTTGTACACGATGTTTGGGTTTCTAAAATCACTTTTATCAGTTAACACTCATAAAAAGTTTGGGTGTATTAAACGATTTAAAAACAATAAACACTTTTATCGCTAAAGATTTATAGCGTTTTCTAAAGAAGCTATCAGTTGTAGTATCAATAGAAATGTTATATTGTTAATCAAATACGCTCTACATACATCGATTTAATCTCAAACAACGTTACAATACGTAATCTCCGAAGCACATCGCAAATGGCGAAACAAATTTAGCCGCCACAATGGGTACCGTGTTGTCGCGATCCAATCTTCGGCAATAGCACCCTTTCTTATCGCAAAAGATGTTTATTTATGTCTCCAAGTAAGGATTTCGGAATGGATGTTCAAGATTACGACTCTGCTAAGGAAATTATTAGGGAAGATCGTGTTTCACTTACTTTGTGAAAGGAGGTTTCGTTACGTACCTATCAAGTTTAGGATCAAACTTCGACCGTATTATTTCGGAACGTAATAAATTCAAAACATTTTCTTTCAATGGAATCAATAGGCACAAATTGGACGCCCATAAACACATGTCCATCATAAAAAGAAAAAAAAAGCAAGTCAGCGGCCAGCAAGCTTTATCGATGACGACAAAGTTCTTAATTCAAAATTTCTTTCTCCTCTATGACTGAGGAATAAGACCAATATTCAGCCAGTAAGGATCTCTGCGAGCGGAAACATAAAGGTGCGTCGTAATGGCACGAAATAGCATTAAATGGCGCGAAAAGTGAAAAAATGTGACATTCGTATTGTGTAGCGAAATTTTTAAATAAACACCTTTTGAGTGGGCGGGCGCGGGAGTATTTGTAAATACGTTTTTGTTGTACAAATGACAATAGATGTATTATATTCTGTTATTTTTTGCACGGATCCCCGCGGGGGTGTTGCAGAACATTTGCCACGTGCCTTCCCTGTCTGTAACGGACCGACTTTATGTCAGTTTGAAAGGTGAAAATTAGGGAACAGGCTTTGTGGAGATCTCAAGGTTGCCACAAATTTTATCTATTACTTTGATAATAACTGTCTTACAAAAGAGACTCCCTACTTTTTGACAAAAAAAAAACAACTAGATGCAATAAATTCATACCATAAACAATGAAGCTGATGTCATGATAACATAGACAAGTAGAGGTAAAATTAAAATATTTTACAGTCAGAAGCCTCAAGGTGCCAACCCGCACTTGGCCAGCGTGGTGTTTTATAGCCTAATACTCTCTCCTAGTTAGAGAAGGCCCCGATTTTCATCATTTGGAACGGTATAGTGGGCTGCTATGAACCTCAAGATTTCGAATTAGATTTACCTAAAACGGATTAAAAGCAACAAATTCGAGCTCGTGTCGCGGCTTGTATGGTGCGAAACCCTACCCTGCGATTGTAAAGGTGCGTGCACACAATATGGCACTATCGTGCGATCTCGCGACATAAACCACGCGGCGGGTGGCGCTACCGACGCGCGACTTGCCGCTACTTTACGATCTTACAAAAATACTTGTTAGCTACCGCGCCGGCTTGAATTACGCGGAATACTAGTATACTAGGTACTTAGTTACTAGGTGTGTAGTTACTAATTATTATGGAGCTGTGTTGAACGGTTTATACAATGGAATAGAATTTATTGAGTAGGTTTTCGTTCCATGACAATAAGGCTTCATGTGTAAATAATTCTTGAATTGTATTATTATTTTAGACTACTAATTATCCACATACTAATTATTATCATTTTAAATACTTTCAACGCCGAATTATCATCCTTATTATTTTAGTAGATAGTCTTGAATTAGTTTTCTTTGTTTTTTATCAAATAACTAATCAAGAAATGTTACAATAACCCTATAACACAAATTAAAATAACGAAATTAATATAAATAGATCCATAGTGTTATAAGAGTATCCAAAATACCAAAAGGTCACCCAAAAAAAGAAAACGACAGTCAATATAAAAGGTGAATCGTTAATAAAATAAAGATCGAATCAGTGATCGTGACATTAACCACCCACTTTACGGGTCGTGGGTACAAAACAAACGCAACACACAACTCCGAACAACGATCCGATTCAACGAGCACAATGCGTTTGTCGAGAACTAGGTCACAGTGTCACCGCGAACAGAGATGCGAGTGTCGCCAAGTGTCACCAAGTGTCACCAAGTGTCAGCGAGTCTCGATAGCGGGTCTGAGTTCACGCATATAATAGCGGCCGGTCAGGTGTCACCGCATCAAACGGAATGCGGTCAGACCGCCCGTCGTGTGCACGCCGCTTTACAATAAACCAAATTCAAAATTCGAATATTTAATAAACCGATTACCAAAATGGCGGCGAATTAAATCGATCATAAAAATATGATACTTTATTCTTTTTATTTTAATTCTAGAAGTGCCCGCTGCGAGATCGGATTTACGCTGCGGGTGATTGGTCAGTTTTATGGAAATTGTTCAATTATTGTAACAGAGTCTACTGATTCGATTATGGTATTCGATGAATGAATGTTTATTTGCAAACTAGATAGTTAGTGGAAAATTCGAAATGAGAACGATTTGGGTTACAAAGGTTTTTGAATTTACATACGTATAAGGCGTATCTTATTTAAATATTAATTTAAGAAGTTTTGTGGCTCGTAGATATTCCTATACGTTTCTGATAGAATAAAGCTACATTTAAGATATCTAATAATAATTATCCCTCTTTCGTAACGTATCTGTAACCACAACATTAAATGGAGGGTTAATAGTTACAACAAACTGTTTATTCTCCATTTATCAAAATTGATAGTCTTTAAATTCCTGCTTCAGATTAAACCAAGTCTATAAATAGACCTATCAAATCGCATAAGTCTTGACAAGTTTCTCCATGCTCTTAGTAGTAGTGTACTGTGTATGAAAGGAATGCACTGAAATAGTATTGGATAAGTTTTGGTATTGTATATGAAAACTTTCTCCTAATAACTACTTGATTACATGATAAGTGACAATACATAAGGTGTGTTATCTATGTGTATATAAACGATAATATATATTTTTTTTACTAATACAAGGACACATTTCACACACGGCTGGTTAGCTCCATACTCAACCATGTACATACATACACACATATTTTATATCGATACATACTTAACACCCAGACCAACTGCCAACAAATTTTGTTCATCACAAAAATGTTGACCGTGCCGGGAATCGAACCCGGTACCCACTGGTTGGCAGACCGATATGGTAATCATTACGTCAACGAGGTCGTCATAAAACATTGAAGAAGGTGTAGTAATATTTCAAATAAAGTATCGCACTATACTAAAGTTATTTAGATAGTTGCTACATATTTTGTTGTTTTAATGTTATTAACCTCTGTTATTTAAATGAACTTTATTCAAAATTGTCTCTTAATATCAATGTCAGTTACAAGTAAATATGAAAATAAATAAAATTAAGTCTTGTATCATAAAAGACTACGTCAAAGCCCCTCGCCCAAACGTACCCATTAGGCTGGCAGCATTTCCTCGCTGAATCTCGAGAGAAATTTGCTGCCGCAAGTATTCCCCAGCCCGCGGATCTCGCCCCCTATCTCGTAACCGCCGTCCGAGATCTGCCATTTTGTTGTTTGTAATTTAATCACCGTAATATGATGAATGTTTCACTATATCAAGAGTAAATGAGAAGAAGGCAGTACGTCACAGTGATAGCAGTAATGACGTCGTAAAGCCTTATTACTATCTGCTCTGTAAAGCTACGATTCGCGGGAAGAAGATAGAAAGTTGGATACTTTGCACACTGAGTAGAAAACACACAGAGATGTAACTTCACGCCGGTTCAACTTTGTTAATTTAGTTGAGTTGAAAAAAAAACAAAATACAATTGCAGTAGCTCGCGTTTATAAAAAAAATATTAGAATATTCATGTCATCTCGCTTGTAAAACTGTAGTAAGGGAGAGAGAGAGAGAGAGGGAGGGAAAACGCTCTTTCAATATTTTTTTTTGAATCGAGTAATTCTTGTTCTTATCATCTACTTATGTATGAAGAACTGAATACGGCATGTGTACATGAATACCAGTTATACTACGTATGTAGGTATTTACCAATACCCAAACCCTGCCATGCAAGCAAACAAAATACTAATCTATTTACAATAACATTAACATTTTAGTTACATTACAGGTATTGCAGAGGATAGCCATTGCTGTTCAGCGTGGAAACGCAGCCAGTGTTATGGGCACCTTTGCACCAGGTACGGTCATGAGCGGGTTTTCGTAACTTTGAATATTTTGACATGTTTTTTTTATTTTTTGGACAATAAATCATTAGGTAAAGGTTACATCCTATTTTTTATATTTATACTACAATCTAAATCTACTAATAATACAATCTAATCTACAGTCTTGCCAAATTATGCGACGAGATGTTGTAATGCCAATCAATTATGTGTCTTTTTAAAACAACACAACTATTCTAAGTTAATCAAAGTTTTTTAATAATGAATAGGCTCACGTTTGATCACAGGTAACCTGATGTTAAACTTTAATGCGGTCTAAGATGTTATATCTTCACTGTCACGCTCGCCTAAAGGTAGGTTGTTTCTCTGCTAATGTTCTACTCGTACCCTTCGGAACGCGGAAGAATTAGCCGGACACTAACGATGAAGTAAATCACCTGTTAGTCCCTCCTTACAGTACCTGAGATTAAATTTAAAGTACGTTTAAATCACTGGATATGTGTGAGAAAGCTGGCTATAGTACGTACAATACAGGCTTTCAGCTATAGCTAACAGCTTTGTGCTAGAGATGCGCGACTGCGAATAATCTGACCAGTCGAATTATCTACAACTACTAATATACACGTTCGACTTGAATATTAGTAATATACTAATGTTAATAATCGAATTATGACTACTAATTAGTTACTAATGGCGTTTTGACTCGATTGTTAGCGAATCTTGTCAATGTCACTTGTTAGTTTCAAATGAATGAAATATGAATGAATCGTTCGCCGGACTCCCGCGCCGCTCCCTAGCGCCACCGCCAGTCGAATTACGTCATTCAATACAAATTTTTGGAGATCATTCGAATGAGTCGAATGATTTATAAAGTCGAATAATTCGACTGGAATCATTCGCAGTCGCGCATCGCTAAGTTTGTGCTATTTATGCGTGTAGGATTTTATTAGGAGCGATTAAGCGCTATAAATGTGTTAAGGTTGAATTTTAAACGGAGATGTTTGATTTACAGCCGGTGCGTTATTTATTGAGTGTTGTAACAGAGATGGCTTCAGGCGCGATAAGATAACAGCTAGCTTAACAGTTAACTTGTTAAGTGTTAGAAAATCTTCGACTAAACTAACATAGTCTACGTCTCTTTTTCCGTACCTAAAAGGTAAAAATGGGGCCCTATTACTCAGTTTCCACTGTCTCTATGTCTGTCTGTCACCAGAATGTCTATAAACTGTAATAGCTAGAAAGCCGAAACTTTCACAGACTATGTGTTTTCGTTTCCGCTATAACAACACATTCTAAAAATTAAAATATTATAAGCAGATCCTCCAAACAATTATCAGATTATTAATCATGTAAGTATTAAATTTAAAAACGGGGATGCCAATAAGGATAAAAGGTTTTAAATCGCCATATTTTTATCATAAAATAGTACGGGACCTTTAAGCTCGACCAATTATTTCTTTGTCTATTTCAAAGTTCTTAAAAGGTATCACAAAGAGTATTTTAATTTTTTTTCGCCTCTCTTTTACTCAACCATATTTTTAACACAATATTTACGAAATAAAGAAGCATTTATCCATATTAAAACCTCCATCAGTTAATTATTCGAGCAGCCATCTGGCCGTATTTGAATAACAAAAGCGTTGACCGCAAGCGCGCGGTAAAATCTCAGATTGACGCTCGACAGCAACGCGGCGGGCTGTTTACAACAACAGTTAATCAAATACTAGTAAATATACTTCGAATGGCAAGTAATTAAACAATTAGGAATGTATTATTTATTTTCAAGGACAAAACTTTCGTACGCTTTTCGTCAACCTTTATTATAAGGACAGCGAAGTTTCTCTTTCTCTCTATCTACCTGAGTCTATGTTTCCTTAGAAGTTCTACCCGGGGGTTTTAAAAAACAGAGTCAATAGGTATCGATACTGTAGACTGCAAAGTAGCTTACGAGTAGTAGTCAAACACAAACCTATGTAAAAAAAAAACATTGGGTAATATGGATAATATGTATATTTCGCATATACCACGGTACCACGTAAATAAATCTCGTAAATGAACGTCCATGTTTTGTTTTTTACAAAAATATATTGTATTTGTCGCAAATTAAGTATTCTAAGCGTACGACATACACAAAAGCCTCAAATCTAGGAAATTCACTGAGCTGAGCAAAAAAAAGTTCACTGATCACTTTACTTCACTTTCAGATACAGTTGAATCACCACTGGAACAAAATCGCATCTCCGGTAGTCTACCACAACCAGTTACATTTTAATTTTCGAACATTAAAAGAACGGATCTCCACACACGCCGGAAGCTGTATTGTGATGAATGAACACATCTCGCGCGCGAGCATTGAGCGATAGGATCTCAAGAGGTGACACTACAAAGGCCCGATCTTTGCACTTTGACATTTCGCGGTTTAATCACGTAGTAAAGCCGCTAAAGGGCGTCAGATCAGTACTCACTTGACATCGCCAGTGCCACTTGAGGCTGTTGAAGATTTTAAAGAGGTTTATGACGCGTTGAAGCTTTATCAACGATATCGATCGCAATCAGATAGTTGGGGCAATATTTTGCAAAAGGTACCTATTGCAGACATTTTCAATAATATTGTCATATTATGCTCGTCGTGTTTGTACCGAATTTCTATAGATTTTTAGGCGATATAGTTATAATTTTAAAGTAATTAACCTTAAAATAATGCAGCACATATATCGTAACAACATTCTAGCAACCATCGTAACGAAAGAAATAAAAAAATGTGTGATGGTGTTTTCGTACAGATTAAAATGAAAAATTTGGTGATTGAGTTTAAAAATAGAAGTATTTTGAATAGTAGTCCGATATCGAAAATTATGTTTTTTTTTTAAGAAGTCTTTTAATAACATAATATCAATGTTTTTAACTTAAGGTTGACCTTACTAACAGATTGATATGGAAACTCCTTGTAATTTAACAAAAAGTTTCGACAAAGAAGGGTTATATGCACAGTAGTTAGTAATCTGTGAAGGACCACAGATTATAAACAGTCCACGTGGCTTCCATTTTCAAAGTGCATGACAACGATGAACGTTTGTTCCCGCGGTGGCAGTGCTTAGCATTTATACACGACTACACGGAACGGGAGGACGGCTCTGTCCGAGTTGGAAACTAATACAGGCGATCAGGGTTGTCACGTGGCCTTTTTAAACATGTAAAGAGTCCTAGGTACTTTAGCCGCAGAGTTTATCTATTTATTGTACGTCCGCCTGAAAAAAATACGAGTACAGTCTATACTGGTGCTACTTCCTATTTTGTTTTTTCTTTTTAATTTTAAGTATTCAGTTTTAATCTTCAACGTTGCTAAAACGCTCAAGAATTTCAGGTTCTGTAAAAAAAACACTTTTGTAAGGGAATCAAAAAATAACAATGTTTCTAATAAAAAACACATGACGTTTCGGTCAAAAACAAATGAAAACATATCAAAATCTACATTATTTATATTATATTAGGAAACAAATTTCGAGATTTCAAAGTTTCATTCAAAATTCAAAAGCAAAGTCATTATGCGATGTTAATTCAAACATGACCGTAGCACCCAAAAAAGCGAAACAAAGGCGTCTATCAACCCTAAACTGACATGGTGAAATAAAGGCGCTCTCTAGCGAATGGAGTGAAAAAATCCCGGTTCAAAAAGCCACGGCGAGCGAGCGATGGCAAAAAGTCGAGCATTGTATACCGAGATATACTGGGCCCATGGCTTCACAGACGGACGCCTTTGTTTTGCTGAGCACAGAACACACGCTAGATAATGGATTCGATGTTGATACTATGTGCTTAGATACTGTTAAGGATATGTGTAACTGAAATACTGTTGACTGAAGTAAACTTTAATTCTGAAATTAAAAAAGGGACTTTTGCTTGATATACAAGCAAAATAAATATAATATCTGTGATATTCTAATCATAATGATCCCATAAAGCGGCGAACTATTTGATCCGTTATGAGATGCAACGATGTTTTAATAAAATAATCCCCATTGTTCAACTTGTAAAATGATACAACACTGATAAAAATCGATGCTCAGTGGACAACAATCGGGCCCTCATGGACCCCTCGGCTAAGCTGAATAATCTTTTGTGGGTCGCGTGTCGAAACACGACACCTCAGCACCCTCATTATGGTTGTTTAAAAAAAACAATGTCACAAAAGCTTCGATTAAAAAATAAACGATCGATTTTCAAATTCATAAAAACGTCAAAAAGAGAATAATGGCCCAAAAAGTTCGATTAAAAGAGGCGTTCGATTTACAAATTAATAAAAAATGTCGAGCGTGGCTAACCGTAATGACGTCAGTCAATGCGGGCAGGCATTAACAGGCCGTAATAGAATTGCAGTGCGGTGAAAAAAGAAAATGGCCGACACCCCCGGGCGCGCGGGGTGTCAGTGCAATTCAGCACTTTCACAGAATAAGCTTAAACGTTGAAAACCCAATTTGACGGCTCGATTAGCACAGGCGGTTTTTTTTGCGGGGCAGTGATTGATTTTTGCTGTAGTGGAACTAACCGGAATTGGAGAGTGACTTTACAATTTTGTAACATAAGCATGTTAAGTTTGTTGCAACTTACTAACGCTTACTTATGGATAATTTTGATATGAAACATTTTCATCGGTTACCATTCGCTCGCGATATACTCGTATGTATGTGTAGACAGGTTTCCGTTCTGGTGTCAAAAGGTAGACCACATTATCCAATTAATTTTCCCAAATCAGTCGCCGGTAAACAGCTTTTCCGTTTCGCATCATTATTGACACAATGAATAGGGCTGAAAATCAACCTGATTATTGGATCAGAATAATTAACTCATATTTTGGGTCAGAACTTAACTAATCTAATGGGTGTCACTATTTGAGTTCACATTTTTGTTTTACGCACATATGATTTTTTTGAACGTTATTTTTTCAAAAGTTTACTTTAGTTTGTCTAGTTAAAGTTTGTATAATGTTAGTTAGGTCAATATAATTGAAAAAATAGTAGCGCCTGTAGCTCGGCTAACTAAAGTGTTCCGACGCGATCATTGAGGTTAATCAACGTTCGATGCGGACAATGTTTGGATTGGTAACAAAACTGTCTTTTAAAAACTCATAATAGGCTTACGCTTGATCGCAATTCACCTGATGGTAAGCGATAATGCGGTCTAAGGTGGAGCGCACTTGCCCAGAAGAAATGTAAACTCCATTTAACTAATCCAGCACACATAGTCCAGTAAAGTTGACGACCTCGTTGGCGTAAAGGTAACCATGCGGGTCTGCTAATCAGAAGGTTCCGGATTCGATTCCCGGCCCGGTCAACATCTTTGTGCTTAACTAAATTTGTTGGCTGTGGGTCTGGGTGTTAAATAAGTATTTATATATAATATGTATGTATGTATGTATGTATGTATGTATATGTAGTTTATCAGTTGTGTTAGCAACCATAATACGAGCTAGAAATGGTTCAGTATGGGGCTAGCCAGCCGTGTGTGAAAGTGTCCTAATAAAAAAAAAAAAACAAAAAAAAGTCCCATAGCGCCCGTATCTAACGCCCGCCCGTAACCGCTGAGTCGTGCCGAATGCGCGCATTGTGCTCAATCCCACCGTTAATTGTTTTTAATTCCCGGCCGTGTATTGTAAGTCTTTTAATTACGCCCACGGCTTTGGCCGTCGTGAACATTTAGCTTGCTGGATTATCTGTAGTGCTCTACGTAACAAGCTGAGGAATGAGGTAAGGAAAAAGATACGTGCTTTTTAGTATATTTGAGCATTTTTAGGCGTATTTTTTAAGCATTTTTACACGCTTTATATTAGCTTCACCTGTATGTTTGTTTGTAATTGACTTCTTTGGGCGCGATTTTGACCCACTTTAAACGGCCAGATTTCATTCAAACTTTGTAGATTTATTGAGGACCGATGACAATACAGTAATTTGTTTTTTTTTTTTTTTTTTTGTATGTTTGTTTGTAACCGACTTCTTTGGGCGCGATTTTGACCTACTTAAAACGGCCAGATAAGCGTGTTTTTTAGTTTTTTAAACTACTATTATTTACTAAATTTGCTTGACGTATGTATTAACTTTAATCATAAAATTGAAACGAAATAAATATTTAAGGCAGGCTTCCATTACAACTAACGTATTTTTGGCATTCTTTTTGACAGTGGTACGGAACCCTTCATGCACGAGCCTGACTCGTACTTGGCCAGTTATTAGAAAATACTGGGCTGTTGTTGTAAATTGATCTTTTTGATAGGTAGATTATGTCAATAAAATAATGGCTAAAACAAAGAAGTTTTGTTTGACACAGATATGCCGTCTCCAATTTAGATTATATGAAATGCTGATATATCAATAAAATAAAAAAATCCGATGAATAAAAATGTTCCGTTTTTTTATTAGTAACTTATTATAATCGACTTATAGACTTTTTTTTACAAGTCTATAAAAAATCACAATGTATAAAAAAAGTCTATTATAATGTGTAACGAGGAATGTTGTGACCTAAAGTAATCTGTGGTTGTGCGCGTGAGTTGAAGAAGTACACTTTTTTGTTTAGTTTGCTTTAGGGAGATTAGGATATTGTTAATTGTACTTCTTCTTCTTCTTCTTCGTATGAGCTAAGTGGCCAAGCTCTGGTGTCGAGAGTTTTCAAGCAGCCCGAAGGGCATCTTACTTGGTTTAATTGAATTGAACTAATGATGGATTTATACTTGGCGAATTATTAAGGGATCAAGAAATATTTAACGATACTTAAAATACGAGTATACCGGAAGATAACATCAAATATCATTTGATTTATAAGTCTTAAGTTAGATTTTTTTTATCGATTAACTATAAATTTTGGATTTCTATTACCAGTAAACATAAATTAGGCTTCATATTTAATTATTTAGTAGAAAACACAAAGGCACAGCAGTGCGACCGTGTTGCAAAAACAACGTTTTCCATTTGCCTCTACAAAGTTCGAATAGGAAAATGTAGCCTCATTTGGTTAATTCAACCTCTACAGAGATGCACGCCACAATTAAACAGGCACAAAAGAAGAAGTTCCGAACGCGGGAAAGGGAAATCACGACTGGCTGAAATTAACGAGACCAACCTAACTTTTTAATGAGCTTTTTTCGCTAATATTCTCTTTGCGGCCAGTGTCGAGTGTTTTAATTATTTGTTTTAGTTAGCTTTTGAATTTTTGTAAATGGAATTGGAATAAGCGCGATTATTATTGATACATTTATTATTTTAAGAAATGTTACATTTTAGAAATGAATTATCAAATATTATCCAAACTTTGAAACAAAAAACAAAGGGAAATCTAAATCACTAAAATCTAATCCTCGTGACAAACCACAGGCATTTCGCGGATGTAACCCTAAAGTAGAGGGGGCGACCCTCGACGCATCGGGGCAGGAGCGTGGTCTGGCAGACCCGCTCTAACAACCGCGACTTTTGGCTTTACGCAACCCACAATCATGTTGCGGATTAGGGGATGGATCGGATGATAGCGCGTGGAATGTTGTACTCAATTGTGATAATTTTAACACCATTTTTTTCTGAAATTAGACTTAATGTCCAATGTGTAAATGTCAAAAATATACACATAAAAATACGTAAAAAAACACTTATAAGTAACACTCTTTTGTATTATTTACTGAAATATATTATTTTTGGTACGACTTATAATTAAGATAATCCATTAATCCACATTCATCTACTTAAGTCATTTAACGAATAAAACAAAATAAGCATAGAAAGTTGACTCACACACACTGCAGTCATTTAATTCCACCCCTGCAAATTTTCAAATGTCAAAAAAGTAATCGAATATATCCGCGACCTCGCAACATGCACTTTTTATCTGACATTCCCTAGGGGTGTGGATAATCGTATCTCACTCGCGTCACCGCGACACGTCCGGCGACACCCCTAGCCTCTGACCACTAATCAATGATCAAAAGTCACTCCTAACACGTCACAGTGATTTTCAGAATCCTGTTATTACAATTTCAAAAATATAGCATTAAATATTCGAGCAAGGGGGTAACTTATATCCACAACAAAAACCACGAAACCTTATATCAACCCTCCGTCGGTAGCACGAGTCGAAACGACTGACATTTAAAAGGAAAATTACTACTCTCGGTACACCGCTGATTACATGACAAAACTGTCCATGATTATTTTGTTGGCAACAAAGAGTGTTTTTTGCAGGCAGTATTTATTAATCGGGAACTTCACACGTGTGGTTAACTTTTTTCTTTTGTGCTGAAGGAGTGATTAAGTTATAAATCCCGCGTAATGGCGGAGGTGACAGATGTGGCTGGTGGCGCCGCCGGCGGCCGCGCGTCTATCATTATGATTTTGTTCCGATCAACTCCGCCCACGCTTTCCACTGTTATTTTGATACTGCATTGTGATGTTAATAAAATATTGGATTTTAAACTGTTTATCGCTGGAGAAAAGTTGAAATATTTGACATAACGACTTCATTTAAAAACAGTTTGTGAAACTTATGATTTTAAATGATCTGACACAGTTTTTGCTTTCGTTCGGTGTTGTTTATTTTTTATATACCGTATAATCCGTTCGATATCGACATAATAATATATTATTCTAATATTATAATGAATAAACAAGTCTCGAAAACCCAAAATATTCAATTCGTCAGCGAACTAAAATTTCCCGAATAAGGCTTTATGCAAAATAGTCAAAATACTATAAGTCGTCGAAAGTCGTTTCGTCCCGAAGTCGGAGCAAAACGAATTAAAACATAATCTTGTTTCCCATGACGTCACCTCGCCGTCACCGGTGCGAATAATTAGCAATTCCCTTACAAAGTAAAGCCGTCGAAGATAACTGAATCTGTTTAACAAGTTGCGAGATAACCCTCGTGCTGAATGCTCGCGATAAAACCTGTATAGATAGCCTGATAAGGCTTAGCCTTAGACTGTAAAAAGGAGTTAGACAGGTTTTATGATAATATTCTAACACACATTACGATCCAATTGTTTATTAAATAGAAGTAATTCCACTCACGCAAGCACAAATAGATATTATAATTAGACAGATTTGTGTAGACTGATATACGAAGTTGATGAACATTAAAATCGTATCTGCAACTACACCGCATCTGCACGACAGATCGTAGTTATATCAACTACGATCTGTCGCTCAAATTATCAATTACAAATAAAATTACAAATCATTTATTGATAACACCAAAGTTACAAGTCAAAGCACCAGCACGATGTAAACTATTCTCTACTCAGAAATAAGTAGATAAATACCCTGCTACATATCAAATCAGTTAGAAGATACCTATATCCCACTATACCTATAACCGGCTATACCTATCACGTGGTAGCAGATCTGTCATAACACATAGTAGTGACATGATCCCCGCTGCTCCCTTCGTGTCCGCTAATGAGCAAACATGATCAGAGAGACAGCGCACCACCGCGCGCTCTGATGTTTGCCATGTACGATATTTGCTATGACAGTGATGGGTTACAGTCATAAAATGCAGTTCGTGTTTCTAGGTTTCGCGTGGTTTGATAGATATTTGTTGAAGAGAGAGAGAGAGAGAGAGAGAGAGAGTGAGCTTAAATTTACAAAAGTAAGAAATTATGTTATTGCTGATAGGTTTGCTTCCCATACGATTTTTTGAAAGACAAACTAACGCGGATGCTTGCTAGCCTTACTACATTAATAGATTGACTGAATCAACACATGATAAATATTTTATGAGATAGATTAAATATGTGTTTATATTTTAATTCAAAACAAAGAAGCAAGTGTGGCTAAAAAATTAATGTGGCTCGATGGTAATAACGTCTGCTTTTCTATCAAACGGCCCTTGGTTCGATCCCGACCGTAGGGCATAGCCATTGGAGTAGACCAATGACTTGTTTCAAACCAACATGTTTGAGGACCACAATATCTGAAGACGTGTGTCATCCGCCAACCCGCACTTGGCCAGCGTGGTGGATTATGGCATATATCTCTATCTTTGTGAGAGAAGGCCCCAAGTCCCAGCAATGGGAATGTATAGTGGGCTGCTTATGCTTATATTTTAATTAAAGATAAGCATTTACTTATTGTGAAATTTTGCAGCAAAATTTAAAGCCCAAAGGAAGTAATAACTAAACGAAGGGTGACAAATGATTAAAAATCCGTCTCTCATTGATATTTGAATCCGGCGACAGATTGTTAATACTGACCGGCGGCGACCTAACGAGCTGTGACCACATGAATATGCAGCGATGGGGTCCCAGAGACCCCGCGACAAGGAATTCATTAATTTTATACACACCTCTCTTTTGGAGAACATTTTATGGTTTAATTGGGATTATAATAGGCTAGAGTACAGAAGATAATTTAAATAATTTATTTTATTTTTAAAGCAAGTTGTTTATTGTTTTTTAAGTAAGTTGTTTACTCACTTAAAATAATATATCACATTAATAACACCATAATAGGGTGTTCACACAATTTTTTCAGCATTAAATATCAGTTATATATTTAGGCAGCACATTTTTCAAAAATACTTTACCTAAGTTTTGTATCACAAAAAAAAAACTAAAATAAAACACCGGTAAATTAAAAGTATCGCGCGACGGCGAAACTTATAAAACCACCGTCCGAAATAATTAAGGGCGTCATATCCCGACAGTTGGACAAACAGTCCCTCGAGGGACCCGCGTCTTTTTATCGGTGAGGGACCGCAAATTTCTATTTGCATATCTGCTAGCTCATAAATCTCTGTTTCACTTATTAGCCCCTTCTCCCGGCGGGGTCGGATAGACCCCGAGTGTCGGCGCAGGGTTGCGGTCTTGTTGACTCGTAAAATTAAGATGCCTAAGTTTTGAAGTAATAAAACATTCTAATCTTTTAGCTAGACTAAACTAAACACGTTTTTGAACTTGTTGACTAGACTATTTACTAATGTTTCAGTATTGTAAATTTAGAGCTAGTTATATGAATTTTTCGATTTTTTTTTCATATTGCTTATTAGTTCCATTTTAAACAATTTCGAGTTTGTATTATGGTTGCTATCACAACTGATATACTACATATACATACATAATACTTTATTTCGATACATATTTAACACCCAGACCGACAGCCAACACATTTAGTTCATCACAAAGATGTTGGCTGTGCCGGGAATCAAAACCGGGACCCTCTGTTTGGCAGTCCAGCATTATGCCAACGAGTTCGTCGATTATAATGAACAAAACATAATATGTAAATATAATGAAAAAGAAATTGTAAATCATATATCCATGTTTACATAATAAAAATCTAGTTTTAGAATTAAGACCAAAGTTTGTTAATTGTTCAACACCATTGATATGAAAATTAAAAATATTGAACAAAAATTGGATATTGATTTGTAATATCCGTCCATAAGCGCCATTATAAATCATCGAGCTTAATGAAAATAATAAATTAAATTGTAAACTGTGCAATATAAAACACGAGAAAACTAAACAGGTTCCACACAGCTATTCTACTTGGTTATGCATGGAATTATTGTTCTAACGTCGTTAATAAAAAATACTACACAGTTTAACTAACTAATCAAATAGCGACAAAAGTTTATGACCTTACTGTAGAGTTAACTGCTTTAGTGAAAATTATTTGATTAGGAATTTTGTTAAGGATATCAACAGAAATACTGGTATTTTTTATTAAATTATAATGTTTGATTAATTTTAATGTACGAGTACACAATTTGTTTGAAAGTGACTTTTCAGACCTACTTTTACTCGTATACGTATCGTATTTATAATACATTTACCGTTTATACTCTTAATTTATAATGAAAATACTGTAAATTCAAGATTTTAGACCTTGTAGAATTATAATTCAAGGATTAATTTATTTAAACACATTTTTTATATGTCAATATCACATAATTTGATGTGTTATATGTTAGTGTTTTTTTTTTATTGTTTTTGTATCCATTGTTTTTATACAATATTAAATTAATTAATTTAGTAAAATTTTGTCCGAAAGTATACATAATGGACAGAAACAATTAAGTTTAGTCAATGTTGAAGAAATAACGCATAAGATCAATACTTTTGTCGCAAAATCCAAAAAAAAAGGAGAAAGAAAAGTGTTAGTACTTACATTTGGTTAACATCAGAGTGACGATGTGATGGCTCCGTCTCCTTTACATGTTAGTACAGTGAGTGCAAAGTGACGGGGTTACTACGGGTGAATACTCAAAACAGAAACAGTGGTTAGTTCATCATGGTTAAAGTGAAATTTTACCTCCACCAAGAGTAACCGTCAACAGAAAAAAAAACGTGCAAAAAAAATAAAATGAGGTCATGCTGGTGATAGCGTATCATGCAGGATTACAAATACATAAATACTATTATAAATAAACTAGCTGCACCCCGTAGTTTTACCCACGTTAATTCAGGTCAAAAATTAGTCTGTGTTATTCCAGGGCCTAAAGCTATCTTTGTATCAAATTTCGTGTAAGCTGGTTAAGCCGTTTGAGCGTGATGAAGTAACAAACACACAAACACATACACACACACGCACATACACAAACTTTTGCCTTTATAATATTAGTAGTTTAAAAAACTAAAAAATACGCTTATCTGGCCGTTTTAAGTGGGTCAAAATCGCGCCCAAAGAAGTCGGTTACAAACAAACATACAAACAAAAATCCAAAAAATTTTAATAATTTTATCAAATTAGTGTATTGTCATCGGTCCTTAATAAATCTTCAAAGTTTGAACGAAATCTGGCCGTTTAAAGTGGGTCAAAATCGCGCCCAAAGAAGTAAGTTACAAACAAACATACAAACATACAGGTGAAGCTAATATAAAGCGTGTAATATTAGTACTCAACCAATCAATCATTTATTTACTCAATCGATCATTTATTTATTTACTTAAATTTACCAAGTTTTTCCTAAACGAAGTACATAAAAGATAGATACAGAAGTAGAATAATATTATCTATAATAATTATCTACAATTATAACAAGTTATTATTATTGGACATCGATGAATATTTTTAGGAGTGTATTTTGTTTTTATTCCCTAAACTTTTCACTTCTTTACTTTTTAATTCTTTTTAGGTAATATCGCGAAGAAAATTTACGCTTGACTGTTATCTAGTTAACGGTGCAATATCGTCGTGACTTAGGATGCCATTCCTAGCATTAGATTGTTGTCCGACTGAGATCAATCGATTTAGCTTTTCCGGAAACTTCTTCTAACAAACTGATTTATTCTACTTAGTCCTTTAACATTATTGAATATTAAACTGAAATCTATGTCTTTACAGCTTAACTGGTAACTAACATAGCATTTTTAAGGGTGGGATTTGTACGTTAACAAACAACAATTGATTTACGGCTTTTGAAAATCGGAACAAATCAGATGCTTCATACAAAAAGACTGCTAATACGCGGGAAAATGTATAGAGAAGCGAATTTTATATTAGAGGTTTTATTAGTTCAGTATAAATTGTACACTATGATAAAACATAATTTTGAGATTCGGTCCACAAATGGCTGAAATCGGTGATCATACGATCACCGATTTCTCAGAGATTTGACACCATAAAAAATACATACAGTCAAATTTATAACCTCCTTCTTTTTTTGAAGTTGGTTAAAACTCAAATCAAAGATGGCCGCCACTACAATACAAAAACTATCGGAGGAATTTCTGAATTTTTAATTTACACTTATATAAATATAATGGTAAATGATAATTGATGACAAATAAATATCTTTAATCTGCGCCATGTGGGTAAACCGAATTAAAGCTATAAATTAATTAAACTAAGATGATTATAAAACTCAGATGATCCAAAATTAACTTCATTAAAGGCAATTTATGAAAACAACCATTCACATTCCTAAGCTTTCTCAATCACATAAGCGTTGCGTCATAAGTTATTTAGTACGACAACGCGCTTCACATAACTTGCAAATTGGTGAGCATAGTTATGTTAATTAATTATACCATATCGTTACCTCCGAGCGAGCGAAGCGAGTGAAACGTGGCTTCAACTACTCGCCAATATTTTTCATTTGTTTATAAGGGTTATAATAAAATAATCTAAGTTGCAAGAAGAAACAAAATATAGCCTATGTTACTCAGGGATAATGTAGCTTCCCAATGGTAAAAGAATTATTCAAAGTCCAAAATTACTGGTGGTCCAGTAGTAGTGGAGCCCTTTTCCGCCAAACAATCAAAATATCAAACTTTTCGTCATTATAATATTGGTATAGATGTTTTGACGCGTACAGAATTTTATTTTAAGCCTTGCAGGAAGAATATGAATTATTTATTCCTTTGTTTAGCAAAATAATAATCAGAAGGATAAATTCTAACCCATGTTATTTAATAAAATCATTTTTTTTTGAAAGAGTATAACTTTTATGAATTTGGAACTTTTATGAATAGAACTGATAAGAAAGGTAAATATTTTACAATACGTCACAAGATGTTATTATCTTGAAATTGAATTATTTGAACTGATATTAGATTGAATTGCTTTCAACTATTTATGAATGTATTAAAATTAAACTTATTTGCAACGTTTACTATGCAGAGAAGTACTAGCATCATCTGTATATTTAATAGCAGTAAAGTATCATTTGGTAACGCCTCCATTACCGCCCCCGTTGTGTCCGTAGACTTATCTTTGCGTATAATCTTTAGTTTCGATTAGAATCTTAGCAATCAACGCGAGTTAACTTGTACATAATAAGTACTATACACGTTTTAGCGATAATTAAATTTTATGAAGGCTTTATTATCAATCAGATTTAAAAAAAATCGATATTTTGAATCTGACTACCTCTATATAGTAGATAAAACTATGTTTTTTACTCTCAGGTTTTTTAAATCTAACAGACAAAATACACTACTTAGAAGGCACGAATAAGAAGAAAAGCCACAAAGGCTCTCAAAAAAAGCTCGAATGTCACCATTTTTTGCTGACACCCGAGCAAATTGAATTTTAGTTTCTTTCAGTCCCTAGCTGACCACTTCACTAATAATATTCTTCATGCAATTGGCACCAGAAGTTCATGCGGCCAAAGAGTCGACGGTCAAAGTCACTAACCATTTCATTAGAACCCCACTTCTTCCATCTTTAAAGAACCATAGAGTTCGAGAAAAACTGGACGTCTTATATGGAACAACGTGAATATGGAATAGATTTAAGCAAAGATGAGCTTTATTTTTAGCCTGATAAGGTGTGTATGGAGCGTATTATAAAGTGGTGATGTGTATCAATTTCAGAAATGGCACGGCGACAACTGGGGGCGAACGTGATGGGAATGGCTATCGAACCTTTTTATTGTTATTGATTGACCGCGTATGACCACTTGAATATGATGGTGGAGTTCAATGGAACATGCACAGTAAGCACAAAATATGACTGTAACAAAACTACTGTTGTAGCATTATCTGAGTTTAGTATGTTTTGTGACGATTACGTTTTATTTCTAAAATAAACATAACAAATGTTAAATTAATTTTATTTTTTTACTAGCAAATAGGAACAAATCCGAACATACATATTTGGTTTTTACGACTTGACACATAAAAATAAAATTCAATGAAGTGACGAGTGACGACGCGACGCCTAAGCTTATCAAAGCTCCCAATTTAAGCAATAAAACCAAATTAAACATTCAAATCTCGGTTTCACGAGTCAAAAGGCAAATCACCGATAATTTATTGGATTAATTGAGCAATAAAAATCTGAAGCTGCATTACAGGAAAACGTCTAAAAAAGAGGGTAGGGGGAAACACTTCATTTCACGCGGTTTATTCGGAGGGCGCGGGAGGACCAATAAATCTTAGACAGGAAATATTTTTTGTTCGACAAAAATAGTTTCCTCTGTTTTGGGGTATAGTGGCGGGGGCTGGCGACATTATGGGTATTTTCACTTATCGTGACAATTTTATATTGACCCGCCATGCTCCTTTGCGTCTATACAGATTTGATACCATTTCTATGTCATTCGCACACACTAGTTTTTTTTTTCAAAAATGTATAAAGGTCTCGTTAAACTTGTCGGTTTTCAGATATTAATGTTGTGGTATTGCTGTTTTTAGTTTAATGTTGTTTGAGAGATTGCCAATGGGGCAGGTCGTTTGTCATCCACGCTGCCATCGCTAGTTCCGATTTTCATTACGACGTTTTAAAGAAAAGAGAGTTGTATAATCTCTGTTGTTATGACTAAAGTCTTTATTTATTGGGAGTCTTTCTTTATATATTTAAAACCATTGAGAAATAAATAATATAAATATATTAATTAAAATACAACAGGCCATGAAAAAACATGTTTTTTTTATTTCTAATATTATTTTAATTATTAAGATTGATTTCGAAACATTTTGCTTTAAAAATAACGCTTTAAGAGAATTTACGAGTATACAAATCAGGTAAAAAAATAACATTTATTTTAATTGATAGATATTATAACCCCTTTTAAGTGACTCCTGATTTGACTTAAATAACTAAAAAACAACTACTATAATACATTGTTTTTTGAGAGGTCATAAAAGCTCATAAGAGGCCTTCCTTACACGGGGCTACAGGCTAGCCCCTAAATCTTGCGTTTACCATAAAGGATAGAGACAAATGGCAGGCCCATAGCAGTAGTTCTTTATTCATTCCGGGGAGGCACTCTATAAATCAGGGTGAACACGTCAATGCCAATGGTGTATAAGATATAGCTCAAATGTATGGACGGTGTATGAAAAATTGACCTTTTATAAGAAAACAATTTTTTTCTCGTTTCCTGAATACAAATTTTCTACTCAGTATCCTAAAATTGTTTTACTTCATGTGTAAATTTTTTATATTAAGCAATGCCATGATCCTTTGAAGAGTTATTGGTATTCTTCATTTATAGAGGGAACATACTAAAACTTAAAGTTAAATTGTTAAACGTGAAAAAAAACTAAAATAAAAACATGGAAACGTTTTAATGAAATGCAATCTATTATACTTTTCTTTATTCAAATGCGGAGAGAAATACTTCACAAGTAGATTCAGATAAATAATTTACAACCATTAAAAGCCAGTTAAGCTTATTAACATCGCGGTAATCTCCACAAGGATTACACTAACTATCCAATAAACAACCTATTATATGAGCGCGAAGATAAAAAGCCGAAAGTTCAGAGAATTCCAATCATTTTAGAAAAGCATAATAATAATATTGTGACTACAGACTTGATAGCAGAAATCGTATTGTCAAATAAATAAGACAAGCTGACGAAATTAGCATCAGACCACCCATAATTTCAACAAATATATACAAAACTATCCATATGAAAAGAAGCCTAATGCATCATATCGATGCTAATGTACAGATAAGAATGTGAAAATAAGAGGGAAGCGTCACAAATTATAATAATTTGAGAGTTAAAACAATAAAAATCGTAGAAAATTGATATTACTACTGACAATTAATATGTTAATTAAAGAAAAGTGGCAGATGTTTTTTTTTTACAATCAAAGCCTGGTTTAGTTTTCTGTCAACCATTTCTCTGTCAATACTCGTGTATAAATAAATACTCTTGAATTTTTTTTTCTAATCTAATCCGATGTAACGAACTCACGAAATTAAAGTAATTATAATATCCATAACTAGTACTGTACAGATGGAGTTGAAAGTTGAGACTAAGTTGATGAAAGTAAAAGTTAAATGCTGGTTGGCGAACCTGCTTAAAACATCTGATAACTACAAATTATAAGACATAATATATATGTAGATGTAAGATAATATCTAGTATTAGTAGCCTAAGTAATTTAATCAACCCCGCTTAGTTCCCGCTTCTCCATTCCACTACAGAACGAGCAGGGGTACGGCGAAGAAGAGACACCGAATCACTGTCCAAGTTCCAAAGATTCGCACAAAAATTTTTGCTTCGACCTTCATTGTGAGAACTGCGAAGCTCTGGAACTCTTTTCCTGAGTCTCTTTTTCCCGAGAAGTAAAATTTGGGGGTCTTCAAAAAACACTATGTTACTCCTATCCTAAACAAAGCATAAGAAACCTACTACTATGTTCCCACTCCTGGGACTCGACCCTTCTGTCACGAGAGATATAGGCCATATTTTTTACGCATAACGTATAATATTCTTGCTTTGTATTGATATTTCATTATCGTAAAAAGTAAATGTCCAACGACTGGAACTAACTCCAAGTTTTATACTAATTTACATTAAACAATTATATATACTCGTTCCTATACCAAGTTAAATTTACTTACATACATTTTGCCTACATTGATTACAAGCTATTATGCACATTTATTTGTATTTTTCTCTTGGAGATATTTATTACTTTTAACCAGATTTTTCATATTAACCAGACTTTTTGAAAAGTTTTATAAAAACCCAACACTCTTCAAACAGTTAATTTATAAGTTCAATTAAGCGTGCTTATTTAGTTGAGTCTGAGTTATCAGAAAGCACATTCACTAACTCGATCGTTCAAAAGTTACTTCTTGATTAATTGTTGTAATTAAGAGTAAATTAATAGGTATGTGATGAGTGAGGATTGACTTTCAAGTTGTTAAATTGAAATATTAGCTAGAATTAATTCTCTTTTGACCTTCTGATTGGATTTTAGAAAAAAGCTATGGTCAATGCTCTAGCATGCAAACTCAAAAATATGTTACAAATTTGAGATTTATTTTACTTTGAAGTAAGTAGTACCTCTTAAAATGTATAACTTACACTTTTCTTAGACCCACTTATTTGGAAGAAGCAGAGGAATTAACAAACGTCTGGGATTTAATGTAGCCTCTGAGATATAATCCTATATGTAAGCATTTTTCAGATATAATTTTATTCAAGTTATTTCAGCAATTACATCCTCACTCATCATCATCATCCACAGCCTTCTTTATCCCACTGCTGGGTATAGGCCTCCCTCTGCATGTGCCACCTGCGTCGATCTTGTGCACTCATTCACTCACTCATATAACGTATTTTTTTTACATCCATAAACATACTTATAGGGATTATAATATTAAAAGAAAGTAATAAATATCAGTTCCTGGCTAGTAATTTAACAGAATCTTAGTAGATAGTGTGATAAAAATAATGGGATGTTCTGAAACCAGTTTAACAAATCAATGATGAGTTACAAGCATTTAAGTTTGTTAAAGTATGTTGACATTATGTTAAAGCATTTATAAAAAAAATATGATTAAATTTCTTTCTTTTCTTTCAAACAAAAATTCTAATTCTTTGAATATGCAGATTTCTTTTAAAAGCTTCATAATTTACCACGTAATTTAAGACAGTTTTTAGCTTCCTCGCTCTAACCGTTGATGTCTTTTCTATGAAAGTTCTATATGTAATTCCTTTTCTAAGAACTTGATGTATTTCGTGATCTCTAGTGCTAAAAGGATACTTTATATTAAATATGTAAATTGCTGTCGAATGCTTTTTCTAAAAGAGTTCATTAAAAATCTGTCACAACCCTGTTCTAAAATATAATATAAATATCCTATTCTAAAATAATATGTACGTTTAGTTTATTGCATTAGTCTTTACAAAATCATGATTTTCTTGACAATTTTATTACAAATTATATTCGAAAAATCTCAAAATAAATTAAATAAAGGTTCTATAAAAATCTAACAAACATTTAAACGATGCTATCAATTGTGAAAGACTTTAAATTTTATAGAAGTGAAATTCGATCTTTCACTCAGTTATACTAATTGAAATGTCAGTTTCAGATTTTAAGATATATCTTAACGACCAACTAAATAGAGCTTTAGCCTTTTTAGATTTGGAACAAAAATTAGCTCTTCTTATAACGGTATTCAAATAAACGTCTATCATTAGGTGTTAATTTCATTTACGACGACTCAATTTAATTGTTTAAGAAAAATGGTTTTATAGCTGTATCTTGGTGTCTGATTAATTTTCATATTAGAATTGAATTAATTAAAGTTCTTTTTATGTAAATTTCCGGCGTAATGATGTATTAAAGAGCTATAAGAGTTGACGTGCACATCAATTTGGTGTAAAGTAACTTGATACTTTTATTTCTTGTGTTTTATGAGGTGGCGCCCGCTGTTCGCTTGGTTTTTTTAAATGAACGGTATCGTCAAAGTGTAGATGTCGTCAAAATTAAATTATCAATTTATATTTGTCGTCTAACAGAATGCTTACAATTTGTTTCTAAGCGTTTTTATTTGTCTTATGATGCAAATAGTCGATGGTAAATGAGACAAATGGCGCATTTAAGAATAAAAGGATATAGGACCTACATATTATTGAGAGTAAAAGTTTGATTGTTTGTTTGTTTGACGCAAATAGGCTCCGAAACTTCTGGACTGGAATGAAAAAATATTTCACCATTGGGAAGGTACATTATCCCCGTGTAACGTAGGGTCATATTTAGCAACTTTGATAATTTTGATGCCCGCGCGAAGCCGGAGCAGGATACTTGTCTTATAAATAAATAAAAACCCCTTGAAAAACCTTAATTAATAAATAAAATAAAACGTAAAATAAAATAAGCCTAATACATTAAATAGGTAGTAAAATAATTTAAAAAAATAGCTAGCAGCAAAAGCATAAAAAGACTACTTTACATTCCAACTGCTGGGTCACGGGGCCTTCTATCACAAAAAGAAGACCATAATCGACCACGCCGATAAAGTGAGGTTTGGTGGATGACATATCAAGTTATTAGTTTGTCATTTTTGACAAAGGTCTGGATGCGATCCGGAGTGTCGGGGATGATGGTCCAACATTCTCCCGACGAGTCACACTCGCCTTCAAGATTAGCAAGGGCACGATTGATATTATTATTACAAGACGACCTCGTTGGCGTAAAGGTTACCATGCCGGTCTGCTAATCAGAAGGTTCCGGGTTCGATTCCCGGCCCGGTCAACATCTTTGTGCCTAACTAAATTTGTTGGCTGTGGGTCTGGGTGTTAAATATGTATTTATATATAATATGTATGTATATGTAGTATATCAGCTGTGTTAGCAACCATAATACGAGCTAGAAATGGTTCAGTATGGGGCTAACCAGCCATGTGTGAATGTGTCAAAAAAAAATGCATATACTTTGATACTGTATATTTATATAATTTATTAGTACCCACAAACGTGTTGTTTTCCACATCGACTGACCCCAAACATAAATAACCGCAGAAACTCGACAAAGTAAAACACTTTCCCGTTCGTAAAAAATAAGGGTGCATAAGAAATTAGGCTTTTAGTTAAGTGCATTTTCACACTACACATTCTTGTGACAGACAGAGAGAAATTGAGAAAAACTGTGTGCATAAAGTATTAGGTACGGTTTGTTATTTTGAAAACTACTTTTTGTTTTAGTGTGCTACTAGGTGTTATTTTTATCACAGATTTTCTTTACTATCTCAATTATTTTTTATTTCTTTTCTTTCCTTTTATTCATTATTCTTATTCTTTATAATTTATACTCGTAATTGCGAAAATTTTGTAGATTAGAAAATGCACTTTAATTTTCCTTGAAACAAAGTATTTGAGTTTGGCCATCCAGCGAGTTAATGCCACCAACATATTAGACACCCTATTTGTATGTTAGGTGTAGTTTTGAATTTAAATTTATGTTCATAATTATTCTTCGTCTTATATCAATAATAAAAAAATATTTTATAAATATTAAATGCGGTTGTGGTTTAGATATGCTTGCCTAGAAGAAACCTATTCACTCTCGTCTGAAACACCGCACCGTGCCGATCAAAATAGAAAAAAAAGAAAGGAAAAGGTATACCATCGGTACAAGGTAATATCGTCTTGCGCTTGATCATAATTCACCTGACCGTAAGCAATATTATGATAAAAGTTAAAACGCGTTAGCCTAAAAAAACATTGACTCGTTGTGAAATTCATCTGCGCGTCCCTTGGTTTGAACTCGACTGGCGCGAGTCACGAGCTCCAGCGAGGTGGATGGAAAATAACTTTGGAATCGAAAATAAATTAATTTTAAATCGGAAGTCACGTTCAATTGTAGGTTCGGGCTATTAGTCTCAGCACAAGAAGTCGTTACGTCAATTCAGGCGGCTTGAAAATATTCGACAACAGAGCTTGGTCAACTTTTTAGTTTAAGGCTCAAACATGTGTTTTTATATATGAATTGCTCAGGTTTTGTGGAAAATAGCTACTAATCCTAATCGCTCGATTGAGAGAGACATAAAATTATGTTTTAATATGTATCCAGTTTATTATGTAAATAAAAAAAAAATTGTGCATATATTGAAAATTGTTTGAAATATTTTTTGATAAATGAAATTTGACTAAGTGACTTACAGATATCGACGGTTTAAATCAGATATTGCTCAAGTTTCCTCCAATTAAGCACCGTAAGATTTACAACCTTGTTTTATGACATTATTAAATAAGGTAGTATATCCCGCCGCAGACTCGTGACCTAAGACACTTGTTACAAAGCTTCTAGACAAGCGTGCGCGCCCGCGCCGGCTAGCCGACACAAATTTATAGGTAAAAGTTCGCGACCGAACGAACCGGTCCGCGAACTCTAAGCGAAACAAAATGAACCTTAACAACTTACAAATAAGATTCAAAATTTAAAACAACCTGCGGAACTTTATCGGATACTTTCTTAATTGTACTCTGAGCTAATGGCCGTGGGAATGTTGACCTTCTTACGTGATAGTTAGGCTCTATTTTGGATCGGTCTGTTTTACCGGCCTTGCCGCCGGTGCTTCGCTCTCACCTCGGTTCACGTGTGAATCCGGATTATCCTGCTATATCTAGTAGGTGTGTCGAGAGACTCAAGGCTTCGGTTTTAACGGGTTTTTAAAATCGATCGCATAAACAGATGGTAAAGAAAGATTGGGCGTGCGGCGTCTAATTCCTTAATGTGGATGTATGATTATTCATATTGGGTCACGCCTTTGATTCTGCGGTTTCTGTCTATAATTAAAATAGTTTTTTGTTGATCTCTTTATAAAATTAACATTCCATTTAAAACCAAAAAACTGAAATTTTTTAACAAACAATCTAATCTTTCTAATAATTGTATTATGTTTGTAAGAAAGTTAAATTCAACAAAGATATAACGGTACATTCATGTCTAAGGAGAGAGTCAATGTTTCTTCGTATCTCGTGACAGACAGACAGACGAGCACAGTAATACATATACGGAGGACATTGATTTAATAGGAAACCAGTGTGAATGGATGTTGTAGCAGATTATGTTCATTTGATGTATTCCGGGGACCGTTACCTAGATGAAAATGGATGGTAATGGTGGGACAGTAAGGTTGTTTTTTACTCGATTGCTAAAGGAAAAACATTTTCTTATATTGCAGATTACTTATAAAAGATAAAACTAAACAATCAAATTAGGAACTTTTAGAAAAAGGAAATTGCAATGTATGTATACAATGCATTAAAAGAAATTTTCCTTCAGAGCATTTTTGAGCAAGAGGCCGCCCGAAAAAGACATGGGTGGAGTGTGTGAATGAAGACATGAGAGAGAAAGGATTGAGTGTGGAGATGACGTCTGATAGAAGAGAGTGGAAGAAGAAGATTTGCTGTGCCGACCCCACCTAAATGGGACAAGGTGAAGAAAAAGAAGAGTATACATTGCAATTTTAATCAAGGGTTTTGGTTGATCACACAACGTCTATCACGTAATGCTAATTTTGGCTTAATAGCATTTACTTATTATTCATTATTTTAATAGTAAGGGTTAAGATTAAGTGTAAACAGATATAAAAAGGCATGAGTAGGAAGTATGGAGCAGTAAATAGATAGTAAAGAGCAAGCTTCAACGAGCGGATAGTAATAAACTTTGGTGTTACTTGCTGTAGTAATAAAGTTTGGTGTATAGTTTGATACATACATGTTCTTGTTGGTATAGTGAACATATTTAATGAGAATCTTAAACTTTAATGTCGTCGCTGAAACTTTAATGTTTTCTTTTTACCAAATGTTCTTAATAACTTTGAAGGTTTTGGAAATATTGGTTTTGGATAAATCCAACCTAAAAGTGAGATGATACATGTGTATTCTCTACTCTCTCTAAAACCGTAAAATCTGAAGAAAGATCACGAAAAATACATAATTTATAAAGGTTATATAGAAGTTAAACTCGTTTTAAAAGCTTAAGTTTCTATGTAAATGTACAAAGGTAATTAATATCTCGAAGATAATACAAGTTATCTTATAATACAGGATAGTACGAGTAGGTTTGTACCTACTATTAAAAATGTATATTATTATTTTCTTGAACTACATAGTTCGGTTTCCTCACCAAATACCGTTATTACAGTAAATCAATCTACAACTCTGAGAATATTTGGAATGGATTTTATGCAATGTTGGGTGTAGTACGCAATAATTTAAATGGACGCAATATTTCACCGATCTTACACACCACTATAGGATAAGAGTAATTTTGTATCTAAAGTTGTAAGATATTACATAAACATTATTGAATTATAAGATTCATTACGTTCCAGAAAATGTTAATTTGTCTTTAGTTACTGAAATTTAAAAATAATTTGACATACAACACTCTATTAATTATTAATTAATAACCGTACGAAAAATCAGTACATGGAAAAAAAACATGCTAACAAAACAGAATATTTTAAAAACATTCTTTATCTCATTAAATTGTGCTAGTTTACAATTATATAAAATTATATATCTTCTTTTACCTTTATACGAAATTTTATTAACACATTGTTGAACACAAAAAAAATATTTTAGTTTCTAATTAAGTTAATATTACCCCTATATTAGTAAGCAACGAATTTTGCAAAACATGATAAGCTTTTCTATTCTCGCTCGAAAAATCTCTGCCTCGAATGTCAAAGTAAGCACTATTTTGATTCATATAAAACGTCAAAGTAAAGCCTGTTACACAACATGCATGAGTCAACTAATTACCTCACAAGCGGCGTGTGCGCACGTCTTAGCTTACCAACACCTGTCAGCAAACAGACAGACTGACGGTGCGATCAGAGAATATTTCTAATATTATAGTACATATAACCGAGGATTGTTTTGTAGGATATATGATTTACTTATAATTATTTTAAAAGAAATATGTACTCGTATGCATATTATTATTTTTTGGCTAGATAGAAGGTGTTACTTACTTCAAAGAAAACGAGTACAAGGTTCTTAAAAAAAAATATTTAAAGAAATCCTTTGTAAGTATTAAGAAAGACACAAAAACTGAAACATATAGTGTTGTTTTAAATTTTTTTATGGAATGATTTTTATACACACTAAATGCTAAACAATGACACTCATCATGATAATATACATTAAAAAATTGAAAAAATATATAGAAAAATATCAAGCTATTCTAAAGATGAGCTAGCTTCCTTACTTTGTTATACTAAGCAAAGATATTTCATGTAAGATGAACCCGAGTACCATATTTGTCCGGTACAGAACATTCGTGACAAATGCTATATCGATAGAATATCGATACGGGCCTCTACTCGATAAACGTGAATCGAAAGATAAGATCGATATCTCGCTCCCAAGTAACGTACGACCAAGATAGACTTTACTTACAAATTAGATTTACTTAAAGTAATAAATGGGTATTAGGCTTATATTACAGCTGGATATAAAAATCGAATGAATTCCAAATTTAAAAGTCATTCGAAATTTAATCGTTTCGGTGACACTTCAAATCGAATACGATACCGTGTTGACTTGAAATATTGAGAGTTTGAATGTTAATGTATTCGATTGCTGGTTTTATCGAGTCGTGTCCAAATCTATACGATCATTGGGTGCAATCACTGTCTTGTAATTTACGCATAAATCGTATTAATAGTGGAGTTCGGTTGTACTGGCTGGTTGATTTTACGGTCATAATTATTTAATGCTGGGAATTCTCTGTTTAGTTTTTCTAGCTTTAAGAGTGACTGCACAAGATAACAAATAAAATCAATGACAAATATATACCACTAACAGTCTGTAAGTGCAGTGCCTGTAGCTCGGCTGACTAAGGTGATGTTACGCGATCATTGTAGTTATAGAAATGAACATGCGATGGAATGGATGACCATGCAATAGGCTGTTTTTTTTAGAAGTAGCATTTTCATCTGAGCTCTACCGTGTGTTGGATGACGCGTTAAATTGTAGTCATATTACAAACTGCTGTTAATCCAAGTCAGAGGTTTTCGGGTGTTTTGAAAACTCTCGACACCAAAGTTTGGCCACTTAGATCATTTAGAAAAAAATAATTTTATAAAATATTGCAATGTACGAAAAACCAAGTTACTTAAGTTTTTTCAAACATTTGATACATTTTATGGATAACGCTAATCATCCTCTCAAATTGTACACTGAAGTTTAATTCTTAAATTCTACGGAATAAAGTTCAAAATGCTTGTAAAGGTTTGTCAATTTTAAGGGGGAAACGCGAAAACTGCTGGAAACTGATAAGATGGCAATTTGAATAATTACTACACAAGTCTTTAGAAGATGAATGCGTTAGGAAACCTCCTCGGAACAACAAAGCTTGTAATTAATATCTTACTTGATTGGGAGGGAACGCTGTGAGGTTTATTTTGAATGCCAAAAGATCTTCTCAAATATGTGTTTGACTTGCGGAAAATTGTGGCATCATTTTTTTAGGAACAAAACTTGTAATGCGTGTTCTTAAACATGACAGTAAGAACTAATTAATACAATAAGACACAATTTAGATAACTTTTGAGTAAATTTTATTGTATTTTGAGTTTAATGCATAAACACATATATACATACTTTATTATATTCCACGAGGACATTATTTCATATCAAATATAGAGTTTAGTTAATATCATGCTGTATTGCTTAAACTAAATGTAAATAACTTGCTAAATGCGATGAGATGTTGGAAGGTCAATAAATGATTTTATTTTATTTTAAATCAAATTTTTATTACACGGTATTTGTTTTTTTTCACTCATTACAGATAGGCATTTGACTAGCACAGCGTAGAACTATACTACTCAGTGACATTCACTGGCCAAAGGCGAAGCATGTCTAGTTCAGAAAAACTGGCTCTCAAGGTGCCGGAACACACTGTGAGGTGTTTGTCGACAGGTTGTTAAACTTGAGAGTGGTTACTAGCCAGGCGAAAACTACAAAAAGCCTTGCCACCATGTAACCACCAGGTTACTTCAAGGAGCTTTTCTTCACCGAAAAAAATTAGATTTACGAAAAAAGCTTGAGCTCTTACCCGGGATCGAACCTACACCCTTTGGGACGTAAGGCCGTCTTAAGCTTAACTGAGCTGCCATCGTTCCAAAACTGTTAATTCAGAATAATAGGAAAGTTGTAAATAAAATATCACACAAATGAAGCTTTTATCGATTATAACCAAATAGTAACAAATACTTCAGGTCGTTAACCCTATTATCATCCCAAACACTGACCATTACCACAGACTAGATAACTGGCAAGCCATAAAGGCAGTTTGTAACAGCAAGAAAGCGCACAAATCAAGAGAGATATTCAATCTGTGACCACAATAACATTAGAATATCGCCGCTGATATAACACGAAACTAAGGGGGATTTAGCGACATTACACTAGGGGACGCGGGTGTAGAGCTACTAGATGTGACTCACATTTATAATATAAAACAATAAGGTGTAGATATCAAATAAGTTATGGCAACCTCATCGGCATAATAGTTACCATTGTCGGACTGCCAATACGAAGGTTCCGGGTTAGATGTTGGTCTGGGTGTTTAATATAAAGTACGAGTAGTAGATATATATAATCATTATTTTTCCAACTTAAGAGTGGTTACTAGGTAGGTGAAAACTAAAAAAGACCTGTGCAAAAAGTACGAGATTATTGCCGAGTTATGAATTATTGTAATTGTATTCTTGAAACTCATACTCAACTCAATAAATTTATGATACTTCTAGTAACATGTAATATCCCAAACAAATGTGTATCTTCACAGGCCACATCTAGCACCCATAAGCCGTTCCGTTAACGATCTGCAAAGGGATCCGGAAGGGATAGGTGAAGGGCCCAGCGAACAAATTAAGGGATCCTAATGGTTATCGGGCGATCTAACGTTAGCCGTGTTTAACTGGCCCTCAGTGTCTCAGGGATGAATTTTAATGGTGCCACAAGATGCTACATGAATTTGTATGGTGTGTAAACGGAATGCTTGAACGGGGATTATGTTATGGTGGTTTGGAATGGGTAAACATGACGGTTGTAATGTGTTGAAATGAATAGGAAGATATTATTGTATAAACTCTATAACCTATTACTTGTATCACACGTTATAGGCACCATAGCATCAGGTAGGTTCACGGTACATTTATAATTTTAATTGTGTTGATAAAAATAAGCAACTTTAGCCTATTTAGTTATAAATCGGACTGTATAAGAAAAAGTAATACTTGTGTAGCAATATCATTGAAAAGATTTTCATATCGATATAGCCTTTCAATGTGGTAATGATGTTAGTATGCTGAGCACTCCGCTCTAGCAATGAACTTTTGGACAAATTTTAGTTTTTTATCTTATCCAAATTAGAACATAAAAAATATCAAAATAAAAAAAACTAACTTTGTGTAGTAGTAAAATAATTTTAGTAAAAAAGTATTTTAGTTTTAACTCGTTTTTTATTTTATCAGAAATAAATTGAGTGGTGTGTATATATCATTGTTTAGTGCCCGTATTAAGTTTTTTTTTTGTTCAAATAGTAGTTAAATTTTACAGTGTAACAGCGAAAACTGAAATAAAAATAGTTTTGCCTTTTCACTCCAAATAATTTTGTTATATCCCATCTAGTAAGCTATAGTAGCATAGCTGACAATCTTTAGGTTAAATTCATTGTTTACCACAAACGTTCTAAACCGTTGAGTTAACCTATATTACTATTCATGATCGTTAATAGCAATTCATTACGTACTAATAGTTTGTTAAGGTGCCATTCCAGTAACACAAATCAATTGGGGATCGTTTCGACCCGACCTTTGTAAACAATGCTGAGTGTTGAAACTGAACAGGCATTAAGGTTTGGTATAAGTGAAGAGTCAATGCACATACATAAATACTAGATATTAAATAATACACAGGAAGGTACCTTCGACGAACCTTCGACAGTTTGTTACTACGAGTGACCACATAAGAAATAAGATTATTAAACATATAATTGATAAAGAATATTTAGATACAGTTATAACACTAACATTAGCTAGCATTTTTTTCAAAACGTTTGCATTGATATAATTCCAGTTTTATTATTGAAGTATCTCTTTTTAGCGAGCTTATAAAAAAAATAGATTTTTCTATAAAAAGCTGTGTATATCAATATTAGACAATCATGTTTTATGCTCCAAAATGATTAAAGCTTATAACAAACGCAAAAATAGTATAAATCTAATATCATTTAAATAGATATATAAATATATAAAGACAAAACTAGAAAAGACTTTAACGCGCCTCCAATTTGTCTAGAAACTTATTAAAAAAAAAAACGTTAAAAAATTATGTGTGTTACTTAATTTTGGAGTATAAATATGAAAACAATAACAGATAAAGACAAAAGTTTCAAATTTTAAAACATCGAAATATTGTTGACATAACCTTTACCTAAAATTATCATAATAACTATGTTTGAGCATAATAAAAGATAGCAAAAGGTTCGCTCTGAATGTCAACTGTTCAAATAAAGGCCTCGATAAAGCTAGTAGGTGCAAATCTGGGCAAGGATTACAAAATTTAAGAAAACATTAAGTGAAATAGAGATTTTAAATATTATTAGTGATCATTATCTATCAGTGATCTTTACAGCGTCAATAGAACGTATTCGTAACTGCGTCATGATACGAAAAAAAAACTTTTAAATGCGAGATTTTCATTTCAGTTGAGAGGTTAAACGGAATAAACGGTTAGACGGGATATAGTCTATGATATCAGTAATAATTATTTCAAAATTAGCAAAAACGATGTTTATAAATGTAATTCCATAAGATAACCCTAACTAAGATATGTGGTAACCGTATTCATGTGTAAGTAGGTAGGTTTGTTTTGTTTTCTTACACAACGCCTTTACAAATCTTCTACAAATACTTACAAAACTTCGAATATGATGAAAGATATTATGTTCTTTCATTTTGAACCAAAGGAAGCTTTGAAATCATAAAGGTATTTCTAAAGCCTCGGTTTCGGACAAACAAACTAAGCCTCACTATCTCTCCTTCCTTTTCCTTTCCGGTCAGATTTCGTCAACATTTTGCGTTATTCTCAAAATTCATCTCAAAATAATCAGCACAAGAAAGACCAAACAATGCCGGGACGTTCAACGAACTGGCTTTTCAAATCCCCATCGACTGCTCTTGTGAACAGTACAGAAACTTGTTCAGATGGAAAATTAATGTAACATTTTACTTTATAGATTATAAAAGTATGTATTTTGTTATTTACGATCATATTGCATTTATTTTATGAATTTTACAATATTGAACTAATAAATTATGTAGATATGACCGACATTAAATTTAGAATCAATTAACAAAAACAACAAAGCTAAAAGCTCAAAATTGACTTGTTTTTTAAGACAAAAATAACTAACAAATATTCATGTATAAAATCTTAAATTTACTGTTCTATCGTTATATTATTACATACACATTTTTATACGAAAAAAACACTTGTTAAAAACTCTAAAATTACACTTTGAACAAGTTTTTTCATACTGACAAATCTGATTGGTACCAAAATTGGTGTACTAAAAATATATGTATGTATTTATACTATACACTCTCTTAGCATGTTCTTTAGACGTCCTATAAGTTATTTATACAGTTATTTATTTAATGACGACAAAACTTTGAATTTCAGATTTTGCCAAAGTCATCAGCTTAACTTGAGTAATCTAAGTAACTACTCATAGCACAATTACCTTGCAGTTTTCCTACTGCCAGAATATACTGTCGTCGGTATGTTGTCGAGGACTTGGACCTAGCCATTGTGTCTCGTTATCTGAGTCCCGAACTTTAGCTGGCGCAAGACAATGGCAAGACACAGTGGCTGTCGACTCGCAGCCCGCGGTACTCTCCGGGACATGAGTGTTTTGATTTGCCAAGTTCGTGTCAGCGGTCGATATCTCAGCGAAACAGGATGATGGGTAGGTATATATTAGATGAAATACAAGTATGCAAAGCAAAATTAAATCCTGTAAAACATTGCAAGGTGAAAGTGTAAACTTCCAATGTTATAATATATTATTATAATGATTTGACAAAATTCCGCGTATTAAATAGCTTAGGTAGGACATTTTCTAGTGTTCGCCTGGCTAGCAACTATCCTCAAGTTGTCAAATCTGTCACCAAGCACCTAACAGTGTGTTCCGGCAGCCTTCCTGAGAACTAGAGTAACTCCAGACTAAGCATGCTTCTCCTTAGGCTAGAGTCTCGATAACCTGTGTGTAGTTACGCGCCCTGCTGATCAAATGTAGCCTAGCTGTATGTACGATTTATAAAAAAGTATGTTTTAAAATTATCCTAATATTTTTTTCACGTTTCTACACAATACAATTGCAAAAGATTTGAACATCGAAACATTTTTCATGTAGAAACAAGTAAACGTAGTTTAATTTTCTTTACTTAAGTTACCTTTTTTTACTTACAAAAATGTCCGAAACATTTCATTGCACCAATAAAACTAGAACTAAACCAAACATAGCCCCTCAGTAAGCGGTAGCCGCAGTAACAAAACGCACGTTAACCCTTAACTCGCATCGGCACGTAATTGAATTAATGGCGGTCGCTGGGACCCCGAGAACAAACATCGGCTAAAAAGTTATCTCGATATCATTATTTGCATATCTGACGCCCCAGCACGAGCCACTGTGAAGCGATCGTATGTGGAAAATGTGTAGTTTTTAGTTACTCTTTTTTAAAGTATTTTTAGTAAGGAAAAAGATGTAGTTTTGATATTAAACAGAAACTAGCACTATTCCAATTAATGTCTTATATAAACATAAGCATAACATATAAATATACGTGATGTTTTTCTGATTGATATCATAACAGCGGTAATTATTTTAATTTATATATGTAGTTTCATATTAAGTTTTGATTATATAAAATACTAGCTGACCCGGCAAACGTTGTTTTGCCTTAAAAATATATAGTAGAAGATTCTCAGACCTACTGAATACGCATATGAAATTTGGTAAAAATCGGTCAAGCCGTTTCGGAGGAGTACGGTAACTAACATTGTGTCATGGAAATTTTATAATTCTTTATTGGACACATAGATAAAAAAGGCATAGTAAAAGACAATTAACTTAAAATTTGTGTACCACAATTGGCGGCCTTATCGCTTAAAGCGATCTCTTCCAGGCAACCTTTGGATGGAAAGGAATTCATAAACGACTAAAGAAGGGCGTAGTGTACAATAAAGAATAATAAAAAACATACATATAATATTAATAATCTTATCTTAATATATATAAATCTCGTGTCACAATGTTTGTCCTCAATGGACTCCTAAACCACTTAACCGATTATAATAAAATTCGCACACCATGTGCAGTTCGATCCAACTTGAGAGATAGGATAGTATAAATCTCAAATTATAGTCGCAATTTTAATTTACTGCTAATTATTGTCTGTTATTATTTGACAGTCACAATTATCTGTTAACTCCAAATGATTCTAACTGATGTCGATACCATTCGACTGGGCTGAGTAAGTAATCAATAGATGGCACTGCTATGGTAAATCTACGAACGTGTCATAGGTATAAGCTACACTATCTATTTTTCATACCCTTAAGTGAGGCAAAATCTAGTTTGCCGGGTCAGCTAGTATTATATATTAGACAACAGTTTAGCTCTGAGAAGAACTTTTGCGTATGTGTAGTTAAAAGAACAAAATCAAAAAAAAAAACCGAAAATTATTAGACTTTGCGCACGACCGCTGCGATGGGAGCCAACCTCGCGACTGAGCCGCGCGGGTACCTTACTCCTCAGAATACAGAAAGAACTACGAAGTACTTTCTGTATTCTGAGCCTTACTCATAGATCTAAACTCATATACCATCACGGACTTTTTTGTAGACCTTTTTAAGTTGTACAATACTGTAGTAAATTGTTTTGATATATCTTGTAGGATTCAGTCAGCGTTTGCAATGTAAGCGCAAAAAAAGGTTTTTTTTTACGACCTCACATTAAAAACCTCAAAAATTTTAGCCTATGTGTTATTCTGATGTATAAGCTATAGCCTATGTGTTATTCTGATGTATAAGCTATATTGTGGTAAAGTTTCATTCAAATCCATTCAGTAGTTTTTACGTGAAAGAGTAACAAACATACATCCATACATACAAACTTTCGCCTTTATAATATTAGTAGGATAGTAGGATTGGAACAGATTTTTACTACCCAAACTCTTCACTTATAACAAATTATCACTTGGTACCGTAACATAAGATATATCTTCTTTTGTTTCCACTCCACAGCTATATAGATACGCTAATATACAAAATGTTAATTATTTGGCGGTATAGGAACTATGCCCCACAATACAGGGTTTTTTTAAAAGTACAAATAGAGGTAAAGATAAAGATAAAAATAAATTTATTTGTGGTAAACTTAGGTGTACGTACATGATGACTTAGGGCTACGTTTTTAAAAATTAATTTTGTTGTACGTTGGGGGAAATTAAGCTGTGAACATACATACATTTATAAAAATACTCGTATTATAATTTTGCCTTTGCTAATACTTTTTTAATATCGTACGTGTTTACTGGACAAATAAATGCATTATTTTTATTCGTTTGATATTTTTAATTTTAAAAATAATATCATATTATGTTTCAAGTCTAGGCTCTTTCGCAAGCATGATCAATCTAAATGATTATTTTTTTTAATTATTTTATCGTAAAATTTTCCAATTACTGCTTTTTGTCTAATACCCAAAGAACGAGGAGGGTTAAAGATTGCAATGGGGACAATAAACAACATCTGTGACCACAGCGCGGCCGCATTGTCTCCTCAACCCTCCGCTGACTGTTTCTACCAATCGATATCAGCTGGGTACTACAGACCCTTGATTGACTTTTGGAAATTATCATATTTCAAATACGCGGTAACATTTTTTTTTAGTAAAAATCGTCATACGTCACATCTTTAGGTATATTACACGCTTTTCATTAGCTTCTTTCACTTTGTTTGTAACCGACTTCTTTGGGCGCGATTTTGACCCACTTTAAACGGCCAAATTTCGTTCAAACTTTGTAGATTTATTGAGGACAATACACTAATTTGATAAAATTATTCCATTTTTTTGTATTTTTGTTTGTATGTTTTTTGTAACCGACTTCTTTGGGCGCGATTTTGACCCACTTAAAACGGCCAGATAAGCGTGTTTGTTAGTTTTTTTTTAACTATTATTTTTTATTCTGAAAGAAGAGCTAGATGCTATCACCGGTGACTCCAACTCCGGGTCATTCTTGGTGTAGAAGTTCAGCGTGGTAATGCAGCAATCGTTATGGGCACCTTTGCATCAGGGGAGAGCAGGGGCGGATTATTTTTTGAATTTTATAAATTGACATTGATTTTTTTATCTAATACGAGTACGTAGTTACCAGTCACTTGTTTTTAAAGTGTGTAGATAATTATTATTTTATTCATAAATAATATACATTTTTCTTCCTACAGTACCTATTTACTGTAAATAAAACTAATTTGGATTTCTTTCTAGATTCTAGAATTTTGTATGTAACTACGAGTACAGTTATGTAAACAATTATGAATGAATAGCTAACGCAGCAATCGTGCAAAATGTTATTTTTTTGCGACTGTAAAAGTAATTTAAACAAAATGTTAATATCACTAAAAAACAATAATTTAATTTAAAGAAAATGTGACACGTCAAAACAAATTGTCCTTATTATTTGCGAGTGGCCAACAATGGTCAATAAAACATTCAATATAAATAAAACTTCACGCTCGATGGCTCGATGCGAATTGCTTTACATTTTATTTAAATTCGTTACCTTATAAAATTCAAGATTGTTTTTAAAATTCAAGTGCGTAAATAAAAAATACTCGAATACGGGTTACTAGTCACTACCTCCTTTTTGCGTTAGAGATCGTTCCGTCTATACTTCTAAAAGTCGCTTTCAACATTCAGTCATCAGTTAAAAAATGTCTTAATACGAGTATGTATACACAATCTATTTAGATCTTCAGAATAAGTAAAGTGTTAATTGAAAAAAAATATAGATATAGTTACGTAACTATACAATAAAAGTTTGACTTTAACATTTTGCTCGGATGAAATATGGTTTCTTTATTAAAAATATATATAATCATGGGATAAAAATATATGAATATATGTTCTGTAGACTTACTGTTATTATACTGTATTGTCACTCAATTCATCCATCTGTCTAGTTATCAGATTGGCTAGTGACGCAAAAAGGTTAGGGTCGATAGGGGGATATATGCGCAGGCTAATCTCTGGAGCTAATCGCGGTTGACTTGATGTGATTATTATATGACTTCTATTCAAACAATACTATTATTATTTCATATGCATAAGCAGCTCACTATAATTATATTACCATTACTGTGACTTAGAGGCCTTCTCTCACGAGGAGATAGATTTAGGTCATTTTTTTATTTGTAAAATAAAATGTGTACAAATTTTATATTCTGAAATAGATATTCTATACTTAACTTCAATTTGAATGATTATGTTCTGTGCAGTAAAATAATAAACTATATTTACAAGTGTTATGCTTTATGTATTATATTAACAAAAGAAACTTGTAATAGTTGGAAGATATAAGAAAATCATGTTGAAGTAATGAGTGTTGGAAGTAAAATAAAATACTTACGTTTTATATCTTTCATTCTACCACAAAATAAAGAATATACGAAAAATAAATAAAATTTAGGAAATAAAGAAAAAAAAATACACACGTGTACGGGTCCCAATTAAATGTATAAGAAAAACTATCAATAACTGTTTATAACAAATCACTTATGGCTCTGACACGAAGTTATTGGCAAAATTTGATAGTCATACATCGTCTATTTATCTTGACCACACTCCATCTTAAAAACTTTCGTGTCCATTGAAGTTTTTCTAACGCGCAAAATTGAGTTTTTGACTTGTAATGCGTCACTGGTTATGTACAGAATGAAAATGTACGCTTTTTCAGTCCAAAAGAAATTTGCAAGTAAGAATACGACAATAGAAGGTGATTGCCCTCTTCGCTTGTCCATTATGTGACGTAATTTAGTTTCGATTTAACAATGATCTAAATTAGACTTGTAAAGCTTTTAGAATTTAAATCTGTCTTGTCATCGAGTGATGTCACAGAATACTCAATAGTCCTTAGAAAAGATACAGATTTTTGTAAAAATAATTTACTTACGGACAACTTTGTTAAAATTAAGTTGTAAATTTGTTATGCTGCTTCTAAAAATATGTAGTTAATTTCGTTCCAAGTTTTCAGTATTGTAGTTAATTTTGTTCATTTGTTTCATATTATAATATGAAATGTTCTACCTGCAAAAGCATCTAAGAAATAATTCGTTCGAATTCATTTTGCAGACCGTTTCTTTTTTGTATTTTATTATTTGCTGTTATAGAGTTATCTTTTAAATTTATTATCTATAAAAAATATCTTTCTTACTATCACGATTCTTGAGAAAGGAAAGCCTTGTATAGGAAAAGGCGGATGGATAGCAAAATGTTAATGAAAATATCCCGTTAGTATTCCAGTACAAAACTTCAAAAAAGTGTAATCAAAGTAAAACTACTATGTAAAAAGATTTTTTTTGCCAAATTTTTTGATGTATTTTTTGCTTATCTTAATTTAAATATTTCGTATTTTCTTCTTTCTACTATAATAGGTTTACGCAAAGTAGCGCCTAAGTCAATAGATTATACTCCGTAAAAAGTTATGAGCAGACTTGAGAATCTCCGTTTTTCTTCAGATAAAAAAGAAGTGGACGTTGGAAATAATTTTCATAGTACATTGGGTGCTTCATAGGTGAGAAGTTTAAAGTCTCCATACCTACACCTTACACCAAACCTAAGTTGGGATCGCAAAGCCCGCTTCCCGGCCCAGGCGGCCGTCCACCACTTTTTCAAAATCGTGACTCGTCCCGAGCTCTCTGAATCACGAACTGGATACCGTTATATCAGAACCTCTACCCTCCTTTTCACTCCTAGCTTGCTTCACTATTGACTGAGTAGGATAAACATAGTTTGTGAGCACCGTAGTTGCTGAAGGATAGTGCTTAAGCAGGTCTTCTTTGTTTTTGACGTGTTAACGTATTATAATAATGTTTTGGTCAGCTATTTAGGTGTGTATTTGAAAATTACATGTGTATTTACTGTGTTTTACGATAAGAGTAAGAAGAACAAGTTATTTTCCTAAAAGTAACTAAATTTTTATTACATAATTTTCTTCATCGCTTATTAAGTTGAACATCACAAGATGTTTTCCACTTCTATATATTTTCTATTTTTATTTGACGAAATATTAAACATTCTAAGGTTTTCCCTATATAAGTAAGTAACCTAAGTAGTATAGGACAAGAATATTGCACGATATCCTATAGCTATTAAAACTAAAAACGATTATTACCGTTGTTATGCACTGGACGTCAAGCGTGACCAAGCTTTAATTCGTTAACATATTGTATATCTTAGGGACTTGAGCGTATTTCAGGTCAAATAGATAAATATATTATTCAGTAATAAAAAAAAATTAATAAACTCATATAAGTATTAAAATATAAATAAGCATATCTACTAGAACTAAGTTGTTGATATAGTAGAAATACAGATGTTGAATATTAAAAACACAAAAGCGGCACAACGAATTGTATTATAATTTTGATTTTTTTGAAACACGTAATAGGAATGTTTAGAGGGGCAAATAGCCCAACAGACTTTATGCCTAAGTACAGTCCTGTATGTATGAAGCCATGATTCAATATACGCTCATCGTATCGCCTTTATAGGGCCTTAAATCTTGTATTGTATTATGCAATTGACTCCGGAATGCATCTATGGGAAACTAGCGGAGGCTGCGAGGCGATTCTATGAATAATTTAATGATTATAAATCCGTTGTATGTATGCAATTTTGGTGAATTATTTTTAGTTGAGTTTTAGATTGGGATTTCCGTAGTTTGCTAATACGTAATTTGTAGTAATTGTAAAAGGACGAAACTTTCCTCGCAATTTTTTTTGCAAAATTAAATAGAGAAACATATTTGTAATTTTGTTTTGTGTACAATAAATGTACTGTCTTTTTTTCTTTCTATTCATCAATGTCATGAGTTGGAAAATACCAAATAAATTGATAACTTAATAGATAAATAAAATGAGAATAAAGATATAAAATAATACAATGAAAACACAATTTTTCCCGTCACCTCAGCCCAACACCATACCATGCTAGCCATGCCATTTCACTATTTGAATATTATTAGAGTTGATCTTTAGTAAAATTATGTATTCGTAAAATTCAACAAATATCATCCAAGTTCCATTTCCCATCTCACGTATAACCAAACGAGCTTACAAATCCAGATACAACTAACAGTTCAAAACTTCGCGTCATCCCTTTGAAGACGTCTGATTTCCACGTCCCATAACAGTAAGCACATTACGTCATCGATCCACGATAATCCCAACTCCAACTATTACCTACCAACTCGGACGTAGAAAGTTGCCTAGCTCGGATAAAACTACATTTATTGGCGATGCATATTCAACATACCCCCCGGCACAATCCGACAGCCAGGCAAGGCAGACCTCTCTACTCGTATAAACGATAAGGTTGACTAAAAACAGGCAGGTCTAGTTATTGTGGTCGGTTGTGACGTGTCGCTAACTTGTTTTATTTTCTGTTTAGTAGCCGTGACAGTGTTGTGGTAGTCTCGTGGGTATGAACAATGGTCGGAGTTATGGAGATGGACTGACAGTGTGCGGACACAAATCTCATGTTATGTGCTAAACACTGTAGTAGACCGTCTTGTACGGGGCTCGGTTTTGAAAATTGAGCTTTGATGTGCTTGACTCAATCTTGATTGCCGTTTTAGGGCCTTAACAAGTCGCCACCGCTTCAGATATCACTTTAAATCTATTAATTTTCTTTAACTTAACCTATGTTATAGAATTTTATTTATATCGTCAAATGACGTGAAATTTATTAAAGTGACGTAAGCTATTGTAAACCCCTGGCGACAGTTTACGTCGCTCCAAAACATTTACGTCATTTGACGATATCGAATTGAAGCGATAGCAACTTGTCTAGGCCTTGTGATTAGTTATATGTATACATATATGTATGTTTGATACTGGAACATAAATAACTTCTTCCTTTGACTGAACGAAGATTAAAATTACTATACTAAGCGCCTTTAAGGCACAGCAAATGAAAACGAGTAGATAGGCGGAAGTCATTATGTGCGATTTTAATGAAACTATAAAAGTACATTTCTGAGGATTTAAACCGCGTCAGAGTGAACTTAATGTGCCCATAGCCGGCCCCCTTCATATAAACGATAAAGAACAACCCTTCTAACTTTATTTAAGACGCTGTAAAATTATACGAAGTATTAAAATTAGTCGTTGCTTTTAATATGTAGTAAAACTTGGTTCTACAAGCCCTGGTGTTGCCAACTTTCATGTAAATATGCCTAGATAGGAATTACTGATTAAGCATAACTAGCTAACTTTATATAAACAATAAATATAAATATACTATAACAATGTTACTATGTGTGGTGTGGGTTTGTGTTACTTAAACTAAGAATGTGTAAAATGATTTGTTGTATTTGTATTTAATTAGTACAACCTAAAATAATCTTAAAGTAATATAGCTCTGAGGGAAATAAACATTTAACTCTATATAATTGAAATGAAACCAAAGAGATTAATGTAATAAATTACGCGCGTATATTCATTAGTACTGTATAATTTACAAAATAAATAAAATACATAACACTAAAACGCGAGTTAAACCGCGCCTACTACACCTATTTACATACAAATGTACATAATTGAAATAAATTATATCACAACCGATTTGCTATTCCAGCAATAAACACGATCTTTGAGTGCACGAAATATTTGTTCAGACGCGTATTTCGGAGATCACGAGAACAATAAGTCGCTACTCCCCGTTTCGGTCGCGCCGCCGAAGAGCGAGAGTTATTATCCCCATACAAAACACCGTCAACATACGGCCTACAACGGTTAAATACGCGGGACCCGATATACCAACTTGCCCAGTGACAAACGCATTCGCCAGCACCACAAATGCGCGCCCTTTCCCTCCACACGGGGTCAACCCTGGTCGGTCTTCAGGATCTTGTTATCCCAGAACTTGAAAGGAGACGATGTGCTCGCTTCACCCATCCGAGGACTACTTGTGTAATTGGCGGGTAGCCGAGGAGGCGTGGATAAGAAGCTACCGTAAGACAGAGAAGAGTTGACCCCGAGCGACGTGTCCAAAGTTGAATAGTACCCTGACGAAGCTGCGGATGGAGGCGGCGGCGCCGGCGGGGGAGCCTGCTGAGCTCGCGTAGCTTCAGCGTACGCATCCAGGTGCGTCTTCACTAAGCTCAACAGCTCCCCGTAGGTGGTAGCCGTGGTGTAAGCGCCGGCCACCCTGTAAAGCAACAACCGCGCTTCCCCAAAAAGACTATCCAAAATTTTACCTGTCGTGAAGAGGACGATCGCCTTCAGGCAGGAATACTCCGCGGAGTCGACGTGGAGAGCTTTTAGCTTCTCCACCTGCTCCTGGAAGATCCTGATGTGGTCCATGAAGGCGACGACGCGGTCCGCCGCCATGGGCGAGGCGTGGAGGCCGGCCGCGGCCAGCAGCGGCGCCACGTGCAGCGGCATCGAGCACTGCGACGCGTTCAGCACGAACAGCTCCGACCACACGAGCCGGAGCAGCGCGACCTGGTCCGTCACTTGCAGCTCGGGGAAGAAGGGGATGTTCCGCGCCCACTCCACCGCCGAGAACAGTAGGCGCGCCGCTAGCTCGCAGATGTTGTCGATGCCCATCACGTTAGTGGGCTGGACGCACTGGCCGTACCGCGAGGTGGGGTACGGCTCGGCCCGCAGCAGCAGCGAAATGTACGAGGAGAGATACGGGTGGGTGTTCATCCCGCTGGCCGGGTCGCCGTTGGTGAGAGCGAACTGACCCGGCAGCGCCAGCCCGGTCGGCTGCGTCGGCGGCACCCGGCCGCGCTGCACGGCTGGAACAACAGACAACACTAATTAATACTGACTATATTCACTATTCACCTCGTCCTAATGAAGTAATATAACCTGGTTAAAGCCACGCCGCTATCGATAGTTTACGAGTGGTGCAGATCTTAATTTCGTACAGCGTTAACGATTAATTTATCCACGGCAGAATGATGGTTTACAAATTGCGTTCGGCGGTTTGATTAGGAATCCATTTCATGGGTTCGCCAGATTATGGCTAGTACTGTGGCGAGATAAAAACAGATAAAGACATTCTTCCACGTTATTCAATCACGTGGAGGTAATAAAAATGGTTGAACTCGGATGTAACTACGTAAAAACCGTAACAATGACCACTAATTCATTTGAATATTCATAAAACATAATATTTGTTTAGGTTGATTGATCGTACAGCAATCGAGTCAAATAAAAAAAAACGTCTGTTGTTTCACATAACAACGAGGCATTTCAAAGATCGTGACGCCACAAATCATCGGTACAACGCGAGACGAATCGACGTGAAACCGCGGAATCGCGGCTAATCGAGTGATCGCTCGGAATTCGGATATACCGCAGCACTACGCCAAGGCATGGAACAAAAATCCGTGGCGCGCGAAGAATCCCAATTTTTCGATTTTTTCGAAAGCTCCACGGTTTCCGACGTCAAGAACGAATGATCGCGCACGCGCGCCCTTTTTTGCCCTCTTTTTAAACCTTTTGTCGGACCGAAGACAAGAAAATAAACGCGTAAACAGGTTGTATTATTATTTTTTATCTCGACGACAAGTTGACTGGAATGCCCCACTCATTTTGTAACTGCACGATCCCACATTTTATTTCGCCGTCGAGCTCGTGTTCAACAACAAACTAAAAATGTAATGATAGATGGATTCACGCGAACAATATCGACATTTACCAGCAGAATATGACGGTATCAATCATCGGAACAACACGCACGCTCGAATGACGGGTTACACCAACAATTCAATTAAAGTGTTACATCGCCGGAATAATTCGGTTTGAATTAGAGTAATTGCGCGCGTGATTAGCCGGTTTCAGAAGGAAATGTGGGCCGAGAGTTCTCCCACGCCGTCGACACCTAGCCTAATAGCGCGTCATTACGCTATCTGCCGATACATCTCGGCGCGCCGCACTGCCTCGCCGGCCGACCGACATGGCGCGGCACATCACTACCCGACTCGATTATCGATGACCACTCGATTCAGAACAAAGCGATTGTTTGACCGACCACTAATTATAATTTAAATTCCACAAAACCGATTCGATCTTAACACTTTCTTAATACGTTCGAATATCGATATTGACATATTTTATGAATGGAATTAATGGAAATTAATGTAAAGTAGCGTAGATACGAGTGGGCTTCCCGTAAGGTTTAATATTACTCGATCCATTAGCGATCATTTGCATATGGCTACGTCTCATTTTGGATTTCTCTCGTATATTTAGAGTTTAAATTAAATCGTCGGCCACGCGGCGCATACCTCATCGGATTAAGTGAAAATTATCAATGTTTATATTAGATATAAATTAAACGGCTACTTGATAACGGATAGCCGCAGGTATCAACAAATAAATAATATTTTGAAAATGTTGACAATTAATAAAATTTAAAATTTATGGTCATGATTCTTAAAACTGAAATTAATAAACGTTAATCTGCTAAGATTAATAATGTAGTCTCTATTTTGGTAGCTTGGTAAAAAAACCTTCACGAATTATTGGTTGCATTATTTTATTATTATAAATAGTATCATTACAGCGTTATATCTTATTCAAGAGCTTAAAAATAATCTAATTGTTAAGTTAAAGTTGAGACCTATCTCTAAAATTTATTCCAGTAAAAAATATAAACATCACATACGAGTGTATCCGTTTGAATGAAGAGATTTATATCGTAGAACACACGATTTGAAATCACAACACGAATGACCTATTTACGTGAACGAGTCAAATAATGAAACGGTATGTATCAGACAACTCTTAAGTGGAGGTCTGAAAGGTAATAATAAAAAAATAAAGCGGTATAAATTTAGAAATGGTGATTTCAAAGTTTACGAAGACTGTTCTATTTTAAAGCCATATTTTACATTTTAGGGTTCCGTAAAACCAAAGGATATCAACGGGACCCTATTACTGAGACTTTACTATCTGTACCTCAGTATACGAGTATATGCTGTATCTCATGATAGCTAGAAAGCTCAAATTTTCGTAGATTGATGATTTATTTTTGTTGTCGTAACAACAAAAAATAAGTACTAAAAATAGAATAAAATAAACACTTAAAAAGGGGCTCCCATACAATAGAATATCTTCACAGTTATAGTTACCGCACTCCTCCGAAACGGCTAGACCGATGGTTACCAAACTATATTATATGCATATTCAGTAGGTTGGAGAATCGGCTACTATCTATTTTTATACCCTATTAGAGGGTACTAGCTGACCTGGAATAACAATGTTTGCCAGGTCAGCTAGTACCTATTTAAATAAAATTGTAGATAATGATCCGGAACCCTTTATGCGCGAGCCCGGTTCGCGCTTAATTAATTACGTACTAAATTAATAATTTATCTCGCGCATGGTATCTTTTGTAATCATTTGGCAGTCATATAATATTTTAGGAATAAATATGAAATGAAGCTGTATAATTATCTCAGCTGTAAAAACGTGCTAAATAAAAAAAATCGCTTACGCCAAAATAAAATTGCAAAACGTATTAGTAGTATAATAGTGGCCTATTTGAAATAGACCAAAAAGGAAACGCATTTTATTACTATTGAATAAACACATATTTGTAGAGATAAACGCTGGACAAAATACTGATTGCATAGAATAAATATAGATATTATGAAGTTCTTGACACAGTTTGTTAAGGAAACTGCTTACAATGGTATCGATTCTAAGATTTGTTTGTTCAAAGTAGAGTTAGCGAGAAAAGTGATATCTTCAATTAATATAAATACTATTTATATTCAATGTAATATTTCAAGTGCTTTGAATTGCTTTTTGACTGTTTTCAATTTCTTACCTATTGTACTATATTATAAAATTATGTAAGGGCACTAAATGCTTAAGAATACAAAATGTATATGTTTATTAACCCTAAATCGAAATAGAAAACAATTTCTTTACTATTATGTAAGAAATCAGCTAATTAAGAAAAAAATCACATGCCAATACTAAATTAGGTAAATATTCGGTAAACTTTAGTTAGGACTAAAATAAATCAAACATTAGCCTAAAAAAACCTAGCTAGCGACATAAGGAAAAAAGGGACACAAAGCTTAGATTCATTATGTATTACACACTGTATGTACATAATTATTATAGTGCTCTAATTGACGACTGCAAAAATAAATAAATCTACATTTAATAACGACAGAATAATATACTAAAATAGCTTTAATTAGTTTCCAATACTAATTAGGTGATTCGCTAAAAACCTTATCTAAATGTATATTGAGGTTTTCAATAAATTAAACGGAAATCAATAAGAAAGTCGTTAAAATTTTTATGTATATTTAATCGTCGATTTTATCACAGTTAGCGATTTTTAAATGATCTTGATTAATTTATTTACAAATATACTTAATTTTCATATTGGATCGGCTAAATTTGAATATAAATTGCAAAGATTTTTAGTTAAAAGTTAGATCTATACCGATCGCACTACGATCAACAGGCTTAGGGTACTATTGTACCGAGCAGCGCCATATTTGAGTGAAGCGATTGACGCACAGGGGTAGATATTTCCGAAATAAATTCATGTAAAATCAACAATTGACAATATTGAAATTATAAGCAACTATTTTAATTTTAATGTTTCTAGATAATATCACTATTTCCTAAAAATAGTATTATATGTTTGACTTTCTTTAATACTTTCAAAAACATAACTTTTTAAATATGAAAACTTTTGAAAAAAAAAACAATTATTGATCAAATTTTACGCAATCGGAACTCTCTTAATACTAATTAAAAAAATATTAAAAAAGAAAAATCGTAGCGCTATCATTAACGCAGGAACCTATAGGTTGCCAATTAAGGCACTAGATTTTATGTATTTTATGTGTTTTCTGTTATATATCTATAGGATTGAGTTTATCTATCTATAGGATTGAGTGGATATAAGTTACTTCGACTAGATATATTATGACCACAATAAGTATATCGATGCATGTAATTATGCGACAACCGCAAGAAACTATGCTAATTGCTTAAGACGAAGCAGTAAAACACAGATTCAAGGAATCAAATCAAAACAAATTGTCAACTCATAGTTATACTCATAACAAAATACGCAAAAAAGGCATTAACCAAGCTAGGTAGGTAAACGTTACCGCAATTATTATAAATGTACTTTGTTTTAACACTGCGGTAGTTGCAAATACACTATGAATTAAAAATATTACCTAAGGACCAACTTATATTGGATCATTTAAGTATAATAATTGATAATCCGCGGTAAACTACCAATTGGTATTCTTTTTGTCAACAATATTGTTGGAGACATCTCAACTTAACAGTAAATTAGTTCACAAATTATATAAATGTCTTCATCAGTTAAACGCCCAAAAAGACAAAGATCTGACTGAAGATGAGGCAATTAAACCACATGTAACATATCAACGCACACCTTATCCTTTCCATCAAACTCAAACATTCCCATCGAGATAATGCACGTTACATTAACATTTCACTTCTAATGACTGACAAAACGACCGACCCACAAAAACATATAAATAACAAGCTATAAATTGAACCATTAATGAAGACTGCAGTGTCCGACTATCGAGAAAACTTATAGGAAGAATATGTAAATAGAGTAACATACCAAACAATTAAAATTATCTACGAGATAAAGTTTCTTAAGAAATATGATAAAGATTGTATAAATACATCGATTCCATGTAGTAGACATGGCACGTGCCAAGAAATAAGCGCATGTCACAACTTTATTGACTATAGCTTGAGTTTTTAATTAATACCAGTTTACTATACGTGGTGCTGCAAACAGATGCATGTAAATCTGTTTCTTCATATATATGTAGTAAAAAAATAAAATCTCTGAGAAAGCTTTAAGGTATAAATATTGTAATGCCAATATATGATGAGATGTATTAACGTTTGAATTGAATGGAAATCTCGATACCCGTTGAGCTATTGAGAGCAAGTAATGTATTCAACGCGCGTACGCAAGCCCATTGGAGTAGCTACATTCTCAAGCAGTTATAACGTTAGAATACACCCAAATGATAATATTCAAATAGCACACGATGTATCTGAATGAAAATCGTGCATAAGAAACAATAATGTCGGTAAGGAACGAAACGAAACCACCGCGCGCAGAGTCACTGACCACAACAACGTACGAGAAACGAAGGCTTGCGATAATCATAATACGCTTGCAGATATGTGATTAGCTGCGGGGTCACGGAACGGTCGGTGTTAGACAGAGAGCTGGTCTCTCGTCCCCTTCGTGCTGAGGAAGGAGGCTCGAGCCGCGGGACGGGCAAACGACCGCAGGGCGCCTAAACCGCTATACTAAACTGTGACCTCACGAAATTCTCCGAGCACGATACCGGCGATGATTCACGTGTAATGATGGACGCAGACAACCTGACATACAGAGATGCGGACGCTAGATGAATGCCGAACGACAGGTCCCGAGAAAAAGCTGTTCAATTCTAAATACCATCATGATTATTATGGACTCTTATCATTAATTTTATTGAGCCATCACCCGCATTAGCATATTAAATTACTTTTTGTTTTTGGAAGCGGCGACGTGGTCAACTTTGTGTTGATAATTTCTGATTTTGATGGCAGTATCGTCTGACCATTAAGCTGTCAACGAAATGTAAATATCCATTCGTGATCATAAGAGATTGTGATCGTACACGTCTGTCAAACGAAATCTGAATTCCTACTCGGTTCTGCAGCTCGGTTCAGTTTCACATCATTAAAATCACGATCTCAAAATATAAAGTGAAACTATCAGACTGGATGCCAACAAATATAATATTATATGGTACGGTACAGAGGGCACGACCGGATGGAACAGGTTTCCTGAGTCTACTAACGTAGTAACCAATATACATACAAACCGTGCATTACTCTCTCAAGTATTCGAGATTATACGGCGTTAGACCGGCTCGGGCGACTGTGAGAAAATTTCACCTGTACGTACTGTCGATTTATCATTGCATATAATTTCGAATCGAATAATCCGTGAACTAAATCGAGATAATAACATTTGAAAATCGAAGGTGGGAAGTAGATGCAAATAGAACGTATGATTTAAAGGTAATGGGTATGGAAAGCGGTGATAGTGGAGCTCGCGCTATGATGGTAACATCACACGTTGGTGAGGGAATTAGCGTCGGTGGCCGAGCGAGGCGCTCCAATAAATCACGCGCATAGTTCGTTAGGCACACGCCGACCGCTCCGCAGGGGGGCACCTTCGACTCCAGCCTGGCAAGTGGAACGCATTGACGCAACCCCCTGTAGGTGAATATTTTGACGTGCTATATAGTGGCGTGGCTTGCTCGCGTCTGATCAATGTTCAATTCTACTATACTTCTCTACAGTTCACAGCTTGACTTTATCTGGCATTATTTATATCACTTCGGGTATCACTTATTTTATACGAATATCACACAAATAACAATTTGTTCATACATAAATAAACTGTAAAATTTTACTTAAGATCATAACTGTCAAAATAGGTGAGCAAAAACCGCGTCAATATAAAGAATTTGTTGTAGATATCAAACAGGTTAGTCATTAGTGTTTCATAAAATATGTGACATTTTATCACATCGGTTAGGAATTTCGCACTGTATAGCGAGAGAAAGATCGTATTGTATTGTCCGAAAATTAAGGCGTCCGTCAAAATGTAAAAAGTTAATTATCGAAATACTTTAACAGACGGCCGGCAAAGTCCCGGCGATACATCATCCCAGTGAGAGAATATAAATCACCAAGTGATTGATAGTGGTGTATATCTCACGCTCGTTTGCTAGCTCCTTTTTTAATCCGACACAAATGATTTTACACTTTGATTCCTTTTTGTGAGGCCATTTCGCTTTGGGATTTAAAAGAAAATCGAATTGGATTCTGTTCATCCGATTTCGAAATGATGTAATGTCCAAAAGATCTATCTCTTTTTTTTTGTTGAAAACGCTTTTATTCTCTTGACGGGATCGTGGTGACAGAAGTCTGATCTATTAAAATGTGACATATCTTTTTGTGAGAGCGGCTAATCCAAAGTATAATTGCATTCTGAGGAGTACCTATATGAATGATAATTAGGTATATATCTCTTGAAGTGAAGACGGGTAGGTACAATACAGCACAATTTATTGTATTCGCACACAATAGCCTGATGAAACAACAACCTTCATCACAAAATGAAATTCTATATTTCACGGGGCATAAAACTATGTTTACTATGTAGACCTATCGGGTTTCTAACAAGTATTGAGAGAGCCGTTGTCGGCCGTATTTGCGCTACCTCTCTACCTGCCCCGACCACTGTCAGCCTTTCCAAGCAGATTAGAACCATTTTCTATTGTAGTGGACGCAATTCATATGCAAATCGTTTGACAATACGTGCGGAAATATAATTAGCTTACGACGCCGGCTCCCTAAAGGAAGGTCGATAGGGTCGAGCACCTTGACCGCGCAGAAACGGAACCGGTCTATTTGTTGTCTCCGTTTTTAATTAATGTTTTGGCCAGGGCGTTACTACTGACCGACGTCCGGCAGAGAGTCACGCTAGGGTTTTCGCGCTCCGTGGGAACGCTGCTACAAGAAAACCGTCGATCATATCTTTATGTCAGGCGCGGCTAGTGAGACTTGGTTTTCCCGGAATATGGACCATTACACGCGGCCCTGGAGCCTCGTACAAAACATGTCACAGTTATTATGCTCACTAGAAACGATAATATCTCCGTGACGCAGCAAACAAAGTCGGTAACCACCGCCGCGAGTTATTCTCGTCTCTCTAACTGCTCGTACTGATGGTTGACACGATTAAGTCATTATATTAATATCTGTGTGTTCCCGAAAGGGCTATCGAGTGGCTGCATCGGCTCATTATCGTCACTACGGCCGCGATCCAGGAACCAGCCGGTCATCGGAACGAACGTTACGGTTCTCACGGACTGTGTTTGCCGAACTAGACTGGTCTAACCCAAACAGAGCCATCCTTACGGTCAGTTGGTCAACAATGACCACACCTGGGTGCGAGCGTAAATCGACACCCTCCTCAAGAATTCGCGCCGATTCTTTTGACGTCTCCTTTGTCGCGTTGAGGCGTGTATGGGGCATTTTGCTTTTTTGAAATAATAACCGATGCAAACATTGCAGTAATTTGCGCACCCTATGGGAACGTCTCGAGGAGGATGACGTTTTTGACAGTTCTTGTGGGCTCACAATACAAGTACATTGTGCATGGTTTCCGTTTTACAAAATGACGGATTTCATGCTTGGATTAGGGAAGATAAAGAATTGACAGCTTATAGACCGTGACACATTGAGGTGGCTATTTTTGTGATTTTATTATCACCAATGAATCAGGTTAGATTTAGACCTTTGACCTGTGAGAAAGTTATTTTCAATGTATACGGGTAATCGATATACGAAACTACACCAACGGTAAAAGTATGTTCAACCCAAAAAAATGACAACCTCCTGTAAAAATGACGTCAAAATATAATTACTGAAGTATATTCAATTTCCCCCCGAATCCCATTAAAATTCACCGCTGAATCCCGAGGGGTATCGGTGCGATACCAGAAATCTTTCTAAATGACCGGTCCTGCACAAAAACTTATTAAGATATTCCAAACAAAGCGGGTATGATTGATGCGCCCTAAACAAAAGGTGGGACCATCGAGGCCCATTGTTCACATTCAGAACCGACGGAATCGACTTCGCTGCGGACTGAAGAACCGAAAGATGTTGTACAGATAATGTTAAATTATATTATGTATAGTTGTATCTATAAAAATACGTGTACGCTCACTTTATACCACTGATAAAGAAACGATAAATGGCGTTTTATTACCATATCATTTTAACTATTGACTTGTCATCATTATATGAAAGTGTAGTTATTTGCCTAAATAATTATGTTATTTTGAAATTGAAGTTTATGCAAGAAATAAAAGTATTAAGTACAATTTAATTCTAAAAATCTGAAATCACTTTAAATTTCGTGTTCTTTTGCAAGCTTTATTATTATTATTAAACGAGTGCAATCAAAAGAAAGCTCTAAAGGTATAGGGCTAAAGAAAAGTTCGAACAGTCTATCCAAATTGAGCTTTGGAAGAATGGCAGGTCTGTCTGTTTTGCATGCTTATCTGTTTTCTTCACTCTTTCCGGTTTCTTTTAGACAAGCACGCTCTATCCTAGACTACAATGTCACTAAACTTCAGGTTAGTTATGGTCAAGCGCAAGCCTATCATACATAGAAAAGAAGTTGCTCGAAGCAAACGCTGTCTGACTTTTGATGTATTTCGTCCGAATAGCTCGGAGCTCTCCTTCTGGAATCGAATCTGGGTACTGAAAGGGTTAAGTAGTATCGAAAAATTCCCACTCATAAAAACATTAACAAGCGAAACTAACTTTTAATTGTTTAAGTAAACCGACGCGATGCAAGTTATACATGTGGTACCGCTTTTTGTAACAAATTCCGCTATTTTCCGCAACCCTTCGCTGTTCAGTCCCTATCCATTTTCGCTGTACATTAATGCACTTATTAAATAAACCGGTCATACTAATGTTACTAATTAATCAATGGTTGTTTTGTTTTGGCATCGCGCGGATTGTTTGGCTAGTCGAGTGATGGGATGGTCCACTGCACCTGGTGTACCGGGGCAGTTTTAGTTTATTTGACACCAGTTAATTAATATGCAAGTTAATAAATACAAATGTATATTAAACATTTTGAAAACCCTTAAAACAAGGTTAGTTGTTAGCTGTATAAGGTATAATAATATATACGAGTATTAGGACACATTTCAAACACGGCTTGTTAGCCCCATACTAAACCACTTCCAGTTCGTACTATGGTTGCTAACACAACTGATTTAATACATACATATATAAACACTTTTTACGATACATACGAGTATTTAACACTCAGATCAACAGCTGTATTGTTTTTTATTTAAATTCTTCTTAAATTAAGAACCATATGTACTCTTTCACTCTACACCAATGACTTGTTTTTCAAGTTATGTGCGGATTTGCACTCGCTTTACGGTGAAGGAAAACATTGTGAGGAAACCTGCATGTTTGAGGACCACAATATCCGAAGACGTGTGACATCCACCAACCTACACTTAGCCAGCCAGCGTGGTGGATTATAGCCTATATCTCTCTCCTCGTGAGAGAAGGTCCCGAGTCCCAGCAGTGGGAACGTATAGTGGGCTGCTTATGCTATGCATAAATATCATTCGCTAACAATATAAAGAACTTTAAACTTTACGAGAGATATTTTACGATGAGCAAAATGTAGAGAATAGTAGCAATCTTTGGTGTTACGAAATGTAGACGAAAGGGCACCTCTAATAAGGCCAATGTAGGGCATCATGCAGCCTAAGGCAAGATAAACGGCGTTTTCTCTTTACCTATTCAGATTTTATACTATACTAGCTATTATACGCGGTTTAACCTTTACTTGAATTTTGTGGCGATGACAGTTCAGTTGGACGTGCGGCTGCCTTACGTCCCGAAGATCGAGGGTTCGATCCCCGCTAATGAGTTCGAGCTTTTACTGAAGGAAAACATCGTGAGGAAACCGTAGCATGGTGGTAGAGTGTTTTATAGAGCCCGCCTGGCTAGCAACCCACAGGTTGAAAAATCTGTCGCCAAACACTTAACATTGTGTTCCGGTAGTATTCTTGACAGCTAGGTATTCCAGACAATTCATGCTCCACCTTAAGCCAGAATATCGCTTACTTGTGTTTACGCGCTGTCCTGGTCAAATGCCAAAATGCAGTGTGTAAAAAAAACTCGGTAAAAATAAGTTTGGTTTCTTGCCATTCTACCTATAGATCAATCCTGTCATTAATGTATGCAAGACAAGGACAGACAAATAGTTATTTAATTTTTTTACTATCACAATTAGTCACTAGAAAATTTTGTTATTATTTTCTAAGATTTTTTTTTCTTAGAATATTTTATATATATTTTTTAAGAAAGTAACTTAAACTTGCTTAGCTAAAAGCTTTTCGAGAGAAACTTTGAACAGAGTGTTAACAAATCAAAATATCGCCAAAACTCAGTTACACAATACAGCACTCTTCGGACAAAAAACGGCAATGGACACCGGCCGTTATCTCACAGTTACATAAACCTCGCCAAAGAATGACCAAAACATTCCACAAAAGGCTATCACTAACAGATCGTGTCAGTATCGCAACCAAACGCATTACGTAGTAGCTAACTCCCCTAAACGTACCCTTTCAACCGCTAAAACGTTTTAGAAAACACCTATCTTACAAAACAATAGCAAAAAAACGTGACAAAAGACCGCGTTGAACTTATCTCGATCTGGTTTGATATCTAAGACGATTATAAAACGACAAAGGCGTTTTTTCTCTCACTGTTAACTGTTAATCTCGTATGAAAAAAGGAGCCTGCAGTTCGCACCTTTCTATTGTTTGTTGACAGCAAACAAATCGTTTGTTGGACCAAAATAGCCCGGGGTCGCGGAGACCTAATGCGGTGCTTGAGGGTTGTATTGAGAGCAACGGGTTACCGCGTCCTTTCCGGTACGAGGTGCCCTCTACGCTATCTGCTCGGAAGTCAAAGGACGGTTAATGATACAAAGGTGTGACGTGAAAACTTTAGTACCTACGCTTGTTCTGCCTATTAATTATTATTTTGGACTTGTTACAAAAAAAAGTTATGCTATTTTGTGTATTTATGTCAGTCCCGGTATTATAAGGGGTTACTAAAAAATAATCCAAATTGTAAAGATCAACAAAATAAAGCCTATGTTACTCGGGTATATTGTAGCTTCCGAACGGTGAAAGATTTATTCAAAATGGTCCAGTAGTTTCGGAGCCTATTCGCGTTAAACTAACAAACAAACAATCAAATTTTTCCTCTTTATACCAATTATTAGTGTTAGCAACCACAATACAAACTATAAATGGTTTAGTATGGGGCTAACTAGCCGTGTGTGAAATATGTCCTAGTATTTATTTTTATTGTATGTATCTCGTAAGTAAAAAAAATAAGTTTGTGTTCTTTCACTTGGAATACCGTCTATTGGAAATAATTTAATTTATCAAAATTGAAGACCTTCAGTTCGAGCTAAGAGCTAAGGGCGTAACTACGGGTGTATCGAGTATAATAGGTTACATGAGCCTTCAACCTTCGCCCCATATCAAGACTCCTTCCTTTATGACAAGAGGAAATTACGCACCTCTGTTATCTTTACCTCTGCTTTAGGTGTGTGATGTTTAATATTGTACTTTCTGATATTAAACCTTTTTAGGTGACCTCGCTTTCTCTTGGGGAAATTATGAAATGTTTTTTTTTGTTTGAAACTTGGAGTAGAAATAAGAAACAGAGTGTTAGTTTCATGATACTCATACTTAGTAAATTTTTGTGTTATTAAAACGCATAGAGCGCATATACACCTTGAGATATAGGCAAATAAAATATTAACTTATTATTATTTTAAACTGTAATCTGCGTATGAAGTAAGAAAAAATATATAGTAGTATTGATAGACAAGATAAAAATTATAAAACTATACAGAAGATTAGACTTAAAAAAAACAAATCCAACCTTCCAAGCATTAATTTAGTGTACACCAAGGAATTTCCCTAGTAGGCCACGTAACAATATAAATCAGCAATATTTTGGACAAAAGTGACGCGCGCTTAGTCTGAAATTACATGTTCGTTTCTAAGGAGGCTGTTGGAATAAATTATTAGATGCCTGGCAACAGATTTCAAGCTATCATCGTGTAAAGGCTTGTTCAAGTGCCTTGCGTTTAGAAACTTTTTAGCATAATGTTGTTCCCACAGTAACAATACACAATGATGATATTTTCCAAGTTTAGGTTACACAATAAGAGTGTCACCATAGAACACGAATGCCAATAAAAGCTGCTTGCTGTATTTCAATAGGCCGTTAAAAGGCATACTGTCGCGCCGTAAACCTAACAAGTCAAGGCCCATTCTAAACCTTGACCCGACACACATCTATTATCTTAAACTCCTCTCATTTACGCGTTTGCGTACTCAGCTCAACAAAAAGGTAAATTGTCTGAAAATCATTAATTATATTTTCGTTATTATAGGAATATTTATTATATTCATCTAAGGCCGGTAATCCACCGTCGCGTCAATACCATCAATCACGTTCCTGTCTTTAAAACAATAACCACGCGTATTAATTCCGTCTTTATAATAAGCTATTACCTCTCATAACTTTATATTAACCGAGTTCGTCAACAGATGGTTAGAGCGCTGTCCAAGGGCACTACGCTAATGACTTTACAAGATTAATGATTTCACTAATTACACTTGTGACAATCGATGTATCTTTAAGCCTTTTTGTAACACCACATTCTATCATTATCCAAGAATTCCATAAAACAGAAGCGTGTGTTCTTTCGAATTCCTAGGAATACGACGACAATTTCAAACGAAGTGTGGCATTAGTCGCATCAGATTTTATTATCGTCTCTGTTGCACTTCATCGCCCGCAACCAATCAGAGCGCTGGTTCTGAATCGCGCAAACAGTATTTTCAACGCGCGTACGACTGGTCCAAGCTACAATGCATGACCGTCGGACGGCCGTCTCCGGACACAACATCTATCCGGGGGGATATCCCTTTGCTAAATGGAGGCAGACCGTCGTCGCTCCTTAGAATCAACCAGAAGACCTAGACAAGTTGCTATCACTTAATGTCAATATCGCCAAATAACGTGAATTGTATCGAAGTGACACTATCGATAAGCCCTGACGATAGTTTACGTCACTTCTACATGTTTCAAGTAATTTGACGATATCGAATTGAAGCGACTCCTGTATCCATGGCAACAATTGGGTAACGTAATAGTCTAAGAGCCCGTGAAGATCGTCCTTCACCGATCTGATAACCAGGTGAGACGTATTTTTTATTAAGTATTTTTTATAAACAAATATGCCTAAAATTGCTTGCCTATCGAAAAGTGCTCATGGCTTTTTTTAATTTTTTGCGCATGCTCGTGTATAGTTAAATGATAATTTAGCTACAATTATCAAAAATAAAAAATAAAATTCTAACTGTTCATAATCGTTGTTACTCCTATGAAGCGCATCAAAATCGAATGAGTCACCTATTTTGACTTACCTGTTTACACCTGCTTGCCAGGTAGTTATACACTGAAATCAGTAGGCAAGCATACCGAGGCATATTCTGTGTATTAAAAACTATCAGTGAAATAAATTTCATTTGGTTATCAAAAGTATGAAGGTGATGAAAAAAAAAATCAATAAAAGTTTATTTAATTAAAAATAGCCATGAGCACTTTTCGATAGGCAAGCAATTTTAGGCACATTTGTTTATAAAAAATATTTAATAAATGAAGTCGGTTAAAAATACGTCTCATCTGGTTATCAGATCGGTGAAGGACGATCTTCACGGGCTCTTCTACTATAAGATATACTTAAAACACGATTTAATGCATAAAACTTATATTACATAGTACTTACAGGGTATAAGTAAAGTACCGGTGGACAAAAAGAAAACTTTAATAACACGAGTTGCATTATACATGTCTCAATATAGGCACGGTTAGTTTCTACATAGAATTTAAAGCCAATTTTTCTGTTAGTAAAATTTTCCTTTTCTATTTCAAAGCGTAAACCATTACTGAACTTTATTTCATGCTAAGATATTTATCTCTTTGTGAGCTGTGCTAGAACAATTTGAAAGCTTATTGTTTGACGACAGCTTAAAGGCATATAGCTATGATATTTATTGCACAAAACTATAAATATTTGTATAAGTTTAATAAACACTTAGTTCTAAAATTCTTAAACTACTGTGCGTTTACATTTTAGTAAAATTATTTTAGGTTAGTTACTATTTATTTTTTATCAATTCATTTATTTTGGACTGTGACCCATATTCCACGTACCATTTATTACCGAATTAAAACAGTAATTAAGTTTAATTACTAATAATAATCATCATTATCAGTGCATTAAAATATTTATTTCATTTTCGCTGCCATTTGCGTACTTTTGACACAACTAAACGGCTTTAAAAACAAAGCTGTTTTATTCCACAACAATACTGCTATCTTTGATATAAAGCTTACAAAATGTCCGAGCAAGCTCACAGAAACACAAAAGGGTTTGTTTTGTATGACTCACCTTCTCTCCTCATGCCCATTTTGAGACATTTTCTGAGTCTGCAGTACTGGCATTGGTTTCTATGGTGTTGGTCGATGGGACAGTTCCTATTGCCTCTGCAGGAGTACGTCAGATTTCTTCGAACAGATCTCTTGAAAAATGATTTGCAACCTGTGGATGAGATTTTATTGTTTGAATTTGTTTGCTTAAGCTCCTAAGTACATGTTTGGGTGGCTTGTGAAAGTGTGGGCAAATTTCAGTAAACGTTTTCTTTCAGTTAAAATTCTATTAGCAGACATTTCAAAAGTATTCGATTACTAATACTGTTCTAAGCAAAAAACAATATTACAGCAATTTGAACAAGTTTTTTAATTAAAATCACGTTTTTTACGGTTGGTGGACAGAATTGACCAAGACCCAAGAGCTGGTGCTTACCTCGGCCAACGTATACCTAAGCTTGGCGATCCAGCGAGGTAATGCCGCCAGCATTTTAGGCACTTTACTCACGGACACTGTCTGAGATTTAATCTACTATTTGTAAGGTTTTTGTGTGTGTGTGTGTGTGTGTTTTTATTTATATAATTTGTTTGAAATAAGTTCATACAATTTAAAATCATATTCGTAGTTAAATTGGTGTTCGGTGTCATAGATTATTTATGAATAATATTACACTATTTCATTGTTTTAACAGAAATGTTTACAAAAATGGGAAAAGCATCATCAATTTTCGGTCCAAATACCAGAATGTCAACGGAGTTAGCATATTTTAATACATCAGGGCTACTACATACGGTATAGAGGAGGCAAATACAGCTATTTGTATGGATGGTGCCAAAAAGAACCGAATTTATAAACATTTAAAATATCTGAACGATCTAAAGACAGTTAAAGGCCATCTCATGAATAGGTTATGGGTGATCTTTATGGTAAAAATCGATTTGAATCTGTTTTGGAATCCGTAGCTGAGTTATGAAAACTATAATCGAATTTGGCTTCGCTTCTATGCAGTAAATTTGACTCGTCAGTGATTAATTTCCGTCAAAATATTCATAAATATCTAAGATAACCTTAATGGGCATTATTTAAAGTTTCATAAGTGATGAATTGCATTGTAACAAAGGCATATCTTGTTCCTGTAATATTTTTCTGTATTAAACAAATTTGTATTTTAACAAACGTTTTCCTGTGAATAATTCTGTATTATTTACCTAGCTAAGGTTCATGGAACATGTCTACATTGTATTAATGATGTAAAATGCAAATGTTTTTTTTTTCATTATTAGTACGTAAATGCTTACGCGCTTGCTACCTCACACGTTTCGTAATACCATTGGTTCTTATTAAATTCCAAACAAATTATGCCAAGCATGTAAGTGTCATAATAATCACGCGTACGAGCAAGAACTGCTATTAGTTTTGAGCATATTGCCTTAAACCTGCCAGTAGTTTAAAGAAATCTCGTACTTTTTCTAATATATTGGGTTATATGGAATTGATTTAGGAATTCTAAGCCATTGGAAGCCACAGGAGGTAATTTTTGTGTCCAATTTAATTTAAATAGAGAGATTTTTGTATATGGTAGCACTTGCATGTTTGTTGACTATTAGTTGTAAGGTACGTGCTGGTGATTTGTTGAATTTGAATAAACACAATCAAGTATGAAATATTGAAGACTTTTATGTGAGAAGATAATTTAGTTAAACCGCTATTTTTAGAAATGTAACTTTAAATTCTGAATATGTAAGATTTTTATTTATTTGAAAAACTAATTAGTGTGATTTACTATTACTGGTTGTACCTGGACACATTATTATGTAATATAATACTGAGAATAGACCTTTTTAACGACGTCGTTGGCGTAATGGCTACCATGTCGGACTGCCAATCAGAAGGTTCCGGGTTCGATTTCCTACTCGGCCAACATCTTTGTGCTGAACTAAATTTGTTGGCTGTCGGTCTGGGTGTTAAATACCTATGTATCTATATAAAATATATATGTATGTATAAGTAGTATATCAGTTGTGTTAGCAATCATAATATTAACTAGAAATGGTTCAGTATGGGGTTAACCAGCTGTGTGTGAAATGTGTCCTAATATTTAAAAATAAAATATGTATTTTTTTAATTTTACGAATAGTTACGTGTGTATCCGACGCAACCTATTAGAAAAAAAGGTCAAAGAAGATAAAGAAGTAGAGTACGTATTGCCTGGATAGAAAACGGAAGAACTCTAAGAAAATTGCGAAATCAAGGAGTTAAAAACATATCCAAATAACTTGTAGTACTTATATACCAATTCAATAGCTTACAGTACAATGTAGGTGTAAATATAGTATATAAGGAAGCACAATATACCAAGTATCCAAACACAGTGGATCATTTGGGCAACATTACGGCGAGCTAGCGCGGTACCGTTAGGGATGCCAGCAATACAGATGGCGTAAGGCGAGGTACAGACTGCACATGAATACCATTCTTAAATAAAAGACCTAAAATGGAATATCTTCTTCTTCTTCAAGTGCATCTCCACTACTGGAGGTTGGCCGTCAGCCTACTATATATAATATGGAATATAATTGTGTACTAACCCTATGAATTAAAAAAATGATGGATGTATGTATGGACGAATTAATGAATTATTTATTGTGTACTAGCTGCGCCTCGCGCTCCTACCCGCTTTAAATCCGGGATAAAAAGTAGCCTATGTGTTAATCCAAAGTCTAAACTATATCCATTCCAAATTTCATTGCAATCAGTTCAGCCGTTTGAGCATGAAGTCGAAGTAACAAGCATACACACTTACACACAAACTTTCGCATTCAAAATAAATGTAGGAACTAGATACATAGGTGTTATATTCAATGTCATAAAAATCTTAACTTATTTATAACCGAATTAATTATTCCGTTAGTTATGTTTTTTCTGCTAGCTATGTATGTTTGTTGCTCTTTTATGGTCATCAGCTATGTCTATTAGTTAGAAAATAGAAGTAAAACCAATTGAGAATCTTTTCTTTAGTAAAAGTTAACTGAAAAAATAACCTGAATGTGATAATATAAATACCAGTACTAAGCTTGATTTTTTTCTCAAGTTAACGTTTTATGGAAACTTTATGGTAAATCTAATCTGTGATTTTAGCTAAGCGTAATTTTAACACAAAGAAAGTTATAATCCAATGCAAACCTATCATTTTCAAAAATTGGTCACAGTTGTGTTTAAATTCAGCTTTAGATAGTAGATAGAAATTCGCGAGACCGTGGAACTTGGTATCAACACATCAGTTGGTTTAAGTTATTACGGCGTAGACAGAAGAGTCAGCTATACCTAAGTTTACAGTTTGAACCTTAGATTGTTTCTATCTATAGTAAGACCTAGCTTTACATCCATTTTCTTCAACTGCGTTGAAAATCTACACTGCAAACATTTACTAGTTATTCAGTTAGTTAAACATGAGTAAAAGTTTGATTTTTTGTTTGTTTGAAGCGAATAGGCTCCGAAACTACTGGACCGATTTGAAAATTCTTTCACCATTGGAAAGCTACATTATCCCTGTGTAACATAGGAAAATAAAATATATAAAAATATAAAATATATTTTATTTCTTTTTGACGTGACAACGTCTTAAATTAGGTTGCGGCTGGGAGTCACTTATGAAAAAGTGTAACGCCCGGTAACGTTACGATGAGTCACCGAACGAGAGAGAGGCCCGCCGAATGCCATGCGTCTCTCTCCCACTCAACTATGATCGGTCTGCCGCGCGCGCAGCACGCGGCAGACGTTGTCACGTAAAATATTCGCCCGTAAAACCGACTTTACAGGCAACCATTTTTTTTTGCAACTTAGATTATTTAATAGCCCGTGCGAAGCCGGGACGATATGCTAGCGTATAACTGACAACTGTGGTTTCCCTTTCACCCTCCTTTCACAGATCATCCACACAGGCCTGTTCATACTAACTGTATATACTCCGAGTCTCCCAATTACCCGTATCTATGGGAACATCAGTTGCAAATCTCGCCTCATGATAACAAGTGCATTGACGTGCTTTGAGACGCAGAGAAATGCGAGACTATTGTACTGGAGAGAGCTGAATTACAAAGATGCTTTGGAAAGGGCACTTTTGAAGCGACGACAGCTCAGTCGGGTGAGTAGCTACCTTACGTCTCGAAGGTCAGGGATTCGATCCCCGCCAATGGGCTCCACGCTTACGTTAAATTGTAGGTCCGGCTGTTAGCCGTAGGTCGGATGACACGTTAAATTGTAGGTCCCAGCTGTTGGCTTAACCACTTAAAGATGACTAAGACTGTCATCTTTAAGTGGCATTTTCATCTGGGCGCTACCGTGGATCGGATGACACGTTAAATTGTAGGTCCCGTCTGTTAGTCATAGTACAAGCAGTCGTTAAGCCAAGTCAGAGGCCTTCGGGCGACTTGAAAACTCTCGACTCCAGAGCTTGAATACTTAGCTCATATGATGAAGAAGAAGAATGAGCTCAAGCTTTTGGTGAAGAAAAACATCGTGAGAAAACCGTAGAATCGTAGTAGGGTTTTCTTTGTAACTTTCGTAAAATCTATCACCAAACGCCTATTGGTGTGTTTTGACAGCTTCTTTGAGCTTAGGTTTGATGACCTCGTTTGCGTTATGGTTACCATGCCGGACTGCCAATCACAAGGTTCCAGGTTCGATTCTCGGCATGCCCAATATCTTTGTGCTTAACTAAATGTGTTGGCTGTGGGTCTGGGTGTTAAATATGTATCTATATAAAATATGCATGTATGTATTTTTAGTATATCAGTTGTGTTAGCTACCATAACACTAACTAGAAATGGTGCAGTATGGGGTTAACCAGCCACGTGGGAAATGTGTAAAAAAAATTACAGATTGATTTTATTGCAGCAAACTAGAATAAATAATGGAAGAGTTACTCCATACAATTGCCGCTTAGAATTTGAATCCATCTACGCACACAATTGCTGTCCCTACGAAACACACACACACAAAGCTCGCACGCAATGGTCGCATCAAGGTTGCGCCACCGATACTAGCCGCGCGGGTAGCTGTTTTGCCCCGCCCACCGTGGTATTTTACGCGTGGACGGTGGAACCATTTTATCGGCCAAGTTACTATTCTATTTAATCTAGTTTGTTGGTTTTTTGTTAATAAAGTAAAACGTTTTTTTTTTAATTTGTAACACTTAAAGTGACTTCCTTCAGTGAGTTGACTAAATTAGCATACAGTAAAACATTATTAAGTTGAAAACACTTTTGTCCGTATGCGAGTGTCATTGAAATCGATCGTTGACCTATAAATCACGTATTGTTGGTCAATCCTTTGAACATTTAAACATAATTAAGTAGCGCCTGTAGCTCGGCTAGCTAAGATGATCCAACGCTAAGCAACGGTCGATGCGGACGGTGTTTGGATGGGTGACCATGCACATGACTGTACTTTATAAGTGGCATCTTGATCAGGGCGCTACCGTGGTTCGGATAACACGTTGAATTGTAGGTCCCGGCTGCTAGTCATAGTACAAGCAATCGTTTAGCCAAGTCAGTGGCTTTCGGTTAGTGAGTTACAATGTAGATTAAACATTTTAACTGAAATCATGGAAACTGAAGTCAAATATCGTCGATTAAAAGCCAGAAGTTAAGCCACTATTAATAAAGTAAGTAAGTCAAAGTCAAAGTAAAAGTAAAATAATTTATTGCAAATTTTTTTTTTAGCTATAAGTTAAGTGGGCACCCATAAGGTGAAGAAAGGGCGTACCTTGATTACAGACTTGATTTTTCGCTATAAATCGTAAACGTCAAAAAATATCTAGTTACCAGTACGAAGTACCAGTTATTATTCTGTGTTACCAGTAACTCTGTATATAAAATGCGTTGTGTCACGCGAGTTACGATGGCATTGCAAAATGCTGCTCGTCTTGATTGATGCTTGGTCACACACTGCTTCAAATTATCTTCATCATAAAACTATATACATATGTAGGTACACCTACACAGACTGCACAATGTTCTATCATCTCAATGAATTAATATGCCTTGAATCTTTTGCAAGAGGTAGCTTCGACTACGTACGTACAGTTAAATAACAATAAAAAATAAGCCCTTATTGCTGATATTACACGATTTACTTAAAACTAACTATTTACACGCTTAAAGTTACAGCTTGTCTTGCGACAAAGGCCTCCAGTTAAATAATACCTAATAATAAATAAGACACTATCCACACACGGCTGGTTAGCCCCATACTAAAACATTTCTAGTTTGTATTATGGGTGCTAACACAATTGATTTTTTTTTTGACACATTTCACACACGGCTGGTTAGCCCCATACTGAACCATTTCTAGCTCGTATTATGGTTGCTAACACAACTGATATACTACATATACATACATACATAGTATATATAAATACATATTTAACACCCAGACCCACAGCCAACAAATTTAATTAAGCACAAAGATGTTGACCGGGCCGGGAATCGTACCCGGGACTCCCTGGTTGGCAATCCGGCGTGGTAACCATTATGCTCGCGAGGACGTCAAGTAAATTAGGGATATTAAGATCCTATTAAGTAATAAGTTTTATTAAATTATGGATAATTTAGTAGGAACTTTCTTATTAGGAACAGAGATATCCAAGCCAACCTTTGTCCTCAGAAAGATAAACAATTCAGTATTATTAAAAAATAAAAACTATTTTAGTGACTAAACATCTAATGTCCCCAGAAAGAAAAACAATTCTGTATCATCTAAAAATATTGTAGCCTTTTTGATTCGTCTCTCCTAAAAATCTTTAGAGCTTACATGTCAACATTGCTTCTAACTTTAGTGATTCAACCATTATTTGCAACTTATAAAATAGTCATTAAAATAATTGATAGCGCAGTGTCCAGTTATTTACACAGCCGGCCTTGCTTTTACACGCAATTTTGCAAAATTATCTTTTACTTTGTAAGACTAGTTTTAATATGCGATTCGTTAAACGTAATGTTTAAGTTTTAAATCATAACTATCATCATGTTTATTCTAAAATAAGTTCTTAACAATACGTGCTTTTACGTACAATAATCCGTGGTCAAAATAATAATAATGATTTATTTTATTTCACTTTTTACTTCTATTTCTGATCAATTATCTTGTGTTGGTTTATTATTATTTGTTTATGTTGTTCTCTATTTATGAATATCTTGTTTTATAGTATGTATTTAGTTTGAATGTTCTGAAAATGTTTATAAATGACTCGGATCTTTGCCAGTAGATGGTATTCTGAATCAAATTTTAATTATCTATGTTAGAATCTATCTTTAAAGATATCTTATTGCACATAGATCACATTTATAGTGATTAAGTTTTATGATTGATTACACCAATGCCATTAACAAGTAGCAAATTGATTTACTTGTGATTCAATTACAAGTAACTCGCGGTTCTGTTTGAACTCAAGTGTTATTACATTAATTGTATGACTTGTATTGAAGTAGACTGGAATTAGACTTAAGATAATTAATGGCTCGATATTTTTTCCTAAATAAGTATAAAATTTTGTCCGCACAAAAAAGAATAACAAAAAAAAAATAATTCGCATCCGAAAAGTGCAAACAAAATATTTGGCAACTTGGGCGCATATTAATATTTTAATTTCAGAAATTACCAAAAATCTTAAAATCAAAAACAAAGGCTGTATGTAGGCTATCAAACCGAGGACTCGATTCAGTCTGATTAAGCTTAATTTTTTTAAAGATTTGATGTTAGTTAAGGAACCTTGTACATATATGAATACTATACAATAGAAAAAAGTAGAACTAAGTAACTAAATTATTGTAAATACATCATTGTCTTCTTCTTCGTATGAGTTAAGTGGCCATGCACTGGTTTCGAGAGTTTTCAAGCCGCCCGAAAGCCACTGACTTGGCTTAAAAACTGCTTGTACTAACACTAACAGCTGGAACCTACAATTTAACGTGTCATCCAACCTACGGTAGCCCAGATAAAACCCCACTTTAAAAACGACAGTCTAGTGCATGGTCACCCATCCAAACACCGTCCGCATCAACCATTGCTTAGCTTCGATGATCAGGTCAGATCACCTTAGCTAGCCGAGAACAGGAACATACGTCATCATAAGCCTGTCATTAATATGCTTTGCGAAAAAACAAAACACTATAGACTATAACTTCCCTTAATCATTTCATTAAGGAACGAACAAAGAGACGAGTCTAATGAAATATTACCCGCTTTAATGAGCGCAGGATTGGTTTCTAATGACGCGATTCCTGTGGAACGATATTTAGAACCTTAGGTTGCCTATATGATGATTTACTCTCATACATATGAAAGCAAAGTACATATGTAAGCGAATCGGTTCGACACTATTTTTATTTCTTTTCTTATTTATTATTTTTTTAGTGTATTATTTAATCAATGATTTGTTTTTAAAATAAAAAATTGTTGAGCGAGTGAAACTTATGAGGCGTAAAGTTATAATTATTATATTTTTGATGCAAATGTTGTTCCAAAAATGTTTGTCTCAGAGGTCTAATGTTTTTATACATAATAAAAATTAAAGGAATGTTTTTTTATATAAAAAAGCTTTTTAAAATAAATAACGTTATAATACCAACAACCCTCACTTTTTTGAATATTGACATTCTATTAGATTTTTTTAGAAATCACATTGATTATCTACGAATAGATAAGAATGCATGCCTTCCACAATAACTCACAAATAAATGCACGCAAAAAACTTCCGTCAAATGAATTGGAATTCATATTAAATGTTTATGCAACACATCGATCCATAAGGTATGCCTAAAATTAACATGCATTTTATCGACACCATTAGATAATCGACTTCATCGACGTTCAGTCGTAAAACCATCTGCGTAAATCAGAGTCGATATCTGAAAAATCACACGCATTGTAAATACAGGAGTATTAAATAGCATAAATTGATGATAAAATAACACAACTCGTTTATTTTTATAGTGAATCAAGCGTAAATATTCGATTTATGATGTGACAAACACGTAGAAACCTCAACAATATGACCGCTTTAAATTTCCAAAATGGTCATTAACGTCAGGCACTTTCGTGTTTACCTTATTAAGGCGTACCCGGTACTTGTTTAATTCACATAAATAACATATTAAAAAGAGTCAAATTTTCATTAAAAGGCAACGTGATTCAACGCGACCGCGGGTTTTATTGACAGTTTTAGTGGCGAGAAAAGAGCCACACACGCGCCGTCTTGGATTCAATTTAAAAAGTGGAATGAGATAAAAATAAATAAGTTCGGAAAGACACTTATGTTTAGAGGCGGTCGTAAAGATAGGGTTAACTGCCACGGTATCGCGGGACAAACATACCATAAACTGACCGGTTATTGTCGATATAGGGACGTGCTGTCGATACGGCTACCCGTGTAATCGATGTAGGCTGATAGGAAGCTTTCGGGAAAATTTACGTGCAAATACTAGTACTCGCTAAAGCTCTCGTTTTTATAAAGATAATAAAAAATAAATTTATTTGCACACAGAAACTTAAGAATAGGTTACACCGAGCTTAACAAACACAGAACAGCTAAGACGATATAAAAATAGTTATTTAAGTGTTAAATTCGGGGTATTCTGTACTCCACGCTACAGGTCGACCTGGGTCGTAGAGTTCAGGCCCTTCCTTAGATAAAATATGGACTACAGTATACATATACATAAAGATAAGTAATTATATAACAAGTTCGGCTTAAATGTTTTGAATAGTCGGGCGGATGATCATTTAAAATCGAGTTTGAATAATGATAAACCTTGAGTTCATATTAGTTTAAACTCAAGATGACCTAGATAAATAATTTAATGACGTTAATCTAGATTATCGATAAAACCGATCGGCGAGCACACCACTAAGTGCAGGTGTCAACTGCAATCACTATTGTCGCTCGGATGCGAGCATTTAACTCAAAAGAAGCCCGCAACCGTAGAACTTTGTCATTTCAACCATCATAAAAGTTTTACTGCTCGTCCATTTTAACCGAACCCCAGTTTTACTGAGACATGGTTGCATTAAACCAGCAGGGGGTCCCTCTGTTAATAAAGTGGATTTGTCGACATCAAAATAACACTTTATGGTCGCGACGCTAATGCGGTTTATCGGTACACTCTTAAAGCAGTAATCATACGATAGGTTAAGCTGAAATACGAGTATATACTACTTCAAGAGACTAGTGGTAGTTATTATCGGTAGATACTCGAGTCTGTTTCTTTATGCAAATGAGGTCAAATATGTTTCTGGTCTTAGAACGCATAAATTGTCATCAAAGCTGATAAGATGCGAAGCAGATCGCACTGCCTACTTAACTCTTGTTTATTTGGAAGATATAAAAACGGCGCGTGAGAATTAACGGGTTGATAATAGATATGAAATGTGAAAGAAATATTTTCGAAATGTTTTTTAAATTGGTATGAAGTTGTGAAACAAGGCGGTTGGAATTTGAAAAGTGATTTCCGAATGGAAAACATATATCTTAATTATATTTTACAAATGGAAACAGTAAGATATGTGTTATATAGATATGTGTGTAAGTAGATAGATAGATACAACCAAATTGTGAAATTCAATTCATATAAAAATACAACGAATAGAACTTAGGAATAATCAATATATGATACAAATTATTTATTTCATTCACATTGAGTACCTAAGCATCTGTTTTAATAGATGCACTAGATAAATATTAAATACCTAAAATGCGAAAAGTAGTCTATAAGTAATTCAACATAAGTTTAATCTTATCAAGTCGCCGAGACATTTCTGACTTGTTTGAGGTCGGGACCTCAGTGGCGCCATCTAACTCGATAACAAAATATCGACTATTTCGCCTCACTAATTAAACATTCTAACTTCAGCCGGATGCTGTTCTGTTTTTGAATGATTAGCCTTTTTAAACTTTGCCGCCGGCAAAGTACGATTTGGTAAAATAAAGTAGCAATATGACACATATTATTCGGAAATATATAAATATCGGCGCCTAGTTTGTTTTTATCAATGAGTCCTACCTAATTAATGAACATTATCGGGTCAAGTACCAGGAATTCTTCAAAGTCATTTCATTCAGAAGTTATTGGACCGGTGTTTGTGGACTTATTGTTATTAATTTAGAGCTTCCTATTTTTTCCTTGAAACTCAGCGCGAAATTATTAAGATTATTATTCGGTGTACAAATTTGTTTAGTATTTTTTTACTCCTTATTAGTAGGCATGTTAAACGACTGGTCAAAGGTGGCGTTTGCATAGTCTGGAATTACTGATTGAGTAAAAGAAGCTGTTGGGTGCTTAGCGAAAGATTTTTTAATTTGGTTGCTAGCCTGACGAGAACTAGAAAATACCCTACCACCAAGTGAAAAGTAAACCGAAATAAATTTGTTTAAGTAGGTACTAAATACTTTGCAAAATTGTGATAAAAAGCTGGGAATAAACATAAGCAGTAAAGGATTTGCGAAACCATTCTTATCAACTACATAACAGCTTAGAAGGTAGGTAAAAATTGTTAGACACAATTTTTCACATCATAATTTTAATTACATAACCACTATCCGTCGATCAGTGTATAGAAAAATACCGCTAATGCACTGTCCGAGGTATTGTTTAAAAGCATTATTGTTTAACACAAAACGTGTCAAAGTTTGAGACCTCTGCACAAAGAGGCCGGACATTATGGTTGCGTCACTACTAATTTTGGACATGATTACGAGTTGAAACTATTTTTAGTATAGCCAGATTTGTTACACTATCTACTAAGATATTTTTTTCGTAAGCTAGAGTATCGTTTCGGATAGTTTGTACGTCTCGGCTGTTAGTCTTAGTATTAGCACTTGTTAAGCCACGTCAGAGGCCCTTGGGTGGCATAAAAACTCTCGACACCAGAGCTTGGCCACTTAACTAATACGAAGAAGGAAAAAAAACTGCTCAGTATATTAAACAAAATTATAGGCGTAAATAAGTAGTTGATTACTCTTCAAACAATTGCAGGCTAACCACATTACGGCCGCTAATAAGATTATTAGGCCTATAGAATAATGTTTCAGTATAACAATATTGATATTTAAGATACAGTTTGACCCGTAATGCAAAACAAATAAAACAAAAACAAGTAAGCAAAAATAATCTAACTTATAAAAAAACAAGAATCATTAAAAATATAATAAAAAATTCAATGCATTTAAATTTCCCCAATTGACATTCAAAGTAAGAAGTTCACGTATTAAAAGACCATATCCGTTTTAAACAAACGAAAAAAACACTTTAATCAAATCCGGTCGTATATAAAGCAAACTTTGCGTACAGGTGTCTTGCATCCGACCAACTACAGGTTAACACTTAACCCGCCAGAGGTCAAGGAGAGGTCCCAAAGACCACTGCTTATAATGATACGAAGTTATGTCATATTATATTGAGTCTTGCGCCCGTTTAGGCCAAACACGATCCAAAAATGCCATCTATATAGACCCACAACAATCTAAGTATTTTTTTCCTGAGATGTACGATTTGGGGGTCTTCAAGTCTAGAGTAAATAGGTTCCTTCTAGGCAAGCGTGTTACATCTTAGACCACAGTCAAGCTTAAAATCAGGCAAAATGCAGCCAAACGTGAGCCTTTTCATCAATAAAAAAATACTCCGTCCATATCAAAATCAATCTCAAATGCATACTTAAAACTATACAAAATACTAAAAGGCACACCTTCCAATATATCAGCGTGCGGCAGAGTTCCCAAGATGCTGGCGGCATTTTCTCTTTGAATACTAAGTCTTAGAAGTAGAGAGAAATAGCTGCCAGCCCTGGAATCTCTATAAGCAAGGACTAAACGTATACCTAAATTTTTACTAAAAAAATGTGTCCATCGACCACGGGCCCAAGGTTCCAACAGATACTTGTTAAACTTTATTATTTAAATTTATATAACATAAAAGTATGTTATGTTACTTATTATTAAAGTTATGACATTCAAAAGATAATATGTTAAAAAAATATATAAATGTAATTAATGTCCTAACTTACTGGCGAAAGCTGTCTAAAGAAAATCTTTGGTCTATCCAAAGTTTTCCAGCAATTGAAATAACAAACATTTTTTATCAAAGTGCTGTTATTTATTAATCTTAATATTTATTTCTCGTAAGTTAATGAATAAAGGCGATGGAAACTTCAGTAAAAATGCAGAAATGAAATTCTCTAAATAACAAAGAAAACCTAATTGGCATTATTCGCATGGAGCTATCTGGATTTACATCGGCTAAGTAATTATTGAGTGAAAAGCGACACACATTGGAACCATTGTTTGAGAGAAATAACATAAGTATACACTTGGTGTGGATTAACAACAAAAATACTTCTTTTAAATATAAAAAATAGACACTTTCGTGTGTCCGTATTAGTAAAAATTCCACTAATTCATCCATGGATAATAAAAAAAAGATATGGCGAGCCAGGAAAGAACATTGTCTATGCCAAATTGGCACAATTGAATATACCACAAAACTAAGTTACGCCAATTTTGACTTTTTACACCTCAGGAATAAAGATCTGTCCTTTCACAACAACTAAGTTTGTACAATAGATCAATTAGGTTGAATGTTACGCAAATTTTAATTTTAACGTTTAATAACTAAAGTCTTCCCAGATCACAACATAAATTGTATCTTTGACGAACGATTGGCTACATCGGCTTCTACAGAAAAGTAGTGATAGTACTGTCCGGTCAAAACGATTTTAAATTACCAAATTATTTTATTGAAAACAATAATATACATTCAAATACTTGCATAATTGTAGGACTACTTTGGACTAAGTAGTTATCTATTTGTATATTAGGAGAGGAACCTAGTCTCGTAACATAGTCTGACGAGTTGCACGTGTATTTACTTCATTATTATTACCTGTGTAATTTATATCAACGTCAATAAATATATTTTTAAGGGTTCCGTACCTAAAAGGTGAAAATGGGACCCCCTCTATTGCTAAAACTCCGCTGTCTGTCTGTCTGTCTCCAGGTTGTATCTCAGAAACCGTAATAGCTAGAAAGCTGAAACTTTCACAAGATATGTATTTCCCGTGCCGCTATAGCAACAAATACCAAAAATAAAAAAATGAAATATTAAGGGGGGTCCCCATACAATAAACGTGTTTTTTAAATTGTATTGAACAAAAATATAAATTTAAAGGTACACTTATTATTAAACTCCCGGATAAGGGCGGACAAAGGGCGCAACTCAGAAAACAACAATTTCTGCAATAGACTGATTTGCATAAAAGTGAGACTCCCCTTATCTTTAGAAGCAGGCACTTTGTGAAAACTCTTGTCTTATTGCATTCTGATTAGAAACATTCCAGTTCTTAATTGGTGTTTTTGGGGTCAAAGGAGAAGGGAAATTGCCTTGTTTTAAATTTTAATTGAATTATAAATGATATTATTCAGTCGTTATTTTATTGCCAGTAGCAGCAAAAAAATTTTTCAATATAAAGACACTTTTTAATTTAATTATCCGTTAATTATTTCCCGACATTAAAGTACTTTAAATGTTGCCTAAATATTAACACTGAATTTAAGTCGTTATTCCGATAACACACTTAGCTCGCGCCTCTTCTCTGTTTCATTGTAATTCGGTTACTTGATTATCCTGTTAGATAAAAAAACACATAGTTAAAATTAGTGATAACATTAAATACGTGGGGCTTACTAAACTACTCAGCACTTGAAACATAGAACCAGATTTCCCGGTTGACTTAGCTCGTGCGCTACTTCTCTGTTTCATTGTAATTCCGTTACTTTATTATCCTTGTTAGATAAAAAAAAACACATAGTTAAAATTAGTGTTACCATCAAGTACGCGGGTTTTGCTAAAGTACAAAGCACTTGAAACATAGAACCAGATTTCCCGTAGCGCACAAAGCCCGCTGAGGAATGGAGGTCACGGAGGATATCGGTCGAGCACTGCGGCGGGAGAGACAGCGCCAACACTCTCACTGCACGTACCTTCGCAGGTGAACTGGCCGTAGTGTTTCCCGGAGGACTTGTCTCCGCAGACGACGCACTCCACGTTCTGGCCCTTCTGGTCGGTGGCGGAGGAGCCGCTCTGCGTGGAGGCGGCCTGGCTCGCGGGAGTGGCCGGCAGCAGCTCGTCTTCGCGCCAGCTGCCGCGGAAGCCGAGCTCCAGAGGCGGGAGGTCGGAGCCCCTCGGAGGGCACAGCCCCGGGCCTCCGACCCCGCCGTAGACTAGCGCTCCGTGCGTGATGGTGCCGGTCGGCGTGCCGGGCGAGAGACCGCGCGACGCGCTTGTGTGTCAAGGGTCGCGGTTCAGGCGCGACTGAGCTCGGGTCGTGCCAGGGCGCGCCGCGCCGCCATTGGCCCGGTGGCCCGCAGGGGCAGGGAGCGAAGGCCCCGCCACCTCGACACCGGCCCCCCACCCCGCGAGGGGTGAAAATCTTTCAGTGGCCGAGTACTGGTGGCAACAAAATGCAACTGGCGGTTTGTTTTGGCAAAAAATCTTTTTAGTTGCTACTACTGGACCTTACGCCCTTTGTGTTAAGTCACTTAGTATATATTGATCCTATTAGATAGGGTTAGTAACTGTAATTAGTATTCAGTTGTTTACATTTCGTTCGTTTAAGATAAATTATTGTTTTGAAGTTAGTACTTTAAACGGTATCACTACCGTTTTTTATTCATGTAAGTATCTAATAAAAATTGTATTAGCATTTCACTCGACCAAAATATAGCTTTCAAAACAAAACATATAATGTTTACATTATGATAGCAAAACAAAACAACAGCGTGAAATTTAACTTAAAAATATTTTCAGCGGCCCTTTTTCCGACCGTACCTGAAAATCCTACTTCGTATCAACTTTCCCACCGCCTCCATATTTCTGCGGGCTGATAGGCACTCGCCTCTATACTTACTTAACTATCTACATATTTAGATGATCAAGTAGCTCACTTGTACAACTCTCGTCTGCTAACAAAGGCTCTTCGTTCTATTTGAGGGGGATCATTTTCATATTTTGATGAAAAATACTTTTATGCGCAACTTCTACGAGTATTTTTATGTATCGAAATAATTTATCGAACAGGTGTTTTCTCAAACTGGTTTTTGTTTTGATCCGTAGAAACTGTTTGAACTGTTCTAATATAGTAGAGGTCACGAGTGGAGGCGAGCAGATAACCCTAGCCCGCATCACATTAAACTACAAACATTACGAACGACACACTGATTTTGTTTGTCATTCATGGACTGTTTTGTGAAACATTTGCATTTTAAACGGCCTCGTTTATTCGTGACGAATAATTTAAAGTGTATAAAACAATTTTGTCATATCTACCTAGATAATATTATATTCAGATACAGTTTGAAAAAAAATGGTTGCCTGTAAAGTCGGTTTTACGGGCGAAGATTTTACGTGACAACGTCTGCCGCGTGCTGCGCGCGCGGCAGACCGATCATAGTTGAGTGGGAGAGAGACACAAGGCATTCGGCGGGCCTCTCTCTCGTTCGGTGACTCATCGTAACGTTACCGGGCGTTACACTTTTTCATAAGTGACTCCCAGCCGCAACCTAATTTAAGACGTTGTCACGTCAAAATCTATCATAAAATAATTATAACTAAAACATTTAAGCATGAATTTATCAAAACGACCTTAATTGAGAGCCATCGATCATAATAAACATAAACGTTATTCGTCGATAGCAAATATCTTTCAATTGGTCTGAAAGACGCAGTAAGTTATTTTAGATGTAGATCAATCTGGATCATCGGTAGGCGGCGCGTGCGCAGGGGGCGTGGCCGCGGAGAGGGGGAGGGGGGAGCGCTTGCGCACTTGTCACCGTGACGTCGGCCTGACGTGACGCGCCACAGACAAACAACGCGCATTTTTTATATGTAAACTAGCTAACCCGGCAAACGTTGTTTTGCCTTAATAAAACAAAAAATTCTAAATATACAGTAGCCGATTCTCAGACCTACTGAATATGCATATAAAATTTGGAAAAAATCGGTCAAGCCGTTTCGGAGGAGTACGGTAACAAACACTGTGACACGGAAATTTTATATATAAGACAAGATTAACTTGAGGACTTAACTTGCTCTATGACAATGTAAAACAAATGCCGACGCAATTTCAGAGTAGATATTGTCGAAAAAATAAACTCGAGGATTTAAAGTCAAAATCAGATTATTTTATTGCATCATTATGGTACACATAAGGTCTTAAAAGTTATTTATTTGGTACCTCATAGTAGACCCTACTCGGGTATCGCATTTATCTTGTACGATGCCAATGTTTCAAATGTCTAAGACGCCATTTCAGGGTAGCACTTGGAGAACAGGCCGGTTTCTGCAGTCAGGTCCTCTTCAGAGCTCCCATTCTGCGTTAGTTGACAATTTCAGGGTAGATATTGTCATTCTTTTTTTTTGCAACTTTTTTTTACGTGATAGGTATGCGCTTGATCATCACTCGCCTGATGGTGATATTGTGGTCCAGGATGGATTGCGCATGCCTAGAAGAAATCGGTTCACATTCACTTTAAAGACAGTAAAGTAATAGTTTAATGGGAAGCGGGATATACTCTAACTTTTATACAGCAATCAGTAGTGTTGTAAGATTATTTATTTGATACCTACTCAATTTAAATTGTCTGATAAGTTAAACAATGCTTTTTCAATAGAATATTAATTGTGCGACGGTATAAATAAATTTTCCCATTTTTTAAATACTTACTAAACAATGATACCTCAGTTGTGTCTTATTAGAACTTGTAAGACACGTTATACATTGCCAAATTATGATTTTTTTTTGCGTGAGCGACCATAATAATATCGAACAAGTACCTACTTACTACTAATAAGTAATAGTACATCATACTACTAATATAATAGTACTAGGAATTTTCTTTCTTATACAGTTTACCAAGCCATTTGACCACCCCGGCGCGTAACCACATGAATTTATTATTAGCCTTCTTGGCAGGGATTGAACCTTGGACCAATGGCACGTAAGGCGGCCGTACGCCCGACTGACCTGTCTTCCCTTCAAAATATTTAAATATTGCATATTTTTTTAACATTTTTACACAAAATGTATGTGTTAGGCAATAAATAAATAGAAAATCTTGATCTATATACAAACAGAGCCTTAAATACGGTACATAAAGTCCGAAGGTCTGCGCCTTAAGCTGGGTTCCATCTGCCACGAGCTTTGCCCGGGCACAGACCTTTCCTACTGGGGCATAGGGTTGTCTCAGATAATCCACATCATTACGTATTTATTAATTTACTTTACTATAGTAGCGAACGTATTATGTGACATGAAAAAAAGTAAGGTGGAACGGAACCCTAAAAAGAGTAAAAAAAACAGTGATCAAAAATACTCTGAATAGGTCAACGGTTGACTTCAATTCACCTGATGGTAGGTGATATTGAGGTCTACGGTGGATCGCGCTTACCTAGAACCTTTTTTTCAAGGCCTTGAAAAAAATAATGCACAGAAAAATATGCTTAATAATTATTAACGGTTTCACTAGTTTAGAAAACTGTAGTTTTAGTAGTTTGTAGTTTGATTGAATTGCTAGTGAATATATTATATTAATTGAGCGTTGATCTATTCACTGTAAGCACCAACCGTTGTTTCAAGTCACTTACTTAGTAGATAAATAAACTTTACCAGAGTTCATAAAACCAAAACTCAACGAAGCAAACATTTATTCAGTGCAGTGTTTCCTCGTATCTCTCATTTCCACCTTCCGAGAAATTCCAACAAGAAAAATCCACAATACGGCTCGCGTCACCCCTTGAGGTGCGCGGGGGTGAAGCGTGGGTGTCGAGAGGTGAGGGGTGAAGGAGGCGGGTCAAAGGTCTCTCAGGCTCCTCCCAGTGAGGCTACCCTCCTTAAATAATGGCCAGAAAACTTGGCCAAACTATATGTAGGAAAACCGGGCCTTCATCGCCTAAAGATGCGGACATTTTCAGACGAATAAAAAAGCTTTTGTAGTGAGAACTGCTTTGGAACTCTCTTCCCGAGTCTCCTTTTCCCGAGAAGTACAATTTGGGGGTCTTCAAATCTAGAGTAAAAATAGGTTCCTTCTAGGCAAGCGTGTTACATCTTAGACCACAGTCAGGTAACATCAGGCTAGCTGCGGTCAAACGTACCTAAGCCTACTCATCAATAAAAAAAGCTCTTGTAGTGTAGACACGTTTAACATTACGTCTTTATAGTATCAATTTAATTTCAAATTATCTTTATTTAGCACTAGCGTCCCGTCCCGGCTTCGCACGGGCTATAAAAATAACCTAAGTTGCAAAGAGAAACAAAATATAGCCTATGCTGCTAAGTGATAATGTAGCTTAAGGTGAAAGAATTTTCAAATCGGTCCAGTAGTTTCGGAGCCTCCAAAAATCAAACATTTCCTCTTATAATATTGGTGTGGAAAAACTTGAACTATGTTTGTATAAAATCCTAGCAATAAGTACATGAAATATTGAAAAGTAATTAACGGTTTGAAAAGCGATAACTAAGTATAAATTAACTGGATGTATGAAACTATTTGGTACCTTAAAAATATAATAGTTTAAGTAAAACTACAAGACGTTAAAAATAACTAAGCTTTAGAAAAGCACAACGTTAAAAAATATTTAATCATTTGATTATCAATAATAATTGATGATATGATTAAATTTTAAGTGTCTGGCAGCTACCGTTATTGATATATAGCAAAAAAAAAACACACGTTTATAGTATGAGGACCCCCAACAATATATATTTTTGTTTTATGTTTACTATTCGTTGTTATAGCGGCACGGGAAATACAATAGTATCTTGTGAAAGTTTCACCCAGCTATAACGGTTTTTTTTAGATACAGCCTGGAGACAGACAGACAGCGGAGGTTTAGTAATAGTGCCCCGATTTTTACCTTTTAGTTATAGAGCCCTAAAAACATTATCAGCAACTTCCATATTCTTGATACTTTTGGAAAACTTGTCAACATATGACAAGCTAAGTTATCCCATCTTGCCGAGAGAGCTCTTCTTCCATCGATCGAGCTCTATGTCTGTCGTCTGTTCACCCCACACCCCCTCCCGGGTCGGACAGTAATTGGACCAGGTACTTGCTTCACAGACGTTTCTGTTCCACTAAATTAAAGTAGGATTGAAAAATATAGCTTCTATTTATCTACTAAACTTTTCAAACTATTCCACCATCTCCGTTCTACTACAGAACGAGCAGAGAGTCAGTGAAGAGACACCGATACAGAGTTGAAATTCCAAACTTTCGTACAAAACGCTTTGTGTCGACCTTTATTGTTAGGACTGCGAAGCTTTGGAACTCACTACCTGAGTCTCTGTTTCCTGAGAGGTATCATCCGGGGGCCTTCAAAAGTAGAGTTAATAGGTATCTTCTAGGTAAGCGTGCCACACCGTAGACTGCAGTGCAGCTTAACATCAGGCTAGCTGTAGTCAAACGCTAACCTATCTAGGATAAAAAAAAAACTAGAATATATATGTAGTATTTTTATTTAAGCATGGATTATAAAATAATCTATGTTGCAAAGAGAAGGCACCTTACCCGCGGACACTGACTTAGATTTAATCTACTATTTGTAAGGTTTTTTTTTATTCTGAATAATTATTTTGACGTATAGTTTGATAATTATCTATAATTGGTTTATTTGTTTATCTTATGAATTAAAGCGGTATAGAGAAACAGTAAAGAAACAAAATATAAACTATGTTACTTAGGGATTACGTAGTTTCCCAACGGTGAAAGAATTTTTCAAATCGGTCCGATAGTTTCGGAGCCTATTTGCGTCAAAAAAAAACAAACTTTTCCTCTTTATAACATTGGTATAGATATCATTATCCCAAGATGTGTGTGTTTGTTTGTCACGCACTCAAACCCGCGTTAATCCGGGATAAAGAGTAGCAAGTATGTTAATCCGGGGTATTACCAAATTTCATAGAAAACAGCTTTACCGTTTGAGCGCGAAGAAGTAACAAACATACTCACCAACTTTCGTATTTATAATATTGGTAGGAAAACAAAAAGAAAAACATTTTATTTTTTACTTAAACTTCAAGCTTATAGGCTTATCTTACAAGCAAAGATTATCATAAATTTAAGAAAAGTCAATGTGTGTATTTGGATAAATCTTAGAAAGTATTGTTAAAAAGGTCATAAATCTGTACAATAAGAGCAAAGATCTGGTCTCACACGTAATGTCCAATCTATCAATCGCCGACTTTGCTTGACTCATCCTTTCATGCTGTCTGTACCCGTCTCGAATGTACCAGTAAAAATGTTGGTACAGTGAACAAAAAAAATTAAAAGAATAATTTACAAAATGCTACATGTGAGTACCATAATTAATTACAATAATACCAAATAACAACTACAAGAAGTATAGAGTAAATATTATTTTTTTACTTTATTTTAATCATATTTTTTGTTAAACCTTAATTTTTTTTTACATTAAATGGGCTTGCGCTTGATCACAATTCACCTGATGGCAAGCGACATTATGATGGCAAGCGACATTATGATGGCAAGCGACATTATGATGGCAAGCGACATTATGATGGCAAGCGACATTATGATGGCAAGCGACATTATGATGGCAAGCGACATTATGAACGCGCTTACCCAGAAAAAACCGGATTACTGATTTTCTGTGAATGTATGTAGCTTCGAATGTTTAAATTGACTGGACTAATTATTGAAAATCAATTGCTTACTTGAGACTATAGCACTACAATTAGCGTTTTTTTCCTTTGGCATATTTATGCACTTAGAGACGTCACAACACATTGTTTTGTTTATATCTGTGCACATGAATTAACAAAACATGTTTCTGGCAAGAACATACTATTGTCCTCCTAGGCGTATCCGCCAATGGCGAACTTGGCTAGTTCCGGCTATGTGCTCGGATATGGCTGGCGAAGCCAAATTTTGTTTTAAATAACCTATTGCACGGCGCGCAGTGCAGTTGGCCGTCATTGTTATAGGTGTAGTTGTAGGAAGGCTTTGGGCGGGTCTTTCGTCTTTCGTCTTTCGGCAAGAACATACATAGTCATAATGAATACATAAAGTAAACACACAAAGTACAAAAACAAGGAATATTTAACAAAATAACTGCCACTTAAAATTATTGAATTAGCAGTCAAAAAATTCAAAAGGACGCTAATACATTTTTTTAAACTAATCGATTTTATTCTATATAAGACAACTTGAATATGCAACTTGATGAATCTTCATTTTCTTCTGACATAATTTTGCAATAGCATCCCTAATTTTAAATACCTACAATTTTAGTCTATGTTATAATAATTAAGTTTAGTTAATATAATTCTGTGTAGCTTAAACTAAATGTAAATGACTTGCTAAATGCGATGAGATGTTGCAAGGACAATAAATGGTTTTTTTTTATTTATTTTAATATTAAAATTAAAATTTCACACTTTAGAAGAAAACCTTATTCTATACCGTATTGTCAAGTGTAATAACTTTAGTCCACGAGGAACTATGGTCGGGGCATACTGCTATTATTAAAGCGAATGTTGAGTAAGTATGTATTTTTCTATATGGTTTGTTGCCTTTGGATAAAATTTGATACGAAGACCGCGTCTGAATGAATTTCTTGTAAAGTTAATGTTACACAGTCACTATCAAAAAAAAAATATTAATAATAATAATTAAAAAAACCTAAAAAACACGCTTTTTATAGAAAACCGTAATTTTATCAAATTAGTGTATTGTCATCAGTCCTCAATAAATCTACAAAGTTTGAACGAAATCTGGCCGTTTAAAGTGGGTCAAAATTGCGCCCAAAGAAGTCGGTTACAAACAAACATACAAACAAAAATACAAAAAATGGAATAATTTTATCAAATTAGTGTATTGTCATCGGTCCTCAATAAATCTACAAAGTTTGAACGAAATCTGGCCGTTTAAAGTGAGTCAAAATCGCGCCCAGAGAAGTCGGTTACAATACAAACATACAAACATACAGGTGAAGCTAATAGAAAGCGTGTAAAAATGTTTAAATGTTTAAACTAAAACCTACTCGTAACTCTAATTATATTTTGCCGTTCATCTGACCGCATGCGCATCCCACGTGCGAATTTCAAGTTCCAGATATAGACATCGTTTAGTTTAAAATATGCGCGGCGAAGTACCGAATAAATCAATCAGGTCTGATCACAATTTACACTAAGATCGATTTAGCGACGAGCAAAAAGGTTTAGGCGCGCTGTCGCCGCTAAATCACTCGTTTGGGGTTGTGTCTGTCACATTGTTCGTCTTTTGTTTTGTGTTTTTGGTTGCGACTGTCAGGTTGTTCGTCTTTTGTTTAGCACTTTCCGTTGTGTTACTGTCTCGGTGATTTTCATTTGTTTTATGTCGTTTTGTTTTTCAGTTCTTTGATCGGTGATTTGGTGTTTTTAAAAGTTGTGTTAGTATGGCAAAGACAAGTATACTTATGATATAAATTAGTATGTTGCATTGAATTTGCATAGTTAGACGATGCTTCATAATACATAATATGTATATTTTAATTAATAATAACGTAGCGCCTGTACCTCGGCTAACTAAGATGATCTGATGTGATCATTGAGGTCAAGGAACGGTTGATGCGTACACCCCTCGGATCGGAGACTAGCACAAGACTTTCTTTTAATAAGTGGATTATTCATCTGGGTGCTACCGTAGATCGGATGACACGTTAAATTGTAGGTCCCGGCTGTTGTCTAAGTGATTTGCTTCCACGTTTATAGTACGGACGGCCAAACTGTGGAACTCCTTGCCGGAATCTCTGTTCCCACTGAACTACAACCTAACTGTCTTCAAGGCGAGAGTGAACCGGTTTCTTCTAGGCAAGCGCGTTTCATCTTAGACTGCAATATCACTTAACATCAGGTGAGTTGTGGTCAAGCGCAAGCCTATTAATCGTAAAAAAAAGTACAATCAGTCGATAAGCAAATCAGAGGCCTTCGGGCGGCTTGAAAACTCTCGACACCAGAGCTCAGCCACTTAGCTTACACGAAAAAGAAGAAGTCTAAAATGAACTAAAGTGTTTTTAATGAAATCATGCATTTTTGTTAACAGTTATCGGGTTTGCGCTTGAACACAATGGTGGCGATTCAGCGGCACACAAGACTAAACTAAATTTAAAGAAGCCCCGTCTCTTTTCATCTTAGGTGGCCAGAAAGAGACGGCACGTTCTGAACCACACACAAAACAACTAAAATCACGTCAAATATGAAATATGTAAGCGATTTTAGAGCGCACCCAATTGTATCAGCTCTAAATCTGACGTGTTTGACGTGATTTTAGATGTTTTGTCTATGGTTTAGATCGTACCATCTCTTTTTGGTCATTTATGACGAAAAGAGACAGAGCTTCTTTAAATTTAGTTTAGTCGTGTGTGCCGCTGAATCGCCACCAATAAGCCTGATGGTAATCGATATTGTGGTCAAATGTGGATCAGTTTGTAACTTGCTTTCATACTGAACAAAGTCCATGTTACCAATTTCCGGTATTGTATTCAGTTGCTCTCAACTAATTATAGTAATAATATTTAGAACCTACATATCATGATTATATGGGTCGTAATAACCTATTTTCCCGTTATGATAAGACAAGGCGAGTTCAAATGCTATCAGTAGCTACTGTTCACGAGGATGCGGCGTGAATGTTTCTTTACAGGCTTATATGTTATCACTTATCAGTTAGCTTGACAGGCCATATTGGATGGAAAAATATCAGATTTTTTTTTACTCTTTAATGCACTGCTCAAGTGTAGCTAGCTAAGATGATCTGACGCGATCATCGAAGCTAAGCAACGTTCGATGTGGACAGTGTTTGGATGGGTGACCATGCACTAGACTGTCGTTTTTAAAGTGGCATCTTTATCTGGGTGATTCCGTGGGTCGAATGACACGTTAAATTGTAGGTCCCGGCTGTTAATCTTAGTACAAGCAGTTCGTCAAGCCAAGTCAGAGGCCTTCGGGCGGCTTGAAAACTCTCGACACCAGAGCTTGGCCACTTAACTCATACGAGGAAGAAGAAGACTGCTCGGGTTATCGACACTTTGGCTCATGATAGAGCATGCCTAGTCTGGTATAACTGGCTCTCATGGAGGCTGCTGATACACACTGTTCACTAGCGGTTTTCAAGGCAAGAGTGAACCGGTTTCTTCTGGGCAAGCGCGCTCCACCTTAGATCGCAATACTGCTTACCATCAGGTGAATTTCGATCAAGAGCAAGTCCTTATACGAGTAAGTAAAAAAAACACACACATATTTTTCGTCTAGAGGGTGGTTGCTAGCCAGGCGAGCGTTAGACAATGTTTTTCAGCCAAGGTATGGTTTCCTCACGATATACATTCTCACTGCTAGGACTCTGGGCCTTCTCTCACGAGGTGAGAAATACTGACCATAATACACTATGCTGGCCAAGTAGGAGTTAGCAATTGTCACATGTTTTCGGATATTGTAGTCTTCGAATTTTTCGGTTTCCTCACGATGTTTTCCTTTACCGCAAAACGAGTGTAACTCCACAAATAACGTAAACAAGTCATTGGTGTAGGACCAGAATCGAATCAGGTGCCGGCAGATTGAAAAGCAGATGTTTTCCCACCGAGTCACACTCACTATAACGGCCTCTTAATGCAGTAAAAAAAAAAAGAACTTTATTGACGTGACAACGTCTTAAATTAGGTTGCGGCTGGGAGTCACTTATGAAAAAGTGTAACGCCCGGTAACGTTACGATGAGTCACCGAACGAGAGAGAGGCCCGCCGAATGCCTTGCGTCTCTCTCCCACTCAACTATGATCGGTCTGCCGCGCGCGCAGCACGCGGCAGACGTTGTCACGTAAAATCTTCGCCCGTAAAACCGACTTTACAGGCAACCATAAGCAAAGAATTTACAATATTAAAAAAGAGAGAAGTAAAGTATGGTTATAAAGGTATTTTAGTTAAAAAAAATGAATGACTGAAATAAAAAGAATCCATATGTATTTGTATTTTTTTTATCTTCCAAAAGAATCCATATGGATATGGATACTTTTATCTTTTTATCTGCCAAAGGATATATAACCTTGCATATCAAAAGGATGTGCGCGGATGACAAAAAGCCAAATCCATAGGTAACCAATATTTACTCTCGTCCACGGATTCCGCTTCATCCCTCAAAGCGAATCATAATCTGAATATCCAGAGGTTTCTAGAAAAAGCTCCGGCCCCTATGTCCCGTATTTTAAGCCGGGCCATAGATTTATCAAATAGGGTAGACTGGTATAACTTCGCTTTTTCTTGACCACTCTCATGCAAGTGACTTTAACTTTTAAATGTTTTCTATGTTGACTTTAGTTATCATGCAACTAAAGTTTAGTAGTTCAGTTTTGTTTTACTCGTACATCTCGTTTGGATTGATTTCCCGTAGATGGATAGATAGGATACGAGTAAAGAAAATTATGTTTTTTTTTAATTAAATTTAGAAACGATTAAAATATGAAAACTGACTTGGAAAAAAATACAAAAAAAAAACCAATTGAATTTATATGTGATCATTCTATGGGATGTATAAGAAGCATAATTTTGTAAATTGGTTGATAAATGACGGTCTTATACAGTAACAAACACAAAAATAAAATATAAATAAAAAAACATTTAAATTTATATGGGATCGTTCTACGGGAAGTATAAGAAATATAATTTTCTAAATTGGTTAATAAATGACGGTGTTATATAGTAACACACAAAAATAAAACATTACTAAAAAAACTACTTTATTTTTTTGAAGACGATATAAAATTGCTAAGATATATTAGGATTATTCTCTTAGCTGCGGATTTAATAATATAATAGCCCATATTTAATTTAACTGACCATTTTACGAAAAGTGTTTCTCTTTGGCTCAGTGTGTCGGTCAGAGGCGCACAACCGTTCATCGGTTGGTTGCGGTCCAGCGATCGCAGCGTTGATGCGATTTCACGCGCGGCCGGTTTCATCTAGTTTTATTGAACGAGGAAAAATGGCGATAAAAATAGGAGAATTTGGACCTAAAGATAGACCAAAAAGTTTATGTAGAAAGAATAGAGAGTGAAAAGATTTTTAGTGACTCATTTTCGTCGCTGAGGTATACGTTAGGTGTTTTCTCGACTGTGATAATAACTAAAAAATAAAATAAAAATATAGTTATTTGACTTAGGTTGCAATAAAATAGTGTTTTATGAATCCAAAGGTTCCCAAAGTAGTTAAAAGAAACTGTGTTATGGGAACCAGTGGCATCTCCCAAATTTTTACAATGGTGTGTAGGTACCACCACATGATGCCAAAAAAAAAAAAAAAAAATACCATAACTATAATTAATACATTATTTTCTCGCCCTCAGCATGCTACATATATGAATAATAATGATTTAACGTACTTATAGACTCGTCAAAATCACTAAAGTCGTAGGTCCTACCTGGAAGAGGATCAGATCAATGCAGGTGGCACATGCAGAGGGAGGCCTATACCCAGCAGTGAGGAAAAAAGGTTGTGGATGATAATGATGATAAACTAAATAAATAAATAAATAAAGCCATTTATTCCCCAGATAATTAAAAAACATATAATAGGTTAATGAAATCTATGTTACTTAGTTTTATATATAAATGCATGTTTCTTCTGTTTATTATAACAAATTACAATTAATTAAATACAATTATAAAGAGTCTTGGGGCACCCAAATATGGGTGTAGACCTCCTTCATGCGTTGCCAGGATATCCGATCTTGAGCTAGTTTAGTCCAAGTACTTCCTGCTACTTCTTCGATGATGATGATAAAGTTGCCAAATAAACAAAAGATCACTTCGATAAATTAAAACGCAATGTTCCATCGCTGATCCAACTTCCTAAGAGATTACGCGTAACATTATTAAAAACCGCCGTCTCGCAATCCGTCTAATAAAACCTCAGTATAACCGCACTGAGCATTGTTCCGAGGCGGCCAATTGTACAGAACCCCTGACTGATCACTTAATTGACTACTGAGCGAGAGCTTTCGGGAATAAGCCCCCCCACGCAATACAAGACCAACTTGTGTTGCAACCACTGATGGTTTTGTTCACCATTAATTTTAATACCTTGTTCTGATGCAGTAATGGTGGTGAGTTCAGAGAAATTATCAGATTGAAATTGTAGGATTAAAGTGCAGTGAAAATCAGATTTGTAACAGAGTGATAGGATTGTGTGGTAGCGTTTAATACCACTTAATCTGAACGATTAAGCAAGGGATGCGAATGTTCAGAGGTGGTGAAACTTACAGGATTTGATTCGTGAGTGACTCTTTTGATGGTGTTCATAAGAATGATGGAAGGGTGGTTGTTAAACTTGAGTTTGTAGTATGAGATTAGGAATATTTAATACAATTTAAATTTACAAGCGAGTGTGGCTCTGTGGTAATAACGTCCGCTTCCCTATCAGACGGTCCGTGGTTCGTTCACACCAATGACTTGTTTTTAAAGTTATGTGTGGATTTGCACTCGCTTTAGGTACGGCGAAGGAAAACATCGTGAGAAAATTGGCATGTTTGTGGACCACAATATCCGAAGACGTGTGTCATCTGCCAACCCGCACTTGGGCAGCGTGGTGGATAGTGGCCTATATCTCTCTCCTCGTGAGAGAAAGTCCCGAGTCCCAACAGTGGGAACATAATATAGAGCGCTGCTTATACTAATACAAATTTACAGATGAAAACTTGGCAATTAAATTAAGAAAATTGTTAGTTGTTTTTTTTTAATTTTCACAATCTTAACATTGATTGGTAGTATCTTGAAGTACGGAAAAAATGTATTGATTTTGTATTATTTTTCCCTTTGTCCAGATTAGTATAAGCGATGAAGTCTAAGTACATTGGTCAAGAGAGCGCGGTCATAATTTCCCAAGAGACTTGGAATGCAATTTATTATTTCTTACAATATGATATGCTATGCTTAAGTAATCTATGTGTAGGTTTGGCTTTTTCCTTAGTGACTTACATGTTTTTAGTCAATAGTAAAGTAAATGACCTTGACTTTATATTTTGAGTGCAATGTACCAATTTTAAATGATAATGTAACGTCACTCGATTTAACGACAAACTCTCTTAAGCGTCGAAATCAATTGCCTTTAGTTGGTTTCGCTTGTATTCAATACAATGATACATTCTCTCCATTTAACGACCACTCTCTATAACGCCATAAAATGCACAGTCCCTTCAGTGTCGTTATATAGAGTTCACGCTGTATTTGGTAGATATACGAGTACCTTGCAAAAAAATTGACAACAAGCTTTTTTTTTTATCCAACATAGCGAGACATCCAACATAGAGAGCATAAGCACACATGTCAGCAACACTCTGGCCTCAGGTGGAGCATGCTTTGTCTGAAATAACTTCAAGGAGGCCTGAAAACACTGATAGGCTGCTATGCTGATTGTGCCACAGATTTTTCAATATAAGAGCCAGACAAGCATTGAAAATGTCCTACAGCAGACAAGCTATGGTTTCCTCAAACTGGACAGATTTTTAGTTAATGTTAGATTTGAGCGTATATTTTTGTAAACTGTACCATACGTTACTAGAGACATAACAGTCCAAGTCGCATAGTGTTTGAACAGCGTTGTACGTCATTATATTTTTACACGCTTTTTATTAGCTTCACCTGTTTGTTTGTTTGTAACCGACTTCTTTGGGCGCGATTTTGACCCACTTTAAACGACCAGATTTCGTTCAAACTTTGTAGATTTATTGAGGACCGATGAAAATACACTAATTTGATAAAATTATTCAATTTTTTGTTATTTTGTTTGTTTGTAACCGACTTCTTTGGGCGCGATTTAGACCCACTTAAAACAGCCAGATAAGCGTGTTTATTAGTTTTTTTTTTAACTATTATTATTTTTATTAATTGATACAGCGTACAATAACGAATAGTAAGTCTTTAACGACAATAGATATAACATTTTGTACACATCTCCGAGAGCAAGATAAAAAACCCCTTTTAAACTTTTTATCTTTTTCTTATTATTCTGACATTTTAACCCTCCACCGGCACGTGGATTGGGGTTAACAGATTAACTCTATTTAACCCTTGGATGCTGTGTTATTTGTTTATTTTTGTCGACAGATAAACTTTTTTATAACGATTAAATACTTATATATGTACTTCGTAAACTGATATACACCTCAATCGTTAAAGTACTTTCCCAAAATATTTAATTTTGTCATTGTATTGTACAAAAACAAATGAATGAAGTAAATTATTTATTCGTTGCAGACGTCTTATACCTACCTATTTAAAGTTAAAATATTCACGATTGCACAACGTCGCGACAATCGAATTTTGAAACAATAGAGTAGCCATCTTATAAATATTCAAAGCGGCCATTTTGTTTTTGAAATCAAACCGCTCCTAACAAAAAACTTGTAACAATAAACCCAATCAGCCGCCACGGAAACTTCCTCCCGAATTCCGAATGGTATTAATTTTCAATAAGCTTATTTACAAATTCTCAACTTTGACGTGAATCTCCTTCGGCATCTCGAGGCGCGATCTGTCAATATTGTCACAAAACATTAAAAAAGTTGTAAAAAACTTACAAAAAACCTGAATGTGGCCTAATTTTCGATTTCAATACGCACTTTGTGTGTAAGCATCGGGGCGTTATACAAATTAATTCATAGATAAAAATACAACAGTTTCCGGAAGACCGTTAGCTCTTACGATTTTTTCTTCTTTTATTTATGGTGCAAAAATTGGGTTACTTAACGGGAGCGTTGCCCCATTGTGTGATATCTTGAGGGATGCGCAAAAAGTGTGTGACAAAAAAGGGCGCAAAGTTGTTATTTTTTTTAAATCATTTTTTCATGTTACAATAAACGCGTGTTTTGCAAGAAGTTGAAATTAAAATAACATTGTAAGAAAAAGTTACTTGTAGATAAGTAGCGATTATTAATGATATACCTAACTAAAATAGCACTCACTTTATTTTGATAATACTTGTCAAAAGACTTGTTATAATGTAGTTAAAGTATAAAATATAGTTTTTATAACAGTTCATTATAAATTTTGTAAATTGTTTTCATAATATTTAAGAATTATAATTTATTTAGTAACTTACGTAGGTACTGTCGTTCATGCTTTAGTCATACAAGTTCCATGAACAATGTACATTAAGTAAGTCATTCTACGGCAACAAAAACTGAATATCGCGTTAATATTATGCGTAATACCCACAAAAAATAAATTTCAACACAGCAGCTAACATTACTATAGCTATGTAAGTCACTTGAAGCGTATTATGTAAAGCACCGTGGTCAGAAAACGAATCTTTCTCAGCACATAGATAACTCATAGAAAAACTGGCTCTACCACATACAATCCGTTTCGGCCTTTAAATCATCCACAGCATTGTATCGCACCAACAAAACACATAGAACGGACACGCTTTTTTCAAAACTAGATTTCAACCGTTCGACGCTCAAAGGGTCTGCGAGGTCACGGGTCACCATCGTCTTTTCGTCCAAAGAAAAAAGTCGTTACAAAACTCGTAAAGAAAAAACGAGTAGTTAAAAAAGGGGCTTCTTGTAATATTGTGAATATTGATGAAGAATGAAATCTGGTTTTGGAAATCGGCTGTTGAGTTCCAAGCCTCATTCAGTGAGCATGTGTGGTCCCACGGTGGGACTCCACGTGTTACAAACACCTTCTGGGAATCGGATGGTGTTCAAAACTTGATTCCACATCAAGTTATATCACAAGAACTGTCATGTTAAAATACGAAAAAAAAACTCTATCGCACAGACTCGAATCTTATCACTTCAGACATTACCGTTTCGAATCCTTATGTAGCAAACAGTCCAACTGGTACAAAATTATACAAGCACACGCCTCATCCCAAGAAGCTTTAGATAAAGAAAAGTATCGAAGATAAAACGTCTCCCTAAAAAGCTACATAAAAGAACACATAAAGGGCTGAAGATGTTAGGGTTACGATCTGGTTACATCTCGACAAAGGGCACGCGATCCATTAAGACTCCAGAATCCTTGCGCACGATTCGTGTACCCTTTTGTACCCGTTAGAGGAATAAAGGGATGATGGTACAATAGGGTGCAAGAAATATTCGGAGGTGGGTCGGGTTGATCCCGGCACGCGTTTTAGGGTTAACTTTGGATGCTGCGCGTGGGCACGCGCCGATCAAGCCAGTTTTGGTGTATTTATGGAATAAGTCAAGATAGGGTTAATTCGATGAGATGGCGGCTTAGTGGTGTGATTAATGGGGTCCTGACATGACAAACATTTTTTATTTATTTCGAAAGAGTATTTACATTTTAATTTAAATATATTTTAATCAATATGATAAAATAAATATGTACATTTATTCTTCTTATCGGCCCGGTCTTTCATCGAAAGACTCATGTCCTTGGATTTAGTGGTTCTCAAACGTGTCGGTTTCCTCACGAAATTTTCATTCAACGTAAAGCGAGTGCAAATCCACTCATAACATGAAAAGCACGTCAGAGGTGTAGGGCTGGGATCGAACCAAGGGCCATTAGATTGAAAACTAGACGATTTCCTGCCTAATAGATATTCATAATATTATTTAAATACTTAGTAAGTATATTGCTTTCGTAATCCAAAAAATGTTATTCGAGGCGATAAATGTGCATCCGGTAATCATCTTTGACATTTATTGTTTTCGTATGCCGAGCTAACAGAATTTTGCAAAATCCCTAATTGGCAGAAAACTGATTTTGTATTCAGGTACCGTGACTAATTATGTGCATTAGCTAGTAATGTTTTGCAGCTTTAAAGGGCAAAAGTACTTTCGATAGCCAAAATAGTTTTTTTTTAATAGTCGTTATAATTTTTTAAAATGGTGCGCTTCTGAAAATTATAAAGATATTAAAACATTTCTTTTTTTCTGAATCGTTAAAACTCATTATTTCGATATTATACATTTTTTTTTTACACATTTTACACACGGCTGTTTTACCCCATACTGAGCCATTTCTAGTTCGTATTATGGTTGCTAACACAACTGATATACTACATATACATACATACATACATATGTTATACAGATACATATATGTATAACACCCAGACCGACAGCCAAAAAATTCAGTTCAGCACAAAGATGTTGGCCGTGCCGGGAATCAAACCCGAAACCTTCTGATTGGCAGTCCGGCATGGTAACCATTACGCCAATGAGTTCGTCAATTATTATTGATCATTTGATGATTTTATATACATATTTATCTCGAGAAATATCTACTGCCGCACTTCAGGCGCTTCACTTATGTATAAAAGAGTAAATACTCTTTTATACTATAAGGCGATGTTGTACCGAGTTCAGCCACGCTATACGTATTTACTCTTTTATACTTTTTTCAAGAAAGAGTAAATACTCTTTTATGCTTTCATTCAAACCTCAAAATGAATACCTCAAAATGTACGTTTCATCGATGTCATCGATACATTTACTGACCGAATTCAAGAAGTGATAAATTTAACTTGACACCTCGAGTCAAGAGGCTGATAATCCCGTCACAAAAACACCGCGATACAACTTGTGAGTGTTTCCACAAAAACTATATAAAACCTGTGTTTGCCGCAAAAACTGGGCCAAATCCTCGTAAATTTGTCAGTGTGCTCCGCCCTTAAGAAGTGCCACTTTTTGCTCATATTTAGATTGGGTTTTTGGATAATAAATTGCTTGAACATGCGCGTTTCGTCGTAGTCTTTTGTTTTTCAGTGACACGTCATGATAAAGATTTTGTAGAAGATCACTGACGATTGATGCGGTATGATAAAAATTAAAATTAAATATTATTTAAAATAAAATTATTTACCATCAAAACTATAGTGCAAAACTACAAAGAATACAATTTAATCTAAATTTTAACCTTATTATACATTGTGACCCTTGAATCTATGGCGAAAGTATAGTTACAAGATGCGGTATGACAAAGTTTTATTTAAATACTAGCTGACCCGGCAAGCGTTGTTTTGCCTCACTTAGGGGTATGAAAAATAGATTGTGTAGCTTATATGATACGTTCGTAGATTATTACCATAGCAGCGTCATCTATTGATTACTTACCTACTCAACCTAGTCGAAAGGTATCGACATCTGTTAGAATCATTTGGAGTTAACAGATAATTGTGACTGTCAAATAATAACAGACAATAATTAGCAATAAATTAAATTTGCGACTATAATTTGAGATTTAAACTATCCTATCTCTCAAGTTGGATCGAACTGCACATGGTATGCGAATTTTATTATAATCGGTTAAGTGGTTTAGGAGTCCATTGAGGATAAACATTGGGACACGAGATTTATATATATATTAAGATTATTTTATATAAAATTTTTTATCATCAAAACTGTAGTAGAGAATTACAAAGAATACAATTTACTCTAAATTTCAACCTTGCTTTAATATTACAGTTTGTGACCCTTGAATCTATGGCGCAAGTTTAATTACAAATTGCCTACATTTAATAGTTAATTCGACATTAGCTGGCATTAGAGACTAATAACTACCTACTTGTTATTCCGAGCTTGTTATAATAGTCGTATCAAAACATAATAGTGTCACCTCTGAACTTAAATAAGTAATAATCTGGTGCGTTTGAACGTAGGTACTAATTATGGAGTTTGAATACGAAGCAATCGTGTTTGACCTCTCTATGCAGCTTCATTGTTCTTTGACTAATTGTGGTATTGTCTTTATTTGATACAGTTAGTATTGTGGTAAGGTAGCGTCTGTAGCTTGCCTTAGTAAGGTGATCTGACGCGATCATCGAGGTCATGCAACGGTCGATGCGGACAGTCTTTTCATGGGTATATAACCATCTACAGGACTGTCTTTTAAAAAGTGGATTATACGTCTGGGCGCTACCGTGGGTCGAGTGACTCGTTAAATTGTAGATCCTATCAGCTGTTAGCAAGAGTCTATGCAGCCGTTAAGCCATGTCAGAGGCAGGCGGCTTGAAAGTTCTCAGCACCAGATCTAAGCTACTTAGCTTATACGAAGTAGTTAATAATATCGTCAACCTGCTAAGTGCAGAGTATCTACTATTAGTTTTAGTAACTATTTACTCGTTTTTGCAACTTAAGGATTTTGTATTCTCACCAGAGCTTTTTTTTTACACACTTACAGCTAGGCATTAGACCATGGACTAATTATCACACGAATTAGCAACACTTTAGCATGAGGTTGAGGTTCCCTAGTCTGAAAAAAACTGGCTCAGGAGGAGGCTGCCGGATCGCCATGCACTTAAAGGTGTGTCTAAGTGCTTGGCGACAACTAATTTTTCAACTTTTTTTTTTTAGGGTCATGTCTATCTTTACGAGCATTTTAAAAATGCTCTACCACCATGCTAAAAAGTACACCAGGCACAAATAATTACTTACCTACCAAAATATTTCTACCTGTACTCGCAATTATTTTCATGAAATTTGAGAGCATAATATACGTATATCTACTATTTTATGCAAAACTGCTTGAGGCCTTACTCTTTTCTGCTTCCCAGTGTCATGTTTCTAAAATGCAAATTCTTTGTGAGTAATGCGCCCCATTTGCGATGATTAGCCGCTGATTACTGGAGCAGTCTAGATGTGAAAGATAACCCGCGGGAATCAGTACGGGGTGCGGTACACCCCGGATCGGAGGCAGGGTTGACGCTTTTTTGTTTTTGACTTTTGAAAAATAAAACATATTTTTTTTAATTAAGTGAACAAAGATTTTTTATCCACTTTTTCATTACAGCCATGCATTTATTCATCAGGGCACGTAGACACAAGTAAGCGACACTATGGTAATAACTTGCTCTCAGGGACAAACTTAGAATCTGAATTAACGCATACATGAGAATATATGTATATGTAGTATATCGGTTGTGTTAGCCACCATAATACGAACTAAAAATGGTTCAGTATGGGGCTAAGCAGCCGTGTGTAAAATGTGTCCTAATATTTATTTATTTATAGGTACGCGTATTAACACGAAAATATGACATAGATTAACAAATTAATCAGGATAAAATGGAATTAGGAAAAATAAACAAATTCAAATACTTTTAAAGTAAAATGCTTCATTTGCCTATTTTAGTATATTATAGAGTTTATTTTCGTACACAGATGTTTGATGAAAATTTCAGTGACAACCCTATAGCCACCACAAAAGTTGACTATCGAAGCCCACGCAATGAGTGACATAATAACCGACGAACCGATCGCAGATAAGCTATTAATTTGGCTCAAGTATCCTATTTCAAACCAAAAACATAACACAGCATACAACTTTCACCCTTATATTTCCAAAGATACGGTCAAAAATGTCTTGAAACATACCTCGAAAAAGTTTCATAGATTTTTCTATAAAGAAATTGATATGAATCCCTTTTGTATTTTGTAGTACAAAGGCCGTATTGTTTTGCACGCGGTTTAGAGAAATGAATATGTTGCTTTATTATGGTTTTATTAATTTGTAGCGGCCCTTGAGGCGAGGGCCGCCATTGATTTGCTCTGGAGTTGTTGTAGGAAAAGTGCCCCAATGTTAGAGGAAAGGCCTTCATCCTTTATTCGTGTAGCATAAAGTGTAGTACTGAATTAATCGTAAGTCGTATTAATTATTATACTCTCTTTTCTTACTATTTTATTTACGTATTTATCATTAAATACATAATTATTTCCCTGTTTGCTTAAGATACAAATATCTTATATATAAAATTCCCATGTCACAATATTAGTAACCGTACTACCAAATTTTACATGCGTAAGTCTGAGAATCGGCTACTATCTATTTTTCATACTCCTAAGTGAGACAAAACAACGTTTGCCGTGTCAGCTAATAATATTATAAAAATCTGACACCTTATAACAATGATTTATGTCACTCAACTATAATGGTCAGCAACAAAGAAAAAGAGAACTAGAAGTGAAAACGTCCAACTTCGTTCCAACTTTAAGATCCGGCCCATATTTCTTTTCCGAATAATAAAATATTCATCGACGCGTACGAACGGAACTAATCCGTATCACTTCCGATAATTCCGACAACAATGGGATATGTCATCCAGAAATCGTAAAAATAACTCAAAAATACAAATTCAGTCGTCATGGGAAACGTCGTCGACTTCACGGTTTAACTAATAAGGGACCGTCCGAACAGGCACAAAAGCGAAAAGGACGAAATCTAAAGACCAAGAAAGACTAGCCAGTAATAATAAAGAATAAACAGTTCAATTCGCGATGCGATAAATCGGTACGCAAAAGTGACATTATTTTGAATACGGAACGTCATCTTATTTTTTTTGGTAACTTTTTTTTTCGGTTGCCAGATCCCGTAATGTCTTTGACTGGCTGAATGGACGAAGGGGGCCAACGCAATTATATTTTAGGAAAGTTTGTGGAGCAAAGAGGTTTGGACAATGGACGGACTGCACCTTTGGTGTGGTCGTGTGTGTCTTTATTGTAGCCGCCGTGTTTTGCTTGCCAAGGGGACCGCTCGTGATTGTTATCTTGAGTTATGATAACGTTTGGAAAGATTTTATTTTGCAGATTTTAGCAACATCGTGGTTGAGATTTTACTAGTCCTTTGAACTATTATTATTTTTTAAGGATTTCGTTTATTTTTCATTAATAATAAATAACGCACGCGATTTAATCCATACATACTATTTATCGAAAAAAGAGTTACATAGGTACATTTCATGTAATTTGAAATACTTGGTATAATAATACTCTAACTAGAAAGGTAATAAATAACTTTGCTTTGTTCATGGTGGCTGGCTGCAGCGCAGCTTAACATCAGGCTAGCTGTAGTCAAACGCAAACCTATCAAATAAAGATAAAAAAAACATGTTCTAGAGATGGGCTGAGTAAATAAAAATCTGTCGCCAAGATCCTAACGGTGTGTTCTTGCAGCCTATTTGACAGCCAGTTTTTTTCGACTTACCATGCTCCACCTTAGGATAGAGTGTCATTGACTCGTATGGTTAAGCGTTCTGCTGATCACCAGTTATGTGTATTGTCGACACTGGAAAATAATAATTTTCCAAATGCAAGACAAAAATATTTCTAAGTCAAAAACAATATATGTATAAAGATTTTTACTCTATAACTAGCTGACCTGGTAAACGTTGTTTTGCTTTAAAAACTATTTCTATAAATAAAAAATAAATAAAAAGGGTATGGAAAATAGATAGTAGCCGATTCTCAGACCTGCTGAATACGCATAATAAAACTTGGTAAAAATCGGTCATGCCGTTTCGGAGGAGTACAGTAATACATTGTGACTTGGAAATGTTATATATAAGATAAAGACAAAAACATAAAAAGTTTTTACTTCATATATTTTGTCTTTATTATAAAGTAATTTGTATATGATATAACGTTTCTCTCATATAACGATATCTTATTTTTTTATTTACTTGTAAAAAAAATATGTATTTTCAATTAATTCACAGCAAATGGTTGCTGTGAATGGTCCATCCATATTTTTTTGGCGTGAGACATTTTTTGCTCTACAAAAATAGAGCTTGTTAGCGGTCACTCCAATTTTTTTCTAACACAACAATAGGTAAGCAAATTTGTACAGCGATAGCCCCAAGTAGCCAAGAAAACATTCCTTTCATAAAGTTTTTTGCAATTTTTTGCAATTTTTTGCTCTAGTGATTTACTTACGTAGTTTTTTGAAAAAAAAATGTAACGGAAGATGTTTACAAAATTTTACAGTTGGGTTGGACATCTGGTTAATTTATGAAATAAAAATAACCGAATTATAAATTCGATGTATTTTTTTATTGGTATCTTGTAAAGTTAGCTTGTGATAACTAAGCTATGACTAAGGCGTTAAAATGTATACAAATATTAATTTCTGAGATATAACTGAAATAATATAAAACTTCACAGTTCAATGCACTACCAATATATATATTTAATGTAATAAATTAGAACTATGATAATGATCATTGTAAGCTAATTTATGCTATATTTAAATTCCCATTTTGCAATATTGGAGATAAGTGTAATTGTTAAATATATTCACTAATTCTTGGCCCGAATAAATGTTTTTATTATCACTATTACTAAAATAATAATTAACAAAGAAAAATTGTATGGTAATAGTTTAAAGAATTGTATGGCATTTCAGTAGAACAATTTCTTTGTGCCTGGGTAGTACCACTCTCAAGTTGAAAAATCTGACACCAAGTACCTAAGTCTGTTCAGCTGCTTCCTTGAGAGCTAGTAATTCCAGACTAGGCATGCTCCACATACGGCCAGAGTGTAGCTTGATCTTGTGTAGTTACTGCGCCCTACTGGCCAAATGCCTATGTAGTGTACAAAAAAAACAATATCATTGTATCATTTAAGCCTTATTTTGATAAAAGTGCAATGGGCTATTTTGGGCTATGAATAAAATAACCACAAAAATAGATATTTTAAGTGCAAATATTATAATATTAGGCTACCAATATTACCCCGATCCATCAAGAGGGCAGGAGGGACACTATTGACATAAAATTTACGAGATTAATATTTGCCGAGAGAGGGATGAGAATTTCCTTGTGACGTATCAAGTTTTGCGTCATAAGATTTCAACTACTACAGTACAGTATACTTACTCTTGATTTAAAATATATAAAGAAATTGTTATTATTTTTTTAATTTTCTGTTAAGAACTCCACGAAAAATAGCCTAGCTATATATTAATGATTTTAAAATTAAAAAGGAAAAACCAAAAGAAGCAATTTTAGAATTTTAATTTTAGGACCAAATGGAAAGGTATAATTTATACCCAAAGCTCTATCTCCATCTTTAGGTACATTTTAAGTTGTCTTACCCGTCCTATTACTTAAACAAATTCAACATAAATTATGCGTTATTACAGTTGTGGCATGAATTATTCAGTCCATAAAGAAACAATACACAGAAGATTTTAGAGAGAAAAATCTTTTTCTAAAAATAATTTAAAATTTTCAATCGGATTACGTCGAAATCCTCTAAATTCCAACAGAAAGGTCCCCAATAATCCACAGTGGACCCTTACGGAAGGAACGTATATTCTCACGACCGCCGTATAATTTTGCTATAAATAAAATTGCACTGTAAAATTTCTCGGACATTCGGCGAGATATGACCATTGTATGGCGAATGCTTGTTAAAGTATTTTTTGCTTTAGATTTACGCCTAATTTTTTACTTTCATGCGAATAGATGAAAAGTATTTTACTTTTACTTGAGTCTCTGTTATTGAGTAATTTTCGGAAATTTAACTTATGTTCTTCATTGTTTTCTTATTATGCTTTAGGGTTGTGTGTTTTGGCTTCGTATATTTTTATCGCTTTGCCACAACTTTCGATCTGAAGAAAGATTGAAAACTTCTAGACTTTAAGTGGTTTCACCGGGGTTTCAGTTACCAGCATCAGAATTGGCATACTGGGGTTTTCAAATCAAGAGTAAATACTAAGGGTCGTTCTAGGTAAGTTCCAAGCTATATCGTAAATCACAGCACAGGTTAACTTCGGGCAAGCTGAGGTCAAAAACGCACCAGCTCTAAAAAAAAAAAACAAAAAAAAACAATTTTTCACATTTAGAATATCTAAGAAAAACTAATGTGCATATGAGTTAACAATATGTATCCACCATTAAGAGAGCATCAGAATTCTCGTCAACTATCTGTCATGCCATACTTATACGGAGAATATCAAGAGTTGACAAGGCGAAACTTAAAATTTGTTTACCACAATTCATCAAGTACGGTTTCCGAAACGCAACTTCTTCAAAGTTGCGTTTGATTATAAAGAAAGTCTCGTCCACTCTTGCCCAGCCAGTAAAGTGTTCTCGGATTGCAATCGCAGTCGGTAGCGGGGTTCTGTGGGCTCGATACCGTCGCCTAGCGGGATGTGCCGACTTTCAAATACCTATACATACCATAGTCAATATAAAAAGGTACGTATATAAGGCGTAATTCATGTAGTTTATATATTATTTCTTTAAAAACAACGAATAAATTTACTTGAAATCTCTGATTTATAATTCATATTTATGGAACCATTTTTAATTATAAATAATATTTTTGGAAACTGTTCTGTATTAACTATAATTTTAACAATCCAACATAGAATAAATTAGTCTTTTTCTGTTTGGCGTAAGTTATTAGTTTAATGTCATGTCACGGGAGAGTCATTGGCTTTCTTCTAAGTATCAGTAGTGTGTATGGAAAGGGATCAATAATCTCTGAGTTTTGAGATTTATATTTTACAACTTACAGGTTTGTGTTTGACCACAGCTTGCCTGGTGTTAAACAATACTATGGTATACGATGTTACACAATTACCTTGAAAAATACCTACTAACTCTAAATTTTAAGACTCCCAGGTGGTACTATTCAGGAAACTGAGACCCAGAAAGAGAACTCCAAAGTTTTGCAGTCCTCACAAGGAAGGTCGAAGCAAATCGGCTTGTGCGATAATTTGAATGAAAATGAGTGTTGGAGCGAGATTTTTTGCCGTTGGTTATTGGTAGTAGTCTTAGGCACTTGAAACAGCATAGGCCTAGAAATAATTACTTAGTATATTTTTTTAGTATTTGCCCCTTTTTCCTAGATCCAGACGTGATTAACTAATGCAGTAATAATTCAATGTGAGAATTTCAGGAAATGTTTTACTTCTTTGGTCACGTTTTTACAGATCCACAAACTTACTTTTAACCTAAGCAGAATCCATTTCCAAAAATATCTAAAATCTATCCAAAATCCTTCTAATCCTACACATAAAAACAAACGACGTCTCCCATAAATTGCCGCTAAAAAATCACCATAAAGTTAGGGTAAATCCTTAGGCGAGAATATGGCATAAGCATTTTACCCGATCGTGTAGATTATGCGGATGTATTGCAACTGTAGGTGGAAATAACCCTTGCAGGGATACAATTTACAAGGGACTGGCTCCGTTGTTGGAGTGAATACGTGACTTGGGATACAAAATCTATAGAAATGTTACAGATTTTATTTAATTTTCAAGACTACGAAAGGCTCCAAATTTCTCTAGAAAACTGACTTTGAATTTGATGAATGTTTCAAATTGCATCACTTTTGTGTTGTTGTTTGAAAAATCAGTGTTAAATTATTGCTAAATTGGTCATATAGCTAGTAAAAGAAATATTATGAAGTATGTATTCAATTTCACTTAGTATCATCTTTAGCAGTAGGAGAGGACAGTTGGTAGACAGATATCACATTAATAATACTATAACTGTTTTAGACGGAAGCTTTTAAAATTGTTTAATTAGTTTAGAACTATTCCAAGTGTAAAATTATTGTTATTTTTATTGTACCCATCAACAAATCATTTTTTTTATTTTAAGTACACAATGGAAACAAAATATATATATATATATATATATCATTGCCTGGCCGCACCCTTTCGGTCTCGTAAAATTTTATCGCGCTATCACACGTCTTTAGTCAAATCCCAGACTAGCCCCGAGGGAGAGGATAACACTTAAATTCGGAACTAGTGCATAAATAACCATGACAAACCATTTTTTGACTATTACTGGTTTTTTTATTCTCTTCAGAATTTAACCTGAAAATAATCTTGAAAATTTTTTATGCAAGAATGCTCGTTAAGATTTGTTTAAGTGTCCGGTCTTTAACATGAGACGATCATATTGTGTTTATCTATATATAGTTTAAAAAATAAAGTAACAGCGTCTCCTAAACCAAACAATAGCAAAAAAGAAATTAAGAAATGCAAGGGCTATTTATTTGGGTCCGTTATTTTCGCCTTTACCCCTTTCCAGCCCATTCATCAGCAGAAGTAAACAAACCAGCCACTTGCCCACTTTATTTTATGGCAACCCTCATCTCTTCATAACCGCGCGTTTTACCCAAAAAATGGGGAAATTTTATCGTTGGAGAGGTCATCAATCAATGAGGATTACGCGCGCTTGCGACGATGTAATCAAAATACCCTGGAGGACGGGAGATTGCGGATGACCAGGGTACGTTTCCGAATTTTATGGTACCTAAGTAAAAATACATATATGTAAGACTGACATATTTGTGTTTAATGACAGCTTTCGTGGTGTTGAGCAACTCTATCATCTACAATGTAACACGTTTACCTAGAAAATACCTATTAACTCTAGATTTGAAGACTCGTAGATGTTATTTCATGAAACAGTTTGCAGTCCTCACAAAGAAGGTCGAAGGAAATCTTAAAACTTGTGTTCCTTTATTTAATAAACTAGAGTTTTATAAAGAGTCACGTAGTAAAAACTTAAAAAATATATATTCGTATCATAGATAAGTAACATAATAGTTTTAGACTGCTTTTAAGCTTTGGTATTTAATCTGAAAAAAAAATCTAAAATTAGTACAATAAACCAGGACAGTACCGAAAACAATGTCTCGGAGTATCTAAGGAATCTGTTGGTATCGGAGGCCAGGATCTGATTCGACGTACCAACCTAGCAAGTTCAAGAAAACCCGCCTCACAGAAACGTAAGCATTAATAGACAAGACAGAAAAAAGCTCCCGTATTTGAACAACACAATACAAAATCGGCAAACAAAATTAAGGTCCCTCAATCCAGATTACCAAACCTTAGGTCAGTTTTGTTGTCGCACCTGCTCCTTAGGCTTAATAATAATAAGATGGCCCTGCAGTTCCTTGCACCGCAGCGCAGTGCATAAATTACTGGACAATGCCGGACAATACCCTGACCGAGGCCGGACAAAACACTGACCAGGCTTGACAATACAATGTTTTCTTGGGGTTCATGCATATTCAAATTTTAGGGTCGCGGATTTTTTTTCGCCAGACCAGTTCTCACGGGTCAAGCGGTGACCTTTGCCGGACAATGCAACTTAGATTTAGAGGATTTTATAATTAATGTTCTTGCATCGATTGTGTGAGCTCGCGGATAATAGAAGCGCGAATTTAGTGAATAGTGCAAGTTGGGAAAAGTGGTATTTCTTGAATATTGATGAATAGGGTCTGCCTAGGGTCGGTCTTGAGAACCGAACACTTGTCATTAATCATCGGACTTGACCTTCCGGTTTGTCTTGGTTTGAACTTGGGAAATGGTTTAATTTTTGCTATAGAAATTGCATAATGCGTTTTTAATTCAGAAACGAGACTGCATAAACTTAAGAGTTAGATCGATAGATAGAAAATTCTTCATTGGGCATAAACATGAACAATTTAAAATGAAAAACTTATATATAAGTGGTCTTACTGCTTAAAGCGAACTCTTCCAGGCAACTTTTGGATGGAGTGGAGATCATAAATGACTAAAAAAGGACGTAATGTACAAAAAAGATGAGAATAAAATACAAGAAATAAATATTAATAGTTTAGTTGAGTTAACCTTTTAACATAGAAAATCATAGATATGGTAACTGCAGTTTGATAGATTTATTGCAACATAAGACTACAACGTTGAAGTAATTAACTACTACAGGAATAAAAAATATTAATCATAAATGGCACCGAAGATTGGGTGCTTAAGTATGAACGTATAAACTTGCAGTCAAAATGTATTAGTAAAATTGAATTATTTTTCAGGAAACCGACTGAACTTTATAATACGACTCAAACCGACTGATTCTAATAAAAGCACCTTATTAAAAACTCGCTGACAAAATAATGAACGCATCAAAAAAGACACACTATTTCGTATTTGTGATTTTCCAAGACATTTGGTGTAATCGAGACAAAATGTCATTAGAGTTTTTTGTTTGTCGGAAGTTGCCGACTCATGACGATTTATGTCGACAGAAATGTTCATGAGGATTTGAAAAAAGAACGAATTGTTTTCGGAGGGTTGGTAGAATGTATTTTGAAATACTTAATTTTTCTTTTAGCGGCAAAACGTTTATAATGCTTTTTAAAAAGCTAAAAAAAACACTGATTGAATGATTATTAAATTAAAATTGAATATATAATATTTATTTACTTATTAGAAATAATAGCTAATAATAAAACATTACACAATAAGTAGCAGTTCAATTTAAAACACAAATTCCAAATTCAAAAAGCATACGCTATCTCAAACCACTTAAAAGAATCATCATAAAAAATATTACAGACACTTCACTTATCTATGCTTTTACGTTATCTTGCGGTGCGTTCGAACAAGCGCTTTCGACAAATTCTTCCGAACGCAGCCCTTAATTCTGCTTTTGAATGCTAAAAAACTTGCGATGTTAATACGAATAGAAGATAGTATCACATATTACCCTATTTTTAACCGACTTCATATTATACTTACTGTAATTTTCATTACTAATTTATATATTATTATCCTTATCTCAAAATTTATTTTCATTGATATATAAATAATAGTTCAACCTATAATTAAACTTTGACTTTTTTTAATCAATTAAAATAATTTTATAAACACAATATGTAATAAGTGTATTATCTTGGTAAAAAGTAGGTAAAATACAATATCTAAAACTGCTATACAGTTTAAGTACACTTTACAATTACAATACAATATTAGTAAACGTAACTTATTCTCTTTATAGCACGTTATTTATTTATTTACATCGTACAAAAAAACAATATACAGAATAAAATCACCTTAGAAATTAAAATAAATTTAAGTAAGGTGAATGGTTCTCGCAGGTTTGTAAATTAAAAAAAATATTAAACTTAATTTAATTAGTGCCCAGTCCCTCACTTGAGCGATATGTCAAAAAGTTATTTTTGACATATCGCGGCCCCAATTTTTTTTATTATTAGAAACAGAAAACATATCTATAAAAATAAAATACCTATAAAACCAATTTGGTCCTAAAATTCGTGTATGAAATTGCTTTACTGCATTGCATGTAGTGTGCATTGACATACTACGTGCAAACCAGGAAGAGATATCTCAAAAAACTGTAGACGGAGTATTTATGGAAATCTAAATAACGTTGAGCTTCTTTAATTGTGGGGATGAGTTTTTTGTAAATGGAATTTGTTTATTTTCGTGGTCGACTGATTTGTTCGACGGTAAATATTAGAGCGCGCCTGTTGGTAGCAAATGAACTGTCGAATAAATAGTGATGGGATGTCGCTAGGGATGGGCTTTGGTGGAATTTATGTGGTTAGTTTAGTGATGGTAATGACTGGAGGAACGGTTGAAATGTGGGTGAATATTAGAAGCTCACATATTCATTATAAATAGAGGTATTACCTACAGTTGCGTAAGTGAATTTATTATCATATACTTGTATATTGAATTATTTCTTGGAAATCATTTTATTTTATTGTATGTATTATATCAATAAATAAATGCACCTGACATAATCTTCATAAAAAAAAGAATTATGTGTACTTTTTCATATTTAATAAATTAGTTTCAACTCGAAAAAACTAAAAATATATATCTGCTTTCATATAGAGGCAAGGTTTTAACTCTACAACCTAACCCTTAGCCATACTATCTTATCGTATAAAGCGTAAGTTAGATTTTCTATTATTTAATGTCATGACAACATTCATATACCTACATATTTTTTACTGACGAGAACATAATGTCTTTTGTTAATGCATTTAACAAATCGGATTAAGGAACACGAGGTTTAATTGAAATAATAGATTTTTTGTATAATTATTATTTTTTGGTTCTATAAATAAATTTCATTTCATTGTTTGACCATTTCGTAACTACAAGAATTTTTACCAGAAAAATTATGAACAGTGAATATTTTTGATATTTCGCCCATATATACGGTAGGGCCTTACCACTTTCGCTATTAGGCAAAGCTACTAATATTGACTAGACTGAAAAATTAGGGCGTGTAAATACTACCGAAATTTGGGGACAACAAAAACGTGACTAAATTTTACATAAACCATCCTAGATTCGAAAATTAAAATGCTATAAACAAAAAAGAAGCGTTCCATTTTTAAACTCCAGCTATTCTTCGAACACTCAAGCTCGGCCTCGGCAAGGTGAAGATAAGACCATTTCACATTAACGGCGTTCGAACGGCTACTGAAACGGATCTTTTTCAGTCTAATGGGTAATATTTTTTGTTCATGGGTGGGGTTAAAGGTGAAATTCGACCAATCGCAGCAGAGAGAAGAAGAGACTAGTAATGAATCTGTGACAAACCAAAGGCTTTCAAAGAGAAGTTAAAGAAGTCACGAGTGGGAAGGGAAATGCTATTCTGGGAAGTTTCGAGTCTATTTGCAGTTTAATAATAAGTCTGGTACTAATTTGAAAAGTGACTTATTTTATGTTTACGAATATGTATTGTACTTGGTGAATGAAAAACAACTACCTATATTATAGGTATTTTGTTGTTTTTTCTTTAACAGTATGTTTAACCATATTTAACAGAACAAGCGAAGCGTTTGTTATGTTAACATCGATACTTTTATCTATCCGTATATGTTTGCGTTATTTATTATTAACGTCATTTTATTTGAAAGTGTAATCTATACCAATGGAATAAAGAGGAAAAGTTTGATTGTTTGTTTGTTTGTTTGATGCGAATAGGCTTCGAAATTACTGGATCGATTTGAGAAATTATTTCACCGTTGGGAAGCTACGTTATCTCCGAGTAACATAGGCTATATTTTGTTTCTCTTTGCTTCACAGATTATTTTAAGAGAGCCCGTGCAAAGCCGGTATGCTAGTATATTATAATTAGAAAAAAAGATTTTGTGACATTTTGCTCAATTTTATTGTCTTCATATTTTATAAGTTAGAGTATAATATTAAAATAATGTATTAAATTGTTAACGTTAGATATAGATATTATAATAATATGTATATCTCGTACGCAGTAACACTGTAGCGCCTGTTGATCGGCTAACTAAGGTGATCTGACGCGATCATCGAGGTTTGGTTTACATGTTATTGAAAATCCAGAAATGTTCACTACGGTAACTGAAGCACAATCATGTTTGTACCACAAAAGAGATACACAAAGATTAGTAGTACCTAAACGAAGACTAGCTAAAACAGCAAATAGCTTTCACTGTCTAGGCGTACACTTTTACAATAAAATACCTGCTGTGGCTAAAAATGTTAATAAAAACATATTACTGACAAAAATCAAAGAAATACTTCTTGTAAAGAGTTACTATAAGCTAGCGGATGCTATAGAAGACAGGCATATATTTAATGATTTGAATGTACTAGCATGTAAAAATGACAAATGATTCTATTCTAATTTGATTATTATATTATATAGGTTTTATTTTTATAATTCTATTTTTATACATATATTGTATAATTTTCATATTGTACTGTTTTGACGAAACCAAGTGCTTGTAACTAGCCTAAGGTTAATAAATATACTTTGACTTTGACTTTGGTAACTGTCGATTCGGACAGTCTTTGGATAGGTGATCATGTCCAAGGTTATCTTTTTTAAAGTAGTATTTTCGTCTGGGCACTACCATGGGTAGAACGACACGTTAAATTATAGGTCCTGGCTGTTTGTCTTAGTACAAGCAGTCGTTAAGGCAAGTTAGAAGTCTTTGGGCGGCTTGAAAACTCTTGACATCAGAGCTTGGCCACTAATAATCATAAAAAGAAGTAAAGACTACTATAAAATATACAATGGTGTTTTTTTACAATACTTTTATTAAAAGCGTATCGAATCAAATGTAACATTCGATTTATAGCAATATCTAAACGAATCGATGATGCAAATACAAAAATATCACGGTCACGGTTGGTGAAAAAAATCGCTCAGTAAGCTTTACCAACATGACGCCATAAATTATAAAACATTTTAAAAATGGAACGCTCGGCGGCGTTGCCAGGGAGTGGTTGGATTCGATGCGTTCCGCGACATTGAGTGCGGATTGCGGAATATATTGTGCTTGAAAGTAGATTTAATGCGATGAATGGCAAAATCTAAGTTGATTTGTTGATCTTCAATTACGAAAAAATATTATTTTTTTAAATTTAAGTTAATTTGTTGATCTTCAATTACGAATTTTTTTTTTTTTAATCTAAGTGAATTTGTTAATATTTAATTACGAAAAAGATCTTTATTTTTTTAAATCTAAGTTAATTTGTTGATCTTCAATTACGAAAAAAATCTATGACATTGTTTTAAGGGAACATTTTATTTAATTTATTATTTATCTTATTTCATAAATCGATATTTTATGAAATTGATTATAACATAAGTCAGAAAAAATAAAGGAGTGCAATTAATTATTAGAAAAAAATGTAAAAACAAAAACATCTACCCCATTTCTATCTCTTTAAATACAGTCTTTTTTTAAACAACATATCAAATTAAGAATAAGTTAAATTGGTTTTGTTGAAAAATCTTTGTATGAGCTAATTGGCGAAGCTCTGGTGTTAAAATTATTAAGCAGTCCGAAGGCTTGACTCTGACTTAACTAAAAATCATTACTAATCACTCTTATTTTAAATTTAAATCTAATAGGAGAAACCAAATGTAGAAAGCAGTATATAATATTGTAAATAATGACATCAATAATTTCAAAATGAATCCGACATAAAATAAAACGTTCGATTTCCACCCCGGTATTTTACTAAACCCCAAATGTGGTTATAAACGTGCTCCATTTCTTACCCTCCCCATTCTTTCGTATTATTTTACATCACATATTTTCTTGTCTTCAAAATTTTAAATAAGACTTTCGACTCTATTGTTTTAAAAATAAAACTCAAACGAACTGGCCAAAAACAGATTTCGAAAAAAGAATATGGAAATAAAATGGCGGGAAGTGGACTACGAATTGTCGTTTTAAAAATGTTCTGTAAAGAAAAATTTTAGAGCCAATGAATTTTAATAGTCGTTTTATGATAACATTATTGGAATCGCTTTAGCGATTTCTTAGTAGAAACTGAGTTTTTGCTTGTTGGGATTTTAATTTTATGTTTATTTTAAGGGTGTTTATGTGGTTACACATATTTTAGAGAATAGCCATAAAATATATTTAAAAAAGGTAATACATTGATAACATAAATTAAGTAAGTCGTTTTGTGATAAAAACATATCTTGCAACAATTTAGCTTTATTAAATAGTAGATTGTATAGTAATTAGCCTTAATAATATTTTCAAGGCCCCAAAAATCCATTTCTCTGTTCGACGTATTAAATATTTTTCACCCTAGAACCATAGACAAAAATATTATTGTCTATGCTAGAGCGAAAAAAGTATAATTTTGCCCGTATTTATGTGCAAGCAAAACAATCGTTACGGAATAGGCGGAAAGAAAAGATTTAAAACTTTATTCGTTTATTTTTGCACAGATTTTCTCGCTTGCTTGCTTTTTGTTTGTTGACTTTGCACGTCAATAACATTTAGCCATTTACAAGCAAGAGTCGGAGTATCAGATGTCCTCAAGTTCCGTAAAGGATGTGGTATTTAGCTGACCGTAGGAAGTAGCACGTGTCCAGTACAGTATCGCCTTTCTATTGTCAATGAGGAAGTAAGCTCTTTAAGTGGTGCTTAGTTGATACAATTTTATCGGTAACAGCCCCCTTAACATTGTGGTAGTAATATAGCATAAGCAGCCCCCTATATTTTGTGTTCCCACTGCTGGGACTCAGGGCTTTTTCTCACGAGGAGAGAGATATAGGCCATAATCCACCACGCTGGCCAAGTGCGGTTGGCAGATGACACACGTTTTCGGATATTGTGGTCCTCAAACATGACAGTTTCCTCACGATGTTTTCCTTCGCCGTAAAGAGAGTGCAAATCCACACATAACATGAAAAACAAGTTATTGGTCAATACCAATGGCCGGCCCGGCCCAATGGCCGGGATCGAACCAAGGCCCGTCTGATTGAAAAGCAGACGTTATTACCACCGAGCCACAATCGCAATTTGGCCTAACATATTGGTAGCACTTCTAACTGATGATAAATTGAGCATGATACTAGATGGAGCTACGCATTACGCTAGAGTTATAAGTATAAAACCAGGTTTTTAAAATATAATATTGTCAACTAGGTATTTGATTGCCAGCTTTCAGGCTTTCGAATATTTGATCATAGGGCAAGGTGCGTCACCACACAGGTACGCGATACTCTTGTCTAAGGTGAACTATGCCTAGTCTAGAATAACTGGTTCGCAAGGAAACTGCCGAAATCCACTTTCAGGTGCTTGGCGACAGATTTTTCAACATGGTTTCCACTAAAAGCTGGTCTTAGAATAGTTCTATTTACCTATATACGATCCGTATACATAATTTTGTCTTGAATTTAGTGATGTTTTTTGTAAAAATAATATGTATCTACCTTCTAGTAGCAAGATTATCGTAAATCAAATGTAACACGTCATAAACTTAATAATAATTGTCACCACACTTACTCCATTACCTCTCAGGTTACAATAATCACGCCATAATGTTTAATCACCCTCCGAAACAGATGCGACAGTTTTTACACACAAATTAGTACTAAGACAAAAAGTTTGTCACCAACCATCAATTTGCAAGTCAATTTTAGCCTTAAAACAAAAGGCATAAGGTTCCAATTAGTTTGAAACATATACTGAAAAACAAATGAAAAATCTTGAACAGTACTAGAAAAAAGTTTGTAAGAGGTAAAACGTTTTGAATCTTATGTCAATGTGTTCTAGGTTGAATTTGGCTTGAAGTAAATTTTGAGTGATTTATGTAAAAGCGTTATAGATTTATTAATAAACTAAGTACAGAAGGGAAACGGAAGGTCGGGGTGAGTTCCGCCATTAGTTGTTAGTGTTTGTTTAGTTTCGCTCTAATGGTCTTTGAGGTTGGTTTTGAGCATAGATTATATTGGCCCACTTGGCCGATGTAAGCAATGGTGGCGATTCAGCGGCACACACGACTAAACTAAATTTAAAGAAGCCCCGTCTCTTTTCATCTTAGGTGGCCAGAAAGAGACGGCACGTTCTGCATCATAGTCAAAACAACTAAAATCACGTCATCGTCATATCGTTCATCGTCCCGGCTTTGCACGGGCTATAAAATAATCTAAGTTGCAAAGAGAAACAAAATATAGCGTAAATTACTAGGGAATAATGTGGCCTCCCAAAGGTGAAAGAATTTTTCAAATCGGTCCAGCAGTTTCTGAGCCTAATTGCGTCTAACAAGCAAACAAACAAAAATCTTACTATTCCTCTTTATAATATTGGTAGAAATATAGATAAAATAAGTGACTAGAACACTGAAAAAAGGCGCAGAAAGAAATTACGAGTAAGTGATGAATCACTTATGTCTTTCGGAAGAAAGGTAAATCTTTGCCCGGATACTATCATTGGTTTTGAGCAATCGCGTAAGGGTGAGAAGTCATTGCACGTATGTCTTTGATGAGGGAAAGGTGGTTGTTATTTCTATGGTGGAGTTTTTGTAAAATATTTTAGGTAAGATATGTTTCGGAGCAACATGATAATTATCCTAGTTGGTTGTCGTACACAATCTACAAGAGAGTATTTCTCTATGCTAACGAGTATGTGTACAGGTAACGAGTAAAGTAAATAAGCAAATGTAATTTTAAGACATACTAAAAAATGATTTGTTTTGTTATTATTATTTTTTCTTAGTTTATATTTTTTTTGTTTTAACTATGCTTAAACAAAATTTAATTATTCTTAAACTACGTTTAAATTTATTTTTAACTTTAATAAATGTAGCCTCTATGAATGTAAATAAAAAAAAAATAAGACTGAAAGAATGAAACAATCTATTTATTGTGACATAAAAGATCATTACGCATAATTAAGCGCAATTTAAGCGATATTTTTTTTTGTTGGCACGTACCTATAATTTTATTGATCTTGTAACGATGAAATTGTACCCAATACGTTAAACTAATAAACAATTACCCACGGTAGCGATTAAATGTAAATGTTATGCCTAAAATTGTGGCACGCTTATTATTAAAAGCCTTTTTTATTTTAAACTTATGCATGCTTGTGTCCAATTAAGAATTTTATATTCCATAACCAAATACTGTCCGAATGGACAATTGATTAACTTCTGTGATCGCATATAATCACGTTAGGTTACCAATAGCTTTTAAAACGCCTGAAAGTTCAGCTTAAAATAGACAGTTTCAATTTACATAACATATTACCTAGTTGCCCAATCTTCTTAATTTAGATGAGCTAAGTGGCTAAGATCTTGTGTTGAGGGGTTTTCAAGCTGCCCAAAGGCAGACTTGGCTTAACGACTGCTTGTACTAAGACTAACAGCTGGAACCTTCAAATTAACGTGTCTTCCGACCCATGGTTGTGCCCAGATGTAAATGAAACTTTTCAAAAGACGGTCTTATTTAAGCTGTTTTCTTATGTGATTGTACAATAAAGTAATATTCTATTCTATGCTATTCTATTCTATTCTTATGCGTGGTTACCCATCCAAAGACTGCCAGCATCGACCATTGCTTAACCTCCATGATCGTGTCAGATCACCTTAGTTAACCGAGCTACAGGCGCTACGTTACCCAATAGTAGGTAGGCAATAGAATTCGAACTGTAGATTTGTGGGAAGCCATAGAGTAAGGCGAGTGGTCAAGACAAGCAAACGTAAGGAGTTTCGCGGTAAGAGGATTGCTTTTGACATGTAATACTGCCGACCGGACCCATTGTAGGGTGACCAGGTTTTTGGTAAACTGACAGCCAAAATAAAAAAGTTTGACCAACTAGTTTAACTAATAGAAAGAACCGGATTAAACTTGAAATCTCGTAGCACTATGTTTAAAATTACGAAGGTTTGTGCGTTAGGAACGACACTTAACCTCCGTTAAAAATATTTCATTGTTTCATTCATCAATAATCGTCCGCCAATTTCTGCTTCTGTCTCACCGAACGCGTTAAGTTATATATTTGATTTGATTAAAACGGTACATAGACCAACATTAATTGAATTCATTGATAATATTTTTTTACATTTGAAAGAACAATAAAATTTATAAATTTTTTAAGATTTTGAATAGGTAATAATATGAATTTAGAATAAGAACATAAACAATCAGTCTAAGTATTCATGAAGTATTGATTTTGGATGTTGTAAAAGTAGTGTTCGCAAACAAATAGTTTGTTTGACAATTAAAAATCGCCTGTAGCTCGGCTAGCTAAGGTGATCATTCGCGATCATCGAAGCTAAGCAACGGTCGATGCGGTCGATGTTTGGATGGGTGACAAGACTGTCGTTTTTCAAGTGCTATTTTCATCTGGGCGCTACCATGGGTCGGATGACAAGTTAAATTGTAGGTCCCGGCTGTTTGCCTTAGTACAAGCAGTCATTAAACCAAGTCAGAGACCTTCGGACGGCTTGAAAACTCTCGACACCAGAGCTTGGCCACTTAGCTCAAACAAAGAGAACTAGGAGAAGAAGAATGCAAAATATTTCAAACCTATAACGTATGGTCACCAAAGTCTCGAAGCCATCTTGGAAACGGAAGCACGGACAAAAGAAAGAAACGAAATTGTTCTGTCCTATCGCATCCCTACTAACTATGCCCATTTCAACGGCTTCATAGATTACATTCAGATTATTACTATACGATCTTTATTTCCCTGCCTTATAGAGTATACTAGCTGACCCGGCAAACGTTGTTTTGCCTTAAGTACAGTTAAAAACACCATAATTGATCAGTTATCGAGCGGGATAAAAGATGATTAAATTTCTAAAATGGCCATAAAAAATAGGGGTTGGTGATAAAAAAGTATAAAAGTATAATTTAACGTTGTATGTATTTTTAATGCCACATTTTAAAAAATAATAACTAAAATTTCGTCAAAAAATTTAAGAAAATATATATTTAAAGGTGAACAACCCTTATCACTTAGGGGTATGGAAAATAGATAGTAGCCGATTCTCAGACCTACTGAATACGCATATAAAATGTGGTAAAAATCGGTCAAGCCGTTTTGGGGCAGTACGGTAACTAATATTGTGACATGGAAATTTTGTATATTAGAAAGAAGATAGAAGAAGATGATAGATTAGATTAGATATTACTAGCTAATCCATGAGCGAGTATAGGCTTGTAAAGAGAGTGTTGGACTACAAATCTGGTCCTACACGTAAAGCTAGTGCAAATCCACACATGACTTGAAAAATAAGTCATTGGTGTAGGGCCGGGATCGAACCAGGGGCCGTCAGAGTGAAAGGCAAACGTTTCCAACGAAACACACTCGCTTTTTGTGCTATCCGTATGAAGGAGCAGATTAAAAAAAAATGTTAAAGCATAGCTAAGTCAATGGAATCTGTTACGTGTGATATCAAAATATTTAAAATCGGGCTAGCGATTTGAGCCATAGAGAATATAAAACATACACGCGTAATACACACGTGTGTTTCGCTAAAAAAAATAAGCTGTAAATTACTAACAGTTATTGTAAACCAATAATAGCATATCTGTGACGTAATTTTATAATAGCCCTAAAACTACCATGGTATTACAACTAAATGCCAAAGGCTTTGTAAAAAAATTACGCGTGCCATAGACAACATCGTGGGTGGATTCCCGCCAAAAAAACTGACCGCAGCTGTCAATAGTCGTATTGAGATGTCCACTCCTGTCAACATTACGTTTTTCTGACACTTTTGGTTCTCTATGACTTTATTACTTTGTGATAGGGGATATATTTCAATGTAGGTTATTTTTAGATAATTTTGTAGACTTTTGTGGAAGTCAGAAAGGACATTGGTCATCATTATCACAAATGTAACTATTACATGGTAATTACGGAATCATAAGCGTGTGAATGGAGCTACATCTGTGACGATTACTTTTATGGGCATTTTGTATAATTGTCGTGGAAAAAATGACGCAATGTGGGGGCGGGAGATCTGTAGCGGTCACTTTATTGAGCGGTAAACTGTGGACAAATTGATATATGTCGGTTTTTAGGGTTCCGTACCCAACGATACGCTATTACGATTTAGTAAGACTTCGCTGAACGTCAATTTGTCTGTCCGTCTGTGACTGGACTGTGTCTCATGCATGACCCGTAAAAGCTAGAAAGCTTTTTAAAATAATGTCAGTTTAATCAGTTTTTTGGCCACCTCTAGTCCTGAGGGTAGTCGGTACAATCCCAGCCAATGAAATCGAATTAAAAGTGAAAGAAAACATAGTGAGGAAACCATTGCATGGTTGTAGGGCATTTTTAGTGTTCGCCTGGCCTTGAATTGAATCTTTCGCCGAGAACCTAGCAGTGTGATCCAAGCAGCCGCCTTGAGAACCAGTTACTCCAGACTAAGCATGCTCCACCTTAGGCCGGAGTGTTCCTGATTTGTGTGGTTGCGCGTCCTACTTGTCAAATGTCTATCTACAGTTAGAAAGACACCAATTTACTGTCGAAGTTCCGAGGATTTGCTCAAAGCGTTTTGCTTCGACCTTCATTGTGAGAACTGCGAAGCTTTGGAACTTTCTTCCTGAGTCTCTTTTTCCCGAGAAGTACAATTTGGGAGTTTCAAATCTAGAGTAAATAGGTTCCATCTAGGCAAGCGTGATCTTAGACCACAGTCAAGCTTAATATCAGGCAAGCTGCGGTCAAAGGTAAGCCAAATCATCATAAAAAAGAAAGAGATAAATAGGTAAAACAATCGCTCAAACTTAGACTCTGCTTTTCAGGGTTTTGATAATTCCATTAAATTCATTCTGCATTTCCTGACGTTTTTCTAAAATGATCTGTATTTATTCTCAGCGAAGATCCATATTCCCTTAGCAATGAGTGTCATTACTTGCCAGGAAGTCCAGGTGCCATAAATCAGGTAGTGAGACGTCGTTAACAGATTAATTTCATTCGTAGCAGACTTTCAACTTTGCCGGCAGATTTCAATTCTCGTTGCCACTGAGAGGAAGGAGAATATTCGACATATTTTTAACCGACTTGATAAAAAGATGAGGTTCTTAATTCGATTTTTTAAGTTTGTTACTTTAGAACCAAAATTGGCCAAAATTTGTCCCAATAATTATTTTAAATTGTAAACTGGTTAAGTTAGACTACTTAGATTCAGGCCTTGCCTAGTTAAGTAGTCACAGGAGAATATGTAATCTAGTAATAAGTTAGTAAATAAATGTTTTTCATTTCATTTCATAAAATGCGAAATGTGTAAATTAAATTGGACTCATATTTTCTATGTTCCCAATTTTTTTTTCTCAATTTTTTACAATTTGACTAGCAAGGCGTGTTACAACACGATTTTGTGGCACTGAATGAGAATGCCTAGTCTGGAATAAGTAACTCTCAAGGAGGCTGCCGGAACTCACTTCACTGTTAGGTTTGGTAACAAACAAAACTAAATATGCGATCGAAGCAAGAGATCGAAGAAGATTTGGAAAACTTAAGAGAAAATAAAAATTGGCCAAATGCGAGTTGGGCTCGCACATGAAGGGTTCCGTACCATTGTTCACTTAGTTTTATTAAAATTTTATAATTTAATATGATAGCTAATATAAATTTATATACTTTGTGAAAATTTTAAGAGTCTAATATCTACAGCTATTGGTATATAGCAAAAAAAAATATAAAAAATAACACGTTTATTGTATGGGGACCCCCCTTAATATTTTTATTATTATTAGTATTTGTTGTTATAGCAGAAATACATAATTTGTGAAGTTTCAGCTTTCTAGCTGTTATGGTTTCTGAGTAATAGGGTCCCGTTTTTACCTTTTAGGTACGGAACCATAAAAAAGATGTTTTGCTTTTCTCTCAAGTCTCCAACCAAAAATCTTTAGAAATATGGTAAGTAATGAAGCCACGAAATTAATTAGGCAAGTAATCAACCCCCCTGCATCGCTGTGAGTCAGATAAGGGCGTCACGCGTTAATTTATGGCGCAAAGTCGAGCCATTGTCTTAGATACGCGCCACGTGATTCATTAGTGGAACGGAACATTATAGAAGAAGAACAAGGAAAATAAGAAACAAAAAACAAAACTGTTTTTTAAATTTTCTTCACATTTTTACTGTTCGTTGTTACTGGGACTGTGCTTTTTGACTCCTATTTTCAAAGGTCATTACTAAAATTTTAACAAACAAAACTGTTTTAAAATACTAAGCCAGTTTCTTGTACATGAAACTGCGCTAAGTAATTGCTTATTCTCAAAGAAAAATAAGAACAATATAAGTATGCTTTAGGCATACTTACTTTCTTTTTAGAGTGCGCAGATTTATTTCTGAATTGCTATCTTCAGCCACTCTTTGTTTACTTCCTAACGAGCAATATTATTACTAAAGTAAGTATCAATTATACTAGCTGCGCTCCGCGATGCTACCCGTATTAATCCGGGATATAAAGTAAACGATGTGTTAATCCAAGGTCAAACCTATCTTCACATCAAAGTTCATTAAAATTGGTTTAGCCGTTTGAGCTTGAAGAAGGAACAAACATACTTAAATACAAACTTTCGCATTTATTATATTAGTAGAATTATGATACTGTTATTCTCAAAGTACATTATATAAAAAAATTGCTATTCGAATTAATAATGCTCTCATCTAGAACGATCACTCTACTCATATAAATAGGTAAAGCACGTTGGTAAGTTTTCAAACAAGTCACTCTGGCCAATGGTGGAACATGTCCAGTCTAAAATAAACAGAATATAACAAAAAAAAATCGAAGCAAATTGCTTAATCAGCAACACAAAAATCAAACTAGAATTTTGTAATTAGAACACGTGCATTCCAAATTCAACTTTGACATTATTTTATGCAATCCGTGGGAACGGCGGAACAGGTGGCGTTCGAAAACCAAATGTTTTGGTTGACGGCAAACAAATCACGCGAACCAGGAAGCGGGGTTGCTAGAACAAAAAAATGTGAACGCGAATTCCCATAGGTCCGTACGGAAACTTATTGGATGACATAAATATGAGTGTTTAAATTCCGGTTAATTTGAATCAATGTTCGGGATTACAGTCAAATCTCATTACCAGTCAAAATCAGTAATAGTGGTTTAGATAGTGTCTTCAGTCAACAACAGTTTTTACTGATTTTATTTTTACCCGTTAAGAGTTATGACTAGTAGGTAACCCTGAAACAGATAAAATAGTGTTTATTAATTGGATTGGCTACTATGATTTTATTGAAGGAACATCTGAGAAAGTACCTTTACTTTATCTAAAAGTTTATGATAAGAAGGTTTATTTCAAAATCAAAAAGTATTAATTACACATGTAATAGAAATATTTTTCCTAAAATTATATTTAAGCCTTTGTAAATAATACTCGATGAACTTGACTGTAAAGATCTGTGACTAAGTCTCACGGGATCGAATTGCGGCTAAAATACAGGTTGATATTGATTTTTGTCCTATCATAATCATTATCGTTTGTTCAGCATAAGTCGTTTGTACAGAACAAATTAAATAAATAGAGTAACATGTACCATGTTTGTATATAACATTCCTATTTTACTTTATCTGGTATTTTTCAGTCTCAATTAAGCTAAGTATTTTATATGAGTAAGAAAATAGGTATAGCTACGACATAATACTCAAATACCTCCCTACTCTTTTTAAAATAAAATAGATGAGTTGCAAAATCAAATGGTTTAGTATGGGGCTAGCCAATCGTGTGTGAAATGTGTCCTACTATTTATTTTAAGATATATTTACTTCTAATTAGATTCATTTCAAGTTCTCTGCTGTAAACTAAAGAGAGCAACCTCTAGATTCCCATAAGAGGGTGAAAATATGCGGACAGACACAGGTGGTTCCACCCCTCGGAATTCCGCTGTTTTTGTCCAAATACCACCGACCAAAGCAGTTCCTGAATCTGGGAACCGATATCCTTTCATAAATAATGTTTGTTTACACAGATTATCGAGACGATTGACAAGTTCATAGATAAATGCGCGGAAGATGCTGGTAAGAAGAACGCGTATATTGCCCCTAAAGTCAAGCTAAAAATCCAAAGGCAACTGATGCCACACTCATTGATAATAATATATAATAATAATAATAATATTTTTTATTTATGCAAAAGAATTGTTACATTGTTAAATAAAATTTATGTTATAAATTAAATAAAAGTCTTATATTAGTGTTAGTTTTAGCTAAATTTTGCATATTTGGAGGTTCTAGCTTTCTCAGTAGGATTCCCTGAGTTTGAGTTTATCTTCTAGAGTGCAGTAAAAATGGCTACTTAGTTCAATAAGGTTGTATGGTGTGTATTTGATACAGAGTGTGTTTGGTGAGTGTAGTGTGTTTTGTATTTTGTGTGTAATTGATGTGGTTGTGTATTAGCATATATTTTAATGTGTTTATGTGTAAGTGTGTGTGATAGTGTGTTGGTGTTTGTATGTGTTTGTGTGCGAGTGTTTGAGTTGGTGTGGAGTGGTGGGCTGAATGACTCCTATTATAAATGGAGTCAGATAAAACATTTCTGTGCTGGGTGACGTGATAGTATATTCTGCCAACCTATTTATTACGGTTGGACGTTTGACGACCTCGTTGGCGTAAAGGTTACCAAGCCGGACTGCTAATCAGAAGGTTCCGGGTTCGATTCCCGGCCCGGTTAACATCTTTGTGCTTAACTAAATTTGTTGGCTGTGGGTCTGGGTGTTAAATATGTATTCATATATATGTTAGAGGAATGTTTTATTTTAATTTATTCGATTAGTAGTTCCATCCAATGGCAGCACTGTGAACGCAAGAGTTTGTTATCTGTGCTGATTGAACGAACAATTGAGTGAATGTACGAATAAAGTTGTTTCCTATTGGTCGGTAATGCGTTCATTCGAGGACGCGTCAGTAGTGCGTTCATTCGAGGAGACTTGAGTGTGTTTCAGTCTGCCACGATACAGCGCCTGCGCCACTTGTGCGCACTGACAAACAATTCAATTATAATGGCGGACGACGACGACGACCACGCTGATTATAAACTAATTGAATCCGCGACATATATGTATATCAGTTGTGTTAGCAACCATACCTAATACGAGCTAGATGTGGTTCAGTATGGGGCTAACCAGCCGTGAGTGAATGTGATTAAAAAAAAAACTATCTCTATCTCCCTCGCACCGAGCTATCCTCCTTATCAACGCCATGATTACGCAATTGCCAGATCTAGATGTATTCGCCGATAGGTTTGCCACATTCCGTGATGGAGTATTGGCATACCTTAACTATTCAATTATTACTATTAGTACAACCTATGGTTAAGTTTTTAGTTTAAAATTTTATCTGTTTCTACCTATATAGTACGTTGCTATGTAATCTGTGAATTATATAGTTGCTGAATAAATAAATAAATAAATGATAAAATGGAATATGCAGATAGGTTAGACCTTGGATTAACATAAAGCTACTTTTTACCCGGATTAACTTATTATTGTCTCGGATTAACGCGGGGATCACCGTGGGGCACAATCAGATAGCAGTGTTGGGCATTAATCAATTAATTTGTCAATTATCTTGTTAATTGACTAAAAAGTAATTGAAAAAGCTGTTGCTAATACAGTTAACAATTAAATAATTGTTAATTGTAATTTTTCACAATTACAATTGGTTAATTGTTAGTTGTTGAGGTTACATTTACCAATTAATTAATTGTTAATCTTTAATTGTTCTTGCAATTAAAATTTGCCCAACACTGTTAGATAGATATATAGATTAACACTTTATTAAAACACATACTAAAAATAATTACAGAAACAAAAAAAAGGTATTTAAAAACTAGTGCCTTAATTGACGACCTTATCGCTAAAAGCGATCTCTTTCAGGCAACCAATTCCTAGAACGTACACATTGAAAGAGAGACGAGGTGTTATAATGTAACGGAATATTTGAATTGGAAAAAAAAATCAAAATGTATCCCACTCTATCAAAAACTGACATGTCCTTGCAAACCTTAATAACAAAACGCTTTACAAAGTTTGACACTTGCCTATACATGTGTTTATATTGTTAAAAGCCTTATCTCCACAGCGACGCCCTAAAATCTCATTCGAATCCGTCCGAGTTGACACCACACACGCTACCGCTCTGATGCGATTTTCTGCCACTTGACGACTCGACAGTTCCAATCGTTACCAATACCCAAATAAGGCAGACCTTCCCTTCCCCTGTTACCTAACGTACTTCCCTCTGTTACAAGCTTTTGAGAGGTCTTAGAAAACCGGTGGAAGCGCCCTTACTAAAGGTACTTATCGCCACTGAGTTCGTTCGCAGATTTAGTTATGAGTCTTGGATCAAAAATGTACTAGATATAAAGTGATGTTTCAAAAACGGTTAGGAAAATAAGACCGCAAGTAAGAATGTGGTCTTATTTAAGTTTGAGGAATTTAAGCGTTATTAGTAAGTACAGTTGAATTTTCTAACGCTCACTGCGTACGGTCATAAAACTTTACAGCTGTTATCGCGGAGCAAGATAGCTTATGTTTATTACGGTATTAGTCGAAACTCAACCTTAAGATGCAGTGGTAAGGTTGACTTGAATTGAAATATTTTTTGTTATGTGGTCATATTTTGTATTTCTGCATATATCGTAATAGATACAATAGTATAGTAAGCTCAAGCTATTTTTTTGTGCTGTGTTTGTATGCAACACTGAATCTGATATGTGATCAAAGTTAAGAGTACATTGTAATATGTTTGCTTGCAGATTTGGATTTAAAGTATTTATGAATTTTCTAACAAATTTTATTAAATATTTACATGACCAAACGGTCACAAAATTGCCTTAAACCTTTTCGCGCGGATCTCGTCGGTGACAGTCCGCGTGATGCTCGTCCACGACGATAACGCTCGAAATGCGTCATACCCCGTTTGTTCGATACAAAATGAGTGGACTGTATGAAGTTCAGACTCTCGCAAGGAAAAATGCAAAACTTAGATTAGGACCACGTACCTTTCATCCACGACGCCACTCCCTGGGACAACTGCTCGCGTCTGGCGGCAGCTTGGTGAGTTACAATCGATGAAGCCTAAACTCCTTGTATTAAGTAAATACAGAACAGTATTCACTGTACATGGGACAGTAAAAATACAAACGTGGTTTGGAGATATTCGCGAGTAACTCTTTACTACGGCGCGGTGAAGATACGCGCTGTTTAACTCCCATACGATTCCAGAGCGACTGCCTCAGTCCGCGACGCGCGGACTTCAGGCTTTTGTAGAACTACCCTCGTTTTGCATTTATTCCTTTATGAGTATCGACCACCGTTGGACGTATATCCAACGTCTTTTAAGTAAATGTTTCATTTTGTTTGTTCAAGTAAATACAGTTTACAAAGATACTAATAACTAATTAATACAGGGTTACAGATAATTAACACAACAAGTCTATAGACAAATATTTTTTGTTATGGGTTTATCGAAAATTCTTAAAAATACATATAAAATTCACTACTCCATACATTTTGTCATAAGTAGGTAAAATAATTGAAAAATGGCCCATTTTTACTCACGCTCATGTTTATGCATATGAACTTTTGAATGATTTCTTTATTTACTTGAGTTATATGGAACAGCTGTTTGAAAGAGGGTGTTAAATATGTATCTAAAAGCATTCATGTATATATATGTAGTACAACAGCTGTGCTAACCACAATAATACTAACTAGAAATGGTTTAGTATCGGGCTAACCGGCCGAGTGTAAAATGTGTCCTAATATTTAATTATTTGGTTTAGTGCATTTCTGAAAACTGCAGAATGACAGTTGCAAGTCTCTAAAATACAAAAGCTGTCGACTTTAAAAGATTTTGCATTTGTTACCAACCCTGTATAGACACCAGATCTAAGGTAATCAGTCAGGTGATGTAATCGATAGCTATATGGCTACGTCTCGTTTGATCCTATTCGCATCGACGGGATAAAGGCAGGGATAAAAGCCCGCCGGATCATCCCCCGTCGAATTGCCTATTACCCGATGGACGCTCAAAATTGAGCCTTTAAAAAGGCTTTTATTTATGGCCTGCCTTTCCATTCTCTCCTTTTAAGCCTAATTTTTCATGATGACTCTTTTGTGGAAAGTTCTAGAGATATTAAGCTGATTTTTTTGAAAAGGTGATTTATATACTAGTAGAAATACATAGATAACTACATAGTTGGATGACCCTTTAACATTACAAGATTGCTATTATTCTACGATTTAGTTTGTAAAACTTTAAAAACCTTAAACTCTTAAGGTTTTAAAGATTTTTGAAAATGATTTTTTAAAACCAATCCCAATTGATCATTGACTTACTCAAGTCAGTGTATCAATTGAGATTAGTTTACTGCCTCATAAAAGTACATAATTGTACGATTAGGTCATCGGCTTTTGTAAGTCTAGACAAAAAATATAAACAGCTTTTGGAAATTCCCGAATTAGGCATTCCATACTAAAATTACGCTGATTCGCGGCAAAATGTGAACCGATTTGTTTTCGCCAATTCCCTTAAATAAATAGGACACAGTGCACGCACGGCTGATAGCTCCTAAAATACAACAAAAATTGTTTTTGTAGGCGTTATTACCAGTAACACTATAACTATAAGGTGCAGTCAGTAGTATCCTATGCTGTGAATGTTTTCATACAGTCATACACTGGCATAGTAGGGACATACATAGGCTATTCATCCCGACTGAAGATCAAAGGCACAGAGAGCTCACAGAGGTCCCTCCCACTAATGAGGCACGTTTGATGTCCCTGTGTTTATTCGACTGTTTGTTTGAGCAAGTTTTTTATTTACGTTTCTAGAGTAATGAGATGTGAAACAGGATTTTTTAATTTTCGCGGCTAACGGTGAGTCTAACGTAGCTCAGTGAAGTTCAGTCTAGTTTGCCGGCAGACGCCGGTTCAAATCCCGTTGGCAGTAATATGTTCGATTGTTTTCCTAAATTTACAGGACTATAAAGCAAATTCTTTATTCAGGGGTTTATGCCTAAGAGGGCAAAATATTTTTTTCTTCAAATTTATAAGTAGTACATTTCAAAGTTATCAGGTTTAAATAGTGCAATTTAAATTCCAGTCTCTCTATTGCCTCTGAACAAAGACAATGAAAAATGATAGAAAAATATAGGTACTAGGCAATCCCATCTCATCCCATGTCACTTGCCACTAATATTTACTAGTACCACAGTAGACTAAAAATTCAATGGCTATTAAAATATTTAACAAGCTACCTGTTGAACTAAAGCTTATTGAAGTAATAAAATAAGTAATAAAAGTAAAGCTTTCATGACAAACCTACAAAAAATACTCATCATAAAAACAACTATAGAAGAGAAGATTACTTAAATTGGTGATACGTTAGAATCTGGATGTACACATAAGCTTAACTCTATCCCGGATTGATGCTGTAAACACCGCTGAGCACAATTAATCAATAAAATCATTTGTTCAAACAAGCAAACAATCGTAGTATTACACTTTTTTTCGTCCACAAAAGACCTTGTCAAAGAACAGTTTTCTTAAATATTAGCCATAAGCAGATCGTCCCGGCTTCACACGGGCTATAAAATAATCTAAGTTGCAAAGAGAAAAAAATATACCCTATGTAACTTAGGGATAATGTAGCTTCCCAACGGTGAAAGATTTTTTCAAATCGCTCCTGTATTTTCGGAGCCTATTTGCGTCAAACAAACAAACAAATAACCAAACTTTTCCTCTTTCTAATCTATATTTTTTTTATCCTTGCTAAATTTGCGTTTGACAACAGCTAGTCTGATGTTAAGCTGAACTGTAATCTACGTTGTGGCACGCTTACCTAGAAGATACCTATTAACTCTACTTTTGAAGACCCCCAAACTTTTCCTCTTTATAATATTGGTATAGATATTTTGCCACGAACTTGCAAGTCAAGGTAGACTAGGTGACCGCGGGGTGAAGCGGGTCGGGGGAGGTGGGGGGTGCCTACTCTTATTGATTTTCAGGAAGAAGCCGGTTCCTTGCGCTCCAACGTGGATTTCAGGACTTGCGCTAGTTGGGGAGTTTTTAGGATTCGGAATTTAGAGGTTGACTAAAATTGTCGCGAACTCTTTTGAAAAGACAAAAGGTGTGTTATCATTATCACCATTTTCAGCTGTTTAACACTTACTGCATTGGCATTGGCCTCCCTTAGTGTACTACATGTTTCTAGGTTTTATGATAATATTATAGTAGGTATATTTGTCTGCAAATTGTATTGAATGTCACGTCACGGCTTAGGCCGCTAAGAATTTGAAACGGGTTGTTTTATAATAAATTGGTTTACATCCCATTCAGGAATTAACTCCAACCTAGATCATATAGACATTGAAACTCTTTATATGAACTATTTATCAAGTAACTAATGAAACTAAATAATTAGTTAATAAGTAGGTATAAAATTCCAGTAAGTCAGTCAGTATTTTTTACACAGAGCAGCTAGATATTTTCGCGTAGAAAACGGTCACACTTACTAAATTTTTCTACGCGAAAATATTAAGATGCCTTACGTGAACAGTTCACAATGTTTAGCTAGATATTTGACCAGCAGGACGCGTAACCACATTAGCTAGCGACACTCTGGCCTAAGGTATACCATGCCTAGTATGGAATAACTGGCCCTCAAAGAAGCCATCAGAACATATCTACTGTTTGGTGCTTGGTGTCAATTTTTCCAGTTGAGGGTGGTAGTTTGCCAGGTAACTTCTTGAAATTGCCCTACCACCATGCTTAATATAACTCAATGACAATAAGAGTAAGTTATGTAAGTTGTGTTCTATTTATCAGAGTTTTGGTCAGTAATATTAGTACGTTGAACAAAATGGAAGTACACAAAATGAAAAAAGGTAAAGACTAATGCAGTTCAAATCCACATTATCTTTTTTTTTCTAAAGAAGAAAGAGAATTGACTGTGTCACAATCTATCATCTACCTCTATATGTACATAGAACAATAAACATAGTATATAACTAAGCACGTAGGTTCGTGTATTTCAGGAGGTCGGGTAATTACGTAAGGGCGTAACCCCGCGTCATTGGAGGGGTCACGACCCCGCGAGGGCATGCTATTGGTCGGCTCACACCCACTCCACAGAGGTTAGAGGTTACGAGGTTTTACTGGAAAATTTAGTAGGTTGACAGGTGACGTAAGATATTGTTTGAAAGTTTGACACATAGGTATTATATACTAGCAGACCGCCCCGGCTTCCACGGGTTATATAAGGGCTTTTGTTTCACATTTTTTTAAGGGATTTCTGATATTTTTGAAAACAAAATACCTATAGCCTATGCTATTCGGGGATTATGAAACGATGAAAAAAAATTCAAATTGATCCAGTAGTTTTGGAGCCTATTCACGTCAAACAAAAAATCAAACTTTTCCTCTTTATTATCTTTCTTCTTCTTATATATAAATTTTCCGTGTCACAGTGTTTGTTACCGTACTCCTCCGAAACGGCTTGACTGATTTTTACAAAATTTTATATGCGTATTTGGTAGGTCTGAGAATCGGCTATCTACTATCTATTTTTCATACCCCTAAGTGAGGCAAAATAACGTTTGCCGGGTCAGGTAGTATTAGTATAGAAGTGTAGATAGTATCTATATACAACAGATATGAAACGTATAACGTATAATGATGTTCCAATCCTAGGCACATTTGGTTTCAAAGAAACCATACTTAGACTACTAGTCTACAAACTACTAAGACTAATAGCCGTGACCTACAATTTAACGCGTCATCGGACCCACGGCAGCGCCAAGATGAAAATACGTCTCTTTTTAAAAGACTTTGATCATTTTCAACCACCTATAATGACTGTCCGTATCGATTGTTGTGTAACATTGATGATCGTGTCAGATCATATTCGTTAGCCGAGCTAAAGTCAATATTTACTTACTTACTGACTCGATACGATATCTATTTACAGCCCTACTATACCAGTTTCTTTACAAGCAAAACCTACCCCAAAATGCAACCAAAACCTACCAAACAGCCAACACACCCCAAGCCAACTTTCATCAGCCAATAAAATCTTTATCTCCACACAAAAATTAAGACATCGTAACCACAATATTTTTATGGGCGCTCCAAGAACCATTCCCAGCGCAAAACAAACTTACTAAAATCCGTGGCAAATTTTGGAACTGCAAATTTTCAGATACATTTTCTGACTACACTTCAACGTGAGGCGCCCTCACTAGCTACACGTATATATTTGTATCTGTATCTCTTTTGATAACGCTTGACAAGTCGACTCTTGGGAGTGTTTCCCTCAACACTGTGGTTTTGGGGTAAAAAATATGTTCGTGGAAACGACGCGGAGTATGGTTATGTTAGCATAATGTAAGTAAATTGGGGATAAGATTTCTTTGTTCTGGTGAAAGCGACGCCTTTATAGCGTAATGTAGAAAGACACTTATATACCAGATAAATATATGTATGTATATATACTTTGGTATCCGTATCAAATTTATGTTGTTACCTGTTCAGAATTACTGATAGGAAACTCAAAATCGTTTGTGTTATACAACTTCACGATAGTGCCAAAAAAAATATTAACGCGCGGCAAAATGCAGAATCTAATTGTTTTTTTCGCGACTTTCTAAAAGTAGTGGAACTAAAGTTACTCACCTAAATGTTCTATAGCCGCACTTATGAGGTTTTTCCGTAGTTAACCGTAACCTAGTATAGCTATAAAAATTATAATTATTACTTGTAGCGTCTTTAGGACGGCTAACTAAGATCTGACGCGATCATCGAGGTTAAGCAGCGACCGTTTGCGGACAGCCTTTGGATGGGTGACCATGAACAACAAAAAATCGAAAATAAAAAAGACAGCTTTTTAGTAAGGGGTGTTTTCAATGGGCTGCTACTGAGGGTCATATGACTCGTTAAATGTAGGTCCCAGCTGTTAGTCTTAGTAGAAACAGTGGTTCGGCCGGCTTGAAAAATTCTCGAGGTTTCTCCACTTAGCTCATACGAAGGTTAATTACTTACGTATCAAAAAACTCCAGACTTGGCTAAGTACATCGAATCGATAGCACGATTCACTGTCGAAGTACCGAGGATTCGCACAAAGCTTTTTCTTTCGACCTTCATTGTGAGAACTGCGAAGCTTTGGAACTCTCTTCCTGAGTCTCTATTTCCCGAGAAGTACAATTTGGGGGTCTTCAAATCTAGAGTAAATAGGTTCCTTCTAGGCAAGCGTGTTACATCTTAGACCACTGTCAAGCTTAACATTAGGCTAGCTGCGGTCAAACGTAAGCCTATTCATCAATAAAAAAAAAGTACCTATTGGCTAAGTAATTGCAATATTGTGAGTAAATGCTCAATCCTGGATTTTTTATTATTTTTTATTATTCTTGCTCCATTTTCACTTTACGGAGATATTTTCGTATAAACACATATCGGCGGCGCGTAATAAATATTTATCAATGTCCCAGAAAGCCCATAAATTGGATAAAGTATCGAATCCCGGTAAAACAGTGCGGTGGTATTCCCTAGACGCACTCCCCGGGTGCGAATGGCCACTTGGACACTTATCGCGGTCTTAAAGAGAAGAGGGTGATAGGTACCTACTTACTCTTACTAAGATACTGCTGCCCTCTTATTTTAGACACTGGTCAGACATCTATACGGGTATACTTGCCGTCACGGCAACAGGCGAAAATATAAAGGACACATTTCACACACGGCTGGGTTAGCCACATACTAAACCATTTCTAGTTTCTATTATGATTGCTAACACATCTGATATACTACATATACATACATAAATTCTTTATATCGATACATATTTAACACCCAGACAGACATCCAACAGTTTCAGTTCATCAAAAAAAGGTTTGCCGTGCGGGGATCGAGCCCGGGACCTTCTGGTTAGCAGTCCGTCATAGTAACCATGTCGCCAACGAGGTGATAGAGCGTTTTCTAGTGCTCGCCTGGCTAGCAACCACCTCAAGTTGCAAAATCTATTGCCAAGCATCTAGCTGTGTGTTCCGGCAGAATCCTTTACAGTAAAATATTCTAGACTAGGCATGCTCCACCTTAGGGCACAGTGTAGCTTACGCGTGTTATTACGCGCCGGCTGGTTAGGCGGTACTTCCGTACTACAACACCTATTCAGTTTTTTTTAAGCCTGATGTTAAGCCTTATCTTTGTCTAAGATGTACTCGTACCTAACATAAAACCAAAAAAATATATAAAGCTGAAACCAGAAGGAACCTATTTACTCTAGCTTTGAAGACCCCCAAACTGTACTTCTCAAAAAAAAGAGACTCAAGAAGACAAAAACTCAAGAAAGTATAACAAAAAGACCAGTCAACCTATCACTATTCCAATCGACACAAATTAGGTACTTCCTTACCCAACTCATAAATACCACCTGCCTTAATCAGTCTATAAATTACAGCAAATTAGCACACAATACTAGTTATCAAACAATGCCCCCGGAGCTCTATGACCTGAGGTGAAGTGATACGGCAGACTTTTAGCTGCTGGTATCTTGTAACCTCAACCCCTTAGGGTAAGGGGTAAGGGCCAATCGAGGTTATTGTATAAAAGAGCGTTTTAAACTGTAAATGGACTTAGTTTTACTCTGGAGAGCCATTGACTTGGATGCAGTGTTGGATTGTGAATTTGGTTTTTGCCGTGTTGAGTTTAGAAATGAATAGAACATTTTCTTTGTTTAGACTGCAATGAGGTGGGTTAGTAAATACAACTAAATAACTAGTGTTAGTGTCAGTATATGGTGAAAAAGAAGAAGAATAGAGAACAAAGCAAGATTGAGGTGACCCTGAATGGAGATCAGAAGGATGCTCGCTTTACCCACTCATCCCTCTTTTACAATGTTTCTTCTGCAAAGAAAAGCTCAGGTCCTCTGCCACAACTATCAGGATGCTGTTGTGACTCCCTTTCACACGTCTCAACAGCGATGATGATGTCATGGAGCGACGACGGCCTGCCTCCATCTAGAAAAAGGATATCGCCCGGACAGATGTTGTGTCTGGAGACGGCTGTCCGACGGTCATGCATTGTAGCTTGGACCAGTCGTATGCGCATTGAAAATACCGTATGCGCGATTCAGGACAAGCGCTCTGATTGGTAGCGGACGATAAAGTGTGACAGAGACGACACAATGTTTTGGACTTAAATATCATCTAGTCCTCGTTATACTCCTATTAATAGGCTTGTGAATAAAAGAATACTAAGTTGTCAATTGTTGGGCCATACCATGTTAGGGTTTCGAGAGAACAGCGCATTAATTCAGCGAGAGAATGGGCCAACAACATTATTTCTAACTGAAGAAGCGAAGAGGAAAACGCTTATTTATGTACTTTCCATAGTAGGCTATATATCCTATCTGATATGTTATAACTATTTCTTATCCTAAAATAATATAAGATCTTTGATTCTTCTTCATCTTCGTATAGGCTAAGTGGACAAGTTCTGGTGTCGAGTTTTCAAGCCGCCCGAAGACCACTCTGACTTGGCTTAAATACTGATTGTACTAAAACTAACAGCCGATAAATTGTCGATTGAACATGACATCTAATAAATACGCTCGCATATTAAGGCATTTAACCAAGCGCGTGAGACAGAGACAATCAAGCCGAAGGCGAAGCAAGTCTGGAGACACTAGGCTCTTAAGGAGACAGGCAAAACACCTTTAGGTGCTTGGCCATATATCGATAGATTTTCGACTTGAGGGTGGTAGTCTAGAAAATGCTCTACCACCACGCTATGGTATCCTCACGACATTTTCCCTTCACCGAAAGCTCAAGCTCATTGGCGGGAATCGAACATAAGCCCTACGGGGCGTAAGGCAATCGCAAGCCTGACTAAGCTGTCATCGCTTTGAATTGCAGTCAAATCATAATGACCTTCTGCATTTATCACTGTAACTCAGTAAAAGTTTTAAATAAACAGTTTTTAATCAAAGTTACATCATATAAAATGTTTAAAAAAACATTGTTTACAAACCATTTAAAGGCAGGCCAATGTTACCCAAACTTAAGTATCTCACTTTCCTTATCAGTTATCAAAAGTTAAAGGCTATCGGAGCGTTTAAATTAAGCTACTACACATTTTTATCGTGGAAGTTAATTGGGAATTTTCTACAATGTAAATCAAGTCATGTGACACTTAAAAATACTTATTTACACAGACTCACTCTCCGCAAACCAGTTTTTTTTTCATAATGATAAATCTGTTTAGTGCCAAAATAAGTACGAGTATAAAAAATCTTGAGGTGGTTCTTTAGACGGTCTTCAAATTATTTTAACAATACTTATGATTTATAACGAAAAACTGCCAATTCAAGATTTTGCCCACTCAAAGAGCCGTGCATATTTTGACGTTATATGAAGTGGTAGTTAAGTAGACAGAATAAAAAGTTGTTTTAAAAAATAAGCTATCTTTTCTGAGCTACATCACAATTTTTACATCTTATTAAATACTTTAATTGAGAGTGTTGTATCTAAAAGTCTATAGAGTGAGTCAATAAATAATGCAAGCCCAAACAAAAAAAAATATATCGAGAGTCTAGAAGTTTATCGTTAAATCGAGTGACGATTAACGATAAAAATAAACTAAAATAGTTATGGACAAAGTTGTCAAATATACTAATGGAGTATCGATATAAACTTAACATAAAATAAGATAAAATTATAAGTAATATAAGTTAATACAAGTTTTAAGCTAACTGGCGGGCCAACTCCCTAAAGCGTCGAAATTACTCGTCTTTGGTTGGTTTTACTTCATGTTCTTACATTGGCTCACTCTATATAACACTAGTAGCCAGTCCCGGCTTCGCACGGGATATAAAATAATCCAAGTTGTAAAGAGAAACAAAATATAGCCTATGTTACTCGGAGATAATGTAGCTTCCCAACGGTGAAAGAATTTTTCAAATCGGTCCAGTAGTTTCCAAGCCTATTCGCGTCAAACAAACAAACAACCAAACTTTTCCTCTTTATATTCTTAACTTATACGAGTATATAAAATTTCCATGTCACAATGTTAGTTACCGTACTCCTCCGAAACGGCTTGATCGAATTTTCAAATTTTATATGCGTATTCAGTAGGTCTGAGAATCGGCTACGATCTATTTTTCATACTCCTAAATGAAGCAAAATAACGTTGCCGGGTCAGCTAGTATTGGTATATAAGTATTACATGCTATAGGTAGGTATAATATAAATGGTGATAGCACTCAAGGCACATAAAGCAAGTAGATAAAAGCAGAAGACGTCCGGAGATAAGAATTATATGTGCTGTATAAAGAGGACTGTTTATGTCGCCTTATCTCCGCTGATAACTGAAGTCATGACCCTGTGGATGCTGTATGATATAGGTACGTATATAAGTAGCATAAAATAATCATAATAATTTAAGTTTAGTTTAGTGACCAAGCTCTGGTGTCGAGTTTTCAAGCCACCCGAAAGCCTCTGACTTGGCTTAACGTGCTAAGACTAACAGACGGGACCTACAATTTAACATGTCATCCGACCCACGGTAGCGCCCAGATGAAAATGCCACTTAAAAATGTCTCAGTCTTGTGCGTCTTGTGGTCACCCATCCAAACACCGTACGCATCGTCCGCTGCTTAGCTTCGATGATCGCGTCAGATCACCTTAGCTAGCCGAGCTATTATGAAAAAATTTTTTTTTATTAAAAAATTAGAGAATCTCTAACTAATGTGTGTGTTTTGTGGTGGCGGCCATCTTAGGTTTAAAATTTATCATTGCCTTTGTATAGGTACTACTAGTAAAGATTTGAAAAATTCCTTCACTGCTGGGAAATTACATTATCCCTAAGTAACATAGGCTATATTTTGTTTCTCTTTGCAACTTAGATTATTTTATAGCTCGTGCGAAGCCAGGACTGGCTGCTAGTCATATTCATATGTCATGTCGTTCCTATAATTACGCGTAGCGCCATCTATTGACAGATTGCAAAGGCTTGTTAGGTTCGTTAGCAAGTGAACGGGAGCCTCTTATTGATTTTATTCTGCTCGTAGTATTTGTTTTTATAGCTGCAGAAATAATTAATTAAAATGTCACCTCTTTAGCTATCATGGTGTATGTGATCCAGCATTGTGACGGACAGACAGCAAAGTCTAAGTAATACCGGTTACCTGACTCACTCCCTGAGTCTCTGTTTCCTGAGAGGTATCATCCGGGGGCCTTCAAAAGTAGAGTTAATAGGTATCTTCTAGGTAAGCGTGTCACACCGTAGACTGCAGTGCAGCTTAACATCAGGCTAGCTGTAGTCAAACGCTAACCTATCAAGGATAAAAAAAAAACTGTATTCTTCAGCAAAAAAATGTGAGCTGTCACGGGACGCCTGGCAGATGTGCAACATCTACTTTTTTTTTCCTTTGAATAGGTCAGCGCTTGACCACAATTCACCTGATGGTAAGTGATACTGAGGTCTACGGTGGATCGCGCTTACCTAGAAGGAACCGGTTCACTCTCGCCTTGAAAATCGCTAGATTGTAGTCATTGGAGAACAGGGAATTCGGGAAGCAATTCCAAAGTTTGGTGTAAAAGTAATATGCAGAAAAGTACATATTGTGATAGGAACTAAATATGTGATAATGATAAAATTAAATATTACGTTTTTTTTTCAGATTACGATGACTATTTTCATGAAACACAAAAATTTACGAATTTATTCCAAATCGTGGCTACTTAATTCGTTTAATCGTGTTATGTTTTGAGAAGAAAGCAGTGTCTCCCTTTACCATCATATAGCGTGGCTAAGCGTCGCCACGGCATACGTCGCCACGTCTGAAATCGGTTTTACGTACGGCTATAGACGTTTCACATCAAAAAGTCAATAAAACATCACTGTTCATAATTTTCAGTTAGTTTAATCATTATACACATTACATTAACTATCAGACGGCCTAACAAAAGTTTCACAAAGTCACAACGATAAAAACATAAAAATGCAACACTCAAAATGTTGAATTTAATTATACATATCTTACAACAAGAGTTAAGATACAACCACCAAGGTATAAGGCGGGTCAATAAAATAAACTTAAAGTTCCCTCTTGCTTGAATAATGTAATAATTGGGAATATGAGAACTTTCAACTGTTTTCTTTATTGAACCAAGTCATATATTAGATGTCGAGTTTTTGGCAGAGTCTAGATTTTACACTACGCGCTTTGATGCAAATTAATACACAAAAAGATCTAAAAAGGAGGCTTCTTGCTAATTTTTAGGTATTTTTCTACTCATAATTTTTCATAAGACTTCCATATAAAAAATATGCAAATGAATTCACAAAAAGTTTTAAAAAGGAAGATCCAAACTCATTTTTAGGTATTTTTCTACGCATCATTTTTCATAAATAATTTAGCGCCATATAAAAAAATACTTGAGGTTTCTATTTTTTAATTACCTGCAAGATAAACATTAGGATGTTTGAACCAAAGATTACCTGCATTACCAATTTCATCACAATCCGTTAATCATTTAAAGAGTGATAAAAGATTAGAAGAAACAAACATACACTCATGTATGTAAGTGAAAGGGCCAAAAATCTTTCAAATATGTTATAGCTTTCAATGCCATTGAATACAAAATACAAAAAATGAATCATAAACAGTTTTACATAACCCTTATACCATCATGGTTTAAGTAATGCTAGAACCAAAATTATATACAAACGCTAGCACACACAAACATCGATGCCTACATATAGAACATAATTAATTAGATTATAAGAACATTAATTTACAAGCCAGTAATTAATTTGTTCACATTGTATCAATTTATTATATAAATTAACAATTAAATAACACAGAGATCATCAGCAAACTATACACAAGTATTTTTAAAAGGATTCACGGAAATGTTTAGGTCAATATATCAAACATACATTTTTAACTACAGTGTAAACTCCATGTAACGTCACTCAAACAAACAACTCAGACAAACTCTCTAAAGCGTCGAAATCAATTGGTTTTAGTTGGTTTAGCTTGTATTCCACACAATGATATATTCTTTCAATTTAACAACCACTCTCTATAACACCATGAAATTCAGTGTCGTTATATAGAGTTTACACTGTATATACCGTGGTTTATAAGATAATAGGTGTATTCTCACTAATTAGAAAGACAGGAAACCGACATGTTTGGACTCACAATATTCAAAAATATGTGTCATCTGCCAACCCGCACATGGCCGGCGTGGTGGATTATGGCCTATATATCTCTTCTAGCGAGAGAAAGACCCTGAGTCCCAGTATTGAGAACGTATAGTGGGCTGCTTATGCTTATTCTAGAAAGACATGATTTTGTGGATACAAAAGTTCATAAGTATAGTTAATTAATAATATCAGTTTAAAATCGAATCTCGTTAATTATTTGGACACTAGTAACTAAATAAAAGAAAATGAATACTGCTTAACATTTCAGCAGCATTCATATACAAAATAAATAAATTATAGTTGTAATAGTTCTTTAAGACTGTTGTGAATGTCAATACATTATTTTTCTTTACTTAACTTCTATTTAATATAAAAATTAAAGAAATCGTCTTTATTGTACATATCAAATAAATACATAACTTCTTTCACAAACAGTTAAAAATTAAGAAACAATGATAGCCTTAAACTAAATTAGCAATTTAATTGTCAACAGTGAAAAAAATGTTTGCACTTGCCACACCTATAAAACCTAAAACGTTCAATATTTTGTTAATGTCACGATTATTCTACAACTAAAGTTAAGAATATTGAAGCTAAAATAATACCTAACCTACGGTCTACTTATAGTATACATATATCTGGGTATCTAAAGACTAGACCACCCCTTAAAATAACACCTACAATTTAGACCCAAAATTTAGCACATAATATTTAATATTATAAACCTATATGAGACCACATCCTATCTTAGCCTATCTCTATCAAATAACAGTTTTTTTACACAATTATATTTAAAAACATAACCCTCCTCCTGTAAGTTGGGTAAAACAATCTAAAAGATCTTAGATTTTATATAAATCTTATAATCTAAGAATTTCACAAATTACTACAAAAACTTCTGAATACTATTTGAATTTAGCCTTAGGCAGGTATTTTGTACATTAGTTATGCAAATTTGAAATTTTTCCGAGCCAAACTAAATGCAACATGTACTTTACTATTTATAAGGTATTGAATTTTGTACAGTATCCGACGACAAATATTGCACATCGACATTTGGAAAGAGACCATCGACGATCGAGTTTCGGCTTCTATAGAGTTATCTCTGTCGCACACTACTTTTGTCGTACGTTTGTCAGTCGTTGTTCAAGGGCGATAGTCTTCGTCTACGAGTCCGAAATTAGCCGATTGTGTTTTTTCAACAGTCGTTGTGCAACAGTTTGACAGATTCAATATAATATTCTAAATGACCTGATGATAGTGTTTGTTCTTTAATTTCATGGGATAAATATTAAGATACACAATAGTCACATTAGCGTAGACAAAACGAATAACTGAAATAAGGACTTCAAAATAGTATGTTACCGATATCACAGCAACAATTGTAACTTTATTTCTCTATTATGTATTTATATTCTTTCACCCGGGATAAAATTATCAATGTGCTGCCATGATATGGGGTCTGAATCAACGTCAATCTAAAGTTAATGACTAAGTTAACTTTTTTATGGGTCTCAAGTATTTCTAATTTATTAGTACATTAATTAAGTTACAATTATAGCAAATTCTTTGATACAAGAAACATTGAGATGTTGTACACAACATTTTACAATACACAATGCGATAGAAAATACATGATTTCCTAACATTGGCATACATAATATTAAACATTTTAATATGCTTAATACATTACTATATATAGTATATTGGTTATATAATTTCAACTTAACTCTATTACAATTTTGTTGAAATTACCAAATTTCCAGAAATTCACTTTTCGATTACTTACTTACAAACAATAAGCTACTTTTTGACATTTAAGAAAAACATTTTAGTTTTTTTTTTACAAATGTGTCAGTGTTCGTAGGTTATGGAATGAAGACTTTCTCACTACTTGAGACGGTACGGGAGCAAAATATCATATTTATAAAATCCTCTTTAAGTGATAGAGCTACGATTTTTTTCAGTTTCATTTTCTTAAATTCAAGTCTAGTGTTAAGACTCGTTAAAGTTCTAAAACACGTAAAATGCTCTTAATAGTATTATTTGTTATAAAATAGTTTTAAAATTTGATAATGCTGTGCTTCTGAGAGTAAAGAGGAAATTAAATCAAATCATGTTTATATTATCATGAATGATTAGGGCTAGTAGATTCAATATTATTAGTTGTTGATTTTATATGAATTTATTTTGTCAAAAACACACTGCCATGCTTCGGGCGCTTCTGAACTGGGTACAACTGCGCCTTTAAGAACCACAGATTATTCTCAATGTACACTGTTGATATTAATTCACTGGTCACTTTATCACTAGTTCACTTTCAAGTGTCACTTAACACTAACTTCCGTCAGTACCTCGAGGGCTCAACTGCATTTTGGACGATTTGTGCTGTTGTAGAAATAGTCACGATTTCGATAATTCATTAAATATATACGGATAAATAAATTACAAAATTTTTAAAACACACACTACATAATGTTAATAGGTATACATTATACTCAGGCTCAAGGGCTGTTGGAAGTGAGGTTTCGACAGTCCAGCCAAATTGGGCCCGAGAACAGTGGCAGATTATAATAAAATAAAATCTGCCTCTGTGGAAGTTGCTCAAAGCAAACACCGGAAAACCCAGAGCCCTACATCAGGCATCGAGGCTGGCCACCGAGGGGGTTTTAATAGGTAAGAATCCCACATAACCCAGCTGCACCCCACTGCAGCTGGTTATCTTATAGAAGATTTCCCCCTCATAAAAATAAATGGTATACATTAAACAGATATTTAATATATTAATTACAGCTAGGCATTTGACCAGCAAGGGCGCATAGCCATACATGAGTTAACGACACACCGGGGTAGGTATTCTGCACCTCAAGCAAAGTTTCACTAACTCGTATGGTTACGCGCCTGACAGCAAATCTGAATCAAATGCCCAACAATAACCAGTAAATAAAACCTTTTTTTTTAATGTCTAAAAGAAACTCTTTCCATTATTAACTTGATACTAGCAATACTTCGAGCGCCATTTGAAGAACAAAAAACACGGACCATTTCTATATATATTTCTACAACATCACAAACCACCAACAAGTTATCACACTCGCATATGTCCGTCAAACACCTCAAGTGTCAATTTTCACGTATAATGAGGTACTTGCGGAAGTCCCACGATCATTCCGGCTCTGTATACATAAATGAGAACTTCACATTGCTGGTAGGGGGCACGACCCTCGCTTCGATCAGACACTGAACTACCCACGTGGTCGAAACTATTGGTATGTTGTCTTCGTTGGCCTTGTTTTGGACCTCGTGGGGGCAGTCCCAGTCCGTGACCAGGGCTATAGCCCCGCTCATGTTGAGGTCTTCCTCGTTCACCACTCTAGTGTTAGCCCCCGCCAACGTGCACGTGCGCTCCCAGAAACGAACGAACGTGTCTTGGTCGCCGCAGAAGAGGATCAGCTTGTCTTTGAAGAAATTTGCGTTGCGAGGGACCTGAAACAGAAATATATATACATATGTGTACTATTACTTCTATTTTATTTGGCCACAGTGGGTTAAGAGTTTCAGCTCGCTTGTTGCTCTGCTTAGCCAACATTTTGAACAGAGTGAAGTGAGGGAATGTTTTTAAAAACACAATAATAAGAGTCTAGTTAATGCTGTCTGTTTGAATTTACCGAGCTAAAATAGCTTAGCTGTCAATGCTGGACTGCCAACTGAGAGTGGAAGAGGAAAATTTGCTGTGCCGACCCTACCTAGTGGTACGAAGTACAAGTTATTATTCTGTGCTAGTGGGATAAGGCAAGGAAGAAGAAGAATGCTGAACTGCTAACCAAAGGGTAACGGGTATGATTCCCGGCACAGCCAACATCTTTGTGATGAACTAATTTGTTGGCTGTCGGTCTGGGTGTTATATATGTATCGATATAAAGTACTTATGTATGTGTATGTTGTATATCAGTTGTGTTAGCAACCGTAGTGCAAAATAGAAATGGTTTAGCATGGGGCTAAACAGCTGTGTAAAAAAGTTTTACAAAATTAACATAACTTACCCAGTTAATATATCAGGGCAATAAGCCGTTCAGCTATACTCAACATCAGCCAAGTTGTTAGCTCCACAGCCAAGTATGACCCATGTGTGAGACAGCTTAAATGTTGCTCTACTTAGCAACTATTTTGGACAGAGCGTAGCGAAGACAAGTTTTTTAATATATCAGCATCATTAAAGCAACTCTTAAAAGAATTGCTAGCCATCTAATTTATATTTAATGGTCCGCTGTATCCGAAATCCAAAATATCGATGTCTTCTATCGTGGCATCACTAACATTGAGCGGCGCATTCACGCTTTTAGATTTTAATATAATAATAACAGCTCTGAATATTTTATTGAATAAATGAACTATAAATTCGACAACCTCTCTCTACAACCTCGTTGGCGTAATGGTTACCATGCCGGTCTGCTAATCAGAAGGTTCCGGGTTCGATTCCCGGCCCGGTCAACATCTTTGTGCTTAACTAAATTTGTTGGCTGTGGGTCTGGGTGTTAAATATGTATTTATATATAATATGTATGTATGTATATGTAGTATATCAGCTGTGTTAGCAACTATAATACGAGCTAGAAATGGTTCAGTATGGGGCTAACCAGCCGCGTGTATAAAAAAAAAAAAAAAAAAAACTGACTAGTAGAATTCGCAAATTGAATAAATAACTTTCCCATAAGGCTTGCTTACCCAGTTAATGAACCGTCTCTTGGTAATAGACCATCCAGCGGGCAAGGCATAAGCGTCGACGTCTGCCAACACGTTAGCTCCGCAGCTGATGATGACCCAGGCGTGTGAGACGGCTCGGATGTTGCTCGCCAAGCACTGGATGTACTTGGCGGTGAGGCATGGCCGTGGGGCTATCAGCTTGCACACGGAGTACTTGTTCTTTGGCACTTCGTCGAAATGGCTGTAAAATAAATAACTATCTATTAACCATTATATAGATGGGAGTTTGTTTTTTTACAACTGCACCGCAAGTCTAACAAAGGACCAAAAGGACTCGCCAAAGAGGATGGTATTTTTGTATCAGTTGAGACTAAGAATGGAGGTCATTCTAACTACAAATGACAGACACTGCCAATGGTTCATTTGAGACTCAGGGTGTTCATAGGTTTGCATTTGACCACGGCTTGCTTGGTGTGAAGCAACACTATGGTCTATGATGGTACTTCACTCCAGATGGTACCTCCCAGGAAACGAAGACTTAGAAAGAGAATTAAAAGTTTACATTTAACTACTAAATAGATAGATAAAAAATTCTTTATAAATAGATATTTAACACATGTTTTTTTATTCGTATTATTTTTCTATCGTCATATTATGAGAATAAGTACTTTAAGTATCGTTGGGCATGTACGAGCGAGACAAAGATTAAAAAGCTATTATTCTGGTTCTTAGACTTCTCTCGACTCTTGACAAGTCGATACTGTATCTTGTTATTAAAAATAATTTTATTTGTAATAAGATAGCATTATTATGAATAAAAATGTTATATTATATTTAGTTAGTGCTGTTTTTTTCTAACTTACCAAGAAATAACACTGTTTTTTAACTTAAGGAATGTTGCTAGCCAGTAAAACGACGACCTCGTTGGCTTTTGGTCTGGGTGTTAAATATCTTATATATAAAATTTCCGTGTCACAGTGTTTGTTACCGAACTCCTCCGAAACGGCTTGACTGATCATTACCAAATTTCATATGCGTATTCAGTAGGTATGAGAATCGGCCAACGTGAAACGTTTTTACCCCTAAGTGATAAGGGTTGTTCACCCTTAAAAATATTTTTTTATTTTTTCAATGAATTTTTTTTATTTGAATTTTATATAAAGTGACAATAAAAAATACATACAACCCTAAATTTTTACTTTTTTATCATCAACCCCTATTTTTTTATGGCCATTTTGGTAAATTTCTGTGTCACAGTGTTTGTTGCCGTACACCTCCGAAACGGATTGACTGATCTTTACCAAATTTTATATACGTATTCAGTAGGTCTGAGAATCGGCTACTATCTATTTTTATACCCCTAAGTGATAAGGGTTGATCACCCTTAAATATTTTTTTTCATTTTTCGACGAAATTATTTTTTTTTGTATGAAGTGGCATTAAAAAATACATATAACCCTAATTTTTTACTTTTTTATCATCAACCCCTATTTTTTATGGCCATTTTAGTAAATTTCCGTGTCACAGTGTTTGTTACCACACTCCTCCGAAACGGTTTGACTGATCTTTACCAAATTTTATATACGTATTCAGTAGGTCAGAGAATCGGCTACTATCTATTTTTTATACCCCTAAGTGATAAGGGTTGATCACTCTTAAACATTTTTTTTTAATTTTTCGACGAATTTTTTCATTTTATTTTTGTATAAAGTGACATTAAAAAATACATACGACCCTAATTTTTTTACTTTTTTATCATCATTCCCTATTTTCTTTGGCCATTTTAGTATTTTATTCATTTTTCATCTCGCTTGATAATTGATCAAATATAGTATCTAACTGTACTTGGAGTAAAAATCCTTTTTTTTTTTTGAAGAAAATAACTAACAAAATTTAACCTGATATACTTATGCTTATGATTATTACCAATCTTAAATACTTAAAATTTGCCGCGCCTTTACTGGTGAATGAAATGCCACACTATGCCATAGACCGACGTCGGTCTCCTGTTTTACTCACAAAATTCTTCTTCACAGACTTCTCTCACTGTTTACACAAATTTCGACCTTCGTTATTTTATTATGTATCGTATGTAGTAGTATTGTTAACAATTATCATTTTGCTATATCAATGTAACTCTCTTATTAACTTAACCGCGGCTCCACCCGCGTGTAAGTCGCTTTATTGCATAACCTCTCCTGCACATGACTGTTGTAAAAAAATGTATTTTCATCTGTGCGCTACTGTGGATCGGATTATACGTTAAATTGTAGATCCTCTTAGCACAAACAGTCGTTAAACTAAGGCAGGGGCTTGAAAAACTCTCGACAACATAACTTGATCACTTAGTTCTTACGTAGAAGAAGCTATAAAATTTGATGTACGAATAAACTAGACCCCGAACGTATGAGCAAAAAATTTTCAACAAATATGATGATGACACTACAAATATTATGTAATTTGTTCTGCTTTGGACTTCTTTATGCTCAAACGGCTCGAACAAATATGCTAAAAAATTTCGCGCTCGCTTCGCTCGCGCATAGCTCGCTTCGCTCGCGCATAGCTCGCTTCGCTCGCGTCCGCCTCGCTTCGCTCGCGTCCGCCTCGCTTCGCTCACGATTGGTCCTACGACGTTTTGGGTCATAGCTTACGACACTACAAATATTATGTAATTTGTTCTGTTTTGGACTTCTTTAAGCTCAAACGGCTCGAACAAATATGCTAAAAATTTTCGCGCTCGCTTCGCTCGCGCATAGCTCGCTGCGCTCGCGATTGGTCCTAGGACTTTTGGGTCATAGCTTACGACACTACAAATATTATGTGATTTGTTTTGCTTTGGACTTCATTATGCTCAAACGGCTCGAACAAATATGCTAAAAATTTTCGCGCTCGCTCCGCTCGCGCATAGCTCGCTGCGCTCGCATCGGGCTCGCTTCGCTCGCGATTGGTCCTACGATGTTTTGGGTCATAGCTTACGACACTTCAAATACTATGTAATTTGTTCTGCTTTTGACTTCATTATGCTCAAGCGGCTCGAACAAATATGCTAATAATTTTCGCGCTCGCATTGCTCGCGATTGGCCGTAGGACGTTTTGGGTCATAGCTCACGACACTACAAATATTATGTAATTTGTTCTGCTTTGGACTTCTTTATGCTCAAGCGGCTCGAACAAATATGCTAAAATATTTCGCGCTCGCTCCGCTCGCGCATAGCTCGCTACGCTCGCATAGGGCTCGCTTCGCTCTCGATTGGTCCTATGACGTTTTGGGTCATAGCTTATGACACTACCAATATTATGTTATTTGTTTGGTAACGGCTCGAATGGAATCGCTAAAAAATTTTGAATACCTAAAACTTTAGAAAAATATCATTACCTACTAACCTTAAAAATTTTACAATGAAATTGTATTATACAAATAACAGACTTCAAAATCATACCTACATTTATAAATTCTAACTGTATCTAAAAAGTGAAAAATAATTTTATGCCTCCACACAAGTACCATCGAAGACTTTATTTGATTAACTTATAAACATGCTATTTTCAATTTGTATTTATCCTGTATTCTTGGCGTCGGTGCCATCTAAGAAGAACAAATTAATGTTTGTTAAAATAAACACTATTAAATAGATATGATTGAACATAATATTTTTTGGCGTTTGTTACTTTTATATTCCCTTAACGTTTGTTCATGGCGCTCCATACCCATTTCACGCATATACCATACACACTTTTAATAAGTAAGTAACATTTTAATTATACTAGAATTTGTCTAGAAACTAGAATAAAAATAATTAATAAGGCAAAACAACGTTTGCCGGGCCAGCTAGTGTATCTATATTATTAAAATGTATTTATGTATATTTGTATGTTTAATTATATAGTATAAGTTTTTTTATATATCAGTTGTGTTAGCAACCATAATACAAACTAGAAATGGTTTTAGTATGGGGCTAACCTGCCGTGTGAAATGAGTCCAAGTATTCTTTTTTTTTTAAATTGGCTGTATGTATAATAATATGCGGTGTATCTGTTATGTTAGCAACCATAATACAAACTAGAAATGGTTTAGTATGGGGTTAACCGAGCGTGTATGACATGTGTCCTAATTCTATTTATATACTCTACTACTAAATGGTTTCTTCACGATGCCAACGATTCTCTTTAACCAAAAGCTGGAGCTTATTGGCGGGGATCAAACCCAGGACCAACGTGAGCCGCCATCAGTCTATATTAACCTGTGCACGATCCCTCCGGCGGCTTCAATTTGTTCCCGCAACCGTTCTTTGTGGAATGGCCGGTCGCAGAACACCAGGTCTTCCGCATCGGTTCCGGACGCTGATGCTGCTTCGCTATCTTCCTCTGACGAGTAGTGGCGGGACTCCTGAAAGTTGAGATTAAAAAGAGACTTAGTAGAAGCTGGCTGGCCGTAGAAATTCCTGCCTCCAGAAAAAAATAGAGATTTCTATAAAAAATAAATCAATAAAATTACTCATATCTCAATCGGTTTAGCCATTAGATAGCAGCATACATCCACCTATTCCTACAAACTTTCTTTAGAAATAGTAGAGATAGGTGGATAAGATTTATATATGGTGGTAAGACAATATTAACAAAGCTAATAACTTATTGACTCAGGCTTTACTTTGCGGAAATCCATTGTAAATAGATGACAAAATTAAATATTTAGTGTACTTCCGCTGTGATCCAAAATCCACATTAAGACAAGTAAAGGAAAAATCAACTAAGATCAATTAACCAAGCTTAATTAACTAAGATTAATTAACTAAGATCAATTAACTAAGATTAATTAAGATTAACGTTACCTATCACAATTCGGATATTCTTAACTCTACACGTGTTTCGCCTAACCACAAGGCATCATCAGGAGATGCTGACTCTTCGAACGACAAGTCGAGAGTAGTAGTCGTTCGAAGAGTCAGCATCTCCTGATGATGCCTTACTTATATTCTACCATATACATGATTAATTACTAACTAAAAAAGTATCTATTGCTAACTATGAGTAAAGAAAAAAAATCTAAACTAAACCTGAATTCAGTATAACAGAAGGGCTTTTCCTGGATAAATCAGAATATTTACCTTTTCAGTTTTCTCAACATTTCGTCTCTTCGGTGTATCAGCACAGGTCAGCAAGAAATGCAATCCGGCAAAATACTTATGTTCACCAACTGTGGGTATGGGACCTAGAACCGATATGGTGTCTATGTCGTTTTCAAACTTGGTCAGTTTAGAGTTCTTTTTGCCCACGTTTTGCTTGGACAGCCCTTTGAGTTGAAGTGGACCAGCTGAAAAAATAATAATTGAATTTGAATTGAATACTTTAACATTCGTAGCCTATGCTACCTGCTTGGCGAATTGTGTAAGGTTTGTATTGTAATAACAGGTGTTAACTAAATTTCAAAATCGGCACTCGCTTCGCTCTATCAATTTTCTTTGTTTTTAACGCCGTCGTGACTTTACTAGGAGTATTTTGAACCTCAGACTAGATGCAGGCGACTGTCTCCAGACTCTTCAGCCAGCGAAGTTGCAACTCTCGCTTACTATCAAGGGTATGTACTACAATTAACATTTATTTATCTCGAAAATTACTAGAACAATATTGAATAATAATTAGAAATATTAGCTTATACTACCTGCGAAGCAATTTACATGTTGAAATTAGGATTACAAGAACAGGAGTTATCTACATTTCAAAATCAGCGATCGCTTCGCTCAATACATTTTCCTTACCTTTGACGCCGTCAACTTTCCTAGGAGTCTTCTGCACCTCAGGCTCAACTCCTGCGACTTCCTCCAGTCTGCTGGGAGGTGTGGAGTTGCTACTCTCGCCTACTAATCGAGGGCATGTACTATAAATATTTATATGTTGCATCTCTAAATTGACTTGGCCAATATCACTAATACTTGAAATAATAATTAGAGCTATTCGTTTATGCTACATGCATAGCAATATACTTGAAGTTTGAATTCTAAGAATACGACGGATGTTTGAGACGGATCGGCTAGATACCAGCTAGATGCATTGAAGATGATAGAGCGGCGAGCAAAGAAGCTCATTGGCAACAATGCTCTTTATAAGATGAAATTTCAGAGCTTTGAGCATCGCCGCATAGTGGCCAGACTTTTAGTGTTCTATAGTTTATATTTCGGAGAGTGTGGGACGGAATACCCAGACTACTAATATGGAGCTTGCAGAATCGTTATTCATGTGTTAACAGTGTAGTACTTTAAATTGAATAGACATGAAAAACAAGTGCTAATGTGTGTAGTATTTAATGGGGTAGAATATTTATTTAATTAAATTTGTAAGTTTATTTAATTTTATCTAACGAAATAAAATTTTAAGTATTAAGTAATTATTGTAGTATGACTTGCCTTTAACGTATGTTATTTAGGGCTAATAAAGTTCTGTATTTCTAATTCCACCCACCCCATTCCACAAACGGACAAGCAGAGAAACACCAAGGTGGCATCGTTATAGCGTGGAAGTACCAAAGGCGCGTACTAAGCGGTTTGCCTTCACATAATTTGTGAGAAACGCGAAGATGTGAAAATTCTTTACCTAACGCCCTGTTCTCCAAAATCTATCTGGCCGTTTTCAAGGCAAGAGTGAACCGTTTTTTTCTGGGCAAGCGTGCTCCACATTCCATTATAATATCGGGTACTAAGGTGAATTGTGAGCAAGCAAAAAGGAGTTATCTACATTTCGAAAACAGCGCTCGCTTCGCTCGATTCATTTTCCTTACCTTTGACGCCGTCAACTTTCCTAGGAGTCTTCTGCACCTCAGGCTCAACTCCTGCGACTTCCTCCAGCCTGGTTGGAGGTGCAGAGTTGCTACTCTCGCTCATGGAACTGCTCTCGCTTGCTAACCGGGGACGAACTGGTGCAGACGTTTTGGTTTTTACTCCTGGAAATTAAAAGGTTTAACAAATAAGTACTCACGAATAATAAGGTCGACCTCGTTGGCGTAAGGGTTACCATGCCGGTCTGCTAATCAGAAGGTTCCGGGTTCGATTCCCAGCCCGGCCAAAATCTTTGTGCTTAACTGAATTTGTTGGCTGGGTGTTAAATATGTATTTATATATAATATGTATGTATGTATGTATATGTAGTATATCAGTTGTGTTAGCAACCATAATACGAGCTAGAAATGGTTCAGTATGGGGCTAACCAGCCGCGTGTGAAAGTGTAAAAAAAAAAAGGTACAACTGTACTGAATCAATCTGATATCAACATAGTCATGGTAAAGATGTCAAAGACGTGTAATTAAGTAGCCTCACTACGAATTAAGCACGGCAATACTATTTACCTGATGTAGACGCTTTAGGACTTTTTGGGGACACGATTCGTTTCCGTGCACTCGACGTCGCTGCTTTATCTCGGCTCCGCGCGCTCCGAGGTCCCTGTGATATTCAAATACCAAAACTTATTATAAAAGTATGTAAGTTAGTAATGTGAAAGTATTTAATTTTTCGACCTAAAAAGTTCTAAACACAATGTGTATTAAGCTTAAGTAAATAATATTTTTAAGTAAACAAAATATTAATCTGTCGCACCTAACGGTGTGTTCCGTCAATCTCCTTGAGAGCCAGCATTTCCAGACTAGATATACTCCTTAGGCCAATGACACTAACTCATGAAGCGACTCACCCTGCTTGTTAAATGCCTTGTAGTAATGTGTAAAAAAAGAAAAAGAATAAGAGTTTTTAAGCCACCCGAAGGCCTCTGTCTGATTGGGCTAAACAAAGACTGGTACTAAGACTATCAACCGGGACCTACAATTTAAGGTCTCGTTCGATCCACGGTAGCACCCAGATGAAAATGCCAGATTTAAATGACAATCTAATGAATTGTCACCCATCCAAAGTTCACATGTTTCAGCATCGACCGTAGCTTAACCTCGATGACCGCGTCAGATCACCTTAGTTAGCTGAGCTACAGACGCTATACAATACACTCATATTAGGTACCTGTATAATATTGTCTAGGTCTAGTTCCCGATGCGCGCGGCGACGCGGCGTTGCCGGCGATCCGGAGTTCTGGTTCACAGACTCCTTCAATGAGCGAGCTTGATCTTCCGTGAGGTATAGCTCGCTCGCAGTCACCATTACCGTAGTTTCACTGAAAGATAACTATAGCATTAGAATAATTTTACAATTATTAGAAGTAGAAGAAGTTGGTTTGATTGGGGCATGGATAATATGGATAGAAATTGAAGCAAATAGAAAACTGAAACTCAATGAAACAACTGAGATGCGAAACGACTGAACTCAATGAGACTTGAAATTCAATCATATGAAAATCAAAATTTATGTATTTACAGACAAAAAGGCACAATATAGAATTGGTACAATAACAAGACTTTTAAAAACTAAAATTGAGGAGGTGCTCTTCTTGTAGACCCCAGACTGGTCGGTATAAAATGAAAATTTGAATAATGATCTTACCCATCAGTAATACATCTGTAAGTAACAGTGCCACTGTCATTAACATCAACTCCCATCACCAACCCAGGCTCATAACTTTGCTCTTCATCCACTACCGCATACACCGAATGGCCTTCTAACGGCAAAACCTTCGTATCACCAAAAATAATAAACTCATCGAGCAAAACCTTGCTTTGTCCATCATCAAACTTTATCAAGTACTTATTTGGCTCAGTAATTTCAAGCACTTTGCCCGAATAGTACCGTTTATCCACCCATTTAGCCAAGACAACTGTATCTGGCTGATAACCAGGATATTCAGTTTTAACCACAGCTTTTTCTACTGGTGTAGCGGGCCGGGGTGAAGTTGGTCTCTTCTTCTGCTTCAACTTGCTCACAGACTTTGGCGTTGCCACTAATGATGATAAAGGTTTCTCGTCTTTGGGGGACTTAATGGGAGATTCTTTGCCATTTTCACCGTTAGTTGGTATCATTTCAGGGGAATTCATACCGTGCATGTAATCAGGCTCCTCTGGTTGTGTCGGTAGGATTGCCCGTTTTGTTTTGCCAGCCAAATGTCTCCTGCCTCGAACTCGAGTCTTTTTCAAGGAACTTTTAGGTGTCGCTTTATCGCATTTGCTCACTTCTTCCGGACTAGCATTTCCGTTGCTGACTGTACCATCACTGGACACAGAGACTTGGACTCCCACCGAAATTTTGTCCTGATTCATTGAGCGGTTACACTCATCCACAGAGTTGTCTCTGAGATACGAAAATATGTCATGTAGCTTCTTAATTAAGGCGTCATATCCTTTGACAGATGTTGTAGGATTGACAATCGATTTTCTAGGTGGTTGAGGCACGACGAAATTGCCATCACTAGTTCTAGTACTCGACGAAGAATTGGAACTTACGGTCGAAGCGAAAGAGGTTCTATTCGGCAGATTGATCATGCCTCCACTGGTCACGCTTGAGGGAGACGTTATGGCCGACACATCGCCGGCATACGGATCTATCGTAAACCTTTTCGATACCCTCTGATATTCCTTGCACATATCCATGCCTAAATCATTATCAGTTCTAACGATGTACAGGGATAGAAACTCGTTTTCTTCAGAGTTGCTCACGTGGACGTCGAAAACGGGAATTTGTGGAGTATTTATAGGCAAAGAATGACCGTTTTGCAATGGTGAAATGGTCGATGGAGTAGTGGTGTTGCTAGCACGAAAAGACTCGTTTTTCAAACGCTTCCCTTTGGCTGTCAAGAGTTTTATCATGTCAGGCGTGCAGTCAGAATCATCGTGCAAATGTTTACCGGACCCAGCTAATTCAGTCGGAGTAGAAGAGGTGCCATTGGAAAGTTTAGAGATCATTTTCGAAGTGACACTTGGAATGTGTTCTGGACTTTCTATAATATCTATATTGGAACCCATGCTGTCTGTACTTTCTTGATCAGTGGATTTGCTGACAATTGGTTTAGGAGCTGGTTGAGTGTTGTTTTGCTCAGAATATTTGAAGCCTTCACTTCGACTTTCAGGAACCTTTCCAGGGTCTACATTATCCTCTCTATCTTTTACCAGGACAGGATCACTGCTGGAAATTCCTGGAATGTTTGGTTTTTCCTCCTCTTCTGGTTCTGGAGATAAATGCAAGGTGAACCCTTGGGAATCATCTAGAGCTTCCGAGCTCTCTTCGGCAATAGTTTCTGGAACTTTCGGAGGAGTTTCTTTGACAAACTCAACAGGCCTTGAAGCATTTTCTAAATCAATAGTTGGTACAGGCTTTTCAAAGGCCTTGCGAGGGGTTTGCTTAGTGACGTCAACACTAGCTGGTCTCTGCTTTGTTGTTTTTGGCGTCTTAGGCTGAGATAAATCGGCGCTGTTACTTCTTTTCTGCAGCCGTGGGCTTGATCTTACTGGAGTACGGACTCTAGATGTGGATGGAGTTTCTAAGTCTATCTTTCGTTTAGCAGCAATAGTGGTAATTTCTGAAACTTCGTCGTCCAAAGACTGCGTCGATACGGCAAATTCTGTATTGGAGAGATCGAGTTTTTGTATCTTTGGATTAGTCTCGACAGCTTCGTCGGAGAGTTTTCTTTTCGCCTGCGACGATACATAGCCATCTGTAATAGCAGACACAAATTAGGCATCAATATAAATATCAACTTTTTTCGCAGTTTATATTACTGGATTCTTAGCACCTGACACACTAAGAGATATGAAAAAGAAAACAAACAGATGTCCGACCTGATGGGTAAGCAATTACTATCCTTTAGGTTACTAAAAAAACTAGTTCTTATGAGCCTAGCCAAACAGAGTGGCGCACACAACGCTTGCAGGGCAAGCTTGGCTTTCTCAGTAGACAGTACAATGATGATGATGCGGTGTTGCTGAGCCACTGCACTGTTTGCACTACTCCCCGCCTCGTCTGCTTTGCACTGTTGTCCGGTGCGGCTACAGTGCGACGCCGAACCGTGACCAGACACGCCATAAGGCATACTAATGTCGCGAAGCTCCCAGAACAGAATGTTCTAGAAAACACACGAATACCTTCGGTGTCGCTCTCACACATATTTGTTGTCTCACTGCTACAGTTACCTCGAACTTTCTAGTATAGAAGATTCGAAAGCTTCCCGAACGCCGCCTGTTTGTTTACGTGTGTACACAAACATCTTCTATCTCACTCACACACTGCCTCGAATTCTCCTGAAGAATAGTTCCGAACGTTCGACATATAGAACTTACGAGAGCTTGTATGAGCGGGTATAAAAGAGCGGACCGAACGATTGGAGGACAGTTATCTGCGAGATGTGGTAGAGTTAACTGCGAGTTGTCGGAGAGTTAACTCCGAGCGAAAGGTGCGATTAGTGACTACGAGTGTACGACTCCGGCGAGGAACAAGGATTGCGACTGCACACGATTTGGACGTTTCGTCGAGTTGGAAGACCAGACACGTATCATCAGCGTGGGGATTCCAAACTTAATAAATCCTAGTTATCCACGAAACCGACGTTTTAGTCATATACCCAAACCTTTATCCCGAGTGCCCCGTCCAGCACGTAACATTTGGTGTCAGAAGTGGGATAAAGGTGTGGTATACTGGTTTCTGCGTGGATGAACATGGAAGCAGGACGTCACCAGGGGAAGCAGGAACGAAGGCAAGAGGACAGTCTGGACCAGGCGCGATTCAGGAGTAACTCGCTGTTTGTTGGTGTCAGCGGAGCAGAGAGTGAATCATCGAATGGTGGACAGGCTGGGGCCGATGCTGCTTCCCAAGGATCAGATTTGGAAAGTGCAGTTGAAACTTGCGATTTTGGTGACTTAATACGGATGGTGCAGTGTATGTATGAAGAGCAGAAACGCATGCAGAAATGCATACGTGAAGAGCAGAAAGTGATTTTGTCGGCCCTGAACAATTTGGTGGACCAGTGTCAGAAAAGAGTCAACATCATGAGAGAAGGAACTGACAAGGTAGTTCAGGAAGATGAAGCTGACATCTTCAGAGAAGGAGCTGACCAGGTAGTTCAGGAAGATGGAGCAGGCATCTTCAGAGAAGGAGCTGACCAGGTAGTTCAGGAAGATGGAGCAGGCATCTTCAGAGAAGGAGCTGACCAGGTAGTTCAGGAAGATGGAGCAGGCATCTTGAGCGAAGGAACTGACCAGGTAGTTCAAGAAGATGAAGCTGGCATCTTGAGAGAGGAAACTGACCAGGCAGTTCGGGAAGATGAAGCTAGCATCTTGAGAGAGGAAACTGACCAGGCAGTTCGGGAAGATGAAGCTGGCATCTTGAGAGAGGAAACTGACCAGGCAGTTCGGGAAGATGAAGCTGGCATCTTGAGAGAGGAAACTGACCAGGCAGTTCGGGAAGATGAAGCTGGCATCTTGAGAGAGGACACTGACCAGGCAGTTCGGGAAGATGAAGCTGGCATCTTGGGAGAGATAACTGACCAGGAGGTTAAGGATAATGAACAGGCATTGCACAGGAAATACGCTGATGTTTTTAATGGGACCAGCAGCAAGTTGTTGAACCTGTATAACGAGGCATTTGCACATATCGAAAACGAAGAGGTTAACCAGGGGAAGTTGAGCCTTAGTGAGAATCTGCGAGGAAATAGTTATCACCTGAAGATGAATGAGATTAAGGTTCCTGTAGTCTTACATCGATTCAAGTACACCGGAAGTTATATTGGAGACAGTGGGAACCGGATCGGGAGAAGAAAGCGGATAAAGTGGATCAATCACAGAAAAGATGGAGACTACTGGATTCGGAAGAAGACGACATATGCAACAGTGAGAAATCGTTATATTGGAGGAGCGCGCAAGCTATACCATCACGATGTCGGGCCACCCTGGAAAGGGAAATCTGGAAAGAGAAATCATCAAGCGTCTCGAGACCAGTACAGAACATTCGAGAGTACAGATTGACGATGCTCGGGACGAGCATCTCTTAGGAAGGGGGCAATGTCGCGAAGCTCCCAGAACAGAATGTTCTAGAAAACACACGAATACCTTCGGTGTCGCTCTCACACATATTTGTTGTCTCACTGCTACAGTTACCTCGAACTTTCTAGTATAGAAGATTCGAAAGCTTCCCGAACGCCGCCTGTTTGTTTACGTGTGTAAACAAACATCTTCTATCTCACTCACACACTGCCTCGAATTCTCCTGAAGAATAGTTCCGAACGTTCGACATATAGAACTTACGAGAGCTTGTATGAGCGGGTATAAAAGAGCGGACCGAACGATTGGAGGACAGTTATCTGCGAGATGTGGTAGAGTTAACTGCGAGTTGTCGGAGAGTTAACTCCGAGCGAAAGGTGCGATTAGTGACTACGAGTGTACGACTCCGGCGAGGAACAAGGATTGCGACTGCACACGATTTGGACGTTTCGTCGAGTTGGAAGACCAGACACGTATCATCAGCGTGGGGATTCCAAACTTAATAAATCCTAGTTATCCACGAAACCGACGTTTTAGTCATATACCCAAACCTTTATCCCGAGTGCCCCGTCCAGCACGTAACACTATTATACATTTGAGGCCACCAGAACCAGAGTGGCCCAAACATAAACTACAAATTATGTGGATATGTGCTGGGCCAGTGTGCTCTATTGACATTGTTTTAAGAATCAAAATGCCATAACATATTTTTTAGCACCATCTATGATTATTAATCGAAATTACCTTTGAGCCACTCTGGCTTTGAAATTAGGGGTTTGAAAAGGGGCATTGCCGTGGTCAAGTAATAATATCACAAATTGTGGTCTGGGCCGCTCTGGTTCTGGTGGCCTCATTTGCAAAAGTAAGAAACTGTTGCAGCGCGGGAGCCAGAGCCCTCCATGTGACCCTAGCCTTAAAGGTGCCTCCAGTATGTAGACATACAACTTTCGATTTGCGACTCTTGGTTTAAAAAAAAATTAAAATCCTGGATTAACATAAATTTTTCGCAACTGAACTGAGTTTTTGATTCACATTACTTCTATTTTTAATTACATATGTTCAAAATTGTTTGTTTGAATAGTCAAAAGTCGCTATTACACATTTATGAATTAGGTACCATTAACTACGGGATAGAATAGGGCTATGGGTGTAATTATACATTTTTCTTACCTTTAGACTCTGAAGATATTTCTATGACTTCTTTGTCAATGGTTGAACTAGAGACATACTGCAAAAAAAATTAAAAATATTTAATTTCTGACTGACAATGCTTTATAGGAAAAACTTGACCAGTGCCATAACTCTTAACAGTTTTAGATATATTTTTCACAGAGTACAGCTAGTCATTTGATGATCAAGGTGGAGCATGCCTAATAATTAGCTACAGGAACCCACTTAAGACGCTTGTTTTTTTTTTTTTATTTAGAGGGTGGTTGCTATCCAGGACATGCTATGCCACCATGGACATAATTATCCATGCTATGACAATATTATTATAAGTCATTTTATAGTAATTCTTTCACTGTACAAGCAGTGCGGCTTTGGAATGTCTCACCACTCGATATCAAAAGGGCTCTGATGCTTGATTCTTTTAAAATTTATCTTCTTATCATTCTACCTTGACTATTTTTTTTCCCTTCATTTTATCAACTATTGTTTATTTATAATATTATTAATTGGTACTTTATGTATTAGTATATTTTATTTATGTATGCATAAATTATAATAATTATTTTTAGTATATGTAACATGATTATTTTTTCTTTTCTCTTTATCGTACACTATGTCCATTTTAAGTTGTTTATTAACTCCTTTCTATCCAAAGGTTGCCTGGAATTGAGATGGCTTTAAGTGATAAGGCCACCAATTAGGGCACACATTTTTTTTTTTGTTCTTAGTTTTTATTTTATCTTTAGTTTTAAGTTTGTGTCTAATAAAGCATTATCTATCTATCTATTATGTTTCAATCATCATGTCTGTGCACTTAATTCGAATCAAATCAGACAATGGGTAGTTAGTCTAATTTAGCAAACAATATCCCCAAACAATTTATATATGTGTATTGCTAGATAAACAAAAAATAATTTTGATTACTGGAAAACATCTATGTAGCGCCATCTTATGGAAATAGAAGGCAACATGATGAAATAATTTAACACAGATTTAACTAAACCATTAAAACAGCTAGCAACCATTTATCAACATTTCACCTAGATGGCGCTTTTATCAGTTTATCCAGAACTTCGTGAAATATTCCTAGATAGCGCTACTAAACCCTGAATGAAAATGAAATTATTCTGAAGTGCCTGAATCATGCTTTTGTATTATTATTGGATCTAGAGTTTGGTTTACAGTTTTGTGCCAAGTCTTCTGATAGAAAATGAAACTTACAATGTAAAACAACTATAAGTCATTGACCTTTATGAGTAATACTTGTTTAAACATGAATTAGGATCCAGGATGTATAGGTAACTGTCTGTACTAGATTTTACAAAATTTGTCTATTTAGGTAGGTTTGTTAATAAAATATGAAGTCAGTATAAAAATATAAAAATATAAACAGATATAATACCTATAATGGATAAAAAATGTAATGTAGTGTATTTAATTGACTTGGATAAGCGAATTGGAGTGAATATGTAATGCTTATTTTAAGGTTTTTAAAATAAATAAATATTTGGTTTGCTAACATCTTTAAACTTCTCAATTGCTATATCATCTCATCATTTTTAAAATTATTTATCTTATTTTAAATAAATACCTGAAGATCTTCTGTAGGTTCATAGACAGGACTATCCGGGAACAAATTCTCAGAATTATTAGCATCCTTCGCAATTAGGTCTTTCTCAAGCTCACTTGATTGAATGAGAGCTCCTGAAATGTATACATCAAATTGTTTTAGAAGAATAGACTATTTTGTATATGACAAACATAACCTTAAAAACAGAAAATTGATGCTATTTGCTAGCAATGGTTAGTCTCACTGAATCTATTTCCCGTGTTTTATTACTCAGAATAAAAGGAATCATCTTCACAGCTAAGAAAGTGATTAAAACTTAATGAGTTGTAAAGTCAGGGCTGGGCTATTGATGTTTTGATTATAAGCCGACCAAATTAAAATGTTTGCTATTGTAACATGTACAATATCAAAATGTTCTGTTTACAATTTGTTAACAATTTTCCTACATAACTTTAGTAAGTAATTTACTATATTTAATGTTATGAAGAGACAAATTAAGCTTACTTGTAGCAATGTGTAATGAGATCACTGGTTATGTCGACTGCAAAAAGCTACGTAATTTGGGCGGGTAACCAAAAATTCTATTAGGATTTCATGGGCATAACTTACGATTTATATTTACTTACCTATATCCTGCGAGTCGGCTTCCATTTCTTCAGTAAGCTTAGGAGTTTCATCCATAGTTATGTTAAAAATAATACGCAAATTATGCAGAAACGCGCGGTTTTGCGCACACTTGTCTGTCACTTAGAATTTCTCAAAATTAAACATTTCTAAAGGGGTATTGGACACTATACAGATTTATAACAAAGAGCAAGCTACAAAGTTAATTTTGGATAAGCACACAACATTTAAAAGCGTAAAAACAAATATAAAATTTGATGATTTATCAAAAACGATTGGGAAGCGAACCGCTTGATCAGCTTGTTGATCCGGTTAGAGTTGCCAGTATATGATTATAAATAATCTCGAATCTCGAATAAGTAAAAGTACGTGGTTGCAAATGGATAAGTTGGTCATGAATGAATGTTCCATCATTTTATTTTAGATAATTGTATTATAATTTTTTAACTAAAATCAGACGTGAAACGTTTATTATTTTAAATCTGATATAATTATGTATCTACTTATATGTTATATAACTTCATTGTTGCGTAAACACGCCAGTTAGTAGATATAAAGTTTAGTAATATCGGTGTCAGTCATCTTAGATATAATTTTACAACTTATGTAACAAACAGGCAAATATGGTTAATTAAGCACCACCATATGTGAATGGTTTTCTTAGTACAAAGGCGTCCTCCAGCCCATTTAAAATCACGCATCTTATTAATTTACTTTGATGATTTAGGCAAATATTTAAGAAAAGCGACAGAGTTTATCTGAATAAATTAAACAAATGTTTCTGTAAGAGTAGATTTTATACAATAGCAACTCCATATCCTCTGACGTCACTAGATAATATTTTTTTGTCGTTATAGCGCCCCCTAGCAACACAGTGTAGAACTTTTATCTTTACTTACCTTTTTCGTACCTACACTACTTCGTGTTGGTTCTTGCTGAATCTACTAGATAGCACTAAAATAAATATAATTATCGGCACTGGCACCGATTTTTATCTCTTTCTCCGGACACTGGGTAATTTATTTTCCCTTTAAAACTTTTTTCTAATGTAATGATTAAAATTATTTTTTGGCATTATTATAACTTATGTATTAGGTATATTGATTTCAAAATGTCATCTTTTACTGTTTTGGTTGCGAACTTAAAAGGTTAAAACGGGACCCTATTACTAAGCCTCCGCAGTCTATCTGTCTATCACCAGGCTGTAATTTAAAAACAGTGATAGTTAGAAAGCCTGAAGTTCACAATTTATATACATTGGAAATGGATATTTATGGCATCAAAACGGTGTAAAGAAAACAGCTACCTTATCGCTAAAGGAACAGCCTGTTACCGTACGGAAGTGAAAAACATTAGTTGCAATGTATGGAAAAAAATTGCTACAATCTTTCAGTCCGATTAGATTTTAATATAATCGTCTAGTTTGCTACAGAAAAGAAAGCTACTACAAGCTACAGAAAAAAAGTAAAAAAAAAAACAAAACCATGAGTATAGTTTTATTTTTGGAAAAACTTCTCAGTGCCAGGTGGAGACGTTAAGGCCAGTGGCAATATTCTCCAACTTTAATTATTTACCCTGGACCATAGACTAACCATCCTTGCTAATAGTTTTTAGTCCTACCCTCACTTTTCTTGTGAAAAAAATGTAAATAGAATGTTTTCAAACAATTTCTAATATAGTTTTATTATGCTTTGAGTCGTAAGAAACATACCTAATAATGAATATTTAACTTAGAAAATATGTTATATGATTCTTTATTACTTTAAGCTAAGGAATGTAGTGTTTATTTTCGTACTCAAGTATGTGGTATGTGTGACAAAAGCATTTTTGTGTTTGGCTCTAAAATATTTCAAGACGAACCGAAGAAGGATGCCATATCTACTTTGCCGCTTGAGATGGCATGGAAAATATTCTCGTAAGTATTCTTCACGTTGTTTTACAGCACATTTTCTGAATATTCTTATTTTATTTCTTGTGAGATCGGAACGCGCTCTAGACTTGCCTCATTTTATGTTTTTTTATCCCTCATTCTTCATGATAAATTCTAAATTCAGAGTCTGAATAAATTATAAGATTTTAGATTACTCTTAGGCTACTCAGCATAATACCTAGGTTTTTTTTTAGCCTATTCTGTCCCACTGTTGGGCAAAGGTCTTCCCCAACTCCCTCCACAAATCCCGGTCGATAGCTTCCTCTCGCCAGGCATTCGAAAACTGGTCAAGATCGTCACGGCAGCGGGTCCTCGGTCTCCCTCTACTGCGCCGACCTTGAGGATTCCACTGTGTGACGATCCCGGCCCAGCGTTCGGAATGCATACGAGCCACATGACCCGCCCAATCCCATTTTAGTTTGGCTGCTTTTTGGCCTACATCAACGACACCTGTCATGGAACGTAGTACTGTGTTGGGGACTCTGTCCGTCCTTTTGATACCCAGGATACTACGTTCCATTCCAATACCTAGTATTCAGTGTTTAATTCAGTATTTATTTCTCCATTTTGCAGATATCTGGACGATGAATCTCTGAGGGTTGCTTATCACACAAGCAAGATTTGGTCAAGAATAATTTACACAAACAAACACTTACGAAAAAGAGTAAATGTTTTCGAACTTACTTTGCAATTTGGTTCAAAGGAATTAACAAAAATTTATAGAAGAAACTTAAAAAGAATAAAGCGGATGAAAAAGAAGAAACAATATGTCACGTGTGGGAATGAAAGTGAGTTTTCTATAGTATTACTAGCTGACCCGGCAATCGTTGTTTTGCCTAAGTAAAAAAAAAATCTAAATATGCAGTAGCCGATTCTCAGACCTACTGAATACGCATATAAAATTTGGAAAAAATCGGTCAAGCCGTTTCGGAGGAGTACGGTAACAAACACTGTGACACGGAAATTTTATATATAAGAAGATTATATTTACTCCAGAGGATTTTAGTAATTCGATGGCGTAGGTACCTATACAAGTTACAGATACCAGGGAAAGCCATTTAGCCCTGACTTTTACAACTAGGTGACTGGTGTCTGGGCTAAATGAGTGTTTAAATGATATTAGTAAATAAATACATAAACAAATGATATTAGCTTATTAGGCCCTACCATAGAGGCAGGTCACCGGGGGGGTTTTAGTGGGTACAAATCCCACATAACCTGGCTGCGCCCTATCGTAGCCAGGTATCTTTTCCCCCTTGTCAACAAAAAAAAGACCCTACCACCATTCTATGGTTTTCTTCCGATGTATTGCTTCACCAAATGGTCGAGTTCATTGGCGGGTTTCAAACCCACGACTGTCAAGTGATGAAGAGTCAAAGGTGCCTGGGTGCACCCTTAAGTCAACCAATGCTATTTCAAAAAAATAATCTGTTAACTCAGTCACTAATCCAGAAACCATGACAACTAAGTTCTTTTTACATAATACTAGCTGACCCGGCAAACGTTGTTTTGCCTTAAGTAAAAAATTAAGGGTGAATACCCTTAACACTTAGGGGTATGAAAAATAGATAGTAGCTGATTCTTAGACCTACTGATTACGCATATAAAATTTGGTAAAAATAGCTCAAGCCATTTTGGAGGAGGACGGTAACTAACAGTGTGATATGGATTTTTTTTATATAAGAGGTACCTGAAACTAAATGCCTTCTATCCATATTTTCAGCGCAATCCAAAAGGGATTCTGTCTACAGTGACAGGAAGGACAAAAACTTACTGGGACGCAAGAGACCAGGCGAAATGTTTTCTCTCCACTCTAAACGATTCCGGCTACATTAACTAAAAGTTATACAGAAAATAGTAAGTAAAATGTCATCCCCTTTTTTAAACAAATCTAATAGCAAGATTTTCTTCTCGTTACAACACTAAATCTCCCCCTAATATTATGAAGACGAAAGTTGGTGGCGATTCAACGGCACAAACTACTACACTAAATTTAAAGAAGCCCCGTCTCTTTTCATCTTAGGTACCCAGAAAGAGACGGCACGTTCTAAACCACAGACAAAACAACTAAAATCACGTCAAATATGGAATGTGCAGGCAGTTTTAGAGGTGATACAAGTGAGTGCGTTCTAAAGTCGCCTATATTTTCTTTGACGTGGTTTTTGTTGTTTTGTCTATGGTTCAGAACGTGCCGTCTCTTTCTGGCCACCTAAGATGAAAAGAGACGGGGCTTCTTTAAATTTAGTTTAGTCGTGTGTGCCGCTGAATCGCCACCAGTGTCTAAGTGTGTGTTTGTATGTTTGTTACCCCTTCACGCTCAAACGGATAGACCAATTTGGATGAAATTTGGCAAGAGAGTAGCGTATACCTTGGATAGACATACGCCTGTATGTCTACTTTTAACCCGGATTAATTGGGTAACGCTGCGGGGCACAGCTAGTTTGTTATCAAGCTCTCAAATCGTGAAATTTGTGAAAAGCTGCAATAAATATCTTTAGAGCATGTCATTGTATAAGATAGGATCATAGATTATATAATACTACAGATATAAACCGTATAATAACGACGCGTACCAAGTCTTGGAACAATATACCTACCCCTGTTTGTTATGTTACATGGCACTAGAAGAAAATTGTTCCAAACGTTCACATTTGGTTTCAAAGAAGCCATAGATAAGGGCCTCTTCCTTACTAAACCTCCTTGGATAGGATTTATCACAAATGTTTTCAAAAATAGAACGTACTGGCTCACATTTTTAGCTCACGACCAAAACGAGTAAGTCTCACCGGAAGCGCTCGCGAGAGGGCATCAAGTCTGTAGTGGGCTTCCGGTGAGGATACCATCAAAGAGGCCGGATGCGTCAATTCAACCTCCTCGAAACACTCAAGACTCTTTCGTGCGAGGTTCTCACTTATTCTTAGTGGCCTGATATTGTGTCAGTGCGTATAGAACATTTAATCCGACCTTAAAAAACTCACAAATTTTCTGTAGAAGGCAATATGTATAGCCAATCATATGTCAAATTTGCAACCAATGTTTTATACTTCGAAAACTTTTATTTTATCTTTTCACGCAGCATACATATATATGGGCTAGTTTTAATTTACTAAACTAGATGTCGTGTGAGAAGACATACACAGTACCTATGTCCGCGTTTTTTTTGCCATCCGTGATTTGCCAGGAGGTTAGCTACTATATAAACAATAAAAAACATAGATACTCTATGCGCAGGAACTTTTTACTACAAATGCGTGCCAACATTTTAAGTACCTATACTATTCCTAGGAATTTTGACAGCGTTTGTATGAAAATGTTTTCTTAATTTCGGCACAGTTTACTTTGGTAAAAACGTGCTAGGTCTTTCTTTTCATTCCTTTTCTCTATGCTTTTACGCATATATGGTAAGCTATCATCCTTCGCTATAACAACAACAGATATCCAACCAAGTAACGGGTAGGTTAATAGATAATTTCACTCTCCCGCGGTATAAATTGTAAAAGTTTTCACGTGTAAAGGGCTCATGTAGACATGATATACGGCTGCCACGCTTGCGTTTCCACGCGCGTTAGTTCTATGGCTTGGAAACGTACCGAATAATCATGTCGAAATAAACCTCGCGATTTATTGGTACGATTTTTTTTGGTGGCGACGATTTTATGTTCGAGTAAATTCGTTATTTTCTCTTTACAATAAACATTAGGTACATACATGTAGGTACACATTTTAAAAGGAAAAATAATCCATTTTATATTTATTTATACAGGGATTTGTTTTTATTTTAAAAGCAAATCACGTTTGTTAGTTAGTTAACTCTTTCTCTCTCTTTATTTCAACACGAAATAGAATAATAAACACAATTATTAAAAAAATACAACAGACAAATTATAATTAAAATTTTTAAGATATAGGATACACGTAGCGCCTTCTATTCGTATTTTCTTAGAACGACTTCACTCGGGTCACGCAATTTACAATCGTTATATCACTATGCGACTGCAGCGGGTTGCGGAATTCGGCGGCAGCTAGGCTCCCGCCAAATTCCGCTCGATTTGCAACACCATCTAGGTTTCATCAGTAATTATGGCAAACTTCCGCGCCACGCTTTATGAGAGGATACTGATTCCCATGCAAATCAGTAATCCTCTCCATAGGATTTATAAGTGAGCAGTTCATTAAAACACTACATATTTAGGCACCATTTACTGTAGAGTAGTTTCTTGTACGAGGGAGGTTACATTGACCATAGACTATTTAGTAGTGTTGTACTCAAAGGCTATTAGTTTTTAATTTAGGGATGGGACACAAACTATAATTATGAACACTCTCTAGTATTATGATTCTACTACGTATATACAAAAGTGCAGAGAAATAGCAAGTTTTACAGAAACCACGTCGCACCGATATTTTCCAATAGAAACCATTGTACAATGCACCTCATTCGAAATTCTTCGCCTTTCACAGTTTTCGTGTATTTCATTTTTCTAGACATTTTATGCGAATTTTGTGCCTGCAAGCGTGTGTAGTCAAGGATACTAAGGAGGGGAAGAACAGTTGGTACAATACGATTCAAATGCTATGCGACCTGGGTCGTGATGTCGCCACGTGGGATTTGGTACAATTTTCAAACAATTACACTAAAATGATTTTTTTTATATTACATTCTACATATTCTTGTCCTTCGTATTCATGAGCTAATGAAATTAATTGAAATGATTTTTATTCCGGGTTACCAGATCCATATTAAAAAAACCACATTATTTTAAATGTATACAATAAGAAACTGAATAACTAACTAGGTAATAGGTGCATGATACGCCCTCCATCTGCTAAGTGACCAAGCTCTGGTGTTAAGAATTTTCAAGCCGTCCGAAGGGCTCGGCCTTGGCTTAACGACTGCTTTTACTAAGACTAGCAATCGGGACCATAACATTTTGCTAATGTTAAAGTAAGCTGACTCAACCCAGACTAAGTGTTGCTGGAGTTAATTTTAGTCTGACCTACTTCTGAGTGTTTTATTACGTTAGAAGTTTGCCTTAAGACGATGAAAAAGGCAAAATCTTGTATTTTCAGTTTTTTACAGCGAACTAGAATAAATAGAATAATAACATGACCGTTCCAACGTTTACGAATAAAATACCGCGGTGGGCGGGGCAAAACAGCTACACGCGCACCCGCATGGCGTCGATGAAAAAATAGCTTAAAGGCTGTCTAAAAAATCATTCCAAGATTTGTATACTTATGTGGCACCAATCACACTTATCAATATGAAAAAAAAAAACTAAAAGTTTTGAAACAATTTTATATCTAATTCTTACGTCTAATTGGTACCAAAATAAGTATAAATATTTTTAGAGTGGTTCTTAAGACGGTCATTTTTTATATAAGCCTATCTAATCCCGTTGTTGGACAAAGGCCTCCCTACCCTCGTTCCATTTGTCCCTATCTAGCGCTACTGTGGACCAACACCCCAAGTGTTTATCTGACTGTCTTTAAGCTATTTTTTCGATATTATTTACCAATTGTTTTATAGAGAAAAATTATCTTCGCTTTAATAATAGTAATCCTTATTTCATACACTTACTCCGCCCACTTCAAGAATCTACGCGAAACGGTGCCTTCAACTGGAGTATTAGTTTTGTTTAAAACACCTGTGACTTAAAACTTTGCAAGTGATTTCCTTCTGAAGTTTGTCTTGTCCTGTATTTTCATAACATGTAGCATGTCGTTTTGTTTGGCGTCTTCAAATTATTACGCTATTTTGAGCTGGTAGCTACGTTTATAAAACTTCAATTGCTGGAGCCTCTGCCGCCCCACAGTTCAGGCAGCTTGACTGACCTAGTGTGTAAGGCGCAGCGCACTATTGGCTACTTTACACGCATTAAGCTAACCATACAACATGTCTTATACCAATGTACTGTAAATCTAAATTTTCTGTACAGTAAAAATGTTTTTTTCTTTTCTTTTTTTTTGAAAGGGTTGGCTTTGACGAATAAGAAAGCTCGTGAAATCAAATTTCAAATACATAAAATATGTATGTTTATAAGATTCTTAGAAAGGCAAACAAACATGATGATGTATTGAAACACCGTAAGACTTAATAAGATCCAATTAACTATATACATATTGTAAATGCTAAATACAATTTTAAAACCATAATTGGGGATTTTTTTTATTTTAGTGTGCACTTTTGGTGCACGAACGCCCTGGACGTGATCTTCTAACATCGGACTAAACAAAAAAAAAGGTTTTCGTTGTTATAATATTTATGACAGGACTAAGTAGGTAAATAAAGTAAAGCCCTTGGTTAGAGAAATGAAAATTATTTCAAACCATGAAAGCAATTTATATAAATCAAATTATAACCAATGAAATACAGTACTTAGAGTTTACACTGTACTTGCGTACAGTGTAAACTCTATGTAACGACAGTGAAGGGACTGTGCATTTTATGGCGTTATAGAGAGTGGTCGTTATTTGGATGTAGGTATTTTATGATTGTAAGGAATACAAGCTAAACCAACTAAAGCCAGTTGATAAAAAGAGTTCAGAAAGTTTTGGAGAGTTTGTCAAATCGAGTGACGTTACATGTAGTTTACACTGTATTTAAAATTCGATCAACGATTTGAAATAGAGAATAAATACTCTACAGACTTTTTTATCTACAGAGTTCAAAACACGTATCAGTAGTCTTATGTTCTATGCATAGACATAAACATTATAGTGGATATCCTTTCCGCGATCACTCTTCATCCGGAGATTGACGAAGTTGTATCCAATACCTCCCTGGGTGATGTTTGCAGAAGCACCTGTATCAGTCATGTCGTACGCTAGGATTCCCTGCGAAAAAAAAACATAAATAATATTTTTTTTACTCATAATGGGCTTGCGCTTGATCGCAATTTGCCTGATGGAAAGCGATAATGCGATCTAAGGTGGAGCGCGCTCGCCCAGAAGAAACCGGTTCATTCTTGCCTTGAAAACCGCTAGATTCGTAGTTATCGGGGAATAGGTATGGAATTTGGCAAAGAATTCCACACCTTGGCGGTACGCACAATGAAGGTGGAGGCAAACCGCTTAGTACGCGACTTAGGCACCTCCACAGTATAACGATGCCGCCTTGGTGTTTCCCTACTCGTCCGATGATGGATATAGGCCATAACCCAGCGCGAGTTGGCGAATCCTACTAATATTATAAATGCGAGAGTTTTTGTGTAAGTGTGTACATTTGTTACTTCTTCACGCTCAAACGGCCAAACTAATTTTTATGAAATTTAGTAAGTAGATTGGTTAGACCTTGGACAAAGGCTACTTTTTATCACGAAAACAACTGTCATTCCCGGGGATTAGCTAATATCTTCAAAATCTATGTTACTCCTTCACGCTCCAACGGCTAACCGATTTTGATGAGATTTAGATACTATTAAGATAGATTAGACCTTGGATTAATACAAATATCCCGGATTAACTCTTTAGTCCCGGATCAATACGGGAACCACCGCAGGGCGCAGCTAGTTGCAATATAAATTAGCTTCTTTTCCTTATATGTGTACTCATACCTCAAATGCCGTAACCACAAATTATTATTCATTTGTGGTTTAACATAATTGAAAGAAAACAATTTTACTCGTCAAATCTTTCTCATCGTTAAACTATCTGATGGCCCCTGGTTAGATCCCGGCCGGAATGTTTTTTTACTGTAAACAGGTCAGCGCTTGACCACAATTCACCTGATGGTAAGTGATATTGAAGTCTAGAATGTACCGGTTCACTCTCTCGCCTTTAAAATCGCTAGATTATAGTGCTTTTTTAAGGGTTATTTCAATAATCCCCATTGAAAATCTCCAGCAATGGGGATTTTTGGACATTTTGACGTTTTCTCTCCAGAAATTCCCATTGGTATCTTGAAATGCTCGCAATGAGGATTTCTGAACAAAAATGTTTTTAACTTATGTCTGGATTTGCATTCGTTTTACGGTGATAGAAAACATCGTGAGATAGTTCATGTTTGCGGACCACAATATAAGTGCGGATTGGCAGATGACACAAGTCTTCGGAGACTTGTGTCATCTGCCAATCCGCACTTGGCCAACGTGGTAGATTATGGCTTATATCTCAGCAGTGGAAACGTATAGTGGGCTGCTATTATGCTTCGCATGTTCGATAAAAAGTAAAAAAAACATAAAGCAAAATAAAACAACAAATGACGGTTTTGAAAAAGACAGAAATTAGATTCATTTTTAGAAATGAGTTTCTATTCTCACCTGAATGGTCCTGTTAAATTGCATCGGCGTTTTCGGAAGCGTGAAGTACAAGTTTTCCACACGTTTCCTGAATATTTGCGAGTTATACTGAGCATTATGGTGGTATACTAGCTGCCTTTGCACGTTTGTACCCACAAACGTATGTCCACTTTCCACTGCAGCAAATGCTGCCACCAAGCAGGTTAACAAAACTATTTTCATTTTTGTTTTTGGCGGGAAATTAAATGTCAAATACTCGTAGCAAAGAGGTTATAAAGTTTGTCCAATGTATACTGGCTGGATTTAGAAAATTTCAATTATTATTTTGAAGAGTGCTATGAAAGACTTACTAGAAATGTCAAAGTGTATTGTGAACTCTGTGGTTAAATGAGAAGATACTACAATAGATATTCCAAATGTGCTGCTTATATTGCGTTTCACGCGACCCTTTATCAGTCATGAATGGCTTTGATAAAGGCTGTGTCATCAGAAAGAGTTTAACTTTTATCTTAATATGTCGTTGAGGTAAATCAATCATTAGAGAAAATGTTATCGCTTAATTATAATAGATGTTTCTGTGATTTAGAAATTAACTTTCCATTTAAATGTAACATCAAATGGCCCAATGGCTAAAATGTATTTTATGCAAATATTTCATCCTACATTTTTTAATCCAAAACAATATTGCAGACGTGAAACAAAATAGTTGCGCTAATTAACTTCATTAGTTGCTGTTATTTTTAAATTAGCCTAATGGATAAGACAGTTTTTATCGAAGCGCATTGATAAGACATCCAAACCACATATAAATAAGAAATCAAATGTTATTTACCTAAAATAGAACATAATACTTTGCCTAACTAATGCCTCCAAAGTAAATATTAGGACACAAATTTCACACACGGCTGGTTAACCCCATACTGAACCATTTCTAGTTCGTATTTTGGTTGCTAACACAACTGATATAGGTACTACATCATACATACATATTTTATATAGATACATTTATATAGCACCAAGAGCGACAGGCAAAAAATTTATTTCAGCACAAAGATGTTTGCCGTGCCGGGAATCGAACCCGTAACCTTCTGATTGGCAGTCTGGCATAGTAACCATTACGCCAACGAGGTGGTCAAATATATGTACATGTTGTGTAAATACTACTATAGTTTGAGTGTGAAAGAGAAACAGATACTTGTGTGTCCGCTTAGATTTTTTTAGAATTAGAAACGAACTTTTGCTCTTATTGGTCGAGTGAGCGTAGTTCTTATTAAAAGGCCAATATTTTTGTGTGTTTTTGTATGGCATGGTTCCTACAAAAAACGGAAGAAATTGTCTACAATGCTATTTACTGGTCGTAAGCAAATATACTTGTCAAAACGATTAAGTTTTGATATCTCTAAAAGTGGTTAAAAATAAACAAAAGTGGCAAGCGCGCTCCACCTCACATCGCAATTTCGCTTATCATCAGGTGAATTGCGATCAAGCGCAAGCCCATTATGAGTAAAAAAAACAACAAAATAAGTCAAATAATTGTTAAGATTGAGGACTTTATACTATACCTACTAGGAGAACTTCTAGAAATATTAAAGGGAATTAAGATAAACAATTACGTATCATCCAATTTATTATCCAAAATCAGTACAAAGAAATCATAGATTAAAAACTGTTTACGCGTAAATATAGACGTCATAGTTGAGTCCCTTTCCTCGCTCACTCTTCATACGTAGGTTGACGAAGTTAAAACCAATTCCTCCTTGCGTGATATTGACTGATGCTTCAGAGTTCTTCAAGTCGTAGGCCATTATACCCTGGAAATAGAAAAGAAGGTAAGTTAGATAATTTCCAGCAAGAAAGTATTAAATTATTAATATTTAAAAATGTTTTACAACAATAGTTTTATAGTACGCCAAAATCCCCTAGGAATATAAAGGAAGGTTAATTAGATAATTTCCAGCAATAAAGTAAGTAAAAGTAAATAAGCCTTTTATTCAACTACATCATTTACATACACATATTTTAAACACTAATTGTCAATTACCATTTTTTTTTATATTCAGTTCATTATAGTTACTCATTAAATTGATTACTGAAGTTAAATGTCATATTGTTGATTTATTTGTCAATAGCTATCATTGTTGTATCATATTAATAGTGCGATTTCTCTTGTCAGTTAAACTATTGGTTTATGTAGCTGTCGCCTCCTTGGCGTAGGCCTCCCCCAGTTTATTCCATAGTTTCCAATAAGCAATAAAGTATTAAATGTTAATATTTATAAATGTTTTACAACAATTACAACTCAGTTGGTTGTGCCGCCCCCCAAATGTTCCAGAGGTCTTGATTTCAATAAAGGCAAACATTGCGAAGAAACCATATACCACCCATCAATAAAATATAAATAAAAATACAAAAATTTTAGAACACATTTCACACACGGCTGGTTAAATCTTATAATAAACAATTTCTAGTGTGTATTATGGTTGCTAACACGACTGATATACTACATATACATGCATAACAAAAATAAAATATTTTATATCGATACATTTTAAACACTCAGACAGACATCCAACCAATTTAGTTCGTCACAAAAATGATATCCGTGCCGGGAATCGAACCCGGGACCCTTTGATTGGTAGTCCGGCATGGTAACCATTGTATGCCTACTTGTAGCTGTAATAAGTAAATAGAAAATCTCCAATAACAGTTGATTATTTTCGCGTTTCAGAATCAGTGAGAAGACAAAAAAAGAAGTGCCGAGATAAAAAAGACAAGAAGAAGAAGATAATACAAGGATTTATTTTTATAAAGTAAGCAAGCACTAAAATTTAAGTAGAAAGTAGTAAGTATAAAGATTTAAGCATGAGAGACCCAAGTAACAGGCAAAGAAAAAATAATAATATTTAATTCCGCTAACAAAACTGGTGGGAAGTAACTTTTCTCGATCGTTCTCTCAAATTTATTCTCACTTTTGCATTTAAGATGAGTAAACACAAAACAAAGTATACATACCTGTATAACTTTTCCTGTGTATGTCGGCACATTCGGCATCTGAAAATACAAGTTTTCTACCCTCTTCCTGAAGGCTTTGGATGAAAACTCAGCTTTGTGATGGTAAACAACAGGCCTCTGAACATTTGTTCCAACAAATGTATTAAAAGCGGTTACCGTAGCAACCGCAACCACTAAAAAGACTAGGAAAATTCCTCTCATCTTGAAAAAATATCAAAAGTCTTTACACGATGAAAGATTTGAGCAAAATGCAGCTATTTAAGTTTCAAACTCGACTAACCTGTGTGATAACTTAGGTCGTTCAAGTTAAACCGTGCAGATAATGTAGTGATAACTTTGACGGGTTAAAAGTTATCTTCGACAAAAAATAGGGAGATAATGATTTGTTAAATTTAACCATATTAGGTATAAATTTGTGACAGAGTAAAATACGATTTTAAAAAGTCCTAAACACTGCCGAATTCGGTGATGCAAAACGGTCTTCAAAGTTAAGGTTTAAGGGTAGGTCAATCAAAACAAGTATTTAGGTACATCTGAACGCGTACCTACCAATGGAATGGGGAAAAAAGTGTAACAAGATTAACATTCTTTTTTTTTAAATCTTAAACGGTAAAAGGTATTGAAAAATCTTTAAGACCGTCTAAATAGCAACTCTAAGAATATATGTACTTATTTGGTACCAATCCGATTAATCGATTTGATAAAAAACTGGTCCAAAATATATTTGGAGGTTTTTTAAACCAGTTTTATTTCTGTTTCATAAGTCTGTGGTGCAAAGATTAGTATACTTAGAGTTGTATTAAATTAACTTAAATTAGTATACTTATATACTTATCTCTTGGAGTTGTTCTTAAGACGGTCTTGAAGCGATTTGCGCCATATTATTTACCGTTTATGTTTTATGACGAAAAAACTGTAAATTCAATATCTTACCATCGCTATTAATGAGTGCATTTAAATTGTATTTCAGTTTTTGTTTGCCCGACTATTACTACAAAGTTTATACTTAGAATGATACCTGCATGGAGTCTAAAATGATTGATTAGACTTTTTTTTGCATTTTCGTTCGCTTTTCAAATCTTCCCAGTAAAACAGGCAAAGGTAGGTTCGAAGTCCCAGCGGCATGGAATGCCAATAAGCAAAAAGGTGCAAAAAAACTACTAACCTGATAGTGTGACAGACCGATAGACATGTTGGAATGGCCGGTGGGTTACACCGTAACGTATTATGGTTCATAATCATTAATTTACTTATGCTTATAGTTTTCAGAACTTAAGTTGTGTACAAAAATTTACTTTTATGGTCAAATTGAAGCAAACTTATTTACTTACTTAACGATATACCTCAACTACAACTTGGTATTTTTTTCATTATTTACAAATAGCAGATCGTCCCGGCTTCGCACGAACTATAAAATAATCTAAGTTGGAAAGAGAAACAAAATATAGCCTCTAATGCTCAGGGATAATGTAGCTTCCCAATGGTGAAAGAATATTTCAAATCTGCCCAGTAGTTTTGGAGATTATTTGCGTCAAAAAAACAAACAAAAAGTCAAACTTTTCCTCTTTATATTATTGGTATAGACTTAATCAAAATTACTTTACGTTATATCCCAACAACTACTTGGTATTTTTTCTTTATTTACAATGAGTTATTCAAAGAAATGAAAATAAAAGTATCGTCATTCAGACTAGCACAACTCTTGATTTCAGATATCATTGGTAAAAATAATAATAATTAATCTATTTACACATACGGTCCAGACAAATCATGGATAATCGAAATATAAAATATACCTTTATATCCCGTACAAGACCATTCAATACAAACTGATTTATGAAAACACTTCTGTAGTAGTTCAGAAACAATCTAATTAAGTTTATTCTATATGCTATTATAGTTCAGATTCAATCTAATTATGTTTACTAATGTATATTCTATTTATAATTTTATTATTCTAGCACACGAAAATATTATAAACATTATCATGGCCAAATAGCATAATACAACAAAATATAAACGTTGACATTTTTTTTTTAACCGCATTGCTATCAATAAAGTATTTATGCTTTGTTCACTTCGGTGTAAGAGGCGGCCAGTAGACTTCATGCTGGTAAAAATTTAGACTCGCACGAATATGCCGCGAGAAATTTTAAAAAACTATTTTTGTCCTAAAATAGTTCGGTTGCCATTTTGAATATTTATTTTATTTATTTGCTACAATTTTTTGGTTGAAATATTTTTCTAGTGCCTTAAATAGACTTTTATGTTTATTAACGGTATTAGAGTGCTTTGGAAATAATAGTGTATCCCAACAGAGTGATACTAACAAGGTTTTTAGAAGTTGATAAAGCCAATCGTACGTCAAAGTTACAACATTGCACTTGGATAAGTAAACTTTAATTATGAAAATGAAAATGAAAATTGCCTCGTTGGCGTAATGGTTACCATGCTGGACTGTCAATCAGAAGGTTCCGGGTTCGATTCTCGGCACGGCCAATGTCTTTGTGCTGAACTAAATTAATTGGCTGTCAGTCTGGGTGTAAAATATGTATCTATATAAAATATATTGTAGTATATCAGTTCTGTTAGCAACCATAACACGAACTAGAAATGGTTCAGTATGGGGTTAACCAGCTGTGTGTGAATTGAGTCCTTATATATAAAAAAAAACACATTTGATAATTTATTAAGTCAACACATTTACATATATTCTTTCATTATTAAAAGCAACAACAAAATTTTCTCTTAACACAAAATTTGTGTATTTTGCTGATTTATTCAACTACGTTTGAATAATTTACAAATAACTCTGTACAGCTAGCCGTCCGACGCAAGCATCTGGTAACTTGTGTAAATTAACTTGGCAACTTAAATTGACTCCGCTATCACTTTAGGTAAGAGCAATCCGAACTTCCTTGGTACAGTATGGACATTGTGAGCCGATATTGAGTTACAATACAATAATACAATGTACAATGTATGTACCTATACAATTAGTTCAATAGATACAGGCCCGTGGTCGTTCGACACAATCTTTTTTTGTAAAGGCATTGGAGACCAAGTGGTTGGTCCTCGCTTCTGGAGATCCAAGAGCCGGCAGCTATTTCTTACCAAGACTAAGTTTAGCTGTTCAACGGGGCAATGCTGCCAGCATCTTGGGAACTCTGCCCCGCAGCGACAGCCTGGATGGTGAGCTTACTTTAATTTAAATTGTAGAGTGTTTTGATTTTTCTTGTACATAGATAGTATTTGATTTTTTTCATGTAATTTATTTAATTATAATGTATTGTGTCTTTTATACGTTTGTAACAGTATTGAATCACTCCATTCTGCCTGGGAAGCAAAATGGTATGTTTTGAAAAATCCTATAAAACTTACGAACACAAAAGTGCTAACGTATTTTTCGGTTTTATTATCTTCAGTTCAGTATTAAAAATTGTTGCTGTTCCTAAATACCATTAAATAAAACTCGCCCGATAGTTTGATTTAAATAAATAGAATATAGTCATACGAGTATAATGTTATAAATTTAATTTAATTTTAAAATGCTATGCCGCTTTTAAAAATATCTTACCCTTTTTGTATAGGTATTTTTGGTAATATTATCTTTAATTATTAGATCTTACTTTTTCAATATTTATAATGAATTTATTTTATTTGTTACTGAATTTACTTCGAGACATATCTACTGCCGCGCTTCAGTCTCTTCGATTAAATATGTAGGAACTAGCTGACCCGGCAAACGTTGTTTTGCCTTAAAAATATATAGTAGAAGATTCTCAGACCTACTGAATACGCATATGAAATTTGGTAAAAATCGGTCAAGCCGTTTCGGAGGAGTACGGTAACTAACATTGTGTCATGGAAATTTTATAATTCTTTATTGGACACATAAATAAAAAAGGCACAGTAAATGACAATTCACTTAAAATTAGTGTACCACAATTGGCGGCCATATCGCTTAAAGCGATCTCTTCCAGGCAACCTTTGGATGGAAAGGAATTTATAAACGACTAAAGAAGGACGTAGTGTACAATAAAGAATAATAAAAAACATACATATAATATCAATAATCTTATCGTAATTAATATAAATCTCGTATCACAATGTTTGTCCTCAATGAACTCCTAAACCACTTAACCGATTATAATAAAATTCGCACACCATGTGCAGTTTGATCCAACTTGAGAGATAGGATAGTTTAAATCTCAAATTATAGTCGCAATTTTAATTTATTGCTAATATAATTTGTTAAAATTAACTGTAAGTAACCTATCTATATAGTAATTGAATTATCAATGAAGTAATTCGTAAAAATGAAGTATCTTTTTGTACGTGTAACTAACTCCTAACCAAAAAGAAACCTGGCAATAACTAACCTTAGGCCTATATTACTTAAAGTAGGCGATCATACGTTTTTATCAAATCGCTAGAATTCGCAAAACGGACACAACCGTCAACGCCGTCTGCCCTCATGCGTCTGCCCGCGTTCGGGTCGCGCACTTAGCGATGAGCCACTTCTTCCCCACCGCACCTACCCCGCTCCCCCCACGCCCCGCCGACTCTGCATTTTAAATCTGTGATATCTTCGAAAATATTTATTTAATTTACATGCTGTAAAAAGCCATATTGATCTTTATTAAATGCACAATGTATTTAAGATACTTAATTGGATAAGGATTAATACTGTATTGCTTAAAATCGCTTCGTAAATAAGCCATTATTTCTCGTACAAAGTAAAGGATAAAAAATGGTTATTGTGGGTTATTCCTAAGAGATAAACATATACCATCACGGACTTTTTTGTAGACCTTTTTAAGTTGTACAATACTGTAGTAAATTGTTTTGATCTATCTTGTAGGATTCAGTCAGCGTTTGCAATGTAAGCGCAAAAAATGTGTTTTTTTTACGACCTCACCTTAAAAACCTCAAAAATTGTAGCCTATGTGTTATTCTGATGTATAAGCTATAGCCTATGTGTTATTCTGATGTATAAGCTATATTGTGGTAAAGTTTCATTCAAATCCATTCAGTAGTTTTTACGTGAAAGAGTAACAAACATCCATACATCCATACATACAAACTTTCGCCTTTATAATAGTAGTAGGATAACGTCAACTGGATACAAATCGCTTTAACATATCCTTAGTGAGTAGACTTTCGAATAACAGCCACTACAGACTGCATAATTACATTAACACAAATTCAATTGGCCATAAAATTCGCTCCATGAAACGTCTGTGGAAAAATTGGCGTTCTACCAATTTTCCGGGAGAAAAACTAAACTAAATTAAAGAAACAGTTATTCTCCGCAAACGGGGAGAAAATGTTCAGAGGAACCCACAAAAGGTCATTTAGGATGGCAACTGATCTTATCGTATTAAACACGTGCCAAATTTGGGCGAACCTTAAACTTAATTTCCTGAACGTTGGCAACATTACAAAATATGGCTCTTGAATGGGGAGATACTTGCGTGTTTGTTTGTTGTAGTATATTTTATAAGAGCACTGATATCGTATGTGATTGTATTTTGATAGCTACTAACTAATAAGCACGGATCATTCCATTAATAAGTGTAAATCATATACAATATTATTATGTATAGAAAGCCCTCGCAGTTTGGGTTAGCAGCCATATTGGATTTGTAAATCATAAAATATATATTTTACTAGCTTTTATATTTGAAATATCATAAAAGGAAAGAAGAACCCAGGGGAGAAAGAGGAAGACCTAGAAGATAATTTCTAGACCAAATTAAGGAGAAGGCGAAAGTAATGTCCCAGCTCTTAAATATTGAATGAATGATTGAAATTTGATACCCATACGAGTATTAAGGCAATTATATTTTTTTGAGGCGGCCACTCGCAATTTGGACAATCATAATTAGCTCACTTTTCAAACAAAATAACTTACATAATAGAAATATGTACATTCGTTCCATTTGATTAGTAAATGAACGCGAAAAATCTATGGTTATCTGAAAACACCTGAATTTCAAGATTTCAATTCGTCCCCTACTCTGTATATATATATTATATATAGTATATAATGTGAAGAAAAAAGTTTTGAGTCAGTGCAGGCGTCTTCATGTAATCGGGAAACTTAAGAAAAAGCAACAAAGTTTCCGACTATATATTTTATGAGAATCTCGTAGACGGAGAATCTCCTCCATTATTATGTCAAAAACGATTAAAAACTCTTTTAAATGAGATTGACATAGGTTCTTTTAGTTCTCAGTTTATTTTCTCTTTCCAAAATGTGTATACAAAAACCTAAAATCAAGATCCCAGACACCGCAGTCTGTTCTCTTTGTTTCGTGCAATATCTTTGCCAGTATATTTGTCAGTTTAATTTATGTTCAACCAGGCTAGACAGAATGTGACCACAGATTACCGTTAGTGAAAATAGATAGTACCATTATCACCTTAACTGTAAAAATCTGGGTTTTTTAAATTGTTTAATGATCCAATTAATATTAGTATTTTTAATAGTTTAATATTCCAAATGATGATCCTACAAAATCAAAAATTAAAAATTGATTTGCACATACAGATCACTCAAACCTAAGAGTGACTTATAGGCTATTTTTTATTCCAGATAAACGTGGTACTCTTATACTATAATTATTTCAATACTTATGATTTATTTGTTATACATATATATTTTCTTATTTTCTGAAATTGTTTTTATATGACTAATAATTTCACTAAATCTTAATGTAGTATTTAAGCCTAGTCATTTACCTTTTTTGTATTAGATTTTTGTACTATGACAAACTATAAGTGTCATTATTATGTTAAAAAACAGAATTTGAACACTATTTTTTTACTCTTAATGGGTTTGCGCTTGATCTCAATGGTAATCACTTGGTCACGACATTGCGATCTAAGGTGGAGTGCGCTTGCCCAGAAGAAACCGGTTCACTCTTGCCTTGAAAACCGCTAGATTACAGTTATTGGGTAACAGGGAATTTGGCAAAGAATTCCACACCTTGGCGGTACACACAATGAAGGTGAAGGTAAAACGCTTAGTACGCGACTTATAACTCCACAGTATAACGATTTTATTATTTTCTCATACTGCGTATCGAAAAAATTGCTTAAATTTTAGTCTTTACGTATTTCATATCTCCAGTTTCAAGTTTGTACTATCTATTGGAAGTAATCTTATGCAGTGAGTCACAGAGGGCGCCGATTTTATATCGCTACATTATAAAATGTTACTTCATTTACGTACAGAAAAGGAGAAATGTCTGTCTGTTTTTAGACACATTTCACACACGGCTGGTTAGCCCAATACTAAACCATTTCTAGTTTGTATTATGTTTGCTAACACAACTGATATCCTACATATACGTACAATAAATGCTTTGTATTGATACATATTTAACACCCAGACCGACAGTCAACAAATTCAGTTCATCAGAAAGGTGTTTTCTGTGCCTGAAATCGAACTCGGGACCTCTGGATGTCAGTTCGAACAGTAAACAATTCGAGTAAACATTATACCAACGAGGTCATCGAATATAGATTTGGCTTAATCCATTACACGCTAGAGAAGCCTAATCACCATGCTTTCTTTTTCGTGTGTCATCCGCTAACCGACACTTTGTCTGAGTGTTGAAAAATGACTTATCTCTCTCCTCGTGAACGAAGGCCCCGAGTCTTAACAGTGGCAGCGTATGGTGGTCTGCCTTTGCATTGATAGCTAGGATCATCCCTGAAGTATTGTAAATTTTCAAGTAAATGGCGTATGAATATACTTATTTTATAATTGTATTCAATTTTACCCTTCTTAATTTTAATGCTAACCTTATTTTGTTACTAACCGGAAGTTGAGGTAGATAGCAAAGAGTTCCTTCCGGTGTCGTTACTGCCTTTATTATCTCCGAGGTAATTAAAACTGGTATTGCTTTGGGACGGAACTTTTTGCTACTTTTAGTAGAGAATTGTTAGTTTCGTTATGGTATCACTGAATTCTTAAAAAAAGTTTTTTAACCGACTTCAAAAAAGGAGGAGGTTATATATTTGACTGTATGTATTTTTTTTAACCGGCTTCAAAAAAGGAGGAGGTTACATATTTGACTGTATGTATTTTTTTTACTCTTATTTTGGGTTTGGAGTCGTTTGGAGTCTGCTAAGGAGGGCGATGAAACTACAAGTAGTTCTGGAAAAAGTCCAAAGTTTGGTCAAGCAAACAACGAGTATTAATTAACTATTTTTCCAAAACAGTAAATAAAAAAGTCATTGAACCAATAGGGTAGTTTCCGGTCGATATTAAAAGTAGCCCATGTGTAAACTTTTTCATTTTATTGGATAAATGAATTATGAAAATAAATAGTAGGCTGCTATGTTATGAAATTTACATACACTCAAAGGATCTACTTTGAAACTACGTCATTATTCGTGTTACCAAACTTCAATATTCGAATAAAAGCGAGTAGAAATTGAGATTATAACGCCTTTTGTATTGAGTTTAAACGCTATAAAGACATTTGTTATGAAACCACAAAAGCTTTAGCCTTTACGGTTTCATATAGAAAGGTTGGACAAAATTCTGCGATCATTTTTTAAGGGCTGAGGACACACTTTACACTTTAGAAGTGTGTTATTGTACGAGAGAATACTTTCGAAGTAATAGACTTTTAAAACTTTCAAATTAAGTAAATATTAAGTAACGCCCGGTGTGAGGCTTAAAAACTTAGCAGTAATACAGGCACCAAATAATAATATGCCTTTAACTTCTATACGCTCAAATATAACCTCTATTCGCTATAACCTAGAGTTTGTTTAGTTTGTTTACTTTAATTCAAAATGTCAAAAATGTATATCCAAATCGTATTAGTCATTGGTGGCAATTCAGCGGCACACACGACTAAAATAAATTTAAAGAAGCCCCGTCTCTTTTCATCTTAGGTGGCCAGAAAGAGACGGCACGTTCTGAACCACAGACAAAGCAACTAAAATCACGACAATATAATTGTAATAGTTCATTTTAATAGTGTCCAACACTATTACAATGAATATTGATACACATTTTTGACATTTTGAATTAAAGTAATACAAATAATTATTAGGAAAAAAAACAGCGCCGGACTTTCGCATTGTCCGTGGTTGCCGAAAAATGTGGAGAACGCGCGCCGACACTTTTCCCGAAACCATCGGAAAGGTCGAAACCGAAATTCGGCGTTAAAAATTATTTATTTGCCGGCCCTTAATTCGGATCCATGTTGCGTTGTATTATTGCTAACTGGAGCAATAACGTTTGTTTTATCGCGCCAATATCGTGACGTTTTATTTCTGCCCGGAGTGTCGACGTACTGAATTTAGCGTTTAGTTGATCGAATATTGGTTTTATTGGTGTACCTTATGCTAGGTTACGTATTTTTAGTACATGAGTTTTGTTACTATGGGATTTGATAGCAATTAATCATTCAATTATACCTGCCCGCAACTATTCGTTGCGGGCAGGTAGGTTATAATGTAATTATTAGTCTTGCACATTATTGTTAAATAGTAAAACTGGAAGAGGACTCTGGTCTCGTAACACGGTCTGATAACTAGTACGAGACCAGAGGCTTCAATATGCACCATGTATACATTAACAATAAATCATTTTGTATTTTGTATTTGTATTTTTGTAATTAAAAATATGTCTTATGTCTTATATATTTACAAAGCTCAAACAAAACATTATAACCATGAACATTAATTATTTTTGTTTATTATCATGGCGACCAGCACTTACTTGACGACCTCGTTGGCGTAAAGGTTACTATGCCGGTCTGCTAATCAGAAGGTTCCGGGTTCGATTCCCGGCCCGGTCAACATCTTTGTGCTTAACTAAATTTGTTGGCTGTGGGTCTGGGTGTTAAATATGTATTTATATATAATATGTATGTATATGTAGTATATCAGTTGTGTTAGCAACCATAATACGAGCTAGAAATGGTTCAGTATGGGGCTAACCAGCCGTGTGTGAAAGTGTCCTAATATTTATTTATTTATTTATTTATTTACACTGAAAATTGGTCTCGTGCAGTAATTTAAATTCAAAAATTGTAAACAGTAGTTAGTACTTAGCGTATCTATTTTCTCTCTTTCGTCTCTTGATCTCAATATTATATTCTGAACCCCGATGTAAACGAGGTTTTTCAAGTTCAACGTGTCTCTCTGTGTGTTTAATCCATGTTTGAAAAAAATGAGTCCAAAATGGTCGCCGTCACAGAATGGCGGATAACGGAAAACAGAATCATCTTTTTGGGAAAAAAGTTTTACAAAGTTGTGAAACTTCCTTAATTTATGTATGGAATTAAAATGCTTGACTAGTGAATTTAATTAAATAATTAAACTATTGATCCATTTTATTTCATCATCCATTTGAAATCCAAGATGGGCGACATTAAATAATGTTCAATCAAAGTTTTTATACAATAAACTAACTAACTAGGCATTTGACCAGTAGGTAGCGTAATCTCATGACTAGCGACACTGGATTTATAGCGACTTAGTCGTTAGTTGTCTGGATTAACTAGTTTAATAATAATCACTAAAATTACCACTTACAGATTTATTTACTAAAGTGATTGAGATAAATTTACCGATGACGGTAACAAGTGATTTTTATATTTACCATAAGTTGACTTGTAAAATCTGTTATAAAATTAATACACACACGGCAGATGGAGTATACATCTTTATTGCGACAGAACCGGTGGCCATAGAGGAGGTAAAGACAATAATTGAGCATAAACAAAGAGCATTTTTTCATCTACAAATTTACCAATAAAATTCTGTATTCTGATAAATAAAAATTCTATTTTCGTACACTAACCAAACTCGGTGATTTCAGCCTTCATCGACAACAGAAATATTTCATAAAACTTTCATAAACTAATGTTCGACGAAATAACAACTCACTTAGCGCTAATGTAGTTAGAGACATCAATCAACAAAGTTTGCCACTTATAGCACTTAAAAATAAGTTTACAAAGAAACATTTGTGTTTCAGAATTAACTGTAATAAAGTAACGTTAAACTACCATTGAAAGGCGCGAAACGAGACAGTCACGTCTTTAATTGCAAAGTAAATAAAGAGCAATAAACTTAGGTCCCAAATAGGCAATTAAATGCGAACAGAACTCAACAGTGCTTCTAGTTATAACGGAGGGACCTACTATTGAAACTTCAAACTCATCGGCCTTATTACATTTTGAACTAAATCTTCTAATACATAAAATTTCCATGTCACAATGTTAGTTACCATACTCTTCCGAAACGGCTTGACCGATTTTTTCCAAATTTAATATGCGTATTCAGTAGGTCCGAGAATCAGCTACTATCTATTTAGAAATAATTTATCAAGCAAAACAACGTTTCCCCGTCCTATCCACTAGTCTTCGCCCGAGTTCTCCTACTAGCCTCCTCAATGTCTATTATCTAAAACCTAATAATTATAATTACCTATTAAACCTATACCCATATAACATAACCAAATAATACACAAAATAATACACTAAAAATTATAATATATTTCGAATCTAACATGTTCTTTTTTTCAGTACCATTTAACTAATAAGTACTAAGTCTATCCATAGATAGAGTATAGAATACTTATGCAACCCTTCGTTCGAATTCTCGTAGTAGTAGAAACGATAAAGTGCTTTGAGTAAACCATTAGGGATTCCTAACAATTTGAAAGGTAGATACAGTACTGTACTTTCAAAGTCAAATAAACTATAATAAAAAATAATTATTAATAACTGCGAACTGGACTCGCGCGTGGAGGGTTCCTTACCATTAATAATAAAAAACGGCAAAATTACGTGTGTTATTCTTAACTCAGTTTCATGTGAGATTTATTTTGTTTTAATATGTATTTCATGACGACAAAATTAAAACATTGTCTGTAAAAACTTCATCATCTGTATTTATATCACATTTTTTGTTGATGAGGGGGAAATCTAGGATGAGGCGCAGCCATGTTACAAGTGGGATTTTGTCGGTCTCGTATCTGGGATTTGTACCCATTAAAACCACCCGTTGACCTGTCTCTGTGCTTAACGGAGGACTCTGGGTTCTTATGAGATACAACCTGGTGACTGACAGACGAACAGTGGAGTCTTAGAAATGTGTTATCGTTGGTAAGTTAGCGAAGGAACCCTAAAACTACTTCTTTGTTGATGTTGATTATGATGCAAAAAGTAATAACAGTAATGTGAGTATTTTTACTCGAAATAAACTTCAAAACTTAAATACTTGTAAGGCAAAACACAAAATAAAAAAAATGCAAACAGTAAAAAAAGTTATTCAAAATAATTAAGAACAAATATTTGTATAAGATCGAGTAATGAAGCAAGACTGCTGTTAAATCACATTTTTTTTAAAGAAAAGTATTGCCATTGTTAAATCGCCCAGAATAGGACCCTTTCTTTTATTTAAAAGGGACTTTTAAAAGCGTTGTCCAATCAGTTAAAAAGTTATTTGTCCAAGTACGGATTAGCGAAGTATCTGTTGTTGGAAAACAATTTATTGAACTTTTCCAAGGTTAAATTTAGTTTAAAAAAACATTTAACTAATTGTTTATCTTCTATTATTTCTAATATATAAAATGATTACTACGAAAAATAATAAAAAAATTGTCTGGGCCTACAAAACCAAAGACCGGACTGTCTGTAAGGACAAAAGGGAGGTCTTAGACCAGTGTTTATAAAAATAATAATAATTATTATTTTACGTTTTTTTTCAATATTAAATAAATACATTTCACAAACACGGCTGGATAACCCCACCCCCCCAATTCTTCAAGCACGACTTTTATGAAAATAATTTATTATTAACATTAGCGCGTAAGAGACCTACTCATATGTCTTCAATAAGGAAGGAAGCCTTCAATTCCCAATAAACGGGATTAAATCCACAATATCGCCGTCAATATTATGATGAATTAAAGCAAAGAAAGCAAAACAACAAGCCCATATTATACCAAGAGGAAAACAGCTCGGCCCTTATTACGTAAGCTATAAGAGATATCAATATTTGTGGCTGAATAAAACTACCTTCACATGCCAAACTCCGGGACAGTTCGGGAAAATAAAGAAAAGTAACAAAGGGAATTCCGAATTTGCCAAATACTCGTAATAAGTTCTTTTACGAAATGAGGTACTATTTGATTGCGGTTTCAATTTGTTTCATGAATTTTCGAACGTTTTTTAGAGTTTCGTAACCATCCCCCCCGTGGGGCCCCGCATTGTCGAGGCGGGGGGGCTCAGTAACCGTGGCCTGGTCACCCACGGTGAAGCGAAGAGGGTCCCTGAGGCGGGCCACTCCCTAGACTTGTCCTCCCCTATGCAAGTTCTAGATGGAGTGGCACCAGTAGGTTGCGGAACCTCGTTTCGGGGGGGTTTCGCAACTGAGGTGGGCTGCGGTGTGGTTTGGGAGGCACCGCAGCTGAAGGTGTGAGGCCGCGGCAGGAGAGAAGTGTCGGTATTACGATGCGCCGCTCTTCCTACCTGCCGCGGCCTCGACGGGGTCGCCACCGTTGATGGCGGACGCGGTGGGGCCGCAGGGAGAAGGGAGTGGTAACCGGAGACTACCACTTTCCCTATTCTCTGCGGCCGTAGTGGCATGTGACGGGGCCACAGACCTGACCCGTCACGGGGGACCTAGGACGTCGGACTGGGGATGTCCGGCGTCCATTGCACTCACGGTCCCCGAGGTGGTTGCGGTGCACTACGTGCACTGCAAGGGGAGTCATCCCCTGAGGAGGAGTCTCTCTCAGGCTAGCCGAGGTGGGCGGGGTGGTGGGTTAATGCGAGAAGCGGAACCTCACCCCGCCCTTTCCGGTGAGGAGGCCATCGTGAGGTTTTAGTAGGTAGTGATGCCCTTCTGGCATCGAGCCCGACATACCCCACCCACCTCCCCGGGTGTGGTGGGCATGCGTAAATGCATTTCCTCACGTAAAAAAAAAAAAAGAGTTTCGTAACCATAAGGGCCGACTCGACCCGCCGCTGTCCGTCCATCTGTCATCAGATTGTATCTCGTCAATCGTGATAGCTAGATAGTTGAAACTATCACTGATTATGTATTTCTGTTACTGATATAACAACAAATACTATATTACAAACTTTATTACTAGATAACAGACTTTTTTAGAGATAATTGTAGAAATGCCATATACTAATAACTCCACAGTTTTACGTCAAACTGATATTTAAAATGGCTTTTACATTAATTTGGGAATATAATCAATCGAATAGAATGATTCCTCTTCCTTGTCTTCTACTTTTAGCCACTAAGTAGAGTCGTCACAGCTTTTTTGCTTCTGTGTGGTGGATGAACCGTATAAGTTAATTTACTCTTTTCTCATTCAAAATTTAATAGAATATTTTTATGTTAGTAGCTCGTATTAGCCAAGTAAGTCTATGGGGCCCGTCCTGCGCGAGTACAACCTGTACTTGACAGTTATTTTAGGTTAGAATTCAGGTCAGGTTAGATCAGTCTCATAGGCTATGTTTAGTTGTGTTGCTTTAAATAGACCTCTGATATTGTTTAAAGATTGTTGCAATACAGTTAAGCACTGGAACCTACGATTTATCACGTAAGCATTTCAAGTTTTATGACTGGTGTAATAAATTACTTTGTTGAGAATTTATTTCTTAAAAATAATTCAAATAGGTAAAAAGTAATACGCGTTATGCTTTTCGACAGCGGCGTAAGCTCTTTTCTGAAAAGAATTATATATTGTGTCTTTTTTTTAACAATATAATCTGTATAGTCTGTATCATTAAATTTCACAAACAATTCGCAAACAAACGTGACAAGTATTTTAATTATGCCTCTAACAAAATAATTTGCAAGGCACTAAGCTTCAAAGAAAATCTGTTTCTTTTTCATTTTCTCGAGACATCTTCGTCACAAAGAGTCCATTTGTCTTGTGATTACTTATTTCACCCAGAGGGGCTTACTGTTGTAAGACTGGAACATTATGGAATAGGTGTTGTTTCCTTCATAAACGAAACATACATTTATCTAAATGTATAACCGAACAGTTAATTGATAGTAATGTCTCGTTGGAAAGGCTTTGATGACAAACTTTGTCCGATCTGCACGCTTAGATTTTTTTTAAGTGTGAAAGTTTATAAGTTTTTCTCTTCTCAAGCTTATGGATATTTTTAGTCTTTAACACATCACAGCTAGGCATTTGACTAGAACGGCACGAGATAGTCTGGTGAGAGACGGACAGAGTCATAGTAATAAAGTCCCGTTGCTATACTTTAGGTACGGAACTCTATTTCTTTTTTATTATCATACTAGTTACACCCTGCGGTATTATCCGCGTTAATCCGGAATAGAAATAAGTTAACCCGGGATAAAAAATAGCCTAAGAGTTAATCCACAGTCTAACTTATCTTCATAGTAAATTTCGTCAAAATCAGTCACACAACATTTTATGAGTATCATAATTGGATCAGCTGTTTGAACGTGAAGAAGTAACAAACATACACACTTACTCATTTACAACACAACTTTCGCATTGATAACACTGGTCTACAGTGGTTTTGTTGCCTTTGATATGATGATGATTTTGGGTCTATTTATACACGCAATTCGTGAAAATATCAATGATTTTGTAAGATCTGCTCGTGTTTTTTTCAACAAATGACTGAAAATTAAAATTTTGACTGTAGAAACGAGCAAATTTAGTACTTTTACGAATATATTGGTAATCTGGGCACTTAAAAACGTAAGAATTTGCGATAATATCCAGGGCAACAAAAAAAAAATAGATTTTTTTGTAGAGCTGTGTTATATTAGTAGGATTACGCAAGGTCTTTCAATCAAGTAAACAATATTCACAGCTAAGCAGCTAACGGCATGTCCTGATATTTTCTAGGGATTTCCTCCCACTTTTGGCGTTAAGTAAAACTTAGCGCAGACCCAGAACCTAATTATGGCGGTGCTCATTTTGGCGCGTAAATGTGACAGTTCGTTAAATTCCGGAGTGTTCGGAGGAAAATGGAATTCTACCGGCTCAGGGCACGAATAATTTTAGCTGGGTGTCGAGGACTGGAGAGAATGTGGAGTGGACTCAGTGTGATACCAGTTGAAGTCACGGGATGCTAGGTTGACTGATTTTAACACGCTTTATAAAATGTAATGTTGTTGTAAATTAAATGTAATATTTATGTTTATTAATTTGTAAATTGTAATTTTTCATTCTCATTTTAAATTTATTTTATTTTTTGACATTTTATAATTTTGACATTATGTAGGTATTTTGATTCACATGTATGTATGAGTCCTTGTTACTTGAAATAAATGATTTGAATTTGAATTTATATTTATTAGCTTCACCTGTATGTTTGTTTGTTTGTAACCGACTTCTTTGGACGCGATTTTGACCCACTTTAAACGGCCAGATTTCGTTGAAACTTTGTAGATTTATTGAGGACCGATGACAATACACTAATTTGATAAAATTATTACACTTTTTTGTATTTTTGTTTGTAACCGACTTCTTTGGGCGCGATTTTGACCCACTTAAAACGGCCGGATAAGCGTGTTTTTTAGTTTTTTTAAACTACCATTATTATCGTCTAATAGTGGGCGGGTAAACAAAATACATAGGAACTTCAATAAATATTCAGCTGTAGGGGCGTATAGTGTTCCGCTTTTTAATAATGTAAAGTTTAAGAACTACTGACATATTAAGCATATTCAGCGAATTAGAATAAATAGAATAGTAGGTAACTGGGCCGATAAAATGGTTCCACCGTCCACGCGTAAAATACCGCGGTGGGCGGGGCAAAACAGCTACCCGTGCGGCTTGTATCGGTGGTGTGACCTTGATACCAATCGCGTGCAAGCTTTGTGTGTGTGTGTGTGTGTTTCGTTAGGATAGCAGTATAATTGTATGCGTAGATGGATTCAAATTCTAAGCGGCAATTGTATAGACTCTTCCGTTTATTCTAGTTCGCTGGGTATAACACTTAATTAACGAGTTTTGTAAATTGACATTATTGACATTTGTGTAAATTGACATTAATAAGTATACTTCTGTAACTACAGTGATTAAATAAACTGAACTGAACTGCTTTTGATGACATGATCTTTTAATTTTATTAAAAAAAAATGGTTGAGTCGGAGCCCTCTTAAATATCTGTTTTATTCTGTTTTTTCAACAAATTTTAACTTTCTAGCGAAATTACGGTTCATAAGATACAGCCTGGAGACAGCCATCTGTCTCCAGGCTCCAGTCTCCAGGCAATTTAGACAGACAGACCTGACGATCAGCGTAGATTCAGTAATAAGATCCCGTTACTGTAGTACGGAACCCTAAAAAATGCTTTAAACCTGAATACCGTTGCTTCTAAACTAATATTAAATTAATGATAGGAAAAATTATAATTGTAAGATTACTAATACAAATACAAACAAATAGTTTATTCAGCGCAAATACCGGGGTGAAACGTACTATATCTAATTAAATACTAAAGTATTATAGCTTAGCCTTCGTGTACGTTTTGCCATAATATCCTCTAAGCCCCGCGCTAAGTATCATATTATGATTCTGTTAGGCGGGGATTCTTTCTATATTGTCCATACAGAGTATGGCATCAAGAAATTCATTGTATGAACGGTAGGAATATAGTTGGTAGTCAAACTTTTGCTTGCTCTGTACTAGTATTTTATCAAGTCTGTGGCATAAATACAATTTGTCCATTGTCCCGGTATAATGATATTATTTTGTGTACGTAACTAGGTGCTCGGATATTGCGGAATCATTTTGATATGCTAGATAAACAAGAAAAATGTTGCTGGCAAATGTCTTTTACAGACATATTGGAGGGACGAAATTAGTGTCATAACTATGTACGAAAATTAAACTCGTGAGTTAGTTATTCTTTTTTTTTTTGGTGACTTCTACCTGGACCTTCCGGTTCTACCAACCAGAGGGTCTGGGTTTGATTCCCATCACGGCCAACATTAGTGTTACATGGGTGTTCAATATGTATCGAAAAAAAGTATGTATGTACATATATGTAGTAAATCGGTAAAAACGTCTGATATAATCAATTTACTAGTCGTACCTGTGTTCTTAGTTTCGTCATGATTTATTTCTAATTACTGCCTCTACGAAAGACTCACGCACATACAGACAGACGATAGCAAAATTGATCAGTTAATGCCTAGACTTTGCTCGCTCGGTATATAAAAATGATTGATAAGTTATCTGAGCATTATTCCATGAGTGGTGTCACACTTATCCATATTAAACTATTTGTCCAATAGATTGCATAAGTATAATAATTCAAGAAAATTTCCCGCTAATCCCGTTTTGTCCCATGATGGGATAACTCAAGGGGATGAGGCGAGGCGGCATCAGTAAATCTATTCACTAGAGCTACGACATAAAAACCCACGACATAATACAGTTTTATTTTTACCCATGACAAATCAACGGGATAAGTGCCACTACAAAATTATTATCATATTTTTTACTCTGACCTATTCAGTGTAAAAAAATATTATAATAATAGTGGCTTGACCGCAATACCTGATGGTACTCGTAAGTGATATTGGGATCTATATTGTGTCAATAGTCCCGTGGGATAAAATTACATGAATTTTTTGACCCACTAGCCCTAATACGTTTTCTCCTTGCACCTTAGAAAATTAAGTAAGTTTTGATACACATAATGCCAATTAAGTCGTATATTATGTTTTATTTTTAGAACAAAGTTATAAGTTTTTTTTTCTGACAGAGTGTTCGATTCACAAAACGATATTTAATACGAATTAGTGTGGGTGTATTACTCAGTACCGGAGCTAGTCAGATTGCTCTGGGATCATTCTGGATCCAGGGTAAATAGGAATTTACTTGTTAGTTGCAGACCACTAACAAGTAAAGTCTGTGCCCCAAATCAGAATTTGGGGCTCAGATCACTTTATAAAATAAAAGAGTCTTAGGGACGTTGTTTACAGAGATAAATACGACTATTGTTATAATATATTTAAAGCGTTATTGTAATTTACTAAAATGGACGTGTCAATTTAGCCCCACTTTTGCCCCTCTAGGAAAGCCTAGATTCGGCATTGATTTTTTTATATCAAATAGGAAGTCAGGATAAATTGCCAATTTTCCATGTTATTGTGTACAATATTTTTACTTGTACCTAAGGTCTCACAATAGAATAGAGGTGTGGGTAGATAAAATAATTGTACCAAGAAATGTATATTTGTTTTTATTGATCGATCGCGTGTATAAAGCAGGCGATACTTTGTATTATGGTGGTATGGGAGCAAAATACTCGTAGCATATTTTTTTCAGTTTTATTTCTTTGATTGTTAATAATTCCATATTACGATTACGTAAACTATTAAACGTATTAATTTTAATTTGCTCCTTTTGTGCACATAGTTTGTAAAATTGTAGTTTTGTGTGCACCATAAATGGTTTTCTTCCATTCTTTACATTGGATCATTCATAATATTAGAAGGAAGTAGAATTTTGCACCGTGCTTTAGGCGTTAGATAGACCCGCTTATTTTTCCTGATGGCCAAACTGTCAACATCAAAAACCGAGCACAAAACCTATTTACGTTAACGCGGGATCTATCCCCTTTATGGTGATTTTAGATCAAGAGCGGATTCGGTAAAAAAGAGAGATTTACCCCCAACGTGGCGAGGTTTACCCGATATACCGGGACGAGACGCTTGATTGATGACGTCACGGTTCTCTAAGTGTGTTTCCGATATATTGTAGGTAGAAATACAATCACGCTTAGTTACTTCGCCGTATTGTATCTCTGCACTGATTATCACCGTTACTACTTGACATAAGTTATTTCTAAGCAAAATCATAGAGCGGCGAGCGAAGAAGCTAATAGGCAATAATGCTCTTTGCACGGCGAAGCTGCAGAGCCTTGATCATCACCGCATGGTGGCCAGCCTTTCAGTTTTTTATAGGTTACGTTTCGTAGAGTGTGCAGCGTAATTGCATGAATTGATCCACCCCGCTCCATTCCATCGGACGAGTAACGAAACACCAAGGCAGCATCGTCATACTGTGGAGGTGCCTAAGTCGCGTACTTAGCGATTTGCGTCCACCTTCATTGTGCGTACCGCCAAGGTGTGGAATTCTATGCCTCATTCCCTGTTCCCCGATAACTATAATCTAGCAGTTTTCAAGGCAAGAGTGAACCGGTTTCTTCTGGGCAAGCGTATGTGTGTGTGCGTAAGCGAGTGTATCAAAATGAAGCCAGCAATTATTTTAAGACCCTTTTTTAGGCACGAATAGTATGCTAAACTGTCAATAAAGTTCTTATATTATTCTTACTTTTGTCTTTTACTTAAGGCGTGAGTTTGGAAATGTGCGTCTGAAATTTAGTTCTGACAGGAAACGAAAGGGTTTGGAAGCCTCTAACTCAATCAATCTGCTTGTCATTCAATGGACCCTTTTTGTCAACATCTATATTATTATTTTTCAACAAAGCGTTACCTACGTGTGCTTTGCTTTTTTCTTCTGTCACCACTTTTACATTTTGATTTTTTTTAAGGCTTAAGAGCAAAGTATTGAATTTACTGTTAACTTGACGAGAACATATTGGTGATAATTCTGGCAAACACACAACTAAACTAAATTTAGAGTAGTCCTGTCACTTTTCATCTTTAGTGAACAGAAAGAGACAGCACGATTTGAACCATACACAAAACAACTAAAATTACGTCAGATATGGAAAATGTAGGCGATTTTAGAACACACCCAACTGTATCACCTCTAAAACTACCTACATTTTCCATGTTTGACGTGGTTTTAGTTGTTTTGTCTATGGTTAAGATCGTGCCGTCTCTTTCTTTTCAGTAATGGTGTAAAGAGACAGAGTTACTTTAAATTTAGTTCAGTCTTATGTACACCAGAATTGCCACCATTGTATCCTTTTATTAATAACCTCTGAATTGTAATAAATTGGATACTTTATGACGAATAAATGATATTCTATTCTATTCTATTTTGTTTTTTCGTTATAAATCATAAATGGTCAAAAATATTGAAAAATAGCGTAAAAACCGTCTGAACAACACATCTAGGAATATTTAAAATAAGTATTTTAGTACTGATTAATTTAGATTCGTTGTAATTTAACAATTTATTAGAAAACTTTCAAAACATTTCTAAAGGTAACAACCATTTTCATTAAATTTTGTAACTGTTCGAAATTTATGAAAGAGCTGTAGATTTTTTAATAAAAATACAATGGTGCTAACTTTTCCAATCACAAACCCAATAAAGTGTGCGTTGTTTGGCTCACTAGGTACAACTGTGACCGAACTAACACTGTTTCTGTTCAACTATAAATCTGAACTACAGTTGCAGTGACGTCAATACTTCATACTTTGTAGAAACTGTAGAAGTAATTATAATAATGCCGTTTCCTTAATAAAATTTTAGACAATTTGTTTAGTTCTTCATCTATGGACAAGATAATGCCGTTAAGAACTAAACTTCTTAAAGCACGGCAGTATGGCTTACCTTCTTAACGTTTGTAATAAAACGACGTACTAGCATTCAAATTTTGTACTATATTTATCTTTGCACAGAGTTGTATATGAAATAAGTGATCTCTTTAAACACAATTGCTCCACTGTTTATATAGATGGTAGATTTATTCCTAAAACGACTAATAGAAATGTTGTAAAAACAATTAAACAAAAGCAATCAAATTGATGGTAGTTGCTAGCCAGACGAGCACTAAAAACCACCTTTCTATGGTTTCCTCGCGATGTATTACTTTTAGGAAAATCTTACGAAAGCGCGTGCTCAGTGGTGAGAATCAAAGCTATAAACTACGAAAGCCATCATCGTTTCATTATTTTGCTGTTATTGCTTAAAATAAAGTGTAAGATAAATCTCTAGTTAGTCTATATCAGATCATATTGTCCCTTCGTGTGCAATAGTTTTCAAGTTCATTGATTTAAAATATGTATAAGTTATTGTTTTATTTATTTATATGTGTATTGTATTTATGGGCCTCTACTTGCCTGAAATAAAGGAATAAATAAAAATAAAATAAATATGTCCATGTGATAACAACATTCTAGACTGTTGCAATATCCAAAACTATAATTGCTATCTGATAGAATTTCCAAGTTCCTATCTAGATTCAAGATTCGCTTTGTTGCCTAGGGAATAACAACTGAAATGAACGTTACATCCAACAATGTGCCAATTTTACGGAACTTCGGAGTTTACCTAGAATAGTGCTAAGAAGTTGTTGCTAGGCAACCGTTTTAAAGTTTTCTAGAATTTATTTGTTTAAGAAAATACGGTTGTAACGAGTTTTGTAAGTATTTCAAATTTTCTAGAATTTATCTGTTCTAGCAAAAACGTTTTGCTGAATATTTTGCGACTTAAAAAGAAAGAAAAAGTATTAAAAGAAGGTGGATATATTTTTATAGAAGTTATTAAATAAATAAATAATAATAATAAATAAATATTACACATTTCACACACGGCTGGTTAACCCATACTGAACCATTTAAATAAATTTACTTTATAGGGACCGTTTCATTGCATGTATTTCTTGGTCCATTTACATGTTTAATAAAAAAAACATGAATTCATATATCCTGTTCAGCCTGTTCATTTCCCGCTAAATTTAATTTTATGTGGAAAAAAAAATATTTCTGGTTGTATATTCTATTCTAACTTTTGTCAAAAATCTCATGTAACAGACGTATACAGCGTTACTGGTTACTTTTGCAAATCTTTTTAGGACAGCTTTAGTATGTTTAGACAACAATTTTTGATCGACGACTTTTTTAAAAATTAAAATCAGATGTTCCACATATAATAAAAATTTTGTTCTTCTCACCGGTTTTGGTGACAGCGACCTTTTATTCTTGTTTGCTTATATGTGCCTTAATATAGCTCACTAGCCCGAATACGGTTTAAAACTATCGCAGTTACTGCTATATATAGGTGTCCCGCAGAATCGTAAGTATAAGAAAATTTGGTCTTTAATTCAAATTCAAATTGTTTATTACAAGTAACAAAGACTCACAACTAAATAAAATACTATAATTACATAAAATAAAAACAAGTCAAAAATTAAATTAAAATTAAACATAATTATCAATAAAATATTAAATAATAATAATAATCTGCATAAATAATTGGCTTGTACTTGGCTTAGCGACTGTTTGTACAAGGACAAACGGTCGGGACCTACAATTTAACGTGTCATCCGACCCACGGTAGCGTCCAGGTAAAAATGCCACATGAAAAACGACAGACTTGTGCATGGTCACCCATCCAAACACTGTCCGTACGTTGCTTAGCTTCGATGATCGTGTCAGATCACTTTAGCTAGCCGAGCTACATGCGCTTCCAGTAGCACTGTATAGTAGCATTACTGAATTTCAGTCTGTTTTATGAAACCACTCCGCATACGATATACATTTACATTCTCAGATTTCGCAAACTCGAGTGTTTTATTCTAAGAGTCTGTTTACATTAAACGGGTGTGTTTTAATCTGATATTTTTATCTTTATTTTAGATTTTGTTTTGCTTTTTGTGCGTATCTGTGAGTAATGTGAAACAAAGTTGCTAATATATGTTTATCTAGTTTTGTATGTTTTTTCTGTTTTTTTTTTTTTTTTTTTTTCAGTGCACGTGCGTATCTCCTCGGCGACGGTCCGTGTAACACTCGCCCCTGAAGATGGTGCTCGGAAAGCACCGAAACTGTTGGACTCATTCTAACTAATAATATTAAGTAAGATTGACCGTTTTCTACGCGAAAATATTAAGATGCCTTACGAGAACAGCTTACAATGTTTAATAGTTATGTTTGTTTCTTCATTACCTTATATTTTCCGAACGAGTAGATTGTTATTTTGTTGGTATTTAAGTGGTATTGATGTCTGTAAGGAATTGTTAAAAAAGTCTAAGCTAGTTTTAAAATTACAGTGCTCCTCCATCTTTGATTCATAGGTACTGAAAGTCCACTTTCAAGATTAGTACTCGTTCTTTGGCTCATTAAGTTATTTGCGTATCCCATGGGAACCACAATTGTTTACGACATAAAAAAGTAGTCTATGTATCCAAAGTCTAGACTATTTTCAAATCAAATTTCATAAAAATCGGTCTAGCAGTTTGAGCGTGGAGAAGTAACAAACATACATACTCTCACAAACTTTTAATAGTATGATAATATTACGTAAAGAAATTGTAGAATTTCTGCTGTTGACAAAAATATTGTACCAAAGCTTCTATTATGAGAAGTTATTTAGAAGTATCACTTACCGTCAGGTGAATTGTGGTCAAGCGCTGGCCCATTCAGAGTAAATATATATGAAGCAGTCCAAATAATAATAGTCCATATTTTTTCTATTTAATTAATAATGTTATTAGGACACATTTCAGACACGGCTGGTTAACCTCATACTGAACCATATCTAGTTCGTATTATGGTTGCTAACACAACTGATATACTACATATACATACATATTTTTTATATAGATACATATTTAACACCCAGACCCACAGCCAACAAATTTAGTTCAGCACAAAGATGTTGGCCGGGCCGGGAATCGAGTCCGGCATGGTAACCATTACGCCAACGAGGTCGTCAAGTCATTTAAGTCACTTCTACCACACGGTTCGTTGATACTGTTTCTATCTTAATATATATAAATCTCGTGTCACAATGTTTGTCCTCAATGGACTCTTAAACCACTTAACCGATTATAAAATTCGCACACCATGTGCAGTTCGATCCAACTTGAGAGATAGGATAGTTTAAATCTCAAATTATAGTTGCAATTTTAATTTATTGCTAATTATTGTCTGTTATTATTTGACAGCCACAATTATCTGTTAACTCCAAATGATTCTAACAGATGTCGATACCTTTCGACTGGGTTGAGTAAGTAATCAATAGATGGCGCTGCTATGGTAAATCTACAAACGTGTCATATCACGGAAGAAAAAAAAAAATTCTCTTCCGTGGTCATATAAGCTACACTATCTATTTTTTATACCCCTAAGTGAGGCAAAACAACGTTTGCCGGGTCAGCTAGTTAATATATGTAAAATAATGTGTGTAACCAGTGTAAAGTCATTCTAAACGCTTACGCAAACGTAGTCGTATGTTACCTGTAGTTTAGGTGGAACAGTAACAAATTCAGAGGGAAATAAGACAGCTTACCTGCAACCGTACTCCGCCTGCGTCGAGAGACTAAACTACCTAGCTCCATGTGGTTTACTCGGGGGTAACCACGCGCGTATCATGATTTTAACTATGGCATGTTAAAAAATTGAAAATTAAAACATTCTTTTTATAAGTGCTTGTAACATATACTTTAGTGCCCGAATGAGCCAAATATATCTATACCAACAACTTAATTGCGCTACAGCTTCTTCTTCCTCTTATTATTGCTAAATGACCAGGCTTTGGTGCCAAGAGTTTTCAAGCCACCGAAGTCGCTTAACAATTACTACTAAGCTACTAAGCAGTCCTTAAGCCAGTTTAGAGGAATTTTTCATCTACTTACGACCACTTAAGGCCTAAGGCCTAACAGCCGGGATCTACAATTTAACGTGTCATTACGGTAGCGCCCAAATGATAAATGCCTGTTTAAAAGACAGTCATGTACATGATCACCCATCCACATCCCACCATTGCTTAACCTCGATGATCGCGTCAGATCACGTTAATTAGCCGAGCTACAGACGCTGCAGTGAATTTGTCCATTTTTATAGCAAAATAAATATTCCTAATGAAAAATCCTATTGAGTAGATGTACTTGTGAAATTACAGTCTATAAATGAGAACCATCATAAGTACAAATATACTCACAGAAAGACAAAAGCAAAATTGGCTACAGTGAAATGCAGAGACTTCGCTCGTTCAGTCCATAAACATACGTATTAATAATCCTAACTTTGTTATGGAACGAAAAGAGCTCCCAATCTGTCCATGTTTCAATCGGCTTGATTTGTATTCATGTGTCAAATCAATGTGTGCGAACCCTAATTGAAAGCCATTGAGACATCTTTCAATAGCCCCATTAGATAAAGCAAATACAACTGCATGCTCCGCAAATACCTAAAAACAACCGAAAAGCCTCGTATTTTATCTCTCATATTTACCCACCCCTCAGACGGCGTCATGTTCGATTTCAGCCACAGATTACCCGTGTAAAGGTTTCGTATTAAGATTGATTGTATTTATCCGATGACATTCAGGCTTTTATTTCGAATGAGTCATTATAGTACGAACGATGAATCGTTCCAAAAGTCAACACCTACTGAAAATACCTTGTGAAAACGCAAAACAGGTGTTGAGTAAGAGCTAGTCAATCGATCGAGAGAGCAACGTTAATATTAAATTACTTAAAATATGTCGTTTCGGCGTGTGAGGAGTCCATTCACATGGAGTGGAACAGCTACGTTAGGTTTTTGTTTTAGCTCAGTCCGGCGAGTGAGGATTCCAGGCGAGGGGAGAGAAATTTCGTTATGTGTAAGAAGGTCGATTAGTTCCACTGGTGTATGTTAAGGGGTGTAGTGGTCGGTCGGCGGAACAAGCAATTCTTTAAAAATTATGATGTTTTCTTTGCTTATCTCAATTTGGCTTCAGATCACGCAGTGTCGGAAGTATACTAAATATTTCAGATTAGCAAAAAAAAGCAATTTCGTTTTACAAAAAAGTAATCTCTAAAAAGAGTACATCACAAACGAGTAGTTTCTATTTCTGTTCATGAGTTTTTTAAACCATTACCAATTACTAATCCGATAACAACAGTTTAATATTCATATACTAATTTATTGACCTATGTATTAACATATTTTTTTTTATATGTAACTAATGGCGTTATGAATGAATATTTGTATTTTTACTTGTATTTGATACAATCCGATGAAAAAAGTATTTTTTGCCTACTAAACCAGTATAATGTATCTATTGGAACTAATCTGTGACTCGCAGACAAACGTTTTTATTTTTTCTTTCGTTATTTTGATAAGGGCTCCTGTCGAGGGGAACATCTCTTTTTCAATGCAAATACGTCATTAGGAGAACGATAACAATTTCACAGAGCTGACGAAATTCTATTGTTTTTGTGCATTAGAACCGCAAAGTATTTTTGATTTTACATATTTTTACCCGCGCTGGAAGAATGTTTGTGTGTGTGAAAGAGAATGTTTGTGTTTGTGACAGAGAATGTTTGTGTGTGCATGTTTAGTTTAGTGTTTATGCAAATCAATGTTGCCATTTATTTATCTTCAAAACTACTAGTTTAAATTTTATGCTGCTTACGGTGATGGGTTAGTATATTTATATCTATTTAGTACTAGCAACCAGTCCCGGCTTCGCACGGGCTATAAAATAATGCAAGTTGTAAAGAGAAACAAAATAAAGCCTATGTTACTTGGGGATAATGTAGCTTCACAACGGTGCAAGAAGATTTAACACACAATTCATGTCACTTTACAGTCCGTCATACTTAAATAAAGATTCTGAAAAAGTCATACTTAAATGAAGATTCTGAAAGGGTCATACTTAAACAAAGATTCAAAATTTTAAGATAACATGTACCTATATTCAGTCGGCAAAGTCAATAGAACTGCCATTATGCTCCATTCCAGTTCGCGCCGGCAAGTTTTAACAAGACAACCGCAGTGAACGTACAGTAATTACTGTATGAACTGGATTGGTAAGGCATAGGCTATATCACTGTCGTTCAATTGATTAAAACTAAATAATAATTATCGGATTATCGTTTATTTATTTTTGTCTGAAAGGTGTTAATGTTAGTCAAGAAAGCTATGTTTGCTGAAAATCCGGCCGAGATGACGCTATCACAAAATATCACATTATATATTATAGCACATTCATTTCCTTCGTCACTAAACAAAAATGATTAATTTTGAGATAAGTAACTCTATCTATACTACGGATTTTACGCTATTGTTCTCAAAAACACTCAAAAAACAAACAAATTTTGTTTAGTGACATTAAGGGAACTATAGTGCGATATGTATATAAATTACTACCACACTATCACAAACTGGAGACCTAGAGATAGTGCGCGAAGAAGAGGTCGGCCTCTACAAAGGTGGTCAACGGACATAGTGAAGGTAGCCGGGGCTGGAAACAATTGGAGGAGGCTTTTACCGCCACAGGCGGACCTTACACCGACTGTAATTTAATATTTATCTTGTTTTTACGTAATTTTAGGTTTTACTAACTTGTACTTACTTAAAACTCTAACAAAACCATTAACTCTGTTTTTATTTTCGGTTAAGGTAATAAAAAGCTTTTTTATTTTATTTTATTTATTTTATTATGTATATAAATAATTTTGACTACTCCTTCAATTTGGGTATCACATGAAAAAGCTTGACTATTAAAATAACTACGCTATGATATGTGTACATTTCAAATTCCAAATTGCCGCTACCACAAAATTAGGTCGAGAGTTTTCCAAATCTTGTACTTAGACTTGTCTCCTACAACCTTATTTTGACAAAAGAGATCAATATGACAAATCAAAATATTTTTTTCATTCTCCTCCAGAGCTTTTTACTAGAGACTATTTTTATATTAATCCTTTATTTTTTTAAGAACATAAAACATTTTTCCATAAGTTTTGTAGTTCTTTGAAGTTATAATGTCTAGCATGTATGTAGGCTTTTCTACGAAATACGTCGCAGCGTCTCATCGTAGACGCCTACGCAGTTCTTTGTTAAACTTGCGTTATACTTGTTATGCCTTACCTTGTATTACTTGATATTCATGCTCTATTATAACGCAAAATCTAACGACAATCAATTCAATTCGATTTTAAAATTTCTTTATTCACATAATTATTACTACAAACACATTGCTACACACTAGTATTATTTTTATTTTACTTTGAATGAGTTTGCGCTTGATCGCAATTCGCCTAATGGTAAGCGATATTGCGATCTGAGGTGTAGCGCGCTTGCCCAGAAGAAACCGGTTCACTCTTGTCTTGAAAACTGCTAGATTATAGTTATCGGGGAACAGGGAATTTGGCGAAAAATTCCACACCTTTACGGTGTGGAATTCTTTTGTGGAATTGTAGTGTGAAATGAAACCTGGTATGTAACATATAGAAAATATTACAAAATAAGAAAATAAGAAGAGCCTCGCAGGCTAGCCAAGGTGGGTGGGGTGGTGGGTTAATGGGAGAAGCGTAACCTCATCCCGCCCTTTCCGGTGAGGAGGCCATCGTGAGGTTTTAGTCGGTAGTGATGCCCTTCTGGCATCAAGCCCGACATACCCCACCCTCCTCCCCGGGTGTGGTGGGCATGCGTAAATGCATTTCCTCACGTAAAAAAAAAGAAAGTTAATAATATTGTTTTAATACGATAAACATAAGGTATTAAGGTTATACCAAAAATATTATTGTTGTGGATATGTAGCTGTGCTTAAATAAAGGTTATATTTTTAAAATAATATCAAGATACAAGATACCGACGATATTAGGCTGTGTAACCTCCACTTAGCGACTGGGACTAACGACGCCTTACCGTGTGTGAGGCACTTTAACTTTTTGTCTTATGTTGCAAATCTGAAATGGCTTAACTTAAATAATTTGGATATCTCAAGATTTGTTTTTGGGTGATTATATCAGCGTAAGCATAAGTTAATATATAAGTAACTTAAGATTTATTAGGCTTTTTTTAACACTAATATAAAAAAATGGTTCGATCTTAGAAGGCGTTGTTAAGTGCTACATAAACTGGGAGGATTATTCATTTGTTTTATGGTCACTCCCTTAAATATTTATTTTGATTTTGTTTTTGTATTTGTTGTTAACAGAATCATAAATTATATAGTGTTGGAGAGAAACTACCCACATCTACCACGTGATGACGTCACAGCGACGAGTATAAAACGCCGAGCAGACTGGACATCGGGACACTTTGCTTTCGGCTACCGTAGCGACAACATCGTCTGACTTTCTCACTGTTACTCTGCCCACTTTTCCATTTAATTGTTTTGATTAGTTGATTGTTTGTTTAATTGTGTAAACCTTTGCTGTTGTTCAATAATTTGTTTGTAATTAAATAAAATCAAATTGTATTCTGTTAGATTTGGTTTTCTTTTTTCTAAATAGATTTTGGCCTTATTGCCAAAATCAGAAGTGGGATTCGAATTTAACGTATAGCCTATCTCTGACTTAAATTATTTTCGTGTTATTTGTCGCATACGGGGTTAAAATGTCTGACCGCGAATATCGTCACAGCCGTCATGGCAGTCGACATGGTAGCCGTGAGCATCGTTCTAATAGACACCGAGAGCGTACGCCTGATGGTGCTTTTCGGAGCACCATGGAGGCGATCTTGTCACGTCTCACAGCATTAGAAGAGCGGTCAGCGCGGCGACCCAGCCGGTCTCCTGAGCAACAAGTGCATCACAGTCCACGTCGGTCAACTTCGCCATCACGACGGCGTCGCGTGGGCGCTTCTCCGGCTGCGGCGTCGTCGGGCGGGTCATCGCCAGTGTTGGTACACGCCGCTGTACATCAACACCACGGCCGACTAGTTCAGTCGCATCGCCGCCTACTGAGCTGGCGCACGCCGTGCCAGCGGCGCCTAAGGAGGCACCGGACACCGTGTTGGAGTTCAGCATGCCGACGCAGCGGGCATCGCGTGCTGATGCTGAGCTGGGTGCAGCAACATCGGCGCAGCAGGAGGTCACCGGGGCATCTCCGAGCTCCGCACTGTCTTCGGGTACCGATCGCATTGTCGAGGCGATCCGGTCCATGGGAAGCGTGGTGAGATCTAACCAATCTTATTACATTTCTGTTTTCTTGTACCTTTTGCAAAAAGCCTGGACATACGGTTACATCTTGCTTTGCCAAAATGAAAGTAGTCTCGTTACATTAAAAAACGTCAATCTTTGTCACGAAAGAGTAACTGCTAATGTTATGAGTGTGGTCGCTGAGATCCTCGTTTACATTGATGATTTTCTGCTCTTAAGTGTACGACATTAGATAGCAGATTTGTTTTATTGAACCAAGTGTTGTCAGTATTAACTAAGACAGGCTTTTCCATAAGTGTACATTCTTGGCCATAGAAATTGAATACTTAAGTCGAACTATTAGTCAAGGTCAGGTACGACCGAGCTCTGGTAAAATTAAAGCGTTGACTGAATTACTGATCCCAAGAATGGTAAGCTAATGCGTCAATTGTTGGGCCTGTCAAGTTATTTTCAGTGGTATATTGCCAATTTTGTTTAAAAACTGTCTGTTTTGCGGCGTAGACTGCAGCACTTTTGCTGTGGCTATGCCGACAAATATGTGCAGGTAACGGCGTGTGGAGCATCGTCGGCAGCGGCCTGCCGAGCGGCGTCGGCAGCGGCCTGCCGAGCGGCGTCGGCAGCGGCCTGCCGAGCGGCGTCGGCAGCGGCCTGCTGAGCAGCATCGGCAACGGCAGCCGAGAACGCGGAAGCGGAGACTGCGGCGGCGTAGACTGCAGCACTTTGGCTGCGGCTATGCCGACAAATATGTGCAGGTGGTGGCCAGCCGAGCACCGTGGGCAGCCGAGCACCGTCGGCAGCCGAGCACCGTCGGCAGCCGAGCACCGTCGGCAGCCGAGCACCGTCGGCAGCCGAGCACCGTCGGCAGCCGAGCACCGTCGGCAGCCGAGCACCGTCGGCAGCCGAGCACCGTCGGCAGCCGAGCACCGTCGGCAGCCGAGCACCGTCGGCAGCCGAGCACCGTCGGCAGCCGAGCACCGTCGGCAGCCGAGCACCGTCGGCAGCCGAGCACCGTCGGCAGCCGAGCACCGTCGGCAGCCGAGCACCGTCGGCAGCCGAGTAGCGTCGACAGCGGCGGCAGCGGCCTGCCGAGCACCGTGCCGAGCGGGGCTGGCGGTTGCAGCATTGTTTCGACATCATAGTTCTGCCTTACGGGGAACTATGGTGGGGCTGTATATCGGAAAAGGTTCCGTCAGCATTGTGTGGGCTGTATATCGGAAAATGTTCCGTCAGCATTGTGTGGGCTGTATATCGGAGAATGTTCCGTCAGCATTGTGGGCTGTATATCGGAGAATGTTCCGTCAGCATTGTGGGCTGTATATCGGAAAATGTTCCGTCAGCATTGTGGGCTGTATATCGGAGAATGTTCCGTCAGCATTGTGGGCTGTATATCGGAGAATGTTCCGTCAGCATTGTGGGCTGTATATCGGAAAATGTTCCGTCAGCATTGTGGGCTGTATATCGGAAAATGTTCCGTCAGCATTGTGGGCTGTATATCGGAAAATGTTCCGTCAGCATTTCGACATCATGACCCGGTCATGGTAGGGCTGTATAGCGGTTCCCATAAGGATCCGTCAGCATCGTGTATTTCGACATCATAACACGGTTATGGTGGGGCTGTATAGCGGTTCCCATAAGGATCCGTCAGCATCGTGTATTTCGACATCATAACACGGTTATGGTGGGGCTGTATAGCGGTTCCCATAAGGATCCGTCAGCATCGTGTATTTCGACATCATAACACGGTTATGGTGGGGCTGTATAGCGGTTCCCATAAGGATCCGTCAGCATCGTGTATTTCGACATCATAACACGGTTATGGTGGGGCTGTATAGCGGTTCCCATAAGGATCCGTCAGCATCGTGTATTTCGATATCATAACACGGTTATGGTGGGGCTGTATAGCGGTTCCCATAAGGATCCGTCAGCATCGTGTATTTCGACATCATAACACGGTTATGGTGGGGCTGTATAGCGGTTCCCATAAGGATCCGTCAGTATCGCGTTGATTTTCTGTTTAATATGAACATGTTTCGTCATGACTGCAGCATGTCTAAGCATGAGCTTATTAATTTGTACCTATCTTGCTTCTAACAATATGACACCGACAAATTGTTAGGAACAAGTCTGTTTCTCTTAAACATGATTTGAGCATTTGTGTTGTACTGTTCTCAGATTCTGATGACAAAGTCGAGGAGTTCACATAGAGATCCGAGGACGGATCTCCGTCAGGAGAGGCCGTGTTGGAGAGAAACTACCCACATCTACCACGTGATGACGTCACAGCGACGAGTATAAAACGCCGAGCAGACTGGACATCGGGACACTTTGCTTTCGGCTACCGTAGCGACAACATCGTCTGACTTTCTCACTGTTACTCTGCCCACTTTTCCATTTAATTGTTTTGATTAGTTGATTGTTTGTTTAATTGTGTAAACCTTTGCTGTTGTTCAATAATTTGTTTGTAATTAAATAAAATCAAATTGTATTCTGTTAGATTTGGTTTTCTTTTTTCTAAATAGATTTTGGCCTTATTGCCAAAAATAGTATATGTCAAAATTTTAAATGTGCTATTTATCTAATTCTATGTGAAGCCTGTTGACAGATGAAGAGCGAAGACCTAGATAGGATCTTGTTGGTTCTCTGTAGATACAGAACCCTAAAAACAAACAAGAAAACGCTTTTTGTTGTTCAAAAATAATAAAGCCTTAGATGTGATGAACAATATTGTTGAAATACTCAAAACAGCATCGCGAGTTATGATTGTTCCAGTTACTCTCGTCTTGCTGGTTAATTTTGTTTTACCCGTTGTTAATTTTACGAAGTAGACAATCATAAGAGTAATACTTTATGTTTTAATAACATTGCATGGGGGCAAATACGTTCTTTATTACTCATTTAAACAATTATAAAATAATATAAAAAAAAAAATTTGGCCAACAAAATCCTTAATCGAGGAATGTCATTATTACCTGGACTAATAATTAATTATTATTTGTTATTTAGACTTAAGTGTACTAATTATTTTGTAGTTGCTCGAAATGTAAAATTTTAGGTACCTAGAAGAGAGCACATACTCCTATACTCGAGACCTCTTGCGGTCTCAGTATGAGTGCAGATCTATAGAGATAAAAATGTTGTCATATGTTTCTTAAATAAACCAATTTGAATGTTATGAAATTTATTGTTATGAATAAACAAGCAAACTTCAAGAGACAAAATTTTCTCTCTTTTCGAAATGTTCCCAATCCTTTGTTAATTTTTATCTGGCCAGTTTTGGTTAGTTGGTAATCTATACCAATATTTTATAGAGGAAAAGTTTGTTTGATTGACGCAAATAAGCTCCGAAACTACTGGACTGATTTGAAAAATTCTTTCACGGTTGAGAAGCTCCATTATTCCCGAGTAACATAGTCTATATTTTGTTTCTCTTTGCAACTTAGATTATTTTATAGCCCGTGCGAAGCCGGGACGATCTGCTTGTTGATAAATATGTTGTGTTCATTTGGTACTTTTTTGTTTGGTTAGATTGAAACTTCTGTTGGATTATTTACTCGCAGCTAATATGACAGTAGCGAGAGTTTGACGACGGATCTTTACGTTATGTCGCTTCCTTTGTTAACATTCGGAAAGTCGAGGTTCACAGTTGCCGCTCTTGCCGCTACTTCCCGTTAAGGTGCCTGGATTCAACTGCTGTAGATAATTTAATCTATTGCTATCTAAGTAAAAAGATGAATCAAATCATCGTTTATTGCAGACTTAGTCCATACAGAAAATAATAAAAAAACAGATTTAAATATGATCGTCCGATACAAATATTAAATGTCAAACATAATAATAATAACACGAACATCACTTGGCTTAGGGCCGTGATGCTTCATATTTCACCGGTATTCCTAAAATACCGAAAAACACACATTTGGTATAATAATAATAAAAAAAACGAAACAAACTTGAGAGGTGTCAAGGGACTCGATTAATTAGTGAAGGTATTCTATTTTTTTTAAGTTAAAATAAGATTTTGTTTATTATTAACAAATATTATAATGTACTATAAACTTAATCAGTAGGCTTAATCGCAACTCCACCTGAAACGAATAGCGCTGTTGTCAATTAGTGAATACTTTCATTGATAGCCGTATTTGACTTCCGAACTAATTTTGGAGATGCGACGTTGCCATACCGTGTGCAAAAAGTGTCGTGACAACTTTTCGTAAGATTTTTTTCCGTCTAGCCCCCTTTCTCAACGCGCGATAAGGAACTTCGTTCCAATATTCTTAGAATAGTTCTTTAGACGGCCGCTAAGCTATTGTTACCTACTAAGATTTTGCCCTTATTTTCGTCTTAAACTCTGAACTTGTACTCTGCACAAGTCCGACAAGCTAACGACACACAATGAAGGCGATTCAGCGGCACACACGACTAAACTAAATTTAAAGAAGCCCCGTCTCTTTTCATTTTAGGTGGCCAGAAAGAGACGGCACGTTCTGAACCACACATAAAACAACTAAAATCACGTCAAATATGAAAAATGTAAGCGATTTTGGAGCGCACCCAATTGTATCAGCTCTAAATCTGACGTGTTTGACGTGATTTTAGATGTTTTGTCTATGGTTTAGATCGTACCATCTCTTTTTGGTCATTTATGACGAAAAGAGACAGAGCTACTTTAAATTTAGTTTAGTCATTATGTTATGGGCCCGGCGGTGTACAATAAGCTGCACAACGACATTACTGCAGCCGTCTCTGCACGCTTACAAAATGAAATTGAAACGGTTGCTCATTAATCGAGCATTTTATTTATTTGACGAATTTATACCTAGTATTAAATAATTTATTGACATTAATTGTATATCCTACGAATTGTCATTTTTATTGAATAATTTTTCACTATATTATTTATTATTTAATAATTATTATTATAAGCTCTAACAATTCTAGATAATATCATTATCTACATTTAAAAGTAAGATATTTTAAACGAATAATTAAAAAATACATATTACAAAATACAATTATTATTTATTAAAAATAAGATGCCACATTTTGTACTTTAGTGTACTACTCGTAAAATTCTGACTCGTAATATTTTTTTATGAATAAATGAACTATGAACTAACCAAAGGAATGTATCTAATTCTCCGGCCTGACTTGCAGCACTCGTGCCAGAATACCGCAACGGGATTGTGAGTAAGTTAACGAACGCTGTATTGTGACGACTCGCTTCACCACCCACCACTCTTATTGTAATGTCAACTTTAAATATTAACTTGCAGTTATAATTGCCAAAAAGTTGTAAAGTATTTTTTTTACTTTTTTGAACTTCTTTGAACTTGTACTATTTTCCCTATATTAGGTTTCCGTACCTAAAAGGTAAAAACGGGACCCTATTACTAAGCCTCCGCTGCCTGTCTGTCTGTCTCCAGGCTGTATTTCAGAAACCCTAATAGCTAGAAAGCTGAAACTTTCACAAGTTATGTATTTTCCGTGCCACTATAACAAAAAAAAACTAAAAATATAAAATATTAAGGGGGATACATACCCCATAGAATATACGTGTCTTTTTCGTATTTTATTGCTATATAAAATATCAATAACGGTAGCTGCTAGACAGCTTATTTTTTACAATCACCTCAATATGGGTATGTAAGGAAAGGTCTGATCCAGCGAGGTAATGCCGCCAGCATTTTAGGCGCCTTACCCGCGGACACTGACTTAGGTTAATGTACTATTTGTAAGGTTTTTTTTATATATTTTGATGTTCAAAATATGGTGACAAGTACAGTACCTATATTCAATTGTGACAAATTATAAGATATAGGAAAGGTCTTGTTTATTATATCTTCTTATATATAAAATTTCCGTGTCACAGTGTTTGTTACCGTACTCCTCCGAAACGGCTTGACCGATTTTTTCCAAATTTTATATGCGTATTCAGTAGGTCTGAGAAACGGCTACTGTATATTTAGATTTTTTTTTTTTTTTTTTTTTTTTTTTTAAGGCAAAACAACGTTTGCCGGGTCAGCTAGTTTCTAAATAAAATTCATGTAGAGCTGTGAGCGTTATATACTTCTTTATTAAAATACCTATCAATACAAAAGCCCCGCCATTTTCCATGCATTAATATTTTCCTATTAGAATTCATGGGGTGGTAAACCAAAGATCACGGGGGTCACTCGCATAATCGATGGTATTATCCCTCAGGGCAATAGCGGGATATTTATTGAGGTTCTTGCTATATATTGTCAAGAGTGGATTTGCTGTTTCGCTCTCTAGTTGTTATTTCAGGACAATATACTCGTATGATTGACATATTTGACGACTTCGTTAGCGTAATGGTGAAAATACCGGACTGCCAACCAGAGAGCCCCGGGTTTGATTCCCGGCAAGGTCAACGTCGCATGATGAACTAAATTTGTTGAACAGATTTTGGTAGCTCCTGTAGCTCGGCAGGCTAACGTGATCTGACGCGATCATCGAAGCTAAGTAATATTCGATGTGGGTTTGGATCGGTGAACAAGACTGTTGTTTTGAGTCATTTTTATCTGGGCGCTGTCGTAGATCGGATTACACGTTAAATTGTAGGTGCCGGCTAAACAAGCAGTCGTTAAGCTTAGTCAGGGGCCTTCGGGTGGATTGAAAATTCTCGACACTAAACCTTGGCCACTCAGTTCATATGAAGAAGAAGACAGGATTTTAAAGAGGTTAGGGGTTAAATAGTGGGTGCCGGCTATACAAGCAGTCGTTAAGCTTAATCAGGGGCCTTCGGGTGGATTGAAAACTTGACACCAGACCTTGGCCACTTAGTTCATATGAAGAAGACAGGATTATAAAGGGGTCTTCAAAATATGTAACAAAACGCCCTTGCAAATTACATATAGCGCTTATCATATAAGTAGCGTCTGTAAAACTAAAGACATCTTCATTTTTGTCATAAAACACATAAAACGACCAACACATATAAAACGCTATACAAAAACAAAAGCTTCTCTTTGATCTTCCACCGTGAAGAAAATAAAGTATCAAACAGTTACCACATTCATATACTATTTGTAGTAGATACAAACGCGTTTCTCTTCTACATTTACCCTGCGAGTATATGGACGAGGACATCGGAATGGGAACTATGCCCCGCTGCGTGTTTTATTGCATTGTGGTGTAAGTTATAAGAGATACGCTTTATTCTTAGCTTTTAAATGCGTTTGCACATGTTTTGCCAAGCGTAAACATTTCATAGATATTATTAAGGTATTTTAGTTATTTCTTTATTTTTTCTCTAATGCATTTAGCCGTGTGACCATACATGCTGGAGGTACATACAGGTGGAACATGCCTAGTCTGGAACCACAGGCTCTCAAGAAAGCTAGATAGAAGGTTACGTAAAAAAAACTAAATATTCTTTTACGTTTTTCATACAGCTTATGCTATAAAAATAACTGTAAAAGCCATTTATTCTAATACACATTATTATTATCTACATTTTTCAAAAACTATCACTACCACTGCAAAATGGATTAAACTGTAAAATTAATAAAATTTCAGAATAATTTATGCTCAAGTAGTATATAGATAGGTTATTGTGTCTTTGTTCATTATTTTACAGTTCTTGTGTCAATCACGCCTCTTTTACGTAGGCCTCCTCCTATTATTTTTTAAGCGTACCTAACATCATCATCATTGGCCCATTTCATCTACGAAAGATGATGTCATGTAGCGTCCGGATGGTTATTGCGTATACAATAAAATATGCATTGAAACACGAAAAATATAGTAAACATTTAACGTCATTCTTCATGTAAAGTAATCGTTTTTTTTCTCATGCACCAAAACCAAGGCTTGCATGACCCACTAACAAGAAAAACACGGGAAACTATTCCAACTCCTTACAAAGCATTTTATTGTCAAAATCATAACTTTTTTACGACGATTGCGGGCAATTGAGAGTAAACTCGAACTTTTCACGTAATCAATCTGAATTTATGGCGTATGTCCTCCAACTTTTTTCTAACTTTCGTTATTCATAACAAAATGATGCACTTAAGAAACTTGATAAAAGAAAATATACCTTTTTGTGAAAGATATTTACCCTTGGCACGATATTTGGCTATTATTATTGAGGTTTTTTTATGTGCTGTAGTTTTATTACGGGTTTTTATTTTTAAATCACTACTTGTTAGTGAATTAAAGTAAAAATAGTCTTCTTTAGATATAATTGGTTAAATATTTCAGTTTTTATTATTAAGTTTCCGTAACAATGCTAGTATTAGGTATGTCCTTAATTAATGTTATGAAGGAAAGGGACCCTGGATCTCACGATACAGGCTTGCCTAGAGTGAGGTCCAGCGGCAAACCAACTTACCCCTTTTTAGACCCCTAGTTGTATCTCATTTTTGTCTTAATTAGAGTATGGTTTAAATAATTAGACTTTTATTTGCTGGTTAATTTCAGGCGATCTAAATATTTGGTCAAAATAAGAGACTTAGCGTTGCCATACAAAAAGGCAACTCGGCTGGCATTTTAGGTACTCTTCCCACTGGCACTGGTTTCTTTTTGATTAGATACACTTTTAATTTAATTAATTTTAGATTAGATTTACATTAAGTAATATTGAATTTGTGGGAATAAATTGAAATAAATTGATTAGATTTTAGTTTACATTTTCATAATAATACATTTGTATTGAAGTATTTGGAGAGGTTATTTCTAGCTTGCTGCAATATCCTTGGTTGTAACTCAAGCAGATACAAGCCCAACTCTCTTTCAAAAGAATTTAATAACGTTTTAGTGATAGTGTAAGCTTTTTTACGAGCAAAATGAGCTTATCTATCCGTCCTAAAATCATAAGCTTGCAAAACTTTTTCATAAACAAAATGGCGGACAGCACAAAATGGCCGAATGAACTGCGCAGACAAAAGAATAAAGATCTCTTTGCGTCTCCTTAATGAGGGTTTCGGTCATTTTACGTTCATTTCGATGCAAATTCAAGGGTCGATGACGTTGACAGGGCTAAGTTAATACCGCCAAAAGATTTTGATTAACATTTATAAAGAAAGTAGCGGCGCGCTCTTAGAAGCAACGGTTCTAATAAATATTGATTACCTAACTCCTTACACAAAGCGACGGGCGAAGTAACAGGTAGCTGGTTATTTTCAGGCGATTTAAATATTTGGTGAATCAAGAGACTTAAACATTAATGTTTCCTAAATGATTGACTGTGACAGACCTTTTCTGATTATGAAGCCTACTTAAAATTTCCTCTGTAGAAATTGCTAAGGTTAGTTAGTTAGAATTTTCAAGAACATGACGCTTCTTTGATGATAGTAAAATAATTAAATCGTTAGTAAAGTGTAAGTGATAAGAAAAGTATTAAAAATGCAGCTTAATAGTATGCGTTTAATTGATAGCGATTAAAATGTGTTATTACCAACATATTTTAATCGCTAAAATAATAATAAATAAATTTAAGAATAGGTAAAATATACACAAATACTAAAATAAAACACCAGCTACTTAACTTAAAAATCTGTCTCTTTATGAAACGTTGCTTTTAAACTGACCTTACATTATCTTTATGCATGTGCTACATGCATAAACAGTACCAAAATATTATTTTTTCCAAAAAGTATAAAAGTTCAACTGTTGAAAGAAATACTAAGTAATTCTCACGCGTTTATCTGAATGTACTCGTACTTACGCTTATCCTTAGAGTTTACAACCAGACACAATCGAATAATTCAAACAAATAATATTCAAGAAACAAACAGAGTACAGACTTTCAGCATATTTTATCAACATTATTTGGTATTTGTTTGCCAAGTTTTGCCATTACGAGGTGTCGAAAGGGCGATAATCGAGTCGGCAGTGCGATGAGATAAAATAACACTAACTTTTCACGACATCCCTGAATATATTATGTTATAAAGAAATACAATATTATAGAAACGACTTCATCTTTTTCATGAAAAGAGAAAACTTATTTATACATAAATTTGCCATAGAGTTAACTCAGATCCTAAGCGGATCCTCCAGATTAACATATACTTAGAAGTACTAGTTATTATTCTGTGCTTAGGCTAACGACGATTATTGAGGGTAATAATAATATGTATGAATGGATTTTTTTTAATGTTTAACTTCTAAATAAAATACCTTAACTTCCAGTTTGTTTTGTTAGGTATTTGAACTAATAAATGACTTCTAAAATCTTTGGGGATTGCTGCGTTATTATCAAGCGCAATTATAAGGTAGGTAATATGCTCTCCGAGTGACTCTAAAATGTGCTTTAGTTTAAATTAATTCTTCGAAAAGCCAGGTTGTACGTAATTTTTTTTTTTTAAGCTAGCTTAGCTGAGAGTGTATGCAAGACGTTGTTTATAGAATGTAACGTACGTAAAAATATGTTTAAAGGTCCGATTTAAAACGGTACCACCGGTAGTTTCAAATAATGATATACTCAAAGCCTAAGTTTGCAAGCATGTGTGTGAGTATGTATAAAACACTTTGTTCTCAGAAAATAACGAATTTGCAATTATCATTACCATTTGCGCACAGTCAAGTTTGCTTATAATTATAAATAATTTTGTTATTGTTTTGGTCACGCGTTGTCGGAACGCTGTACTCGACTGCTGCTCGAGTCTGAGCCGTAGCGTAATTAATGCCTATGTAAAATCAAAATCAAATCAAATCTTTATTTATTAAGCATTACAAAAATCATGTGTAGGTACATATTTTTAAGTTATAAGATTTACCTATTGCTGTGACACTCCCCAGAGGTCAGAGTCTAGCTCCGAACTGAGCGACAAGCTTGTGTTTCAGAGACCGGAGATCTTTATTCTAGGGAAGCCATCTCAATTCGGTATAACATAATAATAACAGTACATAAATTCAACTTATCAGTTTTAATACAGTACTAAGTACTACTACTATGATGGCTCACTAACCCCAAAATGGATCCTGGCCTCCGACACCAAGAGACGCCACTTTTCTCTATCCTGTGCTGTCTCCTGCCAATCTGTGGCATGAAGTGCGCTCAGGTCTTGCTGCACTAGGTCTTCCCAGCAATACTTGGGACGACCAACTGGACGTCGGCCAATTGGTCGTCTCAAGTATGCTCGCCTCACAGCCCGATCCTCTCCCATCCTTTCCACGTGGCCGAACCAACGGAGCCGATGTGCTTTACTTTCGCCCATGATGTTAGGTTCTGCCACAAGGTCTTCTAATTGACAGTACTCAGTGATATTGTTTAAATACTATGTTTGTATTGAGTATTGGAACTTATAAAAAGCACCTACACATATCACGACGTCTCAATAAGGCAAAAAAAACAACCAGTCGGTTTCTACAACAAATATTGAAAACAAAAACTGTAATAAGCCCTTTCAGTGTAACATTTTACCGCTCCCAGACTAATAATCATGGGGCAACTCAACCCCTTTTCACCCTGGATTTATATTAAATTCCTTAGTCCAAATTTGGCGAAACAATGCCCATAAGGCCACTAACAGCGATTTTATTATTTCTTACGCACACAGTCTAGCCAACATTCCTGGATATTATTAAAGAGCTTTTTCGATGTAACGGACAGCGGAAAATCTTTACTTCCCTTGGGGAAAATGCTGTTTTTTCTATTGAACTATCTAGTTATTTCAATATCGTCGGTCGATTATATTTATTTACTCGTACAAACAAATATAATTTTCATAATACAACTATCAAATATAATTTATATTTTAATTAAATAAAGCTGTGTTATTTTGCGAGTGTGGCTCGGTGGTGCAAACGTCTGCTTTTCAATCAGACGGCCCTGGTTTGATCCCAGCCCTACACCAATGACTTGTTTTTCAAGTTATGTGTGGATTTCCACTCGCTTTACGGTGAAGGAAAATATCGTGAGGAAACCGACACGTTTGAAGACCACGATATCCGAAGACGTGTGTCATTCGCCAACCCGCACTTGGCCATTTTGGTGGATTATGGCCTATATCTCTTTTCTGGCTGAAGGCTAGTCCCAGCAGTGGGAATGTATAGGGGGCTGCTTATGTGTATATGTGTGTTATTTTGAGTGTCATCTTTTAAGAAAAAGAGAAGCTAGAAACATAATTGTGATTATTATCAGATGATATAAATGGCATGGTATGGGCATGTGATGCGTAGGATGCACGCACAAACTAGAAGATGCATGCAAATGACAGTGCAAGAAAGAAGGGCAAGATGCTGACTGAAGAACAAATGAATGGAGTGATTGCATGAGAGAAAAAGGAGTGAGTGAAGATATGACAGCTGATAAAGAAGAGTGGAATAAAATAATAATACACATAATTATAATTGCGATGTCAAAACTTCGCAATAACTTTTGAGTTTTACGAAAACATTATTAAGATTTTTTTACTTTTGTAATTTATAACATTGCAATAATACATTCTTGGAATACTACACGGCTTTGTGTAAGACACATCAGATTTTGTGAATAAGGCACAATTTCGTAACCTTGCAAATCTTTAATATTAGCTTTATTTGATTCACATTGTAAATAAATTAAATATTAATGACTTAAATAAAAATATATACTTTCATATTTTATAACATATTATTTAAAATTGATGATAATAGAAATTGAAAAATATTCGAGATTAAAAAAACCAAATTTTATTTGTACACTAGAAATCTCTCTAGTACACTAGAACTGTGTAAATCTCTCCCTTCGCACTATTTTACCGAACCCTTGAGTCAAAGCAATCCTAACAAATTACGCCAAGTTATTCCCGACATAAACCTGGTTAAGTCTAAAAGAGCGATTCCGTATTTCTCTAGTACTCAAGTTTTCAGAGAAACAGACCCAATGAATACTCGTAGAGTGGCCGATTTATATGAGGTATGATCAATGATCATACTTGGGGATCAGTAATGCAAACTTTATGGAGGAAAACGCAAAGTAACGCCTGAGACAATGGTGGCGATTCTGCGGCACACACGACTAAACTAAATTTAAAGAAGCCTCGTCTCTTTTCATCTTAGGTGACCAAAAAGAGACGACACGTCTGAACCACAGACAAAACAACTAAAATTTAGTCGTGTGTGCCGCAGAATCGCAACCAATAGGTTATTGTGAAGTTTTCTGTCTTGATAATTTGGATTATTAGATTTAGACTCTCTACTTTTCAATAGAAATAGATGTAGTCAACGTCATATCATCGTACGTCAACGTTACAATCTATGCTTACAGTCTGAAAGTTCGTAATCACGCAAAGGTCAATTAGTTTGCATTCATTTAAATATCGATTGGCATCTAATGTTTAAAACTAAGCATTATCATAGTTGTATTTAGTTATATCATAGTTGTATGTATTTAGTTCGGCATAATTATAGTCAATTATTTTATGACATAGGTACCAACCATACCCATATTTTTTTCTGTTATCCCTGCCATAGTCTGCTAATTTTCTTCTTCCACTTCCCTCTGAAAGCAAACATCTTTATTTTTTTTTGTAATAGAATAGAATAATATATAATTATTTTTTAGTATTATGACATCGCGTAATAAAGAGAAAGTCAGATAACATTCATCAAACCACTTATAAATAAGTTTTAATTATCTTAAATCATTATATGGATTAATAAAAACTAAATATAAAGACATATGATAAAATTTAATTATGTAAATGTAGCTTTCTTATTTTAGTAATTTTACAATTTTAATTTACTACATCATATATGTTTTTACAGTCATTAAACAGCGTTTATCTTTATTAAGAGCTTTACAATAATTATACTCGTATTTCAAAGTATGTAGTACTCGTATATCAGTTGTATTAGCTACCATAACACAAACTAGAAATAGTTTAGGATAGGGTTCACCAGCCGTGTGTGAAATTTATTATAAAAAAAAACTGAAATCAAATATATAATCACCAAAAGTTGCCCACCTTAAATTTAATGCACGTAGAGTACCGTGGGCACAGAAATATTATGTAGGGCCATAGACAAAGTATATGTATACTTTAATGTATGAAAAAGTATAATATGTTCATAAGTATATGTATACTTTAATATACTTTGTCTATGGTAGGGCAAACTTGTTCCGATTTGCCTACTTTTACAAATCTACAGTTACTCAGGACCCCTAGCAATAAAATCCAAAAGTGGTGGGCGAAGCGTTTGCACAACTTTACTCTTTAAAACTTCAAAAGCCATGTTTTTAATTTCCAAATGAGTGAACACGTTGCGGGCTTCAGGTGCTTTTCTTAAGTGACATACGGTTCAACGTATTGAAATACAAATCTTATAATTAGTGTCATGATTTCAGTTGCTTATATTGCTGATTCACACATATTTACAATAAAATTATATCTTAGCTGATATTAATTGAAATAATTGACCTACGTAACGTTCAAATGTCGTGCAGCGCCATCTATTGATATTTGTTTAAATTATCGGTGAGCTTAAAAGCTGCGCGCGGTTGCCGCAAGCGAAGCGCGCCATAATCTACCCGTTGTGATTGCTCGAGTCGAATGCCCTATCTATGATTGGCGGATTCACTCTCGACAATACAACGATGAGCAGGAGGGGGTTGCGGGGGAAGAGCACAAGGCAGACGCTGGAGAGACGGCTCACGAAGAAGACATACATTGACTGAAGTACTCATACTACGCGATCGTCATATTACTTACTTACTGCTCCGGCACGAAAACCCTAAAGTGGTTCTTGGCCTCCGCCAACAGACGGCGCCACTCGTCACGGTGTTGCGCCATTCCTCTCCAGTCAGCTACTTGAAGCTCGCCAAGGTCCCTTTCGACGGCGTCACTCCAGCGGTTTCGAGGGCGGCCAAATGTAACGAATCTTAAAATTATCTTAGTAATATTATAAATGCGAAAGTTTGTGTGTAAGTGTGTATGTTTGTTACTTCTTCACGCTTAAACTGCTGTGCAGCACTCATAAAAAGTGAAACTTAAAAATTCAGAATGCCTCCAACTCAAATTCTGTGCTGGTCATCGTGGGTTTCAAATGTATCATAAGGCATGTGTTTTGCTAGTCAAGTTCTTTCATAAATGATACCTATTTTGGGGATTTTGTGAAAAAATATGCCATCAGCATAGCGTGGAGTGGAGTGGTTCGAAAAGTCAGCATCTCCTGATGATGCCTTGTGGTTAGGCGAAACACGTGTAGAGTTAAGAATTTCCGAATCGTGATAGGTAACGTTAATCTTAATTAATCTTAGTTCATTAATCTTAGATATTTTTTCCTTTACATGTCTTAATTTGGATTTCGGATCACAGCGGAAGTACACTAAATATTTAATTTTGTCTTCTATTTACAATGGATTTCCGCAAAGTAACGCCTGAGTCAATAAGTTATTTAAGAACACTCGCATAGTTGCGAGTGTTGTTACTCGTTGTTACACACCTTTCAAACAAAAAATATTTAATCTAAATTAATTCATCCATTAGGGAGCCACACAGACAGGTAAAACTATGCAGAATTAGAGGCTTTTAGAAGAAAAACTCGATACCAGAGCTCGGCCATTCAGCTCTCACGAAGAAGAAAAACTTATGACAGACGACTCGTTGTTTATTGTAAGAGATATACCTTGCAGGAGTTAATTAAAAACTCTATTAATAATTGTAAAACAATATATTATTTGTTCTTTCACAAGAGCGACATTTTTATCAAAACACTGTATAAAATTTAAAATATAATTATGATTAAAAAAAGACCAGTTGTTTATACGTCGAAGGCTAAAAAAAAGTTATAACTAAAAATATTTATAAAAAGTTATAATAGTTTTTTGCTCAAAATAGGTCAGCGCTTGACCACAATTCACTTGATGGTAAAACTTTAGTTTGCCAACCGTAATATCCGTGTGTACGAACCATGTGAGTGCCCTTACAGTTCCCTCGTGTTCTATTAGAGAAACGCGTGTTAAAACTTTCTTGCGTCCATTACATTACAAGTTTACAAGTAGAAGCTATTTGGCTTCGTATTCACGCTTTTATATAATGAAACGTGAAGGAAAACGGAAAATTTAGGCCTTTTAAAAATAAGTCTGGACCTATGAAGAAATTGAGGTGGAATTTATATTGAAAATACGACGCTTTTACTTTTTATACCATATGTGATAAACAAGTTGACTCTCTTAACAGATGTGTAATTATGCTTTTTAGATTTTTTCTAAAATAAGTATATATCCTTTACACTAATGGTAATTTATTTCCATAATCCAGGCTGCATAATTTAATTCCCGCTTCTCCATTCCATTACAGAACGAGCAGGGGTACAGCGAAGAGACATCGATTCACTGTCGAAGTTCCAAAGATTCGCACAAAGCGTTTTGCTTCGACCTTTATTGTGAGAACTGCGAAGCTCTGGAACTCTCTTCCTGAGTCGCTTTTTCCCGAGAAGTACAATTTGGGGGTCTTCGAATATAGAGTAAATAGGTTCCTTCTAGGCAAGCGTGTTACATCCTAAACCACAGTTAAGCTTAACATCAGGCAAGCTGCGGTCAAACGTAAGCCTATTCATCAGTAAAAAAAAAAAAAAAACCAAGAAATATGTAAAATAACCGGCTATCACTTACGTTTATTTTGTCGTTATTAGCCCAACATGTTTTAATACATTGATATTAGGACACATTTAAACCATTATATTTATTACACATTCATTTGTATTATGGTTGCTAACACAACTGATATTCTACATATACTTTATAGCGATACACGATAAACGATCACAAAAGTTTTACTTTATTATAAATATGAAAAATAAACTACAAAAACATAATATGAAAAGAAAATTGGTGAGATATAAAGGATTAATTAAGTTTTAGTATTAATTATTTATAGTCATGTAAGCATATACATTGATACGAAGAAGTTTAACCATGTGCACACTAATATCACACCAATGCTCTGCAGCTGATGCAAGTTTCTCCAACTTGACTTTTTGCTCACATTTTCAGGTTGCTAATGGTAAAGTAACTTTTTACACAACGTCATCAATCGTACCAGATTTTAGCTTTACAGTTTCAAAATGGTTTCCACAGAAGTGCTGTAATCCATTATTAAGTTTTTTTTTTATTTATGAATAGGCTTACGTTTGACCGCAGCTTGCCTGATGTTAAGCTCAACTGTGGTCTAAGATGTAAGACGCTTGCCTAGAAGGAACCTTTTAACTCTAGATTTGAAGACCCCCAAATTGTACTTCTCGGGAAAAAGAGACTCAGGAAGAGAGTTCCAAAGCTTCGCAGTTCTCACAATGAAGGTCGAAGCAAAACGTTTTGTGCGAATCCTCGGAACTTCGACAGTGAATCGATGTCTCTTGAACTTGAACTAATTGCTTTGGCCTATGCTGCACGCACTAATTCGGGATCTAGAGTACGTCATAGTCAAGCATGTTGCATCAAAATCCACAACGTACGTCAAAAACATAGATTATTATTATGTTAAATTGGTATAACTGAAATACAACCTTAGCGTTAGAAATTTACTAAATAAATTAATTTAGAATCTAGCATTATGAATATCTAATGAAATCATTATCATCAGAAAAACAAACCTACAAAAATAAATATTGTTTTAATTGCTTTATAAGCAAACTATTTTTTAATTTAAAAAACGACTATGTTCCTTTAAATATGTCGAACAAATTTTATGTAATCGTGTTTCGGATTTTCAACCATGAATCGAAGATAATATAAATAATAATAAGAAAGAAACATCTCCTAATTAATAAATAAATAAAAAATACTAGTACACATTTTACAAACGGCTGATTAGCCCCATACTAAGCCATTTATAGTTAACGCAGGATGTTATATGATTTTTCTAAATAAAATCTCTAAAATCATAATTGCTGCTTCTACGTGCGTTTGTACAATACCTAATATAAGCAGCCCACTATACGATCCCACTGCTGGGACTCGGGGCCTTCTCTCACGAGGAGAGAGATATAAGCCATAATCCACCACGCTGCCCAAGTGCGGATTGACGGATGACACACGTTTTCGGATACGTCCTCAAACATACCGGTTTCCTCACGATTATTTCCTTCACCGTAAATCGAGAGCAAATCCACACATAACTTGAAAAACAAGTCATTGGGATAGGGCCAGAATCAAACCAGGGGCCGTATGATTGAAAAGCAGACGTTATTACCACCGAGCCATACTCGCTTTTTACAATAGTTACAAGACACAAATACTCGTATAAGCTAGACCTTTCTCTTAGATTAACTTTGTAGTCACAGCTATTATTTGCGGTAGATACACTAATGACTATCAAACCGCAGACGTTTCGATGGCTTGCTACAACGTTATTGTGATTGATTGTGTTGCGGTTACTCTTGTTATTGATTGCTTGTAATAATAATCAACGTTAGTTTAATATCTTGTTACCAAAGATCGAAAGCAATAGTACCTACTAAGCGGTTTGCCTCCACTTTCTTTGTGCGCATCGCCAAGGTGTGGAATTCTTTGCCAAATGCTCTGTTCCCCGAAAACTGTAATATAAAGGTGCTCAAGTTAACCAGTTTTTTCTAAGCAAGCGCGCTCTACCTTCACAATATCGCTTACCATCAGGTGAACCGGCTCAGGTGCAAGTTCTTTGTTTTTTCCCTTTCATTTGTTTTTCTATGTTGTTATATCAAAATATGTATGTTGTTATATAAAAATAAAAACGAAATAATTAACTAAAAAGCGCCTGTAGCTCGGTTAGCTAAGGCAATCTGACGCGATCATTGAAGTTAAGTAACGGTTGATGCGGACGGTGTTTGGATGGGCGAACATGCAACAAGGTTTCAAGCTTAGTTTGAAAATTAAGAATTCATATAAAAATTGGAAGTTTAAGTATCTTCAAAGCATAACGACACTGTGTTTATATTAAGCTTGCAAATGTTATTCTAAGCAGAAGCGCTATAATCCAAAATTACCTCTCCAAATACCGCGCCAATATGCACATTTCCCGAGGAAAAGTAGCTTCATTTTCAACTCTGAATATTCGCATATTCTCTGAAAGCTGTATCTGAGAAAACTAGCATTTATCTAAAGCAAGGCTCCTCTAGAGACGTTTCCAGAAAAATACCAGGAACAAGGTTCTAGGTAGGTAAATATGGTATTTCACTGACAATCATTGACTCATAACTTTTAACTCTACAGATATTTTTTGCTGTGCTGGTGGTACTTTTAATTTCCGTATTAATTTGTACTTTAAAGTTTTTACAATAAAATACATAGACATTATAAAAAACCATAAAAGCTAGCGTGACACGCAATTTAAGCTATTTTTCCTTTCAAAATTGAGAACACATCAATAATTAATATTTCCTAACACTGCCTTCTTTTGTGTGTTTTATTTTTCCGTTCCCGGTTGCCTGGTAGAAATCACCATAGGTGATAAGGCCGTCATTGTACTCTACTTTTAAATTTTTTAATTTTATATATTTACATTTTTCTTGTTTGTGGTTGTACAATAAAATTATATTCTATTCTATTTTTCTATTATATTCTAATAATATTATATCAATAATTTTATTTAAGGATATGTTTGAATATGCAAAATCTTGATTTTTACCGTATGTTTGTTATATAAAATACCGAAAAAATGCTTGAAAACCGTCTAAAAAACAACTCTAAAAATATTTACACTTATTTTGGTACCAATACGGCTTATGAATTTGAGATAAAATTAGTTTAAAAATCTAAAATATTTTTGAACCAGTTATATTTCTGAAGTCTGATCGGTATCAAAAGAAGTATATTCTTAGAGTTGTTATTTTGATGGCCTGAAAGCTAGTTTTTTGATAGTTTTTACCATTTTATGAATTATAGTGAAAGAAAACTGTAAATATCAATTGATTTTGCCTTTAACTCTTACGCTTGTTCATAAGAAAAGACAGATTACATAAACACAAACAGTATCTCCAAGAAAGAGACACGACCAGTATGTATTGCTCTTTCAACTATCAAAAGGGGTCGTTTCTTGACAACTGTGGACTGACTGACATACGACGCACAGAGCGTCTGCTTATGAAAACACTCCGTATTTCATATCCGCAGGCGACTTGAGTAAAGTGTCCATTTTACAAAGACCTCTCAAAGCGTCGGTGATCTAGTAAATGTTCCACAGAGACATACATAGTTTTGGTAAAGCAAAAAACGTTCCTGAGGTATGTATTCTAGACAATATTTCAACTTTACTGGGACTAACTCTGGTTGGTTGATGGTTGCAGTATTTTAATAATACCAATTAGGTAAGACATAAATATATATTAATAGACAAACGGCCAACTTATAAGTTTGGCGATCCAGCGAGGTAATGCCGCCAGCAGTTTAGGCACCTTACCCGCGGACACTGAATTAAATTTAATCTACTATTTGTAAGGTTTTTTTTATTGTGTGTGTGTGTGTGTTTTTATGGCATTATTTTATTTTGTGTATTTTATTAAGTAAAATCATTTGAATAATATGAAATTAATTATTAAAATTAATTTTGGCCTGATGTACCATTTTTTTATGATTTTTGTGGTATCTCTGTGGTAAATTCATTTGTATTTTTTGCAATATTTTTTACCTCTCACAATTTAGCGAATAAACAGTAAAATCAAGATTTTGTCTTTACAGCTTTAAGGTATGTTTCTAACTGGTTCTTTGAAATACTTTATCTCATCATCATAAGGAAAACGTGCTAGTCTTGACCAGTAATGTAAAAAAATGTTAAAAATGTTTTGGGCGCCAAATGGTGTCTCTGGTTTTATAAGTTGGTTATATAAAAAAAAAAAAAACAAAAAAGAATTTTATAGTAATGTGTTGTTTTGTCGTTTGTTTGGATTTAATTGACCTTGTTTTTAAATAAATAATTCGCTAATGACTCAATCAAGAATAAGTGGATTAATTTTATTTTTACTGTTATGTCCGTCAGTGTAAGCTTTAGGTCCAATATTTTTTTCTGCCAGAAGGTCACCTTATACTGGCCGTCGAATAAAGCATGTTACTCAAGACATGTCGCAGAGCCCGCAGCAAACCTTCTTTGTTCACGAACGCAGAGAAAAAACAAAAACGCTTAGCGATTGTTTCGCGCGCTTATCCACGTGTTCTTTTTTTGAATTTACGGATTCCTTTTTTTTCCAACCAGCCTCTGTGTAGGAAAATTGAAGAAGTTCCCTGTCGTAATCTGATAAAAAAGGCGCGCTAAGTATTGGATAAGCTGAGAAGGGTTTAAGGAGATAAAATTACGCTTTGTAACATTTTTTTCGGGGAAATCGTTTTTAATTATGTTTGAGTATCTGTTGAGAAGTGTACCCACAATTTGCGAGGTTTTCAATGAGTTAAGGCGGACGCTTGAGCAATCAACGTATATTTCGTGGCCAACTTTTTTAGCGTTGGAAAATATTTTAAGACTATGTTATTATTATTCTTGTGATTTTCAAGGCGAGAGTGAACCGGTTCCTTCTAGGTAAGCGAGCTCCACCGTAGACCTCAATGTCACTTACCATCAGATGAATTGTGGTCAACCGAGGTTCAAATACATATGAGTGATCTATTATTGGTAAAAAAAAATGAAGAAATAATAAATAGATACAATTAATTGATTAGATTCGATGCTTCGGTTTATTGAATTGAAATGTTTACCACGAAATGATACATTACTTTTATTATGAACACAATCAGTATTCTATTAGCAGAGGGAAATGTAATAACTAACATCAATTACTGCTAACGTACCGGAGAAAAAAATATATTGTGGGGTTACTAATGGGTTTATTCTTATTGTGTTGGTACCATAAATACCAATTACCGGCCGCTTGGCTGGGAAAAAGAGTATACAGTGAAACCTGGTTAAGTGAGACATCAAGGGACCTTCAATGTCGTTTCACTTATAGAGATATTAGGACACTTTATTAGGACACTTTCACATACGGCTGGTTAGCCCCACACTGAACCATTTCTAGCTCGTATTATGGTTGCTAACACAACTGATATACTACATATACATACATATATAAATACATATTTAACACCCAGACCCACAGCCAACAAATTTAGTTAAGCACAAAGATGTTGACCGAGCCGGGAATCGAACCCGGAACCTTCTGATTAGCAGACCGGCATGGTAACCTTTACGCCAACGAGGTCGTCAAATTAATAATAATATTCCACTTACCCAGTGTCTCAGATATACAGGTATAAATAAATATCTGTCTCATTTATAGAGGGTTCCATTGTTTGGAAGTATCAGCCATCAATATGCTTTGGTCACCAATTTGACCAAACACATTTGAGTAAACCAACAATGTTATCTCAGTTGCTGAGGTTTATGCATATAAAATTTACTCGCTGTCTCAGTAACAGAGGTAACTATGATGATAAAACGAAAGAACAAATCCCAGATATAGAGGTTTACCTTGTCCCAACAGAGGTAATTCAGTGCCAAAGTGTTGGGACCTCAGCATGAGTTCCAGTTATGGAGGTTTCTCACTTATCCAGGTCCCACTTAACCAAGTTTCACTGTATTTGGTACTAACGACGTATTGTAACGTTGTCTATGGATCGCTTTATGACCGGCTTTCTTGTGTGTAACTGCCTTAAGCAGTTAATGTACGGTGTAGATTTGTACCACTACTTTGGACCACTTAGTGGCTTGTACTATTTAACCCTGGCTCAAAAACTAAGGGTTATTATAAGTTTGATGTGGATGTAGCATTGTTGCTCCTGAATGGGTGAGCCGATTTTGTTTTTTTTATGAAAGGCGTGCGCGCCTCAATCGGGAGTGTTTTAAGGTATTTTTGATGAATATCAGTCCTATGTTACTATTATTATTTATTTATTATATATGACCACCTCGTTGGCGCAATGGTTACCATGCTGGAGTGCCAATCAGAAGGTTCCGAGTTCGATTTCCGGCACGGTCAACATCTTTGTGCTTTACTAAATTTGTTGGTTGTGGGTCTGGATATCAAATAAATGTATCTTAAAAATATAAATGTATATGTATGTAGTATATCAGTTGTGTTAGCTACCATAACACAGACTAGAAATGGTTCAGTAACGGGTTAACCAGCCGTGTGTGAAATAAGTCCTAGTAATTATTTATTTATTTTATTTTTTGATATTTTGAGAGAAGCAAGCTACCGGCACAAAATGGAGAATTAGGTACATACATTATTTTTACAACTACCACATATATATTGTGGTAGTATCAAATTAAAGGCCTTGACTAGTAAAATACATGCAATATGATAAATTTCAAATCCAAGATAATCACCGCGAAAAATGTTGTGTTTTTTTTTCGTCCTTTTCAACTCCTTTCCATCCAAAGGTTGCCTGGAAGAGATCGCTGTTAGCGATAAAGCCGCCGTTTGTGGCATACTTTTGTGTTGTTACTTTTTATTTTGACTAGTACCTTTAATTTGCCCAATAAAGAGTCTATCTATCTATCTATCTATATTTGTATGTACGTAAATACACATGACAAGGTAAATAATTAATGACCAAACCAAAAACAATTACATCTATTATACGATTGTTCAGAGATAAAAGCTGAATCGTAATGTAACGTTATTAAAATTACATTATTTAAATTAACAGAACAGAAATCTTTCAAAGGATCTTGTGTCTACTTAGTTACAACAAACCTCATTATGAATTGCAAAGAAATGGGAAGAAAAATTACAAAAGGGAACGTATACTCGGTCCTGATTGGTGGGCATTACTTCTAATCCGATATAATGAATTATGTTAAAACCCATATGAAATAAAATAAATATCGTCGTATCTTTGTCGTATTAGATTACATAGCATTATAAAGATTTGTTTGGGTTATATATCCATTATAGCCGCTGCCATAAAATGACAGATGACATATTTTTTCATATTTGCCTAAATATGGGTTTGAAATGAAAAGGTTTGATTTACGTATACAAATGCTACATACAGACAGACAGACTTACACAGAAGCAGACACGACAAACTTATAACAGCCCGTCGTTTTTTCGTCGGGAGTTAGTAAGAAGATTTTATTGATGGCATGATTATATTTTTGTCTTTGTCTTTGTTTGATAGTTATAACTGAACCAAGTTGGATGAAACTTTCTATGATGATCGCATACGACCTAGATTAACAGAGAAGTTATATAATATACTATAGCTCGGTTAGCGGGAAAAAACTCTATATAACGACACTGAAGGGACTGTGAATTTTATGGCGCTATAGAGTGATTGTTATGATAGGAATGTATGATTGTATGGAATACAAGCTAAACCAACTAAAGTCAATTGATTTCGACGCTTTAGAAAGTTTGTCGTTAAATCGAGTGACGTTACATGGAGCTTACACTCTATTTGTCTATTACGTCTATAAATTTTATGAATATCGCCATAGAAAGTATACTCCATTCCGCCACAATGGTATGAAGCATCGTATCTCTTTATCAGTATAGTTTATCTCTTACGTTGCTCTACTGTCAACACAGACTTAGAAAGAGTTTAGACGATGTATTTAGTAAGTATTTATTATTTCTTAGATGGACATTTAAATGAAGCTTTTGTGAAGAGCTTAGAGATATGCAATAATATATGTTGAAGTTTTAAAGCGAAGATACAACAAAATCTAGATTATACAGTTGTTTCTCTAAAAATCTAAGTAAACGGAAAAAATAGATAGATTTTTTCAACGAGTTTTATTTCTATTCACAATTAGTCTGATTGGTACCAAAATAATTATAAATATTTTTAGAGTGGTACCCAGACCCACAACCAACAAATTTAGTTAAGATGTGCTATTTAGATAAGCTGTCGTGAATCGAACTCGGAACCTTCTGATTGGCAGTCCAGCATGGTAGTCTTTACGCCAACGAGGTTGTCAAATCTTATAAAGTCGGTTAAAAATCTTCTTCTTCTTCGTATGAGATAAGTGGCCAAGCTCTGGAGTCGACAGTTTTCGAATCTGATTTGGCTTAACGCCTGCTTGTGCTGGAACTCTTATTAAAATAAAAACAAATCAAGACTTGCTATGACAAAAACAACATTATGTATTAAAAACCGTTTAACTACATTTATATGTCTGTGGGTTATCCATATACCGTAAACAATTTTATTCCGTATATTTACGCGATACAAAAAGTAAATCATAAAAGCCGGTTATTGGACGTTATTATTGCCCCCGCCGATGTTATTAGGCTCATGCCACAGGGTAATTGAGAATTAGGCCATAAAGTAAAACATATATGGAATAGCTAGGATATTTTATGATTAACAAATATTTGTTAATCATAAAATATCCTAGTTATTACAAAATTACAAAATCTTGAGTTGATAGTTTTTTCGCTATTAATCGTAAGCAGTAAAAACAGACATAAATATTATTAGAGTAGTTTAGACGGCCTACAATTTTTTTTTGATATATTTTTCGTCGACGTTTTTGAGGAAAAAAACTGTAACATTAAGATTCTGCCCTAACCTTCGCCTTAATGATAAAGATACAGCATGCAGCATAAAATAAAGTGCATGGAAAGAAAGAAAGAAAGAAAAATTTTTTGAGCCGACGACTGACAAAATAGTGGAGAAAGAGAAGAATTGTAGCGCTGACCATACCTATTGGAAAATCATAAAAGAAGAAGAGAAAGACTACTTTGTATTCTATTCAAAAATAGAATAACATTTCATGATCAGACAATTGCTTCTGTTTAATGCTGGAAAATTTCTTCAAGAGTGCTAATTATCAGTTTCAATAAGTGGTCAGTAAGTCAGTTAATTATAAGGATATTTTTTTGTCTGTAACCATAATTTTTCAACTCATCTTAAGATCGTTATTTCAAGATCTAGAAAGAAACACAGCATTTAGAACAGGTATGTTTCTTTTGCAAGTACAGTTTTGAGTTTTGTGAAATAGCGTATTCCAAAACGAATACAAAATTTACACGTTGACACCGTGCGAAAATGTCCCAGAATTCGAGTTGTAAAAACATAAAGAAGTACAAAAGCAAATAAGTTTTTATGGTCTGCCTGCATACAAAACATTGTTACACATTTACACAGTCCTCTTGTGAATTCAAAATGTGGCGCAGTTCGTCCAGTTTCACACTAGGCACGAACCATCTAACTTTGTAGTGATTTCAAGCTCTCAAAGTGAAATAAAAGTTCGGCAAATATTTTGCGTGTAAAATTTATTTTTTTTATTTTAAAAACTTTTTTTTTTGATTATAAATAGGCTTACGTTTGACCGCAGCTTGCCTGATGTTAAGCTTAACTGTGGTCTAAGATGCCATAAGATGATATCACTCTTGCCTTGAAAGAACTCTAGATTTGAAGGCCCCCAAATTGTACTTTTCGTTTTATACTTACTTATTATTAAGGTGTATTTTCTTGTTATTTTTTTATGTAATAATTAAAATTAAACTACTTGTGCTTACTTCCAATAATAGACAGTGCAAGTACATAATTACCGATATTTTGTTATCTAGGCAACGAATAACTCTCCAAGTACAAGTCAGATTACTTTAAAAATTTGTTCGACATATCGTTAAAGTTCAACATATATTTTATGTGTATTTGTTTTTTACACAACAGTTTAAACTGTCTTATTATAAAGGTGTATTTTCTTAGTAAAAATTTTATGAAATAATTCAAATTCAACTACTTGTCCTTACTAACAAATAATAGACGGTGCAAGTAATTAATTACCGATATTTTGTTATCTGAGCAACGAGGAACTGGCAAAGTGCAAATCGGATTACTTAAAAAAATCACGTTTGTTTCATAGAAGCTCTCTTCAATATTTGTTTATTAAAATGTTTCTAGCGATATTTAATCTGTGTAAATTTGTTGTCATGTTTGTTATCATGCATGTTTTGCAAATCAAACCATTTATTAACCTTACGGCATCGCACCGTACTGGGCAAGTCAATTTACAATTATTTATTACTAAAAATTAATTTATATACACATACATGCATGAAAATTATATAATATATGATATGACATAATATATAACATATGATAATAATAATAACGCTATTTATATCATCCATTGGAATAGTTCAGAATTATAATAAAAAAATATGATACTTTGCTACGAGAAGAATGATTCTGTTATTGTTTGCGACATAAAACCATTAAGTGAATAAAAAGGGTGCTTCCCAAAAAAGTGTTTAATTTTGCGCCTAAAATCACATGGCAGTTCTGAAATGCTTCGTGGCAACTTATTGAAAACATTTGCTATCACAGTTCATGAGATACTTGTAGTCTGGTGACAGATCAGATAGTATTTCAACAAAGCTCAGCTCAGAACATAATTATACATCATCTTAGTATTAGAGCCCTTTAGGCACCTATAGGGTACGGGACGCTAAAAATGAGAACGAGCGTTAGTACTCTCAGTCATTACGCATTTATCAAGCCGTTTTACAAACTGCCTCATTTCCAACGCGCCAGCAACATACCCCGACATTTATACTTATTTAGACGTTATACCGGAATAAATACGTTTGCCATTGTGTGCGTACGGCGTTATTATTTTCTTTTGTAATTTGTTGCGTACTGACCGTCTCATAACGTATGTTCATAATGATTTGTTATAACCGGTTATAGCCAATATTAGACGTGTATTTGTTATAACCGGTTATAGCTAATATTAGAGGTGTATTTGTTCTTGACCCTAGGTGCTGTAATGAAAACAGATTTATGTTTTTAATTAAGTTACTTTGTTCAGGGTTTTTTATTGTTAGGCTGTGAAGCTTTCGAACTCACTACCTGAGTCTCTATTTCCTGATAGGTATTATCCGGGGGCCTTCAAAAGTAGAGTTAATAGGTATCTTCTAGGTAAGCGTGCCACACCGTAGACTTCAGAGCAGCTTAACATCAGGCTAGCTGTAGTCAAGCGCTAACCTATCAAGGATAAAAAAAGGGTTCAGTTTTGTTTGTAGGACGATATTTGATTATTTGTTAATTAATGGAAATGATACGCACATTCTTTTACTGTTATACGACATTTAGGAAAGTATAAAAATTATGCAATTTTTCAGGCTCTGTACCTAAAAAGTAAAAATAAGCCCCTATTACTAAGCCTCCGCTGTCTGTCTGTCTGTCACCAGACTGTATCTTAGAAAGTGTGTAAGCTTGAAATCAAAAACTTTTACTAGATATAAAATATAAATAAATATTAGGACACATTTCACACACGGCTGGTTAACCCCATACTGAACCATTTCTAGTTTATGTTATGGTAGCTAACACAACTGATATACTACATATAGATATATATATTATTTTATACCGATACATATTTAACATTCAGACCCACATCCAACAAATTTTGTTAAGCACAAAGATGTTGGCCGTGCCAGGAATCGAACCCGGAACCTTCTGTTTGGCAGTCCGGCATGGTAACTTTTACGCCAACGAGGTCGTCAGACTATGTGTTTTCAGTGCTGCTAAAACAACAAATACTAAAATGAAAAAAGAATACAATAAACGTAATGTTTAGACGCAATAAAATCTTAATATATATAAATCTCGTGTCACAATGTTTGTCCTCAATGGACTCCTAAACCACTAAACCGATTATAATAAAATTCACACACCATGTGCAGTTCGATCCAACTTGAGAGACAGGATAGTTTAAATCTCAAATTATAGTCGCAATTTTAATTTTTTGCTATTTATTGTCTGTTATTATTTGACAGTCACAATTATCTGTTCTCCAAATGATTCTAACAGATGTCGATACCTTTCGACTGGGTTGAGTAAATAATCAATAGATGGCGCTGCTATGGTAAATCTACGAACGTGTCATATAAGCTACACTATCTATTTTTCATACCCCTAAGTGAGGCAAAACAACGTTTGCCGGGTCAGCTAGTATATTTTAAATATCTTTTATTGAGACTGAGATTAGCTACGAGCAGGAACTGTAAGAACTATAATTCTCGCCACAGTTTACGTAGCCTGAAGCTGCAAACTATTTTTGCCCCGTTCGTTAGAGGCGGCATATTGCCAAATTCGACAAACTTTACTTGACTCGCAGAGTCACCGGCGCAGTGGCGGACTTAGCAAGGTAATAAAAACATCTCAAATACATACGGTGTCTCCTAGCAGGGAGACTGCTAGGAGACGATATACAGTGGAAATGCTGAAAATGCGTACTAAGCGATTTGCTTCCACGTTTATAGTACGGACGGCCAAACTGTGGAACTCCTTGCCGGAATCCCTGTTCCCACTGAACTACAACCTGACTGTCTTCAAGGCGAGAGTGAACCGGTTTCTTCTAGGCAAGCGCGTTTCATCTTAGACTGCAATATTACTTAACATCAGGTGAGTTGTGGTCAAGCGCAAGCCTATTAAGCATAAAAAAAAAATAAAAAACATTGTTTATTCCTTATGCTGCGGCTTATATTACGGGCGTTTTTAAGGCACTTCAAATACTATAGTGGGCCAAAAAAATTTTTCAGTGGTATATTTTTCGACTCAAACGCTATACCGTTACCATAATCACAGATTTATCAGCTTATGACATTGAACCTTCGAGGTTAATTTGCGACGAATTTAAAATAATATCTAAACCAATATTACTTATAAAGAGGAAATGTTTGATTTTTTGTTTGAATCGAATAGGCTGCGAAAATATAGGACCGATTTGAAAAGTTGTCTCAGCTTTGGGAATTATGACTCTCACCTAACGACTCGGATCTCAATGGTAACATGACATTGCACACTTGTACCACAACAACTCAGTTCGAGTGCTATGAAACACAATAAATACAACTCACAAATCGGAAAGCACACAGTTGATTTGTTGCTTCAAATTGCACGCAGAAAATCCTTTCAAAAACTTTGACCGGGAAAAGTTTCCGCCTTTAAATAGACCTTTGAATAATCAAGTCTGATAGATCCCACTACTTCACGATAAGCGATCCTAATTCAGCCCTGTCCAAAGTTTCCCAAACTTGAGTTGGAAAGAACCGTTGTCGCTCCAAGCCAATGTTCCGTATAATGAACTCTCAAGACGAGAATGTCTGTTTGTCAAACTTTTGACTGGGGCGAATGAATGACGAGAACTTTACATTGCTGCGAGATAGTTCCTCTTCGCTACGGAACCATGCCAGAGTTTTTATTGCATGTTTTAGTTTGAGCATCGCTGGATGTTTTGTTGGTTGCTGTTTGGCGTACTGGGAATCTTTTGATACTTTTTAGGGTTCCGTACCTAAAAGGTAAAAACGGGACCCTATTACTAAGCCTCCGTTGTCTGTCTGTTTCTAAGCTGTGTCTCAGAAACCGTGATAGCTAGAATGCACACTTATCAGATATGTATTACCCGCGCCAACATACAAAAAATACTGAAAAAAAATATGAAGTGAACGTTTCAAATCAATGCAATAAACGTTTTTTTTTTTTATTTTTTTTGCTATATATTAATAACGGTACCCTGTAAACATCTAAAACTTTTACGAAATGTACATATTACCTTTCAAATTAAATTATAAAAATTCAATCAAATAGATACTTCAGGGGCCCGGCTCCTATACAAAATTGGTACAGAACCCTTCATGCGCGAGCCCGACTCGCACTTGGCCAACTTTTTTTTTTACTTCATACAGCTAGTCATTTGACCAGGTGGGCGCGTAACCATACTAGTAAGCGACACTCCGAGCTAAGGTGGAGCATAATTCTTGGCTTACCATTAAGCAAGTTGGTAGCCAAACGTACATATATCTAATTTTAAAAAGGCCCGATCTTGAATAACAGGTTGCAAACAGGGTGCAAAGAGGCTGTCTGAACATACAACGTGCTATGGAACTTCATAATTTGATTCCACCATCACCGTTCTACTACAGAACGAGCAGAGAGACAGTGAAGAGACACCGATACAGAGATGAAGTTCCAAACTTTCGTACAAAACGCTTTGCGTCGATCTTTATTGTTAGGACTGCGAAGCTTTGGAACTAACTACCTGAGTCTCTGTTTCCTGAGAGGTATCATCCGGGGGCCTTCAAAAGTAAAGTTAATAGGTATCTTCTAGGTAAGCGTGCAACACCGTAAACTGCAGTGCAGCTTAACATCAGGTTAGCTGTAGTCAAACGCTAACCGATCAAGGATAAAAAAAAAAACATACTGCTAGGTGCATGGTGACAGATTTTTCAACGTTTTCTCACGATGTTTTCCAAATGCTCAAACTCATTGGCGGGATCTAATCTATGACTATCAGGACGGGAGACGCCCGCACGCCTGCTGCAGTCATCGCTTGCTATTTTTGGGTCGAGACTTGATAAAATAACTCGCAGGTAAAAAAAAATACTATAAAAGATTATGGATTTTTGTTGTTATTAGATTAATTTTAAAAGAACTTAATTTTTTTTACGCTTAATAGGCTTGCGCTTGACCACAACTCACCTGATGTTAAGTAATATTGCAGTCTAAGATGAAACGCGCTTGCCTAGAAGAAACCGGTTCACTCTCGCCTTAAAACTTATCTAATAGTGATGAAGCAAACGATGAAACAAACCACTGACAAATTTAAGCAATTATACACTAAACCATACAGAAAAAAGAAATTCCCAAAACCTGTGTGGAGCCGGAATGAATACATATCCGATTCAAAGCGGTAGCTCCAATTTTTGTATGGAAGCAACGAATGCGTTTTGCTCTTTTCATCTGCATACTGCCGTACGTACGCGTCAATAGATCGTAAGCTAAATAATGTATTGCTTGTAGGGTTGGTAAGCAAAATAAATGTAACGATATTAAAATATTCATTTTCATTTTCTAGGCTAGCTTCCTTGAATTGTAGAAAATATCGCCAAGCAACTAACCTAACAGTGTGTTTCGGCAGTCTCCTTGAGGGCTTGTTATTCCAGACTGGGCATGCTCCACTTTAGACTAGAGTGTCGTTAGCTTGTGTGGTGATTCGCCATGTTGGTCTAATGGTAGCCGTAAGGATAAAAAAAATTTAATGTAAGAAATGTTGATGTAATATTCGATGATCTTTCGATGATTTTACAATCATAGTAATAGTAGTATACTCAACTGTTCTCAGCTTTACTATGATTGTAATATTTTGCCAAATAGAACCTACTACTTTATTTAGTCGTATTTTGATATTCACTAATAGCTACCAAAAAACATTACACAAGTTTAAAAAAATGAATTGGATGATACAAATTTAAATGTTTTTTTTTGTGTCCAAAAACTATATGAATTAATTTAACATGTATGTAGATTTATCGTAGTAGTTTGTACTGTACCGTCCAATCGTAACGATTTTCATTAGGTACGTTTGTGGGAGCCATTACGTAAAAAAAATATTCCCAAAAATTGAGATGTTTAACTGAGATATTAAAACTACTATACTTATACACAAGGAAAACCTATTTCACGATTAGGATGTAATGATGGATAAATATACGAGTATGTATAATGTAATTTGACTAAAATTATACACCAATTCTAGTTACTCGTACTTTTACATAAATACATTTTATACAATCTTGTATTTAGCCGCTATTTAAAAAAAATACTGTCTAAACATGTTTACTAAAACAGCGATCGCTAAAAGAATGAGTGAACAAGAACAATAAACAATAAAAGTAAAAGAAACACTCGTACAAGTATCTCCCCCACATTAGAAGTCTATTCCGCAGCCCTGTTTGCGACGAAATTTCATTCGCTCCAATCTCACGTGCCAGACGCCGACGTAGCATTCCAATGTACCCCTACATACCCTACGTCGCGGTAAGGTGGAACTGCACTACCAATGCTACTCTTACGAGTACTAATACTTATGTATAGTAGCTAATGGTGGCGATTCAGCAGCTCACACGACTAAACTAAATTTAAAGAAGCCCTGTCTCTTTTCATCTTAGGTGGCCAGAAAGAGACGTTTTGTCTGAACCACAGACAAAACGTCTCTTAGTTGTTTTGTCTGAACCACAGACAAAAAAACTAAAATCACGTCAATTATGGAATGTGCAGGCAGTTTTAGAGGTATTTTACAAGTGATACAAGTGAGTGCGCTCTAAAGTCGCCTATATTTTCTACATTTGACGTGATTTTAGATGTTTTGACTATAGTGCAGAACCTGCCACCTAAGATGAAAAGAGACTTCTTTAAGAGAGAATTCTTTAAATTTAGTTTAGTCGTGTGTGCCGCTGAATCGCCACCAATACAACCGATATACCATATATACATACATATTTTTTTATATAGATACATACTTAACAAAGTAACGCCAGATTGTTTTTTGCTCAACACTATTCACTAAGCCGATCAATGAGAATCAACAAAGAGATATAATAGGTATACTAGCAGATCGTCCCGGCTTCGTACGGGCTATAAAATAAACTTAGTTGCAAAGTGAAACAAAGATATAAATTCATCAAACACAGCTTAAAACATACATTTGATTGATACATCTTTCAAATAAAAACAAAATCAAATCACTTCATCGGTTCGGGAGCTAAGATACCACTAATTTATAATACTTTATCATTTTTGCGTTGGGTGTTAATGAAGATCAGTTATTACTATTTATATATATAATACCTTGACATATTATTATTAAAGTCATTTTTTGATATTGTATATTTATAATCTTCTGACATTTCTTTTAAATATTATTGCCTAGCTGTAAATCATAGAGGGAAATTAATTTATAAATTTATTAATTAATTGACATTTTGCACACCGCATATGCGGTAGCCTACAAGGGACATTTCATAATATTTTCCATGTTTTTATATTACCTGTGGCTACGTAAATAAATTATTTTATTTTATTTCATTTCATATTATTTAGTTACTATAAGCGGATGGTCATACGGCGTTTTAAAAGTCTTTACTTGCTTCCTCTAGTGTGTTACCGCCTTGGAACTAAAATTTTCAATTCAACACCCTAAAATCAAGTATTTTTCTCCTCTTTTCTCCATTAAACGACAAAGAGCTTTTGCTCGCATAATGTAGATTTGGTAGAAGTCGCAAAACGAATAAAAATGTTTCCAAATCATTACGTCTGTTACAAAGATCGTTGAGTCTTTGATTGTATCTGTAGGCGGTTCTATTGGTGTTTTCTTAAAGCATTATAATTATTATTAAATTTAAAGAAATAAGATGTGATGTTATAGTCATTTGAAAATTTACTTCAAGTACTGCTTCAAATCTTTTAAAGAGAGTTGAATGCGGTAACCAAAACCTATTTAAGGATAATAAAATCTAATCTTCTAATATATAAAATTTTCATGTCACAATGTTAGTTACCGTGCTCCTCCGAAACGGCTTGACCGATTTTTACCAATTTTTATATACGTATTCAGTAGGTCTGAGAATCAGCTACTATCTATTTTTCATACAAGGGTGGTTCTTCCTTAATTATTTTTTACGATTTTTTTTGTTTTTATTTTTTTAATGCCACAAAAAATACATACAATTTATGGCCATTTTAGTAATTTAATCATTTTTTATCCCGCTCGATAACTGATCAATTATAGTGATTTTTACCGTAGGCAACGTTTGCCGGGTCAGCTAGTAATTAATATTATAAATGCGTAATTCTTTGTGTGTTTGAGTGTGAGTGTGTATATTTATTACTTTTTTAGCTAAAATGACTGAACTAATTTCAAAGAATAATTTCTTCAAAATCAGTTTGTCGTGGTAAGGGTATAATTTAAACTCTAGTTTAACGGAAAGGCTAATAAAAAAACTTCTAATAGCGGAGTAACGCAGGTAACACCGCGGGCGCAGCTAGTTTTATTATTATCATCATCATCCACCGCCAATTCTATCCCACTGCTGGGTATAGGCCTCTCTCCTGTCATACCATTTGTCTCGGTCCTGTGCCAATCTAGTCCAGGTTGGACCCGCGACAGCTGTAATGTCGTCGACCCATCTTGCCGTCGCCACTAATTTTAAAATACGATATAATATTTGAAAAAAAAAAACTTTGAGAACAATATACCTACTATAATAGATTGTTTGACTAAGAAACGCTATAGTTCTATAAGATTTGCGCAATATGAATAATCGTTAAAAAAGGTTTCCTTCTGAAAGTAATAAAGAAATGTAGAGATGACAAGTATGAGATCATTTGTGAAAAAAAAAAAACTCGTTCCAGTAAAGATATAATTATACACACCTATGTTATACACATCAATGTCAACTTGTAAACAAAAAGTTAACAAGTTCCCTGCACGTATAGGACTATCGGTATGACCTGTCACGTGTTAACGCAATTATTTCCCGCCAGAGCTCACACGTTTTGTCGATAAAAAATAATTTATTCAAATGTGCACAAATGTGCCAGCGTCTAAATTTTGTCTGGTGCCCCATATATGGGCCATATACGTTTCATCACCAACTCAAAATACGCTAATAGGTCATCGTATACACTGTTAACGTATTTATCGTCATTTTTGACCGACAAGCTGGGTGCAAGCATACTCGTAAGAATGAATGGTTGAATGAAGTATTTATTTAGTAAATCTTTCTTCGAACAGAACTTCGTGGGCAAAATATAAATATATATTTGTTTGTGATGACCGCAACTTATCAAATACAGATATTTCATTTTTATTTAAATACACAAATCTTTACTAAATTTGTTATTTAATCACTCTGTCAAATACAGTTAAAATCTGTCAGTAAATAGTGCTGCAAAAAATTTCCACTTTTTGTGGTAACCATTCCCTAAATGAAAAAATGACGTCAAAAAAATTAGTAATAAAACCTGTATATCAAATTTTATCGAGTTCGAAATCGGTTCAAATTACAGCCTCTACGCGAGAACCAACATACAAACAATACAAACGGACAAAAGCTATTTTTTTTATATGACGGAGGCTTCGGTCGCTTCGCTTGCTCGATGAATTAAGAGATTATGTAAAACTGATGATATTATACTTTTCACGTGATAATGCCTTCTTAATAATTTCCACGTTGAAAACGGTCACACTTACAAAGTTGGAATGAGTCCAACAGTTTCGGTGCTTTTCGAGCATTATCTTCAGGGGGCGAAAGTCATACAGACCATTGACGACACACTAATTCACTCTTAATTGCGTGCACTTATCTTCTTCTTCTACTTCACCTTATCCTATTTAGGTGGGGTCGGCACAGCAAATCTTCTTCTTCCACTCTCCTCTATCAGACGTCATCTCCACACTCAATCCTTTCTCTCTCATGTCTTCATTCACCCACTCCATCCATGTCTTTTTCGGGCGGCCTCTTGCTCTTCTTCCTTGCACTACCATTTCCATACATCTTCTAGTGACATGCTTCTCCTCTCTACGCATCACATGTCCATACCACGCTAACCTTCTACTCCTTATTTTCTCCCTCACTGGGGCTACTTTCACACTTCCTCTGATGTACTCATTCCTTATTTTGTCCATTCTTGTCACTCCACACATCCATCTCAACATTCGCATCTCTGCCGCATGCACTCCTCTTTCATATCCTACCTTGGTTGCCCAACACTCTGATCCATACAGTACGACAGGTCTAATGATCGTCTTTGCGTGCACTTATAATAAATCATAATGTAAGTGTGACCATTTTCTGAGCAGAAATTACTGATGTAGTGTTAATAAGTAGGTTTAACAATTATTTAATTAGTCTCAAATTCGTCCAACCTTTGTGCCATTAAAAGTTTCCCGCAAACCAAAATCCAGCTTCGCTTTGCGGCGAGACCTCACATCAGTGGGCCAGCGATTAATCAATTAAGTCATATAACCACTATTAAACTGTTTTAACCATTCGCTGACCATTCAGAGAACTCTGCTGAGAATTCGCATCGATTTTACTCTGCGGTTGTAACCGCTGTTTTGCGCAGACTGGACAGATATTTTAATATTATCAGTACGAGTTTTTCTTTCTGGGAATTTCACTCGAACATTTTACAATGAATTCATTAGAGCCTGATGTTTTCGTAATTAAATTGTTGAGATGATTTTATGGATTTTAGTAAAGCTTTTCACGAAAGTATGTTACTTAATCATTTTTTTTTATAAAACATATCGAACTACATATTTTTCTATGTAATAAGCATAAACAGACATTTTATGAATGCATTCATTCCAGGGATTCGTGGCCTCTTCTTATAAGAAGATATATATATTTCACCACGCTGGCTGGAGGCAATTAGGCGTATGACACACATATTCAGTTTTTTTAATTATCGGAGCATGTGGGTTACATCACCTCACCTTACGTGGGGTTCTTACACCGTATGACCAATTGAAAATGCCGAATAATTTAAATCAAGGCATAAACTATTGGTTGTCTAATATAATTATGTAGCGCCTGTAACTCGAAAACTAAGATGATCTGACGCGGTAAGATCATCGAGGTTAAGCATCGGTCGATGCGGACAGTCTTTGGAAGGGTGACCATGCACAAGACTGTCTTTTAATAACGAGGTATTTTTTTTCTTGGTGCCTCGTTGGTTTGAATGACACGTTAAATTGTAGGTCCCGGCTGTTAGTCTTAGTATACGCAGTCGTTATGGCAAGTCAGAGACCTTCAAGCGGCTTGAAAACTCGCGACACCAGAATTTGACCACTTACCTCATACGAAGTAGTAGAAAAAGAAGAAAAAGTCCAATAATTTTAATATAATATAACATTTAGAGTTAACTATGTCACACAAAGTGAACTTACCTGCTAATGTAATGTTTGTTTGTAAGCACTAAAACCTTCTATCTGCCAGGATATGTTTTTATTCCTTGAGAACTAAACTTTTTCACATCAATTTTTCTCCTTTGTTGATCACTCACTTAACCTCAAAACTGAAAATGGACCAAGTTCAAGAAACCCTAAACCAACTGATGGTGGCTTTCAATAAGCGGCTGGATACTATACAAGACCAGCTACCGGCAGCCAGCTCACCAGGGAGTCCTTCAACTGTGGCAGCGGAGCTTGCCAGTTTCAAAACATTTGCTTTGGCTACATTTAGGGCCTTGCAAGCTCAGATTGCGATACTAGCTAAACAGGTTGATCTAGGTGAGATGCGGGCGCGCCGTAAGATGCTGATGATTCATGGTGTTCCAGAGGAATCTAGTGAAAACTCATCTGCAGTTGTTGCTAAGGCAGTGGTTCAACATATTAAATTGACCGAGTTCAAGCCGACAGATATTACTAGGTGTCACCGGCTGGGTCGTGCTGCTGCAAATAAGCCACGGCCAATTCTTTTCAAGGTACGTGATGTGGCCTTGCGAGATAAGATCTGGGCGTCGAAGTCGAGTCTCAAGGGTTCGGGGATAACTCTCTCCGAATTTCTGACGAAGACTCGGCATGACGTGTTTCTCGCAGCTCGCCAGCGTTTTGGAATCTCTAAATGCTGGACGAGGGACGGTAACATCTATGTTCTCGACTCTGAAAGTAACCGCCATCGTGTGAGCTCTTTGGAAGAGTTGGAGAAGATATCACTGTCAGTTGTAAGCCCGGCTGCAGCCGCTAAGTCGAAGGATGCTTCTGTTGCTGTGAAGGATGGTACGAAGGCTGCCCCTAGGCAAAAGAAAGTCGTGTCGAAGAAGAAGTGATCTTGTGTTTTTGATGCGTGTGTTAGTATTTCTCTTGTTTTTCACATGACACTATTTTGTCACTACTATGTGTTCTAAACTTTAAATTCCCTAAATAGTATGTGTTAGAGATTAGTTAAGTGTGCTTTAATATAAGTTTGTGAGTTTCAGCTCATAATATCAAAGTTTTTTCCGAACATAATATGCTTTAACATTAATTGAGATTGTTTTGGTTTTTTACAAACATTCCAGAGCTTTAACATTATTAGCTGTCACTGTCAAGGTGTATACGTCTTTTTTAGAGTATTCGCACGATGAAGTTATTAAGCTTTTTTTTTTTAATTTGTTAATTTCTTTACTTCATAGTTTTGATAATATTTTTGATCTCTTTTGATTTCTTTTTTTTTATGGTGTATGTGTGTGTGTGTATTTTATTTTTCTTTTTGATTATGTTTTTGTTCTATTGTAAAGTTTAGTTTAGTTTGTTGTTTTTTTGTATTTTTTTTTCCGTCAGTGTCAACTGGCAGATGGATACATAATTTGATTAGTTTAGTTTTTTTTTGTTTATTTAGTTTTTTTTTGTGTTTTATTACATTTATACAAATTTATCTACATTTCTATTTGAGATGCTTTGTGACAGTGATGATGATACCTGTTCTGAATATTTATCCTGCTATTCTTCTAATGAGGATAGTGAAAATAGTTTTAGTAGTATACCTACCCTGTTTGACTCAGTCGAGTCTTTTGTTTCTAACTGTCCTAAAACCTTTAACGCGTTCCATATCAATGCTCAGAGTATTGCGGCACATTTACCTATTATGCAGGCGTCATTTTGTAATTCCAATATTCATGCTCTCTTAGTTTCCGAGTCTTGGTTAAAACCAGCTCTTCCTTCGAGCTGTGTAATGTTGCCAGGTTTCCAACTCATACGGAATGATCGTGTTGGTCAGGGTGGTGGTGGTGTCGCTATATACCTTCGCTCACATATTCCTTTCTCTATTGTTAGTATGTCAGCGCAACCACCTCCATCTAACGCTGGTGAGCATTTATTTATTGAGGTCACCCTGCAACACACTAAAATTCTTCTTGGAGTATATTATTCTCCCAATTCACATGTTAATTATTTCCAATCACTAGAAACACTTCTAGAAGATATTTCTACAAATTATGATCACACAATTCTAATGGGTGACTTCAACACGTGCCTTTTGAAGTCTGACCATAGGACTCGCTACTTGCAATCTTTGGCCACGGCGTGCAATCTTAACATTCTGCCCCTTAATGCAACTCATAATCCTCCTAACTCAGTTCCTTCTCTTCTTGACATCATGATGGTTTCTTCTCTTCAGCGCGTCGTGAACCATGGTCAATGTGCAGCAGATTTAATTTCTCATCACGATCTTATCTTTCTTTCCTATAAAATACGACCTCCTAAATCTAAGCCTAAAATTCTTCTACAGCGCAGTTTTGGTGGTATGAACTTAGATAATTTGCGTAAAGATGCATTAGAGTTAGATTGGTCTAATTTGCTAACTGCAGACAGTGTCGATGATAAAATTCAAGAATTTAATAGTAACTTGTCTAAGTTATATGATGTCCATGCGCCTATTCGTCCAATCAAAATGAGGCATGCGCCTGCACCTTGGCTTACAGATGAAATTCGCGCTCTTATGCATAAAAAACTAATTGCTAAAGCCAAGCTCAAGTGCAGAAATACAGAGGAAAATCTAGGAAAATATCTTAGACAACGCAACATCTGTAATAGAGCGTGTAGGGATGCACAACGCCGGTTTATCCACAATTCCGTTGAAGACCAAGATCCTGCTAAAGTATGGAAATTTCTTAGGTCATTGGGAGTCGGTAAATCTCGTGAGAATTCTATTACTAATAGTATCAATCTTGATTTATTAAATAATCATTTCTCATCTTCTACTACCTTTGAAGGATCAGTGAAAGCTTCAACTTTACATCATCTTTCAACCATTGATACTCCCGACACGGTCCCTTTTGAGTTTAGTCAATTTTCCGCTTGTGATGTTAAGAAGAGCATACAATCGATCGCTTCTAATGCTGTGGGGGGTGACAGTATCAGTCGAAGAATGATTCTGCCTATACTTGATGAAATTACTCCCGTTGTTCAACATGTTCTTAATCACTCCATTGCTACTTCAAGTTTCCCAGTGCTATGGAAAGAGGCTTTGATTATTCCTCTCCCTAAGAAACCAAATCCTACCCAATTTTCTGAATTTCGACCTATTTCTATCCTTCCTTTTCTATCCAAAGTTTTGGAAAAGCTTGTTCATCAGCAACTTTCTTCATATCTTACCCGAAATAGCCTCCTTAATTCCTTCCAATCTGGTTTTCGTCCTGGTCATAGCACTGTGACAGCGTTAATTAAAATAACGGATGACATCAGACAAGGTATGGGCGATTGTTGTTTGACTGTTCTGTCGCTACTTGATTTCAGCAACGCTTTCAATAATGTTGATTTTGATGTCTTGTTAGGGATTCTCCGCTCGCTTAACATATCTCCAACGGTTATTGACTGGTTTCATAGTTACCTGTTTGGTCGTCGGCAACGAATATGTGTTGACAACTCTTTTTCTACCTGGTGTAACACCTCTGCTGGCGTACCACAGGGCGGCGTGCTTTCCCCCCTTCTTTTTGCTATTTTCATAAATTCCATATCCTCACACTTGACTTCTTCCTACCACCTCTATGCGGATGATTTGCAGATATACACTCAGGCTGCGTTTGATAAACTTCATGAGGCAATAGAAGCTACTAATTGTGACTTGCAGCGGATCCGGAACTGGAGCAAATCATACGGGCTCATGATTAATCCTAACAAAACTCAGACAATAGTAATTGGAAGTTCCCGTTTGATTTCTAAGATAGACTGGTTCCGGCTTCCTCAGGTTATGTTTGATGGTGTCCCTATTGAGCTAAGCAAGTCAGTTAAAAACTTGGGGGTTATCATTGACAGGCAGTTTTCCTGGGGGCCACATTTATCTGAAGTCAGTCGTAAACTTTTTGGTTCTGCGGCATCCTTGCGTAGACTACGAAATTTTTTACCTATCGCCACCAAAACAGCTCTTGTAAAGTCTCTCCTCTTTCCTATACTGGATTACGCTGACGTCTGTTATTTGGATTTAACCGAAGAGCAACTCGACAAGCTCGAGCGGCTTCAAAATTTTTGTATTAGGTTTATTTATGGATTGCGTAAATATGACCATATTTCTGAATTTCGCCGTAAGCTCAAATGGTTACCCATTCGCCTTCGCCGCAATTCTCATATTCTTGCTGTCCTCTACAAAATCCTTTTTATTCCTGCTACTCCGCTCTACCTCAAAGAGCGGTTCACGTTCGTCACTCCCTCGCATTCTGTTTCCCTACGTACTTCCCGCTTAGTCCTCTTGAAGCATCCTAGCTGTCCTCAATCTAATTATTTCTATCATAACTCCTTTACTATCAAAGCCCTTCAGTTATGGAACGCGCTGCCACTGCCGATTCGGCAGGCCAAGTCTCTTCCCATTTTTCAGAACATGGTCTATCATCATTATATGTCCACACTGTAAGTCAATGTGAAGTTTTGTGTAGGTATAATTTGTCTTTATTTAGTATTTATAAAGTTAGGTTAGTTCTTTTGTTTATTTATTATTTGTTTTGCTTTTTTTTTTCTTTCTTTTAAGTTTGTACACCACCCTCTGTTTGTCCGTAACTTAAATCCATCCAAAGGTTGCCTGGCAGAAATCGCCTTAGGCGATAAGGCCGCCTAATGTACTACCTCTGTTATTCTTTTTCCTGATGTAACTGTTTTATTTTTTGTATTTTGGTGTGCAATAAAGTCATATTGTATTGTATTGTATTGTATTGTATGTCACTAAGCAAGCAAGTTAATAACACAAGTGTTATGCTTAATTCAGTGTAGGATTTTTTTTTTATTTTTTTTTTAAAGCTTCATTTATTTTATCTCTACAATTCATACGCAGGATTAGGCATTATTATGAATTAAAACTCGAATGGTTCAAATGTAACTTGGTTTGAGTTGACAGAATTTGTTAGAGAGCATAGATTAAAGACTATGGATTGGAAATTGTATGGAAATTTGCCAAATTGATTATTGTAATTTGAGTATTAGAATAAGACGTATTCGTAATTGGTCACTGAAATAAAAACAAAAAACGTATTATCAGAAAGTAAAATCATTTTTACCTCAAAATTTAAGATAGTTTAGTTTTTGTTGGAAACATTTTTGGCTTTCCAATTTTTTATCTTGTCGATTAATTCTGTGTCTTTAAATAAGTTGCATTCGATTTTGGGTTTTGCTTGATTTAGCTATCGTCAAATGACTTGTTTTGTAAGGGGCGATGTTACCATTTAAAAATCTTTAACAGCTTACGACTTCCAATCCAAATTACGACAATCCTCTTATTCTTAACAATTTAACTTTTTTATAATTTTACATAATAAATATTTCTAATGACGACAGCGAATTGAAACAAACTTTGTGAGCATTGCCACAAAGCACTGATTTCTTCCACTTTAAGTTTCTATCAGAGCCTTAGCTGTCTTTAAGTATTTATCATCGATGGTAACAAAATAATGTTCCAAAAGTTGAGCCAAGTTTGATTACAAAACATTTGTTCGGAAACAATTTGACACTTGCTCAAAGTTTAGGCGTAACTTTACATTTGGCTAATTAATTTTGACTTGCGCGAGTGAAACATTTAATTATTTCCCCAGGGGAAGGAATAATCGTACCTATTCTCTAAATAAGCAAAACATTATTGTAGCTTATGTACGTGAAAATATATTTTTCTGTCGATAGAAACGCTTCGCTCGTGTGTTTGTGTGTTTTCACACAATGAGCCAGGCGAGCGTTATACTGATACCCTAATTTGCAAACATACTAACTCCTCTGCAGATTTTTTACGGGAGAGGCTGAAAACGTCATTGTATTTCATTTAGATAAATAAAAAGTAATATTACTTTACACTTATTATAATAAAGCATAGTTTTTCACGGGATTTAGGTTTTCCTTTATTGCGTAAAATAAAAAATACAATGAAGTTTCGAACCTCTCCCGTAAAAAAACCCGCAGAGGAGTTAGTAGGTTTTCAAATTAGGGTATCGATATGTATGTAGTATATCAGTTGTATTAGCAACCATAATACAAACTAGAAATGGTTTAGTATTGGGCTAACCAGCCGTGTGTGGAATGTGTAAAAAAATGAGTTTTGTCAAATGTCAAGAAGAAATTGCTGGTTACTTAAAGTGCAAAAGCAAGGGATCTACAACAAAATATGTATGTTTAACAAACTGCCTCAAAGTATGACAGACCTACCTTTTCACACATTTAAAAGAAAATTGAAAAACTTCTTTGTGGAAAACCCTTTTTATGCTTTAAATGAATATATGAGGTTGCCTTTCAGAATCTCTATTTAAGTATGACGGACTGTAAAGTGACATGAATTATATGTAAATGTGTTGTTATTTTCTATTTTATTATTGTGACATTGTACGAATAATTATATTATTATGACATTGTATGACTAACTATAATATTAAGATATTGACTAATTCATTTTGATTGTTGATGAATATATGTAATATGTAAATTTGACGTGCCTAGTATAACGCAATGTTAAAAGGTTAATAAAGTTCTATGATTTCTATGATTTCTAATTGTCAAGAATTATGTCAAATTCTGCAGCCAGTTCGATACAGTTGTCCCCCTGTCGTGCCGGTTTCATTTCGACTCCCGTTCTCGCACAAAGGGGCATAGCCAATCACAGTGTTTGTAAATCTTTCACGTAGACACATGACTGTGGACGTATTTGGCACAGGTGGGGTAAGGTATTTACAAGTTTTCTTCTTCTTCATTAGAATTTAGTTGCCAGGTTTTAGCGTCGAGACGTAGAACGTAGGAATGGACGTAGTTGCTTATGGAAATAGTTACTACCAGTATCTACTAAAGATTTTTTTTCTGTAATGACTCACGTTAGACCGCAGCTTACCTGATTAAGCTTAGTAATAAATAAATTAATGTAAGCTTTACTGAAAATAAACATCAGAATAATTTACTTTAAATAAAAATAGGAGCTCAATTATGACGAAACAAATTAAATACGAGTGAGTACCTACATTAAGATTAATCAGATCGCAAAAACCATCGCAAAAATTGTCTTTATTAATGATTGAGATAGTTTTTGAAGCCAGAATCTCTTAGAAGTTTCTATACTACTCGTATATCCAAAAAAAGTTAATTATTTTTTCAATGTCAGTGTATTAAATTGTAGGTGAGTAGTATTTTTGTTATTGGCTGTTTCAATGACCTCAGAACATACGACAGTCTTGAGCATGGTCACCCATCCATTGACTGTCAGCATCGAACGTTGCTTAACCTTGATGATCACGTTAGATCACCTTAATTAGCCGAGCTCCAGGCGCCATAAGAGTATTTGACCCTTTCAGCCAAAATCCTGACTACATCCACCTGCGCGACTACAGAATTGTACTACAAACGAATACTAAACGAACATCTAAATAACACTGCGAAATTGAGCGCGCAATATCGAGTTTGGAATCAGAAGACGGTAAATTCAAATAATGTATCCAAATAAATCAAATTGGCACATAAATCATAAACAATTCGACGTGTGCAGACTGCGTAATGAAATTCAGCTGTTTATTTGAAAAGTTTCAAGTGCATTTGGAAGACGAAGTCTTTTTATTTGTTGAAAAAAATTATTTGATTTGCATGTTCATTGCACAGATGGTGTATAATAAATCTTTATTAAACTTAATTTACAGCAGTTCTTACTAAGCATTAATACTTACACTAATAATGATTCTTGTTAAAAGCTGATAATTATGTCTGCGGGTCAGCTGTTGCCGAACTAGGCTTTCCAGCCTGTGTTACAGCATACAGTTACTCCCTGATTATGTGCAATTATTGTTACTGGCAGTTAGCTTACAATAAGTTAAGAATAATGAATAAAGTTGTGTAGGTACAAAAAATCTAAAATTAAATTAAAATATAAAAAATCGTTAATAACTTTTAAAATAATGATATTTAAGGAATTTAGAAAAAAGAACATGAAAGAGGAGAAAATTTCCAATAAAAAAGTCCCAACTTCCGGAACTCTATCTATATTATGTCTAAGACGCAAACCATGTAGAATGTTGTAAAAAATCAAACTTTCTAAAGCATGAATTACATTTGTATCTACGCTAAAATGCGCATTATCAAATGGTTCGACCGGACCCCACAGCACGTGCAAGACTCACTTAGATTCGTACGTGATTGGTCGAGAGCGTCTCGGACATCTCTACGACATTATTCCGCGTAAAATGGAATGGATTTCTGGCTTTAGAAGCTGTGGCAAGGTAACGGATTACCTGTTAGGGTTACGATGTGATTTTGTTTCAAAAATACTTTGAAGCTATGACAGCGATGATGTTCCGTCGGTCTTGAGGCTGTTTCATGCCCCGTAAGTAGGTAGGTTTGATTCCTTATCTATTATCACGAGCTTTTCGTAAAGGAAAACAGCGTAAGGAAACCTGTGCTTACCTGGCCAACAAATTGAAAATCTATCGCTAAGCATCTACTAGTGTTTTCCGGCAGCTTTTTTATAAGCTAGTATTTTTTTTAAACTTTATATCGATACATATTACAGACTTTACCCATATTTAGATTGGAGAGTCACCCACTGTCTTAATCAATATCACTGTAATGTATCAGAGGTAATGTAAACTTCAGAATAAAATTAAGATAATTATATTGAGCGAATTTTACGTAATCATGTTTCAAAACTATGACGTCTCTTAGCATAACCAAATCAAAGCAAAAATAATAAAAGAAAAAACATAAGAACTCTCTATATTTTACGCAGAATGTTAATACAACCAGAGGTAGAAGGGTTAAGATTTATCCATTCAAACACTGCAGTCTTTAGAGAATGTAGCTTAGGAGCTATCATTAAGTCTCTCTGGAGGGTAATTATCGATGTGCTGCTATCTAGTCTCGTATTCTCATGCACTTAATTTCTTATTGGATCATGGTTAATTGACCAAATGAGGTTTTACTGTTGTATTGGGAGGTTCTACTGTTGTTAATTATATAGGTGCGATGAGTTTAGAAATGGAAGAAGGCATACTTTAATAATGGTAAAGAGAAAAGTTAAAAAGTAATTGTTATAGTAATTGGTCAAGTGCGAGTCAGGTTCGCGCATGAAGGGTTCCGTTGCTAGCTAAGTTGATCTAAAGCCATCATCAAAGCTAAGCAACGATCGATGAGGACGGTGTTTAGATGGGTGACCATGCACAAGACTGATGTTTTAAAGGTGGCATTTTTATCTGGGCACTACCGTGGATCGGATGACACGTTAAATTATAGGTCCCGGCAGTTAGTCTTAGTACAAGCATTCGTTAAGCCAAGTCAGAGGCCTTCGGGCGGCTTAAAAACGCTCGACTCCAGAGCTTGGCCACTTATCATACGAAACAGAAGAAGATGAAGAAGAAGAGAGAAACCTTGATGAAAGTTGCGTCCTAAATGAAACATACCCGTGTGACTAAAACTTGTGTAACTTTCCTCAATTGAGCTATGTACCGCTAAATCCATATAAACTAACCAACACTCAAGGTTTAACCAATCCATTTAAAGGCTTTACGCAATCTAATTGCTATAGAAAATAGGATTAGTCAAGATTAAGGCGACTTAAAGACTTTTCTAAGTCAGATTAAAAGTATAAGTAATTCTAAGTAGAGGCCACCGGCATTAGTCACTTTTAAGTTACGTCCAAGTAACTTAGAAGTTGCTTTTTAATTTTTATCTCTGATTTAATAGAAGTGTTTTCAAGTGAGCTTAGCCTTTGAGATAAGAATCATTAAGTTTTCGCCTAATTGACAATTTTATTCGTGAAAATAGTTTTCTGTGAGTTTTGAAGCGTAAGATCCAATTATAAAATTGAATCTAAGAGTTGATTAATTGTGTTTCTTATTTCGTGACTAAAACAAGTTTTAATTAATTATTTAAATGTTCATTCAAAATAATGAATATGCATTTCAAAATAGTTTTTGAACAAGTCTAAGGAGCAAGCACACTGTACGAGTATGTTTGAACATCAGGGACTTGAGGCCTTCTCTGGCAAGTAGAGAGATATAGGGCATAATCTATGTGCGGTTAGCGGGTTGGCAGTCAATACACATTTTACAATAAACTTTTTTATATACTATATCTTCCTTCACTTTTAAACTGACTTCAAAAAAGGAGGAGGTTATATATTCGACTGTATGTATTTTTTTATATACTATCCCGGATTAACTTCTTTTTGAACCCACTGCTGGGACTCGGGGCCTTATCTCACAAGGAGAGAGGTTGGCGGATGACACACGTTTTCGGATATTGTAGTCCTCAAACATACCGGTCTCCACACGTTGTTTTCCTTCACCGTAAAGCGAGTGCAAATCCACACATAAATTAAAAACAAGTCATATAAACATAAATTAGTAAAAAATGGAATCAGCAATAAAAAAAACACACACACGGCTGGTTAGCCTCATACTGAACCATTTCTAGTTCGTATTATGGTTGCTAACACAACTAATATACATAGACATATAAACATACTTTATATAGATACATATTTACAACCAGACCGATAGCCAAACAAATTTAGTTCGGCACAAAGATGTTGGCCGCGCCGGGAATCGAACCCGGAACCTTCTGATTGGCAGGCCAGCATGGCTGATGATAATGATGAAGCATCATTATCAGCATACGAGTACACTCCACGTTGATAACAGGCAGACGTCTGTATGACGCGTAAAGTCGTTTGCAATACACGTCTACTTGACTTTAAGTGTTTGGATAAATATTTGAACCTGGATATGACATCGTATGCAGATCAAACTGTGATTTGTCCTACTAAAATAATACATTTTTGTGTGTGTGTATGTTTGTTACTTCTTCACGCTCAAACGGCTTAACCAATTTTGATGAAATTTGGTGTGAAGATAGATTAGACCTTGGATTAACACATGGGTTACTTATTATCCCGTATTTATTTCTTCTTTATCCTTGTATAAATTACGCAGCTAGTTGCTGGAATACATTCAAATGGGCAAAGCATTTCATAGACCGAATTTTAATAAATGAAGTTAGCTCAGCATATATTTTAGACTCCCTTTTACTTTGACGATGTATTAAAATTCGTTCATTTTGACCCACAAAAAGTACAAAAAATAGTAAAATTATCATCATATAATTATAATCAATAATCGTACGTTAAGACCTACATTTTTATGAAATACACAAACTTAGCTAACTAAGAAAAAAATACTATAGCGGAATAAATTAAAAGGACATGCATCACAGTGAAGTTTTTTTTTTCACATTTCACACACGGCTGGTTATCCTTATACCGAACCATTTTTACTTCTAACAGCTAGGCATTTGACTTGAAGGGCCTCTAACCACAAGAGAACGACACTTTGGCCAAACAAGGAGCATGCCTAGTCTGGACTAAATGGCTCTCAAGGAGGCTGCCGGAAAACACTGCTAAGTGCTTGACGACAGATTTTCAACTTGATATTGCTTGCTAGCCAGGCAAGCACTAGAAAACACTTTACCACCATGCGGAATCTAGGATTAAACTAGATCTGGATACTGGATTAAGCCTCTACGTCGTCGGAGTGCCTTCAACGTGTCATTTAGAAGTGACACGACCAAGCGTTTGGGTGATAGGAGCCGAATTCGGGCACTGACGCCGTAGTGATGACGCTTTGTACTGAGCGTTTACAGATATAGATACCTATGTATGTATATCTTCGATCAAATATATGCCAGATTCAGTGTTGCATACAAACACAGTACAAAAATGCCATACGTTACTATACTATTTTATCCATTACGTTATACACAGAAATACAAAATATGAACACGACACAAAAAATATTTATATTTAAGGTCAACCTTACCACTGTATCTTAAGGTTGAGTTTCGACTAGTACCGTAATAAACATAAGATATCTTGCTCCGCTATAACAGCTAGTGCTCGTACAATTTTATGACCGTACGCAGTGAGCGTTAGAAAATTCAACTGAATTACTATACCAATGACGCTTAATTTCCTCAAACTCAAATAAGACCACACTCTTACTTGTGGTCTTATTTTACTTGTCATTTTTAGAGACATCACTCACACAAATCATTTATATCTATTATATTTTTGATTGAAGATGTATATTTTGACAGGTCTCGGGAGCAACTTGTGATTGGAGGATTCCCCTTAGACTTTACAAAACGATCATAAGACCTGTCGTTCTTTATGGATCTGAATGTTGGTCAACAAAAGTGGTGCGTAAAAGAGGATTGCATGCGGCAGAGATGGGAATGTTGAGATGAATGTGAGGAGTAACAGCCCACTATACGTTCCCTCTGCTGGGACTCGGGGCCTTCTCTCACGAGGAGAGAGATATAGGTCATAATCCACCACGCTGGTAAAGTGCGGGTCGGCGGATGACAAACGTCCTCGGATATTGTGATCCTCAAACATGTCGGTTTCCTCACGATATTTTCCTTCACCGTAAAGCGAGTGCAAAATCCACACATTACTTGAAAAACAAGTCATTGGTGTAGGACTGGGAGCGAACCAGGGGCCGTCTGATTGAAAAGCAGACGTTATTATCACCGAGCCACACTCGCTCAGACCGAGGTCGAATGCCTAGCTAAATAAAAGTTACCAGGACACATTTCACACACGGCTAGTTAGCATACTTAACCAAAAAGGCTGGAAGGAACACAATATTAATATATTATTAAATAAAAAGTTAAAAGTTACCAGGACACATTTCACACACGGCTAGTTAGCATACTTAACCAAAAAGGCTGGAAGGAACACAATATTAATATGTTATTAAATAAAAAGTTAAAAATTACCAGGACTCATTTCACACACGGCTAGTTAGCATACTTAACCAAAAAGGCTGGAAGGAACACAATATTAATATATTATTAAATAAAAAGTTAAAAGTTACCAGGACACATTTCACACACGGCTAGTTAGCATACTTAACCAAAAAGGCTGGAAGGAACACAATATTAATATGTTATTAAATAAAAAGTTAAAAATTACCAGGACTCATTTCACACACGGCTAGTTAGCATACTTAACCAAAAAGGCTGGAAGGAACACAATATTAATATGTTATTAAATAAAAAGTTAAAAGTTACCAGGACACATTTCACACACGGCTAGTTAGCATACTTAACCAAAAAGGCTGGAAGGAACACAATATTATGTTATTAAACAAGGAGTTCAAGGGTAGAATATCTTATCTTGTATACAAAGGCCCATGTCTCCAGCTCATTGCATTTGTGTAAAAGTCAGTGTAAGGTGTAAAAGTTGATGAAACGAGCTCAGGTGGGATGGAATCGGCGGCTCTAATACAATTTGTCAAGTGCAGACGCAATAACCAGTGCCCTCGTCATGTGCCACGTTATTTAATATTTCATGACCTCGACGATGTGAGAAAAGTGGGATGTGTTAGATTTTTAGAGCAGACTATGCGTTATGACGTCACAAGTTTGTTCAATATGATCTGAAAAGGATTTATTGTTGAAAAAGTTTTTTTTACCCCATGCTGAACCATTACGGATGTGTTACATTTTTAGAACAGACTATGCTTTATGACGTCACAAGTTTGTTCAATATGATATGAAATGGCTTTTTTGTTGAAAAACTTCTTTATTACCCCATGCTGAACTATTTCTAGTTCGTATTATGGTTACTAACACAACTGACATACAACATATACATACATACATACATACATACTTTATATAGATACATATTTAACACCCAGACCGACTTTAGTTCAGCACAAAGATGTTGGCCGTGCCGGAAATCGAACCCGATTGGTAGTCCGGCATGGTAACCATTACGCAAACGAGGTCGTCAATTGTTTATGATTTTCAGTGTGCTAAATTTGTGGTACATTGTAGAAGTGAAAGTACTCGAGAAAAGTAGAAAAGTATAAAATGATGTTTGGGAAACAAACAACTTCTATACTAAACAGGTATGTTCCTATTTGTAAAAAAAAACCTTAAAAAAAAACTTCGACTCTCAAAATCTGAATGATCAAATAATTTTATGAAGATTCAAAATAATAAGATAAGCAATTTTTAAATTAGAACTGTACTATTATTTATTTAATATTTTAGTTTTCTTTAATTTAATTATCTCTTTCTTGGTGGTTGGTCAGCAGAAGGCCGAGTAGGCCTAATCTGGTAATACTGGCTGAAGAAAGGTAAGAAAAATGAAACAGCCTGTTTTTTTTAATTATGTTTTTTTGTCTTCGTTGCACATTCCTTACCAAATGACCATAATGCTTTCAGTTCAATTAATCACTAAATCAACGTCTTCACAAGCATCTTACTACAAATGAACCCATACCAATAACATAAAGCACACACATTGCCAACTTAATCAAACGAACTAACAGAAACAACTTGGCAACGCTCCAAGATGGTTATTAAACTATTATTATGCTAATAGTAGGGGAGCCCAAGAAGGGATTTTTGTGGTATCTCGAGCGTCAGATTAAGATAATATTGTAAGTACCTTGAACCCATTTGAGTACCTCCACCAAATACAAGCTTTCCCCGTTGGTGGGGTTTTCTGTAATAACGACTGAAAATAAGTTTTATGATACTTTAATACATTACTTGCCAAATTCCCTGTTTCCCAATGAAATAATCTAGCGATTTTATGGCGAGAGTGAACCGGTTCTTTCTAGGTAAGCGCGCTTCTCCGTGGACCTCAATGTTTCACAGTAACGGCCAAATTTGTATGTTTATCTTCAATTTACTTATATTAGGTCCTTACATATGAAATTGGCGTTTTTCGTACTGGTCACTTTAATCACAAATTTCTCCTCTTTGGTAAGGAATTCCAAATTCAAATTTGTATAGCTATAGACTCATGTATTTGTGCTTCGATGATCGTCATTCATTTGTTTTTTTTCTTCTGTTTTTTTCTGTTTGCGTCACTTATTTTACAAAATGGAAAACTTAAAATATAATATCTACTTTTATAATCCAACAAGCTCCAATCGCGCTCGAGTAAATACATTTTTAGCATCGTGGGCTCCTCTACTATAGAATTTGAGTTAGGCACTTGGCATGAAACACATTTTCTCATAACGTTTGTGCTATCTCTCATCTATGGCCACGATAGTGCTAATGAGAAAGGTTCGTTAGTGCTAAATGGCGGAATAAATTGGAAATAACAGGTTTTTGGATAGTTAACAGTGTAATTTATTTCTATTAGTAACGCCTTGAGGAGAATAGACTTCTCTATTTTCTAGACAGACTTGAGGGTTTACGAAGTGTGTCTTCCTATTACTTGATTATTTACTTTATTTCTTGGTCCTGCAAGCATTGTTGTTATGCCAAAATAAAATAAAAATATGCAAAATTACCATATTTATATTTTTAGTAGAAAACTTTACAGACAGAACTGAAGACGGTAATGACACTAGTAGAATATAGTATAATCAGCCCACTAAACATCCCACAGCTGGGACTCGAGGCCTTCTCTCACTAGAAGAGAGATATAGGCCATAATCCACCACGGCCACTTTTTTCTTTTTTTTATTTACTTTTATAATTGACTTGTATAAACAATTAAATAAAATTTGTAAGTAAGTAAATGGTTTAGTATCAGACGATGACACGGTTTAGATGAATATTTATTTGTTTATTTAGTATGAGTCTAATCAGCCGTGTGTGAATTGTGTCCTATTTTTATTTATACATTTAATATGAGGCTTACCAACTATGAGCGACATGTGTCCTAATATTTTTTTACCATCTATAAGATATGCCTAGTCCAAAAGTTAGTAGCTCCTAGATACAGGTCTGTATCCCAGCCCGGGGGAAATCACGGCTCGACAGCGTTAAGCCCCATCATCACCGCCTTATCCCGGACTCACTCTGCAGGAGACCGGACTGACTGAGGATCACATCCCTGATTATGGCCTACTTGACCATAATAGACTCGACTACTGATGAAGAATCTGACTTATATACAAAACCAACTGACCCGGCAAACGTAGTTTTGCCCTAAGTACGGTAAAAAAACACTATAATTGATCACTTTTTTTTACACACTTTATATATTAGCTTCACCTGTATGTTTGTTTGTAACCGACTTCTTTGGGCGCGATTTTGACCCACTTTAAACGTCCAGATTTCGTTCAAACTTTGTAGAATTATTGAGATGACAATACACTAATTTGATATTTTTTTTTAGTTTGGTTTACTATAAAAAGCGTGTTTATTAGTTTTTACTATTATTTATTTATCTGTTATATCTTATTCGTATCGTTGTTCTCTGTTATCTGATTAGTTTATGTTAAAAGTATTTTTCAGTGTTCTCCTTCCTAGTGTTCCGTGCGTGACGTCACAGCCAGCCTCAACGGAAGACCAGCGTCGGTTGCTCTCCAGCAACCAGCATTATGCTGAGTTGAGGCTATGTTGTGACTTATTAAAGTTATGTGTACTATTTTAAATATTATATCTTGTCTTGTGTAGTTACAACATATTAATTTGTCGTAATAAATAATTTTTGTTCTTTCTTACTTATCGAGCGGGATGAAAAATGATTAAATTACTAAAATGGTCATACCAAAATAGTTGTTGGTGATAAAAAGTTAATATTTAGGATTGTAAGTATTTTTTCATTGCTACAATTTAAAAAAATAAAAACAGAAAATTTCTTCAAAAAATTTGAAAGAAAGAGAGAAAGAAAGAAAATTATTTATTGTGACATATTAAAACACAGGAAAAAATATTAATTAAAATAGGACACACAATACATTTTAATTTGTCAAAACACAGCCTGAACTCAGCAATGCTGGTTGCTGGAAAGCAACCAACGCTGGTCTTCCGTTGAGGCTGGCTGTTTGTTAAATAAATAATTTTAAGCTTGAACCACCCTTATCACTTAGGGGTATGGAAAATAGATAGCCGATTTAGACTTTCAGAATACGCATATAAAATTTGGTCAAGCCGTTTCGGAGGAGTACGGTAACTAACATTGTGACATGGAAATTTTATATGCTGCGCCCCGTGGTGTTACCCGCGTTAATCCAGGACAAAAAACAGGATAAAAAGTATTCTATGTCCGTCACCTAGTCTTAAGCTACCTCCTCACCAATTTTCAGCTAAATCCGTTCAGCCGTTCTTGAGTTATAAGTGGTGTAACTAACATCATTTTCTTTTATATCTATACCAAAAAGAAGATAAAAAGTTTGATTGTTACTTTGTTTGATGCGAATAGGCTCCGAAACTACTGGACCGATTTGATAAATTCTATCACCATTGGGAAGCTACATTATCTCCGAGTAACAAAGGCTATATTTTGTTTCTCTTTGAAACTCAGATCATTTTTAATCCCGTGCGAAGCCGGGACGGGATGCTAGTATATTGAGACAGGGAGCAATGAATTTCTTTGTTTTACTTGTATATCGTATTGTAAATCATTGAGTGACCCAGGTTGTAAAATCGATTGTATAATATATTATGAACCCAATAATAATAGCAATGAATAAATCACAGTTTGATTACAGGTTAGAAACGATGGGTGCTTAGGGGAGCGTGCGGGATTGTTTAAATTTTAATATTCTCCACTATTTTTTTTTCGGTTTCTAGTATGGTTTGTTTTTTTAGGAGGCTACAGAAATATATCATCTATGAAAGTTTTAACTAACTGGCTATTGAAGTAAATAAACATGCATCAATGACGGACAGACAAATATTGATGTTTTTGTAATTTAACATATGTATTGTAATGATTAACTTTTATTGATATTAAATTGTAATTTAATACAACTTTTTTGAGAGTGGAAATAAATAATAGTAATTTATGAAAAAAACTATGTATTTTATTGTAATCATTTGGTAATTTAAAAACAGCGCCATTACCGAATACAATTTACCATAGATAGTATTATAGAATATGAAATAAAGAATAATAAATAAAAATTATGTAAAATTGTAAGATAGGTAGATAGATTTATATATTAATGTATATTAGCTATCAACTTAAATTTTAAAATTTAAACAAGTACATGTTTTATGGATGCTCCCATACAACTATGGTACTACTACAAATTATTTATAACATTAAATTATTTACAAAAGAAACTTAAAACTAGTATTTTAAGATACTCGTATACGTGTATATTTATATTGTAATATTTTGCATTCCGAAAAGCTTATAATGTGGCGCACTTCAGTTATTTACGAACTTTTTCCTATTATCTGCAATATAAACAAAATTTTAAAAAAAAATTTCGAACTGAAAAATGATTTCACGAATCCTGCATTTTGACGAGTTTAAAAGTGAGTGTGGCTCGGTGGTAATAACGTCTGCTTTTCAATCAGACGGCCCCTGGTTCGATCCCGGCCCTACACCGATGACTTGTTTTTCAAGTTATGTGTGGGTTTGCACTCGCTTTACGGTGAAGGAAAACATCGTGAGGAAACCGGCATGTTTGAGGACCACAATATCCGAAGACGTGTGTTATCCGCCAACCCGCACTTGGCCAGCGTGGTGGATTATGGCCTATAGAAATCATAGAAATCATAGAACTTTATTAACCTTATAACATTGCGTTATACTAGACACGTCATATTTACATATTACATATATTCGTCAACAATGAATTAGTCAATATCATAATATTATAATTAGTCATACAATGTCATAATTATATAATTATTCGTACAATGTCATAATAATAAAATAGAAAATAACAACACATTTACACATAATATTAATTCATATCTCTCTCCTCGTGAGATATAGGGAACGTATAGTGGGCTGCTTATGCTATGCTGCATTTTGACACTAATTATATTATTGACGAAGAGCAAAAGGCAGACATTTAAATATAGCAAGTGTAACCCCATTAGTAGGCGCCCGCAGTGCGGTGCTATTCAACCAGCGGTAATTACAGACTGTAACTAATTCATTACCGGCTCACCTCCCCGGATCCAGAGCCAGTTGGATTGATGACCAGCCAGGTACTCCTGCCTTTACAAGTTACCGAGTGAAGGACTTTTCACGCCCGTATTAATAACTAGCTGACCCGGCAAACGTTTATATTTCATATTAATAAAACGGGGTAAGTGGTAGAGAGGTTAAAATTTTGGTTTCATTTTTTTACACATTCACACACGACTGGATAGCCCCATACTGAACCATTTCTAGCTCGTATTATGGTTGCTAACACAACTGATATACTACATATACATACATACATATTATATATAAATACATATTTAACACCCAGACCCACATCCAACAAATTTAGTTAAGCACAAAGATGTTAGCCGGGCCAGGAATCGAACCCGGAATCTTCTGATTGGCAGTCCGGTATGGTAACCTTTACGCCACCGAGGTCGTCAAGAAGAAGGATTGTATAACATTTCCTAGCCTTTGCTTCTGACGTACCACTACCACAATGACTGAACAACAAAAATAGCCAGAATTCCGGCTAAAATTAACCATTCCATCCGGTACAAAGCGCGCCGGACGCACGATCGGTTTGTTTAACTTATCAGTTATACACCCAAACAAACTTATATCAAAGCGCGCCTCTTGGGATGAGCCTGCAATGCAGGTTTCACTGCCACCGTAGATTGGGAAACAGGTAGAAAGTTCTTAATCGATAACAGAATAAACAATTATCTATTCAGGCTTACTAGTTGTAGAATCTTATGCAAAATCTGTTGCGGGCGGCCTTAGTGAGTCTGAGACAAATAACGTATGCAAAATTAGTGGAAAAAATTCGTTTATACGAGTACATACATACATTTTGCCGCGTGTCATCGCCTTTTTTGTATGGAACAGCTTATCACGAATTTCCAATAGTTGTTTTTCTACACGTAAAAACCCGTACTTGAAATGTTTTGCGTTAGTAACCATTTACTGAAACTGTAAGTATAATTATAGATCCATTATCAATAAGAAATTTGTTATTTGAGGTTTGATAAAAAATAATTCATCCTAGAGTTGTATTGAAAAAAAAATGTTTATACATTACATTTATTTTTTAGTTTAAGATTTTATATAATTTATCTGCGGAAATAATTTTCTTTTTGGTAATCCAAGGTAAAAGTTATCTGAATATTAAATAATGTCTAAATCCATATAGCCGTAAATAATTTATGAATCAAGTTTGATTCATTGTGCTTTTAGGTTAGCTTTTCGATAACATTCTTAAAACCAATAACAATTTAAAGATTTTTGGCTGTGAAACTACAGTTCTGAATCTGTTAAATTTATCTGGCCACTAATTCATTCAAAGATATGAGATATAACCCTTATATGTCGGTCTATGTATTGAATCCCCATTTATTGAAACAAAATAACAGCAATTCATTAATGTGATGGTTCAAAATCCCATCAACGATACTAAAAAGTGGTATTTTCTTTAATATATAATATACATTTCTATCTGATAGTTTAGTATTCCATACACACGTACTTGCGTAATCTGATCTTTAAAACTGGCCATTCTATGTTTTCCTTTAAATTGTAATAGTATGTTAGTCCGGATAGATCAACCGAAGTGTGGATTTGGCCGGATATATCCGGCTTCCGGATGTCTTTAGCTGTCGGTTTAGTAACACTGTTTCAGAAGAGATAAAGGATATACGTGTAAGAGGAGATTTCTATAACTACATATACCTGTACTATTTATTATATGTCTGACTATGTATTAAATCCTCATTTATTGAAATAAAATAATTTATCAAATTGCTCTTAACCAGCGGTTCAGAATCCCATCAACGAGATTATGAAGTGGTTAAATAGCTTTTTATCTTATTGTAGGGTTCCGTACCTAAAAGGTAAAAACGGGACCCTATTACTAAGCCTCCACTGTCTGTCTGTCTCCAGGCTGTATCTCAGAGACCATAATAGCTAGAAAGCTGAAATTTTCACAAGATAAGTATTTCCCGTGCCGCTATAATAACAAATACTAATTATAAAAAATATAAATTATTAAGGGGGTTTCCATACAATAAGCTTCGTATTTTTTCGTATTTTTTTAGCTATATATAACGGTAGCTGCTAGACACATAACATTTTCACAATATATAAATACATATTTGCTTTAAAATGAAATAGTCAAATTTAAATAAAATAAATATTTAAGGGGGGCTCCCATACAACAATGGTACGGAGCCCTTCATGCGCGAGCCCAACTTACACTTGCCCAATTATTAGTTATACCATTAAATAAACATAGTACATGCTGATAAATAAAACAGTGTTGTACGGTACCTTACTAAATTATTTAGCCGGCTACTTGTAATTCATGTGACAGCACTACACTAATGCGCGTAATTACCCTGGCTACCCAGATCATGCATATTCTACAAGTTGAAGAAACTAAGTCTAAGTGTAATGGAAGCAAATCGATACCGTCCAAGCTCTAGTCATAAGTATAAAACTAAGTCAAATTTAATCATTATCATCTTCATTGTTAAAAAAAAAATTACGCGTCAAACAGCATGTCATTATTTAATGATGTGTGAATGTGTCATACATAATTAAATATTGACATAACAATAAATAAAAAGATGCTTGGATTCATTTCATAAATTCTTAAATATATCATATTATCTGTATTAAAAATATAAAACAATGTCAATAAACAATACTATACATATATTATTGTTTATTCTAGTTCGCTGTATTGACCATTGCTTGACGCATAAACCTTAAATATAGCAATAAACAATGTCAAAATTTATTACTATGTATTTTTAACAAATAAATTTTATTTAACTTAGCATATGGTATTTTACTGGTCAAGCCTTTTCATTTGATTGATTAGTTTAAATTGAGAATTGTGAAAAAATATGTCATCCGTCATCCGCTTCAGATAGGAGTACGAGGATACTGATCCTGTTGCCACTATAACAAATACTAAACACCAAATAAAATAAATATATTCCCATAAAACAAACATTATTTTCTGTTCTTGTTTTCTTGATTTTTATAACCACAATTACTGATAGACACAGAAAAATAAAAGATGTATTAAATTTCAAAATAAATAATTTACATATTATTATACACTGTAACCGTAAAAACAACATGAAGTATGTAAACGAGATGATTTTACGAAATTATATGTGATACATTTAGAAAGCTTTAAGCGCATTTGAAAATAAAATAATTAAAGCGCAAAAACAATAGGTAACGGTAAAAATATATTAAAGAGCAAAAAAAAAAATAGGTAACTGGGTCTGGCATACAACAAACGTGTTTATTGTATTTGTTAATGAAATTTAAAGGTTAACAAATTTGAAAGTTGTTCCTAATTATTTTTATAAAAAACTTCATCTGGCAAAATGGTCAATCACATTATCTTAAGGTTTACTTACCCCTTAAATACGAATAGTATCAAATCGAGCTAACTTCAAACTAACCTCCTTTCTTTAAGCTTAATTCTCACTGATTCATGTGGTCGAGATTCCAAGATTTATTCAGAGGGTAAATTGAGTTAGTAAGCGGTTAAATTGTTAAACGTTCGGGAGTTCTGGTGAAATTCTCAAGGCGTATCTAGTGATTAGTAGGTTCTGAAGTACTAAGTCTGTGTAACAGCCGTAACGCTCTACTATATACGAGTACATATATAGGCACATGTTTTAAAGATACTAAACCGTATCCGATTTGTTTTGATGAGAAACATCTGTAGCCGCACGTAAAACCGATTTCTGGCGTGGTTCATACCGTGGCAACGCGTCGCCACTGCATGGGTCCATATTACATAACTAACTGACCCGGCAAACGTTGTTTTGCCTCACTTAGAGGTATGAAAAATAGATAGTGTAGCTTATATGACACGTTCGTAAGTTACCATAGTAGCGCCATCTATTGATTACTTACTTAACCCAGTCGAAAGGTATCGACATCTGTTAAAATCATTTGGAGTTAACAGTTAATTGTGACTGTCAAATAATAACAGACAATAGTTAGCAATAAATTAAAATTGTGACTATAATTTGAGATTAAAACTATCCTATCTCTCAAGTTGGATCGAACTGCACATGGTGTGCGAATTTTATTATAATCGGTTAAGTGGTTTAGGAGTCCATTGAGGACAAACATTGTGACACGAGATTTATATATATTAGAAGAAAGATAATGTCGATGTTTCATATCTGCCAGGCGTCTCGTGACGGCTCACATTTTATTTTATAGTTTCGTTCCCGAAGGGTTTCAACAAGACACCATTTCTAAGTCCCCATTGCCTGTCTGTGTCCATGTCTGTCACACGTATTGCGAACAACTAGCAGCACCCCGCTATTTACACACGTTAACCCGAGATAAAAGAGGTTAATCTGCAGTCAAAGCTAGCCTTTATGTTAATCCACTGTCTAAGCTATGTCTATTATCAAATTTCATGCAAATCAAACGAAGAAGTAACAAACATACATAGGTACTAACACACAAACGTTCGCATTTATAATATTAGTAGGAAGTAGAATATAAGAATGAACTGTGGTAGCCTGGTTGTTAAACTTTTTACAGTTATTTTGGACGCCATTTTGATAACGAATACTTACAATAAAGGAAAATAAATATATTTATTTGTTTAATGAGTGCTTCCAAGCGTAATTATGAACATTTTTTCTTGGTCATATTATAAGCAATATTTTTAAAAATAACACGCACATGTTTCATGTTTGAAATAATTGGTTCAGTGTATACTGGTTATAATAAGAAATAAACAGTGAATATGAAATAAAAAAAAGCTTTTCATTCTCAAGTCGTGTTGTTCTTCGTTCGTGTTTCCGGCTTGCATTTTTTTTTTAAATAGCTCAGTACTTAAAAAAATAATTTAAATGATCCTTTTTCGAAATAGAAACATGTTTTACTTTTCTTCGCATTATATGTTCAGAACCAATCAATGCTTTTTAGCAAAAGCTTTCACCAAAAAACCAAATATAAAAACAACAAATTATGTCTATGTTTTCTAAGTAATATAACAACTAAGACAGATATAATTTCATTTTATGAAATTAAGTATCAAGCTATCCGTGTCAAAGGACCAATTTCATTAGCACCGCTACCGAAACAGATTTTCCTTGTACGCAATAAAAATCCGAAATGAGAAACCAGAACACACACCACTGACCAAAGACATTCTGAGGCAGCAATGAAATTTAATATCACGCCTGACAAATACCGCGCTTATCATTTTTGTTTCAGAAATTTTGTACTGGGAGACCTGTATTCAGTTTCAGTTTATTTATTTTATACACAATACCTTATCATATATATGAATATCACCTTCGAGTGAGGGAGCGAGGTCAGGATCCTCGGTCAGGGTGGTTTTTGTCGCAGCGAGTTTCCTTGGCAATCCAAAGGGGTAACACCGTCAGCATTTTGGGAACCTTCGGTGCAGCGCGGGGCGCTCAGTCTGTTTTAGTTGTTTTTTGTGTTTGTGCAGTTTATTTTTAATTATAAGTGTATATCAAGTCTTAAATTATGTATAAATCTAGGCTATAAATAAGATAACCCTGCAGCCTGGGTGAAAGAATAAGGCTGCGGAATTGCCCCTGCCTGTCGTAAGAAGCCACTATAAGAGGCATCAAACTCGACGGTGTACGGAGATGGGGTCCCGAGACCCGCTTCATCGAGTCCGGGGTAAACGATGGCGTCGCGTGACCGTCGCCGTTGCGTCGTTGGCGGAAACAATCCGGGAAGGGCCACAACACAGTGCAAGGAGGTCTGCGGAGTGTTTTCCGGAAGAACCCGGAGACCTCCGTTAAGCACAGAGGCAGGTCACCGGGGTGGTTTTAGTGGGTACAAATCCCACATAACATGGCTGCGCCCCATTGTAGCCAGGTATCTTGATGAAGATTTCCCTCTCGTCAACTACTTTACTAAGACTAACAGCTGCGACACAGAATTAAACGAGTCATCAAATCCACGTTAGCGCTTAGATGAAAATGTCACTTTTGAAATGACTGTCTTATGCATGGTCACCCATCCAAAGACTGTCCGCATTGACCGTCGCTTAACTTTGATAACCAGATTATCATAGTTAGTCAAGCAATAATAGTACTAAAATATTTAAATGAGTAGTTCTTATTTACATTTTCAACTTGACTGTACGACGAACTGATATGTAGACCAACTGAGACGTAGTCTAATATCTATATAGTTACTTTGCAAATTAGTTGAGATTTAGGCTAACTACGACTTAATCCAATCTAGACCTAGTCCATTTTATAACTAGTTATATAACTTTTAGCCCCTCTATAAGTTACTCAGTTAATAATTGTTACTAATAGCAAACCCTTTAAAATATAGTGGCCATTAGATTCAAAAAAAAATATATATTACTTAGGACACATTTTCACACACGGCTGTTTAGCCATACTAAAATATTTATAGTTTGTATTATGGTTGCTGACACAACTGATATACTACATATACATACATATATAGTTTTTTATATATACATTTTTAACAGCCAGACCGACAGCCAATAGATTTAGTTTAGCACAAAGATGTTGGCCGTGCCGGGAATCGAACCTGGAACCTTCTGATTCACAGTCCGGTATGACAACAACTACGCCAACGAGGTCGTCAGATATCGATATTGAGATACTTTACTTGAACTTGAAAATCTGGAGAACTAGACCGTTTCTCTAATTTCCTTTACATGTAAAATAACTTAGATTGATAACTTTGTAAGAACGTTCCCTTAATTCAAACGCGTCGTAACTTCTAACTGCAGATGCAATAGAACCGCAGGGGAAGTCCCCCCGGGATGAATAAATTTTAGATAAATGTTACCTTTGAAACATTGCAACTTGTATGGATCTTTGCGACATCTTAAATGTTATATTTACTATCTTTACTTCTATACTAATACTATAAAGCTGAAGAGTTTGTTTGTTTGTTTGAACGCACTAATCTCAAAAACTACTGGTGCGAATTGAAAGATTATTTTTGTGTTGAATAGACCGTTTATCGACGAAGGCTTTAGAATATACAACATCTTGCTGCAACTAATATGAGCGGAGAAACAATGGAAATTGTGGAGAAATCGGGAAAAATTATTCATTTTTGAGGGTTTCCGTTGCGTGCGCTGCGAATACGGTTCAAGATATCAATAGAATATGTATTAATAGATATCCACTTAAGTCCTATGAGGAAAAAACATAGCTTAGTATTTTTATAATTTTTATAAGTATTTTGGCATCCCCACGCATAAAAATGAGAAAAAATTATTAATTTTAAAACAAAGTCTTAGTTTGTCATAATTTAGAAGCATATAAAATTTGCCAAAATTTACTAATAATTTTTTTTATTATTTTTTTTAACACGCTTTCTATTAGCTTCACCTGTATGTTTGTTTGTAACCGACTTCTTTGGGCGCGATTTTGACCCACTTTAAACGGCCAGATTTCGTTCAAACTTTGTAAATTTATTGAGGACCGATGACAATACACTTATTTGATAAAATTACGGTTTTCTATAAAAAGCGTGTTTTTTGGTTTTTTAAACTATTATTATTTATTTACTTTACAGCTACAGTAAGGCAACACACGCACCTTAGCTGTTGTCACGCACATTATCAAAAGCAAACATCCAAATATCTTGTTCTGAGCATCAAAACATAGACTAACTACGTAGAAGCGACATTAGCTGTAGGGTTACAGTAGGGGTTGACAAAAAGCCTGATTGATTGACCGAGTCGTGGCTGCGACAGGGATCATCGATCAACACTCATTATACGATGTTATATCTAGTCGACTATGAATTATCTGGGGCAAACTTGTGTCACAGCGGAGGCTTTTGTTTTTAGTCCTCTGTGCCATAAAGACGGTGTTTTATAAGTTTGCCCTGTCTTTATGTGACTGCCTGTGTCAGGATAGCTCCTGAACGAATAAATAAAAATAATAAATAAATAAATAAATCTTTATTATGCAGAAATTGGCTTGTCTTATATAGCTACATAGCTTAAATCGAATACAAAAACTTACTGTAAGTATATTCTCCACCAAGTAGCCGGTTGTGCTCTGCGCCCTACACAAGGACAGTTATACTGCCTGAATTGTATGGTGCGGAAGCTTGTCTGACTTAGTACTAAAATATACACACACATATAATAAGAAATAATTTTAGTAATAAATGATTGTAAATTGACTTGCCCAGTACGGTGCGATGCCGTAAGGTTAATAAACGATTTGATTTGATTTGACATACTCATAGCCATTTTGTCCTAAATATGTGGTGAAAATGCAAAAGTAAGAAAATGACAAAATTTTAAGACGTAAACATATGACATCACTTTTTTTGTTTATATGGATAATACGACTTTGATTTAATAAGATTTGAATTAAATATTTGAAATCAGAATTAAACGTGAGTTTTCTTAGCTACGTTTGATGAATATAAACAGTTTTTGATCCAAGATAGCTGCTACCGCAAATTGGCTTGATTTTTGCAACTAAATATTTTTATACTAATGTACAAAATATTGTGTCAAGGTTGTGCATTTAGTAATAACATTTACGTTTCTAATAATACGACTTAAGGATTATTAAAAACCGTATTTATACCACAAGATAACAGCAAATCTTTCAAACACCCTACAATTCAATTAAGGAGTCGTTTTAATTCAAATTTATAACCTCTTTACGATATCAATCTTCGTCGTTTTCCTTTTCTTGCTACCGTTTGTTTTATCACTTACCTTCAACATACATGTTCCAGTGAAAGAGAAAGAGTAAAGCTATAAATATAGCCGGAAGCAGGACGCGAGTAACGGTAAACCGTGGTGGTAACTTGCATCCCATACACTGATTACCTGGTATAGATTCATCATTATTATACAATGAACATAAATATTAATTAATTTAAAATCATGCATGGGAAATAAACATGACAAAAATTAATGTGTTTGTGTAAAAAAGAATACATAAGCTATCAAATCATCATATCAAAATCATGTCTCAGACCCTCGCCCAAACATACATTGAATTTCAGTTTCAACTAGAGTTATTTTATCCATTTTGATGTTGGTCATGTATCTAATTTTCCAGATGACATAATACTCGCAATAAATTATATAAAAAATACGCCAAAAAATAATAGAAAAAACTTTATGTTAGGAAAACCCGCCCATGACCGTACCTGGTGCAAAGGTGCCCATAAAGTAATAATTAATAATAATAGTAAATTAAAAGTTTCAACTATTTAATCCATTCTGATGTTGGTAATGTATTTAATTTGCCAGGTGACATATACTCGCACTAAATTATATAAAAATACGCAAAAAATACTAAATAATAATCGTTAATTAAAAGTCACTCAATCACACCTTCAAAAAATAAACTAAAATGATTGCGTCAAATCTAGATAACGCCAATTTTTGAAGTAAACTTTAGTAATAAAATAAAGAAAATTCCAATCATAAGTGAATTTCGTATCTTCATTTTAACAGAGTAGATCCTCATTGTCCTTTTACTTTCTAAATTTGAATAAACGCTACTAGACAAAAGGTTTGACATATTAAGGAGCAAATTGAAAATCTGCGCTGGAGTACTTAGTGCTCTCAGCATTATGCTGATTTTGCTCCTTTTGTGCACATACATTTAGTTATAATAATTATCTACTCGCATCATTTCTTGTATGTTTTTTTTTGTTTTGTGCACAATAAATTTATTTTCTTTCTTTCTTTCTATTATTATTTTTGTGAAATTCAATCTCCATGGGGCAGTAATCTATGGATTGAGCGGTAACTTGCATCCAGAGCATTAATGGTTCATTACTTCACGCGACTTTACGGTCACGGGCCAGGTGAGCTGCTATCTTTATGGCGGGTTTAGTTCGCTGCTGGTCCCTACCACAAGGTACTCTTCTAAACTTCTCGAGTGAAAATAAAACAACGACTTTTTGTTATGGCAATAAAATAATAAAACATGGTTCGATAAATAATTAATGTAAAACTTTATTTAATATAGTAATTATATGTGCACAAAATGAGCAGAATCAGTATGTGCTGTACACTACTAAGTACTAGTTTTGAGTATTTTCGGAAAGTTTATGAGTTTTGAGTGTTAGCTACTCGTATATTAGAAAAATTAAAACTAGTTGGTACCCCAGGGAAGGTAAAAGAAAAAGAGGGAGACCAAAGAAACGGTGGGACGATGACATCAAAGAGGTGGCAGGAGTGACGTGGAACAGAGTAGCCATAGTGAGGACAGAGTGGAAAAGGTTGGAGGAGGCCTTTGCCGATTGGCAAACAGATCTGCAAAAGATTACTAAACAGCAGATAGTAGAATAGTTTAAACTTTTATTTGTTTTTATTTAATTATTTTTTTGTATCTTAAGATCTGAATAAATGGCTATATTATTATTATTATTTATATTAGAAGAATAGATCCATATTGTTTCTATTAATTTGTAACCAACTTCATTTTTCATCAAGTTAGCATTTGTTTTTTAATTTATTGACAAGTAACTAACAGCGCGTTCCGGAAATTTTCTTATTATTATTATTTTCCATCAGTCAGAATATCACTGACTTGTGTAGTTACACGCTGTGCTGATCAAATACCCAGCTGCACTGTGTAAAAAACGTATTTTTGATGTGTTGGTACTCGTATGATGTTGCGGTTTAGAACGGAGCGCGCTTGCCTATTAGAAAGATTCTCTCATTCTTTATTTAAAGACAGTAAGGTAACTAATTATTATCTGTGCTCACCTCTCCTATTCATAATTTTACTTCCTTATAGTTTAAAGTGAAATAATTCTGGGTCCTTGGTAAGGGTTGAAACTCCTAGTCTTCACAGACTTACGCTGCTTTATTAGGGAAGCGACGTTTTTAATTGTAGGGGGCTTTGTTAAAATATGGCTCAAGTTGTTAGGGTGGTTCAAGTAATTGAGTCATTGGTGTGTAGAATTAATGTAGGGGAAAGATAAATAATTTCTTCCGGCTTTTTATTTGTGTGTGCGTTGTTGTTTTATGAACTGAAACTTTACATGTAGCAAACTAATTCACAAACAAATTTGCATAATTTTATCATTTATATTTTATTTTAATCATGAATACGTATAATTAACGTGAATTAAATATTTCCGTAAGTTTCATTATGTTTTATTTAGTAACATTGTTTCAAATTTTGTCTCCATGTATCTTATATTATACCAATAAAATTGTTTATCTTTTTATTTATATCAATTATTAAATAATTTAAACTTGGTAAAAAATACCGTTAAAACGTATTTAATAAATTGAATTGAATTTATTGAAGTACCCGAAAAAAATATATTTAACTCCTTACAGATAGACATTGGGTCACCAGGGCACGTAACCACATGAGTTAAAAACACTCTTACCGAGGATGGAGCATGCTTAGTCTAGAATAACTAGATCTCAGGACGCCTGCTGAAATACACTGTTAAGCAATTGGCGACGGATTTTTCAACTTAAGGGTGGTTTCTAGCCAGGCAAGTACTAGAAAATGCTCTACCACCACGAAAAATATTTACATCTTTTTTTATACAATATATGTAAACAAAATAAACAAGATAAACCATTTATTGATAATTATTCAATTATACGTCAAAAATTAAAAAAATGACAATATGAAATACACAGGTATGAATAAGATCGAGTCCGCAATACGGAAATCCGACGCAGGACGAAAGTTACTGACGTCGGAAACCGTATCACGCGACTCAAGTGGCGCTGGGCAGGATACGTCGCCAGTCGTAACAACAACAGATGGAGCAAAACTATCACACTAGGTGGCGATTCAGCGGCACACACGACTAAACTAAATTTAAAGAAGCCCCGTCTCTTTTCATCTTAGGTGGCCAGAAAGAGACGGCACGTTCAGCACCATATTCAAACCAACTAAAATCACGTCAAATGTAGAAAATATAGGCGTCTTTAGTCCGCACTCACTTGTATCACCTCTAAAACTGCCGGCACATTCCATATTTGACGTGATTTTAGTTGTTTTGTCTGTGGTTCAGAACGTGCCGTCTCTTTCTGGCCACCTAAGATGAAAAGAGACGGGGCTTCTTTAAATTTAGTTTAGTCGTGTGTGCCGCTGATTCGCCACCAATGCTTCCACGGGATAGCAAGCGCCCTGTCGGCAGACCACCAGCCCGATGGATTAACGTCATCCGGTCCATAGATGGAGCGCTTTGGGCTTGTGGAGTACAAGATCGTATTTACTGGCATAAGAGAGAGGAGGCCTATACCCAGCAGCGGGTAGAAATAGGCTGATGATGATGATGATGATATGTAGGTATTCAAGTTTCAATATTATATGACGAAATAAAATTTTTACTTTGTAACTTATCCTTAAGTCTCTGTGCAAATAAATTATTTATTATTTATTTATTAAGTTTTTTTACGAATCAAATGTCGATAATTTATTTTCACATACAAGTTAAAACACTTTAAGGTTCAATAACAAAGTTCTATATTATGCACCAGATCCTTAAAGCCATGCTATATTTAATTTGGGTTTCTCCCTAATTTCTTAGCGATACGACTTAATTATACCTAAAAAAAGCATTTGCGTAGGCATTTCGTGGCTAACTCAATTTATTTTTAGATAGCAACCCCAAATCATCAAACATAAATTCCACAAAACGATACCAAAAATGGATACTTTACTAAGGAATAAGGAATTACCGTAGATAAAAAGTATTCGGTTGAATAAATTATGTCCTCTTTATATACTTTGATCTTAACTCTACGGATACAAAAATCTAATTTTGTTTTCTTTATGACAACTTTTTGTCGGCTTAAAAAAGTGAGAAGTACTTAGTATTATATAATTTATATATTAAACACTTTTATCGCTTATTTATTACATGTTGTCTGTGAGGGCGAATATGATACATACATACATTTTTAACACATTTCACACACGGCTGGTTAACCCCATACTGAACCATTTCTAATTCGTTTTATGGTTGCTAACACAACTAATATACTACATACATAAAAATATTTATGTAGATACATATTTAACACCCAGACCGACAACCAACAAATTTAGTTCAGCACAAAGATATTTGCCGTGCCGAGAACCAAACCCGGAACCTTCTGATTGGCAGTCCGGCACGGTAACCATTACTCCGACGAAATTGTTTAATGATTTGTACAGTAAAAATATGTGAATTCTTATTACTATTATTTTCATATTTGTTTAATATTATTTAGAATTAATCTTATTTATTTTCTTTCTTTATATTTATGTGCTTTTAATTCTATGACTTGAAAAAATAATCAAATTAAATGATACTTGAATTTATTCCAAGAAAATACTTAAACGATCAAATTTATGTTGAAAACGTTATGTAATAACAAAAAAACGTGAATAAAACTGTTCACAGCGACAAATAAATCGCTTATACAGCTACGTTATCTCGCCACAAAACTTTAAAAGATAAAAATAACAAACGACGTGCCATTTTTCTCAAAAAGGTTAAAACCAAAAGCTTTTTGCGGTTACTTAAACCACAATTTAGATGCGGATAAAAATTCACACAAAAGTGCCCCAGAGTAAAAAGTTATTGATAATAAATACGAGCTTTAAGTATAATATGAAAGTTAAGGACGTCGTAAGCTATGCTAGCTTCCTTTTGCAAGGAAATATTACTGCCGGTACATAATATTTCAGGGGCTTTTCAGCTTCGGTATACTTGACAATACTTATGTAGGTACATACAGGGTCGCTAACTAAGTAAAGACAGGCCTTCGAGCGGTCTGAAAACTCTCAACAACAGAATTTGGCCACTTGGTTCAGACAAAGAAGAAAAACGTAAATAATAGTTTGGAATGGAATGGGTTGCCTCCTACTGTGTTTCCTGATAAATATAACTTGGATGTTTTCAAGGCAAGAGTGAACAGATTTTTTTTACATTAACGTGTTTCAACTTCGGCCACAGCTTCGCTTACCATCAGGCAAGTTGGTGGCAAAGCGTATATCTATTTAATTAAAAAAAAAGATTAAGAATATTTTAGATATATGCTAGGGATCTAATTGATAATACAGTAAGTATTTAAGATAGGTTTAGCGATTGATTTAATTTAAATACGAGTAAGTACGATATTTAAAATAAATTTGTTAAAAACTTTGATATTGTTCAGTACCATTATAATATTCAAATTGCATGTATGCAATGGGAATGAACGTTGATACTCTTTACATATGTCTACACTGAAGACATTGTAACCTGTTTCATATATACTCGTATCTGTTAAATTATTTAATAAGTAATTGAAATACAATTTGAAAATTATAGTGTATTAATCTGGTACGGTAATAAGGACAATCGTGGGTACCCCCTTAAATGAGTGCGCCAGGATGACCTCTAACAGAGAAAAATGGCTAGGCATCGTGAGGCGTGTACTATCTGTCCCATCCACCACTACTTCTTGACGACCACGACCGCTCTGTCAAGAGCGTACCGACTTAGAAGAAGAAGAAGAAGAATCTGGTACGAGCAACCCATTAGATAAAATAAAAAACAATCACAGAGTTTCGGGTATAAAATTATTTGAGAAGAAAGATGAAAATATGAAAAAACCATCTCTGAAGCTTTAGTAATATTGCACCATTTTACTTAGTTGTTACTGGTTTAACAGTAAACAAGTCTGTATTTATTTAGACTAGGTTGTCCATGAGTCAAAAATATCTATTTTTTTCTGCATTGGTCTTATACAAGTACATGTACCAACTGACGACCTCGTTGGCGTAATGGTTACCATGCTGGACTGCCAAACAGAAGGTTTCGGGGTCGATTCCCGGAACGGCCTACATCTTTGTGCTAAACTAAATCTGTTCGCTGTCGGTTTGGTAGTTAATTATATAAAGTATGTATGTATATCAGATTTGAAATTTGTATTGTATAGTTGTTACACCTTAATATAAAAATGGAGTATATTCATAAAATATGAGTATATTTATCTAAATTCTATACTTTAACTATAAACTAATTAATCAAAAAGATCTATTTCCATACTTTCGGCTATAAAAAGGACAGGTATGTAAAATGTTTTACTCCGCATTTTTTTTGTTTTGAATTCTGAATAGGTCAGCGCTTGGCCACAGTTCACCTGATGGTAAGTGATATTGAGGTCTACGGTGGATCGCGCTTACCTAAAAGGAACCGGTTCACTCTCGCCTTGAAAATATAAAAACTCAATACCTGCAAGGATGTTAGTCTAAAACTAAGTGGACGTGTTTGTGGTTCGTTTCTGCAAAGTAAATGTCCATTTTACCAAACTCGTAGCCACACTACAACAAACGGAGCGTTGCGAGCGAATCGCTAGTGTAATGCTAGTTTTACACTTACGGTCAGATTGCAAACGAAAAAATGGGCCAAGTGCAAGTTAGACTCGCGCATGAAGAGTTCCGTACCATAGTTGCATGGTAGCCCCCCTCAAATATTTATTTTATTTAAATTTGAAAAGTTAATATATTAGAAAAACCTTACAAATAGTAAATTAAATCTAAGTCAGTGTCCGCGGGTAAAGTGCCTAAAATGCTGACGGCATTACCTTACTTTTAAATTTTATAATTCAATTATACTTTCCGTTTATACATTCCGTGAAAATTGTATGTCTACATCATGCTACCGTTATTGATATATTGCAAAAAAAAAAACGAAAAAACACGTTGACTGTATGGGGACCCCCCTTAATTTTAATTTTTACTTTATTTTTAGTGTTTGTTGTTATAGCAGCAAGAGAAATACATATCTCGAGAAATTTTCAGCTTTCCAGCTATAACGGTTTCTCAGATACAGCCTGGGGACATACAGACAAGTGGAGGCTTAGTAATAGAGTCCCGTTTTTACCTTTTAGGTACGGAACCCTAAAAACGTCTAGCAAATACTGTTATATAATTGATACTTTACATTTGCTTAGTGTATTAAATTTCTAAACTCCGTCTTTATGTGAAAGTTTTTCTACTATAGTTTCTACTAAAGTTTCACTACTATAGTTTGATTATTTTATAGACACTTTATGTAACTTATACAGTGTACTTGTGTGTTAGTGTTACAGTGTGGCTCGGTTGGAAAACGTCTGCTTTTCAATCAAAAGGATTCTGGTAGATCCCAGAAGATTCTCTAACTTAAACAATACCGCACTCTTACTTGCCGTTTTTAGCAACATCACCTTATTGTATTACTACTTAATGTACTAGACATTATTGATCGGTGTGAAATTCAAAATTCAGTATGGTGGCAGCTTATCATACATATGCTAGTAAAATATTAAAAACTAAATTACTAGGTTATACCTACGGCCCTGTGATACAGGATCCTGGTAGTCCTATAGCAGGACGTAGTGTTCCCTGCAGCGTACCAGTTAATATTAAGGTATCATGTAGACGTAAGAACTTATGTACGTACACTTTCTTGTTTTACAAATAAATTTATCTTTATCTTATCTTTTCTTTTATCTTTATATTTTCACTAATTCACCCGTCGCTCAGTGTACATTCCGCCTAGAAGTGCTGTCGACGAACTCGAAAATAAATAAGGGCTGCCGCTTTTCTCAAATACAAACAAAACACTGGCAAAGGACCTACTATGTACCTTGCGAGGCTCAATGCGGCAGTTATTGCAGGGAATTACCGGGCAATACTACTTCTTAGAAGAAGACTATGAGCTTAGTGACAAAGCTCTGGTGTCGAGACTTTTAAGGCGCGACTGAAGGTCTGACATCGCTTAACGATTGCTTGTCCTAAGACTAACAACCGGGACCTAGAATTTAACGTATCACCCGACCCACGGTAGCACCCAGATGAAAATGCCACTTTAAAAACGACAGTCTTATGCGTGGTCATTGCCAGGTAGGACCTGCAACTTTAGGGATGTCGTCAACCCATCTCGCTGGATGACCAACTCTTGCTTGCAACGCTTGGCAGTTCTCGGCGACCACTTTGTAACCATACAGAACACAGAAATACAGTGATTTATTGGTAAATAATTAATTATTACAAGTAAAATTGGTAGAACAAAAATAAATAAATAAGTTAACAATTTTTACCACAAGTGGTCGAATTATTATCATGATATTCTGTTAAACAATAATGTGCTTTTCTGAGTAGAATAGTCTTTAATTTTGATTTAAATATGCCGCAGCAAACTGAATTTTTTATACTCGAAGGTAATTTGTTGTATATTTTTGGACCACTTATAATTTACAATATAGAGAGCCATTGCAGAGCGGTTAATTAGTTTAGTACTTTAAGTTACTACCTGTCATTATTCAGATTTTTTGCTATTCCTATTCTATCACCACCAGTTCTCCAAAGATTCGGCGAGTAAAGGTTTATGATCTCTGACCGCAAATCCTCTCGTCCGGTTACACAATCCAAACGCAAGAGCGGCACCAACGCTACTCTGGCGTGATACTACTCTCTAATGCAGAGTAGTGTAATGTACAGAGAAACTACTATCAAAGTACCTATGGATAGATGGAATAAGCAGCCTTTCGCGAGGAGAGAGATATAGGCCATAATCCACTGCGCTGGCCAAGTGCGTGTTGGTGGATGACACACGTCTTCGGATATTGTGGTCCTCAAACATGCCGGTTTCCTCACGATCCTTTCCTTTACCGTAAAGCGAGTGCAAATCCACACATAACTTGAAAAAGAAGTCGTTGGTGTAGGGCCGGGATCGAACCAGGGACCATCTGATTGAAAAGCTGACGTTATTACTCCAAGCCACATTCGCTTTCTAATGCATGGAAAATACTTAAATACATTCATATTATAGGAAACAAAAAAAAAATACATAGATTAGGCATACTGGTGTGAGTTGAGTGGAGGTGTGGTGGTCAGTTGGAGGAATACACAATTCTTTTTTATGTTTCCTTTGCTTGGCTTAATTTGGTTTCTGAACACAGCAGAATTACACTAAATATTTATTTTATCTTCTATCTACATTGGATTTCCGCAAACTTACGCCTCAGTCAATAGGCTATTTACAGGAAACAATTAAAAGTAAGAGATACACTTTGGAAAAAAGTATTACGCCACAATTAGCGGATTTATCGTTTAAAGCGATCTCTTAAAGGCACTTTAGTTCATGTTTACGTCACGTAAAATAACGTTGCGGAAAATGTACTTAGAAAGCGATTTATTATTTAATTTAGTTGCTCCATAAAATGTAATATACTAGTATTGTCTTATCAATAGGCAAAACACTAGAGAAAGAATAAAAGTCAATGCACTTATGTGTGCAAATGTAGCTCTCAATCAATATATAGGTTCTCTTAATCAATTGATTTATCCGTTAGAGCGGGAAAGAGCAACGTCTGTGGCTCTTTCCCGCTCTGACATATTTACATAGATACACTCTCACAAATCTCGCATTTATAACATCAATAGAATAGGTTAACTTTGAATTTCAATTTCAGTATTAAAAAGTCTTTATTAGTCTTTATTTAATATAAAAGTGTACAGTAACAATGTCAGTGTTAATTATTAACTTGTTACATCATACGAGTGGATACTTACTGTTTTACGAGCTTACGAGTTCATTTAGAAACTTAACTATGATAACTTTAGTAGAAGGATAACTTTTGAGCAATTCAGAACCACAGCTGTATGTAAGCGAATCTTCTTCTTCTTCGTATGAGCTAAGTAGCCAATTTTAGGTGTCGAGAGTTTTCAAGCCACCCGAAGGCCTCCGACTAGGCTTAACGACTATTAATTGTACTAAGACTAACAGCCGGAACCAACAATTTAGCGTGTCACCTGACCCACGGTAGCACCCAGGTAAAAATGCCATTTGAAAAACGATAGTATTGAGCATGGTCACCCATCTAAAGACTGTCCGCATCGACCGTTGCTTAGCTTCGATAATCGCGTCAGATCACCTTAGCTAGCCGAGCTACAGGCGCTACCTCATAAAGAATACGCTTACGCTGTAAGTTAATAAAGATTTTATTTATATTTAGTATTCATTTCTCTGTGCGTTGTCTACTCTGCTCCGCTAGTAACGCGTCGCGTACTGAGTCTGTATAAATCAACGCTGTGTAAATTGACGGTCCACAGCCGAAATACGCAGCTGCCGCCGCCCCGCATGCGGATGCCGGAAAACTGTGGGATGGAATACAGAAGTGGTTAGAGTGGAACAAACTCTCAACTAAACTAAATATACTTACTCGCACGAACTTCATTTTGTTATTTGAGAGGGAGTTAGTTATTTGGACCACTGTGATGATTTAAAACTGGGTTGGGTTTGGTGGTCAATTTTGTGGTACAAATATATTTGTACCATAAACTTATGGTACTAATTTTATGGTACAAGTATTTTTGTAACATAAATTTGTCTACTTAATTGTGTATTTACAATATTTTATCACAGAATTCATTATTATATTAAATAAATAAATATCAGGACACATTCGACACTCAGCTAGTTAGCCCCATTTATTGATTAACTGCGTTTAGCGCTATAACCCGCAATAATAATAGACAAAAAGTGGCTTATATGTTAATACGAACTCTAATCTATTTCCATTTTAAATTATAAGCAAATCGGTGGAGCCTTTTGAGCGTTAAGAAGTCACAAACATACTCGTTACTCTAACACAAACTTTCCCTTTTATTATATTAGCAGGATAATTTTTTATCAACTCATGCATATGTATATAAACGGAATAAAAAAAAATATAAACAAATTAGGGTTCTATGGTCTGTCTGTCCGTTGACTAAGTGCTATTCTCTTGTTCTGTCAGTGTGTTAGATGAAAAATAAAATAGAGTACAAACTCAAACCGGGATGATTAGTTAAAAAAAATGTTAGGCACATCGAAATATCTATGCGCTGTAATTAGCAGATATCCAGCAAATATGGCCACTCCATAACATGAAAAAAATATTTTTTACTTGTGATAGCCCTAGAAGAAAGAAAAATCAGTACAAAAAACATAAAAGCGAAACGACAGAATGTTGAGGTCATTTTGATGGCTCACAGAAAAATTACATCTCAGGAACGTTTATGGACCATCTCCCTTCAAGACGCCGTTTCTCGTATAAACTGGCTCATACTGGTTATAGAGGTACGAAATGAGCTCATTTTCTACGAAAGGCTCTAAGTGCACTGGTATTTCCATGACTGTCGTATACAAATATAAAAAAAAATAAGAGATTTTTTTACCTATTTGGAAAATATATTATGTATTGTGTGTAAGTGAATCTTCTTCTTCGTATGAGCTAAGTGGCTAAGCTCTGGTGTCGAGAGTATTTGATCCGCCCAACGGCCTGTGACGTGGCTTAACGACTGTTTGTACTAAGATTGCCAACTACAGGCGGAACCTACAATTTAACGTGTATATATATCGTAAGGCGACTTTTGGGTTGTATGTATGTTTAAATGCCACGTTATAACAAAATAAAACAACAAAATAAAAAGTTTAAGGGTGCAGAACCCTTATCACTTAGGGGTATGAAAAATATATAGTAGCCGATTCTCAGACCTGCTGAATACGCATATAAAATTTAAGTAAAATCGGTCAAGCCGTTTTGAAGGAGTACGGTAATTAACATTGTGACATAGATATTTTATTAGAAGAACAAGATAGAAGAAGATGATATCCAGTCTGATTTATACTTAATTAATGAAACCTTTTGGTTTTGATATTTATCTAATTTATTTATATTGTGGAGTCTTATATCTCTAAATAAATTCATTTTATTTTGATATTATTAGAGAAACGAAGTAGGTTTCTGCCATAACTTTTATTTCAGAGTGAACCAGGTCAAGCGCGAACCAGGTAAAGCTAGAAGTTAAAACAAAAATACACACTTGAATACGCTCGGTTTTCTTAGACTAAGCTTGTGTTAACCTTCGGCATTCAAGGTGAAAAAAACTCCTCACCTATACAACGTGGGGTTAAATTAACCCCACTAGACATTGTCTCTACTCTGTGTGTGCATCATGTGCAATAAGTTTGAATGGGTTTTTCTGTTACGTACATTCATAAGCTAATGAATAAAATACATAAAGTATCAAATCAAACATTTATTATAAAAAAAACTTAAAAATCACGTAACAGTTCCGTGAATTCAACAAAATGTTATTAGATCAAAATAAAAAGTCAACAAAAATATTTCTTCTTTTTTAACTGAATTATTTTACTTCTTATATAAAATAAGACATATTTGGCTTTATAAAAAAAATACAATTGGTTCTTTATGACTATTTGAGTGAGATCATATGTAATCTAAAATAGTACAATTTTGACACATCAAATTCGCATGCATATTCCTCACATAAGGCGGCATTACATTTGAAATATCCTTTCAGAGTCTTCCTATATTTGTGTCTTGGACAGAAAAAATATCGCTGAGACCTTCTGGGTTGCTTTTGTGGTGGTCCTGGAACTTCTTCATTCAACTTTTGATGCATGCGTCTTCTTATATCTCGTTTTATATGTGGATTTTCTTTTCTTTTCCTAATGTGGTCTTCGAGACTTTATCCTGCAGAGTATAATTCATGTTGACTATTTGTACCTACAATTAAAATAGAAAAGTATAAATAAAAGACTATTTACAGTAAATAACAAAAAAACACAGAAGTAGGTACAAACTTTTTTGACGACGTCCCGTACAACGTGGGGTAAAAAACGCCCGGGGTCCACTTTGGGCACCTGCTCACACGATGCTGGTGCACGCAGTACTGATTTAACACCGTGATTCAACGCGGTAATATTTAAACTTCAGCTACTGAGAAAATCAAGTTATTTGGTTGCATTTTAATATAAAATAAACGCAATTTAAAAGTGTTGGGGTTAAAATAACCCCACCTTGTATGCCGAAGGTTAATTAAACTTTACTTATATCAAATGAGCAAGTCAAAAGTGTTCATAACTCATGTCAATAAAGAAAACATTACAAAGTCAAATCAAATCTAAATGAAAAATGTATTTAATTCACATATGTACATACGAGTAGGTAAAACAATTTGATAGAAAGCCAAAGGTTCCCAAAGTATGTAGTTTATAAAACTGTGTTTAAACCAATGGCGTCTCCCAAATTTCCAAAATGGAATATGTACACTTAATATACTTAATAAGCTTAATAATACGAGTATAAGCTTAATTTAAGTGACAGTATAGTATGTAGCAAGTGTGGCACGTTGGTGGATAATATTTTTTACAGTTGACAATTTTTGAAACATCAAAGTTATTCTTTCGATATTAATTTGAAACTTTGACAGCTCAGTTGAGCGTATGTTGTCCTCACATCCATGGTCCTGGGTTCGATCTTTGAGTTCGAGCTTCCGGTGAAGGAAAAGAACCTATAAATCTTGTCTATTCCATTACATTTTCTCCGCAGTGTATTATATAATATAATTAAGGTACAGGACAATGTGCCGATAAATACGAATAAAAGCCCCATTAACTTACGAAAAATGAAGGAAAAACGATGAGAGTTTTTTCGTCAGAACAGAACTTTGTTATAAATATTTATTAAATTAGTAAATCGACCGAGAACTTGATCCTATTTCGTAATTGAAAATATTATTCGATAACTTTGATTAATTAAGACCGTATTAAGAATATCGTTGCTAATAAGAAGCTGAGGACTCATATTTCCAACTACAATCACCATCCATAGCACTAAATCTAGCAGACAATATAGTTGTTTTTTTAACTATACTGCATTTAACAAACTAGAAACTGTAATATTACCCTAGCCTAGCTCACAAAAAATAAATAATAGTCCAAGTACGAGCAAGCTTCGCGCATGAAGGGTTCCGTACCATTATGCAAATAATCAAGTCCTAACCCTTTTAAATATTTATTTTATAACTTTAAGTCTTATAGATTTTCGTTTAAATTGCATGTAGTACTTATAATCTGTACTTACCTGTACTTATAGTCTGCTTTTACCAGGTTCGTTACATTGTGTTGTAAGAGAGTGTGGTTGATGAGTTTTTTTTTCTGTTTTTCTATTCATTTGCTGTTAAAACGTAACCTATTAGAAATACATCATCTGTGTACAGGTTTTAACTCTCTGGCTATCACGGTTCATGAGGTCAAGTCTGGTGATGGAAAGCAAAGAGTTATATTAACTTACAGTATATTGGTGAATAACACGTTTTACTCTAAATTTTTTTGCTCGAAAATAAGGAAGTTGAATTTGTATTTGAATTAAACTCTTACGAGTAAAATTAATTCGGTAAGCTTGTAAAATAAAGCTCTCTCTCCGAATACCGTCCCATATTTCCTATTTAAAATCCCGCGTCCTGAACCTGCGGATGCAGTGAAACAGTAAACAGAATTTACAACAACCGCTGTTTTTTCATTCGCGAAGATTTGTCGCCCGCGCCTGATTTCCCTCGGGCACCGTCCGTTTAGCGCTATGTGTGCGCTCACCTTTATTTTCAATCACTCAATTGGCAGTTTCGCGTTTTCCATTTCAGTGATTGAGATTCGCGAGGAACGAGATGGCACGGATTTTTGTGAGCGTTTGGGAATTTTGTGTTTATTTTTGGGTTTGAATATGGAAGGTGTCTTTTTTTCTGGAAAGCCCGTTTTAGAGGATGGTTTACTGGGTACAATGGATGTTTTTTTTCCGGTAGTTTTAGCAGAGACAATAGTTGGTTACGACCTTCGGTTCAGCATTACACATTATGACCATTATTTCATCATCGTCATCATCAGCCTATTTCGACCCTCTGCTAAGTATAGGTACCTTCTCTGTCTTATGCCAGTAGTTGCAATCTTCACCCACAGTGTTATCTCTTTGGATCGGATGTCGTTTATCCAACTAAAAAAGAAAAAAAGGGGAACTTTTGGGTAACTTCTAGGATAACATCTATCTATCTATCTAAGCCTATAAATCAGCCCACTGCAGGGCAAAGGCCTCCCTACCATCCCTCCGCTTTTGTCTGTCCTGGACAACTGTCTTCCAGTCTGGGTTGTGTGTGTCGAGGTCGTACCGCCATCTCATCTTGGGGCGGCCGGGACGCCGTCTATTTGGTGGGCTCCATTCGGTGGTGGGTTTTGCCCAAAATGTAAAAAAAAATCATAACTTATCGTGCATAGAACGATAATTTTATTTTAATTTTATTGCCTAAAGAATTTTATTTATAGACTCTACTGTACTGACCCCAGTCAACATTGCAACGTGTTTTTAATTAAATTAAAGTTTAAATTCCAAGCACGGGATTTCACTTATTTCACTCAGTGCAATACGTACACTGCATGTTTCAAATTAATTTATTAATTAATAAACAGCAGAAGTTATTCGATTGGAAGAAATAAGTAATTGGGTCAGATATTCAATTAAGAACAAGTATGTTTGGTTTTGCTTAGTTTGATTTGAAATAGTTTTTGATTAAATATGTTAAAATATTGGTCATTATAGGTGGTTAAATTGTTTTATACGCTGGTAAATATTGCTTGATTAAGGTTGATTGTATGATTTTGCGATGCGAAGAAAATAAAGCAAGATAAAAATAATTCCCTGATAATTGGACCCTAGGTTATAAAACCAAGAATAGTTTAGTCCTTTTTAAGTGAGCGTGATGCATCGAAGGTATATCGCAAGTTTAACTGAATTAACACATAATAATAAGGTTTAATATATCAAAAGTAATTTTGTACATAAGGCAAAATTAGCAAGGATCAGAATTTTAGAACAAAAATCAGTTATCATACCAGATACTAAATTGTTTTTACTCGTATTTCATCCGTAATATACTTTCTATTTAATATAAAAATGTAAGCTCAACATATGGTAAATTACTATATAATCGGTATCTTCTTCAGGATAGATAAAATATATATTTTAATTGATTCCCAAATTATTATAGTTTAACTGTGTCACTCACACACATCAACTTTTTATTTTATTCTTATTATATTCGTTTTTAAGTTTGTCACGACACAAATCTTTACTTTGTGACGCATGCAACAAAACAAAAACAAAAAAGAGTCCTCAAAACAAACCAATCTCGGTGCTCCAATATTTTTTGTCCGACAGACTTCCGAAATGTAGGACACCCGTGTCCGTAATTTACGGTGACCATCCTCACGCGTCGTAAGCTTTATTCAACGGGACATGTCCGAAACAAACTCGTGCAGATTTCAATACAATTTGCCTACAACATATACGTGGTTACATGCAGTACTTACACTGTAGACTGAAGTACATTTTTGCGTTATACAGTGTAAACTCGATGTAACGTCACTCGGTTTAACGACAAACTCTCTAAAGCGTCGAAATCAGTTGCCTTTAGTTGGTTTAGCTTGTATTCTATACAGTGATGTTTGTTGATAGTTTTATCTAAATGTGGTCTAATTTCAGCGACATAGGTACATACGTTAGCTTTTCTAGTGTAAATAGAATAGAATATCACATTTTTATTCATCATAAGGTGTCCAATTACAAATTCAATTATTAATAATAACAAGATACGGTATGGACTTGTCAAGAAGTATACCCTAGGTATAGTAAATAAATAAATTTTAGGACACATTTCACACACGGCTAGTTAACCACATATTGAACTATTTCTAGTTTGTATTATGGTTGCTAACACAACTGATACACTACATATTTTGTATAGATACATATTTAACACCCAGACCCAGCCAACTAATTTAGTTCAGCACAAAGATGTTGGCCGTGCCAGAAATCGAACCCGGAACTTTCTGATTGGCAGTCCGGCATGGTGACCATTACGCCATCAAGATCGTCAAAATAATGGATTATTTTTATCCCAAGTTCACACACACGGCAGCGTCTCCAGATTTGCCTGCGATCGTCCCTCAATCTCACGAGAATCGGTCGCGACAATCGGACCGGTTCCGGCGCCGGATCGCCACCAGCCCGGATCATGCAACCCTTGATCAGCACTTTCGTTCCGCCAAATCCGTTTATTTCGGTCCGGTGTTTTCTTTATCTCATTGCTTATTTACGGACACTGAGGCTGTGTTTGGTTTGATGGAATAATGTTTTTTGGGAAAAGGCTTGGCTGTGATTTCTAGTTTTTTGTAAAATAAGGACTATAAGAAACTAAGTCGAAGGTAGAAAAACTATTTGAAGGAATTAAATTTGTGTCGGATTTTCAATTTTTTTTTGTAATATTTTTAGGTTACATGTACCTTTGGTGTAAGTAATATTGAACAATAGATTCTTACGAAAAATATTGTTGGGCTTAAAATGCCATATCAGAAACAAGATAATAGTATTTTCATAAACAGCGAATTATTTAAGCTAGTCGTTAGGACTTGGGTCACTTGGACAAAATGGTCACACTTACTAGTGTGACCATTTTTCATGCAAATATATTGTAGTAAGTACTATAATAGTTATCCATACTATAATAGGTATCCGAGTCATGTGGTCTCAGTACTTAGCTTATTCTTCCCATTTAAACGTACATTAAGGATAAAACCTAACTTCTGATGCGAATAACGCAGCCTTCTTGCAAAAAGGGGCTACATTTGTCCGGCAAGACCGGAAGTTCCGGACCGGAAGCGATGATTTCGGCCTATTGTCGCGACGGTCTGTGTGACCGGGGTCTCACAGACTGAGTGTATAACAGACCAGGGGACTAACAAACGAACAGTACAGGGTTAGTTGGCATATGTGCTGTGCCCACAAGGAGCATAGAGGCCGATTGAAGAAAAAAAGCTGCGGCACCATAATATACTCTGATCTGTTCCTCAACAGAATGCCGCTACCGACCAAACTAGATTAAAAAAAAATACTTAGACAGCGCGGATTGCTTACAATAAATTTACTTACTATGTGTGTATTTAGCCTAAACGGTAATTTTATGGGCAATACTGGTAATATTTTGTGCTGGGTGGTCATTGTTTATGCTTATTTTAGAAACTGCTAAATATTGAAATTTAATATTCATATCACGATATGAAAATTAAATTCCAATATTTCTTAGACAATTTGTCATTTCGATCGTTATGCACTTGTTGCAAATATGCAACGTGATAATTTTTTTTTTGGATCGTGCTGACGTAAGCCTTGAAACACCAACACAATAAATACATTAATATAGCCAGAGAACAAAACAAATCTTAATAGTCATATGTTTAACATTTTTTTTGTGAAAGTAATTTATAATATAAACGAATATAAATATGGAACTTGCAGTCAATATTAGCTGTAAGGAGTGAATGAAAAAATAACTTTTGCTTGACTTTCAGACTAACCCTGTATAACATCAGGGTTTAGCAGACCGGGAGAACCGCGAGTAATAACAGTGATAATATTACGGAGATGTTTGTTTCCGCCATCGTTAGGTGGATTTTATTACGACCGAGGTTAGAGCTGAATGGTTATTTGATGGGAAGTGATGATGACCGTTTTCTATGGGATTTAGATGTGATCTTGATTTAGTTTTGAAATAATATTATGTTTTCATATGTTCACCAGGGTTTACCTAGATTGTTTTATTTAAAAGAAGATTTTTTTTTATACTATGATGGGTTTGCACTTGATCAGAATTCACCTGATGGTAAGCAATATTGTGATCTAAGGTGGAACGATTGAAAGAACATTTTTCCATAAGGATTGACAACGCAATATTTTTACGATTCATTAATAGTAGCAACGGTAACGAAGGTAATCAAACGCGATTATCCAGATAATAATAATAATAATAAAATCATTTATTCGGGCCCAAAATAAGTGAACATATTCTAACAATTACAATTTCTTCCAGTATTTCAACAATATATTATTTTAAATATAGCATAAATTAGCTTACAATGAAAATTATTATCGTTCTTATTTAATACATGAATTATATAAATAGTAAATTAAGTGTCACGGTCAATATGGAAAGTTTTGAATGGGTAACACAAGAATGTCACTTAAAAAGTTGTAATTTCATCTAGGCGCTACAATGGGTTGGATGACACGTTAAATTGTAGGTCCTGGCTATAAATCTTTGTATAAGCAGTCGATAAGCTAAATCAGAGGCCTTCAGGCGGTTGGAAAAACTCTCGACACCAAAGCTTGGCCAACTAAGCTTATAGAAAAGACAAAGAAGATCAATCCTAAATATTCTTGCTAGTTTTGCTTCTAAACCTATCGAGGAAGATATTTTCTCGAAAGGAAATATGATATGTTTTTATTAGATAAAAACATATCCTTAACATAAAATTTAAAACAATCTTACCATAGAAAATTTTGGCATTGAAATCGCTTTTCGGTATACAAAAATAAAACTGTTTTGCGATCATAAAATAAATTCACAGAAAAAGAAAGCAAAGAGGCATCACTCAGGGCAGTTAAGGAGCACAAACGTAAACAACATCCCCTATTTATCCAACTGATAAGTAGGCCTCTTCTCATTTATACGAGCAAAGATTTTAAAAAAGTTGTAGATTCAAATCGAGCTAACTTTTTCAGATGTTCTTGGGTTTTTTGCCGTAACTTTTTACGAGTGTCACTTATCTGACAACACATTCAATGGATAACTAATTTAACTGCATTATTTACCCGACTGCTAAAGAAGGTTATGTTCTTTTGAGCAAATGTACATACGTACGCAAAAGAACATAAAGAAATACTTTAAAGAAATACTTTGTGATGCTTTACATCTTTAACAGAATTATGGATTTATGACGCTTGATAGTCTAGTCAACAAGAGCCTTTTTTTATTTGCGGAACTTCATTGTTTTTCGAAAACTACCTAGATGCCATTCCAAATCGAATGACACCTCAATCATAATTTTCGGACACTGCTGAAAAAAGTTGACCAAAAAGGCACTTGTTGACTAGACTATGAGGTGTCAGATAAAGCACTATATGACACCTCAATTGTCATATGTACGATGTGGTATCTAAAGAAATGACAAAGGGTTAGAATTTTTCTATACGGTTAGCAAAAAACTGAAAAAGCGTAGGTTGGCAAACAAGTAAGTAAGTAATGGAAAAAAAGTTAGAAAAGTTATCGATAGCCATAAAAATCGCTGTCGGGTGTTTTATACGTATAAAATTTTGAGTTTGTTTCAGAGTTTAATTTGAAAATAACTATTTGTTAGGATACTTATGAATGACTAGCTGACCCGGCAAACGTTGTTTTGCCTTAAAAATATATAGTAGCTGATTCTCAGACCTACTAAATACGCATATGAAATTTGGTAAAAATCGGTCAAGCCGTTTCGGAGGAGTACGGTAACTAACATTGTGTCATGGAAATTTTATAATTCTTTATTGGACACATAAATAAAAAAGGCAAAGTAAAAAACAATTAACTTAAAAAAAAAACCGCCAATTGTGCCACAATTGGCGGCCTTAGTGCTTAAAGCGATCTCATCCAGGCAACCTTTGGATGGAAAGGAATTTATAAACGACTAAAGAAGGACGTAGTGTACAATAAAGAATAATAAAAAACATACATATAATATTAATAATCTTATCTTAATTTATATAAATCTCGTGCCACATTGTTTGTCCTCAATGGACTCCTAAAACACTTAACCGATTATAATAAAATTCGCATACCATGTGCAGTTCGATCCAACTTGAGAGATAGGACAGTTTGAATCTCAAATTATAGTCGCAATTTTAATTTATTGCTAATTATTTTCTGTTATTATTTGACAGTCACAATTATCTGTTAACTCCAAATGATTCTAACAGATGTCGATACCTTTCGACTGGGTTGAGTAAGTAATCAATAGATGGCACTGCTATGGTAAATCTACGAACGTGTCATATAAGCTACACTATCTATTTTTCATACCCTTAAGTGAGGCAAAACCTAGTTTGCCGGGTCAGCTAGTATTATATATTAGACAACAGTTTAGCTCTGAGAAGAACTTTTGCGTATGTGTAGTTAAAAGAACAAAATAAAAAAAAAACCCGAAAATTATTAGACTTTGCGCACGACCGCTGCGATGGGAGCCAACCTCGCGACTGAGCGGCGCGGGTACCTTACTCATAGATCTAAACACCCTTCCCCCGCACACGCCCTCTTCGCAACGGGCCGTGCAGCAGAAATCGTAATATTTTAATTTCACCATAACTTCAAAACCAAACGTCCAATTTTAATCATTCAAAGACCAAATATTATCAACACAAACTGTTCTTATTGATGAAATAATTTATTTTGATAAGGATTAATAGTGTATTGCTTAAAATCGCTTCGTAAATAAGCCATTATTTCTCGTACAAAGTAAAGGATAAAAAATGGTTATTGTGGGTTATTCCTAAGAGATAAACATATACCATCAGGGACTTTTTTGTAGACCTTTTTAAGTTGTACAATACTGTAGTAAATTGTCTTGATCTATCTTGTAGGATTCAGTCAGCGTTTGCAATGTAAGCGCAAAAAATGTGTTTTTTTTACGACCTCACATTAAAAACCTCAAAAATTGTAGCCTGTGTTATTCTGATGTATAAGCTATAGCCTATGTGTTATTCTGATGTATAAGCTATATTGTGGTAAAATTTCATTCAAATCCATTCAGTAGTTTTTACGTAAAAGAGTAACAAACATACATCCATACATCCATACATACAAACTTTCGCCTTTATAATAGTAGTAGGATTATTTTCTGTTATTATTTGACAGTCACAATTATCTGTTAACTCCAAATGATTCTAACAGATGTCGATACCTTTCGACTGGGTTGAGTAAGTAATCAATAGATGGCACTGCTATGGTAAATCTACGAACGTGTCATATAAGCTACACTATCTATTTTTCATACCCTTAAGTGAGGCAAAACCTAGTTTGCCGGGTCAGCTAGTATTATATATTAGACAACAGTTTAGCTCTGAGAAGAACTTTTGCGTATGTGTAGTTAAAAGAACAAAATAAAAAAAAAAAACCCGAAAATTATTAGACTTTGCGCACGACCGCTGCGATGGGAGCCAACCTCGCGACTGAGCGGCGCGGGTACCTTACTCATAGATCTAAACACCCCTCCCCCGCACACGCCCTCTTCGCAACGGGCCGTGCAGCAGAAATCGTAATATTTTAATTTCACCATAACTTCAAAACCAAACGTCCAATTTTAATCATTCAAAGACCAAATATTATCAACACAAACTGTTCTTATTGATGAAATAATTTATTTTGATAAGGATTAATAGTGTATTGCTTAAAATCGCTTCGTAAATAAGCCATTATTTCTCGTACAAAGTAAAGGATAAAAAATGGTTATTGTGGGTTATTCCTAAGAGATAAACATATACCATCAGGGACTTTTTTGTAGACCTTTTTAAGTTGTACAATACTGTAGTAAATTGTCTTGATCTATCTTGTAGGATTCAGTCAGCGTTTGCAATGTAAGCGCAAAAAATGTGTTTTTTTTACGACCTCACATTAAAAACCTCAAAAATTGTAGCCTGTGTTATTCTGATGTATAAGCTATAGCCTATGTGTTATTCTGATGTATAAGCTATATTGTGGTAAAATTTCATTCAAATCCATTCAGTAGTTTTTACGTGAAAGAGTAACAAACATACATCCATACATCCATACATACAAACTTTCGCCTTTATAATAGTAGTAGGATTTAAAATACGTTACTCGATCGAATGGCTTGTTTACATAATATTTATTTTGATTGAATACATAGTAAAATAATTTTATTATGTAGGTATAGAATTCAATCAAAAGGCACTCAAAACTGAGTTCGCACCAAAAACCATTCCAATCAGATTGTAAGAGGCATTTCTGTAATTCTGTGTACGACTATAAAGTTTTAAACTGACAGACGTCGAAAATGTTTACGAAACTTTGTTAAGCAACGTTGAATTAGAAAAAAAATGTCTCTCTTAGCAGAGAAACTTAGTAATTTATCTTGGTTGTTTAAGCTAAGAGTACTTTTTGTTTTGCCCTCGCGTTTTAATTAGTTTTGTTGCTGGCCACGGCTCCGTAAGATTTAAAAGTAATAAAATTATTTCTCTCGCCTGTTTTTTACCCCTGATGAAAACCAGGGTGTTATAAGTTCCGCAAAATTAAAAGTATGTGTCCGAAATAAAAATAGCATAACGATAAAAGTAAATAATTAAATCAAACGCATTTAACTTTTACGAAATCCATACCTTGGTTTGATATGTCTTTTTTTTACACATTCACACACGGCTGGTTAGCCCCATACTAAACCATTTCTAGCCCGTATTATGGTTGCTAACACAACTGATATACTACATATACATACATACATATTATATATAAATACATATTTAACACCCAGACCCACAGCCAACAAATTTAGTTAAGCACAAAGATGTTGACCGGGCCGGGAATCGAACCCGGAACCTTCTGATTAGCAGACCGGCATGGTAACCTTTACGCCAACTAGGTCTTCTCTGGTGTCTAGAGTTTTCAAGCCGCCCGAAGAAGGACTCGGCTTAACGAGTAGCAGCTGAGACTTACAATTTAACGCGTCATCCGACCTACGGTAGCACCCAGATGAAAATGCCAGTTTAAAAACGACAGTCTTGTGTATGGTCACCCATCCAAGCACCGCCCGCATGAACCGTTGCTTAGCTTCGATGATCGCGTCAGATCACCTTAGCTCGGCGCTAAAGGCGCTTCATATTTCAACTTATGAAGCTTCAAATGTAGTTAACGTTAGAAAGTCCTCATTACGGATTCCAGTGGATATTACCCGAATGCATAATTTTCTCATTCTGGTCCCAAAATGGAAGTTTTAAAAAACATTAATTTCACAGATCATCGCTTCTGTTCTCGCACCGCTATTCTTTGGACCATAGGAGAATATAAAGCAGGACAAATGCAAAGGGAGTGTTAATGTTTATCGGCCGTGCGTTCTGTTTTTAAACGTCTTTGGTTTTTTTTTCACACACGACTGGTTAGCCCCAACCTAAACCTTATTTTCTAGTTTGTATTATGTTAAACTGTCTGTTATATAAATTTTCCGCCGACCTCGATTCCGGTTAATCTTTTTTATATCTAATATATAAAATTTCCGTGTCACCGTGTTAGTTACCGTACTTCGCCTAAACGGCGTGACCGATTTTTCCCTAATTTTATATGCGTTCTGAGGAGATCTGAGAATCGGCTAATATCATTTTTTTATAGCCCTAAATGTAAAAGGCTGTTCACCCTAATTTTTTTTTTAATTTTCTGCCGAAGTCATTTGTTTTTATTTCTTTAAAATGTGGAATTAAAAATACATACAACCCTAAATTATTTTTTACTTTTTCATCACCAACCCCGTTTTTATAGCCATTTTAGTTACTAAATATTTTTCATCCCGCTCGATAACTGTTCACTTAAAGTGCTTTTGACCGTATTTAAGGCAAAACAACGTTTGCCAGGTTAGCTAGTATAGAGATACAAGTATATTGTCCCAATTAAATACATATCCTAAATACGTGTTTCAGTAGCATTAATTAACCTTTGAATGAAATATCCACGGCAGTAAGATATCTTTAGATAGTACCTGTACCCAAGTTTATATGACATTTATACAAAGTAAACTGTCTCCCTGACCTTTCAGTTACACCTACGCTTTGGTGTTAAATTAAATAGATTGTTGTATGTTGCATTACTTTACGATAGGTATAATCATTTAACAATCATGTACATTTACAAAACTAGCAATAAATTTTCTCATTGACCAATGAAGATCAGCATGATTATGATTAAATACTATTTTTACTTTACTTTAAATCACATTGATTGATTTTTTGAACCATACATGGTGGTAAAACGCACCTTAAGACCAGCGCTGATTGCTTGCAGTCAGCACACGCTGAGCTGGGGCCGGTTTTGTGGCACGTAAATGTTTTATGTATTGTTTCTTATGTTTTGTGTATTGTTTAATGTATAGTTTTTTTTTTGTTGCTTGTATCACAAAATAAATGTTTCTTTCTTTCTTTCCTTGACGGGAAAACGATATACTTGTTGATAAAAAATATCGCGTAGAAATAGTAATGAAAAATGAACAGAAAATATGATAATAATATTAATTCCATGATGGGCGGACATTTTGTAGTGCTCTCCTGGCTAGCAACCACCCTTCCCCGGCAGCCTCCTTAAAAGCCAGTTATTCCAAACTAAGCATGCTGCACCTTAAGCCAGAATGTTTCTATTTCGTGTGGTCCCAAATGACTTAATTCTAAATAAATAACCCGCCCCGAATAGTTCCCGGTGCAAAGGTGCCCATCAGACCAGCAACGTTCCCGCGCTGAATGGCCATCGCTATCCTTTGCACCAGGAAAGATGCGGAGCGGGAGTCACCGGTTGATTTGTTAAGCCTTTGCCCAATTTCCCTGAGCAAAGCCCTAGCATCCTTGCCCCAACAGCCCAGGGTCTCCACGGCAATAGGCACCAAGTGATAAAGCGGCTCCAGGGCGGCATACTTAAGCCTCTTCTTCACACAGGCATCCTCTGCAGCAGCCGACGGGGAGTGGACCGTGCGACTCAAGTGACTGGGAGCTCCCCAAATGAGGCGCTTCCAATAAAAATAATAATAAAACTTTATTTACCTCCTACTTCGCAAGCATAAACGTATTAAAGACTTATCCCAAAATGTGTGCCGCGGGTGAATTCAAAAAGGGAATTAGAATAGAAAGAAAAAAATATATAATGCTCAACATTACCCGACGTTTTACGGCCGCAAACTGGCAAAAAGTTCTTTGGAGCCACCTTTAATGAGCGCCGACGAGAATGTATGCAGAGTGAAATGGTTCGACCACCGTCAGTGGGGACTTGGCGTTTTTTAATAAGCTTTTTATATAAACTAAGAAACGAACTTCTGTACGGCAAGTATACGTTTTAAGGGTTCCGTACCTAATAGGTAAAAACGGGACCCTATTACTAAGATTCCGCTGTCTGTCTCCAGGCTATATCTCAGAAACCGTTATAGCTAGAAAGCTGAAACTTTCACAAGATATGTATTTCCCGTGTCGCTATAACAACAAATACTAAAAATAAAAAATAAAAGGGGGTCTTCATCCAATAAGCGTGCTTTTTATGTATTTTCAAAAGCGCTAAACGAAACTAACACCTGTTATTTTCAATTAACTGTGTTATCCAACCAATGAAACTACGCATTCGACTAACAGGGCGCGAAGACACACAAATTAGCGACACTCCGGTCTACGGTGGAGCATGCCTTGTCCGAAATAACTAGCTCTCAAGAAGACTGGAACACACTGCTAGATGCTTGGTGACCGATTTTTTTGCTTTTGGGTGGTTGTTTGCTAGGCTGCCGAAAATGACCTACCACCATGTTATGGTTTCTTCACAATGCCTTTTTGTATGTACATACACCACCAAAAGCTCGTGCTCGTTTTCGGGGATCGTACCCTCGACGTGAGGCGACCGCCCGCTCGACTGAGCTGACGTCGCTTCTTAAATACAAAATGCGCCAAGTCCGCAGATTTTGCATCTTGACCCGCACTTTGTCGGAACAGAGTCCCGTCCGCGGTTTTTGCTCGACGTAAAGGGTTAATTAGAAAGTTAGATATTAGAAACAAAAGTGTTATTATTAGGGCTTACTCCGTACTCTTTAGCGACATTAAAACTTCCCGCGGTTCGCTTAAGCAGGTGAGTGAAGATTATTTTTTTATTCTTTTGTTTTACATTTTAATCTGGCCCAGGGTGCAGCCTAATGCGAGGAGCGAAACCTCACCCCGCCCTTTCCGGTGAGGAGGCCATCGTGAGGTTTTAGTCGGTAGTGATGCCCTTCTGGTACCGAGCCCGACATACCCCACCTACCTCCCCGGGTGGGGTGGGCATGCGTAAATGCATTTCCTCACGTAAAAAAAAGGTTCAGCTTAATGCTCCTGTTCTATTTACTTTGTAACTTGGAATGCGTCAAAGTATAATATGTTTGAGTTTTTTTTTTACTTCGTTTTGTAATAAACTTAAATTAAGACATGTGTGGTGGTCAAAAATGATTGGTAGTCATGATATTTTCGACGTCATCGTTTACAAGCTAAGAGTCATATTATGATATCTTTTCTTTCTTGATTTTCACATTTAAGTACTTTCTATTTATAACGACGTAAAATTGAGTTTAAATTTTATGTACTTCTTAATATCCTTCTAAAAAATCATTTACTATTACAAAAAACTGAATTTGAAATTTTTATAGTTACTCGTATAATTTATTTCAGATCAAACCGTTAAACATAAAAAAATATGTTAAAATACAGGTAGAATCCCAAAACAAAAGCATTACAAATTTAACCTTAAATTTTATATAGTACCTAAAAAGCCAAATTTAATTTACCAATCCCCAAAACAATCTACAGAGTAATTATTAAAGTAAAACTCCAATAAGGGGGACAGAGCAAATAACAATCTCGGATGTCATAACGAAAAACATAATGATATTTTTCGTAGACTGTAGTTTGTCTTCGGAGTCAGAAAACTGGATCTGCCTTTATATTTCATTCAATAAAGTTTACACAAGTATAATATTCCGAGAATGACACGAAGGCGAAAAAGGTCGGTGGAAAGAAATATATTATTTTCTTGAATAATGTTTTATCAATCAACATACATAATATTATATTTTTCTTTGCATCTTTATTCTACAGTGTGGAGGGTCAGCATAGAGAATTTATATTTTGTGTTGTCCATTCAAAATAAAAATAATTCTCATACCATAATATTAATAAATGAAAAAAACTGTTATTTGCGTAAGCGTTAATGTTAACAATATTTCTGACAATTATTATCGAAAGGAGTATAGACAGAATAACAAAAAAGTGACAGATCCATTAAAAACTACATCTATGAATGGAAGCGTGATTCCCTCGGGAAATCATTGCAAGCAAAATGACTATAACAAGTGAAATAGAGACGTTACCTGATGAAAATTTGTCGTTAGCTGATGATAATGAAGATTTTAATATTTTCTGATCCAAAGTCCAAAAAAATCTTTTCAGATATTATGTGCATAAATATTTATCAAGAACAGTTCAAATTGTACTAGCACTCATAAAGATCCATAAACTCTGTTTGATATACGGCTATATATAAAAGTTTTTTTACTTATTAGATAATTGTATTTTGTTTGTATGTTTGGTTTGCCTAGTGCTAAACTAGACTTTGGTCTACGTTTCAAAAATTAGAAACCAAAATTTATAATTGTAAACTCGAAACCATTGTAAGTAGTATGGATCACCGTTCTGATTAAAAACAATGCATTTTGCACTTTCTCTGTGTTTTTTTGCTTAAATTTTGTTGCTTACTTTTGACTCCCTATATTATTATGGCTAATTTATTTTTTATAATTTGTGTTTTTGTGATATTATAATATAAATGGTAAAAAATATTTCAGAGACATTAATCACATTGCTAATCCTATGTTTGCAATAAATTGATTTTCAATTTGATCACATTTAACCCAACAACTGACTCGTTAACTGACTGCCGCGTTTCACTCCTTTATATATCAAAGTAAAAAAACAAGCAAACAGTAATTAGCTCGAAGAACCCTTAGTCTATTAAATTGGAACTTCCGCGAAGTTTACCATAGATAGAAAAACATGTACAAGACTCGGAAATACGTGAGAAGTTTCAAACTTTTCTGATAGCTACTTACGTCTTACTTTGCTTAGATCAATAGATATTACGGGAAGCCTCTCCGTTCACGCATCAGAAATCCAAGTTTAATAAGTTCGCCGAAATACTCGGAGATCAAAGGCTAAGTCTTTGAACGTGGTAAGTTATCAATATTGCTTATTCGGTAGACACGTGTTTGGATCTATGTGTGTTTGTGTTTGCTAACTTCTCATATTGCTAGGTTGGGGAAAGAACACTTTAATTGTAGAGAGAAGGTAATGTTCATATTCATATTTATTGATAATGTACAAATTATAAGTCTTTACATTAAACACATTTATAAAATGAATACACCATTACTACATAAATACAATTAAATGTTGACTTTTGGGTTAAATATGTATTGATATAAAGTTCGTATGTATGTATATTTTTTACCAACCTCATATACAAACTAGAAATGGTTTAGTATGGGCTAATCAGCCGTGTGTGAAATGTGTCCAAAAATAAAATAAAAAATAATTATGTATTTATTAAATATCGAAAAACGCATTAACATAATTATATTAATGTTAAATCCATCGTCTTAAAAAACAGTTTCCCTATCATTATCTACTCGACAAAATGTAGAAACCAAAACAAAAGGACAAATGAAGACAAATCTTTCCACCCTGACGAAACGTAAGAAATGTTCCCCCCTGCATGTCGTAGAAAACATCACAATGTACGAGGGAGGGTTTCCCCTGGCTTCTATCATAAGATTCATGGAATTATTTATGGCTTGCATCGAGTAGCAAACAATTTTCTAATGTGAGTCATTTGACAACACCATACTGACATATTCAGTGACTAAATTATAATCAATGTTAGACATAATAATTTGAATATTTTACTTTTTTATGTTTCTTTTGTTTTGTTTTTCGTGTTACAATATAAGTGTTATTTTTTTTTCTTTCTTTTTCATTGAATTGTTTGGTCTTGAAACTACATAAGTGTGTAAGGTCAATGGACTGCAACGTTGGCCTAGCGCTTTGAATGTAAAATATTACTATTAAATTTTCTTTCTTTGCTGGCACTGATTTTGTCTAGAAACTAGAATAAAAATATTTTTTAAGGCAAAACAAGGTTTACCGGGTCAGCTAGTATAAAATTTAAAATACCTGTTCTTCATTGGTCCCAAAATAAGAATGAAAATTCGTAGAGTTGTTCTCTAGTCGGACTTAAAGCTATTTTTTAAAATCAATATTTTTTCGGGTTTTTATTTTTAAATCAGATGAATGTAAAAATATTTTTGGGGTCCAGCGTCAACTAAACTTTAAACAAATCTAATTCACCGACGTCCATATCACTAGCGCCTGAGGAATTCGTAAGATTTTTTTACAGGGTGCACAAAATTTCTTTTATGTTTTATGGTAATTTATTAAAAGGTTTCCTGAAACGAGACAGAGGGAGGGGAAAGATAAAATTGACGTGTAATTGAATTTTCGCCGGCGAAATTTTCTTTGAGCTGTCAGTAATTGATATTTTTCAACTCGGCAAAATGAGACACGAAAAATTTCAGCTCATAGTCGAATATTTTTATTGTAAGGAATCTTGGATTTTATCGTTGTCATCATAATTATTGATGTGATGAAAATGTCGCGGGTTTTTTCGTTAATTTATCAGTTGAGGCTTTTTTAATGTTTTTAATTATACTCACGGCATTCACATTGGCAAACAAAAGCCGTATCTTATCAGTTTTATAAATAATCACTCATTTATTATTTTCTCTGTCGATTGTATCAAATTCTTCTGAAAATTTGTTATCAAGACCGATCATTTTGCTCTTGTTAATTCAAATACTCTGCATTTCTATTAAATTTTTATGAAGAATTCTTAAGCTGTGGTCATGAATTGGTTATACCTACTATGGACATGATAGAAATCTTCTTCTTCTTCGTATGAGCTAAGTGCCCAAGCTCTGGTGTCGAGAATTTTCAAGCCACCCGAAGGCCTCAGACTTGGCTTAACGACTGCTTGTACTTAAGACTAGCAGCCGAGATCTAGAATTCGTAAATATCATCCGACCCACAGTAGCACCTAGATAAAATGCCACTTGAAAAACGACAGTTTTGTGCATGTCACCCATCCAAACAATGTCCGCGTCGACTGTTGCTTTGTTTCGATGATCGCTTTAGCTAGCCGAGCTACAGGCGCTATGGTAGCAATAAAAGTTTTACTAATACTCGAAATCCTCGAACATTTCGCGAAAAATTCTGATCACGATCGAAACCAAGTCGACAGTTACGTCCTTAGCATCTCCATCATCACTTGAAAATTATTTCAAACAATCCAACGGGAACGGTCGATCTATGGGGTACGTCCCTTGGGCACGACCGTCCAATCCCCCGGAGCTCGAGTAAAGAACATAATCTTTGCTGCGAAGGGTCTACGTAAATCGGTCCAGGGATACATAACAATTGGACCGTCCCCTTATCTAAAAGGATCATTTTTCACGTCAGTGCAACCGCGGGCTCGCATTTGTCACTACTCCTTCAAGGCTTTTTACGGGCCGGAACGGTGCTACCTTCTCTACCTCGAAAACAAAGATTTATTCTAAACCCGGCGTTTTTGTGAGTGTCTGGAACACCGGGATCCTATTAATTTTGCAACCAGTTGTAATCGAGAATTACGTGCAGTTGACCTGGTTTTAATGTAATTGAAAATGGAACGTTTGTTTTTGTAATGGACGAGCTTTATTTTGTTTTGTGTTGTGGCAACAGTTTAGTTATACGAGTATATTTATAAACGTTCATATATTTAGTAAAATAAATGAACGTTTGTAAATGGATGAATAATTTATATGCCTTGAAATTCAGTTAAAAAAATGGAAGGAACCTGTACTTTTTTTTTTGGATATTTTAAATTTGTTTACTTATGCATTTGGCTACACTTGGATTGAAAAATAACTAAGAAAACACTACAACACATATACTTAAAAACAGAATTATCAACTTAATTATATTTTATACAGTTTAATACATGTAGTCATCTAATGTTACTTGTAAATATTATATTATATAATAGTATTATTTAGTAATTATGAATTAATTGTACAGTATTGATCTTTGTTAAATGTAGATATGATTATGTATGTGTCATTGAATAAATAGCTTTTTATTTTATTATACGACTTACGCATTTGGCTATTGTGGTGGATTATGGCCTTATAAGAGAGGACTCTGAGTCCCAGCAGTGGGAATGTATAGTGGGCTGCTTATATTTTTTTATGTATTTATTGTAATTAATTTGGCTGGTCATCTCTTCTCATTTGTAAGCCACTGTGAGCTATGGGACCGTAAGATGTCTCGTTAATAACAATAAGTAGCGAGTTAGCGACACTCTGGCCTATTATGGAGCATTCCTAGTCTGGACTCTCAAAAAGGTTTCCGGAACACACTGTTAGATAACGGTGTGTTCCGCTTAGCGACAGATATTTCAACTTAAGGGTTTTCTTCTTCATCGTATGAGCTAAATGGCCAAGCCCTGGTGTTGAGAGTTTCAAGCGGCCTGAAAGCCTCTGTTTTTAGTTTTTAGATTTCAAGGCGCTTGTACTCAGACTAACAGCCGGGACTTATAATTTAATGTATCATCCGACCCACGGTAACGCCCAAATGAAAGTCAGCCAGCCAGTTTTAAAACGACAATTCGACCGTTGCTTAGCTTTGATGATCGCGTCAGATCACCTTAGCTAGCCGAGTTACAGACGCTACGTTACTAGCTATACGAGAACTGGAAAATACTCTACTAGCACATAAACATAACATAAGCTTATATAAAAAATAAATAAAAAACCATTTAAGTCCAAAGATCAGAATGATTAAATTACAAAGCCAACTACTAGTTGAGCCACAATTCTCAAGCGCTAAGTGATCTAAAAGCCGCCAGAGTTTTAAGCGCTTAAAAGAAAGCGGCGAAATTGCTCAAAAAATCTCCGCTCGTGCTCAATTGAGCCATATTGCTCAAGCGGGCAGCTAATTAAGCGCTTGAGCCAACAATCGCAAGCGCTGTGGCCGCGATAGCGCGGCTTAGCTGCTCTGTTGAAAAGCGACGTTTGAGTACTAGATCAGTGAGATTACTTTCTACTTACCTTGATATACGAGTAGTTTTTATATACATGGAATATATACGAGTATAGTTTTTAGATAAATTGAATATGGATCACTATTTTGTGATGTGTTCGTATATAATATTAGCTATACACCGTAGAGTTGCACTCCTAAGTCCCGAATAAAAAAGTAACCAATAAACATTATGTGTTATTATATTTTATATGTACGCAGATTTCCACAGTGCTACTTATTGTGTTTTAAATTTCTGAAAAATAAATAAAAATAACATAAATTTTGTTTTAAATTGATCAAACACACACTCACTACTGCATACACGAACTTTGGTACTTAGTACCTATGACCAGACATGTAAAAACCGAAAAAGCATTTGTAACTAACAGTGTAAAATTGTATAATTTAGTTCCTGACTGTGTACAAAAATTACAAAGTTTAAGTCTCAGCTAATTAAGAGAGCATTTTACTCTGTTGACGAATTTATTATTATTTATGACAAGGACTTTCCGCTATTTGCTACTTTATGTAATTAATTTTTATTTATTAAATTTTATATTATTTTCTTTATAAGTTTCGATTGTAAATTTTGAAATTCATAAGTGTACTACATGTAGCTATATTTGAATAAATGAATTGAATTGGTTTCTGTGGCATTAGTAAGATAGATTTGAATTACTTGGGAATTAAATCGCATCCAATTCTCTCAGAAATAAAGCCTTGTGACTTAATATTGGTTAAACATAATAAAGACAGTTTGTCTAGTATTATATATTTCTCGTAAATTGTGTCAAAGTTCCGTTTTTTCCAAGTTCCAAGACTAGATTCATATCTAGATTAGATCAGTAGTCTTCGTGATTTTAGGTAAAGCCAAACAAAAAAGTAATTTATAAGATCAATAAGACTGTAAAAAAATAATTTGCCTTTACAATTTTTTGTATGAAATTTACAATATAAATTTCAAAACTAGCTTACTCAAATTTCTGTGCCGTGACTTTAACAATGAACAAGGAGCGCGGCCCGGAACTATGTGTTATGTTCGCACACTATAACATTATAAATATAAATTTTAATAAACAGTAGCTTGTTCAAATCAGATTATTGCTATAAAATACCTCAGCAACTAAGCACTTGCTCCTATTAAAACTAAAGCAAGTAAGTTGCTCCTAAAAGTTGCACTATTGTATTCATTTATTTCTCTTTCTTTTAGGTTTTTAAAAATATATCATATAAAAAATAAAACATAAAATATTATATCTAATAAAACCTAAAAGATAGCATGCCACTGGCAGCGAGGCAAGGTCCAAGCTACTGGCGGTAGGGGCCCAGGTACAGGGATAGAAACCTCCGGACAATGCGCGCCTTGATCCATCCATGTATATTATTATTGTAATAAGCCTGTTGTATCCCACTACTAGGCAAAGGCCTCCCTTTTCTCCATCCAGTCAGCCCGGTCTTCGGCTTTGGTAGCCCAGTCCTTATCAAGTTTACATAAATCGTCGCGCCACCGTTTTCTGGGTCTTCCTCGAGGTCTAGTAGTTCTTGAACCCATGTTGTGGTAGCTTTTGCCCAAAATATCAATAAAAATTACATATAATTTTAACTTGCGATATTTAGTATGGAGTTATTTATTCTTTCTAAAACCTCTTACCTCTTTTACTTGAATTCTTAATTGTATAAAATAGTAGTTATTCACCGCGTATTTATAACTTTATCTATTAATATATTAATAAATTTCTGCTAAATTTATTAATATATTAATAAATTTCTGCTAATAGATAAAGCATGCTGACAGACAGCGGATGATTGGTATTTGTCTTATAAGTCTCATTTGTACCTATTAGGTACGGAACCCTAAAAGCAATAATATTAAGTGTAAATAATTATTTTAAATCATAGTTTTAAGTAACAGTCCCATTAACTAAGCAAAGAGTGCAGTTTTATGTGCTACAATTATAGTGTTGCTAATAAAGACATTTATTGGAGAGAATTGGGAGAATTGGAATTTTGATTTGTTATCTCCCACTAAGCGTTCCCCCCTAATCCTGCATCGCAATCAGCGTTAAAGGTTTACGGGGATCAAAGCGTCCCGATTATCAATAAAATATTTATTTTGAAACGAAACATCAAATCGGTTTGAATGTTACCTTCGTATTCTTGATTTCCCCCGGGCCGGGGACCGATACAAAATTTGATTTCACTTTTATATCCTGCTCTGTGTTTTCAGTTAAACAATTCTAGGGAAATTCGGTCCGTGACGTTTTTGGTTTACTTTTATAGAGTAGCGTTGCGGCGTTCTAGAAGAACTTAGAACTTGGATTGTATACCAATACCTTTTACAGTATATCACGTTAGTAAACAAGGCTCTTGTCGAAGATGAAGCATATAAATTCTGGAATTACTGGCTGTCAATGAAGCTGCTAGATAGAACACACGGTCCTCCCTGTGGGGCCCCACATTGTCGAGGCGGGGGGGCTCAGTAGCCGTGGCCTGGTCACCCACGGTGAAGCGAGGAGGGTCCCTGAGGCAGGCCACTCCCTTAACTTGTACTCCCTATGCAAGTTCTTGATGGAGTGGCACCAGTAGGTTGCGGAATCTCGTTCCAGAGAGGTTTTCCCAACTGAGGCGGGCTTGCGGTGTGGTTAGGGTGGCACCGCAGCCAAAGGTGTGGCGCCGCGGTAGGAGAGAAGTGTCGGTATTACGATGCGCCGCTCTTCCTACCTGCCGCGGCCTTGGCGGTGGGGCCGCAGGGAGAAAGGAGTGGTACCACAAACTACCAATCCCTATTCTCTGTAGTCCTGTAGTGTGTCCTAGTATATTGGTCAATAAACGTTTTATTTATTTTATTGATTAATAAAAACAAAAAGATAAAAAAAAAATGTAGTATTTATAGCAAAGTTTAGGCAACCTAACCACTGTCTTTATATGTAAACATTGTTACCCAAAATTCATATCTAGCCTACTTAGTACTAAAAGGCCTTTTATCCTATCTGTATTCCAACAGTTTGCGTTAACTAAGCTGCTTAAGCTCGTATATGATATATTTGGTATGAAACATTCAGTTAGGTTACAGAATTTGTGCCATCACGTTTAAGGTTAATGACGTCATCAAAATAACAAATCACACGAATTTATATGAGAGTTGCGCACCTTGAACCTTATGTCTTCATATGAAGTAATTTCTAAGAATAATCGCATAGAGATACGAGTAACTTGCTTTAGAATATGTACATATTATTTAACTAGCTGCGCCCCCTGGTGTTGCCCGCGTTAATCCGGGACTAAAGAAATTAATCCGGGATAAAAAGTAGCCTTTGTATTAATCCAAGGTCTACACTATCTTTATAGTAAATCTCATCTAAATCGGTCTAGCCGTTGGTGCGTGAAGGAGTAACATTGATTTTTGAAGTTATTTGCGTATCACCACGGGAACCATAATGTTTTCGGGATAAAAAATTGCCTATATCTTAATCCAAGATATAACTTATCTTCACATCAAATTTCATCAAAATTGGTTCAACCTTTTAAGCGTTAAAAAGTAACAGACATACACACTTCACACAATTTCTCGTATTTATAAAGTAGGATACAAAAAACGGTTTGTTCTTATTTTAACCCCCGAAGCTAATAGAAACGGGTTGTTCGACATGTTTTTTTTTATCTTTCATAGGTTTGCGTTTGACTACAGCTAGCCTGATGTTAAGCTGCGCTGCAGTCTACGGTGTGGCACGCTTACCTAGAAGATACCTATTAACTCTACTTTAGTCTGCCTGTAAGTATGTGTAAGTGTGTAGCATTGTAGCTTCTGAGAGGATAGGATTTTGATTTTTTATATGAAATTTATATTTTTTATTAGTTTTCTTAACTATACATATTTGGACCTCGATAGTCGTCCCTATAAAATGGCGGACTTTATTTTTTGCACGTTCCCTATTATTGGTACCAAATTAAAGAGCGAGACGATAATACACACTAACAAATACACATACTATAAAAGTAATAGACACTACGATACATTTCAAAATACACCATCACATAAAGTTGAGTCGGAGATTTTTTTAATATATTCTTGTTTTGTGCATCTTTGTGTAGTAGTTAGTGGTGGCGATTCTGCCGTATACACGACTAAACTAAATTTAAAGAAGCCCCGTTTCTTTTCATCTTAGGTGGCCAGAAAGAGACAGCGCGTTCTGAACCACAGACAAATCACGTCAAATATGAAATGTGCAGGCAGTTTTGGACACAAGTGAGTGTGTTCTAAAGACGCATAAATATTTTTTACATTTCACGTGATTTTAGTTGTTTTGACTATGGTGCAGAACGTGCCGTCTCTTTCTGGCCACCTAAGATGAGCTTCTTTAAATTTAGTTCGTGTGTACCGCAGAATCGCCACCAGTATATTAATTTACATTACATCACAACATAATACTTGTCCGTTTGAAGTTCGTGACATTGTAGTAATTATATATACGCAACAGAAAATATAATAATATTTTCGAGCCATTTCTAGAAGAATTACAACGCCTTCCTTAACGCCCTAATTTAGTTCCTGCGAGCGCATGCCACTTCCTATCTCTGATGCTTCTCATTATTCATAAAGCTTGCGACCCCATTAATTTATCTCAATCCTTTTATACAAAAAAATTCTTGTATATTCTATATTTTTTCTAACCTATACTGTCCCACTGCTGGGTAAAGGTCTCCTGTCTCTCGCTAGGCACTCGAAAATTGGTTAAATAATATTTATTTTTATGGTTATCTATGAATGTATTATTTGGAAATGACAACACATATCGACAAATAAGTAGATATCATATCAGTTTATTACGAAAGCTATCTCAAAAAATACTTAATTAAATCAACGTTTACAATTTTACACCTTTAAGAGAACATCGATATTTCTATAGGAAATCAAATACTTTAATTTAGTGTATTATGGCTCATTTAATCTAACAATAAAGCGATTACACTTCAGTTAACAAATAATGTAATGACATCTTTGTTTAATATTATAATAATAAGTGATCGAAATAAAAAAGAATCAAAATTTTGACACTTACTTTTGAAACTTACCTAATAAAATATTCCCATAACAGGACACGTACCAGTACAATGAACTACGTCTTACAAAAGTTTGATTAATTTATTTATTAACACACTCTGCTATAGATAACTCAAAACCCAATTGCAACACAATTACTTATTATTGCACAACGGCTTACACAACTCGTCCCAATATTTGTAACAATTGACTGTTTATAACTGCACTGTTCTCATCATCAATTACATTCGTGTTTTCATCAAGCACTTTATCATTAGCATGATTGTTAAATATTCTTTCTTCGCTGGTAGAAGCTACTGTGGTTGTAACTTCTTCTGTTGTTGAAGGTACATCAGTGGTAGTCGCTTCAGTGGCGGGGACAACAGTTGTAGTAATATCTTGTGCAACTTGTGTCGTCGTTGGATCAGGCGCAATAGTGCTTGTTGCATTAGCTAACTCTTCTTTTAACTTCTCCACTTCTTCCGCCAAACTATTCTTCTGTCCCGCCATAGCTAGTGTCGACACAAAGAGACAAAACGATAGGAGCCCCAAAAATACTATCATTTTGTTATTCAACATCCATCCTATTGTTCTTTCGGTATAATATTTGCACGCTGTCGAGCTCGGCATTTTGGTTTTAGTTTTCGTTTATTTAATTTTGTTCACTTATTTTTGTACACGTGTACCACTTTCAATATTGGTGCCTTAAATAAGTTTACTTTCAATATCTGGTGACGATTTATCGATAAATATAGAACTGATAATCGTTATCAGTCTGTCCTAAAAAGTGTTCGAAATTATTCTTTACTGAATTGTAATAAGGCTCTTTGGAGCTGGGATTAGGTTTGTTTGTGCGATAGTAGATATCAGAGAATGTACACTGTAATGTGATAAGATGCATCTCGCGTTTGTCATTACTTCTACGTTTTTGTGCTAATCCCACCTTATATTTATTCATTTAGCAATACAAACAATTACATAAGCTTAGAGCTAAACCAATTACTGTACCGGGTGTAGCTACATGTAACATAATCTATGTACTTATATTATCTGTAAACACATTAATCTAATTATTTATTTTCTTATATGATAATGTAGTTAAAATACTAATAGCATAACGTATTTCAATTAATATTTGTATGAAAATAATTTAAAACTGTATAGCGTTTGGCCTTTTTTATGTTATTCTCTAAGAAATATTATGACAGCATTTGGCAGTGACGATCCTTTGAATCGAGTGAATAAACTAGTTCAAAATGCCACTAAGGGCAAATCCGGTGAACTCCGTTTCGCCCCAAATTTTAAATTTTCCCTGATATTTGTGTGCTGCAAACCTCACGAAGTTCAAGACCTTTCCAACGAATGCAAAACCGTGGAAATCGGTTCGTGCGTTCTGGAGTTATAGCGTCAGGAAGGAAACCCCCACTTATTTTTATATTATAGATTAGTGGAAACTGCCACTAAGGTAACTGAATCAAAATGAACGGCTTAATTTATGAATGATTTATTGTCTATAAAACTAGATAGGTGGTATTACATGAAGTTTATATTTTGATATTATTAATATAACTTGAGAAGTTCCTGTACCCACCCTCATTTAGTTTAACCCCTAAGAGCCATCAAATGTGACACGTAGCCCTCAAGCGGGAAGCCATCGAATTAGAATATAAATTGAACTCTTTATATAAACATTTATAATTTGCATTTAAGGCTCCGCGATTCAGTATACGCGTATGGATTACGAGTATTTCTACATGATTGTAAGAGAATATATAACAACTCATGTGATATAGAAGTCCTCTTCTCCTTCGTGTGAGTTAAGTGGCCAAGCTCTGGTGTCGAGAGTTTTCAAGCTGTCAGAAGACCTCTGACTTGTCAAACGACTACTTGTGTTGTCCTCCTAGGCGTATCCGCCAATGGCGAACTTAGCTAGTTCCGGCTATGTGCACGGATATGGCTGGCGAAGCCAAATTTTGTTTTAAATAGCCTATTGCACGGTGCGCAGTGCAGTGCAAACGACTACTTGTACTAAGACTAACAGCCGGGACCTAAAATTTAACGCGTTACCCGACCCACGGCAGCGCTTAGATAAAAATTACACTTTTAAAACGACAGCATAGACACAACACCGTCCGCATCGACCGCTCGCCTTCGATGATCGCGTCAGATCACCTTAGTAAGCCAAGTTTAAGGCGCTACATATGCGATATAGAATTATATGTGCTACAGAAGTAATCATAGGTCTTCTTTAAATTTTGTCTATAAAACTATTCGTTTTAGTTTAAAGAATAAAAATAATGTAATTCTTATGAGGCTCAAAATTCATTAGATTTGAGAATACTCATTTCACTTGAAATCCTGTAATTTGTAACAGGTCAATTATTGAAGCAAACACTAGAATAAAATCGTATGAAATTTCCGCGCTTAACAATATTTTTCAATCTGATATTAAAATATATGTACCAACCTCTAATACGTCAAATCACCAAAAGATCAATAGCCTGGTTACAGCTTATCCTTGCATCGCCTTAACAGCTACCGGTGGCAACAAGCGACGTTCCACTAATACGTTATAAATATTCATAGTCATAAGTAGCTACCGACCTATCGAACGTTTACGAGGCAACCAGTTCACTAAGACCCCACACCCTCCATACAAACACCCTCTTCCTTCCCAAAATGTATACAAGAGAGAGCGGCGACGGACCAACGTTTATTGGACATCTCATATAACTCAGGAACGGATTTCGATACACATTATGCGATATTTCAATACAGTATTTATATTTCCTCCGGGTGCCGCACTAAATCCCTATGGAAATGGGTTTCAATTGTTTTTGTGGACGGCTTTATTTCCATTTCAGTTTGTGACACATTGGTGGCGATTCAGCGGCACACACGACTAAACTAAATTTAAAGTAGCTTTGTCTCTTTTCGTCATAACTGACCGAAAAGAGATGGTACGATCTAAACCATAGACAAAACATCTAAAATCACGTCAAACACGTCAGATTTAGACCTGATACAATTGGGTGCGCTCTAAAATCGCTTACATTTATCATATTTGAAGTGATTTTAGTTGCTTTGTGTGTGATTCAGAACGTGCCGTCTCTTTCTGGCCATCTAAGATAAAAAGGGGCTTCTTTAAATTTAGTTTAGTTGTGTGTGCCGCTGAATCGCCATCATTGAAATCGAATAATTGTTAAAAAGTAGTTTCGTAGCAAAAAATACTATCCATATTATTACGCAAGAGTTGTAAGTTAATGTAACTATGTATTGGCTTTATAATTCTTTTACTATATGTAAAAATAAAGATGCCGTTGTACTTTTGCAATTGTAAGAACAAAAAGCTTTCATTTTTTTTAAATAAACAGAAATCTAGCTAGATGTATTGATCTAGATAGATATAAGTATGAGTCATAAAATACTTGGATATTACTCGTAGTATATACTTAGTATACATCGAAAGTATTAAAAACGTCCGAAGCAACATTTTGTGATAGCAGTTATCTTATATTTGAAATTTATTAAAGTAAACGTATGCTACGAAGCCTACACATTAGATACCCATATTGGGGCAATTGTGAAAAAATATGTCATTAGCCATTTTGTGAGGGCAGCCATCTTGGTTCATTTTTAACAACATAGCTAAGCATAAACCCAAGTCGAAACCCAAACACATATAAAAAAAATGAAATCAGATCAATCTGTTGTCGGCTACGATGCCTCAGAAACATCTGACTCAGTTTTCGTCGGCGCTTACAATAAAACGTAAAAAAAATACTAAGTACATAATACATAAACCATATTCGAATAGAGTATAGAACAATCAGCGATTTAGTCGATTAAAACATGTTTTAGTGTGAGCGTACTTAGAATATCTGTTTATGTTCGTATTTAATGCAACTTTTTCCTCATGCTGATATCGATAAGATATTTTTGTTTTTCTGAAAAGAACACGCGTAATTTAAATGGATAAGACCAGTTCAATTTAGGTTTTATCAGTAAAATATGAATGAAAAGCAGGAATCGCTATCTTTGAATCTACTGTATTTATATTATATAATACAAATAAAACTTGAGAGGTGTCATTGAACACACGAAGTTCATTCATCTCATTAATCGTTAAATAAATAATCTATAATCTCATTAATCGTCGCGACGCCACACTGTTCAATGCGAAATAGAAATGAAAATATCTGGCTTGCTTCCTATAAATAAGAGAGAGAGAGAGAGAGAGATAGACAGAGACACATGCGCACGCCGCACAGCTTACCATAGCAAAAAGTGTCGTGACAACTTTTCGTAAGATTTTTTTCCGTCTAGCCCCCTTTCACAACGCGCGATAAGTAGCTTCGTTCCAAAACTGTGTTCCAATATCTTTATTACCTCGCTTAGCTAAAATACATCATAAAAAAAATAATGCTATAAACTTGTTCAGTATCCAGATATTGCTTAATTACATTGTAAAGGCTACATAACAAAGGCTTCATGTAAGTTGTTGTGACATAATTATAATAGCTTAAAGTTGGCTAGTTAGCACTGCTTCGGAAGATCGCGGTGTAAGTGATAAGATATTATTATTAACTTAAGGACTCTTAAGTAATTCATTACTAACTTATTCCTTTACTAGCTGAGCCCCGTGGTGTTACCCGCGTTATCCCGAGAAAAGTAGCCAGTATGTGTTAATCCAGGGTCTAACCTGTCTCTGTATAAAATTTCACCAAAACCGGTTGAGGCGTTTAAGCGAGAAGGAATAAAAAATTTAAGTTATTTGCGCTTCCCACAGGAAGTAATGTTTTTGGGATAAAAAGTAACCTTTATGTTAATTTAAGGTCTAACCTATCTTCATATTAAATTTAATCATAATCAGTTCAGCCTATTTATTGATCGAAGAAGTATAATAAACATACACACAAACTTTCGCACTTATTGTAGGATAAGATGTTAGAAAGATAGTAAGACTTTCAGCTTTATAATAGTTTCCTTGTCTTATCTTATCCAAACTAGGCATTTTTTACCTTCGGTTCAAATGTTGTTTTTTCGGATTGTAAAACGAACTGTCAAATTCAAATACAAATCATTTGATAACATTTTGATAACACCAAAGTTACAAGTCAAATAATATGATATCATTACAAAAGTTTATGATATGTATCAATGTCAATTTTCAATTCTAATTCTAATAATATAATGTATAAGCTTGGCGATCCAGCGAGGTAATGCCGCCAGCATTTTAGGCACCTTATCCGCGGACACTGACATAGATTTAATTTACTATTTGTAAGATTGTTGTGTGTGTGTGTGTGTGTGTGTTTTTATTTATATAATAAGTTTTACCGAATAAATTATATAATAATTCTAGCTGACCCGGCAAACGTTGTTTTGCCTCACTTAGGGGTATGAAAAATAGATAGTGTAGCTTATATGACACGTTCGTAGATTTACCATAGCAGCGCTATCTATTGATTACTTACTCAACCCAGTCGAAAGGTATCGGCATCTGTTAGAATCATTTGGAGTTAACAGATAATTGTGACTGTCAAATAATAACAGACAATAATTAGCAATAAATTAAAATTGCGACTAAAATTTGAGATTTAAACTATCCTATCTCTCAAGTTGGATCGTACTGCACTTGGTGTGCGAATTTTATTATAATCGTTTAAGTGGTTTAGGAGTCCATTTAGGACAAACATTGTGACACGAGATTTATATATATTTAGATTAAGATAAGATAATATCCTATTCCTACGATCTGTATTCGTGAAAACGGGGTTTCCAGGTTCCTACATACGCGAATGCTTATAACGCTGCAATTCCCAACCCTAAAACGGCCACACCTGGCCGTCCTGTAGACGCAACACTCGCCAAGCACTTACCCTGGCCTTCTGTAATGACCAAAGTTTCCAGTGTTGCCAACTTAATACAGAAAATTACCCCAACACATGTACAATGTTAATGGCACAAGGATGAAAGCGTATTAGTTGTGCCTTATGGCTTCTCATAACGACTATTGTGTCAAATTGTTTGCTTAATTGATAAATTTGTCAATAATAATAATAATATTACTTTATTGTTCACCAATAAATACAGAAGAAAAATACAAGGTAACTTAAAAACTAGAGCACAATGGCGGCCTTATCGCCCGTGGCGATCTCTGTCAAATGATCTATTTCAAGCTTTGCAAGAAGCAAAAGCATAAGCATAAGTAGCTCACTATATGTTCCCACTTCTGGGACTCGGGTTCTTATCTTCCGTATAGAGGAGATATAGGTCATAATCCACCACGCTGACTATGTGCACATTGGCGGATGATATAAGCATTGTAATATTGTGGTCCTCAAATCTCGATTTTCTTACGAAGTTTTCTTCCACCGTAAAGGGAGTGCAAATCCACACGTAACTTGAAAATCAAGTAATTAGGGTAAAGCTGTAATCGAACCAGTGGTCATCCGATTGAAACCAGACGTTTTTTTTCCCACCGAGTCCCATTCGCTTTTTTTGTATACTAGTTTTTTTAATCAAATCATTTATTAACCTTATGACTACTTTTGTCATACACGGCACGTCACTTACAAAAATATTTTATTACAGTTTTATATGTTTTTAACTAACTCACAAAAATTAAGATTAATAATAAAATACATAATAAAAATAAAATGTATATAATATTATGAAAAATCAATTTTGTGTCACTGAATGTAAATTATATAAAATGCCAAGAAGACGTTTTATTATTAATCTTGTAATGTCCGAACTAATTACTACTTTTTATAACATGTCAAAGCTTCAATTACTGCAATGTCAAATTTTAAATAATGTTAGATTTTTAAGATATCATATCATAATACTGTTAAATGCCCACTTAATACAATTTTTATTCAGCATATCAATTTCAGTATTATTTGCATTTATTTATTCCAGAATAAAGAATTAGTGAAATATGTTCTTCACTTATTCTGACGCACTTACTGTCAATAACTGAACATTTTTATCGCGTGGTCGTATAATCGTCTATACTATCAAAATGTCGAGAGGTCAAACAAAATCGACTTCGGAAATTAGAGGTCATTGTCTTTATTATACTTTGATGGGTATTTTACGGCTTATAATTTTTATGTTCGTTTAAATATGAAATTTTAATAGTTAACCAGCATTTTATTGGATGAAATTATATTTGTAATAAAAATAAAATTTTGAAGTATGTACTCGTATATAGGGCGTTTATATATAATTTAAGTACATATTTATTGAATTCAAATAAAATTGATCAAGTAGGTAATAGTTGCAATATAAAATGTCGTAAAGTTTTAGTACGTAAAACGATTACGGTAAATGGTGTTCTAAAAAACGAAAAACAACTAGTACGAGTCTTATGCTTAACTAACAAACCAATTGACAGAAGTCTCTCGAATACTTTACTTTCGTAACTACGTTTTAAAATCACAATTTCCCTCTGTTCTGTCCCATCTAAAGCACCACATAACGAACATCCGACCATTTTTCGCTCGCAAAGAAATCCAAACACTCTTTCAGAAAATGGAACACCGGAAAAACATAACACATTCGTATTCCTATTCATGCAAAAGGCGCAAGGTTTAAACGTTTCAATGGTAACCTTTTCACCAACCAGGGAGACGTTGGTAAAGAGCGTTACGTAAAAGAAGTCGACGGGTAGAGTTGTATCTAATCAGAGAACGTTAAAAACGCGAGTTCTTTCCTCTTACCGTAGCGCTTCGTCTATGAAATGTGTTCTAATGTCTACAGTCAGTGTAGCTGTGTGTCTACGTTGCTACGAGCGTCAGTGTGCTACGGTCGGTCGTAGGGATCGGACGTCCCTTCACGCGGGATTCTCGCTTTCCTCAGACTTGTTGCGATGTATTATAAAATTATGAATTAAATATTAACCGCTACACAAATATTCGTGTAAAACCAGCTCCGCAGTGAATTATAGTGATTAGAGCGTAATTGCTTTTCTGTTGAAACAAGAGTTGAATTGCTTTGTTTCGGTGAAGTACTCGTGAGTAACAAAATATTGTGTTTGGTCTCTAAATATTTGTTTTGAAGACAAACATGTTTGAAAGCTCTATTTTATTGTTGCTTTCATAATTTTACTACCATTCGGAAAACGGAGATAATCCCTAATTACGTGAGATTTATTGTTGATACTTATTTATTTTCTTCATTTGAAAAGCTTAACAAAGCTGTCTGAGCTTTGGAAGTTTGTTTGCAGATAGAAATTGGCAAAAAGTGTGTGAAAATTGCTTATAGGATGAAACATAATATTAATTTATTTATTGACTGATGGGCCGAACAAATGACCCAAGAGCTGGCGCTTACCTCGGCCAACGTATAAGTTTGGCGATTCAGCGAGGTAATGCCACCAGCATTTTAGGCACCTTACCCGCGGACGCTGACTTAGCTTTAATTGACCATTTGTAAGGTGTTTTTAATTTATGTTTTTAGAAATTAATTATAACACAGTGATCTTAAACTTATTTGATAAACTATAAATTAATTTGAAACTAAACGTTTTCAACACAGTCTAGTTTCATTACGCTTTGACTATGTTAATGTTAGAAATGCCTTTATGTGCATGACATATTATATGCTGGTAATAATTTTCACTAACAAAGCTGTAACTTAAGGTCTTGTTACACCAATTAACTTGAACCTACCCCTTCAAATACCAAATTACGAACGTGAATTCCAAAACTTAATTCATCAATAAATTGAGATAAAAATTCACGTTAATATTGATATAAAACGAAATGATTATATCGTTCTAGATGCTCTATAAATACAGTTTGTTTCAACGCACTCAGTCAAACGACACAGTACAAGAACTGTAGTTTTTTATCATTTGGTTTTCTAGTTTCTACATTTGTATATTCAATACAATATTTGGCTTTTATTTTAACTCAGGGTATACTGTCTTATTATTATTATGTATTGATTATAGTTTAATATTTTATTTAAATGATTTCATATATAAAATTTCCATGTCACAATGTTAGTTACCGTACTCCTCCAAAACGGCTTGACAGATTTTTACCAAATTTTTTATGCGTATTCTGTAGGTATGAGAATCGGCTACTATCTATTTTTCATACCCCTAAGTGAAAAGGGTGTTTTTTTAAATAATACAAATCATTTATAAGACGTTTGCCGGATCAGCTAGTATCAATGTATAATAAATAACATAAGGATAATTAAGTGAAATTACATTAAAATTATTTACAATTCATTGAAATTATAGTATTTTCTTTTAATAATGCAGGTTTAAATAATACCTATTGATTTATATTTGCTACTCGTATTTGACCTATACTAAGACCTACTATTTAAATTTATTTTATAATCAGAGTAAATCAATAATAAACTTATTTTTGGTCCCTGAAGACTATCATATTAACCAATTTTATAAACCGAACCAATTACTTGTGAAAATAGAAGCTTAAAATATTAAAGATACATAGAGCATGTCCCAAAAAAGGTCAGCCCTCTGTATAATTTACTCTGATTTCGTTTTTCACGAGTAATTTTAAAAAAGCTTTTTATCTGTTCTGTTTCTAATCGTACAGAACCGTTACAGTGAAAATCAATTATTTTCATTGACCTTGTAAGTACTTGCAAGTCTATGGACTCCAAAAATGTTTCAAAAACATTATTATTAAGATTATAAGCTATGACAGCTCAGTCAGGCATGTATCATATTATACAATATTGTTAACCATAATCATATTTATTAGTCAAAATATTTCACAAGTCATTTCAAACATAATTATTAAAAAAATATTATAACCAAAAGAATACAAATATATTTCTGTACATTTTAGAGTTACATATGTCATGTGAATTAAACAAAATTATAACAATGTCAAAATACAAGTACTTTATTGTCTTATTTTGTAATTTTTACAAAGGCATCTATATCATAGGGAGTTTTCTCGATAAGCCAACGTTTAAGTCGAGCTTAAAGCTACCTAGACTTGTTACATCATATATACATACATTTGCACACCCTAACGGGTATAGTATAGAGTACATACCTCTCGATCTTTCTTTGCAAATAAAAACATTTGATTTGATTTGATTTTAGAGCTTGGTTTCAATCCCCGCCAAAGATCTTGAACTTTCGGTTAGAGAAAACATTACGAGGAAACCTCGCTTGGCTAGCTACCACCTTCAAGGTGAATATCTATCGGCAAGCATCTAATGGTGTGTTGCCGCAATCGCCTTGAGAGACAGTTGTTACTGACTAAACATGCTCTATCTTTGGCCAGAATGTCGGTGACTCGTGGTTACGCACCTTAGTCAAATAATAATTAAAAAAAAATGCCTAGCTGTCTTGTATAACTCAGGCTCAAGGACTGTCGGAAGTGGGATTCCGACAGTCGATTGAAATTGGGTCCGGGAGGGTTGGCAGTTCTTTTTGCCTATGTGGATGTTGCTGCAAGCAAAAGCTAGGAGGGCCTCAGTGTGTTTCCACCGAAGAACCTGAAGCCCTCCATAAAGCATCGAGGCAGAGCACCGAGGGGGTTTTAGTGGGTAAAAATCCCACATAACCCGGCTGCACCCCATTGTAGCTGGGTATCTTATGGTAGATTTCCCCCTCGTAAAAAAAAAACTGTCTTGTATAAAATGTAAAGTTCAAACATTACTTATTTTCTATTCATGTTTTTACCTAAGCATGTAATTTGCCTATGTTCCGGGTAAACGAAACATTTTCATTTTTCTTTTTCGTCTACGATAGGCTTTATAATTTATTTACGAACAAAGTGGATTAGTCAGTTTAGGGTTACCGGTTTAACCAAATAATAAAAATTACGTGAAATTTTGAAGTATATGAGATGATATTTGTTAAGGCAAAGAGAAGGGAAAAATTTTGAATTTACAGTTTTTTCTAAAAACCGTAAATAGAAGACAAAAATTAAATATTAAGTGTACTTCCGCTGTGATCCGAAATCCAAATTAAGACAAGTAAAGGAAAAATAACTATGATCAATTAACCAAGCTTAATTAACTAAGATTAATTAACTAAGATTAACTAACTTAGATTAATTAAGATTAACGTTACCTATCACAATTCGGAAATTCTTAACTCTACACGTGTTTCGCCTAACCACAAGGCATCATCAGGAGATGCTGACTCTTCAAACGACAAGTCTAGAGTCAGCGGAAGTACACTAAATATTTAATTTTGTCTTCTATTTACAATGGATTTCCGCAAAGTAACGCCTAAGTCAATAAAAAATCTAAAAATCTAAATTTAAAATCAAACTTATTGACAAAGTTGTTTTCGTATTCACAAGTCTAATTGGTGCCAAAATAAGTACAAGTATGTTAAGTAAATACGTTTAAGTACTTATTTTAGTATTCTATTTTTTCCAATTTTCTTTCTGTTTTTATTTTTTTGCTTTATTTCACTGTTTTTCTTTCTTTCATTTTGGTGTACAATACACAGTTCCTGTATTGTATTGTACATCTTATTACATTTTTTTTACTTATAAAATAGGTATCAATAACTAAATTCAAGATAAAATAAAAAATCAGGAAGCTAAACCTAATAACTATCTGGACTTGTAAACCTGTGACTGAAAACTTGATTAGTGATGTGGTTAGTGCTTTGTAAAATAACTGTTCAATGGTCAAGAGGTGCTTGAAGATATCGGGATGAGGCTCGAAAGGAGTTTCTTCTGGACGCTACTGCAGGCTCTAGCGCTTCTACCCACCATGGCTTTTAAAGGTACGTTAAGTTTTTTGAGAAGGCTTTTTTGGGTTTTCAGAGAGACCTTATAATTAAGTCTTCATTGTCCGTCTATGTACATCTGTACAGATAGATGGACGAAGGGAAACTAGATACAGTGTTAACTCTATATAACGACACTGAAGGGACTGTGCATTTTATGACGTTATAGAGAGTGGTCGTTAAATGGAGAGAATTTATCAATTGTTTGGTATACAAGTTAAACCAAATAAAGCCAATTGATTTCGTGGCTTCAGAGAGTTTGTCGTTAAATCAAGTGACGTTACATGGAGTTTCATATAGTTAAGACGCATTATTAAAGTGTATATGTTTATATGTTTACAAATCAAGCGGGAATTTGTACGGCCCTGCGATACAGGCTCTTGGTAGTCCTATAGCAGGGCGTAGTGCTCCATACAGCGTACCAGATAATCTTAAGGTATTTTGTAGACGTAAGAACTTATGTACATATATCTTCTTGTTTTCACATAAAAAGGTTTTCTTTACCTTTGCATCTTTGCAGGAATACTTATTGACGTTTTTAAAATCTCTTAAACAAGGGAAGTGTCTTCTTCTTCTTCATCACCTTATCTCACTTCACGTGGGGTCGGTACAGTATGTACGATTCTTCGATACATCTTTGTCATTCGTCAGCTCTGTATTCACACTCCTCTTGGTCATATCGTCAGTCACACAATCCATCCATACTTTCTTAGGCCGCCCCCTTCCTATCTGGCTGTCCACACTCATACAATTTTATTTCTATACGTCGCATAATATGACCATACCACGACAACCTATTGCTCATCATCCTTATTGTGTATTCTCTCAATATAATCTAGACTTTGAATAAGTAACATACTCTTTCAGGCTAACCACATAGAACTTCTCAACTCCCTGCAAAATATTCACCTCAAAAGAACTTTTCAACGTAAAATTTTAACATTTTAATTACTCGATATAAAATGCGAACGGCGCCAAAATACGAGACCAACTTAAACCTAACTTATTCATTAAGCTACGGGCCGCGCAGTTAAAATTCACATCTTATTAACTTAGCAACCGCTATTTAACTTACTTATAACTTAGTAAATCTGAATTAGCGGCAGTAATCCGAAACGTCGTAACGGTTTAGGGTCCAAATACACCATGTCTGCATACATAATATTACTTATTAGCCTCAAAGATTGTGAGTTTAAACAATAAGTGTTATTTTTGAAATTGGGTCAATAACTTAGCTCTTTTGTATGAATTTTAAATAAGGGTCGTCTCGCTTGAATATACGAGTATTATAGAATCATTAATATACATAATATGTTGATTCTGCTAATTCATGCATATCTTTTTTAGTGGTAAATCTAGTCTAGATTTTTTTCTACACACTCACATTTGAATTGTAAAAAAAAGTTACGTTTGTCGATCTACTGCTTAAGGTTTTAAGGTTTAACAAAGTAATTGAAATTGATTAGCACAGATGGTGCCACGGTCACACAAGAACCGGAATAGAAAGCAATCGTGAATATTTGGCGGCCAGTGATGAGACTGCCTTAGCTCAGTGGCAAGAGCTAAAAATTAGCGGTATGCATCAAAGCTTAGTAATGAACGTGGTCAATTCCTTTATTTTATTATTACTTCACGTAATTATCCCGGTAAGCTGATGTTTGAACAGGATAATAAGATCGGGTTACGAGAAAATATTAACGTAACTGATTAAAATTACTGCGCTACAAGCCGTAAAATAGAAATAAATAAATATGAAGACTCATTTGACAACCGGCTGGTTAGCCCCATGTAAAACTAATTCTACTTCGTAATATGGTTGCTAACACTATTGATATACTACATATACATACAAAAATAGGAATATAGAGAAAAAATATGGAAAAAATTGGCAAAGTAATATTTTTTTTTTATTATTATTAGTATTTTTTGTTATAGTGGCACGAAAAATACATATCTAGTGAAAGTTTCAGCTTTCTAGCAACAAACAGACAGCGGAGTATTAATGGGATCCCGTTTTTACCTTTTAGGTATGGAACCCTAAAAATAGCCAGACCGTCTAAAGAATAACTCTAAGAATAGTCATACTTCGATACCATTAGTTTTAGCAATAATGAAAAGAACAGAATAAATCAAATAATATTATTGATTTATTGAACCAGTTTGACGGTCTTTAAGCTATTTTTGCAGTATTTTTTCCCTCTACGACTGACAGCGCAAAAACTGTAATTTGAAGATTTTGCCACTGTCATCGCCTCAAAAGTTTTTCTCATTCAAAATAGGTTTGCGTTTGACCACAGCGTGCCTGATGTTAAGCAGCGCTGTGGTCTACGTTGAAGCACGCTCACCTAGAAGGAACCTATTCACTCTCGATTTGAAGAACTCAGGATAGTACTTTTCAGGAAATAGAGCCTCGAGTAGAAAATTGCCAGTCGTATAATAAATAATAAACAATTACTGAGCTGAACTATTTCTAGTTTTATGGCAGCTAACACAACTGATATACTACAAATACATAAATACATATACATATTTTCTATACACATACATATGTAACACCCAGACCCACAGCCAACAAATTTAGTTAAGCACAAAAATGTTAGCCGTGCCGGCAATCGAAACCGGAACCTTCTAATTGGCAGTCCGGCATGGTAACCTTTACGCCATCGAGGTCGTCAAATAATCAAATATAAAAATAATCAATGTTTACTAACGACCTGCCTAATCACGTATCAGGTAAAATCCAGCACGGCATAATTCCGTGACCGATATGCAAAATACACAAATATATAAATGTTCCGGTCGTCCCGGACCCAAAGCTGATTTGTAAACCTAACTCCGGAACATACAAATTTGCAATTCACCTGCTCTCCTTTATTTTGGAACGTTTATTTGAAACAGCGCTGGTTTCGTGTTTTCCAGTTTTTTGTTTGTACTTTTGAGTTTTATGCATGTGGTATTGGTATCTCGTTTTTAACCTTCAGTAGAATTAAAAAAAAAACTAAAAATTCATATATTTTTATTCGTTTTAAATTGTACATCTAAATTTATTCACTAACCTTCAAACTAGACGCATTCGCGCCCTTGCCTTTGAGGCTAGTGCCTTCCAGTGACTTAAATAGTCATGTACAATAAATCTTATATATAAAATTTCCGTGACACAGTGTTTGTTACCGAACTCCTCCGAAACGGCTTGACTGATCTTTACCAAATTTGATATGCGTATTCAGTAGGTCTGAGAATCGGCTACTGTATATTTAGTTTTTTTTTTTTACTAAGACAAAACAACGTTTGCCGGGTCAGCTAGTAGTTTATAGATTAATTCACAATGATAAACTCGTAATAAGGCGTATTTAGAATAAAAAGAAACATACTATAAATACAATTTAGTATAGTATTTTGCACATATTATGTATCTTTAATGTGTATCTATATATATTTTAATTTTTTAGTGTTCTTCGCCTTCGTATGAGCTAAGCGGTCTAGGTCTAGTGTCTGGTTTTTTCAAGCCACCCGAAAGCCTCTGATTTGCTTAGCGCTTGCTTGTACGAAGACTAACAGCTAGCACAATTTTACGTGTCAACTGAACCACGGTAGCGCTGAGATAAAAATGTCTCTTTTTATATGACAGCCTTGTTCATGGTTTCCTATCCAAAGACTGTTTGTATCGACCATTGCTTAACCTATATGACTTAGTCAGAGCTCCTTAGTTAGCTGAGCTACAGGCGTTACTGTCTTATGTACTTTGTATGTTTCAAACTACCGTAGGCTGAATAGATTCTATGATAATTTTCGTCAAATTTATACCATTTCCATTTAACACATCTAATAAGTAGAATGGAGACCGTGGACCAAATATTAAAATATTGCCTACCATTTTATGTAAATTTCAAAATATATACATTTTTCACATAACGCTTAAAACCTTAGGATTACCTAAAATACTTATTTCCTGGGATCAGAAGCAATTTCAGCTAAAGTGCATTACGCTTGGTACAGGTTCATACATTTTGCTCATCATGTTGTTTGCTCCTTTTACTGTATGCTTCTGAATTTAAACATTTATAATATACATTTATTTGGGTTGGGCTCAAATAAGTTATTATGATGACTTGCTTGAAAAAACCGATTCACTAAAAAATACACTTAACTTACTTAAGAAACTTACACTGAGAAAATTAGAATTATGTGTTGTAGAAGTAGTTGTTAAACGACCGGAGACGTTAAACAGATAAAAATTCAATAATTTAATAATTATAATTTAATTGTAATGTATCACAGCAATATTTATTTGTTAAAGACAAATATTAAAACAGTTACATAAAAAGAAATGCTACTGATACTACAGTTTTACAGTTACTTCAACAAAAACCATTTAGGCGCATACTGAAACAAGGGCAAAAAAGATGAGCCTTAGGCATCATAGCCCAGTTTTCCAGCGAAAACGAAAATCTAATTCGGTCGAACAAATACTCTGTGCTTGGAATTACTTCACTTTAGTGAGATATCTGTAGCGCCTGTAGCTCGGCTATCCAAGGTGATCTGACGCAATCACCTTAGATAGCCGCGAGGTTAAGCAAGGGTCAATGCGGACAGTCTTGGGATGGGTGACCATGCACTAGACTGTCATTTTCATCTGGGCGCTACCATGGGTCGGATGTAGATCCTGACTGCTAGTGTTAGTACAAGCAGTCATTAAGCCAAGTCAGAGGCCATTGGGTGGTTTGAAAACTCTCGACACCAGAGGTGAGCCACTAAACTAAATAGTTACGTTAGTTACTTTTTCACGCTCATACGGCTAAACCAATTTTGATGAAATTTTATATGACGATAGGTAAGACCCTAGATTAACACATAGGCTATTCTAATCCTGGTCTAGCACGGGTAAACCTGCAGGGCGTAGCTAGTATTTAATATATGCAAATATTTTGTCTACAAACTTCTGTTTAATTTATGGGCTTTATTGACGTGACAACGTTTTAAATTAGGTTGCGGCTGGGAGTCACTTATGAAAAAGTGTAACGCCCGGTAACGTTACGATGAGTCACCGAACGAGAGAGAGGCCCGCCGAATGCCTTGCGTCTCTCTCCCACTCAACTATGATCGGTCTGCCGCGCGCGCAGCACGCTGCAGACGTTGTCACGTAAAATCTTCGCCCGTAAAACCGACTTTACAGGCAACCATTTTTTTTTGTTAAATACCAACAGTTTCTAAGTACTTACAATTCACAAAAATACACACTCATTATTCACTTACCGTAAAGCCGTTTTCACATTTAAAAAAACTCGACTTCCGTACCGCCTCATTTAAATTTGACGAACGTCTGCATACATTCCTGCGAACTTTTTTAGCTTGGTTTTATTTCAAATTTACGACACGTCTGCCGATTACATCGACTGAGTTTTTATATTTTTGAACATAGTTCTTCATTTCCGCGTAGAAAATGGCCACACTTACATTATTATTAAAAGTGGGAATGAGTCCAACAGTTTCACCTTAAAATAGTAATAATGTTTAATAGGCCTTTATCATTGCAAAAACACAGTCTAGGTTAATTCAAAGCGTATAATGTCATATTACAAATAATAATGGTAAGAAGCGTCTCACGCTCCTTGCATAGATAGCCAAATGTATCCTTAAAGCAAGTTGTATAAAATTTATTTTTTCTTTATGGAATCATTTTATATGTACAAGTAATGTATGTATGTAATGTACAACCGTCTTCTAAGTGTAATTTTTTTTTTTGGACCCATTTCACACACGGCTGGTTAACCCCATACTGAACCATTTCTAGTTCGTGTTGTGGTAGCTAACACAACTGATATACTTCTTATAGTACATACATATTTTATATAGATACATACGAGTATTTAACACCCAGACCCACAGCCAACAAATTTTAGTTAAGCACAAAGATGTTGGCCGGGCCGGGAATCGAACCCGGAACCTTCTGATTGGGATTCCGGCATGGTAACCTTTACGCCAACGAGGTCGTCTAATTAATTATGTACATTTTTAACATAAAGTATGCATATAAATTTTTACACCTTACAGCTAGGAATTTGACCAGCAAGGCACGTACTCAAATTAAATGTAAAAATCATAAGTATTATTTAACTAAAATCTTAGGTCCTTAAATATTTTTAGCTATTTTATTGTAATTTAATTTATTCTAAATTTCTAAATACGTCTTTACGTAAATCATCATTGTAAATCTTATATATAAAATTTCCGTGTCACAGTGTTTGTTACCGTACTCCTCCGAAACGGCTTGACCGATTTTTTCCAAATTTTATAAGCGTATTCAGTAGGTCTGAGAATCGGCTTCTGTATATTTAGAAATCATTATTAAGGCAAAACAACGTTTGCCGGGTCAGCTTGTTAAATGAATAGAATGCGTCTAGTTTGAAGGTTAGTGAATAAGTTTAAATGTACAATTTAAAACGAATATATATTTGAATTTGAATTTCGAAACCACACGAGTTATAGCGATACTCTGGCCTCAGATTCCTCTCAAGGAAGATGCCGAAATACTCCGTTATGATTTACCAACAGATTTCTCATCATGAGGGCAGTTGATGACCAGGCAAACTCATATTTTTTATTAATGATTAATAGCCTTACGTTTACACGACTGCAGTTTGTCTGATGTTAAGCTTTGCTGTGGTCAAAGATGTATCACGCTTGCCTAGAAGGAAGTTATTTACTCGATTTGAAGACCCCCAAATTATACTTCTCGGGAAAAAAGACAAAAGAAGAGAGTTGCAAAGCTTTGCAGTTGTCACAATGAAGGTCTAAGCAAAACACTTTGTGGGAATCCTCAAATCTTCTGTGTATTTTCACTGTGCTTTAGCCTCTTTACTATGCTCTTTCACCATATTATAATTTATTTACAAGTTTTTTAAGTGTATGTGTATTTGTTTGATGTTATCAATACGTTTATTCGAAATCTTAAATTTGTAACCTTAAACAAATATGTACGACTAATATCAGCGTAGCATCACAGATTTTTACTATCATCCAATTTACTGATAAAAGCAGAAAAGTCCAGCTTGCGTATAAATATCTCATTTTCGGATACTCTTTCGCAATACGGTGGAATATTCCGTTCTGGACCTGCCACAAATAAAATTATGACCGTATATTTTCGTAATAACTTTTTGACGGTGCATTCTCAGTTTTTTATTTCACCACGCAAGCACGGTATGATAATTGCTGTGAATATAGACAGAGATACAGAACATAAGGTGCTTACAATTATTATTAAAAAATTGTGATTTTATCATCAGCAATATTTAAGGTTATCTATATCTATATGGAACTCTACATTTATACTAAGACCACGAGAGGTCTTGTGCTGTAAGAGTATGTATGCTCTGTGGTTTGTCTCAGTACAAACAGTCGTTAAGTCAAGTCAGAGGCTTTCGGGCTGCTTGAAAACTGTAGACACTAGAGCTTGGCCATTAACTTCATACAAAGAAGAACAACACTAAAGTAAATATACTTACTAATAGGCGAATAGTTACTTTGTTTATACAAGCAATCGTTTTCAACAAAACTTTCTTACAAAAAGAGATTGTAAGAAATAAAAATATCACAGACAATTTGTTAAAGTATTTTAAAGGATTTTTTTGGTATATCACCATGATCGTCCTTAATTAAGTATTATATTATAAAAATTCAGTGTAAAAAAACACTGAATTTTTATAATATATACACTGAATTCAATAATGTGACAGTGAAAACATTTATTAATTTTCTCATTAAATATTTTTTTTTTACTTTCACCGTCAGTTGTTTTCAATTGTTTATTTTTTGACATTTGATTTATATCAGTCAACAAACATTGTCATAAAAGCTTGGTAAGTAACATATTTACAACAACACACAACAACAACACTCAGAAGAGTTAATCAATAGAATAGAAGGAGTAAAAGCCAACAAACTGATAGTTTACAATTTGTCCCACAAACTTGGCGTTTTTGTGTGAACGACATTAGCATTTGGCGACAGGTGCAAACCGCGCCGTCTCTCTATCGACCCATACACGCCATTTTTTTACGTTTTTGTCCCCATTTGCAGCCACTGACGTAAGAAATCAGAGTTGTCAAGTTGTCAATAACATATACAGATGGGTATTACGCATACTAGTTTTTTTTTTACACATTCACACACCGCTGGTTAGCCCCATACTGAACCATTTCTAGCTCGTATTATGGTTGCTAACACAACTGATATACTACATATACATACATACATACATATTATATATAAATACATATTTAACACCCAGACCCACAGCCAACAAATTTAGTTAAGCACAAAGATGTTGACAGGACCGGGAATCGAACCCGGAACCTCTTGATTAGCAGACCGGCATGGTAACCTTTACGCCAACGAGGTCGTCGTGTTTATTATGCTTCGCAAAACAAAAAACAATCAAAACAATAACCAAATGATCCGTCTCTAGCAATGAAACTGGCAAAGATATTTCCAAGAATTGTGTAAATATCTTATTCTTTGAATCAAAACCCATATTATCAATATATAACATAAAATTATTATATAATATGTAAGTATTAAACGTAAGTTATCAAATATATATGTCACAATATACAAATGAAATGTCAAAATTAAAATGAAATTAAATTACCAGCAACAAAACAAGATTGTTTTTCTAAATATGAGCAAATAAAACACACGCCCTGTCATAAAAAAATAAAATGAAATGAATGGTAAATAATCCAAAACTAATAAAAGATTGGTTTGAGAACAAGATTACCTAAGTTGGTTTTAACTCATTTAAAATTTATGTTACTTGTGAAAAGATTTTTCAGTTTTTACGAACGCCTGTTTTATAGCTGTTTCTGAGGCACGTTTTATTGTTCACAGCGGGTTCAAACGAGTTTTTATTTGGGCTATATTGGTCTAAGAGGTTTAAGTTCAAATAATATTTGAGTTAAAATATATAGGCACCTAATAAGATTGTATGGTAAGATGATAGTCTGCAATATACATAAAATATTTATTTTTATCCCCTATCTTTGAAATATTAATTTTGCTATTCGATATCTGACTGCAAAATCTGTTTTTAAGCGCTAGAAGATAAATTGAATTGAATTTTAAACATGGTGTTCTAAATTTGAAAAAATATACTAAGTTTGTGAATTGAAAACATGGTTAAACCTTGCTTGGATCTCCAAGGCGTCGAATGTAATATACAATCTTTATTAAATACTCAGACTTGAACCTTCTTGGTATTTTGTGGTTGTATGATGTGAGATAAAAAGTATTGCATTGAGTGAAAACCCTATTTTTGGGTTGATTATAAAAAATAGCCGACACAATGCAAAATGTTGAGTCTGCACAAGCACATAGAAAGGGAGGCCTATAAATACCCAGCAGTGGAATAAGAAAGACCGCAGCGCAGATGATTATAATGATGATAAAACCTATACCCAGCATTGGATAATAAATTTAAAACCTTTCTTTTTCGGTGAAATTTTAGTAAACAACTAGAACGTTGTTTGTAGAAAACCGTTTTCTCTGAATTAATTTCCATAAAGATTGCTAAAGGCAATTATTTTCGTCACAATAGTATAATGCTTCTACGAAAACCAGATGCCAGTTCCAAGAAATAGCATTTGATGAGATTTGTAAAATTATTCAAAAATGTTTTCGATATCCAAATAATCGGTCAAGTGTGAGTTGGAGTTGCGCAATAAGGGTTCCATACTATTATGTACATACAACTAGTAATATGATAAACAGCTGATCACGTCATATGAGTTGTCAATTTTTTTTTTTTAAGCTAAGTTTAAGTTACATTTCAAGCATATACCAGTCCTTAAAATTGAGAAAAAAATATTGACAATATCATGTTTGTTGTAAAGGATCTTAATTAGAGTGAAGGTACATAAAATTCCAACAAGCTGAATTATATTTTCGCGTAGAAAACGGTCACACTTACTTATTATTAAAAGTTGGAACAGTGTTACACGGACCGCCACCGATGAGATCCGCGCGTGCACTGTAACAATAAGTAAGTGTGACTGTTTTCTACGCGAAAATATTAAGATGCCTTACGTGAAATGTTTACAATGTTTAAGCTGAATCATATTATTTTTTTCTGAGGTAATTTTATGATAAAACTTACGGTTTTGCTGAAAAACACGAAATACACTATTATTTTTTAAGTGTTATTAAAAAGCCACGACTTAGCCAGTCAAAACATATCAAAGGTTTAGGCGGTTTTCATACCTAAGGCTGTTATAGTATTGTTAAAAGTAATGAATAGCTAAAATACCTAAAAACAAAATATTCATATTAATCTATGGATTTGAAAAACTACGGTTTCGTTTCTTTTCTATTGGCTCAAACACGCAAGTTAGAAATACGGACAATTTATAATGAATCTAGTATATATTTTACTAGGTACTAGCTTTTTCCTACGGACGGGACCGAAAAATAAAAATCTAGTAGTTTTGAAATCAATATAATCCTAATCAAATTAGAAGTACATTCTAAAAAAACGTATTCGAATACGTTTTCTTAGAATTTACTTTCATTTAAACATGGCTAAGCATCAGATTAATACACCTATCAAACAAAAAAATAGAAAATTTGAAATTGGTTTATCCGTTCGGTAGCTCATCAGCCAACCCGCACTTGGCTAGCGTGGTGGATTATGGCCTATATCTCTCTCATAGTGAGAAAAGGCCCCGAGTCCCAGAGGTGGGAACGAATAGTGGGCTTCTTAAACGCTTATATGTATATGTTATATGTTCGGTAGCTACGGTACCACATACACATTTATACACACACACACACACGCACACATACACAGAAACAGACAAATAACACACAGGGGGGTAGCATAAGCATAAGCCGACTATTATACGTTCCCACTGCTGGGACTCGGGGCCTTCTGTAACTAGGAGAGACATATAGGCCATAATCCATCACGCTGGCCAAGTGCAGGTTGGCGAATGACACAAGTCTTAAGATATTGCAGTCCTCAAAAGTGCCGGTTTCCTCACGATGTCAAATATGGAAAATGTAGGCAATTTAAAACGCATAAATAAATATACATAATATATCCACAAAAATATAATATACCTACCATACTAATACACATATTACTCACGGCTGGTATGCCTTGTTTTCCTTCACCGTAAAGAGAGTGTAAATCCACACTTAACTTGAAAAACAAATCGTTGGTGTAGGACGAGGATCGAACCGGGGGCCGTCTGATGGAAAAGCAGACGTTTTTACCACCGAACCACATACGCTTTTTGACACAACAGTTTTTTAACAAACACAAGGGGGGTAATACAAGATAATACCGCGGGGTGTACCTAGTTACTAGGTAGGTACAACATTAAGACATTAACGTAATTTGTTATCAGTGACGCAACAATGACCAAACTGAAAACGATTTATCAACATTACATGGTGAAAATCAGAGGAAAATCGCTCCTACCGCAATTACATTAAGTTCATTATTGCTTAATCGCCGAATGTAAATGTAATTGCAAGGAATCGAGCGCGGCACAATTTCATTAATGCCTTATTATGTTGGAATATCCAAGGCTCTGCGCATGTGATAATTATTTTGTATGGGAATGTAATTTGATTTGTGTGATAATGGGATTTTGTAGCGGAAAAATGATTTTATGAAAACACATTGATTTTACTTGTGCTTGCAATTAATAGCCAAAATTACTCGTATCTCCCGTGGAATTGTTTTTTATTTTATTTGTTTACTAGCTGTTGCCCGCGGCTCCACCCGCGTGTAGGTAGTTTTTCGCGTAACCTGTAAAAACTACATTTATCCAGACCTGTATAGACACAAATAATTCTATAGTTTCCTATTCCCGTGCCAATTTTATATAGTCATTTCTTTATTAGCTGGCAACACATGTATTACATAAAGTTTTTATAATTATGTGCCCTGTTGTAATAGAGCGTAGCAAGAGGCACTGGCTAGCTTTGCTCCGAGGCAAACTAGACAGTGTCTTTACAATATTACGAGTATATCCTATCCGTCTATGATTTATTATATATCTATATTTATCAATTAGATAATATTTGTCGCAAACAATTACAGAATCTTCCTTCTCGTAGCAAAGTATCATAATTTTTAATTCTAATTTTGAACGATTCCTAAAGATGATATAAATAGCTTAATTATTATTATCATATGTATGTATCTTATATATAGTATATATGTCCTATCATAATATTATATACCTTTGACACAGCTTTTTCAAGTAGAATAAAATGATTCAAGCCACTGCCATGTTACGGCTGCAAAAGTGGTATTTTATCCCTCTTTCTACTGCAGTTAGTTCTGTATATATACACCTCTAGAGACAGAGCAGCGTGCAAGTAATTGCTGAAGCTCGCGTTTCCAACACAACAGCGTGATACCTAGTCTTTGAATGTACAGAGACTTCTTGTTTATACATATAATATTATACAAGGTGTTTCTGAGAGATGTGTGAAAATACTTATACATACCTAGTTAATTTAAAATTCAGTTTATAAGGTTTTAGTATTCTATGTTTCAGAGATTTTTAAGAATAGATTTTAACTTTAATGAAATCTTTTAAAGTTTCTACCCTCCCGTTTATTATTGCAAGCTACAATTGTGATTTGAACTTTAATATTTTGGTATATTATGACTCCATAATATATCATCATCATCATCACCCACAGTCGGTTCTCTCCTATTACTGAGAATAGGCCTCTCTTTTAACATAATATATGATATGTACAAAAACTTAAAAAAGGCGAGTGTGATTCGGTAGTAAAAATGTATTTTTTTTCCATTAGACAGCCCCTGATTTGATCCCGGCCCTACACCGATGAATTGTTGTTTAAGTTATGTGAAAATTTGCACTCGTTTTACGGTGAAGGAAAACATTTTGAATTAACCGGCATGTTTGAGGACCAGAATATCCGAATACGTGTGTCATTCACCAACCCGCACCTGGCCAGCGTGGTGGATTATGGCCTTTATCTCTCTACTTGTGAGAGAAGGCCCTGAGTCCCAGTGGAACGTATATAGGCATAATTCTATGCTAGGAGTGAGACTGTTAATTAGACGTTGCTTTCATTAATATTTCAACCAACCCAATCTAAAGTGCACAAGTGGCTGTAAAGTCTATAAATTGACAAAGAAATGGAAAACTCAAGAATGGAAAAATTTAAAACAACAAAAAATTGTCTGTTTATGCTACGAAGGCTTTTTAAATAGTATCACCCCATTAAAAACACCTTGTACATAGAATATAACCGAGAATATACATTGTATAAATGCAAACTTGTGGACTCGGAGAGGTAGAATCATGTTGAACAAAGGCCAAAGGAAACATTTTGGTGTTTGTCTTTGTGTATTGTGTGAAATTACGTCTTTGATTTTGGCGTTTGTATATTTGTCGAATTTACTTGTTTAGATACGTAAATATGAATATACTCGAATGTGTGGGTATTGTTCGAGATAGTAGGAAATAGTAGTAACCATATAATTAGCCATATAAATACAAGAGGTACCAAAAAACGTGTTTTTTTGCCATTCTTTAAGGTCCATTGTACGGAAACCTTCATACGCGAGCCCGACTTACACTTGACCAATTTTTTGAGTAACTAACAATACTGCGTCATGATATGTAAAGCGTGACTAATTCAAAAATTTTAATAGCTTTAGAGCGTCTGTTTATAGGTATGGAGCAAGGTCTCAGATGATGATAACTAGTTATCTCTTTGACGACCTTGTTGGCATAATGGTTACCATGCCAGACTACTAATCAGAGGATCCCGGGTTAAATTCTCGGTACGGCCAACATCTTTTTGATGAACTACATTTTTTGACTGTCGGTCTGGGTGTCAAATATTTATCGATATAATGTATTAATGTATTTATTTGTGGTATGTTAGCTGAGTCAGCAACTACAATACTAACTAGAAATGGTTTTGTATGGGGCTAACCAGTCGTGTGTGAAATGTGCCCTAAAAATTAACAAAAAATTACATGATATTTGTTCTTGAGCATAAAGGAGTAACAAACAAACACACACACACATACAAACTTTTGTATTTCTTATATTTCTGTGCCTCCTGTGCAAAAGGATTTAAGTCAAAAATCACTACTTTTCAGGAGAGCAAAAACAAACTTTAAAAAATCATAGCTCATTTTCTATTTATGTTAGCTTTATAAAACTAAGATCAAGTTATGTTTAGTATCCTACATTTTATTCTGTAGTATGTTGTTATTACATGTATCGTATAGAATAATAGATACTAGATAAAATATAAGCAGTTAAATCAATCGTCATTTTGGAAGGAACATTTTTTTCGTGTTTTATGATATAACTGCTTTTATATCAAATAGAAAGCGAAAAAATAGCTTGGTGAATATTGATATTCACTTATTTTATTTGAAGTATAACTTTATGATTTGACACAATTTTAAAACAATTTTAAAACAAAAAATACTAAAAATATTCAGAAGATTCTATTTTGCATTACTAAAACTAATATAAACAAGTTTTTTGGGAGATGTATCATTTATCCTAAAATTTTGGTGTGGATTCTTTTGTGGTTGATAATTTATCTCTAATTATATCTTAAGTAAAGAGGGAAAAAAAATGTTTATAATAATCTAAGTTTAATGTAAAACAAACATATTTTATTGAAAATCAACGTTTATTCATCATAATATAATTCAAAATGGCACAGGAAAATATTTATAATCAAATCACAGCCACTGACATAAAATTATTCCTACTCTACACTGCAGTTTTTTAATAAGACTTTACTCAACATAATTTTTTATATAGGCACAGTAGTAGCAAAGGCCTTTAAATTTACAAATATTTAATTCTATATAATTTCTGTTGGGAATATTAATTTACATAATATAACACACACTAGGTATAACATAATCGAGTTCACACGTTGCTTAATAACTAAATAGTCATAATATTCGGATTGAAAGTTTTATTCATATTATTTATTCTTCATCACTATCATCAGTAGCGGCAGTATCTTTGGCATCCCCTTTACACAAAAGATTTCTGTAAAATTGATGCGCACTTTCATGAATGAATGGCAATAAAGTGCACAAATCTCTTTTTTTCTTGGGATATTTGGTTGCCGTTTAAGTAGTTTTTTTATTGCATTGATTGTTATACAATCGTAAGTTTTTCCTCTTTTTGTGTAATCAATGGAAATAAAACTTCCCCCAGAAATATGTTCTTTGTAGTAAAAACGAGGAAAATCTTTCAAGAATCGAAAATGTCTGACATCAACCCATACAAATTTAGCGTGTTCTTGGTAATTTTTTTTTACTGAATGAATTTTTCATAAAATCATTAAAATCGTAAAATTTTTCTTGAATCATTTCAATAACCGTGGATTTGCTACTTGTTTTTGCCGCACTGCGTACCAGCTGGTACCCAGTCACGTGGTAGATGAATATCCAAGTTAGTTCTTTTCTTCTTTCTTTCTATGAGAGCATGATCAGTATCCGCCTCCATGTGCATATGTCCCGGTATTAGAAATGTATGTTCTATTGTCTCTAATTAAGTAGATAGTTTTAAAGTTAACATGAACATGGTTACAATAATTGAATTTTTGTTTTGACCAGGACAACTGTCCGAGTACATAATTAAATTTCTTGCACTTGGTTGAAGTAAGGGCAACTGCTGTGTAATAAAATCATAGAGACATGATGCTATGTCATTGGCACTTCTTCCACCGACGGATTCTGGCCACATATAACAAAATGCTCTGTTTGTTTTCATGTCATGTATTGTTAAGTTATATGTCCACAACTGCCGCTTATAAAACGCTACACTTGTCTTTAAAAATGGAGTCGGAAGGCACTGCTGCAGATCAAAACATATGAGTGCTACATTTTCACTCTCTTGGACTTGTCTTTTGTCCTCCTTTTTTTGATCATAAGCAGCCTGAAAAGCAGCCTGGTGTTTTTTGAGTTCATTTTCCAAAGCATAAGCTTCTTCACCACTTGTGTATTTGAATTTCATTGTGATGCTATCACACTTGGAACAAGTGTCTCATGAAGGCTTTTTAAAAGATAAGTTAACTGACTTAAGCACTCTACTGTAAATGGTTTTTCCAACAGGGTTAACACTTTGTTCCTAATATAAGTCATACATCTTTTGTAAGGCGAGTTCACAGTTTAAGAACTTTTTTGTTGTTTTTGACCTACCATAATGACTTTCTACACTCGGAAAACTGTTTATGTGACTTTTAATTTCTTCTAACTTTTCATCTGGTATAACTTTACTGTTTCTTGTTTTCTTTTTTATCTGGTCATAATTTAGTTTGTTTTCATATGCACACTGCAGAAACCTATTCGTTTCGTTGAATGTACGCAGCAAACAACCTTTACATATTTGTATTTTCTGGACGCTATTATGGACAAAGAATTTATTGCTGTAAGTTCTTTTCTTTTTTTTGGCAATGATTCTGATGATGCTTTTTTTGTTTATTTCAATGCCCCTCCAATGGTATGCAGTTCTTTTTGTATTGTCACCCAAAGCGCAATACTCTTCAAACAGTTTCTTTCTAAAATCTGTTGTAAGACTTCGTTACACTGGCTGCATTTCACGCGCTCTTTTAATTTTTCCTTTCTGCGTAATGTATTCCAAACCTCTGTTCCTTGAATATTGGCGTTTCAGTCTGTCTTCTCGTCGTTCTTTATCGGATTTCCGGGGTTTACGTTTTTTCCCTTCCTTATTCATCCCATGATCGTCCCAAAATGAGCATACAAGTAAGTCCTGTGTATCTTGTAACATACTTCTAAAATCTGTGGAGTCTTCTGATTCCGGTATTATCATATTTTTGTTACTTGCTTTTGTCTAAGAGTCTGTTTTATTCTTTTTCTTTTTTTTTTGGAATGCTTCCTCCACTGCTACTGCTGTCTGTATCTTCACCTGTTCCAAGAATAAAATCATCGCAGCTTGACGGTCCAAAATCTCCATTATCAGAGCTTGAGCTAAATACTGATGATGAAAATAGTACTTCATTAGTTTGGAGGAAAGTATCTTGAAGCATAGGAGGTGATGTTATATCAGCTCTTTCTTCATCTAAGTCTGAAACAGTTTTGTTGTCTTTTTGCACAGTTAGTAATGTCTTTTCAAGATGACCTCACTAAGCGATAGTGCCCCGCAAGAGCCTTTTACACACTGAGTTGAATCTTTTTGCACCAAAGACTGTTGTCATTATTATGTAACAAAATGTTAGAATAATTGATACATCTGAGTTAAATTATATTGCACGAATCTTATTTATTGTAAAAATGATTTAACTCAACAAGTATCATTTAACACGAAAAATATTTAACGCTAGAGGTAAAAATCACTTGATACACGTGAAGTTATATCAAACTCATATTCAAAACGTCTTGGTGTTATTTGTTTTAACTTAATTTGTATCAAAATATGGAAATATGTGAAAATAAAATGAACCATTAAGTTAATTCAATTGCAGTTAGATCATTGAAGACAAAAAAAGTGCAAAATTGCTTTTTGTTCCAATGATATAATTTGTTATGTATCACTTAACACAAAAAAACTGTTTTTATGGCAAAAAATAGCCGAGTTGTATCAACCTATCTCTGGAACTAAGCGAGATATCGAAAAGTGAGTTAGACCAAAAAAAAGAAGAATTTTTGCTCTTTATAGAACTGTTAAAAACGCGATATTGATTTAAGTCGACTTAAATCATATTGCACAGGAGGCACAGATTTGTAGGTACTTCCTACTAATATAATAGGATATATACATACTCGTATAATTTGTATCCTCATACACGAGTATTATATAAAATAACTAGCTGACCCGGCAAACGTTGTTTTGCATTATTAATTATTTTTATTCTAGTTTCTAGACAAATTCTAGTATAATTAAAGTGTTACTTACTTATTATAAGTGTGTATGGTATATGCGTGTGGAGGATAAATGGGTATGGAGCGCCATGAACAAACGTTAAGGGAATATAAATGTAACAAACGCCAAAAAATATTATGTTCAATCATATCTATTTAATAGTGTTTATTTTAACAAACATTAATTTGTTCTTCTTAGATGGCACCGACGCCAAGGATACAGGATAAATACAAATTGAAAATAGCCTGTTTATAAGTTAATCAAAATATAAAGTCTTCGATGGTACTTATGTGTAGGCATAAAATTATTTTTCACTTTTTAGATACAGTAAGAATTTATAAACGAAGGTATGATTTTGAAGTCTGTTATTTGTATAATACAATTTCATTGTAAAATTTTTAAGGTTAATAGGTAATGATATTTTTCTAAAGTTTTAGGTATTCAACATTTTTTAGCGATTCCATTCAGGCCGTTACCAAACAAATTGCCTAATATTGGTAGTGTCATAAGCTATGACCCAAAACGTCATAGGACCAATCGCGAGCGAAGCGAGCGCTATGCGAGCGTAGCGAACTATGCGCGAGCAAAGCGAGCGCGAAATATTTTAGCATATTTGTTCGAGCCGCTTGAGCATAATGAAATCCAAAGCAGAACAAATTACATAGTATTTGTAGTGTCTTAAGCTATGACCCAAAAGTCCTAGGACCAATCGCGAGCGAAGCGAGCGCGAAAATTTTTAGCATATTTGTTCGAGCCGTTTAAGCATAAAGAAGTCCAAAACAGAACAAACTACATAATATGTCGTAAGGTATGACCCAAATCGTACTGAGACCAATCGCGAGCGAAGCGAGCCGGATGCGAGCGCAGCGAGCTATGCGCGAGCGGAGCGATCGCGAAAATTTTTAGCATATTTGTTCGAGCCGTATGAGCATAATGAAGTCCAAAGCAGAACAAATCACATAATATTTGTAGTGTCGTGAGCTATGTTCCAAAACGCCCTAGGACCAATCGCGAGCAAAGCGAGCCGGGTGCGAGCGCAGCGAGCTATGCGCGAGCGAAGCGAGCGCGAAAATTTTAAGCATATTTGTTCGAGCCGCTTGAGCATAATGAAGTCCAAAGCAGAACAAATCACATAATATTTGTAGTGTCGTAAACTATGACCCAAAAGTCCTAGGACCAATCGCGAGCGAAGCGAGCTAGTTGCGAGAGCAGCGAGCTATGCGCGAGCGAAGCGAGCGCGAAAATTATTAGCATATTTGTTAAACCGAACAAATCACATAATATTTGTAGTGTCATCATCATATTTGTTGAAAATTTTTTGCTCATACGTTCGGGGTCTAGTTTATTAGTACATCAACACAATTTTATAGCTTCTTCTACGTAAGAACTAAGTGATCAAGTAATGTTGTCTAGAGCTAAGAGTTTTGCTAAGAGGACCTGCAATTTAACGTATAATCCGATCTACAGTAGCGCACAGATGAAAATACATTTTTTTACAACAGTCATGTGCAGGAGAGGTTATGCAATAAAGCGACTTACACGCGAGTGGAGCCGCGGTTAAGTTAATAAGAGAGTTACATTGATATAGCAAAATGATAATTGTTAACAATTACTACTACATACGATACATAAACAATAACGAAGGTCGAAATTTGTGTAAACAGTGAGAGAAGTCTGTGAAGAAGAATTTTGTGAGTAAAACAGGAGACTGACTTCGGTCTATGGCATAGTGTGGCATTTCACTCACCAATAAAGTAAAGGCGCGGCAAATTTTATGTATTTAAGATTGGTAATAATCATAAGCATAAGTATATCAGGTTAAATTTTGTTAGTTATATTGTTAAAAAAAAAAGGATTTTTACTCGAAGTACAGTTAGATACTATATTTGATCAGTTATCAAGCGAGATGAAAAATGAATAAAATACTAAAATGGCCATAAAAAATAGGGAATGATGATAAAAAAGTAAAAAAATTAGGGTCGTATGTATTTTTAATGCCACTAAATACAAAAGTAAATTGAAAAAATTCGACGAAAAATTAAAAAAAAATGTTTAAGGGTGATCAACCCTTATCACTTAGGGGTATAAAAATAGATAGTAGCCGATTCTCTGACCTACTGAATACGTATATAAAATTTGGTAAAGATCAGTCAAACCGTTTCGGAGGAGTGCGGTAACAAACACTGTGACACGGAAATTTACTAAAATGGCCATAAAAAAATAGGGGTTGATGATAAAAAAGTAAAAAATTAGGGTTGTATGTATTTTTTAATGCCACTTTATATAAAATTCAAATAAAAAAAATTCGTCGTAAAAATAAAAAAATATATTTAGGGGGAACAACCCTTATCACTTAGGGGTATAAAAAATAGATAGTAGCCGATTCTCAGACCTACTGAATACATATATAAAATTTGGTAAAGATCAGTCAATCCGTTTCGGAGGTGTACGGCAACAAACACTGTGACTTAGAAATTTACTAAAATGGCCATAAAAAAATAGGGGTTGATGATAAAAAAGTAAAAATTTAGGGTTGTATGTATTTTTAATGCCACTTTATATAAAATTCAAATAAAAAAAAAACATCGAAAAAATAAAAAAATATATTTAAGGGTGAACAACCCTTATCACTTAGGGGTAAAAACGTTTCACGTTGGCTGATTCTCATACCTACTGAATACGCATGTGAAATTTGGTAATGATCAGTCAAGCCGTTTCGGAGGAGTTCGGTAACAAACACTGTGACACGGAAATTTTATATATAAGATAATAAAAAGGATATAAATAAGTAAGTAAGTTAGTTCGAACCACCCCTGAAATATTGTTTGAGTCGGTTACCATATAACCTGTAAGACGTGATTATTGATCAAAGAATGATTAGCTAAGTAGATTGTTTCCATTGTTACAGACTCACAAATGATTAGCTAAGTAGATTGTTTCCATTGTTACAGACTCACAAATGATTAGCTAAGTAGATTGTTTCCATTGTTACAGACTCACAAATGATTAGCTAAGTAGATTGTTTCCATTGTTACAGACTCACAAATGATTAGCTAAGTAGATTGTTTCCATTGTTACAGACTCACAAATGATTAGCTAAGTAGATTGTTTCCATTGTTACAGACTCACAAATGACCACGAAGAAGTTCTCAGAGGAACCCGAGTTCGAGCGACCAATCGGCAACCACACGTTCTTCCTCGGGCGGGAAGCTATACTGGGGTGTGCTGTTACCAACTTAGCTAAACATAAAGTAAGTCTATTTATGCATTTATTTTTTGACGACCTCGTTGGCGTAAAGGTTACCATGCCGGACTGCTAATCAGAATGTTCCGGGTTCGATTGCCGGCCCGTTCAACATCTTTGTGCTTAACTAAATTTGTTGGCTGTGGGTCTGGGTGTTAAATATGTATGTATATGTAGTATATCACTCGTGTTAGCAACCATAATACAAGCTAGAAATGGTTCAGTACGGGGCTAACCAGCCGTGTGTGAATGTGTCCTAATATTTATTTATTTATATTTATTTCCGGGTTTGATTCCCTTCATGGCCAATATATTTGTGATGAACGAAATTTTTTTGGCTGTCGATCTAAATGTTAAATATGTACCGATATAAATTATGTTTATTTGTATTTGTAGTATTTCAGCTGTATTAGCAACCATAATAAAAACTAGAAATGGTTTAGTATGGGGTTAACCAACCGTGTGTGAAATGTGTATAATGTAAAAAAAAACTTGGTTTTTTATATGTCTGTTTGCTTTTTATCACCATTAGTCAAAAGAAGAAATTTCACAAGTATTTAACACAAGTATATTTTGAAACTCGCGTAAGTAAATAGGCTTATATGTATTAATACATAGAAATATATATTATATACATACACTCTACTCTGTACAGTGTAGTTACTAAATGTAAATAATTTTTTTTTATCTTTGGTGTTAAAACAAAAATATCTCTAGGTACATTGTAGCTATGTGTAGCCAAGTCAATTTTAAGCTACAATACTCGTAGCAATGCTTATCTACGCATGCGTAGCTATAAAATTGTAGCTGGAGCTACAATAAGTTGTCATCAAACTAAAACTCTACTTTCATCGTAAAGTTAAAGCTATACAAGCCTAATGATCGCGATAACTTTCTAGCGACTAAAAAAAAATGGTTGCCTGTAAAGTCGGTTTTACGGGCGAAGATTTTACGTGACAACGTCTGCCGCGTGCTGCGCGCGCGGCAGACCGATCATAGTTGAGTGGGAGAGAGACGCAAGGCATTCGGCGGGCCTCTCTCTCGTTCGGTTACTCAACGTACCGGGCGTTACACTTTTTCATAAATGACTCCCAGCCGCAACCTAATTTAAGACGTTGTCACGTCAAAACATATTTAATGTATGCTGCGCAGTATTCCTAATCCATTACTTACCGATGTTTAGCGTTTCGAGTTTCACAAAACTTGGTAAACAAACTTGCTACTTCGAGTGACACGCCTATAGCAGAGCCTTAGGGCCTTATACAAGTTTGTAACTTTAACACTTTGCTTGATATATGGCCGGGCTATGGCTACAAACCTGTGAGCTTAATGGGCCGCTTTTAGTTTGTGTCAAGCCTGGTTTGAATTAGTATTCCGTGTCCTGTTAAGTATTTTTTAACTAGGACACATTTCATACACGCCTCGGAAGCCCCATACTGAACCATTTCTAATTTGTGTTATAGTTGCTAACACCATAATAATTGATGTACTACAAATACATACATGCATACTTGCCATCCAAAGAGGCATTGCGGCAAGCTTGATGGGCACGTTTAGACGGGTTGCTTAATTTTGTCGTTTAAATTATTGTGTTTTTATTTTTTAAAGTTTACAAAATTTTCGTTTTTACTATCGTTTGAATTAAACTCTCTGATTGGCAGTCCGGCACGATAGATTTTACGCCATCGAGGTCGTCTCATTATCTAAAATATAAGAAAAAGTATATATATATTGTTTACGTGTTTTAATAATACACGTACAATTTTCAACAAGAGGCTATACTAAAATCTAACAACAGGTATGAATGATGACTATTTTAACAGAGTGTATGTAGTAAAAAAAGTCTGGGATCATCCTGGATTGAATCCAGCCCTACACCAATGACTTGTTTTTCAAGTTAAGTGTAGAATTTGGAGTTGTTTATACTATGAAGATAAACACAAACAGTGATGAAACCCACATGCTCCAAAGACGAAGACTGAAGACGTGTTTTAACCACCTATTCGCAAGTAGGCACCTTCGTCTCTCTCCTCGTGAGGGAATACACCGAGTCCCAAAAATCGGCTGGACACTTTCAGATACCAAAACTAACTAAACACGTAATTTTACTTTTGTATAAGTTACGTATATAAATTATGAGTAAGCATAATAAACAGCCCACTATACGTTCCCATTGCTGGAACTCGGGGCCTTCTTTTAAGAGATATGGGCCATAACTCACCACGCTAGCCAAATGTGGATTGGCGAATGACACATCTTCGGATATTTCAGTCCACAAACTTGCCGGTTTCCTCACAATGTTTTCCTGATGAAATTTCGAGGTAGCTCGCTCTAAAATCAACTTGATTTATTATAACCGGTTTACTTTTAGATTTAGCTTCCCCTTTATAATAATATACCTTCCAAAAGTTCCAAGTAATTTTAGCGTGAATCGCTACTTTTTCTGGCGCGATGAAAATATATGCTGAGAAAGAAAACTCAAGTTTTATGATGAATTGTTTTTCTTCCATATATGTACTGAAGAAGGATATGAGTAAAGGTTAAGGGAGAAATAGTTAATACAAAATTTTATTATACACGTAGGTATCATATCATAGGTTATATCATCGTATCATAGGTTTGTTTATAACATACTAGCCGATCGTCCCGGCTTTGCACGGGCTGTAAAATAATCTAAGTTGCAAAGAGAAACAAGATATAGTCTATGTTACTCGGAGATAATGTAGCTTCCCAACGGTGAAAAAATATTTTTGAATCGGTCCAGTAGCTTCGGAGCCTATTCGCATCAAACAAACAAAAAACTTTTCCTCTTTATATATTGGTATTATGTAAGTAATTAAGTAAGATTTTATACAACAATATTATAAAATGTGTGTTTATAACCAGGGGAAGCAGGGATCAGCATACTTATAGATTTGCTGATTCTTATACAATTGAACGTGGCGCGGAAGTTTGCCGTGATTACCGATGAAACCTAGATGGCGCTGCAAATCGAGCGTGCAACCTAGCTGGTAGCAGATTCCGCGCTGCACGGTCGCATAGTGATATAACGATAGTAAATTGCATGACCCGAGTGAAGAAAATACGAATTGATTGCGCTATGTGTCTATCGTTGACCACAAGGCGCGTAACTACACGAGTAGGTAAGCGACCCTAACCTAAGGTAGAATATGCCTAGTTTGGTATAACTGGCACTTACAGAGGCTGCCAGAACACTGTTACGTGTTTGGTTATAGATTGTTTTGATTGAACTTATCAGTGGTTGCTACCCGAACTGGTGGATCAAAGGCTGCCTGGAAGAGATTGTTTTAAGCGAAAAGGCCGCCAATTGTGGCACACTAATTTCAATTAATTATATTCTACTGTGTCTGTTTTATTTTTGTGTCCAATAAAGAATTGATCTATCTATCTATCAGTGGTTGCTACCTTGACGAGTACTAGAAAATGCCCTACCACCATGCTATGGTTCATTTATGATGGTTACACCGAAAGTTCAAACTCATGGATCGAACTCATGACCTTCGGGACGTGAGGCAGCTGCACGAACGACTTAATTGTCATCGGTTCCACATTGTCTCTTTCTTTTCTTTCTTTCTTTTTTTTCCCCATACTGAACCATTTCTACCTCGTATTATGGTTGCTAACACATCTGGTATACTACATATACATACATACATCCTACTATCCTACTAATATTATAAAGGCGAAAGTTTGTATGTATGGATGTGTGGATGTATGGATGTATGGATGTATGGATGTATGTTTGTTACTCTTTCACGTAAAAACTACTGAATGGATTTGAATGAAACTTTACCACAATATAGCTTATACATCAGAATAACACATAGGCTATAGCTTATACATCAGAATAACACATAGGCTACAATTTTTGAGGTTTTTAATGTGAGGTCGTAAAAAAAACACATTTTTTGCGCTTACATTGCAAACGCTGACTGAATCCTACAAGATAGATCAAAACAATTCACTACAGTATTGTACAACTTAAAAAGGTCTACAAAAAAGTCCGTGATGGTATATGTTTATCTCTTAGGAATAACCCACAATAACCATTTTTTATCCTTTACTTTGTACGAGAAATAATGGCTTATTTACGAAGCGATTTTAAGCAATACAGTATAAATCCTTATCCAATTAAGTATCTTAAATACATTGAGCATTTAATAAAGATCAATATGGCTTTTTGCAGCATGTAAATTAAATAAATATTTTCGAAGATATCACAGATTTAAAATGCAGCGGCGCCAGGCGAACGGGGCGTGGGGTGGGGAAGAAGCGGCTAATAGCTGAGTGCGCGACCCGAACGCGGGCAGACGCGTGAGGGCAGACGTCGTTGACGGTTGTGTCCGTTTTGCGAATTTTCAAGGCACTAGCGATTTGATAAAAACGTATGGTCGCCTACTTTAACTAAGGTTAGTTATTGCCAGGTTTCTTTTTGGTTAGGAGTAACACGTACAAAAAGATACTTCATTTTTACAAATTACTTCATTGATAATTCAATTACTATATAGATAGGTTACTTACAGTTAATTATAACAAATTAAATTAGCAATAAATTAAAATTGCGACTATAATTTGAGATTTAAACTATCCTATCTCTTAAGTTGGATCGAACTGCACATGGTGTGCGAATTTTATTATAATCGGTTAAGTGGTTTAGGAGTCCATTGAGGACAAACATTGTGACACGAGATTATATAAATTAAGATAAGATTATTAATATTATATGTATGTTTTTTATTATTCTTTATTGTACACTACGTCCTTCTTTAGTCGTTTATAAATTCCTTTCCATCCAAAGGTTGCCTGGAAGAGATCGTTTTAAGCGATAAGGCCGCCAATTGTGGTACACTAATTTTAAGTTAATTGTCTTTTACTGTGCCTTTTTTATTTATGTGTCCAATAAAGAATTATAAAATTTCCATGACACAATGTTAGTTACCGTACTCCTCCAAAACGGCTTGACCGATTTTTACCAAATTTCATATGCGTATTCAGTAGGTCTGAGAATCTTCTACTATATATTTTTAAGGCAAAACAACGTTTGCCGGGTCAGCTAGTATTATATATAAATACATATTTAACACCCAGACCCACAGCCAACAAATTTAGTTAATCACAAAGATGTTGACCGGGCCGGAAATCGAACCCGGAACCTTCTGATTAGCAGGCCGGTATGGTAACCTTTACGCCAACGAGGTCGTATAAATATATTATAGATATATCACATTGAAATACCTCTCCTCGCGTATAATTTAGTAAACACCGTCTTAATTACGCTTGGTAAGTAGTGTACGTTGTCAAAACTGAAACTAGAGTAGGTATTAGATAGTTTCAGAGTAGCTAATAACGTGAGAGCAAACATGGCTACATTTGGAGGTATGTAAACTTTAGTAGATAAGGTATTTAGATTCAGGCATGTTCGTAATCTGTTTACCTAAAATGTTTTTAACGATCGATGTTTTATCGATAAGCCGTGATAGCTAGAAAACTGAAACTTTCACAAAATATATATGTATATATCTGTGACCTCTATAACAACAAATACTAAAAATAAGAAGGTAAAAGTATTTTGGGTCCCCAATGTTTTAATCGATTTCAGTTTTCCGGACCATTTTAAAGGTTCCGTAGCTAAATAGGTAAAAGTGAGACACTATTACTAAGCGTTCACTGTCTATTTGTCAGTTTATCTGTCTACAGGTTGTATTTCTAAACCGTGATAGCTAAAGAACTGAAATTTTGCCTCTTTAACGAAAAATAGGTACTAAAAATATAAATATGAAGATATTAAGCGGGTCCCCTAAACAAAAAACTTGTTTTTGTCGTATTTTTTTGCTCAATACCAATAAAAGTGACTTAGCTGAAAGTGAGACTTGGCTTAACGACTTTAAGGCAAGTCAGAGCTTGGCCACTTAGCTTATACGAAGAAGAAGAATTAGTGCATGGCTGGATTTGAACCGCAGTATCACAAATTGAATATCCACTGCTAACCCGACGAGCAACACTCACTCAGCTGTGTCACCAAATAGAAAACCAGAATTAGAACGCAATAAAAATGCAGTCAAAATAAAACGAATAAATCTCTCCCTTTAAATTTCATTTGACTTGTAAATTTACTGTTCCAACACATTTTTAGTCCGATGTTTATCTCGCTGTATAATTCAGGCCAAAGAAAACGTATTACGGGAACAAATCTCCAACAAAATGGGTCAAGTCCGATTAAAAATTCTTCCGACGCTTCCCAATGTTACCTACAGATATTTTCGTATTAATTTAAATCACAATGGCCAGTAGCAACGAATGAAACAAAGGTTCGTCGACGTCTTTCTCAAAGACTTTAATCAGAGCCGAATTAGATTTTATTGTAAACAATGAAACGAAACGTGTACTAGAGCTGAATCTGAGAAAGAAAATCGGGTGGTAAAGAATAGAGTGAGAGAAAAAAACAAACGGAATCTGGCAATGCAACTGAATAGTGTATTCGGTACAGGTCGCTGGAAATTCTAGTTCTTGTTATCGAATCAGTTCTGTTTACTTGTTGTAGAAAGATATTATTATGGTTTCTATCGTTCAAAGAACGTTCAGTTGTGAATAATTCATTTTTGATGTAACAAATATATATCTTTTGATCTTTTCTTAATATACATACATTTAAAAATAAATTATAAAATTAAAAACCAATACCAAAACAACTAACACAATGAATTTAAAAGACCACTCCGACCAGAACCTGGCGGATAGGTTCAATAACGCTCGTAGCATTGCCGCGTTGTATTGCGATGGATAGCCTTAATCTACTGATGAATATAACATCCTTATAATATAAACACGAACGTTTGTGTGTCTCAGTGTACGTGTTACTTTATCACGCTCAAACGGCTGATTCGATTTGCAAGTAATTTGGTATGTTGATCGCTTAGACTGGATTAACACATTGGCTATTATTTATTCCGGATTTACCTCTTTTATCCAGGATTAACGAGGGTAACACCACGGCTCGCAACTAGTGTGTAAAATAATGCTACATGGTAACCAGCACAAAAATATTTTTGTACAAACTGACCAATAACTACTGATTTCTTTGACAAAGTAGTAAACATGGAATAAAATAGTGATTCAAAGTTCTTAAAACTCTATGAAAGGTATTTAGTTACTTATCCAAACATTTAAGAACTATCTGCATTATATATATCATCTACTTTTTGGAATAACAAATCATTATCATAAATAAAAAATGAAACAGCAGCTTAATTTAGTTTTTCCCGTGTCTATTTTCTGTTGACTTCGGCATTTACAAAGCTGTTAGTATAAAGTTATAGCAAACTTTAAAAACAACGGCAACGTTTGTTAATTCGCAGTTTTTACCAACTCTCAAATTATAAAGTGTTTCAGTTCACAGTTTTCACATACCGCGATTAAAATTCACACAGCATAGTACTAAGGGGTGGCAAAACCTTGATTTTTGTGTATTGTTATATTTGTTATGCACCAGGCAACGTGCCAGCCTTGCGGTTGCACAACGCGCTGTGGAAATTCCAGCTATGTGGCGGAGGTAAAAGAATAATATTATTATATTTAGAGATAAAGACTGCTTTGAAAAAATAGTCATATCAAAACTGAAGCTTTAAAAATACGTATACGTGCACTACGATGACGTCAGTTCAATGCTACAGTCAACAATACAATGCTACCTACGAGGACATGCTAGTATATGTAAAGGATTGAAAATATATACCTGCAAATAAATAACATAAATAAACAATGCGACTACGATGGACTGTGGAAGTATTACAGCTTATGCAAAGCTGCATGTGCTAGCTGTATCATCTATACCAATATTATAAAGAGGAAAAGTTTAGTTAATTATTTGTTTCTTTGTTTGACGCGAATAGGCTCCCAAACAATTGGACCGATTTGAAAAAATATTTTACTGTTAGGAAGCTATATTATCTCCGAGTAACATACGCTTTGATTTGAAAAAAAAGGAGTAAGAGATAGGCTAAGTTTGTATAATTTGACAATTATTATGTAATTTATGACTCATGTTAGTTAGATTTGTATTTTTAAGTTTAACTTAAATATGTGTAAATAATTTAATGTAATGTAATTATTATTGTCTTAATTTAATGAAATTAATGATTTATCTACAAGTATGAAACTATTGTTATTAGATGTATGCTATTAATATTCATATTTAATTAATGTAATTGGTCTATGTACCGTTTTAATTAAATTCAATAAATAAATACATAAATTGATTCTCTTTGCAAATTAGATTATTTTAGAGACCGTGCGAATTTGGACGGTATTCTAGTAGACTAATAAATATAATAGACGCTCAAATTCGTAACTCAAAATCGTAACGTAATTTCTTGAAAAGACTTCACTCTCACTCTCACAATCTACTATCCTTATATCACTATGCGACTGCAGCGCGTTGCGGAATTTGACAGCAGCTAGGCTGAACGCTCGATTTGCAACGCCATCTAAGGTGTCATCGGTAATTATGGCAAACTCTTATCGTAAGACATATTATATATTTACACGAAACAAACGGTCACACTTACTTAAAAAACGTTGGATATACGTCCAACGTCCAGTCTGCGTGCGGATCTCGTCGGTGACAGTCCGTGTGCAGCTCGTCCCCGATGAAGACGCTCGAAATGCGTCGAAACCCGTTGGACGTATATCCAACGTTTTTAAGTAAGTGTGACCGTTTGTCTCGTGTAAAAATTATGGCAAAGTTCCGCGCCACGCTTTATTGTATGGGAATCAGCAATCCTTTCTAGTATTCTGATCTCTGGCTGTATAAATTTACGTAGCTGTACATAGCGTAAGACTTATCAGTTCGACCGTGCGAGGCTCGCGCGATGCTATTCAGGCTGTCTACCCGAGCACCGCCGAGGGACCGGTGACGTATTGCACGCTCATAAGGAAACGGAACGAGTTGTTTCACATTTGTAAATACGGACGGTGAGCAACGCGCTTGCTTTTTTTGTTGCCAGTTCAGTCTAAACCATAGAGATAGAAAACCAAGCTACAACTGATTTTTGAACGTAAAATTTGCGATCAAACGATTCGTTCAAAAATAAATATCGAAATACCCACAAAATAGATACATATATGTCGGCGTGGAAGAGCCTTCATATATTTTTTTTTCATATATTTTTTTTTCAATAGTGCGTAAAATTGTGTTTATTTTTTGTGCGGTGTCTTTTGTTATTTACTGACGTAAAAGTCTAAAACAGCATCAAAACCATAGCAATAATATTTGGAAACAAGCAGTATATATGTCACGTAAGAATTAAGTTGACAAACTCTTTTATCATTTATGATTTTCGTAAAAAAAAATATTAAAAACCATGTTAATGTTAGTAATATTTTGTGTAATAATAATGATTTGCATATTAATTAGAATTATTTGGTATATAAATAATTTCGTTTTCATTTTTCATTTTCAAATTTCACCTTTATTTTAGCCTTTTGCCGCCGCAGATTTAGCGTGCCTAGCACAATTACTTGCACTTTACCTATAATACTCCAAAGAATTCGTTCGAAGCGTTTATAAAGAAGGTAGTTTATTTTTATTTATTTTGTAGCATTCTAGTTCTTTGGTTTAACGTTCACGCGATGCAGTGCTCGGCGGAGTTTGCAGAGTGCACTTATTTGAGAGCCTTTTGCGCAACGATTTTTTATTATTTTACAAGTTACATTAGTAAAATATTAGTTATTATTGAAGTTATAACATATAACTTTTAGTTTGAATGAATTGGTTTGGTGAATTGTGGGCTGGTGTAATTGTTGGTGTAAAATTGATACTGCGTGAAACATAGCACCAATAATATTTTTTAGATTTTTAATACTGTATAATTTGGACTTCATTGAATCAAACAATTACTAAGACTGGTATGTAAACCAAATACTATTTTTAGCTAGTGATTTAATGAAAAGAAATAGTGTAAACATGCTTATGATTACTAATATTTATATTTGTCCGTTCTAACTAGCTAAAAAAAAGCAAGCAGTAGATGGAGACGAGATGCCCAGGATAGAGTCACTTGGCTTGCCTTGGGAGAAGCTAATCTCCAGACATCGATTCACTGTCGAAGTATTCGCACAAAGTGTTTTGCTTCGACCTTCATTGTGAGAACTGCGAATCTTTGAAACTCTCTTCCTGAGTCTCTTTTTCCCGAGAAGTACAATTTGGGAGTCTTCAAATCACAGACACAATTAATCACAGATATCTATCAGTCAATATTCAAGAGCTGGGCTCTTGTCCGTCGAGTTTTTTTTAGTCCTTTTTTTAAGGGGGAAATCTTCTATAAGATACCCATCTGCAATGGGGTGCAGCCGGGCTATGTGGTATTCTTACCCACTAAAACCCTCTCGGTGGCCAGCCTCGATGCCTAATTTTTTTTACTTTATTTTATTTTTTTATTTTATTGAATAAGACTTGGCAATAGCGAATACAATAATCACGTACTTATTTTCTAAATTTGATGTGGTTATACAGTTAATTGATTCACTTGTTAAGACAAACACAACATGCACAAATTAATATAAATCTTGGAAAATTAATTAATTATAGTTATATAACAAAAATAGTGAATTATGGCAAACAAAAGATACATAAATTGAAAAGTATAACGAGTAATATATATAAAAAAAAACTAAATTTGTGACCTAAGCACAGCATTTAAATTATTTTTGAATTTAGATTCAGAGTCCATGAATAATTATATCAAAATTACATGTATCACTGTGATATTTATTGATTAGGTTAATAATTCTAGATACTGGTGAGTTGGCGCCTAACACAGTTCTACGAAGGATAGGTGCAAAAGGAGTTAATAATGTAGGCTTACGAGGATATCTGAACGGTACTCTAAACCTGAATTTCGATAGAAGGATAGGGCAATGGCTAATGGAGGTTTCTGGGTTCTCCGGTGGGAACACACTGAAGCTAGTCCGTCGAGTTTTTTTTTAGTCCTAACTTATAATTTATGCTGGTTTCCAGGTAGGCTGGCTACGGGCGGAAGACCAGACAGTCTTGACGATGCACGACCGAACAGTCCTCGGTGCCCGATACTCCGTCAACCTGGATGCTCCAAGGACTTGGCAGTTGAGGATCAGACCGCTCAAAGCCGAGGACAGAGGCTGTTACATGTGCCAGATTAACACACAGCCTAGTATGAAGTACCAGATTGGGTGTATTGATGTTTATGGTGAGTAGATTTACATACAATTCAAATAAGTAGTTTCTGAACAAAAGGAGGTTATTTGCAAAAAAATTACGCATTGTATGTACAAATATATATAACTAAGAAGAAGGATTTCTTGTTAAATATATGTATTTTTTTTCTATTTCATTTATCTTTGTATTCTTTTATATCACCTCTGAAAATCTCTAGGTAAACATTATGAATTGTGATAGCTATCACAGTATATGCATATAGTTTGGCGACAGACGCACAGATAGGTAGGCACGTCTATCCTGCATAGTTTTAGTAATTAGGTCTCTGTTAGTAGGTCCTTTATTGTAGGGTCGATGTGAAATCCATGCGTTATTTTAAAAGTATGTATGTCCTAATAAGAAGGCATAGCACATAGCTTTTTCCACTGCGGTGTGAGATAGTCAGCTCTCAGCTAGCTGCTAGAAGCAAGCGTAGCTCAGTGGAACAAACGTCTGCTTTTAATCAGACGGCCCCTGGTTCGATGCCAACCCTACACCAATGACTTGTTTTCAAGTTATATGACGTGAATTTGCACTCGCTTAACGGTGAAGGAAAATATCGTGAGGAAACCGACACGTTTGAGGACCACAATATCCGAACATGTGTGTCTTTCGCTAACCCGCACTTGGCCAGCGTGGTAGATTATGGCCTATATTTCGGTCCTAGTGACAAGAGGCCCTGAGTCCCAGCAGTGGGAACGTATAGCTGCATATGCTTTATGCCTGCTACTTCGGTATTGAATACCGAAGTAGCTAGCATAAAGCTCAAAACTTTTTATAATACTCGTATAAATGATTATTTAGAATTGAAAATTTACATTTGATTCATATTATATACTATTGTAATGATATTATCTTACTTGAATTAGTTTTAAATATTGACATTGAATCATATCATTTACTTTTGTAATGATATTATATTATTTGACTTGTAACTTTGGTGTTATCAATAAATGATTTGTATTTGTATTTGAATCTGGACCTGTCACGCTTAAAGCTATCTTTGAAACTCAACAGGGGTTGTATAACGTAGGTATTCACGATCATGTCCGGTTAGACTATTTCGCTCGTAAACGCAAAGCGTGCTACCAACGCGAAACAAATCCGCAGCCACTCTCCACACTAAGGCAATACACCTGCCATAAATGTGACCGCACCTGCGGCTCTCGCATCGGCTTGTTCAGCCATGAGCGCAGATGCAATAACCATTCTGACATTACATGACATTTTTTACTCTAAATAGGTCAGCTATAAGCAGATTTGGTCTCACTCAGATCAAATCTGCTTATAGTAATTATTACAAAACTGATAGCAGATAGAAATACCAGAAAAAAAAATAGGTCAGCGCTTGACCACAATTCACCTGATGGTAAGTGATATTGAGGTCTACGGTGAAGCGCGCCTACCTAGAAGGAAACGGTTCACTCTCGCCTTGAAAATCGCTATTTTTGATTATAGTCATTGGGGAACAGGGAATTTGGCAAGAAGTTCCAAAGCTTGGCGGTTCGGACAACAAAGGTGGAGGCAAAACGCGTGCCTTGGGCACCTCAATCGTAAACCGACGCCGCCTTGGCGTTTCCCTGCTCGTCCGATAGTGAAATGGTATTATTTCTCGTATATGTTAAGTGATAATGATTATGATGCCCTCATTAAACCTATCGATCGATTTGGTTACCAAGCACCATTACGCCTAATTAGAAACAAATTATCTTGTCACGGCTACAAAAAACGATGTGTAAGTGTTACGTAAACGGATAATTACTTGGTCATTATTTATCGAATGTCCTTTCGTTATACACGGTTTCTGGTAACTCGTCGGCGTAAAGGTTACCATGCCGGACTGCCAATCAGAAGGTTCCAGGTTTGATTCCTGGCACGGCGAACTTTGTTGGCTATGAATCTGGGTGTTAAATATGTATCTATATGAAAAAAATGTATCTGTATAGAAAAAATATGTAGTATATCAGTTGTGTAAGCTACCATAACACAAACTAGAAATGGTTTAGTATGGAGTTAACCAGCCATGTGTGAAATGTGTCCTATTATTTTTTTTATGAGAAGTCACGTAACCACACGAACTAGCGACACTCTTGTCAAATTTGTAGCATGCCTAGTCTGGAAATACTAGCCTTTAAAGAAGCTGCTTTAATACACTGGTAGGTGCTTAGCGGCAGTGGTTTCTAGCCAGACGTGCAGAAGAAAATATCCTACCACCAAGCAATAATAATTCCCGTATAAATTGCGCAGTTTTTTATTAAATAGATACTCAAACTAAAAGTATTATTGTAGTAAAACTAGATCACTATGTTTTCACGTAAGGCATCTTAATATTTTCGCGTAGAAAACGGTCACACATACTTATTATTAAAAGTTGGAATGAGTCCAACAGTTTCATGTGTGCACGCGCGAATCTCGTCGGCAGCGGTCCGTGTAACACTCGCCCCTGAAGATGGTGCTCGGAAAGCACCGATACTGTTGGACTCATTCCAAATTTTAATAATAAGTAAGTGTGACCGTTTTCTACGCGAAAGTATTAAGATGCCTTACGTGAACAGTTTACAATGTTTAAGATCATTATGCTTGACGTAATAGCTGTTACATACATTACAAAATTGCTACGATAGGATGATATAGTTTGAAGTGTAAAATTTTCTTTGTGCCTAGGTACACATGGACAAAATATAATATTATGTACAGTTTTCACACACATACTTTGTTTAGAGAAATTATATCTTATTGCGTTCATAATGTTTATAGACATTATTTTATGTGTATTTGTATAATTATGTGAATTTATTTTAGTTTGAACTGTACTGTCTAAAATTGGGACAACTTTTCTCGTTTAATGGTACTCGTAGTAGCAACTGAAAACCACACACACACACAAATATACATACACATACGCAAACTTATAACAAACAACCCGTTGTTTTTCGCCGGCGTTGGCAAATAACCTTTGACTTTTACCCACTTAACAATTTGAATTCAAAAGTGCCTGAATACTGTATGTTAAAATTTTGTAAATTTCTACTTCGTTGCGGTCTTTTAGCGTTTAATATTAAATTAGTTAGCTTTTGCTCGGTATCAAAATACAGCGAAACGACTTTGATATGGATATGTTTTGGGTTAAGAATTTTGTTTGAACATCATAGTTTTTAAAAATGTACCTCAATTTAATCACCAACATAAAAACGTCGATTATTTAATAACGGATATAAGTTAGACGTGTATGTATGTGTGTGTATAAATGTCTGTGGCATTGTAGCTCTCAAAACTAATAAACCGATTTCAATGCAATTTGGTTCTATTTACTTACATTACCGCGAGTAAAACTGCAGGTCATAGGTAATTATATTTACAAAAATAAATGAATATATATTTTTTTAACGTGACCAATTACATACATAGAACCCATAATACTTATTAAAAGTAAAAAGCTACGAGTAATAACTGATTTCAAAATTTTTTTTTTATTATTTTTACGATGGTCTTGTGCATGGTCACCCATCTAAGCACTGTCCGCATCGACCGTTGCTTAGCTTATATGATCGCGTCAGATCACCTTAGCTAGCCGAGCTATAAGCGCTGCTACTCGTTAGTTGACAGCCCAGTATATAACTAAGCTATTACTCTGTTCACTTAACCGGCACACGTATCAGAGCCGATCGATCACTTCACCTGTCCCAGAAACTGGCGTGGAAGTAAAAAGGTGATGTAATTTACCTCCGACCAAGAAAAACTTCGGTTAATAATATGACTTTAAATTCAACGATATAATTGTGAGGTAATATATAGATCTATTAGGTGTGTACCTTTTTAATTGTATGGTAATTTTTGTTTTTCTGTAAATATATAGGATAATCAAGTATTGACTATTCTTTATTCATAATAGTCCAGCTATATAAGGTCCTTGACGGTTTGAAAACCCTTGAAACCAAAGCCACCACTTAGTTCGTGTTTAACTACAAATTGTTTTTTTTATAATGTACTCAACTCATGAACTCTATATATATATTTTTTTTTTAATAATATATCCCGTATATCTTATAGTACTAATGTGATCCAACTGTTTGTACCACGGGTAAGTTTAAACTATTTGTAGTCCAACCCAAACTAAATGGTGGCTTTGGTGTCAAGGGTTTTCAAACCGTCCAAAGACTATTACACAGGTTACTGTGGTGCAACTGAGAGACGATGATCCAAATGGCTTATGAACAAAGGCTTTATCCAACTGGTTGAACCACGTATCCAGGTTAAAAATCCAACATTCTGAGCACAGAGTTTGCACCTGAATTAATAATTTTGTCGTTAAAATAGAGATAAGCATTTTCGCCACCCCTGATTTTGCATCATTTATATTTTCTATTAAACTTGACATAAAACTATCATATGTGAAAAAGTTCACCTATCCAAACCATGGTCGATTCAAACATAGACAAACTTCAACGATCACGTCTTACCACCGCAGACAGCTTAACTACGGTCCTTTTCAAACCACAACTCGAAGGAAACTAAAAAATTAAGTTTACTGCAAATAGGACCGTAAGCATGACCCCCAACAAACAATGCGCTTTATGTGCCTAACGCTGAACCTCCACAAACAGAGTTTCCAAAGAGGTTAGTTTGCATTAGAAGCAGCACTAACTCGCCGGTTGTCGTCCCAAATGTCACCCGCTTTCCAATAAAGTAGGGTACAACTTCCAAATTGAAAAAGAAATCTCGTCCCAGCACATGCAAATGTCTGTCTGTGCGAGATTGCTAAACTCTTCGCTGGATTATGGAATTTCTGCAAGTGGTTTGCGAGTGACTTTGTTACATTTTTGCTATTGGATTTAACATTGTAAAGGTATATGTAGACTGTATTCTGCTTCCTTCTAAAGGTAGCTCACTCACCCAGAGATGAACACGTCAAACATGGTGAAAAAAAAATAGAATTCTTAATTTTAGGGTTGTAAGGGAGCAAATTAGCATATTTTGAAATATCCTTTAAAGTTATACGTAAATGATGAAGAATGCAGTATTTCAGTGTTATTAGGGTTCCGTACCTAAAAGGTAAAAACGGGACCCTATTACTAAGCCTCCGCTGTCAGACTATCTGTTTATCTCCAGGCTGTATCTCAGAAACCGTAATATCAAGAAAGCTGAAACTTTCACTAGATATGTATTTTCCTTACCGCTATAACAACAAATACTAATAATAAAGGGGGTTCCCATACAATAAACGTGTTTTTTTCGTTTTTTTTTTTTTATAAAATAACATATGCCTACCAAATAATCTGCCCAATAAAGAGTCTAGACGTATGATAAATATGATAAATGTACTCTATGATAAATGTATATTAGACTTATGGTGGGTGGCTTAATTTTGTCTTTTCAATGTTTGTTTTGTTATTTTTTTATGTGAACAAAATTTTCGTCTTTACTATCCTATGTAAATTATTGTAATAATAATTATTGTCATTTTATTATTCTTAAGTTGTTTACATTTATTTTTATCATTCCTACTATTTTTGTTTTGTTGTTGTTTAATCATATTGTATGACTTATATACAATTAATAAAAAACTAGTATTCCGAACTAGTAATGCTCCTCCGTCAGCCATAGAATCACTGATGTGTCCTGTTGGTCCAATGTCCAGCTGTGATGTGTTAAAAAAAACTCAATTAAACCAATACCTCAGTTACCTTCGTATCGCCAATCTTTTAAAAGGTTACTACTATTTTTTTACCCCGCCTAGTATAATAACCATAAATTCACTACCTACGAAACCTAGTACTAAAGGCAGGCACTATTGGCAGTCTAGCGTTTAACTTGACCTTTAAAAATATAAATATATATTACAAAATACCACCCTCCTGTGAGTTTTAGTACTTAATTGAAAATAAATATTGCCAACCTTTTATTTCACCTATATTTTCAATTGAAGACGACCTCGTTGGCATAATGGTTACCATGCCGGACTACCAATCAGAAGGTTCCGGGTTCGATCCCGGCACGGCCAACCACTTTGTGCTGAACTAAATTTGTTGGCTGTCGGGTCTGTGTGTCAAATATGTATCTATGTAAAATATGTATATATGTTTGTATATGTAGTATATCGGTTGTATTGGCAACCATAATACGAACTAGAAATGGTTCAGTATGGGGCTAACCAGCCGTGTGTGAAATATGTCCTAATATTTAAAAAAAACATCGGCACTATTACCAACCTGACTTCCATAGCTTTTTTTTTCAACGTTATTTAATCATTTATAATTTTAATGTTAGGTCAAACAAAGTTTTCAAATAAGTACATAGTATTTTTTACAGCGCCATACGAGACATGCTCACAAAACCTAACTCTCTTCTGCAGTCGGGTAAAATACCTTCTACCGTCCAAGTGAATTTAATCCCCCTAAGAATAGATTACACGTCTTTCGAATGTGGGTCACTCGATTGAAGTGATAGGTGTGGCTTCTTGGCTATTGTTAGCATAAGGCGGTCGTTTCAAAGTTGATTTTGTAATACGTTAAAGGTCATTGAACTGGGGGAGAGCGGAAAAGGTTATATTAAAAGGGAACGTGGCATAATGTCTTGGACGAAAAAGGGTGCTAGATGTTTTTTTGCGTAAAAGTTATTATGATTGTAACCCAATTAAACATTTATATAGTGATTTTTATTTATAACCAACATAACAATAATATTAAACACTAAACTAAAACTTAACCTACAAAAGTCCAGGTGTTGAGGAAAAGGTGCCCAAAATGCTGGCAGTGTGATTTTTATGGTTCCGTACCTAAAAGGTAAAAACGGGACCCTATTACTAAGACTACGCTGTCTGTCTGTCTCCAGGCTGTATCTCAGAAACCGTTATAGCTAGAAAGCTAAAACTTTCAGAAGATAGGTATGTATTTCTTGTGCCGCTATTACAAAAAATCCATAACATAAAAATAAGTCGGGTTTTCCTTCCTGACGCTATAACTCCAGAACGCACGAACCGATTTCCACAGTTTTGCATTCGTTGGAAAGGTCTCTAGCTCCGTGAGGTTTGTAGGGAACAAAATTCAGGGATAATTGGATTTGCCAATTGATTTGACCTACACGCGGGCAGAGCCGCGGGCAACAGCTAGTTCTATATAATATACTAGCTGACCCGGCAAACGTTGTTTTGCCTCACTTAGGGGTAAGAAAAATAGATAGTGTAGCTTATATGACACGTTTATAAATTTACCATAGCGACGCCATCTATTGATTACTTATTCAACCCAGTCGAAAGGTATCGACATCTGTTAGAATCATTTGGAGTTAATAGATAATTGTGACTGTCAAATAATAACAGACAATAATGAGCAAAAAATTAAAATTGCGACTATAATTTGAGATTTGAACTATCCTATCTCTCAAGTTGGATCAAACTGTACATGGTGTGCGAATTTTATTATAATCGGCTAAGTGGTTTAGGAGTTCATTGAGGACAAACATTGTGACACGAGATTTATATATATTAAGATTTTCCTCGAATCTCATATTTTCCTATAATATTATTCGAACGTTTTCCTTCATAGAACCTACAAAAAAAAGACAAAGCTTTACTTGAGTAAACGAGTTTCCTGTGCCATTATTGTTATTTCTTTACAACTACCCTCGGAGTATATATTGCGCTTTAAAAATAAACTACAGCAAAGGCTCTTTTAAATCGAGGGGAGAAGGAATAAAAATCTAACGTTAAACATTTCTACGGAACTTGGAAATAAATAAAGTTGGTGCTACTTCAACCGGTAACCGAAGTAGGGAGGTCGAGAGATACTGTGCTCTTTGATCACGCTAGGAAATTTAAAACTATAAAAAAAATTGAGCACTGACCCAATCTTGTAGAAAATGGCGAATAAATTGTTAATGGTGAAGTTATATTACTAGTTGCCTTGTACTTAGAAACGCTTCATTAAAATAGAAAATGACTTTCCGCTTTGATTTGATTACCGAGCTTTCAAATTAAGCAAAGCTAAATAAAATTAATTCCAGCAAACGCAATGAAATACATTGGAAGCTTAAAACTAAATAATAATAGCTGAATTGTTATTTAATAAGAAAATCAAGATCAATTTAATATTTCTTATTACATTAGTAAACATACATTATATATTCGTACGTATGTTCTGTTTTATTTTTTTTTACTTTGATACCATACGCTACACGTTTGATTTTTTAATTTTGATCAGTGTTTTTCGTGTCAATAAATTTGAAATTTAATTTTTACCTTAATTTCCTTTGTAATTGATAATGCTAAAATTTAACTGACTAGTTATTGCACTTAAAAACGCTTCTTCAAATAAAATAACTGGCATTACTAGTTTTATTTGGTTATTAAACTTCAAATTGATCATAACGTAATATAAAATATATTATAATAAAATGCATTCCAGCAAATGCTATAAAATACTTTGAAAGGCAAAGACTTAAACACAATGTATGGCTTATCATATTTACACACAAAAAATATTTTTTGTCCTGTTTTCTTTACTTTGATATCCTACTCTATAAATTTGGTTATTTTTTATATTTTATTTTTGTACTTTTCAAATACTTACATATCTGCAATTTAAAAAGAACTAGACTAGTTTTTCGAAAGCTTTTAAAAATGGATCTATTATGAATACTAAACTTACAGATTGTTTGTCGTAATAAAACGGCACACTGGCTCTCAGCCTCGAAGGACAGATGGTAACTTCTGTGTATAGAAACATAATAGTGAGAAAAGTTTAAGATTGGTTCGTTTTATGCTCGCAATATGGTGAAAATCGAAGTCTATTCGGATTGCATCGATTCGAGAGTGCTTTAAAGAAATATTTTCCATTTCGTGAATTCACGATTACATATTTGTAAATTTACTTTTACGTAACGACGTTTGCTTTGAATTTTGGCTGTTCACTTAACTTTTTACCTTGCAATTCATGAGGTTTTAGTAAATTAAATGGGTCAATACTCAAAATTGATAATAGTAAAAAAAATACACGTAGAATATGGTCACATTTACATTATTATTAAAAGTTGGAACGAGTCCAACAGTTTCGGTGCTTTCTGAACATCATCATCAGAGGTACCATCATTATTCCAACTTTTAATAATAATCTAAGTGTGACCGTTTTTACGCGGAAATATTAAAATGCCTTACGCGAACAGTTTACAATGTTTAATAGTTAATTTTGCTTAGCAGCTAGTGCTGAAAAGAAAACGCGTTTGTACTTATTTTCTTTCCTTGAAATTTAAAACACAAATTACATTACACCTAGTTGAAATAACTGTCTGCACTTTCGTTCTACGGCTACATAATGTAGCATCTTTAAAATGTAGAATAGCGTAAAAAAGCTGCAACATTTTCAAACCTAATTATAAAGATCGTAGCGACCTGGTACGCGCTACGGCGTAGCAACCCAGCCTGCTACGGCGTAGCTACGAAAAGCGCTACAAAAAATGGAAGCACGTAGCAAAATAAAGTGCGCTAGTCTACAAAAGGAAAAGAGTCATTACTTGACACCGTTGAAAGAAAATTTATCCTCAGATCAAAGGGTCGTGCCCTAAGGAAGTCACATCAGCGTGGAATGAGGGGGAAAAGCAATTTGCGATGTATTAACACGTTTGCTCTAGCTATTTGGAGCATTTGTGTCATTGACGTGTGCCTTTAGGAGGCTATTTATGTTTTGAATACTCACATTTGTATCGAAAACGTGTAATTACGTACGCTGACATTCAGTGTGGCAACACTGACGGAATATTGAGAGATTTTCACATTATTAACTGTTATAAAGAGTTATTAGCTGTAAAAAAAAGAAAAATCTTTCGATGATTTATTAAAATATGTTTCACTAGCATCCCGTCCCGGCTTTGTACGATCTCTAAAATAATATAAGTAGTAAAACGAAACAAACTATTGTCTTAGTTACTCGGGGATATAGCTTCACAACAGTGAAAGAATTTTTCAAATCAGTCTAGTAGTTTCGGAGCCTAGTCGCGTCAAGCAAACAAACAATCAAACTTTTCCTCTATATAATATTTCTATAGATCAATATTTTTTTACATGCCATTGCTAGGCAATTTGACTATTAGGGCGTGTAGCCGGTACATGTAAATGGTTAAATGAGTAAGAGACACGCTGTCCTGGCGCGGAGCATGCCTAGTCTAGAATAACTGGCTCGCAAGGAGACTACTAGAACACACTATTCTGCTGCTTCATAATGAATTAATATCTTCCATCAAACAATAGTTTCACAATTTTTTATACTAGACTATTTTCTCAAAGTCATAACTCTCGAAAAAGGTAGAACTAATCAAAAAGATTACAGAGTCACCCTAATGTCAAGGAAGTTTGAAATTGAGGAAGAAATTTTTCTCCCTAGTCATGCAAAACTGGCCGGGACAAAAGAAATTGAATACTGACAGACTTTAAATAATTTTACTTATAAGTGGTATTGCACTATTGTTTCTAAGTGTTGTGACAAGTCATACATACAAACAGTGAACTAGAATAAACGGAAGAGTAACTCCATACAATTGCCGCTTAGAATTTGAATCCATCTACGCACACAATTATATTGCTATCCCAACGAAACACACACACACAAAGCTCGCACGCGATTGGTCGCATCAAGGTCACGCCACCGATACTAGCCACGCGGGTAACTCTTTGCCCCGCCCACCGCGGTATTTTACGTGTGGACGGTGGAACCATTTTGTCTTATTTTCTTATTTTCTCTGTACGGAAAATCATTACAATCCGACGTCACAATTTAAACTGCACAATTTTCGCCAATCCAATCCATGTAATTTGCCTATGGCTATTAAATACTTTGACATTGACTTTGACTTTATGAAAACAAAGAAAAACGCTCACAATTTTGTACAATTCAAGGGAGCCAACCAATTCCAAACTCTGTGACGGTGAATAAAAGTAAATTCCGAAAGTTGGAATATTTTGCGGCCGAAGGTTTCAGTGAATCGGCGGAGAAATATCGGATATTTGCGAACTGGTCTCTATGTATATTAGAAGAAAAACCTATTCAGAGTTATCCATTATCAATAATACATTAATTTGACTATTAATATTGGACACAGTTGGCACTAGTTTGATATTACTAAATCACTTTTCTATTAACAAAATAACTCTCTAATACTCGATCTTACTTGATGCTGAATGTCATTGCTATTCAGCGTGGAAACACAGCCAGTATAATGGGCACCTTTTGCGCTAATACATGTCTCGGATCTAAGAATTATATTAGCCATTCGTTCGAAAATATAAATGTTTTTTTTTTGTTTTGTAGTTTTTTTGGGACAAAAATGCCCTAATAATATAACTCGAACCTATTTTCAAATTGTTTGAAACAAATACGCCGCGGGCTTGTATATCTGGGCTAAAGATAGATATTACAAAATCAAATTCAAGAAGGTTGTAATCTTTTTTCAAACAAGTTTTCGTATCTTTGTACCTTTTCATAACATTTTGAAATAGGTATATTATATAAACATAATAATATTTGTCGTTACCTAACACGTTAAGGCACTATTGTACCTAGATGACGCAAATTTGACTGATGCGACGCCTGACGCGTGGAAGTTTGACGACCTCGTTGGCGTAAAGGTTACCATGCCGGTCTGCTAATCAGAAGGTTCCGGGTTCGATTCCCGGCCCGGTCAACATCTTTGTGCTTAACTAAATTTGTTGGCTGTGGGTCTGGGTGTTAAATATGTATTTATATATAATATGTATATATGTATGTATGTATATGTAGTATATCAGTTGTGTTAGCAACCATAATAAGAGCTAGAAATGGTTCAGTATGGGCCTAACCAGCCGTGTGTGAAAGTGTCCTAAAAAAAAAGTATATAAATTCATGAATTATTAATTATTGTCCATATTATAGGCTCTTTCTATTTTTGATAATATTATTTGCTACAAAACAAATATTTTTTTTAAATTTACTTAACGCTTTAAGACGCACAACATTTTTTAATTTGAATAACGATTGTTTTAAAAAAAAATTTTTAGCTAGAAATCGCTATTTTACGTGATCTTCTTTTGGACCTCTAAAAAGACAAAAAAACTTAAGAGGTGTCACGGGACACCCGGATGGAACGGCGTTCCCCCACTGTTTAATGCGAAATAAAGATGAAAATATCTGACTTGCTTTCTATAAGAGAGAGAGAGAGAGAGAGAGAGACAAAGAAACATGCGCACGCCGCACAGCTTACTACAGTATGTTAGTTATATATAGCAAAAAGTGTCGTGACAACTTTTCGTATGATTTTTTTCCGTCTAGCCCCCTTTCACAACGTGCGATAAGGAACTTTGTTCCTGTTCCAATAAAAATACTGTAGCCTTGTCAGTTACTCAGGATTTTACGTATATTTTTTTTACTAATTTTCTGGTTTGCTCCACCACCGCCTCAAAGCCTAGTGTACTATGTTTTAACAACAAAAACTGAAAGCTATCAGGGATTTTATCGATAATATCACCCGAATCCATCCCTCACGTTGCGAGCCCATCTGTCGATAGAGCGACACATCTTGCCGACCGCCAATCAAACCTGGCGGGTTCTATCAGCGTTTGATCAATGATCCAACCCTGCGCTTCACAATTTTATTTATTTTTAGGGTCCCGTACAGAAGTGAAAAAAAAATTATTCTAGACAGACGTCAATTTAATAAACATTTTAATCGTATTTTTGTGACTAAGGTGGTATTAATCATATTTACGATTGTGTTTTGTATTTATTTGATACACCACCCATTATGTTAATTGTATTTTCCATTCAATGGTTGCTATATAAACTAGAAATGGTTTAGTATGGGGCTAACCAGCCGTGTGTGAAATGTGTCCAAAAAAGAAAAAAATATGATATTTATTTTTGTTACTCATAACTCGCTCAAATTTGATGTTAATAAACCTACGAGTTTAAAAAAAAACACGTTCTATAGAATAATATCAAAAAATGATCACATAAGATCAAAAATTAGCAATAGTTTTTCTAACCCTAAAACACGATAGTACTGAACCCGTGCCCTAAAAATAAAAGAAAACACCCTTTTGTTTTATTTTCCATCGTTCACGAGAACAGTCTCCGATCAATCATGTTGGATTTAACTCAACAGAGATGGTATAGAGTAGAGACGACGGAATTAAGCCTTCATTGACATTTTGATAGGGTTTCCAAGCCTCCACGATATTGTAAAAAGTTTGTTTCGAAATTCCACTGAAACACGATTAAGCGTTAAAAACGCCTCTCTATGGCAGTTTGATCGGCTTTGTTTAGAGAGTTTACTTGTTTACGTTTTTTAGAAGCTTTTATTTATTTTTTAAATTGCGATAAAGCTTCGAGTTCGTATTTGGATAACTTCTTTAAAAAAATATGACTATTCAATATGTAACCAATAAATTCAAATGTCATTTCGGTACTTAAAAAATACCACCACGACGTTATTAATTCTCTAGGTATACTTACAAATAAATATACACTTTTATACGTTTGTATAATATATTCAAAATATTAGCTTAATAATAAACAATACCCAAGAAACAAATCCTCATTGAAGTACACAGCGCTATAAATACTGAGCAAAATAATTAACATTCCGAATCACAAATATTAATTATAGGAAAAATGTTCCCCATTACTCGTACAATTTTAATTAACACCATAAATCAATTTGACCAAATCAAACCAACGTGAAAATACGAAACACGGATTCGAAATGCAAATCAAGTGAAATACGAAACGAAAACGGTTAAAAGTAAAGAAATAAAGAAAAAAGTTCCGTTATTTCGGCGGAGAACTCATAAATCACAACAATATTGTGAAAATTTACTTTTTCACTCTTTTTTTTCGTTCTGGTATGCGTTCGGCTGTGGGTTGGAAAAGTTTTCGCGTTAAAATTGGCAGCCCTTTTGAGGCAAGTCATGGCTTTCATTTGGTGTTCATTTTTATTGTTCCACAGTTAAGGGGTTTCGGTTTGCGAGGAAGTTTGCTCTTGGTTATAAGACGATCGAGTTTGTTTCTTACAGGTAACTGTTGGACAGCCATGTAATTTGGTAAATCAATTTCAGAACCCAGCATTGAAATGTCTACTTCTTTTACAACTTTTTCTTCTTCTTCTTCTTTTTCTTCGTGTGAGCTTAGTGGCTAAGCTATGGTGTCTAGAGTTTTCAACGCACCCGAAGGCCTCTTGGCTTGTAGTAAGACAAATAGCAAGGATCTACAATTTAACGTGTTTTAAATCCACTCAAGGGTTTAGCTTGGTTTAAGAACTGCTTGTACCAACTTACCAGCCAGGACCTATAAAATAACAGGATCATTCTACCCACAGTAGAACCTAGATGTAAATGTCATGTTGGAATATACAATAGAAATAGTTTCAAATGATCAAAAATGAAACGTAGTGTACTTATTAGAAGTACGATATCTTACAACTTATAAGAAATATATACTTTTAGTTGGGTGAATTCCGCTCCAGATCGTATCTGGCGCAAAGACTATCCATCGCTATTCAACGCAGCAATGCCACGTGCATTATGGGTACCTTTCCATCAGGCGCTAACTGGAGTGATCTTCTAAATTAGTTTTTTTGGTCCTATGACGGCCTCGTTGGCGTAAAGGTTACCATGCCGGTGTGCTAATCAGAAGGTTCCGGGTTCGATTCCCGGCCCGGTCAACATCTTTGTGCTTAACTAAATTTGTTGGCTGTGGGTCTGGGTGTTAAATATATATTGATATATAATATGTATGTATGTATGTATATGTATATGTAGTATATCAGTTGTGTTAGCAACCATAATACGAGCTAAAAATGGTTCAGTATAGGGCTAACCAGCCGTGTGCGAAAGTGTCAAAAAAAAAACAAATAAAGTTACAATATAAATTTCTTTAATTAAACTTATTGTCCGTAGTTCCACCCGACATCATCAGTGACGACACCTCAAGTGACGTGTCGGTCCAGGAGTTGGAGAACGCCACTCTCACATGCAAGGCTACGGGACATCCACCTCCGAAGATCACCTGGAGGAGAGAGGATCATGAACCTATTCTGCTGAAGAAACCGCTCTCCAGAGATTTCGATAAAGGTGAGCCAATACATTTTTCTAATCATCCACCAACCCGCACTCTCCGCCAACCCGCATTTGGCCAGCGTGGTGGATTTTGGCCTATATCTCTCTTCTTATTTATTTATTTATAAGAATTCTTGTATAAGAAGGCCCCGAGTCCCAGCAGTGGGAACGAATAGTGGGCTGCTTGCTAATAGATTTTTGCCATCACTGAAGCTTTGTTGATCGCGGATGACAAAGTACATATTTATATTTATATATATTTAAAAAATATCATGACACTTTTTTTTAGTGTACAAAATTTTTCGTTTTAACTATGCTTCGTAAATATAATTCTAAAACTATGTTTAAACTTATTTTTATCATCGCTTGTAAAATATTTATATTATAATATTACACTTTAACTATGCAATTAAAAATATAAATATATTTTCGACTCCAAGTATCTATTTGTATCGATCTCTAAGATTTATCTAACGACATGTCCAAACCAGTCAACAGCGTATACAGAGATATATGTACTCGTATGTACATACATGCTATACGTGATTTAAAAGTCAAGTAACAATAAGTAGTTAAGTAATTATAGGCATTTTGTATATTTCATTGCGTTAAATGTATAAAAATGCTAAAAGCACTTCAAGAGACAACTTTTTTTAACAAATAATATCTAATTAATCCAGTAGAAAAGAACAAATAAGGAACAATGATTCCTATGTTACGTACCCAAGTTTTATGTGGGATTCGATTAAGAACTTGATCAAATCACATAAAATATGAAAGAATACACAATTAAAACTAAAGACTTTAAAGACTGAAAGCAACATAAAACAGAGAAGAACTGCGAAGCTTTGGAACTCTCTTCCTGAGTCTCTTTTTCCCGTGAAGTACAATTTGGGGGTCTTCAAATCTAGAGTAAATAGGTTCCTTTTAGGCAAGCGTGATACATCTTAGACCATGAGTAAAGCTTTACATCAGGCAAGCTAAGGTCAAACGTAAGCCTATTTATCATAAAAAAACGAATGGCATGACCTGCATTAAATAAAATAAATTCTATGCTTAGGTGGGATACATATCTGAAAATGATTATGATGATGCTTAACTTCTTAGAAACTGTCACCTTAGCAACTATTCTGTCGCAACCCTTCGCGCATTTCCAGCGGCACATTTCTACTATTCCACTTTCAAACTTACCTTTTAAATGTATTCTAGTGCGGCACTATAGGGTAGGGTATTAGCTTTAAAATGTACGTCAACTGCAATGCCGCTACCGAAGTACCGAAGCGGGTAATGGCAGAGCCTCGGGCCACCAATTTTGCCGCGCACCTGAGTCCGTGCCAGCGTCTTGAGATTAAACCGGAATAAACCGGCGTAAACCGGTTATTGAGAAGGTAAAAGCGGATTTTTATTGAGATTTGAATTAAATAACTCGAAAATGTTAATGAAAAGGTGGTCAAAGAGAGAAAGAAAGAGATTCCTGGGCTTTGAAATATTTTGTTTTATTTACCAAACTGTTTTTTTTTCTTGTATTAAAGTGATTATATTAATACTAGTATAGTGAAAGTTTGTTTGCAGCTACAAACCTGACTTCCGGGTCTCGGTAGTGTTATTTTTTTAAACACGTTCTGTCAAAAAAATGCTTGGTTGGCAAAAAAATCAGTTGAGATATTTAAAAAAAGATAAGATACCAGGGATCGCTACAGTTAATAATCAGATAAATACAATTTTAAGGGATTAAAAGAAATGCTCAATTTATATTTACATATATTTTACATACCCAAAGTAAAAAATACCTTGTAAAATTAAAAGTAATTAATATTAAAGTAGACTAAAAAACAAAATAGTAATTTTACATTCAAACAATTAAAACTGTAAACACATTTAAAGAAAACAAGGTTCCGGATATGTATATCTGGTGGAGGAGGACGGCAAAACAAAAAAGAAATTATTGATATAAGGTATTGTATGTATATGTATATATCAGTTGCGTTAGCAACCATAATACCAGAACAAACTAGAGATAGCTTAGCCCCATGGCTTACCAGCCCCATAAATAATAATCATTCATTGCTCACGTATAAAACAGTCTAGAGACATACTGACATACAGCAGAGTCTTAGTACTCGTAATAGGTTTTCGTTAGTTAAATTTTAAACTAAGCAGAGAGACTTGTCACTCTGCGTTTAAATCTTCCATTTTATAAAACTAGGTCCCATTTTACCAAAATGTAAAAAAACTAGGTCCCATTTTACCAAAACTGGAGCATAAAAGATATCTTCACAACAAAGTATCTTCACATAAACACTAACTACATGAATATGTAAGTGGTGTACTTAAAGTGCTTAGCTCTTTGTTACCCTTATCTACCCTTCCTTTGCCATAATTCCAGGGCCGTAATGAACCTGTTTGCCACCTGTGAAATACTGACGTTACGGACATGTGCTTAATGAGTATAGCTTATTCAGGTATGTGAGATAGCTTTAAGGATTCATTAATAGTTTAAAAAAACTAAAAAACACGCTTTTTATAGAAAACCGTAATTTTATCAAATTAGTGTATTGTCATCGGTCCTCAATAAATCTACAATGTTTGAACGAAATCTGGCCGTTTAAAGTGGGTCTAAATCGCGCCCAAAGAAGTCGGTTACAAACAAACATACAAACATACAGGTGAAGCTAATATAAAGCGTGTAATAAGGTTTTTGCTTTTTTTATCCTTGATAGGTTAGCGTTTGACAACAGCTAGCCTGATGTTAAGCTGCACTGCAGTCTACGGTGTAGCACGTTTACCTTGAAGATACCTATTAACTTTACTTTTGAAGGCCCCCGGTTGATACCTCTCAGGAAACAGAGACTCAGGTAGTGAGTTCCAAAGCTTCGCAGTCCTAACAATAAAGGTTGACGCAAAGCGTTTTGTACGAAAGTTTCCAACTTCAACTCTGTATCGGTGTCTCTTCACTTACATCGCCGTTCTATAAACCGTATCATCGCCGTTCTATAGCCGTAGAACGGCGATGGTGGAATCAAATTATGAAGTTCCAGAGCACACTCCCCGAAATGTATCCGATAAAAAACCGACAAACTAGCAACTATAAAAAACGTATGTTGAAGCTTGACCTGAAAATATAAAAGCTTAAGCGTTTTTATTGTTTTACCTATTTTCTAGATTTACGTTGAGTATAAACACAAAATATTTAATTACATGTGACACGTTACTGATTTTTTTGAATAGAAAATTAATACGTTAAAATTATGTTTTATTCTTGTTGCTAATTGATTTAAAGATACTTAAAATAAATACAATAACTATTTATATAATTTTTACCTCTCGCTTACTTGAATTTTAGGTTTTTTTTTTCTTCAGTACCTTTACTTTTTCCTATCACCAATGGGCCTAAGATACCTAAAATATATGTTAGGTATCTTATATAATATGATTTATATGTGTTATGTAAATAATGTTACCAAAATTTTATTTATTTATTATTGCAGAACATGGGAATAAGATAAGGTAGTAAATAATTTGAGTGCGCCATATTTTAAGCCCTTCGGCATGCAATTACAAGAAACATATAATAATAATTGGCCAAATGTGAGTTGGGCTCGCGCATAAATGGTTACTAACTTCTAAATAATACTTACTAACTTCTAATTCTTGTACTTAAACCTAGATACCTGTCAAACGCACGCAACATTTTTACAACATTACCTTTCCACCGTACGAGTAGAGTCAGATTTGAACTCCTCTCGCTAAGACAGACCACATGAAGCCCACAACAAATGACCCGGATTTGCTCTCGGCTACTGATTTATTACACCCAAGGTTGAGCATCCCAAAGGCACTCGAAATAATTACCCACGCTCTGGGACATTAGGATAGGCCCGGTTATAATTGGGGCAGAGACGTTGAGAGATGGGCCTCAAGATTTCAGGGATCAAGTGCCCGTGAAAATGCCTCGTTGCGGACAGGCATATTTCTTTAGATTATATCACACCTATTCTATAGTTGACTGTGTATTTGAAGAGAGAAAAAGGTTTTGTAGTTTTCTTTATTTTACTGACACAATTTTTTTTTATCATTGAGAGGTTTGCGTTTGACTACAGCTAGCCTGATTAATTTAATATTATTATGAACATTGACCTATTACTAATTATTTGCTGTTATGTAATGAATGTTAAATTTTAGTATGGAACTAGAAAAAAAAATATATAATGCAGTATGGGCGCTGAATAGCATATTTAGAAAAATCTCATAAACTCCTGCGTTAAATAGGGCTATATTTTTTTCAGTTTTATAAGCTCAATTCAGTAGTAAGAATTAGTTGAGTTTCAAAATACAGATATATTAATTATGAAAATAATCGTTTTTAATTTTAAAATGTCATGCTTCTGAAAGTAATAAAAAATGTAAACAAATTTTACTTTCTACTGTAGGCAATGATATGATTTTTAAATTAGAGCTTACAATTTCAATAGTTCATGTGAATTTATCTCGTGAAAAATCTTCTGCCGCGCGGCAAGCGCTTCGCTCAATTATTTATGGTGCGAGTGAACTCGGTACAATAGCGCCTTAAGACCAAGCACTTTTTAGTAGGTTAATTACAAGTATCAATCTTTATAAACCTTCATTGACGTGACAAGAAAGTTACTTAACCCTTACCAAGGTAACTTTCCTTAGAGGCAAGTAATTTCAAATGCGTATAGCTACAAAAGTATAGTTTTTGTTTCTATAGGTACCTATATAAATGATATCAATGGTTTAAATGTTTGGCAGAACCAAAGAGATTTTAGATCTTTATCGAAATAGAAGCAATGTGCTAGTAGCTTTGACATTCAAAGAAACTTATAACCACCATACTTTCATTCTGCTTTGTGATCAACCAAAACATGAAGATTGAATCATACTTTGTAACTGTATCTAATCATTTTGTGATAAAATAATTAAAAATCTCTAAAAATATTACACTTTTTATATTCGCATTCAGATTTATTTAATTCATGATGAAATTCCATATTAAATATAACATACAATTATATTACTGGTGAAAAAACTAGAGAAATGTTACACATACGAAATAATATTTTACGAACTAAGTGGACTTAATGTCACTTTTTATGTATTTAAAAAAATCTTAGCGATCAATCATTAATTTGTTATTGCTACTTGATAACCACCACATTCAATCTCAATTACGAAGACCTTTAAAAAAACCTGGCCATTATTTTTGACCTCTCTCAAAGAAAACCAATTTAGACACGCGCGTGACCTACAAACGATTATATTTGATGAAATTGTAGTCTATTATTCACAACATTAAATTCCAATTCAATTAGTAGGCAGTAAAGTCCATTATAACCTGGCACCCCCTATCATCATTATGTTAGAGTTTTGCTTTGAATTCGTTGGAGCTCTACTAATTCATAGGTGTCTGCGTAAACTGGTCACGTTTATCGTAGGTAGAGTAGCTTCTATTTGTCGAGATTTATATCGTGTTTCGTGTTAAAAAGAAGCAATTTGAATTGGAAGGTATTTTGTTTCCAAGAGCCTGTAATAGGCTATAAATTTTAAATTTGAAAAATATTTAAGCTTTCTCTAGTAATTGTACTAATATCGTTATTAAATTTAAACCATTATTTTTGTATGAATTAAAATATCAATAGTTAAAAGTATAGAAGTGTCGAATGTGTTCCAGGGCAAGAGTGTATATTTAACCCCTGACAAAAAACGGGGTGTTTGATATGTTAACGTTATAGTTTGTGTCCCATCCCTAAATTAATATCTTTTGAGTACAACACTAGTAAGTAGTATATGGTCAATGTAACCTCCCTCGTACAAGAAAGAAACTGCTCCGCAATAAATGGTGCCCAAATATGTAGTGTTTTCATAAATTACTCATATATAAATTCTATGTGTAAGAAGTTTGATTGACACTTACCAGAGGTACCAATGATTTAATGGCTTAGGGCGCTTTTGTACCTAGTTCAGACGCACCATACCAAGTTGGGTCAAAGGAGCGGCAGTAGAGTTTGAAAAAGTCTATCAACAATAAACAATATTTAAATTAAAAGCTCTAGATCATTATATTGCCTATTAAAAATAATAATTTAATTGATGTATTACTTTGTAGCACATTTGTACAACAACAAATATTTGTCAAAAAATAAAACAATCGTGCGAATTTTACTTTAATTATGTTTCGGAACTCTAACAATTCTAAATACTGAATTAAAGGTAATAAAACTGAAAAAAATGTTGCCCTATCATAAACCCCTATGAGTTTATAGGATTTTTCAAAATATGCTATTATGCTCCCATATCTCTGGTTCTTCTTCTTCGTAAGAGCAAGTGGCCAAGCTCCGACCGAGGAACCAACGCTGGTTTTCGTTGAGGCTGGCTGTGACGTCACGCACGGTACATTAAAATGAAGTACACGCATTTATATAAGGATATACAAATAAAACTGGATTATAAAAGGGAACATAGAGGTAAACAGACAACAGGTAACAAATAGATATAATAGCATAAGCAGCCCACTATACGTTCCCACTGCTGGGACTCGGGGCCTTCTCTCACGAGTAGGAAGATATAGGCCATATTCCACCACACTGGCCAAGTGCGAGTTGGCGGATGACACACGTCTTCGGATATTGTGGTCCTCAAACATGCCGGTTTCCTCACGATGTTTTCCTTCACCGTAAAGCGAGTGTAAATTCACACATAACATGAAAAACAAGTCATTGGTGTAGGGCCGGGATCGAACCAAGAGCCGTCTGATTGAAAAATAGACGTTATTACCACCGAGCCACACTCGCTTTCCATATAATAGAGTACAATATAAAATGACAACAGGAATACACAAAAACACAAAATGAAGAATGAAATGAACATGATAGTATAAGAATATATAAAACCAAAGGTTTGAGGTTTTTAAACAGTAAAATGTTGTCCCCAGTGGAGAGCTACGTGGGCAGTGCTCTGCCATTATGGCGGGTGGACCGACGTCAGATGGGAGCCTTCCTCTGCATCGCTTCCAACGACGTACCACCAGCAGTCAGCAAGCGGATCATACTGCTAGTCAACTGTAAGTAATATTATATATTAAAATTCTATCTAAAGCACATCGGCTCCGTTGGTTCGGCCACATGGAAAGGATGGGAGAGGATCGGGCTGTGAGACGAGCATACTTGGGGCGACCAATTGGCCGACGTCCGGTTGGTCGTCCCAAGTATCGCTGGCAAGACCTAGTGCAGCAAGACCTGAGCGCACTTCATGCCACACACTGGCAAGAGACAGCACAGGATAGAGAAAAGTGGCGTCTCTTGGTGTCGGAGGCCAGGATCCATTTTGGGGTTAGCGAGCCATCATAGAAAGTAGTAATTAAGTAATAAAATTCTATCTCGTCTTCTTCCTTGTCTTATTATCCCACTTAGGTGGGGTCAGTCTTGTAGGATATTCATCTACTGAGCGTGTTAGGTTTAAGTTGCAAATTAAAGTCAGAATCCAAATTCTGTAATTTTTTAAAATAAATATTCTACTTAAGTACTATTTATTAACCCATTCTTATTACTAAGTTAATGCACACTTGTCAACCCGCCGAGCACCTTCATTCAGCGCAAGAAACATCGCGCGCGTCTCTGCAGTCTTATTCGCAGTCAGTCTTATATCAGACGTCATCTCTACACTCAGGCCTTTCTCTCTCATGTCCTCATTCTCACACTCTTTCCACGTCTTCTTCTTCGTAGTCTTGCATATTAGCTTGTAAAATAAAAAATGAAAAAGAAAGAAAATACATATTTTATTGTGCACAACACATCTACATTTTACGATTCATAATTATTACTAAAAGTGTGTGCACAAAAAGATCAAAATCGGTATAAAGCTGATAGCACTAAGTAATAAAACTTTCCTACATATTGTAGCCACTGATTAGCACCAGTTATTCCAGACTAGGCTTGCTCCGCCTAAAGACGGAGTGTCGCTAACTCGTGTGGTTTCTTACTGTGATTAAATAAATGTATAGAACACACGTGAACATTTGAAATGAAGGTATCTCGGCCAGCAAAAATATTTGGCACCGCAAGACGCAATAAGTGGAGCGATGTTTTTCGGTCACGCGCCTTCTGGTTCTACATAAAAATGAACTTCCTGGATACGTTCCAAGCACGATCAGAATAGCCTGTATTAAGGCTGGATGACACTTGATTTTGGGAATGAAAGGTGTGAAAATTTGAAAGAGGGGTGTCATCATCATCAGGCTATATCTGTCCACTGCTGGGTATAGGCCTCCTTTCCCTGCTAATTTGTGCCATCTTGTGTCTTTGTATGAATAATGCGCTGTTCTTCTTCTTCTTCGTATGAGCTAAGTGGTCAAGCTCTGGTGTCTAGAGTTTTCGATCCGCCCGAAGGCCTCTAACTTGGCTTAACGACTGCTTGTAAGACTAACAGCCGGTACCTACAATTCAACGTGTCATCCGTAGCGCCCAAATGAAAATTCCACTTCATAAACGACAGTCTTGTGCATGGTTACCCTTTCAAACACTGTCGCATCGACCGTTGCTTAGCTTCTATGATCGCATCAGATCACTTTAGTAGTTTTTTGGCACCTAAAATGCATTATTAATAAATTTATCTCCTTTTCACGCTGATGCTTTTTTTAAATACTACTAAATCAAAAACCCGGTGTCTTTCTATTTAAAAAAAATAACACACATCTATTTTACAAAAGCGAGAAAATGTCACACAGTGTTTTCCGTTTGTATTATACAATACAACATAATATATTCAGCCGCAGCCTTGCCTCAATATTATTCTGGCGGGTGTTTGTCAATTGCCTACAAACAGACACGATCGATTTGTTTTATCGTACAAAGCTATATATATAAAACAGGCAGTTGTATATCGGTGTTAAGTGTTTTGACTCGATCACCAAAGTTAAGCAATGTTAGATACGAAGCAAATGTTTAGGTACAAGACTGTATTGGGTACCTACAATTTGTAAAAAAAATTACAAAAAGTATATTATATTGTATAAAATTATTGTATAAATTATTATATAATTACGGTTTCTGATATGAGATACAGCCTGGAGACAGACAGACAGCGGTAGCTTAGTAATAGGGTTCCGTTTTAACCATTTAGGTACGGAACCCTTAAAGCTGTATTGATTAAGTCTGTAAGGAGCAGACAGCGTTTTTTTGACCGCGTTTCCTCGAAACACGATTCAATATTATTTCGGCAACAAATAGTCACTGGCGTCATGCATTTTTAATCACACGCCGACAAACTGAATAAACCTTCATTAGTATAAAGCTAAGGCTCGACTGCGAGCGTATTGAACTAGGATTAGTTGAGCGTGTAAAAAAATAAAAAATACATACAGTCGAATATATAACCTCCTCCTTTTTTGAAGTCGGTTAAAAAGAGTCCAAGAAAGAGACTTGTGTAAGCATAGTGTTACGGGAAGCGTGTACGGGGATAGGAAAGAAGGACTAGTTCTAGGTTGGTACCTTTATTGGCAGCCAGGTACTGTGACTATCAGTTTACTTCACTACCCTTTTTTCTTCTTCTTTTTCATCTTCTTGTATTCCTTTCCAAACGTATACTGGCTTCCAAACGAATACTGAATACCGACTCCGCGCGCTAACTCGCTTCTAAATCCCCTCGGCTCGACAAAATCGCATCTAAGATTTTAATTCTTAAATCAAAATAATGATTCCAATTTCAAATACCATTTGCCTCTCGCTCACTCATCTTCCGTCCCGTACTTTCCTTTCCATTCGAAAAGATGACGTCATCACGACATGCAAGACTGTCTACGACACAATAGCATAACCAGCCCACTGCACGTTTCCACTGCTGAGACTTGGGGCTTTGTCTCGCTAGTATAGAGATATAAGCCATAATCCGCCACGCTGGCCAAGTGCGGGTTGGCAGAAGAACACGTCTTCGGTTATTATGGTTCTCAAACATGTCGGTTTCCTCACGAGGTTTTCCTTCACTAGAAAGCTTCACTTCAAATCCATAAATAACTTGAAAAACAATTTTTAAAAGTCATTGGATGCTGGGCTGGGGTCGAACCAGGTCCGTCTGATTGTAAAGCAGACGCTTTTTTACTGAGCCACACTCGCTATTTAAGGAGCGGTGTAAGCGATGCAAGAGTCTTTCGTGTCAGTGTTTCATCGATTTGGTTCCGAGTCAAATGAAGGCAAAAACTCTTTTGATCCTATTTGAAAAAAAAGGCCACTTAGGCTACTACGTTAGTCGCTAATAGATTCTAAATTATATCTTGTACTTTCGCAGTGATTTAAACCAAATTAAAATAAGCATACAAATATGAATTATCTATACCAATATTATAAAGAGGAAAATCGACGCAAATAAGCTCCAAAAATACAGAACCGATTTGAAAAATTCTTTCACCGTTGGGAAGCTACATTTTCCTTGAGTAACGTAAGCTATATTTTGTTTCTCTCGCAACTTAGATCATTTTATAGCCCGAGCAAAGCCGGAACGATTTGCTAGTGTTTTAACAACATTCAAGCAAGCATTCAACCTTTTCATCAAATGGACTTATATGATTCCAATTCTCTTGAACATTTTCTGAATAAGAATAAAGATGTCTAGATATTGTACATCACAAATTACCAGCCTAGAAATATAATAACAATCCGTATTGGATTCAAAGACACGTCTCTAGAATGTATCAATGCCTCAGAAAATACTTGGTCTATGAGGAATCTGGGACGAGATCGGAATTACAAATTAATGAAACTAAATATATAGTTAGGGTTAGGGTTAAGATATTTTATTCAAACCTTAATTCAGAACTTTGGCTTATTAATGATCAAATACTTTTCTTTACTTTAGCTAAGATCAGTATATCTTTAGTTATTATAGATTTTACTAAAGCAAACAAAAGTATTAGATCATAATATAAGTAATTGATATATTTGAATTTTTATTGTAGTTATTAGTAAAACAAAATAGTAGATCATTATTTTCAAGGTTTTCAGTATTTTTAAGGACTTTTAAATCTCACGTAATTTTCAGAATTTGTCGTGCTTTTCAATATGAAAACTAATACGTAACGATATATACGATAACGACGACCCCGTTGGCGTAAAGGTTACCATGCCGGTCTGCTAATCGGAAGGTTCCGGGTTCGATTCCCGGCCCGGTCAACATCTTTGTGCTTAACTAAATTTGTTGGCTGTGGGTCTGGGTATTAAATATGTATTTATATATAATATGTTTGTATGTATATGTAGTATATCAGTTGTGTTAGCAACCATAATACGAGCTAGAAATGGTTCAGTATGGGGCTAACCAGCCGTGTGTGAATATGTCCTAATATTAAAAAAAAAAAAAAACTATTATACGATAATCCTTTCAGCTTGTCTTCAACTGCGTTACCAACAGTTTTCTATGTAAGAAGTTAGTACTAGATATTATTTTGGTATTACAAACTGGACTTAAAATCAAAGGTAATAAATACTATTTTCCCATGCATGACCCTTTTGATATTTCCCGGGGGTATCGCTAGTACCCAATTACCAATTCGTATGAAATTGTTTACTCTTTCTCTTCCCTTTCGATCTCGGGTAACAATTAAATGGAAAAGGAGTTCTATTTCGTAATTTATAATTGTTATGTATATATTTTTATAATTTTAGTTTTTTTTTTCATACATGTTTTGGCTTAGGATATTTAATTCAAACCTTATTTCAGAACTTTGGCTTATTACTGATATTTTTTTTTCAAATAGGATCAAAATGACTTTGGCTTATTCTGCTTTTTTACACTAAGACTAGGTTTACACAGGATAATTAGCTTCTTAAGGACGGCTTTAGTATATCTAGGTAAACTCGTTTTGTTTTAAGAGTTAAGGAAATTTGTGGAAAAAAATACAACTGGTCTATAGAAAAAAATAGTTTACCCTCGACAGTATAATTGGAGAAGACAACAATTTTCGCGATGTTCTTAAAGTTTTTTCCCAATCGTACTACAGCAAGTTGGTAAGACATTATTATGTAGGTAACGTTTTATTCTTTTTATTCTACATTTCATCTTATTTATTGTAATATCCTCTCCGTACATTGGTTGCCTGGAAGAGATCGTTCTAGTGGTAAGGTCGCCATTTGTAGCACAAGTTATATGCTAAATCGGCCCCTACGCGACGTGCTATAACTTACCTTAACGCTTTATCCGAAATCCAACATATCGATGTCTTCTGTAGTGCCGTCACTTGCATTGTGTACGCGTTCAGGAGTGTAGTTTCTAAGTCTAGAATAGTTAGCGCTTTGGTGTAAAAACTGTTATAGCTATTTAATTGAGTAAATGAATAAATGAATAAGTTGAACTTTTTTTTTCTATTGTGTATTGCCCTTCTGTGTTATGACAGAAATAGAATAGGATATGGTTCTTCAGGAAAAAAACATCGCCTGTGGTTGTGGCGTGCTGGTGGCGTCCCCTCTCTAGATAGCCAAGGATAGTCATTGCGCCAGAAATCACCATACTGGGGATCCAACCCTCTCTCTCTTTTACATAAAATGTTTTTTCTAAATTATATAAAAGAAGTCTAAAGTAGTGTAAAAACGGTTTATACAGTTATATTATCCGATACAAGAAGGGCAGAACGTCGGTGTTCAATAAGTCTTCTTTTGATGGTCAGTTTGGTTTTCCTCTGGGAGTTAAGCTTTATAGAGATTGTTTTCAGTTTATTAAATGAGTTAAGGGAATTGCACTTATATTATAGAAGTGGAAGTTAATATCTTGTTTAACGCACAAAAATACATATATCGAATTATAAACGAAATATTGATTTATGGTCGAGGCAAATTATGATATTTAGTTTTTTTTAATGACACTCCACTCCACAGAATATTTCTCAATTATCCGGGATAAAATATAGCCGAAGTTATAGTCCAGGATGAAAAACATTTACATACCAAATTTTATCAAAATTGGTTCAGCCGTTTGTAACACTAGCAGATCGTCCCGGTTTCGCACGGGCTATAAAATAATCTGAGTTGTAAAGAGAAACAAAACGTAGCCTATAACTCAGGGATAATGTAGCTTCTCAATGGTAAAAAAAATCTAATCGGTCCAGTAGTTTTGGAGCCTATTTGCGTCAAACAAACAAACAAACAAAAAATCTATCTTCTATCTATCTATTCTTCCTCCTTATAATCTTCTAATATGTACATATCTTTTTTATAAAATTTCCCTAATTTCCATGTCATATAGTTAGTTACCGTACTCCTCCGAAACGGCTTGACCGATTTTGCGTATTCAGTAGGTCAGAGAATCGGCTGCTGTCTATTTCCCGGGTCAGCCAGTATTGGTATAGATGTAACATATTAGCAATATATGATTAATGATTTATTAAAGTCTATTATGTGTCGTATTTTAATTATTATATTTTGTCCAGTGTTTTAATATCTCACAATAAATAAGTTCCTTTCTTTCTTTCATTATTGTGATAACAAAATAATGTAATGTTTTTTTTTTGTCCAACAGTTGCGCCGACGGTGAAAGTGCCAAACCAGCTCCTGGGTGCGCCTCTCGGCACAGACGTCAAGTTGAAGTGTTACGTGGAGGCCTACCCCAACACCATCAACTACTGGATCAAGAATAGAGGGGAAATGCTGTTAGATGGGTAAGGAAATTAATAATAAGGCAGTACGCGACCAAAAATGCATATATTGAAACATATTGTAATAATAAAGCAACAACTTTTGTAGTTTCCTGATTAGTTTCCTGATGCGCGAACATCAGATAAGGGACCAGAAAAAATATGGATCGCCAAGGCTCACGCCTAGGTTGGGATAGTTTTCATTGTTATTCTATACATTTTAAGTATCTTAACTTTTTTTATTATTAATCTTTGATTGAGTGTAAGAAATGTTAGAGTTCAAAACACGATTACGTAAAAGTCACTCGATATTATAATATATAGTATATACAGTGTCAACTCTATATAACGACACTAAAGGGACTGTGCATTTTTTGGTATTATAGAGAGTGCTCGTTAAATGGAGAGAATGTAACATTGTATGAAATACAAGCTAAACGAACTGAAGCCAATTGATTTCGACGCTTTACAGTGTTTGTCGTAAAATCGAGGGACGTTACATGGAGTTGACACTGTGTTTCTAAGCCGGGGCTTAAAACAAGATTTTTTTAACTACTTCTTGTTTCCCAAACACTAAGCAGGAATTCAAATATACATATATATCAAAAAACAGCCATAAGTGAGCCACAACAGACACATGGTCAAATGAGAGCAAAAGTCAGTCAAAGCTGCCACTCTTTACCCACTTCACTCGCTCAGTCAATCACGTTTTACAAAACAACTCAGTCCAAACAACAATACAAAACCATACAAAGTTAGATCCTTTGGTTTAATATAAAAGTATGTAATGAGAAATTTGAACCCACGGTGTTAAAGACAAAGGACGGGGTGGACAAACAAACAGTACTTCCTTGTTTATGTTTTATAACTGTTGAGTTTCAAGACAATCATGACGTGGTTACGTATATGTTTCAGATAAACAGATAAACAAATTTATTGGTAAAATGTATTAAATTACAAGTCAGTTTTTGCATCTCATTGGTATGTTATTATAACTATAAAAGTGTAAACTATAAAGCGGTAAAAATATTGAAAATATAGATTGATGAATATAGATTGAAGTAACAACTGTAAGAATATTTATTGTTGTTATGCTTATTCTGTTTTTTTTTTTATTGATGAATAGGCTTACGTTTGACCGCAGCTAGCTTTTCTGTGGTCTAAGATGTATCACGCTTGCCTTCGAGGAACCTATTTACTCTAGATTTGAAGACCCCCAAATTGTAGTTCTCGGGAAAAAGAGACTCGGGAAGAGAGTTCCAGAGCTTCGCAGTTCTCACAATGAAGGTTGAAGCAAAACGCTTTGTGCAAATCCTCGGAACTTCGACAGTGAATCGATGTTTCTTCACTGTGCCCCTGCTCGTAACATGTGCTAAAAGTACCTAACATAACATTTACATCCACAGGATTTTTACAAATTAACGCGTTAGTCAATAGGTTAAAATTGTTACATAGATAAATATAATCATCATACTGTCTCAGTATATTCTGATGTTAAAACTAACTCAACTTACGGAAAATTACTTTTAAAAAATGGCAACGTACGGTTAAAATTATTGAGAATATACCCGATAGACTTTCTAAGGAGTAACCCTAAGAATTTTCACACCAATTTTGGTAGTAGTCAGATTTATCACAAAAAAATTTGTTAAAAAACTTATTTTCTTAATGATAAGTTATTGTAAGGCGTCTTTTTTTAATAATAAGTTGGTAAGACGGTCTAGCTATTTTTTACTCTGTCGATAATTTACTTTAGTTTTGTCAAGGAACACGTTTCTTCTTTTGATTTGTATTTAATTATGGCAACTTCTTCTTGATAAGAAATAAATATGTTACATATTTTATCATTTTAACCCTTATTATTTTAACCCAAAGAGTTATATTATTTTCAATAAAGTTTAATTTTCGCGAAAGTTATAAAATCTTTTAACCGTTATTTTTTTGCCACCAGGCCAAAATATACGATACGAGAAGAAAAAACCTCGTACAAGGTGTCAATGTGGCTCACCATTCGGCAGTTTGCCAAGTCCGACATCGGCACCTACAACTGCGTCAGCACAAACTCACTTGGCAAGAGTGAGGGTACACTACGACTCTATGGTAAGAGATTTTTCTATAGCATAAGCATAAAGATACAAATTAAAGGAAAAAAAGAGAATGTATGTGAATGTGGTGACGACCTCGTTGGCGTAAAGGTTACCATGCCGGTCTGCTAATCAGAAGGTTCCGGGTTCGATTCCCGGCCCGGTCAACATCTTTGTGCTTAACTAAATTTGTTGGCTGTGGGTCTGGGTGTTAAATATGTATGTAGGTATATGTAGTATATTAGTTGTGTAGCAACCATAATACGAACTAGAAATGGTTCAGTATGGGGCTAACCAGCCGTGTGTGAAATGTGTCCTAATATTTATTTATTTATTTTATACAAAAAAAGGGTACATTTGTATTATTAGAAACAGTTGATCTACAGCTGTCTAAGCTAGGCTGTAGAGCCTGTAATATAGACAGCTGTACTTCACCTAAATTACACTTATAACAATAATATGTACCTGACAAAATGTTATTTAAAAACATTTTATACATTTAATTTAGAATTAATGAAAAATAAACAAAACAATAATATGCAGATAACTTCAATTGTAACAAATTAACAAGTGAGTTTACATAAGTAGTCCACTATACGTTTCCACTGCTGGGACTCTCTCACGAGGAGAGATATATAATTCTAAATCTACCAGAGATTTTGGCCAGCCAAGTGCGGGTTGGCGGATGACACACGTCTTCGGATAAGTGGTCCTCAAACATGCCGGTTTCCTCAAGCTGTTTTAAAATTATAACGTTTTGCCTATTGAACCTATTACATCCCAATTTTCTTCTCCTTAGTACTCTTATCTTCTTATATATAAAATTTCCATGTCACAATGTTAGTTACCGTACTCCTACAAAACGGCTTGACCGATTTTTAACAAATTTTATATGCATATTCAGTAAGTTTGAAAATTGGCTATCTATTTTTCATACCCCTAAGTGAGGCAAAACAACGTTAGCCGGGTCAGCTAGTAAAACAGTAAAATGAAGGTGTCAACTAACATTTTTCTTGTATTTTTGCAGAAATAAAACTCAACTCTTATTCTGAAGACTTCAGCAATCAAATTAGCGTCGCCGGAGGTAAGATTCGTATTTTCACTTCGCATTTAAATGTTTATTGAATTTAACCAACGAATAAGCTTGGCGATCCAGCGAGGTAATGCCGCCAGCATTTTGGGCACCTTACCCGCGGACACTGACTTGGATTTGGTTTACTATTTGTAAGGTTTTTGTAAAATAGTATTTTCGGTAAATAATTTTAATTTAATAAAAATAAAAATTTCACCATAACTATTTGAATTTAATAATACAGAACGGTAAAAATAGATAACCATTCCATAAATTTAAAAAGTATCGCAAGTTTTATTGTATTCTACGAGTACATTAATTATAACCAATAGTGATATTGTAAATTAATGTAGATTTTCAATTTTTTCAATATAAAGTCATAGATGAAAAAAAATAACAAGTGGGAGTTGGGCTCGCGCATGAAGGGTTCCGTACCATTATTGTATGCCCCTTTAATATTTATTTATTTCAATAATTTAATTTGATACTTTTATGTATGTTGTGAAAATTTTAAGTGTCTAGCAGCTACCGTTATTGATATATAGCAAAAAAAAAAATGTGTTATTGTCCCCACTTAATATTTTAATTTTTGTGTTTTTTTTTAGTATTTGTTGTTGTAACGACAGGGAAAATACATAAATTGTGAAAGTGTCAGCTTTCTAGCTATTACGGTTTCTGAGATTCAGCCTGGAGACAGACAAATTGACAGACAGCGGAGGCTTAGTAATAGAGTCCCGTTTTTACCTTTTATGCACGGAACCCTAACATGCCACAGGCCCGAATCGAACAACAGGCCGTCAGATTGACAATCGCACGTTTTCTCGCCGATCTAAACTCGCTTTTATAACTCTGTTTATATTTTATCAGAAAAATTAAATTCTAGTTTACTTTACAGGTCTCACCGAAGCCGCTAAAGGAAACTCATCGAATGTAAGCCACGTTGAAAAAACTGTTTTCTACTTATTAGTTGTTTGTTACGTCACATGTTTATTCATTGTTTCGTAGTCATTGCAATGTCGACTGTAAATACTTAATCTTAAGGACACTTTTCGTCTGATGTTTGTTGTGGAAATATCTCTTTGAGAGTGTTCTGTTTGTAAATAGGGACTTAATTGTTTTTGTAAAAAAGTCATAGATCATTTTTATATTCTAAATTTAAATGACGAAAAGTTTTGTAAATATTTTGGTTTCTTATTAATTAATATTAATAAAATTTCTAAATAAATTAAACAAAACATTTTTATGATTTCTAAACCCAATTGATGCAATTTTAAGATACGAAAATGAGAACCTTATGTTATAATATACATTTTATTTAAGATGGTAACTCTAACTAATATATACTTTTTTATGTTATTTTTTATTACTTATAATTAGAATTAATTTAAAATGGCATGACATCAGACGTAAAGTGACAAAATTGCTTTAGAAAAAAAAACGTAATTCAATTACAATGTTTCAATTCTTGTAAATAATTTAAATTAAGTGAGAATAATGTTGTAAAAAGCTAAATGTATGAGACAACGATAATAAATAAAGTAAGATTTCGTCGTAGCATTGAAACAACATATGAGTATGTTTGTGTTTTATCTGTCACCAAACACTTAACTGTGGGTTCCAGACAGCTGCATTAAGAGCCAGTTATTCCAAACTAGGCTTGCTAGACCTTAGGCCAGGGGGTCACTAACTCGTGTGGTTACGTGCCCTGATGGTCAAATAACTAGCTGTAAAAAAAAGTGATACAGTGAAATCCGGTTATAACGATTGCCAAGGGACCGGTGACATTACTTCGTACTAACCGGAAGTCGTATTAAACGAACAGAAAAAAGTTTGTTTTTAACATAACACATATTACAGTTAGAGGCCCGTTTAGGTGATGAGCATATAAAAAAACTAATTAAAATACTACATGTAATTATGTACATAACACAAAGATTTAATTTTACTGAAATTATCAATATCAATACAAGTTATGGATATTTTTTTAGAAATAATGTAAGCAAAAATCTTTAATTTTAGTAATAATATTTACTGTAAGTGGAAACGGTGTTTGAGATACTTGAGTTCAGAGAATTGTTTGTTTTGTTGAGTTTTATGAATTTTATGTTATGTTTTTGAAATGAATTTCAAAAAATAGCCGTAGACTGATTTCTTTATTCAGGATTTCGAAATAACATTTTTATCCGTTACTAAATAGTCTATTTATGAAGTTTTTTTTTACAATCTATGTACTAACAATGTGGTGTTAGTAATAATTTAAACAAAAATATAACGGTAGACAAAGGTACTTGTAACTTATCGTTTCCCACACACAATGGTAACTAAACTACACTTGGCCAGCATTTCAGTCCGAATTTTTGAGAAAAATACTTTACCTACGAGTAAATAACTATACGTGGTAACTAAAACAAAGTTATAATTACGTAAATCCTTTTGAGGCGGCTTTAGAGCATATTTTAAAAAACATTTTGTTTAGTAAAAGTAGTCATTTCCAGACAAAAAATATTTATTTATCGTATATTATACTTCATGGAAAATATAAATACACAACATTAACAATAAATTCACCTTACAAATTAAATAAATTCAAATGAGGTGAATTATAGGAGTTCGTCGACGCTCTGAAAATGTAGTATAAAGAAGTGTTTTTTTTTATAATTTGTTTACCTGGGTCTATAAATAATTAAGCTGGCCTTAACATATTTTGCATTAGTTATCTGGAACCAAGTATGTACTCGTATAAATGTATGTATGGAACCACGGATAAGAATACTGGAGAGGATTGCTAAATTCCCATACAAAAAACCATGGTGCGGAGGTTTGCCATAATTACTGATGACACCTAGATGGCGCTGCAAATCGAGCGTGCAGCTTAGCTGCCGCCAAATTCTGCAATGCACTGGAGTCCCATAATGATATGACGATAGTATATTGCGTGACCTGAGGAAGTCGTTTCAAGAAAGTACGAAAAGATAGCGCTGCGTTTTTTTACGTATGTATAATTAGGCTTGCGCTTGACCACAACTCACCTGATATTAAGTGACATTGCAGTCTAAGATGAAAGACGCTTGCCTAGAAGCGTGCTCCATCTTGCGTGTATTGAATGATACACGTAGAACGATTTTCAACTATAAATTGAGCCTCTATTATATTTATTAGTCTATGTATGGAATATGGTGTACTGTATAAAACCTTCAGTTCGCTACGACGAAAGTGTAATTGTATTAGATTGTGTAACCAAACTTCGCTTAGAGACGCCGCCAAATTGAAATACTGTTTACATAATCAACTGTAAACTGATCTCTCGATTATAAGACTGTTTACAACAAATAAACGTATGATAACATTACTTGGTATTTTTATTTATCTTATTGCTATACTCAGACTACAGGACTAAAGGCAGACGCCGCGGCGTCGAACTTACGAGTGACTGCAAGTTCAGTAATACTAAATGCTCCTGTAATACGTTTCCGCCCGCAGTCGCTACCAAGCAACTTTCGGGTCGGACGGCTTCGCAGTTGTCACTTCGCAGCGTATCTTTCTATTAAATTATGCCTTTATTCCTGTAGTCTGAATTGCTATAGCAATAGGTGAATGGAAGGTTTGACTTTGACTTTACGTTCTTCATTTATTTAACTGTGTTTTTTATGTACAATGTTCGATTAGGTAATGTAGATTTAAGTGCCTATATTACCTTAATTAATATCCTGTATTTACTTACTTACTATGATGGCTCGCTAACCCCAAAATGGATCCTGGCCTCCGACACCAAGAAACGCCACTTTTCTCTATCCTGTGCTGTCTCCTGCCAGTCTGTGGCAAGAAGTGCGCTCAGGTCTTGCTGCACTAGGTCTTTCCCAGCAATACTTGGGTCGACCAACCGGACGTCGACCAATTGGTCGTCCCAAGTATGCTCGCCTCACAGCCCGATCCTCTCCCATCCTTTCCACGTGGCCGAACTAACGGAGCCGATGTGCTTTACTTTCGCCCATGATGTTAGATTCTGCCACAAGGTCTTCTTATTCTTTGTTTTCCTTACTCTGTAAGTATTTAACGTGTTATATTAAGATATCAAATAATATCTATACCTTTGATATTCTTCTTCTTCTTCTTGGTAGGTCAGTGGCCAACCTCTGGTGTCGAGAGTTTTCAAGGCGCCTGAAGACATCTGACTTGGCTTAAAGACTGCTTGTACTGACTAAAAGCCGGGACCTACAATTTAACATGTCATCGAAATGCCACTTTAAAAACGAGTCTTGTGCATGGTCACCCATCCAAACACTGTCCGCAACGACCGTTGCTTAGCTTCGATGATCGCGTCAGATCACCTTAGCTAGCCGAGATATTGATATTATTGGGATAAACTAGCAAATTTTTATTCGAATTTTTATTTTTTTGCAATGTTTTGTATAAGTATATATAATTATGCTCCACCTACATTTATGTTAAGTAAACTGGTGGCCAGAATAGTATTAAAACGAAACGTATAGAGTTAATAAAATCATTTCGGTCCGCGCTGCATCATAAAAATGCAGTAGTAACTGCACGTTTTTTGTACATCTAATAAAAATAATGTCGACTCCATACGTTGCTTCAAATTTAATAACACACACGTAGTAGTACTGGGGGTCTAAGGCGGATGTTTTCTCAAATAGTTATTCGTACCTTTTCTACTTACTTTACTAATCTTTAACTCTAAACTTTATTATACTAAAAACATATGGTAACTCAGATTTAGCATAGCCAAAATCGTAAAACTAGTAAGTATAATTTCAACAAATATATTAAAATACTTGCTTAAATAATCAAACACAAATTTATTTATCACCAAAGGGTTTACCAAATGCTACTTATTTTATGTGAAGTTAAGCTAACATTATATTAAAATATACTAAAGTTACAAAACCTGCCAACCCTGAATAATTATGGCAGGATGTACCTGTGTTATAAGTAAAATAGTATTACATATGAAATAGAAGTGACAATAAATAATCGTTAAGTACATAATATACATATCTTCTTCTATGAGCTTGGCCAAAGTCTCATTCGTTAAGAGTCTTGAAGCTACTCGAAGGCCCTCTGACTCGGCTTAACGCATGCTTGTACTAAGACTAACAGGATCTGACCAAGATCTACAATTTAAGTGTCATCCGACCAACAGTAGCCCCAGATGTCACTTTTAAAATGACAGTCTCGTGCATGGTCAACCATCCAAAGACTGTATTGAGAACGACAGTACAAAATTATTGCATCCAAACCAAACCGAATCTTTACCTGACTAAATACTATGATCATATGATGTGTGTGTATTCCTTACAGTTGCATATGTTTTTAAGATGTTTTAGAAAGAAAGAAAGAAAGAAAATTATTTATTGTGACATATTAAAACACAGGACAAAATATAAAATAGTACACATAATAAACTTTAATTTGCCACAACACAGCCTCAACTCAGCATAATGCTGGTTGCTGGAAAGCAACCAACGCTGGTCTTCCAACTTATAATGCCAACATATCAAGAGCCCAGTTTATGCCTCCTAAACTGCGCAAGTGCAGCGGAATTTTATATTTTCGCACGAAATATTCAAATACCTTCGCAATTTCGCAAACGTGACCACATTAAAAGGCAGCGAGGGGGAATTCCGTCGTTGCCATTCACAATTTTATTGTCCACCTAGAATTATTGTGGACGACATTCTGTGATAACTTGAAGTTTTAAGTTGTCTTGCATTTTGACATTGCAATATACTCAAGTTGTCCTCAAATTTAACACAACTTTTTTGACGCTTGTTACGAGTATGTGGCATAATTCGCTTTTAAGCCTTTTTTACACTATTACAATTTTAGTCATTAGACAGGAATATCATCTAGAAGCCTCGAGCAATGAGCTCAAGCTATCGAAGTTTCGAATGTTTTTCACTCGAAAAAAGCTCCAGCTTGAAGAAAAACATCGTGAAAAAACCACAGCATTCTAAGCTTTGATCAAAATGTTCTAGTTACAAGGCGATGTCTTCAAAAATGGAAAGGAAAATAAGACCACAAATAAGATTGCGGTCTATTCGAGTTTGAAGAATTTAAGCGTTATTACTGCTGCTGGCTGCTTATTCTTATGATATACTAATAACCCACATAATATAATATACCTAATCATAATATACGAGTACGAGTGGGCGTGAAGAAGTGTATTTATCGGTATTATACGCATGTCTCCTTAGGTCACTAAAATCGGTTTTTTGCGCATTTTTTGGAAATATCTCATTTCCTATGGGTTTTTTGCTATTTGTATATATAATCAATATTGTAGAATACAAAATTCTCTACAAGTTTTGTATAAAAAATTTTTTCATACGGTGAACCGTTTTCGAGATAGAGGGCGGAGAGTCCGCGGTCACAGCATCACTTCAGGTCAACCGGTGCCTCCGGTCGAAAACGCGCCATATATAGTTAATGAACTATCGATAAATCAATGATTATAAATATTTGTCAATTTTTATTAACTATTATATTATATTTTATCATTTTCTTCATGCATTAAATCTAGATCTATTCAATAATACTGATAACCGTTTACTAAAATTAAAAAATAATTATGAGAAAAACTTAAATTATAATTTCATTATATTCCTATTTACACTAATGACATTTTAAATAGAAAATAATTTAGTGCCTCTTTAAAATCTGTAAATTTTAAAATTCTTCCACTACGTCGAAAATTATACCTGGGAATATGTTCACTTGTATTGTATAGTAACGACCGTCTTCTCTTTCCTTCAGTTTGAGTTGTATCTTGGTAAACTATGGACGTACAATTTCAAGTTTTTATGGCTGATTTGTGTTTTCTATGTAATAAATCAGATTCGGGAAGTGAATCGCTTGTTGAAGTAGTGCGCGGTATGAAAACTCTACGAACTGCAAGTGTCGAACGAAACGACGGAATTTTACCACCTGCTCCAGAAAATTTGCTAAATACAAATATCTGCAACTGCAAGAGTGGTTGTGGTTCGCGATGCGGATGCAGGAAAGCGGGCTTGCAATGCTCTTTAGCTTGTGGCCAATGTAATGGGCAAGCTTGTCTCAATGCTGTACCATATCAGAGCGACATTAACGAAGATGGAACCTTTGACCCTGAAATCATGGAAGAACTTGAGACAAATGTCGTTGAAGACGATAATGAAGACCAGTTTGAAATTTACCAGCAGCCAGCAGACGACGATGAAGAGGAAGAAGATGATTAAAATGATAAATTCTGGTTTTTGTACCTTTTATTCCATTTCTTTACTTTCAAAAAAAATAAATGTATGAATGATATTTTTTAATAAAAAGATTAATTCATAATTTATTTGTTTTTTTTTTCATCACGTAAGAAGTTATAAATATTAATTAGGTTAAAATTCAAATATAATTCCTATATTTTCATTAACAATTCTGCAATTACATGGGCAGGTAAGTGTTGTTAAATAAATTAATACCGGATAAAAAGTGGATAAGTTAGGAAAAAAATGATAAAATATAATATAATAGTTAATAAAAATTGACAAATATTTATAATAATTGATTTATCGATAGTTCATCAACTATATATGGCGCGTTTTCGACCGGAGGCACCGGTTGACCTGAAGTGATGCTGTGACCGCGGGCTCTCCGCCCTCTATCTCGAAAACTGTTCACCGTATGAAAAAAATTTTTATACAAAATTTGTAGAGAATTTTGTATTCTACAATATTGATCATATATACAAATAGCAAAAAACCCATCGGAATGAGATATTTCCAAAAAATGCGCAAAAAACCGATTTTAGTGACCTTTGACCTTGAAATTTAATAGTTGCTTACACCCTACCCTATGTAGGTTTTGAGACAACTTTTAGGGTGTCAATATACAAGTATTTACAGACTTACAGCTGGGTATCTCGAATTCCGAGATTCTTACCTAATTTAAGCTTAAATGACTGGACTAATCATCACAATATGTAAATGTTGTATATAAACTTAGTAAAATATGTGTCATATTTTTCAACAGATGAAATATGACATTTTAATTGACCTAAACGCATACATTCTATTGAAAAACTAACAATAAATGTCACAAAAAGCTTCGAACAGTTAAATAAAACGCTGAAACAGTTTTCAGCGACTGAAATAACATTCAACATTGGACGATTCGTGTTTTCCAGTCGGTCGCGCACTGAAATGCAAAAGGAAGTAACTGCAATTTATTTGATAACAAATTTGGTTGTAACTTTTTTGTTTACGGGGTGCGATTTTTTACAGCAGTAACATTTTAATGTTGATTCGCTCTTTAAATTTTTAATTAACTTTTAAAACAATGCAGGTTAACCGAGACTCACATAATATGGTTTGTGTCACTGCGCTATACTATAAGCTAAGGCAAATTCTTCATTTGCATTTGCATATCTTTAAATGATTATTACTGATTTATTATTTATATAAATATTATTTATATAATAATAATAAAACATTCAGTTTTCTTTTTCAAAGTAATACAGTAAAGATTTTCTTAAAAATGTTTATAAAACAAAAATACATTAATTTGCTCAAACGAATATGGTGTTACTTATGTAACTACGAGAACTGCAATAAAAAAGTTAATATTATTTTTTTGTAAATTAAATGTTAAATTATCGTTAAATTGTAATTTTTAATTCTCATTTTTCCTCTATCATTATTTTTTTTTTGACATTCAATAATTGTATTGTATTGACATTGTAGCAATATTTTCTCTAACATGGTATGAGTCTTGGCTACTTAAAAATAAACTTTTTGAATTGAATATTACATTGGTAATACTTTCCACAAAGCCGATAATTTCAATATCTTAGAAATAAGGTAAGCTTTCATAAATAAAAAAAATTGTGTCTTAAATTAAGTTTACTCAGAAGTAATAATGAGACGCTGTCGTTCCTGAATATCTTTTTAATAAGGTATGGAGGTACTTCACTCCCGACTAGTACAGCACTCCTGTCAAAGAATAGAAAAAACTTAATCAAATTTAGAATCTACGATACCACAGAAACAAAAACACGCAGAGAGACAAAAAGAGATAATAAAGTAAGGCTTCGTGATGAAAAAATAATTGGCCAAGTGCAATTTGGGCTCAAGCATGAAAGGTTCCGTACCATAAATGAATGGGAGCCCCCTTAAATATTTATTTTATTTCAATTTTATAATTTAATTTGATAGCCAAAATACATTTATGTATTTTTTTTAGTGTCCAGCTCTTACCGTTATTGATATAATATAGCAAAAAAAATAAAAAATCATTGTAAGGAAACCTCTTTTAATTTTTTTTTTAGTATTTGTACTTTTATATAGTGGCACGGGAAATATACATCTTGAAAGTTTCAGCTTTCTAGCTATTACGGTTTCTGAGATACAGCCTGCAGACCGACAGAATGCGGAATCTTAGTAATAGGCTCCCATCTTTACCTTTTAGGTACGTAACCCTAAAAAACACTCTGCTTGCGTTGTAGGTTAAAAACAGTAAGCAAAAACATCTGCCATTAAAAACAAGCGTTCACTTCGCAGCATATCCCGAGGTTTCCAGCATCGAATACGAGTGGAGACAATATATAGAGCGTCATTAACGTAAATCAAGTGTCCGAGCATCGATTCGGCCCCGCGGGCAGTGGCTGAAATATAACAAGTGTATAGGTATATAACATACATATGTTTCATATGATACGACGACCTCGTTAGCGTAAAGGTTACCATGCCGGACTGCTAATCAGACGGCTCCGGGTTCGATTCCCGGCCCGGTCAACATCTTTGTGCTTAACTAAATTTGTTGGCTGTGGGTCTGGGTGTTAAATATGTATTTAATTATATATAATATGTTATGTATATGTAATATATCAGTTGTGTTAGCAACCATAATACGAACTAGAAATGGTTCAGTGTGGGGCTAACCAGCCGTGTGTGAAATATGTTAAAAAAAATATATTATTATATATGGTAGGTATGATAAAGTATAATCTGGTTCACGGCATACTTGATATCGATTCATATTTAACAACCGGCCCGACAGACAACAAATTTAGTTAGTTACAAAAATGTTGGCCGTGCCGGGAATCGAACCCTTGACCTTCTGTTTGGCAGTTCGGCATAACAATCATTACGCCAACGAGGTGAATAAAGCATATTGATAGATTTTCGTCTGACCTTTGCAAAAGATGTCATTCCTAATTTTCTTCCTGGAAATGTCGGTATTTTCAGATATTATTTAAAAATCTTCACCTGTCATCATCTAAACATAGATCCGAGGGGTAACCATGTGTATTTTTTACGATTTTACCAGAACCATATGATTTGTGAACATGACTAAGTAGTGATTTCGCTGATGTCCCCAAATAAAAAATATTTAAAATAAAAAACCAATAATATAAAACATTTCAAGCATTTGATTGCTCCATTAGGTAAAAAGTGATTGTAAACAAATTCAACTGTTTATTGTTAATAATGAAAATTTGCATATCTGCAAATTTTATTCTTAATCTTCCTTGGTAAGTAACGAATTTTGTTACTTTAACAGCAAAATATTTGGAGTCAATGGTAACCCTACATCACGATGTCTTCATCAATCTTACGTAGTGAAATGACAGATGGAACTCTTCACATTGAAAATAATGCTAGAAATACGTCTGGTTAGCTACTGAAGTAGGTTTGTATAGAGGTATATAATGCGTTTTGTAATCTATCTACCGAGCAAGCAAAAGCGAGCGAAGAAAAAGTTTTACCGCACGAACCTTGGTATTTAGTAAATATAGTAAGTATTATTATTAAATAACTTATTGACTCAGGCGTTACTTTGCGGAAATCCATTGTAAATAGATGACAAAATTAAATATTTAGTGTACTTCCGCTGTGATCCGAAATCCAAATTAAGACAAGTAAAGGAAAAATCAACGAACGACAAGTCGAGAGTACTCTCGACTTGTCGTTCGAAGAGTCAGCATCTCCTGATGATGCCTTGTGGTTAGGCGAAACACGTGTAGAGTTAAGAACTTCCGAATTGTGATAGGTAACGTTAATCTTAGTTAATTGATCTTAGTTAATTAATCTTAGTTAATTAAGCTTGGTTAATTGATCTTAGTTGATTTTTCCTTTACTTGTCTTAATTTGGATTTCGGATCACAGCGAAAGTACACTAAATATTTAATTTTGTCATCTAATTATTATTAAACTATGGTACTGAGTAAAATTTTAGACGTATTATTATTAGATATTTATTTTATTACTGAGTTACATATTTGGACGTCGTTTCTTTTATAGGGAAAAGATGGGTGGTTCCCACAAATAGGGGAAATTCGTTGCAACGCAATTTATTGGCCGATTTCAAAGATATTTGGTAAAGCAAATAGTTAGGTATATACCACATTCTTAATGTATTTTCTGAATATTTATGTAAATGAAATTGGTCAAGTTATTGTTATAATTTGAAGTCGAGACAAGCTAGAGTATGGTTTTAATATTCACTTGTAAATTGTAAATTTATTAATAAAGAACTTTGACTTTGACTTTAATACGTATTTTACATATGTGTAAGTCCAGAACGTTAGCTTCCATTCTATTCCAATTTTTATTAAAATCAGTTATGTCGTTTGAACGTGAAGAAGTTAGTAACGAACACACATGCTCACAAACTTTCGCCTTTATAATATTAGATAGTAGGATTACAATGAAGAAACTTGGCATTGCACAGAAAGAAAAGTATTAAATTGTAATTGTAAACTGTTATCGTAAGGCATATTATATATTTTCACGAAACAAAACAGTCACACTTACTTTAAAAACGTTGGATATACGTACAACGGGTTTCGACGCATTACGAGCGTCACACGGACTGTCACCGACGAGATCCGCGCGCAGTTTGTCCCCGATGATGACGCTCGTAATGCGTCGAAACCCGTTGGACGTCCAACGTTTTTTAAGTAAGTGTGACCGTTTTGTTTCGTGAAAATATAGAAAGTATTAAATTGTATTGATGTACTTACTAATAACCCTATAAAGAATAAAAATATCCCGCCTTGGATCGCTATCACCTCACGCGCGGGAAGCGTCTGTAGGTTCAAAGCTTTAATAAGCCGGGCATATTGCACTGAAAGTGCATTTTATCACACGCTTGCTTTTTAAAGGGATTTGTCTTCAGTCTAGTGTTTGGCGAAAGACTTAAGCTACTGGATAAAGCGGTTACTTATACATACTTATTACAGTATTTCTTTATAGCACGTGCCTTGTTACAAAATATACATTTATAAACGTTAAATCCAGATTAGACTCACAACCAGCCCGATGGATCGATGATATTGCGGAATCCCTGTTCCCTCTGAACTATAACCTCACTGTCTTTAAGGCGAGAGTGAATCGGTTTCTTCTAGGCAAGCGCGCTCCACCCTAGATCGCAACATCACTTAACATCAGGTGAGTTTCGATCAAGCGCTTGCCTAACTATCATAAAAAAAAAATATATATATCCAGTCTATTATTGAGGGCACGCTTTGGTGTAGTGGGGCACAAGATCGCACATACTAGCAATAGCGAGAGGACGGTACTCAACAGTGGGTAGCTATGGGCTGATGATGATGATGATGAAACTCAGAGGCTGTAAAATCTCCTTTAAAACACATAAAGACAGTCCGCCTGTAGCTTAACCTTAGTTAGCCGAGCTACAGACGCTACAATATATTCTTAGAACGGTATTGGCTTTGAAAATGCTACGAGTAAATGTATCTATGCTACTTAAAACCACCATCTCCGTTCTACTACAGAACGAGCAGAGAGTCAGTGAAGAGACACCAATACAGTGCTGAAGTTCTTATCTTTCGTACAAAACTTGCGTCAACTTTTATTGTGAAGACAGCGAAGCTATGGAACTCTCTACCTGAGTCTCTGTTTCCTGAGAGGTATCATCCGGAGGTCTTCAAAGGTAGAGTAAATAGGTATCTTCTAGATAAGCGTTCCATATCATAGACTCCAGTGCAGTTTTACATCAGGCAAGCTGTAGTCAAACGCAAACTTATCAAGGGAAAAAAAAAACAGAAAAAATACACGAAACTTGCACCATACACTAAGCCGTCATAGCCAAGCGTTGGCTTAAATAATAACCTACTCCGGGTCCAGCGAACCTATAGCTAGAACATGCTGTCGCTAAACCTTATTCAGGTAGTGTATACGTATAGCATTGATGTTCTAAACTGCTCTATCATTACGAAAAAAAAGTCTTAGTAACGAGGCAATAATAATAATGATATTCATAGGTATCTTTTTCTGCACCGAGAGTACTTATGAATTGTGTTTCATTCTTACAAGTTTGTTGAGTATACGGGTATTATTATTCTTACAGATAATTAATCATTAAGCGGACAGATAATTAAACATTAAGGCGTAAGCAAGCTGCTAGCCTTCCTCGGTGAGATCGGCTAGTTGGAGTAGCATAACCAGCTGGTCGGCACGCAATATGGGAGCTCTAAAGAGGACCTGACTGCGGAAACAAGTCCGATCACCAAGTAACCAAGGAAGCAACTAGAAAATAAATAAATATTAGGACACATTTCACACACGGCTGGTTAGCTCCATACTGAACCATCTGTAGTTTGTATTATGGTTGCTAACACAACTGATATACTACATATACATACATATATAGATACATATTTAACATATTCGCTAAAAGCGATTCGATGCTAACTCTTTTCCAGGCAACCACAGTAAGGACAGCGATAATAAAACAAGGCAGGGGTGTACAACAAAGAAATACAAATAAAATAATGACTAAGTAGTAGATAGTTAAAAAAAAAATCGTATATGACTTGTTAAGAATGACTAAGAATCAACTGTATCATGATCTACCAGGACAAATTATATTTTAATAGAAAGAATACATATCATAGAAATTCATTTCAACTGTACTCAAATCACACAGAAGTAAAGTATCAAATTCTGCATAATTAATTATTGTGTGTGCAGACAGCACGCAAATATCTCCTCCAAAAGCCAACCAATCAAGTAATAAACCAAGCTACTAAATAAACAAGATAAATCAAACCCTCCGGAAAGCTGAAAACTCATCACAATAAAACAAAACAGCATCCTCATAAAACCTTCGTTGCGATAAGTCACTACGTAATTTAATGTTCGTTGAATTTAATGCATTTATTGTAATTACGCTAGTAAAACACCAGCGCACCGAACAATGCTCTACAGCATTGATCCACCAACGAGCTGGATGAGACATTGCCCAAACTCTTCTTCTTCTCCTTTTTTTTAACTATGATGGGCTTGCACTTGATCAGAATTCACCTGATGGTAAGCGACATTGTGATCTAAGGTGGAACGCGCGTACCCAGAAGAAACCAGTTTACTCGTGCCTTGAAAACCGCAAAATTATAGTTTTCGGGGAACAGGGCATTTAGCAAGGAGTTCCACACCTTGCCATATTTACCCTTCCCTACTAGGTGGGGTCTGTTTTTTGCTTCCACACTACTCTATCAGCCCTTATCTCTACATTAACTCCCTTCTCATTAATATCCTACACAATGCCCAAACATGAATGCATTTAACTAATTTGATCTTAAGAAACAACGAGTATTTTTATTTGTGGTAAAATTTGACGTTTTGTTTTTTAACATTGTATTTTAACAATATGAACTCACTTTTTAAATTTTAATATTAACATTTAAAAAAATAAGAATCTGTAAGAAAACAACACTATTTTTTAGAAATAAAAACATTGATAAAAAAAACGCTACGTTATGATCAATAATAATAAAAATTACTTCCTATTTGCATAAATAGTATGATTAATAAATCCAACAAAATTCGATATTTTACAAGGTATATGTATATGTGTAACAAAGACCTATATTTTTGTAATTATTCTTGTTTTTGTTAAAGCTAACTTAGCAATCTCTGATATGAATCGAATTAACGTCTATCTACTGAATTAAAACTTATTGCCATTATTTGCAAATAATTCACTGAAACCTTCAATAAGTAGCATTAAATAAATGTAATTCTTCTTTTATGTGGGGATGATAAGGTGGACTTTCTCATCAACTCTAATGACATATCTCTAATGATGATCATCATCATCGGCCTTGATACATCTTAGTCAGTTTTTTTAAGGTCAGCACTTGACCACAATTTACCAACTTGGTTTAAGTTAATTAAGTTTAAAAGATGGTTTAAGCAGCGTCCGTAGCTGAGCACTTTCTCATCGACTCTAGTCACATCCAGATATTATATAACAAGGTTAAAATTCTAGACCGTTCAAAAGAACGTTCTCAACATTAATTCCGCTAGTCGCGACAAGTAATTCTTACTGTCGTGATATTATTATAAATCTTGAAGACGAGTTTCCTTACGGAGGGAGATATCTCACTGTTTTTACGCCGGAGCGTTCTTGAAAAGGAACCGACCCACTTGTGCTAAAACTTATGACAGTTTGAAGGAAAGTGCCATTTTTCAGGATCGTATTTCTTGTAAGTATCCATTATACTGACTCACAGACTAAATACGAGTACCTTTTAGTGTTCTTCATTTGGCTTGCTAAGGTGATCTGTCGCAATCATCGAAGCTAAGCAACGGTCGTTGCGGACGTTGTTTGGATGGGTGACCATGCACAAGACTGTCGTTTTTCAAGTAACATTTTCACCTGGGTGCTACCGTGGGTCAGATGACAAGTTAAATTGTAGGTCCCAGCTGTTAGTCATAGTAAAGCAGTTAAGCTAAGTCAGAGACTTTCGGGCGGCTTGAAAACTCTCGACACCAGAACTTGGCCACTAGCTCTTACGAAGAAGAAGACTTTCATAAATATATTATGGAAGGCTTCTCTCTTGACTTTAGGAAAGTGTATCAACACTTTTTATTCTGTGTTCACTCCTTCCTTCCTACTTATCAAAAAACAAAGGTTTATAAGGTTGGTATGTATGTTTTTTACACCGAATAGGTGAGGGATCAACTTGAATTCACCTGATGGTAAGTGGTATTATGGACTACAGTGAAGCGCGTTTACCTAGAAGGATCCGTTTAACTCTGATGGCTTGTGTGATGACTTTTTGATTATGATGACTTTATTTATATATGTTTACTCTTTCAGCATGAACCAATTAGATTGACATTTGGTATAACTTCGTTTTTTAAATAATAAAAAAATATATACATAAAATAGTACACTGAATTGATTCATAATCCACTTTTTATTCCTGATTAAACGATAAGAAAAGTACTTCACCATCTCTTAGTTTATTTATTATATTTTTTTATATGTGTATACGTCATATTATTAACAGGGGTCAAAATTTAAACATAATTGAAGAATAATATTTACAAAGCATAGTAAAAACGAAAACTTTTTAAACTAAAAAAAATAACAAATCACAAAATTGAGCTACCCGCCAAAACATCAGACTTGCCGCATTGCCTTTTATATTTATTTAATTTGTACCCTTAAAATAGTTGGTCTTTTACCTCTAGAAATGAGTAACTAGAGACTTAAAACTCTCTTATCATGTTATTTACTAAAAGTCGGTCCATTTAACCCAGCTAACTTGTTTTACCTGTGTACCTAATATTTAGAATAAATTTTGCAACAAGCCTTAAAAAATCACTAACACAAATGATTTGTGTATAAACTCAATAGATAAAAGTTAATGGCACAATTCGTCTAAGCATTTTAAAAAACATAAAATAATTGGCCTGTAAAAGAGCGTGTATTGCTTGCGCATGAAGGGTTCCGTACCATTATTTATCAATAAAAAAAATACAAATATCACGTTTGTTGTAAGGTAGCTCCCCCAAATATTTATTTAAATTTAATTATATTATTTATAGGTATTATTAAATATACTGTTAGTATTACAAAGGTCTGTCTAATAACTTTTGTTATAAATAAATAAAAAAACACGTTTGTTGTATTATGGATCCTCCTAAAATGTTATGTTTTTAAATATGTATCGATAAAAAGTATTTTTGTAGGTATATATATTTGGTATATCAGTTGTGTTAGCAACCTTAATACAAACTCGAAATGGTTTAGTATGGGGCTAACCAGATGTGTGTGAAATGTGTTCTATTAATATTTTAAGTTTTTGTTATTACAGTGGCGTCTCCTAGTATCGGAGGCCAAGATCCGATTCGGGTCGACTCGCCAACCCAGTTTGTTTTTTTTTATTATGGTGACAACACAAATACAGCATCTTTGAAAGTTTTATTTCTCTAGCTATCGACGTTTATGAGATTCATAGCCTGGTGATATTAGTAGAGTAATAGGGTGCCGTTAGTAACTTTTAGGTACGGGACCCCAAAAAAATATTACTAAGCAATAACACTTTATTTCCACTTATAGTATTAAATGGCGTCTTATCCCACTTGAAACTAACGGTTAAGTAAGTTAGTTAACTAACTAGCTGTAAAGCTCCTGATTCGTTTACCGAGCAATAAGCCATTTCCATTAGAAGGTAATGTAATGAGATAGACCGCGTTTCTTTTGTGCATTTTAAAGTAAATGCAACGTGGCAGGTTGCATGCGGCCCGTGGAGATGTAGCTTAGGAGCTGGTAAATAAACTAATGAAGGTTTATGGGATTGTAACATTTATTTTCTTATTCTATATTCTTAATTTATTGTATCATCATTAGCACTCCAATCTATGTTTAGACTGCTGAGACTCGAGGCTTTTTTTATCAAAGATAAAGAACCACTTAGGTGAGTGTAAGTTGATGGATGACACACATAATTTTTTAATCATATCAGTTTGACATTTGATCATCAGGGCAAATAACCACATGGATTAACAACGCTCTGGCTCAAGGTAGTGCTGGTTTGTTTGAAAATATCTGGTTCTCAAGGAAGCTGCTGGAACACAGTTTTAAAATGTAAAGGACTTCTTATCGTTTTACGACAATTATCATGGGACGCATAGAAGAAACTTATCAGAATTTACTGATGAGAATGATTCCGTAACAATATAACTTAACTCTGCTAAAAAGTATAACCAAAAAGATATATTATTTCGACCGATAAAATTTACCTGGAAAAATTAATAATGTTCAAAACAAATAGATTTTTTGATTATGAGTTTTGTAATTCATAATTCTGATTAGTACCAACCTTGTTACCGATATTCTGAGGAATGTTCCCTGGACGGTTGTTTTTTATAATTTTCTGATATATAACAATAAAACTGTAAATTCAAAATGTTTCCCAAGAAAATACAAAAGCTTTCACATGAAAAAACTTACGCAAGCGTCCAGCAACGATTTACTGTTAATTTAATCTGACCTTAGGAATCCAGTGAGCCAGCTCTTCGACTATAACTAATGGAGTCGCGTTGCATGTTTGTTTCTTTGTCTGTACCACGTTAGCTCGCATGGGCACCGGTACCCGCCTCCATCGATCATGGCTTATTGCGATACTGGCCGGGGTGAATAATGGACTTTGTTCGCGTTCACTCAGGTAGCTTTGCTTTGGTAGCTAACGATACAAGTGTAAATTTAAAGAATAAAAAAGAGGATTGGCAACTCAACATTTTCAAGACGGATATCTTGAATTTTCAATTTATGACAGTGTCTCTTCTTCTTCTCCTTTACCATTTCCCACTAGGTGGGGTCGGCACAGCCTGTTTTTCTCTTCCACGCCACTCTATCAGCCGTCATCTCCACATTCACTCCCTTCTTATTCATATCCTCGTTCACACAATTCATCTACGTCTTCTTTGGTCTACCTCTCCCTCCGCTACTTCTTACAAGTACATTATTTTCAATTTATGATAGTGTTTGTATTCTAATAATCAAGCCGTTTCATTTAATATCCATATTGAGGCAGTTGTCAAAAAAAATATCATATGCTATTTCGTGGGGGCCGCCATGTTGGATATAAATGATCTAGGATATCCAACATGGCTAAGAACATTTGAGACTAGCAAACTTTTCGAACCAAAAAAAAAAAAACAAAGTCTGTAGTGCCTAGATGTAAATGCTACGTATTAAGTCTTTTGCATGGTCACCCATCTAAAGACTGTTTGAACCAAACGGTTTGGAGAAAACTCAGCTGCTTTACATTCAAGGTTTTAACTTGTAACTGTACAACATTGCCAATTTTTTTTTAAAAACCTAGTTTAAAAAAAACAATAACATTTCGTGCAATTTTATAAACGTTTGTCTTTCAGTGACGTCATAAACCGAGATGGTGTTTTAACGTCCAATGACGATTTTATTACAACTAAGTTGTTTAATACAAAGTTAAGAGTGCAACTGGTTGGAACATTACTTATATCTAACCTATATTGTCCCACTGTTGGGCAAAAGGTCTCCCTCAATGTTTCCCACGCCTTTCCGTCCTAGACCATCTTTTACCAGTTTGTGTGTGGAAAAAATACAAATCCTTGCATAACATAACCTAAAATAAAAACAAAATCACGAGTTTCATCTTGAAAAAACTAAATAAAACTAGGTCGCTCTGAATGCACTGCAAATGAACTACGTGTTTGTGAATATGGAACATCTACATCCTAGTACGTGGGTTCTTACTGCACTTTGACAGAAAGAGGGTTATGTTTTAATTTAAAACATAAAATCGCCATTCCAAAAAAAAAAAATGTCGTTCCATCAGCCACTTTACTAGTAACATTTAACTCCTTTATACGGTTTACAAGTGTTCTTAAATTTTTATCTTGTCTTGGGAACCATTGACAATGAGCGAATAAATACGATTAAATGTTTTTCGATTTTAGGGATTCGATTTTTCATCTCATGTTCGATTTTTCAACTACAAGCCACGGTTTATTTAAACCAAAACGTATCAATTTCATTCAATTTTGATAATGTTACCAGCATTCAGAGTATTTTTACTTCCAGTAAAATAACAGTATACTAAAAGTCACTTTTGATCTGCTTTTACTTATTACTATTATTTTTGATATTAAAGTGGCTACAAAAATCAAAGTATGTTTTTACTAAAATAATTTAATATGAAAATAATACAAGTAATAAGGCTGTTTATCCTCAAGTAACAGTTTTTTTTTTTAAGTTAAGTTACTTTTGGTCACCCATCACGAGACAGACTGCATAAAAAGATCGGATCATGATTGATCAATGGATGAATTGAAAGCCGCGCATTTAAAACATTGCTCTAAAATTATTCCAATAACGATTCCAATGACTATTTCTACTTCAATTGAAACATAATATGTACCTACATAATTTGATATGGAAAGGCGTTTTCATTTAGAGTAACTATTTGTTTTGCTGATAGTAAAAATGCCTAAAGACTGTTTTACACAGGTTCTTTTCCTTTTTCATCTGCAAAATCAAACTTATGAATTCCTTCTGCTCTCTTCCACTCTATTTCTAGTCATGAGAATTTGATTAACTTATATCATAGCCATATACATATATCAAAGCATGAGGCTTTGATATATATGGCAAAACTTAACTAATATTGATTACATTTTGCGAAATCAAAATACAACAATTTTTTGTTAGTATTTGTAACGTGTATTGCCTATTGCATTTATTTATATAAAAAAAAAACTTAACAACTTAACGCTTCATTCGTTGTTAACCTTGTTAAACGTTTTCAACGTTTTTTTTATATTTTATTTTCATCATCATCGTCAATAGAAATTTAACCACCACTGACTAGAAACCACACTCGAGTTAAAAAATCTGTCACCAAGCGTCTAGCAGAGTGTTCTGGTTCTGGTACTGGGCTCCTTGAATTCTTTTACTCCAAACTAAGCATGCTCTGCCGCTAAATCGTGAGTTTACGCGCCCTGCTAGTCAAATGCCTAGCAGCTAGCTGAACAGTGTAAACAAACTGGCCAAGAGTAAATTCGCGGATATTCTAAGTGTAAAACCTTCCCATATAAAATGATATCATCTAAAAATCCATCATCCCACCACTCTAAGCATTATGATTCTCATATTTTCCCATAAACTCCGTGTTTATGTTTTACGATAATGATCACTAAAATTTGCCTTTACGATTATAGAGATTGAATCGTGGATGGTGGTATTGGAGCGCGTGCTTTGAATATTGCCGCCGATACTGGGTTACTACTAGCTATGGGAACATCTATTTTCTTCGTATGAGAGAAGTGCTCTGGCTCTGTACCGCTAGTACAAGAAATATAGTTTTCTTTTCGTTTTCTTTTCAAAATTAAATGAAATCAAATAGTTTATTTTCAAAGAAGTAAATTTGGTATAATTGAATGTACACAAAAGAAAGGTTACATTTCTATTAATTTCACAGTTGTATTTACTGCTGTCTAAGCTAGGCTAAAGCCTATATATAATATGGACATCTGTACTTACCTTGTTAATTTCGTCAAATTATCTCATTGGCTAAAATGTTGACGAAGCCAGTGACTTATATCTTCTATCTTTCTTCTCTATAAATATAATTTTACCACAACGAAAACTATATTTTGTTTATACTAGGAGTACCGGTGTCTAGAGTTTTCGAGTCACACGAGGACTTCAACTTAGCTTTATGACTGCTTGTGTTAAAACAAACGCCAACGAGATCGTCTAATTGAAGATTTTGTCCATATTTTCGCGTAGAAAACGGTCACACTTACTTATTATATAAAGTTGGAATGAGTCCAACAGTTTCGAGCTCCGCGCGTGCACTGTGTGCACGCTCGTCGGCGGCGGTCCGTGTAACACTCGCGCCTGAAGATGGTGCTCGGAAAGCACCGAAACTGTTGGACTCTTTCCAACTTTTAATAATAAGTAAGTGTGACCGTTTTCTACGCGAAAATATTAAGATGCCTTACGTGAACAGTTTACAATGTTTTGATTATGTCCATGTCATTGACTTACGTTACATATAACCCTGTATCTACCATATGAATTGGGCTTATTCCCCGCGGATTGGAGAATCAAATGCGAATTTATGATGGAGTGTAGTTAAAAGAAAATGAATATCGTGCGTGTATGTAAGGGAGAGCAACGAACCTGAGATCAATGAATAGATATATACTCCATAATATATTTATATTGAAATAGATTTTGCTTTCAAGATTAGCTGAACCGATTTCTTAGCAAAAACATATTCTTTATTTCTGCATTTCTCATCACGATCAGCAGATTAATGAAAATTATATTAAGATTTTCAAAGCAAGTGTGGTTTGGTGGGAAAACGTCTGCTTTTTAATCAGACGGCTCCTGGTTCGATCCCGGCTCTACGCCAATTAAGTTTCTTTTGTGTATAATTTAATGTTATTAGTGTGAAATAAAAAATGTTTGTATTTATCTATCTATCAATTACTTGTTTAAAAAAAACAACAAGATATACAAAAACAGAAAAAAAATGCGGGGCTCCCACAAATAAATGTGTTATTTTTAAAGACAGTTGATAAACGCATAAAATATTTACAGAACACTCAATTACAATTGTTTTGATACAGTTAAAATCAATAAAAAAATTAGATCTTCCATACAAACAATTTTTTGAATTTTTCAATAGATAATATAAGGAACATTTCATGCGCGAGTCCAACACGCAGTACAATATAATATGGGTTTGCGCTTGATCAAAATTCACCTGATGGTAAGCGACATTATGACCTAATGTTAAGCGCGCTTACTCAGAAAAAAACCGGTTCACGCTTGCTTTGAAAACCGCCAGATTGTAGATTTTTGGGAACGGGGACCTTGGCAAAGAAGACACCTTCGCGGTTCGCACAATTAAGGTTAAGGCAAACCGCTTTAGTAAGCGTCTTTCTTTCAATGCTGTAATAATTATAAGATCAAAATAAACACAATTTCACGGATTGAGGTTGCCATATATGTAACTAAGTGTATAACCTATACGCTTGCTACACTCGTGGTGTACAAACTTTCCCGGATATTGCGGCGCGCCGGCCGAGAAATGTACAACTCACACCAATATTTATACGGTAAGCACTTTCTAGAACATCTTAAATTTTGTATTTTATCTAATGGAGTTCCCGTTTCTTATTATTCCAACTTGTTCTTTGTAAGAGCTTTCGTGTCAAGTTTTTAAGCCGCCCAAACGCTGCTGAATTCACTTTACGACTGCTTATACAAAGGCTAAATACAAATAATATAATGTAGTAAATGTAATAAAATGATAATGAATATAATGATAATCAATTATTGATTTTGTTAGGATAAGTATGGTTAAGCATGTCACAAATATTTGAAATTCTAGTCCTATTACATGATGTACGACACTCTAATTTAAGTCATTGGAAGGAACTAACCTCCATGACACAGGCGCTCAGTCCAGTTTGAGGGTTAGGGAAAATAAATTATGTAGTTTATAATGAATAAAAATATTTTGAATTTGAATTTGAAAAGGTGACATGTCACCTGACCCACGGTAACGCCCAAATAAAAATGACAGTCATCCATCTAAAGACTTCAAATTGACCGTTGTTTAACCTCGATAAATAATTTAACGTCATATCACCTTAGTTTGCCGAGCTACAAGTATTATTATGACTTGATATTTAACTGATTTGAAAAGATAATGTTATTTATAACGTAATACAAGACTTCAATAACATACATGCTTAGGTCTCTTTGGTTTAATATTCCAAGGATTCAGCATAGTAAAGAATAGTTGTAGAAGTGAACTGAATCGTTCCCTGAAAATGCACCTATTGGAATATTATTTAGAGAGGCATGCTAAGACGAAGAAATGTTATGTTTTTTTATTATATGTGTTATATAATATTTTATACATATTATGTTAATACCTGACCCAGCAGACATCACACTGCCTCAATCGATACATTTAAGAACTAAACTTTTGTATAAAGTAAACTTAAAACGTATTCAATTAAAAAGCATTTTTTAATGAAACAAAGTTATATGAGACAAAGAAAATGGCTGTTTTTAGGGGTTTCCCGGCAATTATTCGAATTTTTCTCACTATTTAAACCTCCCCTATACTTTCACAAACTTATCAAACGTAACTTGTTTTAGCCTTTTTTGAGTTTTAGCAAGACAAAAGAATAGAAAGCGTTTGATTTTATATAAATAGATAATGTTACTGTTCATAAGATACGGACAATAAAAGCAAATGGACATTGTAATAGGAAGATACTTCATCCAATCATTCTTAAAATCGAGATCTACGTGCGATCACATCAAAAATAACGTAGCGGTGAATATATAATTAAATATTTATTTAGGAATATGGAACTTTATTCTATATCTAACGATTTGAGAGAAAGACACATTTATTTTGTGAAACGAATGACCAAGAAAAACAATAGATAAACATAAAAGAAAACATTGATGTACGTGCTACAAAATTTAATACTGTTTATTTACGTAACACTTATAACTCCTCAGATTTCAATGATTATATCCTTACTAGAGGTTGCCCGCGGCTCCGCCCGCGTGTAGGTCGCTTTTCGGGTATCCTATTCCCGTGCCAATTTTATATAAACACTAGCTGACCCGGCAAACGTTGTTTTGCCTTATTAATTATTTTTATTCTAGTTTCCTTTTAAAGCAGAACAAATTACATAGTATTTGTAGTGTTGTAAGCTATGACCCAAAAGTCCTAGGACCAATCGCGAGCGAAGCGAGCTATGCGCGAGCGAAGCAAGCGCGAAAATTTGTAGCATATTTGTTTGAGCTGTTTGAGCATAAGGAAGTCCAAAAGAGAACAAATTACATAATATTTGTAGTGTCGTAAGCTATGACCCAAAACGTCCAAGAACCAATCGCGAGCAAAGCGAGCCGGATGCGAGCGTAGCGAGCTATGCGCGAGCGGAGCGAGCTATGCGCGAGCGGAGCGAGCGCGAAAATTTTTAGCATAATTATTTGTTCGAGCCGTTTGAGCATAAAGGAGTTCGAAGCAGAACAAATTACATAATATGTGTAGTGTCGTGAGCTATGATCCAAAACGTCCTAGGACCAATCGCGAGCGAAGCGAGCCGGATGCGAGCGCAGCGAGCTATGCGCGAGCTAAGCGATTGCGAAAATTTTTAGCATATTTGTTCGAGCCGCTTGAGCATAATGAAGTCCAAAGCAGAACAAATCACATAATATTTGTAGTGTCGTATGCTATGACCCAAAAGTTCTAGGACCAATCGCGAGCGAAGCGAGCTGGACGCGAGCGCAGCGAGCGCGAAAATTTTTAGCATATTTGTTCGAGCCGTTTGAGCATAAAGAAGTCCAAAACAGAACAAATTACATAATATTTGTAGTGTCGCAAGCTATGACCCAAAACGTCGTAGGACCAATCGCGAGCGAAGCGAGCCGGATGCGAGCGCAGCGAGCTATGCGCGAGCGAAGCGAGTGCGAAAATTTTTAGCATATTTGTTCGAGCCGTTTGAGCATAAAGAAGTCCAAAGCAGAACAAATTACATAATATTTGTAGTGTCATCATCATATTTGTTGAAAATTTTTGCTCATACGTTCGGGGTCTAGTTTATTAGTACATCAAATTTTATAGCTTCTTCTACGTAAGAACTAAGTGATCAAGTTATGTTGTCGAGAGTTTTTCAAGCCCCTGCCTTAGTTTAACGACTGTTTGTGCTAAGAGGACCTACAATTTAACGTATAATCCGATCCACAGTAGCGCACAGATGAAAATACATATTTTTACAACAGTCATGTGCAGAAGAGGTTATGCAATACAGCGACTTACACGCGGGTGGAGCCGCGGTTAAGTTAATAAGAGAGTTACATTGATATAGCAAAATGATAATTGTTCACAAAATACTACTACATACGATACATAAACAATAACGAAGGTCGAAATTTGTGAAGAAGAATTTTGTGAGTAAAACAGGAGACCGACTTCGGTATATGGCATTGTGTGGCATTTCACTCACCAGTAAAGTAAAGGCGCGGCAAATTTTAAGTATTTAAGATTGGTAATAATCATAAGCATAAGTATATCAGGTTAAATTTTGTAAGTTATTTTCTTCAAAAAAAAAAGGATTTTTACTCGAAGTACAGTTAGATACTATATTTGATCAGTTATCAAGCGAGATAAGCGAGATGAAAAATGAATAAAATACTAAAATGGCCATAAAAAATAGGGAAAGATGATAAAAAAGTAAAAAAGTTAGGGTTGTATGTATTTTTAATGCCACTTAATACAAAAATAAAATGAAAAAATTCGTCGAAAAAATAAAAAAAATGTTTAAGGGTGATCAACCCTTATCACTTAGGGGTATAAAAAATAGATAGTAGCCGATTCTCTGACCTACTGAATACGTATATAAAATTTGGTAAAGATCAGTCAAACCGTTTCGGTGGTGTACGGCAACAAACACTGTGACACAGTAATTTACTAAAATGGCCATAAAAAAATAGGGGTTGATGATAAAAAGTAAAAATTTAGGGTTGTATGTATTTTTAAATGCCATTTTATATAAAAATCCAAATAAAAAAAATTCATCGAAAAAATAAAAAAATATATTTAAGGGTGAACAACCCTTATCATTTAGGGGTAAAAAAGTTTCACGTTGGCCGATTCTCATACTTACTGAATACGCATATAAAATTTGGTAAAGATCAGTCAATCCGTTTCGGAGGTGTACGGCAACACAGTGACACAGAAATTTACTAAAATGGCCATAAAAAAATAGGGGTTGATGATAAAAAATAAAAATTTAGGGTTGTATGTATTTTTTAATGCCACTTTATATAAAATTCAAATAAAAAAAAATCCTTGAAAAAATAAAAAAATATATTTAAGGGTGAACAACCCTTATCACTTAGGGGTAAAAACGTTTCACGTTGGCCGATTCTCATACCTACTGAATACGCATATGAAATTTGGTAATGATCAGTCAAGCCGTTTCGGAGGAGTTCGGTAACAAACACTGTGACACGGAAATTTTATATATAAGATTACATTTCCCCCTCCCCCTCCCCCAACAAACCCTTAGTTCACGCTGGGCAAAAAAACTTGATACCATTATTTTTAATTTTACATAAACTATACATATTCCAAATTTCATTGCTAGAAGTTCAAAAACAAAGAAGTTTCATATAAACTGTTTACCCCTCATCACCCCCTTAAGGGTAGAATTTCAAAAAATCTATTCTTAGTACACGTTTAAGTTTTCTTTTCTTAGTACACACTCCAAATTTTACACCCCTAAGTTCAAAAACACAAAACTTTCATTTTTAACTTTCAACCCCAATGGCATCTCCCTTAATGCACCCCTGGCAAAACGTTTTATAATTTTAATTTAACCATTTAATAATCTACTACCATAACAACTTTCAAGACTTTAACTTGATAAATAAAGAATTTTCCATACAAACTTTCATCCCCCATTCCAAACCCTTAGTTAACCCTTGGCAAAAAAAAATGATACCATTATTTTTAATTTTACATAAACTATACATATTTCAAATTTCATTGCTATAAGTTCAAAAACAAAGAAGTTTCATATAAACTGTTTTACCCCTTTTCACCTTACCCCTTACTATATACCTTACCCCTTACTATATACCTACAAACTACAAGATAATAAGAGAAAAACAAGAAAAATATAAATGTATACAAATATTTACATATAAAAAATTGTCTTTAAAACATTACTAAAGACTCCGCTTTCTTATCATCTCAATAACCCTCTATTTTCTCGAAGGCACATTTCTCTATTTACTTTATAGATGGTTTCACGTCCCGATGAAAGATCAAACGATCTCGTCGAGTTTTTAGGCGGAAGTGATCAAAGGAAACAAACGTTGGCTTAACGACGAGAGACATTGGAGAAACGATTCTATCTAATATGATGAAGAGACTCATAAAACTGCAAGGAGCGTCTACTATTTGACGGTTTCTCGAAATTGACGACTTCGTTGGCGTAATGGTTACCATGCCGGACTGCCAATCAGAAGGTTCCGGGTTCGATTCCCGGCACGGCCAACATCTTTGTGCTGAACTAAATTTGTTGGCTGTCGGTCTGGGTGTTAAAAATGTATCTATATAAAATATGTATGTATGTATATGTAGTATATCAGTTGTGTCAGCTACCTTAATAGGAACTAGAAATGGTTCAGTATGGGGTTAGCCAGCCGTGTGTGAAATGTGTCCTAGTATTAAAAAAAAATATTCAGACGCTACTTTTGCGAATGAAATATGTGTGTAATATTACTTTTGACTGGCATTCTGCCTAAAAGAATTACTTTTTATTTATTTATATGGTAAAGATTTCAAATTCAATGAGTTATTACTTATATTGTTTTTTTTTTGCGTTGCATTTTTGCAATATTTCTAATTTTCACCTTATTTTTTATGTAGGTTTTATAGTTAAGCGCTTAAATGCACTAAATTTCCCTTTGTTTTTAACTTTTCAAATCCTTATTTTTAGATAAAAGTACGTTTTTCATTGTAAATAGTATGTGAGGGTATTTCATTGCATTAAAAAAAAGTTTGATTAAAAGACAAAAAAATACCCTGAAATAAGGTTGAAATGTGTTATGCATTAAAGAAATAAATCGAAAATCTGTCTTGATCAAAATAATGTACTTTTTATCCCAGATTAAAGAAAGTAGTACTGGGTGCAGTAAATCACATCACCATAAAAATGTAATAGTTTGTTTGTAAGTTTATATATAAATTTATATGCTCGAGCGTATAACAAGAAAAAAAATGTATTTGACCACATATGTATAGTCCGATTTATAGCTATAATGTTGTTTATACTTGAGAAAGTTTATTTAAAATTTATATAGGTTTTTTGCGTAATTTAGCGCCAATATTGCATGCCCAAATGCGAAGAGTGTGTGAGATTTAATTTATAATCTTTAGTAACCTAGTAATCCATAGTCTGCAATAAAAGATTTATATGAATTTAAATACGTGTTCTTCCTTTAAAGACACAAATGATAATTCTAAGAATACGTTTATTCAGGAAAGAATTAAAAGTTTATCCGTCATTCAATAAAAGTTGACACATAATTTTAAACTAAACTTAGGGATAACAACTCATTTGGAAACAGAATGGAAATGGTGGTATTATATTATATTATTATTACCTAGTTATTAACACATTCCGTTGAACGGTCTATCAATGTCAATGCATAGCATAGCATAGCATAACATAGCATAGCATAAGCAGCTCACATTATGTTCCTACTGCTGGGACTCGGGGCCTTCTCTCACGAGGAGACAGATATAGGCCATAATCCACCTCGCTGGCCAAGTGCGGGTTTGCGAATGACACACATCTTCGGATATTGTGGTCCTCGAACATGCCGGTTTCCTCACGAAGTTTTCCTTCACCGTAAAGCGAGTGCACACATAACTTGAAAAATAAGTCATTGGTGTAGGACCGGGATCGAACCAGGGGCCGTCTGATTGAAAAGCAGACGTTATTACCACCACACTCGATTTTTGTGTCAATACATTATGATTTTTTTGATATTTATTTGGTCACTTTTATCTTGGACAATATCCGATATTGTCAGAAGTGGGTTATGCCTGATCCATCAATACACGGTAAGGGTTTGGTTTTGATTTGGCTTAGACCCTGGTTTTATTGGACTGTCTAACATACTTTCCTTATTATGCTATCTCTGGTAAATCCAAGTGAATCCGCGTGGCGGTGCTAGTAGTAAATAAATATGACGTCATCCGTCACAGCTTCGCTCCCGTGAGCTCCTGTATGACGACCTTAAGGGTCAGTTCACACTGAGACGCGACGCTGCGCGCTGATTTTATATAGAGCGACTCAAAATATACCTTATTTACTACACGAAAAGATTCACATTTCATTGTGAGAATTTAGATACGTTGCGCTGCGCAGCGCTGCATCGAGACGCCTGGCAGCTTGTTCTAACAATGAAATGTGAATCTTTTCGTGTAGTAAATAATGTATATTTTGAGTCGCTCTATTTAAAATCTGCGCGCAGCGTCGCGTCGCGTCGCGTCGCGTCTCGGTGTGAGCTGACCCTAAGTCGTGTCATTCAGTAACTTTATATGAAACGCTCTGGCAATTTTTATTACGCACTTTATCAGAATATTCTGCGCGAGTACGCGTGAATTTAATTAGCTAATGAGAGTGCTTTGTTTTATTATGAAGGGTCGAGATACTTAAGGTTTTTTTGGAATGTATTTATTATATTAGTTAGGTTAGATTAGGCCAGTTAGTATGGACTGGAGAAGACGTTAATGATTTATAGATTCGTAGATATTTATTAGCCTTATCACATTTAGTAAAAATAGGCGTGTTAGGAATGTATATAAAAAATATTATTACAGAGTAAGTAGTACATATAATTTATCGAAATAATATATATGGTCCATGTTAAAATTTCTATTATCTGTAAATTAAGATTGATTACCATATACAAATGATGACTCTGCAAGAGGCAATCTCATATATAAAATGCATATAGTATTATAATGCATGCTAAAAACTATGGATGTATTGTACTACGCTTGCAAAAGGATGTATATTTAAATGTTTAGTAATTAAAGTAAATGTAATTATGACTTATTAGAGGCTAAGCTAAGCGAAAGATGGTAAGCCATCTTATACGACATGACAATTTCATTAAAAAATATCATACAAGGAAAGATAGAAGCCAGGAGAGGAAGAGGAAGATCTAGATTATCATTTTTAGACTAAATTAAGGAGAAAGTGAAAATCATGTCGTATAGGGAGGTAAAGGTTTTGGCCGAAGATAAAACTACCTGGAAAAAACTGCACGGACAAGAGCCTAGTTTAGGATTGAATAAATGAATGAATGTTATTGTGTAAATTACGATATGACCAGGAGGGGTGTGGATACAGAGATGACGAATGACAGAGATTTATAGATTTATGGAAGATCCCCACGTACTGTACTGACCCCAAAGAGAGTGAGATAAAGTGAAGAAAAAGAAGAAGAGTAATAAAAAAATATACCGCAGATACAGAAAATTAATTTAAAGAGTTTTATTTAAACGGCGCTGCTTTTTTTCTCTTCACCGGGCATCTAAGTGCAAAATCCTTAAAATGGTGAACTTTATCCTGAAGTTTTTAATGAGATAAGTTAGACAAGACTTGAGGGTGTAACGATGTAGCCAAGTTAGTCTAAAATGAGATAAACGGCTAATGAGCCACGTGAGATATGTGACGTGCTTGGCTGCACACATGTGGGATGTCTATAACTTAGCTGTAGATATCTGAAAGAAAGAAAGAAAGAACACATTTATTTCAGACACAGAAGACACATACATATACATTATTTTAAATTACATAAAACATGAAAAAAAGTCAGCATAGTAGTATGTGTCCCCTAGCGTCTGAAAAAGGTCAGCCCTCAGTATAAACGCTACAGATTTCTCTGCAGCACTGATTTTCAGGACCGACTTTAAGAGACGACTTTATACCGAGTTCTCGAAACTGGATGTAGTCTTTAGGAATATTTGTTTTAGTATTAACATAATTATACTCGTATTTTATTTTAATTACGAAAACATATTTTAATGACAATTGCTTTAGGTTGTAGTGATTAAATAATAACTAGGAAACATTTCACACACGGCTGGTTAGCCCCATACTAAACCATTTCTAGTTTATATTGTGGTTGCTAACAGAGCTTATGTACTACAATTAGCCGTACATACATAAATACTTTTTTACTCGATACATATTTAACACCCAGACTGACAACCAACAAATTTAGTTCATCACAAAGATTTTGGCCGTGCAGGGAATCGAACCCGGGATCCTTTGGTTGGCAGTGCGGTATGGTAACCAATTACTTCAATGAGGTGTTATATTGGACAGATTTGTCCGTCTTTAATTGCCAATTATTAAGAAACATACACTCATGATTAACACCATTGAAACGGACCTATATTTATGCAAATCAATAATTTTACTTCACTGGGTGTGTAAGCAGATAATTATGTAGCGCTTGTAGTTCGGGTAGCTAAGGTGATCTTACGCGATCATCATAGCTAAGCAACGGTTGATGCGGATGGTGTTTGGATGGCACAAGACTGTCGTTTTAAAAGTGGCATTTCCATATGGGCACTACCGTGGGTCAGATGACACGTTAAATTGTAGGTTCTGGCTGTTAGTCTTAGTACAAGTAGTCGTTAGGCCAAGTCAGATGCCTTCGGGCGGCTTGAAAACTCTCGACAATATAGCTTGGCCACATAGTTCATCAAAAAAGGTGTGTAAATTAGTAAACCAAAATATACTTAACGATACCTACAATCATTAAGTTGTCTGTACGCATAAACACTCATCAAACATACCGCACAAATTACACAAATATATGTACAGATAAATATATGTCATAACTAGCAGACCGCCCCGGCTTCGCACGGGTTATATAAGGGCTTTTGTTACACATTTTACTAAGGATTTTTGTCATTTTTGGAAACAAAATATAACTTATGTTACTCGGAGATAATGTAGCTACTTAAGGCTAAATGAATTTTTCAAATCTGTCTAGTAGCTTTGGAGCTTATTCGCGTCAAACCAAAAATCCAACTAACAATAAACAACGTCAAAAAAAATAGGGTGAATCACTAGAAAATACCAGGTAAATAGATTGTAACCGATTTTCAGACCTACTGAAGCGCATATATAATTTGGCAAAAATCGGTCAAGCCGTTTTGGAGGAGTACGGTAACTAACATTGTGACATGGAAATTTTATATATAAGAAGAAGATTAGAAGATTAGATATTATAGTTTAGTATAGATAAGTATACATAATATAGATATACCAATATACTTACCTACTTAATCATACTTCCTAGAACTATGGTATGGTAGAAATGTACGAATACAAGTTATACGACGACTGTATTGGAACTCGAAACACAGATAAAACACAGCCATACGTCATACGGAATTAAAGGGAGCCATATCAAAGGAAATTATTAATGACTAAACCCGTTCTCCAGAGTAATTTATCATTACGCTAGTTCTGATAGTGTTTAACTACTTTGGTAGTAAAGTTGCAAATTGGTGACGTAGACATCTATCTCAATTGGTACGAAGATATTACTGTTCTGACTGATCCAGCTTGGCTTGTGAAATCTTTTTGAGGTTTCCGTTCCTAAAAGATAAAAACGGGACCTTATTACCAAGACTCCGCTGTCTGTCTGTCTCCAGGCTGTATCTCAGAAACCGTAACAGATAGAAAGTTGAAACTTTCACAAGTTATGTATTTCCCGTGCCGCTATAACAACAAATACTAAAATAAAATTAAAAAAATATATTAAAAGGGGTCCCCACACAATAAATGTTTATTTTTTTGCTTTATATCAATAACGGTAGAAGCTAGACACTTAATTTATTTACAAAAAAAAATGAATGTAGCTATGAAATTAAATTATTAAATTTTAGAACAATGGTACGGAACCCTTCATGCGCGAGCCCAACGCGCACTTGGCCAATTTTTGAAGAAGTGCCAGGTAGCTTGGCTTCCTTACGTCCTAAAGATCGTGGATTTGATCTCCGCAAATGAACTTGAGCTTCCGTTGAAACAAAACATCGTGAGGAAACCATAGCATGATGATAAGGAGTTTTCTAATGCTCGCCTAACTAGCAACCACCCTCAAGTTGAAAAATTTGGCACAATGTATCTAGCTGTGTATTTTTGCAACTTATTTGAGATTCAGTATTTCTAAACTAAGCATGCTCTATCTTAGTCCAGAGTGTCGCTAATTCGTAAAGTTACGCAACCTGCTGCTGGTCAAATGCTTAGCTTTCATGTGCAATAAAATATATTTTACTGAGCTACAAATTTTAAAGACGTTTTAAAAAATGGTTCACTACAAAATGTTTAACAGTAACAAAAGCAAAAAATATATTTTTACCTTTTGAATAGTTCTCAATTTTTATGACGACTAATGGAAAATACTAAAATACATTATCTAAGTGCATTCGCAAAATTAATTGCGAATCAGTAAACTTGTGCAAAACCATTTAATGGTCTATAATAATCGAATCAAAACCTATTTCTAACATAAACTAGTGACGGATTAGCAGATATACGCATTTTGCGGCTAAAATATATACGGTGCCAGATTAATATTTGAATACATTTGCATATCAAGCAGTACATAATTACCGTAACACTGTTTACTGGATGAAATTTAAATTGCGCTAGGAAGCTTTATTGTTCATAATTTGGCCAATTTCCAGTGATGGGAAGGGTAATAAAGATTGAAAATTTTGCATGTAATATTTATTTGAGGTATTTTGCAGATAGAAACGGTTAGCAAATATACGGCAAAATACGAGAGTAATTAGAAATTGGAAATGCTTACGGTACCTAAATACAAATTGTTTATTCAGGGAGATATACAGAGGCCTACGTACTTCTCAATTCTAATTTACATACTTATCTTTAGGTTTATTTTAGTATACATTTAGTCGTTTCCACTGGGCTCCACGCTAAGTATCACTTTATCTTTTTATGCGGGGCAACAGTTTGCCGATAATTTATAATATGCCTATGTTTGTTTGAGCAACGAAAAGAACCGACTTAAAATTTTATTCGTTTTAAAAAATCCAGATATAATACAGCTCATCGTATCACGTGCTCGTCCTATCAAGGCAAATCATGGAGTCTGCTAAGAGTAAAACTTGCTTGTGGACACATTATGGCTGGGGACCAGCCCCCAGGCTCACTAAGCACCAGTGATGCTTAAATAATCCGTGCTGGTATGTGCTATAGCAAAGGAGTAAGACATGTTTGTGATCACAGCATAGCTGGTGACTGGTACAAGGCACCAGTGATACTTACTTGATCCGTGCTGATTTGTGCTATAGTAAAGTAAGTGTAAGACACGCTTGTGGCCACAGCATGGCTGGTGGCTGGTACTAAGCACCAGTGATACTCAACTATTCCGTGCTGATATGTGCTATAGTAAAAGTAATAATAAGATACGCTTGTTGCCACAGTATGGCTGAAGGCTGGCACTAGGCACCAGTGATACTTAACTATTCCATGCTGATATGTGCTATAGTAAAAGTAATAATAAGATACGTTTGTTGCCACAGCATGGCTGAAGGCTGGCACTAGGCACCAGTGATACTTAATTATTCCGTGCTGATATATGCCATAGTAAAAGTAAGAGTAAGACACGCTTCTGGTCACAGAATGGCTGGTGACTGGTAATAGGCACCAGTGATACTTAATTATTCTACTTAATTATTCCGTGCCGATGTATGCTACAGTAAAAGTAAGACTAAAACTCGTTTGTGACCATAGCATGGCTGGTGACTGGTACTAAGCACCAATGATACTTAATTATTCCGTGCTGTTATGTGGCTATAGTAAAATGTTATCGCATATTTTTACCCATGTAAGTTTATAATCGACTCGTTACTGATTCTGATAGCACGGTTAATTGTAAACGTTTTTCAAGATTATGAAATAAGATTGTGTCATAAAATTTCTGAAAAATAAGCCTAAATCTTTAAAAACTTCTCATCTCTCAGAACATATGTATTTTTTCTATTTTAAACTAACACACAATAAATTACTATCTTTACTCAATTCTTTCTTATTTTTTCTCTCTTACACGGGTAGTGTATACTCGTATCTAAGTGGAAAACTACATATTAACGTATATCCTTTTGTAAAACCAAAGTTCGATAGTCGGTTTCACAGACAATGGTCGCGTGACTGGCCATCGTTAGGTGCTTATCATTTATCAGGGTAAAGAAGTGTGCTTGATCTCAACGGATCGTGCCAGATAACTTTCAAGATTCCTTTCTGTTCGTTAGTTAATCTTTGATTAACTATTAGATGAGGTTTTTTGCGTCTAGGCTACGCTGTGACGCGCAATGATATTAGATTCGTAAAAATTTACTGAATATTTATAGAAAGTAGGTGATTTAAGTATTTCATTTGTGAATTTACTATGTAATTGTTTTTCAAACCAGATTTTTTATTCCAGACAAGGCATGTTCCACCTTAGGCCATAGTATTGCTAGCTCATATGGTCACTGGTGAAATGCTTAGCAGTAGGTAAGGTATAAAAAAACTGAATATTAGATTTAGTTGATGTTCGCATTTGTTTTATTTACTTAAAGAACATTTTAAATGAAAGTTTTTTAAACGAATCTGAACTAAATAGTACAAAATTTAAGCATTTTAGTAAAAATCACCGCGTAAACATAGTCAGGTATTATATCAAATTTATTAAAAAACATAAGAATACTTAAACATTACTAACTAAAACTTAACCTTAAAAAGACGTAGAGGAAAAGGTGCCCAAAATGCTAACAGCATTGCCACGTTGGATGGCAATGCTTAGTAACATAAAGTACTGAACTAAAACTAAGAATTAAAAAAAAAACTTTATTTTCAACAAAATTCATGCAAAACAGCGCCAAGCCAAACTCGGTTCTCCTTGCCAAAACAATCCATACATTAGAGAACCAAGCGGCGTGTCGCGACTCTCGAGAACCTCGTCATGGTAGTGGCTCGCAGATTTATATCCTCATACCACGTAGAACACCGTCTACTGCAGAAAGGTGCCACAGAATAACTAGAAGTAAGTATGTGTGTTTAAATTTAGTACTTGTAAAATAGTTTCTACAGGACTGCGAATAAAAATTAATTTTCCATGAAACAAAGGATTAAAAAGTTTGAAACAAATAAGATTACTTTCGAAATTATTAAACAAAGAATAGTACATGTCTAGTACACTAATTTAGGTTTTTTGAAAATTTCTGGGTTATTTCTATTAATTACTTAGCAAACTCGGTGAACTCCGTTTTGCCACAAAGTTGAAACTTCCCTGAATGACCTTTCCAACGAATGCCAAACCGTGGAAATCGGTTCGTGCGTTCTGGAGTTATACCGTCAGGAAAGAATCCCCGACTTATTTTTATATTGTAGTGGTAATAATTATAAACAACCGCTTGATTTGATTTGAATGATAAATATAAAATAAAAATAATTATAATTCAAGTGCGAAGTGAACTCGTGTACGAAGGGTTCCGTTCGTTTATAAAAATAAACAGCGAATATTTCAAACGTCTATCAATTATTGTCGTAACAAAGTACAATTTAAGGTTTGTGTTACAGCCTCGGGCAACAGATAGACGTTCAACGAAGTCTAAATAATAGGGTCCCGTTAAAACCCTTTGGGTATGGAACCCTCAAAAGAGATAACAGTCGTTATAAATGTTGTTTGTTAGCACTGTAAGTTACTCATAAAAAACCTGGCTGCGTCAACCGTGACTTAACATCAATAAATACAATAATTATTAGGACACATTTCACACACGGCTGGTTAACTCCATACTGAACCATTTCTAGTTCTTATCGTGGTTGCTAACACAAAAGATATACTACATAACATACATATTCTATATAGATACATATTGAATACTCAGACCCACACCCAACAACTTTAGTAAAGCACAAAGATTTTCACCATGCTGGGAATCGAACCTTCTGATTGGCAGTCCGCCATGGTAACCTTTGCACCAATGATGGATGAATGGATAAATCTTGGGAAGGACTAGCTGTCAAGGCACGGGCTAACGTCTATTTTGACAGTTAAAGCCATATGATCAAAACATGTATTTTTTTGTTCCAATAAATTATTTTGAATTGCATTTGAATGATAACGTCGGAACATATCAGTAAGTCAAGATACAGTTGTCCTAAATAACTAACAAGCAAAATTAAATAATTACATAAAATATTTAAATTTTGGGCGAGGGAGAAATACATAGTGGCTATTTTTTTCTTTTCTCACAAACGAATCAATTAAAATAAAATTTCTCTTAATGCATAAAAAGATGCTTTAACTACTTTCCACGTACAGTAGTTAAGACAACTGAAGGTGTAGAAACCTCAAACCTCAAGATATTGTTATCGAGTCTGACGAGGCATGTCCAGGGAAAACACAGCTCGCACCAGCTTGCTCATAAACTGCAGTGAACATGACCGTGGGCAGTGATCCAACTTTCCACAGAGAAAGGAACACCAAGTTTTCATATTCGTAGAATGGCCAGTATTGGAAATCATGTATGAGCGTTATTAAATTTTTAAAATAAATTATCAAAAGACTAACTATGGTTTCTGAATAAAAGTGTAGAAACAGAATAGAATAGAATGTCTTTATTATCATATTGTTAAATAATTATTACATTATATAAACATAACTATCATCAATATGGACTCGTCAGTATTTCATTCAATAATAATTAATAAATTAAATTAATAACAGGTGTGGTATTTCTTATCAAACAATTAAAATATTCGAAATTAAATCTGTCTCAAGACCATTAATCTTTGTACGATCCGATGGATAGACACCGGCGCGGTGCCGACTGGACATAACGATGTAGAGACACTAGTTATATAACTTTAGTTTTAAAAAGAAAAAAATATTAACTTAATTTCATCATATTTATATTATACACAGTTAATTCTATTTGCCTGGTGAGTAAGGGGATCTTTTGCAAACTCTCACCTGTCTAACCATCTGCCTTGATTCTGTGCCAATATTGTTAGACCCGCGGCAGCAATAATGTATAGATAATGTACCAGACTACATAATTTAATCAACTGTTACATAAATTTGCAGTCCTTAAGTTTTTATTTTAAGGTTTTAAATGACCAGAAAGGCGTAAAGAGAGCTTTCCCCAGAAGTGGGACAACATAAGTAACTTAAGAAAAAGGATTACAATTCTTTTCTACCATTTTGTAGTATATCGTTGGACTCGCCAGATGTAGATTGCAGTATCTGTGGACAAGGTGCCGAATGTCCTGCAACGGTTGTGCGACGTTTAACCTTCGGCATACAAGGTGGGGTTATTTTAACCCCAACACTTTTAAATTGCGTTTATTTTATATTAAAATGCAACCAAATAACTTGATTTTCTCAGTAGCTGAAGTTTAAATATTACCGCGTTGAATTACGGTGTTAAATCAGTACTGCGTGCACCAGCATCGTGTGAGCAGGTGCCCAAAGTGGGCCCCGGGCGTTTTTTACCACACGTTGTACGGGACGTCGTCAAAAAAGTTTGTACCTACTTCTGTGTTTTTTTGTTATTTACTGTAAATAGTCTTTTATTTATACTATTCTATTTTAATTGTAGGTACAAATAGTCAACATAAATTATACTCTGCAGGATAAAGTCTCGAAGACCACATTAGGAAAAGAAAAGAAAATCCACATATAAAACGAGATATAAGAAGACGCATGCATCAAAAGTTGAATGAAGAAGTTCCAGGACCACCACAAAAGCAACCCAGAAGGTCTCAGCGATATTTTTTCTGTCCAAGACACAAATATAGGAAGACTCTGAAAGGATATTTCAAATGTAATGCCGCCTTATGTGAGGAATATGCATGCGAATTTGATGTGTCAAAATTGTACTATTTTAGATTACATGTGATCTCACTCAAATAGTCATAAAGAACCAATTGTATTTTTTTTTATAAAGCCAAATATGTCTTATTTTATATAAGAAGTAAAATAATTCAGTTAAAAAAGAAGAAATATTTTTGTTGACTTTTTATTTTGATCTAATAACATTTTGTTGAATTCACGGAACTGTTACGTGATTTTTAAGTTTTTTTTATAATAAATGTTTGATTTGATACTTTATGTATTTTATTCATTAGCTTATGAATGTACGTAACAGAAAAACCCATTCAAACTTATTGCACATGATGCACACACAGAGTAGAGACAATCTCTAGTGGGGTTAATTTAACCCCACGTTGTATAGGTGAGGGGTTTTTTTCACCTTGTATGCCGAAGGTTAATGGTGGCAAAATTGTTGGGAAATATATTGTTATGTGAATATATATACTGTTGAACCATATACAAGAATACTTGTTTTATTATTACATAATATATGAACCGGATGGTATTCACTAGATTTCTGTAGAACTTGAGCCAATCATAAGACAAAGTTACAATTTATGTATTTCTTGAACTCAGAACAGTAACTGGTTCCTTTTAAATAGACTTTTAATACGAATCTTTCAAGTTAAAAATTGCAATCCATTCATCATAACCAGCTAGTTCTAATGTCGAAAACTAGATGTTGTGTGAGGCAATATACTCTATTTCTATTTCTTTTGTCAGTGATCGACTTAACCTAACATAATTTTCAAGCCAGCCTAAGATCTGTGAATTGGCTTCAAGACTGCTTGTACTAAGATTACCAGCCGGGACCTACAATTAAACGAGTCTTCCGAGCCACGGTAGCGACCAGATGAAAACCCACTTTTGACAGACACAGGTGGGCAACACCCAAACACCGTCTGCATCGACCGTTGCTTAGCTTCGATGTTCGCATCAGACCACCTTAGCTACCCGAGCTACAGGAGCTTTTTCTATTTATAATCATATTATTATTATCTTCTGGAAACATCCTTTCCGATATTAAAAATAAGGCCTACCAACCCAATATTTTGCAACGACCTAAATGAAACAAAACAAATGCCAATCTACTTAACAATTATCCAAAGTGAAACCTTTGTTACATTTCTTACCTTAGCTGGGCACGCGATTTAATTAAAATTAAACTTTGTATAATTTTCGGGATTATTACGAGTGTTTGAGTTGTACTCCAATTTTACGTGTGTAAGTTATGAGGATGTTTTGGGAACGCGTTTAATTAGCCCCCGACAAAAAGGGGTGTTTTATGTTTAACTTACTTTAGAAAACTAGTCTTGTAGTTTTTCAAAGAATGGACTAATTTTGATGGTAATTTGTTGGTTGCTGTCTGACGTAATGCTTTTTAGATACTCTGCTCTAATTCTCTGATAAACATTTTCAAACTATATTGAATTGAGTCTTTAAAAAAAATTGCTAAACAAATAGACTGACTTTAATTTAATATAATAACATAACCTAGGCCATATAGATAGATTGCTTATGGTTTTAAAGTTCTGAAATTCAAGTTAAAATTTCAAATTAATTTATTCTTGTGACAGGAAAAGCATATAGGTACGTACACAAATAACAATATACATGAAACATTTCCGGTCACGCGCCGGCCTCAACTCAGCATGTGCTGGCTGCAGGGAACCAGTGCTGGTCTTCCGTTGAGACCGACGAAATTAGACAATTAGAGAAGTCACTGGTCAGAATTGCCCAAAAAATAAAGGCAATCGCACACAATGTGGTTTTTAATTATGATCCATGAGAAATACTAGCACGTTCATATATAAACCACTCGCATACGAAGCGGTGCGTAATAATGGCAAAAGGCTGGTATATTTCGCATGAAAACTTGCTTCCTATACGTCTACGCTTTCGATCTGTGTGCGGTAACGTCAAATTTTGTCACAAAACCTAACCTTAGCCTAGCGCTATTACGGCAGCCTCCTTGTGTGTTTGTAACTACAGACTATGAATGCTCCTCCTTCAACTAGAGTATCGCTGACTCATGTGTTTACGTGACTTGCTAATAAAATGCCAAAATTTGTTAGGTTACTTACTCGTACTACAAAAAACCTCTATTCAGCATATACTGTAGAAATATATCCGTGGTTTCCATAAATATTTAATTTTTGTGCTTGTTTTAATCCTGTACAAATTAAGCCAGTGACGTGTAGACTAATGTTGTACTAAGTACGACCGCAGGGAGAAGGGTCAGCCTCCTGCGGGGCGAGCACGGGACGAAGATTTATAGTCTTTCCACCTCTCAGTGGAAGTTAACCATGGCAACAGGGAAAAAATCTCGAAATAAATCTTTCCACTTGGCGTTAATCGTGGACAAATCTTATCGCTATTCTCCACTTTTTCCAAGTAAAATGACGGTAATTACTCTTTGTTTGACATATAACGAGTACAGAATACCGTATAATTTTGAGGGGAAAGGAAAAAAAGAAATGTACGTAATCATTTTGTGTTTTAATTTTTAAAATAAAAGAAGAAATATTGTTGGTGTTGCAAAGATGTTGAAAGAATTTACAAAAATAAAACTTTAAGCGCAGCATAAAACATAGTAATTAAATTAAAGGTACAAAACAAACAGATCACCTATCCCGGTAGAAAAATTGTCCACTACCCATGTTTGCCCCGCAATGATGCCTTATTATGCTTCGTGTTTGCTAACTGCCTTCTAGTGGAAACTACCTGAATAACTAAGGATTTCCAGGATCGCACAAGATTTAACGACTAACATTTGTTAGGTGTTGTTACAATATTGTAAATTTGAGTCTTTTCTAGTTCTCCTGCGCATGGCGAAGACAGCGACATAGCGTTACTCCTTGCTCGTTGTGGTGAGAATGCGAATAAAAAATCCGTTATCTTACTAATCATCTAAAAGAGTACTTCACCCCCACAAGCATAAGTATTTACAGCCCACTCTAAGTTCCCACTTCAGATACTCGGGGCCTCCTCTAAGGAGAGAGTGATCTAGGAAGTAAAGAGGCCTAGGGAAATAATTAGGAAAACATTTACTAAGAATGGCAAATTCTTATACATTAAACAAAAAAAAGCGACGAGTACTTTTATCTTCTCTGTTTACACCTTGTTTTGTTTATTTTATTATTCTTGTAGCTTTTGTAGCTATCTAAAACAAAAAAGCATGTAAAATGATTGTATTGGCCCCTTATCTTAGCACTTTATCCAAAACCCATGATATCAATGTCTTCTGTAGCTATTTAAATGAATAAATGAATAATTAATTATTGGTGTAAGGTCGCCGGATTTGATCCAGTTTATCGCAGACTGTAGTCCAACGTTCTCCCGACGAGCCACATTAGCTCGGCCACCCACACAAACGAGCTACAAATAGGGGCATAAACAATAAATTTTCAAGTTTATTACGTACATTCTGTTTAAATCCATAGCTCGGTGCGCAAAAAGTATTGCAATATTCAGGTGATTGTGATGATTCATGGGCTATTACAGGCCGTTATTGGACCTGGGAAAAATGTAAGGAGGACTTTGACAGGGACCTGGCAAGGTGGAAAATAAAGACAGTAACTAACAGGGCTAATTATGCGATTGGGGATTTTTGGACGATGCACCCATAATATATTAAATCGTATATACATGTTATATATTCAGATAGAACAGAGAGTGTGGCTCGGTGATAAAAATGTCTGATTTTTAAACAGATGGCCCCTGGTTCGATTCCAGCCCTCCACCATTGACTTGTTTTTCAATTAATGTGCGGATGTCAAGGTAAAACCTCATGAGGAAACCGACACGTTTGATGACTACAATATTCGAAGACGTGTGTCATGTGCCTATCCGCACTTGGCCAGCCTGGAGGATAATGGCCTCTATCTCTCTCCTAGAGACAAAAGGCTCCAAGTCTCAGCAGTGGGATTGTATGTATACACTGTTTATGCTATATCAGACATGTGTACTATATTTAATACTAGTTGCGCTTCGCTACGTTACTGGATTAATCCGTGATAAAAAGTAATTTATATACGAGTACTAATTCAGGATGTAACGTTTTGAATCAAAGACAGCTCAGTCAGACATGCAGCTACCTTACGTCCTGCATGTTAAGCCTTCGATCCCTACCAATGAACTCAAGCCTAAGGTGAAAAAAAAACGCCGTCGAAAAAACCAAGTCATAGTCGGATTTTCTAAAGCTCGCCTGGTTAGCAACCACCCTCATGTTGGAAAATCTGTACCTAGTGTGTTCCCAGCCTCTACGAGAGCCAGTTATTCCAAACTAGGCGCACTCCATCTTAGGCCAGAGTGTCGGTGACCACACCAGGGTCAAATGCAATTTTATATCTTGATGCGTCAATACCAGCCATCTCATTGACTATAAAACAAAAAGTTAAAAAAATTACTTAATCTTTATTCCCAGTAAAATAATAAAAAAGCGTCTCCAAATCTACTTAAACATTTCTGAAAGAGTTATCATTGTCTTTCATTTTAGGTGTAATTAAATAATGCTCATAAAGTCCTGAGTCCACCTCCCTACCTCAAAGGGCAAAGGACGAAAGGGATATAAAGTTGTTCCCGCGCACATTTCACCAGCTATTAAGGGCTATTTTATTTCGGGTTTTGTTTATCAAATAATGAAGATAAAATTTTGATGAGACTGTTTTAATTTTGGTTGTTTCATTATTTTTTGTCGTTGATTATTCTGGCTTTATTTAACGTTTCAATTAAAACTGGATTTCGTGTCTGCTAGAAGACTTTTTGTTTGTAAGTTTGGTATGGACATAGTTTAATCCCTGTTTAAACACATAGGCTATTCTTTATCAAGGATTAATGAAGGTAAAAACGCAGAACTCAGCATGGGCATAGTTTAATCCCTGTTTTAACACACAGGTTATTCTTTACCACGGATCAATGAAGGTAAAAACACAGCTCAGCTAGTAATGATGAGTGTAAGCTAAAACCGAGAATTTTTGAATGTGAACTTCAATTGTTTTTATTCCTTACAACTATTCATTTGTCTAGCAGGGAGCGTAATCACACGAGTTAAGGACATTCAAGCCTAAGGTGGAGCATGCCTAGTCTAGCTTGACTCTCAAAAAGGCTGCCGGACCACACCGTTAGATGCTTGAATACAGATTCTCAACTTGAGGGTAGTTGCTAGCCAGACGAGTACAAAACAATATCCTACCACCATGCTATGGTTTCCTCAAGGTGTTTTCCTTCACCAAAAGCTTAAGCTCATTGGTGGAATCGAGGCCTCAATCTTCTAGACGTAAGGCGGTCACACGCCTTGACTGCGCTGTGATCACTTCAGTTTTTTTTCTTTATGGATTCGAATTATATTTCACCACAATAATTGAATAATGTTTCATACGCTCAATATACACGTATACATGCATACAGGCATACAGCATGTATAATTATTCAGCCATATATTGTCTCAACAAGGTTTAACCAAGCTTCCACCCGAGACATATCTAGGGTAAAGGCTGTACCGGAAATGGGATGTCAAGGCGGGATCCCGCAATGATTGAAGACAGCCTCAGATCGGCGTCGACTTATGTATTCATAGCTTATATCGACGCAAAATCGCAGATATAAGTATTAGTAACAGAATGGCCGTAACATTTTGTTTTCCTACTAATATCATAAATCTGAACGTTTGCGTGTAAATGCGTTTGTTTGTTACTTATTCAAGCTCAAGCAGCTAAACCGATTTTGATGAAATTTGGTGTGAAGAGATTAACACAAAGACTATTTTTATTCCAAAAACAACAGTGGTTCCCGTCGAATACGCAAATAATTTCAAAACCTATGTTACTCCTTCATGCTCCAACGGCTGGAGCAATTTTGGCGAGATTTGCTACGAATATAGTTTACACTGTTAACGCTGTTTGTGTTTCGGGCTAGTATGCGAACGGATCTCGTCGGTGACAGTCCTTGTGAGGCTCGTCCCCGATGATGACGCTCGTAATGCGTATTCAGCATATTCAACGTTTTTTAAGCAAGAGACCGTTTGTTTCGTGCAAATATTCTAGTAGATTCAAAACATTCATACATTACATAACATATATTTTATACGAAAACAAACTTAATATTTTTGCTGAATTGTTGTTTAAAATTATTCGGCTCGGCCATTCTATTAAAATTTATATTCTAAGGTTTGTTGGAACCTATGGCGTAGGAAACGTGCCCTGACGATTGTGGGGATCGAGTTAGCTCCGTCAGTTTTAATATTGGCTTGCTTTATGTTTAACCTTCGTGTATGTACACATAATACCCATCTCGTATCGTATCGTACGTATCCAGTATCGAGATTCACGTATGAATGTTGCTTAGTCAAAACAAAATAATATAATGGCTTACATAAATACTCAATATTATCACTCAACTACTTTCTTTACACAAATTTGAGCGCATGAGTACATTGCCGCCTTGTGAATATTGGCATCGGTGCTACAAAAGAGATCTAATTACGAGTATATACTTGTTAATCAGTGTAAGACAATCTGCCTTAGAACTTAAATGACTGAATTGTTAAGTCAAAGTCAAATAATTTATTGCGGTTTCAGAGTGCTCATGTTGTACAATTAATTTAAATGTCCTAACTGAAACCTACCTCTAGGGCGTGCACAATATATTAAGAAATCTGTTTGGTTTCTTACAACATTATATACCTACTCGTACGTTATATATACATTATGATGGCTTACATTCGATTAATTTCGAAAAAGTAAATAACATAAAAAATAACATGTCAGGTAAATTAATTATTATAGTACTTAATTATTTATAGGCATCAAATTCTCTTTATGTATAAAAACTATTTTCAGTCAATAATAGTGATCATTTCTTCTTAAATACATTAAAATGCTTTTTTGTTTAATGAAATTGGGTAAATGATTATATATTTTTATTCAAATTCAAATTGTTTATTTCAGACTTTTGGTCCATAAAATATTATCAAAGAAGAATTAAAATTATCACAAACATCATTGAATACAAAAATTATTAGATCACATACACAAAAATTATAAAAAATAAAATTGGATTTGTGGGATTATACGAGCAACTATTAACAAAATAATTATACTGTTCTGACTTTCTTTAAGTCGATAATGATGATAAAATTCTTATTAAAACAAAAGCCGCGGAAGGTACAGGTAAATGCAAAGTACCCCAAGTTATAATACCGAACACAAAGCGTCCTCGGCTAAGTAGGTGCAAACTTTGCGAAGGGATATTAAAGTATTAAAAATCTCCCGAGATATAACCGGTTACAGGGAACATTCAGTCAGTTGTAGAAGTTTTACACAATATTGCCAGACTATAATATTATTATTACGTACATACACATACAGTTACTAAAGTACATTATTTGAATTATAGTAATTATACATTTTTTTATATTAAAACGAATTACATAAATAAAAACACACACACCCACTTTTGTGTGCGTGTGTTTCCTTACAAATAGTAGATTAAATCTAAGTCAGTGTCCGCGGCTAAGATGCCTAAAATGCTGGCGGCATTACCTCGCTGGATCGTCAAGCTTATACGTTGGCCGAGTATTATTTCAGAACCTTTTCTACTTCATTTCTTTGCTTAACCTCTATGCAAAACAAAGAATAAAGAGGTATTATAAGTTTGACGTATCTGTGTGTCTTTTTAAGTGGTTGAATCGAGAGGGTTTTAGCTATATTTGATGAAAATTGGTCCAAAACGGCTGCCACTACAAATGGCGGATTATATAATTTTTTTAAATTCACTAAATATGGGTATCAAATGAAAGGGTTTGTTATAGTAGAATACATACACAATGGTACATTTCATACCCAAGATGGTCGCCAGCACAAATAGATTTCGAGGGTATATTTTATTTATTTCTAGTTGTTTATAGGGTGTCTCACAACCCTAAAAAACTAACCTATACCTTATGATGGATAAAACAAATGAAAGAGATAGGGTGCTGGAGAATTAAAATGGAGGCCTATGCTCAATCAAAAGCCACTTTTACATGTAACTTAGTGTTTTTTTTTAAACATCGGCTTTGCATAGTCAATAGAATAAAAGAGGCAAAAAGTTTTTTACTTTTTCTGTTACTTTACATAACAAAAAAATTTAACTTAGATTCTTATTATTTAATTAGAATGTCAATCCTCCTCCTTCAATACCAGTCTCTGTTCTTTCCTCCACGGCTCAGAAACTTATTTCATTACACGCGACTTACCCGCAACTTGGACCAACGAATACTATTCCTATGAACTGAGTAAAGTATGGCTTTCTCGTGTCTAACATTAACTATGTGTGCTTGATGATGTGCTTGATGAATCTAAGGTTTGTCACGTTTGAGCACTTATTTCTATTTCGTTTAAAGTTTATTTTATTTAAGCTACTGTGCTGATTTTTTTACTAGTGTTTCTTGATTTGTAAGCAAGCGGGATCTGCTTGCTTATCACAAGGTGTGTATCAAACTCAATTTGTATTTGTATATCGCATGCACTTATTTCTGTTTTGTTTAATTGTTTTTTAATGCTACAGATTTTTTATTTATTTTTAAGGTCCCGTATGCTTATCACCTTGTGTGTGTCAGTGACAAACTCAATTTGTACTTCCATATCGCATGAATAGCACTTATTTCTGTTTTGTCAAAAGTTTATATTTTCATCTAAGCTACTGTGCTGATTTTTTTACAAGTGTTTCTTGATTTGTAAGTTTCCGTATAGTTATCATCAGGTCAGTGACAGACTCAATTTGTATTTGTATATCATATGAGTCAGGCTTGTTTCACACTTATCAATAAAAAATGATAATGTGTATGGGAGCTCCCATTGAATATCATTTAATTGCTTTATTTTTCTATGCACAATATTTATTCAACTAAATATTTTAATATGATTTCAACAATCTACCATCGAAACCCCTATGAACATTTAGTTTAAGATTGGTATTTGCTATTTTAACAGCAACAGTAATACATTATGAGTTTAAAAATTAAACAATATATCTTTGCTTCACGAGTCTCAGGAATAGGGTCCCGTTCCTTCATGAACGCATCCGTAAAACCACGCCACAACTACTTTTTTAATAAAAAGTAGTAATAGTTTATAATAAAGCCTTTTGATACGTCAAATTATCAAAAAATCAATCACAACTTATTTATCAAGAACGTTTCGCGTTTAAATGCCTCTAATTAAGAGTTATGAACAATTGGCCTATCGTAACATGATCTGTTACACCAATAATGGTATGCAAATCCGAACCGGCCATCGTAATGTGCCTCCATCCGACCTCGTAAATTACACATTTTGCGCTAGACATAACAGATTTACAGTATGAGCTGTGTTGCCATTTTCAGTCTTCTTCTTCTTCGCATGAGCTAAGTGACTAAGTTCATTCTGGAGCTGCCTCATTCAGTTTGTATTTAATTGAAATTAAATAATTTATTAATTAGACGTGTACGTCTAGGACCGTCCTATTAGTTGTGACTATTGATACTGTATTCTTAGTATTGAGTTAAGTTAAATTGAGACATGTTTTTTTAGCTATCCTCTTCTTCTTCGTATGACCTAAATGGCTAAGCTCATTCTGGAGCTGCCTCATTCAGTTTGTATTTAATTGAAATTAAATAATTTATTAATTAGACGTGAACGTCTAGGAATGTCCTATTAGTTGTGACTATTGATACTGTATTCTTAGTATTGAGTTAACTTAAAGTGAGACATGTTTAAGCTATCTTGTTTTTCTTTTTCGTATAAGCTAAGTGGCTAAGCTCATTCTGGAGCTGTCTCATTCAGTTTGTATTTAATTGAAATTAAATAATTTATTAATTAGACGTGAACGTCTAGGAACGTCCTATTAGTTATTCGACTATTGGTACTGTTTTCTTAGTATTGAGTTAACTTAAATTGAGACATGTTTTAGCTATCCTCTTCTTCTTCGTATGACCTAAGTGACTAAGCTCATTCTGGAGCTGTCTCATTCAGTTTATATTTAATTGTAATTAAATAATTTATTAATTAGACGTGAACGTCTAGGACCGTCCTATTAGTTGTGACTATTGATACTGTTTTCTTAGCATTGAGTTAACTTAAATTGAGACATGTTTTAGCTATTTTCTTCTTTTTCGCATGAGCTAAGTGACTAAGCTCATTCTGGAGCTGTCTCATTTAGTATGTATTTAATTGAAATTAAATAATTTATTAATTAAACATGAACGTCTAGGACCGTCCTATTAGTTGTGACTTTGATACTGTTTTCTTAGTATTGAGTTAACTTAAATTGAGACATGTTTTAGCTATCTTCTTCTTCTTCGTATGACCTAAGTGACTAAGCTCATTCTGGAGCTGTCTCATTCAGTGTGTAATTGAAATTAAATAATTTATTAATTAGACGTGAACGTCTAGGACCGTCCTATTAGTTGTGACTTTGATACTGTTTTCTTAGTATTGAGTTAACTTTAATTGAGACATGTTTTAGCAATATTCTTCTTCGTCGTATGACCTAAGTGACTAAGTTCATTTTGGAGCTGCCTCTTTAAATTCAGTTTATATTACATGACACGTCTAGGGACGATCATATTTTAATCCCAGAAGGTTAGTTGTTCGACTATTGACTACTGTTTTCTTAGTATTGAGTTAACTTAAATTGAGACATGTTTTAGCTATCTTCTTCTTCTTCGTAAGAGCTAAGTGGCTAAGCTCTGGTGTCGAGAGTTTTCAAACCGCTCGAAGGCCTCTGACATGGTTTAAAAAGTGCTTGTACTAAGGCCTACGCTTGTACGGGATCTACAATTTAACAAGTCGTCCGACCTACGGTAGCGCCCAGATGAAAGTGCCATATAGAAACGACAGTCTTGTGCATGGTCGCCCATCCAGGCACCGTCCGCATCGACCATTGCCTAGCTTCGATGATCGCGTCAAATCACCGTAGCTAGCCAATCTACAGGTGCTTATTTTCAGTATAATTTTTCAGTGTCATTTTCATCCAGGGTTTACCGTAAATCGGATGACACGTTAAAATGTACTAACTTTGAAACCTTTGGTTTTCATCGAAAGAGATCACTCTGGCCTCTCAGTCGAACTCCAATATTTACCAGATGTAATATTTGATTATGATTCCGACTATTGTGACGCTTATATCTCCTAAAGCAAACATTTTACCATTATTAAAATCGGATCAGCGAAACGAGATGTCAATATTTAACGAGAATACTCAATATCACTCGATCCGCTTACTGAAAGACAAGTTTTTATTAGTGATGTAGCGAATATCCGGCTCGGGGTTTGATAAAAATTGTTATTTGTTTCGTGTCGTTTTAATACAATATCAAAGGCCTTTGTGGTGGTTGGAAAACTATCAGGATACTGCCATTTTACTTGTAAATAAAAGGAAATAAAATTTAAACTGAACTAATTTTGGACTACCCACATGGAGGATGTTTTTAATTCATTAGGAATATTCATGATTGATTTGAATTTTTCTTAGTATATTATTTATTATATTTTTATTTTATTTATTATTCCCGATTACTCAGAAACACCTAGACCATATTTTTTAGTCCCTTTTTTACTTTGATCCCAAATAAAAATAAATGATTCATGGATTTTTAGATATATAGATAAGATTTTTATTTTTATTCCATGTATTTAATTTAGCTTAAACTTGTTTTTAGATCTTAGAAATGAAATCTATGTTTCAGCATTTTGAATTTGTTATCATTTTCATATTTACGTATGTGTGTGTGTGTGTGTCTGTGACATCGTAGCTCCCGAACAATTGAACCGATTTTGATTTAGTTTTATTTTATTAGAAAATATTTCAACTAAAGTATAAGCGAGAGCTTTTTTAGCTATATGTTTGATGAAAATCGGTTCAAGATGGTTGCTGCCTCAAAATGGTGGATTATATTATATGCACAATTATATATCCTGATAACATGATTATATATTCACAACTGCCACAATAGGTGTTAAATGAAAACGTTTTTAAAGGCCTTCAACAAGAAAATACATAACTCATATTATTAAATCATTTCCAAAATAGCTGCCACCAATAGATGTTTCTAAATTTTTAATTTACACTTGTTAGATCAGATATGCTACTGGCCGATTATTTGTTCTGTTTTCGAATTGTTGTTTTTGTTATTAACTTTTCCGACTTTGTCATCTCAAAGCACTTCCCTTAAAGTTTTTATACCACTCAATGTAATGAAAACGCTACTCCAATTGTCAAGGGAAGATTATATTTCAACTCTATATTATGCAGGAGAACGTATCGGCAACAAAATGTATTTTTGGAACTGCCTCTTTAAATTCAGTTTGTATTTCATTACACGTCTAGGGATGTTTCTATCTTAATCCCAAAAGGAGGCATTTAGTTTTTCGACTATTGATATTCTTTTCTTAGTATTGAGTTAACTTACATTGAGAAATGTTATAGCTTTCTTCTTCGTATGAGCTAAGTGGCCAAGCTTTAGCGTCAAGAGTTTTCAAGCCACCCAAAGGCGTCTGACTTGGTTTAACGACTGCTTGTACTAACACTTACAGCCGGGACCTACAATTTAACGTGACATCTAACCCACGGCAGCGCCGAAATAACGACAGTCTTATGCACGGTTACCCATCCAAACACCGTCCTCATCGACCGTTGCTTAGCTTAGATCACCTTAGCTAGCCAAGTTACAGGAGCTACAATAGCTTACTAGCTATTATAAGTTAAAAGTAGAACATGTGATATATGTGACAGTATGCACCGAATACGAATGAGTACATAATTATAAGAATAAGCAATTTATACTAAATATATTAGATAGATAGAAAAACTCTTTATCGCAACAAAGTTATAGGATAATACAAAACATAAAATAAAACTTATAGCTAGTGTTATAAATGGCGAAGAACCTATCCAGACATACCTTCCAGACAGCAAAGTGTAACATTTTTGTTCTAATTAATATGCACATACTCGTATATAAATTTATGTTTGTCTCTCCCAATCAACATTATTTTTCTAACTTTCTTTCTTTCATTAACAAGATGTAAAAGTCTCATGAGTTATATATTTTGTATTATTGTCATTACTTACTCGTATTATTAAAACAGAAAATTCCCAAACGCGATAAGAAAATCAGGAATGCACTAAATTTACACCAAAAACCATTCTAAAATCAACGTCTTGGCAAAAGACATAAATTCACAGTCCACGAAATGGAAGCCAAAAATTACTTTATAATTCTAGAGTTGGAAACAAAGTAACTTATTTATTATACTCCAACTTCAATAAACAGCACTCGGAATGACCGAAATTCCGTTCAGCGATTAAACGAAACTTTCTCCCTGAAATTTATCACGAGCGCGCTCAGTTATTTTTCAATTTGGAAGATATCTGGATCTTGCTCTAACTGCAGTTTAAACGGCGATAAGCGAGGAACGGGAAACTTTGTTAGTGCCACGAAAAAAGGAGTATTTTGTTTCGTGGAAAAAAAGTGTTTTAAAAAGCAATCCAACTCGTTAAAAGCCGTGATTTCGAGATGGTCGAATGAATAATTCGCTGTTAGTTCTTTGAATTCTCAGGCGCCTTTTGTGATTTGTTTTTCTTTGAAAGAGGTCCGTTTGATCAAATGGGTATTTAAGTACTTTTTCACATTTTTACTTTCTTTTTAGGGTAAAAACGGGACCCTATTACCAAGCCTCCTTTGTCTATCTATCTGTCTATCTCTAGAATTTATCTATCTGTCTGCCTCAGAAACAGTGATAGCTAGAAAGCTGAAACTAACACATGTTATGAATTATCCGTGCCGCTATAACATCAAATACTAAAATAAATGAAAATATTGAGGGGTTTCCATACAAAATACTTTGCATTTTTTTTCAACAAAAACGGTGGCTAGTAGACGCTTAATTCACAGAATATACGTGTAGATATAACCTTTCAATTTTTTTTATAAAATTTATATTTATTAGACCTTAGTCCATTCACTAGGTATTGCATGGAATAGGGTCTGTTGGAATAATCCTTATCAAGCTATTGTCATAAAACTTCTCCGAAATATTTGTTCTTCTCTTAAAAAATATTCTGGAACAAAAATCCGCAGAATATTTTTCCAAAATTTCCTAAAAATGTTTTCAACGATACACGGTTGCATTCCAACGACAATATTTCAAATCTCACATGCAGGTGCAACGGTCCCAATATCTGTGTTTTACTGGAAATTATTCTGGAACAATTTTCTAAGTAGGTAACATAAAATGTACGAGTATATGTAAAAAGCACCCAAAAAATAATTTATTGTTGCATAAACATACATGGTGCATATTGAAGCCTCTGGTGTCGTACTAGTTATCAGACCATATTATTACGAGAACAGAGTCCTCTTCCAGTTTTACTATTTAACAATAAAGTGTAAGATTAGCTAATAATATCCATACTCATTACGAGGGTGAATCAAAAAGTTCTTAGAAGTGCATATATATGAAACTTTTTTGGATCAAGTTCGATATTCAAATTTAAGAGTGTCTATCACACTATATTTATGCAGACTGTCATTTGTTTTTGTCAGTTCGTTCGCATGTAATAATTTTTTTTGTGCAACAAGTTGCTAAAAAGTTAAAATTATGGATAAAAGTGAGTTACATGCGGTGATAAAATATCTCAGTTTGAAAAAAATGTCTACGAAGGAAATTTTTTTGGACATTCAGCAGACATTAGGGGGTGATGCTGTACCCTATTCTACGGTTGCGTACTGGGTGGCTGAATTTAAAAGAGGTAGATCAAGCTGTAAAGATGACCCGCGTTCTGGGCGGCCTTCAACCTCCGTTACAGAAGAAAATGTCAAAAAGGTTGAGAATCTGGTTTTGGAAGACAGAAGAATGACTATAAAACATATAGCTGAGATCCTAAAGATATCTTTTGGTAGCGTTCAACCAATTTTAATTGATTCACTGGGGTTCAAAAAAGTGTCTGCAAGATGGGTGCCACGAATGTTAACCGACGAAAACAAAAAGCGACATTTGGAAATTTCCAAGCGTAATCTCGAAATGTTCCAGCGTGATTCGGATAATTTTTGCCGTCGTCTTGTCACCATGGATGAAACGTGGGTCCAATCCATTTTAATCCGGAAACTAAAAGACAAAGCATGTCTTGGAAACGACCATCCTCTCCATCCATTAAGAAATTTCGAGTTGCTCCTATGGCTGGCAAAGTTATGGCCTCTGTGTTCTGGGATAGTGAAGGAATCCTTTTTATTGATTACATGGCAAAAGGCCAGACGATTACTGGACCCTATTATGCAAATTTAATCCCGAAAGTGCGTGAAGCGATTAAAAAAAACGTCGTGGAAAACTGTCGTTGGGCGTGTTGTTGCTTCAAGATAACGCTCCTGCTCATCGATCGGAAGTTGCGCTCAACGCAATCCGCTGTGCTGGCTTCAATCTCCTTGACCACCCACCATATTCTCCGGACTTAGCCCCAAGTGATTTTCACTTATTTCCAAAATTAAAAGAGGAAATTCGTGGAACAAAATTTCACGATAATGACGCGGTTATAGCTGCCGTAGAGGACTTTTTCGAGAGTCAAGAAAATATCTTTTTTCACAAGGAATAAGGAAGTTAGAAACGCGTTATTCTAAATGCATTGCATTGCAGGGAGATTATGTAGAAAAATAAAATATTATTATTTAAATCTTTGCATTTTTTAATATTGATTCCAAGAATTTTTTGATTCACCCTCGTACATTATAACTTACCCGAAACGAATTGTTATTTAAGTTAGCAACATATGCTTATGATTTTGTAAATAAACTTTGAAGAATTATTGGCTTGTTAGAACTATAATTTAACGTTCTAGTCATATTTTGAAAAAAAAAACTAATCAAATCTTTCAAAATCATGCTAGAGTCATGAATTGTGTGCATGATAAGACCAATGAAATTGAATCTTGACAAACGGTTCTAGAAACATTTTATCGGTACAAATCAATATTTTATAGGTTCCCTTTCAACTAACGTAATTTTGTCCCTTTTTACATAATTGTTCAGAACTTTTCACGTGTTCGTTCAGAATTTTTCGCGTGTGTTTGACGAGCACTTGACCAATTATTGTATACTATTCTTCTTCTGCGAAGTATAAAATTAGCTCTGATGTCCAGAGTTTTCAAGCCTGCCGAAGGCGACTAAGTAACTACTATTTTTTACCATAACACTACAAAATTATTCGTTAAACTGTCCTCTGAACATTCAGTTTAATAATACGGGTTATCGCATATTTGAAGAGTGTGTTTGCATTGGACAGATTATACCATAGCTCGTAGCTTTCATAATATCTTATAATAATATTGTTAATTCCGTCTATCTTGCAATATCGATGTCAATATCGTGTGAAATCTCTATCGTAGACCAATATGTGACCAAACACGTGAAAATACGAGTATGTTAGCTGTTTCTCTTCCTTTTAACTGACTGTCGAATAAGAAAAAGTTCACAATTTAATTGCTAGGTTTTTTATTTTTTGTTGTCGGTTTTTTATAAGCCACTAGGCTGTTGCCCGCGGCCTCGCTCACGTGTAGGTCGATTTTGGTTCAAATCTATTTTTTGTGCATTTTGTTTGCCACAAACTTAACGGAGTTCGAGACATTTCCAACGAATGCTAAACCTTGGAAATCGGTTCATGCGTTCTGGAGCGTCAGGAAAGAAAACTATAAAACTAAATAAGTCGGGTTTTTTTCATCAAACAGTTAGTTTGAAGTAGTTTATTTTTTATTTGTGAAATTTTGATTTAAAAGTTTTATCGTAAACGGTAAAAAACAAAAAAAAAATGCTTAAAGGCTGTCTAAAACCACTGACAAAAGTAGGTGTGTGAGTTTGACTCCATTACTCTGCTTTTTATGAACAGAATGACGCTTTAGATCTGTAACGAAAATTAGATTAGTGAAATATTCACATAATCATCACATATTATCACACCTTATTATTCTGCATACAAACAATCCCCTAATCTGTCATTGGTACGTATTCGCCAGGTCATTAAATGGCGTTCCAAAGTTTTCTAATTAGTCGCAAAGCATTAATCTTGCGGCGTTTCGCGACTCCTTGTGACTGGCACAAGTTGCCAAATTATGGGAATAACTAGGGGTTTAGGGTTAACACTCACTAGGAGGTCAATGGTGTATTCTTTCTAAATTAATTTTTCATGATGGTAGGACATTTTCTAGTGCTCGTCTGGCCAGCAACCACCCTCAGGTTGAAAAGTCTGTCGTCAAGCAACTAACAGTGTGTTCCCCAGCCTCTTTGCTCTTTGCAATCCAGTCATTCCAAACTTGACATGCTTCACCTAAAGCCAATATGTCTATGGTAACGCGCCAGAGCTCGTGTGGTTACGCACCCTGAATCATAGACATGTTAAATTTATAGCACACCGACATTTTTGCGTCGGGTTAAAGTAGGTTGGTTAAATAATTGTTGCGATGTGATGGCATAATAATATTGAGACATATAATATACTAGCTGACCCGGCAAACGTTGTTTTGCCTCACTTAGGGGTATGAAAAATAGATAGTGTAGCTTATATGACATGTTCGTAGATTTACCATAGCTATACTATACATATTATATTTACTTGCGTTGACTATATTTAATTTACAACCTAATAGATATTTCTAAACTTTTTTGTTCAGATCAGCCATTACAAGCATAACGAATTAAAATTTATTTATTTAGCATCAGTCTCGTGTTGAAATCTTACGAAATAAAATAAAGTAACGAATCATGCAAAATATAATTCAAAATCATAATGAAAATCAAAAAAACAAAAATTAAAATTATTTAAAAACAAAAAAAACTTGAATCCAATTCACATTTCTGGCAAAAATAAATAAATAAATAATGGATGCCTTAGACATTATCCGACTACTGTTTTCAATAGAAAATGATAACATAAATAAATTAATATTTATAATAATAAATATGTTATTAAAAAAACTTGTGAGTGTCAAGTATCTAGCTTGCTTTATAAAAGAGAGAGAGAAACAGTGAGATTGAGAAACAGTGAATTCGTGAGATTTTTTTCCGACTAGCCCCGAAAGAGCAAGAAGCAGATGAATTTCAAAATTGAATTGAAATTCATCTGCTTCTTGAAAGCAATTTGAATTTGTACCAAAAAGTTAAAAAGGCAAAACATCACCATTGATAGATAAGAACAATGGGGATGTCTGGTTACAACTCATATCCTAACACCTCGCGACCAAGTGAAGTTTAACCTTCCGATTGCGGGTTTTCTTGTGGTTTCCTAAAGCTGTCGGAAAGCTCGTTTGCATAGCTGGCTAATGATAGTTTTGGATGTCCGTGCCGTGAGCTGACGCGGTTTGGGGGCGGTATAATGACGAGTGAAGATTGTGACTGATTTGCATTAGCTATGCGAGTGTGGCTCGATGGTCAAAACGTCTGCTTTTCAATCAGACGGTCCCGGGTTTATCCATGTCCTATATCAATGACTTGTTTTTCAAATTATGTGTGGATTCGCTTAACGTTGAAGGAAAACATCGTGAGGAAACCGACACATTTAAGAGCTAAGATATCCGAAGACGTGTGTCATCTGCCAACCCGCATTTGGTCCATAGTAAAAAGATATCATCAATCTCATTGGCTTTGGCAAAATAATTTTAATTAGATAAAATGAATCTGAAACAATAACGGCTAGCAACATCCTCCAAGTTGAAAAATCTGTCGGCAAGCACCTAACAATATATTCCGCCAGCCTCATTAGAGCCAGTTAATGCAGACTAGACATACTACATGTAAAATGCCCAGCTATAAGGATTACAGAAATAACTATATTATAGTTATGTGGGTTCAAAACAAAACTAGTATCAGTCATGAATTAGTCCTAAAGATCAGATTACGGCAAACTTTCAAACTACGATAAACTCAAAAGCCTTCAATGTAGATGTAAATGAAATTATCTACATCATTTTCGAACTTGGTACCTATTGAGCGTTCAATTTCTAAGTCAATCACAAAGTTTGATTTGCGAAGTACCCGCCAGAGTTACCGAGAAAATAGTCTCGAGATGTTTAAGTTAGCGAAAACGTTAATTTGCTTTGAATCGGCTAGCTTTAGAGTTATAATTGGGTAATTAATTTATTTCGCAATATTGGAAGTTGGCTGAGATTAATTGGATTTGTTTCAGATACGGCGATAGAACTGGGTGAGACGCTTGGATTCTTCCGATTACTTTGTTATCGTCCTTTCTTCTTTTTAATGATAAGTGTTTTTTTTTGTAAGCAATAAATAGTTGTTATTTTTTTGATAAGTGCATGATCAAAATAGTTCCAATAGTTAATGTTTATAACCTTACTTACAAGTACATTAACGTAAATATAGCTATAGATGAATAAATATATATTGATAAATAATATACATAGAGGAGAGTGAAAGAGGAAAATTTCCGCTGTGATCAACGCTAAATATTTCAAGTTTCAAGTCTTCTATCTACAATGGATGTCCGCAGAGTAACGACTGAGTCAATAGCTTACTCGTAAAAGATACAACAATCCATAATAACAGTTATAATAAATTTAAATAAATATCAGGGGACATAAAATGTTTTTTTGTACATAATATATTTATAATATAAGATAGCAATAATTACTCGTATAATATATAATATCTTTCTTATATATAAAATGTCCATGTCACAATGTTAGTTACCGTACTCCTGTACGGTAACTAACATTTTGACATGCGAAAACCGAAACGGCTTGACCGATTTTTACCAAAATTTATATGCGTATTCAGTAGCTCTGAGAATCGGCTACTATCTATTTTTCATACGCCTAAGTGAGGCAAAACAACGTTTGCCGGGTCAGGTAGTATATCTATATATTTGCTTAGTAAATGTATCTACACGTAAAGCTAGCTTTTAATTTAACTACGCCAGCCTTTGGCGCCCTTCGGAATCATCAAAGCTAATTACTTTCTGAGAAATCTAATGAAACTTATTTTACAAAACCTAAAGATTGAAAAAATGTATACCGAGACTTCAGTAAATTATCCTACAAATTACGCTACAGAAATCCTTCCTCCTAATATTATAAAGGCGAAAGTTTGTATGTATGGATGTATGTTTGTTACTCTTTCACGTAAAAACTACTGAATGGATTTGAATGAAACTTTACCACAATATAGCTTATACATCAGAATAACACATGGGCTATAGCTTATACATCAGAATAACACATAGGCTACAATTTTTGAGGTTTTTAATGTGAGGTCGTAAAAAAAACCCTTTTTTTGCGCTTACATTGCAAACGCTGACTGAATCCTACAAGATAGATCAAAACAATTTAATACAGTATTGTACAACTTAAAAATGTCTACAAAAAAGTCCGTGATGGTATATGTTTATCTCTTAGGAATAACCCACAATAACCATTTATTATCCTTTACTTTGTACGAGAAATAATGGCTCATTTACGAAGCGATTTTAAGCAATACAGTATTAATCCTTATCAAAATAATAAATATTTCATCAATAAGAACAGTTTGTGTTGATAATATTTGGTCTTTGAATGATTAAAATTGAACGTTTGGTTTTGAAGTTATGGTGAAATTAAAATATTACGATTTCTGCTGCACGGCCCGTTGCGAAGAGGGCGTGTGCGGGGGAGGGGTGTTTAGATCTATGAGTAAGGTACCCGTGCGGCTCAGTCGCGAGGTTGGCTCCCATCGCAACGGTCGTGCGCGAAGTCTAATAATTTTCGGGTTTTTTTTTTATTTTGTTCTTTTAACTACACATACGCAAAAGTTCTTCTCAGAGCTAAACTGTTGTCTAATATATAATACTAGCTGACCCGGCAAACTAGGTTTTGCCTCACTTAAGGGTATGAAAAATAGATAGTGTAGCTTATATGACACGTTCGTAGATTTACCATAGCAGTGCCATCTATTGATTGCTTACTCAACCCAGTCGAAAGGTATCGACATCAGTTAGAATCATTTGGAGTTAACAGATAATTGTGACTGTCAAATAATAACGGACAATAATTAGCAGTAAATTAAAATTGCGACTATAATTTGAGATTTATACTATCCTATCTCTCAAGTTGGATCAAACTGCACATGGTGTGCGAATTTTATTATAATCGGTTAAGTGGTTTAGGAGTCCATTGAGGACAAACATTGTGACACGAGATTTATATAAGAAGATAATTAAGATAAGATTATTAATATTATATGTATGTTTTTTATTATTCTTTATTGTACACTACGTCCTTCTTTAGTCGTTTATAAATTCCTTTCCATCCAAAGGTTGCCTGGATGAGATCGCTTTAAGCGATAAGGCCGCCAATTGTGGTACACTAATTTTAAGTTAATTGTCTTTTACTGTGCCTTTTTTATTTATGTGTCCAATAAAGAATTATAAAATTTCCATGACACAATGTTAGTTACCGTACTCCTCCGAAACGGCTTGACCGATTTTTACCAAATTTCATATGCGTATTCAGTAGGTCTGAGAATCTTCTACTATATATTTTTAAGGCAAAACAACGTTTGCCGGGTCAGCTAGTTTCAAATAATAAGCTAGACTGTATCTGTTTACTTGATCTAGAATCCTAGATTTTGCTTAAGCAAACACTAATATTGGTCCTAGAAAGTCTAGATGTTAGTATTAAACTTATGTTATTTACTTTCCTGAGACTGAGCCGTAGCGTGGAAGCTGTATTAATTAAAATAGTAGTAAAAATAAACTAAACTGTGCACAAATTGTATACTAACTAGCCTTGCACACAAACATATAAAATGTCCATTATACACAGTATACATATATATATAAATAGTACTAGCTGACCCGTAAAACGTAGTTTTGCCTTAAAAAATAGATAGAAGCTGATTCTCAGACCTCCTTAAACCACATATAAATTTGGTAAAATCGATCAAGCCGTTTCGGAGTACGGTAAATAACATTGTGACATTTTTATATATTAGATATATGTATTGATATACTTATTTAGTAAATGCATAATTATTTATTTTAGTAAATGACATGCAGATCAAAGACGTAGATAAAAATATATTTACAGAAACAATTAGTAAATGTATAGCAAATGTATGTAATGAAAAACTTATAGTTTGATTTAGTTAATGACATGTTTTTTTAACGTCTAGATCCAAGCACATAACTGTGTTCTCGCTGCCGGCGTAAAAGAGCCAGTATTTCCAGACCAGACATGCTCCAGGCAGCTTCCTTGGAGCAAGTATTTCCAGACTACGCATGTTCCACCTTAGGCCAGTGTCGCTAAGTCGTGAAGTTACACGCCCTGCTGGTCAAATAGCAGCCCACTATACGTTCCCACTGCTGGGTCTCGGGGCCTTCTCTCATGAGGAGAGAGATATAGGCCATAATTCACCACGCTGGCCAAGTGCGGGTTCGCGGATGACACATGTCTTCGGATATTGTGGTCCTCTAACATTCCTCACAATGATTTCCTTCACCGTAAAGCGAGTGCCAATCCACACATAACTTGAAAAACAAGTCATTGGTGTAGGGCCGGGATCAAATCAGGGGCCGTCATGATTGAAAAGCAGACGTTATTACCACCGAGCCACACTCGCTTTTAGCCACACTCGCTTTTGCTGATAAATGCCTAGCTGTAAAAGAAAAAAATGTGTTTAACGATTAACGCCATAAAGTTAAGAACATAATAACACTCACACACACACATAAATATAAACTTAATGAAATTAGAATGAGAGAGTATACACGTAGCCATATGGACCGAATAGCCCCATTCCGCACACAGATACTAAAACCCACTCTCATCTCAAGATCCCAAAATAAAGAGAGATATTAAAATAAATCAGACAGAATAAAGATATCCAAAAGCTTGCTGTGCACATAAAAATCCACAAACAGTAACACTTTCTGTAAATAAGAGGGCGCTTATAAATTACCCACCTCTGTATAAACGAATGGACGTATTATACAAAACGTAGCGAAGCAGTTGAGAGCAGAACTCACTCAGGGCTTCCACGCACTACGCCCGATACGACTACATTAATATTGCCAGATTATTTTCATGATTAAAATCTTGGTAATCCACTGGAAGGATTTTTTCCATTAATCTTGATAAACAACTTTGTAAATAAAAATATGTAGTTGCAATGAGATCTATGTTAAGCAATTTGCTTAAGATAAACATTGTAAACTGTTCACGTAAGGCATATTAATATTTTTGCGTAGAAAACGGTCACACTTACTTTTTATTAAAAGTCGGAATGAGTCCAACAGTTTTTAATAATAAGTAAGTGTGATCGTTTTCTACGCGAAAATATTGCTTAAGATAGTCTATAACTTAGATTTATTTACTTTTTTGTCTGTTTAATTCAAAAGCCAAAATCTGTTTTGATAGTTTAATGAATTGATGGTTTAGTACATAGAATGCAAGATAATAACAAGCTTGTAAAAAGTTAACAGTAAGTAAGTAGGTAAGTAATAGTAAGTTTATAAGTGATTTGCGATTTATGTTTTTTTTTTGTTTCCGAGCATCTAACAGTATATCCCGCCAGCCTCCTTGAGAGCTACTTATTTCCAGACTAGGAATACTCCACAGAATGAGTATAACTCGTGTTTCTTCAAATTTGTAGCTGTAAGAAGTCTAATCTTTCCTTTCGTTAGCTTTCGGTGTTAAAGCGAGATTAAAGCTGCAAAAAAGACTCATAATGTCTTCATTCTTTTAGCGTGAATAGACAGTTAAAAAAATAAGCAGCCAAGTGCGAGTTGGACTACCACACGCAGGGAACCCTGCGTGCCATTCGAATAAAAAACAGCATTAAATTATTGTGTTTGTTGTATGAGAGGCCCCATCAAATTTAGTGATGCTAAAGCGGCATCAAAAAGCCATGATCTGTCAAAATTCGAACTCTAGCTATCGCAGTTCATGGAATACAAACTTTTGACGAACAGATAATTCTTAGTAATATAGTTCTATTAATGCTCTCATGGTACGGTTCTCTAAAAGCTAAGTTTATTTCAGAATATCGCTCTGTGTGCGTGAAACTTGAGTTGGGGCATTTATATTCGTGGAAGTATGTTGGAGTTTCTTAGGAACTGGGTGTTATGTCCAACTATAAAGTTGTTTCACTTAACTGTTGGAACTCTGGCGATATTGGTTTTCGTGAATTATTCGCCAAGTTTTTTAGGTGAAATGAAAGTGGAAAATGCTAGGTTTTATTTCGTAAGTCCACTTAAGTAGAAAGCTTATTTACATCGGACTTAAATAAACCATATCGAAATGTGACTATATTATGATGTGTGAAAGAGCAGGTTGAAAACCAGCGCAGGAGTACCTAGTATACTCTAGCATTATGCTGAACCTGCTTCTTTTGGAAAAAGCGAGTATGGCGCGATGATACAAACGTCTGCATTTCAATCAGATAGCCCCTGGTTTCATCCCAAGTTATGTGTGGATTTGCACTCGCTTTACGGTGAAGGAAAACATCGTGAGGAAACCGACATGTTTGAGGACCACAATATTTGAAGACGTGTTTCATCCGTCAACCCGCACTTGGCCAGCGTGGTGGATTATGGCCTTTATCTTTACTCGTGAGAGAAGGCCCCGAGTCCCAGCAGAGGGAACGTATAGTGGGCTGCTTATGCTTTATGATATGCTCCTTTTGTGCGCATAGGTACTTAGTATTAACATCCCATATTAAAATCTTTGTATGTAATCACTTAATATGTATGTGTACAAGAACTTTTTTTCTTTCTTTCAAATATTTTTTTTGTTAACGAGGGGGAAATTTTCAACAAGATACCTGACTTTAATGGGACGCAGCCAGGTTATGTGGGATTTGTACTAAACCCCCCCCGGTGACCTGCCTCTGCTTAACAGAGGACTCCGGGTTCTTCCGGGAAACACTCCGGAGACCTCCTCACACTGCGCTGTGGTCCTTCCCAGATTACTTACCTATCTGCCAACGATGGCGACGGTCACACGCCGCCGTCGTTGTGCCTGTAGTACACAGGTATATCTACTTAAAGCAGTATGGAAGCTAAATAGCATATTTTGAAAAACATATAATACCGCGTATGTGATAGAACAACGGGTCTTTCAGTTTTACAATATGTTTTTAATTCAGTTTTATAAGCTGTTAGAGTTGCAAATCACGATAACGTACGATTTAAATGACACACATATATACAGATTTTTTTTACATAGATATACAGAATTTTCTTATTTAAAAATGTCATTTTTTATGATATTTTTAAATAAAAAAATTCTGTATATCTGAGAGTAATAAAGGAATTAAAACAAATATTACTTTCTTGTGGGTAAGGATATGATGACCTAGAAGCGTTAGAGTTTTACATCTCAATTTTTTTTTATTGCTGCTATATGAATGTGTTTTATGAAATATTGACATATATACGACAACTGCGCTTGAGGCGCTTCGCTCAAACAAGTATGGCACGGCTGGACTTGGTACATTCATTCATTCATTCAATATTCAACAGCTGGGTTCTTGTCCGTGGAGCTTTTTCCAGGTAGTTCTACTCGTATCTTCAGCCAAATCCTTGACCTCCCTATCGCCTTCTCCTTAATTCGGTCTAAAATGATTTTCTAGGTCTTCCTCTCCTGGCTTCTATCTTCCGTTCTTTGTATGAAATTGTCATGTCGTATAAAGTGGCCTACCATCTTTCCTCTTCTGTTGTCTATTGTATTCAATATGATGTTTTGTTCATGTACTAGGTATAGAACAAAGAATCATATTGAATACAATCATATTGTAGACTTGGTACAAAATCACCTTATTTTAAAAATTACGAAACTCAATCCTGGTTCTAAAACTCGTTCAGTGTCCAGACGGTTTTATTGCTGTTTCATTTCGTGCTTCGTACGAGACAGATTTACAATGGAACAGAAAACGAAATGAATAAAAAGGAACTATATAGGTTGTTGTGTACTTGTATTTAGCTTAACACAGTTACATTTATGCCAATTTTAATATGAGATAAAAAACACACATTCACAAATAATAAAAAAAACATTACAAATAGTTGATTAAATCTAAGTCGGTGTCCTGTTAGTAATAATTAAATCATTTTTCATCCTGCTCGATAACTGATCAGTTATAGTGTTTTTAACTGTACTTAAGGCAAAACAACGTTTGCCGGGTCAGCTAGTTATTTTATAAAGGCCCATGTATTTGAAGTAATAATAAGTAACGATAGAATTATTTTATCGTATGATCTACGTGTCTATGTTCTGACGTGTTAGACTTTTATATACACAATTGACGTACCGTAATAGAATAATGGTTTTCCTTTTTTATCTTTACGGCAAGATCAGAGTGTATATTGTTCTATTAGTTTTCTTAACAAAATAAATATATATTTAGACCTTCAAATATTTGTCACAATATATTACAAGAATGTCAAAAAGATTTTTCCCGAGAAACACACCAAACAGTTTAACCCCTTGGCACACGCTTGTCACAACTTGCCGCAGATTGTTTAATAGTTTCCTATTTCGCCTTATGATAGATAGGGGAGGTTCGGTGACCCCATAGAGTATAGGAGATTGATGGATTCTTGTCTTAAGAGACATGGGAAGGGCAAATGTGGTTCTTGAATAAGGAATGATGACTGAGCTGTTTTGGAAAGGGGTGAGATGGTTTTGTTTTTGGTATAGTTTGGTGTGTTGGTATTAATTTATCTTCCTCGTAAATATGTTTATGAACATGATTTCATTTCTGCACCCAACGAACTAGAATAAATAGAATAGTAACTTGGTTGATAAAATGGTTCAACAGTCCACGCGTAAAATACCACGGTGGGCGGGGCAAAAAGCTACCCGCGCGGCTGGTCGGTGGCTACATCGGTGGCATGACCTTGATGCGACCAATTGCGTGCGAGCTTTGTGTGTGTGTGATTCGTTGGGATAGCAGTATAATTGTGTGCGAAGATGGATTCAAATTCTAAGTGGCAATTGTATGGAGCTACTCTTCCGTTTATTCTAGTTAGCTGTCTGCACCAGAAAGAAAGAAGGGGCAGGGCTGGTTCAGTATCATTTCTTCGGAAATTTTCTATGAACTTAACCCGGTTTTGAGATGTCCAGTGTTCAGTCAGAAAGTATGACGTGGAGGCCTCTATATCATCTCAAACTGAGATAAATTCAAAAATTTCCTAAAGAAAGTCCACACGGACTATGGCTAGCATTAGTACGGACCTGCTCCTTACCAAATAATAATTAGATCTTTAAGTAATTTTTGAATAGATAAACATGCATACATACATCTACATACTCATAATAATATGAGTGAATAAAAAAATTGCAACAACAATGCATACAGGTAACCATTCTTGAGAGCATATTATTCCAGACTAGGCTTGTTCCACCGTTAGCCATAGCATCGCTTGCTCTTGTTGTTTCCCGCCCCACTGAATAAATTTCTAGCTACTCGTATATTGAGTAAAAAGATGGATATTATAAAGATTTTATTTATATTGGAGATGACATGAATAATTTTAAAATAAGAAAGAAAGGGCTTAAAAATAAGTGTGCCACAATTGGCGGCCCTAGCTTAAAGCAACCTCATCCAATCAATCTTTAAAGCTTTTGGGAAAAAGTAAAGTTTTTTACCTTAAAATAGGTCCAAAAGCAACATAATTCAGCTTAGCACACAAATTAACGAATGACCGCCAAGCGAGTTGTAACGTTATACCGAACTCGCGTTTGATTTGTAATCTAATAATATAAAGTTATTTACGAGAGAGCAGCAATAAGTTCTTGTTTCCGATGAAATGTGGTCGCGAAAACTGCGGAAATTGTGGCGCAAGTCAAAGGAAATCTGTGTTTTTCCTTACGTGTTTAATGCTATAGTGAGAACTGCAAAGCATAAGTAAAAGCAGGCCACTGCACAATTCCATTGCTGGGACTTGGAAATTCCTTCAAGATGGGTATCAAATTTAAAGAATTGACTATGGGAATACGATTAAATATGAATATACTTACATAATACGAATTACACAAATATAACTACTAGGAAAATATAAACATTCAATAAATTTAAAATCATAAACGTCACAACTATATGTTAGGATTTTCTAAATTTTTTTCTTACTCTGATTTAAGTAGTTAGTTCTGTTTTAAATTATCTTTATTATATACAGAAATACTAATATATTACAAAACACTGGTATACATACACGCCTTTGTTTTTTTTTTCTGATTTGGTCAGCGCTTGACCATAATTCACCTGATGGTAAGTGATATTGAGGTCTACGGTGGATTGCACTTACCTAGAAGGAACCGGTTCACTCTCACCTTGAAAATCGCTAGATTGTAGTCATTGGGGAACATTTTTAATTTATCCAAAGTTGTTCGAAGGTTTTTAAATTTTAGCGTGTCATTTTAATTAAGTGATTCAGATATGGCGTTAAAACTTACTACTTACTACCTGGTTACTATACGCGTCAAATAACTCGTCGCCCTCTTCTTATACTTTGACTACCAAAGCTGTAAGGAGGAAATTTATTCATAGAATTCAATTTACTCCAGGTGTGGTCTGACCCTTAACAGGGAATAAACGGGTCCTATTAAGGAGACTTTTGCTTTTGTTTCCTTTTTTGGAAGAAGGTCCTTACAAGTTATGATACACCGGATGGGATCAAGTGACGAAAGGAAGTGACGTCGAGGAGTTTCCTCCGTACACTTCTACTTTTATTTTTGCTCCATTGCCTATATGGTATATGGCGTTGTTCACTTGTTTATTCACAGGAAAAATTCACACAACAGACACAATATAACTAAATAAATTACAGAAAAAAGATAAAAATACTTTGTACAAATTGATAGATAAAAAGAAAAGAACAAGAAAAATAAAAAACTTTACAATTTAAATTAAAGTAAGCGCGTCACCCAGGCTGTCATTGCGTGGCAGAGTTTTCAAGATGCTGGCAGCATTGCCCCGTTGAATAACTTCGATCTCCAGAAGCGAGGACCAACCGCTTCCCAAATTCTTAACAAAAATGTTTAGTGTCAGACGACCACGGGCCTAAAGTCTCCACGGACAGCGCAACAGACTCATAGTTTGAGCTTATTCGTATATATACCGATGTTTGATAATTTGGGCCTGCTGAGCAGCGGCCCCCGAGCATTGAGCGGAAGCGTTGACGTGAGAAAAAACGTGAAACCAGTTGTTATACTTATTTTTCCAAGTAGCAGATCCGACAAACATTGTTTTGCTATTTTATTAGAACTTTTTCAAGAAAACTGACTTGACAATTCTTGTAGATATGTCGTTGACTAACAGATGTAAAATGTTACAATGTTACATTATAAGTAAAAAAATTATATCATCATCATAAGCCATCATCCATAAAATTATATTATATCAAATTTTTACAAAAATCCTACACGATCTTTAAATATTATAGTGTCATTCTGATATGTACGCTATGTTATTGTGAATTTTGATTAAAAACCATTTCTGCTAGTATTTGCGTGATAAACAAACAAGCATCCATACATCCAGACATCTATAATATAATAACAATTTTAGTAGGTAATGTAAGCGTCGATTTAAGATATTTATTAGTTTGATTAAATATAGTTTAAAATTACTTAGAGTAACCATTGGTCTCGTAAATCATTATTTTACCCATAAATACCCGTTTTAAACAAATGATCCAATTTATTCTTAATAATTTATTTATTTTTATAACAAAATAAAATGTCATCCTTGTGACAGAGTTGTTGAAGTTGACTTGGTCAAGTTTCAAAAGTATTTAGCACAAATTCCTTGCAAAAACGTTTGCTAACGTTTTACAAAAAAAATACGGATTTTTAAAAGCTTTTCTCTGTGTAAAAACCCCACAAAAAATAAACATTGCTGACAGGTTTTGGGTAAACTTTACAACTAGCATCGTATGTTGTTTTAGACTGCAACTTGCGGTTATTTCGTTTCTCTGTTTTTACCAAATATTTCAAAAAAGAGTCAATCGTGGCGATTCAGCGGCACACACGACTAAACTAAATTTAAAGTAGCTCTGTCTCTTTTCGTCATAAATGACCAAAAAGAGATGGTACGATCTAAACCATAGACAAAACATCTAAAATCACGTTAAACACGTCAGATTTAGAGCTGATACAATTGGGTGCGCTCTAAAATAGCTTACATTTTTCATGTTTGACGTGATTTTAGTTGTTTTGTATGTGTTTCAGAACGTGTCGTGTCTTTCTGGCCACCTAAGATGAAAAGAAACGGGGCTTCTTTAAATTTAGTTTAGTCGTGTGTGCCGCTGAATCACCACTAATATGATTTTAGTATAAGGCCACCAGCAGCCAAATATACAAAAAAAAGGTTGGTTAAATGCGAGTAGGGCTCGCGCACGAATATCATAAAAATATGGAGAAAAAAAAACAAGTTGTTTGTATGGAACTCCCTTCAATATTTATTTTCTTTTAATTTTATTATTTATTTTTGAATGCTGATAATTAACTAAATATTCTTAAGAGAGTCTTAAAAATGTCGTTAGAAAGAATAGTATACATACACTAGCTGACCCGGCAAACGTTGTTTTGCCTTAATAATTATTCTTTCTAAATATACAGTAGCCGATTCTCAGACCTACTGAATACGCATATAAAATTTGGAAAAAATCGGTCAAGCCGTTTCGGAGGAGTACGGTAACAAACACTGTGACACGGAAATTTTATATATAAGATAATGAGCTGTCTAAAGTTCCATAATTATAATTAAAAGACTAAAGATATTATATTAGGTACTCTTAAGTCGGCATAAGTTCCACAAACTTCTATTCACGCACTCGTTTCACAATTGTTTGTAACTAGTAAATACTCATAACAATAGAAAAGTATAAATTGTGTTCCGGCAGCCTCTTTGAGAGGCCAGTTATTCGAGTCTAAGCATGTTCCACCTTAGGCCAGAGCGTTGCTAACTGATGGCGCCCTGCCGGTCAAATACCTAGCTGTAAAGAGTAAAAAAAGGTAAAAGGTTTTTTTTTTTTTTTTTTATCCTTGATAGGTTAGCGTTTGACTACAGCTAGCCTGATGTTAAGCTGCACTGCAGTCTACGGTGTGGCACGCTTACCTAGAAGATACCTATTAACTCTACTTTTGAAGGCCCCCGGATGATACCTCTCAGGAAGACTCAGAGACAGACAGAACAGAGACTCAGGTAGTGAGTTCCAAAGCTTCGCAGTCCTAACAATAAAGGTCGACACAAAGCGTTTTGTACGAAAGTTCTGAACTTCAACTCTGTATCGGTGTCTCTTCACTATCTCTCTGCTCGTTCTGTAGTAGAACGGAGATGGTGGAATCAAATTATGAAGTTCCATAGCACACTCCCCGAAATGTAACCGATAAAAAACCGACAAACTAGCAACCTTGCGTCGGTGCTCTAGGCTCTGAAGTTTCGCCTTCGTAACGTAAGAATTGCCGATGAGCTTCTTAGCTCGTCTCTCAATGGACTCAAGTGCTTCTAGCTGATATTTGGCAGAACCATCCCAAAGATGCGAACAGTACTCCATGCACGACCGAACTTGCGCTTTATACAAGGTGAGCAGCTGTTCAGGCCTGAAGTACTGTCGCACCTTTGAGAGGATACCCAGCTTTTTTGCCGGTCAGTGAGGTCAGTGAGGTCTCGGCAGCCTCCTCTCCTCGAGAGCCAGTAAGTCCAAGGAAGGACTTCCTTGGACCAGAACGTCGGTAGCTCATGTAATTACGCGCCTAGCGAGTCAAATGCCTAGCTGTAAGGAGTCAAATATAAAGTTATAAAGTAGACCACGTAGTCAATCTCGAAAATTTTCGAGACGAGTCAAACCGGAGTTTTCCATCCACACGTTTTATAATCTACTAGCAGCCAGTTCCGGCTTTGCACGGGCTTAAAATAATCCAAGTTGTTAAGAGAAACAAAATAAAGCGTATGTTACTTGGGTATAATGAAGCTTCCCAACAGTGACAAAGTTTTTAAAATCGGCCCAGTAGTTTTGGAGCCTATTCGCGTCAAACAAACAAACAATTAATCAATCTTTTCCTCTGTATAATATTAGTAAAGACTAGCAGGCCGCCTTGGCATCGCATAGATTATATAAGGGCTTTGTTTGTCCTGGCAGCCTCTTTAAGAGAAAGTTATTCCAGACAAGACATGCTCCGCTTTAGGTAATAATATCACTGACGCGTGAGGTTACGCGCCCTGCTCGTCAAATGCCTAGTTTTACTGAGTAAAAAAACTGCCACCAAAGTACCTCTAAAATAGCAGCTATTACAGGAACTTGATCTAAGACCATTACAGTGAAGGAACTATTGTTAGTAGTTTGCAACACAAGAGATAGACGCGCTGTGTCTGAAAAAGCAATTTAAACTGTTCCTAGACTTGTTGTATGGGATAAGTGACAAGAAAATGTGTGCGTTGAAATTGCACAACTTAATATCCCCATCTCCTTTCCACTAAAGAACGGGCAGGGTAACCGAAAAAAACACCGCTACACAGTGGAGATTCTGAAGCACAAAGCACTTTGCCTCAAAATTTATAGTGAAGACAGCTTTGGAATTCTCTGTCTGAAGCTTTGTTGCCTAAGAATAACCATCTTGAGAAATCAAATCGAGATTAAATAGGTTCTTTCTAGGTAAGCGTGCTACAACATATGCCACAGCGCTGCTTATATTTAGTTTAGCTTTACAAAGCTTAAAATCAAGTAAATGTGCTCAAATATGAAAGTATTGTGTAAAAACTACACTTTTCCATAAAATATTCGCAACAATGTGTATTTGATACAATACCATTTTCTCTTTTCTGGGCCAAAAAGAAGTTAATCTGGGATAAAAAGTAGCCTAAGTGTTAATCCAAGTTCTAACCCATTTCCATACCAAATTTCATCAAAATCGTTTAACCCGTTTGAGCGTGAGACGCACACACAAACTTTCGCATTTATTATATTAGTAGGATTTAAATACATAAAAATAATGATTTTACGTCCGATACATTTTTACTTATCATAACATTATATAATGCAGACAACAAAAGACGATATAAACATTTCAAAAGTATTTGTATCCGCAGTCACTCGTGGCTTGTTCCTCATTTCTAACTAGAAAGACACTGTGACACAAAGAAAGTGAACTAACGCTGAGTTCACCTGTATAAATCTTGCAAGACGCCAGAATAAACAACTTACTATTCTGTTAAATTCACTTTTCTGTGACTTACATTGAATGCAAGTATGTGTTTTTATTTCCAATCACTTAAAATAGCGTAACTTCTGTAGCTCGGCTAGCTAAGGTGATCTGACGCGATCTTTAAATCTAGGCAACGGTCAGTGCGGACGATGTTTGGATGGGTGACCACGCACAAAACTGTCATTTTAAGTGGAATTTTCATCTGGGCGCTACCGTGGGTCGGGTGATACGTTCAATTGTAGATCTCGCCTTTTAGTGTTTGGTATAGGCAGTCTTTAAGCTAATTCAGTAGGCCTTCGGGCGGCTAGAAAATTCTCGAAACCAGAGCTTGGCCACTTAGCTCATACAAAGAATGTTTATTAAAAAAGCAATTTCAACTAACCAATTTTAAAGTTACTTTAATTATCTTCCCTTTAGGGTTAAGAAAGACGCGATTACGTAAAATTTGTTCAATAAAGTTTCGCCTCTAAAGCTATTGAAAAATTGATCATATGTTTTATAATAAATTTACTGTTTTCTAGATAGTATATTATCAGGAATCGATAGAACTTATATTTTCAATATTTCTAACCTACTAATATTATATATGCGATATTTTATGTGTGAGTAAGTGTGTAATGTTTGTTACATCCTTACACTCAAACGGCTCAACCTATTTCAATGAAATTTGGTATGGAGATAGTTTAGACACTGGATTAACACATAAACTACTTTTTATCCGGAGAATTAATGCAGGTAACACCATGGGGCGCAGCTAGTTTTCTTTTTATTTTGTAAAATATCTACCGGGATTGAGGCGTTTCTCTCAAATATGTATCAATAAAATATGTATTAATCATTTTTTTGTCCTTAGCTATTATTTTATCTTTAGTTTTAGTTTTAAGTTTGTGTCCAATAAAGTATTATCTATCTATCTATCTATGGCGAGAATAGCTAATTGACTCAGGCGTTACTTTGCGGAAATCCATCGCAGATAGATAGAAGACAAAATTAAATATTTAGTGTACTTTCGCTGTGATCTGAAACCGATTTATGATAAGCAAAGGCAATATTTTAATTTTTCCTTTGCTTATCTTAATTTAATTTTGTCTTTTATGGCGCGGCTGAAATAGGCACAACATCGCCTTAAGCCCGCTTTTTCTTTTAGAACGTGACTGAACATCCATTGAGACACCATCGGAACCCCAATTGATGGAATTAGAGTGTTCTGCCCAACCTTTTCTTGGTTAGTTCCAGTCCATTCGTTTTATTTCGTTCACTTACGCTACTTACAAGTTTTCACAAGTTGCGAACGCTTTAGTTGCTAGCTTCAAAAGGGTGGGTCGGAGGAATTTGGTTGCCTGTTACACCGTAGCAGTATGCACAGCCAACTAAAATACATCACAAAATAAGCAAGCCTGAAGGGCACGTTTGGGCGGGTGTCTTAATTTTTATTTTGTTTTTATTATTTAATATTTTTATTTTTTTAGTTTACTAAATTTTCGTCTTTTCTAAGCTTTGTAATAAGTCCTGTAAAATATAATTATTTGTATATTTTTAAGCGATTCAATACTAATAAGTTCAATAAATGATCCCAAATTTATTCAGTAAATAAAAACAAAATAAACATGTTATGTAGTTTTGCGTTAGTATTTGTTTATTCTATTTAGTATGGCTAGGTTATTAATATTATAATTATGTTTGTAAAATTGAGAAGGCACTGGCTTCTGTAACACAGTGCATAGAAGCCAGGGGTAGCTTTTCAAATGTTACTGTAAATTTATTTACTTGAATTAATATATATTTGATTTGATTTGATTGATTGATTTGTATTCAAAAATTAAATTTCAATAGTTTAATTGGATACAATCAAGTTATTATTAATTGATTTTAGGTTCTCTTATCACTGGCACTAGTTTTTTAGATTATTTGCATTAATATATTTTGGATTATGTATTTTTTTTATGAAACTTTACATGAGAATAAACAAATATATATATTAAATCTAATCGAATAACCCGCCCTTCCTTGGTACCGGTGCAAGAAACCCCGTCACGCTCGCTGCGTTATCGCGCTGTATAGGGATGACTAACCTTTGTACCTAAAAAGCGAGTGTTCCGGTGGGATAACATCAGTTTTTCAATCTGAGAGCCCCTGGTTCGATCCCAACTCTACAGCTGCGACTTGTTCTTCAAGCTATGTGTGGATTTCCACAAATTGATATATTCGAGGACCACAAATTTCTAAGAGGTTTCAGCTAGCCCACGCTTGGCCATTGGCCAGTCTATATTTGTCTCCTCGTGAGAGAAGACCCCGAACCTCAGCTGTGGGAATTTATTATGCTTATGATGTTTATGCTAAAACTGTTAGTAATAAGATAATTCATATTTTCGCGTAGAAAACGAGATCCGCGCGTGTACTGATCTCGTCGGCGGCGGTCCGTGTAACACTCGCCCCTGAAGATGGTGCTCGGAAAGCACCAAAACTGTTGGACTCATTCCAACTTTTAATAATAAGTAAGTGTGTCCGTTGTTTTCTACGCGGAAATATTAAGATGCCTTACGTGAATAGTTTACAAGATAATTCTTAACGATGACGTAACGGCAATGACGGTGTGACAGGAAGTCCTAAGATAAGCGAACAGGAACCATGTTTCTGTCTATCCCTTCCATTAGTTATTCTCTTAAGAAGTTTAATATAGTTTTCAAGTTTTACTCACTTACTCTACCTTCTTTTTTAGTTTGTAAAGGTACTTGAAATCAACATAATAATAAAAATAGGCCAAGCGAGTCGAGCTCGCGCATGAAGGGTTCCGTACCATTTTCGAAAAAATTACAAAAAACACGATTTTGAATGAGGGGGAAATTAAATTTTAAAGTTATTAATATAGACTTTAGTTAAATGATTTTAATTAACCAATCAATAGAAATGTAAAGTTATTGACCGAGCTAAACTACTTTTTACTAATAATTTGTGTCTTTAAACATAAGCTTACATTCAATCTCTTGTTTTTAATGTCTTCAAGGCGCGAATCGGTTTCTTTTAGGCAAGCGCGCTATAGTAGGGATGTCAAAATATAGCCTGTACATATTACTCAGGGATAATGTAACTTAGCAACGGTGAAAGATTTTTCAAATCAGTCCAGTAGTTTCGTATCGTATTGATACATAAAGTATATTTTATTATATTATTATGTTTTTTTATGTAGTATAGTAACTTATTATTGTTATTATTTTCTTTATTCTATCCTACCATATTTAGTCGTTTATTAACTCCTTTTAATCCAAAGGTTGCCTAAAAGAGATCGCTTAAAGCGATAAGGCCGCCAATTGTGACACACAATTTTTTTATTTTTAGGTTTTATTTTATCTTTAGTTTTAGTTTTAAGTTTGTGTCCAATAAAGAATTATCGTTTATATTTTACTGTTTGATTTTCACACCTTTTAAAATCTACTTGTAATGATAGCGCTATTTTTCTTACCAAACAAAAGAAACTGGAAAAGGAGGAAAAAAATAGGGAACGATTCAAAACAATTACGAAAGAACAAGTTCGCGTGATAAGAAACTGGGGGGAGCTTTGTCAAACAAAACGGAAATGCGGACTTTAAAGCTTTTTGCACGACCTGGTAGGTTAACTTTTAAGTTATAAATTAAAAAAAAAAAAACATTTTTTAATTTATAATTTCAGTTTTATATTAACAACCCCCAACTGCGCAATAGCTAAATTGTTAATTAAATTGTTTTAAAACAAATAACCGAATTCAAAACCACATCTACTTTTATATAATATACTTAACTGTAACTAAAAAGTAAACATTTTTTTTATACCAATTTCAAATCAAGAAAATCTAACGATTTGACGACCTCGTTGGCGTGAAGGTTATCCTGCCATTCAGAAGGTTCGGGTTCGATTCCCGGCACGACCAACATCCTTGTGCTTAACTAAATTTGTTGGCTGTCGGTCTGGGTGTTAAATATGTATCTACATAAAATATGTATGTATAAGTAGTATATCAGATGTGTTAGCTACCATAACACAAACTAGAAATGGTTCAGTATGGGGTTAACCGTGAGTGAAATGTGTCAAAAATAGTACAAAGAAATTATTTTATATACTCATAAATTATTTGTTACTAAATAAGTTTTTATGTCATGTATTTGAAATGTAAAAAGGCTATCAATGTGGGTCATAGATAAAAACAAATTTAAACATTACTTAAGAATAATAATAATATTTTTTGTTTTTTTTTTTACAATTTATAATCCTGTATTCTTGCAGTCGGTGCTAGCAAAAAAAGACAATTTATTCGAGTTTTTTTTTTAAAACAAACCTTAATTTGTCCTTCTTACATGGCACCGATGCCTACTTCATAAGGAGAAGTCGAAGAAAAGAACACAAAAGCTGAAATACCTAATTCGTTTAGTTATAAAGACTTTAAACTTGAATTACGAAGCATAACTTACACGGAACTTAAATAACTTAACCGTAAAGCCGTGCATGCCCAATTTGACACACTAATATGTACAGAGAAAGCAACATAATCGTAACATATTTCATTGGAAGGCCGGCAAACTCCAGTCCGGGCGTTATAACAAATAGGGAGGGGAAAAGTTACTGTTCGTTTCTTACCGTTTTTTTGGAAAATTTACGGTCTCCTATCATTATTTTCATAATTTATTATTGGAACGAAGTTCCTTATCGCGCATTTCGAAAGAGGGCTAGACGGAAAAAATTCTTACGAAAAGTTGTCACGATACTTTTTGCTACAGTAAGCTGTGTGGCGTGCGCATGTTTCTCTGTCTGCCTGTCTCTCTCTCTCTCTCTCTTATAGAAAGCAAGCCAGATATTTTGATTTCTATTTCGCATTGAACAGTGTGGTGTCGCGACGTTTATATTTGTTGAGTGTATACAGGTTTTTTCAAAATAATAATAAAGGAACTTCATTCCATCCAGGAGTCCTTTGACACCTCTCAAGTTTTTATTTTATTTTAAAGTCTATCGTACAGTCGTTACGTTTTTAAGGGCGTTGGTTTATCCTCCTCTAGGCTTATATGGGCCTGGGTTCTCGGTAAAAGAATACCTACATGGTGGATGCCAAATATATTTTTAGTGCTCGCCTGGTTAACTACGATCCTTATTTTGAAAAGCACCTAACAATGTATTCCGGCATCTTTCTTGAGAGCAAGTAATTAAATTTCACACTACCACTAGTACAATTGCATAAAAATACAATATCATGTAGACCAGTATGCACTTTATATTATTTTATTTATTTATTCTTTATTGCCACAGACAAAAAGTTGACAATTACAATATAACTTGATTAATTAAATTATAAAACCACAATAATCTTTAAATTCTATCCGACTGTGCAAAACTTAAAAAATAATAAAAAAGGCTTAATGTTACTTAATATTATAAAAAAATAAACACATAATGTAAATATATAAAATTACTAGCTGCAATTTAAAAAAGTTATAAGGAAAATTAATAGAACTTTGAATAATGAAGTAATGGTTCGATGAGGTTATTTCACTTATTATAAATGAGCTAAAAGAAGGAAATGTTTTCGAAAAATTGACATTATCTATGTGAATACTGTAAGAATATTAAGAAATACGAAATACTTCAAACAAATTATGTATGACGTCATTTAAAAACTAAAGTATATTTGTATTGTACCAAGAAATTTACCGGTTTACGTGTCCCATCCCTATATTACAGTGTTCTCAACTTCCACAGACCATGAGATGTGTGGGAAAATTTATAGTTGGTATCAACCATGAATTTGCTTATAAAGTTCCAACGTAATAAACTTATATTGGTGTACATGTATAGTTAGTATACTATTGTAATCATTAAAATGGCGCCTGTTGCTCGGCTAACTCAAGTGATTTGACGCAATCATCAAAGATAAGTACCGGTTTATTTTTATTTATTTCAAAATAACATTTAGTTAATACAATTTCAAAACCTAGTCTGAGATTACCTGTAAATTAAATCTAGACTATTATTATAAACTATATGTATATATATTATGTTTAAAACAAGGGGTCGTTTCGGTCGAGGTGTCTTTGAATGGGAGGCCACTGACATGACTGTCGTTTAAAAAGTGGCTCGTCTTCTCTTCTTCTTCCTTGCCTTATCCCACTAGATGGGGTCGGCATAACAAATTTTCCTCTTCCACTCTCCTCTATCAGCCGTCGTCTCTACGCTCACTCCTTTCACTCTCATGTCCTCAATCACACACTGCATCCACGTCTTCTTCAGTCGACCTCTTGCCTTTCTTCCTTGCACTACTATTTCCATACATCTCCTAGTAACATGCGTCTTCTCTCTAGGCAACACATGCCCATACCACGCTAACCTTCCACTCTTTAATTTCTCACTTATTTGGGCTACTTTCACACTTTCTCTAATGTACTCATTTGGGTCGTAAGACACGTTATATTATTAAAGATCCTGGCTGTCAGGCTTAGATCAAGCAACCGATAAGAGGCTCTTGGGCAGCTTGAATACACTTGATACTTAGCTAATACAAAGAAGAAGAATAAGAAATTCAATAGAAAAACAGACTCTAGTGATGCTAACTCATGTAGGTACATTACACGCTTTGCTTGCCAAATGCTATTTAATGAGTAAAAGAAAATTTTATAATTTTTAAACTTATCCTATGTCTTTTTTAAAATTATCTAAATTCATTAAAATTTTTACGATCCAAAAATATTTTGTACAACTTATTTTTGCATTGTTTTACAATCGGTTTCTTTTGAAAGTATAATCTTCAAAGTATAGCGACACAAAAATCACAGGAATAGACACACTCAAACGATAAAAATCAAAAACACGCTTATCCGGCCAACAAAGTAAAGAAAGGTTCTTACAAAGGGAAATTCCGTTTTTCACCACGTATTTTTCGTTCAAAAATAAAATAAATGTAACACAAAAGCCTGCTTAATTTACGACTGTGGCGGGACAAAATGTGGAGGTTTTCATCTTTGCGTTCAAGAATTTTACTTGTTCCTTTAAATGGTTTGGATTTTAGCAACAATAGTGATAATAACACGATTCACGTTTTAACTATTACTACTAACATTTTCAGTTATCTGAAACTGACTAACATTAGTTAAAAAATCTATTTTTTTTATATTAGTACACATTCACACACGGCTGGTTAACTCAATACTAAACCATTTCTAGTTTGTGTTATGGTACCTAGCTAACACAACTGATATACTACATGTACATACATACATATTTTATACAGATACATATTTAAACACCCAGACCTACAGCCAACACATTTAGTTCATCACAAAAATGTTGGCCGTGCTGGGAATTGAATCCAGAACCTTCTAATTGGCAGTCCGGCATAGTAACGTATTATCCGTACTCACAACTTAAAACGCAACAAAATATCATTTATCTTTTTCAATAAATCTGACAAAACGGATTTCCCTATACGTTTGCTTTGCAGTCGAGATCAGTAATAAAGAGCCAGCTGGCAAGTTAGCAGAGAGTTAACCAAAATAACTACTCTAACATGTTGCAAACTAGTTTTCTAACTCAACGAACCCACTTACCTCGTAATTTGGGAAGCTTCGGCTGAGAAACTAAGCGCATATATTTATCTATAAATATACATAATGTTTGAATTAGCTTTATTATTAAGACCATGACAAGGACAAAAACTTAAGATTAAAGTTTCAATTAAATCATTTATTCAATAAAAGTCGACTAAAAATAACAAGTCACTTATCAAAAATTAAATAAATAACCCGCCCCTGCTCGCCCCCGGTGCAAAGGTGCCTATCACGCTCGCTGCATTACCGCGCTGAAAAGCTGTGGCCAAACTTAGGATTTATATATTTTTCGTAATAAACCATTATAGGTAAAAATATCGAAAAAGAAAATACTTTTATTAGCTGCGACAGGCAGTGTTACCAGCGTTAATCCGGGACCAAAATAAAATTTAGTCCGGACTAAGAAATAGCCTATGTGTTAATCCAAAGGCTAAACTATTTGAATTTCATCAAAATTTTATCTTCAGTTTGAGCGTGAAAGTAACAAACATACACACACACACAAACTTTCGCATTTATAAAACTAGTAGGATTACATTCTTGATATTAATAACAAGAATTGGTAGACACATAAGTCATTCACAGGGTAAATAACTCTAAAAAAATAATGAAACTAATATTGAACAGAAGCTCTCAAAGCAAACGTATTCTTTGGCATTCTTTACAGATGATGGTACGGAACCCTTCATACGCGAGCCTGACGCGCACCTGGCTAATTATTACGTGACGTGAACTGTACCCTATTCTGATCTTCTTCTTCTTCATGTGAGCTAAGCGGCTAAACTCTGGTGTAGATAGTTATCAAGCCGCCCGAAGGCCTCTGACTTGGCTTAAAACTGCTTGTACTAAGATTTATAGCCGGGACCTACCATTTAACGTGTCATACGACCCACGGTTGCGTCCAGATGAAAATACTACTTGAAAAACGTCAGTCTTGTGCATATCATCCATCCAAACACCGTCCGCATCGACCGTTGCTTAGCCTCGATGATCGCGTCAGATTAATTTAGCTAGCCGAGCTACAGGCGCTACATTTGATATTTTGAGAACCCTGTATTACCACGCTTAACATTCTTCCAAAGTGCACAATAAAGTTCAATTGTACTCCAAACAACGGGTTTGTAGAAACATGTATACATTCTAAAATCAGTCTTTTTATTGCTCTCCCAGTCACAAGAGAGCCTTAATTTAATATAGCAGGCTCGATTTGTTTACAAAAGGAAGAAATTTATTCATGAAATTTGTTTTGCAAGGGTCCAGTTTGGGCCAGATAAAATGAACTTTCTTTCGTGTAAAAGAACTTTGGTGGCCATGTTTTATTTTAATATTTTTGTTTTTATGTTTTGCATATTATTTTTCTTGTAATGGAGTTAAATAATAAATATTGTATTACGACAAATTTCACACACGGCTGTTTAGCACCATACCAAACTATTTTTAGTTTGTATTATGGTTGCTAACACAACAGATATACTACATAATTATACATTCATACTTACTTTACATAGATACCTACATATTACACACCCAGTTCGACAGCCAACAAATTTAGCAGAAAGATGTTGGCCTTGCCAGGAGTCGATCCCGAACCTTTTGATTGGCAGTCCGGCATCGTAACCATTACGCCAACATGATGTGTCCTAATATTAAAAAAATACCGGATACATAGGTAGGAAATGAAAAAGAGTAAAAGAAATATCCTATTTCGTTTTTATGTCAAAATGTTATCTAAATAATCTTTCAAGTTATTGCAGCACATTTTTACAGCAAAGAGTTAGGCTTTACAAGGCAATATAGCAACACTGGAAGCGGCACTAAAAATTATCTCCAAAGATAAAGAACTTAGTGGCGTGTTACGTCCAGTTTTACTACGTCTGTAACTTTAGACGCAATGTTACAATAATAACAGTATGGGTAAAGAGTAGTGTTATCCTACTCGTATTATAAATACGAGTTTGTAAGTTTGTGTGAGTGTGTATGTTTGTTACTTCTTCACGCTCAAGTGGCTGAACTAATTTGCTTAAATTTGGTGTGAAGTTATGTTAGACCTTGGATTAACACAAGCTATTTTTTACCCCGAAAAAAATTGTGGTTTCCGTCGGATACGCAAATAACTTCAAAATCTATGTTACCAATTCCAACGGCTGGACTGATTAAAAAGAGGTTTATTATGAAGATAGGTTCAACTTGGATTAACACATAAGCTACCTTTTATCCTGGATTCACTTATTTTGTCCCAGATTAATGCAGGTTACACCGTGGAGCGCAGCTATGGGTACATAAAACTTCAAATCAAATCATAATATATATCTTGCAAAATAGGTACAATTATTACATTAAGTTGGCCCTCTATTTTGACCGCCAGGCATGCAAGATTACCATGTCAGAAAATTTTAATTTCATGATTAAAAATTAAATGTCAACTTCGTAAGAGTACTTTTTTTATCTTACCTATATTGTCCCACTGTTGGGCAAAGGTCTCCCCCAATGATTTCCACGCTTTTCTGTCCTGGGCCACTTCCTTCCAGTTGTTGTGGAAGTCCACCAACTCCTTGCGCCATCGAGTTGGCGGCCTGCCTCGTCGTCTTCTGCCATCTAAAAAAATCCCACTCCATGGAAACCTTTGCCCAACGGTCAGGGTGCATTCTACACACGTGGCCCGGCTACTCCCATAAGAGTACTTACCAAGAGTATAAAAATCTTTAGTAAAAATGCCCATACTGTCTACACAGTTGGAGCTACAATGCACGGTTAAAGGATTAAGGGCTCTTCTTAATGGAAAATACTCGTACTTTGTTGCTTCGTTTAAACGTTACAGGATATTGTTGCAATTAACGTTTTTGTTGTGCTATATACTCTTATGTGCTGATTACTATTGCATTTACCTACATACCAGTAGTTCTCTGAATAGTAGACCTTGCGATAAACATTTCTTGGAACAATGTTTGTAATCATCAAAATTAGTCGAAGTTGTATAGACTTCATATATCCACCAACCCGCACTTGGCCAGCGTGGTGGATTATGGCCAATATCTCTCTTCTCGTGAGGGAAGGCCCTGAGTCTCAGCAGTGGGAACGTATAGTGGGCTGCTTATGCTTATAGACTTTATATCTCAATAGCTATTTGTAAATTTTTATTCACAAACAGAAAATCTTTTAAAAATTGTTGTGGTCATCACTGAATATTGCTCTTCTAAATCTTCTTATTTTTCTTTACCTTATCCCACTTAGGTGGGGTCGGCACAGCAAATCTTCTACTTCCACTCTCCTCTATCAGACGTCATCTCCACACTCAATCCTTTCTCTCTCATGTCCTCATTCATATACTCCATCCATGTCTTTGCGGGCGGCCTCTTGCTCTTCTTCTTTGCACTACTAGTTCCATACATCTCCTAGGCCAGTAAATAACGTTGCAACGATTTTCCTTCTTATTTGTAGGATTGGAGGGTTCAATTTTCCTTCGTATCACTTTACAATTAAAAATCACCGACTATTTGAAATTTCCACTGATGAAATAGTGCCTGAATACCGAGATTGGTTGAAAATTATGATCTCTACGCGAGAACCAATCAAAACTGCCCAGACATTGCACAAGCTTAGTCAATAAAAAATAAATCATTGTTTAAATTTACCTTACCTTATTATAATAACCTAGGCTTGCCTTTTAGAAAATTATTTGACTTACCGAGAAAAACATAGGTATTGAATACTGTAGTTGTAATTTTGTTCAAAACGTAGATCCCGGCATATCAATAATTTAAGTTTAACAAAGTGCTGTCTACAACATTTTAATATTATGGCCTTCTGGTTGCTTGAAAACTCTCAACACCAAGACTTGGCCACTTACCTTATAAGAAGAAGGAAGACATATTTTGGAGAGACAACCTTAAAAACTCTCTTCGATGCCAGCTACTTATTGAATAAAAAATTAACAGATAAATTCGCATTCATAGCTAAATTATATAGAACTGAAAATCTGACATTAATTGTATAATATTTCCTGTTTACGAGATTTTCAGATTATTTGGTTCCAGTGGGACTTAAGCAAATTTAAGCCTCGCGTTGAGCTCCATTATGTTACAGATTATTTGGCGACAGAAGGAAACCTTTCATTATTTGTGACTAGTCAATGTTTTTAATCAGGTTTTAAAACCACCTCAGTTGTTTTTTATAAAAAAAAAACACTCATACTCACGAAATAAGGTTTTTTTAAGACTAAAAGCAACAAAACGTTTTTAGTAAAAACCTTACTTCCATATCCAGATAACGATTTATCTGAACATTACAATGAATAGTAGTAATTAGTACATAATTTTTTGTCCAAAAATATTTTACTTGCGAGCAAAAACTAAAGAGACACACATCAGACAAAACAGTTCAAACTGCAACGATGCCTATATCTACATGCGTGTGTGAAAAAACTGTACAGCTTGTCTGTCTGTAGGAACTACGAAAGTTTTGCAGTTTGAATTCAAAAATTCAAAACAAATACCATTAATTTTGTCGATTTTCAAGTCATAGAAATAAAAAATAATAAACTAAAAAAATAATCTGTACCATAGAATCGCAAAAATTTATCGTAGCAGCTATTTTTTGTTAAAGAATTCATAAGTATGTGTGCTAGAAAAAACAAAAGATGACCTTCTGTACCATCTTGCTCTAAGAATATTCTGTTAGAACAGGAGATTGCGGTGATGACTCAAATATTTTATGGTGTTTAATAAGCGCTTGTCAATATTGAACTCTGTCCAACAATAAAAGCCAGTCTGAGCAATTAATTAATTTTATATTGGATGCGCAGTTCGTTTGAACTCTCACATTTCATCTAACAGTTATTCTGTGTAAAATGGTTTTAGTCAAATTTCGAGCGCACAAAAATTTGTAGATTTTTCTTGATAACTAGAGGCAATTGAGTATATTTTTATAGACCAATTAAATGTGATTGATATTTACGTAATTACGACTCTTTATAAAAACACTCGTATATACTTACATACCAAGCACTTCATGTAGTTTTATTGTCTAATATTAATCTTTTACATCTACATATATCAGCAGAGTAGTTTTGAGTTATTTTAATGCTATAAACAAGTACCTTTAATCCTTTGTAATAAAATATTGTTTAGTCAATTATTATTTATTTACTTATTTATTCTAAAGTACTCCAATACTACATTTTATTCATAGTGAGTTAATTTAATACACAGTCAAATAAATATTTGGAATAACAATTAATTTACACATTCATATTAAACTGTTCACAAACATGGGTTCATTAATTCAGTAAAAAACAAAAATAAAAATATACAAGTAAATTAAAATAACTGACTAAGTCTATAGTAATGATTACACTCCCATTAGCTTGAACCGGTCTCATTTTAACAGCTCCATCGGTAAGACCTGCAAAATATATTTAATTACATTAAATAGCGAATATAAACTTAAATATATTTTTAATTCTAGGTTATTTTTCAACTATGTGCGAAACACGGTATAAAATATTAGTTAATAATTGCCCAAGTGAAAGTCTGTCTCACGTATATAGAGTACCGTACCATTGTTTACAAAAATGTAGTTCGTTGTATTTCCTATCCTGAAATGGTTAATTCTATTTTGATTTAAGCATTTTTTTTTCAATATTGAATAAATAAATAATTATTAGTATAAAAAATAATTTATTTTTTTTAAAATAATTTAGTTTTGACTTTAGTCAAGCAAAAAAGCCTCAAGCCAAAATAATCATAACTCAAAGCTCAAAAAATAATTCTTCTCGATAATAAGAAAAGAATATTCTAGCTTCACGCATACCTTGGAGAAAAAATATCTCTTGCAATATTTTTCTAAACATTGCGGCTAAATGGTAAATGGATTCAATTTCCTTGCTGGTAATGTTTATTAGCTTTCATTATTGTTCTTTAGTATTTACGATAAAAGGCATTTAATCTACTGAGACTTACCTCCTACGTTTATTTCTTCTTGCGAAACGGGGTAAAGCTTAATTTCTGCAAAAGAAAATTATAACAATGTTAGTTTTTCCGCTTAAAGCGATGCTCTACCGAGTTCCACCGCGCCTTACATAGTTGAGTAAAGCGCTTTAAATGCGGTAGATGGCATTTCACGAAATAAATTAATATTAAAACACCAACTATTTAAAATATTGAAATTATGTTTGGCCATTCTAGATAATATCATAACCAACAAAAATATAAGGGCTAGTTTAATTTCCTTATAACTTTCATAAAAAAGCAATTTAAATTTTAACAAGGTTTTGGAATGATTCTTAAGGCAAAGTTAGGAGCAACATTTTGATTTTACAGTTATTTCGCTATCGTGTGGAGATTCCAAAAATCCGTACGCAATGATTTGGCTCCACATTCATCATGCGTGCTGCTAAGGAAAAGAATTAATTAACTCCTACTGTATTTCCTGATAAATATAACTAGGGTTTTTTCAAGGCGAAAAGGTACAGATTTCTTCTAGATCAACGTGTTATTCGGCTACAGCTTCGCATACTATCAGGCAAGTTGGTGGCCAAGCATAGATCTGTCTAATTAAAAAAAAGATTTGCTTTAATCTTACCATAAAGTCGTAGAGTCCCTTCACTCTTGCCAAGCGAGTTTGTGCTAACACAGTTGTAGGTACCGATGTCGCTTCTAGCAAACTGTCTAATAGTTAGCTTCATTGACACCCTGTAGGACGTTTTTTCTTCGGAAATGGTGTATTTAGGCCTGTAAGAAAAAAATCTGATTACCGTCATTAATTTATCATCATTGTTTTTATCACTCTTTCCCGTAGCGCCTGAAGCTCAGCAAACTAAGGCGATCTGACGCAATCATTGAAGCTAAGCAACGGTCGATGCAGACGGTGTTTGGACGGGTGACCATTCACAAGACTGACATTTTAAAATTTGAATGTTCATCTGGGTGCTACCGTGTGTTGGATGACACGTTAAATGGTAGGTCGCGGCTGTTAGTCTTAGTCCAAACAGTCGTTAAGCCAAGTCAGTTCGGGTGGCTTGAAAACTCACGACACCAGAGCTCAGCCACTTAGCTTATACGAAGAAGAAGAGAGATCACTTATTCCTTCTTGATGGGGTAAGACAAGTAAATTCTTTGTTGTGATTTCCTTTAATTATCAGGTTTCTATTATGTAAAAATGTAAACGGAGTGTTCAAGAAAAAAGTACCACAGCAAATACAAGAGTCGAAGACTACAAAATGTGACTCAAATTAAAATTGATTATTATCAACTATCTATTTAATTCATATTCATAATTATTGTGATCCATGACTACTCAATTCCACCACAGAATTAACAATACGCGACGTACAATACCACTACATTCGAAATAAGAAGTACAATTTACAAGTACACCTATACCTCCCTATAAGCGGATAATTATAAGTACCTATCATTCTCCTCCTTCAATCCTTTTCAGAAATAATCTCAACAATGAGGTCAAGCAGATACCAATGATCTATCAATGAGTATTTACGACTGGATGGTCGGCCCACGATACAATAGACCTATACAGGGTTACCGATGGCTAAAGTAAGAGTGTACTTTACTTTACCCTTATTATCCTTTATTTAACCTTACCATTTCATTAGTAAGATTGTACCTTAGTCATAAATTAAGGTGTATTTATTTACCTTACTAAAGTAAGGTGTAACTTACCCTTACTAATCTGAAGGCGTACTTTAGTCATAAAGTAAGCCCCTACTAAAATAAGGTGTACTTTACAAAACTAGTAGTAGTAATAATACTTTTTGACTAAAGTATACCCTTACTAAAGTAAGAGACCCGTGGGTGGTAGCTAGTCAAGCGAGCACTAGAATAATTGATTGATTTGCGATAAATTGAATGAATGACTTTGGTAAAATATATGTACATATAATATGTAAGGCCTGCCTAAATAGTGTCATTAAATATTCGCAATAGTTATCGGTAACCGTGTATGGAATAAAAGTGGTTCTTTATCTGCATGACAATAGTTATGAATAGGAAAAGTAAAGAGACGATCTAGGCTATTCACTCAAGTTAAGTACTAGAATGTAAGCTAAATTTATGAGAAATTATAAGAAAAATATAATTATATTATTAAATTGAAGTTGTATTTTACTTTGTAAAAATCTTTCATTTATATTAATCCTGCGGCCCAACGCGTTCAACGTAATCTTCTTATACATAAAATTTCCGTGTCACAGTATTTGTTACCGTACTCCTCCAAAACGGCTTGACCGATTTTTTCCAAATTTTATATGCGTTTTCAGTAGGTCTGATAATCGGTTACTGTATATTTAGAAATAATTATTAAGGCAAAACAACGTTTGCCGGGTCAGCTAGTATATTTATAAGAAACAAATTTGTAAACATATAATTTTAATTACAAGAGCATGAATTAAAAATATAGAAAACCCCTGACAACATTTTGTTGTGATTTCTTGGATTAAAAATATATCAAAGTTTAATAATTCTACTCATCATTTTTCTAGCTCTGTCATTTGATTCTCATATTGACGGTGGTGCGAAAAATGTTATACTTTAAGGTTCAAGGCGCAAAACCACATAATTGAAGCCATAGGAGGAGCATGTATAGTAGGGAATAAATGATTTTCAACGAGGCTGCTTTAACATACTGTTAGGTGCTAGGCGATTGAAAAATAAAGAGAAGGAACTAAAACCACTCATATTATAGTAGTTATGAGTTTTCATAATAGTAACAAGTGTTTTTTAATTGTGTGTGTTTTTAATACCCATGTCATATGCAGTTGCCTACACTACTTTATCTTCACTAATGCACCATAATCAAACTACAAGAGTAAAAATTCCCGCGTATTGTCACAGTGAACTTGCCGCCATTAAAATCTAACCAATGAGAGTGCAGCTGCGCGCGCAGGGCCAATCAGGAGCGAGCGAGCGATGTTTTAGTGAGATTTTACGATATCGATATGGATATTATTAATATACCATCATGTGAAATTGTTTAAATTGAGTGTTTTGTTGTTTGCGCTATAACAGTAGTCATTATAAGTCAAGTATTGGAAACATAAGTAGAATGTTACAACATTAGTGTATATAAAATATTATTCAGAAGAGTGTTGATATACCGTGATTTCAAAACACTTACAGCCTCATTGCGTATTACGCGCTTGAATAGCTCTTTGAATGTAGGTTACGCACCCTGCTGATTAAATGGGTAGCTTTTCTATGTAGAAAAATCTTACCCATCCAGCAGCATTTCTCCACGGTTCTTCAGCCAGTAGTTGATGGTATTGGGGTGGGCTTCCACAGTGCATTCGAGCACCACGTCAGTGTCAAGCGGGGCGCCGAGCAGCTGGTTCGGTACTATCACTGTTGGTGGGACTGTGGGACAGAGATAACATCATTTCATAGCTGGTTCGATATTACACAGTGAAGAAACACCGATTCACTGTCAAAGCTCCGAGAATTTGCACAAAGAGTTTTGTTTCGACCATAGTAAGAACTGCGAAGGTTTGGAACTCTCTTCCTGAGTCTCTTTTTCCTGAGAAGTACAATTTGGGCGTCTTCAAATTTAGAATAAATTTGCTCCTTTTTGACAATACATTTAAGACCACAGAAAAGCTTAACATCAGGCAAGCTACGGTCAAACTTAAGCCTATTCATCATTAAAAAACACTGTTGGTAGGACTGTGAGACAGAGATAATATTATTCACATCATTATTAATGATTTCAACGTGTTTTTTGCGACTCTACTTGACCAGCGTGGCTAAATCTAAACTTTAAGATAAGGCTTTAAGTCTCAGGAGTAAGAACGTATAGGGAATGGGCTGCTTATGCCACTGAGTATAGGGCCTTTCTTTGTACACACCATTCGACTTGCCCATACATTACGAGACCAAGTCCAACCAATCGATCGACCAAACGACCAATCGATGACATATAAAACTAGCCTACGTTTTAGCAGCCTACCGACACATCTCCCGCTGACTTGTTTACTAACTTGTAAATAATTTCGATTCGGTGGATGTTGCGAAAATAATTCTTAGCATTATTATTACAAATATTGTGCACACAATTATTAGATTAACTTTCACTTAGCCTTGACGGGACGAACGTGCTTTGTTAGCAAAAACCTCTTCAATAAAAGACTGTAGATCTTCATTACTCGATTAATTAAAAAAAGCCTTTAAAAGTTTGTTCCCTGTCCTTCGCACGCATTTGATTACGCAAGCGAGAAGAATGGCTCTTTTAAATGTTTTCTTTATTGATTTTTTGATTTTTATTTAATAATTTTAATATAGAGGCGTTAATATGTCTACTTCTCTGCCTTCTTTTCCCACTATGTGGGGTCGGCACAGCCCGTTTTTTGCTTCCACATTCTTCTGTCAGCCGTCATATCTACATTCACTTTCATATCCTCTTATACACAATTCATCCACATCTTCTTAGGTCGTCCTCTACTTCCACTACCTTTTACAGTCATATTCATACCTAGTCACATGCTTCTCCTCTCTTCGCATGACATTCCCATACCAAGTCCTTAATATGTCTATGATTTTAAATATTGTAACTTAAATCAGGCATAAAATTGTACACGGATTTCTTTCTAATAATAGAAATAACTTCGCCCACATTGATCTTCAAGGTGAATTGACCAAAAACAAAATCCTAGAAGAATAATGGGGTGGTAAAGCGTACTTGAATCGAGAAAGTAAGTAGCCGGTCTAACGTTATCCCAGACTTATACTAGTGTTAGGATCGTAGTGCTAATAATGTCTCTTTACAGCTCTACTTGGAGTGATCCTATGAAAAATCGATTGTTCTAAAGTTACAAAAAGTTTGTTGAGTTTAAATCGTGACATGATTATAGATTGAATTAGTTTCAATCTAGTTATGTTAATTATATCAATGTATTTATTGTTCATATAGAACGTGTGACGTGTATACCTAGTAGTTATACAAGTATTATGAAAAGACAAATAAAGGTATTTTATGCTGTTGTGTAACGTAGGGCCTTATTTCCCTTATTTATGGTTAGTATATATAACCTTTTTAATGTATAATTTATAATATATGTGACAAAAATTTTATCTATCTATATTTAAAACCGCACTGTAGAGGCCCTTCTAAAATAAAAAATAAACAAAGAAAAAAGCAAAATAAGCTATACAAACTATAACATTTAAATTGGTAAGAATATAAATGATTTGCGTATGGGTCAACATTTAGTATTTTTTTGACGCCCTAACAACTAAACCAATTAGGATAAAATTTAATGTCTTGAAACCTGGAATAACGTACAAGATAATGTCATCTCGAATTATTGGAGTTTGTTCCGTTTGTTTTATAAATGTAAATCAGCATATAATTCAAATATCAATGTTTATAACGACGACTCCATTATGTATAGAATTTTTCCAAAGATTCGTAGTTCAGTGGTTTAGTCTGATCCCTCTCTAGGATTGGGGATGAGGGCCCAATGAGTCGACAAATTCACTTGGAGCGGGTAAAGCTTGTGACAATCGAGATTATAAGCTGATAACTGCCTGAAAATTGGAGATTTAAAGAAAAGACTTCAGTAGTTAAGTCTTAAAGCTTGACCATTCAATGGTTTGCTTTATTTTTTTTACTATGCGATTTATAAGCGTCCAACCTAAGCGGCCACAGCGCTACTTAACATCAGTCAAGCTGTGGTCTGGCGATAACCAATAACAGGAATAAAAACTATAATTAACTGGAAATGATTTTTATATTACAGTAATTCTGCATATTCATTGGTTACAGACTTTTAATGGCCCGATTTTGCTCCTGTACTTACACTCTCTAATTTTATAAATTTTACCCTTAACACAAATGTTAGGTAAGTATTTGAAACGTTACATGTTCCATAAGGACATACAAAAATACAAACACATAATTTTAAAATGATTACAAATATGTAATTTATATCATAAAGAGTATTAACAATAAAATTTGTGGTACCTACGTTATCAAGACACTGTGCACTGCGCCAAGTATTTTTCGATCCTGCGCTTCGAGGCTACAGTTTCACCCACGACAAGACATTTGCTTCTTTTGTTAAAAACACTATACTATTCAGATAATTACTAATTTATTGAAAAATAGCTATTCAGCGCGGTAATGCGACGAACAAGAATGAAAAAAATTAAACATACACAAAACTAACGAACCTAAAATAATAACAAACTAAAAGAAAATAGAGAACAAAGAGAAAACTGACAGACACGACATAAAAGTATAACCTCAAAACAAAGCCATTATCATCGAGTATACCACATTAATGTTTTACCTCCACATTAAAATTAACATCCTACTTAAATTATTTATACCAGCTTGAGAGGCTCATATAAGCGATAAAAAATCCCCTAAAGGCGCATTTCAGGAGGCCTATGATCATAAAGAGGAGATCCGGCGCGTTAGCTCCATTGTAGCGTGACGAACACATTAGATGGTACATTTTTGATGAGCTCTGTTTTAGATGATAACATGGACAAGTTTTGTAGAGGTAAATTGATTTGTGATAGACTGTAATTGTTCTGTTTTTTTTTTTTTTTATACTTAGTTAATTAATTTTTTTTATTACTTATAATACTTTATTCGGTCATTGTTCTGTTGTAAGTATTATTTTTATGTCGTTAATACCATACACATAAGTACACACAATAACTGAGTTTTTTAATCATTCAAATTCAAATTCATTTATTCCTTAAAAATATAGCATAATAGAGACATATAGTCTCTAAAGCGCTACATTTCTTAAAAATAACATATAAACACTAAAAGTAAACATTTGCACAATACTTAATTGAGTAAAAAAAAAAACAATTAATACGTAACTTAATAAACATACAAATTATATAACAGTATACAAACACTTAAATTACTACAAGGAGACTTAAATACATGGAAGGACTGAAATAAATAAAATAAAACACAATAAAAAAAAAACTAAAACATAGTAAAGGAAAGTCACTTCGACATCATTTGGCTTACGTTAGAGCGTGTAAAGATTGACTATGCTTCGCTTAAAACTAAATTAGAAACCCGTATAATTTCAAATATTACACAAATCCAAAAAATATTTTCTTTTCACTAAAAAAGACTAATGACTGAAAACCTTTACGCTTACATACTTTGCAATGCGACACAGCTTCTTTATTATTCTATAACCTAAGCTTCACAACCATTAGACGGATACCGGACTGCCAATCAGAAGGTTCTGAGTTCGATTCCCGGCACGGCCAACATTTTTGTGCTGAACTAAATTTGTTGGCCGTCGGTCTGGGTGTTAAATATGTATCCATATTAAATATGTACATAATATGTATGTATATGTAGTATATCAGTTGTGTTAGCAACCATAATACGAACTAGAAATGGTTCAGTATGGGGTTAACCACCCGTGTGTGAAATGTGTCCTAATATTAAAAAGATATATATTATGAATATAAAAAAAAATTGAGATACCTCTTAACCTGTGACCACACTACTAATCCATACTTATTCTATACTACTTGGGTGTAAAGGCATTGCAATCTACGTAATAAGTATATAATAAGTACTGATTACGTACGGCTTAGGGACAGGGTAGGCTGTACTTATACCAGACCCCAATAAGGCTCCGTCCAGATAAACAGCCTTCACCATGTGCCTCTCACACTCACGCGAAGGCCCCTTATGTCGCCGAGAGAGCCAATGACAGGGAACAGTCAATTATACGCAAGGACGGCTTACAAGAGGGGGATCAATTCGGCTTTATCACGAAATTGAAGATAGGCGTAAGGAAAGAGATGACAGCGGGATAAGATATAGGTTTTTTTTGTAATAATAATATATTTATTTGCAATTTACTTTAAAGGTTTCCACGAAAAATAGTTTTTTCATTGTTATTGTTTAGGATGTTATTTGGCAGAACAATTAAATACCATTTTCTGAATTAAATAAAATATTTACATTATCATTTGCGCACAGGTTTGCTGAGATATATTAGTAGAGTGAAATGGTTAATTCTGGGCAAGCGCGTTCTACCTTGGATTATTACAATGTCGTTTACCAGGTGAATTTTGATCGAGCACACTTTCATTTAATTTAAAACAAAAATTTGTTATATATTTGGTAAGTTTTATCTTTTTAGTTACCTATATGAGTTTTTTTAGTTTTTATTTTATACAATTGTATAGCGATAGCATGTTACATGAAGTGATTAATGAACGTAATCAATATATATGAAAGTTATTTTTCTCATTCAATTTCGCGTTTAGGTTTCACTGTTGTAATTTTTTTTTAAAGATAAACTATTTATTATAACCGATTTTTTTTATATTACACAAAATAATTATATTGAAAGAAAACGAGTGATTAATTTTCTTGACTTATCATGCCAAATAAGGTATTTGTAGCGTAGAAAACAGTTTTAGATGAGTTTGATGATAGGAGAGGGTATTTATTAAAACTATTTTTACTTTAATGAAGGCAGTAAGTATTTGCACAAACATTTATAAATTAAAATTTTACTAAATTCATTTAAGTTACATATATATCACCTGGTGGTAACATAAATAATATGTATCTATAGCAATTAATTATATTGCTGAACGCGCTTACTTAGTAGCAACCAGGCAGCTTTCGTCTTTAGAATGTAGTCACTAGGGAACAGGGAAACCGACGATGAATTCCGAATTGCCTGCCAGAACACTGCTATTATTTGATAAATATTAAATCGCTGTGCTGACGAATCTTAGACCATCCCCTTAGATATACGAAGGTAGGCAGCAGGAATAATCTTCTAATTGTATTGGCGGTGGATGTGGAGATACCAAGTCTGTTTGATTCCTACCTTACGAAATGTCAAATACTAATTTTATACAGTGACAATTGGACTTGTTTTGGTCCCATAGTGAGTGAGAAATTAAAGAGCGGGAGGTTAGCGTGGTATAGGCATGTGATGTGTAGAGAGGAGACGCATGTTACTAGGAGATGTATGTAAATGGTTGTGCAAGGAAGAAGGGCAAGAGGCCGACCGAAGAAGACATGGATGGAGTGTGTGAATGAGGATATGAGAGTGAAAGGAGTGAGTGTAGAGACGACGGCAGATAGAGGAGAGTGGAAGAGGGAAATTTGCTGTGCCGACCCCACCTAGTGGGATAAGGCAAGGAAGAAGAAGAAGAATTGAACTTGTTTTGGTTGTATTGAAGAAGAAAGAAAGAATCATTCATTTTATGACAAAGAAAAAATAATACACAAGAAACATAAAAGAAAACATTTACGTGGCACAAAACCGGCCCCAGCTCAGCGTGTGCTGACTGCAAGCAATCAGCGCTGGTCTTCCGCTGGAACCGACCGGTGACGAAACGATACGAAATTACAGAAAGGTTACAAACATTATACAACAAATAAACAGATAACCTATTGTAAGTGTGGACGTATTTTATATTTGGTATTTCTTACTATATACTCGGTACTCGTATTTATTCCAATTTACCTAGCATAAGCATAAGCAGCCCACTATACGTTCCCATTGCTGGGACTCGGGGTCTTCCCTCACGAAGAGGGGAGAGAGATATACAAAATTCAATATCCTTAAATCAAATTTCATCAAAATCGGTTCAGCCGTTTGAGCGCGAAGACGTAACAAACAAACACACTTCAACTTTCGCATTTATTATATTAGTAGGATTGGAAGTAGGATATTGTGTAACTCATTTACAATGGTGGCGATTCAGCGGCACACATGACTAAACTAAATTTAAAGAAGCCCCGTCTCTTTTCATCTTAGGTGGGCAGAAAGAGACTGCACGTCTGCAGCGTAGTCGAAACGACTAAAATCACGTCAAATGTAGAAAATATAGGCAACTTTAGAGCGCACTCACTTGTATCACCTCTAAAACTGCCTGCACATTCCATATTTGACGTGATTTTAGTTGTTTTGTCTGTGGTTCAGAACGTGCCGTCTCTTTCTGGCCACCTAAGATGAAAAGAGACGGGGCTTCTTTAAATTTAGTTTAGTCGTGTGTGCCGCTAATGCGCCACCATTATTACTCTAACTATTTACCGATTGAACTTTGAAAGACGATCTATAAAAATTATATACTTACAGTTAACGCTCAGAGTGATTCTCTTGCTGACTGCTGGAGGCACATCATTGGAGGCGATGCAGAGGAAAGCGCCCATCTGTCTTCTATCCACCTTCCAGAGCAGTAAAGAACTGCCCACATAGCTTTCCACTGGCAAAGAAAATAAAATAATAAGGACCAATACGAAACCACAAGATATACTGAGAGGCATATTTTTATACAGGTTTTCTTTCTTTTTAGTAAGGTTTTTTTCTTTGCAGTTATTTGAATGATTATGAAATTCATTGTTGTTGCAGTGTTGATATTAAAAAATAGGAGTGTATTTGTTTTTTTTTAATATTTCATATTTTTTTACTACTTAACCTAAGGAAGTTCGTCTTTATGTACAAGGCCAAGGTTTGTCAATTACTGTATTTAGTTTTTTTACATAGTACGAGTATATCTAGGAATTTGATTAGAAGGACGCAAAATCACACGGGACAGCAACACTCTAGCTGAAGCTGAAGTATGTCTAGTCTGGAATTACTGGCTCTGAAAAAAGTTGCCGGAACTCATAGTTAAGTGCTTGACAACAGATTTTCAACTTGCATTAGAAAATGCTTTACCACCATGCAAAACTTTAGTAACACATCATTATCATCAGCCCGTTTGCGTTCACTGCTGGACATAGGCCTCTCCCAAGGCACGCCACGCGACCCTATCTTGAGCATATCGTCTCCATCCACTGCCCGCTTTTTTGCGTACATCATCGCTTCACCTCATTGCAGAATGTTCTATATTTCCCTATATTTCGTGTACCAGTACGTAGCAACACAAACAGACCAAAAGCATTATGCTTAATGAGCATAGATGATTATTAGACTAGAAAAGGATAAAACATTGCTCTATTAACATAAATTTAACAAAGCTAAACAATTTAGGTAAACAAATTGATTCTAAACTTGTTTATCTATGATAATGATTCAAAATAATTTATTTCACTTATTCCGGTGTGGAATGATAGAATATTATATTGTAAATCAATTTCATGATAAAATCCTTTCTTTTATGTCCATCACTTTATATTTGAGGTATTATTCGGTTCAAGCGAGAAACAAAAAAGGCCAGAAAAGCTATATTTTGTATTATCATTTTTTCTAACTCCTTTCGCGGGTACCAAATTTATTCCAATACATTTAGGAATCAATACGAGTGTGAAGAATATTTGTGAGTAAAATACTGCAGAATCACGGATTACTGCTACAGATACCGCATTTATTTTTGTTTAATAATAAATAGTTAAGTGCATATCGACGGTTAAAAGGCAAACTGCGTTAAGCGACAAATATTTGAGTTTTGAGTTATATACATATTTGGAATCAGCGATTTTTTCTTCGTCATCTGAACCCAGTTTTGTTCAATTCTGAGCACTTTTTTGTCGCTTGAGACCATTGCAAAAATTGGCCTATTTTTGGCTTGCATGGTTTAAAGCGACATGGAATTTGATCATTTTCGACACAAATGTGTTTCAGCTGTTTTAAATTGTTCTTAATTTCATATACATTGGCACTTAAGCACACTGTTTGAAAACATGAAGTCGGGTAAGATAATTGACCTCGAATTAAAATAAACAGTGATGTCGCTTGAAACATTTTTCTTTTCATTCAAATGAAAGCATCGTGTCGCTTAAACTGTTTCATTCAGAGTATGCTTTAGGTCTATTTGGGACTTAAGCTGGTTTGCCGTGATGTGATATCGATGTCAAGAGTCATATGAGCCTGTTATGTAGTCATAATATTTTTCAATATTAGTCGTTTCAAACAAAACATTAAATACATTTTAGAACTTGAAACATTTTTCAACATGTCGAAAAACGGAGCCTTGGAGGATAATCATCTCGAAATCTACTTTGGCAGCGTAAATAGTGTCGGTTCATTCAAAGAAATTTTCTCGCGCACATGTACTAACCTCCAGCGTGTAGCGAGAAACGCCATCTGCACGGGCGCTTCAGTCAGCAGTAATACATCGATGGGGACGGTTGTGTGTACACGTTTGCTTCGAAGTAACTATTAAACACACCACACGGAAACAGTATGCTGCTATTCTACTCAAGAAAATATGCTGTTTATAATTTATGTTTTTATGCAAGCATAACAAGAAACGGATTTAGTTTTACATGGGGGGAAGCTGGAGGAAAAAGAGGTGGCGATGAAATAACCACGATTTTACAAAAGTATATTGCTGATGTAGATTCACGTGATACGATTAAATCCCCGATTTTATACACAGATTCGTGTCCGGGTCAAAACAAAATCAAAATTGTGCTTGCAGCTCTTCATAATGCACTCTTGCAATCAGTGCATTTAGAGACCGATACAGATGAACTATTTGCTCCCAGGGCATACTGAAATGACGGTAGATAGCATGCATGCTACGATCAGAAATTCAATACGAAACAACATTATATGAGCAATTTATTTTTTTTAACGTGAGGATATGCTTTTACGCATGCCCACCACACCTGGGGAGGTGGGTGGGGTATGTCGGGCTCGATGCCAGAAAGGCATCACTGCCCACTAAAGCCTCATGATGGCCTCCTCACCGGAAAGCGGGGTGAGGTTCCGCTCTTTGCATCAACCCACTATCCCGCCCACCTCGGCTAGCCTGCGACACTCCTCCTGAAGGGATGACTGCCTTAGCAGTGCACCACTTGTGCACCGCAACCACCTCGGGGACCGTGAGTGCAATGGACGCTGGACAACTCGGGTCCGACGTTTTAGGTCCCCCGCAACGGGTCAGGTCTGTGGCCCCGTCACCTGCCACTACGGCCGCAGAGAATAGGGAGAGTGGCAGATAGTTCCTTCTTCCTGCAGATCCACCGCGCCCGCCATCAACCGGTGGCGACCCCGTAGAGGTAGCGGCAGGTAGGAAGAGCGGCGCATCGTAATACCGACACTTCTCTCCTGCTGTGGCCCCACACCTTCGGCTGCAGTGCCTCCATATCCACACCACAAGCCCGCCTCAGTTGCAAAACCCCCTCCGGAACGAAGTTCCGCAACCTACTGGTGCCACTCCATCTAGAACTAGCATGGAGGAGTGAGTGAGTACAAGTCTAGGGAGTGCCCGCCTCAGGGACCTTCTTCGCTTCCCCGTGGGTGACCAGACCACGGTTACTGACCGCCCCCGCCTTGACAATACGAGGCTCCACGGGGGGATTATTTGGGCACCCTCGCAATGGGCTACAGATTTTCAGCTGGCCAGAAAAGATCCATCCATACCAAGTGGAGACGCTGACTCACTTTGATTTCAAAAATTATGAAGAGATGTCAGACAAGTTTTTGAAAGGAAACCTCACAAGAAAGATTAGCAAATACGGGTAGCGACATTTAAAAATCATAGTGACAATTAAAAACAGTATGAAAGAAGATGCAAGGGCCGAGACAATCCTTATAGTTAGACCGAAACCAATAAATGGAAAATATAAATCTATGCTGCCAATAACTACCACGTTATTGGCAGCAGATAAATACAACAAATTGAAAAAACTGTGTGATAATGGTGTAATTCTAAAAATATTCCAGTTGGAATACACCAATCTGTCTCATCGAATCGGAAAAGATGTGATAAACTAATTGATACCGACATAGAAGATGAGGTAGATCAAGATTTATAACTTTTTGACACCATTGTATGCTGAATAAGTAACTAAAATATCATACCAGGTTAATTGATGATATAGACATTAAGATTAAAATATATATTTTTTTATATAAAGTGATTAATTAAAACGTTCCGTTAAAATTATAACACTCATAAACGCTGTTTTAATGCGATCAGTCATTTATTCAATTCCATTACAGGTTTATTTTTCTTATCGATTGTCATTAAGAATGAGGTTTATCTGACAAGCTTACAAACATTATTGCATTTTAGCGAACTTAAGTCAATCTGGCTAGTATGTCCATTGTCGCGTGAGTCACTTTTCCTTTATTGTTTTTAACTCTTTGATACACTCTTGCCAATTTGACTCGTTCTATTTTTGTAATTATGTTGAGCTTAAAGCATTTTACTTCGATCTGAATATGAGGTCACCTGCACTTAAACATTTTTTGCTTCGAACTTATTTTAAATCCTGTGGCGGTTCAGTCAGTTATCCTTATCCCTTAATAATGCATTTGGGATTAAGCGACACTTATTTTTCAAAATAATGCTTGTTAGACCACGAAACTTTTGCAGTAGTAGCGTTTGACTAAATAAAAAATACGTTTTTCATCATTCTTTAATCCACCCAGAAATTTCTTGATTATGATTTTTTTTCCGAAATAAAAAACTTTGAATGGCTCTCCTGTAAAGTTCAAAAATTGTCGCTTAACGCAGTTTGCCTTTTAACCGTCGAATTATATTTGCATGATGGTAGGGCATTATCTAGTGCTTGCCTGACTAGCAACCTACATCAAGTAAAAAATATATATATTTGCATTTTGTATTTACAGACTAGACATGCTCCACCCTTGGCCAGAGTGTCGTGATTCCGTGAAGTTATGCGCTCTGCTGGTGAAATGCCTTGCTGTTATATGTAAAAAAAAAAAATTTTTGTAACAACGCCTGACTAAATGCTGGGATCAATATTCCTGGCTCAGCGTAGAAGCATTTATATTCAACGTGGAAATGCTGCAAGCATGTTGGGCACGCTTATTTCTGGTGATTGACTAAAGTGATTAGTTTGCTTTAGCTTTGCTTTACTATAGTTATTTTATCTAAAGCTAATCCAAATTGCTTGGTTTTTGTAGTAAGGGTGGTTGATTTAATTGTAAGGAAAATAAAGCAATAAAGCCAAAACTTTTTAACGGTTGTTTTAAACTTACGGAGAGGAAAAACTAATTTATACTGTTTTTACTTTTTGGACGGCAATGGTCTTGTATGAATGCTATGGGCATGTGATGCATAGAGAGGATATGCATGTCTAGGAGGTGTATGAACATGCAAGGATGTAAGGAAAAACAGCAAGTGGCCTACCGAAGAAGAAATGGATGGAGTATGTGAATGGGGACATGAGAGAGAAAGGTCTGAGTGTGGATATGACGTCTGATAGAAGAGAGTAGAAAAAGATTTGTTGTGCTGACCCCACTGTGGGGTAATGCAAGGAAGAAGAAGAAGAAGTCACTTACCTAACACCTAAATAAAGCTTGTACAGATACTTGTGTGAATTACAGCTAGTATTATTTGAAGAATTTTGGTGAGGAATCTATTGAGGGTATTCTTTGTATCGGCGTCAGTCAAGCGGTGAGGTGAAGTGCCAATTGTTACGTCATTTACATAAAGAGCTCGGGATGGGATCGGGTGTTTACAGTACGTATAGTTTAGGGTTCCGCGACGAAATTTGATGAAAAAACCTTAGAATATTTTCAAATTCTCTAGAAAAATTCCTTTCAATATGTTAGCAAATATTATGTATTTTTATTTTTACAATAAAGTAAAACATACAGCACTATTATACATACATATGCACAATTTTATTATTTGAGCGTTCCTTAAGTTAGGTACTTAAGTGCTATTAAGAGATGGCCAAGTTTCAATAACTACAAAGGTTCTTCTTCTTCATATGAGCTAAGATGCCGAGCTCTGGTGTCGAGAGATTTCAAGTCACCCAAAGGCTTCTGATTTGGCAAAACGACTGCTTGTTCTAAGACTAACAGCCGTTACCTACAATTTAACGCGTCATCCAACCCACGGTAAGACCCAGATGAAAAGGCAGTCTTGTGCATGTTCACCCCTTCAAACACCGTCCGCATCGACAGTTGCTTAGCTTCGATGATCGCTTCGACGATCATCTTAGCTATTCGAGCTACAGGCACTATATAGTACATACGTGATACTACATAGTAGGTATAGCACTATTCATTAAATTACTAGATGTCCTTAAGGACGCCTAGTATATCCCGCTTTGACCAAAGTAGCTTGATGGTGATGATGGTGGAAAAATACCTTTGTAAAAGTCCCTGCTGCCAATCTTCTTCAGCAACATGGGTTCGTGATCCTCTCTCCTCCACGTGACTTTCGGTGGAGGATGTCCAGAAGCTCTGCAGACTAGAGTCACGTTGTCCAGTTCTGTTGCCGACACATCCGCTGAGCTTTCTTCGTTTATGATGTCGGGAGGTACTGCGGACAAATTATATCGATATTTGAATCTATACTTACAAGCAATTTTTCTGACTTGTATTAAATCTGCCACGAATTAATTAGAGATGTTAAGAGCGATAAATATATTGCTGTGTCAACTCTATTTATAGAGATGATTAAAAAAAAAATATGACAAAAAAAACCAGAGGAAAGAAAATAAATAAAAATCTAATGCAGACTTGAAACCATGTCTATAAAATTTAAAGTTTTGTATCGAAAAATTATGAGATATGTCATGGGTCATGACGTTTTTTATACATGTAATTTTGAGGTATATTATTTTTTTCACTTATTTTAATAACAGAATTTATTCTATTTATCATCTTTAGCATTAAATAATTAAACTCTCAGGCTATTGTTATATATCCACTTACAAGTTTCACGCTTGCAAAGTTAAATATATGAACGTACTAGTAGTCGACCATCATGCAAGCTCCATCGGTAACACTCATTAATCCACAACAAACAAGTTCCGCAGTTCCATCGCATCAAACACGAGTTAAAAACAAACGCATAATCCGCAAAACCAATTTACAAAGCCCACAGGCTGATTAAAACTTTCAACAATAAAACCCCCTTTATACCGCCGTTGCGTATTAAATTCCCCGTCATAAAGTTTCCAACTGAGAGACATAGTAAAAATTCAATATTGAAATCCATACTTCAAAACTTCAAAATTGAAAAAAAGAGTAACCCGAACTAATTTGAGCGGCGAACGATAAAAGTTGGCACCCACCTCGGCGCAAGGGACGCCAACTTTCCTAAGGTGATTTATTTTTCCGAAGAAAATACTTTTCCAGCGTTCATTCGAGACGTTTCATTGATATTGAGTTTTGTTCTAACTTCCACGTAAGTACTTTGAAATGTTTTGAAGCTTCGGATCGGTCCGCTGTCCTTAATAAGCTTAGAGACTTCTTTTTACTCCCACCTATTATACGTTTAAACGGATCGTCGGGAAGTTGCGTCAAATCGAGAATTCTTATTCGGAAAGTTGTTCGGTTTGTTGCTCTCTAATTTACTAAAGAAAATGTCGCCATTTCAATATTGCGCGGAGGTAGGCCGTTCTCCCTTTAAATTTGCGCGACTTTCGACCATAATAAATACTAAAACGTTTTTAATTAAAACTTGAGTGTTTTTCATGGTGACAAGGGGTGCTTTAGCTTTATTCTATCGTATTTCTTACAGGGGTTCGGAAATTCAGGGGTTGCCGATTTTAGGTTTCTCTAATTATGTTTACTCGACTGTTGTTTCGGATTTCTGTTAAAGAAAGGAAAACAAGGAGTTAAACTGTTTGACATAAAATGGATTCCCGATTTATTAATTGTTTATTTTCTTTTCGATCAAAGCATAGCCAAAAAATTTTTATCTAGAAATTTGGTCCAGGGGTTATTTTAATGATGTAAATAAGCACTAAGAAAGGGTTAAAGTACTTCATCTCCTAAGAGGGTTAGATAGGAGGTGAATTTTATCTGAATTATAAAATAGGTACCTACATAAGGTTTCAATTACAATTACAATTGATTATCTGTTTATGCAGGAGCCTTGGTCAACATTGCTCTTAAAAGCAGATTAGGGGCGCACGTATGTAATTTTCTAATTTTTGCACTGATTATAACTACAAAGCTAATTAAACTAACTTTTCTTGTATTATATTTATTATATTTTTAATTGGTCCAAAACAAATGTTACAATAACATACTATTATTAACAAAAACTTTTTCTTGATCTTTACCTACAATCACAATTAGCAGAGGCTTAAAAAGGCACATTATAATATTTATTTATTTAGCAATTTAAATAAACAAAAAAAATGTGAACTGTTCACTTTTTTTACGCGCAAAACAAAAATAAAGAGATATTTTAAGATCTTCTCTACAAAAAACATTTTTTGAACCCCTCCTGAGTGAGTTCCGACTTGATGACACTTGAACAAATTATTTAATAACAAATTAGCTGTGGGCTGTCTGTCTATTTTCTAAGTAAGCAGGCCAGTTTTACCAGCCAGTAGTTTCACATCAATCAAACTGAAGTCAAACACGAAACATATCAAGTGTAAAAATTAAACTTTCTGGCTTAAATAAACCTGTGCTTAAGTACAAAATTGTTTTCAATTATTTAAATTTATTTTTCTTTGAATCTTTATAAAACACTTACCATTGACATCAATACATCCGATCTGGTACTTCATACTGGGCTGCGTATTGATCTGACACATGTAGCAGCCCCTGTCTTCAGCGCGTACCGGCTTGATCTTCAGCTCCCAGGTGCCCGGAGCGTCCAGCTGGACCGAGTACCGGGAACTCACAACCACTCGCTCGTGGAGAGACAACACGGTCTGGTCTTCTGCTTTTAGCCAGCCCACCTGAAAATAAAAAGTTTAATTTAAGTGTTGTTTTTATTGTTTTCTGTATGGACTTCTATCCGTCTGCGATAAGTCTGCAATTTGATTTTTTTTTATATTAGGACACATAACACACACGGCTGGTTAACCCCATACTGAACCATTTCTAGTTCGTATTATGGTTGCTAACACAACTGATATACTACATAAACATCATCATCATCATCATCCACAGCCGATTCTATCCCACTGCTGGGTATAGGCCTCTCTCCTGTCATGCCATTTGTCACGGTCCTGTGCCAATCTAGTCCAGGTTGGACCCGCGAAAGCTGTTATGTCGTCGACCCATCTTGCCGCTGGACGACCGACGCTACATATACATACATGCATATTTTATATAGATACATATTTAACACCCAGACCGACGACCAACAAATTTAGTCCATCACAAAGGTGTTGGCTGTGCCGGGAATCGAGCCTGGAAACTTATGGTAACCTTTACGACAATGAGGTCGTAAAAATACTGTCTCAAATATTACTTTAACTTAAAGATAAAAGAACAATGTAGCACTCTTCTAGTCTTTCCCAGTTAAGTCTTCATTCCCAAAGCATCTGAATACAGAGAGCTAGTTTTGCTCTTCATCGTGGCAGAACAAAATTTACATCTCATAGTTTCCACCGTCTTCTATTTAATTTGGTTTACTCGAGACTCGAGGCCGCAAGCTCTTTGAATTTAAAACAGTAAGGATTAATGGCGTAGGTGAGGAGATAATGCTTTGTCTTCTTTGCTGGCCGAGAAAATGGATTAAGGAATAGAGAAACTAATAATAATGTAATAAAATATTAATAGTAAATATAATATTAGGACGCATGTCACACACGGGTGTTTAGCCCCATACTAAACCATTTCTAGTTTGTATTATGTTTGCTAACACAACTGACATACTACTCGTATATATCGGAATGAAGTAACGATGTCATAAAATACTATTATGCGTGCCAACTAAGAATAGGATCGAGCTTGCTTCAACTTCACACGATAAGATTATTTTTTTTTGGAGATATAAATTTAATTGTTGTATATACTTGATTTTATTACTGGATAATTTTGGATAAGATAATTCCACAGGTAAGAAGCACCCAAGGCAAATTAACAACACCTTAAAAAAACACGTGACGATACGTTGGTTTTGTATAGTTTCGACTTAAGTGCTGTAAGCAGTATAATAAACTCTTTTTATTTGGTACAATAAGAAGTGCCAACAATAAAAAAAAAATATAAATATGCTTTTACTTTCAAATCATACTCATTTATAATTAACCGTAAAATGTATAAGAAATAGCAAAACAGCGTACATTAAACATATGAACTGAATTAAATTTGTTTACAATTTTTTGTTGCACACCATACTCTTTGGTAATGACGTTAGCGCGTATTATTGAGCAAGATGGCGGTTTGACAGTCCTATTCTTAGTGGCACGCATAGTAGAAGTGATGTGTTGTCATGTTATTGCCATTAAATCAATAAATATGTATTTAACACCCTGTCTCATCGAACCCAGGACCCTCTGGTAAGCAGTCTGGCATGATAATAATTATGCCAACAAAGCCGCCAATAATATCAAATTAATGATACTTTTTTTAATTTTATTAAATAAGTTAAAAAATGTACTGGGCGTAATTCTGATTCACCTGATGGAAATCGTGATTTAGGATTTTTGGCGCAGTCACGGTTTCTGTTGTAATACCAAGTAATATTTACAATGTAAAAGTAATATTTTTCTGACCTTTCTTGAAGTCAAGAAACCTCTTTTTTTAACAAAAATACTCATTATATAAATGAACTCTCATTTTAATTATTTATATACGTTTCCTATGACAAAGTGGTCTCGTAAAATATCCCCTCTATCTCCCAATCTACAAACAGCACAACTAAAATGTAGCCTAGTAATGCAACAAAGTAAAGCTGTATAAGCGCTTGCATGTCGACCCCAAAATTCAATTGTAAGGTTTTGTTTGCGAAACTATCTGCCCGCCAATTTGTTACTGTATGTTAAATTAAAACGACATTGGTAAAGCAAATTTAAATATTTATGCTACAGTCGGAAATTAAACAAGTATTTAATTCACGTTAACAAAATGGCTAAGATATTACGTGGAACTCTAAGCTTTGTGACGTTAACAATCACAAAGAAGGTGAAAAATTGGCCAAGCACATAACAGTGTGTAACAGGCAGCTTCCATGAGAGCCAGTTACAACAAACTAGGCATGCTTCACCTAACCCTGTAGCCTGGGTGAAAGAATAAGGCTCCGTTGTAGGCGACTAAAAGGGGCATAGATAGATCAGAGATGGGGCTCCGACACCCGCTTCATCGAGTCCTTGGTGGACGATGGCGTAAAGTGACGGATAAGCCAATGACTGGGAAGAGTTAAAAAACTTAGGAGGTCTCCTAGGTGTTTCCCGGAAGCACCCAGAGACCTCCGTTAAGCACAGAGGCAAGTCACCGTGGGGGGTTTAGTTGGTACAAATACCACATAAAGGCTTTGCCCCATTGCAGGCAGGTATCATACTGAAGGTATCATCCTACGTTAACAAAAAAGAAAAGGCATAGTCCACTTTAGAGCCAGAGTGTCGCTAACTTTAGTAGTTACGCGCTCTGCTGCTCGAATTAAATGTAATGAGTGAAAAAAAACATAAAGAATCAAAGAACATTTCGGTAATTGAAACAAATTTTAAGTGCAAAATATCAGTACTGATCATCCACAAATGGGAAAAGGCATGCTCTAGCATAGACCAGAAAGTCACAAACTCGTTTAGTAAACGTAACGCGTCAAATTCCTAGCTGTAATAAGTACAAAAACATGAAGCTCCGTCCGGTAATGTACAAAGAATAGAAGACGCGTAAAAAGCACTTTGATAAATACAAACACTTTAAGCACTAACATACACAAACGTGTGGGCACAATTTCACTAAAAAAATAAAGCGGGTCACTACTTATCTCGAGGGTCGTAAAACATCACCGTCTCCTGAGACCGACCGGAGCAAACATCTTTTTCGTTGGAACGGTGACAATTACAAAATGCGTGTAGCCGAGGTACGGTGAGTATAATTTTAGGTTAAGTGTAGGATATTTGTGCTCATTTATTGTTTTATTTTCTTTTTACACTAATTGCGTTATGAAATTAATAAAAAAGATTTTTAGGAATTACTATTTTTTAATTAAGTTAATAATAGACTAACACATCTTTCAAACAACAAGAAAACTGAATCAAAATCAATCCACCCGTATACACACACACACAAAACTTATAACACCTAGACGCTTACGCAAATAAAAATAAACTCTAAAGGATATTTAAAAACTCATTTGAGTGTGACGAAATAAAACAATATACTCCCTCTGATGTTCTCCATTATAATATTATTGCAACTTAATATGTATTTGTGTATAATTACGAGGGTGAATCAAAAAGTTCTTAGAAGTGCATATATATGAAACCTTTTTGGATCAAGTTCCATATTCAAATTAAAGAGTGTATATCACACTATATTTATGCAGACTGTCACTTGTTTTTGTCAGTTCGTTCGCATGTAATAAATTTTTTTGTGCAACGAGCTGCTAAAAAGTTAAAATTATGGATAAAAGTGAGTTACATGCGGTGATAAAATATCTCAGTTTGAAAAAAATGTCTACGAAGGAAATTTTTCTTGGACATTCAGCAGACATTAGGGGGTGATGCTGTACCCTATTCTACGGTTGCGTACTGGGTGGCTGAATTTAAAAGAGGTAGATCAAGCTGTAAAGATGACCCGCGTTCTGGGCTGCCTTCAGCCTCCGTTACAGAAGAAAATGTCAAAAAGGTTGAGAATCTGGTTTTGGAAGACAGAAGAATGACTATAAAACATATAGCTGAGATCCTAAAGATATCTTTTGGTAGCGTTCAACCAATTTTAATTGATTCACTGGGGTTCAAAAAAGTGTCTGCAAGATGGGTGCCACGAATATTAACCGACGAAAACAAAAAGCGACATTTGGAAATTTCCAAGCGTAATCTCGAAATGTTCCAGCGTGATTCGGATAATTTTTGCCGTCGTCTTGTCACCATGGATGAAACGTGGGTCCAATCCATTTTAATCCTGAAACTTAAAGACAAAGCATGTCTTGGAAACGACCATCCTCTCCATCCATTAAGAAATTTCGAGTTGCTCTACCGCTGGCAAAGTTATGGCCTCTGTGTTCTGGGATAGTGAAGGAATCCTTTTTATTGATTACATGCCAAAAGGCTAGACGATTACTGGACCCTATTATGCAAATTTAATCCCGAAAGTGCGTGAAGCGATTAAAGAAAAACGTCGTGGAAAACTGTCGTTGGGCGTGTTGTTCCTTCAAGATAACGCTCCTGCTCATCGATCGGAAGTTGCGCTCAACGCAATCCGCTGTGCTGGCTTCAATTTCCATGACCACCCACCATATTCTCCGGACTTAGCCCCAAGTGATTTTCACTTATTTCCAAAATTAAAAGAGGAAATTCGTGGAAAAAAATTTCACGATAATGACGCGGTTATAGCTGCCGTAGAGGACTTTTTCGAGAGTCAAGAAAATATTTTTTTTCACAAGGAATAAGGAAGTTAGAAACGCGTTATTCTAAATGCATTGCATTGCAGGGAGATTATGTAGAAAAATAAAATATTATTATTTAAATCTTTGCATTTTTTAATAATGATTCCAAGAATTTTTTGATTCACCCTCGTATGTATTTATTAATAAAATAAATCATAATTTTAATAAAACTTGAACGCAATTCTCATAAAAAGCTTTCAATACAAAATAGCCTTACATAACTTAAACAACAATTTTAAGAAACTCAAGAGCCCAATTTGAAACCTGAATACGCTCGAAGAATCTTCATTCATCTCAAGTTTTTGAATTAAATTTCATGAATCTCATAAGCAAGGGCCATTAGGTCTATGAATACTTGATTATTTTTATTTATTTCGGTAGACAGTTGATGATACCAGACAACTTTGCGGTCTGGTATTATTATGATATTGAAATAAATGAACTGAGCTATAAGATCTGAGATTAAGTATGAATTGTAAGTGTTTTGTAGAGAAGTACCATGATTTCATACAAAATAAAAAACATTTATCCTACTAATATTATAAATGCGAAAGTTTGTGTGTTTATTACTTTTTCACGGCCAAACCAGTAAACTATTGCTTAAAAGTCACATTTGTTTTATGAGAGCCCCCTTTTAATTATTATTATATTGTATTTTTTTAAGTAATACATGTATGTACATTTCTATATTCTGTGAAAATTTAAACGTCTTCCTGATACCGTTATAAAGCAATAAATACGTTTATTGTATGGGGACCCCCTCAATTATTTTCATTTTCCAACATTTCAAACTTGTTTGTTATAGCGTCAACAAAAATAAATAATCTGTAAAAAAAAACAACTTTGCACCTATTACGGCTTATGAGATACAGCCTGGTGGCAGATAGACAGACAGCGGAGGCTTACTAATAGAGCCCCATTTTTACCTTTAAGTACGGAACCCAAAAACAAAAAAAAATACATGACATAAAGTCTTATAAATAAACTTCAACATCCTGTCTATAAAAGTACGCTGTCAATTGTATCTCGATATCAAAGTCCGAGTTCTATTATTTCGCTTTCTATTTATTTGTACTACTATCCCGCTAATATCCTGCATCCCACTTCCTCATGGCTCCCCTACAAAGGGGCAAGAGCAAACATCTCGCAGCAATCATCGGCGTCGCTTTTGTTTAATGAAAAATGAATCCAAGTATGACGTCATTATTGCTCTTGTTGGTTTTCGTGAAGCAGCTGCCTTGTGTAGGTATTAATAATAATAATAATAAAAAGCGAGTGTGGCTCGGTGGTAATAACGTCTGCTTTTCAATCAAACAGCCCCTGGTTCGATCCCGGCCCTACACCAATGACTTGATTTTTAAGTTATGTGTGGATTTTGCACTCGCTTTACGGTGAAGGAAAACATCGTGAGGAAACCGGCATGTTTGAGGACCACAATATCCGAAGACGTGTGTCATCCGCCAACCTGCACTTGGCCAGCGTGGTGGATTATGGCCTATATCTCTCTCCTCGTGAGAGAAGGCCCCGAGTCCCAGTAGTGGGCTGCTTATGCATTATGCAATAATAATATAATAGTTTTATTTATCCAAAACACATGTACATTCATAATGCATCATCATCAACCACAGCCTGTTCTATCCACTGCTGGGTATTAGCCTCTCTCTCTACCTTGAATTTTCGAATTTTCACTTGTTTCTGTCCCTTGCTAAACGAGTCCATACCGGACCAACCACTTCCTTGAGGTCATCTTCCAATCTTTTGTTTTTTTTTCTCGCCTCGCTTTATTGTATGTCAATCTATTTTTTTTTCTTTTTTTTGTTTTATTATTATTATTTTTCTAGTAAATGCTTGTATTAAATTTTATATAGGGTAAGTACTTTAGTGTATATAAAAGTTAGCGGAGTGAAACTGATTGCTGCCTTGCGACACAGGTTATCAAAAAACCTACAGCGATGCGCAATGATTCAGCAACGCACAGCTCAAAAGCTTAAATATAAGTATATTTTTGTTTTGTTTTTTGTAATCCGTGCTCATATCCAAGAAGCAAAAAAAAAAATATCTTTATCAATCAAATCAAAATCAAAATGTTTTTATTCAAATTCATATGTACAATACAAACTTATTCACTAACCCTCAAATTGGACGCATTCGCGCCCGTGCCTTGGAGGATAGTGCCTTCCAGTGACTAAGATAAGTACATATATACAAAATTTAAGATTAATAAAAAGTGACATATTTCAGACGTTCGTGGAAATAATTATTTAAAAGCGTAGGTCAGTCAGTTGGTTGCTTAAAATGTAAACTTTTTATAAAAATTTAATTGATTGTATAAGGGTGCAAAGATATATAATATAGTAGAAGAACCACATTTATGTGGTTAATGCAAAAGAAGACTGTTACAATGTTATTAATATTATTAATATTACGATTACAATGATTGAACCTAAGATTTAATATTTTATCTTATCGTATCTGGAATTGTCTATAGTATTCTGATCCCTGGTTATAGAAACAGCTGCTCAACGCTATTTGGAGGGTTACAGCGCTCGTTTGCTCTCAAAATACGAGTCTATTATGAAATCATTTATTAACATTACCAAACACATTATCACTGTTAGTGCGGGTTTTTCCTTGTCATCGTCACCCCATTACGGGTGTCTGTTCCCGTACACGGAACCTCAGACTTTCCTTGTTTGAGGAAAGCGTTAGATTTTTAGGGTTCCGTACCTAAAAGGTAAAAACGGGACCCTATTACTAAGCCTCCGCTGTCTGTCTGTATGCCTCCAGGCTGTATCTCAGAAACCGTAATAGCTAGAGTGGAAACTTTCACAAGTTATATTTCCCGTGCCGTTATAACAACAAATACTAAAAGTATTAAAATAAAAAATATTAAGAGGGCCCCATACAATAAAAGTGTTTTTTTTCGTATTTTTTGCTATATATCAATAAAGGTAGATAGATTGTAGACACTTAATTTTGAAACAAAATATATAAATGTATATTAACTATTTAATTAAATTTTAAAAATTAAGTAAAAATAAATATTTAAGTGGAGCTCCCATATAACAATAGTACGGAACCCTTCATGCGCGAGCCCAACTCGCACTTGTCCAATTATTTTTATTCAACGCTAGAATAAGTTGAGAGAAAAGCGTGAAAATCGTTGGAGGAAACCTTTTCCCGTCAGTGGGAAAATATATTAATCCAACGATTAAAAACAATACATCAAACATTGCCAACTAAAACCTAAAAAAACCACGAGCAGAAGATAGTTTTTTTTATGATGATTTATGTGGTTTTTGAAGGGAAAGGAAAGTGATTATTTTTTTTGAGTAGGTTTTTTGGACGTACACACAAGCGCTATTTCTCGAATAATTCTTTTAACATTTAAAATTGTTGACAAAGAAAATCTAACTGCTCAAAAAAACAACCGACAAAATGGTCAAATTCAATTAATTTATTATGTTTTTAAACATTTTTTTATAAACAGATTCAATTGCATAAAGCTTTGCTCAAACTCTTGCTAATAAAGAATCTATTTACTCCATAACATTACTATAGTAATGATGTACTTATTAAATTCATATTATTATGCAAGTACCTGCTCTAATGTTCAAAGCTATCATACCAGAATAAGTGTCTAAAACGAATAATGCAGCACAGAAAATGAAATGTGTGTAATTACAGAAAAAAACTTTTAATATGCAAAGCATATTGTTCAATCATGATGTGTCTTATATCAAATTTACTCCTTATCTTTAGAATTATACAATTTTGGTGAATCTTTTAGAGCTTACGCAAAACAAGAAACAAATTTTGATGAATAATTAACTAGAAACTCTCTTGTATCAAATACCGCGAACAATAACAACCCGAAAAATAAACGGACAAAATTTAGGGGATCTAATTTCAAATACATCGACCTTCATAAATTCCCACACAAGTTTCACAGGCCATGGAATAAATAGAAAGAACCCGACTTTCAAATAATATTTCACTGGAAACGACATATACCCAATTCAAATGCTAAGCTACCTGGCTCTAGGATAACATCACTCATACACTCCACTAACTGTACGGCTAGCAGCAAAATCGCAAACAGAATAATGAAAAACTAATTAGCTTATTTTTTTTGTATAATATTATAGTATATTGTTTGTTATAAAAAAATTGACATATGTTGCAAATAAAAGTCTTAAATGGGCTAATATAACAATAGAATTTGGAATAATATTAAAATTTAAAAAATAATAGCAAAATAACTAAAGCAAAGCAATTTCGGATATCAGATCTCTTTCTTGAAACTATTTTAAACACTCGTAATAGCCGAAAAACGATTATGCGTTGTATTACTTTATTTGCGAACAGTACGAAACGCCTCTAGTGACGTCATGGGTACTCGTATGAGCTAAGTGGTTAGGCTCTGGTATCGTGAGTTTACAATGTCATTTGTGTTCTCACCGAAACCAAAAAGCGATATACGCTTTAATCGTGATTTTACCAAAATTATGGCCTATATCTCTATCCTCGTGAGAGAAGGCCCCGAGTCCCAGCAATGGGACCATATAGTGGGCTGCTTATGCTTATCAGCGGTGTTCTCCTATAACATTCTTTAAAAAAAAGTATATTAAAAAAATAAATTTGTTTTTGTATGTCTACCTCATAAGCGCCACATCTAGCCAAACTGTACCTTTGTAAAAAAAGCACGGTGCCACAGAATAAATAGCAGGAACAAGCGAGCTAAGAAGAATTTGAATCACGCACCACCTCCAAATTGATTTGGTGCTCGCAAAACAACGGCATTTAAACCCTCGGTCACGTTCTGTTTTATTGTGAACCAAAAGTTACAATGGCTCCGGCGAATAGTAATCTTCTAGGGTAATGTTATGTAATACCCGAAAATTGCCAAGGAATGTATTTGGGTCTTGGCGTAACTGGATTTAGGGGGTAGCAGTGATGCTGGAGTTTAGTTATGGAGAGTGTTAGTGTGCGTTATAGTAATCTATGGGTTTGGTTTGTGGTCTTTTGGCTGATGGATAGTGGTATGGTATAGTTATAGACTTAATCATTTATTCAATAAAATTACGTCCAATACAAATGTCACACACTAAAAACTAATACTAATCAAATAACCCGCCCCTGGTCGCCCCCGGTGCAAAGGTGCCCATCACGCTCGCTGCATTACCGCGCTGAATAGCTATAGCCAACCTCTGCACCAAGAACGACCCGAAGCGGGAGTCACCGGTGATGTTATTTATCCTAAAACCTATCTCGTGGCTAATTTTTTTCGCGTCACTGCTCCAACTACCCAAATAAATATATAATATATAAAAAAATATATATAATATATAAAAAAAATAGGGACACATTTAACAAACGGCTGGTTAGCCCCACACTAAACCATTTCTAGTTTGTATTTCGGTTGTTAACACAACTCATATACATATACAAAAAATCTTGACAAAATGTACAACAAAACATTACGAGCGTTGCTAACAAAATGCGTAATTATTGTCTGTTTTTCAGGTTCTTAACCCTTGGCTATGTAACTACAACAAAAACAAAACGAAATACCTAGTGAAATACATATATTTCAATTATATATATACTTCTCGCAATGTTGCCGTACCTAATTAAATCAGATTCAATAACCTTGAAACTTTTCGCAAAACGTAAAATCCTTTGTTTTCCATAGAAATTACGCCCAGAAAGTCACCAAGCTCTTTCCAAAGATTATGCAAACTAGAAAGCGCCTAAAATTTCTACCCAACTCGACATTAATGTTTTTAATTATATCGGGTTTTAATAAAGAAAGGCCCTATGTAAACGTATAAAATTAACCCCAATGGTGTAGACGTACTACAGCCCTGCTCATGATAATTCGCAATATATCGTCGATAGTTTGAAACCTAATTATACGAATATGACAAATCTTTATTTTTATACTATTGTTGTGGTACATAGTTAGCATTAAAATACAAATGTCAAATAGAAAGTCATTTCATATAATTACGTAAATTTCAACCCACGAGAATGTTCTTAATATTTATTACCGAGTATTAAATCGTTGATAGTTTTAAAACAGCGAACTAGAATAAACGGAAGATTAACTCCATACAATTGCCGCTTAGAATTTGGATCCATCTACGCACACAATTATACAGCTATCGCAACGAAACACACACTTAAAGCACGCGATTGGTGTGACGTATCACGGGCGCGCGGGTAGCTGTTTTGCCCCGCCCACCGCGGTATTTTACGATTTCGCGTGGAACCATTTTATTGGCCAAATTACCATTCTATTTATTCTAGTTCACTGTTTTAAAACTAGGATCCTATTGTGAATAAAGTATATATCTATACTAATTGTGATTAACTCAACACCCTTAACTTTATCCCACGATAACTTAGGGCCTCTAAAGAAGTAAAGCTTACTTTATTCAGGGCATATTGCCAATCGTTTTACACGTGACAACTGTAGACTTATTACACTGTGAGGTCACACAGTACGATAAGAGTTGCCTACAATAACATTTTCAGGCACCTGATGGGCCTGAAATGGTATTGTAGTGCCTCCAAAATGTTTACTGAATCGCGAGTACTCTTTTTAACGCCATACAAAGAAAACGCATTGCGTCATTTATGTCCAGAATTGACACGTGTAAAAATATTTTTTTTTTTTAGAAGTTTAGCTGACCGGCGGCTGCTGTCTGCAACCTATAAACGGTGGTTAGCAATTGCTACCTAATTGATACTAAGTAATATTGAATGTGTTTTTTTTACTATTTTATTGTTACAATATTTGTATGTGTAACTATGGATCATCAGTGTCTGAAATAAAGAGATATTATTATTATTATCATTATAAAAGCACACCCTCAAATTGTAATGCACTTTCGCCTTTAAATGGTGACCTTAATATCCAGCTGTTTGTTTGAGATGATAATCATATTTCCGTTCCCATATTAAGGGTTATCACCCCCATAAAGATATATATTAGGCCCTGAACACAGAGGTATTTTATTAGATAATATTTACGTTTCATTAAATGGATTTACTTTGTGGTTATGAGGTCATAAAAAGGATTAATTAGGTCAAATATATATGAAAATGTTTTGGGTGAAGAGTGTTGGAACAAAATAGTGATAACAGAATAGTGGGTTTGTGCCCGTTAAGGATAGGACGTATTTAATATTTTGATTGTTATGTTTTAGTTTATCAGTTCACTTTATGGAACTCAATTTTAGTTTATTGTTTTAACGATAGAACATAGTTAACAAAACACTAGTGTTTTGTTAAGTGAGAGGTACAATAAATTAAATAAATTGTTTATTTAGCACAGAACAATCCTGAATGAAGATTTAAATGAATTAATGTAAATGCTTAGCCACAGGTAATATATAAACATGGTAAAATTATATTCAGAAGTGTCTCTTATATGCTACCGTACATATATTCGGTCGGCAAAATGTCATAAAAATAAAAAATAATTTCTTATCATGATTTAAAGTTAGTTAAGCAGTTAGAAAGAGTCTAGTTATAAAATATACATATTGAATGTAGCAGTTTCCAAAAACTAATTTTGCGATAGTCGGTAAATTGCATTATATCAATAAAATACTCGTGTTATATAGACGAGAATCGCTAGAGATAGATAAAAATAGTCGCAAGACATGCTTTTGATATAATGTAAATTTTTAGTTCTTCTTTTTTCGTATGAGTTAAGTTACCAAGCTCCGGTGTCGAGAGTTTTCAAGCCACCCGTAGGTTTCTGACTTAGCTTAACGACCGCTTGTACTGAAACTAACCACCGGGACCTACAATTTAACTTGTCATCCGACCCACGATAGCGCCCAGCAGAAAATGACACTTTTAAAACGACAGTCTTGTGCATTGTCACCCATCCAAACAGCACTCATCCGCATCGACCGTGTCTTGGCTTCGATGATCGCTTCAGATCACCTTAGTTAGCCGACCTACGAGTGCTACGCAGCGGGGTGCGACTAATGTGTAATAACTTCCGCCCCCTAGTGATGTGATTACAAACAGTCTATTTATCTTCAGTCTCGCAGACAACACGTATCTATTTATTTTCGTTCTGCCAATTCCCAACAGTGGCGCCACCGGTATACTGGGTTAGTTTATATTTTATTTATTAACTTGCAACACATGTAATACATAAAGATGTTACATGTACTCGTACCCTGTTGTAATAGGGCGTAGCAAGAGGCACTGGCTAGCTTTGCTCCAAGGCAAACTAGACAGTGTCTTTACAATATTAGTGACTATTACAAAACTACTTATGACTAAAATATTATTGGCTACAACATATTATATTTATTATTTATTTATAAAGGATCTTGTTAAAGGATATGGATAAAGGATGATAAGAGCAAAATCTTGGTTTATACAGTTTTTTCGCTGTAAATCGTAAAAAGCCATCTTAAGAACCACTCTAAGAATATCTATACTTATTTTGGTACCATTCAGACTTATGAATCGATACCAACTTACAAGGAGGAAAACCAACATATAAAGAGCTGTGTTCCTGCCCTTGAGAATGGCACCCTGATTGTGCTGAAACATGTCGGGCTAATACCGACAAAATAAACGTAATTGATAGCTGGTTATACAAACATTATTCAAATATGCCTTACGAAAGTTTTAATATAGTAAAGAGGAAAAGTTAGATTTTTTGTTTGTTTGTATGTTGGTAAATAGGCTCCGAAACTACTGGATCGATTTGAAAAATTCTTTCATCGGTAGGCAGCTACATTATCCCTGAGTAACATAGGCTATATTTTGTTTCTCTTTTTTATTTATAGCCTGTGCAATGCCGGGACGATCTGCTAGCCAAAAATAAAACTTGTTAAAATAATCCAAAATTAACTTTTTTGACGCAACTTTTAGTCGCCTTAAGAAAATAAAACATTTTTTTTCCTGCTTTATCGTGGTTATAAATATTAATATAAACATAAAGAAATAAGTTATTCTCAGAGTGATTTATGTATGTATACCATTGACTGCCCACATACGTTCCCATTGCTGGGACTCGGGGCTTTCTTTCATGAGGAGAAAGATTTAGGCCATAATCCACCAAGCTTCGATGATCGCGTCAGATCACCGAGCAATAGCCGAATTACAGGCGCTAAGTGTTCATTATCGACAGTTATAGAGAGTAGAATTTAATTTAAGTGGGATTAAGATTAGGAATAACCCTGAAGGATACATTTATTCGGTACATTTATGGCGCTATTGTAGATGAGAGTGATGGAAACAGCCATCACTTGCTTTTGTTAGTCTGGAACGGTAGCAAACAGATATCATTAATTTGATAGGCGCGCTGTATGGGGGAAAGTTGCTTACTGCTTATACACAGGTAGATAGACATATAGGTAAATAAATGGATATATAGACTCAGGTAGCGAGAGAGAAAATTGACGATACTAGAGCCCAGCCACGTATTTTTAACTCTTTTTTTAGAATAAGTAAATTAAAAAAAAACTTTATTCTACATAATTTTGTCATTTTATGGTACACAATTTTGACATTTTCACATTGCTTTTTTAGTCCACCTTTGCTATCTATTTTTACATTAATTTTATAAGCCGAAGTTGCCTTAGCGTCATTGCTGTTTACAATATATATTTATTATTGGAACGTAGCAGGTGTAATGTATCTCTTCTCGTGAGAGAAGGCCCCGAGTCCCAGCCGTGGGAACGGTTAGTGGGCTGCTTATGATTATGAGCATTAACTGACATCAATTTTGCATGGTGGAAGGGCATTATTATAGGCGGATGACACACCTCTTCGGATATTGTGATCATTAAACATGTCGGTTTCCTCATGATGTTTTCCTTCACCGTAAAGCGAGTGCAAATCCACACATAACTTGAAAAATAAGTCACTGGTGTGGCCGGGATCGAACCAGGGGCCGTCTGATTAAAAAACAAACGTTATTACCGCCGAGCCACATTCGCTTTTCGAGTAAATGCTCATACTGCCAAATTTATTGAATATAATTATTTATGAAATATACTTACTTGTATTGCAGATATACGAGTATGTACGAGATCTCAGTACAAACGCAAATTTAATTCACTATCCATGTCAAACAATTCAAAATACTCGCGTGAGTACAATGTACAATGAACATTGCTATCACATGATGATGCGCCATCGCTTTACAATATTGTATCGCAACACCACTCGAGATCCATTTGACAAGCGCCATTAATTTGGGCTATATCCGTGCCGTGGAACACCGTACTGACAGTAGGACAACTACAGGGATTAGGCAATAGGACACTTATATAAAAAAAAAAAGTTTTGTTTTACTTTTAATGGGCTAGCACTTGATTGCAATTCACCTGACAGTAAATAATACCTATTGTGATATTAGGTGAAATGCGCTTACCCAGAAGAAACCGGTTCTTCAATCTTGCCTTAAAACCGCTAATGCATAGTTTTCGGGGAACAGGGCGTTTGGAAAAGAATTTCACAACTAGACGGTTCGCACAATAAAGGTGAAGGCAAACCTTATAATAACACTACGCGACTTAGGAATCTCCACGGTAAAACGACGTGATATGACATTTTCTCATTACTGATATGAAAAAGTAATAGACATTCCAAATAAAACATAGTATATAATTATAGGCTTTAATATTGTGTTAAATCTCGTACAATACTAATACAATTCTTAACGACACATGTCAGCTAAAAACCATCTAACGTCGAAAAAGTACCAAACCAGAAACTCGGTGACATTTTTAATTAAATAAAAGCGTAACCTCCAAGTTTTGTTTGCTTTGTAATCTCCCAAACACAATGTAATATATCACGCACGTACATGTCATATCAAACTATAATCTTTTGACATGGACAAGGTTTATTTTAGAGAAAAAATAATAATTGCAATCTAAGATTGCAATTAATTAAGACATAATTGTCAGTTCTAAATTTTAGAACTGACAACTTATAACACCACAATTGTACTTATTTTGCAAGAAATAAAATATGATTCGATTTGATTTGATCTAATTAAATTTTACTTATTTTTTTGGAGAGATAAAGTACGTGTTCTGCCTTTCTTACTGTCAATATACCGCTCGTTTAGAGTTGATTTACTGTCAGTAGAGTAGACGGTGCGCTGAGCCGTGATGGAGTGTGCTTTATGGGACGGATGCTGTGCTTCTTTTGTTGACATACATCATCAGACAACCTCGTGTATTCATAGTACGTACACATTAAATTGTAAAGATTTTTGAAATATATTTTAACGCGTGAATTGTAAAAAACTTTGATTTGAAAAAATCTGTGAAAAAAAGAAAGATTATGTGTGAAGAACTATTTTATCTAAGTCAAAAAACATTCATAGAAATCATAGAACTTTATTAACCTTACAACATTGCGTTATACTAGGCACGTTAAATTTACATATTACATAATTATATTCATCAATAATCAATTAATTAATCAGTCAATCGTACAATGTCTTAATAATATAATTAGTCATACAATATCAGAATAATATAATTAGTCGGACAATGGTGGCGATTCAGCGGCACACACAACTAAACCAAATTTAAAGAAGCCCCGTCTCTTTTTATCTTAGGTGGCCAGAAAGAGACGGCACGTTCTGAACCACAGACAAAACAACTAAAATCACGTCAAATATGGAATGTGCGGGCAGTTTTAGAGGTGATACAAATGAGTGCGAACTAAAGTCGCCTATATTTTCTACATTTGACGTGATTTTAGTTGGTTTGACTATGGTGCACAGCGTGCCGTCTCTTTCTGGCCACCTAACATGAAAAGAGACGGGGCTTCTTTAAATTTGGTTTAGTTGTGTGTGCCGCTGAATCGCCACCAATGTCATGATAATAAAATAGATTTTGATAATCGTAATGATATTTTTGAGGGTTCAAAAGATTATCGTCTTCAGTATTATTATCAAACTTTTTAAGTCACTTTCAAACAGTATAAGCCATGTTTTGAGACACAAATAATTAATTATTTGAAACTCTACAAATCACTCTTATTAAAAGGCAAATTGAATTTTATTTCATCAGTTTATTTTCTGTGACTTTTACTAATAGCACTTAGATTCTATCGTTTTGAATTTTAGTCCCGAAACTTTACTGAAAAGTAGTTAGGTATCGTTTATTGAAAACTAATTTAATTAAAAGTATTCATTACAAATGAAGGCTAAATGGCAAATCAGCAAAGTGTAAAACAGTAAGAATACTCCTAGTTTTGTTGTTTAATTTTTGTTTATTTTATCTGTATGAAACTTATCATAGATAATTATTTGGTCAATAATTTTATCCCAAGCGTTGGATCAACATATTTTTTTTTTTTTTTATCTAACCTATATTGTCCCACTGTTGGGCAAAGGTCCTCCCCCAATGATTTCCACGCTTTTCTGTCCTGGGCCAGTTCCTTCCAGTTGTTGTGGAAGTCCACCAACTCCTTGCGCCATCGAGTTGGCGGCCTGCCTCGTTGTCTTCTGCCATCTAAAAAATCCCACTCCATGGAAACCTTTGCCCAACGGTCAGGGTGCATCCTGCACACGTGGCCCGCCCACTCCCATTTGAGTCTGGCAGCCTTTTTTGCTACGTCAGTAACGCGGGTCATGGAACGCAGCGTGGTGTTTCGGACGCGGTCTTGTCTTTTAATGCCAAGAATGCTGCGTTCCATGGCTCTTTGGCAAACCTGGAGGCGGGTCCTCTGTGCTTTGGTGAGGGACCATGTTTGTGCACCGTAGGTCAGGATGGGCAGAATGCACATGTCAATGAGCTTGCGTTCCAGGGAAATTGGGAGATTTCCCTTCATTAGCGTTTTCATGGACCAGTAGCTTCGCCAGGCGTTGTTAATGCGACGTGCTATCTCTTTGTCGAGTCTGTTGTCGAACGAAACTAACTGGCCCAAGTAAACGTACTCATTGACGTAGTTAACATTTTGCCCTTCCACCGTAACTCTACGTTTCGTGCTGTTCGTCATGATTTGTGTTTTAGACCAATTCATCAGAAGACCCACCTCTAGGCTTGCTCTGCTCAGATCTTGGAGCATAATTTCTAGTTCTGCTGCTGATGAGGCAAAAAGGACTATGTCATCGGCGAATCGAAGATTCGTTAGACGTTGAGTACCGATTTCAATGCCCTTTGTTGCCCAAGGTTCTGCCAGTGTTTTAAATATCTCTTTGAGAGTGCTCGTGAAAAGTTTGGGAGATAGCGGGTCACCCTGCTTCACTCCTTTAGATATAGTGAACATGGGACCGGAAGAATGTAATTTTATGCTAGCTGTGCTGATACTGTAAATAATTTTTAAAAGGTCTATGTAAGTCTGTTCTATATTTTGTTTTTCTAGAGCGGAAAAAATGGCTGAATGTTTAAGGCTATCGAATGCTTTAGTATAGTCGACGAAAGCTAGGTATAAAGGTTTGTCGAATTCTTTGTATTTTTCAATTACTTGGTTAAGAGTATGTAGATGGTCAGTAGTGGAGAAATGTGGTCGAAATCCTGCTTGTTCCGGGGGTTGGTATGTGTCGAGTTTTGAGGCTATCCGATTTTGTATGATTTTGACGAAAATTTTGTAGATATGAGATACTAAGCTAATCGGTCTATAATTAGAAATATTGGACGTGTCTCCTTTTTTGTGTAATAGTACTATGTTAGAATGACATATATTTTTAGGGAATTCTCCTGTATCGAGAATGGAATTAAATAAATTGGTCAATGGTGGTGTTAAAGTTCTAGATCCAATTCTTAGTTCTTCCGAGGTGATATCGTCATCGCCAGGCGATTTTCCGTACTTTAAGGTTTTTAGAGCGTCGTGAACCTCTTTACCGGTAATGCTAGGAATTGAATCTAGACGAGTATACTGAATGCCGCTATTTACTTTTTCTGGATCGCAGTATAACGTTTCATAAAATTTTGTGCAAATTTCCATGACTTTGTCACGGCTTTGATGTTTTTTACCATTGGTATCTTGTAGGCTATTAATCCATCGTCTTCCTTTTGTAATACCTTGCTTAGCGACTCTGAGAGAAGTGTTCCGTTCTATGGCGGCCTTGACCAGTTCACAATTGAGTTTTCTTAGATCAGCTCTTATACTGCGCTTGACTTCTTTGTCTAATGCTCGGAATTCTTGAGTGCCTATTTCATATTCTAGTCTTTTGTCTATTAATGTTTTTGATTTGTTTGAAAGTTTCGTTTTAACTCGTTTATCTGTCTTTATTTTCCTACTGCATTTTTTAATTTGTGTTATAATTGTGTCGTACTGATCATTCACATCCTCCATTTCTCTTATATTCAAGATTTGAAAGGAGTTGAACAGCTCTAAGTTGTAGTTATCTGAATGTTTTAAAAGAGATAGTTTACTATGCATGCTAGAATTCTTTTGGAACAGTTTTTTTACGATGAATTTTGAAATCGAATTTTATTTTTGCGCGAATTGGTCGATGGTCTGAACCATACCGGATTTTGTTGATGCATGACACATCTTTAACAATTTGCATATCTGGAACAATAACATAGTCGATTTCGTTCTTAGTGACGCCATCAGAGCTCTTCCACGTCCATCGTCTTTGAGGTTTTTTGTAGAAAAATGTATTAGCAATGTGAGAGTTTTGGCCAAAGGCAAACTGAATTAATCTGAGTCCTCTATCGTTACGGCTTCCAAGTCCATGTTTACCAATTGTGTTACAGTTATCGGAGTCTAACCTTTGTCCAATTTTTGCATTAAAATCTCCAATACAGATGTTATATGTACTGCGGTTCTCATACCAAGCTTTGTTTAGAAGGGTATAAAAATCTTCTACATCGTCGTCGTTTTGAGTACTAGTTGGTGCATAAGCTTGGATGACCGTGATAGTTTTTGTGGACGTAAGGCAGAATTTTAATACGGCTATTCTCTCAGAGTAACCTATGAATTCCACAATATTGTCTTTCCACTTCTTGGCTACCAAAAATCCTACTCCGTACAATCCTTTAGTTTCCCCGAAGTGGAAAAACACATTGTCTTCCCGTTCTATAGTCTGTTCGCCTATTCTTCTTACTTCCGACAATCCTAATATGTCCCATTTAATATCTTTTAGGCTATTTTCGAGTTGTATCAATCTATCATCCTCCTTTAACGTCCTTACATTATATGTCATAATATTAAGCAAATCGGTGTCCTTAATAACGCGCATTTGAGTATCTGTTTGACGGGGTATCGATCCCACTCGGAGATTCTTAGCACCCCTAGCCCCAGTGTTAGACTGGTGTCCGTCACCACCAGTGCTAGCGCTGGGGTTCCCGGGCACTCGGGGCCTGTTTCCTATGCTTGTTCTGTCCATCATTGGGGGGTTTGGACCATAATCCCGCCGCGCTGGTCCAGTGCGTGTTGGCGGGTCGTCAGAGCCTCGTTCGTTGATCAGCAGGGTGTACCACGTGCAGGTGAGGTTGACTTGAGCCACGAAAGATGTTAGTTGCAGCCCCATACACACCCCATACACAACATATGAACATGAATATCTTCTAGTTCAGCAACATGAGATGAAATATGAATTTACGAACTGAAGAAATTATAACGGTGTTTATCTTTTTTTGAAAATATATATAAAATGTGTCCCTATAAAAATTGAGGATTTTTTCCCTCGATTTCATTTGGGATTCTATTGTCAGATTCATATAATTATGTCTGTATAACTATTTAGCTGACAAATTTTTAAATATCTTATATACATGATAGCGGATGTAAAAGAACGATATTTTGAATATTTGTAAATGTAAGTAACTTTTGCCACGCTGAGAGGTCTCTGTCACAAGCTTCTTATATAGACATAACAATATGCATAATGGTATGTGTATATACATCTTTGCAAGATATTTCAAAATAGGCTAATTCAAGGCAGGAGTATACAGATTTCTTCTAAAAGAAAGTGCTCTTCCTCTTCGGCCAGAACTTTGCTTACCATCAGGCGAGCTAATGACCTAATAATGTGAGCTTAGATCTTTATAATTAAAAATATTAAATTATCTTGCCTCGCCTTGTTAATTATTTAAGCTTGTGAGAGAATAAATAAATATTAGGACACATTCCACACACGGCTGTTTAGCCCCATACTTAACCATTTCTAGTTTGTAAGTATTATAAATATAAATATACAGAAATGAATATAAATTTATTAAGCATTTCAGTGGTTTATAGAATACCAAAAAATAGACTAACAAAATATGATATCATAATTTTTTACTGTCTCTATTCTGTATTTGAACAAAACTTAATTTCAGGTATCCATTAATTTCGAACAAACAAAGTAGCAATTTGAACTGAAAATTTGTTTCTCAACAACGTAGTTATTAATTTGTACTAATAAATAATAAGAGGGTTATTCATCTTCACGTTGTAACGCAATATTAATGATGACGAACAAAAGCAATGAACAATGTCAGGTTGAGTGTTCGATAAGATCCCGTCTTTTAGAAACAATACTGCCGGAGAAACAGATTGCAGATGGAAATCTGATTGTATTAAATAATAACCGACCAAGTGGGTTTTGGACTCGTGCGTGTTGGGTTCCGTTTACCAGCTTGGCTTGCACATAAACGGCAAAAAAATATAGTAGGTATAATATTTGACCAGTCGGATATTTTATTATCTTAACTATTTTTATGTGTTTTGGAAATTAGTATGTATGAATTTCAAATGAATGCTAAGTTTTCTGTGACTATTATAAGCGTCTATCATGTGTTTTTTTAAGATTGATCAAAAAGGCATTGAAATCCCGTTTGTGAGAAGAAGTTTTTTCCCTTATTTGACAAAACTCCAACTTAAGTGTTGTACCAGCTTGGCTTGCATATAAACGACAAAAAAACAAAGTAGGTACAATATTTGACCAGTCGGATATTTTTATTATTTTAACTATTTTCATGTATTTTGGAAATGAATATGTATGAATTTCAAATGAATACTATTCTGTGACTGTTACAAGTGTCTATCATGTGTCTTTGTTAAGTTTGATCAAAAAGGCATTGAAATCCCGTTTGTAAGAAGTTTGTTCCCTAATTTAACAAAACTCTGGCCATAGGTGTAACATGCTTCGTCTGAAATTATTGGTTTTTAGGAAAGCTGTTAAAGCTGTGAAATAATGAGTTTTGAAGACAGATTTTTCAATATGATGATGACTCCTACCCAACAGCGCACTTGATAATGTACTAGCACTATTATTTATTTATACTTCAACACACTTCATCTGTCTCGTGTTTCATTGCGTACTGTTTTCAAATTTGTCGCCTGGAAGAGATCGGTATCAGCAATAAGGTCACCGGTTAAGGCACTAGTTTTTGAGTTTTTTATATTACTTTTCCTTTTGAAAAAGTGAGTGTTTTTAACGTGTTTTCTGTCTATGTATCTATCACCATGCAAACGATTACTATTGCTATTTAATGTAATACTATGTTCAAATATCTTGTATATTATGTAAGGTCTTTCTCTCTCTTCTTTGTCGCGGTCTGTCTCTTATATTTATAAGGTATTTTTCTGCGACCACAAAAATTTCGCCGGGAATTCCTTACATTTTAATTTACAGTTTTAGCCAAAATATTTAAAAATAATTGGACTAACTAAATTTGAATCACTTATTTTGGTATGATAAAGGACGGTACACAAAAAAAACAACTAATTTAAGATTTGACAAAACGCTCCACTCTCAAGAAATCAAAAGGGTTTAGGTTTGCTAAAATGCTCCATAAAGTATATACTCTTGAATAATGGCACTATCTCAAACCATGCAGCACTTATGCTTTACAAATTATCTCGTAGAATGAAACTCTCGTGTTCTCATTACATAATGAAAGCATACATTAGTACTGCGATAATGATGTTATACTAAGATTAATTTTGCACAGAATACAAAGGGGCGCCACCGGCGGCAATTATTGTCTTTGTTACTCAGTGGGGATTGTGTACCGTTGAATTATCCGGTAGAATTAAGACACTGATTTGATAAAAGTCCCTTTCTTCGTATAAATTTGGATATATGTAGATACACATAATCATATCATGTAATAATACTCGTAATATTTTTAACTAACCTCAGAAAGCGAGTAAATACAAGTACCACAATATCTGACGCCATGACAGTGGAACAGGTATGCCAGCGACCCAAGACCGTGCTCCGTTATTTTAAGGAGCTTGGATGGTTTGGGTAGAGGCTGGTAGGGGGAAATGCACAATATGCCTCTTGCAGGTTGTCAGTGCAGGTCTGATCGCCCCCGTCATAGAATAAGAATAATAAGAATAAAGCGAGTAAAGCATAAATCTGCATGGATAAGACAAATTTTCTTTTAGTACGTACTGTACGTTTGGATTCGTATGATATAGGTAGGTATAGCCTATTTAAACTAATACTATAATTTTAATGTATTAAATTAAGTAAGGAGAAGTGAAGAGCAAAATCTTGATTTTACAGTTGTTTCACTATACATCGTAAACGTTAAAAAATCGAAAAATAGCCTAAAGGCCGTCTAAAGACCACGCCACTCTAAGAATATTATTTTATACTTATTTTGGTACCATGATTGGTCATCATACTACATATTCTTAGAATAGACCAGATATTACTAGTAGTTCCTTAGACGGCTTTTAAGCAATTTTTTCGATATTTTTGACCGTTAACGATGTATAGTGAAGAAACTGTAAAATCAACATTTTGCCTTGTCATTAAGTAAAAATAAGTAAAAACAACATTTAGCCTATTTCAAAACCACCAATATCGGTCATTGCACACAACTTGCAACCTTAATTATTTAATAAATAATATGATTTTATGAGTGCCGAGCTCTTTTGTTCTAGTTATTAACTATGTATGTAACGCGTCTTTTATTTGTTATATAAAGTAGTGAGAACCTTTTACCTTGGATAAACCCAGGCTTTTTAGGTAAAATTTTGTTATTATAAAATGTATTCTGTTTGTGACAATAATTAAATAAAAAACCTATCTTGCAAACGCATTAAAGTACCTTGATTAGTACATTATTTTTCTCCGCCAATAAAACCTGTGAGCACCTATTACGCGGCCAAAAAGAAACCCTCCAGTAATAGTAATTGGTGGCTCGGAACCGCCTGCATTAATTTGTTGGAGTAATTACCATTGTTTATAGCGCGGCTACGATTACGTAATCCAGCGGAATGTTCGCCCATTGACGGGGGATTAGTAAGTGCCAGGAAAAAAACGCGTTACATTTTATCCTACTAATCTAATAAATGCGACAGTTTGTGTGTTTGTGGGTGTGTGTGTATGTTTGCCACTTCTTCACGCACAAACGGCTGAACATATTTTAATGTAGGAATTTTACTTTTTATTTTTCCTTCTAGGTAAGCGCAATCCACCGTAGACCTCAATATCACTTACCATCAGGTGAATTGTGGTCAAGCGCTGACCTATTCAGAGTAAAAAAAAAGGTGTGAAGATAGGTTTGACCTTGGATTAACACATATACTACTTTTTATCCCGAAAACAATTTTGGTTCCGTGGGATACGCAAATAACTATTTTTGTCTTTTTTTACCTTATTTTTGGACCCGGATTAACGCAAGTAACACCGCAAGGCGAGGTTAGTTTTAAATAAATGTTAGGTTATTATATCTTTTAACTGCAGCAACTCTTCACACCACTAAGTTTCTTCGAAGATCATATAACAGCCGCGAGTGACAAATTGTTAATGTTGTATGTTATTTAGTTTACAGGCTAACAACATCAAATGGAGAGAAACCTGCCTAACATAAAAGCTAACACGTAGCTAGCAAATTACTTTCGTAGAACAGCTACGACTGCTACGACGTAGCATTGTTCAACTGAAGCGTCCTGCATCTTCTGCTTTATGTTTTAAGCGACATCAAACATGTAACAAAATATGGGTTTAACAGTTTCTCGAGTTATTAATTGCTACATATGTTTTCGTAGTACAGCTACGACTGCTACGACGTAGCATTGTTCTACTGAAGAGTCCTGCATCTTCTGCTTTATGTTTTTAACAACTAACATTAAACAACTGACAAAATATGGGCGCGGCTTAACAGTTTTACGAGCTCTTACTGGCCACATATGTTTTTTGTCAGATGTTTGATGTTAGGTGCTAGAAAAGCCGGATCAGCAGGAAACCCAGTCATTTAGTCACTGGTCTCGTAACACAGTCTAACGACTAGCACGAGACCAGAAGCTTCGTTATTATTATTGTGTATCTGTACCTTCACGTCAATAGATATTTTTTGTATTTGTATTTTGTATGTTTGATGTTAGGAAATAGAATGCTGGAGACCCGGTTTTCCTTGCTTAAACTAAGCTCCATTATAATCAAATCATATATTTCTCTTCTTAACCTTTTTACACAAATTTTGATAAAATGTGTATGTATATTTCTACGAAAATATGATATCTTACTTAATGTTATAAATAAAAAAATGCCTCAGAAATAAAGAACGGGTGTGGGGTGTTTGTTACTCTTTCACACTCTAACAGCCAAATAAATTTGAGTAAACATTAGTATCTGGTTAGTTTTGACCCTGTATTAAAGGCATGCGTTACTTTTATCTTGGATAAAAGTTCGGATCGCGTTACGGGATACAGCATTACATAAATAAATAAATATTAGGACACATTTCACACACGGCTGAAAAACCATTTCTAGTTCGTATTATGGTTGCTAGCACAACTGATATACTACATAATATATATACGAGTATATACATATTTTATATAGATACATTTTTAACACCCAGACCGTCAGCCAACAAATTCAATTCAGCACAAAGATGTTAGCCGCGCTGGGAATCGAACCTAGAACCTTCTGATTGGCAGTCCGGCATGGTAACCTTTACGCCAACGAGGTCGACATAAGTCTTTACTGGAAGAATTATCTTCGTACCTTATGTCTTCCTAGGTTGACGACAGAACAACCAAGAACAGCCTCTCGACCGATGTGAAAGCTGTGGTTGCCGATAGGTCTCTCGAACTCCGGAGTATCGGATAACTTGAGACTTGATTGAGATTCTGAAACAACCAACAAATGTGTTTTAAGGGTTCCAAACCTAAAAGGTAAAAACGGGACCTATTACTAAGACTTCGCTGTCAGTCTGTATATGGACAGATATTTTTTTTAAGGGAGAAGACATTGGATTCCAATATACAGTTTTTACAACTAGTTTGGAAGCCTTTTGATTCCATAAAATTTTGTTGATTTTTTATTTACTATTTCAAATAAAGATATTTTGTATTTTTATTTTAATGTATGTAATGTATGAAGTATTATTATTATAAAGATATATTAATAAATAATAATTATTCAGTCTGTGTGTATGTATGTTTGTCTCCAGGCTGTATCACAGAAACCGTAATAGATAGAAAGCTGAAACTTTCACAAGATATGTATTTCCCATGCCGCTATAACAACAAATATTTAAAATAAAATAATTAAATATTAATGAGGGTCTCCATACAATATAGGTGTTTTTTCGTATTTTTTGTTATATAACAACAACGGTAGCTGCTAGACACTTATTTTTTTTACAATCTATATTAATGTATATAAACTATCAAATTGAGTTAAAAAATTTGATAAAAAATAAATATTTAAGGGATGCTCCCATACAACAATGGTACGGAACCCTTCATGCGCGAGCCCAACTCGCAGTTGGCCAATTTTCTACATATGATACAAAACTATGCTTGTAAAATAACAACTGAAAATTCTAACGTAGTAAAATCCACTCGTGAATAAAATTTTTAGTTAAATAAATTAGTAGTTAGTTTTAATTAAATAATATCAAATAAAAAAATACAAACTAGGTCAAAGTGTCGTGAGAGATCAAATTAATAATTAGTGTTCCTGTATACATTAAACATAAATTGATATCCTCGTACAAATTGAATTAAAGATTAGTTCTATGATAAATTAACTATTCAATTAAAGATTTATTCAAATAAAGATCTCCTCTAAGAAATTATTTCAAAGATTAAACATGAATTAATAAAAAAGACAATAAATTATTAATCAAAACCATTGGCAAGCAATTGGCTCACTAATTTCATATCTTTCTAGTATCTAAAAGGTAAAAACGGGACCTTATTACTAAGTTACTTTATTTCACCAATATACAGGAACGCGATATAAAAGTTAATGTTAACTGACTAACTAAACAACAAACTTTTGTTTATCAAAAGTCGCATATAACGAGCAGAAGGCAACAACCGAAATAAAGGTTTATAGGGCATGCACTGGATAACTTTCTCTGCAATTTTGTAATGGAGCGGAGACTAACATTTACTGCAGAAAATATCTAAATATGGAAAAGTCCACACTATAAAAATACTCGCAATAATATTATGTATATTCCTCATCATCATCAACCATCGCCTCTCATCCGTGGGTCGGATAACACGTTAAATTGTAGGTACCGGCTACTAGTCTTAGCACATGCAGTGGTTAAGCCAAGTCAGAGATTCTTCGGGCGGCTTAAAAAATCTTGACACCAGAGCTTGGCCACTTAGCTCATACGAAGAAGAAGAATAAAATCGCCTCTCGTCTCTTTCTGGTTGATTTACTTGTTAGCAAAATGGCAAGCAATAGTTTCGTCTATGCTCCTCTCCCCGGCACCTCGGAAAGCGCATCGACTTAGTGATTGTTTTGTAAAATACAATATTTATTGTTAAACGTTTGGTATTTCTCAGACATAAACTTTCTATAATGTAATATATATTTTCTACCTGTTTAGATTTACTTAATACTTTTATTAAATATATTTTTGAAAACCACACCTTTGAAGGGACAGTAAATTGAACAATTCACTACACGTTTTACATATTATATATACACAATAACCGAAATCACCGACATAAAATAATAAAATATACGATCACAGTACTAATCTCAACTTTGTTACGATGACGGTAGACGACTGAGCGTGTTCTTCAAGATGGCCGACCGAAGAGAAGCTTCGATTATGTCAACCTCAAATGACAGTTACAGCACTTTGACTTTGGCAATATGCCAAAGTCAATGTAACTGATGGTGACAGTTGTAGTTTAACCGAATAGTTTGAAAATAATTTACGATTGTTATAGAGAACGGGTAAACGTGTCACATTATTCACTTTATTTTGTTACCAAGATCACTATACTTTGTTTATAAAATTGAGAAGGCACTGACTTTTGTTACTAAGTTCTTACTAGCACAAAAGCCAAGACCACCATATGTACTGCCACATTAATTTTCAAGGTAAAAGAAGAAGAATCAAGCTGGGAAGTGATATTAACAAAAGTTTATGTCTACACCACGAGATAAAAACTGTTTCAACGGAAAATTAATTTAATTTAAGTTACTAGATAAAAATCGTCTCATCAGTTTGTAGCATAAAAGAATCCAACAAACCAATTAACTGCATAGCGTATCCATATAATCCTATTCCAAGCTAACAACCAAAAATAACGCTCCGGAACGAGTATAGGCCAACTAAGGCAACTCGCATTTGACAAAGTTTTAACAATCAAGCGCCAACTTCGTTCTACCCTCAGTGTGTCATTTGTCGCGATATGCGGCCAGTTATAGTTTTTATGCCTTTCCGAGATTTTGTAAAGGGTTGTTTGGAAGAAACTTTGGACAAATATGTTGGGGATTTATTATCCAATCTTGGAGAGAATCTTGCTTTGTCATACGTTGTTTGACGTATTTTGATGAAAGCGGAATTGTCTTCGGACTTTATGTATGAGAATATGCACAGAGAAAAAATTGTATTGTATACTGCAATAAAAAATCAACTGCCAGAAACACTAATATTTTTGCTTGAATTGCTTGCACACTCACTAAAATTCATGCTATTTATAAAATCTTTGTGATGAACTAAATTTGTTGGCTGTGTCTAAAGTATTGATGTATGTATAAAATATGTAGTATATAATTTGTATTAAAAACCATAAGATAGATAGATAGTCCAAATGTTTATAAAAATAAAAACTTAATAAATTTATAAATCAATTCTCGGTTCACATGATGTAAGTGCAATTACCCTAATTACAGATTAAAAGCTTAATAATAATAGATACGTAAAATAAAACTTCATTTGTTATTTAATCTGTGACGCTTACACATGCGGCACAGATTGAATAACAGTTTCTACGTATTTGAAAAGCCTGGTTAGGGGCAGGCGTGTTCAGTTATAGAGCGATCGATACTGGCTCAATGCATCCGTAGGCTTCTCAAATATTCATGCCCTTAGGAACCCCATCTGTGTCCTGTAAGGCACACTCACATCACATGCGTTTACTTGTGCAATAATATTTATGGAGATATGAATTATTATGTGGTTGATTTACGGTAGCAATGATGGGATGATATTTAACACGGCCTTCCGGCATTTTTATGCCGGATAAGAAGTTTTTAAAAGCGTGAAGATTGACTTCTATAGTAAAATATTATAATATAGTTTCATGAATCATAAATAATTTATCTCTTTAAGTCTGGAATAACTGGTTCTAATGGATGGTTTTGGAAGTACTATATTCAAAGTAGGAAATTACTTAGAAACACCAAGTTAAAAAACACATTTTAGAACTTATCTCGAAAATGTGATCAGCTAGTTAAATTAAAATTTATAAGCTAGCTAAAAAAATACTTTATAGCTTATCATTTTCTTAAATTACAATTAACGTAAAGAATTGCGCAATTTTTTTTAAACAAAAAACTTTACTATAGAAGTCTAGAATCTAAATATTTTAGTCGGTTAATACTAAAATACGTACAACACTGTTGTTTTTTTTTATGAAAACGATGTAATGAGGGACACCCGCCTTGGAAAGGAACCGTATGTGAACGAAAATATTCAGAAGCATATTGTTGGTTATTTGTCAATGGAATTTATTTATACGAGCATCAGAAAATGTGTAGCATTTTTGAGGTCTTTTTTTTTCATTTATTCTCAGTAATATAGAAAAACTTTTTATTCATTTAGGTATAATAAGTTTTTACATGATTATTTTTAAATACTTTAATAATAGTTCATAAACTTTTATCGTTCTAATCTTGTATTTATTTTTAAATGTAATTCTCGTTTTTAATCATGTGTATCTCAAATTTGAGCCGAAAGTATCTTCTGGCTTTAGCGCTTGCACCTCGGCTACTAAGGTGATCTGACGTGATCATCGAGGTTAAGCAATGCACAAGTATGTTATTTAAAAAGTGGCATTTTCATCATGCGCTGCCGTGGCTCTGATGACACGTTAATTTTAGATCCTAGTTGTTAGTTTTAGTACAAGTAATCGTTAAGTCAAAAAAGGCCGTCGTTGAGTGGTTTGAAAACTCTCAACACTAGCTAGTTTGGTCACTAATCTTTATACGAAAAAGAAAAAAATCTTCTTGTTTTTTAATAAAGCTGATTACAGCCATATCTTTATCCACAAATCGATCAAAATTTATACGTTTCTATTCTCCATTTTTCGTTTCATTGCAAATTAAATATTTGATAATTAATCAAAGCTTTCCTTGTTATACCGTTCAAGGACCCGTTTCGTAATCCGACCACATAACTTGAGCTATGGCCTTTGTAAATTGTCTTCCGTTTCAGTGAAATTTGGAGCATACAGTAAGAGGTAGACAGGTCTCGGTTAGTTGGTGATTGGAATCGACCCAGAGGCAAACAATTAGCGAAAGTTAAACACGGATTTAACCCGAGCTAAAATACGTGACAGTGGATTGCATGAATAGTAACGTATGTTGAATGGGTAGTGAGGCAAAAAAATTAAACAATTTGAGACTGTGATGCTAGGAAAATCACCTATGGTGATTCTGGGATAAAAAACATGATTAAAGGTTAAAAAGGATAGTAGATTTTGAGTAATGAACATGTCTAGATCCCCAAATGCGCCACAATATTTCCCTAGTAAAGGGTCAGCCTGTCTACTCATACACAGATTATGAAGATGCACAAAGAAAACTACATTTCCAAGAATAAAGCTGAAAAAAAATCAATTTAACAATTAAACAGGTCCAGTATTTTTTTGTGTGTTTTGCTTTACATAAATTAAGTCATAATAATTCATCTTTTAATGACTAAATATTATTTAATATCATTTTATTCACAAGTATTTTTAAAAACAATGTATGATACACTTTGATAATTACTGTCCTCAGCTCTCTTTAGAATTTCAGTCCTTTTTACTTGTTACAGCTAGGCTTTAGGTGGAGCATGCGTAGTCTGGAATAACTGGCTCTCAAGGAGGCTACTAAAACCCCGTTAGGTTGATAGCTAAAGATTTTTGAAGAACTTGAGGATGGTTGCTAGCCAGGCGACCCCTTGAAAGTGCCCTACCACCATCTTATGGTTTCTTCACGATGTTTTCCTTCACTTAAAGTTTGAGCTTATTGGCGGAGATTAAACCTACGGCTATCAAGATCTAAGGCTGTCTTACGGCCGACTAAGCGGTCATCGCTTCAAACCTAACCCAACTGCGCGTGTCTCAATGGCGTCTGAGTGGTATTCACCAACATTATACACTTGTACCATAATGTAGTATTATTCCTTACTGTTTTCAAAATATACTGTGAAACAATAGCAGCGGGTGATTCGTCACACTACGAAGTCTCGTAGATCATGTAACTATCAGCCGCGACCGACAAATTGTTAATGTTGTGTGTGTTGTTTGGTTTACAGGCTAACAACAACGACGGGTGGGAAAAAAAGTGGACGCCATACGAGTAGCATAGACAAATTATACTTTATAGGTAGGAGAACAGCAAAGAGATACCTCGTTGGCGTAAGGTGTACCATGCCGGACTGCCAATCAGAAGGTTCTGGGTTCGATTCCCGGCCAACTAAATTTGTTGGTTGTGGGTCTGGATGTTAAATAATATGTACTTTATAAAATATGTATGTTTGTATGTATATGTAGTATATCAGTTGTGTAAGCTACCATAACACAAACTAGAAATGTTTTAGTGGTGTTAACCAGCCGTGTGTGAAATGAGTTCTAATATTTATTATTTATTTATTTATATTCACTGTTGAAATTTTGAGGATTTGCAGAACGCGTTTTGTTTCGACCTTTTAATCCTTCATTGTGAGAGGTACGAAGCTTTGGCACTCTCTTTTTGAGTCTCTTTTTCCTGAGAAGTACAATTTGGGAGTCTTCAAATCACGTTTTTCATTTCATCAAATCATTACACGTATCAGGTAGGCGATAGACCAATGCTTCACCACACGAATCAGCGACACTTTGGCTTAAAATGGAGCATGCATAGTCTGAAATATCTTGCTCTTAAAGAATCTGCCGGATCACACCGCTAGATGCTTAGCGGCAGATTTTCCACTTAAGGCCGGTTGCTAGCCAGGCGAGCATTAGAAATTCTACCACCATATATAGTATAGTTTTCTGCATACTATAGTTTTCTCACGATATTACTTATCAAATATTTCAATAACATAGCTTATAAATAAAACTTGCAATTTAGCAATTATTTTTTTAAACTACGTTTAGTTTGTATATTTGCTCTGAAACAAAATTTGTTGCTAAATTATTACATGCTTATTCAACATTTTCGTAATCACGTTTTCCGTTGCCGTGAACATATTATTGGTTTTATTTTAATCTGATGAAGCATTTTGCAAACTGATCATCTATTTATGAGCGTAATTACTGGCGATAATAAAATCATTTGTATTTGCAAATAACAAAACTTTTAATTGGTTGTAATCGTTATCGGTTACGTTTAGTTATTTATGTTTATAGTTTTAAACAGTTTAACAAATGTGTTTATTTTTTTCTGTATGAACCGGACCTAGTCTGAAATAAATGATGATTTGATTTAATTTTGATTTGATTTATTTTACTCGACTGTCTTTCAAGCGTATCTTTACTATGTATATGTATGTCTGGAAGCCTAAACGAGTTAACCGTCCTAAAAACAAAAAAATAACTATTTTAGATTAATAACAATTTAAGCGCTAGGCCTGTGGAATTCATTGCCAAACGCCCTGTTCCCCGAAAACTATAAAACTATAATTTTCAAAGCACGAGTGAACCAGTTCTTCTGGGCAAGCGCCACCTTAGTTCACTATATCGTTTACAATCAGGTGAGTTGTGATCAAGCGCAATTCCATTCGTGTAAAAATATATGTATTTTTTTTTTAATCCTTGATAGGTTAGCGTTTGACTACAGCTAGCCTGATGTTAAGCTGCACTGCAGTCTACGGTGTTGTACGCTTACCTAGAAGATACCTTTTAACTCTACTTTTGAAGGCCCCCGGATGATATTTATATATACGAATATATACGTACGGGATATATACGGGCATCCATTCATACGAGCACCACATTTTTACTTTTACATTCGAAACGATTTTTCAATTACGCCCTTTCACTCAGCTGAAAGGTGCATTAGAAACCCCGTCACGTTCCATCGTGATCAGAGAATTCTGAGCCCACTCATTCCGGATGGAACTTTGCTTGAATGTTCTTATTGCCACTTGCTCGGAATATGGCTGACCGGGTTTCTAGTCCATTACTATATGTTGGACTAGGAAGAATTTGAAGCGTAACACAAATTGTCTTTAGGGATCCGTAGTCATTCAAGATATCCTTATAGCTTCGCTCCGTTCATTCGTTCGTCCGTCTCTTTGATCAACTTCTACAATTATGGGTGTGTAATGCGTACAAGTAATTATTATTTTTGCCACTTTCATAGAAAAATTAAAGTTTTTTCTGGGTTGGCTGGTAATGGGCTAGGTTAAAGTAGGGATGATTTTTTTTACGATGTACTCAGAATAAACTCTTACTTTCAAATACTAAAGTTAAATAGATCAAAATAATCAAAATTAAATAGTACAATAATATTTTTACATCGCCAAAATTTTAAGCATTTTCAGCATAAAAAAATAATGAACTAAAATAAAATAAAACCGAAAAACATACTTTACCTTCAATGTATACAGAGCTAAGAGAGACGATAAACTTTTGTTCTATTACTTTTGTAAATTTACAAGAAAAAACACTTAAAAATGTACGTGGGGCCAAGTTATGAGCCAAATAAATGAATTCGAATCTCAAAAGAGTCCTGTTTATAGGTACCTACTAAAGTCATCTAATAATAACAGGTTACGAGGACACTATTGTATACATCTAAGATACTAAAGCATATGTTATTTTTAGTACAGGGTTTTTTTTTCAGATAAATGGATAGGTTTTTCAAAACTATAGGTACACCGCTAGAAGTAAAACACCTATATACATTAGAATACGTATCACGTGCGTTGCCTCACGCCACTCACACCCAGAGAAAGGGTGGTCGGTACCGGATGAAACAATTTACGCCAGTTTGTTTAGCGGTAATTGGTCCAGGATCGGTTTTGTACTGAGTGGCCGTCAATTAGTTTAATGTTTGAGTTAGCTAGCTTGAGTAGTCCTTTCTATAAACTCAAAGAGTAACGGTATATAACAGTAGCCTATTATTTCTGCAACTGTATAGACAGTAAAAAATAAAGCAAAGAAAAATTATAAAAAAAGTAATGTAATACATAATATTTGTACATATACTCGGATATTAATAATCCTACTACTATTATAAAGGCGAAAGTTTGTAAGTATGGATGTATGGATGTATGGATGTTTGTTACTCTTCACGTAAAAACTACTGAATGGATTTGAATGAAACTTTACCACAATATAGCTTATACATCAGAATAACACATAGGCTATAGCTTATACATCAGAATAACACAAAGGCTACAATTTTTGAGGTTTTTAATGTGAGGTCGTAAAAAAAACACATTTTTTGCGCTTAAATTGCAAACGCTGACTGAATCCTACAAGATAGATCAAAACAATTTACTACAGTATTGTACAACTTAAAAAGGTCTACAAAAAAGTCCGTGATGGTATATGTTTATCTCTTAGGAATAACCCACAATAACCATTTTTTATCCTTTTCTTTGTGCGAGAAATAATGGCTTATTTACGAAGCGATTTTAAGCAATACAGTATTAATCCTTATCCAATTAAGTATCTTAAATACATTGTGCATTTGATAAAGATCAATATGGCTTTTTACAGCATGTAAATTAAATAAATATTTTCGAAGATATCACAGATTTAAAATGCAGCGGCGCCAGGCGAACGGGGCGTGGGGGGAGCGGGGGTAGGTGCGGTGGGGAAGAAGTGGCTCATCGCTGAGTGCGCGACCCGAACGCGGGCAGACGTCGTTGACGGTTGTGTCCGTTTTGCGAATTTTCAAGGCACTAGCGATTTGATAAAAACGTATGGTCGCCTACTTTAAGTAATATAGGCCTAAGGTTAGTTATTGCCAGGTTTCTTTTTGGTTAGGAGTTACACGTACAAAAAGATACTTCATTTTTACGAATTACTTCATTGATAATTCAATTACTATATAGATAGGTTACTTACAGTTAATTATAACAAATTATATTAGCAATAAATTAAAATTGCGACTATAATTTGAGATTTAAACTATCCTATCTCTCAAGTTGGATCGAACTGCATATGGTGTGCGAATTTTATTATAATCGGTTAAGTGGTTTAGGAGTCCATTGAGGACAAACATTGTGACACGAGATTTATATAAATTAAGATAAGATTATTAATATAATATGAATGTTTTTTAATATTCTTTATTGTACACTACGTCCTTCTTTAGTCGTTTATAAATTCCTGGAAGAGATCGCTTTAAGCGATAAGGCCGCCAATGGCGGTACACTAATTTTAAGTTAATTGTCTTTTACTGTGCCTTTTTTATTTATGTGTCCAATAAAGAATTATAAAATTTCCATAACACAATGTTAGTTACCGTACTCCTCCGAAACGGCTTGACCGATTTTTACCAAATTTCATATGCGTATTCAGTAGGTCTGAGAATCTTCTACTATATATTTTTAAGGCAAAACAACGTTTGCCGGGTCAGCTAGTCATTCTTTATTTCTGTACATACACCCTTTGTTAATTTAGTTACAAGCTGTACAACTAGATGGCGCCATTACTTTCGCCTTACTTTTCTGAATCGCGGTGACGAGTGTTTTCTCGCGTGTACGACAATACAATACGAGTATTTTGTGTGCGCGTTAACTTTACTTCTGACTTCTGTTCCAGCAGTAGTGTGGTATAATACGAGTATATATCATCTCCACAGCGGTCCAATAGGCAGTGCTGGATGCACCTACATACCTACTCCTTATACCATACCATACCGCTAGTTTTATTGCTACAATAAACATATTGCATTGCTAGTTAAAGCCATGACGGGAGCCAAATCTTGATTTTACAGCTTTTTCGTAATTGTAAACAGTAAAAAAATGACGAAAAAAAGCTCAAGAACCGTATAAATAACCATTGAAAGAATAATTATACCTATATTAGTGCCAATCAAGCTTATCGAAATGAACATGCGCATGTGTTATGGTATATTAACCAATTATGGTTCAATGCCTAATCTCCTAGGCAACATCAGTAGGCAGATAGACACTGCACCAGCCACTGGACCACTATGCAGGACGTTTTAGATAAAACTATTTCACTGCTGTATCTTCCTCTCTACCTTTTTATAAAAATATATAAAAAAATATAGCCTATGTTACTCCGGGATAATGTAATCCCAACGGTGAAAGAATTTTTCAAATCAGTTCAGTAGTTTTGGAGCCTATTTGCGTCAAACAAAAGATCAACCTTTTCTTCCTTATAATATTGGTATTAGTATAGACTTACTCGGGTATTGTCAGGTCACTGCTAGTGAGAATAAAATTAAAATGAAGGTTAAAATAAGTAAAAATAATAGCATCTTTGCCTCAAATAAACAATTCCTCATTAGCAACTTCATAACTACAATTTGAAAACTCTCCAGGCAGAAACAAATAGGGAACTGTTTCAGCAACTTCTGAATACAAACATAAAACGAAAACGCTTTCCAACCTTGATCACTTGATGAGAGCCTTGATAACGAGCGGAGCAAAGTGAATGGGCCAAGAGGTGGGAGTGCTTTTTGTGAGAAACGTCATAAGAAAATTCTACTAAATCTTGTCGAGGTCTGTAATAGAGCTTTAGTTACCTTTTAACCAAATGTCACTATGTAAATTTCAAATGTTCCTCAATAATCAGATGACGACCTCATTGGCGTAAAGGCTACCATGCCAATGAAGGTTCCGGGTTCGATTCCCGGTACGGCCAAAATCTTTGTGATCAACCTGGTTGAACGGTGAACAAATTGGTTGGCTGTGGGTCTGGGTGTTAAATATTATATGTATCTAAGTATATAAAATATGTACGTATGTATATGTAGTATATCAGTTGTGTTAGCTACTATAACACGAATTAGAAATGGTTCAGTATGGAGTTAACCAGCCGTGTGTGAAATGTGTCCTAGTATTTATTTATTTAATTATGATTTTGAGTTTTAAGAACATTGGCCATTTATGTTTCTTGTTCCAGGATTTAGTAATTAAAGGGCAATATGAGTAGGTAATAAAATGTAACATATGTGTGTATTAATCATAATAATTAGTAAGTCAGATAAAAATTGGATTTTTTTATCATAAATCAAATTAAATGAATATCGTAAAATTAAACGATTGTAATTTTAATGAATATGAAGTGACATATAGTTATAAATTTTATATTATTCTTAATCATTTTATTAATTCTTCACCCAGCCTCTTCGTCTAAAATGAACACCAAACTTCGCGGAATGTCGAGTGTACATAAAAGTTTTCGGATAAGCAAATTGTGTGAACTTTCAACAGCTATTAATCACGAAAATACAGAAGTTCCCTATTTTAATTCAGAATTTTAATATTCGTGATGGCTACTGTAAATTGGTTTTTAATAAGTGACATACATACATATAATTATATTCTTATTAACAAGTTTTACTAGTTTCCTGGAAATACTAAAAATATACCTAGACAAATTTATTTAAAAAAAATTGGCATAAATAATATTTGGATAATAAAGATTATCGGAATTAGTAACAATATAAAAAATTTGTTTTAGGCAAAAAAATAATAACTACTACAATTTTTACAATACACAAATATGAATGAACAAATATATAATGAAAAAACCTAAATATAGCAAGCAGTTGTCTTGCCAAAACCAGTCTAGAAATTATTATCATCATCAGCATCAATTCTTTAACATTCTAAGGCCAATTTCAATATCTGCAAACCTATAACAGCATAAAGCAATGTTTCTGAATACAAATTTAATCAAAAGATTACGCAAAAGAACCGTCTAACACAAAAACACAATTCGTATCCAATTAATGCAAATCGAATGTGTTTAGCCAAACAAAGCTGGAATCTTTATCAAAACCGTAAATACGGTGTACAAAAGAAAAGGCGGAATGTTTTTGCTTTGGAAGCAATTATTTAGCGAGGAAGTTTAAATGCAGGTCGCGGTGGCAGGTACGTGTTTGCTCGAGCCTCGTTCTCCACTGCTTTGAGACGATTAAAACGCCTTAGCTTTATTTAAAAGTTAAGGCGCATGTGTGTGTGACTGCGTGCGTGTGTGTGTGTGTGATTAATACACAAATACAAATCATTTATTGATAACACCAAAGTTACAAGTCAAATAATATGATATCATTACAAAAGTATATGATATGAATCAAATGTCAATTTTCAAATTTAGATAATCATTTATATTGGTCAAAGTTTTATCTAATAGCCAAACCCTAAGTCTAGTCTTAAAGCTGGCGGTTGATGGTGCATCAGCTGGCGGTGGAAGGTGCACACTTTGGCGTACCAATCTTCTTCTTCTTATGGTGCCTCTCCAACTAATGAAGGTTGGCAATCAGCTCTGCATACCAATGGCTGATTATAAAACAATACTTATAAAGTACTTATGTACCATATAATGTAGACTTGTACTGCTGTTTGTCTGTTTTGCACCACCCCCTCTCACTTTTATCATGGTCCGTTTCAATCAGGGTTGCCTGGTAGAAATCGCCATTGGCGATAAGGGCGCCATTGTGCTCTAGTTTTTAAGTTCCTCATACCTTATAGTATCATGCTTTTGAAAGTAATTGGCCTGTTTGGTGGTTCATGATATATTTTTTTTCTATCCTCGATTAAGAATGTTCTAAGTTCCAGCTATGGGAACGTGTGTACAGTGGACTGCTATTTAATAAAAAGATAAAAAATAATATTTTTTATCTTTTGGTTGGTGTGCAATAAAGTATATTATATTTTTTATCTTTTGGTTGGTGTGCAATAAAGTATATTATTATTTTTATTAAATAGCAGTCCACTGTACACACGTTTCCATAGCTGGAACTTAGGACATTCTTAATCGAGGATAGAAATAAATTATATCATGAACCACCAAACAGGCCAATTACTTTCAAAAGCATGATACTTATCGTACAATTGAACGATTTTCACGTAATTAAGTTTGGGAACTCTAAAGAGTCTTAACATTGAGTTAATACTAATAAAAAGAACAGAACATATCAATATAGCATTTTTTTTATTCAAAACATGCTATTTTTCTACCACACTGCTTTAAATGTTTTTTTTTTGTTCACAGGGCTGGTTTGCCCCATACTGAACCTTTCTAGTTTGTGCTATGGTTGCTAACACTACTGATATACTACATAATATACATATATAAATACTTTATATCGATACATGTTTGGATGTAAAACATGTATCGATATAAAGTCTGACAGCCAACAAATTTAGTTCATCACAAAGATTTTGACCGTGCCTGAGAATCGAACCTGAGACCCTTTGGTTGCTAGCACGGCATGATAATCAACCACTAACGAGGTCGTTTATGAAAGTTTTAGTTACTCTGCGTGTTTTTCAAACGCCCAGTAGCCTACTTGGAACCTAAATATGCAGTCAGAGACTAAAAAGTAACACAGACCGAGGCAAATTCATTTCCAACCAAAGATCACAGACCGGCAGCAAGTTTAATTAAAAGTTGCGTTCCTTGTTGAGCATGTTTGCGAACCGCGAGCCCTTTATTTGCGATACCAGGAAATGAAACATGGCTGTAAGCAGCTCTGCTGTTTATCTAGTCTGTGGATACTATATTTTACTCTTTACAGCCAAGCATTTGTACGGCACGTAACCACACGAACTAGTGTCAAACTGGCCTTAGGTGGAGCATGCCTAGTCTATAGATAGATAGATAAACACTTTATTAAAACACTCACAAAAAAAATAGAACTAATTACAGAAAACACATAAAGCACATAAAAGCTAGTGCCTTAACTGGCGACCTTATCGCTAATAGCGATCACTTCCAGGCAACCAATTGCAAGAAAGAACATAATGACGAGGTGTAATAACATAAGCGTATATGGGAATTCAAATACATAAATAATATATATTAACAAAATAAATATATAATAATAAATACAAAATATATAATACATATACACACACACAGTACGATCAAAACTTAAAAAATATATAATAAGAAAGGTCAATCCATCCAGATGAAAGAGATAAATATAATTTTAGTCTATACCAATAATATAAAGAGGAAAAAGTTTGTTTAACGCGAATAGACTCCGAAACTTCTGGACTGATTTGAAAAAATCTTCCAACGTTGGGAAGCTACATTATTCCCGAGTACTAAGTAAATAGGTTTTATTTTGTGTCTCTGTACAAAATCGTTTTTTTTTATAGGTAGTCTGGATTAACTAGCTAGCTGCTTGGCGACAAATTTTACGACTTGAAAATAGTTGCTAGCCAATTAAGTATTAGAAAATACCCTACTATCATGCTATGGTTTCCTCACGATGTTTCTCTACACCTAAATCTCGTCCATAGGCGGGGATCGAACTCTAGACTGTCAGGACGTGAGACAGCCGCAAGCCCGATTGAATTTTCATTGTCTCTAGAAGAAAATATAAAATATTTAGTGTACTTCCGCTGTGATCACAGAAAAAATTGTGATCACAGCGGAATCACACTAAATATTTATTTTTTCTTCTATCTACAATAAATTTTCGCAAAGTAACGCCTGAGTCAATAGCTAATTTTTGTCATTGTTTCATAAATGGTGGCGATTCTGGCATACACACGACTAAATCAAATTCAAAGTAGCCTGTCTCTTTTCATCATTAGTGGCTAGAAAAAGACGGCACGATTTGAACCATAGACAAACCAACTAAAGTCACGTGAAATATAGAAAATGTGGACCTTTTTAACGCGAACGCACCCAAATACATCAGCTCTAAAACTACCTCAATATTCCATATTTGACGTGACTTTAGTTGTTCTGTCTATGGTTGAAGTCGCGCTGTTTCTTTCTAGTTAATAATGAAAAGAGACAAAGATACTTTAAATCAGAAAGAGACGGCACGATCTAAACCATAGACAAAACAACTAAAACCACGTCAGATATGGAAAATGTAGTAGTTTTAGACCTGATACTATTGTGTGTGTTCTAAAATCGCCTACATTTTCCATATTTGCCGTGATTTTAATTGTTTTGTGTATGGTTCAAATCGTACTGTCTCTTTCTGTTCACTAAAGATGAAGAGTGACAGGACTACTCTTAATTTAGTTTAGTCGTGTGTTCGCTAGAATCGCCACCAATAATTATCTGTTCTATTTGCCGTGCTAAAACGTTTCAAACCCAATCCATAATAACATGAACACACTCGAAACGCCACAAATTAGGCCACGCACACAACCGTTCCCACAAATCAATGAAATCACTAAATCAGTTAACTGAACAATATCAATAGTTCCAGTCGTGTGTACCGCTTTATTATCGTCTGCCTTGGTTTACGGTCCGATCGGTCTAGGATAGCGTAACTACAAGAGCATCTGGAATATACTAACAGAAATAATTTTTGTATAATTTTTGCTTGAGACAAAATTATTTTTTTTGGACTCATTCACACACGGCTGGTTAGCCCCATTCTGAACCATTACTAGCTCGTATTATGGTTGCTAGCACAACTGATATACATACATACATATTATGTATAAATACATATTTAACACCCAGACCCACAGCCAACAAATTTAGTTAAGCACAAAGATGTTGGCCGGACAAATCTGTACCCCTAAATATGTCCAGTGAGCTAACACTAGCAGCCATCACTTCAGATATCGCTTAGACGACCTCATCAGAAGGTTCTGGGTTCGATTCGGGAATCGAACCCAGAACCGTAACAAAAATTGATTTTTAATATTAGAGTTAGGTATCTACTCGTAACTATCTATTACGTTAGCAGTTTAACAAAGGAACCGATCATGTTTACAAATTAGTGGTATCACGCTTTGCAATTGTGAAGTGAGTTGCGGAAACCTAACCAACTGGATACGGTTCTAATTGTGGTTATTGTGTTTGGGCTACCTTAGCCACTGCGTATTGGAACTTTATTAGTAATAAATAATTATTATTTTCATCTTCGGTTTTTGTGCCTTATACTTTTTCCCCCAATAAAGTTCTGAACAATGTCTTAACATTTTTTTTTTCATATTACCGGCGTTCACTATCATTTGTTTTAATGTTTACGTCCATTTAAATGGTTTATCTTAATCACCATTAACGTTAGCTTTTGTTCGTCCACTGCTGGACATCGTAAGTCGTGTCCGTAGTAAGTCAGAAGAGAGGCCGAGGAGCGGGTGCGGGAGTTAGACCCTCACTTCCACGCGCTGTGAGACGGGCACGGAGGCGAGCCGTTCGGGCTCGGACTCCGTCCCCACTTGGAGGCCCTGGGGCATTGGACGCGGGGGTGTCCGGTGACTCACACCAGGGATAACGGCCTCCTGAGGAGACGATGCTTTTGGCTGTCGCAGGGCATCGCTCGCGCCGTAAAGGGGGTTGCCGCCCCCCTTGAGGTGGGTCCGCTCGGACTGCGGACAGCGGCCTGGGCGGGGAGAGCAGCGGCAATGCGCGAAGCGCCCTGCCCCCGTCATGAGATGGGACACCGTGAATTTTTAGTCGGTAGTCAGGTAGCCTGCCATACCCCGCCCGCATCCCCCAGCCTTGTGGCGGGATATGCGTAAATGCATTGTATGCAAAGAAACAAAGGCGAGCACTATAAAATACTCTGCCATGTCTTGCATGAATATGTTTCGTAATTCAAAAACCACGATCATTAGGTTACATAACAAAGTTTCTTCACATGAAGTCCCTGTTCTGAAATGCAAAGGTAACTAAATTAGGCTGAGAGCAGTCGGTACCGGAGCTTGATAGCGGGCCGACCACGCGTCGTTTCGGTCACATTCCTTGGAACTAATTATCCATAGTGGATCCAAAACTCTGCTAATTACGCACTAAGCTCCCTGACTGGTTGGCATTCTGGAAATGTGTGTATTTCAGTTGGTGGACCTGTTTCTGTAACGTGAATATGTACCGTGATATAAACTTTTGTTTTTGGACTATTTGGAAGTACAAGTATTAAGACTTACTGGTAACTTACCTACAGCATCCTAAACATGATTTTATTGCTTACATTTAGAAAAATAATGGTCCTGTCTTACTCGTTCGCTATGTATTTTTTTTAAACGTACGATAATTTATTGCACTCTTGAACACGAAATGATGGTGTACACGAAACATTTGAATATGGCATACACTACAGTATAGTATATACTAGTTTAATTTAACATAATTATGTTGAAGTTAATATTATTAAAGTTTTTATTAAAAACATAAAAATACGTAAATAAATGTACATATATTTTATATTCGATTTCCGAACATTAACGTCATAAACCACCATGTTTTGAGTCAAATGGCGTCCTTATCTTATTTCATTGGTTTATAACTACAATTTTATGGCAATCTGATTTATAAAATTAAGTCAAATTATTGTATATACGACCCAATCAACAACTCTATTTAGAAGACCTCGTTGGAGAAATAGTTACCAAGCTAGACAACCAACCAGATGGTGCCGGGTTCAATTCCCCACATGGCAAACATATTTTTGATGAACTAAATTTGTTGGCCGTCGGTCTGGGTGTTAAATATGTATCAATATAAATGCCGCCATTCACTGGAAATAAAGCTATTTATTCCATACGTTAGTTATAACTACTTATATGTACCTTCCATTAGTTCCAGGTTTGGCGTCAAAAGTACAGATCCCATAAACCTTAGACTCGTTTTTCACGGGGCAAGAATCGTATTACAGATTAACAGACTTTCATGTTAAACCGGCCCTTGGTTCACATACATACAGCGGTCAGGGATTTTATTCATGGCTCCAATAAATAATTCATGAAGTGTAAAAATGTTATTTAAATTCATTTTAAAACAGACTAGGGTCATTTATCAAACGGTACCGCAGGGTAGGTGGGGAAGGTTGGTGGGTCGGTTTCGGGGAATTTCAGCCAACATATATTTGGGCAGGTGTTAAAAATAGTTTCAGGGTCTAAGGAGAAACTAAAATAATAATGAAGAGAAAGGTGATTTGCATATTCTAATTAAAAGATTTTTTTTTTGACCTTTATCATAATTGATCATACCGTTTTCAACCGATTTGTAAATATCTATACATAATACTAGCTGACCCGGCAAACGTTGTTTTGCCTCACTTAAGGGTATGAAAAATAGATAGTGTAGCTTATATGACACGTTCGTAGATTTACCATAGCATCGCCATCTATATTGATTACTTACTCAACCCAGTCGAAATGTATCGACATCTGTTAGAATCATTTGGAGTTAACAGACAATTGTGACTGTCAAATATTAGCAATAAATTATTAGCAATAAATTAAAATTGCGACTATAATTTGAGATTTAAACTATTCTATCTCTCAAGTTGGATCAAACTGCACATGGTGTGCGAATTTTATTATAATCGGTTAAGTGGTTTAGGAGTCCATTGAGGACAAACATTGTTACACGAGATTTATATATATTAAGATTATGTACATTATACAATGTTAAATCGAAACACCTTACTCAAATCGGCCACAGTCGTGCTTTCTGAACTAACGGGAGCTTATAACTCACGAGTTGAAGCCATAACAACTCAGTCGGGTGTACGTGTGACGTCTCCAAGGTTGTGGATTCGAACCCCGCCAATAAGCTCAACCTTTCGGTAGGAAGGCAAACATCGTGTGGAAACCATAGCATTGTGGTATGGCATTCGTTGAGAGTTAGTTATTCCAGACTAGACTTGCTCCATTTTAAGCCAGAGTGTGGGATTACGCGCCCTGCTGTTCAAATGCTTGGAATAATTATAAAAATAAAACAAAATCGCATTACTACTGATTGTTTCTGGTCAAATGCTTAGAATAATTATACGAAATAAAACAAAATCGCATTACTAGTACTGATTGTTTCTGGTCAAATGCTTAGAATAATTATAAAAATAAAACAAAATCACATTACTACTGATTGTTTTTGTTAGCTCATCATCATCATCAGCCTATGTTCGTCAACTGCTGGACATAAGCCTCTCCCAAGGCACGCCACTTGGCCCGGTCTGTTAGCTATAAAACGTGAATTTATAGGTTCCGGTAAGTTAGTCAAAGTACAAATTCAAATTCACAAAACTTAATTCGCAAAACACGGGTAATACATAATGATAGAAATATAATGTATAAAACTAAGTCTCAACATGTTTTAACTTACGTAGTAAGGCGTGTAAAAAGTATATATTCTTAGTAAGTATTTATTTCTCTTCTAAACTTGTATGTAAGTTGGTTTAGTTTATTCTTTTTTTGTTTTTTTTTTGTATTTGTTTGGTACACCTCCCATTATGTTAATTGTATTTTGCAATCAAAGGTCGCCTGGAAGAAATTGCTACAAGTGATAAGGCCGCCTATTGTGCAATAAAATTGCTGGAACTGTGTTTTTTTTTTTCACTAGCTAATTGTTTTTGTTTGTTTTTGGTGTAAAATAAAGGATTCTTGTATTGTATTCTAATTAAGTCTATGGTAGATTATTAAACACAACAAAAACAAAGCCCTAACTAGGTTAGATAATAACTATACAACATTTCAGTCATTTATCTTCTAAAAACTTTTTTATATTAAAGCAACATATTTGGATGAGGAAAGACTTTTATTTTATCTTTAAAAACGAACAAAGAATTGGTATCTCTAATTGACAGAGGCAAGTTATTGTAGATTTTTATACCCATACAGAAAATACTACCATAAAATCGTTGAGTTCTTGCTTTCTTGCGGCTACGCTTTCCTTAATTTCTTCTACTTTTTAGCGTTTTATAATAACAGCATCCCCATCCCAGGCCTTGGGCAGCATGGTGACCCATACCGATACACAATAACCACCGATAACAGTAACTAACCGCCACCATTGTAACCGACCATCACTTGATACGTCCGCAATGATTACCCTAACGCCCGCTCAGTGTTTCACCAACAAATTGTTCACTATGTACGGTAACGAGCAAAGTTTCGCACAGTAGGGCTGTACCCAATCCAGTGACCAGTAATTAGTAACGGATCAACAACTACAACAGTATGGGACCTATCTGGGACGGTCTTGTATGGGACCTGGATCTTTTACTTTTGACTACTAGATATTTGACCAGTAGGGTGCGTAACCACACGAGTTAGCGACACTCCGGCTTTCAAACAACAAGCTTTCGGAAACACTAAAGCAACATCATTATACCGTAAAGGTGCCAAAGACGCGTACTAAGCGGTGTGCCTCCACCTTCATTGTGTGAACTGCCAAGGTGTGGAATTCTTTGCCAAACGCCCTGTTCCCCGACAACTTTAATTTAGCGGTTTTCAGGGCAAGAGTGAACCGGTTTCTTATGGGCATGTGCACTCCACTTTAGACCAAATTATCGCTTGCCACCAAGAGAATTGCGATCAAGCACAAGCCCATTAAACCGTAAAAAAACAACTTTGAAGAGCCCTATAGCTTTTGCAAATATAAAATATACAACTTCAGGAATTACCCACGACACAAATTTGCGGTACTAAAATTGCTACATGATTTAATCTTCTTTTTTTTAGGCCACATACTTAAAAAGGCTACGTAAATAGTCGTAAAATGCCAGATTTCAGTAGTAACCATACTGTTTCTACTTCCCCCCGTGATCGCCAACTAAGAGTGCGGAAACTGGCCCCAATTTGGGTTGTAAATTGGGAACTTTGCGTCAGGCGATAAGGCCGCCAAGTTATTGTGTAAGTTCGTATCGCGATTGTGCAATTGTTGAGACGAGAGATTATCGGACTTTAAACTGTTGGTCAGTTCCGAACTGTTCAGCTGACTTGATAATTTTGTAAGGGCCTCGTACAATGGATTGAAGTTGGTTTGACCACTAGTTGAATGTAGCTAAGTTGTAGTATAGAACTAAAATAGTTGCTAAAGGTGATGAAATGGGCAAAATCTTGGATTTGCAATTTTACATTTTAATCATAATAATGGTTTAAAAATTGCTAGAAAAATCACCCTAGAATATTTATTCTTATTTTGGTATCGATCAGATTTTTCAATAATAATATGAAAACAAAATTGGTACAAAATAAATTAATTTAGATTTTTTGAATCAGTTCTATTTCCAACTCATAACAAAATAATCATAAATAATCCTTGAGTGTTTCTTTAGATGGTCTTCAAGCTATTTATCAATATTTTTCACTGTTTACGATTTCCAATACAAAAAAAAAACAAGATTCAAGATTTTGCCTTGCAATTCATGGAATGGAGATGCAAAAACTAAATTATGAATGAAGTAAAACCAATTCTAAGAATAAGAAAACAACAAAAGTCACCGAAAAAAAAAGACCTAAAAAAGAAAAGAACCGAATAGGTAAGACAGTTTTACCATAAATAAAGGAGATAATCACAAATTAGTCATAATTGCTAATTAAGCAGGTAATCCGAAGCAAAACTCGGAAGAAAGTTTGCGAACAAAGGAATGTTTTGCATATTTAATATGCGTAATTTAGAAAGGTTGCCTGCTGGGGTTCCATTGGTAATTATAAATGTAAATTATGCTTAAAATTCTCCAAAAAATTATACAAGACCTAAGTCTCCTCAGGAAGAAGAAGCTATCTATTGCTCTTTTAGGAAAATTTTAGGACCGACACTTTTTTTGGAATTGCTACTAAACTTTTATTTAAAGTTGAACTAGGTATATAATGTAATTAGATATTTCATTTCGGAGACTGCAAGCCAGTTGATACAGCGTTCCCTCTAGAACAAACATAAGTATTTTCACAAGAAAAAAAAAGCATTTTCTTAAATAAAATATACTTTTTTGTTCAGTAGAATGTATTGATTTGTGGAACAATTTGTTTATCTAGATTTTTTCAGTGCACTTTTATTGTTTGGATTCTAATTGCATTTCATGATTTCTATTCGAGAGATATCGAAATAGCGAGTGAGATATCTGTTTGTACTTCTGTTAACGAAATACTTATGTGCTAGTGTGATAAGTTCTAGAGATTGGTAAAAACTTACTTCAGAATGCTCAAGCTAGCTGCTAGATGGATGACGAAAATAAAGATAAAAATGATATTAGAGCTTTAATTGAAATAAATTTACATTGCAATAATTTTTTTATATATACGTCTTGCTGATAGCAGATGCTCGACTTGGCAAAGGTTTCAGTATATCTAGATAATACAATTTTGCTAATTTTTTAAAATATAACCACGAGATAAAGCAATTGACAGATACAGTAAAAACATATAAAAAGCCTTCTGTGGAAACTATACTATCAGCATTCTTTTTTTTATTTTTATGTTTAAAAACAGAATAGAAGCTAGAACCAAGCTGATACTAGCTATCAGGCTAACGACTTGCTTGCTTCTCTTGTCAGTAAGTCTGGTTATGAAAAGATTTAGCTAGTGTATAGTTGCGATACGAATTAAATACACACTGGAAAAAAAATAGAATTTAGCACCTTTTTCTCACAAGGGTGACATTTTATTAAAACCCTGTATAAAAATAAATAAATGACTTTAAACAAAAAATAGCGCCTTAAAATATGTTGCGTTTAGCTTCGAATTATATTGTAAGGCATATTTTGGATACATTACCATTTTCTTTGTTGAACAATGTAAGCGGGTGATTATATCGCAGTATAAACGACTTTTAAATCAAAACCACCATCAAAATGTTTAATAATAATTGTAACTTTGTATACAAGTTACCTGATCTAGTTTATATGGGAAAGTTAAATTGTTTTATCAGTGTTAGTGTTTAGCAACAAAATCTGGTAAAATAATTTAACTTTAATCAATTATAGCAAACTCTTGACTTAGTATCATAGATTTTCGTTGTTTTATAAGTCAGTCTGAGCCCAAAAATTTTAACAAGACAATTCAACGTTACAAACAAACAGAGCAAATAAGTTTAGAATTTGCAAGCAATTTTAAAAATGGGCGTCTTAAAAGACAAATTTTCACACACAGCTGGTTAGGCTCATGTTAAATGATTTAAACCACTTTTCCCGTATTTTTTTTACACTGAATAGGTCTGCGCTTGGTCACAATTCACCTGATAGTAAGTGTATCAAGATGGAGTCCGCTTACCTAGAAGTATCTGGACAATAAAACGAAGTTATAAATATAGCTTGTTGATTTTATTTGTTACCTTTGCACCGGGGGCGACCAGGGGCGGGCGTTATTTGATTAGTATTAGTTTTTAGTGAGTGACATTTATATATTGGACGTAATTTTATATAATTTTATTGAATAAAATTTTGTTCTGTATTTAATGAGGTATTTATTATATGACGAATATTGGTTATACTTACTATTTGAATTTTTATTTGTTTAAATGTGTCAAAGATACTTTCTGAAGATATTTGATGAATAACTACTGGACTTGCTATTATTAAGCAAAGCAACTGTACAAAATATTCTGCAGAGCTGAGGACGCTTCGCAGAGGGGTGCGAGGGGGGAAGTCTTCATAAGAGGATTAAACAGGGTAATAAGGTTTGCACCCGCACTTGGCTAGGTCAAGTAGGGCTTACCGTGTTCTCACTATGTGCTCCACACTTGACATAATGTTACCTTCACAATGTACTATATTCTACACTTGTGTCGCTGACAATTTCTGAATTACTTTTGCTATAACTTGAAAAGTAACTACAAGAAAATCTGAAATATTCGACGAACTTCCTCTGTGAATTGAAACTAAATTGATATACGAAAATCAAATATTAAAGAAAATGATTTTTTTCATCACATCGGAAATACACTAAATATTTAATGTCGTCTTCTATTTACAATGGATTTCCGCAAAGTAACTCCTGAGTCAATAGGTTATTGTCAAATGTTATCAAGTGTAAATAAATAATAGTTTAATTAAACTTTTTTTATTATATAAACTAAAAAACACGCTTGTGGGTCAAAATCGCGCCCAAAGAAGTCGGTTACTAACAAACATACAAACAGTATATACAAAAAATGGAATAATTTTATCAAATTAGTGTATAAGTAGTGTAGTGTATATAAGTAGTGTATTGTCATCGGTCCTCGATAAATCTACAAAGTTTGAACGAAATCTGGCCGTTTAAAGTGGATCAAAATCGCGCCCAAAGAAGTCAGTTACAAACAAACATACAGGTGAAGCTAATATAAAGCGTGTAAAAATATAACCACATATATCGTCCGAGATATTGCAGAAACTTTGTTGTATTAAATAAAGGTTACATCTAAGCATTACTTACATTAATAGTTTACTAAGTGTATAAATTATTTAGCCCGAACATGGATGCGGGGCCATGTCATACTGAACATATTTCTAGACAGAGCTGAAGTACCTTACCTAGGGCTAATAAAACCGCTACGTCGGAGGAAGGTCGGTCATTTAACATTAAATTTAACTTAGACTGAACCTGTTTCTAGACTAGACTATTAAGACATTGGAATTAGGTTTAAAAGCAAAATTATGTTTTCGCAAGTGAGTTGATGCATAGCGTTAGTACTTTAGTTATTTCTTTAAGGATTTTTAAAACAACTTTGCTGAAAAACTGTTTCTTTCTGTTACTCGTTCTGTAATTATTTTTGCTAAGCTAACTAATCATTCCAGATGCTTTACCTTCGACCAGGGTTTCGACTCGTGTGTTTACTAATATCATATATGAGAAAGCACGTTTAAGTTGTTTACGTTTGTAACTATTAATCAAATGGTTGGATTCGGTTCATAAAGTATGTGTCATCATCATCATCATTGGCCTATTTCATCTATGAAAGATGATTTCATGTAGCGTCCGGATGGTTATTGCATCTACGCTCGTGGCTGAACAAGCCGATGCGAGAGCCGCAGATGCGGTTACATTTATGGCAGGTGTACTGCCTTAGGTGTATATTATGTGTTGGTAGACAAAATATCATAAAACCTCTCTTTACTCGGAAAAATACATGTGAAAATTCGGGGCGTAACTTATCTGCCATAACAAGAAAATATAAGAAAATGTAACTCAAACCCTTCACATCTAGATAAATAATCGAATTTGACAGATTCAACAATTCTACTTAATATAGCCCAAATATATACATTTGAGGTACTCAAGGTGGTACTGTCCAGTGCAAATATATCGGCGCACCTTATTACCTAAGAGATGTATGTAACTATACCTACGTACAGTACATGACCGCAAATTATACACATCAGAGGCACTCTTGACAGGCTGCAGTTACAATTGTTACAAAGTTGGGTATTTTTTTTCTATTCGACTATAATTCGTTTAATACTCGTCTGCTTGTGGAGATTTCTATGGTTTTTCCGCCGGGTTTAAAAAACCCTAAATGGCTCAAATTACTATTGCAAAGCTTTAAGCAGCATAGTGGCATTTATAAGACACTTTCAGCGCACTTTCCGCAAAGTATGTTTAACTGTAATCTTAAGGCATTTTTATTATATAATAAAATCAGTGTTAGCACGTATCTTGCTGGTGACGTGACAGTCCATTTTGATCCTCGTCCCTGATGATTGTGTTTGAAACATGCAAAAACGTGTTAGACCGTATTTTACTTTTCCTAAATGTAAAAATTATAAAAAAATATGATTTAAACAATTAAATTAATCTGCATTTCTACATATTATTTATAACTCCTGACCAAAACGCCGGCATCTACTTTGCACAGCAAATAAGCGTTGTTATACAAAGAGGCAACTCGGCTGGCATTTTAGGTACTCTTCCCACTGGCACTGGTTTTTTAGATTAGATATACTTTTAATTTAATAAATTTGAGGTTTTAGTTTTACATTAAGCAATATTGAATTTGTAATAATTAGTTATCCCCCACCCCCAATAAACGATTATTTATATAACTAATAAATATATATTTTTACCCGAATTCTAATCAAATCTTGACGTGCATTATTTCCCGGCCAGCAGTGTGTACCGACAAAGTCGAACGCCTTAGAGCTGCGGCTTGGCCGACGGTCAACTCGTTACCGGTGTACGGGGAGGGCGCTTCTGAACCATGGAGAGATAACGCCAGTAGGGGAATTGACACTATTATTCTACTTGACACCTTCCCACGAGGTAACCAAGATATTAGTGAGTGTGGCACGGTGGTAATAACGTCTGCTTTTTAATCAAATCAGAATTCAAGTCAATTCAGAAATAATATAAGTTATAGGTTAAATTGTTAAAACTGCTTAGTACTTAAGATTACCCCTTTTTTATATGTATATCTGACCTTCCTTCTTATTAAGTTTACACTAACATGCTGTGTACTCTATTTTGGATTGGTGATTTGTTTTTATTCTTTGTAGTTTGGTAATGTTATAATGAATGTTTGTAATCTGTCGGAGTGCCTAATAAATAAATAAATAAATAAGACGGCCCGTGGTCCCGGCCCTACATCAATGACTTGTTTTTCAAGTTATGTGTGGATTTGCACTCGCTTTACGGTGAAGGAAAACATCGTGAGGAAACCGATGCCGGTTTCCTCACGATGTTTTCCTTTTTTGTTTGAGGACTAATGCACTGTTTTATCAACAATGTCTTAACAACGCAAGATAACTTTTGACGCTCTTTGTAGTGGTAATATACGGTATGGCAATATTTAGTGGCAAATTCCAAAATGAAAATAAATAAATTCAAACGGGGAATCCCGTAAAATGAAATATGCATTTACCATTTCTTTACTAGTAAGTAGACGCTTTTCGACATACGCACAATAATTGGACATTTGGATACCAGCCAACACCGATAACACGTTTTAAATGTAATATCGAAGTTGACACACTGGTAGATATTAGCTATCTTGTCTGGAAGACAATAATGTACCTAAGTTACATTGTACGGATGCCCACAGGCCCTAATGCCACTGTCTGGAGCGTCATTCATTCCTAGACCTATTTAACTTAGAAGTGAGTTGTTCTAAGCCCTGGAAAGGTCTAAAAAACACATTTACTTTACTAATTATCTATTGTTTTTGAAGCTTTCTTTTCTTTCTTTCTAACTTTTTTTTAGTAAAACACATTGGCTCCGTTGGTTCGGCCACGTGGAAAGGATGGGAGAGGATCGGGCTGTGAGGCGAGCATACTTGGGGCGATCAATTGGCCGACTAGTACTAAGATAAGTTTAAATCAAATACTATTTGCATATTATCTGTGATTTAAAAACTAACAGTTTCCATAAAATACAAGCTTGCAATAAAATATCCGATGCTCGATTCGGCTCGCCGAGTTAACGTCACTGTAAGCGAGATAACCGTTTCGCTTTTGTTTTATAGCTTGTCTGACGTAAATATAAATCGGTCAGAATGTTGTTTGATGTTTTTTATTTGTTATATTACAATTTGTTCTCATGATTTTTAACGAAATTCGGTGTGAAGTTAGGTTAGACCTTGGATTAATACATGGGCTACTATTTATACCGAAAATAATTATGGTTCCCATGGGATATGTAAATAACTTCAAAATCTTTGCAACTCCTTCACGCGACAACGGCTTGACCGATTTTGATGAGATTTACTATGAAGATACCTTAGACCTCGGACTAACACATAAGCTATATATTTTTATCCCAGATTATCTTCTTTTAGTCCCGGATTAACGTGGGTAAAATATAGCGAGGATAATTCTTTGTACATAAAAATACCTTGACATCTTATTTTTATTATTGTCATTTTTATATTGTATTCTTACAATCTATAATAATCTTTTGACATGACTTTTAAGTAAAATATTATTGCCTTACTTTAAATCATATCAAGAAATTAGTTTTTAAATCTATAAATTTACTAGCTGACCCGGCAAACGTTGTTTTGCCTTAATAATTATTTCTAAATATACAGTGGCCAATTCTCAGACCTACTGAATACGCATATATTATTTGGAAAAAATCAGTCTAGCCGTTTCGGAGGAGTACGTTAACAAACACTGTGACACGGAAATTTTATATATAAGATATAAGATTGACATTTTGCACACCGCATATGCGGTAGCCTATAAGGGACAACTATTTATTATTATGTTACATGTTTTATATGTTATGTTTATATCTTATCTGTGGCTACGCAAATAAAGTTCTTCACTTCAACACTGCGGGCCGCAACTAGTAAGATAATTCTTAACACAAAATAACGCATATAACTCACTCCCCCCACAACTCCCCACTATACGTCCTGCATCCTAAACTAACAAGTCTGTTAATGATTCAGTACAGAATTAGAAGTAATTGCTAGCTCAGTTAATCTAGGTAAAAGCCGTAACTTTAGCTGCTGTTTGTTTTTAACCCCTGACTCATAAGCGGTAGGGCGTTATAAGTTTTACTTGTATCTAGTGAACTAGAATAAATAGAATAGTCACTTGGCCGATAAAATGGTTTAACCATCCACGCGTAATATACCGCGATGGGCGGGGTAAAACAGCTACCCTCGCGGCTAGTATCGGTGGGGTGACCTTGATGCGACCAATCGAGTACGAGCTTTGTGTGTGTGTGTTTAGTTGGGATAGTAGTATAATTGTGTGCGTAGATGGATTCAAATTCTAAGTGGTAATTATATGGAGTTACTCTTCCGTTTATTCTAGTTCACTGCTTGTATGTGCGTCTGTCTGTATGTGGTATTTGTTTGTTTGAAAAATGTGTCAAAGTCGATAATGCTCTTAGCTGTATTTGATTAAAATCGGACTTAGATGGCCGCTGTTACAAAATGATAATATGAAATGAAAGGTCTCAATATGGGGTTTTCTAAGTTCTTATTTTAAACTTGTCTTACGGAAATACCATTAACGTTGCTCGCTTTGCAGTAGGAAGTGACTGCTTTGCAAAAAAACTTGCTTGAAAAGAGTTCTAATTTTATTTGTTGTTATTTTTAACTGCGGCGGAAAGAAGACGGGTATATACCTATGTATGTATGCGTTTGGAGTGAGAGGATGTTTGTGTATTTGTGCGTGAGTGTTTTGATGTAATTTACAGAGATGGGTTAAGATTTGATTGGTGCACGTTTTTATCTTAGTGTCATTTTAGGATGAAGTCAAAATCTTGAATTAACAGTTTTTTCATCATAAATAATAAACGGTAAATATATTGGAAAAAAAAGCTTAAGGATCGACTAGTAAAACCCTAAGAATACTTATTCATATTTTGGTGCCAATCTGATTTAGCAAAACGAAAAATAACAGGTACAAAAAAATTTATCTGCTTGGTACCAAAATTAAGTTATTTAGTATAAATTTTCTTTTGTCTTTAAGCTATATTTTCAATATTTTTTACTGTTTATATATTTAAAAAATCTGCAAATAAAGTTATCGTCATTGCCTTAAGAATAATGTTTTTTTACAGTAATTACCCACCAGGAAGAAAGAAGCAAGAACTGCAGAAATATTTATTCAGAAAAAAAAAAAAAAGGAATGTGGCTTGGTTGTAATAACGTCTGGTTTTCTATCAGACGGCCTCTGGTTCGTTCCCAGCCCTACACCAATAGGCACGTCCACACAGAGCGAGCAGCCTCGCGAGGCATTTGCCGCGCGAGGCACGTGCCTATTTAGTGCAACAATGACATAACTAGGCGACTGAGGCGCCTTTGAGCAAATTCAAAAGCCGACACTCGATGGCTCGGGCGCTCGGTCGCTCGACCGCGGCAGAGCGCGCGCTTGCCTCGTCCGAGGCACGTCCACACAGAGCGAGCAGCCTCGCGAGGCATTTGCCGCGCGAGGCACGTGCCTATTTAGTGCAACAATGACATAACTAGGCGACTGAGGCGCCTTTGAGCAAATTCAAAAGCCGACACTCGATGGCTCGGGCGCTCGGTCGCTCGACCGCGGCAGAGCGCGCGCTTGCCTCGTCCGAGGCACGTCCACACAGAGCGAGCAGCCTCGCGAGGCATTTGCCGCGCGAGGCACGTGCCTATTTAGTGCAACAATGACATAACTAGGCGACTGAGGCGCCTTTGAGCAAATTCAAAAGCCGACACTCGATGGCTCGGGCGCTCGGTCGCTCGACCGCGGCAGAGCGCGCGCTTGCCTCGTCCGAGGTACGTCCACACAGAGCGAGCAGCCTCGCGCGGTAAATGCTCTGTGCAAGGCGAAGCTGCAGAGCCTTGAGCATCGCCGCCTGGTGGTCGGCCTTTCGGTTTTTTATAGGTTACATTTCGGTGAGTGTGCATCGGGATTGCATGATTTGATCCCCCCGCCCCATTCCACCATCGGACGAGTAGGGAGACACCAAGGCGGCATCGTTATACTGTGGAGGTGCCTAAGGCGCGTACTAAGCGGTTTGCTTCCACCTTCATTGTGCGTACCGCCAAAGTGTGGAATTCTTTGCCAAATTTTCTGTTCCCCGATAACTATAATCTAGCGGTTTTCAAGGCAAGAGTGAACCGGTTTCTTCTGGGCAAGCGTGCTCCACCTTAGATTGCAATCTCGCTTACCATCAGGTGAATTGCGGTCAAGCGCAAGCCCATTACAAGTAAAAAAAAAAAAAAAAAATGTCTGGCGAGGCTGCTCGCTCTGTGTGGACCCGGCTAATGACTAGTTTTCAAGTTATGTGTGGATTTGCACTCGCTTTACGTTGAAGGAAAACATCGTGAGGAAACCGACATGTTTGAGGACCACAATATCCGAAGACGTGTGTCATTCGCCAACCCGCACTTGGCCAACGTGGTGGATTATTGCCTATAGCTCTCTCCTCTTAGAGAAGACCCTGAGTCCTAGCAGTGGGAACATATAGTGGGCTGCTTATGCTATGCTACGCTAAGTGTCATTGGTAGTTTAAAAAAATAGAATTAAATACGGCTGTCACGAGTTAAACTGCAAACATAACGTGATTCAATTCAAATACAATACAAAATATCAATTCACAAAAGTAAACCAACAAACCTCAAAACCCCTGTTTCAACTCTTCACCTCTCAAATCATTAGCTCCGTTCATCCTTTCCGGAAGTTTCACGAATCATTAAACAGCTATTCATCAAAACCAATAAACAAATCCTTGCCTACATTTAAATAACACGAAACACGTTCGGTCTCCAAGGATCCGATCCATCTTCGTGAACGGCATTAGCCGGTGACACATCAAGCCAGCATCCCGCCTGCATCAATCACTTGGCTCCGAAGTATTTCGGGAAAACATAAGGTGAGAGAAAAAATGGTGCGTTTTCCGTATGACTGATAGAATGGGTAATAGCTTTGGAGAGTACAGATTATTTAACGCAGATATTTTTGTATTTGTCAGACAAAAATATCTGCTTGGAAGGATTGAGTTTTTGAAGTACGAGTATTATTTGGAGTTTGTTTCTCAAAGTCTCAGTTATATTTTGTCGGGAGTATTTTAAATTTTTAGCACTTGTTTATACTCCTATAAGAATTCAAAGTATAATAATTTTAATGTTGCTGTTCATATAAGTCTTGAAACATAAGTCCTTTCAAACCAAATTGAAGCTCAATTTGGCATATAATTACATCATAAATACGAAATAGTATAAGCAAGTGTGGCTCGGTGGTAGAACGACTGATTTTCAATTGGGCGGCCCCTGGTTCGATCCCGATCCTACACTAATGACTTGATTTTCAAGTTATGTCTGGATTTGCAGTCGCTTTACGGTGAAAGAAAACATCTTGAAGAAACCGACATGTTTGAGGACTAGATAATCCGAAGACGTGTGTCATTTGCCAACTTGGCTAGCGCGGTGGATATGGCCTATATATCTTGTCTAGTGAGTGAAGGCCCCGAGTCTAAGCTGTGGGAACGTATACTGGGCTACTTATGCTAATGAAATAGTAATAATTTGAGTAAAATATTATAAATAACGTTCTTTTGGGACTTGGAGATTCGGAAAAACACTATAGAAACTTTATCAAAGTTATCATATTTCCATGTATGTATTTAAATTCTTATAAGTAGAAGTTACCTCTCTGTATTTATGATCAATCACACTAAAGCAATATGTCGTATTCAGACCGTCGGTACCCATTTTCCTGGTCATAATGAAAGCAAACGAAACGCCTGAGTGGCGACGGATTCTCGTCTCCATGGAGCAGCAACCCTCAATGTTACCTAGAGAGGATTTAAAACTACACAAATTGAGTCAGAATTCAATATCTTAGTTGACAGATTCTTTTCTGAGAATACTGTTTAAATGATTTCACAAGAAGTGAGCATTAATTTGATCACTTATAAATTAGAAAACCGACTTGAAATTGATAAGAACCGATCTAATTTCGGTAAAATTTACATTAATTTCAAGAAAATAACAACTACCTGCGTAATTATTAAATAGATTTTTTTTGGAAAGGACTTGTGTACTTTTCAAGTGGTTCCGTATAAATTTTGTTCAAAAAGTTTTTTATTTAAGTTGTATTAATTTTTCACATGGCAATTTCACCTGGGCGCTACCGTGGGTCAGATAACACGGATAATTATTGTCGGTACTGGCTGTTAGTCTTAGAATAAACAGTCGTTAAGCCAAGTCAGAGGCCTTCAGGCGGCTTAAAAACTCTCGACAACATAGTTTGGCCACTTAGTTCATATGAAGAAGAAGAAGAAGAATTGTTCACATGTTAGAGATTCAGATTCAAAATCTTATTTCAACTTACAAATTAGTGTGTAGGTCACTATACATTTTATATTAATTAGTCTTAATTGGATAATTAATTAATTTGGAATCCAATGGGGTATAATTTTTCTGGTTTTGATTTCTTGGTGTTCTATCTTACTTTCTTAGACCGTGTAAGGGACTGTTACCCGCTTATACTCGTAGTAAATGGAATTACTCACTTTTCTTGGGCTTATGATTTTTTTGTCTTTACTGCTTAATAATTATAATTTAACCAGCAAATTGTATCACGCTTGTTTTTAATTTGACAGCTGAGTGATTGTAATTTTTTTTAGTAGATGATTGTGATTGTGATTTTTTCTTTTTTTTTTCACTCCTTATTTTATTGTATTTTCGGTATTCATATGAATCAAATCAAATATATATTTATTGAACTAAATAAATTTACAGTAACATTTTAAATTGTATTCTCTTCAATAGTATTACCTTTTTCAAATGGTAGACTTCTGTGCTAGTATGTAATATGTTACAGAAGCCAGTGCCTTCTAAAATTTACATACAAAATTATTATACTTAATACAAACTGACAAAAATATCCTATTTATTATTGGTCCGTTAATAAATAAAGTCAATCCCATATTTCTTCATAAGTCCATGTCCCATACCTTTGGCGGTCATATCGAGGCTCAAATGGGTTTTTCTTGTACCGATCTCTGGCGGAAACGGCATTATGTATGACAAGTGAAACATAACGACAGTAATAACATTTTTATGGAGGATTTTTCCAGAAATAGATGGGAATGCGAACGTAAAATATTGTTTTTTCGTGAACAAATGTTTTCATACTGAAATAATAAGTTAAAAAGCCATTTATTTCAATAATTGAATGAAGACCAGCGTTATGCTGAGTTGTGACAAATTAAAGCTTATTTAGTATATTTTTTTAATTATTATATTTATTTCGTGTATTAATTTGTAACAATGAACAATTTACTTTCTTTCTTTCTTTCTTTGAATATATAAATAAATATTTTATTATCTGATTTAGCAATGGGGCCCAAACTCGGCTCCCGTGAACCTCCATTAACTCATCTACTGTTTATGGAACAACGGAATAGGTGCATATTCCCATCAAATGAAAGTTAGGTACAATAAATTATATTTATATTCTGAACGTTACCTAAGAGACTATAATATAATAATTGTATTTAATAACACATTGCTGTATTGTAGCTCGGCAAATTAGGGTGATCTGACACGATCACTGAGGTTAAGCAACGGTCTACGCGGACAATCTTTGGATGAGTGACCATGCACAAGACTGTATTTTAAAAAGCGGCATTTTCATCTGGGCGCTACCGTGGGTTGGATATCGCGTAAAAGTATCTAAACCAATGTACACAAGTTTTTCATTTTATGCCATAATTAATTTGTTAATTGTTTTACTGGCTGTAATACAATTTTATTAACGAGTGGAATGAAATTAGCTGTAATTTACTGCTAACATTTTCAAACCACGTTATGGTTTAGTTAACATTCATAACCAAAATACGAATTTACGCAGCTAAACAAGAGATGCAGGGTTATTTTCATTTAATGTGACCGCTATCAAAATCTATACAGTCAAATTTTATTTTTAGGATCGCTTAACGATCATGGCAATGCTGCGAGCATTATCCTATCCGTCAGGTTCTGTCCGGAGTGGTCTGCTAAATTAGTTTTGCTAAATTAATTAAAATAGGACTATTTTAATCAAATAGCATAAGCATAAGCAGCCCACTATACGTTCCCACTGCTGGGACTCGGGGCCTTCTCTCACTAGGAGAGAGATATAGGCCATAATCCACCACGCTGGCCAAGTGCGGGTTGGCGGATGACACACGTCTTCGGATATTGTGGTCCTCGAACATGTCGGTTTCCTCACAATGTTTTCCTTTACCGTAAAGCGAGTGCAAATCTACACATAACTTAATAAAATTGTTTTAAAAAACAAACAACCGACTTCAAAAACACAACTAAAAAGGGAAAAATAATTTTAAGCCTAAATCAAATCAAGAATATATAAATAGAATAGGAGAGTTTATTTCATGTACTTATAAAAAACTATTTGCAATTTTTAGTAATCCTGTATTCTTGAAGTCGGTGCCATCTAATAAGAACAAATTAATGTTTGTTAAAAAAACTATTTTCAATTGTCTTTCTTTGCTGGCACCGACTCCAAGAATACAGGATTAGTAAAAATTGCAAATAGTTTTTTATAAGTACATGAAATAAACTCTCCTATTCTATTTATATATTCTTGATTTGATTTAGGCTTAAAATTATTTTTCCCTTTTTAGTTGTGTTTTTGAAGTCGGTTGTTTGTTTTTTAAAACAATTTTATTTTTAAATTTTTAGTGGTTGGTAATGATATTTTGTTTAAGTTTTAGCTATGGAGAGCCAAATAAACTTCACGATGAAAAAATTTGGCGTGTGCCCGGCAGGCAACCAATTGGGAGCAAATCGAGCTGGATGCGAGCGAAGCGAGCGCGAAAATTTTCACCGTATTTGTTCGAACCGTTTGAACATAAAGAAGTCCAAAGCTGCACAAATTACATAATGTTTGTTGTGTTAAAACTTACTAGAACCAAGTGCGAGCGAAAAGAGGTGGATGCGAGCGAAGCGAGCTGTGCGCGAGCGAAGCGAGCGCGAAAATATTCACCGTATTTGTTCGAACCGTTTGAACATAAAGAAGTCCAAAGCAGCACAAATTACATAATGTTTGTTGTGTCAAAACGTACAAGAACCAATTGCGAGCGAAGCGAGCTGGATGCGAGCAAAGCGAGCTATGCGCGAGTGAAGCGAGCTATGCGCGAGCGAAGCGAGCGCGAAAATTTTCACCGTATTTGTTCCAACCGTTTGAGCATAAAGAAGTCCAAAGCAGCACAAATTACATAATGTTTGTTGTGTCAAAACGTACAAGAACCAATTGCGAGCAAAGCGAGCTGGATGCGAGCGAAGCGAGCTATGCGCGAGCGAAGCGAGCGCGAAAATTTTCACCGTATTTGTTCCAACCGTTTGAGCATAAAGAAGTCCAAAGCAGCACAAATTACATAATGTTTGTTGTGTCAAAACGCACAAGAACCAATTGCGAGCGAAGCGAGCTATGCGCGAGCGAAGCGAGCGCGAAAATTTTCACCGTATTTGTTCGAACCGTTTGAGCATAAACAAAGCAAGCACAAATTATATAATATTTGGAGTGTCATAAGCCCAGAACATCCTGGGGGAAATTCGAACGAAGCGAGATAACTCCTAGCGAAGCGAGCGCGTAAATATTTTCCTTATCCGTTCGAGGGTCTTGTCTATCAATATATCAAATTTTACAGTTCCTGCTTCCACTAAGTATGACCCAAGTGGCCAAGCTCTGGCGTCGAGAGTTTTTCAAGCCCCTGATTTAGTTTGACCCCTGCTTGTACTAAGAGTAGTGGTCCAGGCCCAACAAATTAACGTGTTATCCGAAGCACAGTAACGCCCAGATGAAAATATCATATTTTTTTATGGAAGTCTTGTGCATGGTTACCCATCCAAAGACTGGCCGCATGGGCCGTTGCTTAGCCTCGATGTTCGCGTCAGATTACTTTTGTTAGCCAGGCTGCTAATTTTATGAGCGAAATCTGTATTGCCGTATGAGTGCGAAGAAGTAAAATAGGTTATCCAGTTATTTGGGCTTCCCACGGGAATAGCAATGACTTTTAAGATAAAAAGTAACCTTCGTGTTATACAAGGTCTAGTCTACCCCCTATATCAAATTTTAGCGAAATCAGTGTGTCATGTGTTATTTGGTGCATCCCACGGGAACAATAATTATTTTCGGGATAAAAAGTAGCCTATGTGTAAAAACATAGTCTAAACTATCTTCATTCCAAATTTCATCAATGTCAGTACAACCGTTCGAGCGTGAAGAAGTTAAAAAGATTTATATGTTATTTGGTGCATCCCACGGGAATAGTATTTATTTTCGGGATAAAAAGTAGCGTATGTGTTAACACATAGTCTTACCTATTTTCTTCTCAAATTTCATGAATATCAGTACAGCCAAACGAGCTAGAATCTCTCTTCATGCGTAAAAATAACCTAACTTTTTAGGTTTTTCTTCGATTTCCCTAGGAGTCCATCATCAGAACCAGTTTTGGTGACAATGGGACCAATTCAGAACCATACTCTTTCAATTAAAAAAAGAATTTTGAGAATCGATCCACAAATGGCTGAGAAATCGGTGAACATACATAAAAAAAAAAAAAATACATACACGTCGAATATATAACCTCCTCCTTTTTGAAGTCGGTTAAAAAACAAGTCATTGGTATCGGGCCGGGATCGAACCAGGGGCCGTCTGATTGAAAAGCAGACGTTACTACCACCGAGCCATACTCGCTTCCATTTTAATCAAATAATTCATTTTAATCAAATAATTCATTTTAGTTAAATTGTAATTATAATTATAATAAATGTATGTTTCGCTTAAATTATTTGTCAGCCACTGAAAAGTTAATTAATGTTTATTATGGAAAAAAGACAATACATAGAAAGAATATTATTTTGTCATATGAATTATTGAATTTTATATCTATAAGCACATTCTAAAATAAAAAAGGATCTAATGCCTAAAAGAGAATGTTTTTAGCCTTAAGAGCATCGCATGTTACTTTTCGTGCCTTTCGCCTTGAAGATCTTTGGTTCAATCTCCGCTAATGTGCTTGAGCTCTCGGTGAAAGAAAACATCGTGAAGAAACCTTAGCATGATGGAAGGGCAAATTCTAGTGCTCGCCTGGCTAGCTACCATCATCAAGTTGAAAAATCTGGCAGCCTCCTTGAGCTTAAGTTGTTTTAAGCTTAGCATGCTCCACCTGTCAATGCGAGAAGCGGTCCTGCTTCCCTGCCCCCGTCGTGAGATGGGACACCGTAAGGTTTTAGTCGGTAGTGACGGTCCCTCTGGCCCTCGAGCCCGACATACCCCGCCCGCCTCCCCCAGGCTTGTGGCGGAAGATGCGCAAATGCGTATCCTCACGAGAACAAAAAAAATCATGCTCCATAGGTCAGAGTGTCGCTCGCGAACTTTCGTGGCTAAGCACTGCTGGTCAAATTTCTAACAGTTATTAATTAAAAGACCAATGTCAAACAAAGTAATATCTTAAACCAAACTATCCTCCTATTAAGGACACAGCCAAGTCAGAGGCCATCGGGTGGTTCAAATCAAATGATTAAGTCCTGTTACACTATACTTTTTAAGCTTGTTGTATGTAAATTGTTTACTGTAATGTTACACTAGGCTGAAATTGGGCCATATTGTGTTGATTTACAGCCAGTCTAATTCTGTTGGGCCATTATCTAGCCCCGCGCTAGACATTCATTAAATTTGTGTCACTGCGAATGTGCATGGGAATTAATTAAAACGTTAATAGTTTATACTGCTGAATACTGTTTATTGATAACCGCTGTTCTTAACCGTCACTCATTTAACGAACAATCTGATACAAATAATTGGCCAACTGTGAGCCGGGCTGGGGTTCCGTACTATTCTATCTTAAAAAAATTACTAAGAAACCTGTTTGCTGTATGGGAGACCCTCAAATATTAATTTAATTTTAATCAAATAATCTTCTTCTCCTTTACCATTTCCCATTTGGTGGGGTCGGCACAGCCTGTCTTTCTCTTCCACGCCACTCTATCAGCCGTCATCTCCACATTCACCCCCTTCTCATTCATATCCTCCTTCACACAATTCATCCACGTCTTCTTTGGTCTACCTCTCCTTCCGCTACTTCTTACAATCATATCCATACTTCTCCTAGTCACATGCATCTCCTCTCTACGCATTACATGTCCGTACCACGCTAACCGTCCACTCTTCACTTTCTCTGAAACAGGCGCCACTTTCTAAAATGAAACATTTTTATTCTCTAAATAAGATTTAGAGGGTCTACCAGATGTCATTAAAAAGATCGAATAAAAATAGCTTAAAACTTACGTTTGCTGTAAGGGAGTCTCGCCTTTAATATTTTTTTTTTGTTTTTTTTTTTATGTGAAATGATGAAATGATATATGGACCTATATATGCTATAAAAAATTAAGCGCCTTTCTGCTTCTGCTATTGATATGTGTTAAAAATAAAAAATAGCACGTATATTGTGTATTTGTTGTTATAGATGCACGGAAAATGCATATTTATGAATATTTCCGCTTTCTAGCTAACACGGTTTATGAGATACAGCCTGGTAATAGACAGACAGCGGAGGCTTAGTAGTGGTTCTATTTTTACCTTTTAGGTACGAAACCATAGTAACGGCTGTACATAGCCGTCACTAATTTAACGAACAGTCAGATACAAAAAACGCTATACTAAATATGCTACTATAACAATCTAGCCTACAACTAAAACTATAATAAGGTAAATATCCGTATATCTTCTTTTAGACATCAGTCCTCTATGTACCTACAAGTAATGGTGAGCAGTCCTGTGGGAACCTCTGCCGCCCCACAGTTCAGGCAGCTTGACTGACCTAGTGTGTAAGGCGCAGCGCACTATTGGCTACTTTACACGCATTAAGCAAACCATACATGTCTTATACAAATATACAAGTAGCTGTAAACCTAAATTTCCTGTACCATAAAAAAAAACTGGTTGCTAAACTATCCCAAACACGCTTTTATCCTATCCTAGATCAAACCGTTATCAACTTTATATCGGGTAACGAATCTCCATACAAACTGTTAGAATCATCTGTTCCGTCCCAGACATACTTAAACTCAGAGAAGACATTCGGAAGTCGTTCAAAGGACGCAATATCATTCCCATTACTAGATTGGTACGATGTTCGGAAGCATTAGGTTGTGGAACTGTTGTTTGATAGTTGAAGTAACTTCTGACGGGACAGTTTGCTGGAGAGATACTTGAATATCTATAGGCGCAGTTACTGAGCTTATTCATTGCCGAGGTTCCGGTGATAATTGATTATATTTATATACTGAATTGGCGCGTAACCGTAACGATGCAATGCAATAACCGCGACACGGTCTTCTTTAAGTGTCCACTCCATATTTAAAAATGAGGAAAATTCTAAAAAGTACATATTTTTATTTTGATGAAAAATTCGAAATTCGAATTCAATAAACTTTTTTTTGTGGCCAGCATTCTAAATTCAAAAGTTTTTATTGTGTGACAGAACTTATGACCTGACTTAGTATAAACACTAGACTGATTCAAAATATATTTTTTGAGTAAATAAGTATAAAAAGCTTCTTTGTTTGACAAAAAAACGTCCTAAAAAATGAGCTTGATTATCTTGAAAATTGAGCTGGCGCATGGGGGGTCCCTTTCCCATATAAAATGTAATGAAAAATATTTCTAATTTCTTTTTTTCTGGTATTTTAAAGAATTAAATTTTCTGCAAAAAAGGTTTTATTCATTTTATCGCTAAAATGCAATGGAAAAAAGTTACAGGACTTTGAAAAACGAAAATTATAAAAAGTCAAAAATGTGCGTTTCAATTTTTCTATCATATAAAACAAAAATTTTTTGTGCTCAATTTACAAGATATCAAGCATTTTTTTTTGTCTAATTTAGAATCTTTTTAGACATATTAAATAAAAAAATATTTATTTTGAATCAGTCTAATAAACATTGTTTGTAAGATATGAACTATGTAATTGTATTAAGTATTTTAATAGTTGAATTTCTTGTATAATTACTCAAATGTTTTGCTTTTGAATTTATTGTCCTAAATAGATATGGTCTAAGTCGGTTCGAAATAATTAGTTATCTATACCGATATTATTAAGAAAAAAAAGTTTGATTTGTTGTGCAACAAACAAACTCCGCAGTTCCGAAACTACTAGACTGATTTGAAAAATTCTTTCACCGTTGGGAAGCTACACTATCCCTGAGTAATAAAAGTTATATTTTGTTTCTCTTTGCAACTTAGATTATTTTATAGCACGTGCGAAGCTGGGACGATCTGCTAGAGTGAAATCGGTGAAAAAACAAAAAAAAAACATACATGAGTTAATATTACCGTAATGGTTGACGCAGTTAGTATTACCGTAAATTGTAACTTCCATACTTAAAATTTACTCTAATTCCTTTAAAATTTAATCTTCGTAACTTCCAGATGTCTTCAGGCCTACAACTTAAAGACCTCAAATCTCAGCTTTAGACAAATTATGACGTGTCATGCGGAGTAAGATAAACGATTCGCCAAAAATATATCTCTTGGGTCCCACTTGGGTTTCGGCAATTAATTTGCACGGGGGTGCAGGTACCCATGGACGATGGAGGATGGATCAGAAGGATAGTTTTAACTTTTAATGCATTCTTATAACCGTCTAAAGAACAAGTTTAAGAATATTATTTATACATTATTTTGGTACTAATCAGACTCATTTCATAAATCAGACCACAAGACTCAATTATTAATGAGAAAAAAAGTGGTTCTTAAAATCTAAAATATTTTATTAACCTGATTTTCCAAATCCGTAAATGGGATTGGTAGCAAAAGTAGTATAGATGCTCTTAGAGTTGTTCCTTAGACATTTTTTTCTACTATTTTTATCCGTTTACTTTTTACGATTCATAACAAAAAAACTGTAAAGTCAAGATTTTACCCTTGATAAACTCTAATACTATAGAGAAAAATACCGAAACCTCTAATTTCACGTGTCACCCTAGCCCAAGACGCCTGATTATAGATTCCAAAACACACAGTCTAGATTGGATCGCGTTGACATTTGTTCTATGATTTAGATTAATAAAACAATATATAAAAGTTGATGTCCTTATCTAATGAGTAAAAGGAAATAAACTTTCAAATATTTTCTCATTGAATCAAGTTATTCTTTTGTGATCGCGTCTTTATATGGGTTTCCATTTCCATGGTCAATTTGATTTCACAATTCTTCATATCTTAGCACTTTCTTAATACAAGTAAGTTCCAACTAAGCAGTGAAAACACATCGCAGCAAATTTTTTGTTCAACTCCTATATATATGAAATAATAAAAAATAACGTTCCCACCACCGTTTTCCCGAATACAAAAACAAAACGAAACGTAAACTTTCGGCACGAGTGATTCTGCAAACACTTTCGCGGATCATTTATGATGTGATTTTTATGGTTTCAAATATAAACACAGTAGTCATTTTCGAATCTGGCGTGAAACTTTTGCTTAAGAATTATTAATCTGGGATAAAAGTACAAGCTAACTTCGTACAAAAAATCATAAAAATTGTTGCAGTTGTATTAACGTAATAGAGCTACAAACAGACACAAACACAAAACAGATACAAATAGTATTATTTGCCTTTTTGATACTTTTTCTCAATTATTTTTAAACCGTGATAAAAAGCTATTAAACGAAAACTCTAGCACATTTTTTCGTCTTCATAATATTCTAACTACACTTCGTTGTGCCATCCTTATTAATATGGGATTAAAATTGGCCTATGTCTTTATATTATTATACCAATCTCAATACCAAATGTCATTAAAATCGGTTAAGCTCATCCAGCGTAATGAAGTATCAAAAATACACACTAACACACATAAATAAAATTTATAGTATAGTAGGATAGGATATGAGTAATATGTATATATTAATATAAGGACACATTTCACTCACAGCTGATTAGCCCCATACTAAACCATTTCTAGATTTTATTATGGTTGCTAACACAACTGATATACAAAATATACATACATAAATATAAAACTTTATATCGATACATATTTAACACCCAGACCAAAAGCCTACAAATTTAGTTCATCACAAAGATGTTGACCGTGCCGGGAATCGAACCCGGGACCCTCTGGTTGGCAGTCCGGCATGGTAACCATAACGCCAACGAGGTCATCATAATGTCGTAGGAAGAACATTTAAAACTAAGTTTTTTGTACCACATCAGCTACTGTGAACTCAAATTGTAGTTTAGTAATACCTGATGATAAATAGTCGAATAGTAGGTGTTCTGAAAGGTCAGGGTTACAAAGGTCGGCATTGCCTTAAGACGTTATAAATTAGCTCAAGCTTTAGTTCGTACAAAAATAACATTATTTTTGTTCTGAATCAGAAAACGCAGCCTCACTACATTTTAGAGACATTTTCTTGATTTGAAATGGAGACATTTTTTTTCGCTTTTCGAATAAATGGAATGGTTTTTATTCGTATTAATGCTACGTCATTTATATTTATCGATAGAAATAATGTGGGATATTATTTTTTTAACTTGGATTTTATTTGGAATGTTCAGTTATTACGAAGGTTTTCGTGTTCGTAAACCCGCATTATTGCTATTAGAAAGTGTGCTTAAAAATGTAATCGTCTCCGTTGTGGATATTTTTTTCAATGCTTTCAGTTTAATCTATGGAGCGACGACGGTCTGCCTCCATCTAGCTAAGGGATATCCCCGGACAGATGTTGTGTCGGGAGACGGCCGTCCACAAGTCATGCTTTGTAGTTAGGAGCAGTCTTACGCGCGTTGTGAATACCGTTTGCGCGATTCAGAACGAGCGCTTTGATTGGTAGCAGGCGATGAAGAGCGACAGAGACGCCGCAAATCGTTGGGTAACTGAAAAAAACTTGTGTTAGTAATGCCATATACATACTCTTACAACACTCAACCCAAATATACAAGTATCTAAGAATACTTTATCCTACGAATATTACTTATATAAATGCGAAAGTTTGTGTTTTCTATGATATCTTCAACAGCAAAACAACTTCCCTCCCAGACACACCAGTATAAACCCATTGCCAAATCGTTTACATTCAACGTCGGCAATAAACACGTTTTATCCTTACTGTCGACGAGTTTCGAGCCCCATCGTGATCAGGCGTCGCATAAAAACAAATATTATTTAAAATCAATACAAACCTTATAGAGGGTACATGAGCCGAGTATCGGCTAATGTTTAGTGTGATTCAGTTGTTTGGCTTTGTTTGTTGTTTTTTTGCTATTTATAATAAGGACTGATAAAACTAACTAGCCTGGTGGTATGCTGATATTAATCTCGTTGGCTCATTTCAATAGAACTGACACCCCAAGTTTTGGATAAAATTTAGTACATGTATTTCAACGGAAAAAATGTTCTTCAGCTTCGAATACAGTATATTCAGTGGAAGCTACTGTATATGTATGCTTTGATTGTATGTACTCAATGCTATCTGAAACTACAAACAATTAATAATTTACAAATATTATAAAGAGTTTATTAGTTAATTATAATTAGAATTTTTGCCATATCGAAGCGCGTGACTCTTTTGACTTATAATAGTGTCATGTATAGAATAAAGTAGGTATGATTATACCTATTATTAAGATATTCCTTTTTTAATTCTTTGAATGGTAATTTATAAGGCGGACGCTACTCGAATATTTGCTGCCAGCCCAAAATGGTCACCAACTTAAACATCGGGTCTCTTTTTAATATTCCATTTACAATATCCAAATCAAATATAATCCAAATCAAACTTCTACCACCAATCACTGAAGTAAAACAAAAGCATAAACATGTGAAGTGTAACCAATTTCTGCAAACAAAGTTGAAACACTGCGAACAACGAAAGTTACCGTTAAAGCTCCGGTTTCCGAAACGTAAACAACGGACGAGTTCCGTCCGGAATCCGGATCGGAACTTACGCGATCACGTCCGCGGAAATGGAATTTTAAATCCGCGCGTTGTACTTAACGCCCAGCCGCGGCCTCCGCTCATATCGTTGTAAGGTGGTGCTGTACTAAGCAAATAATAAACAAAAATGAGGTTTAGTTTATGAAAGTAACGCCTGAGTCGATAGGTTAGTTAATACAAATAGAAATACAAAATTTTATTAATAACACCACTAGTTACATGTCAAAACAATAAAGTGAATTAATATATTGTTAAATGTCAATAAAACTATGTCAAAATTATATTCTCATTATGTCATTTAACATTATATTAATTAAAAATATTATCTAATTCTAGATAATTCTCAAAACTATAAAACAAATGGTCCTGTAACCAGGACCTTAATTTATGCTTAAAACGAGGTTTCATAAAACAAATCTCTCTCTCTCTCTCTCTCTCTTTGTAATCGAGTTTATCATGACAATGTTTCAATAGTATTCCGTTAAAATTGGTTTAATGGTAATATTGATTTGTTTTTGGTGTGCAACAAAGTAATGTTGTTTTGTATTTTTTTTTTATTTACATTAACATTTAAATAAATAACGTTATAAGCTAAAATATAATAATAATAGATATAAAATAAAACTATTTTTAAAAGCAATATTCGCATGGTTCTCGACCGATGAAATGATGTTCTTTGTACACCTCTGACCTAAATGCTTTTCTGGCTCACATAGCGAATGCACTTGCCATAAAACTGAGTAGTGAGTAGTGTGAAAACTCCACATGACGAGAGAGCGCCACTATCGCTGTATATTTTATATTAATCAGGCTCCACTTGTGCGGTATTATTTCCTCGGAACTTTGGTAATCTTAATAAATAAATAAATATAAGGACACATTCACACACGGCTGGTTAGCCCCATACTGAACCATTTCTAGCTCGTATTATGGTTGCTAACACAACTGATATACTACATATACATACATTTTATATATAAATACATATTTAACACACAGACCCACAGCAACAAATTTAGCTAAGCACAAAGATGTTGACCGAGCCGGGAATCGAACCCGTAACCTTCTGATTAGCAGACCGGCATGGTAACCTTTACGCCAACGAGGTCGTCACATATATATAAATCTCGTGTCACAATGTTTGTCCTCAATGGACTCCTAAACCACTTAACCGATTATAATAAAATTCGCACATCATGTGCAGTTCGATCCAACTTGAGAGATAGGATAATTTAAATCTCAAATTATAGTTGCATAGTTACATGAATAGTTGTTTAGCCATTTCATGCGTTTTTTTTATCGTCAGTCGGCAACAGTTTGAATTTGGGCTGCTTTTATTTTAAACTCAGATCGATGGAGCATTGCAAGCATCCGCACTCAGTCGGAGATTATTTATTCACGGGCAGCCATTACATCGACAGTTATTGTAGCGCGTTTTATCGCAGTTTTGTTTTGAACGCGTTATTGGTCTCGGTAATGCTCGGAATTCGAATGTGTGAACGGCGAAGCTAAGGGGGTGTTTAGATTAGTAATATTCTAGACCATGGCATGCTCTTGCTTAGGCCGGTGTTGCTAACTCGTATGGTTAAGGTAAAATGCATTAGTTATAAAAAAAAAAAAACGTTTGATCCTCGCTTGCCTGATATTAAGCTTTACTTTGAACTAAGATGCAACACGCTTGAAGAAACCTTCTTAAGCTGATGGTGCTGAAACATGTCGAGCTAATACAGATAAAATAAACGTAACCGAAACCGACATTCTCATGCTTTGGCCGAAGTGTCGCTAACTCGTAAGGTCAAGGTCAAATATCTTAGTTGTTAAAAGTTTTTTTTTTTATTTGATGATGAATAATTAAGTACAATTTAATACAAATTTTGAGAGAAAATCTGAAACAATACGTCAGCCGCCATTTTAATGCTGACGGCCATATATTACCGATATTCATCACACTTATCTCAGAACACTTCCGACTAACAAAAAATCTAACCAACTATGTTTAATGGCGCGATGACCCAAACTGTATCTCGTCCGATACCAAGAGACACCACTCCCATCAGTCCTGTGCCATCTTCTGCCGGCCCTTAGGCGGAGCAGGTCTTCTTCTACCTGGTCTTCCAACGGTACGAAAATCTAAATAAGAAAATATGGACAGTGGATACACCTAATATATTTTTTTTGTCGCGTTCTTAGCAGTTTTCCTCCACCTTTATTGTGCAAACCGTCAAGGTGTAGAATTTTTTGCCAAATGCCTTGTTTCCCGATAATTATAATCGGTTAAAAGCGGTTTTCAAGGCAAGAGTGAAGCGGCATCCTCTGGGCAGGCGCGTTCCACCTTATATCACAATATCGCTTACCATCAGGTGAATTGCGATCAAGCTCAAATGATGTCAATTTGTGAACATGCCTTTGTTTTAGTAACTGAATACACAGTGTAAAAGCATAGTGTACGATTTTGTATCGCGAGGTAATAAAAACTGATGCGTCAATTTCTGATGTCGCCTGTAAATGGTTTTAGTGTCATGCCAAATTGTTTCAGTCGTATTGAATGATTTTGTGTACAAGTATTTTGTACATTCCCTAAATTGGGAAATGGGAAATGGTGAAAAAACGCGCATATACCTCACCTATATTTATTTTACTAGTATTTTCGATACGCCTTTCGTTTGAGAGGATTTTGAAATGACTTTATTTTTTACCAGCTGGACCTCTTTTAATTCAGGACAAAAAAGGTAATCCGGTATAAAAAGTAGCCTATGTGTTAGTCCAAGATCTAATCTATCTTCATAGTAAATATCATCAACATCGGTCCAGCCGTTGGAGCGTGAATGAGTACTATACTCGTAGATATTGAAGTTATTTGCGTATAACATGGAAACCACATTTTTTTCGGGATAAAAAGAATAGAAACCTATATGTTTATCCATGATTTAACCTATCTTCATAGTAAATCTTGTCAAAATCGGTCAAACCGTTGGAGCGTGAAATGTAACAAAACATACACACTTTTGAATTCAAAATATTAGTAGGATCTAAAGCTAATCTAAATTTCTTATTTATTGCAGTAAGTTGGTTTGATTGTAAATAGAGTAGAATAATAATAAGGAAGTTGAGCCTTGACCAACATTTCAAGAGGATCTCGCTAAATGGGTTGATCAGAGGTTGGTTACAGGAAGCAGTCACTCGAAACGGCGAATTAACCAAGCAAATAACAAAACTCTTCTCAAGAAAAGTTAAAATGAATAATGTTTTAGACGATGCGTTAAGAATTCAACAAAACAAATACCTTGCACGAAAAACCAGTTTCCATTCTTACTCATGCAAATATCATCTCATTTGATATTCGCTACGATCTTCTATTGTTCTGTTAAATCTTTCCAGCAACGTTCTGTGGATGAATATAACGTATACACGTCTCTTAAAAACAGAGGTTTTGATCTTACCAATTGTGTTTAGATAGAATGGCACATGGAATAAGATGTATGAGCAAAATAAGTCATGAAATAAAATAAATTTATTACTATATTCGCTTGCAGTTTTACTAGAAAATCCTTCGAAAAGGCTACATAATTTGTTCTTTACTTGTATTGTTTTTTAAGCGTATACTCGACTACGCAAATAGAAAATAAATACTTTTTGGTCTAATATAAACATGTATATCAATTCACCAATCCTTCATAAGTTTTAAACTTCGACAATGCCATTGAAGTTATATATTTTGAAAGCTAGCTGGGTAAAAGTTATCTTAATTGGATATAGCGCTATTTATGAATCTAAAACTCATGAAGTTCACTTACCCTAATAAACGTGGTATCACTGAAAAAGAGTTCAGAAATAAAAGTTTACGTTATAATATTTTTGTAAAGTGCGAAACGTATTCTCACTATTTATTTATTTGTCTATTTACATTACTTTACGGCCGAGACGAATTACAAAGCCATAGTCAATTTCAAGAAAAAAGGGAAAGTTTTTTAGCTTAGCCTGTTTTGCTCTTTACAGGTAAAACGAGAGTAGTTAATGTAAAGAAAGCCATAAAACATTCCTTTAGCCTACTGCTTGCTGTAAATAAAAGGGGTCAAAATGTAAAAAACCCCACAATGAGCAACACGATAACAATCTCTAAAAAACCAACCACAATCAGCAAGTCCGATCTACGCACTTTCTTTTGCAATTCTTTTCTTAACGTCACCATAAAACGTAGACGAGGCAATAAAACTCAAAAATTCATCTTCGTATCACATGCGGAAATGCGGAAAAATCACGCGTCGACTTTAACACCCGTTTAGAGCGTTCCGGCTTACGTGAATATATCATTTTATCTCTTAGGGGTGCGATGGCTTGTGAAAACATGCCACTGGGGGCTGACAATGGTAAAGAGTTACTTATAAATCTTATAAACAAGACTCTTACTTATGTTACCTTATGTAACAAGATATTTTGGTTTCGCTACAATAACATAAGGTATCTCGAAACCTGTAGTTATAAAATACAATAATCCACAAAACATTTTGCTACTAGTATCTTTCTATAGTATTGTGGGTATTTTATGTAGTATTGTGGGTATGTATGTTTAATATTTCTTCACAATCAAACGGTTGAGCTAATTTGCCTGAAATTTTATATAATAGTAGCTTAACCGTGGGTTAACAAGTTATATTTCTCATAGTTTTTGCAGTCGATAAAAGCGTCCTAATAATCGGTTAAAGCTATTGAAAATAAATCATCCCCAATAGTTTATACCAATTTTAGAACCAATCATATTTTATTATTCATAGTCATATATTATTTAAAGTTAAAAAAAAAAACTTCAATTATTATTACTTTGACCACTTACGATTTTTAACGATAAAATCGTAAATTAAAGATTTTTTAGTTAATTATCACCTTAACAAAACAACGAATTCTACTAGAACATATTATTTTCCCGCTCAAATAACAATGCTCTTTTGTTCGTGTTCTCATTAATTAGCACTTCTACAAAATACGTACACAATAAGTGTTTGTGTGTTTTATCTAGACATATAAAGAAGAGGCACGCTTGTTCATTAGCTAATAACTAATTAAATGAGGTGGTTCCTATCTTATTTCGTTTGTTAGTACATAAGAAGGTAATTTTATTCTATATCCCTCATTAAATAGACGCTGTCAGTCTTTCAGAAATAATAAAGGAAAGTTTTCATTGTACAATTATGACAGAACAGAATAGAGAAATAATGATATATCTTAGAACCCTAATTAGGCAAAAAATCCACGCGAGTCTTGTGGGTAAAAACCTCACTCATATTAGAAGCAAAAACGGCGTTTTCAACAGATCATGGTTAAAAGTTTTTATAATAAACTAAACTTTATATTATACAATAGGCAGTTGATATTAAGTATTCTGAGACCAAGAACTAGAAACTCATCAATATCTTTTAAACTCAAATTTAAACCATTTTTGATTGAATTTAGTTATAGTTTTCTCACGATATCTTTCTTCATCATAAAACGAGTCCTAATCCACAATTAACTTGATATGAAAATGAAAAAGTAAAAGAATAATATTTATTTACTAACTTATTACTGTATTACATTATACATTATATTCTCTTGTGACTACTTAACTAGGCAAGGCCTGACTTTATGTAGCCCAATTTAACCAGTTTGCAATTTAAACTTAACTCCTAACAAGACAGAAAAACTATACAAATAAAACAATGAATACGATAACGGTACAAACTAAGACTTATTTAATATTTTTTAGTATATTTAAAACTTAACAAGCCTTTAGTGTAGAGCTAAATTCAAACCAGGGGCTTTCGGATTAAAAAGCATTAGTAATAATGTAAAAGAAAATAGCAAATCTTACAACCTATATAAAACAAAAACAACTTTGCACTACGCCACGCCTCTTTGTTCTATTCTAGTTATATCGTGCAAAGCATCGCTTAAGCATCTTATTTAACAGCTTTCTGTGTATTCAGTGCGTTGAAAACCAGAGTTTCAGAGTTTCCGGTCCCATTCTATCGTGGAAGGAAACATAGGTGTGATTTATTAAGCTCCGGGGACGGATCCCGACGCAGATTAGGAAACATCAGATGTGCTACTTCGAACCAACAATCTAAGTTAAAAACATAGTAAAGTAATATCCAATTTTGTCATCATTTGTCATTTATTAAACACATTATAATAATAAAAAATACACATGTCAAAAACTTTTCATGTTAGAAAAACCCGCCCGTGACCGTACCTGGTGCAGAGGTGCCCATAACACTGGCTGCGTTTCTACACACACACTGCGTAATCACAATAGCAATGGCTATCTTCTGCACCAAGTACGATCCAGAACGTTATTACATTTTTTTATTTTAATTTTATTTTATTACATAAAAATAACGTGTCAAAATATTAAAAAATAATCAAACAACCTGCCTCTGCTTGCCCCTGGTGCAAAGGTGCCCATCACGCTCGCTGCATTACCTCGCTAAATAGCTATGGCCAACCTCTGAATCAAGAACGACGAACGACCCGGAGCGAGAGTCAAATGTATTTATTTATTATTTACAATACCCACAATACTACTAGGAGAATACTAGTAGCACTATTTGGAAAAAGAATATACAAAATTTTATTTTGTGCACAACTCCAAGTTTGAATTAAAAAAGTCCATGCGTTACTAAACTTTATTTGTCTCATTGGGATTTATTTTTACCAAAATAATGCCATTATTTCCTTTTTGCACAAATTAGTGCTGTGATACTATCTAAAATAGACTCAGTAGAACAAATTATGTATTAAATAAAAAAATAAATGAAAACGTATGCTTAGCGAGGGAAAGGGAAAGTAATGCATCTGTTAATTCAAACTCTGCATGTGAGGTTTCTGTCGCAGTGTACATCGTGTCTAGAAAGAGAAGAGTTATCTTATCGAGAGCTTTTAGCAGATACTCGAAGATTTATGCATATTTTTATTTTTTTTATGCACTATTTATCATTTAAAGAGTATATAAATAATTTGGTAATAAGTAGTCTTCTTCTTCTTCTTTATATTAGGTAGCTTTGGAATCAATACTTATCGGGTAATAGGTATGTAATTTATTTTATGCCTATTTCTATAGCTGGCATTAATATTGATTTCTAAACTGATTTAGTTTTTTTTATTATAGATTTTTTAAAAATAGTAATATAATCTTTCTGTTTAATTCTAATAAGAATGGAAATAAAAGTGTATCTATTCACCCCATCAAATAATAGTTTATTGCAAACATGTCCTAAAAATCACTAAAGCCAGTAATTACTTAAACCGAAAAAAGTTATAAAAAGTTCCTAGAAAAAGTACCTAAAACTCGCATTACACATTAGGCCAAGTCACAGCACATCATCCCTTCAATTCGTAAACCGCAACAGACAAATTCTGGAAAATACGAGCACAAAGTGTGACCCTCTCGATTCTTGGAACGATAATATGGATTCTATGTAATTAGTATGAAAGATACTTTGGGGCGAAAGGTATGTAACTAGGGTGGATTGGCTATTTATATTTGATGGATTCTCTTGGTAATACCTAGAGATCGTAATATTACTAATTAAGTATTACTAATTTTATATGATAAATAAGAACTCTAAAGAGTCGGTACATAACTGATAGTGCAAGCGTAGAAGAACCTATTTCTACATAAACTGGCAACATCTGACCGCATAATGTGTCTGAGAACTTGATTATATTAGATAGCTCGATTAAAACTATTGTACCAAAAGTTTGTAAAAGAAGGCCATGAAGTTTCGGGGCATACGAAGAGCCAAGAAAGTGTCTTCAACCATTTTTGTTATTTGTTAGATTGATACTGTTTAGAAAACTACACCTATTTTAAGGTGGCAAAAATATGAAAATACCTTTTCTCCTTTTTTAAGCAAAAACGTAAATTAATTCGAAAAGCCCAGAAAACAAAACTCATTTTTCTTTAGCCGCTTAATAATGTTAAGATTCACAAATCTCCCAAACGGAATCTACTAAAGCGTCCCGTTCGCGTTGTAACTCTCACAAAAAAAAAACAAAGCCTTTCTGCCTCGGGCGTCCAAAAATTGTTTCCACTCATTTCGCACTGGGCCAAATTGAATCGTTAAATCTGTCACCAGGCAACCAATTTATGGCATTCACCAAGCATAATTACGGGAGGTTTTGTCCATTAATGTGTCATTAACGGATATTTAATGGCGGCTTAACATTCCACACGGAGCGTTACAAAGTTTTCAACTCTGTGTTTTACTGCTAATCAAAATTCAAGTATGCTAATTCCTGAACTGAAACACTATTAAGTGCAGTCTGTTTCAGGATTTTCGGAGCTTAGGGTGCTTCCGGGTTATTTAATTATGCGGGTACTAGTTGTTTTGCGACGCACAATCATGCGAGGCCATAATATACGAGTACAACACTAGCTGACCCGGCAAACGTTGTTTTCCCTCACTTAGGGGTATGAAAAATAGATAGTGTAGCTTATATGACACGTTTGTAGATTTACCATAGCAGCGCCATCTATTGATTACTTACTCAACCCAGTCGAAAGGTATCGACATCTGTTAGAATCATTTGGAGTAAACAGATAATTGTGACTGTCAAATAATAACAGACAATAATTAGTAAAAAATTAAATTGCGACTATAATTTGAGATTTAAACTATCATATCTCTCTAGTTGGATTGAACTGCACATGGTGTGCGAACTTTATTATAATCGGATAAGTGGTTTAGAAGTCCATTGAGGACAAACATTGTGACACGAGATTTATATTACACGGTGCTACCCGCGTTAATCCAGGATAAAAAGCAGCATGTGTGTTAATCCAGGGTCTTACTCTATCTCCTTACTGAATTTAATCGAAATTGCTTTAGCTGTTTGATAGTGAAGAAGTAACAAACATACACACACAAACTTTCGCATTTATATCTAATATTAGAAGGATATTATATTGTAACATTGAGCAATTCGATTTCGCATTAAAATGTTTGTCCGTTTCTGCTTATATTTTATCATAAGTTACGTATATACCAATGATAGATTTGTATTAAATTAATTTTACTTTTAGATGTGAATGAAACTTGAGAGTGGTTGCTAGCCAAGCGAGTACTAGAAAATGTCCTACCACCATGCTATGGTTTCCACGAAATGTTTTTCCTTCACTGAAAGTTCGAGCACATTGGCAGTGATCGAACCCACGATCTTTGGGACGTGAAGCAGCCACACGCTTGACTGAGCTGCCATCGAATTAGAAAATTCTAGAAACCTATGTGCAATGAAAGAAACTTACCTATGTGCAATGAATTTCCGCAAAGCAATGCCTGATTCAGTAGGCTATTACCACGTAAATACTTTAACTACTATGTTAGTATATTATCTACAAATATAGTATAGGTATAAAATGTCTTTTTAACTTGCCATAACAAATTTTATAGAGCTCGTTAATACTTATATGTAAATTTATAATCCATAAACAGTTACGAACAACTTACTTCATAAATGTTCTATGCAATAGAGTCATTCCTGCGGTCATAATAATTAGATCTAAGCTCTGTATATGCAGTTATACATTAACTTTACCACAGTGGAAAATCTAAGCATAAATATATGGCCATGTACCAGTCGGGCTTGCGCATAAACTGTTCATCGCCATTTACTAAAAATGGCAAAAAATAGTTTGTTGTATGGGATAAATATTTAAATATATATTCTTTTGTGTAGATAAAGTCTGCATGGTATATTGTGATCTGAACTCGCAAACGTAGATTTCCCTTCTTTCGATTCTTGCTTTTTGAAATAACTGTCAAATAAATGTTATTTATTATGACGACCTCGTTAGCGTTATGGGTACCATGCCGGACTGTCAATCAGAAGGTTCCGGGTTTGATTCCCGGCACGACCAACATCTTTGTGCTGAACTAAATTTGTTGGCTATCGGTCTGGGTGTTAAATATGTATCTATATTAAATATGTATGTATGTATATTTAGAATATACGAATCATCACATCACAATACGAACTAGAAATGGTTCAGTATGAGGTTAACTAGCCGTGTGTGAAATGAGTCCTGATATTTATTTATTATTTATTAATTACTTGATAAAACATACATATTTACACAATCGGGTATTAAAAAAAATTTTTTTTTGCAATATTTCAAAAGTTATTACAAAATAAAAATTAATTTTTGAATCCAGTACCGAAGACACGCCGACAACACCCGAACAAACCCGAGCGCGTGTGACGTCATCATTATTGCAAAAAAATAATAAAAAATAGTTTTGTTATAAAACTAATATATAATCTTTCTATTTATCACAAAAAAAAATCCTACCCAATTCACCTTTCAAAATGAACAAAAAATATATTCTATTCCCGTATCCAAACGTTCTTTAAAATGATCAGACTTTCAGCAAAACAGTTCAAAATGTCACATTAATATGATGATAGTACTCATTTATGATCCGTCCAGTCACGCGATGGAAGAATTCATAGAAAATCGTCCGATGTGCCATGCTTGATGTTGAACCAGTTAACTAATTAGAATATTAACAAGTATAATTACATTTAAAAATTAAAAGCCTCAAACACGACAAGATATGGTGGCGGCTATTTTGAATTTGAAATTTTGTGACTAGTTTTATGTGGGTCATCATAATCATTATTCTCTCCCACAGCTGGGAATAAGCCTCTCTTTTTGTCCTTGTCAAGCTTTTATATCTCATACATATATTGAAGAAGTTGTAAAAACTTGTATACTACATGACTAAAAATAACCTAAAATGTCAGGTAATAAATATTCTTCAAATAAATTTTAATTGAGTTTAAAGATAACGCGTGTAAAAACTTAAGCATCAGCAAGTCCCATTAATATTTTTTACATTACTATCAATTTTATGATAAGAAAGCAAAACACGGAATATGACTTACAACCTCACAATGAGATTTAGCTTAACTTCAATTATTTTTTTTAATTCTACAACATTTTATTGTAGGAACCTACCTTCAAACTATGCTAGTTTAAACAACCCTCTCCAAGTACTAACTGCCAATGGCCTGTAGTTAGCAATAACCGTTAAAAGTGTCATAACCACAGGTTAACGGTAACCACTAGTTACACACGCAAACCGTTTTGCAGGAATTCGTGGGCTGAACCCAGTCACGGAGTGTCACGAGCAGACTGCCGATTACTTTGTTGCAAAAACATCGTCATTTAATTAGCAAATGAAATTAAAGTTTACGTCTTCTTTTTATGTGACGACCTCGGTGGCGTAAAGGTTACCATGCCGGACTGCCAATCAGAAGGTTCCGGGTTCGATTCTCGGCCTGGCCAACATCTTTGTGCTTAATTAAATTTGTGGGCTGTGGGTCTGGGGGTTATTATATAGATATATATGTATGTATGTATGTATATGTAGTATATCAGTTGTGTTAGCTACCATAATACGAACTAGATATGGTTCAGTATGGGGTTAACCAGCCATATGTGAAATGTGTTCTAGTATTTATTTTATTTATATATTATTATTATAAAACAAAAAAAAACTATCTTCTAATTTTACATGTTTAGTTTCTAAAAATTGTCTAACCATATAAGTTAACATATTTTTGAGCAGATATTACTTTGATCGTTATACTCGTAGTATTGACAAAAGTTTCAGTAAAAAATATTTGAATTATACCTACATTTATTTACTTTAAACCTATATCTGCTGTTTTAGTAAAAACATCAAAATTTCTTGTGCATGCAGTTCATTTTTAGGTGCATTAAATGCGTTTTTTTTTAATATTTAAGTTCTTAAAACTAGTCTAAGCAGAGTAAACATATTTTTGAGCTGGTAATATTTTGATCGTAATAGTATTGACAAAAGTTTAACAAAAAAAATTATACATTTTTTTTAAACCTGTATGTATGCTATTTAAGTTAAAACATCAAGATCTCTGTACATGTAGTTCCTCTTAAATGCATTAAACTGCGTTAAATTTTTTTTATAATTTTGTTATAAAAAACTATTTTGATCGTTATATTATACACACAGACAAAAGATTGAGTTAAAAAATATTAAAATAATATATTTATGTATTCTTCTTTAAAACCTTTATGTCTTCTGTTTAAGTAAACACATCAAGATTTCTTACAGTTCCGTAAGTAAGTGTTTACAAAACTCATCAAAAGAAACATTTTGAAACAGTTAGAAATGCAATAAAACATTCCAGCTTTGCGAGGCTTCTCCGCATTCACCGATATATCACAATTTTATCCACCCATTTGCCGGCGGAAGTATCTATAAATATTTTAAAGAGAAACGAGTTTGAATATGAGTGTCTTAAAAATGCAAGAACATAGATGCTAAACGTTTAAAATGTCGAAACATTTTATGAAATAAAAATAAGTGAATATTAGGAAATATCATTTTGTTTAAGTATGCATTTTTTTACTCAGTATAGCATCTGACTTAGCATAGCGCGTTCCTACACAAAACAGCGATACTATAGAGCATGCTTAGTCTGAAATAACTGGTTCTCAATGAGGCAGCTGTGAGTTCTCCCTTAACACTTAGTCAAGGATGTTGTTTGTGTAGAACAAATGCTTCAATTTGCCTTATTTAGTACTAATAGTTTAAGTGAAAAATAGCGCCTGCAGCTCGGCTAGCTAAGGTGATCTGACGCGATCATCGAAGCTAAGCAACGGTCGATGCGGATAGTGTTTGGATGGGTTACCATGCTCAAGACGGGGCTGTCGTTTTTTAAGTGTCTGGAAATTACCGTGAGTCGGGTGACTCGTTAAATTGTAGGTCTCGGCTGTTAGTCTTAGTACAAGCAGTCGCAATGCCAAGTCATAGGCCTTCGGGCGGCTTGAAAACTCTCGACACCAGAGCTTGGCCACTTAGCTCATACGAAGGAAAAGGAGAAGCGAAAACTTCACATGTTTATTTGCCAGTTGCGAAGATAGTTCATTTAAGCTAGAGTTGATATTGAAAACATGGCGCCATACAAGTCGATGGCATGAAGCCAAGAGCGGACGTTCGGTGAAATAACTTTATATTGTTATTTGAAACTGTTATTAATATTTAACATTGTTATTTTGTTATGTCAGGTGCTATTTATTTAGTATGATATATTATAGCTGTAATGCTATTGACGACCTCGTTGGCGTAAAGGTTACCATGCCGGCCTGTCAATCAGAAGGTTCCGGGTTCGATTCCCGGCCCTGTCAACATCTTTGTGCTTAACTAATTTGTTGGCTGTGGGTCTGGGTGTTAAATATGTATTTATATATAATATGTATGTATGTATATGTAGTATATCAGCTGTGTTAGCAACCATAATACGAGCTAGAAATGGTTAAGTATGGGGCTAACCAGCCATGTGTGAATGTGTCAAAAAAAAAAATGCATCATAATATACTATGAGGTTGTTTTAGTGAAGGGAGTTAGGAATCGGGAGCGCGTTAATATCTTTTAAAAACTAAATTAAAATTAAACTACTTAAAATAGGTGTTGAGTGTCGAAGATTTTATTCTAAACTGTCCTTAATGCTAGGTCTTATTTCTAATGAAATGTTTGCTGATACGGCAAAGCCCGGGTGGCCGGATTCTATGAATCGTCGCTATGCCGCATCAGCTTTCATACAGGGTTATATGCTTATACTTAAGACTACAGGGTTATATGTTTATATATCTACGACTATGGGAATATAACTCCTTCCCCCTCAGCTCGAAGTTCACGGGAAACGGAGTTTTCCGAGAACTTCGCTCACAAATTGTAGCCCCCAAAATACAATAGTCTGGTGTGGACTAGGTGATTAGAGGCTACGGAACTATGTTAGATTACATTTTCTTATGCTAATTCTTATTACTAGTGTTGTCTCCGCAATACGCGTCTCCTGCTTCGAGGGTGAGCAGAGGCAACGAGCTTATATTAATTACAATCGGGTAGTTAGTAAAATAGGGTTTTCATTTACATTTTCATTATCGTTTACACTGATTTCATGATTTTCACGAGATTTTCGCACGAGGGGCACTATTTTTGACCATATTAGGTATACCGAAAGTATTAAAACCATTAGATAGAGAACACTTGTGGCAATGCCAAGACTTTTCACTTCACTTTTCACATTTGGGTTATGGGCACTTTTCACACTTTTCTTTAGTATATAGTTCAGGTGTTGTACGTCATCCAGGTTAACGCCTTGCAAGTCTACGGTTTCGGTTTCTTCTGTAATCTTTTCTGGTAAAACAGGTAAATGTATAACAGGCACGTAGTTATATATATTTCTTGATTCAAGAAAGCGGTTTGCTCGTAGTTGTAGAGTACCAATTGTAACGTCGCAGGGTTTTTGAATAGTAAGGATGTATGTACCTTTCAATGGCTTCTGTGTGACGTCATCTCTGCATTTTTGTGTAAGTACTTTCTTATGTTTAGAGAATATAATCCAACTGTTATCAGAGATTTTCTGAGTCTTCAAATCTTCAGTAATGACTTGTCGCAAGGTACATTTCGATACGTTTTGTCGATATTTCATTAGTTGTTCTATACAGGTTTCTCTGGTATACGGGACGACGTCGTTTTCGGAGCAAAGGTACTCTTTGGCTGTTACCTCTTTACATTTTCGGGCAATCGTTCGGTAGCTTTTCTCACCCTGGAGTAAGTAAGGATATTCGGGGATGATGGTAAGGGTATTTTCGGTGGAGTGGTTAAGCATGGGTAATGGGTACAATTTGTAATATATATAACATTCTTTCTCTACAAGTGGGACGTCAATAATAAATCTTATGCTACTGTTCTTAAGGTAGGTTTTTACAGAAAACGTTTCCTCTAAATTAATTAAGTTCTTATCATTAACAGGATACATGAGGCTACCGTAGGTACTAATTTCGTTTAACAGTGTCAGTAGCTCTACAGAGTCTATTACAGTTTTGTGCAATACTGATACTTTACTAAGGGCTAAAGCTGTCTCTACATCGCTTAGTCTAATCGAAATGGTACGGAAGTTATTTATAAAAAGGTTAAATATATTTGTTATATGGAACATAAGTAATTCATCGTTTTCCTTTGATTTTATAAACATTTCTATTTTACTAATTCTATCGTTTATAATCTTAGTGTTCTCATTTACAATTTTACTTGAATTGACTATGTGGTCCAACATTTCGGAAATAATGGTGATCTTATTAGAAATAGCTTGCTCGCGAGTTATTGTATCTGTTAATAACTGTTCGAAATGGATAGCGTCGTCGTTATCTAGATTTCCTGTTATGACTTTGATTAGAGAGCCTAGTGGATTCATAAGACCGCGTTTTACGCGCTTACTCGGGATTAACTGTTGTAATTTCTCTGTAGCTTCATCGCGGATGTAATTTATTTGTAACTGGAAATCTTTTAGTTTATTAATAATGGAGGAAACATTTTTAGAAGAGGATAATTTAGCACAAAATTTAGAGTATTGTTTCGTGTTAAATTGTAAGTCAGAAGTTATACCTGTTAAATCTATAGTTTTTATAATTGACCAGTTTTCGTATTGTAGAAACGCACGGCCTTGCTTTACTGGGAGAAGACCTGGGTTTTCAGTTATTTCTTGAAGTTGAAGGCCCTGGCTCGGGAGGTCTTGGGCTTGGATGACCATCGCCGTCATCAGGAGGAAGCACCATCTGTGGAGGGCGTTTTATGTTTCTAATTGGGACCTTAGTATCTCTGTCTCTGATTTTTATGGATACTACGTTTAGTTGTGCTTTACCGGTTACTATTGCTTTTTGGTATTTTGGTTTATACTTCAATTGTCTTTTATTTACTGCTCTTACGTGTAGCTCTTGACCTTCTTTAAATGCTGGTAAAATCTCTGATAAGGTCGAATGGAGTCGCTCTACTACTGTAAAATATGATTTTGATTCTATTGGAAATATGTCTATGAAAAGTTCTTGGAACGGGGCGTCTTGCGTTTCGGTTAGTTGTAAAAATGGTTTAAGGGGTTTACGATCGTACTTAGAGGCTCTACATTTATCACACGAATTAATTACTGCTGCGACGGTTTCGCGCATATCTGGCCAAAAATAGTTTCTTTTTATTCGTTTTACTGTTTCTGTTATACCGCGATGACAAGTTTTTCCTTCGTGTAATTTTTTTATTATAAGCTTCTGTTCATCCTCACCTTCGACATTTATTACTCGTTCGGTACATTCCTGGAAGTTAATTGAGTCCTTTTTAAATAATGACGTCACAATGTTACTAAATTCGCGTCGGAGTTGAGGCGTTTCGAAATATATGAAATATTTTAACTTTGGTTTTATGTACTTTTTTAGAAACGTACAGATAAAATCGGGTTTTCCGTGAGGTAGAAATACTTCTAAGATTTTTTGATGTTTTGTGGATAAATCGGTCATTTGCAATTCATTTTCATATTTGTGGAACACTAGTATTTGATTTGGTTTGGTGTCTATGGTTTCATGTAGTATTGGTATGCCTAATGATTCTAAGTCTCTACCAGATTGTATTGTTTCGGTAGCGCTGGAGCTTGAATCCGTGCGCACTAAACATTCGGGTTCCTTTTTAAATATATTATCTATTGTATCAGAGTCAGAAACAGTGATGGGGCTGTCAGTTTCGGTCCTTTCAGAGTCTGAAATAGATATTGTATCTGAGTAATCGCGGTCGGCGTTGGAGTCACGGTTTTCTAAATTAACTATCATTGGTATATCGTCACCGAGTTCGTCAGTACTTAATGCATTAAGTTTTAGGTGTGACAGTGAGTCCGCGTTAGCGTTTAACTGCTCGTTCTTGTGTTTTAGTTGTTCTACTTCTACTTCAGCCAAAACGGTAGTATAGTTTATATCGCATGTTATATTTTCGTTGAGTTGAGGTGGTTCGTTGATAAGCGGTTTCTTACAGTTTACCGGTAGTTTCACGCGGTTTTCACTACACGAAGTTAAATTTAGGACCTGGTCACTGTCGAGTTTGATGGGGATCGAGGCGCGTTTAGTTTTGAAAATTCGATTTTCTAAATCTATTTTAGCGTCAAGTTTAAGCATCAAATCTAATCCAATCACGCCGTCATATTTTGGGTCTACTTCGTAGATATAAAACTTTTGTTCGCAGTCCGCATTAAAAGCCGAAAACAGTGGGATGTTAATTACTTCTTTATGCGCGCTAGAGGCATGCGTACTATTAACTGTAAACAATTTATAAGACTTGTACGCTGCGTAGTACTGATCGGCTTTAGATGGGCTAATGAAACATTTGCTACTACCACAATCTATCATAAATTTGCCGTTTATTTCAGGGATATTCATGTATGGTAATTTTCGAGAACGGTCGTAATTTAGTTCAACTACCTCGGGCTTTTGGACAAAGGTAATACAATAATTTTCCGCACTTATCTGTTCTTCCTTTTCGTCAGGATCCATTTCCGGTTGGCAAGGCTGCTCGGCGCCAGCTTCGGTGTAATAATTAGCGTCGATTGCCTGTTGCTCGTCGTATGTGCCATATATAGGGGTGTTATAATCGTAAGGCATGTACATACCTTCTTCCATTACTTGCATCTCGTTAATGGGTACCTTTGGCAGGGCTGGTGCAGTTCTCATTGTCACGTCGCCTGAAAATAGCTGTGGTGGTCGATAGCTCTGAGGTTGCGGGGGTTGATACCCGAATTGTCCCGGCTGTGGTCTGAAGCCAAACTGTTGGGGTCTATATCCAAACTGTCCTACTTGAGGTCTAAACCCACCTTGATTCATTTGTAGCGGAGGTCGATACCCAAACGGTGCTGCTTGGGGTTGCGGAGTATACTGGTGAGCTTGAAAGTTTGGTTTGAAGCCCGACTGCATCGGATGTCGTATAGGTTGCGAGGTAAATAACTGTGGCCTATACTGACCTTGATTTGGGACTCCGAATTTAAATTGTGGAGAAGCTTGAGGCGGAGGTTTCCAGTTTACTGTGTTTTGGTTATTTAAGAGTTTAGCTTTTATCTGATATTGCTCATGGAAATTCACCTCTTCTATTACCTGTTTTAAGGCGTCCTCTAGGTTTTTCGGATTTTTCAAACGTATGACCCTGACCATATGCTCTGGGAGATTGTATAAGAATACATTAAGGGCTGTGTTGTTATGTATTAGTCTTTTAGCGTTTTTTACTTCGTCTGAATTTATTAAATTTTGGTTAATTTTTGCAAAAAGGGTGGCCCTTACGTTTTGAATGCGGCCGCAGAATTCTAGGTACGTTTCTCCGGATTTTAACTTCATCGATTCTAATTCGATGGCCACTGACTCCTCGCTGCGAGGGTCTCCAAAATGTTGAATTAGTAGTTCTCTCAGGTTGTCGTAATTTAAAAAATCTTCCCTCTCACTGACTAACGCGGCGGCCTTCCCTTTTAATTTGCTAGTGATGCATTGCATCAGATACTCATTTCGCTGATTACTTCCTTGGAAATGTTGGATAACATACTCGCACTTTTTTAAGAACAATGTTAACGTATTCGCGTCACCCTCATATTCAGGAATTAGTTTTAACATATCCCTTAGAAGGGGAGGTGCTAATTGCGCTGCGTTGTCAACCATTTTTCTTAGTAAGTATAACACAAAAAAAAAACTAAAAATATCTAAACACTATGTGCGGTTTAAGTCACGTTAACCTAATCTATAATTACTTAAAAATACAATTTCTTAACTAAAACGAGCAATTTTCGCTACGTTTTCCTTAATTTAATGTGTGCAGTTTCAGTCACAATTTTCTTAACTAAAACGAGCAATTTTCGCTACGTTTTCCTTAATTTAATGTGTGCAGTTTCAGTCACAAACTTAAACTAAATGTGTGATTTTAACACAAGATATTGGATGGGAATGGGTGGAACAAGCGGAGGATTTTACTCTGGGTGTGCCACTTACATGCCCCGCATCGCCGACGTCCAACTCATTTATTTGGTTCGTGGATAATCGGATGGCTCCACGCGATGCTGCTAGCCACCAATGCTGCCACGCTCGTACACTTTTCACGGATTCGATCGCGATGACAGCAGCCGATTATCCTACCGGCTGCGCCAGTTAGGAATCGGGAGCGCGTTAATATCTTTTAAAAACTAAATTAAAATTAAACTACTTAAAATAGGTGTTGAGTGTCGAAGATTTTATTCTAAACTGTCCTTAATGCTAGGTCTTATTTCTAATGAAATGTTTGCTGATACGGCAAAGCCCGGGTGGCCGGATTCTATGAATCGTCGCTATGCCGCATCAGCTTTCATACAGGGTTATATGCTTATACTTAAGACTACAGGGTTATATGTTTATATATCTACGACTATGGGAATATAACTAGGGACATCACAAAGCTATATTTATTCAGGTAACAAACAATCAACTAGCTATGTTTATCTCTTGTTTGTCTTGTATTTGTAGTATCTAAAATTACAAAACGACTTGAATATTGACCCAGAAACTAAATGAACATAATTCTGTTTACTTTAATAGGGCCAACGAAACCAAAGACCAAGCTGTTTGGAAGGTGGTAAGAGAGGCCTTTGGCCCAGCAATGGGACACAATAGGTAGAAAATAAATAGTAAATAAACAACATGAATCAAACTGATACTTAGGAATGTTAAACGATTAAAAATACAGACTTATATACATTTAAATATTATAAAAGAAAATTAAATTTGACAACTAAAATGATTTCGGAATCTTTGATTTTATTCTTATAATATAAGCAAATACGATGTAAATTTCATGAAATAAATTTATTGTAGCGCAGATCAAATCGAATATTTTTCTAATGTCATAGTTAAAAATAAATCAAAAATAAACTTTATTGCTTGAATAATAAGTTTAAATTTCCCTAAAAACATAATCGCAGTCTGCGCCAAAAGACGCAACAAGCCAAGGTGACTCTGGAAACGATTTACAACTGCTTAGACGACCTTTCTGCCCCAATATTGCGCGTAAACCTTTGCAATAAAGCATCGGACATAACCATTTAGTAGGCAGTAAAAAAGTAGGCCACGTCTACAATGATTGGTTTGAATTAAATATTTATTCAAGTGGTGAGATTTGTTTTTAACACATTACAGTTAGACTAAAGCGAGTGTGGCTCGGTGGTAATAACGTCTGCTTTTCAATCAGGCGGCCCCTGGTTCGATCCCGGCCCAACAGCAATGACTTGTTTTTCAAGTTATGTGTGGATTTGCACTCGTTTTACGGTGAAGGAAACCGGCATGTTTGAGGACCGCAATATCCAAAGACGTGTATCATCCGCCAACCCGCACTTGGCAGCGTGGTGGATTATGGCCTATATATCTCTCCTCGTGAGAAAAGGCCCCGAGTCCTAGTAGTAGGAACGTATAGTGGACTGCTTATGCTATACAGCAGGGCGCGTAACCATTCGAGGTAGCGATTACCTGGCCTAAGGTGCTGAATACCAAGTCCCTGGTTTTCAAAAACAAAAACACACCGTCAGGTACTTGAAGACAGATTTTCAGCTTTATGGTTTTTCCTAGGATGACGAACATTAGAATATATCTAGAATAACTAGAAAAACCTTTTCAGCTTGATAGTGGTTTCTAGGAAAAAGAAAACAAGAAAATATCTAAAATAATATAGATAAGAATCACTTAATTTCGATAATGGCTAAGTTTACAATAACTGCTACTCGTACCTTAAACTTTTATTTTTTCTACGCAAGCGTGCCACATCGTAGGTTACATCAGGCAAGCTGTAGTCAAACACAAACTTATGAAGGATAAAAAAGATTGTATTAAATGCTTGGAATTTCAGTATCGAAAAAAAAACAAAAACTTTAATTTTAGATTTCTTTAAATCAAAGATCTCATTGGTTACCAAACATAGTATTTAAACATTACAACATTAGGACATATTTCACACACGGCTGCTTAACCCCATACTGAACCATTTCTAGTTTGTGTTATGGTAACTAACACAACTGATATACTACATACATATTTTACATAGATACATAAATATTTTTAGGGGTTTTCTTTAGACGGTTTAAACCACGCATGTTAGCAATGATAATCAATTTATGTTCGTGACTAAGTGGGTATAAATAGACGATTACGAACACGAATGCTGTCTATTTCAAGGTACACGTTATCGTTGGGAAAGCGCGTTTTATGATCGAGGGCTAGTTTTGAGGCAACTTTATTATAACTTCAAATGTTCTATTAATTTGCTTGTTACGAGTAAAGTAGCGCATGTACCTCGGCTGTCTAAGGTGATCTAATGCGATTAACGACGTTAGACGGTATAGGAGCAATCTTTTATTACGTAAATTCGCTCAATAGTTTTTTTTTAAATAGTATAAAATTTAAAAATTAAGCAATTAAACCAAGAAGAAATAAAGTATTTAAACCAAGTTTTACTTTTTTCTACGTAATTTTATTATTTAGAATTTTGAGATTTAGAGCTTAAAATGTCAACATTGTTGATTTTAATTTTATATGAATTTATTTTGTGAAATATCTACTGCCGCGTTTCATACCTTCGCTCAAATATTCGTGTGCGGCTGGCCTCGGTACAATAGCGCCATAAGAAAGTTTTGATATATTTTCCATTGTTCTGTAAGTTTGAATAAATATATATAATATGAAATAAGTGTTTTGTTTTTTTACTCCAAAATTAGCTACCTGATGAGAATTTAGCAATGTAATTTTTGTAAACGATTATGTTTACTCGTATATTGAAGCTTTTGTGCGGTAAACTTTGATAAACTTACTTTTGTATTTATTTGGATTAAACTGTCTGTAGAAAATCCTTAATACCTGCATTAGCATGTGAACGAAGAATAGAAGAACATCCTACAAACATATACCTACTTTAATTGTATTTTAACGCGAACAACACAATGAGGCACAGTTAGTTTTAAATGTAATTAGATGTTAATCTCACTATGAACTTTCAAGACTTTTTATATCTCTATATGAACATGTAAGATAGAGTTAACAACAATAATAAAATAAACCTCATTTTAATTTTAAAACACAAAGCTCTCAAAATTACAATTACATGCGAAATAGGGAACATGCGCTCAAAATGAGTTTTACATTAATCGGCATTAAAGTACTTAGCGTTAATCAGTACCAACCGTTTTCACCGACTGTATCACGGAGCGTGATAAATTTGCACAAAACAGCGAATCAATAAAGCTAATGGGTCGAAAAAGTAATTATCCACCGAAAACCGAAACAATTACACCGTAATCAGCACACCGTTGTTCCAATTAGAATTCTGTCGTCTTAAAGGCATTCCCGAAGAAAACGTGAAAAACAACACTCATTAGAAACTTGATTGTGTTTAAAAAGGCCTCCTTAATTAATTAAAGACGTAAGTCTTTATTTTGCGAAATAAAAAGGAAACAGCGGAAACAAAGTTTTTTGTTCTCTCGTGCCCGTTTCTAATTTATTTTAAGCAGATTTTTAGAGATTAGAAAAGGAAGGGAAACGGCCGACTTTTTCATTTTGCAAATTAAGTTGGCTGTGAGTGTAGGGGTGATCGCACACGGGGTGCGACTGTTGACCTACTGTTGGCCGAGTTAGTTGTCGTTACAACATAGATAGATAGATAAACACTATATCTATATAATATAAAAAAAATAGATTACCATTCACTCACTGACTCACTGACTGACTGACTCACTGACATAGTAGTTCTCCTAGAAGGAGTTTTTGGGGGATGACGAGTATAGCACCGTTGTATAGACAATGTTCCAATGAGTAGAGGAAAAATCGGAAAACTTGGAAAAGTGGAACTGACCTTGGAGTACCCTACTGGATCTCGGCAAGTATAAAAGATGGCGTATTGCAAGTTTGGTTCATTTTGAAGAGAACTGCTTGACGGTTCTGGAAAATGGAAAAAAATGTATGACAGTCATACAAATTTTTCAAATTCCATACAAACTTTGGACCCTTATAACTCTGAAACGGTAAGAGGTAGCTGGGGGGTGTTCGACCAAATGTCATAGGGGGAGGGTAGGAGAGTTTGGGGGTGATGTCAAAAATCCAAGATGGCGGATTCAAAATGGCGGCCAAATTTCAAAATGGCCGCAGGGAGCTGATTTTTTGCATCCGGGGGCTCCAGGGGGTGCAGGTTACATATTTTTGATAAAAATTTGGAAATGTCAAAAAACAAAGATGGCCGCCATACATGTAACTTTTTCTGGTAGGGTAGGAATACATCTCCAACTTTGAGACTTGTGGGGTAGGGTTTATACGTGGTTTTGTATATGTATGGACCAGGAAAGTTGAGATAAAATCGAAAAATGGCTGAAAGTGGAATTGACCCTGGTGCACCCCAAGGGATCTCCAAAGGTATGAGAGGTAGGGGGGTGGTGCTTGAAGAAATGTTGTTAGGCACCTTAGGCCCATTGGTGATCAGCAAAAAAAAGTTGGGGTCCCGAAGAAAAAAAAAATGGCTCCATACAAACTCCATACATTTGGTACCCAGGAGCCGAGCAAGTGCCGCGGCGAGGCCGTAGGCCGAGTCGCGGCACTTGCGAGGTACGGCAGTAAAGAAGGGTCCATGAGACGTTGGAAAAAAAATGAAAAAAGTCTGAAAGTGGAACTGACCCTGGAGTACCCCATGGGATCTCCAAAAGTATGATTGATAGGGGAGTGGTACTTGAAGAAATGTTGTTAAGATCTTTTGGCCTATTGGTGATCTGCAAAAAAAAATATGGGTCCCGAAGAAAAAAAATTGACTCCATACAAACTCCATACATTTGGTACGCTGGATCCGAGCAAGTGCCAAGGCGAGGCCGAAGGCCGAGCCTTGGCACTTATGAGGTAAGGGCGAGGGTGGAGCGAAGCCGAAGGCTGAGCTCCACACTCGCACTCCCAAAATCATCATCATCATCATCAAACTCCATACATTTGGTACGCAGGACCCGAGCAAGTGCCAAGGCGAGGCCGAAGGCCGAGCCTTGGCACTTGCGAGGCAAGGGCGAGGGTGGAGCGAGGCCGAAGGCCGAGCTCTACACTCGCACTCCCAAAATCATCATCATCATCATCAAACTCCATACATTTGGTACGCAGGACCCGAGCAAGTGCCAAGGCGAGGCCGAAGGCCGAGTCTTGGCACTTGCGAGGCAAGGGCGAGGGTGGAGCGAGGCCGAAGGCCGAGCTCCACACTCGCACTCCCAAAATCATCATCATCATCTTGCATACAAGTTTATTACCTTTTTATTTGACTGCTTTGGGGTTTATTATCAGTATTTCGACAGCCATATAACGTTTTGATCATACACTACTGCTTTACAAGTTGATAGTCACAGATTTTAAAAGATCATCATCATCATCAGCCCATTTTTGACCGCATTTAAGGTTTTTTACACATTTTACTACCTCGACTTGTATTTTTTCCATATTTTTTCTAATCAATAGGTGGCCCATTTTTACCCCTCTTTGAAAACACCCCCCGCGGGCCGCTTGCGGCCCGCGCACAGCCCAACATCTAGTCTATATAATATAAAATTAGATTACCATTCACTGACTGACTCACTGACTGATTGACATAGTAGTTCTCCTAGAAGGAGTTTTGGGGGGATGACGAGTATAGCACCGTTGTATAGACAATGTTCCAATGAGTAGAGGAAAAATCTGAAAACTTGGAAAAGTGGAACTGACCTTGGAGTACCCTACTGGATCTCGGCAAGTATAAGAGATAGAGTTTTAGAAGTTTGGCTCATTTTGAAGGGAACTGCTTGACGGTTTTGAAAAATGGAAAAAAATGTATGACAGTCATACAAATTTTTTAAATTCCATACAAAGTTTGGACCCTTATAACTCTGGAACGGTAAGAGGGAGCGGGGGGGTGTTCGACCAAATGTCATAGGGGGAGGGTAGGAGAGTTTGGGGGTGATGTCAAAAATCCAAGATGGCGGATTCAAAATGGCGGCCAAATTTCAAAATGGCCGCAGGGAATTGATTTTTTTGCATGCGGGGGCTCCAGGGGGTGCAGATTACATATTTTTGATAAAAATTTGGAAATGTCAAAAAACAAAGATGGCCGCCATACATGTAACTTTTTCTGGTAGCGTAGGAATACATCTCCAACTTTGAGACTTGTGGGGTAGGGTTTATTCGTGGTTTTGTATATGTATGGACCAGGAGAGGTGAGATAAAATCGAAAATTGGCTGAAAGTGGAAGTGTCCCTGGTGCACCCCAAGGGATCTCCGAGGGTATAAGTGGTAGGGGGGTGGTGCTTGAAGAAATGTTGTTAGGGACCTTGGGCCCCTTGGTGATCTGCAAAAAAAAGTTGGGGTCCCGAAGAAAAAAAAAATGTCTCCATACAAACTCCATACATTTGGTACCCAGGAGCCGAGCAAGTGCCGCGGCGAGGCCGTAGGCCGAGTCGCGGCACTTGCGAGGCTTCACTGTAAAGAAGGGACCATAAGACAAAGGGAAAAAATAGAAAAGTGTCTGAAAGTGGAACTGACCCTGGAGTACCCCATAGGATCTCCAAAAGTATGACAGATAGGAGGGTGGTGCTTGATGAAATGTTGTTAAGGTCTTTTGGCCTATTGGTGATCTGCAAAAAAAAATATGGGTCCCGAAGAAAAAAAAATTGACTCCATACAAACTCCATACATTTGGTATGCAGAAGCCGAGCAAGTGCCGCGGCGAGGCCGTAGGCCGAGCCGCGGCACTTGCGAGGCAAGGGCGAGGGTGGAGCGAGGCCGAAGGCCGAGCTCCACCCTCGCACTCCCAAAATCATCATCATCATCATCATCATCATCAAACTCCATACATATGGTACGCAGGACCCGAGCAAGTGCCAAGGCGAGGCCGAAGGCCGAGCCTTGGCACTTGCGAGGCAAGGGCGCGGGTGGAGCGAGGCCGAAGGCCGAGCTCCACACTCGCACTCCCAAAATCATCATCATCATCAACCTAACAAAATTGCATACATGTTTATTACCTTTTTATTTGACTGCTTTGGGGTTTATTATCAGTATTTCGACTGCCATATGACGTTTTGATCATACACTACTGCTTTTCAAGTTGATAGTCACAGATTTTAAAATATCATTATCATCATCAGCCCATTTTTGACCGAATTTAAGGTTTTTTACATATTTTACTACCTCGACTTGAATTTTTTCCTATTTTTTTTAAATTCATAGGTGGCCCATTTTTACCCCTCTTTGAAAACACCCCCCGCGGGCCGCTTGCGGCCCGCGCACAGCCCAACATCTAGTCTATATAATATAAAATTAGATTACCATTCACTGACTCACTGACTCACTGACATAGTAGTTCTCCTAGAAGGAGTTTTGGGGGGATGACGAGTATAGCACCGTTGTATAGACAATTTTCCAATGAGTAGAGGAAAAATCTGAAAACTTGGAAAAGTGGAACTGACCTTGGAGTACCCTACTGGATCTCGGCAAGTATAAAAGATAGAGTTTTACAAGTTTGGCTCATTTTAAAGAGAACTGCTTGACGGTTCTGGAAAATGGAAAAAAATGTATGACAGTCATACAATTTTTTTTAATTCCATACAAACTTTGGACCCTTATAACTCTGGAACGGTAAGAGGTAGCGGGGGGGTGTTCGACCAAATGTCATAGGGGGAGGGTAGGAGAGTTTGGGGGTTGTGTCAAAAATCCAAGATGGCGGATTCAAAATGGCGGCCAAATTTCAAAATGGCCGCAGGGAGCTGATTTTTTGCATCCGGGGGCTCCAGGGGGTGCAGATTACATATTTTTGATAAAAATTTGGAAATGTCAAAAAACAAAGATGGCCGCCATACATGTAACTTTTTCTGGTAGGGTAGGAATACATCTCCATGTTGGAGACTTGTAGGGTACGGTTTTTTTATTGTTTTGTATATGAATGGACCAGGAGAGTTGAGATAAAATCGAAAAATGGCTGAAAGTGGAATTGACCCTGGTGCACCCCAAGGGATCTCCGAGGGTATGAGAGGTAGGGGGGTGGTGCTTGAAGAAATGTTGTTAGGCACCTTGGGCCCATTGGTGATCTGCAAAAAAAAGTTGGGGTCCCGAAGAAAAAAAAATGGTCTCCATACAAACTCCATACATTTGGTACCCAGGAGCCGAGCAAGTGCCGCGGCGAGGCCGTAGGCCGAGTCGCGGCACTTGCGAGGTACGGCAATAAAGAAGGGACCATTAGACGTTGGGAAAAAATTAAAAAAGCCTGAAAGTGGAACAGACCCTGGAGCACCCCAGGGGATCTCCGAAAGTATAACAGATAGGAGGGTGGTGCTTTAATAAATATTGATAGACATCTAAGGCTCATTGGTGATCTGATGAAAAATGTATGGGTCACGAAGAAAAAAAAAACGCCTCCATACAAACTCCATACATTTGGTATGCAGAAGCCGAGCAAGTGCCAAGGCGAGGCCGAAGGCCGAGCCTTGGCACTTGCGAGGCAAGGGCGAGGGTGGAGCGAGGCCGAAGGCCGAGCTCTACACTCGCACTCCCAAAATCATCATCATCATCATCATCAAACTCCATACATTTGGTACGCAGGACCCGAGCAAGTGCCAAGGCGAGGCCGAAGGCCGAGCCTTGGCACTTGCGAGGCAAGGGCGAGGGTGGTGCGAGGCCGAAGGCCGAGCTCCACACTCGCACTCCCAAAATCATCATCATCATCATCATCATCAAACTCCATACATTTGGTACGCAGGACCCGAGCAAGTGCCAAGGCGAGGCCGAAGGCCGAGCCTTGGCACTTGCGAGGCAAGGGCGTCCCAAAATCATCATCATCATCATCAACCTAACAAAATTGCATACATGTTTATTACCTTTTTATTTGACTGCTTTGGGGTTTATTATCAGTTTTTCGAGATCCTTATCACGTTTTGATCCTACACTACTGCTTTACAAGTTGATAGTCACAGATTTTAAAATATCATCATCATCATCAGCCCATTTTTGACCGAATTTAAGGTTTTTTACATATTTTACTACCTCGACTTGAATTTTTTCCTATTTTTTTTAAATTCATAGGTGGCCCATTTTTACCCCTCTTTGAAAACACCCCCCGCGGGCCGCTTGCGGCCCGCGCACAGCCCAACATCTAGTCTATCTATCTATCTATATAATATAAAATTAGATTACCATTCACTCACTGACTCACTCACTGACTGATTGACATAGTAGTTCTCCTAGAAGGAGTTTTGGGGGGATTAAGAGTATAATTGTGTTGTATAGACAATGTTCCAGTGAGTAGAGGAAAAATCTGAAAACTTGGAAAAGTGGAACTGACCTTGGAGTACCCTACTGGATCTCGGCAAGTATAAGAAATAGAGTTTTACAAGTTTTGCTCATTTTGAATGGAACTGCTTGACGGTTCTGGAAAATGGAAAAAAATGTATGACAGCCATACATTTTTTTTAAATTCCATACAAAGTTTGGACCCTTATAACTCTGGAACGGTAAGAGGTAGCGGGGGGGTGTTCGACCAAATGTCATAGGGAGAGGGTAGGAGAGTTTGGGGGTGGTGTCAAAAATCCAAGATGGCGGATTCAAAATGGCGGCCAAATTTCAAAATGGCCGCAGGGAGCTGATTTTTTGCATCCGGGGGCTCCAGGGGTTGCAAATTACATATTTTGGATAAAAATTTGGAAATGTCAAAAAACAAAGATGGCCGCCATACATGGAACTTTTTCTGGTAGGGTAGGAATAAATCTCCATGTTGGAGACTTGTGGGGTAGGGTTTATTCAAGGTTTTGTATATGTATGGACCAGGAGAGTAGAGATAAAATCGAAAAATGGCTGAAAGTGGAAGTGACCCTGGTGCACCCCAAGGGATCTCCAAGGGTATGATAGATAGTGAGGTGGTGCTTGAAGAAATGTTGTTAGGGACCTTAGGCCCATTGGTGATATGCAAAAAAAAATATAGGTCCCAAAGAAAAAAAAAATCTCCATACAAAGTCCATACATTTGGTACCAAGGAGCCGAGCAAGTGCCGCGGCGAGGCCGTAGGCCGAGTCGCGGCACTTGCGAGGTACGGCAGTAAAGAAGGGACCATGAGACAATGGGACAAAATAGAAAAGTGTATGAAAGTGGAACTGACCCTGGAGTACCCCAAGGGATCTCCAAGGGTATGAGAGGAAGGGGGGTGGTGCTTGAAAAAATGTTGTAAGGGACCTTGGGCCCATTGGTGAACTGCAAAAAAAAATTTGGGTCCCGAAGAAAAAAAAAATTGTCTCCATACAAACTCCATACATTTTGAACCCAGGAGCCGAGCAAGTGCCGCGGCGAGGCCGTGGGCCGAGCCGCGGCACTTGCGAGGCTCAACATCAATAAAAGGACCATTAGACGTTGGGAAAAAAATTAAAAGTGCCTGAAAGTGGAACTGACCCTGGAGCACCCCAGGGGATCTCCGAAAGTTTAACAGATAGGACGGTGGTGCTTGAATAAATATTGATAGGCATCTTGGGCTTATTGGTGATTTGATGAAAAATGTATGGGTCACGAAGAAAAAAAAACGCCTTCATACAAACTCCATACATTTGGTATGCAGAACCCGAGCAAGTGCCAAGGCGAGACCGAAGGCCGAGCCTTGGCACTTGCGAGGGAATAATCGGAAAACTTGGAAAAGTGGAAGTGACCTTGGAGTACCCTACTGGATCTCGGCAAGTATAAAAGATAGAGTTTTACAAGTTTGGCTCATATTTAAAAGAACTGCTTGACGGTTCTGGAAAACGGAAAAAAATGTATGACGGTCATACAAATTTTTCAAATTCCATACAAAGTTTGGACCCTTATAACTCTGAAACGGTAAGAGGTAGCGGGGGGTTGTTCGACCAAATGTCATAGAGGGAAGGTAGGAGAGTTTGGAGGTGATGTCAAAAATCCAAGATGGCGGATTCAAAATGGCGGCCAAATTTCAAAATGCTGATTTTTCGCATCCGGGGGCTCCAGGGGGTGCAATTGACATATTTTTTACCTATTTTACTATCTCAACTTGTATTTTTTCCATATTTTTTTTAATCAATAAGTGGCCTATGTTTACCCCTCATTGGAAACACCTCCGCGGAAAAATCATCGTCATCAAAAAACATATAACAAAACAGCTTATAAGTTTAATACCTACCTATTTTATATAACTGATTGGAGTTTATGTTCAATCAATGTTATCATGACTTGCTGTAAAAAGGCTAATACCACATATTTAAAATACCTCATAGTCAAATTTTTAGCTTGAATAATAATCATATTTTAAATTGAACCGGTTGGCCCTATTCATTTTATTAATATTCTGAATTTAAAACATAATTATTTTCCATATAGGAGAGAACAATAAAAAAGCTTTCACAAAATGTAATATATTTTTGCAACAAATAAAAAAAAAATACATACATAATCCTCTTATGAATCCTCCAAGATCTCATTTCTCTCCAAGACCTTTATGGGATTGCACGTCAATTTGAAAGTATATTTCAAATTACTCTAATGTACAAAAGAAAAATCCAATGTATAAAAGAAAAATATTAATAATTAATAAATCACCAAAAAACGGGTGGATTATGTTAATCATCATATATTAGATTATAAGTGGTGTTCGTCTAATACTTTACAATAAAAAAAAGAGGAATTTTCACATATAGTAAAAACTGCTAGATATAGCCCCAAAAGGGCTAAGTTGGCAACACTGTGTATGTTTTAAATAAATACTAAAATGACATTCTATTCTATCTTTGTCTATGGCCTCTACGGTATGGCCGATTACATGACATTGAGCAACAAAAGTGACATTGACAAAACAAAGAATGTATTTTTTTATAGAGGCAACTAACAACTACAATTTATTAAGCTTACGATGACGTCATCATCCCAAATAAAACAAAAATAAATTACTTTAAAATATAATTGCACTGAAAATTACAAAAAAAATATCCTTGAAATAGTTTATTTCAATTGCAAATATTTTAGTAATATTAAATAAAGTTGACTTCCATTTTGGACAAACCCAATTGATCTTATAACGTAGTATTGAAGTGGCAAAAGAGATGGCGCTGTGCCGGATAATTCTTTAAATAGGTAATAAAAGTTCTTTCAGGACAAGATATATTTTGTTGTAACTTTCAGATTTTAATTTTTAAATATTAAATAAATAGTAGAAGAGAATTCAATTTATAATGTAAGCTTTAAACCATTATTTTTTTATTTTCTTAATTACTCGAGTAAATAGTTTTATGAACGGCGTGGTAATATATAATTATAAATGTATTAGCCTAATTTTAGGTTTTCTACATCATCTATCATTAGGTGATTGAATTACTCTGTCATTTTTTTTATCTATTATATTAAACTATCAGTTTAATTTATATATTAATTATTCGTATAGTTGCCGTGTATTAAGCAGGGTTCAATAAGTGTAAAATGTATTTCAATTTACGTATGTTTCTTAAAAAAATTAACTCATTAAATCAAAGAACTTATTTACCAAATTTCAGCATTCTGTCTATCACGGTGTCTGAAATACAACAGAGACTTAATGTAGTAGAATATGGTGTGATAAATAAACATACTTATTATTACAAATAAAGACAATTTGTTCTGTATCATTATTTCATTTATTTAAAAATATCTTAGATCTAATCACTACAATAATAATTAATTATATAGTGCATACCATGTTACTAAACTACTTAAAATAAATAATCTATATTTTTACTAGATTATTAATATGGATAGTTTTTGAAATATAATTATTGAATTGAAGTTTTAGTTGACACATATAATACAGAAAGTGTATTTATACAAACATATTATATGCACTAAAAAAATTATGACAGTATAATTAAAATATAATTTCAAACATTTTACAGTTAATAAACTCAAATGCATAGTTAAATGACCAATTCCAAATGACTATAATATTGATATATGAAATATAATATGAAAATATAATAATACATATTTCATGAAAGATGGTCTCTATCTATTTCTTTTCAATTGTTAATTATTAGTAACATAATGTTAATTACACATATGTCTGTCAATAAAAATAACCTCCATAGGTATAAAAACTATCATTCATTATTATTTAGTGGCTATGGTTAGACTAAGAAGTAAGAATGGAAGTAATTTTTATTGTGAGTGGCAACAATTGCAAATGGTTAATTTTTCAGACTTCAGCAACCAACACTTCTGGGCAGTTCAAAATTCTCAACACCAAAGCTTAGCTACTTAGTTAAGCTTAGCTAAGAACAAAGAGAAAAACTTCTTTTGAACTGAGTGGCCCAAACTTTGGTGAAGAGTTTCTAAGCAGTACAAAAGGCTTTTGACTTGGCTTAATGACTATTTTTACTAAGATTAACAGCTAAGATCTAATGTGTTATTCAATTCATGGTAACTCAGTCAGTAGTCACATGAAAATGCTCCTTTATAAGCTGCAATTTGGTGCATCATTTGATCACTGACTGATTAAGACTTTCAACTGTTGCTTGACTTCAACGGACTGAATCTTTAATGGACTGAACCTGAAAATAAAAATAAATATTATTAAAATTGAAAATATTTTAACTGAGTATCAACACTAAATATATTTACAATAATTGAAGCCTATGCTTTTAATTAAAATCAATAATTTAGATATATGACTTTTGCCAATGGTTCTTTTTGTTTGTTAACTAAAGTTCTTTCCATTCCAAATCTTTGTATCTCTTAAAATACATCTATGTGTTAAGCTATATTGCAAAACAAAGAATCCTCAGACTGACAAATTTATATACAATAAAAAAGTGTAAAACTCTATTTTATATTTTAACAAAAAAAATTGTTTATTCTTCTTATGAACAAAGGATAATATTAATAAGGTAAAGGTGTGTAATCTTAGGTAAAGTTTGCACGTTGATTTGTTGTCTGTGAATGTTTTTTGCTAGATATTGTCATATTATCATAATTTTATGAAATTAGTAAATGTTTTAAATACCAATATTCAAATAGATTAGACTTAGACTTAGAGTCTGAGTATAATTAGTTCTTTCTCTTCTATAAATATACAATTATGTACTTACTTAGTGACCAAGTCAAATTCTGCAATCAGATCTTCTTGTGAAATTTAAGTTTCTTTTTGAAGCAGTCCAAAAGCCTTTTGACTTGGCTAAATAACTATTTGTACTAAGATTAACAGCTGAGATCTAAGACTTTTTACATCAATCATTGTTTGTCTTCAATGGACTGAACCTGAAAATAAAAATAAATATGATTAAAACTTATGAAATATAAAGTTTAGCAAATATTTTAATTATCAGTCAAATCTTCGGTCAGGCAAACATATATACAATCAAAAAGTGTACTCTCTTTTATATTTTAACAAAAATATGTAAATTCTTCTAATGTACAAAGCATAATATTGAATATGTAAAGGTAATCTTAGGTAAAGTTTGCATTTTGGTTTGTTGTCTGTGAATGTTTTTTGTCAGATGTTGTCATGATTTGATAAGCAATATTTAATTTAAAAATGTAGTCCCAATCCCAATCATTATGACTAATTAAATCCTGCATGCCAAAAGACAATAACGCGGTAAACTTTGTACTTGTTTGTATAAATTATAAGTAATGTATGGCACACATGTTATACAGTAAATAAATTTGAGTTTGAATGTAGTAAATGTTTTAAATACCATTATGTTACTGTATTAATTTAATTTGTACTGTACATGTTATGTTGAAATAAATATTTTATTCTATTATTGTTATAATATCTTGCCTAGGAACTCCGTATAATTATTCGTTCTTTCCCTACAAATATATAATTTTGTACTTACATATTGACCGGGTCAAATTCCGTAAACAAATTTTCTTCTTATAAGATTTGTACAATTTGTACGCATATGTTAATTAACAATATTTACACTTGCAAAATAATTCACATGCTAAATTAGGTTATAAATTATCAAACGACAATTATGAAACAATTAGGAGTGGAATTATCGACCATAATTATCGATATTTTCTTGAATAACGTATCTTATACAATAACATCATTCTAAACCAATGTTCAAATGTTCATTTTATACAACTATAACTATATAAGATCAATTCGTTTATAGCTTGGCTCATTGCTGAGCTGATAATGGAAAATCTATTTCGATAACATCTCAAAGTTGTAAAGATATGTACTTACTCGTTGCATACTAATTTTATAGCAACCACGTCATTTATGTATACTGTCTTATTATCTACATAACTAATAAGAGTTCATGAATAAAATGTATAATGTTTACGTAGGAATAATTAATTTATTCAAGAAAACACGCGTAGATACATTCATATCATATTAAATATTCAGTTTCAAAGATGTGATTCATAATATGTTCGTAGGTCGATAATTTAAAAACGTCGATATTTCATAAGCATGTCCCATCCTTAATTACAATAGACACAGATACAAAACGCCAATCATTCGTTTGAAACATTTGTCAAAAACAAAAAGTATGCTCTAATTGGTCAAGGTCGAATTTACGTTCCGTTTCATGCAAAATCAATATAGTTCTATTAAAAGGTTAATTAACCTTATTAATTTATTTCAGAATCATTTAGTATAAGTATGTATTTATTTATTCGCAAAATACAAGGAGAGTTAAATTAAAGAAAAATATATTTTTGATATATTATTTTATATGGAATAACGCGAAATAGAAACCGGAAAGTATCCATTACATTTTACGTATTTCGGAACGTATCAACTTTTTCAAATTCCGACTGACGCCCACGGCCCACGCTTCATTACTTAATTTCTGTTCACAGGTACGTGACAAGAGTTTTTTGAATTAATTAACATTTAATGGTTTCTGTAACTTATTTGCTATATTTTCAGATCTTTTGGTGCCTTTCAACACAACAAGAATACTCTGAAGGTACGATTTAATCAATATTTCGTTTAAAGATAGTTTTTTCGCATTTTTGTGTAATTGAATAATAGCGTCGGACGCCATTTTGATTTTACATGTAGAATTTTTCCCTAAAATATTTAATTGATGTTTTTATTTGTAATAGCTTTATGATTGAAGTTGGAGTTCAATTACGTGAAAAGATTTAAACATTCGTAACGTCTGCCTTCTTTCTATACGTAATATACGTTAGATATACTGTAACATCAAAAGTATTTCGTCTCCTCCGATGTGAAAACTTATTTTTTAACTATTTTATTCAAATTGGTAATGCAATAAACGAACGAGGAAGAAGTGGACTCATTCTTTTAGTAATCAATTGAATGCTTTCGCAATTTCCCAGTGGTTTTAGGTAAATCGAATGTTTGACGCCGACTTTGGCCTAATATTTGCAGTTCACTATTCTATTTGAATTTCTATTAATTTCAGATGAAGCGTTCCATGCCTATGTCATCTGCGGCCGGCGTTCCTGCGCGTCGAGCTAGAAATGACGCCGGCGAGCCCCAGTCTCCGGCTGAACTATCCTGCGTAGCTGCAGGTAATGCATGTTTATTATTTTGTTTTACAAAGTGCGTGAAAGCGTGTTACAGACGACAAAGATGCTATTTGTAATATGTCTTCTTAAGATTTAATGATACTTTTCGCTTGCAATACAACCTTTATCCACCATTACACATGGCTAAGATAATAGGTATATATACCTACTTGTATTTTCTTTTAAGATACATACTGAACATTCTGGTTATTTCTTATTAGAAGCTGTGCTAAACAAGTTAAAGAGACCATATTATGTGACTAGAAACATCAAAATAGTATCTAGGTATTATATTTCACAATATAATCTATCATTTTCGTCTGTGATGCGCTTAAAATACAGAGATAAGCTCTTATTTAAGTCGCCGCCGCAAACTACGCCCCTCAACTTTCTTGTTTAAGACACTGGCAACAAGCGTCAGTTATAATACTACTGCTTCTGTTATGAGTGGCAATAAAGTCACTAACATCACGCGCTCAAAGTTGATTTAATAGGGACATTATTGATAGGATACCTATGTGGTCTGATTACTTATTGTTAGTTCAAACTAATTTCAATAGATGTCTCTGTACGCCCTTAACACGCGCTATCGTTTGGTACGGGTTAAATAGGTAAGTGAATTGTTTTCGTTTAGAGCGCGAACTCAAAATGGCGGGCACAATTTCATTATCAAACTGTATGAATGTACGAGGGCCAAACTGTAAGTGTTTAGAACTGTCCACTTAAGCATTATATTAAAAAAATAACTTTAAATTTTGAAAATAGAACTCTTTCCCATTGAGTATATATTTCATTCATTTGTCATTTGTTTTACGATTTGGCGGCAAATTGAAAATAGTCTGTGCACGTTAGAATGAATTTAAGCCGAGAAAATATTCGTGCAATGATTTTTTATGACTTTCGGTGTCATTTAAGTCAACAAGAAAGTTATGATAGACTTCGATTGGCCTTTCACAATGAAGCCCCATCTCGTGCCACAGTTTACAACTGGTTTAATGAATTCAAACGTGGTCGCACTAATCTCACCGATGATTTGCGTGAGGGACGGCCTTCTACAGCGACGACTGAAGATAACATCAGTGTTGTGCGGCGTATGATAGAGACTGACAAAAGAGTGACCTATCAGCAGATTCGGACAAGTCTAGGCATAGATATGAGTCAAGTGCACAAAATCCTCCATGAACATTTAGCGGTCAGGAAGCTTTGTGCCCGCTGGATACCGTATAATTTGACCAAAGCTCAAAAACTCCGCCATGTTGATTGGTGCCGAGAAATGATCCAAAAATTTAACGGAGGTGACTCAAATGCTGTGCTCGACATACTAACGGGTGACGAAAGCTGGATTTACTGCTATGATCAAGAAACCAAAAGACAGTCTGCTCAGTGGGTGTTTCCTTCCGAGGAGTTGCCAACTAAAGTGAAGAGAGGGCGAAGTGTTGGAAAAAAGATGGTGGCCTCGTTCTTCGGAAGGACAGGTCATTACGTGACAATTGTCTTAGAGGGCCAGAAAACGGTTAATACAGAGTGGTACACTAACAATTGTTTGCCACTTGTTTTGGAAAAAGTTCGAGAGAAACGACCTCGCAGCAGGATCCTCCTTCATCACGACAAACTATCAACTATTTGGCGACCTCAGACGTGGAATTACTGGGTCATCCGCCATATAGCCCCGACCTCGCACCCTGCGATTTTTATTTATTCCCGAAAATAAAAGAAAAACTTCGAGGAAAACGTTTTATGGACGCCGAGGAAGCAGTAGCTGCGTTTCAAAACGCCGTCGAAGAGACCCCTAAGGCCGAATGGGCAAGGTGCTTTTCTTAATGGTTCTATCGAATGCAGAGATGTATTGATGTAAATGGACGCTATTTTGAAAAGTTATAATAAAACTAATAACTTGCTAGAATGCTTAGTTTTTGATTTTCTAAGAACTTTCAGTTTGACCCTCGTAATACAGTGAATTGTGAAAATATCATTAAATTCCTATAACCACAATGATAGGTAGGTAGGGATTTCTCAAGTTTCATAGTAAAATTTCTTTTTTTGTATTATTACAACTCATATATATATATATTATATAGAGTCGTTAGAGCTTACAACATTGATTATATAGGAGTTTATTTCATATAAAATTAATGTCACTTTGCTTCAATTATGTAATGGTGCTGTTAAAATCTGCAAAAAAATAGAATCCTAATTGGACTGATATATTTTCATTAAACATTATTAGATTTCTTCTCAGCGGACACTGGTTCGAATCTCGCCTTACGATATTTTTGTTTTGCATATATATTTTTATTGCATTTGACAGTGTTTGATTAAAATTTAATAATTATATTAAGCATGTATATCATGAAAATTAGTACACTTGTGTATCAGCTAAGGTCATATCACATAAAAATCCCATATAAGAGCTATAAATAAATTAAATTAAAATAATCTAACCTAACAAAATAACTAAAAATATTATATACTTGCCTACTAACTAATTACTCAATTTATTTGTATAATGTATTTCTTAACAAATTATCAGCAACTAGATTTTTGTCTGTCACAGCCTGTCTGTCGAGAAAAGCCTCTTCTAAAAACTTCCACTTATTTCTGTCCCTTGCTAAGCGGGTCCATACCGGACCAGCCACTTTCTTGAGATCATCTTCCCATTGTTTTTTTTTGTGTCTGCCTCTATTTCTTTTGCCATCTCTTGGATACCATTCAGTTATTAATGTAGTCCATTTTTCTTTGCTGTCTCTTAACATAATATGTCGTCCAACACCATTTAAGCTGTCTGGAGACAGTGTGTGCATTTTTGAATTTTGCTCTGAATTTTTTTCTCATTTTTATTTCTTTTACTTTTACTTTATCAATTCTTTTTATACCCAAAATACTCCTTTCCATTCCATTTTGGCAGACTTTTAATTTATTTTCTTGTGACTGTTAGCGCCCATGTCAGGCACCCATATAGTAAACATGGCATGATGCATATTTCATATACTTTCTTTACATATAGGAGCTACCAGAACAAATATGATTGCAAGTTTTTCATCTATTTTGAATGACAATTTGTGGGCAGTTGAATTTTTAAGAGAATATTAAGTTCAATATAACCTTTTAAAATTAAATGTCTGAAGGAAAACTCACATACAAAAAACGTGTTCTAACCACCGTTTTTAGACACTTGATCTTTTGACAGAATAATGAAGTTCAATATTGCTTATTAAATAAATATTAAAATTAAAATAGATATTTGAGGAGATATAGGATTTTTACGGATACAACAAACATGATAATTTTATTTTTTTCTTTCTTTATAATGACAGTTAGTGGACACTTGTACTTTGGCCAGAACATTAAGTTTAATATTGTCTTTTAAAATAAATAATCAATTTAATATAAAATAATGGTATAATTCTATAGGGGGCTCCCATATAACTAACATGTTTTTTTATTGTTTTAAGATGATGGTATGGTACCTTTCTTGTGCGAGTCTGACTCGCATTTGACCAATTACTTAAGTTAGACATATCTCTTATTACTTAACAAAATACCCAAATTGACGTTATGGTCGAAATGCACACATTTGTCTTATATTTAAATTTAAGTATATACGGGGACACATATATACACATATATTAATACTGTAGCTTTTTTACAGCTATTGATTAGTCATAGCTAATAGGTTGCTTATAGTTAGAAATAATGCAATTCATTTGATTTTATTTATAATCAAACCTATAAGATAAACAAAAACAAGTCTGATCTTTAAGCTAGACCTTTTTAATTTCTCACTCGGAGAGTTCCTTACATCATTGATGTAATTTTAATATAATGTAATACTGCTTGGTGACTAAATAACTAGAAATAGAATTTTCTCGACTGCCTACCGACTCAAGTTCCTATATAAAAGTTAGAAAATATAATATGAGTTTCTTATCAATACATGCTAATTTTGTCATGCTATTACCATACCATTTCAAGTATTAATCCTCCATTACTGCTTTAGTTGTTGACGGTCACAGGACTTTTATCAGCCTGTTACATACCAAGATAGTACAGTACATTTTATATTAGACATACAACACAATTTATATAATTACATATATGTCCCTTGCTAAGCGGGTCCATACTGGACCAGCCACTTTCCTGAGGTCATATCCCATCTTTTGGTTTGTCTACCTTTATTTCTTTTGCCATCTCTTGGATGACCATTCAGTTATTAATTTAGTCCATTTTTCTTTGCTGTCTCTTAACATATGTCTGGTCCAATGCCATTTAAGCTGTCTGTAGACAGTGTGTGCATTTTTGAATTTTGTTTTCATTTTTATTTTTTGTAATTTTACTTTATCAATTCTTTTTATACCTAAAATACTCCATTCCATTCCATTTTGGTAGACTTTTAATTTATTTTCTTGTGACTGTTAGCGCCCATGTCAGGCACCCATATAGTAAACATGGCATGATGCATATTTCATATACTTTCTTTACATATAGAAGCTACCATATAACAAATATGATTGCAAGTTTTTCATCTATTTTGAATGTCAATATGTGGGCAGTTGATTTTTTAAAAGAATATAAGGTTCAATATAACCTTTTAAAATTAAATGTGTGTTCTAACCACCGTTTATAGACACTTGATCTTTTGACAGAATTTTGAAGTTCAATATTGCTTATTAAATAAATAATTAAATTAAAATAGATATTTGAGGAGGGCTCTTATGGATACAACAAAAATTATAATTTTATTTTTTTCTTTCTTTATAATGACATTTTGTGGACACTTGTACTTTGGCCAGAATATTAAGTTTAATATTATCTTTTAAAAAAAAATAATTTATTTAATATAAAATAATGGTATAATTCTATTTAAAGTGGGCTCCCATATAACTAACATGTTTTTGTATTGTTTTAAGATGGTATGTTACCTTTCTTGTGCGAGTCTGACTCGCATTTGGCCAATTATTTAAGTTAGATGTGTCTTATTTCAATCTAAATGCCTCACGTTAAAACACCTCTGTTTAAAATACCTGAAATGACCTTTTACACACAGTCGAAATGCAAACATTTGTCTTACATTAAATTTAAGTATATACGGGGACACATAAATATATTAATACTGTAGCTATTTTACAGCTATTGATTAGTCAAAGCTAATAGGTAGCTTATGGGTACAAATAATGCATTAGTAAAACGGAAAACAAAATCTGTCAGGTACAGATAGATATGTAGGTTGGGTTTGAACTGCAAACCACAAGCCGAGGGAGTAAAGCGAGCGTGTACGGCAGCTGGCAGCATCTAATTATTATGTTACATATTTATGAATAATAGTATTTCAGTTGGACCTGTAAGAATAATTCGTTTCAAATATTAAGCAGAATCGAAGGGTTGATTTGGTTTGAACTGCAAACTACCAGACGAAAACGAGTCTCATTTTTTTTTTACAAATTAAGTTAAATAACCATACAGACATATTTTCTCACGATTTATTATCGCTAGGAAGTGATTTAAAATTTTAGGTATTTTAACGATTTGGTATTAACAATATGCATTAAATTGCATTACATATTTGTTCGTTTTTTATTTAGATGTTTTTTATTTCTGTCAGAATTTTCCTAAATTTGTAATTTACACTTGCCCTTTACTCGTATTATTTAAATTATAGTCATATTTTTTTACCACCAACACAAAACTTATAGTGTCCTATAAGTTTGACGTGTGTCTGTATGTGTGTGTGTCTCCCAAATGGATGCGCTGATTTTGATTTTATATTTTTAACGGATGTGTTTAATAACTAGCATTATTAATATAGCAACAAGCACTATTTTACTTTGTTTGTGAAATTTTAACTATTAATACATTTGTAGGTTTTGAATTATTTTTTAATTTTACTTATTTTTTTTTCTATTCAAATTGTTATAGGAGCAATACATCAATCTGACGTAAGATTCCGAGGTAACGGAAGCCAGTGTACCGCTAACGCCATGATAGCTATTTTACACGCGCGGCACATACTCAGTATTCATCATTTCGATTTCGATTTCGTACTTTCCACCGGAGATGATTTATATATTCAATTAGAACCTTTAATCCCAGCTCATATTTCGAACAGATACTTGTGTCCCGATGAGTTACCGAATGAATTGCAGCTAGGTTCTTTAAATGTTAAAGTAGAGCGCAGCTACATAACTAATGATTTGTATCCAACTGGTTATAATGACCAAGATATATATGTCTTAAGATTACAAAATACACTTGAAACATTAGTATTTGATGAAAGTTGGGACGACGACAACGACGGGTGTCTTTTTACCGGTTGCGATTACACCGTTTCTTTTTGGCGAAGTAAAGTAATTGAAGAGAACGGAACTATAAATACTAAATATTATATATTCAATAGTCACGCGGTAGATGAAAATAATAAAACTTGTTCTGATGGTGTGGCAAGAGTATTTGAATTACAGTCAACTAAGGCATTAGCAAATGCGTTGTTGACGTTCAAAATTGTATACGGTGCTCAATATGAAATTAACAAAATTCATTTATTAAGAAGTGGGTTCTCGAGACTTGCCACACCTATTTCTGATTCAGACCGTTCTGAAATTTCAAAAAATCAAGACCCTTCTGGCATGTTAAACGTACTCGATTCGCAACGCACGCAGTGCAGTAAGAGTTCCGTTTCTCGAGATTCTACTGGGCTGATGTTAAGCGTTAATGAAATTACATGTAATGTCGTCGTCGCAACTCAAACAAGTCAAGTCAGTCAAAATAGTTACAATTCAATTTCAATATTGGATTGTACAGCTGCAACAGAACTCACTTATGCTGATGCAGTAAAAAAATCAATTACTGCCACACATAAAAATGGACCCGCGCAATCTTTTAAATCGATAATTGCCAATCAACCAGTGGTAGTAATTGAAAAAGTAGATGATTTAAAACTTAAATATTTAAAACCAGTAGTTGTGCTCGATAGGTTAGAGTCTGTCCAAAATAATTTGAAAGCTCCAGCTAAGAGAGGCCGACCCATCAAAATTAAAAAAGGTCCGAAGAAAATTAAAGATAACTCACATCTGGATGCGGTATTAAAATATAACGCCAAAACCCCAAATGTACATCGCGTTGCAGTCAAAGCGTATATAAAAAATAAACCAGAAGTCCACCGGGACTCTGTGAAAAAATATACTCAAAATAAACCCGAAATCAATCGCGAGTCGGTTAAAAAATATACTCAAAATAAACCCGAAATCAATCGCGAGTCGGTTAAAAAATATACGCAGAACAAACCAGAAGTCCACCGGGACTCTGCCAAAAAGTATACGCGAAACAAACCAGAAGTCAACCGCGGCTCTGTACAAAAATATTCGCAAAAACATCCAGATGTGAACCTCAAAGCCGTTCAAAAATATCAAGAATCTCACCCCGATATCATTAAACAAACGAGTGCACAATATAACAAAAACTCCCGTAATATTGATGTTCCCCTGCGTAGGTCGCGAAACTTAATAAGCGAGAAACGAGGTGACGAATTAAATTCAGTTAAAGCTTTTGCACTTAAAAACCCGTCCCTCAAGTCTCCTAATATCTATGTTTGCGAACACTGTCACGCGCCTCTTTTTGAGGAAGAACGTTCTGCCCGCAACTTTTGTTGTGGTTTAGGCAGATTCAACGTTTTAGATTTGGGGGATATTTCAAAAGAGAGCTTTTATGCTCAACAAAACTTTTACGATAGATCGCGCGCCTATAATAATCTATTTGCCTTCTCAGCTTTGGGTGTTTCGCACGGTTTCCACCATCCGCAAGGCTTAGCCTTCATTAAAATCCAAGGTCGTACTTATCATCGCGTTTTCGATTTAGCTTACGATAAATCAATTAATAATATCGGCTTGTATATTAGCGATTCGTCTGAACGCGAACATTTGGCTAGGAATCAAAGTTTAGATTTGGACATTGTACGGTCGATTACTAGCTTTTTGCACAATGTCAATCCGTTCATAGAATGTTTTAAGAGGTTAAGTTTAGAAGCGTCAGATGAGGCATACATAATGTTCGAAAAAACTTCTCGGGCCACCCACGGAAATATTTTAGGCGACCAGCCCGTGGGTAGAGAAGTTGCCGCGATTATTAGTACTGATCGCGAGCAATACGTACCACGCTGTATTGCAATTTGGAAAGTGGGTGAGCGAAAACCTCACACTGTAGACATCATGCACACCTTGTATGAAAGTTTTCAGTACCCACTTTTGTACCCGGAAGGCACTCCAGGGTGGTACCCAGGTAGACTCGATAACAATGGCAATAAGCTGACTCAGGTCAAGTATGTCCGGTGCCTTTTGCTTTCTGAAGATAGATTTAGCCACTGTAGTCGCCTATCCGAGGAATGGTTAGTAGATATGTATTGTAGAATCAGCGAGGAACGTTTGCGCTATTTACTTTATATGCAAACGAATCGCTCGGATATTAGAATGGCTACAGTGCACGAGTTATTATTGAACGACGAAACAATTAGAGGCGAAGGCATTGTACCGGGGCGTATATACCTACCAAATTCGTTCACTGGGGGGCCACGGTACATGAAAATGAAATATTTGGATTGTATTGCTTTAGTTAATAGATTGGGACCTCCCTCCTATTTTGTCACATTCACTTGTAATCCCAAATGGCCTGAGATAACACAATCAACACCAGAAGGCCAACGCCCCAATCCTCTCCTTTGTGCAAGAGTTTTTCACTTACGCCTCCTTGCTTTAATACGAGATATTCGATCCGGCGCTTGGTTCGGACCGACTCAATATATAACTTATGTTATTGAATTTCAAAAACGAGGTCTACCTCACGCCCACATTTGCTTTAGAGTCGAAAGAGGTCCCATGCAAGCTTCAGAAGTGGATCTTGTATGTCGTGCAGACATACCAGATTCATTGGAAGCGGAAGGCAGATTGCGTAAAGCTGTCCTGGATCATATGATTCATGGACCGTGTGGGCAACAAAGAAGCGATCTGCCATGCTACGACAAAGAAAAAAAAAAATGTAGCAAACGCTTCCCTAAAAGAGAGACTGAAGTCACCATATGTGACGACAGAGGTTTCATGCATTTGCGACGTAATAGTAAAAATGAAGGCGTAATTAAGTTCAGAAACCGTGAAATAACAGTGAACGATTTGTGGGTCGTTCCGTACAATGCCAGCCTGTTATTGAAATATGATGCACATATTAATGTTGAAGTTTCCTCGCATCGAAATGTAGTTAAATATTTATTTAAATATATGACCAAAGGACCTGACGAAGCACGCGTTGCCGTTGTTGACGAGACAGAAATCCATAACGAAATCGAACAATATGTCACCAAACGTTACATAGGGTCAAGCGACGCGGCTTGGCGCGTTTTGGAATATGACGTCACATCTCGAGAACCCAATGTTAAACAGTTAACAGTTCACTTGGAACATAAACAGACCGTATATTTTAAACCCGGGCACGAAACCGAAGTAAATCGTGAATCATCCGATTTATTAACTTACTTCAATAGGCCGCAGGGTGAACAATTTGAATCATTAAAATATACCGATTTTTATGAACAATATATTGTACACTCGAAAAAACCGACGACAAAAGCAGTTGTTTTTGAAACCACGAACGGCAAATTTGTTACAGAAAGACAACGTGGCCAGATGGTCGCTCGGTTATTTTGGGTCGCGCCTAACAGAGGTGAACAATTTTACCTTAGAATTCTCTTAAATGTCTTTCCGTGCCGCGGATATGCGGACCTTTTGCATCTCGGTGGCGTTGATAACATATCTTTTCAGGAATCGGCAAAGAAGCAGGGCTTAGTAGACAATTGCATAGAGTACGAAATGTGCATGCAAGAAGCGAGTACTTTTTTCACTGGCCACCGCTTGCGTCGATTTTTCGTACTCTTAGCTGTAAACGGCGCCCCGGTGGCAACACTGTGGGACTTGTTCAAAAATCAACTCGCCGAAGACTTTTTGCATAGGTTGCCCAATGATAGTGAAAAAGCTTACAACATGGCATTATTACATATCAGTAGGTTGCTCCAAAAACATAGTCTCACCCTCGAATTAGTTGGACTTCCGCAAGTCCAAGACAATTCCACCGAATTGGGTAGGGAGCTCGTAGGCTACGACGTTGAGCATCAGATATCTGTCGTTGACGAATGGTTACCCAGGCTTTCATCGGGACAGCGGGCCGTGTTCGAGTATGTAAAAAACCTTTGCACAGACGAAAATTTCCTTAAAAATAATTCTAATGCCATTTTTATAGACGGTCCAGCAGGTACAGGCAAGACACAATTAATAAATACCATAACCGCTCATGTTCGCGGTAACTTAAAATCTGTAGCTATATGTACGGCCTCGTCAGCCATCGCGGCGCAAAATTTGGAGAATGCTTCCACTGCACACTCCATGTTTAAATTTCCATTAGATTTACCTGATGATAATGCTTATTGGGGTATAACAAATAAAACTCAGAGGGCACAGTTGTTATACCACTCTCAAATTATAATTTATGACGAGGCACCAATGGCACATAAATATCTGATCCACATGCTGGACAGGTCGTTGCGTGACCTCATGCAAGTCCCTGATAAAATGTTTGGAGGTAAAATTGTAATATTAGCAGGTGATTTTCGTCAAATTCCTCCGGTAATAGTAGATGCCAAGTCAGATTCTGATATTGTAAATTGTTCTTTAAAAACATCCCCGCTCTGGCCTAATTTAAAAAAGTTCACTCTAATTGAATCGCAGAGGTGTCGTGAAGATCCAGAATATGCAGATTTTCTGCTTAAACTAGGATCTAACGAATTGCCCACATTTCCTTTGACAGTCGGTGGAAGCATTCAAAAAATGGTTGCGATAGATATGATTGAACATGTCACCGACTTGAATGATTTGATTGATTTTGTGTTCTCAGAGGCAATTGTCGATGAACCAGACGTTTGTGCACTTAGAGCCATATTATGTACTCGCAATGACGCAGCACGCCAAATAAATTCAATCGTTTTGAATCGCGTGCCGGGAGATTTACTACATTTTTATTCAACAGATAAAATAGAAAACGACGATGCCGATGAGCTGTACCTTGGACCTGACGTTTTAAATAAAATCCAACCGCCGGGGATTCCAGATTTTGACTTACAAATTAAAATAGGATGTGTGTGCATGATTACTAGAAACCTTAGCTTTGTAGACGGGTTAGTTAACGGTACAAAAGTTATAGTTACATCTGCCACGCCGCGTTTGATAACAGTTCGCAAAAGGGGTTGCCTTGACAATGTACCATACCTAATACCGCGTATCCTTTTCAAAACGCCCATCGAAAGAAATAGTCCGTACGAAATGAGTCGTCGCCAGTTCCCCCTTCAGGTGTGCTACGCGATGACCATTCACAAAAGCCAAGGCCAAACTCTGACGAAAGTTGGATTAAATTTAAATAGTCCTTGCTTTTCGCATGGCCAATTGTACACGGCTATGAGTAGGTCCCAAAATAGAAACTCTATAAAAATATTACTAGATGAAAACTTTGTAAAAGATGGCAAACCATATGCAAATAACAAAATAATATCAGATTTGATCACATAAAATAATGTTGGATTCCTGAAAAGATGTAAAATTGTTCATCTCTACTATACTTAATCGGAACACAAGTTTAAAATCATGGTAGCCAAAGCAGTACACTCGGTTTTTTTTATTTTATACTATACAAACACAACAATATCAACATACCTACTATAGGACCTTTGGGTGATATTTCAGCATTTATTTAATAGTGTTTGTATTATGTCTCGTTGTACGGAATTCGTTTTTTATTGCGATGATTGCATTTGTGATGTCGTATTACTGTCATATTATGTGTATAAAATCAATTGAAAGTATGGCTTGACGTAATTTAGTTCATAATACTGGCTGAAAGTCTCATAGTTCGGTTAATCTGGGGTTGGACTTTGGAACATCCAGACATTTCATCCAGTAAGCTGACGACGTCGGAAATTGATATCAATTGATCGATGAATGACTGTTGCTACTGCTTGCTTGGATTCGATGGCATACGAGTAAAGGTCATTGATATACGGTAATTAATGACAATAGTAGTAGTTGGATTCTCAATGGCTTAACAGACTAGATAGCATGTTTCTAAGGTAGTCTTGAGACTTGGTTTAGAACTCGATGTATAGGGGAACACGTGTGTGACTTGATTATCGGGGTCGTACGGGAGGTGGGTGGGGGTGTGCGGAGACATCAAAGCGAACCTGGGGTTCGATCAGCAAAGTTGAGAAAATCAGTGCGATATACGGAAATGTTTTTGTGTGTATGCCTATATGAAGGTGAATAAGATTGTGTATGTTTTTTGTTTTTTAGTTGTCCCCTTTTTTCTTTTATATTTTTTGTTTTCATTATTTTGTCTCTTTGTTTTAGTTTGCCCCTGTTTTCCTTTATGGTATTTTGGTCGTTTTCTTTTTTTGCCCTTTTTCATGTATATTTTTTTTTATCTTTTATTATATATTTATTAAAGTGATTCCATATTATTTACTTGATAATATTTAATAACACTGATATTGTTATTTATTAATATTAGAACTTTTGAGAGTATTGTGCGCGTTAATAATAAGTCCATCCTTAATTACCAATGTTAATCTTACTTCCAAACTATGCTATTCACATAAAATGCGACGGTTACTTCTCACTATTTCATTGTTACTCTAAACGTCTTTAGACATACAAACTTTAGTTTATCTTTCATAAAAAAAAAAACAATCAAGTGAATCACAGTTATAATATTTTTTACAAAAATATATTGTTTATCGTGCTCCTTTAACTTCGTTAAGAAGTTAAATGTGATGTACCGTAAACAATTAATCGAACAAAAAACTCTCTTATTTATTTATTTTTAAATAATATAATGAGATGTATTTTTGTTCACCTCTGTAAAAAAAAATATTTGATCCTTTGACCCATCTACCTCTTTTTACAATATATATTTTCTAATTTAATTTCATTGTCACTATTAATATAAAAAAGATATAATTTGAAAATAAATTACTATTAACACACTTAAAAATGTAAACATACACACTTTAGTGTATTTTCATAAAAAACAATCAAGTGAATCTCAGTTATAATATTTTTTACATGAGCATATTGTTTATCATGCTCCTTTAACTTCGTTAAGAAGTTAAATGTGATGTACCGTAAACAATTAAATCGAACAAAAACTCTCTTATTTATTTATTTTTAAATAATATAATGAGATGTATTTGTTCACCTCCGTAAAAAATAAAACCTTTTTTTACAATATACATTATATATATAACATTTTCTTATTTTATTGTCACTTTTAATATAAAAAACAGATATAATTTAAAGTAAATTACAATTAACACACTTAAAAATTTAGAAAGTAAGCAATTGATCTAATAACAATTCAATTACTCTATTAACTTTATGAATGATCCATTTTAAAATTAGACACAAACAAACTTCATATATATTAAAAATTATTAAGCTTGTATTAGATTAATCTATTGATATAAAATAGTTTTACCACTATTTAATATGTATGATGGAATAATTTCTAAACAATTAAAAGACACAATTATAATATTTATTGACTGTCCATATACGAGTATACATAGGTAATTGTTTATCGTGCTCCTTTAACTTCGTTAAGAAGTTAAATGTGATGTACCGCAAACAATTAAGTCGAACAAAAACTCTCTTATTTATTTATTTTTAAATAATATAATGAGATGTAATTGTTCACCTCCGTCTCTCCTCAACAACAACAAGTATTTAAATAAGAACAATATTAGATTTATGACCCCTCTACTTTTAAAAATGTTTCAGTTATATGTGTTATTAATTTACATATGCATAGTTTTAAATTATCTATTTTATTTTATTCTGATTATTTTTCATATGCCTTTCTGTTTATAAAATACGTTTATAGCAAATAGATGGCAATAACTATTACTCTTCAATTATATATCGTACATCAAATGATAATCCTTTTTGGTTGATTCAATTCATGTTTTTATTCGAATATATACTTATTCACTCATATTCATCATTTGCCTGAGTTTTTTGATTTATTAATTAACGTTAATATCCGTAACTTTGTTTATATTAAAAGTTATCGTGCCACCATTCGTTCAGGAAGAGCATTTGACACATTTAAAATCTGGTGCTTTGTGTGACTTTCTAACCAATGACCACGATAACGCACACTGCACGACAAAATTTGAAGAAAGCTATATATGTATCTATACGCTTTTGATTTTTTAATAGTGTAATACTTTATACGAAGTTTATACTATTAACAAATCATTAATTATGATGAAAAGTGTCATTTTGAAATATAAGCGAATAATATAGGTACAATTAAAAAAAAAAATTATATAGCTGTGAAATTATTTGTGTCACTCATCTTTAAATATTGTTGTGCATTTCTATTTTTTTTTTGTGCAATCAAACTCATCATTATTTTATTTTCGTGGGTTTGCCCTGGTCGGGAGTGTCGGACTGGAAATCCACCTCTTTGGCTATCTTGCTCACGCGGTGATGGACAACATCGAATAAAACCCATCACGCCCTAAGGACCACAACATCCAAAGGCATGTTGTACATTAAATCATTATATATTCGAATTAAAAGGCATGTTTTGCATTTGATGATAATTTGAAATGTACCATTTTGTGTCGAGCTGTATTATGTTTTATTTATCGTTATCTGTATGTTTTATGAACGTATAACTAAAAGATCGGTCACATGAACAATAATTTAAAATTAATATTATATAAAACATTCGAATATGAACATAATAACATGTCATAACTAAACATAAATGAAAATCCAAACTTTAATAATAAAAAAAAAAATATTTTTTATGTAAACTTTATTTCCCCAAATATTGTGTCTTTTAATTGTTTATAATCTATTTTACATACATTATAAATAAAAATTGTTATAACTATTTAAAAATTTAAAACAAAACAGTCCTTATTCATAAATTATTATAAAAGATAACAAATATTCATTAATTGTAATATCCATGACTATATTTCAAAAGTAATAAGATTCAAACATTACACAGTTTTAAAGATATTGTAATAATTAATGGGATAGATTATAGTTTTGTTATTTTTCCTTGAAATTTGATCGAACACTATTTAATAATGTACCTTATTCTGGATTAATAGATTCAGGCATTTGGTTTTTCTTTATTTCATCCAAGAAAACCTTACTTCTTAAACTATTACATAAATTAGCAAATTTAGTCTCGATTTTAAATAATAAGATTATGTTATTTAATGGTTAACATAAGTAAGGGAACTATTACCATAGTGTTAAATAATTTAACATATAGTAATTTAGCTTTTGTAAGAGTTAAATTACTTTTTTTAGTTCCCTCTAAAGCCTATGTTAAAACTTAAGTTAACATAAAATTATATAACAGCCACACAATTAGAACATTAGATATTATTGTCACATTGCTCATTACATCCTTGAAATTATTATTGGATTTTAAATGTAACTTAGTTAAAAAAATAATTAAAATTAAAATTGTTAATCCTATCCTATTATTACTTACAATTTTTATCAATGAATCTGCGATAATATTCCAAATGAATTGGATCAAAAAGTTAAAGAAAAGCTTACACGATACATAAATAACATGTAAAATATTTTCAAATTATAGTTTTTTAATTCAAACTTTCTG